>OY756387.1:12693616-15253552 GCA_963576865.1 Anania hortulata
AGCCCTATAGTTGGTAGTGCTTAGATATTGAAGTCACTGATACCCTATTTGATTCGGATTCGGAGAAAGATTTCCACAACGAAAGGCTGACACTGTCAATCGATAGGGGTAACTCTATCTTTCGGTACCGATTAAAAAAAAGAGTTTTCTCGACCTTCTCCAAAACTAAGCATAGCTTGTACTATGGCGATTTGATAACGGATAGACTTACTTAAACACATTATAATGACTCCTATCCTAGACTCATTTACAAATGCTCTCGCTTATCACAAACACTTGCTTCCTGCGGGATTCGACCCGCGATGGCCTTGTAATTCGAAGCATGAACCGCAACAAGGCTGTGACAAGGCAGTCGTCAATATTATATACAACATGCACTTTGCAACAGTATGTGTCGCTGGTGAACACGCAAACTAAGGTATAGGTACGTATAAATAATCTAATTATACATTTAGATAATGATCTGCGTAAGGTAAAATTCCATGCACCGACGTCGATTGCTCTTTTCGGAAGCGGCGCCATACATTTTCATATTCCGAGTATTGTCGCATGCAATCGAACGCGCGCTACCTTACCCATAATACATAAATAAAACGTCACACTTGATCATCATTATCAATCACATCAATATTGATTAAAAAAAATTACAACAAAAGGTAAACAAGGATTATTCTCAGAAACAAAAACGACAATTAAGTATTAAAAATATATTTTCTGTACTTTCGCATTAGTTATTTTGTAATTCGCAGCAGCGCAACTTATTAAATTCTCTACACATTATTAAACATAGTGCATTATTAGCACAGTTTTAGCTTTGCATACTCTAAGTAATAAACAAAACAAGTCATTTGTTATGCCTCTTATAGAGATAAAAATACTGTCAATAAATAAACATCTAAATATACAACAACAGTCCAAAAATAGCGGTTATAAATATCAAACAACACTTACTTATTTTTTAGCAACACTTAATAAATCAGAACCCAATTTTGTGGGTGATTATATGCCAAGAATATAGGACAATGTAAAATTAACGAATAAGAGTTTTTATCTAGATGTTGTGATATATGGAGCCATTTTTGTAACCAATCTCTCATGTCACTGTTTGTTAGATGACTGCCATTTAAACCTCTGATGTGACAGGCATATCTTAGGGCATCCATGTTAAGCACATCAACTCCGCCTTCCCTTAATATAGCTTTGTCCATTTCTAAGAGAAGAAAGGCGCGGTACTTCAGCTTATTTATTCTAAAGATAGTCTTCCCGAGACCATGCATTTGTAGCAGGTGACCCTGAAATAGAATTTGTATACCATAAATTAAAACAATCTACCTATTGTAATGTCAAAAATATGTCTTATTAGAACACTTTATTATTTCCTAATAAAAATGATTATTGCATTAACATATGAAGTGAAGATGGTCTGAAGCGACACCACCGCAATTAAATGAACAAGCAATGCCATCTAATTTGCTACTACTATAGTAACTCTTGAATCTGCATTCTATGCTTTACTATTACACATCTTAAAGAATACCTAAGTAGTGATTTAAATACTACTAGCAACCTAGAAAGACACAAAAATAATAGCCTACTATTGTAATTTATCATTTAACACAAAATAATCCTTTTTATTTAAAATTTTTTGATTTTATACACAGATATTTTAGTAAAAACACATGTTAAGATTGTTTACAATATTCGACAAGCAAAGCAAAATTGGCTTTAGTTTTAGCAACATAGACTGGCAATTTGTTAGTAAATGTATTCGGTTTTACATTTTATGCAGTCTGAAATTTGAAACTGTTTATTCTGGTTAAGGTTATGAATGTCACTTTTCTGTTATATGTTAATTGTACCTTCAAAGGCCACAGCCTACACACTTTCTCCTCTCTTTGTCTTCTCTAAGTTCAATGAACTCTGTTGCAATTTAAATGGATGACATTATATATTTTAAGACAACACACTAATTGTTATTTTCAACATGTAGTAGTACAAGTTCAAAAAGAAAAAAATATTAAGTAAAAAACAAGAAGATAATTTCATTAATAATCATCATCAAAACTTACCAAATGATGGTAGCTTAAACTGTTCAGATGATAAGGTTCTTTAACGAACAATTCTGTACATGATAAAATGTCATCGGGTAGAGGATGAACACCAGACCCAAGTTGAGCAACCACTCTCTGCCATCGCCTCTTTAGATCTCCTTCATGTACATAATTCAGCCTTGCTTGAAGTGCACGGAAGACTGGTTTGTTGTGTTTGAGTCTGTCTGTTAAATCTTGTGTGGAAAATTCTAAACGCTGTTGTATGGACCAGAAGTGAGAGCAAAGAAGAGATTTTGGCCTCAGGAACCTGGAATGATGAGTAAATGACTTTTAAATTTTAAAACCAAACAGGATTTACTAAAGTGACAAGCCTAAGCTACTCGACATCTAAGGATGGAAGTTTATTTTCTCCAAGTATGGTCGTCAATGTTGTGGCAATGTGATTGCTTATATTGATTATAACTTATCACAATTTTTATTGCATAGACTTACATTGCCAGATCTATTATATGAGTCAAGTGTACCCAACCTAAACTCCTATGAGTTATCATTTGGTTAATACTTTCAGAGAAAAACTTGTTTAAATAATATACTTACGCTAAAGGAAATATCACATAATTCCCAAATGGAATTGCTGAAAGTATTAGCACTGGGGCTATTCTCCACATGTCTGATGGCATTTTTTGGTACAACTCTATCTCCTGTCGGCTCATGTTCGAAAATCCGTGATCTCTAGTCATTTTTATCCTTAATGAAATGTATGTTTTCAAGTCTTTTAGAAAATCTTTTATACCAACACTAAATACTCTATACATCTTCACCGCAGTCGGGAATCTAACCTCCAAAACTTTTGTGTAGCTTTTTACATAATCTATGTATCTCTGTACGACAAAAACGCGAAACTTTTCTTTCTCAGTTTTCAAGGCTTTGGTGTGTTTTGAGCGCTTTGCAGTTAAAAATCTGTAATTAGAACGACATAGTTTATATACTTATTTTGAAAAAACATCGTGAATAATTAGCTCCTCATACACTATTTACTACAAACAAATACTTGGCTAGATTTCGTGTTGTTTACCAACTAAACTTATCTACGTACGTAGAATTTTAACTAACACTTACCTGCATGTGCTAATTTGGTGAACGTTTAATTTCATCACTGGATATGTACGATTACATTGCAGAAAAAGACTAGACATCGTAACTATTCTGTGGATAGGCATTTTGTTGAATTAAAAATTACACCAATATTTTACTATTACAAAATAAATCAATGCAAATCGGTAAATCGTCGCAAAAGTTGTCGAACCTTTGATTGAATGCTGAATGCAGTGTTGCCGCAACTGAGTTCCCAAAAGGTACATAGCCAGCGCTAAAAACGTACATTTTGGGGTAAAAAGGTACATAAACAGGGCCCTAGCCTTCGAGTCCGGGGGTAGTTCGCATAATCCAGGTGCAGTCAGGATAGAATATCCAATTCCATTGCATTGATAAAAAAAAAAAACGAAAAATTTTATTAATCAATTTTGAATAAAATTTTAGGACGTTTACAGGACGTAAGTAATCAAAGGGAATCCGGAATGGAATGGGAATGGCGGTTTTAAAATTTTAATTATTAGTGGTGAAAAGTACTATTTTAATGTAAGTAACTGTAAGACTGACAGACTGTAAGATGCGAGCTAAGATGTTTGTACATACTCATCATCGCCCATAATATCGTTATATCACAGATATTGAGTAGGTTCAAAACGTACGTTAATGGACAAAATTACACATTACACATGAGAGGCTAAAAAGGTACGTCAAATGTGTAAAATGTACGCTAACGGCAACGCTGGCTGAATGCCGACCGACCAGTCTGACATATTTATTACAATACTGCCAGTGGCCAATAATCGAAAGTAACACAAGCAAGCTTAAAAAGTGAAAAGTAACATTATGTTATGTTTTTGCCTGTGACTTTAGAACGACGGAGGCGTAATTTTTTTCCGCGTATTTGAAAAAAGATAATTAGAATTATTTGATAATTTGGTCACCGCACTTCTCAATCTTAGACTCAGAATTAGTAATTGTGTAGTTTGACTATTAGCATACAGCGGTTATAAATCTATGAATACTTCCTAATGAACCAAACTTTGAAGTAACTAGCGCGAGCGAAGCGAGCCCGACATTTTTTGCGAATCTACGTCATCAAAACGTTTCACAATCATATTTCGTTATATTTTATCATCATATTTTATTTTTATAAAATAATTATCATTTTTTTTTAATTAGTTCTAAAAGCAACGTAAAAGTAATATTTTAAGTTGAGTAACATGGAAGTAACATGAGACGGTCAAAAGTTACGTAAAATGTTACAAAAGTAACATTCTGGCAACGCTGATTTATTAATGTCAGTGATGCTGACACAAGTAGTGATGGATGGATTTACTAATCATTTAACGTTAACGATTACACGAATTTAAGAATCGATTTATATAATCAGGTAATATTTGATTCATTTTGCCTTCTAGGTGTTCCACTTCTTGATGACAGCATTAACCCTTGTTTAGATAAAAAAATTAACCATTTCAAAAATATGGCCTCCAGATTGGAAAGTCTAAATTCTCATATTGCTTTTACAATTTTGAAATTCTGCCTTTTTGTTCCAAAATTCACTTACTTCCTCCGCACAAGTCCAATCTGGAAAAAATCTAATTATTTAGAAAATTTAGATACCACCCTCAGAACAAGCATGGAAAAAATACTAAATTTAAAACTTAACAATGATTCTTGGTCTCAAGCAACACTTCCTATTTGCTTTGGTGGTATCGGCATTCGCAAAATTTCAAGTGTCGCTCTCCCCGCCTTTCTTTCCTCCGTACACAGTTCTACTAATCTAGTCGAAAAAATATTAAATCATCGACTCGATCTTACTGAGGTAAGAGATGCTGAGATAGCTTGGCAAGGACTCTGTCCCAACGAGGACATCCCAAAGGAACGTCACATTCAAAAACTCTGGGATGTCCCACTGGCGAGAGAGTCCTATAAATTCCTGGTCCAAAATTCCTTCAGTGACTGTTATCGCGCTAGGCTCTTAGCAGTTTCTTGCAAAGAATCCGGCCACTGGCTTCATGCACTCCCATCAAAAAACCTTGGCACACTACTAGACAATGAATCATTTCGGGTGTGTGTGGGCTTGCGTATCGGGGCTCCAGTTTGCGAGCCACATCCGTGTCCCTGTGGCAAGGAGGTAGACAGATTCGGTCTTCATGGTCTCTGTTGTCAGCAAAGTGCTGGACGTCTTGCCCGACACGCTGCACTCAATGACGCCATCAGAAGAGCTCTTGCCAGCATCAACGTTCCTTCCACGCTGGAACCTCGTGGGTTGGTCCGTGATGACGGCAAGAGACCTGATGGTCTTACGCTGATTCCCTGGGAGAGGGGTCGGGCTTTAGTATGGGACGCAACTTGTGTTGATACCTTGGCCCCTTCTCACCTCAGGGAATCAGCTGTAAAAGCAGGGGCTGCAGCAGAGTCAGCAGAAAATGCCAAGCGGCGCAAATACGAGTCTCTTGCAAGTGACTATGTGTTTGCGCCATTTGGTGTAGAGACGTTTGGACCGTGGGGACCGAACGCTAAATTACTTTTTGGCAAAATAGCACCAAAATTGATTTTTATTTCGGAAAATAAAAAAGCTGGTTCGTTCCTCGCACAAAGGCTTAGTTTAGCAATTCAGCGAGGAAACGCTGCCAGTATCCTCGCCTCTATGCCTCACGGACACGCCTTTATTTTTGAGTAGGTAGTTTATAGTTTAGGTTAAGTTAGTTTATTTAAAGTATTTATTTTATTAATTCTATCATTTAATATGTGTATTTTATATGAATGTATCAATAAAGCAGCAACATTGAAATATTTGAGTACAGTTGATTAAGTTCTTGTTCTATAACTACGAGTATGTTGTTGATTATATTTTTGAAAAGTCGTTAATTTTATAAGGAAAAAATTACCATTTCTCTTTTTTAATATAAAAAGTTCACTATCCCGAGTTATTGCCAATGTTTGTGACCATGAAAGTTTAAATTAGAATAGTAGTTTAAATTAACTCAAATAAATTAGCCAGAATATGACTAAACCTTATATAATAATTATATTAAGCCTTTTTATTCTGAACTTCTGAATTGAGTATCAATACTAGACATGAGTAGTTTTGTTTATTATAATAAATGTCCCGAAGCTCAGTATGTCTCTTGGCCTAGGCTTCCTCTAACATTTTCCATTGGGACCTGTCACGCGCTACCCTTCTCCAATGGTGTCTAGCCGTGAGTCTTCCCATCTTGTTTGTTGGCGTCCTCTACCTCTTTTGCCGTCTCTGGGATACCAGTCAGCAACAATTTTGCACCATTTCTCTTTTGGATCGCGTATTATAAGGCCTGTCCATCTCCACTTATGTTGGTTTATTCGGGTTATTATATCGAGAACTTTGTTTTTTTCCTTATTATGCTATATCTCAGTCTGTCCTGTTTCCTTACACCTGTTAGACTTCTTTCCATGGGTCTCTGGCAGCGTTCTAAGTTGTCTCTGTGCTGTTTAGTGAGTGCCCAGGTTTTGCAACTATAAGTGATGACGATACACGTGTTGAAGACTTTCCTTTTTATTCGCATACATAGCTTTTTGGATTTAAGAACTTTTTTCAAAGATCAGTATTTCTTCCAACCATTTCCTATTCTTCGCTCAATTTCCGTAGTGGTTTGATGTTTGTGAGATATTATGTGTCCTAAATAGATGTAATCTGATACATATTCGAGTGGTTAGTTGTCAATTTCTATGGTTACTGGTTCTAAGTAATTAATTTTATAGCAAAATAAATAAGGTTTAGAAACATTGTGATTGTGCCCGTCATCTATGGGGTATTAAGTCACCGTCTATGGGGTATTAAGTGTTACACAAAAAAAAAACATGACAATCGGTATGTTGCCTTGCATATAATATTTAATTTGCAACTAACTGAGTGCTGCTTACACAAGGTGTTAAAGAAATAATATAATACCTTTTACACAAACAAAAACACTTTTTCCGTACTAAGCCGCGACCAGCTGGCAGAGTTGTAAATTGAAACCCGTTTGAAACCAAATTACGCAGTTTAAACTTGTTTAAAACGATTTAAAACCACACCACGTGGTCAGTACACTAACTTTTAAAACAAAGAAACAGAATAATTTATTCATTTTCCAATTTTATCAGTTTGAGTGAACTTTTAAATTTTTTTTTAGAATCAGACCTACTGAAAGCAATCTCGATATGCGGATTTATTTAATAAAATGGAATATTAATATTTTTGATACAATGTTGTTTTTTATTTAGCGCTCAGCAACAACAAATAAGCTATAAAATTTTACCTTACAACGTCGCAAAGACATTAAGTACAGAAAAAAAACAATCAAACGTAGAGGAAAAATAATAAAAAGAACTACAACTCGTAAATTAAATAAATAAAATTTAATAGGTACTCAATTTTGTGCAATTTGTAACATGTTATAAAGGTTGGTTACAAAACAGTTTTTTTTTCCATTTTACAAGACATGGATATATCTTAAACTAGCTGTTGCCCGCGATTTCGTTCGCGTAGTCTTTAGTCTGTTCACAAAGGATTTACTGTGTTTTTTCTCTCAAAAGAACCTTCTCCTGACCCAAATTAATAACACAACAAAAAAAAAGAATTAACGGAATTGTTCCATCCGTTCACGCGTGATGCGATTGACCAAGGGAAATTGAGATTCTTTTTTATATATATATAAGATCAGGGTGTAGGTGTGGTTAGATCACTTTGTTCAAAGTCACAATGCATCCTAATAATTAATCATTTCAAACCAAATGTGGTTTAAAACGTTTTAAACAAAAAAAAGGTTTGGATACCAAAAAATTTGCATCTGTACAGCTGATATTGGTTTATGTAGAAACATCACTTTTTTGTTGATAACTCGATGATGGTGAATAGTTGTGTTTGAGCACCAGAATCAGCCCCTGAGAGGTTTATATTTACTGTGACGTTGTCTATTTATAATAGTCAACTAATCTTAAGAACCAATGCTAAATTTAAAAATCGAGTTCATCGACTAACACATATCACATTATGACAACTTTTTTAGTGTGTTTTATCGTGTGTGTCATTTTGATTATGGTAAGTATGTCACCTTTGTGTAAAAAAAGACAATTTGAAAAATAAAATATAAATATAATATATCGATTTAAAAAAATCGAACTTTAGCTTTAAACAAACATCACTATACACAAGCAAGACGTAAGGCGTGACGTCAGACAGTTGTTGTCAAATAAATTTACGATTATTGCCAGTAGTATAAAATTTCAAAATTGCCAGTTTTAAGCAAAACTTTTTGAATGATTTACCAAGAAAAAAAACGAAGATAAGTAAGTAGGTAGCTAGCTAATACCAACCTTCATAATTTGGACTTCATGCAAGCTAATAAATGACGTGACATAGGTCAATATATATGACAAATTGCTGAATCCAAGTGAAGATGCGAACGAAAAAAAACGGGAATTTCTGAGAAAATAAGTAGAAAGTTTGTTATGGATTCAAATACGTCAAGGTAATTACTTGCTCAACATTAAATAATAGTATTTGAACCCTCAAAATCAATTATTCTTGATATGTAAGGGGCCTTACACTACGCTGGTGATAGCTTGGTAACCGTTTCAAACCTTTAATTATATTTCCATGAAGATTTTCAAGGAATATTTAAAGGGTGCACAATTGTATCAATCTGTTGCCCGATCCATAGGGCGTCGCAACAGCTGTGAGTTGTGACGGTCAGTGTTGCCAACACTATATTTCGAAAGGGAGCTAGTTGGTTATGAAAAAAGAGCTAAAAAAGAGCTAATTATTTTAGTTAAAAAGAGCTAAATAAAAAAAGTTTATAAAATAATTATTTTTATTAAGGATCCAGAAAAATTATATCTTATATATAAAATTTTCGTGTCACAATGTTCGTTCCCGTACTCCTCCGAAACGGCTTGACCGATTCTCATGAAATTTTGTGAGCATATTGAGTAGGTCTGAGAATCGGCCAACATCTATTTTTCATACCCCTAAAGACCACGCAGACGAAGTCGCGGGGAGTTTTAAAGTTTCGTGGGAATTTTAATGTATTAGCCGCTTAGATAACCAATTTTTTTACATAATGGGAGGCCAGTTTAGCAGTGGACGTCCTATGGCTAAAATGATGATGATGATGATAAATATTATGATAAAAAATGGTTTAAATAAATCATTTTAAACGCCAAACTATATGTGTTTTGGTACAGTTCTTTCAATTTTAAATCAATTTTTCCTTTCTTTTTTTAAAGGGATTAGTCGTAATTTCTTAAAATATCGTCATCGTATTAATGGGCACCATCACTTGTTACGTGATAGCACCCATGCACTGGGGCTAATAAAACGATGAGAGAAAAGAGAAACATTCGCAAAGACTCGATTACTTTTGTCTTTTAATTACTTTTATGTACCTAGGTACACCGTTGTCGTTTAAGTTTTAAGCAACGATATTGAATCGTTGGTTTGAAGTCATAGGGCAACATTTTGAAATCTAGCTCTATGCGAATTGATTGATCATGTTTTAATTTGCGTTATTTGTTCTGATTCTATGTCTTGATCGGCTCCAAAAATTCGAAGCAAGTTTTAAAATCTTGAACTTTACTTACTTATTTCAATAATAATGGCGTAAAAAAAACGATATTCTAAGATGTTAAGATAAGATACGATAAGAGTTCTCGCGGATTTTGCTAATCTTTGTTTTTATCTTAAGTACCTACCTACCTAAAAACGTACCTACTTACCTTAGTTACTTTCTTTTTGCAGAACTATTTTATACCGAAATACAAAATGTTGTGAAGAATACAAGTCGTCGGTGGATTTTCGGAAAACATGCCCGTCTGAATATAAGTCTTTGTACAGTCAGAAAAATCAAAAGATAAAAGTTCAAAGTACAATACAAGAGGTAAAAGATTAATAGTAAAAAATAAATGCTTAGGAAATTATTTCCAATGATAATTTAACTTAGTTATTCCCACATAGTTAGGGCCGAGGGTATAAATCCCGATTATTTTGCCAAAAGTTTAATTTACTTACTTACGCAGTTACGTTACGTGTTTTTACCTAAAAACCAATGATGTTAATATTGTCTAGATTGAGCATACTTACTGCTTTAATCGTTCTTAAAAAAACAGGCCAACATTGGTTGAAAATTAGGTACCTACTCAGCGATAGTATTTAACCTTTTTATTTGTCTTGTCTTCCTTTATAGTTTCTTCACACTTTATTTTTTAGGACTTTAGGACAAATCGCCATTTCTGACACCTCAATTTTGCCTAGTGGCATTGTACGTCTCTAGTGATGGAACACATTCTGGGAAAAAATTTAATGACCAGGGTCTTGAACAATTTTTGTTACAGCGTTCGCTACCTGAACTGTCCGTCTAAATATAATATACTTGGTTAAAGGTAAAAACCAGATTTCTACCTATTTTGAATGATAAATAAATGGCCATGGGTAAAAATCAGGTTTTTTCCTACATTGGGTAATAATCCCATCAAATAAATGACATTTCAACTCCATAGAGTAGGTATGTGCTCCATGTAGAATGGGCGACAAAGGTATTAATTTAGCTTTACTTCCAAAAATGGAGGTTTTACCCATATTGGGTGTTTAACATCTGTCGCCTATAATAGCTATTAACGCGATTCCTTTTTAGACTGAGATCACGTCATTGATGTAGTTACTACATCAATGTACTAATACTACATTGTAGTAGGTATAATAGGAGGATAAAGCCCATTTATTATCAAAAAACCGGCCAAGTGCTAGTCGAACTCGCGCACCGAGGGTTCCGTACCAACTTATAGCTATGTAAATAATCGTCTATCATGGAAATCGAGTCTCGAAGATATTTTCCGATATTTTCAGTTTGTTATTTTCATTTTTTGTGTGTAACTGTAAATACTGATTATAGGACAAGGGGAAGTACCCTATTAATTTTTATTCCCTCGAATAATTAATATAGGTTTTTTGCGGCTTAAACATCTGTATCTTTTTTTACGCTAACATAGAAGTTTGATTATTTCACAGCTTCCTCTTGAAGCTTGAGACTTGAGTAATAACGTTTTAATTTCAACTGGATTCCCGTTCCCGAGTTATAGGGTCTTGACGGACAGACAGACAGACAGACGGACGGACGGACGGACAACAAAGTGATTCTATAAGGGTTTCGTTATAGCCTTTTGACGTACGGAAGCCTAAAAAATGTTTTGCCTTCTCGGAACGGTCTCGTTTGTGTAAACGAGACCGTACCTATACAGGTAACCTTCCTAGGTAGGTAGTTTACCTACACAGGTAACCTACCCCAGGTTTAAGGATTTTTGTGACTCAAGTTTTTGCAGTTAGATAATGAGTTGCAAAATAAAAAAATATTGCAAAATTCAAGAAATACCTGTACTAGTTACTAGTAGTTGTTTTCATTTTGACTTAAAGTAGATGTTTTTCTTATTGACGATCGTCTGGTATAGCGGTTCGCGCTTCAGCCCAGACTACAAAGCCAGGCAGTTGCGGGTTCGAATCTCGCAATGGGGTAAAATGTTGTGTGATGAGCACGAGCATTTGTATACAGGGTTACATTGCAAAGAGGTGCCAAATTTAAAAAATAAGATCTAGGGAACAATAATAATATACATTTAAAGAAGCAACTTAACCGTTATTATTTTCAAGAATCGTCTGTTACGAAAAAAAATTACTATAATATATCCGAAAAGCCGCGCGGTCATTCATCAGAGGCGTAGGTACGGCGGGCCAACAAAGACCTTACGCAGTGCACATACAGTGCATTTTTTTATGAATGAGTTAAATTATCCACAGGTACGATTTTTAACAGCGGATAGGAATAATTTAAAAAAATATGTTCTTTGCATAGTTCGATTAAGTTATTGATTCTCTCAGCCACTCCTACAGATTTGGCACCCCTTTGCTTGTAATTGTAATTATTGTAATTTTTTATAGCAATCCCAATCAACCTTCCAGCTACAATTCACTGCGATCGATAATATTTGCCGCTCCGTTTACAGTTTAGGTTTCGTTTAGGATTTAATGAAACTCGTTTGTAATTTTTTAACCCCGACACAAAAAAGGGTTGTTTTAAGTTTAACGTGTGTATCTGTAGGATCTGTCTGAGGCATCGTAGCTCCCAAACGAATGTAACGATTTTGATGCAGTATTTTTTTGGTTTGAAAGATACAGAGATCTTAGCTATATTATATGAAGATCTATTCAGTCGTTTGAAGGTTATCAGCTAATTATCTACTTGACGAAAGGATTATCAGCTCGTTGCAAACTTTCACAGTTCTGATTGATTGTAATTTGATGCATTGTTACATTTTATAAAATAGTTAAGTATGTTGTTCCGTTATCTATTTGCCATAGTACAAGCTTTGCTTAGCTTGGGGCTAGAGAATAGGTGTGAATTTGAAAACAAAATATATACAATTAAGTTTTTTTTTTAATCTCACTTATTATTTACTATTATATACTCACTTATTAGTTTCACTTGTAACTAAACTATTTTCTAATCAATCCTAGGCTGGAAGTAGTTTTTAACCGACTCATGACTGACTGGTTTAAAAATTTGTATGTATTTGACATTCGGATGACAATACAATAATTTGATACCATCATGCTGATCTGATGATGAAGTCAGGAGGTAGATAATGGTACTCTTCAGCGACTATTAGTAAAACCTTCGTGTTTGGGTTCATTTGATTCGTTTTGACGTCTATTGAACTTGTTTGTTTATTTTACTATCTACTTATGGGAAATTATCACAAAAAACATGAGTTACTGATTGACAATCATTAATTGATTAAAAAAAAAAGTAATGTAAATGTACGATGCTAATACCCGATTGGTGTATGTGTATAGTGTGGTTTACCATAGACGCAATGGGTCCCAGGTTCGATTTCCGTTTCAGTTTTATATAGAAAACGAATTCTGGATGTGACAATGTCTGGTAACCCCTCGTAACTCGTAGTAACACATGGATATTAATGCCTTACTTCGAGACCATGACAAGTAATGTGTTGTCTGGCGCATATTTATACAGGGTGTACAAGATAATAGGACACTCCTTAAAACCACGTGATCAGCTAGTCATATACAATAACTTTTTTTAGCTGCTCCATACAAACTTACTTGCATACCTCGATGATAATGTATCATGAGCATCTGAAAAAAAAATACGATTTCGATGTTGCTTTGATAGGAAAAGTTGTTGTATATCACTAGCTGATGACGTGGTTTAAAGGAGTGTCCTTTTCTTTTGAACAGCCTGTATAAAAAAGAGATGCTTCCATTTTGTTTTCCATTATTTTGTATGCCACTACAGAAGAAGCAACAGGACATAGCATTAGTTTTGCATTTGTAAGATTTTTTCACAGTAAGCAAGAACTGTTTTACGCATTAAGTTGATTCTGATAAAGATAGGTAAATGCTGAACTGTAAACGTTTTTACAACTAACGGGCTGTTTCTTTTTTACCAGAATAAAGGAATAAGATCCCCTAAACTATTTACCAGTGTACTCGAGGAAGTGTTCGAAGACCTGTCGACTTCTTTGGCAACAAAAGGTATAAATGTAGGAGGTGAAAAAACCCTTACCAACCTCCGATTAGCCGACGATATCGTGTTGTTTGCGAACTCTTAAACCGAGCTACAGGAAATGTTAGAAGAGCTGAGCGCGGTGAGCCTTAGAGTTGGACTAACGATGAATAGGACAAAAACTAAGTTAATGAACAACAGCATCGAACGCGGGGTAGTAGTCGATGGGCAGGCAATGCAATACGTCGATGAGTACATCTATTTGGGCCAGCTAGTCTCTTTCGACAACAGACAAGACAAAGAAATCGTACGTCGAGTCGAAAATGCCTGGAAGAGCTACTGGTTCTTAAAAACGTACTTGAAGGGAAACCTTCCCATATGTTTAAAACGCAAACTTCTCGACGCCTGTATTTTGCCTGAGCTGTGCACAGACTTGGTCATTGACCGAAAGTCAGAGGTGGGGTATGCCAAAGAGCTATGGAGAGGAATATCCTGGGAATAAGAAAGACAGATCGGATCCGCAACTCTATCATCCGCTCAAAAACTGGAATCACAGACGTGGGAGAAAAAGCTGCAAAGTTGAAGTGGGAATGGGCGGGTCATGTCCATAGGATGGATTCTAAAAGGTGGACAAAAGTCATCACGGACTTCGTGACTGACTCCGTCATACTGACGGACGTCGTTCGAGAGGTAGACCTCGAAAGCGATGGCGCGATGACTTAGACAATTTTCTCTAAGATTGGCAAGCCCTAACCACCGACAGGGATAAGTGGAGAGGTTTAGGGGAGGTCTTTGCCCAGCAGTGGGACAGAAATGGTAAAAAAAAGGAATAAGATGTGGTTACTACCTAGGCACAGTATACATATTATTCAGGATGTCCTAAGAAGGGTGTATATTAGATAGAGATATTTAGTTTAGAATGAAATTTGACCTGATTGCGAATTGATCCAGAAAAACACGTGTGACGACTAAACGCTTACTGCTAGAGTCCCAATTTTTTAAACTAAAATAGTCTAATAATGTACCTTTATAAGGGCTGATTCGACCAAACACAAAGCTATACCAGAATAACTATTACGGGTATAATTTTACTCCCTAAATTTACCCTTAGATAACTTCGATTACGTTTTTCGAGCAATACAGTACTCGGTATTGTTATTCTATCGTTCAAGAGTGAACGATCAATGAATTGATAAACCTACCAAAATCCATGTAATCCATTTCTTCTAGGTTGACTTGAAATGCCACAACATTTTAATTTTGTAGGATAATAGAGTGTCAATGCTAGATGTTGACAACATGTGAGTTTCGAGGTGACAGGAGTGGATTTGACAAGTGACAACTCTGACATTTACTTATTCTCAGTTTAATTTATACACTGTCAAAATCGCCCGTTTTAATATTTTTCAGATTAGTGGTTGGTAGAATGAAAAATCAGCTTACTCTAGATTAAGCAGTGGTATACTCTCAAGTTAAAACTTACACCTGCTTGGTCGAATCCGGTTTAAGGGCCGATTCGACCAAACACAAAGGTATACCAGAATAACTATTATGGGTATAATTTTACTCCCTAAATTTACCCTTAGATAACTTCGATTACGTTTTTCGAGCAATACAGTATACTCGGTATTGTTATTCTATCGTTCAAGAGTGAATGATCAACGAATTGATAAACCTACTAAAATCCATGTAATCCATTTCTTTTAAGTTGACTTCAAATGCCACAACATTTTAATTTTGTAGGATAATAGAGTGACAATGCTAGATGTTGACAACTTGTCAGTTTCGAGGTGACAGGAGTGGATTTGACAAGTGACAACTTTGACATTTACTTATTCTCAGTATAATTTGTACACTGTCAAAATCGCCCGTTTCAATATTTTTCATAGATTAGTGGTTGGTAGAATGAAAAATCAGCTTACTCTAGATTAAGCAGTGGTATACTCTCAAGTTAAAACTTACTCCAGCTTGGTTGAATCCGGTCTAAGGCCGGATTCGACCGCGATTTTGACAGTGTGTAAATTAAACTGAGAATAAGTAAATGTCAAAGTTGTCACTTGTCAAATCCACTCCTGTCACCTTAAAACTGACATGTTGTTAACATCTAGCATTGACATTCTATTATCCTACAAAATTAAAATGTTGTGGCATTTCAAGTCAACCTAGAAGAAATAGATTACATGGATTTTGGTAGGTTTATCAATTCATTGATCGTTCACTCTTGAACTACAGAATAACAATACCGAGTATAGTGTATTGCTCGAAAAACGTAATCGAAGTTATCCAAGGGTAAATTCAAGGTGTAAAATTATACCCGTAATAGTTATTCTGGTATAGCTTTGTGTTTGGTCGAATTAGCATAAAACATTTTGCGGAAAAACAAATATTCATATATTTTGTTAACCCACTTATTACTGAATACAATTTTTATATCGGATTTTAATAAAATTCATCAATGTTGTTAATCAAAATATAAGTAGATAAAATACAAAAAAAATATCCGTCTATCGAAAAGCTCTGGCGTTCTTTTTAAAGGACGTTAATAATATACGCTGCTTACTTATATAGCATAAAAGAAAACAACGAAATATGTTTATTTGTTCTATTATATGAGTCAAGTAACCTGTCTAAATCCTTTTGCATTGACAGACAGTCCTGCACGGTATTAATTTTGAAAAATATCTATTTGTCATCTACTTTGATGAGAAACCTTGAACTCCATAGTATAAACCTATATCGTACAGATACTCGTTGAGAAAAAAGGGGTCCCAAATGAGAGCCTCGTGACACGTTATCGTAGTTAGAGCGATAACCACACATTATTACTGTTTGGGAGCGATTCGATAAATATGATTTATTCCTTAGGAGTAAGTCCCTGTGAATGTTCAGTATCTGAAGCTTGTTGAGCAGAATCACTGATCCATGACTAAACTCTTGTTAAACTGACTATCTGAACAATGAAATCAATCACGATATTTTTATTATTGCGGTATTGTTAAAACAAATCGTGGATAGATAGATACTCTTTATTGACGACCGTCTAATGCAGTGGTTCGCCCTCCGGACTACAAAGCCAGCGGAGGCGGGTTCGAATCCCGCAAGTGGCAAATATTTATGTGATGAACATGAGCATTTGTACCTAAGTTCTTCTTCTTCTGTCATGTCAATGGCGGCTCTAGACGGACTTCGACCAAAACTTGGCAACTTTCACGGCGTTTTGTGTTGCTCTGTTTAGGTCATCCCTCGTGTAGGTGTAGGGGCACAAAAGGCAGGACCTAAATGATGAATGTATATAAAACTAAGTCCTTACATATGAAATTGCCATTCAGTATGAAAAAGTAGAACAACTTTTTTTAATGAAATTATTATTTAATCAATCGAAGTATGCGCCGTTGTTATTAATACACTTCCGCTATTTATAGGCAAATCATGATCCCTTTGAAAAAAAAAACCTGGGGGAGCGAGAGTCTATGAACTGTTTGAAGGCGGTTTTGACTGCCTAATCAGATTTGATTTTTTTCCTTGTAAAAAGTTATCAAAATTTAAAAAAAACTGGCAATCGGTTGGGGCAAGATCTGGAGAGTATGGTGGCTGACGCAAAGGTTCCTGTCTGTCGCAGCTCCTCTAACTTGGCGACCGTTTGATGTGCAGTGTGTGGTCTAGCGTTATCCTGAAGGAGCAGTGGGCTAGAGCAGTTCACTAGTCTCGGTTGTTTAGTGGCAAGCTTTTCCATCATTGTTTGCAATTGTTGGCAACACAAATCTGCAGTAATCGTCTGGCCTCATCTCAAGAAGCTGTAGTGGATAACACCAGCATTGATCCACCAAACACTAGCCAGAATCTTCTTTTTGGTCAGTTTTCGCTTAGGGCAAGGTTTTGCCGGTTCTACAGGGTTAAGCCATTGTAATGATCGCTTCCGATTGTGTCGTACAGGATCCATTTCTCATGACAAGCCACAATACGGTTCAAAATCCCCTCATTATTGTGACGATTGAGCAAAGAAACGCAGCAAGCGACGCATGTTTGTTGGTTTGTTTCGGTCAATTCGTGCGGTACCCACTTTTCGAGTTTTTTGACTTTTCCGATTTGGCGCAAATAGATAAGTATCGTTTTGTCACTTACGCCGAAGGTTGCTGCTAATTCAGAAGTGTTTTGAGATGGATCCGCTTCCACTATCGCCTTCAATTCTTCGTTATTCACTTGAGTATCAGGTCGTCCACGAGGCTCATTGTGTAAATCGAAATTGCCAGAACGGAAACGTTGAAACCAAAACCGCACGTTAGCGGTGCCTGGTCCGTACACGTCGTAAATTCTTTGAGTCGTTTCTGCAGCACTGGTGCCACGCCACGGTGGAACTCGTATTCGTAAATACCGCGAATATTTAATTTGTCCATATAGTACGAGAGCCCACGACCAAAATTTTTGTCTCATAGCAATACGGCCAAAACCGCATCAAATCGATAGATACGATTATCCTGAACTCGAAAATACCAATATCAGACATTTTCCGCGTAGCGTTTGATCTGACCGAATTTTCAAAATTGTCAAAGAATTTTACCGAACTGCATCATAGCAATATGTCTGATTTGCAGACTGTAGTTGAATGATAGTTCTGAGATACCGGAAACATATTTTTCAGACGTTAGTGGTGTAGCGCAAACCCGTAAAATCACTTAAAAAAATTAAAAATGAGACAAAAAAAATGTCTCATAGCAATACGTCTGAAAATCTTTTTTATTAGTAAATTTTGGTTATTTGATGCGAACAAAACAATTTTCAGACGGAAATGTGAACGCATTAAATTTTGAGACCGTTTTGAAAATGTTAACAAATTTTACCGATCGGTATCATAGCAATATGTCTGAAAATTGTTGGACATGATAAAATAAGTTGTCCACATGTGCAAAAAATTTATATCAGACAAATTAAGTGTAGCACCTTCTCTATCAGACAACTTTTCGATACTCAGATATCATTTAAAAATCGTATTGAGGCATCTTGAATTTTCTGTTACAAACCAATGAATACGCTGAGGCTGTTGAAATTAAATACTGATTGATTTGATAGTTTTGGTTTTATTTAAAGCACACTTGAGTAACTTTTACAAAAGAAATAAGTAATGACATCTGTCATCTGTCAAAGTACATATAATAGACAAGGGAGATTCTTGAATATCTATGAAGGCTGTAAATTTAAAAAAACATTTAACAGAGGCGCCGGCCAGGCGACTCCGAAACGTTATTTTCGTTTTTGGGAGTATATGCTACACTTAAAGTGTCTGAAAACAGGTTTTTGGTAATCATGGCAGCAATACGAAAAGTTGAAAAAAAAAATTATCCGTATTGCTATGATACAGGTCGGCTAAATTTGTTGACATTTTCAAAAATGCGCTCAGGCTATATGCTACGCGCAAAATGTCTGAAAACAAACTTTTTCGTAATACAATTATAAAATCTATGTACATTTTCACTATCAGACGCATTGCTATAATACCGACTGTCTTTTTTTTTTGACCCAGCAGAAATGGCCTCCCACGCAGTTGCTACACTTTTGACCGTTACTACACACCTAGTCGGGTTCAGAATCATACAATCTAACGATTTTATAGGGTTTTTGCCGTATTGCTATGAGACATGGTTTTGGTCGTGGGCTCTCGTACTAATAGTTGTTGTTATAGCAATGTTGAAGCTTAAACAAATGATGTAAGAACAAAATATGATATACGAATTAAAAAAAAAACTGGCTTTATTTCGAAATAAATATGAATTTGGAATTCCTAATTAAACGCAAGATATTTGATTTTGAAGTTGCCAGTATTGAGTATCGGCATTTTCATATGTAAGGACCTAATATTTAAGTATGTTTATCCGTTATCTAGTCGCCATATTACAAGTTTTGCTTAGTTTGGAGTTAGGTAATAGGGAATATGCATGAAAAATATATGTTGTTTTTACTATATTTATAGGAAAATATATGAAAGAGTGCTAATAGTAAAAACAAAATTGATTTTAGGTAAAAAATAACCGTATTACAGTAATTATAAATTAGGGTATACCTATCTCTTTCTAAAACAACTTTTACTATGAAAAATCTATGGTGGGCGTGTAGATGTGGCATGGGCCGAAAACTCGGGTCCTACATAGAACGCTTAAGCTATTTCCACATAAGTCCTCTATACCTGCGCCGACAATTGATTGACCTTGTCTTGCTCTATAAAATACTGCACCATCAGATGGACTCCTCTAATCTTCTTTCTTTGCTGAATTTCAACACCAGATTTAGAGTCCGCAATCGTATCTCGTCGTCGTATATTTTCTCTCTTGAAGTCTTCTCTAATAACACCTCTTACTACAACCCTATAGTCCGGATGTGCCGCCAATACAATGAAATTCTTGCAATAAACAGAGAAATAGATATATTCCATCTCACGCTGCCTCAGTTTCGGAGACAATTAAACACACATTTAAATAAGATTTATTTATAAATAGGTATCTAATTAATTCATTAGTTCTCTTAGCGCATACATATATAAAATCAAACTGTAAGCTTTTAGGCATACATATTTTTAGATTATGATCTAGATCTGTACTATATGCATGATATAAGATATTCACTTTGATTGTAATCTGTTTTGTGTGCTATGAATAAATAAAATAAAAATGTGACGTCACGGTACATATCTCCTTGTCTAACACGCGACTTTAATGGGCTGCAAATCAGGTATTGATCAATATTTTTCAAAAATTCTCAAAGTTTTATTAGTTATAATTAAGTGCTATTTATTTTAAGACCAAATAAAAAAAAACATGCATATTCCCCATTGCTGTGATTGTAAAAACAATTTATAAATTTATTTATTGTACAATAAACAAAGAAGTTACAATTGATGTTTACAGAAAGATGCACAATTTAGGCGGATCTCTTCCAGACAACCTTTAAATAGGACCGCTAGGAAGAAAGGGGAAATTGGTGTACCTACCTACTTAAATTAACTTATTCCTAACAAGCCAATTTCTTTTGCAGGAGTTTAATAAAGGCAATATAAAGCACCTAGGTTCTGTTGCCTTAACTGACACTACCAAGAGCCGCGATACGAAGGTTGTTGAGCACATTGGAGAATGTTGGTACCTTTTTTAATACCTGGTGGAATTAGGGACAACTTAAGTTACTCTCGTTTGCGTACACGTTTACTTTTATTTAGTGTTGCTAAGTGTAAACTGGCAAGTAGTTTCAAAAGCTTACTACTAAATAGATGAAAGCAGATAATTAAATATGCTTACAATTGCAAAATCCTACATAGCATTTTAAGCATAGCATATTTCTAGATGGTAATTATACTTCAAAAGAATAAAAAATGATTAATATGATCAAACAAAAAAGGCTACTCCTGTATTTACTTAAAAACCACCACTTGTGTGGCCACTTTATTTCTTTTTAAATTTAGATTGATAGCTCAGCATTCTAGCTGTAATCTGTGCATTTCAAATTTTTGTTGAACATTTGATTTCGTTTAAGCGACAAGTAGGTAGTATTCCAAATTTTTCGCTACTGGTGCGCTATTTAATTCGATCGAAGTCCGACACGCCTCAAGTTACTAATATAGGGCCACTTGCCTTAATTCACAATCGCGATTATTAGCGCGAGGAGAACTTATATTTGTCCGGTTCCTTTTATTTTTTGTACATCTACAGGGCTTTCACAAATGCATTTGACGTAGCAGCATAAATATTAAAAATCTGCTAGGGATCGTAGACTTAATTGTTTGATATTCCTGTTGAGCTTTGGAATTTTAAAAACAATTCGATACAAACTGAGGTTGCTTAAGCTTCCTCTACGATATTAAAACATTATAGCATCTTGCCGCTTTTAGTTTGATGGATGATTTGATATTATATGTAACTGTTAGTGGTAGGTACCAATTCCTTAAATAAATCCAATTTTTTGAATAAATCGACTCTGAAGATGCAAAATTCGATTTCTGTGATTTCCATTTTGATTGTTTACTAGGTCCCTACCGACGAACATGTTACCAATGCAGAGACTTAGTCGTTAGAATCCGCAGTCTACTAGATGAAATAAAAGCTATTAAAAAAACCACGGCTACAGGCATTATTTGCGATTTCTGCAACAGAATAAATGTGTCTGGGATATGCAAAAGATGTGAATATTTGACTAATAGATACAAGACAAATGAAAATATTGATAATGAAGCCAGGCAGCAAAGATTTAAAATATGGCTTTGTAAAGTGAAACAGTTCCTATACACGATTTTAGAGAGGGAAACATGCAAACATAAAGTTTATTCGCAAGTTCCAGCAACGGATGAGCTGACATATCTGTTACGTGAACTAAAGTCGCCATTAACTTTACATGAACCAGAAATAGGCTATTTCCCATCCATAGATTCACTAGAGAATATAACAGAAAGTAAAGATATACTAGAACAAGTTCTCATGAGACTTAAATCAGATAAAAAGTCCGAAGACATTAATGCGCAGTCATCGTGTATTTGCAAATATTTTACTGATAAAAAGATTGAAGAAAAATTTGCAACTGCAGAAGAAATAGAGATTTCAACTGATAAAATAATGAAAAATATAAAAGAAACTGTTAAAGTAAAAAAAACCAAAGACACTTATAAAGAAACTAAAAAAATAAAAGAGAAAGCAAAAGATTTAAAAAAAAACAAAGATGAAAGGAAACCAAAGGAAGAAAGAAAAATGTCAAAAGAAGTGCCTCCTAAAAAGGCTAAACCTACTTCAGAAGAAGATCTTATAGCGCAAATGATGAAAGAAAACAAGATGAGAAGAGAGACAGAGAAGCCTGTTAAAGCACCTCCTCCGCCTCTTATGCCAAAAATTGCAGACCTGCCAATGCCTGTCCGTAAGGTTAGGGAAATAGTCACTTCCGTATCTGAAAGTTTAGCAGAATGCGATTTAGAAGATGGCGAAGTAACTGAAATGGTACAAGGAAATAAAATCGTCCCAATAGAGCCTCGTGAGGAGTCGGATACTGGTTCTGTGAAGCCCTTGTTTTTCAAAGTTCAGCCTATATGTCCAAGTTTACCTGTTCAAGAAACTCCTTCTGACACCATTTCTTCAGCGGTCACATATAAATCAACAGATAAGAAGGGAAAGGAAAAGGTGGAAGCTGGTGTATGTTTTTTAATATTTTGTTTTTATTTTTGTATCTTGTCTTGGTTTAAGCGCAAAACAAAGGTTTTATTTTAGGGCGAGAAGTCGAGCAAAGGTGTGATAAAGTATGCGCTGTCAAATAGAGACTTTATTGAGAAAGGGTGGACGCTATTACCAACGACAAAAATAATGCGTCGGGTGAGATTCATTACATTACATACATTCATACATACATTGCAAAGGGGTGCCAAATCGCCAAATTGCCAAATTAGGAGTGGTTCAGAATCAGTAACTTAATCAAACTATGCAAAGAACAATAAAAAAAAATTCACATTTAATTATTCCTATCTGCTGTTAAAAATCGTACGCGTGGATAATTTAACTCATTCATGCAAAAATTGCACCGTATGTGCACTGCGAAAGGTCTTACAAGGACCCTCCCCGTACCTCCTCTGATGAATGACCGCGCGGCTTTCGTAATCTCTCTATTGACTTTATTTTCGGATATTTTAAAGTTTTTTTTCATAACATACGATTATTAAAAATAATAACGATTAAGACGCTTCTTTATATTGTTCCTTAGATCTTATTTTTTAAATTTGGCACCCCATTGCTATGTAACCCTGTATAGAGAATAAAGTTTGAAAATCGGCAAAACTATAAATGTTTACATAACGTAACATAAAGGGTTCAGACAAAAGACTTCGAACTTTTTTGTATGATGCCTGGCATACCTAAAGTTGCAAGTGAATGGCGTATTTTGGTGTACACCTATGAAACATGCCAATCGATAGAGAAAATAATTACAAACAACAAATATTTTTTGATAAAATGTGGTAAATGATATACTTTCTTCAGAATTTCAATTTTAATATGTAAAATTAAATTAAATAATTTCTTTATTTAATTAGAATCAGTAAGAAAATGATTAGCTACAAAATGTTAATTCTAATTGTCGTAAATGATCTTGTGGCATCCTACTCGCCAAGAAATTCATATTTTTTGCCATTTTTGAATAAATGAAGTCATATGGGTGGGTACTTTTGACTTTATAAATGGTTTAAACATTAACGTATCTTAAATAAATACCTCAATGCCTAAAGCCGAAAGTCTACAACCAGTGTGTTTTACCTGTTATGACATATAGATCTGATGAACGTGGTTTCTCACTGTGGGCTTCATGAGAAAGGTTGCACAGCGTGTTATAAAAAGGGCTATGCTCAGTGATTTTTTGCGAGATCGAATCAGAAATGAGGAGATCCGTAAACGAACAAAAGTCGCTGACATGACTGAAGTGGCAGTGTGCGTGGCAAATAGCACCTATAACTGACGGCTGATGGGAAAGAAAGGATCTAGAATGAAAACCTCATACCGGCAAGAGTAGCAAGAGGTCCCTGGGGGAGGCCTATGTTCAGCAGTATACATGCTATAGCTAAAGTAAGTCAAGTAAGCAAAAAAAATAGAACAGGAAGATAGATGGGTCGCTGCAGGACACATGCCTTGCAAGACATATTTAACGCAACAGCCACAAAAATTGCCGAATGTTCTAAAGAGAGACAGATTGCAATCTACAAGAAAACAAAAAAAAAAGCAGTGGTTAGCAGAGAGGAGGGGTGGAATAAGAGGGGGGATGAGAGGTGTCATAAGTTGCAATCGGCTCGGCGAGCGGCATCTACCTTGCGCACGCGTTGCTTTTTTCTGGCATTTTATTTGAGTTTTGTTACTAACCAAATCATTTGCATCACATTTTCTTCTATTTTAGTTTATTTTATTACGGTCCAATTTTTAATATGCATAATATGATGATCATTGAAGTATATTTTTTTGAGAAAATATCAATCTAAAATATTTCAAAAAGTATATTATTTACGACATTTTGTCAAAGAGTATTTGTTGTTTGTAAATATCTTCTCTGTCGATTGGCATGTGTTTTATAGGCGTACATCAAAACACGACATTTAGGTACTTGCAACTTTAGGTATGCCAATTAGGTTCGATGTCTTTTCAGGATATTATATGGGTGTTATGCCCATGAAATTAATAACTAAGAAACTTCATCTGATCATGTGAATCATATTTTTGGACAAAACATGCATTCATAAGTCTTGCATATTTAAAACCATTCCTATTTAAAAATTGTCGATCTAAAAGACTTCGGACTTTTCTGTATGGAGCCTGGCATATCTAAAGTTGTAAGTACCTACCTAGTTATTTTGGTGAACACGAAACATAAGTTAATCGAAAGAGAAAATAATTACAATCAACAAATACTCTTTGACAAAATGTCGTAAATGATATACTTTGTTCAAAATTTTAATTTGAATATGTAAATAAAAATCAATATTGCTTAGTCAAACTGAAATTTTAAACAAAGTATATTATTTATGACATTTTGTCCGAGTATCTGTTGTTTGTAATTATTTTCTTTTTCGATTGGGGTATATTTCATAGGTGTACACCAAAATAACGTGATTTTAGGTATTTGCAACTGTAGGTATTACGGATTAGCAAGCTGAAGTGGCAGTGGGCGGGGCACATAGTACGTATAACTGACGGCTGATGGGGCAGAAACTGCAGAAAGGTTCAACAATGGAGACCATGCGCCACGTACTGGCAAGCGCAGCGTAGTACGTCCACCCACATGGTGGACAGAAGTCTGGTAAAGGTTGTAGCAAGACACTGGATGCAGGCTGCTCCCAACCGGCTTTTAATCTGGATGTCAATGGAGGAGGCTTATGTTCAGCAGTGGACGTCCTATGGCTGAAATGATGATGATTGGTATGCCAATTATACTATACCTTACCATGGCATACCTAAAGACCTGAACTTCATTACTTTAGGTATGCCAATTAGGTTCGAAGGCTTTTTCAATTTGAGTCTGAGTAATTCGAGTCTGAGTAATTACGTCTGTGGCTCTGTGCTCTCATTTAATACGATACTTATTACGATTAAGCCCTAATATTATAGTAGGTATGGCACAAATGTCAGCTTACTGTCCTGATTTTTGATTTATTATTATGCCCACAGATGAATATTTACAAAATGATACCGGCGAACCCCAAATACGACTGGTTTGATAGACACAAAAACCAAAAGCTCGTATATTATGACACTGGCGAGAAATTTGCCGAAATCGAAGAGAATGGTAGTGGAAAATGGTACTACAAAAGTGGAATGTTGGCACTTGATTATTATTGTGCCAAAGGTAGAAAAAATCCTTTTAGTAAATAATTTGAGCTTTTTGAATGGGGCCAGGCATGCCTAAAGTTGCAAGTAACCCTAATTAACGTTATTTTGGTGTACACCTATTAATCATACGTTAATAAAAAATAAAAATAAAAACTTTGACAAAATGTCGTAAATGATATACTCGGACTTAGTTCAGAATTTCAATTTGAATATGTAAATAAAAATAAATATTAAGTACATATTCAAACTGAAATTCTGAACCAAGTATATACATAAAGAGTATTTGTTGTTTGTAACTATTTGTCCTATCGATTGGCGTATGTTTCATAGGTGTACACCAAAATAACGTAATTTTAAGTAGTTGCAACTTTAGCTATGCCATTTAGGTTCGATGCCTTTTTGTATCCATTCATGTATCAAGACATCAAGTGTTATAAGTGTCATGCATGGAATTACCTGAATCTTTAAAAAAGGGCTATTTCTCTGGTGTCCTTATATTAACTTAATAAAAAACCAGTTTATTTCTGCAAGTAGACTTAAACTAAACTCTTGTCCTACCATTGCTTCGGGACAATATTGTGGGCTAGCGCCAAGAAGAAGTAGCGCAAGAAACTCAGTCACTATCGTCAGTCTTTTTTTAAATAGTGGTCAATATTGTGAGCTAGCGCCGAGAAGAACAGCGCAAGAAACTCGGTCACTATTGTCTGCCTTTTTTAAATAGTATATTTTACATTACAAAGTAAATGAACCTACCTTTTTCATTAAAATCATCTTAGCATGCGACTAAAATTTAAACAGGCCCTTTTTAAATTTAATTAACATTTTCAATTTTGCGTAGGTCAGTATTCTATTTCGAAATGGAAAATAATATTTGTAAGCTTTACAATATTATAATGTATATAGTTTATAGATTGACATAAAATACTTGTAATTATTTTCACAGATTCAGATTCTGGTCATAGATACGTTGTCTACAGTTCTGGTGATAACTTGGATGCTGGGAGGCATCTACCTGTGACAGTGCTCGCTTCGTTCGACTATCTCGGAAATGGAGTAGTGTACGACCATTACGGAAATGAAAGGTATTATATATTACGTTTCATTACCAGCCTAAAGTCGACCGTCTGGTCTAGTGGGTTGTGCACCGCCACCGACAACAAAGCCAGGCGGTTGCTAGTTCGAATGCCGCAAGGGGCAAATTCTAGAGTGATAACTTTGAACATTTTCTGTACCCAAGTCATAGATGTTTATAAATGTATTTATGTATTCGTATCCTAGTTTTTCATAGTACAAAGCTTAGCTTAGTTTGGCGCTGGTTAATCGGTATGATAATTTAATCAGTGGGGACAAAAAAGAGGCTTTGCTCTACAAAAGGTAGTGAGTTATTTTTTAATATTGTATTGCTTAAGTATAGACTAATCTCATGAAAATTTAAGTTTTAGACCTCGACAGCGTTAGCTGCCATCTTGAATTAAAGGTGCCAAAATTTGTTTTTTTACTTAGTGCAGTGCAGCAGTTGACTTAATGACAAAAATTACTATGAGAAGTATAAAGCCAAAGACAATAAAATTGTAGGTAGCATACTGAATTATAATTGGTGCCTCGTGTTGAGGGGTATCTGAATCGAGTTACGAGATTTAAATATTTTTTTTGCAAACGGATCAGCACCTCGATTCAGAACCCTACGGTAACTCTGTTATCAACCGATTCGGCCAAAAATTAGTCGATTTCTAAAAATTTCGATTTGCAATAACCGTATCGTCAATCAACTTGACATAATTCATACAGAATCGAAATAACGTCACACACGTGCTGTTAGACCGGGCCCCTTTGCAAGGTTTTTAAAAAAGGAAATTTAATTAAACTGGAATAATGAATAAAACAATTAATTAAGAGCGGATTCTGACTAAAATGCTGATGCAGCGCCAGACATGTCTGTTCAGCAATTATGCTTACAGCTACAGGGTGTAACACCTCCCCCCAATAAGACTAAACTTAGGGGTTTAATCTTCTAAGTTTATGGATGAGGAAAAGGATAATAGTCTATACATTTCTTCGCGTTTTTGGAAAAGAGGTTTCTTTTAATATTGTTACAGTTTGTTCTGTGTCTGTCTGTTGGTCATTTACTTCAGTTACCTTAATTTTAGGATTGATTACTGGGAGTTCAATTTGTTCGTCATCGTGAATGCTGCCGGATTTATTGGTAAGTTTCTTATACAATAAAGACAAAGTTACTATCAAAATAGTAAGTATTACAAATAACGTAAGTGAAGAATAATGTGCCCCGTATCTTATGATATGTGGTTCTTGGATTATTTTGTCTAATTTTGTAATCATTTTATTGTTAGTATTTTTTGCAAAATCTATTTTATCTAAATCTAAATCCTTTAAACTAATACTGGGAACATCATTCACTAAATTATTAAATTTAGAAATACTACAACATGAATCATTAATTAAGTTAAAATCTAAATTTGTGGAAGGTAAACTAATATTTAAGACAGTATGTTTAGGCAAAAGTAGGGTTTCTTTACAATAAGCTTTACAAAATGGTGGAATCTCTATATTTCCTGTGCCTAAAATGTTTATTTCTAATAATTCCGAATTTATACAATCTGAAGTGGATTGAATAAATATCCACTTATTATTGCGGAGTGGTTTCCAAATATCTAAGTTACCGCGAATAAATTCCGTTCTGCACTGATTAGGGAGGTTTGTTATCACTTTTGACAAAAGTTCACTTTCACAATTGGGGTTATCACTTGTGGGGAGCACATTCACTATTTCGCAGATATAATTTTGGTCGTTGGTATTTTTACACTTTTCTAGAGAGTCCAGGTTGCTGTAATATAATTTGTCTTTTGTAATTACAATGTATTTGTAATTGGAGATTATTACGCTGAATGAGTCTGGTCTTTTTGCATTATGGGGAATAGGTAGCGGAACAATATTATACAAGTAAAATTGGCGTTTACTTACTAGATGTATTTGTAACACATACATAATCTTATCATGAATATAATAACTAACTAATTTACCTATATTCATAATAACATGGATTAAACTTATATCTAAGTCTACAGCAAGTTCTAAATCATTTGGTAAGTGTCTGTAGTTATCGGCAAGCTCTCTGTAAAGTTGTTGTGGGGTTATAATAGATGGATGAATAACATTAACACTGCTAAAAAGAATTGAGCTGGTAATATCTTCAATTTGGAAAGATAAAACCAGAAGGGATGATTCTAAGTTGGTAAACATCGTGTTTATTTCTGAGGTTATTAGTAGACTATTTGTAGTCTCAGTTATATTTTTGAGTTTAATTGAGAGCTTGTTGATAGCTGAGTTGAGATTATCTTCGTTAATTTTAACCTTATTAAAAGTTTCATTAAACTGTGTTAAGGCAGATTTAGTGACCAATATATGTTCTTTCATTAAGGAAGCTAATCTCTTTTGGTTATCCTGTACATGGTTAATAGCTGTTTCGTATTTAATGGCGTCATCTTCGTCCAAAGTGCCGAAGATTTGTTTCATGACGGAACCTATACCACCAATCCATGCGCTGCGTTTGACTCTACTGTCTATGAGGTGAGTTATTGACGAGTATTCCTTTATGATGTCCTTAAAGCGGACAGTAAAGGGTTGGAGGACATTATGACACTCTGAATTGTCAATTGATTTAATTTGTTCGCATATATATTTTATTTTGTCTAATAACAAGTTAACGTTTTGTATATGTGGTCTAATATAAGCAATATCTACGGGAATTAATATACTTAATTGGCCATTTATAATTCTAGCTTTTCCAATATAATCAAAGTAAATGCCTGAACTTGAGGGGATTGGTTTTATGAAACTTGGCGTTGCGGAAGCTGACGCACTGAAAATAAAATAATTTAATAAAAGTGATACTGAATAAATTTAAGCCTTGTTATTATTACTAACCTATCTAATAAATGTTCTAGAACTAACATGAAAGAAATCTTAATTAACTTATCTAAGTAGAACTAGGAAAAACGCCAGCTAGTTTCACCTCATCATAGTGGTGTCTGACATGGCGTCGATTTATTAACAGAGTTAATGTATTGTTGCCGTGAATAGCCCTTTCCATATGACCTTGTATGGCCCTTTCCATATGGGCGATAGAGCTTTACGTAGCCTTAGGTGGTTTTTTAAATATACAAAGTCACCTACTTTGTATTGGACTGGACGAGTTCTGTTATCGTAATAAGCTTTGGATCTTTCTTTAGATTTTTGTACATTTTCGACAGCCCGTTTCTATGTTGGAGCATCCGAACGTAATCGGGGTATGTAGTGAGGTCTTGGCTATGGACGGAGTCGGGGATGAAAGTTTTATGCCCGAACAGGAGTTCGTAAGGAGTAAAGTTTGTGGTACTGTGAACGGCGGAATTGTAGGCCAAAATGGCAGTATAAACGTAGCGAGGCCAGTCATCCTGGTTCTCGTTTACGTAGGATTTTAAGTATTCTTTGAGGGTTGAATGGCTTCATTCCAGTGCCGTGGTCGGTAAGGATGGATTTTGGAATTCCAAATAAGAAAATAAAATGAACGAGACAGTCGGTGGTTTCTTCTGACGTAGCACTGCGTAAGGGATAAGCTATGGAGAATTTAGTAAGGTCGTCTTGCATAGGTAGGATGTATTTGAGTTTGGCAGGACCCGATTCAGGGAGTGGACCGACAATATCCAGGGCGATTCTTTGGAATGGACTAGTAGAAGTGGTAGTGATTTGCATGGGTGCCTTATTAATTCTTCGAAGGGCTTTGTTCTCCTGACAGGAGGTGCAATTTTTTATGTAGGTTTCGACATCAGTTTTCATACCTTTCCAGTAATAACGTTCTTGAATTCTATTTAGCATTCGATTGCAGCCAAGGTGGCCTGCAATTGGGAGATCGTGGTTTTCTTTCAGGATTTTCTTAATTTCATTGAGGTTTGGATATGTAATATTGTTATGATATATGTTTACTGTAATATTTGTATCGTGGAAAAGATAAACTAGTATGTTATATATTTTAGCAAAGAAATGTTTTTCGAAAGGATTTTTAAAATCAGATATAGCAATTTCATTGATTTCGTTTTCGGTTGAAATGATGTGGTTTCTTATGGTTTTCAAAGTTAAGAATATTTCAGGATAGGTGCAGTCTTCAAAGTGATGGACTTTTGTGAAAATGAGGTAAATAGATTTGTTATTACTTTCAGGAACTTTGTCGAATGAATAGAGTTGTCTTTCTTTTTGAAGGAATTCGTTAGGATCAGTGAGGTTTTCTACGATTTCGGGAATGTATACATTGGATTCGTCTAAATCCATGGATGTGGGAATAAGAATGGTTTTGCAATGGGTTTTTAAAAGAGATTGGTTGTGTTCGAGGATTCTAGTGTTGAAGTTTTTGTTTTTGTTGTTAATTTCTCTATGGAATCTGGAGTAGTCATCGCTGAGAGAAGTATGATCGGAATTATCAGTTGGGGATTGCGATGATAAGTTAAACGGATGATTCCGTGTTTCTGATGTTTCAGGGTTTTGTATGAGCGGATCCAGCGGAGGATGTTGTAAAGGTAAGGTTTCTTGTGTTTCAGGATTAGGAGGGGTATTTAGTAGATTTTGTATATCAGGAGATTCAGTGAAGGGTTGCAACAAAGGTAAGTATTCTTGATTTTCAGGGTTTGGATTTATATATGTGTCTTTACTCGTGGAAGGTAAAGGTTCATTGGAAATAGAAGGTATTGGATTAGTAGATTCAGTGGATTTTGTTGGGTTAGTAGATTCAGTGTTGTATGGAAATATGATTTCGTGGTCGTCATCCAGCATGTCAATCGACGGCATGCTGTCACCATCGTTGTCAGAAACAGTGGGAAGTTGTACGTTCAGGTCCTCCAGTGTAAGGGGACTGAATGGTAATTATTCGTTGCTAGGTGGAGTTCTTGGATTTGGATTTTGTACTGGATTAGGATTACTGGTATTTTCAGATTGATCTAGTAGGTCTGTAGGAATTATAGGGTTAACTGGATGGCGAGAGAGAGCGTCAGCTGCTGAATTGAGTTTACCCTTGCGGTAGATGATTTCGTACTCGAATTCCTCGAGTTTTAGACGCCAGCGTTGCATTTTGCTGCTTGGTTCCTTGTGATTGAATAGCCACTTGAGTGGTCTGTGATCAGTTATAATTTGGAATTTCCTTCCATATAGGTATGGTCGGAATGTTTTGCAGCCAAAGAGTATTGCCAGAAGTTCTTTTTCAGTTGTGCTATAGTTGGTTTCACTTTTATTGAGGGTACGTGACGCATATGCAATAGGTCGGTCTTTACCGACGGGACCCTGGGATAGAACGGCGCCTATGGCATGATTAGAAGCATCGCATGTGAGAATGAATGATTGAGAAAAGTCGGGATAGCAAAGGACTGGAGCAGTGGTAAGTTTTTGTTTCAAAAAATCAAAAGCTACTTGTTGTTGATTTTCCCAATTGAATGGAGTATCTTTTTTGAGTAATGAGGTAAGTGATTTGGCAATTTTGGAGAAATCAGGGATAAATCGGCGGTAGTAGGAGACGAGTCCAAGGAACGATTTTATATCTTTAGGGGAACATGGAGTTGGAAATTGATGACTGCTTTGATTTTGTCGGGATTAGGCTTGACTCCCTCGGTCGTAATTATGTGACCAAGGTAGGCGACTTCACGTCTTAGGAATTCGCATTTGTCAGGTTGTAATTTGAGGTTAAATTCACGAAGTCTTTGGAATACTTCTGCTAGGTTTTGGATTTGGGAAACCAGATCAAACGAGTATGTGACGATATCGTCGAGATATACGAAGCAGCGAATGCCTTGTAGGCCAGTTAGAGCTGTGTTCATCAGCCTTTGAAATGTAGAGGGTGCGTTTTTCAACCCGAACGGCATGCGGGTGAATTGGAAGTGTCCTTGAGGTACATTGAAAGCTGTTTTCTCGGGATTATTTACTGGAATTTGATGGAATCCGGAAGCTAAGTCCAGAGTTGAGAAATATTTGCTGTTTCCGAGTTGATCTAGTATTTCTGTGATTTGTGGAATGGGATAGGTGTCGCCTATAGTGATGTCGTTTAACTTTCGGTAGTCGATGACAATGCGCCATTTTTGTTCACCTGATGCGTCGAGTTTTTTGGGTACAACCTATATTGGTGAGGACCAAGGAGATACAGAGGGTTCTATAATTTCTTGTTGAAGCATTTGGTTTACTTGTTTGTCGACTTCTTTTTTGTGGATTTCGGGGAATCTGTATGATTTAGTATAAATTGGGACTTCGGATGTAGTTTTTATGTCGTGTTTGATGGCGTTAGTAAAAGAGAGCTTTTCGTTAGGGAGGTGGAAGATATCGGAGTAGTCGGAGCAGAGTTGTAGAAGAGCGTCAGCTTCTTCACTATTTAAATGATCTATTCGTAGCATGCTTAGGACTTGTTGAGTTCGTTCAGCGGAATTAGTATGAATAATATGGTTAATAGGAATTGAGTCAGAATCACAATGTTGAGAAATAGCACTAACAGGAGTAAGTTTTAGATGAAGATTTTTTTTCAGGGTTAGTGATGATTCAGAGGTGTTAACAACTGTAAGGTTAACTCTTTTGTTTTCTTTAACTTGAACGAGACAATTTGCAATTAGAAGGTTATCGAATGGGTTTTGATCTAGTATGAGGCCTTCTTCGAGGTTAGGATTGGAAAACGAGCATTCTATTACCTTCTCGGTACGTGCTGGAATGATATAGTAGGGATCTGTGAAGAACAATTTCAGATTGTGTTTCCCGAGTTTTAGGGTTTCTTGCGTAAAGTTGATACTGCCTTGAAATTTGCTGAGAAGGTCGTTGCCTACAATGCCATCGTAGGGAAAATCGATGTTTCCAACTACGTGGAATTTGTGTTTGATAGAGTCTTTGGAATTATCATTTATGTACATTAACAAATCGAGAGAGCCCAATGTTGGGACGGAATCATCAGTGGAATTAAATCCTTTTAATTTAAGCGTTTCTTTACGTAGCGGAGTGTTGGAGTTGATTGCTGATTTTTTTAGAAGACTAATTGAGGAGCCTGTGTCCACTAGAAGGGACAGGGGTATTTCAGAAGTTGTGGTATTTATTACGACATGTGGCAACGATTTCTTTGAGGGGTCGAAAGATATTTCATAGATTTGTGATTCTTTATTTATTTTTGGAGATGGCAAATGAGATTTGGATTTTGTAGTTTTTGTGGATTTAGTATAATTTGTACATCCCTCGGATGTAGTGGATACAGGGGATTTGGCAGATACAGTGGATTTAGTAGATACAGTGGATTTAGCAGATACAGTGGATTTGGTAGATACAGTGGATTTAGTAGATACAGTGGATTTAGGAGATACGGTGGGTTTGGTAGATACAGTGGATTTGGTAGATACAGTGGATTTAGTAGATACAGTGGATTTAGCAGATACAGTGGATTTGGCAGATACAGTGGATTTGGTAGATACAGTGGATTTGGCTGGTATAGTGGATTTAGCAGATACAGCGGATTTGGCAGATACAGTGGATTTGGCAGATACAGTGGATTTGGCAGGTACAGTGGATTTAGCAGATACAGCGGATTTGGCAGATACAGTGGATTTGGTAGGTGTCTTTTGATATGGAAATGGTATAGTATGAGGCGTTGGACTCCGCCGGGAGCCCATTACTCGTTTAAATCGGTATTGGAAGGATCAAGGTCGACCTCATCGTGGCCCTCATCTTCCGAGTGGTCTTGAGTGAAGTTGACCCTGCGGGGTTGGTAGTTAGAATTGGAAGGAAGTGGAATCTTTTGATTACGGAGCTTGTTGTTGTATTCCCGTTTCCTACAGTTTTCGATACTGTGGCCGGGGAACTTGCAGTATCGGCAGGTCAAAGCCGGATTAGCATTAGCAGTTTGATAGGACGAGGGTTGGTTTGGACCTTGTGAGTTATTTGGAAATGGCCTTGGTCGCGCGAACCGATTGTTAGATGTATTGGGTCGTTCTGTGGGAAATGGTTTTTTATTAAGGGTTTGTTGTATCCTTTCTTCGGACACGGCGAGGTGGACAGCCTCGTTTAGCGAATTAGGAGACCTGCATCGGATTATATTTGATATCCTAGGGTAAAGCCCCATAACGAAATGGTGAAGAGCTAGGTCCTCCATGGCAGCCGTTCTACCAGGGAGTTCCCTAACTTTCGTGTTTCACAGAGAGATTTCCGTGAGTAATTGAGATAGGCAGGTTTCCACCCGCAAAGAATATTGGCTAACGTTTTCGTTGGGCCCTTGTTTGCTTTCTTGCAAGTCCATGAGTAGGTGCGCGTAGTGCTTACGCTCACTGAATTGTGTTTTTAAAAAGTCCTTTAATTGTTCCCAATTATTAAATTCCTTTATAGAGCACGCGACCTCCGCTTTTACGTGGAGTTGACATAGTATGTATTTAAAAACAACGTGTTTTTGAATTTCAGTTGCCAGGTTGTACGCATTATTGCAATTAATTAGAAATGAATTCAGAGTTTCCCTACTTCCGTCGTAAGGTTTGATGAATTTTAACAGTATATTTAGGTCAAGATTCAGTGCAGAGGCTGAACATGTTTGAGGATTCTTTGTTTTTTTCTTTTCTACGTCCACGACTGGGCTTGGGGCTCTTTCGTCCTCCGATATTGGCAGATCAAGATCCGCAGGGATTGTGAGAGATTCTATAGGCACCTTGGAGTCCGTTGACATTTTGATTAATTAATTTAGAACACACACGAAAATAATTCTATAATGCTTAAAAGTTTAACACCAATAATTTATGCACGGGAAATGAATAATTGGATTCTTGTAAGTAATTGTTTATACAGAGCGAATAACAAAGACCAGACTCACTGTAACAATGTTGCGTAGACGGCGAGCGCGGCGACGGGAAGTGGCAATGGCATTCCGGAGCGATAAGGAGCGTCTCGGACTCGGCGATACACGGTGCACGGCGATAGCGACGTTGGAATTAAGTTCGGCTCGATGATGTTGAACTGGATTAATTTTCGGGATGCAGTGGAGATAGTCGGGACGAGATACAGCGGCGAGTTTTCTTCTCTTTCAGGATGCAGCGAGGATGATAATCAGGATACAGTGGATATAGTAATGAAGATACAGCGGTGATGGTGAGTCTTCTTCCTTTCAGGATACAGTGAAGCGGTGACGACGATGTAGAATGGTATGAAGACAGTTTACGGGCACAGTGACACAGAGAAACAGTGATATTTTAGCGGGGCGCGGACACAGTTCACTAAGTTGACGTTTTTTTTTTTTGAAATAGTCACTTTTGGATAAGTTTCACTTTGGTTATGGGTTGGAGACGTTTACCGAGGATTTACGGAATTTAAATCCCTTGAGCTGCCACCAATGTTAGACCGGGCCCCTTTGCAAGGTTTTTAAAAAAGGAAATTTAATTAAACTGGAATAATGAATAAAACAATTAATTAATTATTAAGAAATGGCAGCCGCCACGCGCGAGTGGTAGGAAGAGACTGGCGAGCCCGGGAAGCGGGCGAGCGGATTCTGACTAAAATGCTGATGCAGCGCCAGACATGTCTGTTCAGCAATTATGCTTACAGCTACAGGGTGTAACAGTGCGATTACAAGTACTTCTCGACCCGCAAATAATATCAACGCTATTCACAACACAGATATCGGACAAGACTTTCCTAACGTCCGAACGATTTCTGTCAGTAAATTAACGAGTGGTACCACGCACCCAATATCTTCATAATATTTAAAAAATATATTTTAGAGTGCTAAATATGCATTTTGTGGTCTCTTCGGGATGCATCAAATCCATATTAAGGACTGCTTCGAGGAAAAACTGAATGTTTTTGTGATGTGATGTGAAATTTTCATTGGCACGTCAAATATTAAGTGACAATTCAGTGGAAACTGCCGGTCACTCAGTAAACATTTACAAAGCATGTTTTTTCAGAAAGTGTTACATAGTTTTTGGTTAAAGCTAAATATTTTTTCGTTTTTTACAATTAAAATATTAAATATGATCAATAGAAATTACCTAATTTGTTCATATTGAGGTTTTTGATAATGTATAAAATAAATTAATTTATTTTATATGTATATTTTGTAACAATAGGCTTCGTAACTGCAACTTGTAATCAAACCGATACCGATACCATACTCGAAATCGAATCGGATGCTGTTCTGAATAGCTCTAAATCCTACATTCGATCCGAGAAAGATATCAAATCTTTTGATTCGGTTAAATTACCGAAGGATTCTGAATCAAGGGGCAGTTTAAAAAAACTCTAAAAACTAGTAGCAGGTTTCTTCGATTTTTTTCTTGCAGCTAAATCTTTGAACTGTGCATTTATGCATAAAATAAACAGCCTCATAATGAAAGTTACTACAAAATTGTGTTAAAAAAAGTTAGTTATCATTTAAATTTTCAACTCAAAATTAATAATCTAAACTCATAAAAAAATTTTGACGTCACTTTTCTGGCCACCCTGTATATACATAATTATAATAAGAGCATTGTACCGCTTGCATGCCGCATATTTTTAAAAGGATTTTCCGGTCCATATCTGGTAAGTGGTGGTAAGTAGGATGATCTGACTTTGACAATAGAATTATCCATTTTAATAAAGATAAAGAGCATATACGATAAGGGTGAGCTTAAAATGAGCCGTACGTTTAAAGGTTTTAATATAATTCCGGGTTTCCAGTTATTTAGAACGAATATTGATGATTGTCATGTCTGCAAATTACGGAACAAACTTTAAAATACGATCTCAAACAAAAAAGAATAAATGAAATCGGTCTACTCGTTTATGATTTACAAATAAGTACATATTTTGACTTTCATTTCCTCTCCCAAGAGAACCGTGCTGAATTTCGGGATAAAAGTATCCTATATCCTACCTCGTAGTATGACATGCAAAGCTTTATTAAACTTCAAAAAAGGAGGAGGTTCTCAATTTGTTTGTATGTTTCTTTTTTCTTAATATTTGTTACATCAGAACTCCGCCATTAATGAACCGATTTGAAAAATTCTTTTTTCAATTGAGTTTACCTCCAGATTGGTCCCTTTTTTTCAAAATTCAATTCTGATGATGGGATCCATAAGGAATTGAGGGAACTCCTAAAATATTATAAGTATACATATAGCGATTTTAGTATATTTAACAACAAGTCAAGCATTTGCATTCAAAAAGTATCATTTGCTGAGGTGGAACTGATGATGGAGACCATAGTTGGCCACAATAGTCTTCCACGAGTAGCGATAAGATATTTTCATTAAGACAGTTAAGCCTTGCCATAGTCGATAAATCAAATTTTAATAAATGATTCTGGTAAGAATGACACCATCAAACTGATCTGATGAAGAAGACGGAAGGTAAGCACCGGAACTCTGTGATAAAACAATGTATCATAGCCGTGTTTGGACTTATTTAAATTGTCATGAGAAGCAGTTTAGCTATAATTACATCACATATCGCCATTTAGAATGTAAAAAAACACTAAAAAACAGACAAAAAAAACAAATTTTTATAAAAAAAATAACCGACTTCAAAAACACTAAAAGGCTAAAAATTACTTTTAAACAATCATACCAAACAGTTATTATTGGTGTCGGTGCCAGCCGTGAAATGTTTGAATGTGGTTGTTTGCACAGACTCCAAAAATAACTGTTTGGTATGATTGTTTAAAAGTTATTTTTAGCCTTTTAGTGTTTTGGAAGTCGGTTATTTTTTTAATAAAAATTTGTTTTTTTAATTCTTCGAGTAGTAATATTTTTTTTTCTCAAAATACGGAACGTACTTCAACGTACAGAATTTTAGTATAGTCAATGGTATAGTATATAATTATTGCAACACCGCATACCGTGTAACAAATATTGGCTCTATAATGTTTAACGTTTATTAGGCACAAGTGTCCTTGTTCTGCAAATACGAGAGGCCAATTATCGTTCCTTCGATGGGGATAAATATTTCTTACGTCTTTTTCAATTCAACAATTTGTTTTTATTTACAATAGGTACACTAACAGAATACAGTCTATACATGATTGAAAATGAAAAAGAAAGGAAGAATCTGAGCTGGACCGTAACCTATAAACAGTATACACAACATCGCTTATGTTATGCAAGACGTTGGGTAACGTCTTATTAGCTTAACCTTAATACATTGTATTTATATATACGTTAAAGTTTCGACGACGTTACAGTGGGTTTGAGCTGTCTTTGTCGTTTTCTATTACCATTTAGAACTAAAAAACCGGACAAGTGCGAGTCGGACTCGCCCACCAAAGGTTCCGTACAAATTTGTAGGTGCATAGCATAAATAGTTCAGGAATCGAGTCTCGCAATTTAATTGCAAATTAAATACAAAATTTAATTACAAATTTATAGTTTTCAGATTTTTCCTGAACTTGTAGTATAAGACGATATTACTTGCCAAATTTCATAGTTCTAGGCAAACTGAAGGAACCCTATAAATTTTGATTCCCTTGAGAATGTAAAAATATACGTTTTTTGCGGCATAAACAGCCATATCTTTTTTTACAGCTCTATGGGACTTAGATTTGCGGAATATGGTTTTAATTTTAACTCGATTCCTTCACGCGTTCCCGAGATAAGGGTCTTGACAGACAGACGGACAACAAAGTGATCCTTTAAGGATTCGTTTTTTCCTTTTAAGATACGGAACTCTAAAAATATTTGGAACTTCCTAAAAAGGTTTTTGGTAAACTCTAATCAAGCCACGATAAACAGGGCGTGAAAGAGGATGTCCTATTAATAAATCTGTGATAAGTAGATTTTGAAAGCCAAAAATTCTACTTTTAGACAGCCCGCATATTATCAGAAGCTTCTAATAAGAAACATTTCGAACCTAACTATCAAAGCGCCGCACAATATCCGGTTCGGTGATCCGGCTCCCGTTGTTGCTGACTGCACCGCCACGACACACCTCTCTGTCTTTTGACGTTCGCACAGGGCTGTTAAGGACGGAGGATATTGGCACTATTGATTAGTTTATTAAAGAAGAAAATCATTGTTTATATTTTCTCCTACGCTAGGTCCGGCTGTATTTTATTTTGATAGTGTTTACTATCCACATTCCATATGCACGGATAGTTTTCCACTTCAGCTACAAAATCTTTAGAATAAGAATAATAAGAAAATAATACGTTTATTTAAAACAAACCAAAAAAAATGAATAAGTATTAAACCGAATTAAAATTTAAAAATGCATTGTGAAAACTGTAAGAAATCATTTGCGGTTGACTTTTAGAGTGTGTTTGGTCACGAGCTAGTAATAATAAGAGCATACATTTTCCTATTTTTTCTTCTATCGACAAAACTACCCCCTTTTAAAGTCTATAACCCTCCCTCTTGGTATGATGTCGGTTGTAAGAGTAAAAAATTGAGAACCTCCTCCTTTTTTGTAGTCGGTTAACAAAAGTAAACTTCTAGCAACCCTACTTTCATATTTGACATTTTGCAACAAGATGCATACGTCGACGTCTGCCAAACTGACAAATTTTTGATAATATGCGGGGTCTAGTACAAAATGTATGCACCGAAGTGCCTTTAGGTTTGCGCTAGGACGTTTCTATTAGAATCTTCGGATAATATGCGACCTGTCTTAACCTGGTGTAATGTTACAGACTAAAAAAAAACTCCTAAATGCGCTGCACTGGGTATGGTGTAGCATCAAGTTTAATTTTGGATATGTTTAATAGCGTCACAAACTCCTAAAACTTGCCCAAACCACGCGGTTCTTTGTCATTTGAATTAGCGTGTGCTTGACTTTATTCCCGCACTATGTTTACATTTGAAAACGATTATTCTCCCATTTAATTATTTCGGCCCCTAATTTTAAATTTGCAACTTCCATTGAAATGGAATTCCAATAAACATTTTAATCTTAATGTAGAGATTCGATTTAATATCCCTATTGTATTCATGGCGACTAATTAGGAGGTGCACTTACAGATTAAAATACAATCAGTCTGAGGGGATGGTGATCGATGAGAAGATAGGGCCTCAGGGGAAGTGGAAGTGGCACACACTGAACGAACCTCCAGTTTTGCAACCAGTATTCGTGGACACTCTGCTGAGACCTACCGGCTGTATGGAGAATTTTATACGCCAAAATAAGAAAGATGAAGATCGTACAGATAGCAAGTATAAGAAGGAACCTAATCTTGAAATGCTCACCATAGAACTAGAAAATTTCATGAAAGAGAAAGCTCATAAACTTCTTCAAGAGTTCAAACCTTTCCAAATCAAGATGAAAGCTTTGAAAGTAAATGATCAGTTTTCATTAAGAGTTCTTGATCAAGCAAACATATATTTAATGTTTCGAGATGGGCACACATCTATCAAACTGAATTTGGGGATGCTGCTGATCAGCAACGAAATTGTTGACACGGACACTGCTGATGTCACTCAAGTGGCGACGCCTTACGATTGTCATCCACCAAAATCTGAAAGCATAGCGGACATACAAATCGCTTTGGAAAAAGCCAGGAAATTGGGGAAGGTTCGCAGCAAACTGCGCAATTAGAGGTGTAGACCTCTGCAACATTTTTAGCTTCAAAGTGAGATAAGTTTTTTATTTCTTTACTTAGTTTGTTTGAAGTTTTCTCTTACACTTTTTTGCTGACAATGTCCTTAGCTACGTTAGTATGCATAGTTAATATAGTACTACCATTATGTAGCTAAGTAATTACACACTTCAGAGTACGTAGGTATTTATTAAGTATTATTTTTAGTTCATAAACCTGCTGGATACTCTTCATTTTCCGTCTCGATTGTAAAAATCAATGTCTTTGCGCTAGCTGAAGTTTTGCTCGAGCCTCGACATCTAACTGTGTTTGATCAATTTACTTAGAATGACTTCATCATGAGTCAGGTTAGGTACCTATAATACTCGTAGTGTGGTCTAACTTCCCTGATCAGTTTAGAAATCTCTTTACAATAGATATAAATCCAAACTTGAAGCCGAGAATAAGCCAAGGCAGTAAGTGACCGCTAGATTACAAACTCTCTATCAAATTTATTCCGATATTCGTGTTTGACTAAGTTGTTTGTCACAACAATTGATTGTAACAACGGTTTCTTGGATTCAACCGTCCGCGTCCTTTTATTTTACAGAATAATTCATACTAAGTAATAGATAAGGTAACATCGAAAACCCGAGTAGTAAAATTAAGGCGACAACCCTCAAAAATATATTAAATATGCGCCAGTAAACACACCGATAAGTTGGTATGGTCTTGAAATAAGAAATCAATACAGGATACTTGAGTTACTTAAGCGGTTGGAGGTAGACGCCGTGGGCGTCTTTCCTTTTTATGCGCAAAAGAAAGTGCGATGAAAATAAATAAGTAAAAAGTTATTTGTTTGCAATGGTTCGCGTCTACGAATGATAAAATATCGACAGAGCCTTTATTGTTAACTATACAAGCAAACTAATATTTCAGGCAAACGGACTCAGATTTCACATGCGCTCGTTTTGTAGCTTGGATACCCACTGACGGGTATTATTAGCGTTCTTTCTATTGTTCGATTTACCTCTGTTGTGCATCAAACGTATTCAGCGTGTTTTCGATTGTAATTGTTGTTATATAAGACTGTCGAATAGTTGTTAGCGAAGATCAATGAAAGTCCAATAAAGTAGTTCTTCAAGTCACTGTTTAATACTTTACTCAATTTATTGGTTTATACAATTGAATGACTACAGGTATCCATTATTAATCTAGTACGCGCACTCTTTACTCTAGCTCAACTCGAACTGTCCGTCCCTTAAGATCACACACGTCCTCCCAATTCCACAACATCAAATCAAGTTACCGCTAAACAAGCTAAATACAAAGGTAATATCAGAGCTCACACATGGGACGTAATTACATTAATATAAACAAACTGTACAAGACGGCTCATATTAAATACAGGGAACCCTACGCGTATTGGTCATTATCAAAACATCTAAAGACATTCCGGGGGCCCGGCCGTAGACAAGGCTCGCCGTTGTTCCTCGGTTTGCAAACGTCACGCGGTGCTCCGATTGCCGACACGGCCATCCTGCAGTGTGCCTGTCCTCAGGCACTTCCGCAGATGCACCACACTATGCTTCAATGTGTCTCTGACAGCCCCAGGCATGGTCACTCCACGTCCTGATCCTGATTCATATATTGCCATCTGTATAATAATTATGAAATTTTAATCTCTACAATAAAACATAAGCCCATCAGCCTATCATGATATTCCCGATTTCACAAGATAGACTTAACTACCACACTGACATATTATAGCCCCTGGTGCTTCCAGTAGTCCCTTTAGTCTTAGGCGACCCTTGCCGCCAGAACACTATAATATTGTAGTCCAATCAAATCAGAGGCGCCCCTTTAGTCTTAGAACACGTCTCCGAAGATGGATTTCACTATCACATTGACATCATTATAGCATCCGGTGCTTCCAGCAGTCCCTTTAGCCTTAGGTGACTCTTGCAACCAGAACACTATAATATTGCCTTCCAATCAAATCAGAGGCGCCCCTTTATACTTAGGGTACGTCTCTGAAGATGGACTCCACTATCACACTGTCATACCGCTTTCATAGTCCTTGGTGCTTCCAGCAATCCTTTTAATCTTAGGTGACCTTTGCACCCTAAACACTATAATATTATTACCCAAGCAAACAGAAGCACTCATTTGGTCATGGTAGGTCCTACAAGAAGGACTCAACTATCACACTGACATCATTATAGCATCCGGTGCTTCCAGCAGTCCCTTTAGTCTTAGGTGACCCTTGCCGCCAGAAAACTATAATACTGTCATCCAATCAAATCAGAGGCGCCCCTTTAGTCCTTAGAGCACGTCTCCGAAAATTGACTTCACTATCACACTGACACCATTATAGCATCCGGTGCTTCCAGCAGTCCCTTTAGTCTTAGGTGACTCTTGCAACCAGAGCACTATAATATGTCTTCCAATCAAATCAGAGACGCCCCTTTATACTTAGGGTACGTCCCTGAAGATGGGTACCACTATCACACCGCACATTTGTCTTCCAATCAAATCAACGGCGCCCCTTTATACTAAGGGTGCGTCCTTGAAGATGGACACCACTAGCACATTGTGTATATTTTATCGTCCAATCAAATCAAAGGCGCCCCTTTACTCTTAGGGTACGTCTGTGAAGATGGACACTGCTATTACATTGACTACAATTGTCCAATCAAATCAAAGGCGCCCCTTTATTCTTAGGGTACGTCTCTGAAGATGGACACCACTTTGTACAATAAAACTAATTCTTCAGGCTTAAGAAATAATTATTCAATCGGTAAATTATCCAGAACATCAAAATTATTATCAGATAATATTGTCCAAAATTGTAATTTGCAAACAATCCAATCAATAATGCACTTAGACAATAACACCCTAAAAATCATTCTGTTTAGAATTTATTACCAACCTTATCATTTTTTTACCACCAACACTTTAACCGTAGACACTGAAAGTCAATCTTTAGTAACACAAACCTTGTCATGACCATTTTTTTTAAAATTTTAATTGTAACTAATGTCGTGAAAAATACAGAATTTCATATTATCTGCATCGGCCAGCCCTGTATTACTTTTTGTACTCGCCTTTGCTTTTGTAGTAAATACAAATAAGACAATTTTGATATAAGATTGCATTGATAAGGTGTAACACTTCATATATGTATCATTAATACAGACTGACCAATGATATACCAGGTAACCACTTTTGCCAGTAAAAATATTTATAAACAAGACTACAAAAATACAACATCGCATGTTTAGAAATTGCTAGCTTCGTCTAAGGCACTGATGAATATCACTTCGCCAATATTTCCCAAAATAATTTAAATAATATCTGTAAATTTACATTTACAGAAACTCTTTTGGATTTAAGCTCGAAAAATAATTAGTATTATTCGTACAAATTCAAACATGTTGCATTTTATTTGAATACCTCTTTTTCACAAACCAATTAAGTATTCTAGGTGTAATTGCATAACAAGGAATCGAACCAAGTTTTTCTAAGCCTTACATATTTTATTCAGGGCCTGGTAAATAGCCATGCTATCGTTTCATTAAAAGGTAGACGAGTCTATCACTTGTTACGAGACCACGACACAACATTATCAGTGGGCCAAACTCTTATACCGTGTTATTTAAATAAATAGTATTTGTACTTACAATTTCAGCTTCTTTTTTTTACCATTTACCCATTAGACTGACCCTCTTATGTTTCCCGAGAGGCAAGATTGACATTGTCCAAGCACTGCAGCTACTATCCGCTCGGTGTCAATCGAGCTGGCTTCTTTTAATGCTTTTCTCAAATCACATGGTATATTTCGTGAGATTCTTTCCACTTCTGATGTTAGCGAAGATCAATGAAAGTCCAATAAAGTAGTTCTTCAAGTCACTGTTTAATACTTTACTCAATTTATTGGTTTATACAATTGAATGACTACAGGTATCCATTATTAATCTAGTACGCGCACTCTTTACTCTAGCTCAACTCGAACTGTCCGTCCCTTAAGATCACACACGTCCTCCCAATTCCACAACATCAAATCAAGTTACCGCTAAACAAGCTAAATACAAAGGTAATATCAGAGCTCACACATGGGACGTAATTACATTAATATAAACAAACTGTACAAGACGGCTCATATTAAATACAGGGAACCCTACGCGTATTGGTCATTATCAAAACATCTAAAGACATTCCGGGGGCCCGGCCGTAGACAAGGCTCGCCGTTGTTCCTCGGTTTGCAAACGTCACGCGGTGCTCCGATTGCCGACATAGTGTTAAAGCATTTTTGGTAATTTTGGTACCTACGTTAAAGAAAATATATATGGGTCGATAGATAGACATATTCTGAAAATGTTTGGTAGCTTTGGTAGGTAGGTACAATATAGATATTACGCGTATTATTAGAATTAAACAAATCTAGTATTAAATTTGTTTAGTTAAAATATAGACAATATTTTTAGTTAATTTATTAAGGTACGACACGAAAAGCTAAATTAATAAAACGAGGGTAGGCGATATAAACGCATTCTATTAGAAAGTAAAAGGTAAAAGAATTCTAAAAAATATATGTAATTATTGAATCTTTATAAATAATGTATGGTAATGTATAAGTTATTATTGCTTAAGATGATAATATGACCATTGATGATAATGATGTTCATCTTCTTATTGCCCCTATTTAAAACCCCTGTCGGTCGTCTTAACGATTGCTTTATTTTACCGCAGATTATTATAAAATCACAAAGAAATGGTCAAACTTGATGATGATACATATGTTATTATTGCCTCTACTTATTACGGGTTTAGCACGTTTTGCCGACAGTCAAGGGTCTAACGCTAAAAGGTGGACAACGGATTGCCAAATATAGAAAGGTCAACTATGAATTAAATCGCAGCCTTTGATTAATGACACATAGATTCGTATTCCGCGCGCGAAATTTGAAGCAACTAAATTGGAGTCACAGAGGGCTCCACGCCTGACAGCTTCGTAGTGTTTAATGTCAATCTGCTCCGAACTGCTTCATGACAATCTAGATGACGTAGGCATTGCTTTTATCGAATTTTCCTTGGTTTTGGAGAAAACTACTATTAAGAGCAACCCTATTTTATAGTGGTGAGCGTGTGTCTGTCTGTAAACGTTTGCACACAAAAAAGTTTTGTTGCTTCAATTTTGCTATCGCACTATCATTCTATGTGTCATTATTTAAAGGTCGCATCATATAGTTTGTACATGCGATCGAATGTTGCTTCGACGAACATAATTTCATAATTAAATTATTTTGACTTATTAAAATTTCGACCTTACGTACTATCGATGATTTGAGCATTCGGCAATCCATTGTCAACCTTTTGGCTGTCGCTGAAATGTGCCAAACCCACTTACTTTTACGATTGTTGGCCATCCAAAACTGATGATAATAAATATATATTATTATAAAAGGCAATAAGTAATACTACATACTTATTGCCTTACACCATAATCATGATTCATGATGATGATCATGTATTTTTTATTATTGTCCCTTTATAAAAGCTTGAAGGTACTCCAAAACACGATTGCTTTAATTTTACCTCAGATTATTTAATCACAAATATTGATATAAATAAATTTAACGAATTCTCGTCTTATTAAGTTACGACGTTTAAATTGATGAAAAAAATTACAAAATAATTGTAACACCATTTTAATACCAGAATATCGTAAAATTTTGTCAATTTGAAACAAGATTTTTAACTCGTTTATCTATCTGTATCTGTACTATTAGACAATTAGTCAGACAGATACAGTTGCAGATGAATACCCTAACCTTAATTTAGTAATGACAACAAAGTCCCAAATTAAACACTAAGCTAGGCAAACTGTACCTACCTGTAATATTGATTTTGGTAGAACAGATAAGTAACACTAATCGAAGTCAAACGCTATAATAAGTCAGTAATAATATTTGACTAGGAAAGCACAGGTAAAGCTTATCTCAGATGGCGCCAGGGTATTTGGTCTACAATGAAACAATGTTTGGGGCCATCAATTGAAGGAAGATTCTTGCTTAAACAATTCCGTAGCTCAATACATAAAAATTTATTCGTACTACATACAGGCATTAATTTGGACAGATGTTCAGTGGACAACATAGCACATGACAGAAGAACCTATGATCAAATAATCACTAAGCATATACGGTCAATTCCGGTTGCGTCCAAAGTCATTGCTTTGGAGCCCAGGGTCCGTTTTCCTTGATTTACTCCTCACGCGGTCCTTCCGCGTGACTCCGCACATCCACCGCAGCATATTCATCTCCGTGACACGCAGCTTCTGTTTGTTTCGCTCAAGTAGCGGCCACGCTTAGCTACCATATAATAGGACAGGCCTAATGATGAACTTATAGATCTGTCCTTTCAGCTTAACCGGCATTTTGGGATCACAAATGACACGAGTCACCTCTCGCCATTTGGCCTACGCAGCAGCAATACGTGCTTTGACTTTGCAATCGATGTCTCCCGACGCGTAAAGTACAAATCCAAGGTATTTAAACTGGTCCGTGCGCTCGACCTTGTCTGCGCCTATGCGGACGGGCGTTGGATTTGTAGAGTTACAGGCCAGGTACTCGGTCTTCACCACATTGAGTTTCAGACCATCGCTCTCAAGCGACTGCTTTCACTCGTTCACCCGTCCCACCAGCCGGCCCCTGTCCGCGTCCACTAGTGCGATACCGTCAGCATACATAAGCAGCCATGATGGCTGCTCTGTGAGCCTCTGATGCTGTCTGACACAACGTCTAATATCACACTGAACAGAAACGGACTGAGGACGGAACCCTGGTGTACTCCGACGGTGATGGGGAACGGTTTGGTGTCGCCAACAGCGGTCCGAACCATAGAGTCGGAGCTGCGGTACGTCTTGAATAATGTCGATATAAAAATGCCTTGGGGACCCCTTTGGATCTCAGTGCCCACCAGATCACCACTCGAGGGACACAGTCGAAAGCCTTCTGCAGATCAAGAAAGAGCAAGTGCAGAGATATGTTCTTCGTCCTGTATCTCTCAATGACGGGACTAACAAGAAGGAAATCTTTCTTATAATTTTCTCCATTTTATTCGTAAATTGGTACAAATCAAAAAGATAAGTAGGTACTTGTACACTTTATAAAAAAATAACTGAACTACCTATATTAAAACTGTAACCTTTTTTTGGAGTACACTTTATGATTGAGCTGAAAAAATTTTGTTTGTCTGTTTGTCTTGTCTGTATCTTGGCCGCGTATCGCTTAGAAACTGCTGACTGAATTCAAATAAATTTTGGGATGATTTGGGTTCATACTCCGAGGTAATACACTGTATACTTATTATCCCGAAATCCACTACGGTTCTCTTGGGAGAGAGCATGAAAGTCAAATGTGTACTTAGTTTTAATTCCTAAACGCAGTCTGATTTTATTAATTCTTTTTTTGTTAGAAGAATGAATAAAATCAGGCGTCGGCGTACGCCTGTGATCTCTGATGAGTAACGGCGCATCTCGCGATTCCTTTTTTTTCGGAAATTTTTAAGTATATTTCACTCCAGAAATACGACGACTGAAATTAATTACAATAAATTAGTATTTTTATATTGTTCTATAGACCTACTTTTTAAAATTTGGCACTACCTTAAAATGTAACCCTGTATAAATTAAGGTTCATTATGTTGCACGTGATAATTATGTGTAATTATTGTAGTAGTTAAGTTTTTTAATTATAACCTGTTGTACTACGAATTAGTATTTCGATAACTTGTTCACAAATCTTTGTGTTTTTTTTTGTTCCTACCAGTTTCTCAGTATTAATATTTTTTCTTGATGTTAACTGAACTACTGTCTTATAAAAAGTGAACATCATAATAATGCTGACCTGTTTTAAGGCGTTCACTTGTTTACCTTAATGTTTAAATAATTATTGAATTTTGTAATGTTTGCTAGATTTTTTAATGACTGTGAATGTAAAAAGATATTTATTATCTAATTATTGGGCCTGTCGATATATCGCCGCTTACATGATTTTTCGGCGATGTCTTGTTTAACCTTAGGTTTACTTGTTTTCCACGACGTACAGTTATTTATTTATGTTGTGTTTACTAGATTTTATCTATAAAACTTTGTATGTTGGGGAAAAATTACTTCCTAACCGACTTTATAATAGGCCTGTCAGTAGAAATATAATCAACAATTTATTGATTACTTTATAACTCTATCCCGGAAAAAAAATATTGGACCTATTTGAGCAAGGTAATCAATCAGTTTTAGAAGGAAATAAGCTAATATAGTGTCTACGTAGTTACAGGACAACGCGCTTTACCTTTTGTAATTGTTATAATAATTGTTAATTTGTCTTTAAACTTAATTATGTAATTTTTAGGAATTGATTATTTAATAAATATTAGTTATTTAATTTATTTGTTTATGTTTTGTAGTTGTTTGACGTACTAACCTAATTAAAAGGCTGAATGGAGCCAAATTAAGCTATCAAAGGAACGTTTCGCATAAAATTTATAGCTAATATCATTTTTAAAAGACATCGCATTTTTAATTGATTATATTCCTGACCTGATGACTGTTTCCAAAACACGATTCCACAAACTTCACTCAATAGAAAACATCATTAAATTTGCCTCTGAAAAAACTTAAAATCAAATTTTTCTCACTTGTACTTATAATAATGTTGATGTTCCTAAGCAAAATTATGAATTATTTATTACTAAAGCAATTGGCTGTTATTATTTTTTTATAAAGTGATTATTTACATTAAAATCATGTATTTTGTGGTTTGCCTCCTCCATTCCAAGCGGCACCTTTTTTGACACCCCTACTGAATTCGGCAGTGAACGCCGAGTTGCGCTACTTGATGGATCTGAGTCGATGAACTCCCTCGCGCGCTTTCTCAATCCTCGGCCTTTCAGTATCAAAATAAGCCCGAAAACTAAAAAAGGAGATCTTAAGGCCTTAAGAAGCTTGAATGACCTTGACAAAACTGTCACCGCAAAGACTTTTGCTAATGTCAACGCCATCTTGCCTGTGACGCTTGGTACTATTCGGCACTGTTTAAAGATTAATGTCCTTAGGGGTGGAGAGAGAACAAGTTACATTTTGCCTATTTATCTTTGAGGAAGAGTAGCGTATCGATGCGGTAACTAGTTTCAAATACGTTATCTGGGTTCGATTTCCTGTTTTGGGTTAGTTCCCGCTCCCACTCTGTTTAAACACATTTAATTGCGCTCAGTAGGCAATAAGAACTAGAACAGGTTATAGTTTTCTAACCAGCACCTCGATTCAAAATTCTTCGGTAATTTAACCGAATCAAAAGATTTGATATCTTTTTCGAATTGAATGTCGGATTTAAAGCTATTCAGAACAGCATCCGATTCGAGTTCAAGTATGATATCGGTATCGGTTTACAAGTTGCATTCACGAAGCCTATTGTTACAAAATATTTTAATTTATTTTGAATTATTAATATATTAAAAATTCAAATTATTATTTTTTATTTTATACATTACAAAAAAGCTCAATACGAATTAATTAATTTCTATCGATCATATGTAATATTTTAATTGTGAAAAAGGAAAAAAAATAACTTTAACCAAAAAGTATGTAACGCATTCATAATTTTTTTTTAATACTTACAAAGTATATTTATTTAATCACAAACAATATTTACAAACTCAAAACGAAAATAACATAAACGCTAACCCTAAAAGAGAAAGAAATTACAAAATATTAAAAAACCATGCTTTGTAATGTTCACTGAGTGACAGGCAGTTGCCACTGAAATGTCACTTTGTAATTGACGTGCCAATGTAAATTTTAAATTCACAACAACATTCAGTTTTTCCTAGGAGCAAACCTTAAAATGGATTTGATGCATCCCGCAGAGACCTCAAAATGCGTATTTAGCACTCCAAATTATATTTTTTTACATATTATGAAGATATCGCGTGCTTGGTACCACTCGTTAATTTACTGACAAAAATCGATCGGACGTTAGGAAAGTCTTGTCCGATATCTGTGTTGTGAATAGCGTTGATATTATTTGCGGGTAAAGAAGTACTTGTAATCGCACGAGTGTGACGTTATTCCGATTCGGTATGAAATATGTCAAGTTGGTTGACGATAGTTACGGTTATTGCGATTTGAATTTATTAGAAATCGACTGATTTCTGACCGAATCGGTTGATAACAGAGTTACCGTAGGGTTCTGAATCGAGGTACAGATTCCAACCAATAATATTTTATTGTGAATTGATTTTATATAAATAAATAGTTTTTACAATCACACCAATTATCTAGCCCCAAACAAAGCAAAGCTTGTAGTATGGCGACTGAATAACAGATAAACATACTCAAATAGGTAATTTTATAAACGTCCATGACTTAGCTCGTGCTTATCACACAAACATTTGCCCCTTGCGGGATTCGAACCCGCTACCGCTGGCTTTGTAGTCGGAAGCGCTTACCACTACACCAGAGATTAGTAAGTAAGTAATAGTAAGTAATTTATTTATTTATCTCACAGCATACAAACTACAATAAGACTGATGAATAAAATCGTATTATTTGTAATGAATGATATAAAGTATAATATTTTTCACTAAACAAAATTATTTAACTGCCTTTGGTGGAATTCGTACCCACGACCTGTCGCTATCCGGGCGACTGATCTTCCAATTGAGATATGGAGGATAAAGTAATGTTGGCGAATTTCTTCAAGTGTTTATAGCTGTTAGTAGATCAGCTTTGTTTCATTAATTTCTTGAATTTTATACCCACAAACATCCGGAAATTTTTATTCTAGTCCAGTCTCGGCAATGTCCGTAAACGGACTGGCCCAAGTATTATATTTATATTTGCAGTTTTAAATAAAATAGACACATTTTTGGGATTGTTTTATTGCAAGGCTGTTAACAATAAAACAAAATTAAACAACTAAAAATGTTGCTTTAATCTTCTTCTAGCAAACTGTATTTTTAGTTTTTGAGATCCAGTATCAGAGGCCCAATTCCCGTAATTTGACAATGGTCGCAATCCGGTGTCGATCCGGTCCCAGTAACATTACGGTCACAAACGGTATTCTCGTAAACCCAAAAAATGCGATAATAGTTCGTAATGCGATTGAAAATGGAAGAAACCAAAATTAGATATTGTTTGCTCTATTTTCAGTACATTTCACATTCACTACATTTAAGGACGGTTGAACATTATTTACGAGATTTTAGACATTTCACCCATCTTAAGGCCTTAACAATATAATATGATGGGCGTTGTAAGGGAAGAATGTTTATTTATTTTTACAATTGAATTATTATATTTTGCTTGGAATGTTTTAACAAGACGCGACGCGGCTGCGCCTGCGTGGATTTCGAACTGTCACTTTATCTTCATCAACGACAAGAGAAAAAGTATTTGAGGTTATTTGGCACATAAAAATACTAAACTTTCCATGGAAATTGGAGTTCGATGGACTAAATACATATAATTGCTGAAAAAGATTACTCGAAAATAAATTTGTTGATATGATATACCTACATGTAAACAAGCACTTTAGATATTCAGGAACATTCAAAATATCGAAATAAAAAAATATGGTGCTTGAAGTGATTTAATAAAATAAATAAATACATTTTAACTGCTAATATAACGAATGACATAATAATATCATTGTTAACTATCAATTTTATAAAATAACTACCTGTCCCGGCGAACTTTGTACCGCCTCCGTTTTATTTAAATTTTGTAATATTTTATTTCTGCTATTCGGGGTGGAGACGAGTCCAGCCGTTCTTGAATTATGAATGGTGTAACTACTAACCCGACTTTGTTTTATATAAATAGATATATATAGATTTAATTTAGTTACATAGCTAAATGTTTTTCTCTAAGTTTTTATTTATGTAGGTAAGTTTATTTTAGTTACTTGATAAAAATAAAAGTCAAAATTAATATTTCTTCCTCCCCTCTTAATGATGTAAGTAAGTACTTTTACATAAACATAATTAAATTATGACTATGATCTTAAATCATGGTTACCCTAATATAAGAGTCTAATTACGAAACGAATGCAATTATTGAAAGCATCATCTATTTGCCTAGGCATTTTACAAAATAGCGAGCTCCTGCAAACGGACGACGCCATTTGTTTAATGAGGACTCATACAATATGCCGACGACATCGGCATGTCCTTTTTAAAAGGCGTTTTTCGAACTAAGGTTTAAATTATTATTGCTGTATTTAGTAACGAATTAATTACAGTCAACAGTCAAAGTGGCATGGCCGGCCCTTCCTTTGTGCGAGGTCAACTGGATCGATGGCATGATGACTCTATGCCATTTGATAATGAATAAATTAGTACGGGGCAACTGTCGGGATCGTAAACATACAAAGTGTACAAAAGAATAGAACACTCCTTAAAGCCACGTGATCAGCTGGTCGGACACAATAACTTTTATTATAGGAGCAACATCGATTTTTTTAGATGCTTCATACAAAATAATGGGCTACCACTAATGGGTAATGAAGCACCTAGAAAAACAGGATTTCGATTTTGCTCTCATAGTAAAATTTGTTGTCTATGACAGCTGATTACGTGGTTTAAGGAGTGTCATATTGTTTTAAACCCCATGCATTTAGGTAGACTCGGACAAAAACCGGACACTATCGGTTTTTATAGATTAGGTAGTTACAGTCGGACTAACAAGCATTCGAAAATTTTTCAGAATCCGTTACAAAAGGACTCCGAATAAGCAACTTCACAAGATTAGCAACTTTAACTAGTTATCTATATATATATTTTTTTATCAACCTTTTCAATCCCACGGCTGGGCAAAGGTCTCCCCCAGACCTCTAAATCTCTGAATCTCTATTTCCCTTACTAAGGGAAATAGAGATTCATTTTTATTTTAAGGGACCCTTAGTCATCGCATCACGCGTGAACGGGTGGAAAAATATCGCAAATTCTTTTTTTGTTGTATTAATTATTGTCAGGAGAAGGTTGCGCAGAAAATTTTTTTTGAATAAACTAAAGAACACGCGAACGAAGTCGCGGGCACAAGCTAGTTTATTATAATCATCAGTTTTATAATTTTTATCTATACATATAATAAAAGTGTGATCAGTCAATTCCTGTACACAGACTATAAAAAAATTAAAACAGTCTTTCTCTATGATCAGTGAATCCCAAAAATGCGGTTAGAATTCTTGTAAACTTATCATCATTAAATGCCATAAAATTAAAATAATGACATTAACAGTATTGGCTAAAACCTACTTTTCACCGAAAAAATCCCTTACACTGATTGGAATAAAAAACTGCTATTCTTTTAGATGTAATTCTGTATAGTTTTCTCTCCTTTTTAGGGTTCCGTAGTCCTGACAACCCTTATAGTCTCGTCATGTCCGTCTGTCTGTCTGTCTGTCTATCCGAGGATTTGCTAAGAGAACGTTAGTGCTAGAAAGCTGTAGTTTTTAAGGTGTGTGTGTACCAATCACACCGACTAAGTAGTGGAATAAAATTTTGGAATAATTTTTTTTTTAGTTGCTATGACATCATGACATCATTGCGAACATTTGTGTTGTACAAGAGAAATACATTCTTATACAATCTTGCTACCTACATCTACATAGATAGTTATTCAAAAATCGTAAAAGGTTGTTTGTTTAAAACGTAAAATTAACACGATGAGCAAATAACATTTCGGGCTTTTGTTAATAGGAGTTGGGATCTCTAGTTTTATTGATGAACCATAGATTTGCTGTCGTTTGGGCTTTTACTGTAAAAAGATTTGAAAAACTCAAATCAATTAATTTTGATTAAGGTAAAACTTAGCGCCTTGAAATCATAAGAGCAAAATATATTTTTCCTTTTTCGCAGGAGAGGCAAGTTCCATGATGAAAGTTTGCTTTTTAACGTTTTTTATAAGTATTTTAAGACAACTGATAATAACAAAAACGGCAACTGTCGTTTATCACACATTATATGACCGCTATATAATTTGTGATAAACTACTTATATCGCGGGCTGCCATGCTACCACTGCTGGTGAATAGTTTTTTATCATTTTTGTAGATAGCTGAGATTGAATAACTGTGATTTTTATTGTTAAGTTTTAAGACTTGTGAATATTAAGAATTGAAAATTATATGATTACTGATAATCATTCTTCAGAATATTTTTATGTGTGTAGGTACTGTGTACCTTTTCTAGGATTGTTTGTCTTTATTTCTATTGGAATTAACGTTTCTATAGATATAGACATGCCTGTGATTGATTCTGTGATTTTTAATTGTTAATTATAAGTGTGAAGAATTGTTGTATTTTGAATTTTAGCCCTGTATTTAGATATATTTATGATTAATATTGTGATTTTTAATTGTAAATTTCAAGGAGTAGTGTTAAAAATTGTTATATCAAAATTTTTGCCGCATTAAAGAATTGTTGTAAAAACTATATATGTTTTTCAGACCTCTTCATATTGGTTTCATTTATTTAGTTGATTGACTGCACAATATTTTAAGATCAGATGTACAAATGACGAAAGATCACCAAATATTATTAAATTATTTCATTAATGACGAAATGACCGTACATCTATGGAAGTTAAAAACAATGACGAAACGACACCATGACTAAACACCCCTAACCCGTGAAAAATACATTCTTGAACAATCTTGCTACCTATTTACAAGAGCCCAGACTGGATTCCTGCTGTCGCTAAACGTTTAATAGATGTGGTACCTTCATAGGCACTCTATGTACTTATTGTACTTTTACCTACTAACTTTTTAGAGGCAATGGTTGTGTGTAAGTAAGCAGGTGCTGAAAGAAATACCTACTTATTACGTGTTTTGCAATTTTATATTCATAGAGTTAATCATTTAAGTATTTAGTGCACATCTAGGTACACAGGAACAATAAGGTGAATAAATAATATTGTTATTAAATCCCTTTTGAATTTTCCTATCTAAATCTAGATAATACAAATACAAATACAAAATAACACAATGAGTAAATATTATATCTCTGTTTAAAAAGATGTCTCTGTGTACAAGCGGCTTCTTGCAACCTTTACCAGGTCGTCTGTCTACTTTGTGGGCGAACGTCCTACGCCGCGCTTGCCGGTAAGTGGCCTAATTGGGGGAATACTAAAACCTTTCCACTGCCACAATGTGTTTATTTAACGAGCACAAAAAAACAGGCATTTACGTGAACATTTGTTGACAAAGCGTCGACAATGGTTGACAAGACTAAACAAACACGCTGGCGTAATCTGAGTTTATTTTTGCCTGTGCTTCCCTAAATATTTGGCAAAAAATATTCTGAAATATGGCTGGACCAACAACATGCTTACGTTAGCTCTGAAACCTTCAAGAAAGGATTTAGGTGTTGAGCTCTCAGCTGCGTGCGGTCTTAACTCTCTTATCGGAGGCTCTCAGTTACTTCAAGTGCCCTATGCTAGATTAAGCTACTTTGAAAACTATTTGATTGGCATAAGATTTATTTTTAGAGTTCCGTAGCGAAATGGCAAAAAAACGGAACCCTTATGGATTCGTCATGTCTGTCTGTGTGTCCGTCCGTATGTCACAGCCACTTTTTCCGAAACTATAAGAACTAGTTATACTCTATATAATAGAAAAAAAAAACAATGAATTTTGGGGGTTCCCCATACTTACAACTGAAACTCTTTTTTTAAAATCAAACCCATACGTGTAGGGTATCTATGGATAGGTCTTCAAAAATGATATTGAGGTTTCTAATATTATTTTTTTCTAAACTGAATAGTTTGCGCGGGAGACACTTCCAAAGTGGTAAAATGTGTGTCTACTTCTAAAATAAGAGAATGATAAAACTAAAAAAAATATATGATATACATTACCATACACACTTCCACCGAAAATTGGTTTAAACGGGACCTAGTAAGAAGTTTTTTTTTAATACGTCATAAATCGTAAACAACACAAGTCTGAAAAATAATAATAAAGTAAGCATTGCCATACAGCTCATACATCCATGATCATACATCTCAGCATTCTCAGCAGCCGACAGGTAAGCTGCAACTTTAAGATGATCTGGAGAGGCGACAACATAGTGCACGGGCCTTATCCACATTTTCTGGGTATTAGGCTGGATATATCTCTGATTCACAAGTACCACTATCAGCAAAAGGTCAGTTCTAGAAACAACTTGCTCCGACGTCACACTTCCTTTACATAAGGAGCAGCTCTGCACGTTGGCACCGATCTGCCCTCTCTAATTAAGTTGATATTGCATTGAACGAGAGGTGTCGTATTTTATCACAGGCTGCTTTAAGCCCCTTAAACAAATCCTACCTGCTGGCGGAAATAGCGCTACCTGACGTCGGACGGAATGTTAAATTGCGTGTACCATATAAGACGAAGCAAGAGACAGATGTTCTGCAGCTACATTTTGGCCACAAAGCACCCAAAGTTAGAATGAGAGCCGGAAAGCCGGCTTACAGATGCTCCTCAAAAGATAGTCCTCCAAACACTTCGACCTCCCAACTTTATATCGCCTACAGAACACATACAATCTAGGCACTACACTACACTACACTACTACACTACTAAGTATGGTTTACTTACTATCCTACCCTTTGTATTTGTACACCTGCACAAGAGATGACCTAAACAGAGTACCACGAAATGCTGTAGAGATTGCTAAGTTTTACTCGAAGCCCATTTAGAGTCGCCATTGACAAGACAGAAGAAGAAGAATGTATAATAATCGTTATCATACAAAATTTAGAGATTTTATTGCTGCTTAAAATGTCAGAAGGTAGATTTGTAAAAAGACTACTGAGAAGTGGTTTAGAGGCTTTAAAACAACATAAATTGTCTTTGTATTTTTAAAATGCACCTAAGATTACTCTGGCGTACCAGTTGTAAAGCTTAGCGTGAGATTTCAAGCTGCGTGGGTACCGACCGACATCCTATAAGATAGCTTATTTTTGTTCCGAATAAGAGGGTAAGATAGACAAAGTATTTACTTAGCAAGCGTGATCCCCGTTGGACATCACCACCCCCTTAATAATAAGTGAAGTCAAACGCATTAAAACCTTAGTCACAATAAAATAAAACCTAAATGTAAAGGTTCAGTGTGTATTTGTAACTCATTTACTATTTAATCTTGCGTAGATTCCAAAAACTTGATACAGTCTGGCACCCAGATAAAATATGCACCTGTATAAAGTATAAAAAACCGGACAAGTACGAGTTGTACTCACTTGCCAAGGGTACCGTACAAATTCGTAGGTACATATTATTTAGTTCAGGAATGGAGTCTCGCAGTTTAGTTGCAAATAAATTACAAAATTAAATTACAAAAGTATAAGTAGTTTTCAGATTTTACCCCATAGATGTAGTTTAAGACAATATTAACCTTTCATAATTTCAGGTCAACGGAAAGTACTCTATAAATTTTGATTGCATTAAGAATGTCAAAATATACTTACGTTTTTTGTAGTAGTACTATATAGTTTTAATTTCAACTCAATACCTCCACGCGTTCTCGAGATAAAGTGTCTTGACAGACATACGGAATCCAAGTCCAAATTTACTTTTAAGAAAGCTCTACGCATTTACATCAAAAATCGCTGACCTAATAATTTATCTTTCATTTGCTCTGTGTACTATATTATGTATGTGTATGTATATGTATATAATTGATAATCATATATATTTATACCTATTTATTAAGTATGTAATGTTGGTGTGTATATATATATATAAATATGTTTTTTTTTTCTTGCTGCACCGCCTGTATTTCTCTGTTTGATCACTGGTTGACTGGTAGAGAATGCTTCTTGGCATTAAGTCCGCCATTTGTACAATTATTTTTAAATGTGCAATAAAGTATAAATAAATAAAAATAAAAATACGGACAAACAGATGGACAACAAAGTGATCCTTGGGTTCTGTTTTTATTCCTTTTAAGGCACGGAACTCTAAAAAATTAACCACTAAATACCTGGTAGATAGTGAACTGTATGACGAGGGTTAAGTGGTCGCTGGGTATAAAATCCAAAACGCAGATAAATTTCAAGGCTTCTTTATTGGAGGTTTATAGTAGAAGAGTAGTTTAGTTATTTAGTGCTCGCACAAGGCATCTCTTATCAAACTATGTTTGCATCTCTTTCTAATATGTAATCTTTCCATTTTTTTTTAAATTGTAGGCTCAGTAACTTCGTAGATAAGGAGGTGGGGGAATGGTCAGTTTTCCTTCCTTAGTTTAATTATTGTACAATTATTATCTTATATCTATTATATCTTTACAAAAAGCCCTTTATTTGTAAAATTTTGTAATAAATATATTATTCTACTCATTCTCACCCCTAAAATTGACCTTCATATTAATAATTTGTTTGTTTTCGTTACATATGCATGTTTGGGTCACAGACATTCATATGTGTACAAAATATAAACTGAATTGGTCCAGTAGATTCATAGCAAATTGGCTGTGACAGACGGACAGACAGACACTCGAGTGATCCTATAAGGGTTTCGTTTTGTCATTTGGAATTACGGGACCCTAAAAACTAGTTGTTGTTTATACCGAGAAACCCACTGACATTACTAATCTCTGTGACAAACTAAATCTCACGCGTGCGAAACCGCGGAGATAGTCTTATAATTTACTAGCAGGAAATTGCTAGTAAATTGTATCACCTGAAAAGACTAAGAAACCGGATTGACGTTTGAGTGTTTGCTAATATATCAATGTTAAAATCTCTACTTACCATTATTTTTATATTAGAATTTATGACTTCATTTCTCAAGCCCATTCGTCATGTCCATACGAATTTATAAAAAACTAGCTGTTGCTTGCGACTTCGTTCGCGCGGTCTTTAGTTTATTCATAAAGAATTTTCTGCGCAACTTTCAATTTTTTTTCTTTTAAAAGAACCTTCTCCTGATAATAATTATCACAACAAAAAAGAATTAGCGAAATCGTTCCATCCGTTCACGCGTGATGCGATGACTAAGGGAAATAGGGATTTATTTTTATTTAATAGATTACCGGAATTTATGCAAACTGAATCAAATGACATAATACTTAGTAGATTATACACCAAGGGGATAAAGCACTATGTTATGTCACGGGCACGATTTTTAATACCGAGCGTAACGTAGGACTCGGTGTTATAAGTCTTTAATTAATTCCTAAACGAAGCGAGGGGATTAAGACTGAGGCCTGAGTGTAGTGAGGGATTCAAGTGCGTCTAAGACAAAACAGCTTTGTCCCCGAGTATATTCTACTTTTTTCACCTTTTGCGAGACAATAAAAAGCAAGGCAAGCAAGGTAAAGCAGCATTTATTTAATATTATTTCAGTACTAATCATAATAGAAGTAGGTTTAATTAGTACAGTAAATTACAAAGCATAGAATTTCATCTTTTTATTTTTATACTTACTTACGTTACGATACGTTATTTACTAATGACACTTCGGCATGGTTCTTGACTATGTTGGCCTCTTAAACAAGAGATCTGAAATGAGGAAATCCGTAGAAGAACAGAAGTCACCGACATAGCTTTTTGAATTGCAAAGCTTAAGTCGCAATGAGCTGGCCACATCGCTAGCAGGACTCACACCCGTTAGGCATGAAAGGCTTTTTAGTGGTGACCACAAACTGGAAGATGCAGCATGGCCAGACCCTTCCATCTGGTGGACTGACGACCAGATCAAGGTTGCAGGCAGTTATTGAATCCAAAGGGCCCAGAGCCGCTCGCTGAAGCGTTCTAGTGGAGAGGCCAATGTCCAGCAGTGAACTTCCAATGTCTGATGGTGATGATGAAGGCTAGCAGCAGTTCGTTAACTAGTTAATTATAATTATTATTACACTTAGTTGTCATGATGAAAACTAAATATCGAAAATCGTTAGCAACATCAGTCGCACAGGCAGTGGTCCCTATTTCTTTGACACAAGCATATGTCTATTAGTTAAAAATCTGCAAACTCCTTTTTCACAAGATCAGTGCTCATGTCAATGGCATGAATAGAATAAATCAGTAAATAAAGGTAAGAAAATAAAATCTCTATTTACGTTTTTCACATTTATTCAGATAAACACATACGATTACATGAGATATCTACGTTAATTTTCTATGACTAGAAATTATGCGTATTTAATAGATACAATTCACATCGATCGCGATGTAATGAAAACTGGTGCAATACATTATGTATGCTAATGCCATGTAATACAACTGGCAACAATTTTATTAGTGACGAGCCACATGTTGTTCAACATTTGTTGAAGGATGACGCGGGATCCACGTTGCGTGTTAAAATGCGGCGTAGCTTAACAAGCAAATAATCTTACATCGCGCCTTAATTGTTGCCAGGTGAAGCCATGTATGTAACTATGTATACAGGTTGTTCCAAAAAAATGTGTCACTTGGAATACCCCGAGGCTGGGTCTATCTCAGGACTTTTAATAACACTTTTTTGGGACAGCCTGTATTATATAACAAAAACGACAATAATCATCCTAACCTAAAAATGATATATAATGCTAAAATATCGCTGTTCCGTAAACATCAAGATTTCAAAAAAGGATAGGTGTGCTGAGGTATTCTAAAGGTAATATTAGGTAACAATAAGATTGTAGTGGTATAATAAAATAGACATTAAATTCACATCGACCTATCGAACATTGTACCAGTATAATTTAACATCAGGAGCTATTAATCTACCATACATCAAGATTTCTAATATGCTTATATTCTAATATAATAAATAGTGTAAATAAATAGAACAAACTTTATCTTTTCGTTATTAAGAGGGTGCAGCCCGCTCCCTAGTATAGCGCCATCAATTGTTTTTTTTATTACATCTAAATCAGACCAATTATTTAAAAACTGGAAAAGCGTCGACCTCAAAAAGTACCTCTTAAGAGTTTTTGAATATCTGTCCACAGTTTTCATTTTGTCTTTAGGTTTTAGTCACCGTTTTTGCTAAAAGTGGCCACATAAAGTAAAAACGCCGATGATGTTAAGGAGCTAGCAAAAAAATATACCTACAAATATGAACAATCTGTTTATCCTAGTGCAAAAATATATAAATATTAAGCATTCCCAATAACTTTTTTTGTGCCGCTGATTCCATTATAAACTGGTTTATAAAAAAAATTTTAAATGTTGGGGTTAATTAATCTCTAAAATTATAAAACACTACTTAAAAAGTATAAATAAATATTGGTAACGAAACATTACTTTTAATAACGACAAACCCTTAGCACGCTTAGCGAAATTAACTCATTGTAGTTCTACTACAGTATCTCGTGTTCTTGAGAAGAAAAAACATTTCCTTTTTTTAGTCCTGACCCCTGAAGAGACCGGACTCCTTAAAGTCTGAGTTTAGGTTAGGTCTGGCCCATCACACTTTTTATATTACGTTTTGACAGTAGCAACCAACATACTATTAACAGTATCAATCGCAAATGTTAATTAAACTATCGAAGGTTTGAAAAGAATACTTATGACAGTATCAATATTGGTGTCTAATATTATCGATACTTTTAAAATATTGGACAACATCACATACATTGCTCTGATCCTATGGTAAGTATCCAAAGCACTTGTGTTACAGAAATCAGAAACAACGACGGTACCACAACACCCAGACCCGAGACAATATAGAAAAGTTATTTTTCTACATTGACCGACCGGGAATCGAACCCGGGACCTCAGAAGTAGGGACACCAAGTCCGGTATACTGTCGATACTAATTGTATATATTAGTCGTAGTACCGTCCCACCATATCAAACTATTAATTTTTTAGCAACACTACAACGACCACTGTATTTTAGATTACTTTTACCAGAAATAATGAACTATGCAAACGAAGTTCATTAAAAATTTACTTATCCCAGCCATTTGTGACCTAGAAATAGTAACTGAAGTGTATTTTTAAATGTCGTTTACGATAATAAGTTACAAATTTATTGTCGAAAGATATTTTTTAGTTACAAACCTACATAACCGATTCGCAGCCTACCTTAATCACAATTAGAGTTTCTTTGAGCTGTTTCGATTTGAATACCGATAAAATGCCAATCCGATTTAATAAATGCTTACTGAAACAGATAGCGTATATTTGTACGTTAATAAATTTAGTTTAGTATAGTTTTGTCAACAGGATTTGAAAAAAAAAAACCTACTTTACCTTACTTTTTTTTACATTCTAATTTCTAGTCTTCTCAAAAATACGATTGCGCTAAAGTCACTTCGACAGCCTTCTCAAGTTATATCACGACTATTCTCTATTCTGTTTTATTTTATAAAGCAAAACCATAAAAAAACCTTTGAAAACAATCAAACCAATGCCATTGTTTAAAAATATATAAATAAATAAATAGATTTCAAGCGATTAGAGTTACATTCTAAATACATTTTAACATTGAAGACATTTAGAAGTCAAAATTACATCCATTTAACATTAATAAAATTTTAATTATTAATATTATGTATCTTTGATCAAATACTTTTTTCTCATAAATGCAAGTAGGTTCATTCGAATCAATGCAAATTCATTAATTTGGGAAAGTTCCTAAAAATTTACCATTCAAAATCCGTTACAATTATATCGTACCCACGTATTCATTTTGGAAACATTAAAATGCCGTCGAAAAATGTCGATAAGCTTTCAATCCTGGTTTTGCGTTAATTCGAAATAATTAAAAGATTTCGTATTTACCTGGTCCGGAAACGCTTCAAACTTCTTCTCTAGCCTTCATGAAGTACGTAAGTAGGTCGATCGGTAACGGAAAAACGATTGTAGAGTTTTTCTCAGCTGATATGGTGTTCAGCGTCTGTAAAGGAATATAAAATCAAATCAAAGAAGCCAGTAGAGCCCTTATACGTAATTAGGCTGAAAGACTTTAAAGAAAAAAAAAATTTTGGTTTCAATCACAAGAGTCGATGTAAAGATTACTTAGGGTGGAGATTATATTTTATGGCGGATATTTTATTATTATTTCATGATTTCTAACTTTCTTTCTTTTGAAGTGTTATATGAGTTGAATGCCTTAAGCCAGACAGGGAGTTCCTGGCTCTTTATCATGGGTCAATTAAGGCCTATAGGGATTTTGTACTATTTCATCCCTAGCAGTGCACGCGGCTGACTTTCGGTGAGTAGTATGCGGTAGCGCATACATTTCCGAACGGTATATTTTCCACCGACAATCGGATCGGCCGAGATTAACAAAATTCTGATCTGTAGTATAGCTGAACAGCCTTTTTTCACATTTTACATAGACCTAACGCTGAAGAGGCTCTATCTAGCTCTAGCCTCTTGCTAATGAGCTCAATCCGACAAACAAAAATAAAAATGAATACATTGTGCAATAATAAAAAAAAACTACTTACTTGCAAGTACCGCAATTGCAAAGCCGCAGGGCTGTCACTGATGACTTCAGAAGCCTCTCGGAGGGCCCTGGAGGCCTTCTGCTCTCCCTCGGCGGCGATGACCTTAGCACGGGCCTCACGAGCAGCCTCAGCCTCAGCGGCCATTGCGCGTTGCAGCTGAACGGGAAGACGAACGTCTTTTCTGTATGGAATGAAAGGTAGCTACAGATTGTGCTTGGTGTTCTGAGTATAATTAAGAAGCTGAGTAAGTAGTAACTATTCTATTTGGTAGAATTTTTTTTTTTAGTTTACCACTCTTGCCTCTTGATTAAATAATTAATAAATAGATTAAAATGTTATTTTGTGTTTTTGAACATTTTACAGTTACATTTTGATTTCATCAATTTCTTTTAATAATCTCCCAACTACTACCTACTGCCATGCACGTTGTAAACGTCATCACATTCCTAATTTTCTAAAGGCTTTGCGTGCTATCCTATTAAAGAGACCAAAGAATGAAAAAGAAAAACCCAACTGCGTGCGTTTTAAATACAATTTTTTATATTTATCTAACAGTCCAAAAATTTATTCGATTTTAATAATGCAAGGAAGGTAAAAATCACAATTGAACATAAATCATACGTACACTCATTCATCATCATCACTTACAGCCTACGTCACTCCCTGCTGTACCTCTCTCGCAATACACACCACTGAGACCGTGTCTAGGCTATAATTTTCTATTCACTTCCATCAACTTTGCTTATAATTAGTATAGCTTTACCTCAGAGGCGGATTATCCTTACGGCAGACCAGGCACGTGCCTAGGGGCGCGAGGGTAGAAAGGGGCGCGCGGGTGGAAAAATAAAGAAACAAATAGCATAAAATTAATTGCGTCAGTAAGTATTGCGTCAGTAAGTACTGCTGCTGGTTTTATTGTGTAAGTAGGTACTTACACAATAAAAACTATTATTTTTGCGTACAACCTCAATTTGCTTCCATTTTTATGAAAAGATAATAAAACGGATTGGCCCCCATCTCACTGCGTCATAGGCGTCATAGGTCCTTTTTGCCCACGCTAGACTTCATTTTTAGTTATTACTAAGCGTCACTTATCTCCCATTACTGAAATTGCTGGACTGTAGTTTAGCTAGATACCTATGTAGCATTAAAAAAAAAAATTCGCGCTCGTTTCGCTCGCGGATTATTTGTTTATGTTTTGTTTGCTAGTTTTGCTAGTTTGTTTGTCCATATTGTGGTCGTAATCGTTTCGTACGCTTTTCCTGACTCTCATGTTAAAAATGTTGAACTCTAGTGTAAAAATACCTAATATCTCGAAATTAATACCTAAGTACTATAGTTATTTTTAATATAGGGGCGCCGATGAGATGCTTGCCTACGGCGCTCTCAACGGTTAATCCGCCTCTGCTTTACCTTGTTAAGCATTTGTTGAGTCTTGGCCTTCATTCGCATTCGTACTATTTACATAAGTAAAAAGCATAAAGGGGAAGTAAAAATGTATGTGTGATTGACAACATTTTTACTACCTACATCGTGTATTGTGAAGATAGTATTGCCGAATGTCAAAACACAGAAATATGCATCACGGAGTATTGATCCTTTAATATTATTGATTATATGTAAATAACTGTACACTTGGGAAGATTGTAAAGAGACGATCACGAGCTTTTGTTCCTAAGTCATAGATATTTAAATGTATTTAAGGACGTTTATCCGTTACTTATGTAGTCGCCATAGTACAAGCTTTGCTGCTTAGGTTGGGAATAGGTGCTCAGTGTGATTGCTGGATAAATTTATTTATTTTCTCTGAAAGTACTTACATTTCAACGCGCTCTACTTTGATTCCCCAAGCTTCAGTAGCCTCATCAAGTGACTGTTGCATGTTTCCGGAGAGAGTCTCGCGTTCACTCAGAATTTCATGCAGAGGTCGAGTTCCCATGGTGTTGCGGAGTGTTGTTTGGGCCAGCAATCGTGTGGAGTGATGAGCATTCTCTACGTTTGCAATCGAAATTGTCGCATTGTGAACTCGGTAGTACACCACAGCATCAACAGAAACCGTTACAGAATCTTTAGTTAGAACCTGAAAGTAGATAAGGGTTTGAAACAAGACATTAAGGATAAACTGCTGCAAAGGGAAACCGAACACATCGAGAGAGGAAAGTACTAGTGCTCTGAAATACAGGCTTCACCTAAATTGTTATTAAAATTAAAATTACCTAAATTATTTACCAACCTTTATTATTATTATTTTTCGTTTTATTCTGACATTGTTGTTTTTTTTATTTATTTTCTTTTGACATCTGTATTGTATTTTTATTTTTATTTTTAGTGGTTGTAATTTATCTTAGTTAATTAATTCAAACACGATGTATATTGTTATTGAATAAATGAATTGAATTGAATTGAATCAATTTCCAGTCTGCTAATCTAATGTATTTTCATCCCTATAATTTAGTAGGTATAATCTTAATTTACCATTTACGAGTATTTAGATTTTAATAGAGGAGAAAAACAAAGGACTATTCTTCTTCTTCTTCTCGTGTCGATGGCAATTCTCTCAAATGTTTGATACTCAGAATTCCGCCACATGAACCGCACTACCAGTGGCGCGTAATAGGTATTCGCGTGTGCAGCGGTCCGAACACATGAGATGATAGAAGGTGGCCTATGGTTTGGGGAGAAGCACCGCAGACACACTTGATGTTGGTGCCCTCAACCAAGCCCCACTTTATTAGATTTTCCTTACAACAGCCGGCCTGAGCCTGTTCAAGGCTTTCCAGGTCGGCCACGGTCTTTGCCTGATTCTGGCTCTCTAACGGTGGGAGCAAGGGTGCAGGGTACTTCTCTTTCTACCTTGTGACTTTTATGAGATTTTTGGTAAATCCTACATATTGAATGTGGTACTAAGATACCTCCATTTTAGTTATTTGGTCATAATGTATACAAAATACGTAGGTCACACTATAAGTTTTGCGTAACTTAAAAAAAAAAGATGTTTTAACCAAAATATTTTATTATGTTTATTGCACTCTTCTATACATTTTAAACATTTTTTCATGCGATCGAACCTTTTTTTTAAACAGGAGGACCACAAATCTGAAGGCATGTTTTCTACGTGCTGATTGAACGCTATCACTGCCTCTTCGGAGTTGGTAAAAGTAAAACCTCTCATCAAATCTTTGATTTTGGGGAAAATACAGAAATCACAGGGTGCTAGGTCGGGGCTATGCGCAGAATAGGTGACGAGTTGTACTTTTTCGAAAGCTAAAAATTACTTTGTTTTGTTCGCCGTGTGTGAAGAAGCGTTGTCATGATGTAGGAGAACGCGGCTTTTGGGTCGTCTTTCGCGAACTTTTTCTAACACCCTGGGTAAACAAATAGTAGAATACCACTCGGCATTAACACTTTTGATATTTAAGTAGAATTGTACAGATGAGACCCGTAGCTGAGAAAAAAAACGGGATCGGCCTCACTTTTGTTGACCTGATCTCATTTTCAAACACCCATTCACAAGATAGCTGTTTTTTTCGGGTTCAAAACAATAAATCCACGTTTCGTCTCCTGTGACAATGACATAAACAGCATTAGAATGTCCAGAATGTCCGTGGTCGTACTTCAGTAGCATCTGTGAGCACCATTCCACGCGAGCCCGCTTCTGCTCCGCTGTCAGTTCATGAGGGATCCAACGACAGCAAAGTTTCCGAACTTTCAATTCTTCGTGTAAAATTTTCTGAATTTTGCTCATACCAATCCCCACTAGTCCTCGAATTGTTTCATAGGTAATCCACGGGTTTTCTTCAATTAGCCGCTTAACAGTAGCCACATTATTTTCGTTGACGGCAGTTAAAGGCCGCCCTTCACGAAATTCGTCATGTAAAGAACCGACCGATTCGACCTCTCAAATTCAGCAAACCATCGCCTCACGGTGCTCAAATAAGGTGCTTCTCTCCCAAAAGCATTTTGAAGACGAGCGGCACAGTCTTGCGGAGAGAGAGAAATTTTAAAATCATAAGAAATTATCGCTCTAAAATCTTTTCGACTTAATTCAATTTTCGTTGCGTACGTAGAACTTTGATGTGTGATAAAAAACAATTGACAAATCATTTCCCGCCAATTGTTTTTTTTATTACTAAGAAGGTTGCAACTTTTAAAAAAATATAACACTTGAAATTCAAATAGTTCCCATTAGCTAGAAGTGCAAAACTTTTAGTATGCCCCATGTATACCTAGATCAATATTTACTTTCACAATAGGCTATTTGACTATTTTCTGGAATAGAGTTATTATTGTTGGTAATATTTAAATAAAGCGTCAACAATTTTATTTTAATTTTTAAACCTTTGAACATAATAAAAAATAGTATTTCATTCTTTATGTTTTTAAAAGCCAGCGAAAACGCCGTCGGTCGTCGATGTACTTGTTCGTGACGTCACGAGCCTTTACATACCCATTGAGTTATAAAGTACCTACTAGAACAGGCATGTTAAAAACCTTCGTCGACACGGTCACACTACTCATACAATGTGCGAGCGTAGCGCATAATCTAGCTTTGGGATGTCAGTTCTAGTACAAAGTTAGTCAATGGTGACGTGCCTGTCATTGTTGCTGGCGTTTTTGACAATGTAAAATACCGATAAAAAAAAACATTCGAAAATGTATTTTTTACAGTAATCATGTATTATTTTTAATAACTATTAATATGTTTCGGTTCCATATGGTGCAATCTATTAAACTAAATAATTAGTTAAGTAAATTTTGGTACAAGGCAAATAGCCTAATTCATGTGTAAATTGATAAAGCAAGATTGTAAGCTTATGTACCAAATCGAATTTGACAAATTTTAGGAAAAGTACTACTTGTTTTATGTTGTTATTTATTGGATACTAGCTGTTGCCCGCGACTTCGTTCGCGTGGTCTTCAGCTTATCTATAAATAAATTTTCGGCGCAACTTTATAAAATTTTTTTTTTTCAAAAAAACCTCCTGACACAACGAAAAAACAATTAGCGAAATTGTTCTATCAGTTCATGCGTGATGCGATGACCAAGGGAAATAGAGATTCATTTTTCAACCGACTTCAAAAAAGGAGGAGGTTCTCAATTCGACTGTTTTTTTTTGTATGTATGTTACGCGATTACTCCGCCAATTATGAATCGATTTTAATGATTCTTTTTTTGTTTGGTAGATCATACTTCAGAGGTGGTCCCATATAAATTTTATCGAAATTGATTCAGAACTTTTTGAGAAAATCAACAAATATATACCCAGATAATATTTTGGTTGTGGTTCTTGTTACCTATCTTCGACAAATATGAGCCGATTTTGATGATTTTTGTTTTATTGAATAGCTTATACTTCAAAGATGCTATGATAAAAGTTTGAAAAATAAAAATCACCCCTAAGGGTAGGAAAATAGGGGATGAAAACGGTGTTCAGCAGTTAGATTAGGATATATCACTAAAAATAGATAAAATAAATAAAATTTATTAAAAAAAATAAAACCGACTTCAAAACACTAAAATGCTAAAAATAATCCTAACACTTAAGTACCTAATCAGTTACTTTTGGAGTCGGTGCAAACAAAAACATTGAATCTCTCATCGGCTGGCACCGACTCCAAAAGTAACTGATTAGGTACTTAAGTGTTAGGATTATTTTTAGCATTTTAGTGTTTTGAAGTCGGTTTTATTTTTTAAAATAAAATTTACTTATATATATACTTAAATAGATACTGTACAATCAAGAGCAGAAATGTGTATCTATTAAACCATTACAATTACATTTATGTACTAAAAGAATCATTAATATGTACGTAATATGTTTCTCTTCTAATGAATATATGTCTTCGCAAATATTTTATAATAGGCCGTGGTAGGTTCCTTTTCAATTAGTGAAATTTATGTCACCTAGTGCCTCTTTATGAATTTTCTAAACAGTGGGTAAGATTACAATAAAAACAAAAAATGCTTACTTATATAAAGGTAATCTTAATAGTTTTTGTGCAACTAAATAGTAAAAGGTACAGTTCCAACAGATACACATAAACTTTAAACTATTGAAACCTATTTATAGTCCGTCTTTCCAAGAAATACGGATGAGTAAACAAACACTGCGGCTTGACAACCATAAACAATCAATAAATAGTATTGCCAAAGTCTAATGAGTTACACCAAAATCAATGGTTTGTTTATTCATTCCGTCTTTCAAGAAAAAACGGATTTTACTCAATTACCTATACTCTAAAAATCTCACTTCTAACAAGATTGTGACTGTTGTGATAAAGTTCTTGACTCCATACGAGCCTGTCAAGACCTTAGACAAATTGAATAAGATGGATTTGATTTCTTTTACTCTCTGAATATCTCAGATAACTTAATGTTATTTAATACTAACAGGATCAATGATTATACCAACTAAGTTATCATAGTAAATCTAACAGAGATCTTAGTCAATGCAAAAAGTAACTAATGATAGATGCTACAATTGAACCTGTTCGAATGAATAAATGCAACTACTTCACAGAAAAAGTTATTATTATGTATTCAGCTTTGATTGAATGATTTATTATGTTTTATCATTGGTGTTTTATTGAATTTAACTGAGAGAAAATGACTCTTAGTTCAAATTTTATAGTGAATTTAATAAATAAAAATAGAGGTAGATGGTAATAAAAAGAATAAATTTTTGTGAATTATTTTATAAATTATTATTTATATCGAACGTGTTCGTTGGTATATTAAGAAGTACCTACATTCTTTTTTGATAAAAAAATGGAAGTTTAGTTTCACAATAACAAATATAAGATTCTGCTAAGTTTTTTAAGCTTAATTTTCTGCCGTTTACGATTTTTTTCAACGAAATGACAGCTACAGTTCCTTAAGTTATTATAAGCATAGGTGGTTTTGTTCTGTTTACAATGTTTTATTTTATGGGCCTTATTTTACCACTTAACTTTCGTTATAGGGATGTTTCTACTGCTCAAATTCAACAACTTTCTTTTTGGGACCAAAATTAAAATGGTGAATTAAATCACCATTAATAGGTATTTGAGTCCAACTTGACAACTGATTTTATTGGAGGCATCATAATACCAACAGTATCTAATTGTGACCAAGTATAAGACAAATAATATATATTTACAAAATAAACATAAAATACATACAAATAAAAAAATAATAAACGTATAAAATATAAAATAAAAGTTCATCAAAACCCATTCCCACAGAAATGTTAAAGGTGCCCAGAAGGCCGGCTGCATTACCTCGTAGAATGACCAAGCTTATTCGTTGGCCAAGGTAGCTACCGGCCTTCAGGTCACCAGAAACATCAACCAAGCGGGTGGATGGTTCGGCAAATAGTTTTTTGCCTCAGGGCCCCAGGGTCTTAGTGCCTCCACTCCAAAAGGCGCAAAACAGTAGCAGCTATCTAAGCAGGAGTATTATAAATATCTATTATTTATCTTATAATCTGTTTTAAGTTGTATGTATAATTGTACATATTCATGTCAATTAAATAATTATTATTGCTTCGTGACAAACAATGGAAAAATTGTTATACTGAAATATTAAGTGCCTTTTGTAATAATGAATGGATTTAACTAAACTTATTAATAATAATACTAAATAAAAATCAAAACTCTAAGCGAAACACTCAAATATTACGAAATATATGACTCAAAATTTGGATGTTTACATTTCCGTCAACTTGATCTAGATGTGTAATTCCCTAAAAATCTAATTTGGATTATTAAAAATCTAAAATTTTATTTTGACGAATGTTATGAGTTATTATATATATATTATTATTATTACATATTATATTCATACGCAATCTTATTTTTCCAAATAATTTTGACTAATGTTTTTTTACAAATCTTAAAGATATGACCCTAAGGTTTTAGGCATTTATTACCATTTCAACTGCTTTGTTTGTTGCCAATGGTAATATCGGGATATAAATGTTTAATGCAAAAAAAAAACTGGACAATAGAACCAAGAATAAGATTTTCATAATTCAGAACTAAGCAATTTTCATAAGCCCAGGCATTGATTCTATTTAGGTCTTTATTGATTTTGATTACAGCTGTAAGATTGTCTTGTGGTCTGGGGGATAAATGAATTTATAAATCCTCTTAGTAAATGGTGTTTACAATTTCTGATACTACTAGTTAAGTCGGTGCTATAATTGGACCCAACATAGATCCCTGCGGTACACCTCAAATCAATAAATTTGATTACGAAAGGGACCTCAGTTATGCCACATTTATCAAAAAATCTCTAGTACGCGTTGGGATCTCCCGCTTAAAATGACTTTAAATCTCAATAATATAAAAAGACAAGTCCTGACTCACTCATTCATTTACTGACTGACTCATCAACGCCCAGCCCAAACTCTTGAATCCAGAATGATGAAACTTTGAACAGAGGTTACTTTAATAACATAGACAAGGAATAAGAAATAATTTTTGGAAATTTAACCACTAAGGGGGTAAAAATGACGATTACAGTTTGTATGAAAGTTCGTGATTTCTGAAGTTAGAAACATTTAAATTCGTATTTAAGCTACTCTTTGTAAATAAAAAATACTGTTTTCGGAGTTTTTGGGAAAATGCATCCCTAAGGGGATGAAATAGAGTGGGCAAATTTGTATGGGAAAATGTTTTTTTTGTAATCTATGAACTTGAAATTAGGCACAAATACTTACTAACAAAAATAAATGAATACGTGTTTTAGCATTTGTCAACTTGCATTCCTTTAGAGTGTCATATGGGGGATGAAACTATGTATGTAAAATCTTCATTTTGCCCAAATGGCTTAGGATAGAGAGTTATAATTTAGTCACTAGCTATAATTTGTGACATAAATGTTTACCAAAAAGGGATGGTATTGACATGGGTCGAATTTCATACAATCCTAAGAGAGTAAAATAGAGGGAAGAGGTCTTAAAACAACTTACAATACAGACGTTTTTTTTCCCAAAAATAACATTTTCTGAGAAATGTGTGTAAGATAACTCTGGCGTACCAGTTGTAAAGATTGGCGCGAGATTTCAGGCTGCGTGGGTACAAACAAACATCCTGTTAATTTCTACTATAAATTAGCTTACTTTTATTTCCGAATAAGAGGGTTAGATAGGGACCGTATTTACTTAGTAAGGGTGATCCACATTGGACTTCATCATCATTGAAGTCGTGCTGAAACCTTAGTCACAATTAAAGCAACCCTTAACATAAAGAATTGGTGTAGGTATATTTTGTTGTTTATTTCCGAAAAACCCACTGATATTACTAAAAGACGTTAGTTAACGAATTTCTGTGACAAACTAAATTACACGCGTGCGAAGCCGCGGGGAACAGCTAGTAAATAATAATAAAATAAATATTAGACAACATCACATACATTGCTCTGATCTTATGATGAGTAGCTTAGCACTTGTGTTACAGAAATCAGAAATAACGACGGTACCACAACACCCAAAAGTATCTTTTCTACATGTCCAGGAATCGAACCCGGGACCTCAGAGATAGAGACAACAAGTTCGGTATGCTCACCTCTCGGCTACAGAGGTCGTCATTACGATTGCCTAGATTGTAAGGAGGCAAGCCTCACTTGTGCAAGCGAGCGGCTCTGGGCTATTTTCAGCATCATCCCGCAACCTTGACTAGTTGTCAGTCGAGCGGATCCCCACGCTGCGTCTTCTAATCTTGATAGTCTGACTCTAATTATATGCGCTAATTTATAATCTCCGATTAGACTAGGCGAGTATTTTAGTCAAGTGACCAGTAATGTAGCTATGGCTGTGTACAAACAAGTTTTGTTAGTTAAAAAAGTATGCTGAAATTTTAATTCCTAAGAATGTTTGGTTGACGTTTTTAGTGATTTCTGATATTTTCAGAAGTCCAACTACAGTAGGTCCGATTGAGTTTATGATCTTTGAAACAAGATTGTAGCCACAAAAAAGGTTTTGTGTTAATTGTAAACATTTTGCCATTTGCATTTTTTTAAAAATATGTGCTGGGTACAATATCATAAAAGTAAATGCAAGTCTCGTTAAAACGTTTAATCCTGGCTATACACGCCCACAGTTACTTATGTAGGTATCTATTTATATTATTTCAACAAGTTCCGTTTGCATACGTATTGATTTATATTTGCTGTGACATGACAAAGCAAATTGTGTTTGTGGAATTATGAAATGCTTTCCAATTTAAGCAAATAACTTCATAATTATGTTGCAGAGTAGTGAAAACTCCAGTGGTGGTCAACTACGCAAAAAACAAAATATGATTTTAAATGAATTCGATTTGGTTTTTATGCGCTATCATAATATTATATACTTTTCGGCTTCTATTCCAGTTTTTATGTATTTTTAGGGTTCTGTAGTAAATATTTTCGCCGGTATGTATGACTCGGTCTATCCGTCAGTTTGTCTAACTACGGTTTAACTCAGCAAGTCTTGGTACCGAAAAGCTATAATTTAGCACGGTTAGGTATACAGGGTTATTTGTAAAACATTAACAACCTCCTAGGGCCTGATTCTGGTGCTCAAATACAAAAACTTTTTCTATCGGACCAAAATTAAAATCTAAAAAAAAATGTCACTACTCCATTCAAACTGATGTTGCCTTCGTCCCCACTCTACCCGATCACATCTCTACCCGATTTAAAATTACCTAACAAAAAATCCCAACTCTACCTGATTTTTTTTTTCCATATAGAAAAAAGTAAGAGTACAGTTGAACGAAAAATTTTCAAAATTTTAGTTAACGAAAAAATGTTTCAATCATCACAACACAATCTGGTGATTTTGCATGATTACAAAATTTTTACAATTTCTTTTTTGTGTGATAATAGTGTTATTACTTAAGTGTTTTGATTAAAAATCATTTCTTTATTATAATATTTTAAATGTTGATTGTTGTTATCGGTGATAAAAATGTTGACGATTAAAGCATTTACATCGTTTAAATGTTTTTCATTTTGACTGTACTTTAATCTATCGGGTAGAGTTGGGATTTTTTGTTAGGTAATTTTAAGTCGGGTAGAGATGGGATCGGGTAGAGTGGGGACGAAGCCCTGATGTTAGCTGGTGGCGGTTTAGTATGAGGAAGTGTTTCTTTTCGCGATTTCAATGTTGATCCCATAGAAAAAGTTGTGGTAGTTGAACACCAGAATCAGCCCTTAGGAGGTTGTTGATGTTTTAAAAATAGCCCTGTATATTTATCAATAAGCCTACGAAGCTATGAAGTAATGAAGTAAAACCTTTCATCTTTATTCATGGTAAAGCGAGGATGAGTATATTTTTATTTAATTATTTATTTAGACTTTATTGCACAGATTAAAAATCATACAAAAGGTGGACTTAATGCCATGAGGCATTCTCTACCAGTCGACCATTAGGCTAAACAGATATGTTTTGTGATGTATTTTTACATGATATTCACTTTAAAAATATTTTAGGGGTTCAAAAATAAGCTTTCAAGTTATTATTTTTTAAGAGTCCCATGTCCCGCAACACATTCCAGGGAATTCGTTCTTTGATTTGTAAAAATGATTTACAATAGGAGTATAAATAACGAGGTTTAAACAAGCCTATCTCAATGATATTACACCTAAGTTCCTGGGCTCTAAAAGTTATCGTCTCTCCAAGTTAACTTAAAATGAAAATGAATTACTACGAACGGTACGCATATTGTTATTTAAAAAATACCAATATTTAAATTTAAAATTGCTACATTCTGCAAAATTACCAATCTAGAACAAATTTTGTTGATTTTCTCCTTGTTGATGAAGCTTACCTTTAAAATAATTCCTTTATATCATCAATCTATTGTGTTAACAAAGAACTTTTGTAAAGTTCAAAGAAAGAGTCGTTTTATTTATGAGAAATCATCCATTACCTTACTTCAAAAGTACATTTGTAATAGCTGTTCAAACACGAGTTGCTAGAGAATTAAAACAACACAAGGCACATAATAATTCATGAAGAATTGATCCGCATTTGAAATAATAGACTGGACAATGTAGTCAAGGCAACTCCGACAAACAAGTAGGTTTAACTAACAGCGGGAAGTCGCCTGTGGTTATAAAGGTCAAAATAGGTAATAAAAGTAAGCGGTGATCGATGTGAAACATAATTTGTCCTAGTTTAGATCGGTGACACCTATCGATTTGTACGATGTCGTGGCTATCAAAAAAGCGGTTTAGTTCTCAATGTAGACAGCAATAAAATAAAGTAAGCATAGATACGTCCTCTGCAGGGCACAGGCCTCACGTCAAATAAGAGGTAGCTAGAGGAGTATTGCAACTTAACCTTCAGCCGTAATTAAGCCGTCTTATCTTTTAGCGGATTATGTATGGCTACAGCGGTGATAACTATAAAACTTTTATTAAGTCTGGAATATTTATTTATTTAAACTTTATTTCATACATATAAATCGTGCAAAAGGTGAACCTTACATCATTTGGCATTCTCTGCCAGTCGACAATTAGGCTAAACAGGAATGTTTTGTGGGCGGTGCGACTTAACGTTTTTAAAAAGAAAAATGAACATCAAATCATAGCACAGCAATACTATCCGCGAATATGTTAACCCCCTAGCCCAGCAAAACTAAACACAATATAAATTTAATCCGGTCTTATGCAACCGGTCGGCATCCAAAACATTCAGGCCACTAACAGGCGTTACGACCAGTATCAAGCGATATAGTCAGAACAACTTATAGCGTGCCTGCCGAAGCACGGAGATGCCACCCACTCGCAACAGCGGCGTGTGTTGCTTACTGTAGTAATCACTACCAAAGCGTAATGCCACTAAGCTACCATCACCTTCTACAGTCAGCAATATTAAAATCAACTGGATCAAGGATGGTTAGTTTTAATATGTTCAAGTCAAGATTTACTGGAAATTTATGATTCAGTAAATACTTAAAATGTGCTTGTAAAGATAGGTTTAATTAAAAAACTATACTACTGCTATGTTATCATTTTAAGTGCTTAAATCTTACAAAAAACCCTTACAATTAAACCCCCGTCACTAGCAACTATCAATGAAATTACGGCTTCTGTACGACTATTAATTCGCGACAGTAGCTGCAAATTTTCGTATAATTTTCAATTTGTCTCCAACAAAAGCCGGACACATCACGTTTTCGCAAACACACTTACACAGACAGGGATCTATAGCTTTATGACGCGGCCACAAAAATCACTTCACTGAATGTCTATACAGTGCGTGTAATGATTGTTCAGTGTGCCCAGGCGATTATTCCGTAAATAGAAGAGATTAAAAAAGTCTTTAAACTATCTATCAAAACTGTTTTACATTTAATGAGAAAATTACATTAATCACTTTTTCAATAAAGTGAACATATATATATCAACGCTCACATATATAGGTATTAATATATAAACCTATGTAGGAGGTTATTAAAAGCTAAGAAATCATGTAATTTTTTACCTTATTTAAAAATCACATGACATTCCGTTTTCATTATTCTTAAATCTTATACGCTGATGACTTAAAGATTGTAAAACACTTGTTGACAAAATTACGACATTGATGTAAGTAAAATTGTTAACAAGAAGATCTTGACTGACTAGCCACATAAATTAGGCATTGGATAATCTAATAAAACTAAATCCTAACATATGCATTTAATTTTATAGAAAAAAATCACCGCATTTTTAATTTGTATAATTAAGTAATCATAATAATTTAACAAAGAAGTTGATACAATTCGAGATTTGGGCGCCATCGTTGAAAATAAATTAATGTTCAAAACTCATATTGATATTATTGTTAACAGAAATTTTAAGTTGCTAGGATTTGTGCTACGTGATTGTAAATAGTTTAAATGGATCCATTGTAGCACAGTAGACAGCAATTAATATACCTATATAAAAAAAAAGAATCTGTAAACAAGAGATCTTTAACATTTTAAGGTTAAGGAAATCTCATCGTTCCGCTTAGCACATTTTAAACTTCAAAGTTTAGAGTCGTTCGTTCGTTCGTCGTCGTCGTTTAGAGAAATGTTTAATCTGTGACCTCTCAGATCTCAGATCAGATTAAACATTTCTACATAAATTGGTCAACGGTTAGCTGGACTGTCCACTTTTGGTATCTAAGGTTAAATTGAATATTTCCCGTAAACTACCCCGCTTTTCCAGATGTCTTGTTTGCCACAATACTGTTCATTAATTAACCTAGGTCACTTTTCCTTAGTGCAAAATATATACAAGGCCTACAAAGGCATAATTTGACCTATATAAAATTTACTTACATTGACATTTTATTAACGTTTTCTATTTCTGTTTCTAAAAATGAAATACATAAAATTTAAAATTAAGTCCCAACTTCTTTTATTTCAGATTTTTTTATTTTTATTAGGTACGTACGTACTTTTGATACTAGTCTAAGATTTTTGACACCTTGTATAGATATTCCACAAGATATACCTCGCATGTCTCGACTTAGATAATATTGTCGGAGTTTATTCATGATAGTCAGCCACTTTCGATCGATTAATAAAGTTGGCCGACAGAATGGAGATTCTATATACCTACTTTCTTTCCAAGTCTTTAATTTGCGGCCATTGATGCAGAGATTTGTATTAGACACATTTGCACTGATAATCCCTTCAATTTTAATTTCATTTTCTTGAAAGTGTAAATATAAAAGTTTTATTTAAAAACCAAAGTGAGTGTATTTTTTTTAACTTACCTCTTGAGGCGGTATATCGTAAGTCCGTGTCCGAAGGTCAACTCGTGCGTAAGTGTCGATGCATGGCAAGATAAAAAAGATACCTGCGTACAAACAAACATTCAATATATTGGAGTAAGTAAGGTCTAAACATACATAACTGAACGTGCCTAAGCTAAAAAATAAATAAGGTACTTGTACTCTTTTGACACCAGGTGTCGCTGATATATTTTCTGTGAGGAAATTGTTTCTTTTGTGTAGTTGATGTACTTACAGTACATTAATAGTAATTAAAAGATAAATTGAGAAATCTTGTTTATAATTTTGACTCGAACTGATTATGGGCCCAGTACCCACGCGAGTGATAAACACACACCAGCAAAGTAGTTTAACAGTAAAATTGTATTGAAGTTGGAAAATAGAAACGCGTCCTAAAATGGAGTTTGGAAAAAAAATAGTTTTGAAAAATTCGATAGATCAAATTTCAAACAATGGGAATTCCGAATAAAATGCGCTTTGCGTGCGTAACGCCAAAACCAGATATAAATTTTACTGAGTAGAATAAAAATAATTGTATGGCAATGTTTATAATAACATCAGCGATGTATTTAAAACAAGAAGCGCTCATCGAGAATTGCGAATCAGCGCAGGAGGTAATGACTAAACTTGAGTCCATTTATGAACAAAAATTCGAGATAATTTATGCGATATTGCATAACATTGCTTGCTTGTTTGCATGTCTTTTTACATTATACTGTGTTATACTTTTGTGCTTTTTAATTTATTGCGAATTACTATTTAATTATTGTAAGTAGTAGGCATTACAAATTGTTCCGCCTAATGTCACATTTGGCAAGTTACAATATGGTGATAAAAAGTTAGGCGAAGTGAAAATAGACTAAACACAATCCCACCAAAAACATTCTGTAAAAAACTAGTCAAGCCTCGATGGAGCTGCTTGTTTATCTCTAAAAAGTAATGAAATCTAGACAAAGTCGTGCCAAGTCTAAGGTTGCTTACTGCGATTTCTTTATTATTATAGTTAATGTTGTGTGACTTGGCCGTTGAAGGGAACACAAGGGTACAAAACCAGGTGCTCCATAACACCATTGCACTAATGTGTCGCCAAAACCGCTACCCATTGACGATGGAAACTTGGAAAACGTTGATCGAATAACCAGTCAATTAGGCTTCAATTAGGCAGGCAATTAGTAGGCTTGATAAAGCTGCGGTTACACGTAATGTTGCACGTAATTGTGTTTACACGTAATGTTATATCTGTTGTAACTACCTATGTTTGTTAAGCGAGATAATAGCCCATACTGGTATTGGTAATTGGACGCTAGTGTCTCATTTTAGGCTGTTGTTGATTGTGCAACACATGCATTCAGCATTGACAATGCTGACTTCTGCTCTCTTCTTTTTGGAGCTTCAAATCGACCACCGATCTAACATAAAATTGTCGTACAGATGGACTTCTATCAATGATTAGAAGTCCGTCTGTACTGAAAATAATTTTTTATACTGTTTGTTTCAGGCTCGCCTATACATATAAGTATTATTGAAATACGCAGCTCTATCAAGCCTACAATTGACTGGTTATTCAATCAACGTTTTCTAAGTGGCAATTTTCCATCGTCAATGGGTAGCGGTTCTGGCGACAGATTGGTGGAATGGTGTCATGGAGCACCTGGTTTTGTACCCTTGTGTACCCTTCAACGGCCAAGTCACACAACATTAACTCTAATAATAAAGAAATCGCAGTAAGGAACCTTAGACTTGGCACGACTTTGTCTAGATTTCATTACTTTTTACAGATAAACAAGCAGCTCCATCAAGACTTGGCTAGTTTTTTGCAGTATGTTTTTGGTGGGATTTCACTTCTTTGTGTAGAAACGTGGGCATATTGATTTATTTTATTAGATTTTCTTATGTGACTCATAGTCCAATGCATTATATTTTGACCAAATTTTGAGCGAAATTAATATTTTAGTGTAATTTGTTTATTTAATTTGTGTAATGTTCGAGTAGAATAAAGTTAATCGTTCGACTATTTCTTCTTGTAAACTTGTAAGTACATATAAGTATAAAAGCCAGTCTAATCTTATCCAGAGTTTTCCTTTTATATTATTTATATGCGTATTAAAAGCAGAAGGGGAGGCATTCGCCCAGCAGTGGGACGCTATAGGCTAGATTAAATTAGAAGATGTGTCCCACTACGCTGGATTTTTGCAATGACAGTCGATTTTTTTATGTACCAATAGTAGAAGGGGGCATTACCATATCTCTAATACAGCTGAGACCAGCTGAGGGTTCTTTAACAGATACTTCAGACCTTCGATTTTTGACATCAAATGAAGTGGCCCACTAAGTTGAATATTTTCTGTAAAGGCGGTATGTCAATCTCTTCTAATAGTTTGGTTGGGCTCTTGTGTTTTCTAATCAGGGTCACCAGGTACTTCAGATCTTCGATTATCCTAGTTTTTATAGTTTTCCCTTTATGTAGCCATTAAACCCTAACTCTGTACCAAATTTCAGCTCTCTGAGTTTATGGGAAGTACTAGTCCTATTCTGATGATCATGAGTGAATGTGTCATAAATGCGAAACTTTGCTTTCGCTTAACTTCGGATTTAAATGACCTACTGATTTGAAATTTTGGATTTTAAGTATGTGATTATAGCTTACTGGATTAAAAAACTTCTGCGTTCTGGTCTTAGCCAGAGGTTCTCAAATTAGCCTGCAAATGCGGCGAAATGGTTCCAGTAAAGGATGGTACAACAGTGTTTGCTTCGCGCTCGGCTTGGCGGGGGCACTGCTGTGCCCCCCGATTAGGAAAAGTGAAATTGTGGGAAAAAAATTTAGGCTGACCATTTGTGTGCCATTGCCAATTAGAAGAACCAAAAATTAGGCGACCTAATATATGGGTGAATATCAACATAAGCCATTTTTTGTAAGATTTGGTGGCGCATATTTTTTTTAACTTTTTCATAGTTTTTTTTTAAATATGATATATTGGGTCATGTTGTATCTATTTTTAGATTTGGGCTAGAATCACATGTATAGTTTCTGAAATATTGATCCTCAAAGTTTAGAGTTCCCACCAAAACTGAAAATAAGCCACCAAATCTTAAAATTTAAAATATCACGCCACCAAAACTTAATCTTGCCCACCAAAACTGAATGCTTATAACTATGGATACATTAAAACAAATGGATTTCGAAAAATATTTATTCCAGACATAAATTAGCACTAGGAACCATCGGTTTAACATTTGCCAAAAACAGATTGAGATAGAGTTGATTACACTAGCAACTTTATCTCAATATTTTTTGTTAGTCTTTTGTTAGTCTTAGCTGATAATTGTATCTAAGTAAGTTTAATTTATAGGGATCATGCACCAAAAGAAAATACGACGTAACATGATGAAAAGTGGACCAACTATTTTTTGAAGCTAATTAGAACCAAAAAACTACTCTGAAAATTGTAGTAAAATACCTGTGACAAGTTTTCCAGTTAGGTAGATCCAATTTTGAAAATGAAGTCAATCGACGAAACCAACTTGGCTGAGCAGCGTTCGGGAAACTACACGTCTTCTCGTCGAATATACCTCAGTGCCTTAAGACGAAAGTCTACAACCAGTATGTGTTACCAGTGATGACATAATGGAACTGAAACGTAGTCTCTCTGTATAGGCCACATACGAAAGCTCATCGTCGCACAGCGTGCTATGGAAAGGGTTATACTTGGTGTTTCCTTGCGAGATCCAATCAAAAATGAGGAGAACCATAAACGGAACAAAAGTCGCTGACATAGCCCAACGGATTAGCAAACTAAAGTGGCAGAGGGCACGTATCACGTAGAACTTACGGCCGATGGGGCAGAAAGGTTCTTGAACAGAGGCCACGCACGAACCGGTAAGCGCAGCGTACGACGTCCACCTACAAGGTGGACAGACAACCTGGTAAAGGTAGCAGGAAGACACTGGATGCAGGCCGCTTCCAACCGCCCAATCCGGAAGTCAATGGGGAGGCCTATGTTCAACAGTGGACGTCCTATGGCAGAAATGATGAATAATGATAAGTTAAGAAGTTACGGTTAGAATGGCAAGTCAATGAAAAGATTGTAGTAATAGTGTCAGTCAGGATGCAAGAGATAGATTATAGAAAACATGATCAATTAATTCTGTAGTTTATTTTTTTACCCAAATAACTGGAAATTAAATAATTATTCTAGGATCTTTTTCAGCCTTAGCAGATACTTTTGTAGCATTTGGCTCATAAAATAATACCTACGACGAGCACAAAAAGACCAAATTAGGATTTGGTGGTGCATTTTTTGCCATCTAAGCCACCAAAATTAAACCACCAAATCTTAAAAATCATTTAAAAAAATATCAAAATTAGATTAGCTTGTATGTTGTTCCAATGCAAAGACATTGTAAAGTACAACCCAAAGCACTTTTATCAATAAATACTTATGGTACACAAATTGTATAACAAAGTCAGAAGTCGAGCCACCGCATCTTAAAAACTGTTAAACAAAACGCCACCAGGCAGTTTACTTACGTTTTGGAGATAACGAAGATCACTGAAACACCCCTGTTGCTTGCAATCGCTATCGTATCACTGCGGGGTACGGGGTATAGCAAGGCCATGCATCTCGTGATACTCAAAAAGGAGTTACGACTAGTTAAATTTTCGCCACCTAATCTTATGACCGGTTGTGGACAAACTTTGATCTACGGTCACATGAATTCTAGGAGCTAAAATGACAAGTAACACTTACATAAAGAAGCCGTAAGTGTTTAATTAATTTATGATGATACTTTTTTGTTGAATATTCTAAGAACAAAGTAAATGCAAAAGTTTTTCCGTCAAGAAACAGATTGAGGACACGCCACCAGATACTTAAAACGGTCTTATTCTTATTTTTATTGCAGAATACTGGGGAAAAAAATCGTAAGAAAATATGAATATTACACAGCGATTCTCACCCCGGACAGTCAAATAATGCGTTTGGGATATTCACCCATATACCAATCGAGAAAGGTTTTAGGCTATATTAATTACATCACGCTACGATCAATAGGAGCGTAGTATGGATGAAAAATGTTGAAAAAACGAAAAAAAGTACTGTATGATACGTTTATTTTAGAGATAGATATATTATAGATACCCTAAATTGTTATAGACGCTCTTTATTATTTATTGTAAATTTCAAAGTCTTAGTACGGTGTGTTTTAAGGTGTGTCGCGTACGTTGTATTTGCTACGAAATCTTTGTTACGACTACGACTCGCTACTACGGATGATTTTCGTAGTCGAAATAGAGTTGTAGAGCAATAGGTCTACTACGAATAGAATGCTTGTCGCAGATTATAATTTTATCTACGAGACTCAGAGCGCTCATTAATAAAAAATTAACATAATTTCATAAAATAAAAGATACTAGTAAAAATATCATCATATTAAAATAAATTTAGCATTAAATTAAATGATGTCAAAATATTGTCCCTATTTGCTTGCTTACAGCAGCTTAGATTTAGACTTAGATTTAGACCAATTCGAGAACATGATCGTGTTGTCTGGCGGATATGTAATTTAACTTTAAAAATAATTTAGTGTATAATGCATGTTTGAAGTAGAACCTCACATTTAATATCGGTACAAATAAGATGTAAAATTAGCGATAGGTGACAGAGGGACATAATACGGGTAAAACCTGGTTTTTACCCATTTTTGGAAATAAAAAACCAATGTCACCCATCGCTAATTAGATAACATAACACACCCTATAGAGGGTATTTACTCAATATGGGAAAAAAAATTTTTTACCTGTCTTTTACTTTCTAAAAATAAGTAAAAGTCAGATTTTTACCCATATTGGGTAATACCCTCCGTTGCCCAACACTAGGTACAATTGACTTGTGTGTCGGTAAAAAGTTTAGATGATACAATTATTACACCGCTTTACCATAAATGTATCTTGATCGTATGTACTTTCCTTATACTACAATACATACCAGGCCCTTTAGCGCCGCCGGATAACAAGCGGCCGAGGCGGAAAATAACTGCCCGTTCATATTCTTGAACTACCTGCACAGAAATAGATTTAATTACACAGTTGAGCCTCTACGGCTGAACACAAAACTGTGTCTTCCCTTAAAAGGAGGTGTTCAGCTGATGAAAAACAAAGAAAATACAGTTATTATAATTTCGACCTGATACAAGAACAAACAGAAACAATTACACCACATACATTTGAAATCAATATTTATATATATGTTTATACTGGTTAAAAATATAATAAGTAAATCTGACGAGGGATTAGGAGTTATACTCGTAATAGTCTGAATAATGTGTTCTAGACGTTCTTAAAGATGTATTTATGAGAAAAGTAAACAAAACTCTCCGGTAATAATTTGCTAAATAAATCAATTAAGCAACTATGTTGCCTATTTAAGTTCCTCAAAATTTATGTGAGCTTGACAATGTTCTACAGATTTGTTTTTTTTTTAATTATAAAAATGTATAGTATGTGTATAAAGGCTCTGTTTTCTCATTCGGACTTTTGGAACCCTAAAAAAACGTACAAACTTATATAGGACTCGTTGCACCACGCGTGTTTCAGTCTCGCTACTCGCCAAGCCTATCGGTACAACCTGTATCTTTTGGACCACCCGCTATTGTTTTAGCGGACCAGCAAGCCAGCAAGGCCCCAGCGCAAACTGACCAGGGCATTTATGAGGTATTTTTCCAGACTGGCGTTTCCAGGGAGGCTCAAATAAAAATATTTTTTTCTGGTTTGAATTTTAATACCTTACTTCGAGACCATTCGTGTGTTATTTGGCGTATATGAGTATTTATTAGTAACATTATTCTGAAGACCTTAGGGAAATAGTTGGCAGTGGCTAGATGAAAAAAGGAAGATATCGTGCTTTTTGGCGTCCAGCAGTAGACTGAAATTGGCTGAAATGATGATAGTATTGATTATTATTCTAACCAGGATCCCATTTAAAGTTAAGATAATGCTATATAATTCGCTAGCTGAATCATACATTCAATATGGTTTATGCCTACAGTCGCACCTACAAAACTTATTTAAATAAAATTTATGGTCTTTAAGATAGAATATTAAAGAATATAGTATTAAATAAAATTCGACATCAATATGGTGACGATCATACTGGCCTATTTGAACATTATAAAGTATTTCCCGTCCATTCTCAGGTTAAACTTATTTTGTTAAAAAAAATTTTTTTGTAACCAACCAATTATCAGCCACAAACTGAAACCCCTGTATACACCTACTTAATGTTTTATAAGATATTAAAGAGATCTTTTATGTGATATTAAAGAGAGAAACAACCAAGGTTAGTTGTTGTAAACCGCTATTTAATTTAACAATTAGTAACATACAGTGTAGAAAACAAAGTCAAATTTTTATGTTAGTTCTCTTCCTTTTACAAAGTAATTCTGATTACTGCTCAAATACCTACAGTAACGACTACTAATATCAAAAAACCCTTGCCCACACACCTACCCTACACAAACCCTACACCCCACCCTAGCACAAATCCGATCTGCTTCCGTGATTAAAAATGTTTAAGTTTTTTTTGTTTAAAATTTTGATGCTGGCCTCTTATTTGAGAATTAGAATCAACCTATAATAAGTTAACTACTTGATAAAATAGAACCTTATAATGAAAAACAACAAAGATTTTTATATTAAGTGAAATTTTAATTATAGGTAAATGAGGTCAAAGTGAAAAATGACTTTACTAAAATATATGTTCCTTGCTTGTACAGCTTCATATTTCCCTCTACTTAACCGCATCCATCCATAGTTCGTAATTATTGTTTCACAAGTACTTGTTCGTTTAAAAGTACTGACTACAGTAGATAAAAGAGTAGCTATGATATGAGAATGTAACTAGGTGAATACTAGTTTAACCAGCATAACTTAATTTAATAATTTCGAGAACTGTTCCCCACACTATGAGTGGTATAACATAGACAGAGTAGGTAAATGAATATAAAATTCCTTTCCATACTGTTCGTAAATCCCTTTCAATATAAGAAGTTCACAATGCATAAAAAAACAGTTTTTCGCTATGCCGGCTTCAGGCAATTAGAACATAATTGATTGTTTTCTTCAAAGTTTAGTGTATAGTGCATGAAGGGGTCTTTATGCTGCAAACAAATTCAATACTCAGACATTTATTGCTTTACCATAATTAGCAGTTATGTATACAATAATTGCCAGTTATACAATATTGCTAGTTATTTATTATTAACGAATTAGAAAGCTGAAGTAGCAGTGAGCGAAGGCTAAAGTAACATAGCACGTAGAACTAACGGCCGATGGGGCAGAAAGGTTCTAGAATGGAGGTTATGTACCGCCAAGCGCAGCGTAGAACGTCTACCAACAAGGTAGATAGACGACCTGGTAAAGGTTGCAGGAAAACCCTGGATGCAGGCCGCTTCAAACCAATCTGGAAGTCAATGGGGAGGCCTATGTTCAGCAGTGGACGTCCTATGGCTGAAATGATGATGATGATGATATAATATTTCATCACGTTAAGGAAAATTGAGTGAATCAGAAAAAACTTCGCTTCTTGGGAGATAAAACTAACATAGCAATGTAGAAATATTTCCAAGCTAACTTTTTGTTACGTTAAGTACCTATAAAACGTGTAGTGAAAATTAAGTCCTAACAAAAGATATAATTTGTACAACACACATATTTCATCCTATATTTTTGCACTCTTAGGAGTAAAATTTTATGGGAACCTAGCATTTTTTCAATTAAAGTTATCATCAAATTCGGTTTACACTCGGTAAAGATATCGTGTAATACACAAGAAAACAAACAATCAAATTAAAAACATTCTTCTATTTTCAAGCCGGTTAAAAACATAAAAAAATTAATCTGCTCTGTTTTACATATTCCTGCCCATACTTCGTTAGTAAGTAAAGTTTTTAGGTTTAAATGAAAACCATAAATCTTGCAATATAGCTGAACCTTTATTTTGCACGTTGCACCAAACAAAAAAAGAGAACGTATTGATTTTAACTCAAGAGTTCCTTACTCTACGGCTCTGCCCTCAGCCCCTGTAAAAACATTTGTTGGATTTTTCCTCATCAAATCATTTTATTTAATCAAGAATCAAATGCAAAAGGAAATATCTTTTAGGGTTCCTTACTTTAAAATAAAAACTCAAAATTATAATGATTATTTTGTTTTCTATATATGTACAGTTTTAATCGTCTACCAATCAGACCACAATATTAATTTGATACCAGTCAAGTGCGTGTCGGGCTACGCGAAACGATGGGTTCCGTAGTGGTCTGTCACAATTATGTGGTATTTGCCACCTGTTTAGCATAATTAACAATTATAGTAAACCACTGCCGTGTATTTTTTCACATTTCATAAATTTAGTTTGTTAGAGCAGGGGTGGGGGGGGGGGGGGTGGATAAGACTTACTCTTCTAACAAAAAATATTACTTTAAAGCCTTATATTACGCAAACGGATTCCTGAACAGACAGACGTATAGACATGGGAAAAATATGGGTTCTACGAAAACCTACCCTAACCTTAACTCGAGGATTTTACTAGTAGCTATTGAAGAGTATCACAGTCTAGAACTCCATTATCAGATCAACCCGATTGTTATAAAATTATTATATAGTCTTCAAAATGACATCCTTCTCGTGCCTCTTACCCACTGAAGATATTTAAAAAGTTTTAAATCGATACCAAGTGTAAAGTAGGTTGCAGCAACGATGTCCAAGATTTGATTACATAGTTATGTTGTTTTTCTTTTTCGAATTTCGAAATATGGGTCGTGACCACTTAGAGCAGCACGATCAACCAGCGTTCTGCGCTCTGCTAGGCGTATGGATGCTTGCACGTTAGTTTTGGTGATCTCTTACACCATATCCATCCACCATTACGGTGACAAAAAGTTTTTCAAAGTTTTCTGGTTCCCATCTTTCTTTGAGTCCAAAGTATTTAAAGACACGCTGCATGCCTAGAGAAGATAGACGAGTCTTAACGCTTAGTTCGGACAAGATGGATGCGTTTGTTCTACGCGCAGTCCAGGGTATGCTCAACATATTTCATGGAATCTTAGAACGGACGTGCGCCTTCAGTGTCCAAGTTTCTGATACAAAAAGACGGAGAAGACAAGAGCAAGTATCAGTCGCACTTTCGTATGACTAGTGACCACTCTGTTTCTCAACATCTCCAAACGCCTCACAGCAACTTTTGCTATCTGACCAAGTCTGACTACTTCCAGCTCGCAGTCCTCGTCACTGCGTATTAGGAATACTAAGTAGACAAAACTAAACACTGAATCCAGATCGCTAAGCTCGAAGGTTTTTGACATTCTTACATACTTAGATAGTCAGCTGGTTAAATTGTGATGCAAGAAAAATGTAGTCTAAAAATCTTTCCCATTTTATAACTATCAATTAGTCCGCTTTACTTTATTCTTTAATCTCCTCCATTTTAATGAAACTTAGCATGGTTTTTAATTCAAATTTAAGTCAAGTATGAATCAGGTTCTCGCTTGTCCGGTTTTTGATTTGATTCGCAATATTTCGACGCAGTCAATTTGCAATAGGTTTTTAAAAATAACTGCGGGAATTGGGATTCTCGGATGCATCAATTTGTATTTTGCTTAACAGGATTGTAAACATCATATTGAAACAAGTACCTATACCGAATTGCTATTCGCGCATTAATAACTAGTGGTTTTATTATTATTATCTGGCATTGTTTAACTTCATCGCAGGTGTAACAATAAAATTTATTTTATTATGACTTTTGCATGGAGCTAAAAGGTTAAATCCTTAAATTATTTACTACTAGCTGTCCCGGCGAACTTCGTACCGCCTCGTTTTTTTTTCGTGAATTTTTCGATGTTTAGTAGTTATTCTGCTATTCAGGACGGAAACAAATCCAAAAAATCATATAAATAAGCCCAACCGTTCTTGACTTATGATGTAACTAACCCGACTATATTCATGTACATCGTTTTTTTTATCAATCCAACTTTTGTTTGTAATAAGTTTTTCAAAACCATGTCAGCAGCATCATCATCAGCTGTTATGTATCAGAATATATCAAAAGATATCAGAATGTTTATAAGGTATGATATTGTTTCGTTACATAGATATTATTATTATGTATTGTGTACGTTTTTTTCTTTGTGCAAAACAGATAATAAATAACGTTTTAATTAGATGCTATTTATGTTTTCTATACCATGCCCACCAAGTACTTTTTGTGATCACGTTTAACACGAGCAATAAAATTCAAACTTGTTCAAACTAGACTAACCTATATTCACAGAATCTATTCATAGTTTTATCAAAAATTTCTGTTTGATCTGAGGCCCAATTCCCGTAATTTGACAATAGCCGCAATCCGGTGTCGATCCGTTCCCAGTAACATTACGATCACAAACGGTATTATTGTAAACCCAAAAATGCAATTATAGTTCGCAATGCGACATAAAATGGAAGAAACCAAAATTATTTATTTTTCTTTGCTGTATTTTCATTCGTATTGGAATAGTTTTGATAATTTTACGTCAAATTAAAATTTTACGAGAATAACGTTTGTGATCGTAAGTTACGGGGAGCGGATCGACTCTGGATTGCGGATATTGTCAAATTACGGGAATTGGGCCTCTGATTGTTTGTAATAGCATTGATATATACTGATCAGATTTATGATTTTGTTAATGTTTATACTGTGACACAAAAACAGAGATATGCTCGTATACAATTTAATCGTTATATAAATAAAGTATCGGTGAGCCTGTCTGCCAGGGGTAAATATTCCTTTTGTTTTTATTATACCTACTAACATAGTCTATAAGTTATATTGTTACTAAAAATCTATGGATTTTTGGTCTGAAAATAAATGATTTTTTAATTTATTTTATTATTATAATAAAAAAAAATCGTTTTCAACGTAGATCGATTAAGTAGATGATTCGGAGTCGCTTTTGAAAAAGATTTCGAACTTTTTTATATGCGGAGCCTGACATACCTAAAGTTGCAAGTAACCTAAAATAACGTTATTTAAGAATGATACGTTAATCGAAAGAGAAAATAATTACAAACAACAAATACTCTTTGACGAAATGTTGTAAATGATATACTTTGTTCAAAATTTCAATTTGAATATGTAAATAAGAATAAATATAACATATTATTCAAACTGAAATCTGAACAAAGTATAATATCATTTACGACATTTTGTCAAACATTTTGTAATTATTGTCTCTATCGATTGGCGTGTTTCTACTAATACTAGTAGTACTGGTATACACCAGCATACCCAGATCCAAACTAATTTAGTAACAGTATCACTGATAGTTAATCCCGAAATTATGGTGTAATACATTCAGCTGGCCTTTAATACAATATATTTTTTAAAGTAAAATCATTATTAAGTAATCTAAAAGAGGTATTCGCGATATGCAGCATTCTATAAAACTATTTCACAATTGCGTAGGAAACACTAGGTTAATAAATTAGAATCATCATGATTATCATCATCAGCCTCTAGAGGCCGTATGATAATCATATGATGGTAATCAGGCTCCCCTATAAAACGCTACAGCAAGCGGGTCTGGGCCGTTTGCACCCAGTGGCTGCCCGCAACCTTGACTAGGTTAAAAAGGTATGTGCTAACATAATGCATATCAATACTATGGTGAAGTTAGAAATTTGATATCATCATTTAAAAATATAATTTTTTCATACTTTTTGACTTCATCATTTCAGCCACAGCACGTCCACCGCTGAACATAGGCCTCCCCCAGTGATTTCCAGATAGGCTGGTTGCAAGCGACCTGAACCCAGCGGCTTCCTGCAACCTTTACCTTTATTTTTTTTTGACTTCACCATAGTATGCTATGCTTAAGTTAACAGGCTAGTTTCGGTTTGATATACCAATTACCTAACACCCTGTATGAAATAAAGTCGGGTTAGATAAGATAAGAGATAAAATTTAATTTTTTTTTAAACCTTAGCATAGATACATAAAAACTTAAGTTATGAAATATCGGTTAGTACAAAATATTATAATGTTTATACCTAAACTAAGCAAAATAGTTTGCTTGTATCTTAGGTATTTATATCATAAAGTAGGTTAGTGCTTATTCAACTATAATGTAAGTGTTATACACAAAATCAATTACTCACTATTATATAATAAATAAGTAGATCAAGATCTACTTAACTATTAGTTCTTGCCTTAGTTTTAATTATGTAATAAATTATAACTAAAAAAGAGTCTACGGCACTTTAGGCGCCCTCGTAGTCAATTGAACTAACATATCTAGCCTCTGCGATTTTTCTGGCGGGGCATTGCTCATCTCCTGTTTTGTGATGGCTAGGTTTATTGAATCGCCGGCACGTACTTTTACACGGTTACTTACAGCATATAATTAAGAACGGCTGAGCCATTTTTATAAACATTGATTTATTGGTTATATATTCACTCCGAATAGCAGAATAACTGCATTGCATTGGATTGCATGGGAAAATTCACGAAAAAAAAAACTCGACGAGGCGATACGAATTTCGCCGGGACCGCTAGTACCTAATAAATAATTTTGAATAAGTTGTGATAGAGGTACTTGTAGCTCAATGGCGGCAGTGCTTTGGTTGTGATTACGAAAGTTAAGTCACCTACGCCGCGGTTGTGATTGGACGGGTGAATATTCCAACCATATTTAGTAAAATTTATCGCCGGATCTCCGTGCTTCGGAAGGCACGTTGAAAGTTGGTCCCGCTATTTTTGAATACACTTACAGTTGTTGCTGGATAACCCTGTCCATAAATTGTAAACAGGAAATAGCATAAATTGATGCAATTTATTGCATACGTTTATTAACTTCATTGCTCAAATCGTATCTGTTGTATCGATATCGATTTGAAACTGTTAGTAGGTATGTGGCATTTGGATCTCATGACGTGACGATAGAGCCAGGATGTAAATAAATAGAACTCTTTAATTTCTACTAGTAAAACCACTCATAGCTTATATATATAATTTAGCTTGACTAGTCCTATACATATAATAGTTATTGAATGTCATGTCACCGAGACACCCTTTACGGTCGAACATTGAGTACAACCGCAATAAACTTTTGTAGAACTCGAACTTTTATTATTAAAGAAACTTAACCAGATGCTACACGAGATATCTAGAATACACTGTCATAAAAAAAGGGTTTGCAGGTGATGTCAATATCAATACCTTTAAATCAGATAAAAAAACTAGTTATTTGCAAGAGTTATATCTGAATTTCAATTTAATAATACACATAAATGTACGTACTCGTAAGGACTTTTGCATTGACCACAAGTAGTACTGAGTAATATTAAGGAAGCCACCCCCTTAGTTTTATCGCTTAATTTATCAGACCACGAGACAGCGCAATTTGTATGTTTTCCAGTAAGTGAAAAACCTTCTTCGCCCAAAGACAATTATTTTACGTACATTAATGACTATTGCCCCGAAAATATACGAAAGATCTAGGAATGCCTGAATAATCTTCATTGGTCCGGAATATTTAACGAATCTGACCTAAATTCAGCATTTAACCAACCATTAAATACTGAGCAACTGCTGCTGTTCTACGATCTTTGCTTTCCTATTAAACGAATTTAAATAAATAATATCAACAATAATAAACAAAAATGGATTAGTAAAGGATTAGAACGTAGCTGCAAAGTTAAGAGGTATTTACGCTATAGATATTATGAAAATAAAACATTATAAACAAATGTAAGAACACTAGATACTAAAGTTTTTTAAAGAGAAGCATACAATTGTTTAAAAAAATGCAACACCATTGTTAATAATAAACAGAAAAAATAAATGTAAAGCTTTCAGGCCCCCGATTCAGAACGTTTCGATAACGAGTAGTCAACCGGTTAATCACGTGACACTAATGTTAAATCCTATATTTTCATGTGGTTTTTCGATCGACAATTTGTTACCAAAAGCTCAAAAGGTTATAAATCGGGGCCTGGTCTGTTATAAAAAATGAAATATCTGCTCACATATAAAATAATAATGAAAAGTTAAAAATTACTTAAATGAAATAATTAAAGTTGTGACAAAACCTACTGACGTAGCTACGGCGTTAAACATTTTTTCACATTTAATTATTCCTATCCGCTGTTAAATCGTACGCGTGGATAATTTAATTAAACTCATTCATGTAAAAATGGCACCGTATATGCACTGCGTAAGGTTCTTGTTGGCTCGCCGTAAATACGCCTCTGATGAATGACCGCGCGGCTTTCGTAGTCTCTCTATTGTCTTTATTTTCAGATATTTTAAAGTTTTTTTTTGTAACATACGATAATTAAAAATAATAACGGTTAGGATGCTTCTTTATATTGTTCTCTAAATTTATTTTTTTAAATTTGGCACCCTTTTGCAATGTACCTAACCCTGTATATTGTATATGCTGACGACATCTCAATAATTGTTACTTTTAATAAGAAAAATAACCCAATTTGTGACTATGAAACTGACATTAATCACACAATTGACAAAATCATAAAAAGGCTACAAGTTAATAATTTGAAAATAAATTTTGATCAATGTAATTATATTCAATTGAATAAAGCAAAGCAAGAAAAATACAATATTAAACTCGCGATTGGAAAAATTTAATAAGCAACGCAAACTTAATTTCTCGGTTTAACTGTTGACCAAGATTTAAATTGGAAACTACACACCAGAAACCTCTGCAAGAGAATACACAAATTTGTATAATTATGCTTTAAAGCGAATTAAAAATATAACAAACATAAGCACGGCGATATTGACATATTGAGCTTATATAGTCTATCCTACGTTAAGGATTAATGATATCTTTGAGTTCCTGGTTAATGTGAACGTCTAATGTGGTTTCTAAGAAAGCAACTTCTTGGAGTACGTTAGGTCAGAACGTGGATTTCATCAAACGAGTGCGTTCAATTTTGTACCAAATGTCTAGAGTGCCTCGGAGAAGTGTGTGATTAGGCGAAAAACGCCTAATTCCGAGAATGACTGAACAAGTAGTAGTCAAACAACTTGTAAAATGTATCTAGAAAAGTAAAAAGGATAAGTAATAATGTAGGAATATTGAAAATGAAACGTGTTTATTTTATTTGAATGCTTACATTGTATTGAAGCATTTACAAAAAACATTACTACACTTTTTAAAACAACGCAATCAATTAACAAATAACAATTTTTTCCAATAAAGTCGTTTCACAGAGCTAGTTAGAGAGCAAGCAACAGCAGTTTTTGGTAAAATATTTTAAAACACAACGAAAATTATAATTATAACGGAGAACAAAGACTTATCACCGGGTCCCTATTTGGGCAGCAGTGCATACATTGATTGATTGAAAGATTGAAGATCCATAAAAATTACGGGAAAAGTGTGCGTCCTTTATCTTTTATGTATAGAAAGTAGCCTATATCTTATATATTATTAGTCAATAAATTATTTAAAGCGGTTTTAACTAATTTTAGAGATACCTACTACATCAAAAGAAACTTGCAAAGTTTACTTCTTTCACAAAGTATAGATATACATATAAATTCTCCGGACTTATTTATGCGCTTTACGTCAGTGTGCGCTGTAGGTGAAGTGGGTGTACACACTAACGTAACTTGAATATCAAGTAAACATCTCGTTCGCTCGATAATGGAGGAATGTAATAATAAAAAATAATAAATATTGGACAACATCACATACATTGCTCTGATCCTGTGATAAGTAGCTTAAGCACTTGTGTTACAGAAATCAGAAACAACGACGGTACCACAACACTCAGACCCGAGACAATATAGAAAAGTTATTTTTCTACATTGACCGACCGGGGCTCGAACCCGGGACCTCAGAGATAGCGACACCAAGTCCGGTATACTCCTCCTCCTCTCGCCTCTCGGCTACGGATGTCGTTAAAAAAGAAATTGAACTTAGCAAAAGTTTCTTTAACATAATTAAGTACCTGTAACGACATAGCTTGATGTGATTCTGAACATCTATTAGGCTTCAGCGAGAGGTCACAGATCAAAGTAACCAGATTTAGCTTTGAGCAGAAAGTAAAAGGTACTTGCAATGAAGTTGTTGAGTAGTCCAATAACGTTTAATTGCGGTAAATACTTTAAATGCTTAATTTATGGCATAATTAGGTACATCTATCCACTTGTAACTGGCAACAGGAGCACAGAAAACATTATATAAGTAGTTTAAGTAGCACCCACCTACACATATTACCTAACATTTTATACACGCATCATTGCATTGAATTTCAATTTACGATTTAAACGAGGGAGGTGGTTCCTATTTCGACGCGTACTTATATTTTCTGTCGATTCAAACTAGTGAAAACAGCTACACTATGAAAAGTCTTGTTGGTTTTAGTTTTGATACTATCCATAGGACTATACATATCGATAGAATTAAAACAATCAACAACTAGGAACTTTACAATACTAATAAATTAATATATAAATATGAGCCATACAACACATTATTATCTTGGTCTCAAAGTAAGAAGTTAACATCCTTGTGTTACGAAGTACCAGACAATGTATTTTGCACAGCACACACAAACTCGAGCTATTTTTGATATATATTTTTAAAAATAATATAAAAATTAAATAATTGACCCAAACCGAGAATCGAACCATCCCGGTTTGCGTTGAAAGCGAATTATCGCGTAACTACAACAATCAGGTCGTAATTAATGAAAAAAAAAAACAATTGACGGAGCAAGCTATGAGCAGTACCACAGATTAGTTAGTACTTGATTACTACGTGCTCTACTATTAATAGTAGTAGTATTGTTGCTCCCAAATTATATCTCATAGTATCGGTAGTGTCACTAATTTATCATAGTTGATATACTTATCAATAGTCTTACTATACGAGTAATTGGTCACATCGTCAATCGGTTTGCTCACAAAACTCGACTTTTAATCGGCAATCCTACTAAATATTATAAATGCAAAAGTTTGTGAGTATGGATGAATCTTTGCTACTCTTTCACGCGAAAAGATTTTGATGAAATTTGGCATACACATGGCCTGGATTAATACATAGAATACGTTTTTTTATCCGGGTAAGGTCCGCAAACGAAGTCGCGGGCAAAAGCTAGTACTACATATTTCTATTTACGTAATAGCAACTCTCACAGGTTAGTGAGAAAAATAATACAAACATTAATACATTGTGGAACCAACTTTTAAAAGTGAAATCGTACCAAAATCGTCCCGATCCTTGACTTGCGAGGACCTGATTTAAGTTAATTTTAGTTATTACTTGTAACGATTGCTATTAGTCAGATCTCCGGTACCATTAGACAGGGAACCATGAATTTTTTTTGATACCCAATTTTAATGGCAACGTTTTCCTTCACAAGCAAGGAAATGGTATTAATCCGTAATAGGTTCTTAAAAATCCAGGTTAACTGCAAGGATACAAAATCGCTCACAGACGTGAGGCGTGATGTCATCAAGTTACCACCGCTCCTAAAATACTACTATTTTAAATCCCACGCCAAATGTATTATTTTAAATGAATACTACATTCTCTACTTATAGTAAAGTAATTGTCTCGTCAGAGTAGTACAGTGCACGACTTGGCCTAATGTATTTATCGATTGGTAGAGAACATCATTATATTATTATTGTGACCTTTAAGAGATGTATTTAATTTTATGAAGCATTGTCATTCAAATTCGCAAATGTAATCCCAAGAATCGTATAAGAAAACCTGTATTCACTGATTTGGACCGATTAAATATTTATTAAATCGGGAGCTTCAAAAGCACGTTTTGATTTTCGACCGAAATGGATTATTTAAATTATTGAAATTTGCCGGGAAATTACATGCGACTTTAATTGTAATTTTCATGACTTAATTATTTGAAGAAATAATTAAATATTTTGCTTTGTTTGGGACTAGATAATTGTTGTAATTGTGAAAACAATTTATTATTATTTTTATTATCTTTTATACACTTTTGTGTCTCAGCTGTAAGCTGGTGTTTCAGGAAAGCACGGGCCTAAGCCAAGTGCATTCCCAATTGAAGGCTAAGTATTTAGATGGTGGTATGCCAGTGTGAGAGATTGTGATTGAGTGGTGTTTTGTGGTTGTTCTTGAGAATCTTCATGGGCTTGTAGGAATTTCCGAACAATTCTGCAAGTATTCAATATGACTGCTTTTTGTAGTAAGATGTATGTGTGCTGTGGAATGTCAAGAGTATTGAGTGAGTGGTGTAGTTGTTTGGGGATGATGCCTGTGGTGGATAGCACAATAGGAACAATGTTGGCTTCAGCCAAACGCCACATTCGTTTAATCTCGTCTTTTAAATCTATGTATTTGGACAACTTTTCAGCTATTGTACGTTGCAAATTATGAGTGTTTGGTATAGCTATGTCAATTATGTATGCAGTATGATTGTCTTTATTGTGAAGAGTGATATCGGGTCTATTAAAATGTGTTGTTTTGTCTGTAAGTATGGCACGATCGAAGTAAAGTCTGTATTTGTTATTTTCAAGAACTGGTTCAGGTATGTATTTGTAGTACGGAATAAGTTTTTGAGGAATGAGTTTATATTTTTGAGCTAGTTTCTGGTGGATAATGTTAGCTACTTGATCGTGGCGGTGCTTGTAGTCGGTTTGAACGATTGATTTGCAAGCGCCTGTAATGTGCTGTATGGTTTCGGAGCTGCTATTACATTTTCTACACAGGTCAGTCGGTAAGTTGCGAATCCTCATTATATGTTTCTGGTAATTGCGCGTTTCTATTACTTGATCCTGTATTGCAATCATGAACCCTTCAGTCTCAGGAAAGAGTTCACCACGACTTAGCCAAGCGTTCGACGCAACTTTGTCGACATTTGTTTGACATAAGTCATGGCAATGTCTTCCATGTAGAGACTTCCCGGCCCAATCATTAATTTTAGTTTTATCATCATTTTGTAGTTGGTTACATTGGTTAGATCTGTCCAGTAAGTTTAATGGCGTGAGCTTTGTATCACATCGAACGGTTGCATGATGAAGAAGAGACTGACTTGCCTTTTGGTGGAAATAAGATCGGAGTGTAGCTATTTGTTTGTTGTGTAGGTTTTGGATGTCAATTAAGCCTCTGCCTTCTTCTTGGCGAGGCAGGGTTTGTCGTTGTATGCATGCTCGTGGGTGATGTTTTCTTTGCTTAGTCAGAGTTGTGTTGATTGTTGTCTGAATGTTCCTAAGGTCTGTCTTGGACCAGTTAATTATGCCAAACGAGTAGGTCAGAATAGGTACTGCAAACGAATTTATAGCTTTAGTGATATTGCGGGATTGTAATTGAGATTTCATTATGGAATTAAGTCTATGTTTAAATTGCTTTAATAACTTTAATTTAATGTTTTTGTATTCAATTTGTTTTGCTTGGTTATAGCCTAAATATTTGTAAACTTCCTTTTCTTCCATTGAGCTTATTTGCTGTCCAGATTCTAAGTGATAGCTATATTGCTGATTTTGCTTAGCTTTGAACGAGCTAATTTTGCATTTATCTATACCAAAATCCATACATATGTCTTTAGAGTATTGTTCTGTAATATAAGCTAGTTCTTCTAGGCTACTACGTGACTGAGCATACAATTTTATGTCATCCATGTACATGAGATGATTTATCGGGGTCGTCGTTTTTATGCCTGTATCAAAGTCCTTGTGTTTCAGTTGGTAACTAGCGTCTGTCTTATTATTTTATATATTGGATAGTGGGTTCAAAGCTAGACAAAACCAGAGCGGGCTAAACGAATCTCCTTGGAAAATTCCACGTTTTATTTTAATTGAATCTGTTTCGCCTTGTGCTATTTTAAGTCGCGTTACCCACTTTTGCATTGCAGATTGTAGAAAATTTGACAGGGTTGGATGAATTTTATATATGTTTAAGACTTTCAAGAGCCAGGAGTGGGGTACGGAGTCATAAGCTTTTTTATAATCAATGTACATCGAATGAAGTTCACATTTAGTTTTTTGTACTAGGCGCAGTATGATGGAATCAATAGTTAACTGTTCTTTGCAACCCTGACTAAATTTTCTACAACCTTTTTGTTGTTCTGCCAGGATTTGGTTGCTTTCTAGATGGCTGTACACTAAGTTTGTAATACAGGAACTTATTATCTTGTAAATTGTTTGAAGGCACGTGATTGGTCTATATTTAGCTGGATTGTTTGAGTCGGAAAGATTCTTGGGAATCATAAATGTAGTTCCTGACATTATATAGTCTGGTATAGTTTGTGGCTCTTCATGAAATGATTAATGTGGTTGTGCAAAAAGGGGTGTGTGGAAGTCAATTTCTTATACCAAAAGTTATGTAGCTTATCAGTTCCTGGGGCTTTCCAGTTGTGCAGTTTTTTAATTACTTCTTGGAATGTATCTACCGGTATGGATTCAAAAGGCATGGCTGTAATATTTGAGTTCCTATCAGATTCAGATTTTATCCAATGAGCACTATCATTATGGTCCTTGGCTTCTTCCCATATTCCAGCCCAAAATTTCCTAAGGGTTTCAGGTGCAGGGGGGTTAAAAGAAGTCAGAGAATTACTCGCTGGAGTATCGTTAGCAGTAGAAGTTTTTAAATTACGGTAAAAGTTTTTCTCATTGTAATGGAATTGAGCGTTTTGTGTCTTGCGAAGAGTACATGCCTAGTATCTATTTAATCTACTTGTTGCAACTGTAAGTTTTTGTTTAAGGGTGTCTATAAATTGAGTGATTTGTGTGTTTTGTTCCTCGTGTATTGAGTAAATTTTATATTTTTCCATTATTTTTTCTACTTGCGCAGTTAGCGATGAACTCCTATTTCCATTCTTATATTGTATTAATTGACCTATTTTCGCTCTCAAATCTTCTTTTTTCTTCTCTAATCTTATTTGCCATTTTGGTTTTTTAGGTTCTGTTTTATGTGGCTTTTCTAATGCGGTTTGTGAAATTTTTGCTCCGTTGCATTTAGCTGCAGTCCACGCTGCACAATATATTACAGTTTGAAGTGTTACAAAATCTGTTTCGCTACTCAGATGGTTAGGGAGAATATTCTTATTTAAATAGTAAACTATGGCAGCAATTTTTTTTGAGGTTTTTTGCTTGGGGATGAATGTTCGCGTGGTTGGGTCAGTATTAACAAAATGTTGTAGAGCTTCGTTGAATGTGTCGTCAATATTACACTTGACATCTGAAGTTAAGTCACGATTACTGTTTCTGAAAGTGTCTTGGTAAGTGTTTTCTGGTACTGTATGCTGTGTATTTATTTCGGAGTTGGTGCTACTCGTATGTAACTCAGTATGCGCTTCTAAGCTATGAACTTGAGTGGCTTACTGATTCTATTAAAGAACTATTTTGTGCGAAATTCATGTGGCATTCCGGGTGTTCAAAATACGGGGATGCTGAGGGTTGTGAATAAATGAACTCGTGGTTATTTGTAGGATAATTTGAGACTTCTTTCTTTATTCTATCGAGTGCCGTTTGATCTAATAACCTGTTATTAATGATCGATCGTCTTTGGTCTGATAATCTTTGGGGTGATATGTGAGAGAGATCTGGATGTATTTCAATAAATTTTAGGTGAAGTTTACTGCGGTATGTGGTCATATTTGTCTCTAAATCTGTAGCTATATAATAACATCTCGTTACGCTTTCATTAAGGCTGTCGGTCCATCTCATTCTACTATTGGTATCACATGTTGTAGTAATGCAAGTGTGTGTGTATGTGTTCATTTCAAGTTCTTCGGCAATTTCACTTTTGATTTCATGTAATCTTTCATTGTTTATTAATTTGTTACATATTATCAGACGTTTTTGGTCGGCAATTCTTTGTTCAGAAACGTTTGAAAGGTTTGGAAAGACTGCTATAAATTGTTGGTGTAGTTGTTTTCGATATGTGGTTTTAATTGATTCTAATATGGTGATGCGGTAGTAGGACCTGATTATTTCTTCGTTATATTCATCAGTCCATTTCATTCTAGGTTTTTTCGATTTCGAAGTGGTGGGCACAGATTCACTGATAGTATTTGTCTCCTGCGCAACAGCCACTGAAATCTCGCTGCTTACTGGAGAAGTTGCAAATGGGGTTTCATAGGATTTAGGAGATGAATTCGGATTATTATTATTGTCCAGTTACATAGGTACAGCATACATTTTCTTTATTTTTGCAGTTGGCACATTTGTTAAATACATATTGAAACTTTCGTAGTCAACACGAACATACAGACACAGACAGACGGACGGATATAGCGAAACTATAAGGGATCCTTGTGAGTACGGAACCCTAAAAAGACGGCGAAATCATAAATAACTTGAATTTAGTTTTTTAATCTGTTTTTAATGTTAATAATATAGAAACCATTAGAGTAAAAATTATTTTTCTAAGGTGCCTAAAGTGGCTGAAAATTTGGACAAGTGACCACGAAGTGGCACTGATTTCTGAAAATAGCTTTTAACACAAGTTATTTGGATTTAACAATTGAATCTTGGTATTGATAAATAAAGGGTCCACAATTATCAACACTGTAGGTACCTGGCTAAACTGAAAATAATTAAGTTTTGCATGTTATTTCAAATTTGTAACTAGATGCACCCGATTGCTGTAGCGACGGTGTTTCGCCTTGAACACAAAGGGTGTCGGGTTTAATTCACGTTCTTCGCCGTGGTACTAGTCTGCCCTATTCAAGAGTGTAATTTAAAAGCTGAAGGCGCGGAGGGAGATCGGTGCCCGCCCGCTGTAACAAATCTTAAGCGACAAGCATGCCAAACTGCAAAGACGAGCGTGAGTGACTGTGATTTGTACGCAAGGGCAAAATGACTGCACTTCCCGTAGCGCCGGAGAAAAGCAAATACAATTACATGCATGCATCATGCTCGTCTGTTTGCGTGCTTGCAAATTGCATGTTTCATACTCGCATGTTTGCATGATTCATGTTCGCATACTTACATGCTTCATGTTTGCATACTTGCATGCTGCATGCTAGAATACTTACATGTTTGCTTGCAAGAAAGCATTAAAGTCACACTTCATACTAGCATGCTGCATTGATGCTAGAATTCTCATATCTTTGCATGCATGCTTGCTTGCATGCTTGTAGAACGTGTTTTTTAGGATAATGAAATATAAAAAAAACATAAAATGTAACATATATCAAGATCTATAATCAAGATTACTACATATAATAAGTAATTATTTAAGTAAAATAATTGTTATAAAAAAGTGATATTATATATTATATTATATTAAATGTCCTTTACAACTTTTAATTGGTATTTTAAATGAGTGTTACACGAAATAATTGTTAAAAATAAATGTTGTAAATAAAATAATCAAATGTAAGATAATAAGAAACTTTAATTATGTGAAGTGAGTTGTTCCCTATATGAAAAAGAATAAATTAAATGAAATTATATCATTAAATTAATAATATTTATATTACACACCCATTTAAAAATCATGTCACAGTCACGCTCTTCTTAACTGGCCAAAAACAGTAATGTTGGTGAGAATTTGTACTATTTTTGCAATTTGCAAACAAGCGCTACGTTAACTTTTGGTTTAACGTTATAATTTAAGTACTATAGGTTGGTATGTGCGCCTACTACGTCAACAATGTACACTGCAGCGAAGCAATGAGGTTGTTTTTGAATACCTTATGGCTATACGTAAATAGCTCACCAATTCATAAGTCAAAAAGTCCATTCCTAGATACATTTCAATCCGAGCGACCGATACATGAATTCACACTTGCTTGGTAGCACAATAACAAACTAAAATAACTGCGATCTAATTTCCTAATGGGTCTCACCTATAAACTATGGTAATTAACGAACGGCATTTAGACAGTAATTGGAATGCAAATACTATTCGAAACATTGTCTAATAAGCTAAAAAAATACCCTACAATAAAAATAAATGTACGTATAGTTTAATTGTCGATAAACGTTTAATCCAGTTTAATTAGATTTCCACAGCAACCCAAGTATTATTATCAAAATTTCATTTCACCTAATAGCCAGCATATTAATTATTTTCACTTTTACGAAAATCTGTTCACCGAAAGATCACTTATTTTTTATTAGGATTAGGTTAGGTTTACAGATTAGGTTATTGTGTGGTTGGTCAACTAAATATATACGTCATTTTTACACGAAGCTTCATCTATTCGACAACAAAAGGAGCGCTATGCTGTATATATGTCGTCGGCATATTGTATGATTCGTCATTAGCAAAAGGCGTCTTCCATTTGCAGACGCTGTTTTGTAAAATGCCTCGTTAGTTTGTAATAGTACATGAAAATTATCTGTCGATTCGAGCGCCGTTTACAAAATGCAGCCGCAAATTTGTAGTATCCATTTCTATTTTCTACCATCAAATGCGCTTCTAATCGAAACAACAAATATGGCGTCAAGTAGAGAAAGTATTTTTAAAAAAACGAGGAAATTATCGTGCATCGCAAGAAACAAGTGTTTTTACGAAGTTTGCCTAAAAGGTTTTAAGAGTTACGAATCTAAAACAGTGACCAACAAAACGTGGTTAAGAGAAAAAGTATTTAAGGTTATCTGGCACACAAAAAACACTGAAACTAAGTGTCCATGGGAAAGGGAGTTTGATGGACTAAATACCTAGTGCTGTAAAAGATTACCCAGAAACAAATCTGTTGGCATTATACATGTGGATAACCACTTCTAGATATTTACGAAATTTTTAAATATCGCAAAAAATGTTAATGCTATTTTAATTTAGTAAATAATTTTATTTTTAACTGCTAATATACCAAAAGAATGATAATAATATAATTGTTAGCTATCAATTCTATAAAATAAATAAATGACGAAATTAATAAAGTTAATTGAATTGGGAATTATTTGGTCTAAAAGTAAATAGTACTTAATTAAAATTAATAACATATTTTTGATAAATATTGAAAAATACCTGACTTACATTGCATCCCATTAAAGTCGCGAGCTAGACAAGGAGATCCGACATGTACTGTGACGTCACAGTACACGTTTGCCATAAGTTTTTCATTGTAAAAGTCGTTTTTTGAAAGAAGTATTTTTCATATTCTTATTACTGTATTACGGTTATTTTTACCTAAGATCAATTTTGTTTTTACTATTAGCACTATAATTTCTTATATACCTATGTAGTAAAAACCATATATATTTTTATTTTCGTGCATATTTATTGCAACTCATTTTGACTTTCAACCCCTCTCCCAAAAAACTTTGCCAAATTTTGAGATAAAAAGTATCTCATGTCCTACCTCGCAGTATGACCTTAAATCATGTTAAGTTTAATTTAAATTGAATCAGTAGTTTCGCAGTGATACGCGGCCAAGATACAGAAAAACGGAAAGACAAAAAAATAAAACAAATATAGACCTGACTTCAGTATAGAATATCATGTGCACTCATTTTTTTTCTCAAAATATCAAATGAAAATGACCTGTTACAGTTTTATTATACGTATATTCACGCTGTCTGCGCTACCGTCTTTGTCAGACATAGTCGGACGGAGGCGCTGCGGCGGAGATAGTTGTCATAAACTTAGGGAAAGCTTACAATTCAGTACTGCATTCTCTAACATCATAACATAGGTGTTATAAGCATATACATGAAGTAAATTGCATCAGCATCGGTCTAGACATCACACTCGCTTGAAAGTCATTGTAAGTTGACCAGCAAAGAGTTTAGTACTAGCTCAATTAACTACATGCAGATGCGGGCAATTTTAATGTAAAAAATGCAGTTATTTAAAAAAACTTTGCAATAATATCTTACATAAACTTACACAATTTTCATTATTGCATCATAACATTAAAAATTATTTAAATCTGCACAAAATACAATAATACATATTTATTATTTGTTTGATTAATTTTAACACTTCTTTTTTTGATTACGAAACGTTTTCCGGAAGGGATAAACTTAACTCTATTAAGATCATTTTGATATTCTTTTGGCTTTCAGTCGAGGTATTTTTTTTACGTATCGAGTGAAGATAATGTTTTTTTTTTACTTTTCAGGCCAGTTTCCTTACAGGGTAAATACGTTAATACATAAAAACATTAAACTTGGTGTAGTTGTTTCAATTCTTACACGGTGATTTAACTTTAAATTTCGGTACCTACTTTTAAGTTGTGCTAAACGAAAAAAAATATGTACGAAACAGTGCATGATTCCGGCTCGCATTTAGCTGGTTTTTATAAATACATAGGATATTTTTTGGATTTTATAATGAAAATCAATAAACGCTAGGCTTCTCAGAAAATCTTTAAAAATGCGCAGCAGAATAAATACGCCAGCACTTAAATAACTATTCGCATTTATATAACTTTACTTCAAATAATAAAAACTTCACTTACCTTAAAACATATAAATAGAGAAAACGGCATCGTTAAAATCACAAGAATCCAAGAAAGGACTACTAGAATCTTCCCACATGTTTTTGATTCGGAGTCCGTGTCTTCGTTAGCTGAAAAACAAAAATCTACTTTAGCATTGGCCAATAAACAAAAAATATAACTAAACATATTAATGCCTACTAGTTATAGTTGGATACAGATGCTGTCGACTTGTCATTTCTACCATCATGCTACACGAAAATAAAATTATTTATTTGGTTATTAATTATTTTAATATCGAATTATTTCGATTAGAACAACGCGTAACAGTCGACGCTTGGGTGTTCACTGGCAGTTGGCCCTTGCTCTTCTACCTTTTGCCTATTAAAAATTCATTGTGAGAATTTATGCCATAAGGTAGGGTAACCACTGCTACGCAGCGGGGTGATTTATAGTTATAGTTATAGAACGTTTACCTATGGCCTCAGCCACCACCACCGTAGTAGAATCGGAATAGCGCGCCAGTTTTGCTAAAGCAAGTCACTCTTACGTCCGGGTCACACGAGTGACAGTGGCTAACTGAATGTGGAGGTTAAATTATCTGATCAGTGGCTAACTGAATGAGTTTTGTCTTATGTTGCCAAGGACATGCGCAAAATATCACGCCTGAAAGTTGTTCAGAGTTTGTTGTTCCGTCGTGTATAATAATAACACGGAAAAATATGTTTGCATGACTCGTGACACCCTAACTAGGGTTAAAGATCGATTCAAATGATGGGGCCGGCCTGTACTCACATACTATTACATTGTTAGTTTGTTCTTTGCCATTATAGTCACAGAATTGGAAGACTTTACCCAGTAGGAAAGTAGTAGTTATTAACTTTTTCTTTTTATGCTGTTTCTATGTTAGTGCGTATATAAAATATTTTAAATTCCATGAGGCTATAGAATGTATGTGTATGTGTTTTACTTATGGATAGGTAAGAGAGACAGCAAAATAATTATTGATTACAGTTGATGCGATTTTTAACCGACTTTAAAAAAGGAGAAGGTTCTCAATTCGTCGGGATCTTTTGCGATCATTCGTTACCACGTTAACCGAATTCGATAGAAACATTTTATTCAAAAAGGAATACTTTCGGAATGGTCCCATATAAATTTGATCAAGTTCTGATGATGAGATCTATACGAAAATTATCAAATATTGCATGAACTCTATACCGCGCCAACTGATTTTTGTATCTATTTTACCCAATTTCTTCGGCAAATGTGAACCGATTTCAATGATTCTTTATTTATCAATAGCTTATACTTCAAAGATTATCAAAAATAAATTTACCTCTAAAGTCGGAAAAATAAGGGATGAAATCGGTGTTCAGCAGTTAACTTTTTTTTCCACTCTTATGATACGATACGACTGACACGACTCCAAAAGAAATATTATTTTTAGCTTTTTAGTATTTTAAAGTCAGTTTATTTAAATAAAATTTTTTTTTTTTGGAATTCCAAGTTAAAAGAAGTTTTACAATACGCAAACTATATGAGTTCTTATTAAATATCTTTTGGAAGTCAATGGGGGAAGCCTATGTTCAGCAGTGGACGTCCTATGGCTGAAATGATGATGATGATGAAATATCTTTTTCATTACTCATACTCAGAAAGTAGGTCTGAAGTTGCCTGAGGAGCGGGTTGAAAGTAATACTTTTCAGCCCTAGGGAGAATCGTTTTCAACTGACAGCTCTCAAATTATAAAAAGAAAAAACTAGTAGTATTAAAAGCTTTTTTTACTATCTATTAAACCATGTTGCAACTTTCTATACAGCCGCTCAATAACAGCGCGATGTAAAATTGAATTAAGTAACATAAAGAATTTTTTTTTAATGACCTTATTATAAGTTTACTTTCAACTATTTCGTTAAAAGATTTGGGCAAAATATTTACCATTTTTTCAATGACGAAAATAAAAAATAATGGCTGAATAGCTGGCTGGCCACAGAAAATAGGCGGGAAAGCAGCAATCCGATCTTCATTTGTTTTTTCGAGTTGTAGAACGTAGTGATTGCATACTCTTTGGTACGGTTTTGTTAAAATTCTCAATTATTTTTGTCAGCAAATTCATGTTTTTATTTTCACTTTCCTTGTATTCGTAATGAAAAGCACAGTACTTACCATGGGTTTTAAGTCTTTAGACTTATTTATTCCCTCGAACTATTGGCACACCTAATTTAAATGTTAAGCGTGTGTACCAATATTATTTTTAAATCATTTTACCATTTATTTTCGTTTATTAAATTGAAAAATATTTTTTATTGATAAATCTACCAGGGCACTAAATTTTAATGTTTATAAAAACAATAAAACTTTGGGAATTAGGGCTCATTATGATTTAAGCCATATTTAACAACATGTTACGAATTTAACTAAAACAGCTAATATTCATCATTATTGCCATAATCTGTCTTCTGTTGGATATGGGCTTCTCCCAATGCACACCACTGAGCTTACTACTATTCTAGTTTAACTAAGCTGCCAGCAGCCTTTATAGGCTACAAGGATGCTAAACAGTAATAATAACACAATAATATGCATAAAACAAAATTTTATACAGCTTTTAATATTCGGCGGCATCTTGATAGCTCGTAGTTGATGGGTGACATTTTCAGCAACATAATACTCGAAGTGAATGACGAAACTGGTGTTCGTTTAATCAAATTTAAGGTTTTCGCCAGTATCGCCTCCATTTTCTATTATATTCAATGTTATAAAGAGTCAGACATTTTACGAATTCGTATGTAAAATAAAAAAAAAATATGTAAAAGAGCACTTTCACAACTCTCATTGTTGCAATTGAGTTTAATATTCACGTTGTCTATCGTCTTCGTGATGACGTGATATCTCCCTCATAAGTAAAACAACGTACAGAATTTATGGGTCTTCCTCGTATTCTTCGTTTTGGTTGAAAAAAAAGAAATCGGCAGCAAGGTACATTTCATGTAAAATTTCAGTAAGTTTAAACAATATCACACATTTAAATAAATCCCATAACAAAGCCAAACACATTTTGAGGTCTATCACAATTTTTCTTCAATAAAATATTTTTTCATGAAAAAGTTATTAACAGTTTATAGATAGATGTTCACTACACTGTAATTTGAAACTTCTTAACTGAAGTTACTGGTTGCCGCGCAGGCCCGCACTGTTAGCAATTTCGCAAAGCCGAGACTGAAAGCTACGTGCGTACCGGCCGAAGGGCTGCAGTGCATTAAATGCGCTCGATCCTTTCAGAGGCTGCAGCTATCATAGACTGATTCCAGCTTCCGGGTTTCTGATGGGAGGGCCTACATTCAGCCCACGCCTCCTCTGAGCTGCACGCCCAGATATAACGACTAAAATTGCTCCCGGGAAAACGTGATCAATATTGAACCAGGCTTTTGAAATACTCAATTATTAATTATTTTATCATTCTCGATTTTAAAACTGAACTGAATATAGTAATGGTGCCATTAGAACGTACTAATTAATAATTTGTCACCGTTTTGAAAATATGTTGATTCGTGATTGAAGACATAAAAATCGTGATCAATTGGCACGTCAAATAATTTTTTGCTAATTTTCATCTGGCCGAGTGATAACCTAAGAATGAGACACAATAATTAGACAAAAATATGTCGTTCGCTTTTAGCGTAGGGCCCGGAGTTCCAACAAATTTACAAAGCTTGTACGTCTTCTCTTTCTCTGGCGAAAAAACAAGTATACTTAATTCCTTAATCGAGAGACCATGATAATTGGTACATTGTTTATTTTTTTAAGAGGCTGTAGTAATTTAAAATAAGTAACCTAGAAATAAAATCTATTTGCGTGGGTGTTTTTTGACTCATTGATCTTAATAATTACGAATAGAGCACAAGTTATGATTTTATGGCATAATTGTCAAAATATCACAAACGCAAACAGTATTTTTTTAAATACATAAAACTGAAAAGTTGTTAGTCGTTCTAGTATTTTTCTTGCATCTTTTTCAAGACATTTGCCTGCGCTTCTTGTCCTAGGACAGCCTACTTTTCTGAGGTGCTTAGCTCTAGGCGGCCACGCCTTCTTTGATGAATTATTGTAATAAAATTTACCCTGCGCTATGGTGGATATTAGAAATTTACCGGGATTTTATTAAATTACCAGATCATAGCATAAAGTAGAGACAGAAAAAAGTCTTTATTTATCACAAAAATATACTTTTCTTTCTCTGGAAAAATGAGGACGTTCATAATTTGAATGATGTTTAACAATCAATCTAACGTATCTTTGACTTCAGTTAATAGTACTTACGTCGACAAAATTATCAGCGTCAAAACTTGTAATTTAAACAATAAGCATTACGAATGTTTTTTGAAGTTGTTGTTGTTGTTGTTGAAACGTAGATATCTGTTCCACTTGTTGAGTTGTACTCGCTACCTGTTGCTCGGCTTCGTCGGGCGCGCCTGCCTTGCTAATATCGAATCTCGACGACAAACACTGATTTTCTTTTTCTTCTGGGACGAGACTACTTTATATGTATTCAAGAGAAAAGTTTTTTAAACAGATAAAGTTGAGTTGAGGACAATTTGAAAAACTACTTACCTTAGGAATTTTAGGAGGTATTTATTAGAATGTAAAATTGAAAAGTTTTGATGGAACTTGGAAGTATATACAAATATATATAATACAAAATTTTAATCTTAGGAGCTCAGTGTGTTTAAGTTAACGGAGAGCTAAAAGATAGAGGATTTGAGAAATAGAAAAAATAAATCAGACTGCCTTTATTACGTCATTAATCGTCTTCTACATCAAAATATTCGTCTTTTCTTACTACAAATCATAAATTACACTATTGTTGTTGTGTTGATGTTGTTTGTTTGTTAAGATCATGCTGAGTAGTCGGCGCACAATATATCGTGAAAACATCCTTTCTCCTGATTTTGCTATGATTGCCGATGTTGACATTGGGTTATAGAAAATGACTGCTGTATGTAACAACCATACCTTTGCAAATCATAGCTAAAAGATAATTAATTAATAAAAATATAATATTGAAAATTTTAAACTACCTCTTACTACTAGCATGATTATAAGATTTTTCTCAAAAGCTATTCTTTCTACGTAATGAATTACACTGAACCCAAACCCTAATAAAACAATCTAACTATGACAGCGGACTGGCTTGAATAGTCAGAAAACTAATGAAATAGGGAATTCCACAGACCCTGTAGTGTAATGCGTAGACGCATATGGCAACGATTGAATCTGAACATTTAGGACATAGGGTGCAAAATAGTATGTCAAAGCATTAACAAACTTTCGAGGCAGAGTAATAAATAAAAATACGCAAGTATTTAAAAAATACCGAATTTGAAACAAAGGGACACTGAATAGCCAACACCATTGACTCAAGAGACAAACTCACGTGCACACCATACAATTCGGCAAAAACACTCGATGTCAGATGTTGTCAACGTTTGAATGATAACGTTTTTATTATAATATAATAAGATTTGATTCGTCATAATTTGTTTAATGATCGTGAGTCTAAGATGTGCGATGTTTATAAGATACTTATAGTACCAGTAAAGATTAATGGAATATTTACGAGATAATTAAAGAAAAAAAGGGAAAACTTACATTTCCAGTTAATAACGTCATGTCATGTTAATTTAAGTTTATAGCAGGAAAACTAAAATAATTTAGATGGTGAGAAGTAAGCATGTATTTGCAAATCTGTCATGTTACGCTAAAATAAGACTCGTATTATGAAAGGTTGAGTACCTCTGGAAATCAGAAAAGTTCGGGTGTCAGCTTTTAAAAACATGGGACGCGGGGAAGAGATGTTGGTTAAATAGGTTTAGTAGCTTAGTCTCGGGACAGTTGGCCGTGAGTTTCGGATTCGATTGCACCCTGGTGGGGTGCAATCACCGCGATCACCGCGTGTGTATGCTACGGCAGAGATCGCAAGTGACCTTGATTAGTTAGAATACGAGTACCTGTTGAAAAGTTAATTAATTGATTTTAGATGTCAAAGTTATGCTTAAATTAGTATTTCAAATCCTTTTGAATATTAAGTAGGATAATTTTCACGGAATTTATTCTTCTTCTTCTTCGTCATCTATACGGTCAATCCCGGTTGCCTCCAAAGCCATTGTTTTGGAGCCCAGGGTCTGCTTTCCTTGATTTACTCCTTCACTTGAGCGTCTTTAGTTGTGAGATCATCGGCACGCATGTCACGACGTCAAGCCAGCATTTTTTGGGTCTACCCCTTTTGCTAGGACCTGGCGGTGGCGGCATGGCCAGACATTTGTTTCCTATGTAGCTTGCCGGTTTCCGCAAGACATGGCCGTACCAGCGTAGGCGACTCTCCTGCAGTTTGTCTGAGTACAGTACAGTACAGTGTCCGAGTACCTCACGCGGTCCTTCCGCGTGACTCCGCACATCCACCGCGGCATATTGATCTCCGTGATACACATCTCCTGCTTGTGTCGCTCAAGTAGCGGCCACGCTTCACTGCCATATAAAAGCATAAATGCCTCATGATGGATTTATAGATCTGTCCTTTCAGCTTAACCGGCATTCTGGGGTCACAAATGACACCAGTCACCTCTCGCCATTTGTCCCACGCAGCAGCGATGCGTGCTTTTACGTCGCAATCGATGTCTCCCGACGCGTGAAGTACAGATCCTAGGTATTTAACTGGTCCGTGGGCTCGACCTTATCTCCGTCTATGCGGACGGGCGTTGGATTTGTAGAGTTACAGGCCAGGTACTCGGTCATCGCCACGTTGAGTTTCAGACCACCGCTCTCAAGCGACTGCTTCCACTCGTTCACCCGTCTCACCATCAGATCATTCATCATCATCATCATCATCAGCATTCCTAAGGTAAGGAGATCTGGATGCTTGCCACTTTTTAAAGAGGGCTTTCTTTACCCTAATCTCCCACTGGACTGAGTCTGCATATCCACAGGACTGAGAAAATAATGTTTATTTTGTTTTTTTATTTTAGATAAAATTCGTATATATTTTCATAATACATAAATTTACTGCTTTCGTTCGACTATAATAAGTAAACTTCCAAAGGTCAACTATAATAAGTAAATAAAGTCTTTCAGGATAGATCTATATATGTTGTCGTTAGTGTTATTGGATCGACTTGTATTAATAGGATATCTCCATCAAGTGTAGTTTATCAAAGACAAAGTAGGTTATTTTAATTCCATATGTTGCGGGTTGAAGTGGTAATACCGTTGCTTTGGGTGATGTTAGATCAAATTTTTATCATTATGGAATTAACAGTTTCAGATTATATTTATCTTAGGGATCACGAACCTTTGGTTGACTTTACATGAAGTTTTATATTAAAACTTTTATTTTACATTAAATATCTTTAGGCTCAGTCATCTCCTTATATCCGCACAATTTACGTTAAATGCGTTTTTCATGTAGGTCCTATTCTTATGGTGGTGGCAAATTGCTTTTGGGATAACGTTTATCATATGGTCACCACTCCTTAATATGAGCGTTTTGTGTGGGGCTCTTCAGGGCCCTTTGGGGCTTCCCTTTCCTCTTCCTTGAATGCGCATACACCCGGGAAACTCAAGAGGAACTTAACTATAACATCCACGTATCTCTAAAAGAATTTGGTTCACTACTATAATCACAACGTACGATCCTACCATTTATACTAGACGATCACACTGACAATTTAGATTTATTAAAAGGGTGCCAAAATAGGTGTAGGTATTTACGTATTTAATTAATTATTTTTAATAAGAGTTTTTTTTTGGTACAGGGGGGCATTGTTACATGTATGTATTTGTTTTTTTAGGGTTGCGTACGTCACTATGTAACAAATGTTTAGTGACGTCACTATATAACAAAATATCCATTGAGTTATAAAGTACTAGAAGAGGCATGTCAAAATAAGTCCACCGAGGCACCGACCGACACACTGCTCATACAGTTATGCGAGCGTAGTACGAAATCTTGCTTCGGATTGGTGACGTCCTGTCATGGCGGCTAGCGTTTTTGTTGTAGTATAAATTACTCATTTGGAAATTAAACTTTTACAGTAATCATTATTTTAAATGAATAGCAGTTTGTTTGGGTTTCATAATAATATGCTACAAACTACTTTAATTAATTATAGTTATGTAAAATTTATTACAAGAAAAATTGCCTTTTGTTGCTAACTTACTTTTCAATAAAGACCTTACAGACGTACATACTATAAAGAATTTAGGAATATCATTTGACTCAAAACTGCATCTAGATCGCCATATTAATAAATACAGTCAAAGATATGGATTTTCGCATGTATGGATTTGTACTGAGAGCGGCATGGGACTTTAAGCGTTCCTCCACATTTCTTCATTTGTATACTCAATAATAGATTTAAGTAACAGCCCTAAATGAAGTATGCCACCCCTGTTTGTATAACAGAAATATGTCTACTAGATATTTTGGAGAAAGTAAAATCTTTAAGATTTGTCGTATTCGCTAGTCAGATCAACTTCTGAGTAAATACAATCTTCTCAGTCTAGAACACAGACGTACATTTCTCAGTGCCATGAATTTGTACAGCATTTGTACGCACGCACACACACACATACACACACACACACACACACACACATACACACACACACACACACACACACACACACACACACACACACAGAGAGAGAGAGAGAGAGAGAGAGAGAAAGACACACACACACATACACACATACACACGCATGAATGAACTTAACATTATTACTATTATTCAGTCAGAACTTAATTTACTACTTTTTATACAATTAACTATTTCGTCGATTAATGCATCCGGCACACAGGTTTATTATATTACATTTTAATTTCTTATTTTACTGACCGTAACCAACTCCTAACCTGTCTGAGAAAACAACAACATTATTACAACCGTTTGGTCTACTTTGAGATTTTACCGGTCTGTTTACATTTAATACTGAAGAAGACAACTCCTGGCCAACAGTTTTCTGCTGAGAAGAGTCCGGTGTTATGTTTACTTTAATGTTTGGTAGTAATTTAAAGCCAGTATCATGGTAACTAAGATCTAGTAATTTATTTGTTGCCTGGATATGTTCGTTAATTTGGTCTTGGGCAGAGTTGTACAAACAAAACACGGACTGGTGTAGTTTTAAGATGTCAGCTTGTAATTGTCCTAATTGTCCTACATCTAAATCATCAATCAATCACTTTCCTGTAATTTTTGATTATATATTACTAAGCTAAATTTATTTATTTAATTAAAATTAAAATTTAATTTATTTGTGTTTTTTATTTTTTTTTGTTTTTAAAATACATATATTTAATTTAAAATACTTTTGAAACTTGCTTCTATTCTACTATTTAATCTAATTTGTGTCCTATTCTCAAAATTAGGCTTGGCAGATGAGTCCCACATTGTAGTTAAAATTCTGTTAAAGTACAGGGTCTGGGTCTGGCAGATTCTTGAAGCTTCTTTTCTTCTTCAAAATGCACAATGGTCCTGTTGGCATCGCGCAACTCTGATTGAATGAAGACAACATGGTGTTGAACATGCAGGTCTGCCAAATCGGTAAATTTATTCAGTCCCTACTTAAGGGTCCTTCTGTCTTAAGTTATTACGTAATTAGCTAACCTAACAATATCTTATAGTGACTATATCAAAAATAAAAACTTTTATGTTTTAAATAAATAGATTGACTTAGCTATACATGATTTTTGCATAACTTTAACCGTTTATGCAGCGCACTCAACGAAAGCTCTAAGAAGGAATATTTTTTCCCGTTTTTGCAACATTTTTCATTGATACTCCGCTCCTATTGGTTGTAGCGTAATGTTATATAGCCTAAAACCTTTAAGGTCAAATTGACTATTCAACAGAAATAGTACATTGTTACCCCAGGGGTAAAAGTTACATATTTAGTCCCGAGAAAGGGTTACTACGGGACGCTAATAGTTCAAGGGACTAAATAAGTCTTTAACCTGAGGTAAACACTGTGCTTTTCATTACGAATACAAGGAAAGTAAAAATAAAAACATAAATTATCTAAAGAAAAAAGTGAGTCAATCTAATCAAAACTCTACAACTCAAAAAAACAAATGAAGATGGGATTGCTGCTTTCCCTTTATTATTTTTCCCGTTGCTGGCCAGCAGATTAGCCATTATTTTTAATATTTATCATTGAAAAAAAAAAATTAAACAATTTGCCCAAATTTATGTTATTCTAAAGAAATTGTTGAAATAATAATAGTCAATTAAAAATATATTATTTAATGAATACTTAACTTTAAGTTATTCCAATTTTTAATCGTGCTGTTATTGAGTAGCTGTATAGAAAGAAGAGAAGATTCTCCCTAGGGCTGAAAAGTATTACTTTCAACCCGCTCGTCAGGCAACTTCAGACCTACTCTCCGAGTATGAGTAATGAAAAATATATTTTTAATTCGAACCCGTAGTTTCTGAGATTAGCACGTTCAACTATCCAAATGTTCATTTAGATAACTCAAGGTATTGTTTGATATTTTTTCCCTTGATTTTATAAATTTTCTCGGACTGAGGTACGTATTACGTACCTACTCTCTAGGAAAAAATAATTGATTTTAAATGAGTTTCCTTTTCAATTTAAATTATTTTACCTGTCACGAATTCACGAATAAACCTCACTCATTAAGATGAGTGAGGTGCTTGTAGCTTTCAGCGCTTTGGTAGTGATTAAGTAACCTAAGCCGCGTTTGTAAGTGCATAGGTGACCATTCCAACCATAGTTACTGACATTTATCACAAGCATCTCCGTGCTTAAAAGTTGGTCCCGGCACGTTAAACGGCTTAAAGGCACGTTAAAAGTTGGTCCCGGCTTATACATGAGGCACACTAAATGTTTTGCACTTCTAGCTAATCGGAACTATTTGAATTTCGAATGTTATATTTTTTTAAACGTTGCAACCTTCTTAGTAATAAAAAAAAACAATTGGCGGGAAATGATTTGTCAATTGTTTTTTATCACACATCAACAAAGTTCTACGTAAGCAACGAAAATGGAATTAAGTCGAAAAGATTTTAGAGCGATGATGTTTTATGATTTTAAAGTTCTCTCTCTCCGCAAGACTGTGCCGCTCGTCTTCAAAATGCTTTTGGGAGAGAAGCACCTTGTTTGAGCACCGTGAGGCAATGGTTTGCTGAATTAGAGAAAGGTCGAGTTTCTTTACATGACGAATTTCCTGAAGGGCGGCCTTCAACTGCCGTCAACGAAAATAATGTGGCTATTGTTAAGCGGCTAATTGAAGGAAACCTGCGGATTACCTATGAGACAATTCGAGGACTATTGGAGATTGGTATGAGCCAAATTCAGAAAATTTTACACGAAGAATTGAAAGTTCGGAAACTTTGCTGTCGTTGGATCCCTCATGAACTGACAGCGGAGCAGAAGCGGGCTCGCGTGGAATGGTGCTCACAGATGCTACTGAAGTACGACCACGGACATTCTAATGCTGTTTATGACATTGTCACAGGAGACGAAACGTGGATTTATTGTTTTGAACCCGAAAAAAACAGCAATCTTGTGAATGGGTGTTTGAAAATGAGAACAGCCCAACAAAAGTGAGGCAGGCGAGAAACGTTGGTAAGACAATGATCGAGTTTTTTTTCTCAGCTATGGGTTCCATCTGTACAATTCCACTTGAAGATCAAAAGAGTGTTAATGCCGATTGGTATTCTACCATTTGTTTACCCAGGGTGTTAGAAAAAGTTCACGAAAGACGACCCAAAAGCCGCGTTCTCCTACATCATGACAACGATTCTTATAGTGGTGACCTACGTATCGCTTGATACTAGTCGTGAAGCCTAATCAGAGTCCTTAGGGCGGCTTAATAACATCTGACAATATGGTTAAGTCACTGGCCCTGCAACACCTCTCTACCAATCCGCACTGGGCCTGGCCCCAAACCGCCTTATACTTGAGGTGAGGCCTGTGCTCTGGCAGTGGGACGTATAATAAATAAATAATATATAAATAAATATTGGACAACATCACATACATTGCTCGGATCCTGTTGTAAGTAGCCAAAGCACTTGTGTTACAGAAATCAGAAACAACGACGGTACCACAACACCCAGACTAGAGACAATTTAGAAAAGTTATTTTTCTACATTGTCCCGACCGGGAATCGAACCCGGAACCTCAGAGATAGCGACACCAAGTCCGGTATGCTCGCCTCTCGGCTACGGAGGTCGTCGTATATAGGCATACTTTACTTACTGAGCAATATTTTGGTACAATTAACGTTTTAATATTATATCTCAGTTATTTTTGTACCAATTATAGTAAGTCTCGTTCCAATTCTTAGTAATGAGAAGGTAAGTGGGTATTACGTCCTTGGACTCTGAAGTGGAATTCGCTATAACTAGATAATTATATTGAAAACAAAGCATTTAGGTATGGGCAGAGAAATAGGAATAATTAGGGTAAGTCTGGAGACGACATACCCACTCGAATGCTGGTTGATTAGGTCCTCTGTACAGTACGAACTATATCTATCGGCTTTGAGACTGTTACTGTGATGAGTTTGGATTTAAGACTGAAGATCCTTAATTTATTACTAAAATGGCTACTAATCTGGTTCTTAAACCTAACCAGGTCACGGAAACAGTCGTTATTTGTAACATTTTATTATTATGATGGCAAGCATAGGTAACATTATAAACACGCTTCTATAAACTTCATTTGTAACTAACTTACTTTTAAGGCGCAGGGTAAAGAGAATACACGTATAAAGTGTTTTTGGACAAGTTTTCTCCCAAAAATACTGGATATTGGGTGTGGACATTAATATATCATGTAACTTATATGTTGAAATTTTTCCTGACGTATCTAATTACTAGTTATTATTTCTTATAAATACTAAAAATATTTCAAAGTACCGCAAATGTCGCGAGCTTTTACACATTTATATTTTAAACGACGTTTTTGTTTAGCTTCGAAGTTGGTTTAGTTATTTATAACATTCGTACCTTTAGGGTGAAGTTTTTTTTTAAATAGTCAACCAATTAAGAATAATAAGGATTTTTAATGGATTTTACTCTTAGCGCCTACTTTTCCATAAACGGATATTTTGGTCGCAATGATAATCTATTTGCACAGAAGCGCAACGGATAGATTTTTAGTGTGTGAGAAGCATTTCTAATTTCTTAGGCACGTAATAGAAGTCGCATTAGTCGACGCTTAATGCTCAAGGTCACTTGCCTTACCCGTCGCCTTAAGCAATCAAATTTCGGAAGTAGAGTTTAACCTACTTCTAATTTGTCATATCGATTTAGAACTTAATAAGTAAGTAAATCCAGAAGACAATACAATTATTAAGGTACTTAATTTTCACTTTAATGCCTACTAGTAAAACCTTTTAATTTTGACCTTTGAGTCTCAAATTTATAAAAGCATATTTTATAGTTTTCTAAACTTTAATTTGAAAAATCTTTGTAACTTAAAAAAGGTTGTACAGACCGTATTAAACCGAGTACTTTAGTTACCGCTAGGATTTTTGAACCATTTGTATTTTTATCAGGTTGACGAGTTAACCACCCCATAGACAACTTAAATATCTAATAACCAATTTAACGATTCAAAATTACACTAAGTCTACAAATTTGACCAATTGCGTGTCGGAAAACGCGTATCGAAGAGTTCCGAAGTTAAGGACTGCTAAATTTGGAACCCACATGTCCTGAAAAATTCCTCCGCCTAAAAAATTTGGCATGTGATGAATTTAGGTACAGATTACAGATGTACAATAATCTAAAAAATTTTGTTACAAGAAGCTAAGTGTTTTTACCTAATATGAAAATCGCATAAAGTCTCTGTGAATATTTCTTCAGACCGAAATATTTTCTGTATACTTACGTACGTACTACGAGGGCTGCTATTTATGTATCCGGAATAATAAAGCGAAACAAACAAATAGCACATATTATAGTTTTATTGCTTTTCAAAATATTCGCCATGATGATCGATGCACTTTTGCATACGTTGGAACCAATTTTCGTAGCACTTTTTCCATTCGGATTGAGGTATCTCTCAAACGAGCATTTTGAACACATCAACAGCCTGTTTACGGCTTGAAAAACGTTGAGCATGAAATTTATTCTACACAGTAGGAAATAAATAGAAGTCTTTAGGGGTCAAGTCGGGGCTGTTAGGCGGATGACCCGTTAATTCGATCTTTTGATCTGCCAAATACCGAGTTGTTTCGGCCGATGTGTGGCAGCTAGCATTGTCATGATTAAGAAGTGTTTAAAAAATCTCTAGCAAATAATTATGACATTATTATATTTACGGAAACATGGTTGAATCCTAACATAAATAGTAGCAAACTTTTTGACCCAAGGTACGTTGTCTATCGTAGAGATCGAATTACATCAAACTCAGTTAAGACTGATGGTGGGGGTGTTTTGAGAGCCGTATCGCGACGGATCCCATCAACACGTGATGAACGTTGGGAGAGCGACTGTGAGGACCCACAAATCCATATCCATAACTGTGTTATTAGTAAATAACACAGTTATGGATATTGTTATATGTGCTGTCTATCTCCCTCCGCCAGTAAAGTTGAATAGAGTATCAAGCTTTTTAAACAGTGCAAACAACGTTACTAATCACGTCGATAATATTCTTCTAATAGGTGACTTTAACCTGGGGTTCATAGGTTGGAATAGGCGTGATAATAATTGTACACACTTGAGCCCATCTCACTATGACTGTACTCTTGGATATTGTCTTATTGACTTTATGTCTGTCAACAGCTTTAAACAGTTAAACGGCATACCCAATTGTGATGGCAGATGCCTAGATCTTGTGGCGACAAATTTTCTGTGCCTCATTGTTACAGAGCCCTTGGATCTATTGAGCAGGCTGGATCCAAGGCATCCTAACTTGTTGATTACCCTGGAATTTCCGGATATGTCTTACCTTCAACCAAGGGAACGGTCCGACGTTAATTTCTATAAGGCTGATTACGACGGCATAATATCAGAGTTGGAGTGTAAGGATTGGAACGTTGTATTTTACGATTGTAACGATGTTGACGACATTGTATCTGAATTTTACAATAAGGTAAATAAAACCATTGAGAGGCACGTGCCTAAACGTGGACACAAATCATCAAAATTTCCTAAGTGGTTTAGCAATGCCTTAGTGAGATTGCTGTCTGAAAAAGAAAAATATGAAATAAATATCGCAAATACGGAAACCCCCGTGACAAGCTAGAGCACGAGTTGTTGTGCAATCGTTGTCACAAACTTGTTGACAATTGCTACAGTGACTACAAAACTAAAATTGAGACCAGCATCTCTAGGGACATAAAATCATTTTGCCAATTTGTTAAACAAAAGAGTAGCAACCTATCATCCCTACCGTCGGAAATCTTTTTGCCCAGCACTTTGCATCAACCTTTACCGCAACTACACTAGAGTCACAACGGGTACCAAGCACATTGTCTCATCTTAATTTGTCAAACATTCAATTCACCGAGTTCGAAATTAATACTAAAATTAAACATCTTGACATTGGAAAGGGTCCAGGCCCAGATGGCATACCTCTTATGTTCACCAGATGCTGCGAGTCTGTTATATCTTCACCACTTACCCTAATCTTTAATGGTTCTTTACAAGATGGCGTATTTCCCACTGAGTGGAAAAAAGCAAAAATAGTTCCCATCCACAAAAAAGGTGAGTCTCGCAACATAAAAAACTATCGCCCTATATCTATTTTGTGCACATTTTCGAAACTGTTCGAGTCCTTGCTTCATCCATTACTCAGTCGCCACGTAGAAAGTGCTTTATCTGATCACCAACACGGATTTCGCCGAGGTCGCTCTACTCAAAAAAATCTTGCGTCATTTCTCTCGGAAGTCGCTAAAAACATAGATCGTGGCACTCAAACCGACGTCATATACACTGACTTCAGCAGTGCCTTTGATAGGGTCCACCACGGTATGCTTTTGCTAAACTCGAGTCGTGTGGAGTTGATGGCAACTTACTTCAATGGTTCTGCTCATACCTGAATGCGAGACCGCAGGTGGTCGTTGTCGAGGGATTTGAGTCGGAGCACTACTATGCGATGTCAGGGGTTCTGCAGGGCTCACATCTGGGACTTACACTCTTTCTCATATAAATTTATAAACGACATTACCACGCGCATAAAACACTGCAAATTCTTCCTTTTTGCCGACGATCTAAAGAGCTTTCGAACCGTTGACTCTTCCCGAGACATGGATTTAATTCAAAGGGACTTAGACGATATCCAGTGCTGGTGCGAGTCAAATGCTATGTGCTTAAATGCTAGTAAATGTTACCACATCAAAATTACAAAACGAAAAAAAAAAATCCTTCAAATTATGACTTGAACGGTGTCGTACTGTCGGAGGTTAATGAGATGCGAGTTACGTACTCTACCGGTACGAATACCTACAGCTGACCTCGGGCGCCTAACTAGAACACAGAAATTATTGCGAGATCACGGAAACGCTGACGGCGCGCTCGTGGACCATCAACGTGACCAAGCCAGCGGACATCAGGCCACCAACATCCCATCTCCGACACTTCGTATCTAACATCGATCGAGTCAATTAGTATTAGGAACTAGTTTTATTGTAATTGTAATTTTTAATTAAATTAGATTTTAAGTAATTTCGTTTTTTTTCGATCCTCCGGCTGTCGCTTCGTAATTGGCGCAGTCGGTAGGATCCTCGCGGTCGGTTTCGCGTCGCGTTTCATCACGAAGATTTCCGTCGTCACGAGCCGCCCATGTGGCTTTCAAGTCACATTCGAGGATCCTGAATCTGAAGCCAGCCAGAGGGTATCCAGAAAAAATACATACACGAAAAAAAAGCCGAAAAAATATGTTAATGTAAGTGCACTTGAATCATTCTCGTGTTCCTTATCCTGTCCTATTTTATAATCCTTTACCTTAAGTAGTTAAAGTTTTGACCCGAGAAACTCTGGGTCCTGCGGGTCTGCATCACGCAGCCTCGTAGGCAATTTGTTGATTTAATTAGTCTAGAAAATAGTTCTATCAGCATTTACCCGTGCATCGTGCACACATTCAATGCTAAGAATAGACCTAATATGCTATTAAAATTAAGAAATATCTTTGTCAAAAATAGCATATTGGATTTAGAGTTATAAGGGAATTTTATGATCTAATAAAACCCGGTTATTATTTTATAGATAGAGACATAGTGTTACTTTAAATTTTCCTAATAGTTATTAAAATATATATAACCTGTTAAAATTATCTATAGTACCTAATAAATACCACCAAGCCCTGATTCCTTTTTATCCTTTCATTGCTACCAACGAGAATGCATTCCTGTACACAGAGGCAGAATGCCCGAAGTTATCACACGGCTATCTCTGTAAAGAAGACGTTAAAAACCATCAAATTCGCACTGTACCTGACTGATCTCATCTCGCGACAATCCCTGAAGAAACCTGTAAATTAATGGAAAAGCTAGATGAGTGAGACGCTATTACATCTAACGAAGATACTACATCTCACTTGCCGCCGACAAGACTACACTCAGCTACAAGGAAGTTACTTCGTCACTATCCCGATTAACTGCTTACGCCCGTTTTACTGCAATCAACAATAACGACAATATAAAAGACTAACCTCTGAAGATAACGAAGATCTCTAATATTAAAATGCAAGCTGCAGATTCATCTCACATTCATTTACACTATCGACCTATAGTCTTCACATCATCCAAGACACAATAGCGCTACAGATTCCAGTGCAAATACGACGATACCTTTCTAATAAGTGCAACTATACTCATCCTCGTAGTTATCATGCTACGTCGCTATGAGATACTTACCTGCACTCGTACCCGTGACGCAGATCCCACGAAGCCTGAAACTCACGATTATTAGATCCCTGGAGACAGAAACCCACCAGCAACATTTTCGATTAACGTTCTCAAATAGTTGCTGATCTGAGGGTGGAGGAGTTACGTACTCTACCGGTACGAATACCTACAGCTGACCTCGGGCGCCTAACTAGAACACAGAAATTATTGCGAGATCACGGAAACGCTGACGGCGCGCTCGTGGACCATCAACGTGACCAAGCCAGCGGACATCAGGCCACCAACATCCCATCTCCGACACTTCGTATCTAACATCGATCGAGTCAATTAGTATTAGGAACTAGTTTTATTGTAATTGTAATTTTTAATTAAATTAGATTTTAAGTAATTTCGTTTTTTTTCGATCCTCCGGCTGTCGCTTCGTAATTTGCGCGACTTGGGGGTTGACTCCAAGCTAAACTTTGTGTTGCACGTTAATAACGTAGTCAAAAAAGCCTCAAAGATGTTAGCGTTTATCAAAAGAACCACAAAAGGCTTCAAAAAGATGAACACGTGGATCATTCTGTACAATGCGCTAGTCAGAAGTGTTTTGGAATATGCAAGTGTGGCATGGAGCCCCATATACGCCGTACATTTCCAACGCATTGAGAGCATACAGCGTGCCTTTACGAGACACCTTGCATTTATATCACCAGGAATATCCCACAGAGCACCATACAGCCAAAGGTTGTCGCACTTTGGCATTGACGGTCTGCGGTATAGGCGATCTGTGCATGATCTGGTGTTTCTGCACGGACTTCTGAACGGGTCGCTGGGGTGTGAGGCGCTTGTGGAGGGCATCTCGATTGGCGTTCCCTCTCACGTGCCTCGTAAGCCACTAAGCAAATTATTTGCACTTCCTCAATGCAAAACGAATGTAGGAAGACATGCCCCTTTGGTCAGATACTGCGCACAGTATAACTCACTAATGAAAAGGGACGTGAATGGAGGCCTGGATGTTTTTCGCGACAAGTTGCCAAAATTTAAAGCAAATCTTCGCGAATTGCTGAGCGGTGAAGACTGAAATGGTATAGGAGTTTGAAACCAATAATGCTATTATTTTAATAAGCGTGCTACCTTACTGTAACTTCTGTATAGATTCCTAACAAGTACTGTTTGTTATAAATGCCGTGTACGCCTGTAAGAGGTATATATATAAGAAGCTTATGTTATAGTAGTTTTAGTTTTATATATGTACTGTTGGAGTACCTTTCCAATAAAAATAAAAAAAATAAAAATTAGAGAGAGGTCGAGTTTCTTTACATCACGAATTTCCTGAAGGGCGGCCTTCAACTGCCGTCAACGAAAATAATGTGGCTACTGTTAAGCGGCTAATTGAAGAAAACCCGCGGAATACCTAGGCCGCAAACTGGACGGCCGCGGGTGCGGACGCGGGGGCGACCGCAGTGCATCGCGCGGCTCGCGCGATTTGATATTTATGCTTAAGTTTGTTATTATTATTATTGTTTGTTATTATTAACCGTTCTGGAGGGCCGCGGCGCGGGCGGCGGGCAACAAGCGGCACGCGCCAGTCGAGCGGCGAATGCGGGATCGAGTGGTTATAGTGTTGTCTTGTCCCACCGATCTCCAACAATCTAACACGTCGTTGGAAGAAATTATTTCAGCAGTTTTGGAAAGACCACCTATACGGAACAGCAAAAATATCAACCACAAGAATCGGCGAATAATTAATCAATTATGGGAGGAAATAAAACCCAGAACAGTTCGTTTATTAGAAATTGTTCTTTGACTTACCCTAAAGTTAAATATAATTTTTCTGCTGGAGATATTATACGTTAGTAATTGTAATCCGATTCCAATTCTGATTTAATGTTTTCCAGAATATAATCAAATGTTTCAACAGACATTCTAGTATACTCATAGAATTTATCGGGCTTTTTCCTTTGGTCTTCGTAGTTTAGATGAAACTCGCCTCTTTGCTTCCTTTGTTTAAAGTAAGGATTTACTTCTTCTTTTGGCCATAATAAATCGTATTGTATAAATGAACTTTGAAAATATTCATGACGCCGCCGTATCGACATTATTATTTGTTCGGTACGTCTCTTCACCGCGATAAACGAAGCGAACTGACCGCTGGCGTCGAGAACGGACCAAATTGCCCGCCTCGCAGCCCGCGCCGCAGTCGCCCCCGCGCCCGCACCCGCGGCCGTCCAGTTTGCGGCCTGAGACAATTCGAGGACTATTGGGGATTGGTATGAGCCAAATTCAAAAAAATTTACACGAAGAATTGAAAGTTCGGAAACTTTGCTGTCGTTGGATCCCTCATGAACTGACAGCGGAGCAGAAGCGGGCTCGCGTGGAATGGTGCTCACAGATGCTACTAAAGTACGACCACGGACATTCTAATGCTGTTTATGACATTGTCACAGGAGACGAAACGTGGATTTATTGTTTTGAACCCGAAAAAAAAACAGCAATCTTGTGAATGGGTGTTTGAAAATGAGAACAGGCCAACAAAAGTGAGGCAGGCGAGAAACGTTGGTAAAAAAATGATCGCGTTTTTTTCTCAGCTACGGGTCCCATCTGTACAATTCCACTTGAAGATCAAAAGAGTGTTAATGCCGAGTGGTATTCTACCATTTGTTTACCCAGGGTGTTAGAAAAAGTTCGCGAAAGACGACCCAAAAGCCGCGTTCTCCTACATCATGGCACCGCTTCTTCACACACGGCCAACAAAACAAAGTCATTTTTAGCTTCCGAAAAAGTATAACTCGTCACTCATCCTGCGCATAGCCCCGACGTAGCACCCTGTGATTTCTGTATTTTCCCCAAAATCAAAGATTTGATGAGAGGTTTTACTTTTACCAACAACGAAGAGGTAGTGATAGCGTTCAATCAGCACGTAGAAAACATGCCTTCAGATCTGTTGTCCTCCTGTTTTAAAAAATGGTTCGATCGCATGAAAAAATTTTAAAATGTAAAGGAGAGTACTTTGAAAAGCAATAAACATAATACATATTTAGGTTATAACATGTTGTTTTTTTAAGTTACGCAAAACTTAGTGTGACCTACGTATAGTAAGTATATAAAGGATCCATTTTTTTTCTATTTTAGAGATAGTTTTTAATATTTTGCACCATAACTTCTACTGAAAAATTGGTCTGCTAAGTATAATTTTTTAATATGTTTTATATCATCGTACTTATACACCTAAATAATTAAAAGTTACCAAACACGCATGGCAAGTAGGATGCTTTAAAACTCATGAAACCTCTGTCATTAAAACGCAAACTCGTCGATGTATGCATCCTGCCTGTCCTTACCTACAGCGCACTGACGTGGTCCCTGACTGAGAATCAGAAGTCCAAACTCGGGGTTTGCTAGAGAGCGATGAAGCGAAGCATATTGAGTAGTATAAAAAGAACCGACAAGGTCAGAAATATGACCATCCTATCCAGAACTGGCATTGTCGATGTGGGTAGGAAGGCAGCGAAACTGAAGTGGGAGTGGGCGGGTCATATCTGCCGGATACATCCAGACAAATGGACTCAGATTGCCGTAATTCCTGAAGATGGGCATCGCCGTAGAGGCTGTCCAAAGAAACGATGGCGTGACGATTTGGAGAGCCATGCTAGAGATTGGCAGACTTTAGCCCTCAACAGAGAAACATAAGAGGACTTGGGAGAGACTATTGCCCAGCAACGGGACACAATACTTTAAATAAAATCACACTACGTCCAGTAACTTTTGAGGATTTCCCTGAGATTTCATCTTCAGATCCTTACTAGGCAAAATGGGACCACTTCGGGAATATAACCTTCCAAACAAAAAAATTTTTTTTTCTAAGTGGTCTTTCATTGATCCAAAAAAACCGCTTAGTGGTTAAGCGGTTTTTGAAGTCCCTTTTGAAGTCGGTTAAAAAACGAATCAAATGAGCTATCATCATCAAGATCAGAATCAAATAAACACAAAGGTTTTACCATTAGCCATTGAAGAGTTCTACCATCCAACTCTTGCTTTCATCATCAGATCATCACGACTCACGACGGTGTCAATTATGGTAATGCCAACCGAATGTTGTGATTTATTACTTACAATGTTTTAAATCGATACGAGCGTATGTGCCAGACAACACACCAATTGTCATGGACTCGAAGTGAAGGAATTAACGCCTTATGTGGCGAGGTACCTGAACAGGTTTACCAGGTGCGTCTCACAGCAGACCCAGCTCCGAGAAAAATGAGGAAAGTGCGTTTTCTAACGCCGAAACAACAACTGAGTGACGCCGAAACGGCTGCGCTCAACTTGTTTGTGCGTTGATAGGGACACACGAAAGCTTATCTCGTTTTTTTACGTTTTTTTGTTTTTGTTTTGTTTTACGTTATTTTGTTGTAAAAGTCAAAAATCATTTATTCAGTTTAGGACCGAAAACTGCCACTTATGAACGTCAATAATAACATTATTGGCCCATATGGGGCAGAACATGTCTCCTTATTTTTTACTAGCGCTTCGAGACAAGACACAGACAATCTGGCAAGTGCTGAGAAGAAATGCCGGAACAAACTCAGTCACCACTAGCTGCCACAAAAAAAAATATGAAAAGAAAATAATGTATCTGTGCAAGGGCAGTATTTAATTCCAGACATTTTTGTCATTTAAATAGTCATGAACAGTATAATAATAACCCTTTTTCATCAAAATAATCTTAACATGCGATTTAAACTCGAACATGGGTAGTTCAACAGTAGACTGTGGTAATTTGTTAAAAAAGCGAATACATTTCCCCATGTACGAATTACTCACTTTATGCAGTCTGAAATTTGAAACAGCTAGTTTATCTTTATTCCGGGTATTAAAATTATGTTTGTCACTTTTCTTAGGGAAAAGATGCAGGTTTTGGCGAATGTACATAATATTTTCATAAATGAACTGAGAGGCCACTGTAAGTATATTAATTTCCTTAAACAGTTCTTTTAACGAGTCTCGGGGTCGAAGGTTGTAAATTGCCCGTACAGCTCTCTTTTGTAGTACAAAGATAGATTCAATATCTGCTGCTGAGCCCCATAACAATATTCTGTATGACATTATACTATGAAAGTAGCTAAAATACACTAATCTTGCCGTTCTAACATCAGTCAATTATCTTATCTTTCTCACAGCATAAGCAGCTGAACTAAGTCTTCCTGACAGAGTCTCAATATGAGCACCCCATTGCAGACGGGAATCTAAAGTTATTCCCAAAAAGGTAGTGAAATTACTAGTATCCAGTCGTTCATCTTTTACAATGATATGTGTTGAGACCTGCCTTACATTTGGCATTGTAAATTTTATGTATTTTGTTTTGTTTGAATTGAGCAAAAGATTGTTGGTAGTAAACCAATGCAGAACCCGCGAGAGTGCATTATTTACATCGTCAATAGATTCTTGACCTCTTTTAATTTCAAAGATCAGTGATGTATCATCTGCAAATAATACCACCTCACATAGGTCGGTTGCAAAGTAAGGAAGGTCATTTATATAAATTAGAAATAGTAGGGGTCCTAATATTGATCCCTGCGGTACACCCATAGTAAGAGGTGACCCTGATGATTCAGTTCCATTTATACATACTTTTGCCTGTGAGATAAGAGTTTAATAAATCTAAGGACTCTTTTGAAACCCCATAATGTCTCAACTTTTTTAGTAAAGTTTGATGATCTACACAATCGAAGGCTTTAGAAAGATCACAGAAGATACCTAAAGCATCTTGCTTACTCTCCTAAGCATCAAATTCATGTTTTAGGAGTGCAACTCCAGCATCGGTAGTATTTCTACCTTTTGTGAAACCGTATTGTTTATTATGTAGTAACTTATTTAGGACAAAGTGAGATAAAAGTTGATTAAACAATATTTATCAAAAATTTTACTAAGTACGGGTAAGATAGATATTGGTCGAACATTGGAGGGATCAGTTTTCTTATCCCATTTTAAATAAAGGAATAATTTTGCTAAATTTCATTAAAGTTGGGAATTCTCTATCATCAATACATTTGTTAAATATAATTGTAAGGTGAGGGGCTATTGCATTTATTTTTGTATTAATGATATTGACAGAGATTCCCCATAGATCCTTAGTTTTTTCATATTTAATTCCCTAAATGTTTTTAGTATTTCCTCAGCGTCTAAAAAATATGTCTAAAATTTAATGGAGATTGACACTCATTAACACCTGACTTTAAAAGAGACTCAGCTAGTTCAGCAGAAGATGTAAGTTCTTTAGTTGTAGAGGTAGCTATGTTTGAGAAGATTTTTCAAAAGTATTTGCAACTTCTGTGCTTGATTTAATTAGCTTATCTCCAACTTTGAGAGAGTAAGTGTGATCCCTTGGTTTTTGTCTACAAGTTTCCTTATTTATAATATTCCACGTAGCCTTCGCTTTATTAGTAGAACCTGTAATTATGCTACGTAGATGGTTTGACTTTGCTTTGGCACATACTTGTTTAAATATTTTAGAATAGTTTTTAACATACTCTATGATCTGTGGGTTCTGAGAATCTGCTTTAAACTGCTTTTAAACTATACAAGTCATATAATGTATTTCTACCTAGTAGTAGTGTAGACCTCCTTCTCAAAATTAAATCTACCGAACTGGATCACTTGTCCAAAGTAGACATATTTGTCAACAATTTCGAGAGAAAAGCTCCCGGATACGGATACTGGTTAGGGCGCAACATGGGTACATATTCATTGGGCTTAGTTTTGTCCATGTTCATCCGCAGGTCTACTTGTTGGGAAACTCGACTAAGGCCGTCGAGCATTGTGCTGAGGTCTTCAAGCGATTCTGCCATGACCACAATATCATCGGCAAACCAAAGTGAGTGATGTAGGCTCACTGTTGATGTTGAAGCCAAATCCTTTCCATTCCAGGAGCTTGAAAGCGCCTTCCTATGCAGCGGTGAACAGTTTCGGAGATATAACATCTCCCTGCCGCCGCATCACCGCCTTCTGCATCATTGCTGCATCTTTATTATTATTGCTATTACTGTTACGAGCACTTACTTTGTTACTACTTACATGTTGGTAAAAAAACGATTCCTTAAAACATCAAAAAGAACAGTACGGTTTGTTTTCGATTTAAAAAAAAAAAAAATTTAATTTTCATATTTTTTGTCCAAAGAGTGACTGTATTTCAGCTGTAAAAATAAACATATTTACTCTTACACACATACATCTACGTTACTCTTTACACATATTGCACACCATATAATGAAGTTACTTGATGTTTACAGAAAGATGCACAATTGAAGCGGTCTTATTGTGACATAAAAATAACGTGGTTTCCGTACGGCAACTTAAGAACTAAAGTTTTATAAAATAACTATCCTACGCAGAAATATTACTTTGTATCTTAATAGTAAATACCGTGAGCTAATATTTCTTGAACCATATGAAATTAAAAACCCTTTCAATTCTGTTGTCTCAGCATTAGAGTAAAAATATAGGTAAGTACTACAATTTTAATGAATAACGTGCAAAAATAACGATTTAAAAGAACACTTTTTAACATAAATTCCTGGTGTAAGTTCCACGAAACCTTAACCATTCGAAAAAAAAAAATACAACCTAACCATAAATTTTAATAATCAGTATTACCAACCATGAAGACACCTTTCCACCTTTTCACAATCGAAATGCTCATTTATTTCAAAATTGTTTTACAAATTAAGAAAAAAATGAAAAACGAATAAATCTATAAAATTACAAAAACTCTTGCTATGAACAATACGTGTATAACTAAATTATTTATAGCGTACTTGGCGCTATCCATGAACTCTATAAACAGTACTTATTCAATGTTGTTTAAAGTAAAACTATACAGAAAAATCAAAACAAGGTTGATGTAATAGTAACACTTTTATATAAATCGCCCGCCATACGATCAGTATTTAATACACTCCTTTGACAAATATTTTTGAGCCATAGTTTTCTGCAATAAGATTTAAAATGAGTACAACTTACTACAATAAAATTAATCTGAACAAAAATCAACCATATGTCAAGGCATTACAAGAAAAATTTAAACAAGATAAAATGGACTTCACCGTTCCCCTGTCGTCGGCTTTATCAGGCCGCTGATCGCGATGGTGTTAGATAAGATTGTTGGTACATGGTTGTTGCACGTAGTTAAGACAGAACCCACGGTTGTCGATGTCGACTGGGGCCTCGACGCTATCGGCGTGGAACCATAGTCTAAACGGCTTCACTGTACCTGGGGACAAACATACAAGTTCAGGGTAAAGCAGATATTATGCTGTAAGTAATTCTTCCATTTACTTACTTACAACGTATATATTTTTTAATAGCCATACCCTTAAGCTAACATATAAAATATTGTCTAAGAAACATAACTGTGTTCTGAAGTACATGGGTACGGATATATTTTTAATAAATATACTAGATGTAAAATAAACTTTTTTATTTTCATTTTCTACGTAAAGAGAGTTGTTAGGCAGTTGTATTAAATAACTATTATTGTAACTGAAGTTTAAGAAATAAAAATAAAATGAATAATTTACAAAAGACTCTATTCATCTAGTATTCTATTCATCATCATCATGTCAGCCTATTGCAGTCCCCTGCTGGACGTAAGCCAAAGTGCCAAAGAGCATGATCTCCCGCTTTTTTCATTTAGCCACTGCCAGCCATCTTCCTAAGGTCGTCAGTCCATCGTTGTATTCTATTGCTATTAATGATCTTAATAATAATATCCCGAAGTAATGACCTTTCAAATAATACACTTTGTAGATGTAGAACTCTCTACCCAAATCAACCAACGAGCGCGAATCACATATTATACTCAGTCCCCTAATGTAATGTCTTTGGTGTAAGCCGAAAACAAATAAATTCGCGATTGGTAGTAGCGCCGCCATTTTGTTTATACAGGGTTACATTGCAAATTGGTGCCAAATAAAAAAAATAAGATCTAGGGAACATTATAAACGTCTTAATCGTTATTATTTTTAATAGTCGTATGTTACGAAAAAAAATACTTTAAAATATCCGAAAATAAAGTCAATAGAGAGACTATGAAAACCGCGCGGTCATTCATCAGAGGCGTAGGTACGGCGAGCCATCAAGGACCTTACGCAGTGCACATACGGTGCATTTTTTTCACAATTTTCAAAATTATCCACGCGTACGATTTTTAACAGCAGATAGGAATAATGAAATGTGAAAGAAAATGTTTTTTTGCTCTTTACATAATTCGATTAAGTTACTGATTCTGAGCCACTCCTAAAGATTTCGCACCCCTTTGCTATGTAACACTGTATTAATAGCCAGCTGTCGCCCGCGATTTTGTTCGCCTGGTCTTTAAATCAATAAAAAACACTTCCATAGTTAAATCGGATTTTGTTTGCAGTTTCAGAAGTTTTTTTTTCGCGGAGCCCTTATTAATTTCCTTTTAGAATAAATGAAATTTTATGGGAGAAATCAACAGGACGGTAGTACCCACGCAGCCAGCAAGCTCGCGCTAGGCCAAGCTACCAGTATGCCAGAGTCTCATTAACATCGTTGGGTGTAGGAGGGAAACTGGCAAAGTTCCATATAATCAAAATAAAATGTATTATTATTCTATTCTGGTTATCTCTTCTGTAGGTGTAGGAACACAAAGGGAATGATAGTAGGTGAGCTGTAGTTTGTGGGCTCGCACCAAAGTCACATCCACTCTGCCGCTTGGATCCCCACTTTTCTACAGCAGCCAACCTCTTTACAAAGATGGTTTAGCGACTTTCAGGTTGGCCAAGACTGGCAGTGTCTAGATATTAATAAGGTGTTCTGAAGGCGATATTACATTGGGAGGCGGAGGTATTTTGGAGGACGAGAGCTATGATGTCCTGTTGGTTCACTCATTAATACTCATTTATTCAGTAAATAGGCCCACTTCCGGGCACTTATACACGTCCCAAAATATACCTTTACCCTACCACCGCAACAAACTCAGTTACCTTTGTCAGCCTTTTTTACCGGAAATACGGTTATCCGGAATTTTCCAGAATTATCCATGAACTCTTGTCGTTTAAATAATCGTCCCGCCCGCTTTTCATAAGGCTTTTTTTAATGTGGATTTTGAACTCATGTACAGGTAGTTCAACAAGAGTCTGTGGAACTTTATTAAAAAATATAATACATTTCCCCAAATATGAATTACCAACTTTGTTTAGTCTGAAGCTCGGAACGGAATTTTATTTTAATTGCCCTTTTGACATTAGTTAAAAGCCTTTTTTTCCTTACTGCATATGCCGCTGAATTGAGCCTTCCTGACAAGGAAACTATATGGGGACCCATTTCAGCCGGGAGTCTAATGTAATTCCCAAAAAAGTTGTGGAATCGACTGCATCTATATGATCGTCTGACATATTAATATGCGTACTGACCTGCGTCACATTAAGTAACAGGTTGTTAGCTGTAAACTAGCATACTACTTGTGAGAGAGCACTATTTACATTGTCAAAGGTAGCTTTAACTCTGTCAGTTTTTAAAATAAATGATGTATCATCACAACACTATCTCACAAAGATCTTTAGTAAAGTAAGGTAGATCATTTATATAGATTAGGAATAATAGAGGTCCCAATATAGAGCCCTGGGGCACGCCCATGCGTAATAGATCTCCAGAAGAGTCAGTTCCATTGACATTACAGTACGACTGTAACAATTTACCTGAATCATTAGTGACGCCATAATGCTGTAAATTCATTAATAATGTCTTGTGATGTAGATCACAAGCCAATCAAAAGCCTTAGAGAAATCACAAAAAACTCCTAATGCATCTTGCTTTCTTTCAAAAGCATCGAATCATCGAATATATGCTTAAGGAGTGCAACTTTAGCATCAATTCTGTTTCTACCTCTACCAAACGTAGAAACAGAATTGCTTCTCATGCAACAGTTTGTTAGTTTTAAAATGTGATAAGAGTTGTTTGGAGACTATCTTTTTATAAATATTTTATTAAGATCTGGTAGTATTGATATAGGTCTAAAGTTGGAGGAATCACTCTTATCTCCAGATTTAAATAATGATATAATATTACTGTATTTCATTAAATTAGGAAACACACCTTCATCAACACACTGATTAAATATACTAGCAAGATGAATTGCTATAGGTACTATCGATTATATGGTTAATTATACTATTCACTGAGTTGATTTTTTCAAGACTGCAATATCGTTCTGTACATCCTTATTCATGGAATCGAGAGAGTGCATTTTTTTAAAATCTTCGAGTATTCCATTTCAGCGTATTCAGGTGGTTATATATCGTGGAGTTCTCCCTACTAATTTTGCCTTTTCAGTTACCAAACGTGGACATCATTTTGTCCTCTCAATAATATGCCCAGAAATTTACCACGCCAATGGCATTATCTGTGGTTCAATTTAAAAGATCTTCACGTCGGACAGAATGTTAGGTGGACCATATTTTGAGGGGCGTGTCCGCAGATCAGATCTGAACTATGAGTAAAACCTCACCTGGACCAATTATGCTGGCACCGGCTGACTTGTGACCAGGGTCAATTTTAATATTATTTTTATTTATTTATTTCTGCTGTACTAAATTTCAGATTGCAGGTCAGGAATAGATTTGTCACAGAGACGCTTTGTTTGAAGACTATCAATCTATCAATTAACCGTAGGTACTTATAATAAACCACCACCCATAATCAAGGTTGCGGGCAGCCGCCCTGGATGCAAATAGTTCAGATCCACCAGCTGCACGCTGTAGCCTTCTATAGACTGTTGATGATAATGATGATGGCTTATCTATATATATAAAAGAAGAAACTGACTGACTGACTGACTGACTGACTGACTGACATATCAACGCACAGCCCAAACCGCTGGTGCTAAGGATTCCAAATTTGGCATGTAGGTTTCTTATAAGGTCTAGGGGTGCACTAAGAAAGGGTTTTTCAAAATTCACCCTCTAAAGGGGTGAAATGGGGGCCCAAAGTTTGTATGGGGAAACAAGATTAGTTAGACTATTTTATTCGAAACTTCACAGGAGTATTCCTAACAATAAATGATTAAACACGTGTTTCAGGTTTTTTGCGAAATCCACCCCTTAAGGGGGTAAAAGGGGTAACAAAGTCTAAAAATCAACATGGGTATTGTTTCTATAGTTTTTCGGGTCGCTGATTACGAAAACAACAACAATTTTAAAATACAACGTTGCGGACGTGAAATATCATCCCCCTGTTGGGGTGCGATAGGGTTGAAATGTCTAAATATCAATATGGGTGTCGTTTTTATGGTTTTTTAGGATGTTAATTACGAAAATGACATCGATTTGGAAATTCAATAATTGTGGACATAAAAATTCTTGAACTCAACCCTTAAGTAGGTGAAAAGGGGGAAGAAACTTTGTATTTCAGTTATCTATTTATATAAAATGGTAAACTGACTAATTGTTGATATATCAACGCACAGCCTTACCTTATACAGTGTAGACATCCATTAAGGAAGGGTTTTTTGGGAAATTATAGCCCTATGGGGGTAAAATAGGAGATGAAAATTTGAATGAAAGCATATCAGTTTCAAAAAAATAATCTTCTTTATTTATTTATTTCTAAATTTTGTATTTATAGTGACAATTGAAAACAAATTTATGTATTACAGCGTTCTTGATTATTTAACCCCCGAAGGGGTGAAAAAGGGGATTAAGTTGTGTCTTGAAAGTCCTTTAATTTTTAAAGTTATAATCATTAAACTTATGTTTATAGTAAACTTACTCAACTTAAATTGTTGGTGTTAGAATTTCAAAAGGAATAAAACATTTGTTATTATCGAATTAATAATCACCAAATATATTATCGCGGCTTATGGTAGCAAACTAACCCAACATACTTTGTTATTATCACTCGACTGCCGTAGGAGGGTTATGTTTTTCGGGCGTATGTATGTGTGTTTATAATTTCCCGCTCTACAGCCTAAGCCGTTAGAGATGTATTTCATCATATGAGATTCTTTTCAGTTGGGGAAGTGACATAAAGTATATCGTTTTCCGGAATTCCCATGGGACATAGGAATTACGCGGGGAACTCTGATCTCTAATGCTACTTACCTGATTTCAACCTTCGATGAAGGTCTGCTTTAGATTAGTTTAAATGTTGTTAAAGTGTCCCAGAGACGTCGCCTTAGACTCCACTACGGGGGCCAAAATTTTGTTTGTTTTTAGCTAGGACGTACCGTTTTCGAGATATTAAGGCGCTGCGTACACGGCGTAGCAGAGCGGGCCGGACCATTTCGCCGCGAACAATAGACCAAAGGAAATCGTATACTGCAACGCACACGGTGGTCATTAAGACCGCGCCGCCAGTGCCCGCCCCGCGCCGCGGCATGTCCTTGGCAGCCCGCCGTGGATCGCACAAACCAGTTTGTATACACTAACGCAGACGGCGGCGCGGGCAAACTTTTATGAAAACATATCAGTTTCGAAGTAAGAATCTTTAAATACTGTATTTATGGTGACGATTAAAAATAAATTTATGTATGACACCGTTCTTGACGAAGTGGTGAAAAAGGAGATTAAGTTGTGTCTTGAAAGTCCTTAATTTTTTGAGTAAAAATAACTAAACTTATTTATGTTTATAGTAAACTAAAATTAATAATCACCAAAAATATTATCTCGGCTTATGGTTGCAAACTAACCCAACATACATTGTTATTTTCATTCGACTGCCAAAGGAATTCTTTGGCACGCTCTATCTACAGCCTAAGCCGATGTATTTCATCATATGAGATTCTTCTCAGTTGTGGAAGTGACATAAAGTATATCAATCTCCGGAATTCCCATGAAACACAGGAATGCTACTTACTCGATTTCAACCCTGAAACCCTGTTGAAGAGTTCCAGACACGTCGCCTGGGGTCTACGGGGGCCAAATTTTGTTTATTTTGAGCTAGGACGCACCGTTTTCGAGATATTAAGGCGCTGCGCACACGACGGGACAGGGCGGGCTGGACAATTTCGCCGCGAACGATAGACCAAACGAGAATCGTATACTGCAACGCACACGGTGGTCATTCAGACCGCGCCGCGGCATGTCCGTGGCTGCCGTAAATTCACCCCCTAAAGGGGTGAAATGGGGGTCCGAAGTTTGTGCTTCAGATTTTTTGAAAAATCAGCCCCTAAAAAGGGGAAGGGGGGTGACAAAGTCTGAAAATCAACATGAATATTGTTTCTATGGTTTATCGGGTCGCTGATTACGAAAACAACAACGATTTTAAAATTCAACGTTGCGGACGTGAAAAACCATCTCCCCTGTTGGAATGCGATGGGGTTGGAATGTCTAAATATCAATATGGGTGTCGATTTTATAGTTTTTTTTTTGACGTTAATTACGAAAATGGTATCGGTTTTAAAATTTAATGTTGTGAACATGAAAATTCTTGAACTTATTTGTGCCAAATTGCAATTCAATCGGTTCAGTAGTTTCGGAGCTAATCGGTTGTAAAAGACGGACTGACAGATAGCCGCACGTTATCCTACAAGGGTTATATTTTTGCATTTGTTGTAAAGAACGAGACCAGCGTTATCCTAAAATATTGAAGTGGATAGTAAACTATGTATCTATCTTCTATCTATGTATGTATAAGGCAAAAGTGATTGGCTGATGTATCATCGCACAGCCCAAACCGCTGGTTACCCTATTTACCCTGTAGAATTTCTGGATTCGCTGAAACCTCCGGGTTTGCCTTACCATAGGCTTATTCTACGCGTGGGCACCCCTGTTATGTTGTTGCGAAATTTAGAACCCCCTAAATAATGCAATGGAACCAGGCTACAAACAAGTCTCAAGGACATCACGATCAGATTGCTCACGTGTAAGCTTGCCCAGTAGTTTATTGGTTTTGGCACCATTAGTAAAGAATATTGTCTATAAAGAAGTTTTGTAGTTTTTTTTATTACTGAGTTTGACATTCATACATTCACTCAAAATCAAATCTAACGCGAGCGAAGCCGCGGGCAAAAGCTAGTAATAGGTATAAAAGTAACAACGAAACCATAACATCCTTCCTTTGTGCAGTTACTCGTATGTAAAAATACTTACTCAAGACAGTCGTAGCAGTCATTGACAAGTCGGCGGAGAAAGTCCCTCCGCATATTCTATCAGTGCATAGTGCTTGAGCTGGTTGTATCCTGCCAACATTGGCCGCACATGGTACCAACAGCCAATCGTTGGCGCAGTTGTTGGGACCTGCGCCGGAGCCGATCATCGAGTTAACTGGGCCGTTGCTATTGCCACTTATAGTAAAGGCTCGAGAACGGTTGTTAACTGAAAAAAAAACAGATCAATAACGTTACCAAAGTATAATTACATAAAACTAAAGCATTACCGAAATAAAACTAGTCATTCTATGCGTATTCTATTATCACTCCATTTATTCTGCACTCATTAAGTTTGGCTTTTTATTTTTTGTAAAATTGTTTTAGTTGTTTGTTTAGTATATATTCTTAAGAAATAATAGCAATGCGTGACAACTGATTTCACAATCAAAATGACGCACGTTAACAGACGCACGCCTCAACAAGACCCTAAACAGTCGTCGCAGTGCTGTCAGCAGCGGGAGACGAGTACTGCCCAGCCGAGACGAGTTGTCAGTTGTCACGCTTTGCGTTTTTCATTGCATCTTTATATAATGCTTACTAAACAAAAAACTATTTCAATTTTACAATAATTAAGAGGCCAACTCTAATGACCTATTGGAGTGTTAAGTATTTATCTCAACAAATAAGTCTAGTTTCAGTTCGGCTTAAGCTTATATAAGGTTGTCCCAAGAAGGGTGTTTCAGCGAGCGTCAGGTAATAGAAAACACTAATACCTATCGATTGGACTCCCATGTGTGCAGCGGAAATGAACGATTCTCGAGATATTTAGTTTAGAATGGATTTTGACCTGATTGCGAATTGATCCAGAAAAACACGTGTGACGACTAAACGGTTACTGCTAGAGTCCCAATTTGTCTTACTAAAATAGTTAGTCTAATACGGTACCTTTTTGAGTAAAATATCATTAATATATCAAATATGTGGAAAATAGTAAGATAACATAAAAAATATAGTGACTATCTTAAATTTTCAGAACTACGCAAAGAAATAAAATCGTTACAAAGCTCATGCTATCAGTCTTTTATTACCAAAACAGAAATTAATATTAATCAAAATATAAAACATCTTTGGTCATTTATTAAGTCATAAAAATGTACAAACACGATTCCGGACACTCTCTATTATGACGATTCTACTGGATCTGATGGTTGAGCGATTGCGAATATGTTTAACTCTTTTTTTCAATGTCTGCGAGAAAGACGTTGACATAGCCTCTGTGAACCGCACGTGTCGTGAATCGAATAGTTGTTTATTAAATCTATAGAAATATCGGCGTTGATTGAGGAAAAATATTTATCACGTATCGATGTAAACAAAGGGGCGGGTCCTGATGGTATCCATCCCTACTTTTTAAAAATGTGTTGCAAAGAATTACCGGACCCGATCTCATTCCTATTTCACCTTTCACTGTCTCGCGGAGTAATGCCGACCGTCTGGAAACAGTCGCTTGTAGTTCCCATTTTTAAAACCGGTGACAGACACAACATTCGTAATTACAGAGGCATATCCAAATTATCAGTGATTCCCAAACTTATTGAAAAATATATACTTGAAACTCTGTTTCCAGCTATAAGGCCGTTTCTAATAACACAACAGCACGGCTTTATTAACAAACGGTCCTCAGAAACCAATCTGTGTGAATTTTTAGACTACATACTCCACAGTATGGATAGAGGTTTTCAGGTGGACGCCGTGTACACCGATTACTCAAAATGTTTTGATCAAATCCCTCACCAAATTTTACTAAGTAAATTAGAGTACATTGGTATACATGGCGGATTAGGCGGATTTTTTTTATACTATAAGAAATTACACAGAATTTATCAATGTTGAGAAATAACCTATTACTAACACAATAATTACATAGACGATTTAAGTCTTCTTGTAAGGCTATACAATCATCTACAGATTTTACGACTGTAAAAATCTTTGTATCATCCGCAAATAGAAGAAACCTGGAACTACCGAACAATCTACTACGTCATTAACATAAATGTTGAAAAGTAAGGGTCCAAGGTGTGAGCCCTGGGGCACACCAGATGGTACTGGTACTAACTAGACTTATAACCTTTTCGTGTAACAGCTTGGGTTCTGTTCATGAGATAGGATTTCAGCCATCTCAGAAGGTCGCCATGTATACCAATGTACTCTAATTTACTTAGTAAAATTTGGTGAGGGATTTGATCAAAACATTTTGAGTAATCGGTGTACACGGCGTCCACCTAAAAACCTCTATCCATACTGTGGAGTATGTAGTCTAAAAATTCACACAGATTGGTTTCTGAGGACCGTTTGTTAAAAAAGCCGTGCTGTTGTGTTATTAGAAACGGCCTTATAGCTGGAAACAGAGTTTCAAGTATATATTTTTCAATAAGTTTGGGGGTCACTGATAATTTGGATATGCCTCTGTAATTACGTGCAGCAGTTTCGGAAATTAACCAGTACAAACAGATAGATAGACAGACATTGTTTTTTTGTTATAATTATATATTTATATAAAGCTATATATTCTCATGTATTTATTTTAAAAAATGATATTTTGATATTACATACTTCAATTTTACCTGTTTGTATATGTAGATATGTAGATGTCAAAAACTGCCCTATCGAGATCGATCAATAGGGTTCAAATTAAAAAGTGACGCAGTAACGCCTTTGTTTGACTTCGTGTGGAAAGCTCCCTGGGTGGTATGACTTTGCCCTGAGATTGTTGATACTTATGGATGACACACCAATGTACAAGAACGGCCTACTCAACGCTTTTTATCAAAATATAATAATAATGGTTTAAGGTCCCTGGTTTGTGTAAAAAATAGATTTAGTTGGATTCACCTTGAAATTTTTATATAACATTTCCGTAGGTTTTTCGAAATCCAACGGAACCTATTTCCAATTCTAACAATCAATGAGACATGAATCATAATTACGTTTAAGAAAAAAAAAATGAAAAGGCCGTTTCTCTTTAGTTTTTATACGACATTTCTTTGTGAAAAAATCTCTTTGTGCATCCCTGACCGGTTATTAGATACTGCTTAGCATCGTAGCTTTTTCAGATGGTAATTACGTAAATTCTAGGAAAACATTCGAATCAAGTAAAATGACAACATAATAATCCAAAATAATGCAATTAGTTTAAAACCAAGCACTGACCTATTTAGGCTTATCAAACAGATTTTCGGTAGTCTCCAATCGTGTCGCACCCTCGTGATTCAAACCCTCATAGCTCACCCTTTCCTTAATACAAAGGAACAGACAAAAATACATGTATCTATGTTCCTATACTGTAAACATCACAACGAGGGTTGGCTTGGTAGTAGTCGTATCGAAACTACAACATAAAAAATACATACAGCCGAACATTACAACCTCCTCCTTTTTTAAAGTTGACAAAAATATTAATATGTCATTATATAGCGCTTTATACCCTACTTTCGCACCTACCTACGAGTATTTTTTGGAACGTGTATAAGTGCCCCGAATAGGGCCTATTTAATCATCATCATAATCAGCCCACGTCAGTTCACTGCTGGACATAGGCCTCTCTTAATGCACAAATCCACTGAGCCCAATCCCCGATCCAGGGGATATTTAAACTGATTATGCACTATCCACCCGCTTGATTGACGTTTCTGGTGACCGGAGGGCCGGTAGCTACCTTGGCCAACGAATATGCTTGGCCATTCAACGAGGTAATGCAGCCGGCATTCTGGGCACCTTTAACATTTCTGTGGGAATGGGCGATGTTAGGTTTTGATAAATTTTTATTTTATACATTTTTTATTTTGTATGTCTTTTATGTACATTTTGTAATATATTATTATGCATATAAGAATTAATTAATCAATTTATAAATGTAATCCGTTAGAAAACATACCTACTGATTGCCATGGTTTTAAAGTTTTAACATTGTTACGAGTGTACAAGACAACGATTTCTTTTACCGGGATCGTCTTTCAGCACAACCAGACCAATTATATTTTTAGACCCAGAGTTCATTATGTTTCATACCCTGTACCCGTTTAATGTACGAGACAACCTTTAAACATTTTAATTAAAATTGTCATTTTGTAAATTAACCTTTTACACTGGGAAACAGATTGAATGCGTTGTCTAACTGTACCGAATTAATAATTCCATTCATATTCATTCAAATCTAATGTGAAGCTTTTGCAACATTCATACTAGAGGTAGTAGCGTTGAAATTGAATTTAGTTAGTTTCATATTATTATTATGTTCCTGCAAACAAGACAAATGATATTAAAATTAAGTCCGAAATTGAAATCCAAGAGTTATACTAATATTTTGTGATTAAAATTTAGTTGAGTTGTTGGTTTAATTTTTTTCTCTACCAGCTGTAGACTTAATTGAACTTTAAATCCAAAATTCTGTTTAGATATGTTTAGACCAAAAACAATGTTATTAAAATCATTAATACAAAATCCTACTTAAAGTAACGCCAGTGCAAAAATCGAAACTTTACAGAAAATCAGTTTATTGTAAGGTAAAAAACATTATAGTTATGTCGTTTAAAAGAATTTGCCAAACAAATGCTTTAATATTTATCTCATACGAGTAGTAAAACTGAAAAGAATATGTGTAAGATCATATTTCGTTAGTGCCGGCGGCTACACTAGCCGTTATAATTAGTCGAAAAGCAATGCCGACAGACGGACGCTTTTGTGAAGTTCGTAGCGAACAGACGGTTCGTCCGAACTTTACAAAAGCTCCAATGTTTGTATCGGATTTCAACAGAGTATTCTGGCTATTTATGATTTCTCTCTCACCCGATCTCCTCACAGGACTTGTTACGGGGCTAGTTTAAATTCTCATTCGTTGGTAAAACCCTGTTGGTAGGTATAGTCTGAGAATGGAGTACTAATTGTTATAGTCCTAAGGTGAGTGTACCAGCGGGCGCCTGTTGTAAGAGGACCCTAATACCTATCGATGGGGTTCAACCCCATGTATGTTCAGTGTAAATGAGCACTACCTCTGGATATCTGAGAATCTAAATATGTACGGATTTATACCGGCGAGGGAGGACATCGCGAGGCGGTTAGGGAAGATACCTGCATACACAGATAACAATGGATGTGTAGCCATGGTCAAAAGCGGTCTAGATCCTCTGTCTAAGGGTTACAGAGGTCTGATAGCGGTCACTCTAAATGTGGAATGGACTCGCCGTATCTCAGATCATTTAGTGACTGGACAAAGTGCTAGGAATAATAAATATTTTCACTTAGATGTCCTTGTTAAGCCGCAGAGTAAGGAGAATACACGTAAAAGAGGTATTTTTGCACAAGTTTTATGGCGAAAATACTGGATATAGGATGTGGAAATTAATACATCATGTAACTTTGGTATATGTTGAAGTTTTTCCTTTTGTATCTAAATACTAGTTATTATTTTTTATAAAAACTAATAAATATTTCAAAGTACGTACGTACGTACAAGTAAGTTCATTTATATTTTAAACGACGTTTTTGTTTAGTTTCAAAGTTGGTTTAATTATTTATAACATTCGTGCCTTTAGGGTGAAGATTTTTTTTTTCAAATAGTCAACACATTAAGATTTTTTTAAACTCTTAGTGCCTACTTTGCCATGAGCGGATATTTTGCTTGCAATGATAATCTATTTGCACAAGAGCGCAAAGGATAGATGTTTAGTCTGCGAGAAGCATTTGTACTATCTTAGGCACGTAAAAGATGTCGCGCAAGTCGACGCTAAATGCTCAAGGTCACTTGCCTTACCCGTCGCCTTAAATTAGGTTTTATTGCACATAATCGATCTATGAGGTAATTTACCAGAATTAGTTTGATGCATTTGAGATTTGGCGATTGTTTGCTTGGTGTAGCTTTAATGTCAAGTCTGTAAGTATAATTAATTCAACATATAAACTACTGTAAATTGTAAATGAAAGTACACGACGAATAGTAATTAAAAAACAGGACTGCCGTTATCAAAAGCAAATTAAAAAGTTAGAAATAAATTGTGAATACGATAGGAAATTGTTTACAGCCCCCGACTGTACACAATTTTTAACCATTCTAGTGACTAGACTATCACTACATAGTATAAAACAAAGTCGCTTCCCGCTATCTGTCCCTTCGCAGATCTTTAAACTACGCAACGGATAATGATGCAGTTTTTTAAAAATAGATAGTGTGATTTAGGAGGAACGTTTATATGTATAACACATGCATAATATAGTAGAGAAACTCTGATAATTTTAGAGGTCACTAATGTGATGTAAATAAACAAATTTTTTGCGCTTACATTGCAAACGCTCGCTGAACCCTACGAGATAGATCAAAATCATGTACTAAAGTATTGTATACCTTGAAAAGATCTACAAAAAAGTTTGCGATGGTATATGTCTATCTATTAGGGATAACCCACAATACATAACCATTTTTTATCCTTTACTTTTTACGAGAAATAATGGCTTATTTACGAAGCAATTTTAAGCATTAATCCTTATCAAATTAGGTACCTTAAGTACATTGTGCATTTAGTATAAATCAATATGGCCCTTTATAGCATGTAATTTAAATAAATATTTTCGAAGATATTGCAAATTTAAATTGCAGGGACATAGCAGTTGCGGCGGTACCGGCCGAGGGGCAGGCGACGCGTGTATCTTTTGCAACGACCATTACATTAATAAATCGCAGGGACAAACTTTCAATGTTGCAGGCTTAGATTTGAGCGTTAAGTGTTTTTTACATGGCCAATTATATGTCGCTCTTTCAAGAGTAACCTCTAAAGAAAACATGTTTGTATTGTCTAATAACAAAAGAGCTGTGAACGTTGTCTAAACAGACATTCTGTAGTATATTTAGTATCAGCATTGCACCCGCGCGAAGCCGAGGCGGGTCGATAGTAGGTATACCTATAAACCAAAGTTTCAAGGCCTGCAAACAATTTCCTACTGTATACCCAATATATTTCAAACTTTTTAATTCGCTTTTAACGGGAGTCGTGTGTCTTAATTTTTTAATTATTATTTTTATTTACATTAGTCGCATGCAATTTCTTGTAATTAAATGAAAATATGCAAACCCGAATGTGGACTATGAAATTATATTGATTAACGGTGTCCAAACATACAATGCCGAATAACGAGCATGTAGTGTAACGAACTTGACAGAAATTATGATTTACTCCCTTACGGTCAGCAACAAAAGTCGATAAACACATTCAGATTTTCAAATTCGCTTTTACTGCATCTCTATCTGCGTAATTCTCAAAATTGAACATTGGATTGTTACATTACAAAGGAATATTTGTTAGTTAGTTAGACAGACCTGTTATAACGTAATACTCAAAATCTAATTTTAGATTGCTATATCAATTACATCATAGGCGAATATTGGTCGGGCAGTGGGGTAATATTATAACAAAATGAAATCAAATGCTTCCGGTGAGGGATTGCCTTAAACAACTTTCGACACGGTTCACCTACGCGCGCTACTGGTAATTAAAGGGCTTACAGCTAACGCAGGCAAAGGATTTATGTTGCTATCCAGAGGGGTGATGCTCCCAGCCTTTTGGGCTCCATTCCCGGTGGCATTTCCGGTGCTAGATATCTGTTATATTTGATATAATGTTCGATGAACCGACGACCTTAGGAAGATGGCTGGCAGTGGCTGGATGAAAAAAGCGGGAGATCATTCTCTGTGGTGCTCTTTGGCGCTTATGTCCAGCAATGGACTGTAATAGGCTGACATGATGAGCTTAAATAATTAATTACGTTACACTTAAAACGCCAAAAATACTAAATCGAGAAATATAGATTGTACTTCATGCCATAATTATCTCCACAAACAGCGACGAACATACACAGCATAGAGATCGACGTCGAGGTAGATGGCTTTATTTATATGATCGGACTAACTTACCTAGTGACGTCCGATCCTCAATTATGTGAAGTAATCTCGTCCTCATTGTGTACAATGTAGTACGCACTTTTTGCTACTGCACTGATTACAATCTTCAAAGTTAGGCGCGTGCATGAACGCGTCAATAAACTAAAAAATAAATAACCGGAACGTGCCCGCACCGTCACCTATCAATGTCATCTGTCACCTGTCAATGTCATTATTTCAAAGGATAAAACTGGACACAACTTTAAAAAAGAAGGGAAACTAAGTAGTATGTAGGTATTTATAGCATTTTTTTTTTTTTTTGTACTTTAAGGATTGATAAATACATACTAACTGGGTCGGGCTGGGGATAGGATGAGGACGAGATTACTTCACATAATTGAGGATCGGACGTCACTAGGTAAGTTAGTCCGATCATATAAATTATGTTCCATAATCTCGTCCTCATTGTGTACAATGTAGATGTTCAAAGAGGAAAGTTGTGTCAACAAAGCAATATAAACATTTATTATGATCATTTATATGATTTGCTAAAGTCTTCGCACATGATAAAACTTTATTTTATTAACTATCTATTGGTAGATGCTTAATTCAAGTTTTATCTAACAAGGATATAGTTGTTTGATTAATTCATTGGAATTAATCAACCAACCCTGTATATCGATACAACCCTGTATATCGATACAACCCTGTATATCGATACAACCCTGTATATCGATACAACCCTGTATATCGATACAACCCTGTATATCGATACACCCTGTATGATGATACACCCTGTATGATAATACAACCCTGTATGATGATATAACCCCGTATGCTAATACAACCATGTATATTGATACAGTCCCATCCCATTTGATGACACAAACCTGTACCTATTTTATACCATACAGGTGGGCCAAAAAATGTGTAGGAATTCTATAAAATCGAAAATAGCAAATTTTACTTTAATTGCAATACTCTTTTATTTTTGTTAAAACTGTAAGTCTTTATGAATTTATAGATTTGCTGGGACTGAGACTGATAATCCACCTGTTGTACACTTTTAAGTTTGTGCAATAAAGTTTTAAATAAATACCCCGCGCTATTAAGTAGGTATATTCTTTACGAATAAACTAGAGATCACGCAAACGAAATCGCGGGGCAACAGCTAGTTTAATAAGTTGTCATGGAAATGGAGCCAATGCTTTGAACTATTAATATCCGTCTCATTTATCCAGTAGTATGTAGTACATACTTAGTATATGGTTACCTAACAAGGTAAATTTATCGATGTGCAAGTAGGTAGTTAAGCTAGTATTTCTTCTGAAAAGACTTATTTTATTTTATATAATAAGAAAATCTAGTAACCTTTTAAGTTATCATTGTCTGTAATACAATTTTTTATGCAAATAAATTAGTCTTAGGTATTCTTAATAACTCCTGTTTAAGGTGTAGTTCCAAAGTAAAGGAAACTAAAAAAAATAATATGGATGTTTACTATCGCAAATTTTTCATTAATTATATGTTATAAATAAGGAAATTATATACAAATACTACTAGTATTGTTCCAGTAGGGATCCTATTTTGTTGACAATAGTTTCAACATTATTTTACTGAGAAAGATTGATTTTTACTCATCTTCTTAGAAAACCGTTATATGTGTTACACTTGTATGGCTGGAAATCAGTATGAGACTTCCTGCACTTTATGTGTGGATCCCTGGTAGGGGATATTAATAAGTTAATGAAACAGTCTGAATACTTATTTATAAAAAGATTCAATGACTGGTCAATTCTTGTAAGCTAATAAAAAATAATAATTAAATAAGTAATAATTTACCAATACATCACGTCGGATAAGATAGAAAGTTTACTCCGGCTCAAAATACTTGTAGCAGCCTTACAGCCTTAGTCCAATAATAAGGTAAGGCAACATTTATTGCCTGCATTGCCTTAATTATTGCCACTGATCAATGCCTCTATCGTCTCATAATTATTATTATTATTATTTTTTTTTTTTTTCATTTAAGTTAAGTTAGAAATTTTCTGTCATTATTTATCATCTCCATTTTTGCTTTACATGGTAATTTAATATCTAATAAAATTATTTATACATAGACTTACATAGGTACTTGACAATCTTCAATTATAATTGTAAGATTCATGCCTTAATTTAAATAATAATTTTAAGTCAGTAGTATATTTTTTATGAAGTTTATAGTTTCATGGATACAATTTTAATTTTTTTAATTATGTTTTAATAAATCATATTTTATTATAATCATCTATTTAAATATAAACCTTTGTTATCCACCTGGGATAATTCAGTTTATTTACTATCTTTAGTATCTTGATAATTTAATGATTGGATGATTATTTATCTTTGTCTTCAATTTTTGGTATCAAACATTTTCACAAATAATAAAATGTCTAGAAATATAATAATATGGTTTATAACAAAAATATATTAAAAATATATTTAGGTCAGATTTGAAAATTCAAGTTATCATTGGAACTTTGTATCTAGTTTTGAATTTCTCTTACTTTTCCAAAGGTAGCAGGTACCTACTTAAAAATTAAAATAATTGGTTTTCGACCTTATGACAAGTACATAAGGATCAATTATGGTGCGACATTTTTGCCTGTAAATAAAGCTGCATAAATCTTTCCATGGGTTTTTACTGACTGAAAATATTGGAATATAACATACAGTTACAGTTAAAAAAGTTTTTAATTATGGTAATTTTTATCTTGTTGATAACAAGGAGAATTATTTTTCCATTTTTGTAACAGTGATCTTCACTCACATTATTTGTAAGTAACACTCATCTTGAGTGTGTCTTTATTTCACTTGATGAAGACTAGAAATAATCTAACTAGCCATGGCGATCAGCTAGAATAATAACCTTAAGTCAGTAACAGTGTTAAATTTTAATTGCTTTCATAGATTATTATAGAATCTTGAGAATTAACTTGATACTATGAGAATTTAAGGTTTACCCGGTTGTAACCAGATCTAATATTATAAGTTACACAAATGGGATACCATATCAGTTGTATAGGAACATACAAACATGCACCAGCCAGCATCAATTTGTCATGGTCTCCAAACAGGGAGTCAACTTCCCTGTATTATGAGGTACAAGACAATGTATCTCGCCAGGGTCATTCGACCAGAGTATCGAACCTTTTACGTTAAGGCACTTCACGAATCAAGTGGACTAATGATCTTTAAGTCACAGATATCAATTAGCAATGTCAAGTAATGTTTATTTATTTATTTAAGCTTTTTAGTAAAATATAAGAGAAAAAAAAAAAACTTAATATGGTCATAACTACATGAACTATTGGAATAAACAGGTTGTTTTCTATGGTATGCTTTATAAAGTCTTGCCCTCTTGGGCCAACATCAAGAAGTATCTCAATTACTTGTGGTAAAAAACTTGTGGAAATCCACACCGAGATAAACCATAATTTGTAAAAGCGCTATTTATCATTGACTTGTATGTATATAAATGGGGCAGAATAAGACAAGCAGATCTGAGACCAACAGATTGTCTTGGTACCATTAATGGTTGCCAAAGGCCCAATTTGATAGTAACAACTGATGAAATTATTAAAAACTTAAAATCTTTATAAAAAGACTGAAATTGTCTAGGTAAGTATATGACTTGTTTACACAAGACTCAGAATTCCTTAAGCCTTCAATATCAGCAGGCAAAGGAGCTTCTTTCATAGCCTCCTTAGAGTCAAAGTGTTAAGTTGAAAAAATTACTAAGACGGAGGGCATTACCTCATGGTCTCGGTACCCATATTCTCCCTCCTCTCTTTTTTTCTTCAGTGGCATTCGAAGATATGTATCGTCTTGATACTTTTGTGTTCGACTATATTTTCAACTTCAATTAATGAAGTCGGTCTCTGGTCAACCTTATAAGATTTGCAGACCCGCAATATTATAACAAAAATTTTAAGCCACAGGCTAACCCCTCGTGAAAGCAAGTGGAAGTGTTATAATTCTGCTGCGAGACAGAAAAGAGGAATAATTGTTCTCTCGGTACATATGATGCGCTAGAAGAATTTTATAATATTAATAACTTACCTTATGCTATTACAGATCCTTTGTAGTATATTTCTGGTGCAACATTGTATCGGTCTCATGGTCAACTCTTCATGAAGACTAGAGCCATAATGTTACGTCTCAGGAGGAATCCCTCGAGGAGACGCTTCAGACTGAACAAAAACCCACTGGCCACTCCATCGTAAAGGCCAGTGCTTCTGTACAGAGCAGTCTCTGTGGAGTCATTCGGAGACATGACAGACAACTAGAATGAACATATTGATCACCAACGGCCAACCTCCCGTGAAGGCTCCGATGTCATTCATTCTGAGACATGAGAGACAACTAGAATGAACTTAATGATCACCACGGCCAACCTCCCGTGAAAGCTCCGATGTCATTCATTCTGTCTCGTTTGCGGGCTGAAGAATAACGCAACTCTGTCACACACACTCCTTGTTTTCATGATTAATTTCTGGCTGATTATGTTGTTGGAGTGGAGGCCACGTCTCGGCGAACGTAGTGTAGGACGCTTCTCAACTCGATGGGCCGACGAACTCGGGAATATGGCTAGATACATTTGTATCAAAGCAGGAGATCGTACTCCTTGGCGCTCTTTGCGTCCTTCCCGTACGTCCAGCAGTGGGCTGTAATAGGCTGAGATGATGGTGATGGTGATGATATTATAAATATAATAACACTAAAGTTAGTGTGCTGTGGTGGTGATAGAAATCGTAGTAATCGTAATAATTGAGCCGAGGTATCGGTCCAACAATTTCACAAATTCAACTGACAAGTTTTGTTTTCCAGCCACCATACTTTTACACAAACATCACCGTATTTTCTTCTTGGTTTTTTTCATTTGTATGTAAGCTGTAAATCACTAATTAGTTTAAAAACTAATTTATTCTAAATATTTATGTCTTCAGTGCTGTGTACAAAAAAGTACAATGGCATTGACAGGTGACAGATGACATTGATAGGTGACGGTGCGGGCACGTTCCGGTTATTTATTTTTTAGTTTATTGACGCGTTCATGCACGCGCCTAACTTTGAAGATTGTAATCAGTGCAGTAGCAAAAAGTGCGTACTACATTGTACACAATGAGGACGAGATTATGGAACATAATTGAATACCGTTAGGCGCCGCGCTGGCCTCGATGTCGAAATCAACGCCAATTCGTCTTCGAGGGCGACATCGAGCTCGATGACAAATGTTTATGCTAGTCAATTGCACCCTCAAAAACTTTGACATTAATTTATTCTCAGTTCAATCGGTCGACCAAAATCACCCGTTTAAATATTTAATTGTGTATAATTAATTACCTTATTCCTAGTTAATGATATGCAAAATCAGCTTACTCTAAATCAAGCAGTGGTATACTATAAGTAAAGACATACTCCAGCTTGGTCGAGCAAGTTCCTTTGATATACGAGTAAAAAGCAGAACGCTGCTTATTGCAAATCTTAGCTACGATTATTTAGATATTTCTTCTTCTGTACCTTAAAGGACTATTGTTCGCGCTTGCCCTCCTTTACGATATTAAAAACATTATAGAAATAGAAGCAGAAACCCCGCTTCAAATCGTCTTAACTCGAACTATGGTGTGTAAAGGAAAAACTTATATCTTGTGCATAATCCTTTCAATTTTTTTTTCAAAGGGATTTAATTTTCTCTACATCAATCTTTTTAAGCAATTGCAACTACTCTCGAGAAAAATATAAACAAAAATACAATAAGGTTTCTTAACATCCTCCCCCCCTTGCGCTTGCACAACTATAACTGGTACACGACCACTACCTATATATAAATTTAGACGATCGAGAATGCGCACGACCCGTCCGGATCGCGTTTGAGTCGCAGGAAAAGATAGCTTCGCAGGCACCGTAGAATGACCTTCAAGAGGGAAAAGGCGCTGCAATGGACGCATCAGTTCTCCGTGTGCCGTCTTCAAAATCGCGCGCCTGGAGTGAATGGAGAAGAGCACGCATCCACTCCAGGAATGAACTTCAAAATAACCGCAAGAGGCCAATGAATACCTTTGAACTCACTCTGAATGAGGACCACATCTCCAATCTTTAGTCCTGCCGAACCTAACCGTTGCTTTTCTTGTATCAGAAGTCTCAAATAGTCATTGCAAAATCTTGTTTTGAAATCATCTTTAATTTTCGGAATATAATATGTTAATCGGTAGTTCAGGATTTGTTCAACTGCACTTGTATGGTGCATTCTTGGTGGTGCATTGTTATGCAAAAACATGGAGGGCGTAAGGCGCCTAAACACTTTAGACTTTCGATCCATCTGGTCTGAATATCTAACGATATTATAGGGTTTCGTACCAAAACGGGTACAAAACGGTACTATTACTAAAACTTTGGTGTCCGTACGCTAATTTACCTCATCAGAATAATTATGTGTTAGTATGCCGAATATTACTAAATTAAATAAGTCAAAAATGTATCCATAAGAATTTCCTTTTTATGATTTTTCCTGTTTGTTTTTGATCTATCGTAAAAATAATACTTAAGGCAAGCATCAATTTTTTTGTTTTTGCAGCGTAAACCCTTGAGTAAAATAGCAAATACCTAATAAATGCCGGTCATTGCATTCATTGCCGTGGTCCGAAAGACCCATTTGAAATTCGAAATTTTCGAAAGCTTATGTACATTCTACGGGCTTCGACAACCTAGGAAATGAAGGCTCTGTGTTTACCTCAATTGTGTAATGTTCATTAAAAAATAACAAAAAAACTAGTTAAAGAAATTTTATTAAAATCGGAAAATACGCAGGTCCATAGTCAGAACAGTTTGGGATTTTATTTTGTATATTATATTAATTGAGCGCAAGCCTAGCACTCAAAACAACGATTTACCTTTGTCTGAACTTAATTGAAAGCTCAGGCGATTAAAAAAATAGGAACAATTTTAAACAAAAGCTGTTTTTAATGTTAGCATCTACTTATGTCACACATCCTCTATAAAAATATGAAGCTTTTAAAGCACCAATATCGAATTAATGCTACAGAGGGGTCTCTCCCGCAAAGTGAAGGTGCTTATTATAGACCAAGGACCGAAAAGGGTACCCGTATAAAGGTTTTAATCCGTTTAATTTGAACGATTTGGCTGGAAACCCATTTACGGTTCATCCTTAAAAACGGGTTAACCAAATCGTATAAAAACTGGTTCCGGCATAAAGTTTACTTTCGTGTATTTTTTTTTAGCTTCCTTATAATCTACTACTATTTCTATCTCGTTCTTCCCGATTAATCAGCGATATTATACGCGTTATCCCCATATTTTTATGTATACGGGTTAGCCTAAAATTTAGGTAGTAGTATTTAATACAGCTTAAGCAGAAAATGAAACCCGTTTTTTGACCTTATACAGGGTGTCCCAAAAAGAGTGTGCAAAACTTAAGGAGATGATAGACTAATGGATGACCATTTATAAAAAAAAACACTAATAAAAGTATCACCATTTCAGAGATACGATTTTCTTCATGTTTATTCTAAAATCCCCAATTTTGAGCCTACCTCTTGTTGCTTTGTGTACAAATGAGCAGATATTTTTCTAATTCTTCCAGTCTAATATTTTCGAAGAATTGATCTATCTCAGGAAAGTTAAATTTTCTTAATTATTTTAAGGGAAACTTGAGAAAAAATTATTTCATTTAATTTTTATGAAAAAAAAAAAACTTCAACTTTGGATTTCAGGGGTGAAAAAAATGTACTGGCCTGCTGCTGCACATTACGTAAATAAATTACTTGCTTAATGGAGATTTCAAAAAGGTATAACACAAATAAAAAATTTTGTTCAAAAATTAGTAACAAGTATTTTTATGCCCAAGGGGCTGATTAGGATGAAAAGGTTAATGTATTAAATCTTTGATTTTTGGTCCTAAAGTATTGGAAATTTAATGTTTTTTTTAAGAAATGAAGAAATAAGTACACCTTTTAGTTATTTCCAATTTTTTATTGTTAAACAAAGATTACACTATACATCAAGTAAGTGTTCGAATTGCCGGCCTTCTACTCTTATGCAAGCACGGCACCTCTTTAAAAAGGACCTTTTCAATCCCTTTAAATTGAGTTGGGAAATTTCTTCTGCAGCTGCACGTATACGTTGTTGTAAGTGTTCCTCACTTTGAATACTTTCTTTGTAAATTTTATCTTTAAGGCAGCCCCAGTAAAATAAAACTAGTGGGTTTAGGGGGGCGATCGAGCAGGCCACGTAATTGGGCCCAATTGCCCGATCCATCGACCGCGGTAGGTTGCGTCCAAATGAGCCCTTACTTGACGGCCGTAGTGAGCTGGGCAACCGTCGTGTTGAAGCCACAATCTACGCCGCTGCAACAGTGGGACGTCTCCCAGCAAAATGGGTAATTGGTTTTCTAGGAACTCTAAATAGTTCATAGAATTTAATGTGATATGGATGGAAATCATGTCCTTGTAAAATCCTGTGAGCAGTGGATTTAGGTATCCCAGTGCGTCTTTCAATCATTATCACCGTATAGGCCGTCCTATGCTGCTGCGCCGTCCAGGTAAACGACCTTCAGCAATTGCTGCATGGATTCGGATAAATACTTGGCGGCCCGGATGCTGACGGTTAGGATATCGCTAAGCATAAAGCTTCGAAGCAGCTCTGGCGTTACAACGAACTTCGCCGTAAACAAGGTGCATGTCCGCATACTCTCGCGACATGTACGTACATGTGTACGTGATAAAAAGAAACTCTTTCGTGAAGAATAAAAATTATGCAAGCATTGGACTGTAAGCACCCACTATAGTTTTGTTTACAAAAAAAAGCCACCAAAACGTTTTACATTTTTACTTTTTCTGGTTCATGAACTTGTACTGGCCAGTGTTTCATTAGGTGTTTCTTAGACGAACCTCTTTTTCTTATTTGTTTTTTGAAAGTATAACAATGCTTCTTTTTCTTTTTGACTTGCAAGTTGCCAGCGTCAAGTCACAGCGGCCAGTGTCAAAATCAAGACCAATATTATTCAAGTTCTTTTTTCTGGTGGACTAAACAAGACTTGTTTTTAGAGTTCCATACCTCTAAAGGAAAACAACGGAACCACATAGGATTATTTTGTTTTTTATTAACCGACTTCAAAAAAGGAGGAGGTCCTCAATTCGTCGGTATCTTTTTTTTATGTATGTTCAGCGATCATTCGTTACTGCGTTGACCGATTTCGATAGTTATTTTTTTGTTTGAAAGATAATACTTTCAGGATGATCCCATATAAATTTGGTTGAATTCTAATGATGGGATCTATTAGAAAATCATCAAACATTGCATGAACTCCGTACCACGCCAACTAATTTTAGTATCTATCTTACCTAATATCTTTGCCAAATGTGAACCGATTTTGATGATTCTTTTTTTAATGAATAGCTTACACTTTAAAAATACTATAATCAAACATTTTTGGAAAAAAAATCACCCCTAAGGGTGGAAAAATAGGAAATGAAATCGGTGTTCAGCAGTTAAATTATGTTTGCACTCGTAAGATTTGTTTTGATTAGGATTTATCTCTAAAATAGATGAAATAAGTTAATTTTATAAAAAAAATAAAAACCGACTTCAAAAAACTAAAACGCTAAAACTTATCTTAACACTTACGTACCTAATCAGTTACTTTTGGAGTCGGTGCCAGTCGATGAGAGATTTTATGTTTTCGTTTGCACCGACTCCAAAAGTAACTGATTAGGTACGTAAGTGTTAAGATAATTTTTAGCGTTTTAGTTTTTTGAAGTCGGTTTTTTTTTTTTTTATAATTATGTTTAGATTAATAAAAAAACAAAATAATCCTATGGGGTTCCGTTGTTCTTGCGAAATATGGCAGATTTAATTGTTTGTCTGCTACTGCTGTAAAATAAAGGTCAAGTCAGGTAGTGAAAAAGGGTCAACACAGATAGTGTAATTTTTTAATATCTCTAAGAATTTGAACCAAGTAATAATTTTAAAGTTATTCATTAGTTAGTTAATTACTTCTGATCGTTAAAAAGTGTAGTTTTATTTAAATTTAAAAAAATCGCAGTTCGGTGTCTCCTCCTTTCGGTATTAAAATAGTTGTTGCTTATTTTTGAACAAAAAATGTTATTAGTTTTATACCTTTTTGAAATGTCCATTAAGCAAGTAATATATTTAGGCCAAAGTTGAAGATTTTTTTTTTCATAAAAATTAAATGAAATGATATTTTTTTTCTCAAGTTTCCCTTAAAATAATTAAGAAAATTTAACTTTCCTGAGATAGATCAATTCTTCGAGAATATTTTACAACAAGAATAAGAAAAATATCTGCTCATTTGTACACACAGCAACAAGCGGTAGGCTCAAAATTGGGGATTTAAAAGTAAACATTTAAAAAATCGCATCTCTGTAATGGTGATACTTTTATTAAAATGGTTTTTTTTTGTATAAATGATCATCCATTAGTCTATCGTCTATCATCTTAAGTTTGGCACGCACTTTTTGGGACACCCTGCATATTAAATATACCCATAAAGATCAAACAAGCGAATGCTCATTATATCGAATTCTCTTTAAGTAAACCGAGACCGGACATCCTTTTGTTGCTTTATCTTTGTTCGCAGGGATTCTAGGGATGGTCTAAGAATGTTTGCTTGAAAACGACTGATAAGCATGCAAACAGTTTCTTAGGAGGTATGCAAACTTGCTGCCAGCGGATACAAAATAATATCTCATAATCAGGCTCAGTTGTGTGCATCCGGAAAGGCTTGCGGAGCGTAGCGTGTCATTCCCCTTTCTGTGCTTACGACCAATTGTGGATTGATGTCGGCTGATTTGATGATTAGTATGGTTTACACCAAAATAACAAGGATATTAAATAAATAATACAATTGCTCTTGTTCTGTTAATGATAGTGACGTTCATTTAGTTTAAATCGACTTTTAGGCGAGACACGAGAAATTTCGGGTGCTACAGTAATTTTTGTTAGTATATTTATGATTGAACCTTGCATCAGAAACAACCCCAAGCAGCAGCAGTACAAATAATAAAATAAAAAAGAAATCCCATTAGTTTTGTGGAGTTACTAGGTATCCCTTGAATGTTTTCCAAAGATGCATGAGTATTCCCTAGTTACACTAACACTGTGTAAGTGTGTGTTGAGCTAAAATTAGAAAAACGTTTTTAATGTCTAATAGCAAGCTTTTCCAGACAATCCGATGCGTGCTGGTGCTTAGAAATAGACTACTTGGTTTTCACATAGTTCAAATGTATCTTATTAATATTATAATATATTTTTGGATATTTGTGCCATAACGGCAAACGGAATTACCTAAAAGGTAGGTTCACGCTACAACGTGTAACTCCGAATACGAAAAACCCCTTTGGGGCTAATTTTGGTTAATAAATACCACTTTTTCTTTACAATACCAGACTAAAAATTTTAAAAAAAGAACCTATATTTACTTCTTAGTCACGTGACATCATTTTTATCGAATCTTATTTCGATGTTGTTCCTAAAAAAAGTTGGTGTATTTGACCAGCAGGATCATCTCCATAAGAGGTTTTGCATGCTTGAAGTAAATGTTGTAGAGATTGATCTAACTTAAAAGATAAATTTTATACCGTTTTTATGTTCCCGAGGCCTTTTTTGGCTTAATGATGAACTACGCAGACGAAGTCGCGGGCCGAAGCTGGTACCAAAATAAATACAAAGAAAGGGATAGTGTTTTAAAGACTTATTTATAAACGTGACTTAACTTTAAGAAGGTTAAAAAAAAAAAAACATTTTTTAAAGTAATTAACACTATTTAAAGCTAATCAACTGATTAAGCTGTTACTTGGTTGAGTAGAATCATGACTTGAAAAAATAATTAACCGCTGCACCTCTATAGCAGTTAATCAATAAAAATGGCGTCCGTCTAACAGCCAAGCAATTTATATGTACTCTGACATATTTTGATGCCCGCATGAGTTTAGTGTTTTGTCAAAAGTGTCAAACCTATTTTTTATTTGACATTTGGCAAGAACATAGATTCAGGCGTAGCGAATTCTAAGTCTATGGGCAAGAATAACCGGCAAACAGCCATATTACTGCCACAGTATATTAAGTCACTACCATTTCTATCATATAAGGAGTACTTAACAAAACAAAATTTCATTGGCGGTTCAGAATACAAGAATCTTAATTACTGTTTAAGGATCAAGTTGTTTTTGGTATTGCTTAGAAGTAGTTTTATCAATAACCTAAAGGTATAGATCTTCTATATAACTTTCCAATCAATGTTTTAACCTTAGAGTAAGATGCTTGGTAAATCCATACTTAGCTACCGCCTAAAGGTAATCTGTCTATGAGTTTGTAGGCATTGTCGTTTCAGTAAGTTTGAGAGTAAAACGGGGGTGAACTACTTACAGGTTATATTAAACAAATAAATGATACATGATAACATGAAACAAGTCCATAAATAAGGTCCTATTTTTTAAATTAAATTTATTTTAGAGGATTTAAATCCTCAAATACAACAATATTTTGAAGAATAACATTAAAATGAACATACATCTTCTGTGCATGTACTATAACGTATTCTGTGATAGTATCGACATAGTTTGTTAAGCGATCGAACTCCTTATCCCTTTGTGTGCACTAAGCCGTATGGTCTACTTCCCCTCAAAGAGACGGCTCTCTGAATGCTATAAAGGCTAATACATTGAGATATCTATGTTTCAATAAGATAAATCCTATTCAATCTATTTTAAGTTAATCTTCTATGTGATGTTCAATGAATAAATGGAAAAAATCCACCTTTATGTTGAAATGCGTTTTATTTTACAGTGTGTTTGCGATTATTACAGCCCCTTTTTGTTATGTTAGAAAGAATACCTTCGCAAACAAAAAAATATGCATGCAATGTATATGAGGCCCACTTTTATACGAGTTGCACCAACGCATATTAGGGAGTTGTGTTAAGTAATAAACATAAACAAAAACTTTGGGCCATACAATTTAAATTACTAAGTAGGTAGATAACAATATTATAATCAGTAAATATTAATAATACGTTGCATTATAATTTTAGTTTTTAGTCATATTATTTTATATCATCATTATTTCAAGTTATTATTAGTCAAATTATTTAGTCAATTCCTTAACACTATAAAAACTACTTTCTAAAAGCCACTCAAACAATTTCTTTTTAAATAATATTGGTACCAGTGTTGTTATATTTCCTGGTATTTTATTGTAAATTTTTATACACATATTTAAACAATTTTTCATGTAAACTGTAGTCCTGGGAGAAAAATGCAACACAAGTCGATCAAGTTTTGAGATATGGACTTATTATTTGAGGCAATAGTACAAATAGGCAAAGGACATTTGTAGCACAAAAAAGAGCATGCATAAGAGCCATCTTTGGGACTGCGCCTGACATGTCATGCAAGCCATTTTATAAGCTACTTAATAATATCTAGCCTATACCTTGCCTAAGTTCTCTCCATCCGCCAATTATTCATCCTGCATACTGTAATACAAAAGTACTCCCAAACTCCCTACGATCCCTCACACCAAACTCATCATAGACGAGCTGAACTTGTCTGCCGCATTCTGTGTCCTCGGACCACACCTGTACAATAAATTAAGCCGCCACTTACAAAGTTACAGATGCATTCTATGAACAAAATATTTTGCAAAAAAACTGTTCAAGCCTGGCTGAAGCATAGGTCGTATGAGGAAACAGAAGAACTATTAAGGATAGTTAAATAATTTTAGGCAATAGTATAAGAATGAACTAGTTAGTTGTTTAGTCTTGCTCCTCGTTTATATCGGTTATTTATTTTTTGTTATTTAAATACTCAAGTTTAAGCAATTTATACTACAGTAAGTTCAAATATGATGCCTGAGATACAAGTAATTATTTACTTAGTTTAGGTATTTAAAATCACCAACCTGACCTATATGCCTATGTGTAATAATAACTTATTATTATTATGACTTGTAAGCATACACCTTGCGTAGTAGGTATTAATATAGTTAGCAGCGTAAGCATAATTATCTCGTATCACCAGCACATTATTTATTTTGTAAATATAATGTTTTTATACAATTAATATCAATGTATGTAGCTTAAGTTTTTATACTGAATAAACTCTTACTTTACTTTACTACATATTCTGGAAATCGAGATGTTTGTGAAATTAAACCAACATTACTTCAAAGGTGCCAAGGACTTATTTCCTAGAAACACGAGGGACTGTGGCAGGTTGGTCATTGATGCAATTCCAAAAAGCCCTCGATTTAAAAAAAACTGCTACTATATGTGTACCAAATATATAATAAGATACCACAGAATATAAAACGCATGCCTGGTACTGGTTTCAAGGTAGCACTGCATAAATGGCTAATTGAATGTGTATTCTACTATTCGTAGATTATAAGCACTAATTTGTTGTTTACAATTATTATTATTGTTATTCTGTTTAGCATTTTCAAACTTTGACATTTGTATATAAATTTTGAATTGATTTGTATATTTTAATTTTAAATTTAATATAACATGTTTACATGCGATTGTACCATATACTTTATGCACCACAAATTGTTTTCTTTGATTTTGTATTTTCTTTATGGTGAGTAATAAATGATTATGATTATGATTATGATTAGTGTCTATAGCTGAATAAGTGAAACTAATTTAAAATTGTGATCTTCTTAATGTACCTTGTTCAATGGCAAATAAATTATTCTCATTCTCATTCTTATAGAACGAAAATAAAAAGTTACTATGTCAAATCTGTTACAACCACATGTTTACTTGTCAATGTCATTTTTAGGGTTCCGTAGCCAAATGGCAAAAAAACGGAACCCTTATAGATTCGTCATGTCTGTCTGTCTGTCTGTCCGTCTGTCCGTCCGTCCGTATGTCACAGCCACTTTTTTCCGAAACTATAAGAACTATACTGTTGAAACTTGGTAAGTAGATGCATTCTGTAAACCGCATTAAGATTTTCATAAAAATATAGAAATATAATAATAAATTTTGGGGGCTCCCCATACTTAGAACTAAAATTCGGATTTTTTTTTTCGTCAAACCCATACGTGTGGGGTATCAATGGATAGGTCTTTAAAAATGATATTGAGGTTCCTACTATCATTTTTTTCTAAACTGAATAGTTTGCGTGTGAGACGCTTCCAAAGTGGTAAAATGTGTGTGTCCCCTGTTCCCTGTAACTTCTAAAATAAGAGAATGATAAATCTAAAAAAAATATATAATGTACATTACCATAAAAACTACCAGCGAAAATTGGTTTGAACGAGATCAAGTAATTAGTTTTTTTTTAATACGTCATAAATCGTAAACCGCAATTTAACTTTCGTAATGTTATGGATTTCATTTTGCAATAAAAATACCATAACTATGACTCGATTGTCGTGATGGGTGAACTTTTACTCATAACGGTACCTACAGGTTTGTACGGAACCCTCGGTGCGCGAGTCCGACTCGCACTTGGCCGGTTTTTTCGTACTTTCTACGAATAGAAATCTAAAAACGATTGGCTAGGGTAGGACTGTTTGTAATAAAATAATTCACGGAATGAATTTTTAAAGATTGAGATTTTAGGTATTCGCCTGTGAATCTTGCAATTTAGTATTCATATTAGAATTCGCATGATTCTAAAATACGTCTCCAGGTGGATATAGAAAGCGATCTTTTCGAAGCGACAAATGATTAAACACGTGACACTAATACTAAATCAAAGTGTCATGTGGCTTATCGGTGGACAATTCGTTATCGAAGGGTTATGAATTGAGGGCCTGGTAGGCAAAAATATAAGGGTGTCTATTCAATTAAACATATGAAAATTGGTGTATTATCTCACCATTATCAGGACACGCAGTATACTGGACACCGCAGAAGTTTCTCTCCATCCTGATGCAGATGCCATAGTCCTGGTTGCTGAGCTGCAGTCCTGATGTTGGGTCGTAGTTAAACGAACGCAGCTGACCTGACACTCCAGTGTAGTATTGGAGGCACCCCTCGTCAGCTAGAAAATATATCCGAATCACAATCTTCGCGCATTCTTCTTAAACTAGCAAGTTCAATGTAATGGTGTTTTTCAATGTAATGGTGCAATGTGGTCAACAGCTATTGATATTTACAAATAGTAGTAGTAGTGTAGTTGAAAATTTTTGTGAGTGAGTCGCCCTAAGGATCTCGAACTAAATGAAACAAATAAGGAAGTTCAGAACCCTCGTGAGCAAGTTTGACACTTGGCCAGTTTTTTATTATAATTTATGCTTCATTGTGTAGGTTAGGACCTATACATATAGTTAAGTTAATAAAGCATAAATTATAATAAAAAACTGCAATGGAATCACCCCATAAAATAAAGTAAGCTAATATAGGTATTACTCGTAGCTTACTTTATTTTATTCCATTGCTCATCATTATGCAACTACCTACTTTTATTATGGAATCAATATCGAAATCTTAAAAAAGTTGAACCTACAATTAAAGCTGATCGGCTGTTTAGTATGGGGAAGCGTAACAATTTTTTTGCGATTTCATATTGATTACATTATAAAAAATTGTTGTATTTGAGCAGAAATGGAAGTTAAAATAGGACCTTATACTTAGTCTGGCCATAAATACTGTTACAATTAAAAATAAACAAAATATTACATTTGAGTTAGGAATCTGTCATTTTTATAATATGATTGTTCATTGGGTTTTCTCATTTTGGTGCCAAAACATTGTACAATATTTTGCGATATTAAAATGGAGTGACCCGTAATAAAGAGAACCGAATCGCTGTGATTGCATTACACTAAGTAGGTATGGAGCCAAATGCAATTTTTAAAACTCTCCATACGCTTGGTACTAGTAAAATGTTTGTGTACCAGGCTATTAATAGGTACAATGAGACCTCTCTCTCTCTGTTTGTGACAGAAAAAGATCTGGCCGTCCACGTAATGTTCGTACGAAAAAGGTGGTTAAAGCAGTAAGGGAAAGAATTCGAAGACATCCTGTCCGAAAGCAAAAGATTTTATCTCAGGAGATGAAGATAGCACCTAGGTGCTATCTAGGTGTATTTTAAAAGATGACTTAGGACTTGCAGCCTATAAGAGACGTACTGGTCATGAAGAATAGGGTGGTAAAATCGAAAAAACTACTGAAGCGGTACGGTACGGTACGCAAAGGGAGGTCACAGAAAAAAATGTTTACGGATGAAACGAAAATTTTACAATTGAGTAACATTTCAACAATCAAAATGACCGTATTTATGCTCAAAGCTCTAAGGAAGCTTTTCAATTAGTCGACAGTTCCCAACTGGTCAGTTTTAGAGACTACGGCTTGCTCTAAACGCCATGATATTTTGGAGTCCATAAAACAATTCGTACGATTGGCAGTGAAGAATTTTCCCATGGAAAGAGTGCTTCTATTGATAACAGGCCTCAACGTTTAAAGGAGAGTTTTAAGCCAATGGAGAACACTTCGAATAAGCTTTTAATATTTTAAATTGTTTTATATTTATGTATTAAACTAGTAAAAACACACGCTGTAAAAATAATAAATGTTCCTATTTGCAATAGATTTTGTTTTATTTGTTTTAGTATTTATGGCAAGACTAGGTATAATTAGTCTTAAGTAGTTGAGTTTGCAAAATATGAAAACTGCGTTCTGTAAATTGTTTTAGACTAAGAAAAGCTTGCAGATAATGAATCTGGATGTTGCCGGAAAGTTTGTTAGTCCATTCTTTACGTCTCACCCCTGTAAAAATCAAATAAGTTAAATTTATTTAATAAATGCTTTTAAGGCGTTTCAATGCTTATTCTAGATACGTAATCCAATTTATAATGTCTGTTACTTTTGTTTTAACCTTAAAAACTTTAAACTTTAAATTTTAAACTTTAAACTTTAAACTTTTGTTTTAAATGAAGCACTCCAATTAAACACTCAGATTAAAAAAAAACGTAAATTTGTATTTATAAAATGCTGGCAAGACCTCGAAATAGTAACTTTGTATAGTGACGGCCGTAAAGAATACACTTCCTCACCGCCAACAGGAATCGTGTTGTAAGAGGCGACTAATTCCTGTAGCACGAGACGGGCAGCAGCGTCTGCGTGCGATATGTTATAAAAAACTGCGCTCGCCAACCCGCCTGCCAAGCGTGGCGAGTATTAGCAATCGGGGGGATTGTTGAACGACATTAGGGGAGGCCTGTGTTCAGCAGTGGACGTTCATGGCTGAAATGATGATAGTGCAGGCATCCACTAAGAAAGGATTATGGAAAATTTCACCCCTAAAAAGGTTAAAAGGAGATAAAAGTTAGTATGAAAGTCGGTCAGATTCGAAGTTGGGATCTTTAAATATTCAAAAACGCCGAGACATGTATTTATTAATTTTAATCGCCAGCTGAAGGATTTTTATACTAAATTTCATTCCTTTAACTTTTACTCTCTTATGGGCGGAATTTTTAATAGTGCATTTGTTAACTAAGGAGTGAAAGTAACTCATTCAGTCCCTAGTACGCTCGGGCGCCAATAGTTCGAGGGACTAAATAAGTCTTTAACCCGAGGTAAACACTGTGCTTTTCATTACGAATACAAGGAAAGCAAAAATAGAAACATGAATAAGCTGATGGAAAATGAATCAATTTTAACAAAACCGTACCAAAGAGTATGCAATCACTACGTTCTACAACTCGAAAAAACAAATGAAGATCGGATTGCCGCTTTCCCGCCTATTTTTTTTCTGTGGCCGGCCAGCTATTCAGCCATTACTTTTTATTTTCATCATTGAAAAAATAGTAAATATTTGGCCAAATCTGTTATTTTAAAGAAATAATTAAACTTAAACTTAAAATAAGGTCATTAAAAAAATCTTTAGTTAATACTTTACTATAAGTTACATAATTAAATTTTACATCGCGCTGTTATTAAGTGGCTGTATAGAAAGTTATAACATGGTTCAATAGATATGTAAAATTAGAACTAGTTTTTTCCTTTTATAATTTGACAGCTGTCAGTTGAAAATTATTCTCCCTAGGGCTGAAAAGTGTTACTTTCAACCCGCTCCTCAGGCAACTTCAGACCTACTTTCCGAGTATGAGTAATGAAAAATACATTCCTTACTGGAAACCTACACTATAGGTAGGTAGGTATCTACAAGTGTGTGCACAATTTCAAGTCTTTAGGTCCAGCCACTTTTTGTTTATACAGATTTGTTTTCTTATATTTAGGAGTTTAATATGAGTGCCTTATTTTTGTGACAGTTAGGGTTGCTATACACATAAGCGGGCCGGCATTAATCGCTAAAATCGAATATAAGTATGTAGATGAATGTTCGATAATCACAAACCGCTTGGCTGCCACACTAATCTAATCTTAATAACTACCCGATCGGCACATGTCGAACGAAGGCTAACAAAGCCGAACGTAATGTAGTAGTTGCTACGAGTCGGCTGTTTCATTCCACAAATACTGCCGAATCGAATGATGTGTTGACCCGAATGAACTACCCGATCGGCACAAGCCGATTGAAGTCGAACAAGTGCAGTAATTGCTTCGGGTCGGCTTTATTGTTCGACAAATACTGCCGAACTGACAATGCCGGCCCGCTTATGAGTGTAGCAATCCTAACACATAATCATAAATTAGAAAATATTACTAGAATAAGCATTAAAATGGCTCCAAAGTATTTGTTCAATCGATTTATCATATTTTGAACACGCAACTCCAAGTAGATCCCGGTCTATTACAGTGTATATCATGACACGACAGTAAAAAATGTAAAGAATAAGTACAATTTATTTTCCATATACCTATTTCAAGTGCAAGTTGATTTTGGCCAGATGCTCGTATAATCCCTTTGGCATTTAGATGGCACATTACACACTTCACCAGAATGTTTCAACTAAGTCGTGGGGAACCTAAAGCTATTTGAGTCACAATTTTGAATTCTGTGACTGCATTAATCCGCTGACTTAACAGTTGCACATTGCTATTATCAGAGTTGTGCTGTTCGGGGATTTCTACTTGAAATGAAGGTTTATATTATATGAATACCCTGTAGGGATTTGCTTACGACGTGCCCAAACCGCCCGCCCTTGCACGACATCAACGGGCTTTTGTAATATCGCCGCTGACATATTTATTAGACATTAGCAACATGTGAGTTCAAATTTCAAGGAGAATACTTAAAATTTTATTAAAACGCTTGCATAACAGTTCTAAGTGATCCAATAATATTAGTTATTTTTTTATACTTAAGTGTTAAACAATACGTCAGAGTTCAAGTAATTCTGAATTTTCAAGCTCATTCTTGCAAAAATGGCTTAAGACAATTTTCTTTAAAAACAATCGAAATCTATATAATACATAAAAATCTATGTAATCCCTTAATCTTAAATAATGATAAATAAGTTGATTGACGCCTCAGCCATCAGGCTAAATACTAGTTACCTTACCTGTTCCAGTCCAGATAAATAGGTGCTTCATGTAATATTATTTTTACTAAACTAAACTTTATTGCACAAATTAAAATCGTACAAAAGGTGGACTTGTTATTTGAAGGAAGGTTGGACTTTCATAGCATAATTTGAGGTTTTTTAACTCAAATTGAGTACTAAATTCTAAAGTAACATAGGTACTGTTGTACACTTACAAGGACTTACATATTGAGCACTAAATGTGACTGGACTGGAACAAAATAAATACAAATAAGTAGTTTATTTGCCATTAAATAGAGTTAAGACAATACTCTATTTAATGGCAAATAAACTACTTATTTGTAAGTGTACAAGAGTACCTATGTTACTTTAGAATTTAGCACTCAATTTGAGTTAAAAAACCTCAAATTATGATATGAATCCTATGACTCCTAAGACTGACTGAGTAGAGTCTCAAAATTAGCACTAAAAGACTAACTGTCGCACTCAGATACTTTACTTAACTTTAATGGTTACTTAATAAAAACCTGTGAAATACCATACTAAGAAAGATAATTATTGAATGAACAAAAATGTTAATCAACACTCTATTTTGAAGGCCATGGAAATGAGACAATTTGGTAATTCTATTGTAACGCGGCCACATGTGGGTTGCTTGAGCTTAAGATTAATTGGCGTCTCTGAGTGCGTCAGTAAGTATTGCACACTTTGCAATAACAAAGAAGCAGAGGGGAGGGAGTTATAGCCATAATAATTGAGTTGAAATAACAAAAAATACCTTTGTAAATGGTGCTACAGGGTATCTGGGTGACTTTGACCTTCCACATCCTCTCAAAAGAATTCCCGCTGGTGACGAAGGTTAGTTTTACAGGGTTAGTAGTTCCGATTCCCGCGTCAACATACACTGCAAGAATTGTATTTGATAAACTACGCGGACAACGTGATTTATACAGGATATCTTATTTTAAATTAAATTAAATTAAAGGGATACAGGCGTGAAGTACAAACTGATACATGATGAGGATAGGAAATAGTCCATATTCGTTTTATTTTTGTGCAAGATTTTTACCGGATCCTGTTAACACCATTCGATAACAGAATGGAAATATTTCCGTCTTTTTATGTGACCTCACTATTTTATGAAGAAGATGCATTGTCCACTACAATATTGATCTGTAGTTAGGCTCGTTAGATTAGTCACAGTTATTAGATAGCCAATAAATCATGATCAGGGTTTGAAGATAGATTTAAAAGGTCCCTAATCAACGCTGGAAACCAGGACATCACAGTCAACATACATCTAACTTAGGTAGTGTTATTATTCATTACTACGAGTATAGCTGGTATGTTGAATTGATGTCATTAGACAAACATTCAATGACCCCGTTGGTGTAGCGTGGTGATTCGTCTTAAACGTAAATGTTCAAGTGTCTATTCCAGGTTTGGGTCATTTTTTTTTTTTTCTAAATATGCTCATGTCTGGGTTTGCTGAGAGATGCTTTAACAAAGTTTGTTGTCTGGTACACTCGTTACACAACAACGTTAGTTATTTACTTCAAACCCATATTAATTGGTTGATTGTCTCGTGCATATTATAAAAAATGAGTAGTTACTTAACTGTGACTCCCTTGGTTCATGCCACAAATGGTGGGGATAGGATTGCCTCCAGACACGATGAACTGATCCTGGTTGCAAACGTGGTTCATGGATTCAGGTCCTGCGATGCTGAAGCGATTAAAGTCTAGCCTGGGAAGTGCAAAACAAGTTATATTAGAGAAGATTTTAGGAGTTAACAAGCGGCAGTTACATTTTTTTCATCATTTCAGCCATAGGACGTCCACTGTTAACAAATATGTCTACCTGAGACAAGTGATCCAGTTAGGTAGATCCAATTTTGAGAAGGAGGTCAATCGTCGAATCCATCTCGGATGGGCAGCTTTCGAGAAACTACACAACGTCTTCTCATCCAAATTACCTTAGTGCCTAAAGACGAAAGTCTACAACCAATGTGTGTTACTAGTGATGACTTAAGGAACTGAAACGTGGCCTCTTACTATGGGCCTCATAAGAAAGCTCGAGGTCGCACAGCGTGCTATGGAAAGGACTATGCTCGTTGTTTCCTTGCGAGATCGAATTAAAATGAGGAGATCCGTGCAACGAACAAAAGTCGCTGACATGGCCCAACGGATTAGCAGCTGAAGTGGCAGTGGGGGCGGGGCACATAGTACGTAGAACTGAAGACCGATAGGGCAGAAAAGTTCTAGAATGAAGACCACGTACCGGCAAGTATAGCTGCTAGTTATATTCGTCAGTCTTCTGTATAACTTGCCGCAGCGTATGGATGTGGTCTATCGTATTAAAGCTTTTTTGGAAACCGGTGAAAGGCTGGATTCATGGAACCTACATGCAAGACGATTTGTGATGACCCTTGAAAATAGCTTGCAGACAGGCTAAGAAGTAAAATGAGTCTGTTATTTTTCAGTAACGTGGTATCCCCTTTTTTAAAGAAGAACACCACCGTACTTCGATTTAATACCTCCGGCATTATTGCCTCGAGCAAGACGGAGTTGAAACGTTTCTGAAAAACTTTCAGTACAGGTGTTCCACCCGCAATGAGAAGCTCTTATGTTTTTCTGTCACTCGTCGCCTAATTGTTTCTAAGCTGTTTGAGGGCCACCCTAATCTCGTCCACTACTGAATATAGGCCTCTTTGAATTGACTTCCAGATTGACCGGTTGGAAGCGGCCTGCATCCAGCGTTTCCACCTCGTGGGTGGACGTCCCACGTTGCGCTTACCAGGATGTGGTCTCCATTCTAGAACCTATCTGCCCCATCTCTGGCCCAATGGTAAGTACCTCAGAGATAGCGACACCAAGTCCGGTATGGTCGCCTCTGGGCTACGGAGGTCATCGAAGTAGATATAACTACACAATTTGGAAGGGGTCTGCCTTTTCTTAATTAGAATTATCTATGAAAACTAGTAACAATGACAATGTCATCTGAAGCTTGCTACGCTTGCAAGTGCATTTCATTAGCGTGAAGTTTGAAACATCATGTCAGAGAGATATTCTAAAAATTATTGATTCGGCACCAATTCAGTCTTTGCAAGTGTCTAGTGTGTAAGTGACAGCCCTGTGGATATGTGCGGGATAATGCTATGAAAACTACGTCTAGTGGAAGATTACGGAATTTACAATACGCCGGGTCTTAAGGTACCTGATTTGGCAGACGTCAGGGTGTGCTTTGATGACGGTGAGCTCGCAGGAGCCAGTGCCATCGTATGTTGAAGGGTAGCCGGAATTCACAAAGTACGTTCCGTTCTCTGACGTAGAACTCCCACAGGATGTCATGACTGGTGAAAGAGAGTAATTAAACTGATGTAAAAATACTCTTATCTGACACATATTATATCACCACCTTCAACCTAAGCTGGAGAGGCGACGACATAGAGCACAGGCCTAACCTATATTTGCTTTGTTCTGACATACAAGTACTACTGTTAGAATTTCAAACAAAATGTCAGTTCTAGAAAGAACTTGCTCTGACGTCTTATATCCACGGCACGGAGAGCAACCCCACAGATCCTCCGTTCAGCTGAACTAACTTTATTCATTCTCTCTCTCTCTCTCACTCAGGAGGTGACTTTGCCTGCCCAATGTGGCTCCGGTCTGCCCGCTCTAAAGAATAAAAATAAGAATAAGAATAAAAATGTATTTATTTGTCTCAAAGCAGATTACAGTTACAACAGAATAGTGTGAAGCTTAATATTGTAAAACAAGAAGTAAGAAGTTGATATTGCGGTGAACGACATGAGGCCTATTTTATCAGGGGTTGCTCCAGCCTCCCCTAAACAAGCCAAATCATAACTACTATATTCAGTGACTTAACTTACAAATGCAGCAAAGTCCGAAACCGTTTGCGCAGTAACCGTTTGAGGATCCGCCCCGCGCCGAACACTCTCGCGCAGTCATGCAAGTCCCGTTGTCGCCTGATGCACCCGCGCATCCTCCGTTCGGAAACGTCACCACAGTAAAAAGGGAGAGAACTGGGGACAAAATTAGATTTAGATTAGTGACCCGATTAATATTTGTTTATTTATTATTTTATTCAGCTACAGTTAGATCTCAGACAGAGTTTCCAGTCAGTGACTTGAATGTATGGAAATTACAATAGTATACTACAATTGGTACTACCTACGGATTTTTTGCGATGTATATGTTACGCTCAAACAGCGCTACCATACAGACATGAAATAAATAAATAAACCCACAGATGCTTTAATGCATCATTGTGCTCTAGCGTTCATTTGTTCTATTTAAATGCCCTCTTCAGAGCACATACATACATCCTAAAACATAGTTTTGCCTTACCACCGCTTCAGGACCACATATTGGCTAGTGATAATAAGAATTTGCGCAACAAGATCAAATAAAAGCGGGAGTTTTCTATAACAAAATAAATAACTTTTCATAGCTATAGAGTATGTGCCCCATGATTAAACTAAATAATGAACTGTGTTATAGAGAGCCTAAGAAGCTTAATTAATATTATAAAATTTCATCATAAATTATTTTAACTGCAACATTTCGAAGCAGCGTTGGCCTTCTAGGTCCTATTGATAGGATGCTCCACTATCATATAATAAATTATTTAATTATTTGGAAGTATATTATTAACATCTAGCTTATTAGATAATAATAATTAATACTACTGATAAATTATAAAGTGAATGAATAAAAATGTTGAGTAGGGATATATTTAGCTTGATGCTGTTGTAATGTATGTGTGATAAGTAGTTGTTGTAATAAATACTTTAATTATTTTAAAATATATTTATTAATACTTTGCTTATAAATATAATTAATTATTCCTGTTATAACATAGAGTAAATTAATAAATATTTTGAATATGGATATATTTAGCTTAAACAATTACACACCCACAAACATTTACAAGAGTTAAAATTATGTCTTTGTTTGTCTACGTTTTAATACGACGGGCTCAGAAATAAAAAAGCATTGCTTAATAAACTACACACAGTACTACAATTATGTTTCATAAAATAATATGCAGTTTTATAGTGTTAACTTTCGCTCGGCTATTATTGCTTATAAAAACACATACATTGACCATTTTGCAAATTTTTGTTGAAGGTTCGAGGTTTTACCTTAAAGAAATGAGAAAAAACGCCTAACTTGATTTTTAGCTTTAACGGATTACCGAAGAGAAAGAACAATGACAGATAGTCTTATCTAATTGGAATTGGAGACTGGTCAGATGCGGGTGGAATGTTTGGAGGAAAATAACGGAAGATCATCAGTGAAAAAACGAAAAGCATAACTACTTACAGCGGCTTTCTTTCTGCATGGGTGGCCAAAATCTAGATTCGGCTTTTTGCAAGTCTTGATTCGGCTTCTTCGTGTGACCACCCCATTTCGGCATCGATACCCCATTTAGTATGCCTCTTCCTTTAAACCCCTGACCGACTCGGTTGGCATTGATATCAATACCTCCACTCAGTTGTGAGAAAGTCAACAGTACCACTGAGATTGCTAGCTTCATGTTTCACTAGGGTTAGAAGTAAGAGATCGTTTGAACTGCTATTTAGTTTGTTAGTACTATTTATAATATTGTAACAGGAAGGGGAACAATGAAACAAATTTCTCCTTTTATTGTTAAGGTAAAGTGACAATAGCAGTTTAGTGCTAATTTCTTTTGGCGTTTATTTGCGTTGCACGCATGCGTGCTCGCCAGCTTGGAACGAGTAGGTTTTAGTAGGTGTACAGTAGGCTGACAAAAATATGACGGCATTGCGCGCGCGCCGTTCGCCGCACGCTGTTTGCTGGTCGATAAGAAGAGAGGCCATTACCCCTTGAAGGTCACACTGAAAACGAATGTAATCTTCCTGGCGCTGACTTTAGTTACAACTCACTTTATGGCACCGTTGATTGGGTGTGGTGCGCGCACGCATTACGCATTTTCTCGATGCACTCACTACAGTATTCATCTGGCAACTCTACATTAACTTAAAGTCAACATCATCACCATCAAACCACTACTCTACTCTCTACTCTCAATGTAGGTACTGTGCCACTGAGCCTGATCCTGTTATTTCAATTTCAATAGTTATTTGCATCTGTACAAATTGTTGCTGTTTATAAAATGCACCAGTACAGATATTACTGATAAAATTGACAAAAAAAAAGTTAAATAAAAACATAACAAACAAAATCTAACTTCTTTGGAAATGCTAAAAAGCTAAAATTGCAATTGTGTGGATCACGAGCACTAATAATAGTAAGGCTAGGATTGGAAGTAACCCCACCGAATACTACTTACACTGTGATATTACGCAACTTTATTTTTATAACATTTTATTTTTATCACCATTGATTGTCTTATTTTAGGTTCAGCTTTTTCAACGGCAACGAAAATGTTTTTGAAAACTTTCAGACTGGAAACTTCTTGGAAAGAATAATGGCAAGGTTCCATACAATGTTTTAAGTACCTAAAAATTATTTGAAGCGGCTACGATTGAAAAAATGTTTAAATGATAGCAATTGCACTGCATAATCATAATCAATAAGAATTTCGTTTTATCGAAGCCACAAAAAAAAAACTATATTTTTGTATTTTCAGATTATATCGAAATGAACAGCTTTAATTTCCTGAAATATCTACTCATATAACGTTCCTAAGACACAACTAGGTAGTCAAAAATAAAACAATACTGCCAAAAAAACAATCTAAAACATATACTGTTTCACATGGTTTTTTTTCTTTTATTATTTAGGAACCTATTCATCGCGTAAGTAATCTTTGTATAAAAATAAAATGCACCGTTTTCAATGCAATGCAATGTTTCGTTGTTTCCTGTTCAAAGCGTAAGGCCCGGTTTCCACCAAAGCGGAGAGGAGAGGAGCTGTGCTTTCATACAACTCCGCTTGGGTTGTCATTAGTATGAAAACACAGTTTCCTCTCGTCTCAGCTTTGGTGGAAACCGGACCTTAAGCAGGGTACTCATCTAGCCGTGTAGCATGTAATGTATATGATACTGTATCGGTGCGAGCTAACTGCCCTCCATGCGTTCGCAGCAGGCTCGCGCCTTCGTACTCACTTGATACAGACAGACAGACAGGCTAGATGAGTACCCTGCTTTACAGACTAATAATAATGGTTTAATGTTGCACACACACACACAGACATTCATCATTCATTTATTCTGCTAGGGGATAGTGGTTATGCTGTTACAAATTATTGTCTGACACCCCTTGCATAGACTACTACAACAGCAGAAGAATTATTTAATGAAGCTCAAATTCGAACCTGAAACCCCATTGAAAGGACATTTGGTGTTCTGAAGAGAAGGTTCCCTGTATTAGCACTCGGTATTCGTTTGGCACTTACAAAAGTGCAGCATATATGTGTTACTGCAACATTATGCAATATATTTATCTCCGCATGTTGTGCCATACATTCATTATTTTAATAATTTGTAGCAAGGGGTAATTAAACAAATTGCATAAATAAAATGTGTTTTATTTACTTAAACTTTAAAAAAATACCAAGTATGAAAGCAAATCAAGAATACGCTGGGTACTATTAAAGTAGTAAAAGCCTAATTTTCCGAAAGTAAGATTTCCTCTTTCTTTTTCTTTGCTAATTCTATTTCTAATAATTGATTTTGCAAATCATAGTAGCGTTTTCTTGATTTGCTTTCAGCAATAATGGCTTGTAGGTGTTCTTTTTTCATTTGACATATTTCCTTTTTATCATTTGCCAATTCAGTCCAGGCTTTGTTTGTCAATTGACCAGTATGATTGCGCTTTCGGTATCTACGGAAAGGATTTTCTTTGTCATCATCTGTTACTCATTGTAGCGATGGCTTTGTCTTTTATGTTTTTGGAGTGTAGTCACTTATTAAGTTCGTCCTCTTTCAAATCATTTTCCAAATAGATACTCTGAAAATAATAACAATAAAATTAAATTTTGTTAGTAAACAAATGTAGTGAAAAAGACGAGAAGAAACAGGTTGGTATTTAATATATTGACAACTTGTAGCATTACCTCACAGTCGTTCAAATTATATTTGTCATTAATGGTCATATCCACTGTGATATCGGTGATATCTATTGAATTCAATGGAGGCTTGATTTGGAGCTTGTACAGGAGTATCAGGTTGATAGTTACTATCACAAACAAACTCACTGCCAGCTGCTTGAACACTAATCAAGCTAAATATTCCTTCCTCTTCTTTGGTGAGGGTTGGAGGTGGCATTAGAGGACCTCCCCCCGTGCCAAGAGCATATTTTCTTTGGCCCGTCACCCTATTTTTCACAGTTTTTTTCATGTTGTCCCATTTTTTGCGAAGTGTTTCAACAGATTTTGAATTTAAAGATCTGCTGTTAAATTCAAAGCTAATTTCTTCCCAGCAGTTTTTTTTCGCCTTCCATGTATTAGCATCACTTTTTTATTTTCAATTATATGTGCTTTACTCAAGACTATATCTTTCAGCAGATTTATCTTGATTGCACTGAAGTTGGTGCATCGTTTTTTCTCCGTTCTAAAATGATTCTGAACAAGAAATAATATGTAGGTACCGAAACAAATAATCAAATCACCACAGTACCACACAAACAAATCACACGTGACCGACCTTACAAAACACAACAAAACGCTATATTGGCTATCTGTACCTATCTATTCAATTTTGACGACTTCTTTCTTTAAGCGACAAAAAACAAATTTACAATTACCTATCAGTAAAAATACCTGTTCAGGCTTCGCTTAGGGCTTGGCTCCTATTAATTCGCGTACTTGCGTAAGAAAATTATTATTTAACAACAAAACAGCCGATATTTTATTACCTACAATAGCATGTTGATTTTTGCGGGTCAAAAATAAACTACCACAAAAAGAAACGTTTTTTTGAGGAATCCACACGCCAATTTCAGATCGGATCTTAAGCGACCGAAATCCTCCACTTAGATTAAGGCTAGTTAGGGTGGACATTATTTGCCGCTTAACTTTAATCCTATATTGAAATACACATAAGTCGTTCTTATCTTCAATCCTGGAATACTTTAAGATAAGCTATTATTGAAATACCGGCCCTAAGTCGTTCTTATTTTCAATCCTGGATTACTTTAAGATAAGCTATTATTGAAATACTGGCCCTTAATGTGCCCCATGTAATACACAAAACAATGACAGCTCACCGTAAGCACCACCCAAAGTCTTGTATCCAACGAATTACACTACCGCGAAAAGAAGGTGGGAATGGGGTTATAGACATACACAACTTACACAATAAACTGATTAGAAATCTTAGACTTTTCTTTTTCGAAAAAGCACAACTCTCCAAACTTTATATATTATTATCTATTGCTCAATCCGACAAACATTTGACACCTCTCAACTTACACGACACTAACACACAAAAGAACGAATATATCACACCTGATCCTGAAAAAGTGGCTATGTGGAAGCAAAAGTCTCTGCATGGACGAAACTATTACGATCTGCACCAACCACATGTTGACAAAACAGCGTCAAAGGCATGTTTGCAGCATGGTGAAATGTTCCCTGAAACAGAGGCTTTCATGGTCGCCATTCAGGATTAAGTGATTGATACAAAAATTACCAAAATTACATACATAAAAAACAAAACAAGATTTTAGATGCATGTAGACGATGTCATAGCAGCCCCAAACACATTCAACACAATATAACGGTAGCTTGTAGAGCCATTGTACGAACAGACTACAAACATAGACACAATCAAGTAGTAAAAGTTCATCAACATTTCAAACAGCTTTCAAATTTCAATTTATTAAACAAAATCTACCATACTATAAATACCAACCTGATACAGTCTTTGAAAGTCAACATTACAAATTATATTGGGATAGGACCATAATAACTCATAAAACTATTCATTATAATAGACCCAATATAACTTTAATCGACATAATAAAATAGTGTACCTTATCGACATAGCCGTATGCAATACTCATAACTTGCAAACCATACACACTGAAAAAATGGCAAAATACAGTGACCTAGTAATTGAAATCAGAACACAGTAGCAAGTAACAACAGTTTTAGTAGTTCCCAATTGTAATATCTACCACTGGAGTAATCCCTAGACAACTACACACTAGCCTACAGAACCTCGATATAACCCTACCCATTTATAGCCAAACTGACATAGAACCAAGTTATATCGTCTTAAACTACAAATACAGGGAAAAATCTGAAAACTATAAATTTGTCATCAAACTGCGAGACTGGATTCCTAAACTATTTGTACGGAACCCTCGGTTGGCAAGTTCGACTGGCACTTGTCCGGTTTTTTTTCGTGGTGCGACTTTGGCCTTGTAGTCAAGCTTATTACCACTAAAGCGATTCACTCGTCTTACCAGTCATCCTTTAGATAAGGAAGTCTTATTTCTATTCGTAGTTAGTACTTTTCTGACAAAAAAATTAATTTACTGACACGAAATTTAAATCCAACTAGACGCCGAGCCGAGTTGCCATTGTGTTCCTCAACTTAGTCTTAGCGCTGCCTTGTGTAAAATCTATATACATAAAAATTAATCTCTGTTTCCCTTGGTCATCGCATCACGCGTAAACGGATGGAACAATTTCGCTAATTCTTTTTTGTTGTGTTAATTATTGTGAGGAGAAGGTTCTTTTATAAGAAAAAATTGAGAAAGTTGCGCAGAAAATCCTTTTTGAATAAACTAAAGACCACGCGAACGAAGTGGCGGGCAACAGCTGGTCTAAAATAATTATAGTCGTATTTGCGTTAGTTTTTACAATGTTACGCCGCACACTTTTAGAAAGTACCTACCTAATATCTGGCCATTTGCATCTAAGTAGGTCATACTCCACTAAAATATCCTGTATATTTTAGCAGAGTATTAATAGTTATTATTAGTATTATTATTATTGTATCTCTCCTACGGGAAATCACGGCGCGAAGGCCGGTCCTTTTGGAAGGCGTTCGTGGGGATACAGATCCAACACGAAGAGGTCCCTTTGAGATACGATAATGAGTTGGGATATGTACACCTAGCGGATACTTTCTCTGCCTGTACTATTGAGAAGATACAGCCAAAAACAGCACCCGCTAGGTGCAAGGACTATTGCAGACAAGATGGAAACTATACCAGGGTGAATATCCGAAACGCATTTTTTGACTGTCTGGGGTGAGAATAGCTGTGTAATATTCATATTTTCTTACGATTTTTTTACCCAGTATTCTTCAACTACCAAGTCATTTCGCGCAATGTTTATAATACGCTAAATATCATTGTATAATTAAATAAAAATAAGAATAGGACCGTTTTAAGTATCTGGTGGCGTGTCCTCAATCTGTTTCTTGACGGAAAAACTTTTGCATTTACTTTGTTCTTAGAATATCCAACAAAAAAGTATCACCATAAATTAATTAAATACTTACGGCTTCTTTATGTAGGTGTTACTTGTCATTTGAGCTCCTGGGATTCACGTGACCCTAGATCAAAGTTTTACCCCACACGGTCATAAGATTAGGTGGCGAAAATTCAACTTGTCGTAACTTCTTTTTGAGTCTCACGAGATGCATGGCCTTGCTATACCCCGTACCCCTCAGTGATACGATAGCGATTGCAAGCAACAGGGGTGTGTCAGTGATCTTTGTTATCCCGCCAAAACGTAAGTAAACTGCCTGGTGGCGTTTTGTTTAACAGTTTTTAAGTGCTTTGGTTTGTACTTTACAATGTCTTTGCATTGGAACAATATACAAGCTAATGTAATTTTGATGATTTTTTAAAATGATTTTTAAGTTTTGGTGGCTCAATTTTGGTGGCTTAGGTGGCAAAAAATGCACCACCAAATCTTAAAAATTGCCACCAAATCCTAATTTAGTCTTTTTGGGCTCGTCGTAGGTATTCTTTTATGAGCCAAATGCTACAAAAGTATCTGCTAAGGCTGAAAAAGATCAGAATATGTTTGCATTTGAAATAAAATACTAGAATAATTATTTGGTTTCCAGTTATGTGGGTAACAAAATAAACTACAGAATTAATAGATTATGTTTTCTATAATCTATCTCTTGCATCCTGACTGACACTATTACTACAATCTTTTCATTGACTTGCCATTCTAACCGTAACTTCTTAACTTAGCATCATTCATAATTTCTGCCATAGGACGTCCATTGTTGAACATAGGCCTCCCCCATTGACTTCCGGATTGGGCGGTTGAAAGCGGCCTGCATCCGGCGTCTTCCTGCTACCTTTACCAGGTTGTCTGTCCACCTTGTAGGTGGACGTCCTACGCTGCGCTTATCGGTACGTGGTCTCTGTTCTAGCACCTTTCTTCCCTATCGGCCGTCAGTTCCACGTGCTATGTGCCCCGCCATCTGCCACTTTAATTTGCTAATCCGTTGGGCTATGTTAGCGACTTTTGTTTCGTTTATAGATCTCCTCATTTCTGATTGGATCTCGCAAGAAAACACCAATTATAACCCTTTCCATAGCACGCTGTGCGACGTTGAGCTTTCTTATGTGGCCCATAGAGAGAGGCCGCGTTTCAGTTTCATTATGTCATCCCTGGTAACACACACTGGTTGTAGACTTTCGTCTTAAGGCACTGAGGTATATTGGACGAAAATATGTGTAGTTTTCTGAACGCTGCCCAGCCATGTTAGATTCGACGATTGACTTCATTCTCAAAATTCGATCAACCTAACTGCATAACTTGTCCCAGGTATTTTACTACAATTTTCAGAGTAGAGTTCCTAATAGTTATTGTGTAGGGCAAACAACAAGTAGGTTGCTAGGAAATTCAACTAAGGCCATCGAACATTGTGCAGAGGTCTTCAAACGATTCTGCCATGACCACAATATCGTCGGCAAACTGAATGTGAGTGATGTACTTGCCGTTGATGTTGATGCCAAATCTTTACCATTACAGGAGCTTGAAAGCGTACTCGATGTACTGATAGTTAACATGGTACCACTGGAGAGACTGTAGTACTGCCTAGGTCTCGATTGAATCAAAAGCCTTCTCATAGTCCACGAACGCCAAACATAGTGGCAAGTCATACTCCTCGATCTTCTGTATAACTAGCCGCAGCGTATGGATGTGGTCTATGGTACTAAAGACTTTTTGGAAACCTACTTGTTCAGAAGGCTGGAAGTTATCAAACCTACGCGCGCGACGATTCGTGATGACTCTCGAAAACAGCTTGTAGACATGGCTCAGAAGCGAGATGGGTCTGTAATTCTTCAATAAGGTGTTATTTCCTTTCTTGAAAAAGAGCACGACTACACTTCTGTTCCATGCCTGCGGCGTTATTCTCTCGAGCAAGGACGTCTCTGAAGGACTTTCGGTATCGGTGTTCTACTCGCATTTAGAAGCTCTGATGTGATTCCGTCATCACCCGGCGCCTTTTTGTTCCTAAGCTGTTTGTGGGCCATCTTAATCCCGTATAGGCTGTCTAATATATCTTCGGTATAGTGTCGGGTTAGCTTAGCTCTTGGATCTTCGGCTGAGCTACTAACAAGTTAAGTGACCGAGGTATATTACTGCCCATAGAACTTCTCGATCTCCCTCAAAACTTCGGCTTTTGTCGACGGTATACTGCCGTCCTCTGTCTTCAGCTTCGTCAGCTGGCTTTGCCCAATAGACATGACTCTTACGAAAACTTTGGAGCCTTGGTTCCGCTCTATCACCTCTTTAATGCTGTTTGTGTTAAAGTTGCGGATATAATGTCGTAAGGACTTCCATATCTGTCAATTGAGCTGCCGATATGCCTTAGCGTCAGCGGAGCTCTGCAGTGCCATTGAACGTCGTTCTGGCATGAGGTTTAGGGTAGGGTCGGTAAGTTTTGGCAGAAGCGCCTCGAGAACCAGAATTAATGCCCTTGCGATTTGCTTGGGTCGTCTTGGCGGGGGTACTACTGTGCCCCTAGATAAATTAGTATACAGGGTGGTCCATTAAAGGTGACGTCCGATATTTTTATTTTATTTGTTATGTCCAGGGCTATCCAAATATACCCTACTATATGCTACCTGAGTTTTCTCAGTTTTTGAGATATTTATTTTTTCCACAAATTTTAAGTTTTTTTGTTCTAATCAGCTTCAAAAAATAGTTAGTACACTTTTTACTATGTTACGTCGTATTTTCTTTTGAAGTATGATCCCTATAAATTAAACTTACTTAGATACAATTATCAGCTAAGACTAAAAAAGACTAACAAAACATATTGAGATAGAGTTGCTAGTGTAATCAACACTATCTAATGTTTTTGGAAAATGTTATACCGATGTTTCCTAGTGTTGATTTATGTCTGGAATAAATATTTTTCGAAATCCATTTGTTTTAATGTATCATTCGTTAGAAGCATTCAGTTTTGGTGGGCAAGATTAAGTTTAGGTGGCGTGATTTTTGAAATTTTAAGATTTGGTGGCTTATTTTCAGTTTTGGTGGGAACTCAAAACTTTGAGGATCAATCTTTTAGAAACTATACATGTGATTCTAGCCCAAATCTAAAAATAGATATAACATAACCCAAAATTTCATATTTAGAAAAAAAAAACCAACCACCAAATCTTACAAAATATGGCTTATGTTGATATTTACCCACCAGGTCTGTGGAAAGGAACTTGACGGACCGGCAACTAGGCCGGGATATTGATGTGACAAAGGGACGCCTGCCATATCAAATGTCTCATCTCGATAATCAGGACAGACGGTGACTCGCCGCTTACTAAATGGGCCGCCCTATTAGAGCCAACAGTAGTATTATTATTAATTATTAATAGTTGCCAAATATAAGCAGGCGAATGTATTAATCAACAGTAATTTGTCAATAACTATTACTACTATTATATAAAACATGATCATTTTTGCTGCTTCATTCATTATTATCGAGGTAGAGCGTTAGAGCAAATATCTGGGTAGATAGATAGATAGATAGATAGATACTCTTTATTGCACACCATACAAGTAAAATACACATGATTTTTACAGAAAGATGTACAATTTAGGCGGTCTTATCGCTAATAGCGATCTCTTCCAGACAACCTTTAGGTAGAGGACAACCATTAAAGAAAGGGGAAGGTGTTGCAGAGTTCTTAAAATTCTTACCTGATACAAATAGAATTGCACAAATTTACAAACAAAAAATATTTTCCTAAACTTACCAATATCACTCGACATGATAGATCTGTGGTGATGTGTGTTATTATTATCACTTTTTACTGTAATTCAGTTAACATCTGTCTATATATCTAAAAGAAGAAACTGACTGACTGACATATCAACGCAAAGCCTAAACTGCTGGTGCTAGAGATTCCATAGTTGGCGTTTTTCAAAATTCACCCCCTAAAGGGGTAAAATTGGGGCCCAAAGTTTGTATGGGGAAACAAGATTAGTTAGACTATTTTATTTAAAACTTCACAGGAGTATTCCTAACAATAAATGATTAAACACGTATTTCAGGTTTTTAGCGAAATCCACCCCTAAAGGCGGTAAAAGGGGTGACAAAGTCTGAAAATTAACATGTGTATTGTTTCTACGGTTTATGGGTCGCTGATTTCGAAAACAACAACGATTTTAAAATCCAACGTTGCGGACGTGAAATACCATCTTCCCTGATGGGTTGAAATGTCTATCAATATGGGTGTCGATTTTATGGTTATTGGGACGTTGATTTTAAAATTGAATATTGTGAACATGAACATTTTTGAAATTATTTTTGCCAAATTGCAATTCAGTCGGTCCAGTAATTTCGGAGCGGTTGTAACAGACGCACTGACAGACAGCCACACAAAGGTTCTATTTTTCATTTGATGTATAGAACGAGACCCGCGTTATCCTAAAATTGATAAATCGCTATATCATATTATCATATCGTGTTTTGATGGTCATGCGAGGTGGTCTGTATTAGTAAAGTCTTTAAAGAAGTTTTGTGGAGTTTTTTTTTTAAATTACTGAGTTTGACATTCATACATTCATTCAAAATCAAATCTAACGCAAGCGAAGCCGCGGGCAAAAGCTAATAATTTATAAAAGTCTTTGGGTGTGCATCCAAACTCTCTGAAATCAGATGGCATTTTGCTCTAAAACTCTCCAGAACTTTACGGAGGCCCCTTTTACATACGCCTCGTGTCGACCGCATCACTAAAAGCACGTTATGAGTTTCGACTCAAAAAGGAGTCTGAACGACGTGAGCGACAAACATTCGCTTTAGCATACTTGCTGTCTATCAGAGCGTTGTAAATTGTAAATTGAAATGCATACGAGGTAGTTACTAAACAATTTTTTGTTTATTACAATGGTGGCCGTCATTAAAAGGTTTTTTATATATTCTATTCGCTGTGTGCGCGATGACAGCGCCCCTAGTGACCACAAGTATTGTGGACTTAAGATCTCTCAAATTATGGCAACTGGATGGTTTAAGAATGATTTTCGGATTGATTTTCTTCGAAATTTGATGTAAATATCTAAAAAGTTTGTGCATATTATAATAAGTCATTTTCTTACTCGAACTAAAATATGAATTTTATAATACGAACGGGATTTGATTCGATACAACATGATATAACTTTCCAACCTCAAACTGTCCAAAAAGGGAAAAAAATAGTATAAAAACAGTATGTGAGAAACTTTGAAGAGCTTAGAACCAACGGACAAAGCTACTTTATAAGAGCTGTGTTCATAAGACAAACGTCTGTGACACAAACTTCCTACAAACTTTATTCTTTTCATAGCTGCTACTTTGCTTCAATTTCCATCTTGATGTTGGAACCGAATAAAACATTCACAAACTGTTTTTCCCATTGTTTCTACACCTTAAGACACAACACGTACTGTGACCCATATCGCGAATTTTAACGTGTTTATTTAAAAATACTTAATAACGTAAGTATGAAATTCTATGGAAATATTGCAATTTGACACATGACAGTAAAGAGATATTTCACATTTCTGCCAGATTGCGTGCTGCGGTCGATTTGACGGCCCCCACCACCCACTTTGCACATAGCGAATAGTGACACGAACAAAAGGTTCGTATTCGGTTTCGGCAAGTTTCGGCAAAAAAATTGATTTCGGTTTCGGCAATAATCTGCCGAAACTTCGGCCGCACCGAAACTCTTCGTTGGTAAATTATCGCACGTCGTACGGCTGACTTCGGTTGAACAACAGCGTTTGCGAATGAAGTAGTCGGCTCCCTTTCCCGCTTACCGATTGAGGTGCGTAGTCAATTAGGACAGATAATACAAAATAGGGACAAAAAACTAAACTTCTAGTTAATCAGTGGTAGTTCATTTTGTATAGTTATTATTTTGTACAATAAATATTATTCGTAAGAGAATAAAAGTATTTATTATTAAGTTTAGTTTTAGTTTTCTTGTATCAATACTTGGTATGAGAATAATTATTAGTTAGACACACGCTGTTGTTAAATTCTTCTTGATGTTTTTTAGTCACATCGCACACCTAGAATAACGTAACTCGAAAACACAAACTTTACAGGAGAGCAAAAAAACTGTTAGTTTTTGTTATAAATGCCTAAATGATCAATATTCTTATTATGGTATCTTATATTAAAAGCCCCTAAACTATAACTAGCTATAAAGATAGATTACTTGTTTTTGACTTATCACGAAAAGAAATAATAACGTATTTATTGCATAATCGTAATTAATTATTAGTAAGTAAATAAAAAGCTGTTTTTAACCGACTTCAAAAAAGGAGGAGGTTCTCAATTCGTCAGTATCTGTTTTTTTATGTATGTTCAACGATCATTCGTTACCAGGTTAACCGATTTCGATACTTCTTTTTTTGTTCGAAAGGGAATACTTTCGGAATGGTCCAATATAAATTTGATCAAGTTCTGATGATGGGATCTATAAGAAAATCATCAAACTTTGCATGAACTCCATTCGTGCCAACTGATTTTTGTACCTGGTCTATGTTGCACAATATCTTCGGCATTTGTGAACCGATTTTGATGATTCTTTCTTTATCGAATAGCTTATTAAAGATTTAAAGATGGTATATTGAATTTTTTTTGGAAAAATTTCACCTCTAAGGTGGGAAAAATAAGGGATGAAATCGGTGTTCAGCCCGTAACTTATGTTTGCACTGAAAAGATTCGTATAACAATACGGACGGAATCCTCAACAGAGGATTATCACTGTATGTATCACTAAAAATAGATGAAATAAGTAAATTTTATAAAAAAAAAGTAAACCGACTTCTCGACCGATGCTATCCGATGAGAGTTTGAATGTTTTCGTTTGCACCGACTCCAAAAGTAACTGATTAGGTACTTATGTGTTGATATTATTTTTATCTTTTCAGTTTTTTGAAGTCGGTTTACTTTTTTTTTATAAAATTTTGTTATTCAAATAAATTAAAAGTATGTTATTATACGCCTTTGTGCTTGTTTTTTTTAATGAGAATTGAAACAAGCACCTAATTTTAAGCATTTTTTCGGACGTGTAATTTTCAAAATTGTGATTGTGTGATTATAAGTAATATGTGAATACCAGAAATAAAGAAGAGTCTAAGTGCCAATATATTTTTTTTGTTTTTATAACTTTAACGTGTAGTATGTTCCCTCGCCAATAACCTAAAATAGGGACTAAACGGCTGGCTTGTTACTTGCTTGGTATTTACAGCTCTAAGAAGCGTTGATGTGTAAGACGCGGGGCGCGTAATTCTTTAAAAGGGTCTAAGTCCGTTCCATGAAAATGGGGTGCCTTACACCTGTTTTGTTGTTACTGTCGGGAAGAAAAAGACAAAAAATGGAGAAAATGTTGTGCAAAATGTCCAAAAAGCATTAAAGGATGCCAACAAACAATACCGATTAGCTAATGATAGGGGGGTGATCCAAGAGAAAAACCACCGCCTGATCAGATAAATCGATTTTTATAATCATTGCTCGCCTCAATTATTATTAATTATAGTTATTAATGATTTGTCTGCATACTAATTGGCAAATTAAATTATAAAAGCAAAAATAAAAAAAAAAGATCTTATAGCAATGATACCCATCTCAGAAATGAAGATCGCTGAAAATATTACGTATGAAAATAATTATTTTGAACTAAACTTACATGTTCTTATGAATTTTAAATTGTTGTGGTACTATTGACTTTAATTCGATTTTATTTTTAAGTAAATAATTTAAAAAAAATATTGTAAATTTTTATGTTTGTCACAGTACAAGTGTTTACAAAACAAGGCACATACTCGTAGAGCCTTATTTAAGTTACTTAGAATAGGACTAAGTTTTCTTCAGACTGATTAGATTAAGTTATTTTAGTGTCACTTATTAATAAGTTAAAATACCAATTTTTTGTTAAATATAAGCATTTTATTGTAATAAAAACCATGTAAAGTTTAAAATATAAGAATTATGTTGTAAAAATTATTCATTATTTGATACACAAATTCCTCCACTTTTTGGTTTTGGTATTTAGAGCCTTTTTTATTTATGGTATTCACATGTATATTGCAGAAGTAATTGGTAAAGCCATAAATAAGTATGTGTTTTACTTATTTATTGCATTAGGGAATATAATTTACAGACTTACAGTATTTTCATACATTTTGAAAATTATAAAAATAAACTTTACATTGAGATTAAAAAACTAAGTGTAATTCGTTATTTACTTTTTAAAAAAACGTTGTTTTGTATTACGGAGATGGTTTGGCGATTGCTTGCAGAAATAAAAAAAAACTTATTTCAGAAAAATAAAATTATGTATTTAGATATTCATAGCGCATAAGGAGATCTATTGAGGTTTTTTTAAATTAAAAACAAACAAAAAAAATTCTTAAAGATACTCGCAAAACTGTTACACTGTCTGACAATCGACAAGTAATCTAAAAAAAAAAACTTAATTAAGTAACCGGGGTTAACTAATAGGTTGTAGGTATTACATAACAACAAAAAAAATATATTTAAAATTAAGCGTGTGTAAGTAAAATTCAACCAAGCAATCTTTAGTACAAATAAATATTCGACCTAATGAACAATCGCTTAAATGAGTTTTAGCACAAACGTACATTCGATATCGTGATCGATTGAACTAACGTGCGTTTTGGGCGAAACACAAAAGTATGCACAGTTGACCTATGCATAGTCGTCATTCAAACCCTTCCCCAACGCCCTTCCCAAAAACCTCGTCGTTTACATAAAAACGTTAATATTTTTATGAATTAAAACCATCACAAGTGATACATAACTTAGATAAAATACGCTTTTACGGGTCTCCTAGGTAGTTTCGATTGCCGCTGTTGTGACTCACGCTGTTGCTAATCTTTTTTCTACTGCCTCATAGGTTCGAAAGCTTATGGTCTTGAATGATGTAGTCGCGAACATCGCTTTTTCTAAAAACAATGTCCCTATGCCTTTTGGCAAAGGCTTCCTTCAATTGTCGCCATTATGTTCTGTTAATTGCTACTTGAGTAAACAAAGGGTCCCAGGGTTTGACGGATTCTCATCATCTTAGCTGACGTTATTCGTTTGCTCTATTTATCCAGGCTGCATCTTAGTAGGTGTCCTGTCCACCTTCATTTTAGTTGGCCATCTCTCGTAAGTGTGTTGGTTACTTTTGTTTTAGATCTTATGTCTTCATTTCAGATCCTATCTTGTAATTTTTTCCCAGTATGCTTCGCTCCATTGCACGTTGATATTTTGCGAGTTTCTCTGTGTGGTGTTTAGTTAGGTTCCAATTAGGTCTCGCATCCATACGTCAAACACGGCAAGATACATGTATCAAATGTCTTGTGACTGATGTGCTTTTGATGTGCATCCCCAACACCTTACTTTTCATAATTTTCTTGTTTATCTCCTTTGTTATCTGGTCTCTAGGCGATATTATTTATCCTAAATACACATATTCAGTGACATATTAAAAAGGTTTTCAACTATCCTTGTTGGGAGTTGGTCATCACCTTGATTTTGGCTTTGTTTTTTAATTACTACATTAATAGTTTTTAATTCATCTTGTGACTACATAAATCAAAGTCATAAGCATTCAAATGTTGCAGCGTTGTTCGCGACTACATCATTTTGTACAACCATATTTTATGCAATTAATACTTTTTCTATTTCGAGTCCACAAATAGGTTTTCGTACCAATGAGGCAGTGGTTAAAATATTGCAATGGCGTGTGTCGCAACAGCGGCATCTACGTAGGAGACCCTTAAGAGGGTGTTTTATATTTTTTTTGTATTACTTGTTATTGTTTAAATTTATAAAAAATATACTTATTTACGTATTTATATCCCTAAACGACGAATTTTTATAAAGGGTGTTGGGGAAGAGTTAACTACGAATGTTCGAATGACTACTGTGCGAAGGACAATAATTATTGTGCGAATACTTTTGGGCAAAAGCACGTTAGTTCAATCGAACACGACATTGAATGTACGTTTGTGCTAAAACATTTGTGCGATTGTTCATTAGGTCAAATATTTATTTGTACTAAAGATTACTTGGTCGAATTTTACTTACACGCTTAATTTTTATGAATTATTTTTGTTATGTTATACAATCTGCAGTCAGTAAACTGCAATTATTTAGTTAAGTTTTACTACGTAGTCGTAAATCAAAAACCACTGAACACTTAGCAATAACTTGCTGTACTTAGACATACGAATCGTTTTTATCAAGAAAGGTAACCTACATAAGGGAATGATTTATGAAATCACTAAGAATTAAGTAGGTACACATAACCATCCAAATTGGTTGGACATGCATACGTATATAAAGTTACGAAAACAAAATCTAAAAATATACAATGCAATATAGGCTGTGACTTACGCCAAAGATTTTTTTGAGCATCTAGAGCAATAATATTGCTTTTTGATAGTGGCATTAAAGAAATATACATTTAGTAATTCTATTTACGTTTGTATTAATAGTCAATAATCACATTTTTGACAACGGGGCTTTTGTGTTTTTTGAGGTTCTTATGTTTTTTATAAAAAACAAAAAATATGGATAAAATACAGAAGTAGGGGTAAAAGTATTTTCTATCGTTTAATGAAATAAAAAAAAAATTACGTAAGTGTACTTACTCCTTTGTTGTGTTAGGTGTGCGACATTCTCTTTTAACAGTTTTACGCAATTTAAATAATTAATTGGTATTTTATATTTAAAGTTAAATAGTAACTAAAATAAAATAAAAATAGATCATAAGGTGCATTGTTTTATTATTAAATACATTCGCATCATCGATTGAAAGGCAAATGCGGTTAATTAAAAAGACGCGAATGTTCGTTACACCACTACTAAGTTTACAAAGCGGTTTTGTTTTCATTGTTTTGCGAAAGAACGGCACCGCTCTCCAGAGAGTTTGGCATAGCTTAATCCTGTTAATTTTGATTAATTTGTCTCTCTCATTTTCAACGTCGTTGTCCAGTGCTTTAATATTATTTATGACAGTTAAATACAGATCGAAATCACAGCCGAAATCAAGCGATCTCTCCGTTGCAAGGTGCCGAATCCAAGATCTCAAGTGCCGAACTTTGAGATTGTGTTTAACCGACCAATTGTCAATCTGTAAATTTAATTAATATTGCTGAAAATAGTTCGCCGCTTCTGATCACTAACTTCAGTACAGATGCAAGAGATTTATTTGGACGGCCGTGATTATTTTATTTTAAACAGGAAATGGACATATTAACCACATCGGTTTTCACAAGTAGTAACGAGATAATAAATCAAAAGAAAGTATCAAACACAAAGCTAATAACAAAACTTAGAGAATATAATCAGTTATTTTCCTTTAGAAAAGCGCTCGCCTAATCTCCATCTAGTGGTGTGGTAAATATCCAACTCTCTATTTACATTGGTTTTGTTTAACTTCCTGCTAGCACGCCAGAGGTAACTAGGTATTTCGCTTATTTTGAGTTTACAAAAAAAAAGCTTTTAGATTTTAAACTTTATTGTTTTCATATTGAATCTTTTTCAACTATTCATAATGTTTTATTAGTTTTATTTTTAGCAATGATAAACCGGTGCTTTCGTTACAAATTACCATATCTATGGTAAAATACCCAAATTAAACGTTGTAATTTCATATATTTGTTCTTACATATTGCAGCATTATGCTGCGAACTTCTTTCTCAACCTTTTTTCTTCCGATGGTCACACTTTTTTTTTAAAAAAGAGAACAAAATTTAATTTGCGATTCAAAGTTGTTTGGAAGACTAGCATTAAGATTAAGCTTTAAAACTCCAGCAGATTAGTAACATTTTGGAGGAGAGTCCTGTCTGACCCACATTGTGGGATCTGAGTTGTGATGTGTTATTATTAATAATTTGTGGTAAGTTACGCAATTTAATCTTAGTTGGTATTTTGTCGTAAAAAATTGTTGTTTCCAAAGTTGTTTCTTACTGATGATTGTCCCTTTTGTATTGAAAAATGTTTTTTATAGTAGATACCTATCTACTACAAGGAACCCGATTTAAGGGTTTCCCCCAGAGGTGTCCCCAAAGACCCGATATATTTGATATTTTTTGAGTTATCCTTGTAATATTTTTTTTGAACACACGTTTGCTTGGATATAAAACACAGAATAGCAATAAAAATCGGAATTTGTTTTTTTCCTTTTTCAGTCGCATTACGAACTATGACTGCATTTTTTGGGTTTACGAAAATACCGTTTGTGATCGAAATGTTACTGGGAGCGAATCGACACCGGATTGCGGCTATTATTAAATTACGGGAATTGGGCCACTGGACTTTCTAAATCTATGTTTTATAAATTACGTTATATCTTAGTCAATTTCATTAAGGTAATATTACTATAAGATATTTAGCCCTGTACGTACAGTGCTATTTTTTTAAGACTTAAAAAAATATCTTAAGAACTTGTATCACTATTTTTATTATCTTCTGTTAAACTTCCCACAAAATTATATCTAAGTACTTTAAATCTGTAAAATAGTTACACTACAACTCAGTAGTTTATTATCCACTTTCTTTGGTCATCTTTGTTCAAAATTCCTTTAGCAATTTAAAAGTGGAGTGTTGTTAACCATCATTATATATTTTATTAAAATTTTTAAAAATTCCACCTTATTTTTCTAAATATTTCTAATATTTTAGTACCAAAATTAAATCTTTTTTATTTTTATAAAACTTTGGAGCTTAGACATTTAAGTTATTGAATAATAAAACATAAAATATCAGAAATCTTTTCTGAAACGATTTTTGCTTTATTTGCTATCTTAGCATCTTCTTCTAATATATTTTTCCTAATTATTTCAGCAACACCTGAAGTTGCTGAAATACCTAGGCCAGTATTTCACGCATCACCTTAATCACCAAGTAGAAGTAAAGTTCAGGATTGGACAAGCAAAAGCTCCTTTCTTCAAAATGCCTAAAGTACTTACTTTGTGACCCAATGATCCCGCATGCAGACACCGTGTACGAGTAGGTAAGCAGATGTTGCGTATGGTCAAAACTTTTTTAAGGTAGTGAAACTTGGTTCCTAAACAAGGAAATCTGCAAATGTTTGGAGGCATTTAAGGTGTGGATTCTTTGGTATATGTTTATGATTATATAGACAAGTTTTACTTCTAACGTTAGAGTCTTGCAGATGGCAGAAACTAATGGACGCTCATGTATACGACCACGAAAAGAAAAGTTGCCTTTTCGGTTATCTGCAGAGGTGCATGTTATGTTATGAATTCCCAAGACTGATTCTGGAGAGATAATACCACAAAAAAGAGCACCAGGACGTCAAAGACCCAAATGGTTTGACAACATCAAAGATTTGACGGGCATCTGCTACTGCAAAATCGACGAACTAGCCAGCGACCGCTATCTATATCACGTACCGTTCTCCAAACTTCGTTAGAAAATGGCAGTCAATAATCATTATAGTACAAAGTTTAAAACTTTTTCTGAATCTACTGTACAAACACAACTACCTATAGGACCATTCTCTAACGCGCCCGTTGAGAATTTTACAGTTATCGGCTAGCTGTACCTCCGGCAAGGAATACTATAGCAGGCTATAATAAAAACTTACATAACATCATTCCTTAAGATTGAAGGTTATACTTAATACTCAATTTCAATAAGTAATATCGGTTCAGTGGTTTTGCTGTGAAAGCGTAACACAGACGGTGTTATTTTCCACATTTACAATATTGGTATGATAATAACGTCAACAGGCACACTGAGCGGAATAACCGTCAGTTCATCAGCGGTCACGCGGTGGTTTGTTTAGTAGTTTTGTATCGAAAGTCGATATATTTTCATGCAAATTTGCAAAAGTCATTATACGAAAGTTTTTTATCGTGATGTATAACATATATATATGTATAAGTATCTACGGATAAAGTGCATTAGTTAACCTTTAGAGACAACTAAACATAAAGTCCATTTTCCCCTCATCGCCACTCCGTCTTGTTGTTCATAATGACTGCATATAGTACTTTTTGCCCACTAATCACTGGGTATTAGTCAAATGGCCGAGTGTCTTGGCAAACGATATGCAGAAGTACGGACTCCTGCTGACCTATTTATTGCAAACACACCTAAGGCCTAATTCCTGTAATTTGACGATAGCCGCAATCCGGTGTCGATCCACTTCCGGTAATATTACGATCACAAACGGTATTCTCGTAAACAAAAAAATGCAATTATAGTTCGTAATGCGGCTAAAAATGGAAAAAACTAAAATTAGATATTTTTTTGCTCTATTTTCAGTCGTATTGGGATAGTTTTAATAATTTTACGTCCATTTAAAAGTTTACGAGAATACCGTTTATGATCGTAATGTTACTAGGAGCAGATCGACACCGGCTATTGTCAAATTACAGGAATTTTTCTCGCAGGAAAAATGCATTTCGCATACCTACCACCGCGGGGGCAGCGATAGGTTATGTAGGACTCCCTCGTCAAAACGACGAGGTATCACCCACCAAAAATCCTGTGGTGTACCAACGACTCAACGTATGTTAACGATGCATGGGAACCCAATAAGGACAACTTCCATACATTGCCTACACGGCTCATGCTGGCCCTCAGGCATAGGATATAAGTGATCCTGTACACACGGGATCACCCCAGTCTGGCAGGCTGTGCAATGCAAGCAAGGGGCCCCCGCCCCGCGCTCACTAGCCCACTAGAGGGGAAAAGTTGAGTTCGGCGAAACGCCTCCCCCCCACCTTCTTCCGACTTCGGATCGGGTCAGCAAGGGGTTTTACTTCCCAGACCGATCCGCGGCCACCCTTTGCGACAAAACGGTGCCGCCACAAAAGGCCGCCTACGTCTCACGCCCTCACGCCGTCCAGTATAGCTTGAACCATACTGGGAAGCGAGAGACTTCCACCAAACGCAGGATCAGAACCCCGCGAACGCCACCGTCTAGGCCGCACGAGCAGGGAGTCCTCACCCCCCACACGTGCCGCCTTCGCGAAGACGCATCCACAAGCGGGCTGCCCTAACCCACCGGGAGCGCCTCGCACATCCCCCCCCCCCGCAGAGTTTAGCCGTGAGCTAGCAATCCCCGAAGGAAATTACTAACCCCCGTTGCCCAGGATGAACCAGGCCAGGATGCTACTCCTTACAGCCGATCGTAACCGAGTGTAATTAGTACCACACCGCCGCACTCTGATCAACCCACAGGAATTGGGCCTCTGCTTTCCCCCAGTGACTTCAAGATTGGCCGGTTGAAAGCGGCCTGCATCCAGCGGATTTTTGCAACCTTTACCAGGTCGTCTGTCCACCTTGTGGGTGGACGCCCTACGCTACACTTGCTGGCAAGTAGCCTCCATTCTAGAAACTTTTTGCCACATCGGCCGTCAGTTCTACGTTGTATGTGCCCCGCTCACTATCAGTTTAGCTTGCTAATATCCGTTGAGCTATGTCAGTGACTTTTGTTCGTTTACTAGTCTCCTCATTCCTGATTCGATCTCGCAAAGAAATCCTATGTTCAGCAGTGGACGTCCTATGGCTAAAATGATGATGATAATGATGACACCTGCTTTATGATAGTATGTGTTAGTGTTACTGAACTATCAATGGTTTGAATATAGATAATTGAAATCTGGTAACAATATCGACTCAATGTAAAAATAATTACCTATGACGAAATAAATGAGATAATATCCCAAACTGGTGAAAGAGTCTAAAGTTCTTCGAAATTATTAATTGTTTCACATAAAGTATTAGATTGTTACACGGTCTTATCGACTCATATAGGCACACTTTAACCCAAGCAAACCATCACTATAAAATATTCGCGGTTTATTACGCGCACGTTATTATTAAAGCATCCTGTTTAATTTCATGCCCTTTGAACAGAGTAACAAGGGAAATTACTTAGTAAAAATATTTCTTTGTATGAAAAAGAGAACATCCATCCATTGACAAAATCCGCTATTATTGTATAATTCATGGTATGCGAATATATAAAGTATTTTTTGATTTAGATCATCATACCGTCCAATCATAAATATTTTCCTATTAAAAGACAAATCATCATCATCATCATCATTTCAGCCATAGGACGTCCACTGCTCTGCTCCTCCTCAGGCCTCCCCCAGTGATTTCCAGATTAGCCGGTTGGCAGCGGCCTGCATCCAGCAGCTTCCTGAAACCTTTACCAAGTCGTCTGTCCGCCTTGTGAGTGGACGTCCTATGCTGCACTTGCACCGGCAAGAACGTACCGACGTGGCCTGCATTCCAAAACCTTTTTGCCCCATTGACCTTCTACTACTCTGCGTACTATGTACCCCGTACACTGCCAATTCAGCTTGCTAATCCATAGGGCTATATCATTGACTTTTGTTCGTTTACGGATCTCCTCATTTCTGATTCGATTTTGCAAAGGAACACCGAGCATAGCTCTTTCTATAGCACGCTTTGCAACCTTAGCTTTTTTTGAAGCCCATAGTGAGATGCCACGTTTCAGTTCCATGTATGTCATCACTGGTTGTAAACTTTTATCTTTAGGCACTGAGGTATTTTGGACGAGAAGACGTTGTATAGTTTCCCGAAAGCTGTCCAGCCTAGTTGTATTCGACGATTGATCTCCTTCTCAAAATTGGACTTACCCATCTGGATCACTTGTCTCAGGTAGACATATTTGCTAACAATTTCAAGAGTAGTGCTCCTAATTGATACTGGGTAGGGCAGGGAGCAGGTCCATTTCCATCCAAAGGCCTAACTGTTTCGAAATTCGACCGAAGACGAACGACGACACTTTCCGAATGTCAGAAAACCGAAGGTGAGTGATGAATTTGCCGTTAATGTTGATGCCGAACCCTTTCCATTCCAGGAGCCTGAAAGCGTCTTCCAATGCAGCGATAAACAGATTCGTCGATAATAACATCTCGCCTTATGCCTCGCTTTCGTACTCTGCTCCTGTACACGGACCGACATTGCGGCGTTTTTGTATAAACACACCAGCACCTCGATGTGTTGGTAGTAAATATGGCACCGCTGTCTATAGTACTAAACCTTTCCGGAAACCGGCTTCTTCGGGAGGCTAGAAGTAATCGAACCTAAGCGCGAGACGATTCGTGATGAGTCTCAAAAAAAGCAAAAGCAAAGTAAACATGACTTAGAAAGCGAGATTGGTCTGTAATTCTTTTGTAAGGCGTTATCCCTTTTTTTGAAGAAGAGCACTACTACACTTCTTTTACATGCCTCTGGCGTTATTTCCTCGAGCAAGACGGAGTTGAAGAGTCTCTGAAGGACTTTCAGTATCAGTGTTTCAACCGCATTTAGAAGCTTTAATGTGATTATCATCACCCAGCGCCTTGTTGTTCCTAAGCTGTTTGAAGGCCTTCCTAAGTCCTAACTAGGACTAGGTATAGGCTGATATCCGGAATATCTTTTATAACTCTCCATAGAATATCTCAATTTCCTTAAATCTTCGGCTTTTGTCGACGTTATACTACCGTCCTTCAGCTTCGAAAGCTGGCTTTGCCATTGGTACATAAAGTTCCGGATATCATGTCGCAAGGACTGACATTCATATCCGTCGAAAATACAAATATTTGCACCAATTTAATTGCATTGATTTGTTTTTGCTACTCCATATTGTGTAATAAAATATTTTATACATACGGGTCAGGGATGCAGGAATTGTCCGCGACTTCTTTCGCGTGGACTACAGAATGTTTGGTATGTATCATTTTAAGCACTGTTGTGGTCAGCGCTGGAGTTTTTCACTTTGGATTTAAAATCTGGTTGTATTAATCAGAAAACAGTAACTGAGGCAGAGAGTTTCTTCACGGTGCGCACAATAAATAAATGCTGAAGCCAAGTGCTTTGTGTAAGTCTGGAATTTCGACTGTAAAACAGTGTCTTTTTGCCGAGGCTTCCTAGTTTGGTGATGGAATGAAGATCGACTAGATTGCGACGTTTCATTGCACTGAATAAAATGAATAAAGCGATGAATTGAGAACCTCCTCTTTTATATATACATACATAAATATTATGTAAATAATAAAGTAAAAATATAATTTCGTGGATAAGTTTATTATTGTTTATGAAAATTGGGGTTTTACAACAGTGTCCCTAATTGGGGACAGTGGGCACATAAGAGATATATTATTCGTAATTTGTCCGCAAGTACTTTTTGAATAAAAAATGGCTAAAGTCACTCAAAATCAGCACCAGGGGCTTCAAGAAGATATTGAAGCCGTGATGCTTGAAAAATATGATGTTACTAAGATATATTTAGTTACATTTCCCACAGAACCATGCATGCTTACCGATAAAGAAAGCGATAAAGACAATATCAAAGGCAATTCTATTCTTCGAGATGTAGGTACCGGGCAAGGTTGAAGTATTCACGAACTGAGGTGAAGAAAACTGGGACAATAGCGATGACGAAGTGCTGGCTGTGACGAAAGCCAAGCGGCGAAGAACTAATGTTGAGAAACTCCGCTGGCGTAAAAAAAGCCTCTCTATAGGTCGCCATGAAGGTGTGATGTCAAGCAAGTCGAGATAAATTGATAGATGTATATTTCGACAACTTTTTCACCAGTTTCGACTTGCTCCGGGATTTACGAATAGCTGGTTTTCGTGTGACTGGTACCGTTCGTCGTCATCGTAGTCGCAGTAAAGGACATGAAGAAAAACCGAGCTGATTTTGACTATCGTTTTGACCCAATCAACAAAACTTTATTTGTACGTTGGTTGGAGTACATTGTGTGCACCATTAAACTTTGACAGTGTCCAGAATCTGGGTAAAGTAAAGAGAGTATTTAAAGAAAAAAAAGTAGATGTTGGTACACATGTTTTTCAGAGCTACAACAAGGGTATGGGTAATATTGATCAAGCTGATCAATCAATATCGCTATACCGCCCAGCTATAAGTGGCAAGAAATTGTGGTGGGTTTTGTTCACATATATGTTGTATCGTGGGGCGCCCTCCGGCAAGTTAGAGTGACGATATGCGCAAGGCTGCTAGCAGTGGATGGAAAAGAATAGCCGAGGATCGGGCTCAGTGGCGTGCATTGGGAGAAACCTATGTCCAGGACTCAGCAGTGCACTGATGTGGACTGATAATAATGATGATGATGTTAGATTTAGCTGTGGCAAGTGCATGGCGCCTTCACCTTTTAACTAATGATACCAAGTTAGATCAGCTTCAATTTCGTGGCTACATTGCTCGTTACTATTTGAGACATACAGAAACAAGTTCTTTGCGTCCTACAGCTTCTGTGGTGCCAAGTTTGTGGTATGATGGAGTGGATCACTATCCCCAAAAACTTTTTCAGCAACTGCGATGCACCGTGGGTCATATGAAGGCACGTTGGCAATGCAAAAAGTGTTTGAAAACATTATGCAATGAAAAGGAATGTTTTGAATTTTTCACACCGAATAAGCCCAGTGTCCCCATTTGAGGACGGTCTTTTTTTTCAATATAGGAATATATATTTTTTCAGTATTTTTGTGTTTTCCTAATAATAATGTTAGTTTCTATGAATTAATAAAGAAATTTGATTGTATTCACTCAGGAGTTTCATTTGGGCACAAATGGGTTAAGATGAGCCGTACATTCAAATGCGTTAATACTGTCAACGGCAAGTCAACCTACCCAAAAAGTTAAAGGCCATTGAACCGATTTTTAACTTTAAATTCGACACATTATAAATATCAATATCAATTGAGAAAAGACGTTTTGTGGTAGGTTGAGGAGCTGTTGTCTGTACATCACGGGTTTCAAGTTATTTGGACATAATATTGAGAGTAGTGATGTCTGTAATTTCTAAACTACAAGACCGATGACATTTAAATAATTACGAGACAACTTTTAAAGTACCTCCCTTCTAAAAAAAAAGAATGAATGAATTCGTATGCATTATTTGTATAGATAGATAAAAACATTGTCTCGCTTTACTTGGCTTAGGGGTTATAAATGCGAGTTAGATTGACAAAAATAAAACTACAAGCATCTACTTTCACATATAATTAAAGTAAGTACGAAACAACTTTCAGGTGATATAAAGTGCGTGAAATAAATTGCTTTGTCATAACAAGAATGTACAATATTTAAAAAAATATTTGACGAAGCAGTTTTACTTTTTGTAATAACGCTTCTGGCGAAACTTTAGTGAATGGAAGTGCATGTGGCTTTTGGCAGCAGACCCCTAGTTTAGAACCATTTGCTAACTAAATCTCAAGTTAAATTATACGACAACGACCGTCTGGTGTAGTGGTTCGCGTTTTGGACTATAAAACCAGCGGTTGCGGATTCGAATCCCGCCAGAGGCAAATGTTATGAGGCTAAGTCGTCGTCGTCGTCATCATGGACGTCTATAAAAGTACCCTAAGTATGTTTATCCGTTATCTAGTTGCCACTGTACAAGCTTTGCTTAGTTTGGGGCTAGATAATTGGTGTGATTGTGAAAAATATTTATTTATTTACTTATTAACCGTTGGCCGCGACTTCGTTTGCGTGGTCTTTGAAAAACCATAGTTAGTTTAAACTAGAGTTAAAGACCACGACAATATGCCGCGGGCAATACCAATAGACCGCGGGCAACAGTTAATGTTACATTTTATTGACATTTAAAAAAAATGCCAACTGAACAGTGACAACTAACGGTAAGAAGCGCCGTCTATAATGAATTACAGTCATTAATCTTGCATCCCTCGGGAACTGTACACTTTTCCGTGATAAAAAGTAACCTATCTGCTATTCCAGGCTTATCATAATCAATTTGTTCCAAATTTCATATAGATACGTTTTGCCGTTTAGGCGTGATTGAGTAACAAACATCCATTCATCCCAACTTTCGCATTTATAATATTAGTAAGATAGTATCACGTAATTTTCCAGCTGACAATTTGCTATCGAACGGTTCTAAAACGGGGGCTATGTGTAGACGTATACATAGTGTAGACTACCAAAACAATTAGGCGCATAGCACACCTTGCCTCTATATCCACGCTCCTCCTATTCACGCTTTCTCGCTCTTAACAGTGATTCTATTAGTTAAATTGGTGTTCTCCACCCAGGGCTTGTAACGTTATCAAATTCACACTATAAGTAACAATATTTTTATAATGTTAAAATTCTAACGATAATACAGGTAACGGTAGTTGAGTATCGAATCCAATATAATCATGTTAAAAATTAACGTTGAAAGTATCGATACTTTTTCCGTTACCTACTTACCTTGGCCGTGTTTTCTTTACATAATGTCTAAATATTTTTAGCTCTTCATCTTCCGGTTTCTTTCTATGATTTCTCGAGGCTTCATTTCTATTGATTAGTAGATTGTAGTATTTGTTTATTTATCCAATCCTGTTTAGGTAAGTTTAGTATTTTTGTTAGGTTGTTTACTAGTAAACACATGTCTTAAATTACGGGCAAAGGGCTTCTGGTACTCCTACATAAAAAAACATTCTTAGGTAAAAATTAATTAATAGTTATTCCGCGCGTGTTGCGTTCAGTAGTATTGTCACGAATAATAATATAGCCCAGTGGCAATGTGTGGTGTGCGGGCAAATATGCATGCATCGTAAGAAAACGAAAGAAAAAGATGAAACTAATGACGTTAATTAACGGTACTTATAGTATTTATTTAATAACGTTACCATTTACCAATAAAATCAATAATAACGTTGTCAGTTTATTGGTAAAAAGCCGGCCAAGTATCGTTATCAAGCATAACGTTACCAGCTCTGCTATTAACGTTATCTTGGTATTATGAATGTAACGATACCTGATTTTTAACGTTATTCAAAGCCAAATCCACCCTTTCCTAATGACCTCTAGCTGTCATACGCCTTATGTTTTTTTGGTCACGTAGTACAAATTAGTAGTTACCCGTCTACCTAAATTTTCCCCGAACTTTAGTAGAATAATAGGTATTTTCAAAATTGTCTGAAAAGTGTATGGTCATTAATTTTTTGAAAGGGTTTCCGTTAAATAGATTAAAATACCATTATACTACAAAAGGACAGAAGCTTTGCTGCCTTATTCTTAGAAACGAAAACAGTCTTAAATCTAGTTTAGACTTGGCTAGTATTTTAGTCGAATTTAGAAAGCTGTCCGGAACTCAATAAAAAATATTGAAAAAAAGTTCGTCTGTCCAGATAATGTAATGGCTGTCACTCGACTAAATTACTAACGTCAAACCATTTAATCCCGGTTTTTGCATTTCATCATAAAATCTGATACTAGTGCACTCAAACCATGGGTCTGACAAAATAAGAGTTCCAATAGCAAACTTAGCTTAGCTGCCTTTATACTTGACATTTATAACCTTACCCTGTGTTTACTTCTTATTATACAAGTAATAATAAAGTATTTTCTTATGTTACAGAATTCAGATTCAAGTTAAACTTCCAATCCATTTTGCTACCTTCAAGGCATAAATGTATCATTCCAAAAATATATCTAATAAAAATAACACCATCCAAAATAAAACGATAATAAAATAATATATGGTGACAGAGGGCTTCTTTTCAGAGGGATATTTCACTGCTCAAATACAACTGTTTTCTATAAAGGATCTGAATTTAAATTGCCATTTTACCTAACTACCTATATAGCTGACGAGCAACTAGGCGATGATTCTCATAGTAAACAAAAAAAAACTTTAAATAAATTGCATTCCATTGCATTTTATTACCTTTGTTATACTAATGTAATACTTATATACTCACTGCAAAATTAATAATAAGTAAACATACCATTTTACTTAATAATGTTTAAAATATATATTATGCAGGATGTTGTTTTGGTTAAGTCCTCATATTAAAGGAGGCGAATGTGTTAATCAATATAAACAACTTTTACTATGGGGTCAACAGTAAAATATGGAAAAAAGATTAGATGCTCCTTACATTATCATCGAGATATTGTTCTGATAATATTTTATTTATTTATAAAATAAAACTTTTTATAGGCCTTAAAATATTTTATTTAACTTTGGCGCCCAACGTGGGGCATCGCTGTAGCTGTGTTTAAATTTCTGCAACCACATCCAGTATAATTGAATGTGCCTGAAAATTTTGGATGTTGTTATCATTATTTCGTTTTATATAAATACACTATCCTATTCATGCTTATTATGTAGCTACCTACTCGGGCATTTGCGATATCGTTAACACAAACAACAGCCGACCTTTGGAAGAGATACTTAGCTAATTTGTAGGTTTTATAGAACCCTTTCTTTACTATTTGATGATCATAGTAGTGGTTTGCTCACCGGATTACAACGTCACCGGGTGCGGGTTTAAAACCCGCAAGGGGCAAGTGTTTGTGTGACGAGCACGAACATTTGTACCGGGGTCATGGTCATATTAATGTATATAAAATTGTTTATCTATTATCTAGTCGCCATAGTACAAACTTAGCTTTGCTGTGATTGTTGAACCAATCATGTCATATCATATCATAGCATCAATAATAATAATACTATATTAAAATAATTGGTTATTAGAGTCAGAATAAGCTGAGCTTTTTTTACTATGGCAACTAGATAACGGATGAACACATTTGATTTCATTATAATTATGACATCCATGGCCAAGGTACAAATTCTTGTGCTTATCATTCATACATTTGCCCTTTGCGAGATTCAAACCTGCACCCGTTAGGGTTTGTAGTTCGAAAAGTGAACCACCAAGACCGACACCAATATACACGGTTACAGGCTGTTAATATGAGCTGTTAATATGAAAATATGAGCCAAATTTTAAGGTAGTTCAGAATTAAGTCTAAAATACAGTAAAAATTATAACAAACAGAAACGAGTCTAAAATAGAAAAAAACCGATGTTGATGGACAATACTTTTGTCCATCGTCCATCAATCGTTCACCAAACGTAGCCTAGCCGAAACTTTCTACAAAACCGTAACCTAGCCGAGTCTTAATAAAAATAGGCATTATTTCTTGACGTAAATAATAATATTTAAAAAACGTTTTACGTGTTAAAACACGTATATTACAGGGTTCCGTAACTTTAAGCTAATGAGGCCGAAATTTAGGAGTGTACTATACGTTTAAGAGACAAAATCATATTTGCGGTTACTAGACATAGAACTTCTATAGAAATCAATACAATTTAAGTACGTTTATTACAAGATATTAAAAGAAAACATTAAACCTTAAAGATTAACGAACTTAACGAAATACAACAGTAATGTAATATTATTTAAGTATGTAACAATACAAAGCGGTCCAGATTTTAGAGACACTCTACACTCTTACGGCACATAAAAATCAACAGTTAAAGGCAACCTACAATAATTATGAAAGATGAATTTAAAAAAAACCCTTCTTACTTTACATGTAGTGTCCCGACATATTATTATTTTTGTATAGTTTCACGACTCAAGTTTGTAGGTTAATGGGGTCAAGATTGTGTAATTTTTTCGATTGTTGTTTTGAAGATGTTTTTTATTATATGTATAATGATGTTAGGTAAAAAGTAATTTTGTAAATTCAGTTTTAACACCTTCAAATAATACAACAACCATGACTATATGTATTAAATATGTTTTTATAAATTCTGAAACCTTATTGTGTACTTATGACGCATTAAATGAATATGAAAGTGTTGTTTGTAATAATATCTTACTTAAGTATAACTTTAACTTAATCAATTTAATTTTGCCCACACTTAAAAATTTTGGACTTATACTTGACACAATATAGAAGATTAGCTAAATAATTATACCGGTCGCTAATGGATTACCTCGAGATACTTCGTTATTATTATGTAGGAAAAAAAAATTAACTAAACAAAATAATTACCCTTTTTTGTGTCCTTTCGGTTACTTTATAAGTTTGATGAATCCATGCTATGACGTATTCATTGGGCAACAACTTACTAATGCGTAACATCTAGTAACATTATAGACGTCATTTGTGTTTGAAACAACAACTCTTTGCTTCTGTCTTTTGCGTCCGAAAGTTTCTAACAAGATGTCTCTGGACGTCAGGCAACATTGTCCAACAAATCACGACCTCTCTACTGACGCGTGTAGCGAAACATTTGTCCCCGAGTGAATACGAGGATTTAAACCTACACAGGCCAACGAGAGCATTGGAGTAAAAAATAAAAAGAAAGAATTTCTCGAATTCATTAAATTGCGCCGTAGCCTGCCATCTAGTAGTTTTTTAGGCGGAAGGGAAACTTATGCTTGTAAATTTTCCTGGCTTGTTTCTCTTATTTTAGTGCTTACCGTGCTTAAACCAGCAATGACAGTTGCGGGTGATGCAGAGTTTCGTTGTATTATCAAAGATGGCGTTTCACTAGCTATGCTTGGTAAATTATTTTATTTTTTAAAAATTATTTATAGTTTCAAATGAAAATGAATTAAACTGTAGAACTAATCTTTTCTTGGTTACAAAAGACTGGTTTATCGACAGTGTTTTTTTTAACAAATCGTAATATTGGTCACCTATAATTTTCTAACAAAAGTGTTAGTTCTAAATAACATTAACAGATGTCACTACTGGAAATGTTAGCTTGCACGGTAGACCGAAAATTAAATAACTAGGTCTATGGGTCACCAACAATCGATATCACAAGGTCATCCATTGCGCTTTTCACCTTTATACGTAAGGCCGGTTACTCACTACAACTTTTTGCAGCGTTACAATCGCACGACTGCATGGCGATATTTAGCAATATTGAAATGCTAACAGACGTTTGTATTGATTCAACCGTCAATTTTAAAGATACGAGTGCTTTAAACAATCAATATATAATATAGATTTATCGATACATACGTATTTATTAATGATTTATGTATATAACCGGCAGCGACTGTATTGTGACTGCTTCGCAATAATGTTTTTGTTTAATGTAGCGCATGTGAGTAAACGTAGACCACAAGCGACATCTCAAAGGAAGCGCTGCAAAAAGTCTTAGTGCTTAAAGAACCTAAAATTACCCTCCCTTATTAAAAGAGGACGCTGTTCGCAGTTTTTTGCGGATGCGCGGTGAACTCCATCGAGGGACCACTCTTGTATCTGAAGGAGAGACTCCTTCGTCAACGTCATCTGCTTCGGTTTTGATCTCCATTTTCTGCAAAAAGAAATAAATTTTCTAAATTAATATGGCATAATTAGGTGCCATGGCAGCTTATCACTTTCTTAATTAGTTATCATCTCGCTTTATTTAGAAAATGGTAAATTTCATATTTGTTAAGCGTCCTATTTTATTTACTAACTTCCACTTAGAGCGTGATTCTAGTGCTAAAATACAATACCTTACTATAGTACTAATATCGAAATAACAAATATTCATGTTCCTAAATAAGCGATTAATTGTTACAAGTGGTAATTAAGTACGTTTTTTTTATTTCGTTGTTTGAGTCTTAGTACAAATTATTGTAGGTAAAGGTATGAGCAGTAGATTAAACACTAGGAGAAAGCTAAAGTATAAAATAGGATCATAAATAGGGTTTTACCTACTGTATGTTGTGCTATGTTTTATAGTTCAACGTGACAATAACAAAAAGGTTACAAAATAAACTGAAACATAATTATAATTAAACATATTGCACAGATTTTAAAAATTCATACAAATAGTGGACTTAGTTCGTATCATTTGGCATTCACTACCAGTCAAACATTAGGCTAAACATTAATGCATCCACACCGCTGTTACTTTTTGTAGAGCTACATTTGCAAACATAAAAACATTTCGTAACATTGAGCAACTTTTCTATTGTCTTTCATTGTTGGATGTTCCCGAAGTAATACTTGGAAGCTTTGCTCCACAGAAAATAACTGTGGTGCAGATCACTCGATACAGCAGCCCCTTAGGGTTTGTGACCGACCTGCACAATGAGCCTGATGAGCGTATGTTGCTGCTCCATCAGCTGTGACATGTCCCTTAAACGTCTCTTTTGCTTATCCAGCTCTGCCGTGATGTAGTCCTCACTGCTCTCTAATACTAGGTCTAAACCAGCTTTAAATTTAAAATGCAGCATGTTATTATGAATGTACGTTGTTTTGCTACTTATTACTTTTAAATCATTAAGGCTTTAAAAGAAAATCTACGCTTTAAACAAATAAAATAATAATTAACAATTGGTACCGGGGTTTATAAATCACAAAGTAGAATCAACTACAAAAATGCGTGCTTTTTAACAAAAAAAAGGCCTTTAGGTCTACTTTAATCTTTATCGACCAATTTCTGTAGTTTTATGCAAAAGTCAAACACAAATAGGAAATGACATGCTAAAGTAAAATATAAATAATATACAGAATAAATACAAACCTTCATCAGTAAATGGGTTGCAGAACCATTTTCGAAGGACCAGGTCTAAGAATCCCAGTTTGCTGCATTTGCTGTTCGGATATTCAATTAGTTCATCTTTGTCCACCTTCTCCAAGAGTATAGCTGGAAGTTTTCTCTCTAACTCCGTATGTAGAACCACCTAAATAAAAATTAACCCAATGATTCTGATTTCTCTGGTATCAGTGTTTTTCTTTACTTATTCCGAATAATCTTATATAATCGGTCCAGTGCTTTTATTGTTGTACGTCAATGACCTTTCTTCTGCTACTTCTAATATGCATGCATACTCTTTGCCTCCGTTTCATCATACTTCATGTGGTATCATCATACCACAATAACAGTGCAAGGTGAATCGAAATAAAATGCTAAATTCAATCAATACGGCTTTGTGTGATGTCATTAACGGGATGGAATGGAACATAATAATTTAAACATCAATGTAGCAAAAACCAAAACCATTCAATTTCATTCCTACAATACAAATCCAATACCACTAAATGTCACTTATAATAACAAAAAGGTTTAGTAAAGAAGTAGTTGATCAGGTATCGTTTTTGGGAATAAACATATACAAGCATCTTAATGGCCCACGTGGATGAGCTTTGCGGGAAATTCGAGCGCTGCGCTTTTGCACTAAGAAAAGTTAGGCAAACGGTCCCCAGGGAAGCCGCACTAATGGCAGCTATATTGCATCCCTTAACAACTATAGGGTTATTATTAAGGGTAACTCAGTTGATATAGAAAGAGTATTTAGGGTGAAAAAGCGTTGCGCAAGGGCTATCTATAAGGCATGGTTCCTTGATTCGTTCAGGCCTTTCTTTAGAGCATGTACATTTTTTTCTCTGCCTTGCGTTTACTTGAAAGATCTGTGTCTATTTGTAAAAAACAATACAACCAACTTTAAAAAATACAATGATGAAATATAAGGCGAAAAAATAAATTTAAAAGCTTATTTTATCAATCCCCTAGCCGCAATAAGAAAAATGAGTTCAACGTGTGCATATATATTTATAACTTACTACCTAATGACTCAAAATTTGTACCTTACGTTCAAAAACATATTAAGTATCTAGCTCTTAACCTACCACGCTCTAACTGCTTCTTTAATGTAAAATAATTTATAGACGTTTGTAAAAACTGACAAAGTGACATTTTAATATGAATAACTGTTTATTTAAAATTTTACCTAATAGGCTAGTTTCCTGGGTCAAAAAAATATTATTCTATTTAGTCCGCCAGTTAGATTATTAAATAATATTGGACCCATATTTTGTCTTTTGTCAATCAAACAAAAAATGACGAAGATAAAGCGCATCAAAGTTTGGGAATGGGAGCACGTAACGTCACGTCTTGCTATAAACTGTCGCAAGGCGTGACGTTACGAGGAACTTTAACGGGCTATATCATTATCATTTTTTGTTTGATTGAGAAATGAAAAAATACGTGTCTAATATTTTCTGTTAATCCGACTGACGGACTAATTCGATTTTTTTAGGAAACTAGCCCATTTACTAACAATATAATTTAATATTTTCGCGTCTGCTTGCAGGCAGAATGCTTAATGACTACATAACGACTAACCAAATATAATTTGACCCTTATTAAGTAATAAATAAGTAAAAATGTATTTTTGCAATATGCAATAATATTTAATTAAATTTGATTTGATTTGATCTTATTTGAGTGTTTTAATTCAAGTTTGATAATTTTTCTAGGGTTCTATTTTATCGCTTACCTGCATTGCTAATCTTTTCAACTGGGCGTTCCTCCTTACACTTTCGATGTCTCCAACGGCCAAACCAATAAGCAGGTTCATCAGAAGAATCGGCATCAATACCATGAACAATGATAGTATAAAGAAAGTCGGCAACGGGAATGGCAGTATGACATCCGTCTCAGATCTGTAGTATGGTTGAACGTATGTTCCAACAAAGTCTATTTCTCCTAGCATCATGGCAAAAGTCCGCATGAGTGACATGGAGATGCTGCTAAAAGATAAATGGTGACCCTGGAAAGAAACAATATAGTAACACGTCGAAAAATATTCTAGTTGAAGTAATTCGCTTCGCAATTTTCATAAGAAAAAATTCGCGTTGCGTTCATGTATGGTCGGTTAAATTTTGGACAATGAAGATGATAAATCCATGTTGAGAGCATCAGTACATTATTTTAGTAGCCTACTTATGACTATCTTATTTTGTAGCTGAAAAAGTTTTGTTTATGTAATCGCAATTGTTCAAAATTTAACAATTTAGGTAAAAATAAGAATTAGTTAGATCAAAATAATGTATTGATAGCAATTTTCTGTAGTGCACTTTTGACTATTGGACTTTTCTCGAGTTACCAAACATACATATAGGGATAAATTCTGTAAAGCCAATTTCATGACGTCATGAACGCAAAGCTTATATACAAATAATAAACCAGGTGGTAGGGTTACCACAAGAATGAAAACACCTTATAATAATTCTAAACCCACTTTAGACAGAAGGATATAAAACGCCAGCCCAAATGCGATGATCAAGATCGAGAACAGCATGAGAACTTTAATGAGCGTCTGCAAGATCTCCAGGAACATAACAACGTAGATGCCGATCTGGTCAAACCGTTGCAGCAAGAGAAGTAGTTCAAACCAGGAGAGGAAGACGGTGATGGCGGCTGCGGAGAACTGAAATAAAAAATATAAAGGTAATTTTCAAACATCAGCAAACTCCTAGGGGCTAATTCTGGTGTTAATACGACAACTTCTTTTATAAGACCAACATCGGAATCGCAAAAAAAAGTTCACTTCCCCATACTAAGCCGCCGACCAGCTGACATCAGTTTGTATAAAGCAGTGTTTTTTTTTAAATTACGATGTCGGTCCTATAGAAAAAGTTGTTGTATTTAAGCACCATAATCAGCCCCTAGAAGGTTGTTGATGTTTTAAAAATAACCCCGTATAACAAGTTTTTCCTGGTTACCCAATGAAGGCACAAAATAGAGCCAAAATCGTTAGATTAGTTTAAAATACACTGTTTAGTACTAAATAAACGTTTTTCTATAATATTCTACTAGCTGTCCCGGCGAACTTCGTACCGCCTATTAATTTATTTTAGGAATTTTTTTATTTTATTATAGTTATTCTGCTATTCGGGGCTAATCGAATAACGAATCAAAGACCACAAAAATCGGTGCAACCGTTCTTGACTTATAAATGGTGTAACTAACTATACTATATACTTAGTCTGGCCATTAATACTGTTACAATAAAAATAAACAAAATATTACATTTGAATTTGGAATCTGCCATTTTTTAAGATTGTTCAGAGATTTTTCATTTTGGCGCCAATACATTTTACAATATTAAAATGGAGTGGGGTGATAAAGAGAACCGAATCGCTGTGATTGCATTACACAAAGTAGGTATGGAGCCAAATGGAACTTTTAAAATTCTCCATACGCTTGGTATTAATAAAATGTTTGTGTACCGGGCTATTAATAGGTACAATGAAAAGAAAGATAACTACAAAGATCTGGCCGTCCACGTAGTGTTCGTACGAAAAAGGTGATCAAAGCAGTAAGGTAAAGAATTCAAAGAAATCCAGCCCGAAAGCAGAAGATTTTATCTCGGGGTATCACCTAGAACCATGTCGCGTATTTTAAAAGATGACTTAGGACTTGCAGCCTTTATGAGACGTTCTGATCATTTCTTAACTGATAATTTAAAAAAGAATAGGGTGGTAAAATCGAAACAACTACTAAAGGGTACGCAAAGGGAGGTCACAATAAAATTTTGTTTACGGATGAGATTTTTTTTACAAAACGTATGCTCTAAGATCTAAGGAAGCTTCCCAATTGGTCGACAGAGAGCAACGTGGGCACTATCCGACTTCAGTGATGGTTTGGTGGGGTATTAGCTATGAAAAAGTGACTGAACCATACTTTTGTGAAAAAGATATCGACATCGGCACAAGTATATCAAGATACCATTCTAACTTAATTGATATTTTATTGATTGCCATGATAATTTGTAGTCCCTAAACAATCCGTACGATTGGCAGTGAAGAATTTTCCCATGGAAAGAGTGCGTGCTTCTATTGATAATAGGCCTCAACGTTTAAAGGACTGTATTGCAGCCAATGGAGACCACTTCAAATAAGCTTTTTATATTTTAAATTGTTTCATATTTATGTATTAAACTAACACACTGTAAAAGTAATAAATGTTATTTGCAATAGTTTTTTTTTCTTTGTTTCAGTATTTATGGCAAGACTAGGTATATAGATAGATTCTATGCGTCCTGTGGGAAGCCTTTTTATTTCAATTCCATAGATGATAGCGCAAAATAACTCTGCTTACTTGTATATCAAGGAATTCCCCAAAAAGTGTCGGAAAAACCATAAGTGTAGAACTTATGTATAGCATCCATGAGACTAAGTTAGATGGATCCACAAGATAGTGCCATTTCTGCTGTTTTAAATTATACACCTCACGTATAAGACAAATTACGTTATAGACTATTATTGATACTGTGCTTGTGTACATGGCTATCATAGTTTCAAAATCTGAAAATAAAATTGATTATTAGGTATGTTATCATATGGGTAAAGACTAACTGTGTATGATTAAGCTTTGCTGTGCAGCTGTGCTTTAAACAAGCTTGTTATGCATTTTTTTTCAAAGTGTTGACAAATTCATTTCAAGGATGAGATTGATATTAGATAATATAAGATCCAAAAGTTTTGTGATTTTTATTGATAAAAAAACAAATTACAAATTATACTCGTCGATGATAGCAAAGCTCTCAAAGAACATTGGTTGTATCGTGATTTGATTTTATTTAGACAGCATTTTTTACTTACCTATGACGTGTTTCTCATGTAAATCATTATTTACTGTTGTTTTGTTTTCGTTGCCATCTGTATTGTTTTTATCGTCTGATACATTGACTACAGGGGAAGCGCATTTATCAGTTTTTTTCATTCCTGTGTTACTCGGATTAACATTCGCCATCAGTAAATATGTATAAACTGTTCCAAATATTAGGTAAATGCAGTAAAAAAGTAGATTGGCCAGATGAAAGTACTTTCCGTAGGAGTTCCATTTCATCTGTAGATATTTCTGGCTTAGAGGATGAGCTAGAAGTTCAACTCTGCCATGTGCAACCATTGCCTAAAATTTTTTGGAGATAATAATACATGTTTAAGCAAACGGTTACAAGTTTGGTAAAATGAAGTTAATTCAACCATCCACCATAAAATTTAAACATTTCGATTTTAAGCATCCATTTCAATAATAAAACCACTGTAAAAAGTGCAGTTTACACAGACTGTGTTGATATTTACATAAATAGTAACAAACATAAGCTCAATGACATAAAATAATCCACCTCTACAATCACCGTGTAAGTGGTAAGCTTCGCCGTGAATAGTAATGATGCCATGAAATCAAACATAAGTAAAACATAATATCTATTAAAATAATTCAAAAGACAATATCTTAAAAAATATAATAATCATTTAGTAAATCTTTACAGTTTTTTTTAATCAAGAATGATTGCAGAGTAATCTACTTTATCAATCAGTACAATATATGCTTATATGTCGCTCAACGGTCTTAATAACTGAGCTGGTCCATGCCAAATCTTTACTTAGGAGCGTCCAATGTGATTTTTGTAATGGGTGACAATGTCTAGTCTTTAGGATCACAGTTTATGTACGTAAATGTGATTCAATATAACGTGCTACCTAGAAATACATGTAGCCTACTCGTATTCCAGTCAACCCGGCGTACTAAGAAGTACATTTTATAAGAACTGTTACGTTCTGTGACGAAAAAGGATGGTAGATTATTAGCTGAATTCAGTATTAAATCAACTAGATATTATGCATTGTATAATTTTTTTATATAAACTAGTACCCATGTACTTTATATAGATATTCCTCTTAAGCTTAGTACCTACGTAAATATAGTTATAAAAATAATATCATCAACATAGATTTCATGGCATCGAAACAGACAGTAAAGCATTGCACCAATGGGTCTGACTCACGTTGATTACACTCAACGGTTCTGGACGATATTTTGGGTTGTTTAGCGCCAGTCTCATGGCGTCTACCTCAAGTTTCGATCGTTGGTAGTGTTTGAAAGAGTACTTAATCTGCACGAAGCGAAAGAAAAAGAACAGTATCAGTATTAAATTCTAGGATCACTTACGTTGAGTGCTGGTAATGGTATTTTCTGCGATTTCGATACGCTTTCGGTTTTCTTCGTGCCGTCTTCGTCCTTCAATAAAGGACATAGCGCATCGAAGTTGTACTTGATCTAGATTTTGTAAACAGGTTAGATTTCCGATAAAATAAGTTGATTTGATTTTTACTATTAAGCAATAATAAATTAGAAGCTGAACCGACTTTTATTCTTGTATGTAAGATTAAATAAATGGTGCTAGTGCTAAAAGTTTTAAGAACTGTGATACTTATAAGACTCAAAATTATTAATGATAATTGTAATCTTTACGTAATCTCGATATACATGATTATTTATAAGTCTTATAGCGTTTAGCGTCGTAACTGCAACTATTATCTAGAGAAGCTAACTATTGATTCTTACTAGTTTTACAACAACTGCAATTAGCAGATTACGCAAGAATTAAATCTTTTATTAATTGAATATAAGACTGAGCATTTTATGGTATTATAATTTTTCCGATATTGATAATTTCCGGAATGATATTTCACAGACTTACGTAAAAACTCTTGGAATCTTTCTTGCAGTTTGCCTTAGTGATGCACTTGTCCTGGACGGCTTCGAAGACCCGCGGCATATACGCGATCAAAGCCAGAGTCACGCAAGGGTGCCGGTCTGACCTAAGAGCCATTATTTCTTTGGCCCTGTAGGTTGAATGGAGATAATAAAGTATCATTCGATTCTTTCAAAAATCTTAACAATGACTAGCTCAGAACTAATCAGAGCTGGTACTATACCGAATGAACATACCTACATAAATATACATAAAACAGTAATAAGTGGAGAACAAATACTTTTGCTACTAAACAGAATAGTAGTCTGGATTACGACGCACCTCTAGTCTAGACGGCTGTCATTTTCTTAAGTGAAACAAAAATGAAGATTACCTAAAACTTAATACCTTTTTGAATAATTATTATGTACCTTTGTTCATGAGTGACCATAGCCAGTGCTGCTTCTGGAAACTTGTAATAGATAGCGTAGTCTATGGCACTCATGTCCAAGTTGTTGTAGCTGAGCCGACAGCCCATGGAAAGTAGTAGAGCAATGGAGTTAGGTTTGTTCTCCATCGTAGCCAAGTGGAGTGGTGTATTCTGAAAAGTTTGATGAGTTTAGATTTTTTATCCATTTACATGCCAGATTCTGGCTAGTCTGTAGATGCTTGGACAGATGACACAAAGTTTGAAGATAGTCATTAAATGTAATAACTTGCTGATGGATCAATTAGGTATAGCTGTGGAAGCATAAAGGATAAGTTTGATACCTTAAATTGACAGAAATGCTTGAAATATAATTTTTAATTTTAAAATTAACACTCATTGCATAATCATAAAAACAATAAAACCACTTACTCCATCCTTATCGGCCTGATCTAGCAAATGGGAATGAACAGAATGCAGCAACTCAATGGTCTGTGTGTATCCACTCATAGCTGCCAAATGCAAAGGATTTCTCCCATTATGGTCCCTGTGTAGTAAGGCTCCTCTATTGAGGAGAAGTTGAACAACCCTAGTATGACCCTCACGCGAGGAGATGTGGAGAGGGGTAAGCCCTTCACCATCACTTTCGTTGATGATGAACGTTCCTTTGTCGGAATCCAAGAGCTGGCATGCTGTGTGGTAACGACCATATCTGAAAAATATTAAAGTTTGTACAAAATTAAATCCATCCCTATCGATAAATATGGTAAAAGAGATCTCCAATAACAAGATACAAATGCCTAGCAGTACGCGGATTAGCCTGGAAAGCAATGGTTATTCATGCTACCCGAAGTGGCCACGACCCTAAGTCATGAGTATACGACAAGAAAGGAAAAGGTATGACAAAATGTTAAAGATAGGCCGGCACCACCGTACCTACGTCCTGCAGGGTGCCTACCATGATCTGCACGAATATGTTTAACTGTTGCTTATTAGAATGAAAATGTTCAATACCTTGCAGCAAAATGCAGAGGGCTTTCGTTGTTGTTGTTCTTCAAGTTGATACAGGCGCCAAGTCTTATCAGATTCTCTAACGACCTGATATGACCCTCTCTGCTAGCGTAATGAAGCGGCGAGCAGCCTGTGTTGTCTTTTTCATTTAGCAACTGTGCTAGACTTTTCTCACAGCGGTCCTGAAAAATAAATGATTTTTTATTTTTTGTCTTGATCATGTTAGTGCGAGAAGCAGTGTCAAATGTTAAGAAACATTTTCATTGGCCGATATGCTTAATAACTAATAATGATAGTCATAATACTTAAATACTCATCCCACTTACTCAGACACGTCCCTAAAATATAGCTTTGCCCTACCAACGCTTCTAAACTACATATAGGCCAGTGATGAGAAGAAACGGCGCACCAAACTCAGTCACCTTTGTCAGCCTTTTATACAGGAAATACAGCTACTTCCATGCACTCTTGTCTTTTAAATACTCGTTTACTTTGTAATATCCTTTTTCGTAAGAATGTTTTTAATGCGAATTTTGTACTTATGAACAGTAGGCTTATTCTTGACTTACAATTCCTATGTCCAATGTCCAATTTCAATCGAAAAAACGTCAAATGGCACTCTTGAAACCGACACTAGCGCCACATTGGAATAAAATCGCGCGGTGTTTATCAAGAGTATGTACTTGTGTGTTCATCATTATTTCAGTCAGAGGACGTCTACTATTGAACCTATGTTCTGTGATGACTTATGCCTGTAAGGGGAGGTCTATGCCTCCCCTAGTGATTTTCAGATTGGCCAGTTGGAAGCGGCCGGCATCCAACGGCTTTCTAAAACTTTTAACTTTTGTGGTACTTACAATTAATTAAAAATGTAATACCTTTAATGAATTACTAACTGTATAGTCTAAAGCTCGTAATGGCAAGTCTATTTGTATTGCGAGTATTACATAAGGCACACTAAAAGTTTTGCACTTCTAGCTAATCGGAACTATTTGAATTTCGAATGTTATATTTTTTTAAATGTTGCAACCTTCTTAGTAATAAAAAAATCAATTGGCGGGAAATGATTTCTAAATTGTTTTTTATTACACATCAAAGTTCTACGTACGCAACGAAAATGGAATTAAGTCGAAAATATTTTAGAGCGATGTTTTTTTATGATTTTAAAAGTTCTCTCTCTCCGCAAGACTGTGCCGCTCGTCTTCAGAATGCTTTTGGGAGAGAAGCACTTTGTTTGAGCATCGTGAAGCGATGGTTTGCTGAATTTGAGAGAGGTCGAGTTTCTCTACATGCCGAATTTCGTGATGGGCGGCCTTCAACTACCGTCAACGAAAATAATGTGGCTACTGTTAAGCGGCTAATTAAAGAAAACCCGCGGATTACTTAGGAGACAATTTGAGGACTATTGGGGATTGGTATGAGCCAAATTCAGAAAATTTTACACGAAGAATTGAAAGCTCGGAAACTTTGCTGTCGTTGGATCCCTCATGAACTGACAATGGAGCAGAAGCGGGCTCGCGTGGAATGGTGCTCACAGATGCTACTAAAGTACGACCACGGACATTCTAATGATGTTTAAGACATTGTCACAGGAGACGAAACGTGGATTTATTGTTTTGAACCCGAAAAAAACAGCAACCTTGTGAATGGGTGTTTGAAAATGAGAACAGGCCAACAAAAGTGAGGCAGGCGAGAAACGTTGGTAAAAAAATTATCGCGTTTTTTTTCTCAGCTACTCAGGGTCCCATCTGTACAATTCCACTTGAAGATCAAAAGAATGTTAATGCCGAGTGGTTGTAAAAAATGGTTCGATCGCATGAAAAAATGTTTAAAATGTAAAGAAGAGTATGTAGCGACATCTATCTCGCTACATATAAAACTGACGTATCCTACATCGCGATATTAAAGTTATCGGAGCGATTGAACCATATATACAAGAACCCGACAAACAACCGTCGGGCAGTTGCCCACCAGACACAACACCCGTCTGGTCGGAGGATCCTCCCTTTTTAATGGGGGATGAGGAACTTTACACCCTGTTCCTCTCACCTTCCAAAAGTATTTTGAAAAGCAATAAACATAATATTTTGGTTATAACATGTTGTTTGTTTAAGTTACGCAAAACTTATAGTGTGACCTACGTATAATAATGAAAATCACCTTTTAAATTTAACAATCTTAGTTTTCAATCGTACAAAATATTTTTATAGTGCCGTGTGGGGACGGCCGTAAAGAATACGCTTCCCCACCACCAACAAGAGGCATGTCGTTCCTGTAGCATAAGATGAGCAGCAGCGTCTGCGTGCTAAATATAAAAAAAACTGCGCTCGCCAACCCGCCTGCCAAGCGTGGCGAGTATTGGCAAGAACGTTTAGTTGCTGGTCTAGGTACTTCATGGTTTGGAAGTTTTGGAACACCACAGATTATAAATTATTGAATAAAGTGAAGTTACCCACTTCAAGTGGTTTAAAATTAAATTTAGGCCAGGCAACGAAAATGTCTATAGAAAAATGTTTGGAATACAATTTTTGACTTCGTAACTTTGTTTGGACTAGAAGGTGAACATATCAAAAGCTCAAGGGCAATGGGCCCCGCCCGGGGCGGAGGAGAGTTACCTAGCTAGTTTAAGGGTCCCATTTTTCGGCTTTTCGCTTATATCTCAGAAACTATGCATCCTTAGGCGACATGATTACTACTACAAAATGAAAGCTGATTTAATTTGCTACAAGTTTTATTCAAGTTTTTTAATATTTTCTATAGTTTTCGAATAATCCGATTTTGTAATTTGGAAATAATGATTTTTGCCTCACAATTTTTGCTCTATTTGACAGGACAACTCTTCAAAGGTTCATCCAAAAAATAAATGCTCGCAAATTGGTTGTAAAGCAATTAATTCCCTTTAATAACATATATTACTTTACTCACTACCTGAGCTTATTGCAGTCTACTGCTGGACGTAAGCCCAAAGAGCGCCAAAGAGCACGATCTCTCGCTTTTTCATCCAGCCACTGCCAGCCATCTTCCTAAGGTCTTCGGTCCATCGAGCTGGGGGGTGTCTTACACCACGTTTGCCAAGGCGCAATCTCCACTCTGAACCATTTACTCCACCTTTTATCTGTTCTGCGACAGATGTGGCCGGCCCACTGCCACTTTAGCTTGCTACATTTTTGGACTATGTCCTTTGGTCTGCTGCCGGATAACCTCGTTTCGGATTTAACCCCTCCACGAAATCCCAAGCATCGAACATAAAATAGCTCGCTGAGTGACGTGAAGTCGGTGGGCTAGCTTTACTGTCATCTTTCACGTTACGGCTCCGTAGGTCATCGCTGGTAGGACGCACTAGTCGAATACTTTGCTCTTCAGGCATTGTGGCAGTGGCAACTAGAAGATATGACGCAGTTTCCCAAATGCTGCCCAGCGAAGCTGCACTCTTCTAGCGATTTCCCGCACCAAGCTGTCTCTACCTAACTGCAGCACTTGTCCGAGGTAGACATACTCCTTGACAACTTCAGAGCACCACGCTTTCGACGGAAACCGGTCTGGGAGTGACATGGTCCATGAACATGACTTTAGTCTTGTCTAAGTTAATCCCTAAGCCCTCACATCGCGAGGCAGCGTTTAGACTATGCAACATTTACTGCAAATCTTCTAGCAATTCCGCTATGACGACTATGTCATCGGCAAAGAGGAGGTGCGTGAGGTGTTTGCCGTTGACATTGATGCATGTCCCTTTCCAATCCAGTGTCTCGAAGATGTCTTCCAGTCGTTCGTGAACAACTTTGGAGATATGACATTTCCTTGTCTTATGCCTCTCAGCAACATGTTTCGTGATTTTGGACTTGAACAGTCATCGATGCCATTTTTCTACATATTGCCAATCGACTTGGCATCGCCGTAAGGATGCCAGAACAACCCAAGACTCGACAGGGTCAAAGGCTTTCTCGTAGTCTACAAAGGGTAGGCAAAGAGGCTGATTATACTCCTCTGACTTCTATATAATCTGCTTTACTATGTGGATGCCTGCTTCGGTGGCTGCAAGGCGTCAAATTTTACTACAAGACGATTTGGGATGACTTGAAATCGGCTTATAGACGTGGCTCAGGAGCGTGATAGATTTGTAGTTCTTCAGAAGAGTTGTATCTCCTTATTTGAAAAAGAGAGCCTCGATACCACGCCCTCGCTCCACGTTTTCGGGGTAGTCCCATTGGCTATGACGGCGCTGAATATTATTTGAGAATTCGTTGCCTGGCCTAATGTACCGTTAAGTAAAAGTTTAAAATAGGGGAAGAAATCGGTGTACGGCAGATATTATATTTTTTTCAGATTAAAATGCTTTGTCTAGACGTCTTAACACTTTCTTAAAATAGACAACAATAGACAAACTTTTGTAAAAATATAAAACTGATAAATAAACTACCTATAAATTACAAATTAATAAAATTAAGTGTCCATTTGTCTCGGTCTGTCTGTTTGTTTTATCTTATCTGCAAAACAACTAGACCAGTTTTAACAGAACTTTTACTGATAGACAACTTATACTATGAAGAGTTATTTAAGCTACTTTTATTTAGAATAAGAATTAGTTTTTTAATAAAAATCGAGTAAAACTAGGAATATGACTAAGGGTTGTTTCCCCGTTTTCACTTTAATGCGGGAAGGCTGCAAACTGAACTAGATGGCGCTGTAGCATAATGAATCACGATGATATTGCAATTTTTCGTTTAATGTAGACTTTAAACATTTTGTATTATCACTTGATATACAATAAATAACAACACTGACAATTTTTTGAGAGCTCTTACAGTCCCATGTATAGATGCTCATTAAATACATACAGTTTAGTTTACATAGGCTAATGTAAAATTGAAGTGACCGTATCAGATAAGTCATTTGTCATATAGCTATTAGTAGATGTTTTTTTAAGCTGTTGATGTGCCGCCGTCGTTTTCATTAAAACAACCTTATGATTAGGTATTTCGAACTTCCCTTAACCCGCGACACTCTTCATTTGGTGTGCACGTTTTTTCTGCTTTTGAATTTCTACCATGGGCAAATGTTATGGTTGTGGTGGTGAAGTTTTAACTAATGTGATTTATTAGTTAAACCTTCTATAATAACAACAACAACAACTCGCGTAAACTAATTTTTCCATGGGACCAACATTGAAATGTCAAACAAAAGAATCACAAATTGATTACAGAGTTTAGATTTTTTGCGATGTATGGCCCTCAAAAAAAATGCTGTATTTGGGCAGAAGAATTACCCCTTAGAAGAAAGTTAACTAATAAAATAGAACCATAAATAAAGCAACGTCGGGTAAGTTAAATCAAGAACGGCCGGACCGATTTTTATGATCTTTCGATTTATGATCTGATTCTATGATAGATCTCAAAATATTTATGAATATAATAAAATAATAATAATAATAATACTTAAAATTAACTAACTTTAATGTTTAAAATAGAAGAATGAGTGAGCCCAAAAACTAAGGTTTTACTAGTGGTGGTTGAAGAGTTACCCTATTCATCTCTAGAGTCCATCATAAGATCAGCATGATGTTGTCATTTGACAAAACAATAATTTTATTGTATTGTCATGCGAATGTCAAATACAAAGTTTGAAATCGATACTTTAGTTAGAAGTAGGTTAAAAACTACTTCCAAGATTTGATTATATGGTTAGTTAGTTACAAGGTATTATAAGTCTGTTAAAAACTAAGAACACTAGTTACTTGTAGGTGTTAAAAAATACATTAGGTAGGTATTGTTTTCGCACTTAACGAAGTTGCTTACAAAAATAGTATTTATACTGTATTTTCTCTACCTTCAGTAAAAAGGCATCTGACTCGACTTAGATCGAAATTGATTTTATTAGTTATTCTGAATCTCTGAAAAATTTGCTATTTTTGTATGTAATCATCGAGACTTAATTACTAACAGGTATCCCAGGATGTGCAGAGTCGCTTCAGAGCGACGGCAAACCCTATTCTACTGGTCCAAGAATGACAGAAGCCCTGGCTTTTGAAAACTTGATCCAAACTCGTAGTTACGGTGATGTGAACAATTCGAAAGCTTTTTGGTAACTGTTTCATATTGGGGCGGTCGTGTTTTTATAAGGAAATCTGGGCATTCTCGAACTCTCCATTCTGTTCTAATTCCTTTTACTGTTCACATCTACGTAGGCGCTTTTTGGCTGTATATTAGAAAATAAATAATCTAGTAGTTTCGCGAATTGGTCTTAAGCGGTTCGTGACTGCTTTTCTTCTTTTTTTTTCGTACTTCGGCATTTAAGAAACATAATTTTTGAATACACGAATGACTGACAAACTTACAACTGATGCTTATTTATTCCTTTTCTGGCATAGTTTTTCTATACTGCCAATTCAATAGAGGTCATACTATAAATATATTTTCAAAGAATTATTTACGTCTAGGCTAGTTTAAGTCTGGATTTTTCTATCTATTTATGTTTGTCAACTGAATATCTGAAATTTAAATTATATTTATAAGTTCATGACACACTGGAAGTGACCTAAGGTTCGCCGACGGTCTGAAGCGACCCTGCACTTCCTGAAAGCCTTGTTGTACCGAAGTCTTATCAAAAAGTGTACTCAAGACCGCTGACACTTTGAAGCGATCCTGATCCGGGATTCACCTTAAGATTGCCCGTCACCAAGGCTGTGGAGCTTACCTGCCGTACAGATACAGAGTGACTTCGTTTCTTCAACGTCTTTCTCCCTTCCCCCTCCTACCTTTTGGAGCTTAAGTTAGTGCATACTAGGTAGGTTTTTATAAAATTGACTGTTTTTGGATATTAACTTGTAATTTAAATTTATACTTTAATAAATTATTGTTCATGTCTACTTTTACCTTAAAAATGTACCTGGATATGTCAACCTCCATAGCCTGAAGGCAAATAATAGGGCTTCACATCGCCATCTTTGGTCCGGGGTCCAATTCTTGCTCGGACCATTGCAGAAAATTAACTTTTTTATGTTACGGATCTAAGTGGTTGATGTGAAACCGTTGTTGTTTCTAATCTTTATTACAAAAGTGCTTCAACAATACTTACCTCAGGATAAAAGACAATGTATGTGATTTAGTCTAATATTATTATGTAATGATTAATATAATAGCGATTTCAGATTAGGGAAAGCATTTTAGGAGTAAATAATTAGATTTATATCTCAAATTCTAACTTATTCCGTTACAATCACCACTTAATTATTAGGATACTTAGATCGTTATAAACGTATTCACATATTTTTTACCAAAAAATTGGTGTACATCGATTTCAGTGTCAAATTTTAGACGATTTGCCCTAAAATAACCTGAAATAATGATATCTTATACAGTAATTATTTATATTTGTTTTACAACTTTTTGTAAAAGTGAAAAAAAAAAGTATCTACAGATAACATAAAATGTATCACTTTACACTTGTTAGTATGCGGTCCATTCAGTGCGGTGTAATATGTTTAAGTTCCATTAAATCACTATACACTACTATAAAGTTTTGTGCTGAGTGATTGAACCTCTATTCTTTAATTTAAAAAAAAACATACATTATTTCCCAAACTGACACATTACATGATTATTTCTAACATAAACGTTCACCAAAAAAATATTGCACTAAGTTATGTTAACTCTAATAGCAGCGAAGCAGGATTTTTTAAAACTTCAAATGCGATTTCCCAAAAATCACTATTTTCGACTTAGATCCCTTTTCACTGAAGGTACAGTTTTTAGTTATAGTGATTATTTGTCATTGTTTGTGGTTCTAATTAAAATAAATTTAAAAATCGCAGCCAAGCCGAATACCTTACCACTGGGGTGGTTACGCCACACCATCGAGAACATACCGTATACATAGAGGAGCAATACGAATCATCTTTCTCCGAAACTAGTTAGTGATATTTCACTTACATTAAGTATGAAATGACAAGTTCTGTTAACACTCGTACAGATACAGATTTAAAAATGGCGGAAAAATTGGTCGAACAAATCATATGACGGTTCACTCTACAGGGTATGTGCACCACACCCCTCAACCCGTGCCCCCCTGCGGATAGAGGTCAGTCCGTAAGATTTTCTAACGGAAAAAAATATTTAAAAAAGGATCGGGCTTAGTGAAATGCATTGGGTGAGGCCTTTGTCCAGCAGTGGACTGACTTGGGCTGACTGTAATGATGATGAAAATGATATTTACCGTTGATTTCTCAACAGAAGAGAGACTCTCAAGAAATCTCACAGCAAAAATAGATAAATAAAGCCTTAACATTTTTAATATGTCATTAAATACCTTTTTGTGATCATTATTGTCATCAGTTTTATTACGGACTTCAGTTTAAAAATTAGTTTAATTTTAATGCATATACTGGTCTGAGACTCTAACTCGTACTTGTCTGTTTTTTTAACACTAGGGGTATTCAAAACCTAAGTTTTTTGTCGCTATGCGAGCACTCTTTGTAACTACTTGCTTGTTCCAAATAATCGATTTAAGACTGCCCAGTCTCGGGTGATAGACGAGTTGTTATAATCTTCTTGGACGTTATTCTCAAGGGACAAAAGTTGGGTAGCCAATAAAAAGTTGATCGAGTTTTCGCCCATGTTAACCAGTTAAGGTTATCACGTACATTTCGTCGTCCAAATTTTTTTTAACACACATTTACTTAGCTGTAGTTAGGAAGCACTAACTAACCAACTTTACACAAGTAGCACTATAAATTACACACAATAACAGAATCTAGGGATACCGTCATCCTAAATAATTTTACTTCTTCATAGTTTAGAATATTTTTAATTTCCATAAAAAAATATATAATTAAACAGATTGAAACCACAAATTTTTAGCAATTCGTTACGTCAAAGAAATTGAAATTGTTTTAGTAACAAATATTAATGAAAAGGAATTAGATTGTTTTTGTTTTTTAATTTAACGTGCCGTGTGAGCTTTAAGAGTCATGTCGCGTCGTGATTTGAGTCAAGATGAAATGTTAGAAAATAGTGTGAATAGCTCCATTTTCTAACGCATCGTTGCTGAGGCCCTACTCACCAGCCAAAACGTGATATCAAGGTTGTGGTCACCTTATAGTAGTACTGGGGATGTGGCTGAATGGCACACGGGTAGATATCGTGTTACTACGCAAAGACAGGGTCGATTTCTACAGATGACCGCCAGAAGACAACTTAATATCAAAGCGATGCAACTAGTACAAAGGCTCCAGAAGGACCACCAGCTGCTGGTAAGCAACCAAACCGTGAGAAGGAGGTTGCATGAAGTTAATATTTATGCTCGAAGACTGCTACATCTTCCAGCATTGTGACGTGGCAATCGCGGTAGGAGGCTTCCGTGGGCTCGGGAGCATTTACAATTGAGTGACGAACAATGGTCTTTGGTGCTGTTCACCGATGAGTCCGGTTTGGGTTTCAACCGGATTCACGAAGAACGCGTTTGGTTTTTTGAACTTCAGGGAGAGTTAGCCGTCTACGGCACCCTCAGAAGGTCTAATCATACTAAGGCAGACCAATCATGGTGTGGGCAGGAATTCGTCTTGGCGGACGAACCCAGCTAGTTTGGATCCAAGGCAGCATGACTGCACAAAAATACCACGAGGTGGTAATAGAGCCTGTTATTTGTTAGTGTCTCACACAGAATCCCTAAGGGCCAGGAATTTCTACTCATGTACGATCATTCTCCATTCCACTCGGTGTGGCTGGTGTCGGTCGCTCTCTGAGACCACGATGTTCAAGTTTAAGATTGGCCTGCACAGTCGCCCGACTTAAATCTTATCGAGCATGCCTGGGACATGTCACAACGAAAAGCTTCGAGAGATTTTCCGCCATATTTGACGACGGAACAATAACTTCACGAACACTCGCAAAGAGCATGGGACCTTATACCGCAGCAAGACATTGACAATTTAATTAATGTAGGAAGTGACAACACATCTATTTAAATATATAAAAGAAGAAACTGACTGACTGACTGACATATCAACGCACAGCCTAAACCGCTGGTGCTAAAGATTCCAAATTTGGCACGGTTGCTTATAAGGCCTAAAGGTGCACTAAAAAAGGATTTTTCAAAATTCACCCCCTAAAGGGGTGAAATGGGGGTTCAAAGTTTGTATAGGGAAATAAGATTAGTTAGACTATTTTATTCGAAACTTCACAGGAGTATTTCTAACAATAAATAAGTAAACACGTGTTTCAGGTTTTTTTTAAAGTCAACCCCTAAATGGGGATAAAGGGTTGACAAAGTCTGAAAATCAGCTGTTTCTATGGTTTATCGGGTCGCTGAAAACGAAACAACAACGATTTTAAAATCCAATGCGGTTGACGTGAATTATTATCTCCCCTGTTGGGGTGCGATGGGGTTGAAATGTCTAAATATCAATATGGGTGTCGTTTTTATGGTTTCTTGGGACGTTAATTACGATAATGGCATCAATTTTTAAAGTCAATACTGTGGATATGAACATTCTTGACAGTATTTGTGCCAAATTGCAATTCAATCGGTCCGGTAGTTTCGGAGCAAATCGGTTTTATCAGACGGACTGACAGATAGCCGCCATACGTGTTCCTATAAGGGTTCTATTTTTGATTTTGAGGTATAGATCAAGATCCACGTTATCCTCATAGTTTTTTAAATTTGTATTTTAATTTACCATCTCGATCGTTGTCAATCGGTACCTAGGTGAGTGCGGGCGGCGCATATTTTAAATTAACTCTACATTTAGCAAAACAACCCCCAAAACCATTAACACTATGGGATCAACTAAAAAAAATACAAACATTTATGTCGGTATGTCAAATGGGCCGGTCTCCCCTTAAACTGTCTGGAGTTAGTTAGTTTGATGAGGTTTTATCCGTTACCACCCGTAACTCTTGAATAATTACATAAGTCCTACTTTATTAGTTTATAAATTACTTTTTAGAGGGTAATTCTTTTGCTTAAATACAACAACTTTAATATGAGACCAACATTGAAATAAATAAACAAACATCTCCATACTAACTAGCCGATCAGTCGTTACTGGTTATATATTATTATATTATGAGCAAATCAGGGACATAAATTAATAAGGTGTTTATGTCTTATCCTCGATAAGTATAATTTCCTGTTAAGGCTATGTTTGTATATTTTATGTATGTAGCTAAGTATGTTAATATTACATACAGGGTGTTAAAATTTAAAAAATATTTTAGTAATGGTTCAGAATCGAGTCTAGAACATAGGGAAAATATTTTGAAAAATTAACCATACATTTAAAAAGAAACATCTTTTGTTGTCACAATAAAATAATTGTTTAGTAATACCTATGTAAAGAAAATAAAATAATCAAAATAATCCTATCAAAATTATCAATCTAACGCTTACAAATTTAGACTAGACGACCGTTTTGTGTAGTGGTTCGCGCTCCGGACTATAAGGCAAAGCCGCAAGAAAAAAAGATTTTGTGATGAGCAAGAGCATTTGTACCTAAGTAATGGATGTTTATAAACGGATTTAAGTACGATTATATTTATTCGTTATCTTGTACTTTGCTTTGCTTAGTTCGGAGCAAGATAATTGGTGTAATTGTAGAAAAAAAAACGGCGCATGCAGTGTAAACGGTTGTCGGATCGGATTGGATAAAAATTGCTTTAAAAAAAATAAAAAACACAGAATTCAAGACTCCGCTTTAAACCACCCCCTAAAATTTGAGTTGTATTTTTTTAACATCCCCTGTATAAAATATACAGGCAAATTTTTTATAAGTGTAAAATGCTTGGGTTTGTTTATATTCATGATAACAAACAACTAAGAAACTAGTTACTTATCACAACTTAATTTAGTTGATAAATTAATTTGATACAGGTACTTGACTAGTTTCTTGGGCGAAGTTATATTGTCTTAAGTAAATCAATTTTTTAAGTGTTTTACACTATTAGTAGTTGCTATGGTTAAGTCCTGCTAAAACTCAAGAATAGCGTGACTGAATTTGGATGATTTCTTTTTGTTGTTCTCTTAATGGTCAGGATGGACGGACAGGATGTATGAGACAATAATTGTAACAGTTTCCTGGAAAACTAAATATTTTACTACTACGGGCATAAATGTCATGTCATTTGATAAATGATTTTCTAATTTAGGCAAGACAACATCTAGTACCTTTAGGATAAAATGATGTCATGCCATAAAACCATCTACCAAGACGAGAAGAAATAAATGATTGCAACGATAAAATAAATGATTCCGTAAATGGTCATGTTTTGGCTATTTAATTTTTAGCAGATATGACATCCTTAGGGGAAAATCTACATAAATCTAGAAGTAGGTTTTCTGGTAACGACAAACGCAGTACTTGCCTAAAATTTAACTAACTAAATATGCAGCACATAGCAAGTAATGCAGTACTTCTAGTTACAACTTTTTTATTGCTTCCGAAAATAGCATTAAACCTTAGACATAATTCTTGTTTACTACAAACAAAGTTAAGACCCGACAAGATTATGAAAGAAGTACGCCATACAGGTTTCCGGGCTTAGGCAAATAACGGCAACAACGTAATTTCAACTCATGCAAATATCTTTTGCAGTTCGCTTTTAATAGGAATTATTACGTACGCAACGATTACTAGCTAGAAAAAGTTTGCACCCACTCACTCGTGCGCCAAGTATCTCGAGGGTGTCGATTCGCAATTAATTGAACTCGACGCGTGCGCGTGTGTTACGCAATGTTTCGCCCACAGCCGCGCCGCACGGTGGGCCGCCCATGGGACAAAACCCCCTATTAGTCATTGTCAAATATTGACAATCCATATAGCATGGTGTCATCTCCAAGACCGTATCTATATAAGAATATAAATATCAAGGCTTTTTACTTCAGTTTAAACTTTTTAATTGGCCTTCAGAAGTTTAAGCATCAGATTGTTATTCCACGCTGCGTAACGGTACTAACGGTTCGGTGACTCATCCGCGCGATAATTGTCTTTGGTGATTTTTGATTGCTTAGGAATTTTGACTATTAAAGAAATCTGGGAAAAAAAGTATTAAACATACCTTGCAACTAGCTGCAAAATCTTCGAGCCGGCCACCATTCATGACAACTAGATGGAGTACATTTCTCGAATTGATGTCTTTTAGTTGAATGTCTGCACCAAGCCTTATCTGGAAACAATTAAAAGAAAAACAACGATTTTAACCTGTATATTTATTAATAATTTTCAAGCGCAGTACGCTGGAAGAGAGTTTTAAGAAAAGTGACTTGATCAACAAGAATAATAATACATGTTGTACAAAAGAATAAGACTCAAACCACTTAAGTAAAGAAAAGAACAGAGACAAAGCTGCACAAAATGCACTGGCTGTTTGTTACGTGCGCGCTGCGATTGCAAATAACTGGTTTGCGCCAGCTCGATCAGTGCACAAACTAAGGTATGCCCACTTGAACGTCAATGTCGCGAACTGTCAACCCTCAAAAACGTCACGCACGACGCAAGTGTCGCGCCAGAAATCGCTCGTTAACTCTTCCGATAAAAACGTGTGTCAAAAGAAAATTATAGGAGCTAAGTCAATAAAAAAAACCGGCCAAGCCGAACTTGCGCACCGAGGGTTCCGTACCAAATTCAAGCTATGTTAACAATTCGTCGGTAACGGAAATCTAGTCTTGAAGATATTGACCGATTATTTTTTTACAAATTTATGGTTTTTGGATTTTTTCCTTTACATGTGTTATAAGACATTGCTTCTTGCCAAATTTCATGATTCTAGGTCAACGGGAAGTACCCTATTAATTTTGATTCCCCTAAGAGTAGAGACAGACAACAAAGTGATACTATAAGGGTTCCGTTTTTTCTTTTTGAGGTACGGAATCCTAAAAATACCATAGTGTAGCCTAATGTATACAACACATGATTAATTAAAAGCTTATTCTTCAAACTCAGATCTACTCGTAGTTAATAATGATTCTACTACAGCTCTCAAAATATTTGAAATAAACCTTAGGTACATGGCAATACAAAGCCTATTAGTTTAGTACCTTAGTTGTACAATATCTAAACATGTGCTTTCAGCGTGTATAGAGGGACATATAGGAGAACATGAAGATTAACTAGATATATTCTGGCGTCAGTCCAAGAGCTACGACACTGACAAATGATGGCCACTAGCCGAAGAACCAACTGGGATCTAAATGGCTATTCTTGTCGCATGCATTAGCATTACATATTGGGTAGACGACATGGGCAGATGAGTGTTTCAGACAGTGTCACATGCAAGGTATTAATTAATCTTTGGTGTAAATTATGCAGTTAAAATAAATAGCCGTCGAGGACTCAATCAAAGCCGCCATAAAAATTGACATAAGACAAATTGAACACCTAGAAAAGACAAGTTTTTTAAATAATATAAATGTAGTGAAGATGAATGATTTCTATTTAGTTTTAATGAAGACAATAGTTTTAGTGGATAATTAACGCCTGGTATTATAAGGTAATATAAGGGAAATATCCATTACATTATGTTGCAGATTATTGCGCAATTAACTTTTGATGAACTCTGTCATATTTCATGTAACTTGTAACCTGAATTTTGTTAATACGAGTAAATACTTTATGACCCATTTGGACCCAAGGTTACGTTTACCATTGGTTTGGCCTTCGTGGCCAATCATGATCCCTTCTGTATGGTTGTCCTCAACCTTAAGGTTGTCTGGAAGTGATACAATTTAGGCAAATGTATCACTATTAGCGATACAGTGAGTCTAAATTGTACGTCGTTTTAAAAATGCAACAATGTCCGACAAAGCAGACAGACGATTTGTCTTTAACTGTCTAGAAACTAGACGCAATAGAAAACATGTTGTTTCAGGTCACAGGTGGTACTCAAGCACTTCCCTGGCATTCAAGGTGTTAAAAAGGCATGTTATCACCATCACCATGAAAATATCGCAGACGGAAGGGACCAATTTGAGTTTGCTAATTCAAAATAGTCTAACTTATAAATAGTCTGTATCCTTATAATTAATAAGAAGAGAACGACAAAATTTAATATAAACTACCAAGGACCATACTTGGCCACGAAGGACAAGCCAATGTTAATGTTACATTAGGTCCAAGAAGCAATGGGTCATAAAGTATTTACTAGTATTCAAATTGTTCGGGTTACATTATGATTGCATTTATACGACAGAGTTCATCAAAAGTTAATTGTACAAGAATCTGCAACATTGACTACATAATGGCAATCCCATCTAATTTTGCAAATGCTCATAGGCGTAGATAGCCACAAATAAAATATTAATGAGTAGGTCCTTAGCTATCTAACTATATTAATGTAAAATATCTTTAAAAGAGAATGTTGAACTTGAAATTATTACAAGCTTACTGCCTACCTGTTCTTTAACTTATAAAATATAGTTTGATAACGTCTGAAAAACAGGAACTCGAAGATTTAAAGGACATAAATGCCAATTAACATCACTAATAGCTCAAAATTAATGCTGAGTTTGGAGGTTGGTAAATTTTGCCAAAACTTTCTTGATTGTTGAAAAGATGTAAGTCTATAAGCAGTGTTCATAATTTGACTGGTGAGCAAAAAAAAGGGAATTTTAATAAAATCGTAATATTGAGACTTTATTAAGTATGCAGGGGCGTGCATCCAATATAGGCTATTATGCAGAGCCTACCTTCATAAAAAACCGACAGAACAGCTAACCATAATTATTAATTACGTATTCAACAATAAACAATTAATATTCTGTAACCATTTTGTCGTCTACCTGTACTTATTCCTTACTTTCCTTAGATCGTTACTGTGCAATTTAATCAATGTTAGGCTGCCGCGAGATCGCCTACTGTTTCACGCAAATTTAATCAATTATCACTCACAGCCTACCCCCATCTGAAACCAATGCATGCCCCTGTAAGTATGTGATAGATTTTATAAGTCTGCAAAGTAGGTAAAGTGAAGGCTCTGTTATTTTCATGGTTATTGTGACAAAATATTATCCAATATGAACCAGCATTTCCTAAAACATCGAAACCAAAGTTAATTTAGGAGATATCGTTTCTGTACTAACTAACTTAACCTAAAATAAATCAGGACTCTTTCATTCAAGGTGAATCACCGCGCCGTTGGGCCAATATTTTCAATTTACTTAATCGTACGTCCTATCACTTAATGATAATTCTAAAGAAAGTGGTCAAGCTTTGATTTTGTTGTGCTGCGTGTCTAAACTAATGTGGAAAGCCACAAAAAAACTTACCAATGTGTGCACCGTTCTCCATCCTGCCCTAGAAGCGGCCAGAAGCAAAGGCGATCTTCTTTCTTTATCCAAAGGGTTCACGTCAGATCCTTCAGAGATCAGATAGTTGACAATGTCTGGGTGGTCAAACATGGCTGCGCAGTGTATCGGTGTCATTTTTTGCACATCACAGGACATGAGGCAGGCCAACTTCTCTTTGGGCTGCATGTTGAACATTAGCTTCACAATTTCTAACGCTCCCTGTGAAAAACCACAGCTTTAACATAATGTATTTTGCCTGATGGTGTATATTTGTATTTATTTAAAGGGCCAAACTGATCCACTTTTGAAAACCAATTTATTGTTATGACAAAAATTACGATACTATTTAGATAAACTAACTATAGCTTGACTACAAGCGCTGTTCCACGTCATTGGTAGCTGCGCGGCGAGACGTGGGGGCCGGGGTAACTCACAATATTCTGTCAGTACCAACGTACTGACTAATTGAATAAGACGCGAATTGTCCTGGGCTCTGATATGTACGTTATACGTAGGTCACACTATAAGTTTTGCGTAACTTAAACAAACAACATGTTGTAACCAAAATATTATGTTTATTACTTTTCAAAATACTCTCCTTTACATTTAAAAAAATTTTTCATGCGATCGAACCATTTTTTAAAACAGGAGGACAACAGATCTGAAGGCATGTCGCTATCACTGCCTCTTCGGAGTTGGTAAAAGTAAAACCTCTCATCAAATCTTTGATTTTGGGGAAAATACAGAAATCACAGGGTGCTAGGTCGGGGATATGCGCAGGATAGGTGATAGGTTGTACTTTTCCGGAAGCTAAAAATGACTTTGTTTTGTTGGCCGTGTGTGTAGAAGCGTTGTCATGATGTAGGAGAACGCGGCTTTTGGGTCGTCTTTCGCGAACTTTTTCTAACACCCTAGGTAAACAAATGGTAGAATACCACTCGGCATTAACACTCTTTTGATCTTCAAGTGGAATTGTACAGATGGGACCTGTGTAGCTGAGAAAAAAAATGCGATCATTTTTTTACCAACGTTTCTCGCCTGCCTCAATTTTGTTGGCCTGTTCTCATTTTTAAACACCCATTCACAAGATTGCTGTTTTTTTTCGGGTTCAAAACAATCAATCCACGTTTTGTCTCCTGTGACAATGTCATAAACAGCATTAGAATGTCCGTGGTCGTACTTCAGTAGCATCTGAGAGCACCATTCCACGCGAGCCCGCTTCTGCTCCGCTGTCAGTTCATGAGGGATCCAACGACAGCAAAGTTTCAGAACTTTCAATTCTTCGTGTAAAATTTTCTGAAATTGGCTCATACCCATCCCCAATAGTCCTTGAATTGTCTCATAGGTAATCCGCGGGTTTTCTTCAATTAGCCGCTTAACAGTAACAGTGCTTCTCTCCCAAAAGCATTTTGAAGACGAGCGGCACAGTCTTGCGGACAGAGAGAACTTTTAAAATCATAAAAAAACATCGTTCTAAGATCTTTTCGACTTAATTCCATTTTCGTTGCGTACGTAGAACTTTGATGTGTGATAAAAAACAATTGTCAAATCATTCCCCGCCAATTGTTTTTTTTTATTACTAAGAAGGTTGCAACGTTTAAAAAAATATAATATTCGAAATTCAAATAGTTCCGATTATCTAGAAGTGCCAAACTTTTAGTGTGCCCCATGTATGCCTAAAAATTATTAAAAATAAATAAAAATCAATTGAATCGATAAGATTACCGGGTCGCACTTTATATCGTTTCGATTACCTATTTATGATGCTAGCGATACCGAATATTTTCGGTAAAGAAAAGTTGAATAAGAAAGCTGTAAGTAGCATTGATTTTATATGATATTTGACATATTGACAGGTTTTGTATAGAAAATTTGTCGAAACGTTACTTTCATTCGTTGTGTAAAAGTTATCTGGCGATTAAAAAATAGGCCCATAATATAAATAGATAATTATAACTATTATAAAATAAAGTAAGTAATAATACCGTATGTACCTAATATTACATACAGTATTTGCGCGGTCTTCCGCGTCTCTGATTGTGAGTTCTTTGGTACGAGTTTGGTGACGTCAAGTCAGCACTTCTTAGATCTACCCCTTCTGCCCGGTGTGCGGCATGGCAATACATTTGCTTCCCACGTGTCTTGCCGGTTTCCGCAAAACATGGCCGTACCAGCATATCCGACTCTCCTACAGTTTGTTCGCAATATCACGGATATGAAGGGCCGCGAATGCGGGAGTTCCTCACGCGGTCTTTCCACGAGACTCCGCTTATCCACTGCAGCATATCTTCATGACACATAGCTCCTGCTAATTTCGCTCAAGTGGCGGCCACACTTCACTGCCTTAGACGAGTAAAAGGATAGGCCTGAAGATGGACTTATAGATCTATCCTTTCAGCTTAACTGGCATTCTAGGGTTACGAACGCGGCAGCAATGCGTGTCTTGACTTTACAATGATGTCACCCGACGCGTGAAGTACAGATCCACGGATACAGCTAGATACATACAGATTTAACCCTTAACTGGCATCCTGGGGTCCGCGCGGCTCCCATACGGTACGTTTTTAGATTATCAAAAAATCTAAGCATCGTGCGCAGCCGCCATTTCATGTAATCTCATTAAGTCGCGACTCGCGGCGGGTGCCGGACTTTCGGCGCTATAGACCTTACCAGGACGGAGGTATGTAGGTGCTGGGGTCTGCGCGGCGCCCACGATACCAGTTACGTAATTTTTATAAAAACAGATGGTCTAAAAATCCACCAGCACCATCTCGTAATCAAAAATCAAAATCAAATAGGTTTTACATGATTCTTTTAACGTAAGCAAAAAACATACCAAATATTTGTAACTTTTTTTGTAATCTACACGTATTTGGTAACTGAGTAAGAAGGTTTATCCAAATAAAATATGCTTTCTAGAAGCAATCTTGGTTTAAGGGGCCGCACTGCCCCCTACTATACCAGTTACGTTGGGTGAGTCCACCAGGATCCCCTAGCTCAATCCCCTGGGGGAACCCAGTGAACTCAAAAACTTCAATGGGATCCCCCAGGGGATCGGGCCGGGGGATCCTGGTGGACTCACCCGTTACGGGGTGGGGTTTGTCAAATTTACGATACCAGTACAAGGTTAAACTGGTCTATGCGTTCAACCTTGTCTCCGCCTATGCGGACAGACGTGGGATATGTAGAGTTACAGGCCAGGTACTCGGTTTTAACCACATTGAGCTTTAGACCATCGCTTTCAAGCGACTGCTTCCACTTGTTCACCTATCTCACAAGCAAGCTTCTGTCCGCGTCTACCAGAGAAATATCGTCAGCATACATCAGCAGCCATGGTGGCTGCTCATGTGAGTCTGATGCCGTCTGACACAGTTTAATATCACACTAAATAGAAACAAACTGAGGACGGAACATTAGTGTACACCGACGGTGATAGGGAACGGTTTGGTGTCGCCAAAACACAGATTGGAGCTGGGTACATGTCTTTTTGGATCTCAGTACCACAGGAAACTATTAAAGACCTTCTGCAGATCAATACAGAGCAAGGGCAGAGGCGTGTTCTTCGTCCTGTATCTATGAAGCTATGAAGGGCGATAAAAGGGTTAATAGTCCCGTTGCCAGGATGAAACCCTTATTGACACAAGTATCGAAGTTTCGATCTCATGTTAATTTTAAGTTTAGTACTTACTTCTGTCACCCAACCCCGCACATCTTTCGCCCATAAGGCGCGGTACAGCGCTTGTACATAATAAACACTTAAGTAAAGAAAGGAATAGAAAAAAATCTTCTAAAGAGTTTCTCTAGAAAGCTTTAAACATTGATATCTACTTTGGTTATAGGGTCGTAATGAAAAGGTACATTCAATCACTTATTATTTTGATATTAACAAAAAACATGTTTTACAACTATATGAGTATTAAAAACTGAATATAAAAACATTTTAAGGACAAACTTCTATCTTTAAATTGCGGGCAGCTATATGCAGTGTTCAGGCCCACTGGCCCCGCGTACTTGTAGAAGTGTACCTAGCAGATGCTATGTATGCCGCTTTTTTTCTGTTCCTTTTTTTATGTGCTATAAACGCCCTTAAAACAAATACTTACTTGAGCGCAAGCCAAATGCACAGGCGTCGACAAATCATGTTGTTGCGTGGATATCTTAGCTCCAGACTTCAAGCAAAGCTCTACTGCTTTTATATCCCCTCCGTGTACCGCTGAATGCAATGGCACGTTCCCTTCGTTATCGTAGAGTGATATCATGCGTTCTCTAGTACAGCCTCTGGACTCTCCCCACTGAAGGAACACCTCCATGGTTCGAGAGGACGCGTTTTTAGCTGCTTCGTGGATGGGGTAGTATCCGTTGTTGCAAGGTCTCTTGCACTCTGCGCCAAGGTCAGTGATCTGTGCGGATATCACCTGATTAAGGCGCGACTGTTTTAGACGCTGTCGACGCAGAGAAGCTAGGACGTGGATTTGATTTTGCAAAATAGAACACACAAAACTGTTGCAATAAGGTTAAATAGAGAATTTTTGGTATACATATCCTCCTATTTTATTAGTTAACTTCCTTTTAGGGAGTAATCAACTGCTTAAATACTATCAGCTTTTACCAAGGAAATAACACTGAAATGGCAAGGAAGTTTTCACCCCCCCTATTTCAAACTGCCAATTAGATTTATTAGAGAACTTTTTTTTAAAATTTTTATCATTGGCGCGATCGTAGAAGTTGACGTATTTGACAATTATCTCCTAGAAAAATTACCTAAAAAAGATCAGTCAAGTAAGAATTGATATTATAAACTAACCTGCTTCAGGCCTAGTATAACTGTGTGGGTTTCAGAGCTAGCTACACAATGCGTCAAGGCACAGTCCTTCCATTCCAGCAGCTATCCCAGGAATCGAATCAGATTTAATTACGATGAATGATGATGGAGGAAATGGAAGAATTATTTGTCAGACCTAAGTCACTAACTTTGAGACCCAGACAGACCCTAAGGTAAAGGCAATTTCTGATGCCCAAACCTATAAACTTGGTAAAACACACCACAAATAGTTGGTGTAGTGTAAACATCAGCAAGGCTTTCAGTCTTTCTAACATTAAAAAGTTTAAACTACATTTTGTTTTGCAAATCACTTTTTTATAAGATTGACATTAAGGTAAAAATTAAATTGCATTTTGCACTACGTCCACGTCCCGTCTTCTGCTTTTAAGTCTAACATAATCATTAAATGCATGTCCCGACTTTGGGTTTTTGATTGTGTTTTCGCAGACATTAAATAGTGTCAAGAGAAAAATGATTTATATTCTTCATTTGCTAAAATTATATGTTGAAAAATGTAATGTATTGTATTTTACAATTGAACAAAATAAATGCATATTTTCATAAAAATTCCATTGAGAGTCATAAGAGTTAAAAAGATTAGACATGAATAGATTATGAAGATGATTAAGAATTGTAAAGATTGAAGTCATACGCGAAGTCAGTCGCAAATAAGTAAATCTGTAAAAGTTTTGAATTCGAACGTAAACCACAAACCGTGACAGCAGAAGTATCTAGTGACACCTAAATTATTAAAAAAATATGGAGTTTATCATCATCATGAAGCTTTGGAAGTCCACTTCTGAATATATTAGGACTTCGGCTTTAAATCGGGTGTAACAGAACGGTGCAGTGATAGAGTAAAGGATGATTCTACTACGCAAACAACAACTTTTGATACGAGACCAGTTGTGCTTTGGTTCAGAATCTTTTTCTGCGGCAACACTGTCTGTAACATCTTATCCCGAATTAATTAAAGTTAATTATTGTTTAATCTAATTTTTGTGGCAAAATACTTATCGCAGAACATAAAAACCAGTGATAAAGTGTTAGCTAATAGAGAACAATACAGTGTGAGTCTTTATAAAGTGCACATATTAAAATAAGAAACTCTATGCCTAATTTTATCGACGAAAAACGTATTAAAAAAATATATAATTGGATTTTTTTGTTTTTGTTCCATACTGTAAACAAAACCGTGTATTTTTTAAACTAATTAATTTGTAACAATTAAACTTACTTATTATTGACTGATAAACATTAAGAAAATACAAAAGATTAAACACACTATAATAAGATATAAAACAAAAGCAATGGATGCTCACAGCCATAGTCAAAAGTTTAAGTGGAAATGGGCCGGTCACATTGCACGTATTGAAGATCTTAGATGGACAAAAACAGTTACGCTATGGGAAGGCCCACTAGGTAAGTGCTATAGAGGGAGACCTTACACTAGATGGGAAGATGATATAAAAAGAATTGCTGGCCCAAAGTGGCAAAAAATTGCACACGACCGAGGGAAATGGAAAGCTTTGGAGGAGGCCTTTACCTGAGAGGGGTTTCAGTAAAAAAAAAACACACAACGTCAGGTACGACCTGCCGCTGACTGTACCTACCTACTTCAAATGTAAATGTTTTTTATTAATATAAGTAAATTAATATACTTTATTTAATTAAAGGGAAATTTAATGTTTCTCTTTTTTGTGCTAAATTGTAAAACTGGAAATAAAAGGCTTTTTATTTATTTATTATTGACTGAAAAAATCAGGCGTCCTCTTAAAATCGAAATCCATGAAAAAACTGACCCCAATCGAGAATTAAAATGTATTTTTTAACAAAAACGTAATTTTTTTGATTTTTGTAATTTCTTGTATAATTAATTTTCATAATTTTTGTAACTTTAAATTATTATACATCATATTAGCTGTCTAGTGGTAAAAATTGCTTGTTTGATACCACAACTTTTCATATCAACTACGACAGGAAATCTGTTTAGATTGGTCAAAGATAAATTTAATATAGGTATTTGAACCAAAACATGTTAAAGTAAATACAAATAAATGGAAGTGACTGGGCCACGAACAGTATTCATAAAAGTAGGAGAAAATTATACGAATTATAAGACCTAAAAGCGCTCAAGCTCAAGCTCAAGACCCCAATATCATTGATATGTTTAATTTTTTTTTAAAAAAAACGTCTGTTCAGTAGCTGTTATTCGTGATGTTATTGTTAGCTCCAAAAATAAAATAAAAGCCACTTGGAGCATCATTAATAGAGAAACATGCACAAACAGACAATCGGATCGCACAATTAGCCTTAATGTTAATAAATACTTATTAAATCAGACTGAAGTAGCCAATGAGTTTAATGATTTCTTTTCTAATATACCAATTGCTACAACCAATAAATTAAACTCTTCGCCAGGTCTTGCGGAAACTTTTATGAAATCAAATGTGGATGAATGCAATTCTTTCCTAAAGTTTAGGCATATTAAACCTGTTGTTATTGTTAAAACTTTTAAAATTATTTAAAAAAAATATTTTTGTGCATTTCAACTAATATAATTAACCATATAATTTATAGTATTGCGACTCATCTTGCTTGTACATTTAATCAGTGTATTGATGAACGTTTGTTTCCTAATTTAATGAAATTCAGTACAATTATACCCTTATTTAAATTCGGAGATAAGAGTGATCCTTCTAACTTTAGACCTATATCAATACTACCAGCTCTTAGTAAAATATTTTAATAAATAGTCTTTAATCAACTCTTATCACATTAGAACTAACAAACTAATGCATGAATTTTTGCGATTTCGATGTTGGTCCCATAGAAAAAGTTAATGTAATTTAGCCGTAGCATAACCCCTTAAAGTTTTATTTCACCTTTTCGTTACACTCTGTATATTACTTTGTAATGTACACGATTATTTAAATGGCTCGAGTGCATGGACTTAACCTGCTCAGCTCGCACTTACTATATTGCTTGTATATCCTGTAAAATAGGCTGACAAAGGTTGTTGCGCCGTTTCTTCTCATCACCAGCCGACATGAATTCCCGAAGCGGTGGTAGGGCAAAGCTATATTTTGGGACGTGTATAAGTGCCCGGAAGAGGGCCTTTATACTGAATAAATAACTATTATCTTCGTTTATTTAAGCGAATCGGAGAATTTATAAGGTTCTCGTATCATATGTGTGCAGTTTTAGAACTATTCAGAACAGCAACCAATTCGAATTCGAGTATGATATTGGTATCTGTTTGATTACAAGTTGCATTTACGAAGTGTATTGTTATGAAATACTTTTTATTTAATTTAATAAAAATATTTTTACTAGTATAAAAAACCTCTATACGTTAAATAAAAAAAAACGAATAATTTATTTCTATCGACCAAATGTTGTATTTTCATGGTAAAAAACAAAAAAATATTTTTTATAACCAAAAAAGTGTGTAACACTCATAAAAAAAAATGCTTTGTAAATTTTTACTAAGTGACAGATAGTTGCCGCTAAGTACAAATGTCATAACGCGGGTTTTGCCAAAATCAAAAGAAGAAGAAGTCGTCACTTAGTGTTGACGTGCCAACGTCAATTTTTATTAATTTAAATTCACAATAACATCCAGTGATTTAGATAGATACTGATCCCTTAGAAAAAGTTGTTGACTTTGACCAGTTGAATCACCTCTTAAATGTTCACTGCACCATTCTGTTACTCTCTGCTTATCAAGATGATAGTGGCAGATAAACCGAAGTGCTTACCAGAACTCTTGCGCAGAGGTCATGGTCGTGTATGGCAGCAAAGTGTAGCGCCGTGCGGCCGTGCTCTCCGCCCAGGTCTACGTTGAACTGGTTCTTGTACCTTGCAAATATTTGCAGGACTGTCACCTGAAAAACAATTTGACAGTATCAGTTTCGTTTTTTTTTATTAGGATACAGACGTATTCCTGATAAACCCGTCGGAATAGCACCTAAGTGCACAGGCGGTATTCCTGCTATCGCACCTACCAAAATATTTTGTAGGTGCTATTCGAGAAATAAAATAATATATTAAATGTTTTTCCCCGAATAATTTTTGTAGCTTTTAGTGTTGGAACATTTAAACTTTAAGCTACTATGCCTTAGGTGCTATTAGGCGAATAATATTTATTTAAAAATTTGTTCCTTAAACAGCAACTACGAAAAATATTGGTAGAAGCGCTAACAGGAATACAGCAGGTGCTATAACAGGAATATGTCATAATATAATTGACGTATACAACTTTACTTCGTGCTCAAACACAACAACATTTAAAACGGGGCAAATATCAAATCTTAAAAAAAACTTTTCTACACGAAATGACATTCGGATCTTATCACACTAGCGAGTTGCGAGCGAGTGGGAAGCGGGGCGAGTGTGCAGCGAGCGGCGAACAACCCGCGAAGACGGTGACGGGAGTTAGCGGTGAACAGCGCTGTCGACGCCATTTTGTACACTCGCATTCAGCCGTATCAAAGACACGACCTTTCGACGCATAAAACTATATACGCGAAACACTAACTCTTGGTTTTGTAGTCTTTTGCGGTTAAGTTAAAATAATTACGTCAAATACCAACTACGTACTATTCCACAAACGCAAAACATAGTTTGGCTATTTGCGTAAAGGTATCAAAATGTACACTGTATCAAAACACCCACTATATCAAATCGTCTACTATATCTTAATTGTATCAAATTGCAGGGTGAGGCCACCAGAATCCCCTACCCGGTCCCTTGGGGATAATAGTAATACGAGTAACGAGCCTTTCTTCAGGAGACACTGATAGTTTTAGGTGTGTGTCCTCATGTCGTAAGAAGTTTTGTATCAGATGCAACAGCTCATAAAATGTAGGTGTTATCATTCGCAGGTACGAACAAAATTTTTAGGATTATTTTTAATTCGTTTGCAGAACAGCACATAGTAGTCGCTCTCTCCCAGTCGATTACTTGATCCCATATTCGTCGTTTTATCTGCTTTTGTTTTCGTTTCCGTATTCGGATACACAAAGCTAACAGCAGGGTTTCCTCGTCAGAATCCATTCTAGCACTGTATGTACAAAGCGCGGATCGTACGCCGCGAACTCGCTGCCTACCCGCAGCGTCTTCGCGACGAGCTCGCTGCGCACCTGCGGCATGTTCGCCACGCACAAGTTGCGAACTCGCGGCGAGCTCGCTGCGCACTCGCCCCGCTTTCCACTCGCTCGCAACTCGCTAGTGTGATAAGGCCCAAAATGATTAATTACTAGTATCTCCCCTGATTGGCTGTTACGATTTGTATGGGTATGTAATTTTTGTTTTATATTTCGATGTTCGCTCCATAGTAATGTATTAGGTACGTTGCCAGAGACCACAAAGACGGGGGTCTTTGTGGTCTCTGGCAACTGACCCCTACCCTTTTTTAATTATATGCCCATGACTTAATCCGTGATGCAGCCAAATTGTCATTTTGATATTGGTAGTATTGATACCTTTAGGATTATATGTTAGTTCACACAACTGTGCACAAAGTAAAGCATTTAGTTCAAGCTTTGTAAATACCAAGAACTAACATTCGAATTATTTTACTGCTCATACAAATGTTAGCAAAAGAGCGACTCTAACAAACGATATCAAAATTTTGCAGGGATGAACTAAGGACTTCATAAACCGCTCTTTTATTAGCCCTAATGTAAAATCCTGAATAAATCATGGTTTTGTCGTATTTTCTATTACTCAAGACTATTTAGAGCATACTGGGTGTAAAAAGGATTGATAGATAGAAAACAGCAAAGCTAAAAAATGGGAGCGGGAGGACAATTGTATAGGATGCTTCTAGATAGGTGGGCTCAAATCAACACAGGCGGCCATTGGCGAAGAAGTAGACCCAAGAAGGAAAGGTGTGACGATTTCGTTAACCTGACGAATGATTAAAAACCCTAACTTCACAAACTCTACACCTTAGTCAAAATATGTAGCTTGGCCGTTTCGTTACTACAAGAACTATTGTTTATCAGAAAAGTAATGAACAATGAATAAATTTTTCACCTTCAACCTCCTTGTTACGGTAGCGAAACGGCCAAGCCACATATTTTGACTAAGGTGTAGAGTTTGTGAAGTAAGGGCTTGTAGAGTTATGGCGTGTAGAGTTAGAAATTGGGCTTTAAATGAGATCTGATAACTTTTTGAGAGTACGAGCCATATGGTCTCGTCTTGGTAACATTTTAGATGAAAATGTTTTTGGTGGGATAGCTTTCAAATCAAATCAAATCAAATAATTTTATTTCAAGCGACACATGGCTCATAATAATAATCCAGACAAAACAAAACAAGAAGCAATAATGAAATAAATTAAATCAAAATCAAATAAATTAAATTTGTCTGCTTTGTCTGCTAATATCATCTACCTGCATAGACTTTTCATCCATGAATATGGCGCTTGCAATAAGCCGATACATTATCGGGAACTCATTAAAAGAAAGGCAAATATTAATAATGAATCAGTTATTTTTTATACTAATTTAATGATTATAGTTTAGGAATGAATTATGACATAAAATATTGTAAAATTCCAAACACGTGACTGTAAGAGTGTAGTTGTCCAATCTAAAGAAAATAATGTCAATGTTTAATTTGCTCCTTTATTACTTTTTGAATGAGTGGAATTCTAAACTTGGCCTAAATTTACATTGTACACAATACCTTTAATCGAGCTAAAACATTTTGCAAGAAGGTTAGATTGTAAATTTTATTTAAAAACGAGAGCCCCAATTCCCTGAGTCCACTACCGTAAAGCGAATTCGGGATTTAGTTGTGTAAACTTTCATCTGTGCCAACAATTTTGGTTCTATTTCCCCTGTAGGCCTTGTTTAGACTAGTGTTGCCTATATATAAATTTATCGACAGTGTTGTGCCTGCCCGAATTAATAACACCTAAAAATATAAAACGCGCTTAGGTATTATTTTAAAATACTGGTAATGAATGTGTGAAAATATATGATAAAAGACATTACTGATGCCAAGGGCCCAATTATAACGCATAGAGATATATAGATACATAGTCTTTATTGCAGACATCTTTATTTATTTTTAAAAAACGGCGTACAATTTAGGCGGTCTTATCGCGAATAGTGATCTCTTCCTGACAACATGTATGTAAAGGAACCATAAAGAAAGGGGAAGGTGGTGCAGAGCTCTTATAATTCTATTTACCTAATACATGTTGAATATGGCAATGTTCAACATTTATTTTGTTCGGTTGGATATTCTGTTTATGCTTTTAGTTAAGTTGGTAATACTTGATTTATACTTATGTGTGCGTGCAACACCTGTATCAATGTAACGTTGGAAAGCGGAAGTCTAAATTAAAGAAATACAGTTTATAGTTGAAAACTCTGCCTCTTTTATTGAAAATAACATCAGGTTATGGGCCCAGGCACATAATCCTGTATGTTCATTTTGATAAATTGAAGAAAAGTTGCGGCGTTATCAGTTTATCATCGGCAAGAAGAAAAGTAAGGTTATCTTGTTAGCGTGGCGCGGTGTGCTGCTACGTTATCGTCGAGAAGGAAAGAAAAAAAAAAACTTGTTCTGGGTTGTGAACGAGGTTGGAAGATGGAGAGTAATAACAATAACGTCAACGGTGCTGTTGAGAGGTCACGGTTGGCTGGACATTGTGGAGGGAAAACGTGTGAAACCCGAAACTGCTGCTGAAACAACTGCATGGGAAACTAAAGATGCCAAGGCGCAGACTTTACTGGTCACACGGATGACGGAGGAAGCCATGTTACACATCATCACATGCACGAGCTCAGCTGAAATGTGGAGAAAACTTCAAAGCGTATATGAGCAGAAGACAGAAACAAGTGTACATATAATACAGCAGAGATTCTTTCAGTACAAATACGAGAAAGGCATCGATATGTCAGTTTTCTTATCTAAGATCCAAGAAATGCAAAACCAGTTAAAACAGATGGGTGAAGAAATCTCTGACAAATTTGTTATCACAAAGGTGTTAATGTCATTGCCTGATGAATACAAACATTTTGTGTCGGCGTGGGAATCGGCACCTGACGACAAGCAAAATATTGACAACTTGGTGGCCAGATTATTAATTGAAGAAGAGAGGGTGAAAGGAAGGAATGAGGAGTCCCAGCAAACTTCATCTTCATCTGCGTTCGTCGTGAAAAATAAAAGATCTGTAAAATGTTTTAAGTGTGGCAAGATTGGACATTATCAAAGTGAATGCAAAAGTCATAAAAACAGCAGCGAAGAAAAGGTGAATAATAATAATAACTGTTTCTATTGTGGAAAGTTCGGACATTTTAAGGCGCAGTGTCGGTTTAGAAGCCAAAAAGCAAGTAAGACACATGAGAAAATGAAGAGTAATGCATTTGTAGTGTCTAACTCGTCACATGAGCTGCATAAATCAAAGTGGTTAGTAGACTCTGGTGCCAGTGAACACATGTGTCGAGATCGCGCATTGTTTACATCGTTCTCAAGTACCTCGCAACAATCAGTGATCGTCGGAAATGGCGCAATAATTAGTGTCCTGGGTTGCGGGCAGGTGGCGGTACAAGTATCAAACGGAGTCGAATTGATCGATACGGTCATAGACAACGTGTTGTACGTTCCGGAACTTAAAACTAACCTGCTGTCAGTCAATCGGGTCACAGATAAAGGTTATGTCATGATGACAGATGACACTTCATGCAAAATATACAAATGTAATGAAGTGTGCGCAGTGGCAGAACGAATTGGAGATTCTTATTATTTGGAATTACGTTATAAACGCGAGTACGAGATTGCAAGCATTGCAAAAGTAGTGCAGAATGATTTAAATGAGTGGCACAAAAGACTGGCGCATCAAAACTTTACTTATGTGAAAGCTATTCTCCGGAAAAACAATGTTGATGTAAAGCAGACTGCTAAACCTGAGTGTGAAAGTTGTTTAGCCGGAAAGATACATCGATTGCCATTCAGCAAAAGTGAATATGTGAGTACAAGGACGTGTGAGCTAATCCATGCTGATATTTCGGCCCGATGGAAGAAGTGTCAGTTGGTGGGTCGAAATACTTTGTCATACTGAAGGACGACTATTCTAACTTCAGGAGTGTTTACTTTGTCAAAACAAAACATGAAATTAAACATTGCATCGAGAATTTCTTAAATAAGGCTGAAAACCTAACGGGAAACAGAGTGAAGTTGTTTAGGAGCGACAATGGCCTTGAGTTCGTAAATAAAGAAGTGAAGGAAATGTTTTCGAGACGTGGAATAACGCACCAAACAACAGTACCTTATACCCCAGAACAAAATGGGAAGGCTGAGAGAGAAAATAGAACGTTGGTGGAAGCGGCGAGGACAATGTTACATGAAGAAAATCTACCAAAGAAGTTGTGGGCCGAAGCGGTCAATACAGCGGTATTTGTATTGAATAGAACTGGGAAGAGTCATGAAAATGAAAGGTCTCCATGTGAAGTATGGTCAAACAGAAGGTTTGATATTCACCAGTTGAAAGTCTTTGGCTCTGCAGTTTATGTTCACATTCCGAAAGAGAGAAGGAAGAAATGGGACAAGAAAGGTGAAAAAGGGGTGATGGTTGGCTATGAAGAAGACACGAAAGGATATAGAATCTATTTTTCTCAAAAGAACTTAGTGGAAACAAAGAGAGATGTTGTCTTTTTAAACCGAGGCAGTAAGGAGAAACTTCAGATGAAGGAAGGTGAGGAAGAAGAATCTATGATGTCAATAAATCTGGAAGAGCCCGTACATGATAGTAACCCTGAGACGGAAGTGAACGAGTTAACTACTGGGTCAAATGAGACAATAGAGGTGACTCATACAAGCAGTGTCGTAGAGGATGAGTTAGAATACGACAGTGACAGTGAGTACTTACCATGTAGTAATGAAGAAAGTCTATTGGAAGAAACTAGTCCACCCAGAGAAGAAAGAAGCAGGCGTATAAGGAAACAAACGTCTTTCTACAAGTGCAATAATGTGCAGTCGGATGAAAGTGAGTGTGAGCCCATTACTTACAGTGAGGCTATGGAAAGGAGTGATGCTGGTAAGTGGAAAGAAGCCATTGCAATAGAATTGCAGACCCTAAAAGACAATAAAACGTGGGACTTGTGTGATGTACCAGTAAATGTGAAAATAGTTAGCAGTAAATGGGTCTTTAAAAGTAAAAATGCAAATAATGTCAAAAAGTATAAAGCTAGGCTAGTTGCTAGAGGGTTCGAACAACAGGATGTATTTGATTTAAATGATATTTATGCTCCTGTCGCAAAGCTGTCCACGTTTAGACTGTTTGTAGCAGTAGCAACCAAATTAAATTTAAAAATTTACCAAATGGATGTAACAGGGGCTTTCTTATATGGAGAGATAAAAGAAGAGGTGTATGTTAGTTTACCAGAAGGGGCTTATTTAGGAGATAATAATATTGTAAAGTTAAATAAATCATTATATGGATTGAAATGTTCACCGAAGTGCTGGAATATTAAATTTAATTCAGTAATAATTAAAGAAGGTTTTGTAAGGTCAAAGTGTGACTCATGTTTGTATAAAAGGTATAATGGCACAGATAAAACTTTTGTGTTGCTATATGTCGATGACTTGTTAATTTTTGGTACAAATGAACACGAAATTACTAAACTGAAAGCTGTATTAAATAAAGAATTTAAGATGAAAGATCTAGGATTAATTTCAGACTTCTTAGGAATAAATGTAAAACAAAATGTGCAAAACGGTACAACTACATTATCACAGAGAAATTACTTAGAAAATGTAATTAAGAGATTTAATATGGAAAATTGTAAACCGATGTTGACCCCTATGGATCAAAATTTCAATGCTAAGATATTTGACTCTGATGTAAAGTGTGATAAAAACATTGAAGGTATTTGTAGACAAATAATTGGCTGTCTGATGTATGCTGTTTCAGGCACTAGGCCTGACCTATGTTTTGCTGTCTCTATGCTCAGCAGATATCAGAAGTGTGCAAATAATGAGTTGTTGGGTGCGCTTAAGAGAGTATTGCGCTATGTAAAGGGTACCTTAGATTATAAGTTAGTTTATAAATGTGATGATACAATGTTGCAAGGTTTTTGTGACGCTGATTGGGGAGGCGACCTAAGAGATAGGAAGTCTACTTCAGGTTACTTGTTTATTTTTGCAAATTGTTTAATAGTGTGGTGTTCAAAGAAGCAGTCTTCTGTAAGTCTGTCCTCGACAGAAGCCGAATATGTTTCAATGAGTATGGCTGCTAGCGAAGCATGTTGGCTTGTAAATTTGTTACATGACTTCGATTTTCAAAATATACATCCAGTAAATTTGTTTTGTGATAATCAGTCAGCAATATTGAATGCTAGCACAGAATCTGTAAAACGTTTGAAACATGTGGATATTAGATATCATTTTGTTAAGGATCTAGTTAAAAATAATAAAATTTGTATTAAGTACATAAGCACTTGTATACAACCAGCAGATATGTTAACAAAATCTCTAAGTAAAGAGTTAATTATAAAGTTTTTGAAGCAATGTGGAGTAGGAAATGCGTTAGTAAACTAAGAGCTATTATTGTGATTGATATCTGTCTTAAACGTTAATTTAGTTTAATAAAGTTCTGTTTGTTAAATGTATAACATTGAGAGGGGGTGTTGAATATGGCAATGTTCAACATTTATTTTGTTCGGTTGGATATTCTGTTTATGTTTTTAGTTAAGTTGGTAATACTTGATTTATACTTATGTGTGCGTGCAACACCTGTATCAATGTAACGTTGGAAAGCGGAAGTCTAAATTAAAGAAATACAGTTTATAGTTGAAAACTCTGCCTCTTTTATTGAAAATAACATCAATACATTTACATGATTCATTTATTGCATACACATAAGCACAACATTACTTAGATACATAACAATAATGTGTATACATATACATGCAATATACATACTTATAGCTAAATAATATATTAATAAACTTCGCCTCGTTTTTTCACTCCATTTTTCTCAAACCTATTCCCATTCCTTCACTGTGCAATCCATCCGCCTATGGAACTCCTTGCCATTGTCTATTCGAGAATCTGAATCGCTTCACAATTTCAAAACTAGACTTAAAACCTATCTCCTTTCACTGTAGTTTTCTCCTGTCTATTTTTCTTCTACTTTATTTATTTAACCATTTTTCCTACATTTTGGTCACTAGATTCTTTTTCATATTAATAGGGTATTTATTTATTTACATGTATTTATTTTAAGTATGTATTCATATTATGTCTGTATTATATAAGTATTTTACTATGTACATGTACTAGGTAGTATGTATTTTATTTTATTTGTTCTTATTTTATTTTATTTGTTTGTTTAATTCGTTTTTTTTTAATTTGTGGACTTTTATGTTTTGGAACTCTTCACCGCCTCCCTTCTCTCAATATTAATTCAACTTTCCTCTACCTGAAGGTTGATTGTGCTATTTACTAAGTATTTACTTTCCTGTGTATTATTTGTTTTGTGTGGTGTACAATAAAGAGTATCTATCTATCTATATTACTAGGTCGAGACCAACAGTGACCAGTAATACTCGTATACTAAGAATAAGAAGGTAGTTTGTGTCAAAAAGAAAGAGTGTGCTTTGAGCCGACTTTTAGGGTTCCGTACCTCAAAAGAAAAAAACGGAACCCGTATCACTTTGTTGTCCGTCCGTCCTTCTGTCTGTCTGTCAATACCCTTTATCTCGGGAACGCGTGGAGGTATTGAGTTGAAATTAAAACGATACACTTAGGTCTAGTCTCTTGAAACTGTGAAAAAATCAAACTTCTAAGTTAACGTTAGTTAAGTAGTTTAGCTGGGCTTTCTCCGCACTTAGCCTCGTGATTGGGCCATTGTGCTTGTTAACGTAAAAAAAGATACAACCGTTTATGTAAAAACGTATATTTCGAATATACGTTTATTATAATATATTACGATACTTTCAAGGGAATCAAAATTAATAGGATACTTTCCGTTGACCTAGAATCATGAAATTTGGCAGGAACCAATGTCATATAGCACAAGTAAAGGCAAAGTCCAAAAACCATAAACTTCGGGTATTTTTTTTAAAAAGGTAAATAGCTTTGTTACTCGATTCCCGTTACAGACGAATTATATACATACTTATAAGTTGGTACGGAACCCTCAGTGCGCGAGTTCGACTCACACTGGGCCGGTTTCTATTGCCTCTGACTCTAATATAAAAAATTTTTGCTTTCTCATAATAAATCGCCGATAAGCTAACATCAGTAATTGTATAGGTTTTTTTTTTTTCGATGTTGGAATAGTTGTCATAGAAAGAATAAGCTGTAAATGTCTAGAAGACGGTTAAAAAGCATGGTGTATTATGGGAAATACCCACCACCTTAAACCAAATAGGTACCTTGAATCCTTGATCCTACTGCAGGGTGTAAATCTCATACGGTCCTGTGCTTAGTCCAGCCGATTTCCGTTGCCCTCTTAATCTTACTAATATAATAAATGCGAAAGTTTGGATGGATGGACGTTTGTTTCTTTATTACGCCAAAACGGCTAAACGGATCTAGATGAAATTAGGCATAGAAATAGATATTAGTCTAGAATAAAAGATAAGATACTTTTTATCCCGAAAACATGTGCGGTTCCCGAAGAATGCAAGATAACTGTCACTATAGTTGACGACAAAAAAAAAATGTGAAAAAAGTATGTAACAATCATTTTGGTGATGCCAGTGACTTCGTTCATGAGTGGTCTTTAGTTTTGACTGACTATCGTTTTATAAAGATCACGTGAACGAAGTCGCGGGCAACAGCTAGTATGGGTGATAATTATATCTAGCAGGAGGACGACCCCGAGCTCTTTTTCCCTTTCCCTTTCCCAAGCATTCGGCCAAGTGTGCTGCCCGATCCGACGACGAATTTGAGTAATAGGAATATTACGATAGGAATACGATCACTAATTCAGATTACTAGCATCTCTAGCCCTCTATCGCTCTATGCGCTACACTCATGGGATGAAATAGCATATTTCAGCTACGTATGTTATTATTGGCAGAACATATTGGTTGAACAGCCTAGTTTTAAGGCTTTATAGGAGTTTTTAAACCGCAGATTTCCTACACTGCATTTGCCCTATGCTGTTCATAACTGAATGGCTTGTTTGCTGAAACTTCCTAGTTTATAAAGTTATCAATAGACGGTCGATAGAGTCTACCAGCAACACTAGTTAGGATGGTTGTCACTGAAAATTTCCCCTTGTCCTCTCTGGATATGCTAATGTGGCGTTTGTTTGCAGTCCATGAAATTATAGCGGTAAGTAAGACCTAGGCTTTTACAACTGTTTTATATAGATCAGAACTCGTTTTACTGGTTTTTATAGCTCATGACGTATACATTCAAGAAATCACAAATAGGGCATTAGGTTAAACAAGGGAAATAGTTCTACATGTGATTATTTTCATGAATGTAAAAGCATTGTACTACGCGACCAAGCCAGAAAAAAACTGTAGTTCCATATTAAAATTTAAGAGGTACATAAAATGTACATTCTGCCTAAGCTTTCAGAATAAATCATTTATTTTCTTAGGTTATATTAAAAGTCAGGCTTTTTGTGGAGATAACGTAAGTCAACTGGAATTATTGGTAATAATAATTCAAGTTTGCAAAGAATTAAAATTAGAACAAAAATTAAACGTTTGGCCACGTATGAAAGCGTTTATGCAGCAGAAATGTTTACGATATTGCGGTAAAGCCTGTGCAACGAGGTTACAGGATTACAGGGACCGTCAATGTAGCGCGGTAATAGGACTCCTACCAAAAATTTCCACGTTGGCATTTTGTATATATCCAGACTACAAAATTAAGCAGTTGCAGGTTCGAATCCCGCAAGGGATCACTGTTTGTGATGAGCACGAGCATTTGTAAATTTATTTAAGTATGTTTTAAGTCCGCTATCTAATCGCCATAGCACGAGCTTTGCTTAATTTGGGGCTAGATAATTATTGCGAAAACCATTTACTTATTTATTATTAATTGAGTGCTGCTTTGCGCTGAAGAGTTGAGAGTACTGCAAGGGCCTGCCTGCCGGCCTGCTAACAAAAAAAAATGTTTGCTACCGTACCAATTAATTTGGGATCAAAGTTGGTAACAACATTTTTGCCACAGCCCGTTAAACTGTTAAATTGTTGGCTTCCATGCGTAAACGTAAATAAGTACATCAAGTTTTAGGAAGGTTGTTTGCTATCAATGATTTTTAAGTTTTAAAAGATAAGATAAGATTTTTAATCAAAATAACTTTTCTATATTGTCTCAGGTCTGGGTGTTGTGGTACCGTCGTTGTTTCTGATTTCTGTAACGCAAGTGCTTTAGCTACTTATCATAGGATCAGAGCAATGTATGTGATGTTGTCCAATATTTATTTATTTGTTTTTTATTTAAGTTTAGTAGTTTATTTTAAACTGTCGGACCCAAACCAAAAAGTATTGTTTCTTTTTGCAACTTACACTCTAATAGATTTTTGTAACCTAACAATTTACTTAAAATCCAGGAGAGGTAAATGTACTCGTAAGCGATAAAAGTAACAAACAAAACTCACCTTATTTAATTCCGTAGCTAAATGAATTGGTGCTTGAGTCTTTTCATTCAAGACGCCCGTATCGACGTGTCTGTAAAAGATAAAACATTCAAATCTCTTATTGTAAATAGTGTCCTTAAAAAAATAATAAGGATAATATATTTTTTTGCTAGTACACTACTAGTGCACATACATAATTATCTCAAAAAGCACAAGCAATTGTGCCAGCAAAGTACAAACAAATTGCATTTACAAACACACAAACACAAATTATTTGATGTATGTAACTGTAGTATAATAGTATGTAGGATCTTTGTACAGAATACGTACAAAGATCCTACATAAGGCATTTGGACAGTCCCGAGATGGCGTTGTACGCTGTTACATCGCGCAAGACCCCAAATTTTCATGAAATATTGCGATTCAGGACAACCAGAAAAGGTGAGGGCGCCATCTTGTGAAATAGTATGTCCCTAAACTTTATAACTAAAAGGAAAGTCACGCAATTGCAATTAAAATTGCTGTTTGTATCTGGTTGTATTCGATATGATTAAAGAAAAAGAAAATTCTATTTAACGCCTTAAATTATTCAGTTTTTAGTTTAGTTTACATGGTTTCAGATGTATTTTAGTTTTAGTATTTGGTCATTTTTTTCTGATTCCTATAACACAAGTGCTATAGCTACTTTTCATAGGATCAGAGCAACGTGTGATGTTGTCCAATATTTATATTTACATTTATTTTGAAAAATTAGCCTATCACACAATTATGAGTAGATATTACATGATACTAACTAAAATTATTGGTATTTCCATCTGACAGCCAGCCCAACACGAGAAGTATTTATACATAAAAGGGAAACCGGAAATGGGCAAGTCCGCCAACAAAAATTTGGTCATTTATGGACATGGCGTAAATTGGGGAATCTAATGTGGAAGCGAGAGGCTGTCTGAGAGAGGATATGTCTAAAGTCCAACCGTTTGCCGAGCCGCAGGACCATTCAGCCGAGTCTCATGTAACATATTTTAACCAGTCAACATTCAAACGGTCTCATGAGGCCATGCGGCCTCGGGATAACAATGGGATTTCTATTGTTAAAAGACTTTAAGAGAAAATTCGGCAGCTAGGACCTACCATTAAAACATCGAGAGCCCACTGCCAAATGTCAGCCTAAATTCATGGTTTGCATTATTAAAGGGTGGATTATGTTTGACGCCCCGATTGGACCAGGCGCGTACTAAACGCCATAAGCTTACAAGTCTCGGGTTCACTTCTCAGGGGGAAATTTTTCTTTCTTAATATTGAGACCAGAATTTAAAAAAACGGAGCAGAGATGAACAGATCAGGACGTAGTAAAACGGCTCCCTTCCGCTAAAACCCGCGCATTGTCTCCCTTTAACCCCAGCTTCATCGTTTGCTTTTGATAAGTTATTTTTATTATATTCCAGTATTTGCTACTTGCATAAAGAAAGGGGTTTAGGGCGTCCTGCTCAGAATCCTGCTATATGGCATTCTAAGAAAGCTGAAAAGAGCGACGTCCCTCCAAAACGGGACTTCTGGTGCCTAAACTAGTACCTACCTTACCTGTAACGCCAGCCCGGGCCGGTTTTGCAATACAATTTGTAAGGCATCACGTCAGTCGTTAATAAGTGCGAGCGCAGAAATATGATTGACTAGTCTTTGTCGTGTCTCTGACTTGTATCGTTCGTTAAAAACTCTCATGATTATAGTTATTAATCAATATTAAAAAATATTTTTTATGTTTAGATAGGTTATCAGACAGTTTCGTGTATTACCTCTGGGATTTATTTAATGAAAAAAGAATATTAAAGAAACCTTGTTTTAGTTACGACTATAATTGATTCACACTTAATACATGGCTGATAGAGCTGGGTTTCATTTGCCCAGGATACTTTAAATTGTAGAAATATCTTGGCGCTCAACTTGTCAAGATAACTGTAGTGTCCCAACCCAAAGGCTGATAAAATGCTGTTTATAGTGCTTCGCCATTTGTTCCAATAAACAACAACGTTACAATGTAACAAGATACATCTGGAATCGATACTATCCTACCTTGAAAATAAATATCTATTTGAACTTACAGATATTTATTTGAGAAAATCAAAGATCTTTTATTTAACAATCATAGAAACGGATCGGTATCAAAAGGGTTTGGAGTACCTACCTACAGGGCTTGTCAGCACTGTCAGCATAATGCCATCAAACAACAAAAAAATTCCAAACACAATGGGTCACTGATTTGCTTATTAATAATAGCATATTACATAGGTCACACTTCCGGAATTGGCTACTTACATAAACAATATTTAAAAAGTTATTACTACATTTGAAAATGGAACTCTAGCCGTAGAATACAATTTGTTTTATCTGACTGTTAATTATTGTTTTCAAATTGAGGCGTGAGGCGTCATTTTAAAAATTGCGTGACAATAAAATTAATTTAACTCGGAAAAAAATTCGTTACATGAAATTTTACGATTTTAAGTGTAATTTGACAGCTCAGCAGAGTTTCGTTTAGCTTCAATCTGCTTTTGACAAAGTAGCACCACGAAAGATGACTATTTATTGCTGGTTTGCAGAATTCAAACGCGGTCGTGTAAATCTACATGATGAAATTCGTTAAGTTTGCCCATGCACCGCTATGAGTAACAAAACATTGATGCTGTGCGCCGTATGATCAAAGCAGACAGGCATGTGACCTACCATGAAATCCGGACATCTTTGGACATAGGCATGAATCAAATACAGTCAATCTTACACAAACATTTGGGTGTCAGAATGCTGCGTTATCGATGAATCCTACACAATTTGGCTGATGCTCAAAAACCGGACTGCATCACTTGGTGCCATGAATTGCTCGCCAGATACAACGAAAGGGCTTCAAATTTGGTACGGGACATAGTGATCGGTGACGACATGACGAAACATGGATTTATAGCTACGACCCAAAAACAACAATCGAGCGTCCCATAAGCTCGATTGCTGCTTTGGGTTTTTCTTTCGAGATGAGCCGAAACTAACTAAAGTGGCGCGCGTAAAAAGTACCTCGAAGCGGATGATTGCTTCTTTTTTTAAATAAAACTCAACACGTGGCTACTGTTGCTGTAGAAAATCGTCGTACCGTGAAAAGTGACTGGTACACGACTATTTGTTTACCGGAAATTATTGACAAACTCCGTGAAAATACGGGAAACGCCGTATTATCTTGCACCACGGCAAAGCAAGTTCCCACACAGCCAAATTATTGAAGGCGAAAAACGTACAACTTATGAGACATCTTGCATACAATCCTGACCTGGCACCGTGTGACTTTTGTCTGATTACAAAATTAGAAGATATCTGTCGTCACCACGGAGAAGTAGCACAAATGTTTTTAAAATTGGTTCAATCGTATGAAAAAGTTCTTGACGCGAAGGAAGAATATTTTGAGAAAAAATAAATTAATTTTTGACCATTATTAGTATTTTTTTTATTAACTAGCTGTTCCCCGCGGCTTCGCACGCGTGTAATTTAGTTTTTCACAGAAATTCGTAACAGGTGTATATTCTATATATGTGCCAGACTATATTAAGTATATAGAATCTACGCAAGATTAGTAAATGAGTTACAAACATACCTACACCGAACCTTTACATTTAGGTTTTCTTTAATTGTGACTAAGATTTTAAGACGACTTCGATGATGATTAAGTTTTAGGTGGATCACCCTTACTAAGTAAATACGGTCCCTACCTAACCCTCTTATTCATAATAAAAGTAAGCTAATTTATAGTACTTAGAAATTAACAAGATTTTGGTACCCCTGCAGGCTGAAATCTTGCGCAAAACTTTGCAACTGGTACGCCAGTGTCATTTTACACGTATATCTTAGTAAATATGTATTTTTCGGGGGAAAAAAGTCAGTTTAAGTTCTAGACATTCTATTTCGTTAAACGTTGCATTAACTAACTTTCGGAAAGTATAACAAATATTTTTCTCATGCAATTTTTATTTACAAACAGTATTAATTCCTATGTTCTCAACTCCAATCAATTCCATGTTTTCCTATAGTTATCCTCTACCTGAAGGTTGTCTGAAAGAGTTCGCTTTTAGCGATAAGAACTCTAAAATTTTACATTATCAGTAAACATAATCTAATAAAACCATTATTTGTATGGTGTGCAATAATGTGTAGATACTATCTTTAAGAATGATAGACTTCCATGCAAAAATGTTCTCTCTATTTTACCCTTTTGGGGGTAAAATCTCAATACAATTTTTTTGGTAGTAAGCCCTTATGACACACATGCAAATATTGTTTAAAAAAAGTAGCCTAAATATGAATTCCAATTTTATGTTTCTAACTTCAACTATTTTCCCCTATCTCTATAGTTATCCTCTACCCTAAGGTTGTCTGGAAGAGATCGCTTTTAGCTATATGACCAACTAAATTTTACATCTTTATGAAAACATAAACTGTAACTTCTTTGTATGGTGTGCAATAATCAGTATCTTTCACTATCTATTTTATAGAATGACGGACTTTTATACAAAAATCTTCCCTCTTTTTTACTCTCTTGGGGGTTGAATTTCAATGCCATCCCTTTTTGGTAAGCCTTTATGTCACAAATTATAGCTACTGACTAAATTTGAACTGTCTTATGACCAAATGACGCCGATCGCTAATGTCGATGTTTTAAAACAAAAAAATATGGATGCGGCTGAGGAAATGAGACGGAACCTGCGAACTTCTGTTGTAAAAGATAATTTAAGAAAAAGAATGAGAATGTGTGTAAGAAATAATGGCGGACATGTGGAACACCAAGTATAAAAGTATTACTGTATTTTTTTTTGTTTTATTTACCATTTTAGCTATTTTTACCTCAAACTAAAAATGTACCCTCTGCTACCTTAACTGTTATTTTGTAAATGTTTGGCCTATTTAATAGCAAGTGTTATACCTTTTTGAATAGCTAAAAAAACGTAGACGTTTTTAAAATTACTTGCAGGATAAGTACCATAAATTTTTTTTAAAAAAAAGGTCTTCAAATTCTCGTCTTCTTCTAGTGTAAATTCTTTAATTTCAACCGTCGTCGAGCAGTTTTATGAAGCTGTTAGTAATAGGTTCAGTTTTTGTTTATCATTTTTATTAATTGACATATTATTATCTTCTAACTGGAAACATAAAAAAACTTTCCCTGTAACCTTGTATATTTAGATTACGAAACTTTTAGTGCGCCCCACCTACTGTGTCAAAATGGCACTCGCCCACAGTTTTTTTGTCGGCAAAAATGAATTTGAAGAACTTCATTAATGTTAAACGCAAAAAATATAGGTACATACTGAAAGCGAGAAACAGCGCGCGGAGCATAGTGTGGCTGCAGCATACCGGTTTTGTAAAGCTATTACACACTTTTGAATTCTGGTTAACAGTTCATTTTCTATTTTAAATCAAATTTTAAAGAAAATTCTTTATTTAAATAGTAAAATTCACAAAAAATCTACAATAATCCAAAAAGTTGCAGTATTAATCGTCAATTGCGGCGATACTCTAAAACGTACTTGATCCCTATGATACTTATGATGTGTTTAGATTGCTGATTCTACAGTATATACTCGTATGTAAATTAACAGAGGGCGTTCAGCCAGTTTATCTACATTATTAATAGACTAAAATAAAAAATTACAGAAATTAGCATTAAAAAATTCAAAATCTAAAAAATAAAATAAACAAAATGCCTGTTTAAAATCAAAATCGTACCGCGGAAAAGCTACTAGCGTAATTAAAATGCGCAAACTTGCAACGTCGCTTTTCTATTTTGCTCGCACGGTGAGAAAAGGGTCGGATTTTTATATTTTTTATAACATTTTTAAATAGGTCAATTTTTTTTGTATGTATGGACGCTATAGCATTATGGGTTATCCGGAACGCCTTTCGTTAGTTGACATATCTACTGTACAATATCAACGAAATTCATAAGTGACTTTTTACGCTGACAACGTTTATTATAACATTCGCGGACAGTAATCCAGCCCCTCTAGCATGACCACCAAAACACGATATGATATAGCGATATAACGACACCGACTGTAAAAATTTGATAGATATAGCCGCCATGTTGAATCGACGTCACATGTTATGATCGCTGTTTCGATAAAAAGTCAACATGGCGGCTATATCTATCATATTTTTAAAGTGAGTGTCAATATATCGCTATACCATAATTATCGTGTTATAGTGGTCATGCTAGGGGGGGGGCAGATACAACAAAAGTTTTATTGTTATCATGACTATAGCAGATATATAAACTATAAAACATCAAGCAGATAAGTCACCACTTAACCTTATAATAAGATCTTATTGGAAATGTACCTACCTAGTTTATGCAAATAATCACTTTGACTTTGAATGGTTCAACTTGAAAATTCCTTGAAACTTGTCGGTATCTTGTCGGTATTTACTTATTTAAACCAATGAATTCGCGCTGCGAGACTCTCTTTCTATTTGCTTGCATTTTTCTTTGTCCCGAAAAGAATTTGCAGTGTTCAAGATACATGAGAAACTTCAACTAAGTATCTAGTAATCTAACAAAATGAAATAGTATTGTTTGATCCAAAATTTAAAAGTTTGTGCTGGAATAGGTACTGGAGCTTGGAGACGTCTCGGTATTTTTAAAGCTCAAAAATTTTCGCATTTGTAATAAATTGCAAAAATCGTAAAGGAATTCCTAATCCTGAACTCACTGTTTTTATCTTAAAGCCAGACCGTCAGTGTCTATGAACGTGGTTTGTATTATTTTTAACAATTTTGATGTAGACCTCGAAAACTTGAATTTGATTTGATTTGATTGATTTTGATGTAGACTTGACACTTAAAAAATACTTATATAAGGTCGAACCAAAATAGTGCTTAATATTTCTAGATGTCAAAGAGTATATGATAAAGATCTTCGTTATTAAAAAAACATAAATATACTAACAACATATTCATATATATTAATTGATACATATTTATTGTTTCAATGGTTTTTTACGTTTATCGCCATTCGTGTATAAATAAAAATCTACGCCCAGCGACATTTGTGGGCATCTCATAACCGAAAGAATTTAGGCATAACAATAAGCGTAAATAAATAAAAAGAAAAAATCTTTAAAAAAACAGCTTTTATTTAAATGCGCTAAAAAGAATAAAATAAACTTTTCCTTTAAAACTTTTACTATAAACTTATAACGTCATTACACAATTTATTTAATATAAAAGCTTGCCGCAAAGAAGAAGAAGCTTTACAGAAGATATATCATCATCATTTCAGTCATGGACGTCCACTGCTGAACACAGACCTCCCTCAATGACTTTCATCGGGGGGGATTGCCGATACGATCTATTACGTAGTATTACTTGTTCAGTGATACGATCGCCACGCTTGGCAGGCGGGTTGGCGAGCGCAGTTTTTTATAACATTTCATAGATTTGTTGTCATTGTGACAGCACTGCTGCCAAGAAGTTTGCGGGGGTGTATTTGACATTTCGTCGAAAAACGTCAGAGCGATGGCGATTTTGAAAGATGTTAGTTTGACTAATTGTTATCTTAAAAACCGTTTTGTTATTGTTTAAAGGTTTTATTCAGTTTTTAAAAAAAAAAAGAGTTTTATGGAAAAACTATTATTTCAAAGAAGTTTCATTACAAACACAACTTTTTTGGTGATTGATTTCATCGTACTAGTATTAGTACTCTGGGTATATATTACTTAATTACTGTTAAAATATTTTATTCTAAAGATACTATAATTTAGATTATACGAAGTTTAAAAACTCTATAACACACTTTTTTTTTATCGGACTCAACAAGACAAACCAAATGAACCCAAACACAAATGTTTTACTAGTAACCATTGAAAAGTTTCACCATCCACCTCCTGGTTCCATCATCAGATCATCACTATGGTGTCAAATTATTGTATTGTCATCCGAATGTCAGATACTTAAAGAGTGCGACTCCTGCATCAATTTTGTTTCTACCTTTGGTGAAACCAAACTGCTTCTCATGCAATAGTAATTTATTTAATTTAATTAAAAAATGTAAAGAGTTGATTGAAGACTATCTTATCAAATATTTAACTATCTTTTAATAATGTGGTATTTGGGTTTCGATTCATTTGTAATGACAAGGAACTATATTTATAAATGTCAATTCCTTTGTTTCCGGTCAAGTTTTAAAAAATATAATAAATATCTCACAAAATATGTCAGTCGAGTTATTATACGTTATATTGTGTAATTTTATAGGATCGATGTTATTGAATTGAATAATTGTTATTCATCATCATCATCATCATTTCAGCCATAGGAGGTCCACTGCTGAACAAAGGCCTCCCCCAATGACTGATCAATTATTGTTAATTGTTATTATTATTTTTAAATTTTAATTATAACAATTTTATTTTAATTATGTAATGTAGCAAGCTAAAGTGGCAGTGGTAGCCGGCCACATTTGTCGCAGAACCGATGAAAGGTAGAGTAAACGGGTTCTTGAGTGGAGACCACGTCTTGGTAAACGTAGTGTAGGACGCCTTCCAGCTCGATGGACCGATTTTCTCATACCCGTCTAAAAGTAAAGGCCTACAGAGAAAATTGAATTGGTTCCTAATACTGATTTCGAGACTACGGACGAATCAGTTACAATAACGGACTAAAAAGTACAACAAACTAGTGACATACTTAAAGTACTTAAAATCATATTTAAAGCAAATTAATTGTTTAAGGTTACAAACATGGTATCCAATATGATATGGGTTGAGCTCTACAAATAGTTGAAAGTTGCGAGCGTTTACAAAACATAAAAGGGTGCATGCAGCCAAGGTCACCAGATTAAGTATCTAGTTGAGTAGGTACTTACTGTTGCAATAAAAATTCTACAGCATCGAGCGCCTCATTTTCAACCGCAACGTGAAGTGGAGTGTTCCCTGTGTTGTCTCTGACGTTTAAATCTACGAAAAAAAAACTATGTTAGTACTAAACTTCTCCAGACCCAATTTTGGGTTATCGTAAATAACAGTTTTACTGGTTTTGCTGGGAAATCGATCGAAGGTTATGGCACTTGGAAGACTGGGGCTTGGTCCAGAGCATAAACGCCTCATAAACGTAAATCATTATCTTTTAAAACCGCTCAGCCTCTTGATCTAGACCGGCCCGCTACCGATCGATAACCAAGCATTAACAAGGGCTCCCCTTCTTGAGAGTGTCCCCATCTAGGTCGATCGAGATCCGTGGGGCCACCCATGTATGGTATCCCTATCAAATAGTACTGGGGAACTCCAGATAGCATTTACGGCTCGGGGTCAGAACGGTCAAAAATATGGCCCTCAAAGATTTCAAAAGGCCCGACAACCGCCACCGTAAGAGGCCTACATAGTTGTTGTGGAAGGCATACGTTTCGGAATTGGAAGAACGATGCGATGGTACCTTCGATGGACGTTAGATGGAAGGTGGAAGTTCGGTAAGCACTTATGTTAGACACCCTGCCCCAAAACTGACTGCGCCCTCAGCAAGCTCCTGCCTAATCTCGGTGGTCTATTAGTGGCTTGTCGACGACTAAACATGGGTGTCATTTGCTCAATGGTCCTGAACCCTAGGTTCTGGAGCCTGGACCCCCATATAGTGTGATGCCCTGTCCTCTGATAACCGGGATAGTCCGCGTGCATCTCTCGCGATTCAGTCAGTATTACCACGACGAGTGGCCCTCGCTGTCAAGCGAGCCAGAAAAAAGACTGCAGATGAATGCCTGTGGCTAAAGCCTTGGGCGCCAACCCGCAGTCTCATCTCACTAATAGCACCGGGGAGACCGTCTGATTTTAAGTGACTCACTCACCCTAAAGACCGGAGTCTCACATATCTCTGGCTGACTCCACGATAAGTGGGTAAAAGCATTATCAACGTTAAAAATTGTTTAGATTAGGTTAGTTCAAGGATCTAGGTCTTAAATTAGCATTATTTTGTCAATTTATTCTTATCTAAATATTAGCAAAAGATTCAGTTGTATGTCATTATATTACTTGATAACACAGCTAGGATTTTAATTGTCTCAATTATATTACAAAGATTTTTTGTCTTCTATTTAAACATATATTGTCTATTGTTTTTCAGAATTATTAATATAAACTTTTTTAATATGGCGCGCAGCTGTTTCATATTAGGATTAAAATAAATCTATTGTTTTAATTTAAGCTATTAAAGTCCCAAACAATACGCCATAAAAGATAGAAAAATAATGTTACAAGAAAATAAAAAAGGAAAATAATCAAAGTACACCAAGTAAAATAATGGTCTCACAATTTTATCAGTAAAGGGAAAAAGACTAATAAAATTTAGTGACTTGTAAGTTGTACCGTAACATGTTTAATTTTATAAGTACCTGCGACATAGTGTCGAATTTTACATAATGTTAAAATGTTAAAAATAAAATCCCTGCAATCATGCACATATTATGCACATATACTCGTACACTGGTCTTAGAAAAACTGCTGATTTTTATTTCGGGAAAATTCATATTTTCCAATAACGACGCGACGTGACAGGCCATATCCTATTTAGGTGCCACCGTAGGGAAAAGTTAATATTATTAGGTTCTGAGTAATACAGGGTTACATTGCAAAGTAGTGCCAATTTGCAAAAGCGTGCGCGTCGGTGCATCGAGCGAAACGGACTCCATTTTGAACATTTGTCAAAATACGTTTAAAATATTACTTTTGTTTGGTCGGGAATAATATAATGATTATTGACTGTCTTTAATCGTTTGATCGTTTTATACCTGATGATTTTGTAAATACTTATTCGATTTCAATCTTCCAGTTTTTGATTTTGTAAATTCGCCTTATTTTTTAGTTATGACGGTCCTAACCCCGTAAAAGTATAATGGAAAAAATATTTACATAATAATAAACAAACAACAATCACCGACCGAGCAGGTCACGTCGTTTTTCCCGGATATTTTAAAATTAATGTTATTAAAATAATAGTTTTAAAAAAACGATGAAGACGCACTTTTATATTATTTTCTAGATCTTATTTTTAAAATTTGCCACTACTTTGCAATGTAACCCTGTATAGTAAGACGACGAAGTGATTGCGAAAACAGTCGCCTCAAATCTTTTCAAATAATCACGCCGGATATGTGGAGCGCGCGTATACAAGTACCTATCGTAAAATTTGGATGTAGGGTAAGCTTTCATAACGTTTTGAACTCTACTTGCCTGTTTAAATTGTCAATAAAATAGAATATTTAGAATAAAAAAATAAACATCCAAGGTACTGACATACTTTTTTGGTTGTAGATATGCCTTATTTAAAACTAAAATCCGTAGTAAACTATCGCCATTATTCTGTTATGGTGATCAAAATACATATTTTTGTACATTAAGCGTTAGCAAAATTATATGTCAGATAATTAAGAATTTTTTTGGGCAATTATTAAAATGAATTTAAAAATAATATAAAAAAATTTAGTTTGAAATTGACAAATTGAGGTGGCGAGATTTATAATTTTATAAAGAAAAATAGTTTTGAAAATTTGAAACATTTAACGTTTTTCGTATTATCACAAATTAGGTGCTGGAAGGAAATACCATGATGTTTTGAGCTGATAATTTGAAATGACTCTTAATTAACTAAAACTTTGGGATGATTTTGCTAAGCTCCATAACTTGGAGTAAACCCTATTTGTTTATAGGGGCATCTCTACATGTGACTGTTGGAGCCCTCAAAAATTTTTCAATATAATTAAGACTGACTTTTGTTGCCCTAACAGTTAAGCACCCTACTCAGAGTCTTGGGGGGTCATAAAACGAAAAAATACTTTACTTTCGCGATGCAGAAACTTTCACAGTGACATCTAGTTCAGGGTAGCGCAAACTCAACTTCACGCAGGCGCGATGCCGTGGTTGACACAGCGAGAATGGAGAAACCACAGAACAGAGATGACACGCTACTCTCCGTGACGCGGGATAAACACCGCTGTTCTCTGATCACTGTATTTTTGAATAATAATTCTTAGCTTCTTACTAATAAACCTATTATTAAGTTGTAAGATTGTGTTGCTTTAAAACATCAATTTCAATGGTGTATTCTATGTCTGCGTATTTTTATTTTGTAGCTTTTGTTTTCCTGAGTTTTTCCTACTAAAAATAGACATAAGAAATATTAATGCATAAAAAAATTAAGCGGGCTATGGTTTTTATTAAAAATACAAAACCTTATAAAGGTTAAGACATACTAAGCTGATGCCTGTTATTCTGATCTCTCTGAGGCACTCACCGATAAATTATATCGTCTTTTAAACGGCTGCATTCGATTTATTTTCGGCCTTCGGAAATACGACCATATTCTCTGTTATAGATCCCAACTTGATTGGCTTCCCATTCGTCAGCGTAGGATCCTTAGAATCCTTGGCATTCTTTTTGCCACCTTCTTACCATAAAAATAGGTTTTTAAACCAATGTGACTCTCATGACCGCTCTCTCCGTTCTTCTAACAATGTACAGCTACTTACGCCTCTCCACCACTCAGCCTTCATCTCCAAATCGTTTACACTCAGGGCTGCACGACTGTAGAACTTGCTTCCGCTTGATGTTAATAATTCGGAATCAAAACTTTCTTTTAAAAATAAACTCCATAAATATTTCAGTACATAATTACAATACATATTTATTTATTCATAGCATGTATGTTTATTTAGTCATTATATAACTATTATAATTATGTATATATTTTATGCATTGATTTTATTTATATGTGAGTGTTTATGTGTATCTTATTAAGCTTACGTAATTTGTTAATATAAGGTAATTATAATATTGGAACTTTACCGCACCCATAACTTATTTTCTGCATGACCCTAAGGTTGGCTGGCAGAGAATGCTTTTAGCATTAAGTCCACTTAATGTACACTTTTTAAAGTTTTGTGCAATAAAGTTTTTAAGTAAGTTAGACATTATTATTGAGAGTATATTTTTACGGTACTGTACAGTTCACAACATTCAAATAAAAATGCACTTCCCGGAGTAAAAACATGATGGATTTATTCAACTTTTGTTTAAACTGTAACAGCAAATGATTGCTGCTTACAACAAACAACCTACGAGTACCTAGATAGGTACATTTTATGCACCCCTTAAAATATTTTGTTTACTCACCTCCTCCATAGTTATTAATAAAATGTAGTATATTAGTGTTGTTCCTCGCCGCCGCTTGGTGCGCTGCAGTCCTCCCTCGAACGTCCCTCACCGCTAGACGAGAGGGCTCGCTGAGGTACAGACGCATGAAATCCTCCACATTGCCGCTCTCTGCCGCCTGCAACAAGATAATATACATCAACACAATGTTATTGGAACGTTCTTGCAGGAAATGATATAAATACACACACTGGTATATTTAGCGATACAAAAAAGTATGATTAGAAACTATGTTATGGGTAAAAACTGGATGGTTGGGGCAATTTGATAAAAAAAGGATTTGATTTCCCCGCCAATAGTTCAGTTGACTGTTTTTACGTTGAATTAAAATACTAACTTAAAACAATCCCACATTATTTTGCTTATAATGTAACACGCTGATAAATGCAGCTGTGCAAGCCCGAAATAAATATAAAAACACAGGAGTACGAGTGATTGAGCGTACAGTTTGCAGTAGATTAAATTAAGTTAATATAGGGTATTTTTAGCAGCATGAGAAGTTTCGATGGTTGTTTTCTATGGTTTGACAGATGAGAATGTCAAACTGTGTTGACATTTCTGTTCAGTAAGGTTTGGCAATTCATCATGAATCGTTACGCTAGAACAACGCTTCCAAATCGTGGAAATTACTTTGAAAAAAATATTTTTTTCGCAAAGTTCAAAGAGCAAGTTCATTTACCGAAGAATTTTGTTTAGTGTGAAGCTCATTTTTGGTTAAATGGCTTCGTTAATAAGCAAAATTGCCGTATATAGAGCGAAGACAATCCTCAAGCCATTAACGAATCACCATTACATTCGTTAAAATCAACTTTTTGGTGCGGTTTACACGCTGGCGGCATCATCGCTGCTATATATAGTTGTGTACTGATCGCTACAATGCGGTCGTAGGTGCGCGGCTTTAGAGCCTTATGGTGTATTTTTTTCTGGACAGCTTACATATAGAAAACTAAACGCAGATTTGTATTGGTGGTATTGTTTAGAAAATACGTTTTTGTTAATGTGCCCAAAACCTATGCAAACTCACGTTTACTTTCGATAGATTTCTGCGATGTAATCATACATAAAACAAAGTCGGGTTAGTTACAATATTTATAAGTCAAGAACAGCCGTTCGAACTTACGTAATTTGACAATAGTCGTAATCCGGTGTCGATCCGCTCCCAGTAACATTACGATCCCAAACGGTACTCTCGTAAACCCAAAAAATGCAATTATAGTTCGTAATGCGACTGAAAATGGAAGAAACCATAATTAGATATTTTTTTGCTCTGTTTTTAGTCTTCAAAACTATTTTGAGACAGTTATCCATAGTTTATAAGCGAGCTCCGTTCGCTCGCCTTCACGTTGTGTGTGGTCACTGTTCTAACCTAACCTAATCAATTTTAAGATTGATATTTCAGAAAAAAACTACTATTGACCAACATGTGCAGTCAAAACTACTTTTGACTGATTTAGCCAGTTAAAAGTATGTACTTTTGACCAGTTAAGAGTTCTGACTGTAGCACATATAATAATTAAAATAAAATCCGAGAAAGTCAAAACTTAAAAGAAGATCATCTGGGTTAGGTAAGGTTAGAACAGTGACCAAATAATAGCGAAGCCGAGCAAGCGAAGTAAGAGTGCCGCGGCAGCGACCGGCCAGCGCTATATTCTAATTATCGTTCTAAAATTTTGTCATTGTAAACCGTAAAGTAAGACAACCAATAGCTTAAAAAACCATTAGGTATTTCGTACATAGTTGAAACATCCAATAGCTTAAACAACTTATTCCAATTTATTTTAGTTTAAACAAAATTATGTGAATGAAACAGTAGTTGAGTCGTCCAATAGACGATATGAACATAATATTATTATGTGAATCGACCGTAGTTATTTTAAAAATAGTTATAACAGACTGTAGAGACCAAATCTGTCTACCACCTTGCTATAGGGACACAGGTGTGACTCGCAAACTGGAGCTCCAAGGCGAGAACCTACACTGACCCAAAATTATTCGCGGTAAAGTAATGTGCCAAGGTTTTTTGATGAAAGGCCATGTAGCCAGTGGCCGGATTATTTGCAAAAAACTGCCAAGAGCCTAGCACGATCAAAATCACTGAACTTTCTCGCCAGTAGAACATACAAAAGTTTATTGTAACGTTCTTTCAGAATATCTTCATTGGGACAAAAGCCTCGCCAAGCTACCTCAGCATCTATAATCACAGTAAAATTGAGATTCACCTCAGAGATTCAATGTTTATAGATTTTTTCGACTAGACTACCAGTGCTTTGTATGGAGGAGTGATAGACAGACACTTGAAATTTTGCGAATGCCGATACCACCACCAAAGCGATTTGGGTATGTCTGATCGATCATTATATGAAGAATTATAGAAATGACGCGGTATATTCTGTTTAGCAAGGTTCTAGCACACCGGTAATAGAGCTTTGCGAAAACTCACTAATTGTTGATTATCAGCAGCTTATGTATAGCTAGATTAGATAATGTTTTTTCAAGGAAATACACGCGTTTATTTCCAGTTCGCCTGGTTTTGTCCGGTTTGAGGGCATGACAACTCACTCTACTATGGTTTGTGCCGCTGACGACAATCGGGATTGTCGTCCCCATTTGTTGCTTATCATACCTACTGACGATGATTTAGTGTATATTGACGATTAATACTGATCAATCGTTAATATACATCAAAAATGTAAATGAGTCTTATAAATAAAATTAAAGTTAAGTTCGCGCAATAATTTCTTAATTCTTGAACATCCTAAAAAGTGGATTGCCTTGAGCAAATTCGTCAAACCAAGAAAAATACTTGAACAATGGAAATTGTGATTAATATAAATGACGCTATGTGTATTTTTTTTCTAAATTAAACTGTATTATTTATTCATAGGAATATGTCCCATTAGGTAATGATGGGGAGAATCCAGCGTTGATAATTGCGTAATGACTTCTTATTAACTTTACTCATATAAAACTTTATTCACTAATATACATACAAAAACTTATCCTGAATTGTAGCGAGTCCTTGTTTTCAACGCAGATGTTCACAATATTATTTCTTTAAAAAGATTCCGTTTCCATAAAATTCCTGAATAAAAGCGAACACCCTTTGGTGTCAGAGGATAGTTTTACCCCAAATCAAAGCATTTTTTCCTTGAAATGAGAAAACGAGATCCACTTTTAGAATTTTCTGAATTTTTGTTTATTCGTTTTTATTCAACTAAACGTCATTGATATTGTGACTTGAGAATTAAATGTGAAATATTTGAAAAAAAAATATATAAAAAAAACATTTCTTTCAAGACATAGTGTTATTGTTAATGATAATGGTGTTAGTAATAATAAAAAGAAAAGCATCTACAACAATAATTTAAAATAATTATTAAATCTGGTAAAAAATTATGTTGTTTTTTTCTAGTAGGTACCAATTATTATAGCTGTTCTTTAGTTTACTATTACTAAGTTCCGAGTGCTATTTGACTAAAACGTAACAGTATAAACGTCTACCTACAATATGTCCCTCATTTAACCTTACACCAGGTATGTATTTTTGATCCAAAAAAAGAACCCAAAACTACAGCATTAAAAGTACCAAAACCGCGGGAGTCTAGTTACGAAGTAATAACAAGATTTCCACGGCGCGTCTCACTTTCATTGTTTTTATGTAAATTATAACCTTCGGGCGAGCTCGATGATTGGGAAAATGGCAAAAGTGGATTATTATAATTCAAATTAAAGATTTATTGATGTTTGTATTTTCCAAAGCCTATTTTAGACGTTTCAAGGATAAAAACCTAACCAAGTGCGAGTAAGGAGATACCTAGCAAGATGAAAATAAATGGCCGCATTATTTTTGTCTGTTTTAACTAAGAAGATTACATTTTCAAAACCTTTAAAGGACCGTTTAATTAATTTAAATTATTAACCAGTCTATTATTAGCTAAGAAAAGTGGTCATTGGCATATGGATAAACGCACAGAGAAATTTATTTTGAAGGGTTTATTCCATTTAAGAATATGTAAAATAGAATAGAAAACATTTATTTGACACACACGAATAAAAAATAAAATACATAACAATAAGACAATGAAGGCGTTCTGGTGTGTCAAAAAGGTTCCCGCTCAGCATTTGTCGGAACAGTCACAAATTTATCACGACGCTGATTTTCGGCGGAGACCTCCGACGCTAGGACGTGAAGCGAGTGACGCAGCGGTTTAATCCCAAATCCCTTCAACGGACTCCGAGCCCTTGGGAAGCACAGAATCGTTCGAAGAAACCCGGATCCACCGATAGGCCGATACTCCGCCACGCATAGACACGGTACCAGATAATACAAAATAATAAAAAACATTTAAATACATATGGAACCCTAACTTAAAATTCTAGCAGAACCAATATATATATATATATATAACAAAGTCGGGTTAATTACACCATAAATAACTCGAGAACGGCGGGACCGATTTTCATGATCTTTAATTTGTTGAATTTGTGTCCGCCCCGAATAGCAGAATAACTATAAAAACACGCAAATATTCATGAAAAAAAAAACAATGTATGTAGGTACGAAGTTCGCCGGGACAGCCAGTAATAATGTTAACATTAATCTACTTAGTATTAATCTGAACTATATAAAGAAAAAGTTACTTTTGTCAAGCAAATGACATTGTTATTTTGGTGATACAATAAACTGGTGGATTAATAAATTATTGTAAATAAGAAAAATTAATTACGAGCTGATAAAAATTAGGAGTTTTCCAGTCGCAATAATATTAGGTCATTTAGTAACTATAGAATTGATATCTGAATATTACTTTATTAATTCAAATAAAATATTTTGTTCTTGCTTATTTTTTAACGAAATTTTTCAAATGCTGTAAATAAAAATGAATAAGTATTTTCAAAATGATAGCGACATCAAACAACTGTACCTAATGTCGTATTAGTGGATGAAACTGATATCCCTCGGGACAACCCCAGACGACAGTCGAAAACGACATTAATTTCGCTCAAAGGATAAGGTAAGAAAAACAACCACTGCTGGTTCTAGATTACTTCAATATCTGCAGAAACAGAGTTTTTTATTTAAATTTGAGTTGAACAAAAAAGTAGTGATGTTTTGTAGTTCTTTGTTAGTGATTATTAGAAGTGAAATAGGAAAACTTATGCAAAATTACGATTGATTTGCTTACCAAATTGTATACTTGGCTTGGCGCACACACATTAAATATAGGTCATATTAATATCTCATTTAAAAAAGGGATTAAATAAAGCCTTTTTTAATTGAACGATCCTGTCACTGATCTTTGCAGATGGACTTTTTTAGCTACACTACGCGAGTTTTGCCCCAGAGCGAGGCGATGGCGACGCCGCTGACTGGGGCTTTGCCCATTACTAGCGTTGGGGCCTAATACTAGCTGGCATATTCGAGCTGTGAAGAGTCCAAAAGGCATTCTACCAAATGGCAAATACCCTAGCGATGACAATTACGGTGTAACCGTGGTGGTTTGTGATGTTACCTGGTAGGTGTAGACTGGTTGTGATAATTGATAAAATAGAAACGGCAGGCTGAGTTAAATTTACCTTTTTACTATCAGAGAAGCACGCACTGCACATTACATTGATCGCGGAATAGACAAGACAGTAACCGGAGGAATGATATACTCGTACTATTTGAAATTGTTTGATGTTGTAAGGTGGTCAACAGACGCGTCAGGGACTGCAAAAACAGTGACCCTGCAGGGGGGGGGGGGTTTCCTCAACCTTCCATTAGTAGCAGGCCTGAATTTCACAACCTGTCAGTCGGGGGGGTGATCCCGTGTGTACAGAATCATCCATACCACATGCTTGGGGCCCGGCATAGTCAGCCGTACGTGGGCGATGCATGGAAGACGTCGAGATACGGGTTCCTATGTATCGTCAACATACGCCGCGACTTCGCGAGGTACACCGCAGGTTTTTTAGTGGGTGTAACCTTGTCAGGAAACAGTTGCAAAAGCCACTGTTTTCTGACAACAGTACAGACAACGGCAGGTTAACCTATCCAAAAAGTTTAAGGTTAATTTAGGTTTAAGTTGAATTGGTTTTCAACTTTATATCCAACAGTTAGAGATCAATATCAATTGAGAAAATTTGACGTTTTGTGGTAGGTTGAGGTCCTGCCCCCGCGGCGGTAGGTGGGCGAAATGCATTTTATCTGCGAAACAAAAGGCCTTAAACTAGCAAATGTCTGTGTCGGTCAAAATGAAAGACGGGTAGTTTATTAAAACCTAAAAAAACCTTCAAAAGCCAAGAGTTAATAACCCTAAGTTGAGTCGATCCATTTGCGAAGATAGCATCACTCTATCACATAATTGACGCCCATCACGAACGACATTCACTTACTCGTAAGTTGCAGTTAAGTCGTAAATAAACTGATCTTCAGTTCATATCACGTTTTCAAATACGTGAGCCGTAATCAATTTGGCAACTAAATTCACTGTAATAATTATGATCATTTGTTAGAGTTAATTAAATTTAAGTAGGGAAGTCGGGCAATCACAATATTGTTTTTGAAGAATACAGTAAAAAAAACAACTAACATGACTTTAAACCCAGATCTCTGTTATCAAAAAAAAATATTAAAGTAATGATTAATTTTAATGTTTCGTATCAGGTAACAGAAAAATGCGCTAAACAGGCACAACGTAGCTATGAGTAGTGTGACCTTCGAGAAAAGTACTTTCTTACTTTCTTCTTTCTAATTACACAGTTACAACTATCATACTTATATTGAACTATGATTCCTAAGCTAATAAACTAGTCAGGCAAAGAACAATGAGTTTCTGCCGGTTGGACTGGCAGGAATTGCAAAAGTGTACCCGACCGCCTTCATTGATTGTAGCTGAGAAATTAGCTTAGATGAGTTTTGTTGAGGTTTACAAGTTAAAGTCGACAGCGGGCAGTTTGAAAGACTTCGGATTAATGCTGGTATACAATATCGCTATAGCTATTATACAATTAATAAATACCTAAATGACAAAAATTTAAGAAATATTTAAAATAAATTTTCTTTCCAATGATAAATCAATATGTAATGCCCATTAAATACAATTTAATTTAGTACGATGATTATACAATATTCATTATAATTTTAACATATTTACATAGTTACATTTTATATAAATTATTACCATTTTAATTACATTAAAATAAACAACGAATGGTGTCATCCTCTCGTCCTAACCTTATTGTTGCGCCCAACAGGGTCTTATAATGATCTGTTTAATGTACCTATTTATAACATCTATGTAACATTATAGAACGCAATAAATATATTGAATTGAATTCGCGTCTTCATCAAGTCGGAATAAGTCAAGTGCCGTCCTAGAACAGTTAAAATTATACTATCATTGGATACCAGGCCTCTGATTCAGAATTATTTGACAATGAATTGATAACCAATAAATCACGTGACACTAAAGCTAAATCATATAGTGTCACGTAGCTTATTGGTTGATAATTAGCTATATCGGAATTACGGATAATCACATATAAAATAATAAATATGCGCCAGACAACACACCTTTTGTCATGGTCTCGAAGTACTTAAGTAAACATCCTTGTGTTACGAGATATCCGACACAAATTTTTGCAGACATCATAGTACACCCAAACCCGTTCGATTTTTCTGATTTGACCCGAACTGACCGACATTACGACAATCGAATTCTCAAAATATAAATACATATTTCATCATCATCATCATCATCATTTCAGTCATATGACGTACATTGCTAAACATAGGCGCCCTCCCATAGATCATGCGCCCTCCTCGGTGACTTCCAGATTGGCCGGTTGGAAGCGGCCTGCATCGAGCTGCTACCTGCAACCTTTACAGGTCTTCTGTCCATAAATATTTATGGATAAATATTTATTTTAAAGAAATAAAATTATAATATATTTTTTACAAAATTACGACTTTACTATTCAATAAGTATGTTTTAATCAAAAATAAAACGCTTAGACTTCAAACTGGAGCACACTATGTAAAAAGTTAATAAGTCTTTTCAATATGGCAGTTGGATCTCAGATCATTGCGATTGCTGCACAAATCGATTTACAAAGTAAATTGATTCGAGAAAAGTAGTAAGTTCAAATTTAAACTATTTGTACCTATACGAGGTTTTTTGTAAAACATCAACCATCTTCTGGGGGCAGATTCTGGTGCTCAAATACAACAACTTTTTCTATGGGACCAACATAGAAAAACTGTAAATATTATTTTGCTGGAAGAGCTACACCAAAGAAACAATAAAGAAATACTCTTAGGGGCACTTCAGTACGTCTTAATTTCTTACCCTACTGGTTTGGGGCAGTTTTGGACCAGTGCCAAAAAGAATCAGCGCAAAAAACCTCGGTCATTATTGTCTGTCTCTATTCATATAAGTATATTATAATATATAATAAGCATATTGCTTACATAAAAATGACAAGTGTCTGGACTATTGGTTTGCGTACCGGATCACAAAGAAAGGTTTGAATCTAGTAAGGCATATGTTTGTATAATGAGCACGACCATTTTATACCCAAGTCATAGATGTTTGGAAGAATTTATTTGTATTAACATATTAAATGTACTCGTACCTGTGTCAGCTGGACAGTCTTATTTTTATCGTTTAAAAAATAATCATAAACAGTATAATAGCATTTTATATATCTGTAGGTCACCGTAAGAATTCTGTATGTGAACGTATTCTTTAAGCATACTCTTTTGTTCAAACCACTGGCGTATTTTACGCTACTTACAGCGTATCTTTTTTAAATATATTGTACAACATCACATACATTGCTCTGATTCTATAATAAGTAGCTTAAAGCACTTGTGTTATAGAAATTAGAAACAACGACGGTATCACAACACCCAGACCCGAGACATATAGAAAAGTTATTATTCTACATTGACCGACCGGGAATCGAACCCGGAACCTCAGAGATAGCGACACCAAGTCCGGTATGCTCGCCTCTCAGCTACAGAGGTCGTCAGTCTTAGTCGGTGTGAACGAAATCTGCTGTCAGAGACGTTCATACTAGGGATATCGGACAGTGAGCTTGCTCACATCCGGCGACGGACAATACTATTCGTGAGAACGATGCCTGAAAGTAGGTTTTTGCATAATATTTACACAAGACGTATAAATATAAGGGTTCCGTACCTGAAAAGGAAAACACGGAACCCTTATAGGATCACTTTGTTGTCCGTCCGTCCGTCTGTCCGTCTTTATCTTTATCTCGAGAACGCGTGGGCGTATCGAGTTAAATTTACATATATTATACTTAAATTTATTTTAATAGTTAATATACTCAGGTCTACAGTCTCTTGAAGCTGTGAAAAAATCAAACTTCTAAGTTAACGTGAAAAAAAGATATAAAGAGCCGTTTATGCCGCAAAAACGTACATTTCGACACTCTCATGGAAATCATTAATAGGGTCTTCCCGTTGACCTAGAATTATTAAATTTGGGTAGAAGGAATGTCTTATAGCACAACTTAAGGCAAAAGTTCAAATACCATAAATTTGTAATTATATAAAAAAATGTTTTTTTTTAACAAACTCGGAGAATCGGTAAAATATCTTCGAGACTCGATTTCCGTTATAGAAGAATTATTTACATAGCTAAAAGTTGGTACGAAACCCTCTGTGCGAGATTGAATCGGACTTGGCCGGTTTTTATATTTTAAAATGGATAGACAGCTATATGTATATTTAAGAGGTATTACAATTACAACTGCAACGAGTCTCGCAGCTTAAGGTCGTACTTAGATCGTAGTACATCGATGGTACTATCTTTGTTCAGCAAAAGAGAATTCTATTGCAGAACAATGATAGATTTAATAACAGCAGTGGAGCCGTCAAAAGTATATTATACAAAATGAGTATTTAGGTTCATTTTTTTTAATTAAAAATAAAAATTTATTAAACTTGCTCGCAATTCTTATAACAAGAACTATAAGCATCCATGGATTAGCAGTTGTTTCATAAAGTGACACTATTATAATATCACCCCTTTTGTGAGGATCACTTTAATCAAATTAAATGTTTCTGTCAACACTGTTTTCAGAGATAGTCGCGTGAGAGTTGAGAATCATTCCATTACTCATTTTGACTGATCGTCTTGTCATTTTTGTCGTGGATAGGAATTTGTTTGGGTATGGTAAAAATATAAATGATTCAGCATTAAGAATCTGGTCATAAATAAATTTAAAACTAGCAATCAAATGTTTGAAGACCCGATAGGCATACCTAGCAGGTAGTGCGTTGATTCGTTTTCAAAGAAAAGTCTCCGGGTTAGACTCTCGTTACGGGTCTGGGTGTTTTAGGTCTTTGGCCTTTGGCAAAATTTACTGTTTAGTGCCTTGTAGGATGTTAATTCCTTATAATATTACCAACCTTAATTAAGGAGATAAGCTAAAAACATCAATACATCTTCATAAAAAACTTTTATAGGAAACCTGTTTAAAGATCGCCAAAAATCAATCGCCCTTAATTTATTTTAATTTCAAATATAATAATTATAATGCCACATGTTTGTAATTTGACGTTAAGTTACTCTGCTGTCATATTTGTTTAAGACATGTGGCACATACTATAGAGTAGAAATGTAGGAACCCTATAGAGTAAAAATGTCATATGATTTGTTCGACAAATTTTTCCGCCATTTTTAAATCTGTATCTGTGCTATTGAGCGAGGGTTAACAGGAGCTGTCATTTCATATTAAATGTAAGTGAAAAATCACTTACTAGTTTCGGAAAAAGATGGTTTGTATTGCTGCTCTATAGTACATACCCGTACTCGATGGTTCAAGATAACAAAAAATATATACAGGGTTATTTGTAAAACATCAACAACCTCCTAGGGGCTGATACTGGTGCTTTAATACAACAACTTTTTCTACGGGACCAACATTGAAATCGCAAAAAAAGAAAAAACACTTGTCCATACTAAGCCGCCACCAGCTGACATCAGTTTGTATGGAGAAGTAAGGCCGTTTTATACACGTGCGACTGCGCAAAAGCAATGCAAAAAAATATTCTTCGAATTTGCAAAACTGAAATGGCAATGGGCCGACCACATTGCTCGATACGAAGACTGACGATTACTGACGATCCAAAGACTGGATCTAAGATACGAGAGGTGAAGCTATGGCGGAACTTAAGATAAACCTATATTCAGCACGATTATAGGTTTATCTATTAGTTTATTGTAATAAAAATATTTATTGCATTTTAATATTGGTTAAGAAATGGTGATGTTCCATATTGGATACTATTTCATATTTGGTCACATTCCTCTGCGGAGATAATATGTTATTTAGAATAAAAAAAAAACGAAAACCCTAAGACATCTATAACATAACTATAGTTGACAAAAATGTGAGACAATATAATCTTTTCATGTCCTTTAATGCTTAGAGTTCACCCGAGCTGTCTGAAATCTCTGAAGACTCAGGTTCGGACTTCGAACACTCAAGAAGAATCAGGTTGGTAGGTACCACTTGAAGTATGACATTATGGAGTGAATAAATAAATAAATAAAAATATCAATCGTTTTGTGATGCAAATAAATAAAAGCTCTAAAAAGGGGCAGATGGCTCAGCTGAAAAACATTCGATAAGGGTTTGTAATATTTGCAAATACGCATTTATTATTAGGCGCTAGACACACCAAACTATTTGCAAATATGCATGCAATACCATGCAAATATTTTTATAGAATGCTAAAATTAAAAGCAATGAATGTACTATAACCACTTAGTACGTGTCCGGGAGCGCAATTACATACAGGGTATTCCAACTCTGTTTTAACATTACGTAGTTACTTAAGAAACGCTTACAGTTTCGCGTTTGTCTACGGTAATAAATTTTAGAGGACCCTAAGCTTATTTTATTGCCCGTCAAAAGCTATCGAATGCAACTCGCTGCACTTCGTGCAGTGCAGTCACTTCGGATTTTAAATATATTAATAGATCGAGGAAATAGTATTTTCGCATATGGTATGCAAGTAAAAACTTATAATAAACTCTCAAGTTGTACTATTTGCATCTGGCTGGTTTTGATGACATTAAAAATGTAACATTTACAAAAAAGAAACAAATTAGCAAAATGTTGTTTTCAGCTTATTTACATTTGAAAAGATAAGTAAATTTAAAAAATATAATAAATAAATTCGACACATTTTAAATTTTTATTACAAAAAGGTAGTAGCACAAAGATGGTTTAAGCGTTTGAATCCGAGAATTTTGATGTCAAAGATGCACCTCGCTTTGATCGCCCCTCTTACGGGTAAAATAACGCTATTTTAAAAAAAAGTAGAGCAAGATCGGCATATCAGTAGTTACGACATAGCTGAAGAATTGGGAATTAACCACAAAAGAGTTTTGACCTATTTGAAAAAAGCTTGGTATACAACGAAATTTGGGTGCCACACGAGCTCACTGAATGAAACCTAATGAACTGTGTACTCGTTTTCGATTCTTTATTGAGACGTAATAAAACCGAACCGATTTTGAAGAGATTGATATCTGGTGATGAAAAATGGATTATAGTACGACAAGAACGTCTGAAAATGGTCGTGGTCAAAGGTTGGTCGGGCTTCACAGACTGTGGCGAAACCCGCGTTAACTCGCAATGATGTTATGTTGTATTGGGATTGTAAGGGCATTGTTTATTATTTCGCATTTACCGCAAGGCAACACCATCGATTCGGATCGCTACTCCAAACAACTAATGAGATAATAGCATGAAGTTGAGAGAAAGCTACCGGATTGATCAATAGAAAGGATGTGGTCTTTCATCACGATAACACTAGACCATACACAACTTTCACCACTCTGATAAAATTAAGAGAGAAGTAATAATGCATTCGCCATATAGCCCTGACCTGGCCCCTTCAGATTTCTACCTGTTTCGGTCTCTTCAGAATTCTTTAGGTAGTGTCAGGTTAACATCAAGAGAGGACTGCCAAAACTACTCGTCGCGTTTTTTCATCAGAATTCCGAAAATTGCTACAGCAACGGGATTATGTCACTACCTTCAAGATGGCAAAAAGGCACCGAATAAAATGGCACATAATATATTGTAATTAAATATAAATAAACTTTGACTTTAGGAAGATGGTTGACAGTGGCTGGATTAAAGCAAGCGGGAGATCGTGCTCTTTGCTGCTCTTTGGGGGCTTACGTCCGGTAGTGAACTGCAATAGGCTGACATGATGATGAAACATTTTAAAAAAAGTCATGAGTTGTTGTTTTGAAACCTTTTTTCCTAACCACTACGTTTAGTTCTGGCAAATTACCTTATAGCAATAGATAAATCTAAAACAATAACGTAGGTTCCTATTACTAAGGGATCAATGGCTTTAAATATTGTAATATTGAACGATACGGTCTCCACTTCAGTGGCCGTTCGATCCCTCATAACCTGTAATATGAACACACATGTTGCGACCAATGGTGTTAAAATGTCGATAGCTTAAGTATCGACAGTGGATCCTTAAAATCAAGTCATTTAGAAATAAATGTCGATAGATATAGGTAAAGTATATTTAAGTAGTATACTCGTAGAAAAGATAAAATGTTGATAATTTCAGTATCGAAGGCGAATCTTATAAACTAGTTACCTACACTTTTAAAATAATTGTCGATAGATATAGGTATACATGAACACACTAAAAATTTTGCACTTCTAGCTAATCGGAACTATTTGAATTTCGAATGTTATATTTTTTTAAACGTTGCAACCTTCTTAGTAATTAAATCAAATCATTTCACGATTTGTCATTTGTTTTTTATCACACATCAACGTTCTACGTACTACGTGGTTAAATTAGATTCCTCGGCGATATTTTGCTAAGATTTGGGAAAACATACAATTGCAAATAAAAATTTATAAAAAATAGTTCTCAAGGTGAGTAAATGTCTAGGTGAGTTTCGTTTGTTCCACTGTGTATAATCGGGTTTTATTCGTTAAACTTTATTTTATGTGTGATGTAATAACATACCCACTTGGTTATTTTAATCAGCGATTCAAGCGACAATAGAAGTACAAGGACAAATAGCAGAGATGGCTAATAAAACACTTAAGAGTAAATTGCCATATACACAAATTAACTGCTGAACTAATGAACGCAGGCAGAAACCTTTTCAATTAACGAAAAAAAAAAAATGTTGACCAGACCAAATAAAGGCAATCAGTTTAATGGTCTTTAAACTTTAGAGCAATAAATTTAAAAGTAAAAAAAGGTTGATACGGGCCACCCTGTGAATACATGGCAATAATGACTGGTACACACTTCCAGACAATAATATTTTACAACGTGGAACATAAAAGTTATGTCATATTATTTCTGGATATGATTACATCCATACAATTCCTCAACTTTGCTAAAGTAACATGGGTCATCATCTGGTCTGCTTCCATCCATCGGCTTTTAGCAACCTTGACTAGATCGTAGTCCACTGAGTGGGTCAAATTAAGAAAAAATATGTTGGCTCTATACATGAGCTTTTGCCATTGTTCTTAGGCTGAACCATAAAGGCCAACCACTATTGGTTATTATAAAGAATTTAAACAGACGGACAAATAGTCAACAAAGTAATGCAATAATGGTTTTCATTTTTCATGTTTAAACATCGAAACCTTAACCAAATACTTGATTGTCTTACTTCTTACTTATTCACACACATATCAATATGTGTTTACCAATACACAATGCATATGTATTGTTTTGAGAGAGTAGGATGCACATTCAATTTGCAACATAACATGATACAAAGCCAAATACGGAATGGCACATAAAATAAACTGCCGCAATCAAGGTATCATCAATGTATACTAACTCAATATTTATTATTTTAATATGAGGATTATTTCTAGTATCTATTGTTTAGATTTAAGTTATAGGGCCTAAGATATCTCTGGGATCAAATTATTAAACGCATACAAAACAGTAAATTTAATACACAGTGAAACAATACTTGTTATTTTATTATGAAATAGCAAGAATATTACAAAAAAAATATTATACAGAAATTTTCAATGTTGTCTAGCTTTATTGTAAAAAAAGGGGTTTTGTGTGCCCTACCATATTGTAGGTATCAAACAACTGAAGAAACTAACTAAATTCATTTATGAAATAGCGTATTTTTGTATTTTTCAATTTAACTGAACGTCATACTGACAAGTATGTGTTATTTGAAATAAACAAATTTAATAATACTAAATTTATATTAACGGGCAGCTCTTTACACCTGCCATATAAATTAAAAAAACAAATAGCTACTTTGTTTGCACATTAACAATAATTTTATCGAAACTAAGACATACTGTGACCATGTTAGTACTAGTACTAACTTAAATATTGACAACCCTTGACAACCTCTAACATTTTAAACTAAGAGAGAAGACAAAAACCAAGTCTACCTTTAATATTATTTATTAAAATATGCAAGGCTTGGCTGGCAAAGAGTTAGAATTAGCCTTATTCTTACAAGATTTAAGTGTAAATGTTATATGTTTAACGGAGCATTGGATTAATCAATATGAATTAATGTGAAACATAGAAAATTTTAAAATCGATAGTTCGTTCACAAGAAATTCTGCTATAAGGGGGGTCACTTATACTATTAAATAGTGAATTAAAATGTAAAAAACGTAAAGATATTTTGTCACTTTCGATTGAACGAACTATTGAACTAGCGTGTGCTGTGCTAGAGCAGTATATTATAATAAGCGTTTACAGCCCTCCCTCTGCAAATTTCTAGCTTTTTGAATCCACTATGGAAGAGACTTTAAAAAAAGTATGTAATTCTAATAAAAAAATTGTAGTATGTGGAGATTTTAACATAGATATATTAGCAAATTCACAAAATTCAATTCGTTTTCTTAATCTTTTTAAATCATATAATTTAATTAACCTGTTTAGTGAACCTACAAGAGTGACTTCCACATCAGCTACTTGTTTGGATAATATTTTTTGCAATAGCGAAGTAATAGACAAACCAATTATAAATTATTTAAGATCTGACCATAGTGGACAAAAGGCGTCTTTTGAGCACCATCATGCCCGAAAAAGTGTAGATGCTGTATGCAGACCAATAACCGTAAATAGAATAGACTGATTTAAGGAGAAAATTTGTGATGGTATAGACTCATTAAAACCTAGCAATAACCATTACGTCGATCTGTTATATGAGGATCTTTTTGGCGTAATCAAAAATTAATTTGATAAAATTTTTACACAAGAAAAGATAAAAGCAAATAGACTCAAGTGTAAGTTTAATGAATGGGCTACACCAAGAATTTACAAAAGTAGAACGACATTATATGACTTGTATAGTCTAAAATGTATAGTAATAATTGTATAGTCTATCCTTCAATATAGCGCTTCAGTCTTATCACGGATATGTATCCTCAGTACTTCGCTATGGCATAATAATATGGGGTAACAGTGTTGATTATGACAGAGCTTTTAAAGCTCAAAAAAAAAATGTGTCAGAGCCCTTGCCGGAATCAGCAGTAGGAAATCATGCAAGCCATTTTTCCAAAAGTTTTAAATACTTACACTACCATGCATTTATATTTCGGAACTGTGTCATCTTGTAAAACAACACCCTGAATACTTTGTAATTAGTGAAACTAACTATAAAAGCATGCGATATTCGAGGAAAAACAAACTATGTGTTCCTCCATCTAATCTTACACTATTCAGTAAAAATGCATATTCAATGGCAGTTAGAATATACAATAAACTACCCTCAAATATTAGGAACGTTCCAAAAGTTAAGTTTAAAAATATATTGTTGCATTGGCTCTTAGATCAAAATTTCTACAGTATAAAGGAATATCTAGAACTCAGACATTAATCTACTCATAGGTATTAAAATATTGGAAAATAAATAGAATAGGTAATTTCAAAATATATAATATGACAATAACAAGTATAATAATCTGATTCGTTATTTTGAAACCCGAAATCTCATTAATTTTGACTCTGTAAATAGTATACTAGTGAATTTGAATCAATTATATAATCGAATTCATTAAACAATTTAATGACCACCGACATATTAACAGAATTGACATTGTATCTAATAATTATTATTTCTCATTCCTAAGGTTGTTATGTTTTTTGCATGCCTACTACTAAAGGTATAATACTGTTGATACTATATTGTAAGGTCTTTAAGACATACCAGCACCCGTACTGTACACAGTTTTAAGCAAATAAATGATTTTTATTTAAAAAAAAAAAATTCAAAACCCACAGATTTTAGACATAGATCATGTGAGGAATTACTCTAAAATATTTAAAAAAGTATGTGCCACTGCAAAATCATACCATCTTCATAATGTTATTTTGAATTCTGATAATAAAGCAAGGGCCACATGGAAAATCATAAATAAAGAAACATGTAGACATAAACCAAATGATAATGCTTACTCTCTTAAAATTGGGGATAAACTAGTTAGTTCAAATGCAAATGTCGCAAATACTTTTGAGGAATTCTTTTCAAACATAGCTCCCTCTACAACTAAGGAACTAGTTTCTTCTGCTGAACTAGCTGAGTCCCTACTTAAGTCGGGTGTTGACGAATGTAAAACTCCATTTAGTTTTAGACATATAAACCCTGATATAGTAATAAAAACATTTAAAGAATTAAACATGAAAAAAACTGAGGACTTATGGGGTATTTCTGTCAACATTATCAATACAATTATAAATACGATAGCCCCTTATCTTGCAAATATTTTTAACAAATGTTGATGATAGATGAGTTTCCCACTTTAATGAAATTTAGTAAAATTTTTCCTTTATTCAAGTCAGGCGAGAAAAATAATCCCTCTAATTTTCGACCAATTTCAATATTACCAGTACTTAGCAGTCTTTGAAAAAGTATTTTTTAGCCAACTGTTATCTCACTTTGCTCTGAATAAACTTTTACATAACAATCAATATGGCTTCATGAAAGGTAGAAATACTACTGATGCTGGAGTTGCACTCTTAAAACACGTGTTTGATGCTTGGGAGAGTAGGCAGGATGCTTTGGGAGTTTTTTGTGATCTTCCTAAAGCTTTTGATAGTGTGAACCACCAAACTTTACTGAAAAAACTTAGGCACTATGGTGTTCCAAATGATGCCTTAGATTTAGTAAACTCTTATCTCACAGGCAAAACACAAAAAGTATGTATAAATGGAACTGAGTCTTCTGGATCGCCTCTTACTATGAGTGTGCCGCAAGGATCAATATTAGGACCCCTACTGTTTCTAATTTACATTAACGACCTTCAGTCTTTAACAAGGGACCTCTGCGAGACAGTGTTATTTGCGGATGATACTTCATTGATTTTTAAAATCAAGAGAGGTAAAGATTTATTTGACGATGTAAATACTGCTCTCTCGCAAGTATTGCACTGGTTGACTACCAATAATCTTATGCTTAATGCAAATAAAACAAAGTGTATAAAATTCACAATGCCGAACGTAAAAGTGGTCCCAACACATATAACTGTAAAAGATGAACGGCTAGATACATCAAGTTCCACTTCATTTTTAGGAATCACTTTAGATTCCCGTTTGCAATGGGGTGCTCTTATTGAGACTCTGTCAGGAAGATTTAGTTCAACTGCTTATGCCGTGAGGAAGATAAGACAATTGACTGATGTTGGAACTGCAAGATTGGTGTACTTTAGCTATTTTCACAGTTGAATGTCATATTATGGAATATTATTATGGGGTTCAGCAGCAGATATTGAATTTATTTTTGTACTACAAAAGAGAGCTGTACGGGCAATTTACGACCTCAGACCCCGAGATTCGTTGAAGGAACTGTTCAAGGAAATTAATATACTAACAGTGGCTTCTCAATTCATTTATGAAAATATTATGTATATTCGCAAAAACCTGCATCTATTTCCTAAAAAGAGTGATATGCATAATATTAATACCCGGAATAAAGATAAACTTGCCGTTCCAAATTTCAGACTGCATAAAGTGGGTAATGGGAAAATGTATTCGCTTTTTTAACAAATTACCACAGTCCATTGCTGATCTGCCTAGGTATGAATTTAAATCGCATGTCAAGATGATTTTAATGAAAAAAGGTTATTACACTGTAAATGACTATTTAAATGATAAAAATGTATGGAATTAAATACTGCCGTGCTCGCACAGGTTCATTTTATCTTGTAATGTAAACACACTATTTAAAAAGAGGCTGACAATAGTGTCCGAGTTTCTTGCGCTGCTTCTTCTCGGCACTAGCCCACAATATTATCCCGAAGCAGTGGTCGGGTAAAAAATATATATTGGGTCGTCTAAAAGAGCTTAATTTAGGCCTATTTACAGAAATAAATTGGTTTTATTGGTTCTAAAAGCAGTGCAGTTTCAACTATGATTGTTTTTTTTTGTAACAATATCACTACCTACTGTCTTATTCATGTTAATTCTCTGGTACAGTTTTAAGTTCATGGTAAAGCCATGGGTAAGGCTCCAATCTTGGTGCAGCAATCAATTATTTTGTATTTTACACTCAAATGGTTTTATGTGCAGCTTTCAAACTGTGACATATTATTTCAATCATTACAACCAAACATCAACTCGATCTAAATATGACACTTGTCATTTTGTCCATAAACTCTATGTGATAGGTAAGCTCGTATTTCACACACTTGATTGAACAAAAATATGTCGTCTCTGAGTATGAAACGAGCGATAGCGACACTCCTCAATTTTATTTGTGTCTTTTGATCAATTTTAATATATTCATTCAGTGTATGTTAATGTCAATAACACGCCGCAAGTTTAAGAGTTTTATGTACCATAAGTATATTACAAACTGTAATAACTCACCGTTATAATATTGAGCTTCAAAAAGTTATAATTACGAATGTACGTATGTGATCATGTACGAGTATCTATAATCTTTCAACGGATAAATTGCGATAAATATTTTGTTATTTTGATAAATATTTTATTTTCTAAATATTTTGATATAGAACTGCATTCAACTCTGGAGAAAAACACAACATTAGGGAATCAAATAACTGTCACTAGATGTGTGGTGATTATTTTCTGTTGAAACCAAAGAACAATGTTTGACTCGAATCTGGGCTCAAAGTTGTCATCATCATCATCATTATTTCAGCAATAGGACGTCCACTGCTAAACAGACCTCACCCATTGACTTCTAGATTGGCCGGTTTGAATCTAATGATGTCGGTTAGAGTTATAGCTATTTATTAAACTTCAAGGTTTACTATTTATGTGCGTTAACTTTTTCATGAGTCATTCATTACTTAACGAGACAAATTTTGTGAACTTAAAATATCGATGTATGGCCACAGCCAAAAATAATATAAATAATAAAAAAATATATTATACAATCACACCACCAATCTATTCCTAAAGCTTGTGCTATGGTGACTTGATAACGTATAGACATAACGTATATACATAATTATTATTGTACCGTACCTACTAAAGTTCTTACTTATCACACAAACATTTGACCCTTGCGGGATTCGAAATTGCAAATTTGAATGTCTTGGTTTTGTAGTGCAAAGTGAGAACCACTCGCAAAGACCCAGGCTGTCGTTAAAATTAAAACACAACAAAGACGACATTCCGGGGTCGTAATCAAACACTAATTAATGTCCGTTAGTCAGTTTAGCTTTGAAATTACTAAGGAATATCTATGATAACTTATTAAATACTTTTGGTAATCCTTCTATTGAAGGCGTAGAAATTTGGTCTATAATTCCGTCATTTTAAAGTTTTTTATTTGAAAAAATCGAATCATTGAAGAATAAGATACTCGTAAATTATGTCGATGAAGGATAAAATAGACTTGACAGTGGTAAATAGAATTCACTAAAATCCCAAGATAAAAATCGGTACGGATATTTTATTTCAACTTTAATTTTGTAGTTAAATTATACTAAAATGTACTTACTTGCAATATTTCTTCAATAGATGCCTTGCTAATGTTGACCAGTCCAAGCATTTTAGACCAATGCCGGGGGAGTTTTATCGCACCGCTTTTCAAGTTTTGCAAATTCCGTAAACGTTTCGATTGGTTGAACGACCCCATCACAGATAAATTATTTCTAAACCTTTAAAACAATTTGCGGTTTAAATTAAAAAATAGTTACTTTAAAAACAGTCTGTTAAAAAAAAAACTTCGAAGTTTGAAATCCTTTTTGATAAAAGTTATGATGTTTATTTTCAAATTAGAAAAAGACACGTTTGTTTTGATGTCGCGCGACCACGCAGACGAGTGCCTGTGAGTGCGACATGACTGCGACTGGCGATACGACATTCTCAATCCTTCGTCTAAGGTACTCGATCCAACGGCTCATACTTTCAGGACCCTACCGACTGACGCTATTCTACTATGTTAACGTCCATAATAATTTGTTTGCCGAAATTAATAAATAAATGCCTCTAATAAACGGATTTACGGTCGGCTCGACTTAAGGTTTGGAGTAATTGGTTTTGGACTCGTTTGATATCAAGTTTTTTAACTAGGGGACTTTTGAGAAGGAAAACATAAACAAAAAGAACTCGGAACATTGCTTAATAACACTTTTTTAACGAAACACCAATTTATTGTTTTAATTTTGAATATAATTAAACTTGCCCCTTCTGTAAGACTTTTATCGTTTTAATTGCATTACTAGCGTAGGTACTTACTAAAAATAAATAATTAACTAAGCTTGAAAGATGTGTATTGCAAAGCTGTCAAATCGTACTTGAGTTCCAAAAACAACCAATTCCTAAGTAAATATTATTTTAAAAAAACAAACTAAAAAAACTGAAAAGCTTAAAAAACATTAACACTTAAGTATCTAATCAGTTACTTTAAAAGTCGGCGCTAGCCGATGAGAATGAATGAATAAAAATGAATTGAATGCACCGACCCCAGAAGTACCTAACTAATTAATGTTAATATAATTTTTAGCTTTTCAGTTTTTTAGTTGTTTTTTTTAGTATACTTATTAAATTCACTCATTTTATCTTTAGTGATAAATCCTCATTGAAACGAATCATAAGCGTGCAAATAAAAAAATTAAAATTTAGATATACGAGCAATACTTAAGTTACCTCCATGTATCTGCGATTTTTATTTCATATACAATACAGCTTTAGACTTTGTGCCTTGACAGCTTCACGCCTGATTTGACACGATGATTTTATCAAAACTATTTAGAAGAAAGAATGCATGATAAAGGAGAAACGGAACGTAGTGCAGGAAGAGCTAGACAAGACTCCGCCGTCAAAAGCAAAGCTCCTAAATAGGACGACGTTGTTTAAATCTATCAAGGGGCGCAGTAGCATGGTAGCTCACCCTATGCGCAGTCTCGGGTTTGATTCCCAGTTCGAACAGATACAGAAAACAAATTCATAAATAGGGTAAGGTCTGGGTCTGCTGAAAAATTAATTGTCTGGTACAGTCAACAGCAGGTCAACCTACCCAAAAAGTTAAACGTCATTGAACTGATTTTCAACTTTAAGTCCGACACGTAGAGATCAATATCAATTAAGAAAATTTGACATTTTGTGCTGGGTTGACGAGCTGTGGTCTGTATTTCGTAACATAAGGATATTATTCTTTACTTCGAGACCATGAAAATTCGGTTTTGTATAGCGCAAACTTTTTGAAATTAGATAAGCAGATGTGGAAATTATTTTACTTAAGGCATAACTCAGCTGTAGATATTATACTTTTACTTTTAGGGTTCCGTACCACATAAAGTAAAAATGAACCCATAGGTCTTTGTTGTCCGTCTGCCTGTCTCAAAGGCATTGCAATCAAAAGATACGGCTGTTTATGCCAAATTTTCAATACTCAAGGGAATCAAACTTCCCGTTGACCCAGAATTATATTTTTTGGCAAGAAGCAAAGTCTTATAGCACAAGTAAAGCAAAAAGTCTGAATTTGTAATTAAATCATATTTTTTAAGAAACTTAGACAAATCGGTAAATATATATGACATTCGATTCCCGTTATGGACGAACTTTTTACAGTCTTGAGTCTGACATGACTGGTTTTTTTAAAATTATTTAGAATATTAACAGTGAACGATATGTCGCTATAAATGAAACCACAAACCAACGCAAAATAATTACACTAATTAAGGCAAATCTTAGGACATTTGCGCCTTCCCGTATGTTCCGTAATCTTGGCCCTTTTCCGACGGATTGTTGGCTACTAAATAATGCCGCAAAGAACCTCGAGTCTTATTAAGGCTGGCGTCCATGTACATGCTAGTTAAAAACCGTTTTATATGACAACAAAATACTTGTTATTATTATCCTTATCAACATTGTTTTTTTCCCGTCTAATACACGATTTCTTTAAATCTACTGTAAAGAAATTAAGCGCAAAGGTAACCAAGTTGAAAATAATATTGGTATATTTAAAATTTAATATTACATTCAGGATGCGGACAAAACCGACTTTAAAAAAAAAAAACTTTCGTGAAACATACTTACTTCATTCGTTATTTTCGGAGTAGGCGCGGATAAAAACATTTAAACTATCCTTGGCTGGCTTGGCACCGACTCCATAAACTATAAGTATACAGGGTGCAAAAATAATAGAAAGAATTTATGCTTTTAGGCTTTGTACGTATTTAGACTAATTGCGTAGGCTTAAAACTACGTAATCAGAAGGTCTGTGAAGTAAAAGAAGAAGAAGAATAAGGATATAAAAGTGAAACAGTGAGTTCCTAGAAGAGACGTGTCTAGTGCAGTTCAGTAAATGGCAGATAACATCCGTGATGTGTCTGTCTACTTCTGCTCTTTGCCGTCTGACAAGAGGACTACGTCAGTCAAAAAGACGTCAGTGCTACGTCGGAACTCTGACACTCATAGAGCCTGCGTATGTGTGGCTTGTGGCAACCGTTATTCCTTCTAATTCCGTAACCACTTCCGTTACAATACACTTAGGTCATATTGAACATTTCTGGATTCTGATAAGAAAGAGATTATATGAGATTTTTAACTTTCGTCGGCGAGTCTTCAAAAGGAAAGACCCTTTCTGCCACCACCACACCCAAGTTTCGTCACCTGTCACGATATGTTAGTCCTATACAGTAAAAATCTGCTGACAAGTAGATTTTTCAATCAGTTGTCATACGGTATCAATATTGGATTCTGTAAGCCGCAGTACTCGTCGGCCGACCTTCAAGTACATCGTCATGGAGAGACAACGTCCAAGTCTGAATTCTCCAAGCCATGAATACAAAGAGCTGCGACATGCTGCTTTTTTACCAAATACCAATTAAAGTCTCTGTCAACTCCCTTGTTATCATAAACCCATTGCATAAACCATAGCGAAAATTGTAAAAAATCATTGACCGTAAATTTTCACTTAAAATAGTGTATAATACACAATTTTCTAAAGAACTTCACAATAAAAAACAAATGACAGTCTTGCAAATTAAAAAGGAACAGAATTTCATTTTAGAATTCCGTAATTGCTTTTTAATATAAATGGCCAGTTCCAATAACTTTTGTAGGTATGTCTCACGCAAGATAACGATAACGCAAGACCTCACACTGAACGAGAAACCGTTGTAACTCATCTACAGAAGCTGCAGTTAGAAACCATACGTCATACTCCGTACTTATTAATAAATATACAAGGCATAAATTAACTTCCGATGAGAGGGCAAATATTTTGATTAAATATATCATGTAAAATTTTAGAAAAAAACGAGTTAAATATAATTTTTCAGTACAAATCGGTATTTTCATAATTTAACGCCTGATTTTAGGTTACCTGCTAGTAGGCGAAGACGTCGGCCGATATTGCGATGTTTGAGTATTGTCAAAAAAGGAGAAAGAGCGGGAAAGATATGTCATAACTTTAAAAGACGGGATATACGCTAGGAAACAGAAGAAGTAGTTCGGACAAAATACAATTTACTTTAGTTGAGACGTTAATACCACAGAATATCTATGGCAGGCGCTCTGTCTATTCTGTGTTAATACAACGTAATGTAAGGGTGACGGCTATAATTGTTTGCCCAGTTAAAGGGCACGTTACGCCATCTAGTACATACTAGGATAAATACTTGTCCGCAAAGCCTCTTACTTTTCTCTGCTTTTAATTTCGTGTTTTCGTTGAAGGCGAAAATATTTTTTTTGTATTTTCTTATTAATTCACTACATTAAACAAACAGAGATGATTCGATGAAGCATGAGTTTTCCACACCACGATTTTATATGAGTCAACTAAAACCGGCCAAGACTACTAATACCAATTTATTTGCCAGTTCTTTATGGTACGTACTTTATAAATAGATCAGGATAGTTTTAGGCTTCTTACTAACCACTTGAATGTATGTATTCTAAATTAGCAATGTGAGCGTTTTTGATTACTCTGTTATACTATATACTCATTGAAAATAGTAAAAAAATAAAGTAAAGAAATATTATACGCCTGATTATAATTAAAAGTTGGTAGGTACCCACGACAATGAATTTTGCCAAGGACTTTTCACAGCAAACCCTGACAGGAGTCAATTTAAAATAGTTTGTTTTCTGATTTGACTCGAATCGGGAATCGAACTTATTGAGTTCAGGGCTAATAAACGCGGCTCTATGCCAATCATTTTGTTAACTTTTACCGTTAATTTAGTATAAAATATTGATATGATATGATATTCTTTATTTCATAGATAAAGTACAATTTTCTCTTAACAATAAGTACAGCACAGTAAGTATCACGCATGCAAATATTTAATTTATAGAGATAATGACAACTGTTGCCTATGGTAGGATGAACCTGTGTTACAGGCAACAGGGTCCTCCTCTCTTCGGTACAGTCTTAACAGTCTTAATTTACGCTAATTTTGAAATTACAAAGAGAATGATGCTTTTGCCTGCTGTGTGTGTGTGCGACAAGGAGTAGCTATCAACAAATACACACAAATACTACAAACTATTAAACGAATGATATAATTACGTAGTGAAATTTGATGCAATTAACCTACCGTGTATGTGAAGTGAGTCATTTGTTTGAATGGACCAGTTGCAATTGTTACTCTCGTAGGTATTGCGTGATTACTAAGCGTATCACTTATGGTGATTACATTACTGTGGTCTTACCATAAGCTAAATAAGCGAATACTATCCATTTTATGACCTAAAGTGAACTGTATTTGCTAATTTTGTACTATGAGGTCACATTAAATTAAGTGGATTTAGGTTCACATCAGAAGTTCCTATTAAAACGTAATTATCAGTAAGCATTTAAATAAATGAAAAGTAAAAAACAAGCTTTTATTTATATGCCCTAAAAAGAATAAAATACTCTCGCGACAAGCTTTTATATCATATCAATTGTGTAATGACGTTACAAGTTGATAGTTGAAGTTTTAAAAGAAAAGTTTTTATTTACGAGTAGCGCATTGAAATGAAAGGTTGTTTTTAAAAAGATTTTTACTTTTAATTTATTTTTTACTTTTTAGTTTTCTCTGGACAAGTTTTTCAGTTTGTTAATCTCATTCAACGCATCATTATTGCAAGGTCGTTTTCCGATTTATTTTAAAGTTGACCAACCGATGCTATATACTCGAATAATTCGACCTTAATATCATAATTGAGGATTCCAAAAACCCCAGCACACTGAAATTTCAGACAAATTGAAGCAATGAAGCTTAACTTGCATTCGTATTCTCAGCAAGTCTTTTCAGTTGACACCCATAATGTAGGAAAGCATTAAAACCTAAGACAGCCATCATTAAAATTCCGCCATATTGGATTTAGAGTGACGTCATTTTATTTTACGAGTTATTCTCAGTAAGCCCTCTCATTTGAGACCCATATTGTAGGAGTGCATTAAAAATAACTAGTCCGCCATGTTGAATTTAGAATGACGTCACTTAGCTAACCATGCATTGTCATCCAAACTAAACGTGTATACAAAATTTCAGCACAATTGGTTAAATATATCTGCTTCAAAATTGAGTTGCAAGTTTTCACCCGAACAAAACTTAGTTACATACATACATACATTGCAAGTTAAATAAACTTCACCGGCCCGGCGATTCAACATGGCGGCTATATCTGTCATATTTTTACAGTTGATGTCGATATATCGCTATATCATATCATATCATATCGTGTTTTGGTGCTCATGCTAGGGGGGCAGGGTTTTACACTGCACTATGTTCGCGTCTGAAGGCCTACTACGATAATGTTTTATTTGTTCGGACGTATAAATGATAGGGACAGTGGGATGACTGTGTGAGTTACTGTGTTTGTGTTTCTCAGCGACTGACAAAGGAAAAAGTCAGTACAAAGTCAGTCAGAAGTTCCACGTCACGTCAAAACATAAATTTGAGCTGGTCCACCCGTTAAAGTATCAGTAATTTAAATGGCTTAAACTCAGATTTTGTATCTTAAAACATGTGACAGGAAACTCAGCTCGTTAAAAGGTTTGACTACTATATTCAAACGCTTATGCGTTTGAATATAGTAGTCATATACATATTGAATTTAGTAGTATATTGAATATAGTAGTCACGTACATATACGTAGGTACTAAAAGTCGTCAATTCATCATTAAGAAGAGGCACCATTGGTAGTTGGTGGTGAAGTAGTTACCCTACGTTACCCTTCCCATTACGCGGCCCCCCTGGCTGACAGTACCTCATGTTACGTGGTACTTCACTGCACAGCTGCACCAAATTTTATTTCACGTTCACTTAATTTTTCACTTTGTTTATTGCTTTTTTGAGAGCCTCGCACTGACTTATATACCCTTGCTGAACATTCTTGTCCTAATTTCGGTCGTCTCCTCTTAGTTTATTAATGGAATTTTCTTAAATTTAAGGAAAAAAACTAAATATTTTAATAAGAGTACTAGGTAGTTAGCTGACTGACCTAATAGACGTCAAGTCTAAATTTGACAAGTAGCTATTATTAACTTATTTAAAATTCATTGCACAAATAAAAAACAAAAGGTAGACTTAATGCGATGTAGTATTTTCTGCCAACCGACCATAAGGCTTAAAAATGCTTTGTGGGCAATGTGACAAATTGCGCACGTAGTAGGAAAAAACCCTATGAAAATTCACTCAGTTTTCCGGGAATCTTTACTACCTTTTCTTTTTATAACTTATTTGGACTATTCACAAATAGCCCTCTTAAGTGATGTGCTTACCGATGGTTGGTTAGCTTTTATTTGTGATAAATATATAATATGTCAGCAAAAATAGGTATATATACGTCAAATTATTTTCAAAATAGATTGATTTAACATGTTAAGTCTAACATGATACATTTTACAGAAATACCCAAATAAGAGAAAATAATCGTTGCCATTTATCGCTGGTTGTCATGAGAAATTTTATCATTTTTGTACAAAACATCAAAAAGAAATAACTCCATTTTCAGTATAATTATGTTTGACGACTATTCTTAAACGAACGTTATATCGATGGTGGAAGTATCAATTAATGTAAGGGACATGTTGGCCAAAATGAGTTTTATATACCACCGTATTCAGAATTTTTGGCTCTATCGATTGGTATACTTGAAATTTTGAAATCTTTAAAAAAATGTCCCTTACGTTACACATTTTTAGTCATCTAAGTACGATTTTTGGCGAAACAAATAAGTTAAAGGACTTAAATTTATTTTACTTCTTACAAAATAAAGTAAGTCTTTTTAATAACACAATTTGGCCCTTACCTTATACTGTTGGTTTTAACTTTTGAACTCATTGAACCTTACTTCATTTTAAACTTTCTGATTTATTAGAATTAAGCCCTTACGTTAATATTCATACAGGAATTTATAATGTTTGCTCCTTACCCTAAGTAATCGCGCATCAAGAGTAAAACGAGGTGCGGGAGGGTAGTCACTTATGCGTCAGAGCAGGTTGCAACCTGAAGTTTTCTCTTATACGGGATTTAATGCAAGACCCGCATCTGTGGCTGTTATGATTGTGTTGTTAATGTATATAACACTGTTTACATAATGTCTGAATGTACTGATGATGATTTGTGTGACTTACTAGCCCGAAAGAACGAGTTACTGAACATGAAAAGAATAATCATTGAGAGGTAAGTTAGTTTTACTGAATACTTATAATAGTTTTACATCTGTGCCGTCAGAAACCTTGTTTAGCATGCCAATATTAATGTAGTTTTATAAATGAATGTAGGTATGTTTATTTTGTAACCTAATCTCTTAAATGACTACCTAAAAGAATTCGAGTGTGAGACTCGTTTTAAATTGAATTTAGGTTATGTAGTACTTTTTATTTTCTAGTTACCTACAGATAACTAATTTCATAAATCATGAAGGCAATTACATTAGTATTTAAGTAAATTGGTACTATATTTAGTTACATAAAACATAATCATTTAAAGTTAATAAAATGTTACCTTTATTCGATTGTTTTCTATACTTATCATCTAAATATAACTTTTTTTACTTACCATGATTTAGCCATATAAATTTATTGTAAGTAACATCATCATTGTAGAAAATCTTATACATTAATTAATAATATTTTTTTAAATGGAAAAATGTTTGTTTACATTTATAAACCTTGTCAGAGTTAGTAATAAAAAGAATGAGATAAAAAAAATTATAGAAATCGGAATTTAGAAAATATTTTACAAAAAAAAATTGTCTTTACGTTAGAAAAAGATGTATCCTCAAAGATGATGTCCCTTACATTAAATTGATAACAGGTATTTGATTGCAACTGTTGTCTCGTACCTTTGAACTAACAGTAATAATTGTTTTTTAGATCTGCTGAAAACCAAATAAATACTTCAGAGAGGATAAATACTTTTACTTCACTTATAAATTATGCTGATACAGAAGCGGACATTGATAGATCTAACATTATTGTCAATGATAGTAACGAAACAATATGTACTATTGAAGATAATAATAATATTATGGACATCCTAAACACATCTACTTTGTCCTTGTCTCGAACACATTCATTTTTTAATAAACTTGACGAAAGTTCCAAAAATATTGCAGAGGGTGATAATAATGTCGATGAAAGTACTTTTTCGTACACATCATATGTCATCAATATTGTACAAAGCGAAAAACATCTTGATGTTGTAACAGAAACTGACGCAAACAATTCTGACGCATTTGTGATGCCTGAAATACTAGGTGAAATCGAACATACTGACAAAAATGTGACAACACAAATGATACAGACAGCATCATTACTTGATGACAGGATAGTTATCCCTCACAATCCAACAGATGGCTGCGAAGAAACTGTCTCTGAAGACTTAATTGCACCACAAGAAGATTGTCACGTAGTATCTCCGACCATACTTACAAATGAAACAACATTCACCCTGCAAAATAATATAGAAGAACTACAATGTGATAGTGATATTATGGACCCACGTCCTAGTACTTCTCGTGATGCTTTGATACCGAACGAGGAAAAGACACAGGATGAAAGTAATAACATTCATAACAAAAAGAAACGCTCGATGTTTACAAAATCTTGTATGGATTTTTATATAGATGATGAAAAGCAAGATTTTTCTTCGGGAAGTTCTGACGTTTGGTCAGAAAAAGACAATTCTTCAGATGAGTCAAAAGAAAATGATAAAACTAAAAAAATAAAGAAATCTAAAACAAAAAAAAAAAAAACTGATGAAAAAGAAGTTGTCCCTGTAAAGAAAAGAAAAACTGAAAGTAAACGCAAATCACGAAAAAATTTAAAAGAAAAGGGTTTATCGTACGTAACATTATCTGGTATATAAGTATAAGTTAAAGAAGCCCGAAAGCTACAAGAAAATCCTTGTAAAGAGAAGAAGTGTTTTAGAAAATGTCATGAAATAACAGAAGAAAGAAGGAGATCTATATTTGATTATTTTTGGACACTCACTGATGAAAAGAAACGAGATTGGATTGTACAATGCTGCAGACCAACCGAAATAAAACGCAAAAAGACGAAAAATATAGCTAGCAGACGGATGACAACCTATGAGTACTTTATAAACGAAGGCGAAGGACGAAGACAGGTCTGCCAGCAATTTATACTTAAGACATTGGACATAAGTCAAACATTCATTTTATACAATATTAGCCATGCAAAAGAAGGGCTCTCTAGCCATGAATCTCGAACACGGACTGCTCCAGACAAATACGATGAAGACACAAAGCTTTATGCCAGGACATACATTGAAACATTACCGGCCTTACCATCCCACTACAGCAGAAAGGACTCAAAAAAATTATATCTGCCTGAACAATTTAGGAATACGTCAAATTTATATAGATTATATGTTAAACAATGCCAGGAAAGATCTAAAACCTATTTAAGTGAAAAGCTATTCAAAAACTTGTTTAATGAGTACAACCTTGCATTTCATGTACCTAAAAAGGACAAATGTCTTTTCTGCACTAAGAATGAAAATAATCCAGATATTACGACGAATGAAGAATTGAAGTCTCACTTATTAGAAAAAAATGCAACTTATAAGCGTTTCAAAATTCATCAAAACATTACAACCGATGACACATTGATTGTGGCAAGCTTCGACCTCCAAAAAGTTTTGGCCACCCCCTGTGGAGAAAGTATGATGTTATACTATTCCAGAAAATATGCTGTGTATAATTTTACAGTGTATGAGAGTAGAACGCAAAACGGACGGTAAGCGAGGTAGTTGTGAAATAGCAACATGTCTTTTGCGATACCTGGAAGAAATCGATTCCAAAGGAGTAAACACGTTATTATTATACTGTGATAACTGCGCCGGCCAAAATAAAAATAAAGTAATACTCTCAATGATTAAACATTTCTTGAAGCAGTCCAAAAATTTACAAGTAGTACAACTTAATTACCTTTTGGCCGGGCACACATACATGCCTGTCGATAGTATGCATGCAGTCATTGAGAGAGAAGTTAAAAAACTTATAGTTTGGGCACCATCTCAATGGCCAACCTTTATGGAGTCTTCCAGAAAACAACCTCGGCCATATTCTGTAAATGTGATGGAACATACAGAGTTCATTGATTTTAATAATTTAGCGGATAAGGAATTCACTCCTGCTACCCTTAAAGATAAAGATTTGCGAATGAAAAATATAAGAGTGTGCACATTTAAAAAAGGCAGCTTAGATAGAATGGAAGTTAAATATACCATGTCAGAAAATGGAACCACTTACTACATAGAACTCGCCAAACAATCACAAGGAAAAGGAAAAGGTAAACAAATTGGAAAAAAGACTTTAACGAGAGGCAAACAAAAAAAGATGTTAGACAATGCATACCGAAATCCAGAAGAAAGTACAAGCTGTAATATGATTCAGAGCAATGCAGATAATTCTCCATATCTTTATAAAGAAAGGTTGCCAATTTCTATTCTAAAATACAAGGATCTTAAAAAGTTATGCGATTCTGGAATAATTCCAAAAAGATTTCATGCTGAATATCTAAACCTTCCTTATAAAGCACCTGTAAAGGACACCCTTAATGAAACTGATGAGGATGATATCGACGGGAGGCCTGATGAAGATTAAATATAATACAGAATTTATAATAATTAGAAGTTAAGAGTTGATTGGATATGTGTCAAAAATATAAAGTAAGAATGTTTTGTTTAAATAAGTTTTAAATGTATAACTTGTTAAAATCACAAATGCCATCCTTGGCAGTTTTGATATAAACAAAATTTTCAAATTATTCTAAATTATAAGTCTTTAGAATACTATTTGTTAACTAATCATATTATGAGAAGTGTATATTGTATAAATAAAACACAAGAATAAGGACCACTTGCCTGTGCAAGTGGCCCTTATTCTTTCTTAATTCTCCAGAGTTAAATTTTAACTCAAAGTTAGTCCATAACGCTGGATTAAATCAATAATTTAATTTGACATGCAAATTTATTGATTAAACCCAGGGTTAAGGACTAACTCTGAACTAAAATTTTACTCTGCACTGTGAAAATGGCCCTAAATGGTTAAAATTTTAACGTTTACAGAAACCGAAAATGTCTAAATATTAAGAGAAAAATAACATGCTTTCATATCTAACTGTAAATGATAAAAAAATTACAGCATTTATTTATGTTTGAATAATTTGTAAGATTAGTTTGTATGGAAAATACCTGGGATGGTACTCTTAACAGATAGTCCATTATTTGCAAGAATGTTTAAAGTTAATAAACATAATAGTTAATAAATACGAGACATTAAATAGAGAAGTTCTTTTTTTGTTACTGTTTTGAACTGTGTTATCAAAATGTTAATATTATCATAGCGTTATCTACATACATTTTCTGGTCTTAATGTTAAATAAACGACTGAATTATGAAAAATGAATTGGTTTTATTTTAATTCTTAGGTAACTGGCTAATTAAGTTCATAAAAAATATTTTAATAAAAAAAATAAGCAAAATTAACAAATATAATTGTTATATTTTGGTGACTTACATCATGTTTCACTGTTAAAAGTGTCAGTTACAATAATTTACTACCGTGTATTTATTCTTTAATGTTCCTTACAACATACAGGACGTTCCATATTGTGAAATTCCAACATTGTAAGGTACAGTCAAGCTTGTTTTTTTGATGTAAGGGACATGCTATCCTTTAAACTACCAAGTTTTCCCAAATTTGGCGTTTATATTATGAAAGAAGTAAAAAATCTAAGAAACTTTGCTATAGAAACCATTTAAATCGTAACTTCCCATGAAAAGATATTGAGGTATAAAGAAAAAAAAAACCTTTTTTTGGCCATCCTGAAAAGTCGTGTTTTGTCCCTTACATTAATTGATACTTCCACCATCGATATATGAAAGATCCAACGTCAATAATAAAAAAAACACAGTGTCACTGACCTCACGGAACCGGGTGGCGTTAATAGGGATGCACGGAAGCGTCTGTGCACGACGGAATATCCACATCTTTCTACCCCACCATATGGAGCGTTGTCGCAACACTATATCATCAAGAGGAACACCTAACGCGAAAGCCGTTTATCTATCCTAATCATACAACATTAAGCCATTACATGAGTCGTATCTAAAACTGTGGACACAACTCGAGAGTGGGCTTGATAATGAGGGGGTGTAGGCGTTAACCGACCGTGATTAAAAATGGTGATAAGTTAAAAGAGTAATTAAAATAATAAATAGCGACGCATTTCATTTATCAGGCAACATGTCAGTAATTAATTCGCAACACCTGATATGTAAAAAATGGAAAGTGCGAGTGGAATTCGCGTGTTAAACCCGACTGACCCGACTGTTCAAGACAACACATGTAATTTTTTACGAGGTACCAGACTATATACCCATTATTGCCTAGGGCATCTCCCCAATACACTCAGACTTGAGTCAGTTTAAAAAAGATCATATTTCGGACTGAATCGAACAGGAAATCAAACTAGGGACCCTTTGCATTCAATGCAAATTATAGATTGACAGCTAATTGGCTGTGACCGACACAATGTTTGGTATCGATCTGCCCATTTCCCCAACAGCTACGAACACTTGTATTTTTTTTTGTATTTAGCATAGCAGTACTTGGATGTATTTTTCCTATAAGTAAAAGATTTTACTTCTAAATATCCAATTTAGTTAGTTATTTTATCAGAGCAGTAGAATTGAAGGAATTGAATCACGTACACTCGCAAGCTATTAAAGTTCGTAGATTGGTCGTAGCATTTGCTACGCCGTAGTTAAGTGATTTTGTAACGTTTTAAACTTTGGACAACATCGTAATGGACTGGCATCGTTATAGTTTAGATTCTATAATATTAAGTAGTTACACTGCTATAATTTGGTGCGCAAGTAATTTAATGTTATATATATATATATATACATGTATAAAAATCGTAAACTGACTGACTGCTGATATATCAACGCACAGCCCAAACCGCTGAACCTAGAGATTTGAAATTTTGCATTTGGAAAGGCTTTTATAAATTATACCTCTAAAGGGATAATAATATTATTAAATGTAAATTTTAAAAAGAAAACCCGACACAACCGTTCAGCATCAGCTCAAGGACTCGATCAGCTTTTATCGGACACCGACACATTGAAACAGTTTTTATGAGTCCAAACAAGTTTGTCAAGTAGGAAATGAGCTGATAACCTTTAAACGGCTAAACAGATTTGGTAACTTATAAAGCCTACCTACCTAGCTAGTTTTTCTTTTAACTTTGTTATAAATAATACTGTCCTGGATTTTATGACGTTTCAAGATGGCTGAGGGGGACCCTTGACTCTAACAAATAATAGTACTTTAAAGCTTTATTGCAAAGGAATCCCAAAATCGTAAAATGTTATGTAAATAAGTATCTACAATATTTTTAAACAACCTATTCTACGACACTTCACATCATGGGATAGACGAGAAAAAAAATCCCCACTGTACCTACGTGTAGAGGAATAAAATATATTACCCTATACCACTTTGTCGGCGTGATAGTCTCTGAGCTATTCCGTGGATGGACATGATGAAACTATAAGGGTTCCGTGTCTAAGGAACCTTAGAAACCGGGTGCGAGTTGAACGCGCTACGGATCCTGAATAAAATATAATGAACTCTCAATGCGCAACCCTGACTCGCTCTTGCGATACTTTATTTTCAGTGACAATTATTTTATATGAACTAGCTGTTGCCCGCAACATCGTCTGCGTGGTCTTTAGGGGTATGAAAAATAGATGTTGGCCGATTCTCAGACCTACTCAACATGCTCACAAAATTTCATGAGAATCGGTCAAGCCGTTTCGGAGGAGTACGGGAACGAACATTGTGACACGAGAATTTTATATATAAGATTTTAAATTGATCGGTACAGAACTTACTCGTCTCGTACGGACCAACAATTAAAAACACGAATTTATGTATTAGATAAAGAACTACCAATGGTACTTATTATTACTTGGTGACCTGTTAACCAGTATTATAAAAACATGCTTAAATCTTTCTTATTTGAAGCATATTATTACAGTACTTATTGTATGATTCATGAACTCAATTTAACACTTACAGTTAAAAACAGGTTTTTAAGCTAGCCAGAAACTAGCTTTGATTTCACAAAGATACAGTACCGCGTTCACAGCGTTAAGAGATCGTTTCTACCAAAAAAGCTACTTAATTTTTTCGGCCTAGCAAAATTATAGATCCTCGCCAACTCAGCTGCCCTGTTTGTTTGTGAAAATGCACCCTAAGGCTGGCTTTCCATCACAGATGCTATGTTGCGAAGAGGTGAGAAGCAAGGTTAAAGCTAATGTAGCTACGGAACATTGTCTGTTAACAGCGAACCATATCTTGTAGTGGAACTACTGATAAGATGGGTTATGAAGATGTGCGATGGGAATAATAAAAGTGTAACTATTTTCGATAGCTACACAATCTCACGCATGTTGAGCTCACATTAGCACGTATGTCTGTACGTATTGTGTATCCGAATATACAATATAATTACCTATGTTATAAGAAATCTCAAAATTAATGTATTTTAAACAAAACTTTATAAATATGGCATATTTATCAAAAAACCGTCCAAGTGCGAATCGGACTCGTGCACCTAGGGTTCCATACAAACCTGTATTGCGTTGACATAGAAGTTTAATTTTGTTACAGCTTCAAGGTATTATAGACTTGGGTATTTGATATGAATTTCAATTAATACCTCTACGCGTTCATGAGGAAAGGGGTAGTAAGTTTAAAATTATTAAAAATATTTTAATTATATGATGTAACAAAAAAATTACGGTTTTCGCAATTTTCTATGCTATAATAAAAATTTTGCTTTGTACCAAATTACAAGATTCTTTGTTCACGGGCAGTACCCTGTAGGTTTTGGTTCCCTTGCGAGTGTTGAAAATTTGCAGCATAAACGGTTGTATCTTTTGATTGCGTTGGCTTAGAAGTTTGATTTTTTTATAGTTTCAAGGGACAGTAGACCTGAGTATTTGATATAAATTCCAGCTTGATACCTCCAGGCGTTCCTGAGAAAAAGGGTCTAAAAATTAATAATAAATTGAATAAATTGTTTCCACAATCACACCAATTAGCTAGCCCCAAACTAAGCAAAGGTTGTACTATGGCGACTAGATAACGGATAAACATACTTAAATACATTTATAAACATCCATGACTTAGGTACAAATGTTCGTGCTCATCACATAAACATTTGCCCCTGGCGGGGTTCGAACCCGCAACCGCTGGGTGTAGCCCGTAACGCGAACCACTACACCAGACGGTCGTCATTTTCAGACAGACAGACGAACGGACGGACAACAAAGTGATCCTATATGGGTTCCGTTTTTTCCTTTTGAGGTACGGAACCCTAAAAATTTCGGTTTCGATTGAACTATGTTTACACTTGACTGTAGATAGATAAATTTGAATTTGGCATTTTTCTATGTAATTACTTTAAATGAAATTAAATCTAGTAAATTTTCTTACTGGTGTTCAAAATTGATTTTGTAGTTTCCATTTTATGTAAATTGTGAACTAAATTAAATCAAGAAATATTTGCATACTAAAAATTTTGCCGGACATGTTCACAATGTAACTGTAACATCTAATATTTTAATATGTTTTTAAGCAAATAAAGAATTATGAAATGTTCTGAAATGTTGTAATTTTTAACTATGGTCATAAATGTAAGAATGTAAAGTTTGTGTTTTTTTCGTGTAGAGAAGGCGCGCCGCGCCTAGTGACTCGCTTCCATTGTTTCGTAGCTTAGCTTCGAACTCGCTTACCACTAAAAAGCCAGCCTTATCCTAGGTGTCGACGCATGCGTAAAGTTGTTTGCATTGCCTTGCAGTAGATGGCGAAGCTCATATTTGCTTCGCGATGGTAAATACTTTTTTCGTTTGATGACCCTCCGGGTGCGATTGATTGATTACAGATTGATTACAGAAAAGTTTTTAATCTTATGTCTACCGTATTTTTGAAGGGCTCCTACAGTCACATGTAGAGATGTCCTGTAAATAATCAGAAATCTCTCAGTTATGAATATTTAAGTAGGTTCAGTGTTATAAAATTAAAAACACATTTCACAAAATTATAACTCTGGTAAAATATTTGCATGTTTTGACTACTTTATTAATACTCGTATCCTGTTAACTTGCATTGGTTAGGTACAAGTTTTTTGAAGCTGCACCTAAATAGAAGTTGGTTTAGGTTGGTTGGTCAAACAAGAAAATAATCACTACTCACTACACTATTAGTAGTACTATTATGTGATATTTACTTAACAAAAAATCATCCTACTATTAAAAAAACTTACAAGAGGTCAATGTGATAGTGCCAAAGATATTATTTTCTAATAGAATTTATTTTGTCTATGTATAGTTATTATTTTTAGCCCCCGACGCAAAATAGGGTGTTATATAGAGGTATATAGTACATACTTACGTTAGCTTACATATAAGCTAACGTATGTATGTACTATCTGTGTATCTGTCTGTGGCATCGTTACTCCTAAACGAATCGACCGACTTTGATGTTTTTTTTTGGTTTTTAATCTGATATAGTTTTTTAAGTCGTTTCGAGGGAAGAAGGAACTTTGTGACACATCACGTGACTTCACTGTTGCCACTTAAAGTGATGTGCCCTTACGAAATCCGATCAATTCTTTTTGAACATCGAGAAAGTTTATAAAGAAAGTTTAATCGTTTTTTTTTACGTAACCTTTTTTTAAATAAGAGTTATACTGCGATGTTGTACCGCCAGAGTGCCGTATACAGTTTTTTGAGAAGCCTTTTTTGCTTTTATGCTTTTTTGGCATTGTACCAAATAATAACAAAAACTTTAGGAAAAACTCAATAAAAACAGTAACAAAAGCAACGAACAACGAAAACATGGCACCACATGCAAGGCAGAAGCTTTTTTATCGACGTCAATGCATAAGTTTTCACAAGACGACCGAATCGATACTTACATCGATTTAGTGTCGATTATATATGGTCAATCCCTATAGGTCAACGTTCCGTTTTACGCACCAATTATTTAAAGGAGACCATTTTTTTTTTTTAAATAAATAAGCTATATTACTGGTTTGCAATTTTTGCTTCGATTATTAGAGGCAAAGATTGTTGTGTTTTTGCAATGATATATATATATATATATATATATTTGAAATTATTATCATAACTAGAATGGGTGAAACGTAAAATCGGAAGTGTCATAAACCGCTTCTTATCTTGACTATAGTTAGAAGTTTAAAGATTTTCAGCTTTTTTTTTAAAAAAAATAGGCCTTTTTTTTAAATCTAAACTTTTTAATAGTTCCTTTTAAAGTTGTTGAAACGCGGAACAATTGCAGACGATTGTGCATTTCAAGAGCATAGTTCAAAAGCTGATGGTTTGTTGAATTAGTAAAATAAACTATTAATATTGTGTTATTTCCAATGATGTTATATTGTCTAGATTGGGCGTTGTCTAGATCGTTGCTTGAATCGTTCTAAAAAAACAGACCAACGTTGGTCAAAAATGATACTCAGCAATGGCATTTTACTTTTTTATTTGTCTTCTCTTTCTTTAGCAAATCGCCATTTCCGACACTTCAATTTTGCCTAACGACATGTACGTCTCTAGTGATGGAACACATACTGGGAAGAGATTTTACGACCAGGGTCTGGATCAATTTTTGTTGCAGCGTTCGCTGTCACGACTGTTCGTCTAGTTATATACTTGGTCGAAGGTTATTTTAAGTAAATGTTTAAGTGTGTGGCCTCCTCCACCATATGAATATATGGCCTGTGTTCTTGGATTTATTAATGGCAAGCTTTGCGATTTAGTTCGTTTTTATCAACCGACTTCAAAAAAGGAGGAGGTTCTCAATTCGACTGTGTTTTTTTTTTTGTATGTATGTTACGCGATTACTCCGCCAATAATGAATTGATTTTGATGATTTTTTTTTTGTTTGGTAGATCATACTTCAGAGGTGGTCCCATATAAATTTTATCGTAATTGACTTAGCGGTTTTTGAGAAAATAACAAAATATATACCCAGATAATGTTTTTTTTATTATTGAATAGCTAATACTTCAAAGATACTATAGTGAAAAATTTCGGAAAAAATTGTACCCCTAAGAGTGAAAAAAAAGAGGATGAAATCGGTGTTCAGCAGTTAGATTAGGATTTATCACCAAAAATAGATGAAATAAGTAAATTTTATTTTTAAAAAAAAAACCGACTTCAAAACACTAAAAGCTAACAATAATCCTAACACTTAAGTACCTAATCAGCTACTTTTGGAGTCGGTGCCAGCCGATGAGAGATTCAATGTTTTTGTTTGCACTGACTCCAAAAGTAACTGATTAGGTACTTAAGTGTTAGGATTATTTTTAGCTTTTTAGTGTTTTGAAGTCGTTTTTATTTTTTTTAATACATTTCAACCGACTTAAAAAGGACTTCTTCTCAATTTGACTGTATGTTTTTTTAATGTATGTTACGCGATTACTCCGCCATTTATATCTAATTTCGATGATATTTTTTTTTGTTTGGTAGATCTTACTTCCGATGTGGTCCCATATAAATTTTATCAAAATTGAATTAGCACTTTTGAGAAAATAACAAAATATATACTCAGATCATGTTTTGGTTGGTGGTTCTTGTATCTATGTTACCCAATATGTTTGACAAATGTGAACCGATTTTATTGATTATTTTTTGATTGAATAGCTTATACTTACAAAAATCTGAAAAATGTCACCCCTAAGGGTGGAAAAATAGGGGATGAAATCGACGTTCAGCAGTTAACTTTTGTTTGCACTCTTATGATTTGTTTTTATTAGCATTTATCACTAAAATGCCAGCCGATGAGAGTTTAAAATGCTTTCGTTTGTACCGATTCCAATAGTAACTGATTAGTTATTTACATATGTTAATATTATTTTTAGCTTTTTAGTTTTGAAGTCGGTTTTTTTAAATAAAATTTACTTATGTTGCAGGAATTATGTTTTTCACACATAGTTTATTTTTATGTTCTAAAAAAAATGTTTTCCTTATTGCAGATTCTACGAAAGGAAACCTGATCTGAATTCTCTGAATCTGAATTCGAGGTACCACTTTTAACTATTTCATGTTGGTCCAGGTCACGCCAAGATTAGGATCTTTGTGATTTTTAATTATCTTTGTGAATTTATGGTTTTGTATCATGTGTCATGTGGGGACGGACGTAAAGAATCCACTTCCCTACCGCCAACAGGAGGCGTGTCGTAAAAGGCGACTAATTTCTGTAGTACGGGACGGGCAGCAGCGTCTTCGTGCGAAATCTTATAAAAAACTGCGCTCGCCAACCCGCCTGCCAAGCGTGGCGAGTATTGGCAATCCCTCCTGATGATAAGTCATTAGGAGAGGCCTTTGTTCAGCAGTGGACGTCCTATGGCTGAAATTATGATGATGATGATTGTATTGGTCTATAAAATACCTAGATCTGTACGTACAGAGCTATTTAAACTATAAGGTTTAAGTAGACTAAACTATTGTACCTATATATTTATTTAGGATCCTGTAAAACTGATTTTATTTCTCTTTCGGAATATTAATATCAAAATTATAATTAAAATTTACTTTTTATATATAGTCTTATAACTCGCGAACATTTTAATGAAAAAATAGTTGCATTAATTCGGTGAACCGTTTTTCTTAATCTGTTAATATATTTTTCTTTTTTTTCTACGTAACTTTACGTAAACCTTTTAAAAATCTAATTTTAATCTTTTTTTTCACTTTAAATATTATGCGCGTAGTGTAGCCAATAGGCATTAGTGGTGATGCGAAACGTAGCAATATCAAGAAGACTGCTGGATTCACAATCCCTCGGCAACTCACAGACAATTAATTATATCAAGTTTGGGCTTATAAAAATGGTATCTATAAGTAGGTGTTATACATATAGATGATGATCCAGACATTGAGCTGATGCTACACATCAAGAAGCCTGCAAGATTCCGAACTAACTAATCAGCAATTTACAACAGACATACATGGGGCACACTAAAAGTTTTCTACTTCTAGCTAATCGTAACTATTTAAATTTCAAATATTATATTTTATTAAACGTTGCAACCTTCTTAGTAATAAAAAAAAAACAATTGACGGGAAATGATTTGTAAATAGTTTTTTATCACACATCAAAGTTCTACGTACGCAAGAAAATGAAATTAAGTCGAAAATATTTTAGAGCGATGATTTTTTATGATTTTAAAAGTTTTCTCTCTCCGCAAGACTATGCCACTCGTCTTCAAAATGCTTTTGGGAGAGAAACACCTTGTTTGAGAACCGTGAGGCGATGGTTTGCTGAATTCGAGAGAAGTCTAGTTTCTTTACATGACGAATTTCCTGAAGGGCGGCCTTCAACTGCCGTCAACGAAAATAATGTGGCTACTGTTAAGCGGCTCATTGAAGAAAACTCGCGGATTACCTATGAGACAATTCGAGGACTATAGGGGATTGGTATGAGCCAAATTCAGAAAATTTCACACGAAGAATTGAAAGTTCGGAAACTTTGCTGTCGTTGGATCCCTCATGAACTGACAGCGGAGCAGAAGCAGGCTCGCGTGGAATGGTGCTCACAGATGCTACTAAAGTACGACCACGGATATTCTAATGCTGTTTATGACATTGTCACAGGAGACGAAACGTGGATTTATTGTTTTGAACCCGAAAAAAAACAGCAATCTTGTGAATGGGTGTTTGAAAATGAGAACAGGCCAACAAAAGTGAGGCAGGCGAGAAACGTTGGTAAAAAAATGATCTCGTTTTTTTTCTCAGATACGGGTCCCATCTGTACAATTCCACTTGAAGATCAAAAGAGTGTTAATGCCGAATAGTATTCTCGGTATACCATTTGTTTACCCAGGGTGTTAGAGAAAGTTCGCGAAAGACGACCCAAATGCCGCGTTCTCCTACATCATGACTACGCTTTTTCACACACGGCCAACAAAACAAAGTCATTTTTAGCTTCCGAAAAAGTACAACTCGTCACCCATCCTGCGCATAGCCCCGACCTAGCACCCTGTGATTTCTGTATTTTCCCCAAAATCAAAGATTTGATGAGAGGTTTTACTTTTACCAACTCCGAAGAGGCAGTGATAGCGTTCAATCAGCACGTAGAAAACATGCCTTCAGATCTGTGGTCCTCTTGTTTTAAAAAATGGTTCGATCGCATAAAAAAATGTTCAAAATGTAAAGGAGAGTATTATGAAAAGCAATAAACATAATATTTTGGTTATAACATGTTGTTTTTTTAAGTTACCCAAAACTTAAGTGTGATCTGTTCGGGCTCATAAAAATTGTCTCAATGAGTAGGTGATAGATAGAATGATGATCGATGCCTTGAACTGATACTGCACATCAAAGAGACTGCTAGATTCCTAACCCCTCAGCAACTTACAGCTCAAATAGCGTGTTATATTGTATACATTTTTTATTTAAAATAATAAACAACTCTTACACAAAAAACAACTTAAAATAGTCAAAACTAAAATGTAACTATTTGTTTACTTTTTGGCCCTTCAACATTATTACAAGTATTACTGGTAATGTTTTGAATGTCGGGGACTTAAAGTGTACCAAGTAACGTAATTAGATCCGTAGGTAAGTGACTAACAAAACAAAAATATTAAATCATTTCGACTCGAGTCTCAATTAATTTACTCTGAAAATTCACAAAATAGACAACGTCAACTACGTCTACCCTCAAGTGTCTGCTCATTTCGGTAACAGCGCTTCATTATCACGCCCCCCGCGCCGCTTACTGCGCGCTACCCACAAGCGGACGCTCCTTAATAAAACTGTTTAGTTTGTTGCGGCACAGTAAATATATTCTTTATAAACTGTGGTTGCGGTTTAATAAATTAAACCATGAGGACAGTCATTGTGAAACAGATTCATGTCAACGTTAGTTTATATCATACAATTTTATAATATATTTTATTTACTTGAATTAAAGTTTACTTTTATTAATTTTAAACAACGAGTGCCGCACGCGCTGTAGGTACTGGAAAAGCGGGCAACAAACAGAAGAGATGAATAACTTACCCAGCAACATTAATGAAAATCCTAGCAGTCCTCCGACGCGATTACGCTAAGACAAAAACTTTACTAGGTAATAATAATATTACTTGTAATAAAAGTAATCAAATAGTTACATTTTATTTAAATGTTTTAAATGTTGTTTTTGGTGTGGGGTTTCTTAGATTTCTAATAAAAAAATATATTGGACAACTTGCATAATATTGCAACTAGTTAGAGATCTAAAATAAAGGTTTATTATTGAATTGAAGTTGACTATAATCACAGATTAGTGCTAATGCTCTTATCGCTATCTAATCAACAGATCCATTAAACTGTAAATATCCACAATAGAGGGAGAAATAGAAAAGTGGAGAAAATTCGCACCGCCAAAGAATAATAATTCTAAATTACGAATATTCTGTAAGCATAAGGACGAATTTCTAAATCGGACCAATTAACTTTAATAGTCAGCGAACACCAGTATTCCCCTTTTTCAACCGACTTCAAAAAAGGAGGAGGTTCTCAATTCGACTGTGTTTTTTTTTTGTATGTTTGTTACGCGATTACTCCGCCAATTATGAATCGATTTTAATGATTCTTTTTTTGTTTGGTAGATCATACTTCAGAGGTGGTCCCATATAAATTTTATCGAAATTGATTTAGAATTTTTTGAGAAAACCAAGAAATATATACCCAGATAATATTTTGGTTGTGGTTCTTGTTACCTATCTTCGACAAATATGAACCGATTTTGATGATTTTTGTTTTATTGAATAGCTTATACTTCAAAGATAATATGATAAAAGTTTGCAAAATAAAAATCACCCCTAAGGGTAGGAAAATAGGGGATGAAATCGGTGTTCAGCAGTTAGATTAGGATTTATCACTAAAAATTGATGAAATAAGTAAATTTTATTTAAAAAAATAAAACCGACTTCAAAACACTAAAATGCTAAAAATAATCCTAACACTTAAGTACCTAATCAGTTACTTTTGGAGTCGGTGCAAACAAAAACATTGAATCTTTCATCGGCTGGCACCGACTCCAAAAGTAACTGATTAGGTACTTAAGTGTTAGGATTATTTTTAGCATTTTAGTGTTTTGAAGTCGGTTTTATTTTTTTTAATAAAATTTACTTATTGTTCTGATACATTTACATTAGGTCAGATCTATCAAGTTTTTAAAAAACTAGATCATTACAGTACAGTATTATATCTACAATTTTGGTAAAATAAAATCGACGTTGATTTGTTTAAAGTGCAACCTAGGCAATTTTAATGTAAGGGAGCAGATAAGTGTCCTGTGACTATGGCTCTGGACCATATATTGTAAACCAAGTGCCTAATCTCTGCACTCCTTTCTTTCCTTTTTCTATTTTACCAAACGAAGCGGCTGGCAACTACCTTGGCAGATGAATCGGCGTGGTCTGCGGTAGAATTTGGGAATGAAGGGTCAGGGTTCGACTGTGGGGGATCAGCACGTCGTTCGTTCGTTCGGGCACTTACGTCCCAGTACAGGGGAATACGAATCCCACCAACCTGTAACTTATTCAAGGGTAATAAAGATCCCTCCGTTAGGTTGAGCCACGTGTTCTTACATACCAGAAGGGCACTAGTATGTTAGGATACGTCACATTATAGATAAGCTAAAGCAGTACCAAAACTAGTCCTATTTGCTGACATAAATATCTACACTTCAATGGGTCGTCAGGGTAGGCCTTAAGTGATAAATAGTAGTGTTAATTAAAATAGTCTTTTGTTTAGTAAGCATTCGATAGAGATAATCGCAAAACGTGACAAGCGATAATTTGTCTCGGCTCGGCAGTACTCGGCACCCGCGACTGTTGAGGTATGCGTCTGTATGGGTACGTCATTTCGAACGTTTATACGTATTTACTTTACTGCTTTAGCTTACGTATCATCATCATCTTTACGGTCACTCCCGGTTGCGTCCAAAGCCGTCGTTTCGGATCACAGGGTCAGCTTTCTTTGATTTACTCCTCCACTTTGCACGGTCTTGGGCTTCCCTGGTTGTGAGATCATTGGCATGCAATTCAGCCCTCACGACGTCAATCTAGCATTTCTTGGGTCTACCCCTTTTGCCAGGACCCAGCGGTGGCGGCATGGCCAGACATTTGTTTCCTACGTAGCTACTCCGCACATCCACTGCAGCATATCTATCTCCGTGACACGCAGCTTCTGCTTGTGTCGCTCAGGTAGCGGCCACGCTTCTCTGCCATATAAAAGAACAGGCCACTTCTCGCCATTTGGCCCACGCAGCAGCAATGCGTGCCTTGACGTCGCAATCGATGTCTCCCGACGCCTGAAGTACAGATCCAAGGTATTTAAACTGGTTCGTGCGCTCGACCTTGTCTCCGATTATGCGGACGAACGTTGGATCGTAGAGTTACAGGCCAGGTTCTCGGCCTTCGCCACATTGAGTTTCAGACCACCGCTCTCAAGCGACTGCTTCCACCCGTCTCACCTGCCTGCTCTTGTCCGCGTCTACCAGTGTGATATCGTCAGCATACATCAGCAGCCATGGTGGCTATCTTATTGTTGTGCCCTACAGGGTCTATAATGATCTATTTTATGTATCTAATTATAACACCTGTGTAACATTATAGAATGCAATAAATATATTGAATTGAATTGAATTGGCTGCTCATGTGAGTTTTTGATGCTGTCTGACACAACGTCTAACATCACATTAAACAGAAACAGAAACGGACTGAGGACGGAACTCTGGTGTACTACGACGGTGATAGAGAACGGTTTGGTGTTTGGTGTAGACAGCTTTACGATTCTTCATGCGGCGAAGAGCAATTTGGACTTCTTCAGGCGTTACCGGTGGTACTAGTTCCTGATTCAAAGGGAGGTCTGGTGGCTGCACCTCTTTGTGCTGCTTATTCAGCAGCTCATGGAAATAAGAGCTCCATCTCTCCTTCACCGTGAAGTCCTCGCATAACAGGTTGCCCCCTGTCTTTAACACAGGGATACTGGGAAATATCCTGTGCCGTTTTGACCCTGGAGCGCACCAATTAAAAATTAACTTCTACCCCTCAGACGATTCCAACTTGTTATAGAGCGTATGAAAGTGGTCTCGCCTGGCTCTGGCTACAGCTCTCTTAGCAGCGCGTTTTGCAGCCTGGTACGTACTTTAGCTTATATATGTCGTAGCCAGATCGTAAAATTGACCACTTCACGATGTGACCGATCATTTCATAAAATGGTAGTATTTCATGATATGGCCGTCTAAAACTGACCATATCGTTTAAACGTCAACATTCGATGAAATGTCACTCCACGTTTGGAGAATTTCGAAAATAACACGTTCGAAAATAAAATAACGTTTGCAAGTTACGTAAATTTGTTTAATTTTTGTAATCTTGGTCGATACATAAATTAATTGCACATAAACCATAAACCAATTTGCACATTATTATTCACTTTCAGAATAAAATATTTGTCTGCCGCCATTATTCATTACAAAAACAAAGCAACATTATCGCTTCTACCAGTAGGCAATGTAACGATTTTACGATATGATGACTAATGTTTAACCATTTCATGAAGTAGTCGTAAGTTTAGCTGTTTATATAGTCAAATGCTGAGTTTTTATTGATCTAGCCAGACCACATCATGATGTAGGAAGCGGGTTCTGTCCTATATCATGAAATACCACCATTTTATGAAATGATCGGTCACATCATGAAACGATCAATTTAACGATCTGGCTACGACATATATATACTGTGGACACGTGACCGCGAGCTAGGTCAGTAAAGTATACAGACGCTTCTTGTTCTTTTGGGATAAGGTGTACAGGCCTGCGTTGTCTTTGCTGTAAATATGTTTTATGTCTGTTGTTAGCTGGGCCACAAAGTTTAGGTTTTATGTCGCAACTAATAAGTCTAATTAGCCGTTTAATTAACAGCCTAGCCTTTTTACCAATCGGCGCCGTTCAACTAGCGGAATGCCTTGGCCTAGGGGATGTAGATATACATCAAGTTTCTCCAACAGGGACCCTTAAGAGGTCCATGTAATAAACGCCGGGGGTTCATAGCGAGCCAACATTACATAACCGTCACATTGATGGTATGTAAAACTTTACACACGCAAATCGCAAACAATAAAAGCTGGTAGAAGCTTCGGGTCCGTGGGCTCTTTGAATGGGTGGACCCCATCTGGGTGGTCTCGAAAAAGTCTAAGAAACCCTGATAAGTATATAAACTTACCCTTAATATTCTGTAAGGACTTTCCGCCAGTAAGCAAACGTCTCCGGAGTTGATACGGTTCGGTGGCTGGGGCGGGAGCATGATCTGCAGTTCGCTCACGTGGTCTCTCTTCACTCTGGCAGCCCCTCGGTTCTGACCGGTCAATGTCCACATCCATTCCTGCAAAAAAGTTGGTTTTTAATCGGCAAAATATATTTCGATAAGATCAAATTGTCTAACTCTGATGTTTGACCTGGTGACCTGTAATACAGGTTTCTTACCTAACATGCGCATGGGCACACCAGCAAACCAGAATCATATTATGTCATTTTGACGCGTCTGCCTTTTGTTTATAGTTATATTTTATTTTAGTTTGTGGAAAGAAATAAACAATTGTAATTATTTCTTATTATTGCGATCCGTCTATTCCAATTTTTGCAACAGCTTGAAATATGTACTGTTGCGAAATATGTAACTGAATTATTAAAAACATATTGTATTGAGTGCTAATTGTTTTGCTAACTTCCGTAGAGAAGTGTTTTTTTTAATTCTTTCTACAATCACACCAATTACCTAGCCCCAAAATAAGCAAAGCTTTTACTATGGCGAATAATGGATAAACATACTTAAAAAATATATTTAGAGGCCGTGCACCTAATTTCAGTGCAAAATTGAAATACAGTTCTATGCTTGTGTGCGACTATGATGCGGGATAAAGCGTCAACAATGTTGATCCTTTGCACGATAATATTGATAATTTATTAAGTAGTGGACGTCCTATCTAGGTTTGAAAACGATTGGTTTTGCGCGCTTGATTTTATAGTCAATTTTGACTTAGGTTTACTGCTTAATTTTTGTTTTTTTCATTAAATAAACATTATATTATTTTAAAAGTATACCTGAAGATTATTGTATTGTATTTAAATCTTATAATAGTTGTTCATAACGACAGATTTTTTATATATTTGAATGGAAATTTCTAAAATTTTATATCATTTCAGCATTTTTTTCTGCTATATTTTGTAAGAAAGTAAAAAAGTGTTCAACCTATGTGCAAATAGACTATCTTCAATTAAATGTTAAAATCTAGCTGTCAGGATAACTTGTAGTCTCTTGTAAACCGATTTTCAAAAGTAACTCGAACGTCATTTTTTTGAAATAAGGGTAGTTTGTTTGGCAATTTACTTTTATTTTTGAAATAATATGAAAAATATGGCACCGACTCCAAAAGTATCTGATTTGGTACTTGTGTTAATATTATCTTTAGTTTTTTAGTTTTCAGTCTTTTTTTTAATTTACTTATTTTATCTATTTTTAGTGATAAATCCGAATCAAAACAAATCATAATAGTGCAAACAAAAGTTTCCTAACTGCTGAACACCGATTTCATTCCCTATTTTTTCACCCTTACGGGTGAATTTTTTCCGCAAATGTTTATTATAACTATACAAGTCTGAAGTATAAGCTATTTAATAAAAAAAACATCAAAATTGGTTCACATTTGTCGAAGATTTGGGTAACATAGTTACAAGAACCACGAACCAAAACATTATTTGAGTATATATTTTGTTACTTTCTCAAAAACCGCTTAATCAATTGCAATACAATTATATATATGGAACGACCTCTGAAGTATGATCTACCAAAAAAAAAGAATCATTAAAATCGATTCATAATTGACGGAGTAATTGCGAAACACATACAAAAAAAAACATACAGTCTAATTGAACACTTTCGTTTTTCAAAAGTTTGTCTTTTTGCTAATTCCATTCAACCATTGACAGTGATTGAATAACAAAAATCTAACATACAAACTTTCACATTTATTATATTATTAAGAAAAAAAAAATACAAACAGTGATAATAATAAATGTGCCAAGGGTTACCGAGCAAACCTTTATTTATTATCAGTCGGCATCGACAACAATACTAGTACCACATACATTTACAAGATAACAATATATTAAGTTCTCAAAAAGAGAGAGAGATCGAATAGATGACTGGAAAATAGACATACCTACATTTTTTTTTTTGTTTTAAAGATGTGTTTACTGTAAACTTAAGAAGCAAAACATTATCTAAATTAATCTTTATTTCATGAAAGATACATTTTAAGAAATTGTACAAATTGAATAACAAAAACTAACCCTAAAAAGGAAAAAGAAAAATATGTACAAAAATATTTACTAGTAAAAAATGTGTCCCAAATCGCCGTCCAATGATCGGGGCATGGTGCCAAGAAGGCTGGCCGCATTTCCACGCTGAATGGCCAAACTGATACGTTGACCAAGAAATGCGCCAGCCCTCCGGTCGCCCGTACAGTCAAAAGCCGCTAAATACAAAATTACATCCAAATCGTTAGACCCATTTTAAAGATACGCGAAACAAATTTGGTAATGAATTGTTTGCTTGTTTAAAAAAAAAGATTCGATTATCCTGTAACACCCATGACTTAAGGTACAAATTCTGATGGTTATGGTGTGTTTGATACTCTTAGTGGGATTCGATCCTAAGACTTACATACTAAACAAATACCAATTTTATTATTGCATTTTTATTGTTAACACTGACTAAGACAAATATTTTTATTAAAAAGGCAAAAAGTTAGGCTCTCCCTAAGGATTTCTTATGTTTGGCTTCAGCGCAATATACGAGTCAAATTAGCAAAGCCTAGCTTAATTCCACGAAATGATTCCACAAAAAGAGGCTGTTTTGTTTTGTTCCTAGACGAAGGCCGAGTAATCTGCCTAGAAAAGGTTTCGCCTTGAGAAATTAACTTACAAATCTTTCTTAAGGCGCAGGGTAAGGAGAATACACGTACAAGAGGTATTTTTGCACAAGTTTTCTGGCGAAAATACTGAATAGAATAGAAATAGGATGTGAAAATTAATATAAAGTCTAACTTGTATGTTGAAGTTTTTCCCGTTGTATCTAAATACTAGTCATTATTTCTTATAAACACTAAAAAATATTTTAAAGTACCGTGAATACCGAGGTCTTGTACACATTTATATTTTAAACGACGTTTTTGTTTAGTTTCAAAGTTAGTTTAGGTATTTATAACATTCGTTCCTTTTGGTTGAATTTCTTTTTTTTTCAAATAGTCAACAAATTAAGAATTGGATTTTAATTAATGGATTTCACTCTTAGCGCCAACTTTTCCATGAGTGGATATTTTGCTCGCAATGATAATCTATTTTCACAGGACCGCAACGGATGGATATTTCTGTCTGCGAGAAGCATTTGTATTATCTTAGGCACGAAATAGATCGCGCGAGTCGACGCTAAATACTTAAGGTCACTTGCCTTCCCCGTCACCTTAATGCTTGTACATTGTACAATTAACAGTATAGCGGGAGACTGGTAAGATGTCAAAATTTACAGTAGGTCATTAAAAAAAACAACTTTCACTATGACACCAATATCGAAATTGGGAGTAAAGTTCACCTATCTTATACAAAGTCGATGATAATGTATCCCCCCCCCCCCCTCCGTCTAACTAGTCATCCTGTATAGTTATTACGGTGATTCAACAAGTTATCTACCTTACGTGTCTTAACTACGATATTTTGTCGCTGTTGAGTCCGACTAAAATCTGTTAGCTTTCGATCGGTTTATTGTTTATTACAGGAAAACCAGGGTTTACACATAGTAAAAATATAACAGAATAGCAACTATTAAGCCACTTATAGGTTCACAAGTAAGCTAATAACTTCAAGAATTAACCAACGCACAAAACTTATTAAAATAATCTATCCAATTTTAAAATTTTATATTTTAATTGCTGCCGTAACTGACACGGGCAGTGGGTAACGAAAATTGTAAATCCTTCACCAATGAGAAGACACAATATAGGTAAAACTATTGTGTCTTGATCAGCTGGTTGACTGGGTAAAGGATAATTATTGTACAAAACTTATTGGTAAAAAATTACAGTTGACGACGAACGGGGACTTCCTTTCCTTAAAGCAATTGCAACGTCTACTATATAATAATACTTTCTTTGGCCTTGCTTTATTTACGCGGGGTCGGCTTTCCTAATCAAGCGGCGCTATTTGCTTGGCTTCTGTGCGTCATCTTCTGTAAGGTTCAACCCTCATGTTCTTTTGTACTTTCGTTATCCACGTGGTTTATGGCCTTCCTCTACCTCTCTTCTATGTAGCCATGGATAGGCTCTTTTTCACGCCAATTATCGTCTAGTTGTTGCAGTACATGACCGTATTATCTCAGCCGGAGCCCTCGTATGTATTCGTTGCGCACCTTGTTTTGATTTCGTAGCATACCTACCCATTTTTGTTGTGTGAAGTCTTTTCATCGCCCAGATTTTACTGCCGCATAAAAGCGATGATCTCTTTGTTTTTGCATTTTCTTATTACATCATATTCCAGTAAATCTTTGCCACTTGATCCAGCCTGATGTTATTTTGTATATAGGCTACATCCCCTTGAGTTAGTTCGTCTTGCGAAAGTAGACCCCTAGGTATTTAAAGGTTTTTCAATGTTGACAGGATTGTATTATTATGCTTAATATGCGGACTAATTGCTACGATTAGGTTAAAATTAAAAAACAAGTAACTTGTGTTTTTTATTACGCAGTTTTTTTTTTCAGTGTAAGTCTCAATGACTCTTTTCTTAGATCTCATAAAGCTTATTAGAAAATAAGGCAACTGTATGCATTAGATTTGGTTTTTGTATTTTTGTTGTATCTTACAACATTCACGGTGTTAAGCAGAGTAAGGGCACTACCCCTGGTTAACAACAACTTTAATGTCGAAACTTTTGAATGATTCTGCTGTAGGTCTGACGGCATGTTTGGTTGTTGTTGTACTTGTCTGTGATAAGTCTTATATAACATTCAAGGACCCCATGCGCCCATATAGCCTGCCATATAATAATACGGCAAGAGTTCGTGGTACTTGTTTTTCTTTTCAGGGGCCATACCACGACCTAGACGATCTATTCAATTTCCGACCAAAATTGAGCTGTTTTGCTAATTTCGTACTACGAGGTCTCTTTACCACTCAATTTTAGGTTCAAGTTTTTGACAGCTATTCAGAAATATATTTCCTTCTCTCTGAATCGCAAATGCATTATTTTGTTCATTCAATGAATGAACTAATGCAATTTTTATGATTCTGATTGGCCAAATATCACTTTGCCTAATTTCTAATTGGTCAAAAGTAATAATGCCAGGGCCGGATTTCTATCTAGGCCCAGCCAGCCTAGGGTCCCCAGTCCTAGTGGCGGAACCTGCACACAATCTCAGTCTGACTTGCCTTATCAAGATTAATGAATTGAAAATATTCTTGAGTCTTAAACAATATTACTTATTCGAGCTACTTAAAAGTTGGAGGTCCAATTGTGGTCTTTCTTTTGCGCTTGTCCACCAAATTGTCAAAAAAAAACAAACGCCACCTAAGAAAGAGTTGAGTTGCGGTCATTTGAAGAACTATCGTCACTAGGACTGAACAAATAAGTATTTATTAGTAAAAGCCTTTTTGGATATCTACTCAAACGTCGGGATTGCGCTTTGATTGCTATTGTATATGTCGCCGGCGTCGTTGTTGTTATCATACAATATGCCAACGACATATATACATACACCAGCGTCAAACTGCGCAGCATACGGGCGTTTTTAAGGCTCACTTAGCCTTAGCTCTTAAGATCTACCATAGAAGAGAACCGGCTAAATTCATTATGTGTAATGTGCAGTTAATTGACTATGATGACATAATTGGTTATTTTGCTCAGAAGAATGCTTGTTGTATGATTCTTTAAAATAGATCAAAGTAACTATACTAAAAAGACTGCGTTATTTTGATATTTTTTGAAGTAATTAGTTCTGTGTACTTTGGCATGTAATTTGCTAAACCAAAATAAATTATTTCGAGTTGGGGCCCTGGCTCTAAGTCCGGGCCTGGATATTGGTGTTTTTGTTGGCATGTTTTAAATTTAAACGTCAAAATAATACACGTCTTGATGACAAATTACTTTTTAAGTACTTATCCAGGATGTGGTTGATAATATCTGAACAACTTATGATAGCACCAGATTCCAGCGCGTGATAACTCTACAACAAACTGGAAGCCTGGCTCAAGATGACCTGTTATAGAAGCCCAGTTTATGTGCCTCTAGGTAAGGATGGGAAGGATACCCTGTTCTTCGACATGCTCGCACGCTTTAAAACACCAAACAAGACCTTGAGCTGACTAGGCTGGCCATGTACGCTGCATGATTACTAGTACTAGAATAAGGACTATCTCAATGCAGACAATCACTTTGTAGGAGGGGAATTAGCTCCAATGGTTTGCAAGAGATTGATACAGCGTAGACCAGAATATTTAAAAGTACATATTAAAAAGGAAGACCGTTGCGTCGCTGTGAAACAGTGTAATCAATTAAACAAACCAAAAGTAATTACTTATTTTATTATAATAAATGTTTGATATTTTTATTCATTATTTTATTTTGTAAGAAGATAATACAACATAATATTGGTTTTAAGACAACATCATTATGATTAGCACATGGATTGGTTTCTAGAGATATTACTTAAATTATTAATTAAATGTAAGTACATATTTTGAAGAAAAATTACATTCTTGCATGACAAGAATATTATGTACCTATTATCTTAAAATATGTCAATGATTAGATTATTAGTTAACAAATAATATCTAGTATCATAAAGTCTGCCAACGTGAACCACGTTTTCATCGTGATTATCATATTCTACCCACATTAGTCTACCTAGGCACGCTAGATGCTGCTGAACCACAACCACGTCTTTTGTTTTCCATCCCCTGCCCGCAATTTTCATAATATTATAAGTAGCTTCCACCTTGACAGAAAGTGCGTTTTACAATAGTTACGAGTAGTTCGCAACTCGCAGGGTTTTAATAATTTTAGTTTAAAATATTTATTTTACAAAATTCTAATGTATTACATTTTTTTTATAAAATCTCATAGTGACATACAGTGACATATATAGATCTCAGAAAATACAAACAAACACAGATAAATAATAATAAAAGGCACAAGAAATTGACAGGTAAACAACCGCCATAAACTAGATTGCCATTCAACATTTTTATATATATATTTAAAAAAAAGAAAATAGGTTATTCAATTTTGAATATGACGTTTGTTGCGAAAAATGCATATCTATTTACTATGATTAAAAAATAGATAATAAATGGATGTGGATGGAAAAGATACCTAAGATAAAGATAGATAGATTGCCGAGGATCAGGCGCAGTGGCGTGCAATGGGTGAGGTCTATGTCCAGCAGTGGACTGACGTGGGCTGTTTATGATGATGATCATGATAGTTTTGGTTACGGCTATGGAGCTCCCTAACATCCCTATAAAATCCATGCATGGAAACTCACAAGGCATGGCGAGTGTCTTTTTGTTAGCCTCATCAAGGGCATGCTTATTTTAAATCTAAAACGTCAAATCCATAGAAATAAATAAAAATAAATAAAATTGTATTAGAGCTAGCACGCACGGGTGACTTTTGTTGCAGTGACTGTTTTGTCAATTATAGAGGTTCCCTACGCTATACCTCGAATCACGAAATATAATCACGAAAAACAGAAAAACATATGCCCGAACACTAATGATCGATAGCTTGTTTCACCGAAGCAACAAAAGACCGAAAATTTAAAATCTCGATAGTTTATAAGACCAAAAATTCATAAGGCTGAATTAACTTAGTACTTAGCTAAGTTGAGCTTGTAAAGGTTTATTACTAGGTATTAATACTCAATATTACACATTATTCACGCACTATGACTTATACTTTGTAAAATCTACCTCCGTACCATGTTTTCTATCATTTATTTGTCCGACTTACTTTCGATATTGTATAAACCAGATTTAAAGAGACAGTCATTATAACCTGTGGTGGTTTACTTTATCAGTGGTCATATTACTTTCTTGTAGTTTCTATGCTAGAAAGAAGATATTTTGCATTACATCTATATCTATATACATGTAACTATATAAAAATGAATCTCTATTTCCCTTGGTCATCGCATCACGCGTAAAGGGATGGAACAATTTCGCTAATTCTTTTTTTGTTGTGTTAATCATTGACAGGACAAGGTTGTTTTGTAAAAAAAAAGATAAAGATGCGCAGAAAATCCTTTATGAATAAACTAAAGACTAGGCGAACGAAGTCGCGGGCAACAGCTAGTAAGCTATATTTTTCCATTTCTTTTCTCTGTCATTATTTCAATGTAAGTAAAATTTCTAGAATCAGGCTTTACTTTGCGGAAGCTCATAACTAAATAAATATGAAAATTTAATCATGTTGCTCACAATTTCCGCTTAGTTCAGATAGACATAGGCACCCTCATCACACTATATGGCACCCACACACACTCCGTAAACAAACACAAGCAAAATGCAAAGAGAAAATCTGTCCTGAAGATATACCACGTGGAGTGGCGAAACGCGTCAAGGTTTTTATACCGGTGTTGGGTACTAAGTTTTGCATTCATCTGTCTCGCATGTAATTTTAGGGAGGGTAGGTAGTGCTCTTTGCATGTTGCTTGTGTTCACGGAGTGGTGTTCTTAATTCTAGTTGTTCTCGTCTCTGCGCTATTGCAATCAGAGATTGTCTAGCAGAACTCTAAGACTATGTGAATTAGCGGCGGCGAAAATTTCCTTTGTCTTGAAGTGCAGCACGGTGATGTGGTGTAGACATCGTGTTTATAGTATCAGCAAGTACTGACGGCCGCAAAGGCCGCGGCGGCCGCAGCGGCACACTGCACCCGTGCCAGTGGTGGCGATCGAGACGCGCTTTCCATCAGTGCCGTGGCTTGTACTCGTACTGCTCGTGAGGTGGTAGCAACAGGGGGCGGTGTTTCCAGTGTTGCATCTATATTCAAAGACAAAATAATCACTAGGTGTTGGTGAAATGTTCGTCAAGTTGTTTTGGAGAAATGCTTTCGTACAGGATTCTCGCTCTGGCATACACTCGTACAGAAGAATTATATTTATGTTTAAAAGATAGATTAAAAGATAGATATATTTTTTTATACCTGTGATAATATTCGTTTCGTCAATCAACATATTTTGGTGATTTGGATCATTTACCAGGATAATACTCGGAGGCCCCGTCTCGGCATCTGTGAGGTCTTCATCGGACTGTTATAAAAAATTAAGAATATTTAAATTAACTCTACAGTAAAATTTAATCAATATACAATAAACATAACTAAGTAGCATACTATGATAAATGGCTCCACACGTGCCCCAGGAAGACCAGCGCCATAGCCGAAGAACTCCAGCTGGTTGTTTGTTACTCGTCTGTGACTGAAAATACATTACTCATATTAAAGCATTTTTTATGTAAAAAACTATAAAACTACTTTCGATATGATTATAAAGGAATAATCTAAGCTTGTTACACATTCTAGCAATAAAAAATAAATACAACAAAGAAACTCCTCTTTTTTTTTCATTTAACAATTTGAGTTTAAATTTTAAGCAAGTTCCAAGTATAGCACTAAATGGAATTATGACGGCGCTGAATTTTGTAGCGCGTCAGGTTGTATTGTATGCGAATTCGAACTAGTGGCCATGTTAGAGAGTGATCATCATGCAGACGCGTTTTGGGATCAGGCATCCCAGTAGGCAGTAACGATACCTAGCAAGGAGCTTGAGCGAAGCATCATTAAGAAAATCAAAGCGGCGTAACATGCAGACAATACATACCGGACATTAACTAGCATTAAGTAGATATTGAAATAAATACTTACGACATGATGCCCAAAACCTTCAGCAAACACTATTTAAATTATATAAGTACCAGCCGCGAATATCTAATTCTGCTTGAAATATCCTTTAATAAAACCATGCGTATTTTCATTGACAGACTTTTGAAATTGTCACTCTGAAACGTTTTACCAGAGATTCAAGAGTATACTATTCACCAATAGGAATCGTCGAGTTTGCTAAAAGACCAATTGGAGAACCAAAACTGCAGGCGATTCAATTCTACGTGCTTAAACTGCATAGCTTAAATTCGTACTACGACGTATTTTTACTAAGTAGCTTTGTGGTCTGATAAAATTGAATGATTGACCGAGAATTGTCTCTGAATCACTTTCGAAAAAGTTTTAACCCTATAATTACTAACGTGTGGTCTTTCAGACTACACATAGCTTACAGAACATCATTTCATTTTAAAATAAAGTTTTTGCAGTTTGCAGAGCAATAAGACTAGCACAATGGTAGAGACGGCCTTTTTAAATCTTTGCTTTTCTCCAATTAATATTGTTTTTCTTAAAATATTATTGTTTTAATTGTCGATTTCGATTCATCATTTCTTTTTCATTCATTCTGAACTCTTCGGCAACTCACAGGCGATATAGCATCTTAGAGCTCATGAGAATAGTCTCAATGAGTAGGTGTTAAATAGATGATGATTGAGACCTTTAGCTGATGCTGCACATCAAGAAGTCTGCAGGATTCCCAAGTCCTCAATAACTCACAGCAGCAGCAGCAGATATATCGTGTTTAGACTCATAAGAATGGTTTCAATGAGTCGGTGTTAGATAAATGATGATCGAGGCCTTGAGCTGATACTGCACTTCAAGTGTCAAGTTTTTTTTAAATTTTAATTTAATTTAGTTATTATATTTTACAATATTCATAACTTGGAAATAAACTGTTCACAAAATTATATATGATCTAAGTCTATATTAATGCCTCTGTCAATAGGTACGTTCTAAAAAACCACGTTGGCATTCTAAGGGTTAGCTAAAAAGCGACATCTTGTAGAATATGACTATACTAACTTGACGATGAGTACTACTCCAATGAGACTAAAGATGGCGCTAAATCGCATTCAATATTATTTAGAATTCTAGTTGATTTCGCAGAGGCAAGTAATTTATTTCTAATTTCCGACTAACATCTTGCTTATAAAATATTAATGCATCATAATAGTCAGTATTAGTATTCAAAGTCGTTCATTTTCATATTAAGCAAGTTAGAAAAACTAACTTTTCTTGAATCGCTAAGATATGTCAAAATTGAGAGCTAAGCGTTTCAATTTAAACTACGCAAAAACCTCATGGTACCAAATGAATGAATGACCTAGGCTCTCTGAATTGTTTCATGAAACAACGCTATATGAGGAAAAGAGAGAGTGAAAAATCACTGCGAGACAACGCTATACGAATAAGGGAGAGAGATATATAAACAATTCAGTAAAAGAGAGATCATGGTACCAATCTGAGCGATTCAGAATGGACGCACAATACTGAATTGCCTGGAATTTGAGTGGATAGTTAAAAGCTTATGGTAAGTCCCCAGTAAGCTTAATTGTATCGTAGGATTAATTGTCTACATTGGTGCATTTAAAAGATTGCTTGTTTATGGTTTAAACTATGTTTTATAAAAATTTTGAGCTCTTCCATAATGTATGCGATGATAGCAGAGAAGGCTTTTACAGTGTCCTTTTTGGTGATAATGTCAAGTAAGTTAAAAGGTGATGGATATTCGAAGTGATAAATGGACGTTTTGTTTATTTGAGAAACGAAGACACTATTCCAAGAGATGTTCGAAGTTCGGAATGGACATTCGATCACAAAGGCATGGGTAGACCGTTGCTATTTTGAAACGGTGGAGGTAAATCTTGTGAAAAATTAGGTTATTCCATACGACCGCTCGGCATCCAATAATTTAAACCCCCAGTCGAAAAACGAGACACAATGGAAATTTAATCTCCGTGCGGTTTGAAGCGTCCGCTTCACGAATTTTTGAAAATTCCACGAGTTATGCAGCAGTAAATTTTCGTCAACACTGAAGTGAAAAAACGAGCAAAATTTCTATTAAGCCAGTAGGTACTAGGTACTTTATTATGGTAACCAATATTATTATTTTAGGCGAACAGGCTATACCGTATAATCCAGTAAAAAGCCAAAGCGCCAAAATATCCAAGCTCAAATAGAGCCAACTTGTACTGTGACTTGATTACTAACTTATTTGGCTTCAAGAGAAAATTAGTTTTCCATCAAACATCGACACTACAGCCACGTGAATGTTAAGTTTTAACTCAAGGTTTTATAAGCGAAACATTAATTAATTTTAGTTTGAAAACATTCAAGCTGTGCAATTTAAAATTATGTTGAAACTACTTTTTCTTACACGTGTTTTATCGGTAAACAGGTAGCTTTTATAATGTCAGTCCTACCTGACTGCAAATGGCAATTTGCAATTCCAGCAAATTGCCAATTAAATCATCTGTTTCTAATCAGGGTAACCTAGACTAGGCTTGAATAACTTCATGTTTGACGGTTTTATGTTTTATCTTTTTAACTGCAGACCCTCTATCAAAATAATCTAAAACCGACAGTAATCGAAAGAATTTTGTGTTTGAATTCAACACGCTTTTAATCGAATTAGCTTCATTTTTTAACTTACTAACAGTTGACCATAAACCGTAAACAAATTTAGATTCTAAAGTAAACAAATATTAGAAATCGTTTTTAACCTACTTCTAACTTTCGTATCTACCTATTGAAAACTTAGTAATTTGGATGACAAAGCAATAATTTGGTACCATCGACTGATTTGATGATGGAGCCCGGAACGTGGGTAGTGGAGCTTTTCAATGGCTTCTAATAAAACCAGAACCAGAAAGAAATAGAATAGTTGAAGGTTAGGCGCAGTAGCGTGCATCAGAAAATGCCTATGCAGTGGTCTTACATAAGCGTTTGCCAAGTTGTGTTTTTTTTTTCAGTTCTGTGGCTGGCTTCTAACCTAGTCTGTATGGACATCCGGATTGGAGTTACACATGACATGAGACTTTAGAGCATCGTTTCTTATATACATACAACGTGTTCTTTACTATAAATACGTAAAACCTCTTAGGGCAATCCCTCAAAGAAAATTGTTCAGCTGCTCACATTCAGCATTTTTTTGTATGGGATCAACATCGAAAAAAATAATATTCCCCACAAAAATTATGTCAAGTGACCTTAAGTTAAGCTTCTTAAATAACTCTTTGAGCTTATTTAAGAAGTTAAGTTGAAGTGCTTGAAGTGGCGGTGGCGCTTTGGCAGTGATAACCAAAGTTCAGCAACCCACGTAACGGTTGTGAGTGGATAAGGAACCATTCGAACCATATTTAGTGACATATATCGCAAGCATCTCCGTGCTTCGGAAGGCACATTAAATGTTGGTCCCGGCTAATATATCGCGTAACTTTACTAGACGCCCTAGGAGTAAGATTTAGTCACTTGCCTTAAAACACCCCTCCGCCATTCCGCAGTAGGCCCGTGTGAAGTATCTAATGGTCACATACACACACACAATGTACCACACTACTGACTCTACCATAGTTGAGGTGAGGCTTGTGCCCTGCTGTAGGACGTATTATAGTAGAATACTTTATTTTTACTTTAATGTTCCCATAAAAAAATGTATACGATCAGAATCAGTTTCTACTACTGATTAAAAATATTATAGGAAAAGACACGCAATGCCATCTACCGCTTCAGATGTAAAAGAACTTACACTCGGAATCTTGTGACATACATCTACTCCAATAGATATCAAGGAAATAAAGTAGATGTCGCACTGTACAGTCTACTGTCAGGTGCGGATACTGATGAGGACATGGAGGAGCTAACACTGTCAAACCTTACTAGATGAATGCCAGATTTACCTAAATCTGTACCATTTGCTTGACCCGATCACCATAGTATCGTCGATGCGTATCATGATCTTTTAATTACGTGGAAGGATGGTTATACGCAATCGTAATACTTACGCAAACTGGATTAGCCGCTCTGATACAATACATGGTACAGTCTGTTCTATCTCAAATTAGTTTTTATCTGATCATCAATGGCGATACGGATACTACAAGGTTAACGATACTTATATGATACGAAGAAAACTAGTGACCATAACTTGATACGCAGTTTAATTTGATACGGCGAATGATATGAGATACGATATGATTGGATTGGGTAAGTAACACTTTGTCGACCCAGCTTAACGGGCACGTATGAGCTTTACCTTAAGAAAACGTCATGTGTTTGTCATATGCATGAAGGTCATTCTGTATGTGCAGTAGAATAATTACAACTAATAAACTAGGACCTTATATTTGTGAAATTAACCTACTCAGGACCGCTTACTCAGCAATACAGTGACACGTTCCGTCCATCTCGCAAACGAGACGGCCAATAACTCGGCATCGTTACCTTTTTACTATCTCCTTACTTGAGATACAGTATAGACACACGTAGTAGGCCAACTTTACACTAAGCGCCCATAAAAAGAGAAGCACACACAACACAAATTAAACGTTTCAACAAGTTCAATAAAAATATTAAACTCCTACTTTGGTATGAATAGAAAAATTCACCAATTTATTCTGTTCAAAGGCCTACAGTATTTATTTAGGATTAAAAATATATGTACGTACTCTAAATATTTATAAAGTACCCACCCAATGGACTTAAATGGAATCTCTGTTGTTGTCATACTGCTGTCTGTCGATCTGTTAATCAGTCCGTTTGTCCAAGGTTTTACATTATTTGTTTTCACGTTTCGCAGTTAATTAGATTTAAGGTCTTTTTTGACTGAAACGACGATTTAATTCCGTAGTAAAAAAATTATTAGTAATTAAATATATATTTTTATATAACAAAAAGTTTTTTTTTGCATTTTAAATTAATACACTGTTACAATACATATTAATAGGTTCTTAAACAATTAATATTAATTATTAAGGTTTATGTGTTTCATTCATTGTACCAAGCATTTACTGAACACTATTGAATAATTTAAGTTCACTTTTTAATTATCTATAATTGCATAATCTAAAGGTAGGAAAATAAATCATTATTATTAATGAACTAGCTGTTGCCCGCAACTTCGTTCGCGTGGTCTTTAGTTTATTCATAAAGGTTTTTCTGCGTAACTTTCTCAATTTCTTCATTCATAAAAACCTTTTCCTGACAATAATTAACGCAACAAAAAAAGAATTAGCGAAATTGTTCCATCGTTCACGCTTGATGCGATGACCAAGGGAAATTGAGATTCATTTTTATATACATAATATAGATAGATTTTGTACCGCCTGATATTAATAATCGTAAGCAAGTAAATATGTCTTTAGTAATTTACTAGTAAACTTACTGATTATAAGTTCACTATTGTCAAGCCCTGCGCGTGACGCGTCACGTCGGAGACAGTTAAAAAAATTACCCTAGCAAATTGAAGAACGCCTCAAATAAGTTATTTTTGTGAGTGCCACACATGATCCGACTCGCTAAGTTTTTGAAGCCATCTGCGGTTACGTGGTGACTTGATGTTCAGCAGTAAGTTTAAGAAAGTGAAAAACACCACAAATATTGAGCAGACGCTTACGAGGACGAGGTGCGTTAGTAATCAACAGCGGCAGGTGATGCAGTGGGGAAGTTAGGTACGCACCTACTTACTCATACCTAAAATAATAGCTTTGATAATACCTTGGGTAGGTCATCCCAGTCAACGCCTGTCACGCTTCATTTAAATGTCGCATTCATTTAAATGTGATATGGTATAGATGGTTGACCCTCTTGACTATTATTTTAAGCGATAAGTTACTAAGTTAGCTTGACTAGTAGAAAATACTTTTGGCATTAATTAGTCCGCCATTTGTACTACCTATTTTTGTTTTTGCAATAATTAATATTTTTTATTTAGATAACCAACAGCATACACAGTATTTAATAAATATTAATTATTGGACTTATACAAGGTGGGCCAAAAGAAATGACCCTATTGGAAGATGCTCTCATTTTTGCAAATGGCCGCCAATGTCAAATCTGTTTTGACATTTGTGGACTAGACAGATGCAGAATACAAGTGAACAAGCCATGGAGCGATACACTCTCCAAAAACGTGTCTATTTTTATGCGTAACAATTCGTCTGTGGTGTTGGTGCAGCGCGAATTCCGTCGCCGATTCCCCGGCTGTCCGACACCGACTGCGCAAACACTGCGCCGTTTGGCCACCAACCTTAAAGAGAATGGGACCACACGAGACATTGCCAAGAGTGGCCGGCCCCGGAGCGCCCGTTCTGCCGAGAATATCACCGCTGTTGCCGAGGATGTCGAGCTATCGCCGGAAACATCGACCTGACGCCGTGCCACGCAATTAGCCATCAGCCGGACGTCTCTAAGGAGAATTTTGGTCAGAGACCTGCGCATGTTCCCGTACAAAGTCCAGTCCGTGCATCAACTGCTGCCTGCCGACTGCTAAACGCGCGTAACCTACGCCTAAGCCATCCTCAATCTCGAGGAAGAAGTGGACCATTTTTTGACCAAAATCATAATGAGCGATGAGGCTCACAGATTTTCACCTCAGCGGGTACAGCTTGTTCACGACAAGCAAAACTATCGCTTCTGGGGCACCGAAAATCCACGAGTGATGCACGAGGAGCCATTACACTCGCTCAAAGTGACTGCATGGTGCGCTGTTCACGCTGGAGGAGTCATCGGGCCATTTTTTTTCGAGAATGCCGCTGGCCAAACAACACCGGATGACTTCTTTTGGCCCACCTTGTAGTATAGCTAATACTCGTAACTGGTTTCCCTAGTTACTTAAAAGTACCATTGTAGTTGGAAAAAAAAAACTTATATAGATAAGTCTGGTTTAATGTTTCTGAGGTCTTAACAAGTAGGAATTTATACAACAGCGCTTAGTACCCTACGTAATCTAATGATAATATAATATGAAGAAAAATCAGGCGTATCATCTTCATAACTTTGTTACCGTGATTTCGACGTTTAAGGGAATATTCAATTTTAAGAAGTAAATTGAATAATGGTAACCTAATAAATCATTTACTTATGTAAAGGGCTTTTAGAGACTAGTCGCGTAATGCAATAAGCTCAAAATAAAATGTGAAATGTGTATCTGGGCCCGGTTGGGTTAACGATAAGTGGCATACGAGTTAGCACAAAATTGTTTAATAAGGGTTCCGTAGTCAGGCTGACCGCAGCTTAGCTCAGAGACTCTTATACCCGTTTTTATAGACAGTTCTAAGTAATTACTTAAGTAACCGTAATTAAGTTAAGCAACGATTTTGTTTTTATAGTGAAGTAATTGAGTGATGTTAGAACTGTCAAAAGTTAGAATTCTTAGCCAAGTAATAGTCGCCAATTCCTTTACCTCAGAATTAAGAACATGCTTAGAACACGATTTTTTTTAACGTTTTAGCGGTAGTTTACGTATTATTTTCGTTGAAAATGTAATGTGGTAATATAATTTCAAACGGAATATCAATCTCATCGACATATCTTCTCATGCAACATAACACAGCAATCGAATCTTGCTAGAGGAAAACAACCATTAAGCACTGGCACTTTAGCATTTACTTAGCTAAGTAACGTACTTATCTTGTCTATGGAACAAATTTTCAAAATAAGAATTCTATACTGAAGTAATGACTTCGCTAAGTTGTTACTTAAAAACAAGCAATTACTTCTTTAAAAATACAGGTGTTAGTACTAGAAAGCAATAATTTGGCATGGGTATACACAATTATTTATCACGCCGACATAGGGGTACAGACGACAGCACGTCAACCTACCACAAAATGTCGAATTTTGTCAATTGATATTGATCTCTACGTCTCGGATTTAAAGTTGAAAATCAATTCAATGACCTTTAACTTTTTGGGTAGGTTGACTTGCCGTTGTCTGTACAATACAATAAAATCCTAGATTTTTTTATTTATTTCCTATCCTACCCGTGAAGTGTGGATGTACTTTTTTTTTTCGTCTTTCCCATGGTGTAGTGTCGTTAAATAGAACAGGTCGTTGAAAAATATTGTAGGTATTTAAAATTTATTTTTATTGAGATTTACGCTATTTTTTGGGGTACACTACAGAAATCCGAAAAACTTAATTCCAAAATTTACTATCACAAATGTCAAAATACCGAATCTTATAAAATTCCGAACGGTTTGAAATTCCAATTTTTAATAGATTAAAATTAACTATTTAAAATTTCGATATTAATTATCTGATATAATTATCAAAAATAATAATTCCGATAGCAAAAATTGCAAATAATTAAATTTTCGAAAATTTTACGCCTAAAACTCGTGTGTGTAATGTTTCAAATAATAATTATTAGTATGACGATTTATTGATATAATTTAATTTAATATAGGTACCTATTCTTTTTTATTATGACAACTCACTAAATATTTAATAAACGTTTCATATAATCTTACATTCTATAATAAAATTTCATTTAAGTTAACAATCGTTAACTTTAAAATAACAATTAAAAGTTAAAGCTCATTAAATATAACATTCGTTTTATTTATTTCAATGCCCTAAAAACGCAAGCTTACATTATGATTGTCCAGGCAAATTCAGGCAAGTGTACGTGTTACTACACCGCGGCACCGTAAGTAATTTCTTAACGGTTTACAATGACAACATTTTGCGCTCGCCGGCCGCTGCCGCAGCACTTGTGCAAATCGGAAAAATAAAATTTCGTATTATTAGCATTCGGTAAAATAAGATTCGTGATTCTTAACAATCGGAATATTATTTATTTGGAATAATGAAGACCGAAAGGTCCCCGGTTCAATCCCGGGTGTTCCCCAACTTTGTTAAACATTTGTTTTTTTTGCATGGTTTTTGGATTTTATATTAAAAAAAACTAGTTAACAGCTAAATAAACTTGCAAAACGAGTGACTGACCACCGTTTTTGCCTGCAGTATTTATACAGGGTTACATTGCAACGGGGTGCCAAATCTTTAGGAGCGGCTGAAAACATAATCAAACTATGGAAAGAACAAAAAAATTATTAAAATGAAATGACCTAAAGATTTTACACAAAACCTTCTTTTGTTAGCACAATTTGGCTACATTCAGCCTTAATTGTGCAATAAAATTAATCGATTATCATTCGCACTATATAAAACTGCAAAAATTGCTACTAGAAGTCTGTACTTCTCTAACTGCATACTTACTTCGCCAACGTAGAATCAGTTTTGCGGTACGGACAGGGCAACAGTACTGATTTAAATAAGGCATTTATTGCACAAAAAAATGTATTCGAGCAATTTATGTGGCACCGTACCTGACGAGCCATGTAAACCTTTGTTTAAATCATTAAATATTTTAACCCGGCCCTGCCTATATATATTTGAAACAGCAAAATATGTCAAGCAGAATATTAATTTAGTCACACAAGCTAAAGAATTTTACGAACGAAACACCAGAGATGGAAATAGGTTGGTTTCTGTTAATTATTCCTAAGAATACATGGTTTCGGAAAAACAGATTTTAGATGTGTATGTCAAATTATAATAAAATACCTCAAACTATTAAAGACCTACCCACAACTAAATTTAAAAGCGCCCTATACAACTGGCTTAGTGATAAGGCTTTTTTCATATATATTTTAAACAATTTATGAATTTTTAAATTTAACAAATATATTTTGGGAAAAAAACCATAAAGGGTCTGATAAAAAAAAATTTAAACAATTTTATTGTATTGAATCAGACAATTGGTATTTTTTAAATGAAATTTGTATGTTATTAATTATAGCTGAATAGGCGGAATACTCTTTATACGATCATCTTCAGTGTACTCTACTCAAAAGCAAATAAACTTCATTTCATTAATCCTAAAGATAAAATTGTATTACTAGGCCCTACAATTCTGTTTTTTTGTAATCCCTGGTTTAATCCCGGGTGTTCCCCAACATTAGTGATAGGGTAACGAACTAGTTGTTGGACATTTAAGAGTAAGAACATGAAAAAACATAATAATATACAAAAAAATTATAAATAGCTTTTTTTATTTTAATAAATGATTATTTGATATGATAAACTGCCTTGACGATGTTTACCTAATCGACATAGAAATTATGTTAATTCATCTGAATAAAAATATCTTAAAGTTAAAGTACCAAAAAACATAGTCATTTGACACAAAATTTAGTTAAGGGACAGCAAAAAACTAGTGATTGGACAATGATAAGTTTGAAGATTACATTTCTTTAATTATGCCTACGTATGTATAAATTAGCTGTGACATGTGTTAATTTCAATAAAACAATAATAAGCTATAATTTTAACCTTTATTAAAGTAAATTCAATCACAAATTAGACATGATTTATTAAAAATTATCCAACCAACACGCACTTAGTTTTGAGAAAAAGCAATTTGAAGTTAAAGGCTGTATTTTATATATTGTTACAATTTTTTTTATATTTAATTTTTTTAATTAAAGCTGAAGACATCCACTAGTATTTTACTTCAACCCGATGTAATTTTTTATGGTGTAGTTCTTTCACTATTAATAAAAATTAGCTGTGGATCGTTTTTGATTTATTGGAATTTGTATGTAAGAATTTGAGGAAGATCGGTCTGTAGTTGTTTAGAAGAGTTTTATCCCCTTTTTTGAAAAACAAAGCTATCACGCCCTCGTTCCACGCCTTCGGGATAGTCCAATTGGCTATGACGAAGCTGAATAGTCTCTTCAGTTCCAAAAACGGGTAGCCCCCCTGCTTTGAGAAGTTCTGAAGTGACTCCATCTTCGCCGGGTGCCTTCCCATTACTAAGCTCTTTGAGAACCGCTTCAAATATCATCTATATCCAGTTCTGGAGATCGTGTAAGCGTGTCTTTGGAGTCATTAGCGTCAGGTTGGGGTTTCAGGGCATGCGAGCCATAAAAACGACAATAGAAGTCCACGATTTTGGCAAGAATTTCCGAAACTGATGTGACGGCTCTGCAATCCGAGGTTTTAAGCTTTATCAGATACGATATTCCTGTTTTTAGCAAAGACTTTCGACCTCGGTTTTGCTCAATTGCCTCCTTTATGAGGCTAGTATTCGAGCTTTGTAGGTAGCGTCTCACTAGCCTCCTGATCTTTTTATTAATGGCATCAGACTGAGCTCCCTCTGGTGCTTCCTGTCGGAGTTTTCCTTTATTCGCCGCAACCTCTTCAATGGCTAAGTTATTGATAAGAACTGGATCATGGATGACTTTCTGCCTCAGTTGAGCCATTTTTCGACTAAACCTGAATCAAACCAGTCATTGGACACCGAATAAATGAGAATAGAACATCAACATCATAGACTCTAAATCTATGCATCTAGGGCATATTACACATAATATTAAGTATTTACTCGAATCACAGTATCGGGCGATTTGGGTTTCAATTATTGGACATCACAAAAAAACCTAAAAATACTGAAAAAATGACTGAAAGTGATATTAATACGAGAAATATAGTGTGACCGATCTATTTCAGGATAATATTGTACAATTACAAAAGCAATAATCAAAAAATGATAGCAGAGAAAAGGCTACTTTACCTTATATTTTTAATTAAATTGCACGAGCAATACCGGCATGCTAAGATGACTGAGGCAAGTTTTATTTTCATTTTTATACTGCCATCTATTAGAATAGAACTGTACTATTTAGTAACAAGAATGCTTTACAAACAAAACAGTGCTATCGCGGAAGGAATCAATTGAGGCAAAATGTTATTATTTAGAAGAAACTCAGCGCTGTCCATTATCTAGTACTGTCAATTGACTAGTAACGTTACCCCAATCATTGCTTTTTTTGCATGGCTTTTGGATTTTGTACGAAAAAAAAAACTAGTTAATAGCGAGTCAGACTCGCACAACGAGTGAATACCACCGTATCTTTACCCTGCAGTATTTGTATAGTATGCCCTAGGGTATATTGCATGCGGAAAGACAGTTTTATGAGGTTTGAAACAAACAAAAACAGAAACTATCAACTAGTATGTATGTATTTGTAAAACAGAGATCAGGCTAGTCTTGTACTATGCGCAATGCGCATGCGTAAAGCGTAAGACACAATCCATAAACCACGTCTGTTTTCAATATAAGGGTCTTAATTTATTATTTAGACCTTTAGATTTGTGGTTCTACTGCTCAAATAAAGCAACTTTCTCTATAGAACCAAAAAAAAACACTTTACCGCAGCGGACATTAGTTTGTATGGAGAAGAAGTGTTTTTTTAAGATTTTGATGTTGATCCTAAAGTAAAAGTTATATTTGAGCTTATCTAAACTTAATTTACTTCTAGGCGGTGATTTTACTAGACTTAATCTTAAGTTAGTTTGACGAATTTTATTGTTGATAATTGTTTTTTTTTTTTTTTAATTTGTGCAATCTTTTTTTAAGTTCAACCTTACTAAAAATAATAAGCCCGTTTATTTTATTACACCAAAAATAATATCAGACCCCTAGTATTGGTTCAAAGTTCAAAAAGCTAGAGATGAAACAGAACCAGTTTCAACAAAACAAGTTGTTCCTGTGCATTAAACCAGATGGCAGCCCCTAGCCGGTCAGGGAAACAATATTAAAATTATGTATTACAAGGACATTTGCCTCTATTGACAATAGAACTTGTATCGAGTCTCCTGACCTGAAGGGCTCGATTGAAATTCGAAAGCACCCTTTTGCCTGTTGCTGTCACAGGAAATAAGTAAGTTAGTATTAGTTTTTTTTTTTGCTGCAAACACTACATCGAGTCGTTAAATACAGGGACAAGTATGCACAGTAAACTAGCGCGGCTACATAAAAAAAAATTAGGACATTTTGAATTTTGCAGGCACCCTTTAATAGGTTTAAGACGGGCCTGTCCATGTTGATAAAAATTACCTTATTAAAACAAAAAATATTAATAAAAGTGTGTAAGTGAATACGAAGCGTATAGAAAATATAATTCATTACAAGCTTTATTTTTTGAATTATATTCAAAGCTGCTATGAATTAGTGTACGCTGATAACTTCATCGGATAAGATAAAACAAATTAGCCGTAAAAGGACTCAAATTAAACAAATCTTTTTATCTGTGCGCTCAGAGATAATGTATTTGTGTATTTTTGGAAGCATGATGGATCCATACAAATTGAGTTATCTAAGTACGTTAACTATGTTTAAAGAAGCAAATCCCTGAAAATCAACATTCTAAATGGAAATAAATATAATAATTATTATAATATAGCCTTTTGGGCACCTTTCCTACAAACAGCGATCTAAGTCAGATATTTTATTTATAAGTTTCTTTCTTATTAATAAAATATCTGACTGCGTTAATATAAACAGTTTAGGTTATGAATATGTACATAATAATTAGGTTTTTATTTTATTTTTAATGTTAATAGTTTTTTAATGTGTTTGGTAAAATGAAATACTTAATAAAGATAGTGTTACTTACCTAACCCGGTTAATATATTACTAAGTCAATAAATTCTTTTATTATAATTTTGCGTAAATAAGTCTGGATTTGAATAAAACCCACTTTAAAAGTACACAGATTTTATAAGCCTTTCAATACAATCAAACAGTAATAAATAATACTTGGCTTAAAAAAATGAGTCAATACGGCAAAAGAAAACAATGTCAAATAGTGGGAGTAACAATTCAGCAATAAACACAGTCATTCCATTTTACCAGGCATTATTGTACTATCCACGCAATTAGTAAGAGTACCTATTGTCATGAATAGTGACATGATTACCTGTCGCTGGCGAGAAAGTATGTATAGAATACGAAGAAATAGGATTTTCGGAGAAATGCGTAGGACTCTCGTGACTAGGGTAAGTCGAAAAATGGGCCATGTGATGTTTTATACATCATTGGATAGCTTTTCTTGGCGCGGTTAAAACGTTACATGGTAATTTTTCGACTTTCGGTATTATTTTTTAGGCGACGATATGCTCTAATATTAGAGCATTACATATTATAGAAATTAGCATTTAGCAATATCTAATTTGGAGTGGTCTGATTTTGACAATTTACGTAATACCTATAGGCATAATTATCTATTTTAGGCCTATACGATTAGGAGAACCGTACGTCCAAAGGTTACTGTACATTACGAGTCTAAAGTTATTTGGACTTAGTATTGAGGGTTGTGCTTGTGATGTCTGTAATTTCTGAACTACAAAACCATGTTAATATGTAACTTCGTTACGTTGCGTCTACATTCGTGAATGCTCGATATCCAGAGCTTGGTTATAGTGCAAGTGTGGTTTTGACTTATGCAGATCAGTTCTCTTTCTAGATATATTTTTTTACTGGTGTGGCTGTAGTCCATGAACTCACCGAGAGGGGTTCCCTCCCGCATAACTGGGACTATTTGAGAAAATGTGTCAGAAAAGTGCCATTTTTGCGAAAAAAAGAAGCCAAAACAAAAGAGAGAGGCTTTTAAGTTTATCGTGTGTCTGATAATATCATAATTTGCAAACGGCACGATAACAGTATGGTAACATTATGTTCCAATGCAATGGTGTCCATCCTGTCCACAAACTGAACGTTATTCTCAGCAACAAAAAATGAAAATATCTGTTATTTACCCTATCTTATTCGGCAATACAATAAGAACATGGGTGGAGTAAATTAATCGGGCCAAAATATATCTTCACTACAAACTAGGATTAGAGGAAAAAAGTGTTATACCTCTGATTCTCATTTGCATTTTCATGTCTGTAAAAATGCTTGATTGCTCTACACACGGTGAAAATGTGGAAACTTTTTTAGTATTTTCTTTTTATTACTAAACTTTCAATGTCGTATCAGGGGCGTGCATTCCATATAGGCTATTATGCAGAGCCTACCTTCATAAAAAACCGACAGCTAACCATAATGATTAATTACGTATTCAACAATAAACAATAAATATTCTGTAACCATTTTGTCGTCTACCTGTACTTATTCCTTACTAAAGCGCGCAAATCGTTTCTGTGCAATTTAACCAATGTTAGGCTGCCGCGAGATCGCCTACTGTTTGACGCAAACTTACTCAATTTTCACTCACAGCCTACCCCCATCTGAAACCAATGCACGCCCCTGTGTCGTATTCCAATTTCAATTATTGATGATAATAAACAGCGCAAAAAACCAGGACCTAGTCGGCCATTCAATAACTAAACTCTCGATATGACGGTAACGAACACTACATCACTAAGCAGGAAAAAAGAATGTCACAGACAACTAAAAGGTGTGTCAAGTGTTATATTAGGGTTCATGTGGAATGTTTTATTGTGTATCGAACAAAAAAGTGTTTATAAACATTTGAAAAAAAACTAGTATTTTTTTTCATACCTGTATTTTTATGAAGGTACTGTACCTTATGGAATATTGACTACAATATTCACACTCATTTTAAAATCTAAGAGAGCAACGTTTTGGAAAATTTCAAGTTGATATGGGTATCATTTTCATGTTCTTCATTTATAAAACTTGTCACTATATAAAAATAAAGTAGCGTATAATTGCTTATTTAAAAAATAACAATAAAATAACGAATTTTTAGGGAGCTAATTACGAATAATAATGAATTAACTTAAAAAAAGTAAAGGTGTGGTCTTAGCCTTTTTAAAATTCACCCAAGGGAAATCCTTTGAGAATTTAATCGTACTGTATTTGGTCGAGAAGCACTTGGAATTTTTATGAAACAGCTGTTTTTTTTTTTTCGATAAACCTTTGGTCCCACCCAGCGTAGCGAAGAAAGTAGGAAGTGTCGTATTATGGCGGCGTTACTTGTCATACCGCTCGTTCTTTTACTGGTCCTGTCTGGCGATGATACATACTAACTTGAATTGAATCATTCTGTCTGTTGTTAAAAACCACATCAAAATCTGTTACGTAGTTTAAAAGTAGATCTTTTAAACTACTTCATATACAGAAGCGGCACGTAGCCGCCGACGAGTCGACGGCAGCCGTTGGCATAGGTATATTGAGAGTTCGATGCAGCCGCTGTCGGCACTTTTTGTACAGGAGCCAGTTGCAAAATATATTCCGAAAAAGAAACACTGTTGTTTTTACGCTGTCGCGTCGTGGTCGAACAAGAAAAATACGTTCACTGTGGGTCAAAGAAACATATTTTACACATCCACTTTTACGGACAAAGGGATATATTTTTTTAAACTATTTTCGAATTTAATTGCTTTTTTTAACAAACAAAAGTCGTCGACATAGCCCAATGGATAGCAAGCTGAAGTGGCAGTAGGCAGGGCACATAGTACGTAGAACAAAAGGCTAATGGGGCAGAAAGGTTTTTGAAATTGCAGCCATCGCCACTTATCGGCGGCAGCCGTTGCCACGCCGACGCCGATTGATGGCGACCGTTGACTGTGCCGTCGGCTACGTGCCGCTCGTGTATATGAAACCGGAGACGGAGACAGACGGAGGAAGGACTTTGTTTTATTCTATGTATAGATATTAGCTGCCGAGTTCAATTCCCGGTTCGGGTCAATTAGAAAATAATCCCCTAAATTTGCTCGAATCTGGATTTGAACGTAATTTTAGGTTAACTTTTTAGGCATTAAGTTTACGCGAATAAAGTCCCGGGACCAGATTTAGTGGCGTGGCGTGAACTACAAGAGCCACCTAGCCAAGATTAAGGGTTAATTTGATGATGACGACTAGTACTAGAAAGACACATAGTTACTTACAGCAAGTCCTCTCTTTCTTGAGACAGGGTTGTTGTAGTTGTTGGAAACTATCTGCACAGTTGGTATAGCCCCGTCTGGGGAAGACAATATGGCAGGCCCTCTAGTCCGTTGTGGTGACTGCTTTGGTCTCCCTCCGAACAGGAACATTGCAATACATTTATCTCTGAAAAGAAAAGAATTTTGTTAGGTTATAAATCCTTAACAGGCAACAATTGTTTCCTTAACCTATGAACAGGCAGTGGGAACATTGTTCTCACCATCTTTAGAACCTTAATCACGCTATACGCTCGAAAATTTATGTTTTTCTTCAACAGGTTAGGCTAGTAAGGTTAAGTTAAAAACATTAGTTTTAGATAGAAAAATAAGATTCGGTCGTAGCAAAATTTGCGGCTTGTTACAAAATGTTTGAATCTGATCTACTTTAGATTGCACTGTCAATTTAGTAATGTAGTTTTTTTTAGATATCGATGACGGTTTTACGAAAGTTATTGTACATGAGCTCTTAAACGACTACAGACAGGCTCTAAGAAACGTCATGTAACATTCGCGGCCAGCATGTTTTGTTGTCAGTCATGTGCCAATTTCTGTGTCACACCATAGTGACTGCAGGAATGCTCGCTTTGTAATAATTACATTATATTACGCCCCGATATGCGCCCACTGTGTCTTTAACGACACACCAACTTAGAAAAAGAAAAAGAAAAATATACTACCTCTAATGCATATTATTTAGTGCATGTGTGTATGGATACTACTCAATCTGAACGAGATAATTTAAAAAACTGGAGCATTATGATAAGAAGGAAGTTCAAGACTCCAAAATTATCATCGTCATCACCAGCAGCCTCTAGGAATCCACTCAATAATAAGCATAATACTTATTGATTCCGTATATAGACCCTCTTCCTGGTACTTATACACGTCCTAAAATATAGCATAGCCCTCCAACCGCTTCGGGACTACATTTTGGCTGGTGCTGAGAAGAAACAGCGTAACGAACTCAGTCATCTTTGTCAGCTTTTTTTACAGGAAATACAGTTAGACATGTAGTAAGTGCAAGATAAGCAGTTTAAGTCCATGCACTCTTGTCGTTTAAATAAATAATCATCTATTTTATACATGGGGCACACTAAAAGTTTTGTACTTCTAGCTAATCGGAACTATTTGAATTTCGAATGTTATATTTTTTTAAACGTTGCAACCTTCTTAGTAATAAAAAAAAAACAATTGGCGGGAAATGATTTGTCAATTGTTTTTTATCACACATCAAATTTCTACGTACGCAACGAAAATGGAATTAAGTCGAAAAGATTTTAGAGCGATGATTTTTTAAGATTTTAAAAGTTCTCTCTCTCCGCAAGACTGTGCCGCTCGTCTTCAAAATGCTTTTGGGAGAGAAGCACCTTCTTTGAGCACCGTGAGGCAATGGTTAGCTGAATTTGAGAGAGGTCGAGTTTCTTTACATGACGAATTTCGTGAAGGGCGGCCTTAAACTGCCGTCAACGAAAATAATGTGGCTACTGTTAAGCGGCTAATTTAAGAAACCCGCGGATTACCTATGAGACAATTCGTGGACTATTGGTGATTGGTATGAGCCAAATTCAGAAAATTTTTACACGAAGAATTGAAAGTTCGGAAACTTTGCTGTCGTTGGATCCCTCATGAACTGACAGCTGAGCAGAAGCGGGCTCTTGTGAATGGGTGTTAGAAAATGAGAACAGGCCAAAAAAAGTGAGGCAGGCGAGAAACGTTGATAAAAAATCGCGTTCGCGTTTTTTTTCTCAGCTACGGGTCCCATCTGTACAAGTGTAATTCCACTTGAAGATCAAAAGAGTGTTAATGCCGAGTGGTATTCTACCATTTGTTTATCCAGCAGGGTATTAGAAAAAGTTCGCGAAAGACGACCCAAAAGCCGCGTTCTCCTACATCATGACAACGCTTCTTCACACACGGCCAACAAAACAAAGTCATTTTTAGCTTCCGAAAAAGTACAACTCGTCACCCATCCTGCACATAGCCCCGACCTAGCACCCTGTGAGTTCTGTATTTTCCCCAAAATCAAAGATTTGATGAGAGGTTTTACTTTTACCGACTCCGAAGAGGCAGTGATAGCATTCAATCGGCACGTAGAAAACTTGACTTCAGATCTGTGGTCCTTCTGTTTAAAAAAATGGTTCGATCGCATGAAAAAATACAAACATTCCAATACTTATATAAAGCTTTAGTAGATCTGGCATCGGACTGCAGTACCACCTAGGTCTAGAGTCTAGACCGATCAACAAACGCTAGGCATATATACTCCTCTGTATTCTGTACAATCTGGCGAGAGTATGGATTTGATTGCTCAGGAGGCTGGAAGTCTTTAAACCTGCGTGCAAGACGATAAGTACCCTGAAAAACAGCTTGTATACGGGGCTCAAGAACAAAATAAATCTATAGATTATATATTAATAAAAAAATTATTAAAAATCAAAATCAAAACCTTTAATTTAGGCAAATTAACCCACTTGGTTAGCAACAATTTACTTAAAACTATGTTAGTAATTTACAACAATAAACAATATTTATTTAATTTAGATGCACAACAACAACAACAAAACGGCCAATCAGGCAGTCAATGGCCGCTGTTCAGCAGTGGACGTCCAATGGCTTTATCGTCTTTATTGAAGAAGACAACCACCAAGTTCTTCACGTTTTAGGCGTAGTACTCTGTACTACATACCTGAAGGAATTCAACCCATAAGCAAATTAAGCAATTGCTTAGAGTATCACATGTTAGCGGGCACCAAGAACAGCACCAAAAATATTGTTTATTTATGGATAGGGGGCACCACAGGCGTAGATTCCTTAGGGCATCAAGTAGTCTTAATCCGGCACTGTCCATCGGCCGTCAGTTTTACGTGCTATGTGGCCCGCCTAGTGCCACTAGCTTGCTAATTCGTTGGGCTATTCAGCGACTTTTATTCATTTACTGACTGATGATCTTTATTTCTGATTCGATCTCGCAAAAAAACACAGTTCATAGTCCTTTCCAAAGCAAGCTATGCAACATTAAGCTTTCTTATAAGACCCATAGTGAAAGGCCACGTTTTAGTGCCTAAGTCGTCACTGGTAACACACACTGGTTGTAGACTTTCGTCTTTAGGCACTGAGGTATTTTGGAAAACGTTGTGTAGTTTACCGAAAGCTGCCCAATCGAGTTGGATTCGACAATTGATCTAATCAAAATTGGACCCACCAACTGGGTAACTTGTCCTAGGTAGACATATTTGGCTATTTTGAGAGTAGAGCTGAACCGATACTGGGTAGAATGCAACATGGGCATTCGACATAACCTTCGTTTTGTCCCTGTTCATCCAAAAGTATACCTTTGGGAATCACGACTAAGGCCTTCGAGCATTGTGCCGAGGTTTTCGAGCAATTCTGCCATGACCACAATAACGTCAGCAAACCGAAGGTGACTGATGTACTCGCCATTAATGTTGGTGCTGAATCCTTTTCTTGAAAGTATTTACCCAAGTTCTGTGAACAGTTTCGAAGATATAACGTCTTCTCGCCTTACTCCTCGCTGCAAAAGAATCGCCATCGTGCTTTGCTCCTGTACTAGGACAGACATGGTTCACATGGTGTCGTAATAATATGAATACTTCAGCACCTTGATGTACCGATAGTCAATATGGCACCTCTTGAGAGATTGAAGCACTGCCCCGGAATCGATCAAATCAAAGGCCTTCTCATGGTCCACGAACGCCAAGCATAGTGGCATTTATACTCTTCGGGTTTCTGTATAACTTGCCGCAGCATTAAGTAAGTGTTTATGGTATTAAATCCATTTCGGAAACCAGCCGGTTAAGGGCCCCGATAGTGATTAAACCTACGCGCGACTATTTGTGATGCGTCTCAAAAACTGCTTGAAGACATGGCTACACATTACTCCTGTTCTATGCTCCGGCGTTATGTCCTCGAACAAGATGGAGTTGAAGAGTCTTTGAAGGACTTTCAGTATCGGTGTTCCACCCGCATTCAGAAGCTCTGAGGTGATTTCGTCATCAACCAGCGACTTATTGTTCCTAATTTGTTTGAGGGCGATCCTAATCCCGAATAGCCTGATGTCCGGGATATTCTTGTTAAAGTGACAGTTCAGTTTACCTCTTAGATCTTATAAAAAAATGTATAAGCCAGATTTTAGAAAATTCTCTGCGCCAAAATTATCATCGCAATTTTATCAAATCCTCCGCGTCGAAATTACGATGAAAACGCGTCGCGCACTCGTCTAGTGCATATATTTCTAAAAAAAGTTAATTTAATATACAAAATAATTAAAACTAACCACCCCAATCATTTCATCACCCATTCAATTTACACGGTATCTAAAGTTGATAAGAAGTGGACTTTTCAATCGGAAATACAATAACTATGGCTATGTTATACCGACCCATATATAATAGGTTCCCATTTGTGCTATTATCGAAGGTTTTTTTTTTCGGACGGTAATAGTGTCGGTAGCAGTCTTTGCTTTTACGTTATACCGACCTACAAATTTAAGTTAATTGCGTTACATAAATTACTAAAGTGGAAACAATAATGTCTATTCTGACATTAATAAGACGCAGTAATTTTTTTCAAAAAAGCTAATATTTATGCTATGAAAAAAGTCCTGTATGTTTCGATGCTTTAAAAAAATAATGTTCTTATGCTTGATATTTCTTGCTGAAAATTAAGATTCCTAGCCGAAAAACTGTACCACGGAAATGACTCAAAACTATCTTTAAATATTTGAAAGTATTATGGCACTGTTTTTAACGGCAAAACTTACTGTATTCTAGAATAAAATAAAAAAAACTCAGGTTTTACTTATTGCTATTACCGCGGGAACCGCGGTAAATAGCAGCAGCTGTAAAATCCTGGATGCTATCATCGCGTCATTCTATTTATCGACTTTATTAAAAGGAAACATATTAAAATACAAGAAACGTGCGTCATTTATATTCGGAAGATACTAAGTAACGATTTTATTAAATAGGCGTTGGCATAAATATCATAAAATGTTTAAAAAACTCATTAAGAAAAAAATTAATATCCTTACGTTGGGCAAGAACACTCCCAGTACAAAAAGTACTCGCTGCGCGGGCGGCGCTCAAACTGATTGTTTTTTGTGGGGTAGCCAAAGTGAAACCAAATTTTGGTATAGACGATACGGTTGAGGAAAAAATAATCTTTATTACTGTGTTTTCATTTTTATAAAAGTACCTACACTTGTTTCATAGTTAAATTCAACAAAATATAATATACCTCGTTAATATATGCAGATTTTGGGGGGGTCGTTAATACCTGCATTTACCTTAATAGCCCAACGGATTAGCAAGCTGAAGTGGCAAGTGAAAATACCGAAAACAAATTATGACGTTATACTGCGTTGCAGTCTTAAGCAGAGTACGTCAAAATTTGTTACTATCTTGCAGTTATTATTACTAATCTAGTTAGATGGAACGCTCGTATTCAGTAGCCTTCAGCGACAATCAAATATGCTTGAATTTATTTTGACAGCAGCTAGTCCAGGTTATTACAGGTCAGTATCTCGTAATGCTGTAGTGAGTACGCAATCATACAATATTACTAATAAATTACTGTACTTAAGGGAATTGGCTTGTTAAGTTCATTCATTTTCAAGCGCGGTTTTGATAAAACACTAGGTACGTGTTCCAATCCATCTAAGTATGCGCATGAAGCAAGGACTCTTTCTGATGGAAATAGAGAAATAATTATATGGTTCAATAGAAAGATTGTATTTTGAAACCAACATTTTAAGTCTCAAAACACACTTCCTTATACTAAATGACCGGTCAGCTGATTTTAAGGGCTAGTGTTTTTTTGAAATTTTAATAACGTAATTTTTCTAAGAAAGAGCTGTAATGTCACTAAAAATTTTTCGTTTTTTTAACGTTTAATTTCCGTTTAGGGGGTGATTCTATTGCTCAAATACAACCACTTTTACAATGCGATCAACATCGAACTCTCAAAAAAAAAAAACAATTACCCTTCATACAACCTCAACGGCGTCAGCTGGTCGGGCGGCTAAATGTGGGGAAGTAAATTTTATTGGGCTCATGGAAAAAGTTGCTGCAGTATTTGAGCAATAGAATCAGCCCTCAGAATGAAGTTACAGAATAAATTAGGACCTTAAACTAATGACACTAGTTCAAGTCTAGTTGTGGCATAGAAAGATTTTTAAGTGTGTTTGTAAAAGTTATTAGTTAATTATAGTGAGATCAACTTTGTTTAAGCTAATTACATCATTTTATTTTATCTTGCCTCGGAAAACACGCTTATTTACGAGGGTAAATCATTAGTCGTACGTCATTCCAATGATAAAACTTCACTGAGATCAGAGCACAGCTGTGAATAAATAAACTCAAATACATGCTAGACAACACTCATTTTGCCACTGTCTCGTAATAAATTAACATAAGTATTATGTTACGAGGTAGGTACCTACAAGACAAAGAGGTCTCGTACTACACCTTGATCAAAACCAATTTAAAAAAAAACGTTTATTTATTTGCTTTTAAGACGAATAACAGCGTCAGGCCGATAAAGAAGGTGCAGTACATACAAGTTAAAGACGACATAAATTTTCCAGAACGGTCAAATATTTCCTCACTTTATTACATTCCGCTTTTCCAATTTAGCAACCAACAGGTTAATGTCTTCCCAAATTGTAAATGTAAGTGCCGTAATCAATTATAATTTGATGGAGTCGGTATCAACCATCGCACATTGTGTTAATTGACCACGCCTTCGCGAAGTTCGACCCTTCACCATTTGCATATAGTAACTTTGCGATATATGGGTAAGTGTCATGTCGTGGCGAATGATGAATGCCACACGTGTGTGTAAAGCAATTAGAAGATTCAGGACGATTACATCACTTTTATTAGAATAATTGATTATCTGGCTTCTTTTAACCGGCAATGGGAAAACATTTCCTACTTTTTATTTGCAAAAACTGTTTAAGGCATATTTATTTCTTATTATTTATCTATATTTGTTATACAAATGCTGTTTGTTTTCTATAAAAAAACAAATGAAACATTTCATTAAGTTATATTTTATTTATCAATACTACAGGCTCTGATGCTCCCTTATCGCTACATCGCTTATGCAAACATATAGTGGTCATTTTTTGGGCCCACTAATTAATTGAGTCTGCAAATAACCACCTGCCTTTTTATTCGTGTTGGAAGCATCGGTCATGTAGAGACTGTAATAGGACTATTGTCCCAGTTACCAATAAAACCAATAAAACCAATTTATTTGCTGACCATGTAGCCTATGGTTGTTCTTGAATGCACATGTATAGTTCAAACAGGGATAATCAACGATTGGTGCCACATTATTCAGCTGTAGTGTTGTCACCAACATAATTACTATCAAATGTTCTCATCAATCACACCAACCATTTAGCTCCAAACTATGCAAAGGTAAGCGATTAGATAACGAATAGATATAGCGCCATCTCACAAAATTTTGAGGTTACAGTTGATTATCATCCGTCTGCAAAACAATACGAGTATCAAAAAAATACGATAAAGTGCTGTATGACATTGTCAGCATGAGAAAAACAAATGTATATTTTTTGTGTAATATTTAGTTTTACAAGAAATATTCAATTTAATTCAATTCATTTATTTACATAAAAATATGCCTTGTGTTTGAATTTATCACTTAATAAAATAATTACAGTAAAACAATAATAATTACAATAAATATTCCAAAATAAATGTCGCTTCATTACTTATATAATTCCAAATTAATGTTAAATCAAAGTGATGTCATATTTACCTTTAATATTGAGTCATTGATAACATTAAAAAATCACGATTGAATTATGCTTCATATGATTCGTCAAGAGAAAGAATAATTTAACAAAAAAACCGGCCGAGTGCGTGTCGGGTCACGCGCAGTGTAGGGTGCCCGTAGGGTAGGGTAGCCCGTTATCACAATATAGAACGATTTTGTTGATTTTTTTATTCAAAGGATTTTGTATTTAGTACAAAATTATTCAACACCCAAGTTCAACGACTATTACTGCTAAAATAATAAAGTTATCTAAACTGCTATAATTTTCCTTCAAAGTTTATGAAATTTCTTGTAAAGTCTCATATTCATCGATATATTTGGCAAAATTCATATGTAGTACTAAAATATACAGGCTTGGGACCGTCAGTGTTTCGAGTGTATTTAAGTGCTCGCGAAAACTCTCGCTGTCATATGCAGACTATAATTGTTCTAACGGCTCTTTTTTGCAAGATACAACATACAATACAACTACTTATAAAAACAAAACCTTATCTTAATACAAAATTTCATACAAAGCCGTTTGCACTAAATAAATGTATATATAAAGTAATAGCTTCTTTTAAATAATTAGATATAATGACATCCATGACTCAGATGGACATGCTCGATGAAGAAACTGCATTCGCCCCTCTCGAGATTTTAATTTAAGTTTTTGTACATAACGTCGCTGCGCTTGATGATCGGACCATAGTGTTATAGACTTCATTATCACATATACTTTATTGAAAATTATTCAGATACAAATTATATTCGCACTTGCTCTAATAATCACGGTAATACATGCTGTGATCAGGTCCGATAGATCATGGTATTCATGGTAGGTACCATCTATCTTGAAGCATAGTCTTGAATATAAAAAAAAAGTACCTACTTACATGCACACTTTTCATCAGTCAGTTCACTTACTCGGTACGTAGTTTATACTTGCCAAGACATTTAAAGGGAATTCAAAATAGCTTTACAACAACGCTATCGCGGTCAAGTGTTACGGCTCAGTCCGCTCACGTCTTTAGTGCTTTAAAACAGATTTATGGTATTAATCGACCTTGCCATATTACGAATTCAGAGGGTAGCACTTTTACTTGTTTTTTTTAAATGAAAGGTCTAATTTATTTCAACTACGACCTAAGCCTGGTTTGTAGTTAGGTTTAGGACTCCGGGCCTCTCCGGACCACCTGTACCATTAGACAGTACCATTGGTACTGATTTATCCCATTAGTACCAGGGAAATAAATACAAGCGTGACACTCGACAATACTTCAATAAAAAACGTGATAGTACAATTGGCACTAGGTACTTTATTTTATTAGTAACCTATATTTTACTGTCTTAATTTTTCTAAAAAAAAATCTAAGAAAGCAGGACGTTTATATCGCCTACAATGAGTTGCATTTGAACATGGTGTAAGTAGGTGTTTCTGTGCAGTACAGATGATTTTCGTTTCTCTTGAATTTTGGGTACTACGGTTCGAAATTCGGAATCGTTTTTAATTACTTTAAGGAAGGCAAAAAGAGTTGTGGGTCGTTTTTTAAAACTGCCGTTGTACGGGCATTCCAGCCTTCGCAAGTATTTGTAGTACGATGTCTCTTTGCAAAGCAAGACCATGTGTTACATTTTGGCATCCAAAACGTTTTAAAATATTTCATGATATTTTTTGAAAAAAATAAATAAAAATTAATAAATAAAATAAATTAATAAATAATTATTAGATTAATTAATAATAATTAAATTGAGTATTATTAATAAATTAAATTTAAAAAAAATAAATTAAGTAATTAATTTAATTAAATTATTAATATTAATTTAATTATTATTTCTTCATAGGCCAAAAACCTCTCGCCTCTTGGGCGGTAATGACCGGCAATAGCACAGTTGGCCGGGATCAGGGAAAAAGAGAAAGAAATCGGCGGACGATGCGGGCGGTATCAAGCACCACCGCCTTCTGCATCTTTGCTGGAAGCGAGCCGCCAACCAATCCCAGTCTTTTCAGGTGTACACCTAAGGTGACTGGGATTAACCCGTTTGCCGATATAACAATTGGTATGATTTCAGTGGACGCCACTTCCCATATTTCGGTAACCTCGTGTACTAGGTCCAAGTACTTGCGTTGCTTTTCGGTCTCGGCCTTCACAAGGTTCTCGTCATGAGGAATAGTGACGTCCACCAAAAACACCTTCGATTGCGCCCGGTCCATCAGCACTATATCAGGCTTATTCGCAAGAATAGTCCTGTCAGTGATGACGGGCCGGTCCCAGTAGAGCCGGATACTGTCACTTTCGAGTACTGGCTCCGGCGAGTACTTATAATAGGGTAGTCTCTGGCTCACGAGACCGTACTTCAGGGCGAGCTCTTGGTGGAGAATTTTGGCTGCTTGATTATGCCTGTGCAGATACTCAGTGTTAGCAAGAGCCGAACAACCCGAAACTACATGACGGAGGGATTCTCCAGGATGGCGACAGGCCCGACAAATGTCCACTGTGCCATCCTTTATGATGTATTTTCGGTAGTTGTTCGTCTTGATAACCTGGTCTTGTATCGCACAAGCAAATCCCTCGGTTTCCCCAAAGAGGTCTCCAAAGCGCAGCCAATGCACGGAAGGTTTTCGGTCCACGTGGGGCTCGTGTAGAGCCTTGAAAAACCGCCCGTGCAGCTCTTTCCCTTTCCATACGGCCTCGCGATCAGAGACACTTAGTATCGCCGGCGACTGCCATGACTCGTTGGCCAGATCAAGAGGGGTGAGTCCTTTATCACATTCTATGAAATCACAATGCATCGTTGTGTCGGTCTTTGCCAGAAAATAGGCTATGAGGCTAGATACCTCGCGGTCGTGCATGGTTTTAGCACTTAAGAGGCCTCGACCACCACACTTCCTCGGGATATACAGCCTCATGACCGACGACCTAGGGTGATGCATTCTATGTAGTGTCATAGTCGTGCGGACCTTCCGATCCAGAGCGTTTAATTCAGAGTCCATCTGAGTATGCCAAAGGTGTATAAGAGAATAGGCATAACCCATCCGTTATAGGCTTTGACCTTATTGACCCCCGACAAAGAACTATTGTAAGGCGGTCGAAGAAGGCTTCACCAACAGACTGTTTTATGTCCGATTCCCTCACACCTATATTCTGTGACATACCCAGATACCGGTATGTATCAGTTTCGGAAAATGTTTGCAATTGGACGACACCAAGGTCAACCTCCTGCGACCGAGTTATCTTCCCCCTCGACACATGGATAACCGCACACTTATCAACCCCCAACTGCATTCTGATGGAGCCACTAAAATCAACAACGATGTTTAGTAACTCCCTCAGCTTTGGAGCCGTTGGGGCCAACAGCTTAAGGTCATCCATGTAAAAAAGGTGCGATACCCGATCATTTCCTCTCCGAAACTGAAATCCCGTCCCTGAATTCTCCGGCAATCTGCTTAGAGGGTTCAGGGCAAGGCAAAACCAAAGTGGACTCAGACAATCGCCCTGGTATATACCCCTCCTAATAATTATTCGGTCTTCCACATCCGCCATTCTCTCGCCCTGGAGACTTAGCATTGTACTCCATTGCTCCATACATTGCCCGAGGAAGTGTCGAACTGTATAATCAATTTTATACAGCTCGAGGACCCTCTTCAGCCACATGGCTGAAGAGGGTCCTCGAGCTGTAGCTTCGTGGGGGACTGAGTCAAATACTTTTTTGTAGTCAATCCAGGCAGCAGAGAAGTTTCGACGATTGCGTTTGACCAGTTGGCTAGCGACAGTATCTATGAGGAGGAGCTCCTTTGAACCGCGACTACCTGCCCGACATCCATTCTGAGCGTCAGACATTAGACGATTCGCGTCTATATGATCACGAATTTTGGCGCTCAGAATGGATGTAAGTGCCTTATAGATGGTAGGCAGACACGTTATCGGGCGATATTTACTTGGGTCAGCGGTGTTTGGTGTTTTAGGAGCTAGGTGAGTGACCCCAGTAGTGAGAAAGTTCGGGAGAGCTCTGATCTCAAGCGCTTCCTGAAATTGGCGGGCCAAGGTAGCGTGGCATACCGAGAACCCTTTTAGCCAGTAACTCTGCAGGCCATCTAGTCCCGGACTTTTTCAGTTCGGGGCTCTACGTACTGCAGTGGCTACGTCCTCATCGGTGATGAAGACAGGGTTCATCGGGGGTACCGATGCACACGCCTCCTCTATCGCGCCAATCCAGGGTCCTTCGCTGTGCTCCACCGGTGTTGACCATAGACTACGCCAAAAGTCTACGACGTCGGCCTTGTTCGGTCTTTCACCGGTGTTGCGAGGTTCAGAACTCTCCAAAAGTTTGTAGAACTTTCTCTGATCACTCCCGAAGAGGCGATTCTGCTCGTATCTCTCAACCCTTTCGGAGTACCTTCTAATACGCTTCGCCCACGCAGCGATCTTCTGCTTCAGCTCGTCGATGCGCTCCGTCAGTCGAGTAAACTCTGGGTTAGCCAAATTAATGTTCATCCCAGAAAACTCCCTCCTGACAAAGCGCACAATCCTTGGCCTGGTATTGCCCGAGCGGAAGCATGTCAGTTTGCCAATGAGGACTCTGGCTTGCTCGATACGTTGTTTGATTCTCCTCTTCCAGGCTGGCACAGTATTACTCCTGCGAGTAGTACGTGCAACACTCGGAATTGGTGCAACTCTGATTCCAGTGAAACGGCACACCGTCATTGCTGCACTGAAGAGAATCGTACTGGTATCAGCCAGGCCAGAGCTACTCTCCAAATACTGGGGCAGCATCTGGTTTACGGCCTCAACGACATCCCGGATCCGAACGCTGAGTGGTAGTCTCGGAAGCCTAGGTCTCTCTTCCAGGGGAGTATTACTGTACTCCAAAATCGTCTCCTCTAAAATCCCCCTCATTCGCTCTAAGTCCTGGGCGACTATTTCCGACGCGCCAACAGCCTCCACTGGCTCGTCATCGACCACCACATTCTCGCCGCCAGAAGGCGCAGGAGTGGCAGTCTGCTCAGTGGATGCGGGTGGCGCGCAGGAAACAGCCTCGCTTCGCAATTGTTCGAGCTCAGTGGTGCTAAAGATATTAGAACGCAATATCCACCGAGCTCTATCCGACAGGTTTTGTTCGGCGACAGACAAAGTTGGCTCCAGCTGCAGAAATGCGCGATGCATCCGTGCTCGATAGCCTGTCCTACCGGTTTCTCCCCCTGTCGCTCCGTAGTAAGCGCGCATGAGGTTCGCATTCATTGTTTGATTCCACCTCATGCGCCTTGTACCTCCAGTGGCGGGCACCAATTGCTGGGGCTGGGAAGCCCCTGCTGGTGCCAAGCGCACTGAAGGTGATGATGGCGGTGACCAGGCAGGTGGTTGGCCCAGTCGGGAAGTGCTAGCGGCCCGCATGCTGCCACGTCCAGCGCCAGCTCCAGACGCGCCCCGGCGATGACCCCCAGGCAGCGGCCCTATACGCTCTCTGTTTTCCTCCATCATCATTTGGCAGTGAGCAAGATACCATCGGGGTCTTGCTCATTCCCCCCGAGGTAGCCGTTATGGACCCATTTCCCTGGGTAGCGCGACTGGCGCCGGCTCTCGCACCAGTCGCTGGACTGCGCTGGTTGAGCAACTATCTGTCACTTAGTTACTCAACCAGTGGGCGATGGGGTCGTCACTTCCCGACGCCTATTAATTAATTATTATTATTATTATTAAATTAAAATTCAATAGATAAATTAATTATTATTAATTTTATTTAAATATAAAAAATAATATTATTAATAATATGCGGCCAGCAAACAATAAAATATCAATAAGATGGATGTTGTTTTACAGTTGTACTAGTAGGATAAATCAGTGCCATTTGTAACATCAAATGGCACTGACTAATAGTACAGGTGGTCCACCGGGATATTTTGGTATCATTTGTACAATCAATTGTACTAGTGGGATAAATCAGTACCATTTGTACCACCAATGGTACTGTCTAATGATTATGGTACAGGTGGTCCGGAGGGCTCCGATCTTAGAAATCTATACAGGATTAAAATGTTACTGTGATGAGCTCTTGTAAAAATAACAATAAAGACTAGATTAAAATAATGACTAAAGTATAGCTAACGAATTACAAATATTGACAAATTAGACATATTCGGAACTAAAACGAAAAAAAAGATAGACATGTTTTATACAACTACAGATGAGCCATCAATTTAAAAAGTACAATAACATTACCGAGACATATTGTGCGTATCAACATTTCAAATTGGTTGGTTATTATTTAGATATTAAAACCATGTACCTATCGGGGGGCACGGCAGTGCCCCCGCCAAGTTAAGCGCGAAGCAAACACTGCCGTACCATCCTTTACTGGAACCATTTCGCCGCATTTTCAGGCCCCTATTTGAGAACCTCTGGATAAGACCAGAACGCAGAAATTTTTGTCATCTAGTAAGCTATAATCACATACTTAAAATCCAAAATGTCTAGTCTGTAGTTCCGAAGTTAAGCGAAAGCAAAGTTTCGCATTTATGACACTCACTCACTCACTCACTCATGATCATCAGAATAGAACTAGTACTTCCCATAAACTGAGAAAGCTGAAATTTGGTACAGAGTTAGGGTTTAATGGCCACATAAACGGAAAACTATAAAAACTAGGATAATCGAAGATCTGGAGTACCTGGTGACCCTGATCAGAAAACACAAGAGCCCAACCAAACTATTAGAAGAGATCGACATACCGCCTTTACAAAAAATATTCAACTTGGTGGGCCGCTTCATTTGAAATCGTCAAAAATCGAAGGTCTGAAGTATCTGATGAAGAACCCAGCTGGTCTCTGGATGGTATTAGAGATATGGTAATGCCCCCTTCTACTATTGGTACATAAAAAAAATCGACTGTCATTGCAAAAATCCAACGTAGTGGGACACATTTTCTAATTTAATCTAGCCTATAGCGTCCCACTGCTGGGCGAATGCCTCCCCTTCTGCTTTTAATACGCATATAAATAAAATTAAAGGAAAACTCTGGATAAGACTAGACTGGCTTTTATACTTATACTTACAAGTTTACAAGAAGAAATAGTCGAATGATTAACTTTACTCTACTCGAATATCTTACACAAATTAAATAACAGACAGATTGCGACAGATTGGTGCAACGGTGTCCTGAAGCACCTGGTTTTGTACCCTTCAACGGCCAAGTCACACAACATTAAGTATAATAATAAAGAAATCGCAATAAGGAACCTTAGACTTGGCACGACTTTGTCTAGATTTCATTACTTTTTAGAGATAACAAGCAGCTCCATCGAGACTTGGCTAGTTTTTTACAGAATGTTTTTGGTGGGATATCTTTTTGTAAGAAGGCCGTAATTTTCAACAATATTTACATACATTATACAAGCTGTCCTGAAATTTAAAGATAACCTTGTAACCACATATTTTATACTACATACATAATATACAATTTTTATTCTATGACTTTTGCAAAGGAAAGGGCCGACTCGTCATACATTGTTTGCCCTAAAAGAAAAAGTCTATGCGTCACAATCAAACTTGAATTTCTGGGTTCATTTTTCAGTCATCCATAACAAAAGATAGAAATCTTAGCTGTAGATAGTAGGGTTTTTAAAGTTATAAGGCTTTTTAAAGCAGAGGCCACCAAATTTTAAACTTTAATCTCTTGTCTTAAGGTCCAAAACCAATGAATCTTTCATCATTTTTATAAAGTTAAAAGACATGTAGTGTTACGCTTTTTAACATATATGTGTGTTTCTGTGCCTTTTAACACCATGTGTTTATAACTTAACACTAGTCAGATTACTAAAATATAATTGTTTTAGGTGTAATATTGAATGTAGTTTTGCGAAATTACAAATTATTTATTAAAACGATTTGGGTCATTAAATAAAATACGAGCACAACAAGGACTGTATATAATAAAATCTATCTATCAAAATTTTCTATCAAAACTGTCTATAAGTTGATAAAACTTTTCTCTAAGTTGGCAATGGCAAAGTTGGCCTTTGAGGTCTTATTTCTTGTTGCTGTGGTACAAATGCGGGTAGCAGTGGAGAAGATGGCGGATGTAGAATGTTTTTAACTACTTGAAGACCTCACCTCACTCACCACTTACTGTCTTCCTGCAGATAAGTAATAAATTCAAGTATTAATAATAAGGTATCTAACAAGAACAAGGCACAACTGTCAAAACAATGTTTTACCTGGTAAACCCCGCTTAAATTCATGTTTTTCTCAATAAAACATGATAAATAATCAATTCTTTATTTGTTTGAAAACACGTTGCATAAAAGTGGAACCATTTAACATTTTTGCATATGACAGGAAACAGCCAAAAGGAAGTAAAGCGGCCGGACTAATAGGTAACCCCAAAGATTTTTGACGATGTGTCTATTGACACTAGATACCTAATACGCGCGCAAAATTTGAAGCAACTAAATTGGAGCCGCAGCAGGCTCCAAACGCCTGACAACTCCGAAGTGTTAAATGTCAATCCGCTCGGAACGCGTCTCTTAGAAAAAAAAAAATTGACGAGATGTGCTATTAAATGATGTCAATAAACATTGGATAAATATAAAAACTCTGATAACTTCACTTTTCACTTACAAGCTATCAATATTATTTAGTATTTCGACCATAAAAGCTAATAAAATTAATCGCTATATTTTACATTTTGTAAAAGGTTAGTGTTGCCAATTAAGGAAATTATTTTCTCATTTTATTTTTACATTTTGTCCCTGTTGATTAATTTTTAAAGTAATAACTGATATTTTTGTCTGTGATAAGTAGGTGCAGTGTAATTTAAATATTATACATACTTGAAAATATATTAGTATAAAGTTAAAAAGCTCAAATGAACATCACTTGTTAAAATCAAAACATTCACATCTTTTTGTTTTAAGGATTCCACAACAGTAAAATAGTAAAAAAATATTTACATCGTGCACATGACAATCTAGATGTAGGCATTGTTTTTATTTAATTTTCCCCAAGTTTGGGGAGAACTACTATTATGTGCAACCCTCTTTTATAGTGATGTGCGTGTGTCTCTGTGTAAACAAACTGTGAAGTTGCTTCAAATTTAGAATCCCCGTAGGTAACTATCCTTCTATGGTATTCTATGACTAAAACGGCGATAAAAGACAAAAATATTACAAAGACGCAAACGTATTTAACACAACCAAATAAAACAAATATTTTTATTGTTTATATTCCTTGTGACATCTTGACATATTTGACATGAGAAACATTTAAAATTACTTTTTAATAAAATGCCGAATATTGTTCATTAAACCAAAAAGTCTTGTTGCCAGACCCGTATATACTAGAATTACAAAAGTTGTTTTTGACATTTGAGTTATTGACGTAAATAGGAAATTAATACAGATCCTTACATTTCTTTTTTAAACTTAGTTTCAAACCCCGCTAGATAGGAGGTAATTAATCTTATATTTATGTATTATAATTCAAATGCTTTTTTTACAAAGCCATTATGTCAGCACCTCGATTCAGAACCCTACGGTTTCTGAACTCTGTTATCAACCGATTCGGTCAGAAATCAGTCGATTTCTAATAATTTCAATTCGCAATAACCGTAACATTGATCAACTTGACATATTTCATACCGAAACGAAATAACCTCACACACGTGCGATTGCAAGTACTTCTCGACCCGCAAATAATATTAACGCTATTCACAACACAGATATCGGACAAGAAAATCCTAACGTCCGATTGAATTCTGTCAGAAAATAACGAGTGGTACCAACCACCCGATACCTTCATAATATTGTAAAAAATATATTTTAGATTGCTAAACACGCATTTTAAGGTCTCTGCGGGATGCATCACATCCTTTTTAAGTTCTGCTCCTAGAAAAAACTGAATGTTGTTTGAATTTAAAATTTACATTGGCACGTCAAATATCAAATGACAATTCAGTGGCAACTGCCTGTCACTCAGTAAACATTTACAAGCATGTTTTTTCTGAAAGTGTTAAGTACATACTTGTTGGTTAAATATTTTTTCGTTTTTTAAAATTAAAATTACATATGATTGATAGAAAAATTATTACTCGTATTGAGGTTTTTAAATAATGTATACAGGTGGTGGACAGAGCTCAAGTTTTAAGTCCATCAAATGCGCTCAAGGATTATGAAAAAGTGGAGGAATTTATATACTTGGGGTCGCTGATCTCTAACAGTGGTAACTGCGAGAAAGAAATCGGACGCCGTATCGGGATGGCTAAAAGTGCCATGACTAGCCTCGATAAAATCTGGAAGGACCGTAATATTCGCCGAGTAACTAAGATGCGTTTGGTTCGTACTATCTTCCTGTACGGGGTGGAGACTTGGTGTCTCAGGAAAAAGGAACGCAATAAGATCCATACCTTTGAAATTTGGTGCTGGAGAAAGCTACTGCGCATTCATTGGACAGCTATGAGAACCAAGGTCTCCATTCTCGAAGAGCTAAAGGTCACCAAGCGCCTGCTGACTACGTGCCAGGAAAGGATCCGGAGTTTCTTTGGGCACATAATGCGATCCCCATTGCACAGCCTGGAGAAACTCATCATTCTCGGACAAATGGAGGGGAAGCGCGCTAAAGGAAGAGCGCCAGCTAGATGGGTGGACCAACTCAAAGAGGTGACTGGAGGCCAGATACGGGGAGCGGTACATATGGCGCAGAACCGGACCAAGTGGAGAAGATTAACATACAGTCACGATCCTCAGCATTGAGGGAACGACCAGAAAGAAGAAGAAGAATAATGTATAAAATAAATTAATTTAATTTGATCTGTAATATATATTAATATTTCAAATTAAATTTAAATATTTTACAACAATAGGCTTCGTAAATGCAACTTGTAATCAAACCGATACCGATATCTTACTTGAACTTGAATTGGATGCTGTTCTGAATACATTCGATTCGAGAAAAATATCAAATCTTCTGATTCGGTTAAATTACCAAAGGATTCTGAATCGAGGTACAGGTCTCTTGATGTTTTTCTTTATACAAACATGAAACGACATTGGGGCAATACTCGGCCGGCTCTTTTGCATGAACATTATCGACTTACCATACAAAGTTTTCAAAAAGCCGATTGAATATGCATAGAAAAACTAAAAAATTATATGCATATTTTAAAACATAAAACGAAAGTTGTTAAGTGTATAGAAAAATGTGGTTACAAGGTTATTATTTAGTAACAACCCTATATACATTCTTTAGTCATAGTTTAAATAGCCTACCTATATTTACTAAAAACAGTAAGTGAGTCCTAATTGAGTGACAGTTGATTTTTAACTAATACATTTATTTTATAAACAAACGCATAAGGCTAAACTAGTAAGTAGCTAGGGAGAAAGTGTTTTTACGACATAGGTAAAACATTCCTGTTTAAACAGTTTGTGCTTACTTTGATGAAATAGCCCAAAATAGCCAATAGACAAATTTGGCCTCTGTAACCTTAGTAATAAGAGGTATCAGAATAATGACGTCATTGTAACGATATCACATGGCTTCCCACTGATTAAAGTCGCGCAATAACATTTCATTAATGGTGTATTGTGACCTGTCTATTCTGCGAAGCTGGATGAGTACGTATCAGGCCACGCCTTGTGGTTGACAAAAAGTCACTCGGCATGCCTTGTTGGTTCCCATGCATAGATTTGAACAGGTACTTATGTTAAGGAGCTCCATAACTGTAACAGAAACTATAACTAAGGTTGCAGGAAGCCGCTTGATGCAGACCCGCGTCCAACCTGCCTATTTGGAATTCTGGAAGTCATTGGGGGAGGCCTATGTTTATCAAAAGACGTTCTAAGGCTGAAATGATGACGAAGATGTGTACGAAACAGTAAGTGAGTTACTCAAAATGTACTTAACTAGTAAAATATATAAATAATGCATGGCTGAATGATCTAACACTATTATGTTCACTCATTATTGAACTTAAACCATGTTCTGTTATTAATACTTTGACTAGGTCACATCACTTACATATTGCATATTTTCGTTATGAAAACTCGTTGTTACATGTCAGCTTCAAATGAGTGTGTTTTTTTGTTTGTTGTTCACTTTTTCCAAGAACGTCTTAACAATAGAGAGGTATGTGACTGTGTGTGCACATAAAATTTTCGTAGTGTGCTATACGTGTCTTCCTCGTCCCCCGCGAAAAATAACCAAAAATTTTTTTTGTGATTTGACGGCTTGCCCTCTCCTTAGGATAAATACTCAAAGGTTATTATTTTGGTGTATATGCAATAGCACAGCTCCAGGAATTGACCAAGTAGTGACGGAACTGTTTAAAGTTCTATCCGATGACAAGTTTACAGATTTGATGGAGCTCTTTAGAAATGTATAGAAAAGCAATATAGTACCTTCAGCCTGGACTATAACAGTTCAAGTCCCAATTCCAAAAAAAAACTAACCTAAAAACAATAAACGAATACAGGCGCATTTCTCTAAGCTGTACTGGTTATAGAATATGCTTCAACTTTCTTTGGTTCCGTTAAAACCAAACAACCAATAGACCTACCAATGATCATATTTTCACTTTTCGTAGATTTCTCGATGAGAAATAGCGGAAAGGCACAAAAACATACGTCATGGCCATCGATATAGAACAAGCCTTTGATACCGTGAACTTAAATGCAATGAAAGACATCCTCGTGTCCAAGACCAATAAGACTTTTACCAACAGGATTATAAAAGCATGCATGAATGTAAGGTGGTTTGGACAACAAACACGCTTTATTAACAAAGTTAAACAAGGTCGCCCGCTGTCGCGTCGCCTCTTTCCGATTCTCAGTGACGACGTTCTAAAAACTCTGGAAGAAGAAGTACCATTCCTTTACCTCAATTAAGACTTAAAAATATATCTACATGTATATATGTTTCGTCTGCCGACGATAAAATTTGTATAGGAACACACTTCAGGCAGTTTCAAATAATTTTTATTCGGCTCAAGGAACTCCTTCTAACAGTTGGGCTAAAAATAAATGACACTAAATCAAAGATCCTGATCCGCGACCCGGCAAATACCTCCAGACTCAGGATAGTAGACGGGATTTATATCCAACCAGTTGAAGAGATAAAAATAAATAACATCAACACGGTACAGGGCAACACAACACAACACAACACAAGGGTATTAGGGCACAGCAGAAAAAGCACAGTAAAAGCCCGTTGCAAGCAAGGAGCCAAAAACTCCAAAATCTTGATTCCTTTTATAAAAAAAACTAAGATGCAATGGTAACTGGCTAGGTTACTTTATAAAATGATCATTGAGACAGATCTATGCTTAGACAATACAAGCAATTCATCATAAGAATCTTAATCATCTAAAGCTACAGCAAATTTCCACCTAAAAACCAAAAAGTACAACTATTACAAGGTAAGACAATTACTAAGAGAATAAAATTTCTCAGACCGTGCTGCTACGGTCATATACTACGGCGATCGAGGCCGCACGTGCTTCACAGTGCTATGAAACTCAAGGCAAGAAGGCTAAAAATCGCCAGGCCTATATTTACGTGGAAGGACTCGCTCTCACACGAGCGGAAATACTATGACAAAGCCCTAGTGGAGTGAAAACAACTAGCCGTAGGCGTAGACAAAAGGAGATGAGAAAAGCAGCTCAAAAAATATTCGACTTAGAAGAAACTGATAGTAAATCAGACGCCAACAACACACCCGAAACAACAACATCCATGAAACAATGAGGCAGAATTTTACAACAAACTAGCATGAAAACAGAAAAATTAGGAGTCTCACCATCACCAACGCTCAGTCCTAACAACGATAAACCCGTCTTTACCCATTTTCCTATACCAGACTTAGGATGCATATTATCTACTTGGTTTTGGTCGACTGGCCGAACTGCATGGCTGCGTTGGCTGGTCGGCCGTCCTATCCCATTCTAGAGCGTGTTCCTCCTTATAAAATGTGCTACCTGGTATGCCAGTTTGACTGGAGCAGGCTTTGATCCTGGCGACGTTTATTTATGAAACTTTTTAGTGGTTAGTGTGGTTGCCTCTTCACATGATAATTCGATGATGTCGTCGGATTTGGTCAATGAAAGTCGCTTCATTACTTCTAAATTGCCTAAAAAAATTTACCTACTTTAACACGAAGCCGCTAGTCTTCTTAATATATAAGGCTTTCAACCATGATAAAAGGTGTACTCTGGCGCATATACCTACATAATATGAAATGTACCAATTCTAACCGGTTAGATTAACTAACCGAATATAATATACCTAATTTAACCGAATAAAAAAATATATATATCGGTATTCGGAACCATGGTAATGTGCCATCATTTCCTTTCTGTATGAAATATGTCAAGTTGATCGAAGATACGGTTATTGTTTTGTAATATATTCGTCAATAGAATTTATGTAAATGTGAATTATGTAAATTGGAATTATTAGAATTCATCTCAATTTCTGATCGAATTGGTCGTTAGGGGAGTTACCGTAGGGTACTGTTTCGAGGTGCAGGTCAAAGCGGTAAGAAGAAAAAAAAATTACCCAGTAGGTATCACACACCTAGTTGACAATTATTTTTCCCTTCAAATTAGTATGTAATTAATATTAGAGAATAGTTGTACATAAAAATATTTACCCCTTTACCATACTGACATTATCATTCTTTTACCAACATATTCTTTCTCGCTAACAAAACCCTACGATCCCGTAAAAGCAGAATATTATGTAAGATAAGCCCCAGATAAGCCTTTCTAAGTAAATACGTCTGTAAAATAAAAACACAGTATTCTTCTTGCGTAGTAAGACAAATATTACAACAAAAGTTGAATACAGTATGGTCACACACGGGCTTCAATTTGCTAACAAGACGTGTGTAGCTTAGAGCCTTGAAGCCCATATGAAACTAGGGGTTAAATAAAGACCGAAGAACGTCGCTCAAAAACACTAAAATAATGAATAAGTATCTACTGAACATACTGAGGATTTTTGGAGACAGAGCAACTGAAAACTTTAAGCCTAAGAACTCACGGAGTGGTTTTAACCCGCGGCCGTGGCGCGCGCGGTTGTTCTTAGCGATACTCAATAACTGTTGCCGACTTTTAAAAAATAATAGGTGTTTTAGGGTCTGTGTGAATACTTTCAGTGTTTTTTTTTCATCACAAACTACAAAGTTTTGCAATTAAAAAAATCCACTTCCTCATACTTAGCCGCCGACCACCTGATATCAGTTTGTACGAAGAAGTGTTTTTTATTTCATTTCGATGTTGGCGCTGCCGCGCCAAAAGTTACTGTTTGAGCAGTCGAATCAACTACATACATCACTTTCACTAGGGTCACAAAGTGGAAAGAGGAGTACCCCCCACCGTCAGAGAGCCTCCCACCGTCAGAGAGCCTCCCACCAGGCATATAACTTCCGTAGCCGGCCTAGAAAGCCTTAAACAGGCTGAGAACACAGGTCAACCGTTGTAAAGAAAATTTTATTAAGTGGGACTGCATTGACGGCACCAACAGCAGGGGTGTCTTCACTGCTTCACCCCATATCATGGGCTACCATGTTTTTGGCCAGTTGCATACGCGAAGACCTGTTACGTGCCACCGATAATGCGGTTCATGTGGCGGAATACAAATCATCAAAAATTTTTGAAGATTGCACTCCATACGAGAAAAAAAACACTATAACAATGTGTATATTATACAAGATACATCACTACTAGGAACTGACTATCTAACTTATCCAATGTAGCGTAATCGTTTGATTGAGTACCTACTTTAACATTACATTCATAATATTTTAACACGCTTTTAAATTGCTATAAAGTAGGCCCACCTACTTTTATATTGTGTCGATTTGAAACTTTCTATGTGACATTTGGATGACATTACAATGATTTGATACCATCGAGCTGACCTGCTTATGGAGCCAGGAGGTGGGTAGTGGAACTCTATAAACCTTTGTGGTTTAATTTGTTTTGACGAATCCCGAACATAAAAGCGTTTTACTTATACAGTTTACTAAACACATACACTAACCTGCTTTCAACCTACGTAAGCATGCAATAGTTACAGTACAAAATTTGTCAAATCCTAACATTTATTGCAAATATTGAGACAGATGTCAGAGTTAAACAATAGGTTTCCTTAAAAAGAACATTCTAATTGCTGTAGGCGGTGGGTCAACAACGTGTAACTGCGTGTAACATAATAATGTTACCATGACGATTGAGCCTGCCATATTTCAGGATAATATGATCCAAAACCTTTCCTTAAGAAATATGGACCGAAATTTGAAAAATGTTGTTGAGCCTTCCCATTAAATCGCCAACCAACCAACTGATATCAGTTTATTTGGACAAGGTATTTTTTTATTGAAAATCTTGTTGTGTATGAAGCCATCCTCTAGAAGGAAGTTTAATTATAAACTAGAACTTTAAATAGGGCGTCTAGCTTAATGATTTTCGTAGGGAGTAAAATAGACCTACTGATGTATATTTATTATTCTAAGACACACACGCTGTTAATGGTTTACGAGATAGGGCGGCAAAATAAATAAATGAGAAAATTGTAATTCCTTGTTCCTTCTTCCTCTTAGATGCAGAAATGGTACGTGGGTTGAATTTAAATTAAACTCAATGTGTAGAAAACAGGGTTAACAATTTATATATTCCTTTATTTGTTACTTGCCTGTAACGGCCGCAGCAGCCTGTAAATATTTCTTATCTCGACTTTAAAACTTATAGTTATTGCGAACTATTCCAACTCTAAGTTTTCCAAAAAGTAAGCTTAAATTTATGTCCACCAGCAAGATACAGGCAAAGAATAAATAATACTTATGCGTATCCGACGTTAAGCTTTATACCATACGCGCTTAAGCAACGCAACCTGACGTTGCTCACGGACAGGAACTTTTTGAAAGCTTGGACTACTTTCATAGTATTCAAAGATTTTTTGTTGTGTACATGTTGAGCAATGTATATGAGTGCGTTGCTTGAGCGCGCATTTTGGAAGCCAACTTCTGATACCCATTTCTATTATTTATTCTGTAGCTGAGGCTTTACCTCAACTAAAAGGAGATTGGGCCAAACTTTACCATGCAAGCCCAGTACAGTGCGGATTGGTGAAAGGATCCTATATGGTAAGCTACTACAACATTACTGAAAGACGTGAAGGGAATAAAGGTTGAAAATCACTATCAAAACATTGACGCCACTAAACTACAAGCATTTTACCAAATAAAACAACAACAACAAAAATTTAATATAATTTTAACCGACTTCAACATTAATAATATTTTATGTCACGCTTGCGAGTTTCATGTAAAAGGTAGAAGCCGTTTACGATTCTTATCTACCAGTGAGCAAATATAATGATAACAAAATAGGAAATCAGCGACGATATAAAAAAGATATATACAGTAGATTTTATGGCATGAGCGTGTAATGCTTCAAATTACAAAAAAACTTAAAAAAACTCGAACTTTCAAGCTGCAATGAGTTGCTGCTGTAACTATGTGAACAACATTGAAATCGCGTAGAAAAGTTATAACGCTCTACACCATTATCTTGAAATTTTAATAGAAAGGCATACAACTCCTGTTTTTTAGCGTAATTTTAGCGTAAAATAATGCGTATGATTCTGTTAGAAGGCTAGACATTAATTTATACTTACATAATGGCTATAATATGTGAATACGTAGGTCACACTATAAGTTTTGCGTAACTTAAACAACATGTTATAACCAAAATATTATGTTTATTGCTTTTCAAAATACTCTCCTTTACATTTTAAACATTTTTTCATGCGATCTAACCATTTTTTTAAACAGGAGGACCACAGATCTGAAGGCATGTTATCTACGTGCTGATTGAACGCTATCACTGCCTCTTCGGAGTTGGTAAAAGTAAAACCTCTCATCAAATCTTTGATTTTGGGGAAAATACAGAAATTACAGGGTGCTAGGTCGGGTCTATGCGCAGGATGGGTGACGAGTTGTACTTTTTCGAAAGCTAAAAATGACTTTGTTTTGTTGGCCGTGTGTGAAGAAGCGTTGTTATGATGTAGAAGAACGCGGCATTTGGGTCGTCTTTCGCGAACTTTTCCTAACACCCTGGGTAAACAAATGGTAAAACACTCTGCATTAACACTCTTTTGATCTTCAAGTGGAATTGTACAGATGGGACCCGTAGCTGAGAAAAAAAACGCGATCATTTTTTTACCAACGTTTCTCGCCTGCCTCACTTTTGTTGGCCTATTCTCATTTTCAAACACCCATCCACAAGATAACTGTTTTTTTTCGGGTTCAAAATAATAAATCCGCGTTTCACCGTTTCAGTATTTATGTTGCTCAAAAACGACGGTGGTGACGTGAAACGAATGAATGAATTTTAAATCCAGGGCCACTTTTTTATATATTAGCTATCAGAGATGGACAAAATAGTTATAAAAAAGTATTTACCTAAATACGGAATGCAAATAGTTTTATAATTTACTATTTTAAATGCAAAATATAAATTAGTACTTTTAGATTAAATTGTATTCTTTATTAATTAAAGACTAGCAGTGCCCGCGACTTTGTTCGCATAAACTACAGGATGTTCGGTATGTCTCATATTAAGCAACGTTATGGTCTGCGTTAAAGCACTTCTTATCAAGAAGGAAGCTTTTTAATTTGGATTTTAAACTTCAGGTTGTATTTATCAGAAGACACAACTCAGGTTGAGAGTTCCTTCGCTATTTCGACTGTAAAACAGTTTTTTCGCCGAGGTTCTTCTCGTTTGGTAGGGGAACGAACATCTATTATACTGTGCAGTTCCATTGCACAATGCCATAAATATATCCGGTAAAAAAAGATTCTGACGAATTGAGAACTTACTTCTTTTTCGGGTAAAAAACAGATACAGACTGATTGCGGCAAGGTTGCAGGTTCTAAATTTAAAGATTTATCTTAGCAAGGTAAGCTTTGCCCACTTGAGCATCTTGATTTTTAGCGGATAAATGGTAATGTACTCCAATAGTTTCATGTTTTTTTCGTTGATGTCTATGAATAAAAACTATAAATAATATTGAGTAAGATTGTACCAAAATGTCAATATAGATTTATTTATCAGGAAAGGGTGTGCCAAGCCGAGAAGCGTTCTTAACTGCTTCCTCCGCTCCTGATCCGCTGGCGAGAAAGTTTATATGAGGAATAGGACTTTTGAAGGACTTTCGTGACTACTGCTTAAATTAAATATTAAAGCATTGCATATTATGTTAAATATCGTTTGGCAATATCTGAACACTTTGGAGTGGTTTAACTTAGACAATAGGACTGTATAGTGCCACACCAGCTTAAGATGAGCCGTACGTTCGAAGATTACTGTACTTTACGGGTTTCAAGTGATTTGGACCTATTATTAAGGGTTATGATGACGGTAATCTGAACTACAAAAGAGATAAGAGGTTTTCAAAATACTAACTTTTATCGCTGAGGTTACATTACGAGGTTTTCTTAATTTATTGCAAATCTTGTTGTTTTGTTTCAGGCTAAAATAGTTACAGTCTATTTACCATGGATCCTCGGAGAAAAGTGAGGATCGATAAAATATTTGTAAATTTAAAAAATGAAGAAAAAGTATACGATATTTACGATTGTGAAGTGAACCAGTCTGATGGATCGCTTGTTTTTGAAAAGCAAGAACATGTTACGTTCGACAATAAGGTTCGTAAATTATCAAGCCAAGAAATTCCAGCATTACCTACAAGAGCAAATTTTAAAAATATTGTATCCTTTCCAACAGCTTTGCCACTATCCTCAACAAGTCAAAATTCACGTCCTCCTCATGCTACTCAAATCACGTTTCAAGCTGAAGTCCACGCACCTTTTGACGACGCTTACTTAAAACGGGCTGTCGATAGTACTTCTAAATCCACTGAAATAAAAAGTGCCGATGTAAAAACTATATCCTTTATAAAACCAAAGCATATAATACTGCACCGTAACAAATCGATGACTATTTCAAATGATTGCTTAGATTCATTCGAAGTTTCAACGCCCACATGCTCCTGAATATGATATCAACAGTGAAAAAACGTCATTCTTTACTGGTGCTACACAGATAAATTTACAAGAAAAAGAAATCGATGCGCATTCTTTGTCAATAAAAACTGTTATACCAGATTCCTCAGGTCCTAAAGAAATTGAAAATCTTAGTTCCCCGGATATAACTGAAAACGAGTTATACAGTAACAAATCTTCACCAAGTATTTTATTAACGTCCACCATTTGTATAGATGAGAGTAACTTTGAAGGCGGCGACATAAATTGTCTTATGCCTACAAATAAACGTACTATAGAAAAATTTGACGAAATAGAAAACTTGGATGAAACTTTGGAGTCAGATGAAATTCCAAAACGAAAGAGATCTAAGAAAAGTTACAAAAATAATTGGAAGAGGAACACTGATAAAAAATTACGAGAAAAGGGTATGGAATAACGTCGTCATCAAAAACGTCAACGTTTTTCAAGCCGTGAAGAGACTTGATGTGTTCAAAAGGCATGTATTAGAGATACCTCAATCCGAATGGAAAAAGTGCTACTAAAATTGGTTACAACGTTTGCAATTGTGCATCGATCATCATGGCGAATATTTTGAAAAGCAATAAAACTATAATAAATACTACTACTTATGTTTGTTTCAAATTGATATTCCGGGTACATACTTTAATAGCAGCCTTCGTATTCCGCGGCCCTAACTTTTACATCTACTTTGCGTGATGCAGACTGTAGTTCTGTAAAAATTATGAAATTCGTAAATTATTGGGTTGTATTTCTTCGCTTGCTCCACTTGGTGATGAAAGCTATCGAGGGACATAAAGGTACGTCCAGCCTCAAAATTCTAGAATGTCACAGTTTTTGCAGATATAAGTATTTCACTATTAGTGACAATCTATTGTAGTAAAATTCCATGCAAAAGCTTGTAGTAGTTTTTTTTTAGATTTTTGTAAACATTTTACGACGTTTGTTGCTGATATTTATGTACCAACTTGTATTTTTTGCATTAAATATTCAGTTTTTGTGTTTAATTAAAAATGTATTGTTTAATAAATAATCAAATCTTGAATGTAAAAAATATTTCGATTATTTTAGATACAAATGACAAGACAAATAGGAGATACATTTATACTTATCAAATTAAACTCTGTACGGCTCATATGATTTACTCATTCAAATAATTAAATTGACAAGTTTTGTCGATTCAAATAAGTTTTTTTTTATAAAAAATTTAATGAGTAATTATGTGCCGTACTGAGTTTAATTTCATATAGTAAAACTTGATTACCTATTTGTCATATCATTTGTATTTCTATAACTATAGTCTTAGTCAATCAAAGACTTGTAGAATTATATTAAATAACTTTAAACACAAAAACGTTTTATTGTTACATTTCATATCGTTTCTGAAAAACTATGATTATTATTAAAACATTAGTGTAGAAAGTGATTATTTACAAATGTAAAGGAACTAGCTTAGAAAACGGTAAATTTAGATACTATGATTGCACCTCAGAGAAAGCTTATTAGAAATTACTCGTAGTTTTAAAAACATCTTCACTTACTAGGATTTGACCTAACTAATAAACGCTACTTTTGTTAGGCTTAAACCCAGTATGCTTAAAGTTACTGTGTTGTGATTTCCCTAATAATATTATCTTTACATGGTTACAAAACAGTAATTGATTAAACTTACCTGACTGTATGGTAACTAGAGACTGACTAACTGAATGGTTACTGTTATAGCTTAAAAAATAAAAAAAGATTAAAATATTTTCCATAGTTAAAGCACATTATCTAATTTAATTAATAATTCAATTGCAATATATTAGATATTTGTATGGAGAACATAAGTTTTTTTTTTTTCAATAAACAAAAAACAAATATCAATATTGATTAGTTTATTTATAATAAAACGATTTAACAACCGAACTTTACCCGCGTTTTTCTCAAAACGTCATCTGTCAAGTTACTGTGTTTTTATTTAAGACGGCAGAGTAGGACGCACTGATCGAATACCTTGCTCTTCAGTGAAGATATGAAGCAGCTTCCCAAATGCTCACCAGCTAAGCTGCATATTCCTATCGATTTCTCGCTCAAATCTGTCTCTACCTATCTGTTTGTCTCTCTGCAGCATTCTTCCGAGATAGACATACCTACTCCTTGACAACTTAGTCTTGTCCTTCATTCCTAGGCCCACACGTCGCGAGGCAGCGTTGAGACTATCCAGCATTTTTTGCAAATCTTCGAGTGATTATAGTCTGAATGTAATTTTAAAATACATTCAACTACGGGACTGTATAAACTATAAAAATAACTATAAAAATAGTTGAACCAAGGGTCCCTAGTAGGTCTAAAGGCCTGTAGTCCAACTGGTTGGACACAGCAGTTGAACCACTGTCCCGCACTCACTGAGCTGCACTCAGGCTTACTGAGGAGTCTGAATCATCATTAAACGTATTATAGTAAGACTCAATTTCTTTCTTACCTATTTTTTTTGTTGGTGGTTATGGGTGTTTACTTTCAAATCTTCATGTTTAATTTTTATTTTAAACTTGGCTATTTACAAACAAAAAATACATTATGAAAAGTATTTCAAATAAAATACAAAATACTTTTAAAAAAAATGTATTTCTATACAAAATATAAAATACGTATTTTGCATTTTGTTTTAGCATTTTAAATACAAGTATTTCAAATAAGTGGCAGAGTTCGAAATTTTAGAACATAAAATAAATAAATTCTGCAAACTGTACTTTACACGTCTGTATTTCGATTGGTTTTTCAGTGCAGAAGACTCAGAGGAAATTGGTTCTAACAGACAGACAGACATACGAGTGATCCTATGATGGTTCCGTATTTTTTCTTTCGGACGTTTGGAACTTTAAAAACTTGTGAAATAGCATGAAATCATTGATAACTGATAAGAAATCAAAGTAACGAAAGAAGTAGTAAACATAAATAACAGTTCATTGTTTTATTTTTTATTACATTTTTGCATTGAGAATAATGCCATAAAATAAAAACTAAATTGATACAGTTGTTTTATTTTGGCTGATTATTATAATCGGCAATAGTATTTCTTTTGGATATGTTTGACGATACAAACCCGAAACGTAGATAGCACGATGCTGGCTTATTAACAGCGAATAATTTGAAGACATTACAATTCTCCTCTGTAGCTTAGTTGGAAGAGTAGTTGCATAAATAACAAATGGTCGTGGATTCGAATTCCCGAAGAAGCATTTTTTTTTTCAAGTGTTACTAATATGGGAATTTTATTGTAAAAACGCTATCATGGCGAGTATGTATAGTCGACAAAAAATTTGGTTTTCTACCCTAAGTTTGAACCTAAATAAAGCACTATTTTCAAGTCAATATTTTATTTTTTAAGGAATTTAAAACGAAATGCCCCACCTTTAGATGTTGACTGTTGTACACTTCTAAGACCGGGGCACGTACACGTAGAACTGACGGCCGATGGGGCAGAAAGGTTTTAACGTCGAAAGGACGTCCACCCACAAGGTGGACAGACGACCTGGTAAAGGTCGCAGGAAGACGCTGGATGCAGGCCTCTTTCAACCGGGGAAGTCAATGGGGGAGGCCTATGTTCAGCAGTGGACGTCCTATAGCTGAAATGATGAAGATCGACTTCTAAGACTGTATAATATATATCATTAATTTGATTCGTAATATAAATGTAATATAAAATATACGTGAGAAAACACGCCGGCTCAAAGAGTTCATTGTTCAGAATTTAGTCTCGCCAGTTGTCTGTGCTCCTAAGCAAAAACATCTGGAATCTTAAAACTTAGCACAATTTATAGTTTCTAGATGTTTTTGCTAGCAAGAAATTACTCTAGATTTAAAAGAACGCCATCGACATCTTACCAATAATATAAGGTCTTCATTCATTACAGCAACTTTTTCTTTGGGACTAACATAGAAAGCGTAAAAAACTGCCCATATTAAACCACAGAACAGCTGACTTCAGATTTTTTAAAGAAGTGATTGTTTTTTCGAGATTTCAATGAGAGGAGTTGTTGTATTTGAGCAGTAGAATCACTCATATAAAGGAAGTTCATCATTTCAGCCACAGAACGTCCACGGCTGAGTATAGGCCTCCCCCAATGACTTCCAGATTAAATGTTAAAAGGAATATAACATTAGAAATAAATTAGGAGCTCATCACATACATGTGAAAGTACGATTAGATGTTTGTTCCTCAATCACGCGTAAACGCTGAACGGATATACCTGAAAGGCACATTTACACAGTTTCTGTTCTCGTGGAATAACAAATATTTATTTCTTCTCGGCTTAATTTTAAAGTCTAGGTACACAGACGAAGAAGCTGACAGAATGTGGAACATTTTTAATAAAATTCATAATAAAATGTGGAACAGTATGACGCCGACAAACGTGGAAACTGCTGATATTTAACGGTTTGATGTTTTATTTTTTTGCGTATGCCTGCGTTTCTATCGGTCAAAATCATTATTTGTGTCAAACTATTTTTAATACTCGTAAAACGTTTTATAGTTATTTTATTTATTTAATTTCTTTATCTACCCAATGCCTAAGGACAAGACACAGCTAAAGGTAAACAGTTACACAAAGACTGTTCCCAAGTTTGCGATAATAAGATAATAAAAACTTTGCTTGAAGGTAATAACCCGAGGTCGTGTTACAAATTAGCAGGTACTACCGAGGTAGTAAAGAGTCATAATAGCTAAGATTTTCAGACTTAACAGTAAAATATTTCAGCGCAACACAATAAAACTCATTGAAATTAAAACAAAATACTTTAGTCTATAAATATATTTATTAAATTACACAGGTTATGTAAATTATCATATCTTGTAGTCATTACTCTACTTAAGTACTTTTAATACAGTTTGGGCCAAAATTCGTTTACTTCTTATTTTACACTCCTGATGCATGAATTAAAAAAGGTTTTTCCTTTATCAAAACCGATCCAGTGGTGTAGCTTTACAGACGCAACAGACAGACTTAAAGATAAGTTACTTTTGCACTTATAATATTAGTAAGTATGTAAAAAATACATGTACATTTATTTTTGCTCTAAACTGTACTGAGTACATAAGTCTTACTACTAATTTCTACTTTTATCATTGAACCATTTATGTTGAATGGAGAGAAGATCACTATTTCTTTTTAGCGCTTTGTCACAGTCCTCGAGATACGCTTTCACCATTTTCCTAAATGCGGCAAACCGTACGTTTAAACGCGGTCTGGTTATTATCTACATTTGGATCGATTGCCATTATAATTTCGATCTTTGACAAGCACGCAGGCATCACGGAACGATCGCAACTGATTGCGTTTGTTCCGAAGCGTATAGTTCCAAAAAGTAGCATTTTTTGCTTGGTTTTTCTCAATCACTCACTAATTAGCTACATGGATTTATGGTTAGGCATACATAAACGCATAACTGGGGCTAAGGGCGCCTTTAAATTAATGGCCACAGACGTGCCACAGTCGCGCCACTGACGATTTTCATATGTATACCTGGACTGGCTGTCAAATGGAATGTCATTTTTTTATGTACTAATTTGAAACGCCTCAAGTTAGAATTCCGAGAACTAATTTTGACGTATTCTGCCATATGACATTGTTGCGGTCATTACAAATTTAGTTTTTCTGAACACTTGCATCTGCCCTCAGCACCAACATGGCAAAAATCAAAGAGGCGCGCACGACTTTAATTTGTTAGCAGCCAGTCCAGGGTTTTTTATAGGTCAGTGGCGACAGCGTTTTAATTGCTTCTTCGCGCCACCAATTTCAAGGCGCCCTAAACAAACAGGCCTTTTGTGTCCTGGAAAGCACACAGCACACACAATTTCGGAGAGACACGGTAGCTGCGGGTATGTGATAGTTTTAGGCACAAAATATTTCAACTTCGCTAATATACCTACGTCTAGCATACATTTTTAAATCAAGTATATTACTTGCTATTTACGATTGTCTAAAAATTATTAAATTTAGCAAATTTTCGCATTTAAGTGGATACTTGAATGTAGCAAGAGACACGTAAAACAGTCACAATTCGCACTTTTTTGTACACCTACGCACAGCAAGACACTTTACAAAAACACTATCTAAAGGTTATATCCCTGTTCCGAGTTTTGGACTGATGTTCGGAGAAATCTTTTCAGGCAATTTTCATGTTAGCCCCAAAATAAAAGTTTTTTTATATCAGCAGCTGACAATATAGCTACTTGAATGACTTCTATTTCACCCTTTTTAATTAAAGTAAAGCCACAGTCACATTATTGAGAATCTAAAGATATTGTTGAAGAAGAAGTTTCTAATTGGGGCAAACATCAAAGTTTCTGTCATCTTGCCAACATGGTGTCAATAATCTTATCGATATTTCCATATCCAAATGAACCTTTAAAGTTTACCAAGTTTGAGAAATTTTCAGTAAACAAAACTTTAAAAAATGATACCATAAAAAACTTTTTTGATCCACTGTATCTACATAGCTATTTAGCTACCAGGCACCCGGAAACGTAACTTAATCAAGCTCAAATGAGTTATTAACATATGCATTCTTATTTTCAATTTGTTTATGAGTACAAGGGAAATCCCAGAAAGGTTGCTTTCTAATCAAATTTTCAGTATCTTCAAATGTTTGAGGCAAATCTTGTTTAGCAGTTTCTGTCAAATTGAAAGCTAAAAATATAGCAAGTGCTGCAACACAGGCGCAAATCGTGAGAGGGAGGTAGTAAGCAATGACGTCTAGGTACGCAATGAATGGAGATATGACTGTGGCTACGTACCCACAAATATGTATAAATGCTGATCCGGAACCCCGCACTGGAGTTGGTAGCATTTCCGCAGCCCATTGCATAGACGCGTTGCAAGCTATGTTAATAGTAAACCTTACTACAATGGCACAAATAATAGAAACGAGCCCATTAGTTATAAACGCTGTCAACAAACAAAACACAGAACACACAATAGTCACACCAATCATCAACCACTTTCTACCAGTATAGTCCAGAGCAAATGCAACTATCATCAAAGATGGCAACTCAGTTAATGAAATTAAAGTAAATGACAAAAAGAAATCGAATTGTAAATGTCCCACAGTTCTTGCTGATACGTCAAATATTATCATCAGGCACATGTACTCTACGCATATGCAGAAAAACATTTTTCTTAGCAAAGGACTCTTTATCATTTGGAACACACTCTTACTACTAGTGTCCGTATTTTTTACTGATGACAATCTAAATTGTTCCACTATTTTTGAAGGGACCGGTTTCTTATTCAATCGACCGATAGATAGAACTTTCTCGATGGTATCTTCTACTCGACCTCTAGATAGTAACCATCTCGGGCTTTCGGGCATGATGAATGGGGCAAGCAGAGATAAAGCTAAAGGAATACTTGTGGCCAATCCTATTATTTTCCAATGCCCACATGCCAATGAAATCCAGGGCAGTATTGTTAGTCCTAAAGTAAAGAAGATTGCGAATGGCAAATTGGCAATCAGTGTACGGTATTTCGGGGCAACATACTCTAAGACAAGAAGGTATGTCATCATCATGCAGTTGTCATACCCCATTCCCACAAAGAAGCGACATACGGTAAATTGAATAAAGTTTGTTGAATATGTACTGCCGATTCCTGCAATGCATGCGATCATGTTGGCGCAGGTTGCAGCTGGAAGTCTTCCAAAGCGGTCTGCGACCCATCCCACTATGAATCCGCCGATAATTGATCCTACAAAGAAAAACGACTGTGCTGTGGCTTGGTAGCTGCTTTTTTCACAGACCCATCCCATTTCACTTGAAATGGTAGGGTAGGGTATTTCAGATGTATTGAATTCCCATCCATTTCTGCAAACTTCTATTGGCCAAGAAGAATTTGGTTTCTTATTAGTATTTAAGACTTCGCTCCAGTTTGCAACATAAGCTTGGCAATGGGAGTACCCAAACCGATCGTTTTCGTCAAAAGGTATTGCTATCGTTCGTCGTTCTATCGCACTCAAGTTTTCAAGTTCTGGTATCCAACACCAGTGGTTCGGAGCAACTTCAGTCATGAACATTTGTCCAAAATATGTAAACCCGCCAAATATGTAGAATGGAAACATCGCGAAGAACAAGAGCCATTGGTAGAGGCCGAATTCTCCAGCGCTTGATAGGAAGGTATCAAAATCCACCTCCCCTGCATTTTCATCTTCTATTGTTGTGAAGTTCTTTTTACTGGCTTTAACCGATTCCATTTTATTCACTAGCATTTAAATACACTTGTTTTTCTTTACTAAGTTTTATTTTTAGCATAATACGTCGTTGTGAATTTACGAATACGTTAGAAATTCTCAACAACTATCAGCGGAATACTACTAAACAAACTGTTGGTTACCATTTTGTTTATATTGTACTGAAAAAGTAATTGTACAAACGTCTTTTACGAGGCCACGCTATTATAGATAAGAAAAATAGTTATTTGCATATTCTTAGCAACACTCTGATGTCTATATAAATGTTTATACCGGGTGTAACAAAAAGGTGCAGTAAAACTTTAAAGGGTGATTCTACTGCCTAATTTTATCAACTTTTTCCAAAAGACTAAAAAACATCTCTTCTCCATACAAAGTGATTTCAGCTGGCCAGCAGTTTAGTATTTAAAAGTGAAAAATTTATGTTCCACCCCGTATAGAGTTGAGAAATTGGCTTACTTTTATCTATTACCGAGCTCGAGTAACATTTTAATAAGCCTAAAAGGAATGACTTTACGTTGGATATTCCCATGTTTACCAACTACTAAGCTTGACGATCCCATCTACGTTAATGGTATACGAGTACATTTTCTGTGTTTTTTAGGTTCCGTACCTCAATAACTAAAATGAACACATAAAAGATCACTTTGGACAACAAAGACAAACGTCAAGACTCTTTTTATCAAGAACGCGTGGAGGTATCAAGTTTAAATTAAGATCAAATACTCAGGTTTTCAATCCCTTGAAGCTGTGAAAAAATCAAACTTCTAAGTCAACGCAAGCAAAAATTACGGCTGCTTATGCCGCATTTTTGATAGTTGCGAGAAAATCAAAAGCTATAGGGTACTTCGCGTTTACCTAAAATCATGAAATATGGCAAGAAGCAATGCCAAAGCATAAGTAAAGGAAAAAGTCCTAAAATTGTATATTTGTTGTTATATAACCGTTTTTTGTTTTTTTTAACACAAGTGTTTGGCTACTTACTTTTGGATCAGAGCAATGTATGTGATTAATGTGATGTTGTCCAATATTTATAAAAAAAAACTACCTTATTATCTTCTACCTGAATGTTGTCTAGAAGAGATTGATTTTAACGACAACACCACCATAATAGTTACTACAGCTCTAAATGTTTTTCCTGTTCTTTATTAAAGTACTTTGAGTCGATATATCTATGATATACAGAGTGCGACTTTTTAAGTCAAAATTCTGAATTTAAATAAATACAGTAATCAATTCAAAAAGCTCAATTCCTGAAAACGCGCAGACACATAACTAATACAAATCTGAGAGCGATATAGCAATCTTGCTATCGGATCTTAGACTATCACGATTATCAAAATGGCCTATTTCATAAAAGATAATGTTGCAAGCGAGTCTAAAGTTCAAAGCGTTTTTATTCCTCGGGGAATTTCGTTTTACAAACCTTTTACGGTACTTTGTTATGTATTTTATTACATTATTACTAGCAAACATGTTTAAAGGAGTATGAATATTAAACAACGGATAAAGTGCCTATAAGTTACTAGCAAATTTTTGATAAGCTTTAAATGTATTTTTTGCTGAGTGCCATCCTTTGTACAATATTTCTAGAAGGTTTTTAGGTACTTGTATCTTAAATGCGTTAAGTAAAACTCGCAGTAGGTAGGAACTCCTAGGTCTAAGCGATAAGTTTAACATTTAACAACTTAAAACATAATGTAATGCCAGTAGCCAGTGACTTTTGTAGTTAATGTGTACGAGGTTTCGTACCCTACAAATATTCATTTATAAACACACTGTTATCAGCTTTACTTGTAACAAACTAACTAGGTAATCAAATCGATTTTTTAACCTTCTTCTAACTGACGTATCGAATTAAAACTTTGTATTTAACATTCGGATGACTATAATATTTGACACCATCGTGCTGATCTGGTGATGGGGCCAGGGCGTGAATAGTACAACTTTTCAATGACTACTAGCACAACCTTCGTGTTTTATTCGTTCTGATGAGTCCAATACTTCGTAAAACGTGTGTTCATAGTTTTTTAAACTACCTTCTTGGTGTCAATTATAAAGTTCAGCTTTCGGGCACTAACGTCCTAAATAGCTTTACTCTACCAACGCTACAGGGATTACATATTGGTAAACAAGAAATACATTTACAAGACATGCAATAAGTAGGTTAAGGACATGTAGTATTAGATAGGATATAGAGTACGTGTTCTTGTCGTTTAATAATAGTCTACTTTTTGATATTCCTTTTCATAGGGTTTTATTGATGCTTGTTGTTGTAAAGTCGTGGTGACAGATGGAACACAGTATTCGCCAAGATAGGCTTAAGAAGAAGAGTAAGTATATAGGTTTCATTGTATACGGGAGATTTCGCTTTAAATTATGTAAAATGACAATAGATTAACACCTTAATGATTTTCGACATGTAGCTTAAAATAATGCAGAATACCTCGGCTGCCCAATTTCAAAACCTAGTAAGTGTGTTTGACACAACTTTACAGGAGAGCGCAAAACGTGTTTCATGCTAGCCTTCCAAAAGTATAAAGAATTTGATAACATGTTTGTATTTAAAAAATAGAGAAAAAAATTAGCTTTTTTTTGAAGTGTATATTACATATTTACTCTGAATAGTACAAGTTTTATAAGACTTTCTGACTTTGAAATTGATTATCTTAAAAAAAGAAGAGCAAAAATACCATTTCAAAACCTAGTAACTCTGCTAGAAAGGACTTACTGGGTTTTGATATGGTTAAATTGATCATTTAGGTACTAATTTATCCAGACCAAAACCTAGTAAGAGCTCTAGAGATGAGAAAATATTTATGAAATATACCCGCAGGCATGTGGGTAATAGAGAAATAAGTAAAGTTGTAATTAGAAAAATAAGTTTAATTAAAGTTGTAAACAATAACAATGTTTTTCTTCCACTTTTTTCAATTTATTTTTTTTCCGTTACGTTTTTTTTTAACGAATATGCTCGTTCTTATTTATAATTTCTAGTAACCACATATACAATAACATAAAATAATTTGAAAAAATAATACCACAACAGGTAAATAATAATTAATAATCGGTGTAAAAGTTATAAATCTTAAAGTGGTTAGTTAGACAGAAATGTCTGAATAGACTTGACATTATTATTTTGTTTACGACTTATAAAATATTTGGGCAATTTTGATTTGTTTTCACTATTGTCTTCTTTTTAATACAAGTACCTTACGATCAAATACGGTGATCGATATTTATCTCATGCATATTCCCTATTGTATTGAATTGACGAGGGAAGCGGATGCACTTAAACTTTTAAATAGGTACTTTATAATAATAATACAATAACATTTTATTATAGAAAAACATACAATTCTTTGGAAAAACGTGTCCGGGTTTGTGGTTTACAATTGACCGGACGTTACTATTTTATTACTTACTACTACTACTCCTAACTAATTTCAGAAAAAAATATGATAATCATGTATTCGTCAAAAAGTATTCAGTAGTTTGTTTGCTTCGGTTTGTCAATTAATAGACAAACACGTTCACAATAAAATAATTATTAATAAAAAAAAATACATTATTATAAAATAATTATTAGATTTAGGTAGGTATTTCTCGCTTTTAATGAGAGCTATATTTCAATGAAATAAAAGAAGTATTACTATGCAGCTATACATGCCATCACTAGTAGGTTTAAGGTAGAAATAATAAAAAAACAGCATAAAAATAGCAAAAATAGCGACATCGTATAAGCACAAGTTAGATATGCAATAAAATCTGTCAATTTCATACCTCAGATTAATTAATTTCTTGTAGATTCACAATAGAAATCTCTCCCTTAAAGTCGGTAAGTTCTAGGTATATGTTTGCAACAAAGCTTAAAAAGTTTTTATGAAATAAACAATAAAAATGAGGTATTATTATTTAACTATTCAGAACATCACTAGTATTAGGTAAAAGGAAAAAAATCCCTAAATCCCTAAAAACTAAATAAGTATGTATTTTACTTTACAAAAAATAAATCTGTTCCTAAAGTGAGTTTAGGGCATTTATTAAGCAAATATTTAACACTTACAAGAACACAAAAAGTTTTCAGATTCGCGCGCTTTAAACTTTCAAACTACGAAATACTCATATTAAAAAACCAAGTAACTAGCATTATATTTCCAGTTACTAGACTTAAAAATCATTAAAAACCTGTAGTAACTACTCCAAATCCTAGTATGTCAAATAACCATTTCAAAATATAGCAAGTGAACTGCACTTGCTAGGCTTTTGAAATGGTTTTGTGACTTGCTATGTTTTGAAATGGTCAAGTCGGCTCAAATCGAAAAGGTACATCCACTTACTAGACCGTAACTTTTTATCTATTTGAGCTATTGATGTGGGTGTTTTTGCATAAATTAGGGGCTTACTAGAAAATGGTATTTAGCCAAAAATATCAAAATCGCATCCTGGAGACTTACTAGGTTTTGAAATGGGGCAGCCGACCTACTACATGTATTTTTTTCTTTTTTTATAATGCCTAATCTTACGTTTTCCAATTTCGTTTGAGTATTTTTAATACGACTACCTACCCAGAAGGTAGTGTAATGTTTTGGGGTTCATGTATGTGTATTTATTTATTTCACGATAGTAAAATTGATCATTTAATAAAATGGTGGCATTTCATGATATTGCTAACTGAAACTGAACATATCCTTGAAACGTTTTTTTTTTTGTTGATATGTCCATTTACGTTTGGCCATATCATTAAAATAAAAATACGTTTACAAGGTACTATATGACTTTGTATTTTAATAGTTAAATAACCTATCGAACCTGTCAAATTATATTTCGTATTTTTGGATTTGATGACGTTTTTTTTTATTTTTTTTTTATTTATTAGGGTTACCAAAAGTGTTACATTTTAACATGTATGTTACTGAGTATTAGTCTAAATATAAGCTAATTACAGGTAAATACCACATACGATGAATACGCTTTAGAAATATGAGTAGAGTTAACATTGAGTACCTACCTACTGTGTACTCAATATTATTTAACTAACTACAATTATATTCAAATATCACATATAATTTCTGTTTATGTTTAAAAGTGTCCAAAACCGTTTTACGGAACCGTAAGTAAGTATCCGCATGAATGTTAACCCGCTGCATCCATTCAGCAATTAACACGTTTATAGGTTGCGTTCGGTTTTTCAGTGCTTTCATAAAAATTACCTAGTTTGGTGTTGTAATAATATTTAACTGCTTTTTCATCTTTAATTTACACATTATTATTTACTCTAAAAATATAATGGTTGTCCGCCGCCATGATTTATCACAAAAACAAAGTAACATCAGCGCCTCTACCGGTGGGTAATGTAACGATTATACGATATGATCACTAATGTTTGACTATTTCATAAAATAGTTAAGTCATCAAAACGCTGAGTAATTGACCTTGCCAGACCACATCATGATGTAAGCAGCGGGTTCTGATCTATAACATGAAATACCACAATTTTATGAAATAATCGGTCACATCATGAAATGATAAATTTAACGATCTTGCTATGACATCACCATAACGCCTACACGCCTTATTTTGATTTTAATGTATGAGGCATCGTTAGAATCCTAACGTTCTCTCGGCTCACATAGGCTGTATGATGTCAGAATAAAAAAAATATACTTAGCAAATTATAATGGTTATTTGTATAACATCAACAACCCCTACGGGCTGATTCTGGACAAAACAGCCGACCAGCTGACATCAGTTTGTATGAAACAGTGATTTATTTTTTGCGATTTCGATGTTGGTCCCATACAAAAAGTTGTTGTGTTTGAGCAACAGAATCCGCCCCTAGTTGTTCATGTATTAAAAATAACCCTGTATACTCCATAAAGTGCAGGCTGACGAAAAAAAATCTTTCAAACTTAACAAATCATATCAAATATATAGGTCATTAGGTATCAAAATAGAGGGTTTTAACGTAAACGTAACGTATTTACGTTAAATTACAAAAAAAATACGTGACGAATTGTTAAAAAGGATAAAACAAAAACATTAATAAAAACGACTTTCTTTAGTAAAAGCGAACTAAAAGTTAGAAATAAATAGTGAATACCAAAGGTCCTCCAACTGCAAATAGTGTCCTACTGTATTCTCTATTTATTTCAAATTTTTTAGTTCGCTTTTAATATTGTCAGTTTTTACATGGTTTACATGGAATAAATATTGTCTTGATTTCTATAGAACCAGTATGAAATCATCCACTCTTTGCTCATACGTAAACATTTATTGTGTTTGTTGTACTTCCACTTAACACATACACATGACGATCAAAAAGTGTTCGGTGTCGGCAACTTGAACCTAAAAGTGACCACGTTTGCGCAGCGCATTAAGTAATTTAATTACTAAACTTATTTAGCGTCACGTTTGCTTATGTAATTGCTTTAGGATTACATTTTAGATTAAGGGCCGATTTTTCGAATACCAGATAACTTTTATTTGACGTATAAAATGGTTATTTTGACACATTTTCCATACGAAAACTGTCTACAATAATTATGACAAACTTGTTCGTTACATAAAAGTATCTGGCTATTGAAAAACTGGCCCTAAGAATATTTAAAGCAAGCCATTTAAAAATACTTTCAATATTTTTTTTACCTTCCCCATTAATATAACACTTAAATAATAAGTTAAGTACATCATAATACATTCCCTTGCAAAGCTACTGGCCAATTGGCAATATTAATATAATTACCAAAACAATAATTATGGTTTTATTTAGAGAATTCTAACAAAGAGGATTCTTAACCGTAACTCTTTTAAAGTCAGCACAATATTAAAACTTTAAACAAGTAAAAAAAACGAAACCACAAACTGAAAAAACCCGAGCACATAATATTACTTTAAAAAAATATAATTCAAATTTGTAACTTACGGCAAGCACTCGAATCATCGAAACGGCGCGTGGCAAAGGAAAACTTTTCGCACTGACCGGGATGCGTGTTAGGCGCGCGGTCGTGATGGTCATCAGACGGTACTAGAGCAAAATAGGCTTAACGCCCTTGTCGCCCTTCGATGCAGGCATGCGTGTTGCGAACTTCATTGGTCACGTCTTAGCGCGTTTGCGGTGTGTCATCCTATTGCAATTATTTTCGCAATCACTGAAAATTTAAAAAGTTTTTAATACTGATCTGCTTTTTTTATTAATGGTTCATTTTCACTGTACAGCTTTTCATTACATTGTTTTGTTTGAGAACTCTAGTTGAATCAATTATTTTTAGTTCTTTTTGGATTGGATTAAAATAAAGAGAAATAATTTCTTCTTACCTTTTGGTAAATTAAAAAAGGGCTTTTTTGTGATCTCAATAAAATCATCACCAAAATCGTGCGTTGATAGGTACATATTTAAGACTTAGATAAATAAACCTTTAAGATTGTAGTTAAATAAATTAATAAATAATATATTTATAATTAAAATAAAGTACCCAACGTAGCAAAAAAATATTTTGAGTAAAACAACGACTTTGTTTTTGCAAAAGAAACCCCAGCCCGTAATTAGTAAAACTAGCGCCATCTATGAAACTCGACAGGAGTTTCAAAAGCTCTGAACCAAAATTTACGGTTGATGCTATCTTTAGGAGGGGAAAGCTCGTTGCGTTCTTTTTCCAACACCGACCCATAGATGGCAGATTTAAACATAAGTATTTGAAGTTTATTACACAAATTATAACCTAAATACTATTGTTGTGTTCTTTATTTAAAATTTTCTAAATCATACCGTTTTATTTAAAATTGATTTGTAATTTGACTTATTCTTATGATATGTAGTACATTCCACATACTTTATTTTTACTACCACGACCTTTAGTTATTTATTGAAGCACATTATTATCTATATATGACTATAACTAAGGTAACTGTTAGGAATAATGAGAATTACAAATCACTTTTAGTATGTTGTTGATGTAAGAAAAACAATATTAATTTTAAAAGTACTTTTTACTAATTTAATAGGTGCTTACAAATTACATGTTTAAAAAATAAAATAACTATTAATAATATTAATAAAAATAAATCTAAATTAAACTACAAAACAAAGTAAAACTTAAATAATTTGAAATGGCATTTTTATAATACAGTAAGTAACTATATTTTTTTCGAAATTTAAAATATCTAATGAAACATCTAAAAACTTCTTATCATTTTTGTTGGAAGTTCTCGTTTCAGTCTTTTTGCGGACCTTTGAAAAAAAAAATGCATGTTAAAATTAATGCAGTATTTTTTTTTTCTAATAAAGTCATTGCCTTACCGCTACTGGTCACTAATAGGGTTCTGTATCATTATCTTTCCCATCATGGATAAAAATTACAAAGTAACTGCTAGTGGTGTAAAGGATCATTTTTGAATTTGCGAATAATTGAGATTTTTGTGAATTTATTTGGCAATGAAAAGTGTAAAATAATGTTACTGATTATATTTACAATATTTTTATTTTAGTACTACATACTTGAACTTGTGATGTAAATTTACAATTAAATGAATGAAAAAAAATTTATTCAAACTTTATTTTATTATTACTTATCTCAGCACTTTGTAATCAGTCAAAAACAAGTTTAAGTTCGGTTTTAGTACCTACATTTTGTTATATAAAGAAGATTTTGGTGTACTACTATGAAACATACGTTAATCGATAGAGAAACTAATTACAAACAACAAATATTCTTTGTCAAAATGTCGTATATAATATACTTTGTTTAGAATTTCACATGTATAGAACATGTAATATTTATTTTTGTTTACATAATTAAATTAAAATTCTGATACTTGTATATCATGTCGTATATGACATACAAGTATTTCATGTACGACATTTTGTCAAAGAGTATTTGTTGTTTGTAATTATTTTTACTATTCTTTTCTTATTATATTCTATTCTTATCTTATTCTTTCGATTACTGTATATTTCATAGGTGTACACCAAAATAACGTTATTCAAGGTTACTTGCAACTTGAAGTTTGCCAGGCTCCATACAAGAAAGTTCCAGGCCTTTGGTACACATATTATGAATTTCTGTGAACCATATAGATACGGATGTGTCACGTAAATAAATAAATCAAATTTGAAAGAAGTGTTGATTTCAAATAAAACCGTGTCACACCGTGTGACATTAATCAAATAAAAGGGCTCTCTTTTTGTAAACTTATTCAAAAAGCCGCTTTTGCATTCACGTTCGCGAATATTGGAGTTGAATTTTCGCATTTGTATTCGTGTATGAGGCAAATCGAACATTCGTTACATCACTAGCAAACTACACACAATCTGTCATTAGCCACTTATAAACTAAGAAAAATCTCTTAAATTTCCAAAAACCGACGTAGTAAGTACCTCACACTGTGTCTCGTAATTCAAGGATAACCTTGTAGACGTAACTATATATTCTATACATCATAGTAAACAAGTTCAGTTCTAAGAATTTTAAAAATATGTATGTATTTTTGCAGTGGCGGGGGAGGCAAGACCAAAATATTATGTGGGCAAGGTACACTTAGCGAGGCCCTCTAGTGGCGCAAGAAGCAATGTTATAAATTAAAAAACTGTTTTTACAACTTTATTATACCTACGTATTTAATTCCTGTATTCATGGGTAAAAAAAGAACTATTCTACACTTATTCTCACATGAAATATTAACAGAAAAGCACGAATTTCACATAGGTAAGGAGCGGCTAGAGTTGTAAAGTTCCCTACATAGACAAACGCGAGGGGGCTTCCCTATTCGTTTTCCGCGATGACAACGCAACGCCAACAAATTTTGCTAGCCTAAAGAAAAATTTGGTACTTCATTAAATACTATTCAGTATCGTTGTATAACGAATTTATTTGTTTATTTTACGTTGCTTCGGAGTTATGCGGGAGGGTATTTGAGGCGCGAGGCCCCTCGGACTGCGAGGCCGTAGGCGGTGGCCCACGTCACCTACGCCTAGCGCTGCCTCTGTTTTTTTGTCTTTCTATACAAATTCAATCGGCTGTTTGGTAATTTTGTTTGGAAAGTCGATAAATTTTCATGCATATTTGGAAAAATCTGAACAGAAGTTGTAACCATTTAACCATGACGTATAGACTTAGTGGTTACAAGGTTATCCTTGAGCTACGGGACCACCTGTTTATTTTATTTTGTGCGTTTTGTACTATGGTTTTTGATTTGAATATTTGGCTTGATGTTATTTGTTCATCTTTATCATCATACTACTAATAGTTTTTTACAAATTCGTTTTCTGCATCTGTCTGCTTGTGTTCTTAGTTCTTTAATACGTACTAAGCAACAGATAATGGTTTCGTTGACTTTCATCCAGAGATAATTTCTTCAGGAAGTTTTATATAAATGAAACACTTAAAGTGGAAATCACAGTAAGTTCACCAGTGCGAAGCCAGAGCGGGCCGCAAGAAGTAGTATAGTGAAAATAAAGTAATTCGGTACCTTGACCAGCTCTGATAGCCGACATCTGGCATCATATCAAAGTATATAGCAGCTAGTAACAATAGCACGATGATGACGAGGCAAGCTATAACCTGCATAGTTAACTGAAGACTTTCATCAGGGCTCCAGAGCTTGGAAATAATGGTCGATGTTATACTTGGACGTCTAAAAAAATTAATTATATGAGTTTCAAGCTCAACAACAGACTACGTACAGCTCTTGAAATGCGTGGATTTTACTTGTGGTAAAAAAGTACTTTGCGGGAGAGTGCATCTCTAAAATCCTAATAAATTTCAATGTTTATTTTATTGTATCAAACATTTGTCAAATTCTAACTGAAACTAGCCGTGTAAAAAAACCACCGTTATTAATAGTGCAAAAAAATCAATGGTTCAATAGATAATGATGTACATTCGAATTGTACATTGAACTGTTTTTTAGTAGCGTAGCAGGCACGCATACCTACCGTGCATGCATACGTACAGGTAAACGCCTCGCCAGGAACTGTAGAAGTCTAAAAGAATGGGGATAAGTACTTGTGGCAGTATTCACTAACATTTCAAGACCACATTAATTCCTTAGTTCAGCGTGTAAAAAAACTATGCAACAAAAGATTCTGCTCCTCAAATACAATATTTTTTTCCCTATGGGAGCATTATCGTAATCTACACGATGGGGCACTTTACATGTAGAGGATGTAACCTGAAATTAACGTTTATTCATTTTATTTCATATTTTCAATTCAATGTATCGCCAATTGAAATATGCTACATTAAAATTTTCTTGTGCAAGATGAAGGCTTGACATGACGCATGGAAGGCGGACGAAAGGATGGTCGGGCGGGTGAACGGACAAGATGTCATTTTGACAAATGAATAACCATTTAATTTTAAAAACTTTAGTTTCAAGTTTTTCTTTATTCCTAATATTGCCAAATATTCATCGACTGCCTTTAAACACTCACTCACTTTGGTTCCGGCAAAGGGTTGGGAGAATTGCGGCCCAAACCAACTGGCATCAGCACAGCCTTTTCTTTGGGTAGCAATGTCATTTCAAGGTCAATTACTCCCTGGAATTTAAAGAAAAGGTTATTTCTATCATTTACAAATTGCTCATTACAATAATCACACTAATTGTAAAGGCTTTATGACGAGTAGTTAACAATAAACATACCTACCTAAAAATACATTTATAAACATTCAAGACTTAGGTGCAAATGCTTGTGCTCATCACACAAACACTTGCTTCTTGCGGGATTTAAACTCGCAACCGCTGGCTTTGCAGTCCGGAATGCAAGCCACAGAACTGACTTTAATAAAATCAAAAAGAAAAAATATTTTTTTTTTGTAAACATCCTCATAAAGTTTCGTATACCCAAAATGTTATAGTATAGTAGTTAGTAGGTCACACTATAAGTTTTGCGTAACTTAAAAAAACATGTTATAACCAAAATATTATGTTTATTGCTTTTCAAAATACTCTCTTTTACATTTTAAACATTTTTTCATGTGATCGAAACATTTTTTAAAACAGGAGGATCACAGATCTGAAGGCATGTTTTCTACGTGTTGATTGAACGCTATCACTGCCTCTTCAGAGTTGGTAAAAGTAAAACCTCTCATCAAATCTTTGATTTTGGGGAAAATACAGAAATCACAGGGTGCTAGATCGGGGCTATGCGCAGGATGGGTAATGAGTTGTACTTTTTCGGAAGCTAAAAATGACTTTGTTTTGTTGGCCGTGTGTGAAGAAGCGTTGTCATGATGTAGGAGAACACGGCTTTTAGGTCGTTTTTCGGGAACTTTTTCTAACACCCTGGGTAAACAAATGGTATACCGAGAATACCACTCGGCATTAACACTCTTTTGATCTTCAAGCGGAATTGTACAGATGGGACTCGTAGCTGAGAAAAAAACGTGATCATTTTTTTACCAACGTTTCTCGCCTGCCTCACTTTTATTGGTCTGTTCGCATTTTCAAACACACATTCACAAGATTGCTGTTTTTTTTTTCGGGTTCAAAACAATAAATCCACGTTTCGTCTCCTGTGACAATGTTATAAACAGCATTAGAATGTCCGTGGTCGTACTTCAGTAGCACCTGTGAGCACCATTCCACGCGAGCCCGCTTCTGCTTCGCTGTCAGTTTATGAGGGATCCAACGACAGCAAACTTTCAATTCTTCGTGTGAAATTTTCTAAATTTGGCTCATACCAATCCCAAATAGTCCTCGAATTATCTCATAGGTAATCCGCGGGTTTTCTTCAATTAGCCGCTTAACAGTAGCCACATTATTTTCGTTGACGGCAGTTGAAGGCCGCCCTTCACGAAATTCGTCATGTAAAGAAACTAGACCTCTCTCAAATTCAGCAAACCATCGCCTCACGGTGCTCAAACAAGGTGCTTCTCTCTCAAAAGCATTTTGAAGACGAGCGGCACAGTCTTGCGGAGAGAGAGAACTTTTAAAATCATAAAAAATCATCGCTCTAAATCTTTTCGACTTAATTCCATTTTCGTTGCGTACGTAGGACTTTGATGAGTGATAAAAAAACAATTGACAAATCATTTCCCGCCAATTGTTTTTTTATTACTAAGAAGGTTGCAACGTTTAAAAAAATATAACATTCGAAATTCAAATAGTTCCGATTAGCTAGAAGTGCAAAACTTTTAGTGTGCCCCATGTAATATAATAACGAGTATGATACAGTATGTTTTTGGTGATTTATCTTTCACTTAGCTACTACTTTTACGCCACTAGGTTAATAATAGCAGTTTTACACGTCCCATCTTTTACGCTTCTCTTGTTTCGGAACTATTTGTGGGCTTAACTTCATTATCTTCCTACCTAGTGAGCAGTGGGGACTACTTACAGCCAACACCTTCTTTTCAGTACTTAAATCGATAGTCCAAAGAGGCCACCAACACCTGATAGACCTCATTGCGAAGAGATTCAACTTCTTAGCTGCATCCATTGCTTCTAGAGTGCATTGACGCGCTAGTTTTTCACCTCTGGGTAAAGCGTTCAGATCAAGCGTCAATGTGCCTTTAAATAAAATACCTTTTTAACATTTTAATAAAAAAGATTCGGACTAACTAATTTCGTTTCCACCTCCTTTTTGAAGTCGTTGAAAAATATAAATAAAAAATAATATTTTTTGCTAGTTCGTTTGTCTTCTAGACGTATCATTCATTTTATTGCGATAATAGAGTACACATCCCGAATGCCACAGTATACAACTTTCTATCGCAAAGCTACCTACAGTAAAACAATATAGAAAAATAGGTAATGAGTAGGTGTAATTACAATATGTTAAGAGTTATAAAATAGTTCCAAAAAATGACACACATATTTTGTCTCGTTTCTGTGGTAACTTTTACATTACTTACCATTGTTTTATTATGTATGGTATTATGAAGCTTACCCAAAAAATCATCAGCTAGCACAGAGTCCGTATCCATGACTTGCACAACTAAAATTGGTGGCACGCGTTCTTCGTACTCCGTAAAAGGCCCCTTTTCTTTAATCACAATCTACAAAATCAGATCTCTTCTATTTTAAAATGCATGATAATATTATCCATTTCAGGAACAAACTTACGAAATGTTTGACCAGTTAGTTAAGGTACTTGCCTTCCTTTCAACATGTTGGTATTGGAAATTGAAGAGCATCCTCCAATTGAAATTGCCTTCTCTATTCGTGCATCGGTAGTGAATGTCGGTATCTTGCGCTTGACTGGTTGCACCGATCCAACTGCAAAATTAAACGAAGTGTAAATTCAATATGTGACAATTTCAATCAGGATCTCTTCTACCATTTGATTTTGGTTTTGATTCTGTGATTTGAAGTTTGAGACACATTAAGATTACTACATTAGTTACTTAGTACGACCTACTTAAAATACTCTCGCTCTGTTTAAAATTTAAACTGAAATGTGGCATTTCAGAAAAAAAAAACTGTTCGGTAAAGAATCTCGGCTAACATTTGCTGTCCAGACCATCGTCTCCATCATAAATTATATACGTGAACAATAATCAGTCCGACGAATGACAAATGTATGTGTCCAAAGTGACGAAAAGTATAGAATAATAAGACTTAGATTTTCTACAACCCATTTTTACTCTTGACAATAGAATGCCAAAAACATCGTTGAATTCAGTCATGCTGACCTTGACTTGACCATTATTTATTTTTTATATATATTCGTGTTATGATGAGCCATATTATATAACCTCGTACAACATAATATCATGTCAAGTATGTATAATTTTAAATTTAAATATAGTAGTAGGTAACTAAAAAATACATACGCTTTCACAAAAATGTCAGGTGATTTTTTATTTGTAGAAGAACCATCGTCTAGTTTCAAGCTCTGAGCATCCCATACAGTGAGCCTCAGCTCGTACTCTTCAACGCTTCGAGGAGTGATGTCTACTGGTGCCGGAATATACATATCGGTGTCAAGCGGGAACATGTCTACCCACATCACTATCTTACCCTACAACAAAGGTGACACAAAACAACTAAAAATATGAAGTGGTGAAGTACAGAGATATTCTCGAACAGTGAAAACATAGGCAAGTGCAACGTAGTGCAATCTCTCTGATATGAAATGTCGACATGATAAAGTTGATGCATTCATTGAACTTATGTTGCTGTAAATCGTTACCGAAATAGATCAATTAAAAGTTCTATGGATTAGGCGCAAACTATGACGTAAAATAAATATTATTCTTTTACTATTTAAGCTTTGCGGACGGACGCCTATGTTTAGCAGTGGTCGGCCTGGGGCTACACAATAATTTATACAAATGCAATGCTTTAAAAAAAATTGTGATCGTTCTCGATCGACGTATGCTAAGTTTTACTGTTGCAAATCAAAAGTAGGAAGTGTTCTAAAAAAAGGCTTAGATGGCATATTTTGTTTGACATTGGACATTATATACCTGATCAACTCCAGGCTTTTCAGGGTTCAACAGAGTCCGTGATTCCACATGCTCTGGCACCAAGTGGTAGCCACATAATGGCATAGTGTGCCATTTATGAAGAAGAGACAAACATATATTCTCTTTCCGTTCAGATGTTGAGATGTACGCTATATCTTTAAAATAATAATGGCACTTTAAAATATAGAAAATATCGGCTAACATATTTATTATACTTGCTGATTGTTTGAGATATATTAACGAGTAGTACCGATGTTCTACAACAGCGTCGGGTCACAATTTTTTTAAAGCTGGATAAGAAAAAAGTCATTACGATTGTTTGTGACAGCGCAGGCACGTAGTCCTTGCAATAAAATGTGTAAATTAACTATTATTTACTCTAATTGTAACCTAAAAGTTAGTGTTTAGAATGCTATTATACAGTACGCTATGTGGATTGTGTTTACAATAAGGTTTATAGTGAATTTTAGCCAAAAATCAACAAGGGATGATCGCCATAATCAGGCGAGGTTATGGTTTATTTTTGAACGCTATATTCATGGAATCAAGTTATATATTCATTAGTTCCAGTTACAGATATGCACAATTAAATACTTAACTTCCTTTTGTGAATTATAGATATTCACCTATGAAGGAATTACTTAGGTACCTAACGTGTAAATAATTGACACATCTTTAATCTTTTTGTCGTATAATTTAATAAATATTAACGAACCTACAAGGGTGACTCCCACATCGGCTACTTGCTTAGACAATATTTTTTGTAATAGCGATGTAATTGATAAATCTATTTGTCTAAGCTCGGGCCATAGTGGACAAAAGGCATCATTTGAGCATCATCATGTCTCAAACATTGTAAATGTTGTTTGTAGGCCAGTTACCATCAATAGAATTGACAGATTTAAGGAAAAAATAAGTGATGGTGTTCATTTAATAAAACCTACAACTGACCACAGTGCTGATGAGTTATACGAGAAACTTTTTGGCTTAATTAAAAATGAATTTGATCAGATTTTTACGGAAAGGAAGATAAAAATAAATAACCTAAAGAGTAAGTTCAATGATAAAAGTAGAAATACATTATATGACTTGTATAGTTTAAAAACAGATTCTCAGAACCCACCACCCATTTTAGAATACTTTTTAACATACTCTCAGATATAGAGTATGTTAAAAAGTATTCTAAAATACTTAAACAAGTATGTGCCAAAGCAAAGTCAAACCATCTACGTAGAATAATTTCTGTTTCTGCTAATAAAGCGCAGGCCACGTGAAATATTATAAATAAGGGAACTTGTAGACAAAAACCGTGATCCCTTCACACTTACTCTCTAAAAGTTGGAGATATGAAATTAAACACAGAAGTTGCAAATACTTTGGAGAAATTCTTCTTAAACATAGCTACCTCCACAACTAAAGAACTTGCATCTTCTGCTGAACTAGCTGAGTCTTTTCTAAGGTCAGGTGTTAATGAGTGTCAATCTCCATAAAATTTTATACATATAAACGCTGAGGAAAAACTAAAAACATTTAGCGGATTAAATATGACAAAAAACTAAGGATCTATGGGGAATCTCTGTTAATATCATTAATACAATAATAAATGCAATAGCCCCTCACCTTACAATTATATTTAACAAATGTATTGATGATAGAGATTGATGATAGTATAATGTCATCCGCAATATTGTTATGGGGCTCAGCAGCAGATATTGAATCTATCTTTGTACTACAAAAGAGAGCCGTACGGACAATTTACAACATTCGACCCCGAGCCTCGTTAAAAGAACTGTTTAAGGAAATTAATATACTTACATTGGCCTCTCAATTCATAATTATGAAAATATTATGTACATTCGCAAAAACATGTATCTATTCCCTAAGAAAAGTGACAAACATAATTTTAATACCCGGAATAAAGATAAACTTGCTGTTTCAAATTTCAGACTGCATAAAGTGAGTAATTCGTTCATGGGGAAATGTTTTCGCTTTTTTAACCAATTACCACAGTATATTGTTGAACTACCCATGTTTGAGTTTAAATCGCATGTTAAGATTATTTTAATGAAATTTTAAAGGGTTATTATACTGTTAATGACTATTTAAATAACAAAAATGTCTGAAATTAAATACTGCCCTGCTCGCACAGGTATACATAATTATGATCTTTTTTTTTTGTGGCAGCTAGTTGTGACTGAGTTTGTTCCGGCGTTTCTTTTCAGCACCTGCCAGATTGTCTGTGTCTTGTCTCGAAGCGCTAGTAGGGCCCAAAAATAAGGTGACAATATGTTCTGCCCCATATGACCCAATAATATTATTATTGACGTTCATAAGTGGCAGTTTTCTGTCCTAAATTGAATAAATGATTTTTGACTTTTCTTGACTTTATTGCGCTAATGAATCTAATCCAAAGTTAATGCCACAAATGGTTTTATTTCAATAAATTGAAAAGTAAAGGTGTTATGGAAGTACCATAAAAACCTTTAAAATATTAGGCTTGCATCATATAATTAAATAATTACAAGCCACCTAGATATTCCAGATTCCTTCACTGTCAGTTTCATGTGCTAAACAATGTACTAAAAATACCTATTTATTAATATGTATGTACTTACTAAGTACCATTATTCAAAATAAGATACATTTCTAAACTACTGGGAACGCTTGATTTGTCCAGTCCTCCATCATAATGATATGTAATAAGTATAAGTTGGACAGAAGTCTTTAGGATTAATAATGTGTAAATAACTATTTATTAATTATTTATTAAGCCTTTTGTGCTGAGTCTTTTTCCAGTCGAGCCCAAGCTATGTGTGTGGAACCATATTTTCTTTGGCTGACCTCTTTCTGAATATATTTTTATGATAAGATTGAAGACTTTAAATGACTAGAACATTTATGTAATAAAACCATGTTAAGGTAGACTTCTGTAACCGCCGAATTAACATTAAGGCTATCTAAAAAACATTTATCTAATACTAATTTAGTAATTTCAATACATCTTTTGTTTTTTAAATATTTATGATAATAAAATAAAATACCGCTGTGACTCCTACCACATGCGAAGGAACTGCTTCTATGCACTAAAAAGTTCTGATCATAATCTAATAAAATCATCACACCTATTCAATTTCTTAAAATTAAAATTTATCTTTTAAATTACTATTAAGACAGACATTTCTTAAAATTAAGAATAGATAAATTCACAATAAGTACCTACCTACATAGTAGGTACCCCTACATAATTTTATAAAAGGAGCAATAATTGGTCCTTAATAAGGTGATACCTTAAATATAATCTTAATAAGAGATTACTATTATTCAATTTAAAAGTCACTTAAACTGAAACAGTCTAATACCTGTTGTCCTGATAAAAATTACATAATGCCATGGCTTGAATTTCCTTAAATATTATATATTCAAACTAAAATTCTGAACAAAGTATTATTGTAATTACTAAAATTAGGTACTAAAGAAGATGACAATCTTGACAATAATGTTTGATAGAAAATAATATCTAAATTGTACTTCAAATCATTTATTTTGAAAACTTAATTTAAATCAATTTAAATAAAAAATATGGTAGTAAAATCAAAAACAAAGCCAAGTAACCAAACATTTTAGTAGATACCATTATAAACCTGTATTATGTAGAAACATGTCTCAGATAGAACCATCCCCTGTTGGTAAACACTTAGTCCGTTGACTGCCCAATAACAGTAAATAAAAGTTGACATGGGCAATATAGAGTTATAACAGATAAGTCTAACTGATAAATACATTTATCATAATCAATGATATTTTCTACCATAGCGAATAAACAAAAAAATCTCCGGGTTGTAGTTTTTAAAATGTTTTTTGCATTTTCTAAACTAATAAGCAACCGAACTTCAAATATCTACTCGTTAATATATCTCAAACAATCAGCAAGTATAATTATAAGATAAACGAACTTACCTGATTGTTTGAGATATGACAGTCCCAAAAACCCACCCACTAATACTTTGTTTTATCCCAGTATATTACAGGGTTGCTCATAAGGCTGTCTTCAAACGTAATGACATTACCAACAAATGTTGCCATTTGCAGGGATAATTGTTTTTCTTTTCCAGCTTTAAAAAAAATTGTGACTCGACGCTGTTGTAGATCATCGGTACTACTCGTTAATATATCTCAAACAATCAGCTGCGTATAATTAAGATAGAACTTCACTTAAAGTAAGTTCGTTTAATCTTATAATTATCTCTTGATACTTCTAAAAAAAACGTTGAATCCAGTAATATAAGTACTATAATAGTTGTGATACTGTTTCCAGTTGAAATTATTTTGATTTTTGTTATAATCAAGTACTCCAGATATATTAAATGACTTAATGATGAATATTAAAACTAGTACAGCTTACCATTTTCGCAATCCTTATACTCCACTCCATTTAATATGACCGTATTTAGATCAGGATAGACAGGCAAGGCTAAGTGGTTTTTAACACACAACTCCTCTAGGATCTCTGAAGGTTTCATGCTATCCCTCCATTTGTAGGGGCCAGTTCTATAAAAAATACTTAAGGATATATGAAGTCTTGTCAGAGACGTCCACATAACTATTATTGGTTTTTTTTAAATAGGAACTTATTATACATTTAATGTACACGACATAACGTATGAAAATACCAGTCGTGCAGAAAAGCATTGAGCGTGGCAAGCTCGCGATTTCGTTTGTCGATAGTATACCAAATAAGATACGTGTTTTTTTGACCGGTGCTTGCAGCAACCAGAGCCATCTCAAAAGTGAGCATATAACGTTATACCAAATCACTTTTGATCAGTGGTGTTTGGCAAGGCACTTCTTAACCTAATGTGAAAACGGCCATTAGAATACGAAGCAACAGAGTGACTGTTCCACTGGTACCATCTAAGAGACTGAAAGAGGCGAAGGACTGTGGACAGCCCGCTGGTCTGACAATTTTGTGCAAGTGGCATAGATGAATAGGAAAAGATTCCTTAAGTACTAAGCGGTGCAGTAAAAAAGAGGAATGGGTAAATGTGGCCTATATAAATATATAGAGATATTCTCTGCATCTTCATTTTGCGAATGGATTATTTGGTTTTGTGTGTAGGTATTTTTTGGAAATATTGACACTGTATACAAAGAATAATTGGGAATTTAGGTGTTCACTTCGAACATAACTCTGACCTTAATATCTATACTCAAAGTATGTATTTGACTACACGAGTGACCAAATTATTTATTATAGCAAATTATTATGCTAGTGGTGACTGAGTTTGTTCCGGCGTTTCTTCTCAGCACTTGCCAGATTGTCTGTGTCTTGTCTCGAAGCGCTAGTAGGGCCCAAAAAATAAGGAGACATGTTCTGGCCCCCTAGGGGCCTATAATGTTGTTATTGACGTTCATAAGTGGCAATTTTGTCCTGAATTGAATAAATGATTTTTGACTTTGACTTTGACTTTGATTAACACAGCAGAAAAAAAAGATGCACTGAAAACTCAGAAAACCCAAATACAATTAATTTCTATGGGGAAAATTTAGCAAGGTTTATTTACAGATTGTATTCCGAAGACAAACCAAGCCGGGCTCTGTGCTTTGTATAGATCCGGTCCTCCAGATCAATATCTGTGCTGCCAATCAGCTCATCTGGTTGTATAGCCTCGTAGTCATACAGAGAAATCTTCAGATGATAGTCTTCCGGTAGAGTGCAACGAAATTCGTACATCCTACAAAAAAATCCATACAATCTTATCAGTCTAACAATGTATGATGCCATTAAAAATAAGTAAGGTATAGACACAGTATATATATTCTAAACAGTAACTACCCATAAACGTTTGAAATGACGCACTCACACAGACGCACGCATGCATGTCGGAGCATCATATAAAAACGGCTCGAACAATTTTGCTGTTCTAGAGTATTTATTTACAAGGTTTGTAATTTTGTATGAATAAATTTTGAACAAACATAGGTGATTCATCGTTACTAAATGGAACAATTATTTTTACTCAAATAAACTAGGACGGTAGTGTTCAGGTGTTTTTTTTTTTTTTGCGTACCTTCCAAATATGGGGTTGATAGTATTTTTCACGTATTCTTCTCTTTTCCCCAATCGTTTTTTGCCACAGTTAAGGACAACGTATGAATCTGTTTGGCCAGTAAAGTCCTTTGTTTTGAATTCCATCCCTTTTACCAAGTAGACCCTTATTAGAAACTGTGCAGGATCATTGCTTGGCATATCGTCAAAGTATCTGCAACCAGATATCATCAATAAGTTACTCGACACTGTCTTGTTTTAAGGATTTCGTACTAAAAGTGAAACATGGAAACTTTATTGCTATAACTCAGCCGTACCTACATCTGTCCATCTATCCATATTATGTCAGCCTGCCTAGCATCATATATCATATCATATCATATCATATCGTGTTTTAGTAGTCATCTACTAAAACACGATATGATATGATATGATATAGCGATATATTGACACTAACTGTAAAAATATGATAGATATAGCCGCCAATTTGAATTTTTATTGAAACAGCGATCATAATATGCATATTCTTTCGTAATTATTTTACATATTATTCAGTCTGAAATCACCGCCCTATTTAAAAAAAGCGTTTTCAATTTTTGCAGTCATCACAGGGTCATGACATGCGGTCATCCAAAAAACTACATCTTCAATTTCCTCCCCATTCCACTAATTACTATACGCAGTCGTTTACTGTCCAGTCTATTCGCCTCTGGAATTCCTTACCATTAACAATCAGAAAATCCGAATCGATTGCTATTTTTAAAAAACGGCTTAAAGCACACTTTCTTTCTTCTTGACACAAACTGCCTTTATATCTTAGAATATTACTGGTCACTGTTAGTCTCGACATCTCCTCGCATATATCAAGTAGTATTAAGTATGTTTATTGTATGTATGTATAATTATTGTTATGTATTTATTTTATTTTTATTTATTTATTATGCCATAAATTTATGCAATCCTATTTGTATCAGGTAAGAATTTTAAGAACTCTGCAACACCTTCCTCTTTCTCTAATGGTTGTCCTCTACCTAAAGGTTGTCTGGAAGAGATCGCTATTAGCAATAAGACCGCCTAAATTGTACATCTTTCTGTAAAAACCATGTGTATTTTACTTGTATGGTGTGCAATAAAGAGTATCTATCTATCTAATATTAACGTAACCGGCACGGCGATTCAACACTATCTTAATTTTACAGTTTGTGTCAATATATCGCTATATCATATCATATCATATCATATCGTGTTTTAGTGCTCATGCTAGGCAGGCTGGAATTTCTAAGTCGTAAAAAATTTAGTTACATGCCAGAATTTCAGATATTCTTCGAAGAACATTGAAAATCCAATGTTTAGTCAGAAGCGAAATCTAATATACCCATAAAAAACCGTCAGTTCTTCAAATATTGTTTTTGCAGGAAAAAACATCGAAAATATTGCGGATACAACACACTGCGGATTTATCGTGTAGTTTTCGGTGTAAAAGGCTTTTGTCTGTGTGTTGATCCAATTCGCAGGTTTACTGCGTAGCTTTATGCCCAGATGCGCTGTGAGATATTTAATAAGTGATAAGTACCTACAGAATACCTTTGTACCTACGCACATTAACGCTCCAATTCAACTCCTGTGTAACCGAGATTTGCAGTTTGACAGTATTATGTATACACAATAAATTGTAAAAAATAATATGTTTATTTTACACTAGGTCCAAATGAAATTGTCGTGTATTTGAAGCGATAGAGCTATTCTATTTATATACAGTTGCCCATTTAATAACTCAAAGTTACAAAATTTCGAAGCACATCAAGCATAGAACCTTGGTTTTGGACACGAAAAAAAAATAATAGTAGTAATCAAAAATAAAAATTCGCTTTGATAGTCAAAGAACAAAATTAAGCTTGACCTCCCTCCCTCCAAATGCGAAATAAGATATAAAAGATGAAATAAGTAAATTTTATTAAAAAAAATAAAACCGACTTCAAAACACTGAAATGCTAAAAATGCCAGCCGATGAGAGATTCAATGTTTTTGTTTGCACCAACTCCAAAAGTAACTGATTAGGTACTTAAGTGTTAGGATTATTTTTAGCATTTCAGTGTTTTGAAGTCGGTTTTATTTTTTTTAATAAAATTTACTTATTTCATCTATTTTTAGTGATAAATCCTAATCTAACTGCTGAACACCGATTTCATCCCCTATTTTCCTACCCTTAGGGGTGATTTTTATTTTGCAAACTTTTATCATATTATCTTTGAAGTATAAGCTATTCAATAAAACAAAAATCATCAAAATCGGCTCATATTTGTCGAAGATAGGTAACAAGAACCACAACCAAAATATTATCTGGGTATATATTTATTGATTTTCTCAAAAAGTTCTAAATCAATTTCGATAAAATTTATATGGGACCACCTCTGAAGTATGATCTACCAAACAAAAAAAGAATCATTAAAATCGATTCATAATTGGCGGAGTAATCGCGTAACAAATATACAAAAAAAAAAAAAAATAATACAGTCGAATTGAGAACCTCCTCCTTTTTTGAAGTCGGTTGATAAATAGTAAACATACAGACAAACCCATTTGCACGTTACATAAGCAGGCGAACGTTGTTCATTATTTCGTCTATACCTGGTTGTTATCGACATACTCACCGCACTGTATGCCATAAAACTCTAAAATGTATCAAGTTTGTCTAAGAGATGATGCGGTGAGTTAATCTTTTTACAGCTTGTAAAATATTTACCTTTATGACAGTGATTTCCAGCACTTCTACTATATACTTTAATATTAATTTCATCACTTTTAGGGTTCCGTAATTCGAAAGGAAAAAACGTAACCCTTATAGGATCACTTTGCTGTCCGTCCGTCCGTCTGTCTGTCTGTTTGTCTGTCTGACAAAACCCTTTCCTCATGAACGCGTAGAGGTATTGAATTGAAATTCATACCAAATATTCAGGTCTATAATACCTTTAAGCTGTAACAAAATCAAACTTCTTACAGGTTTGTACGGAACCCTCGGTGCGCGAGTCCGACTCGCACTTGGCCGGTTTTTTATATGTGTTTCGAATTCTCGCTACTTACTACCTCGTGATTGATTACTTGATATGGACAAACAGTTTTTGATAATTTCTAGCCTTCTAATATTAGGTCCTTACATATGAAATTGCCGATACTCAATACTGGCAACTTTAACATCAAATATCTTGCGTTTGATTAAGAATTCCAAAATTAAATTTATTTCTAAATAAAGCCAGAAAAATATTGTTTTAAAATTCGTATTTCATTTGTTTTCACATCATTTGTTTGAACTTCAACATTGCTTTAACAACAACTATAGACAAATTGAAAACTCGCGGTATTTACGAATACGAGTTCAACCGTGGCACCAGTGCTGCAGAAAGAACTCGAACAATTAACGACGTGTACGAACCAGGCACCGCTAACGAACAAACGGTGCGTTTTTGGTTTCAACGTTTCCGTTCTGGAAATTTCGATTTACACAATAAGCCTCGTGGGCGATCTGATACTCAAGTGAATAACGAAGAATGAAGGCTATAGTGGAAGCGGATCCATCTCAAACCACTTATCCATTTCCGCCAAATCGGAAAAGTAAAAAAACTCGAAAAGTAGGTACCGCACGAATTGATTAAAGCAAACACACAAACACGTGTCGTTTGCTGCGTTTCTTTGTTCAATCGTCACAATAATGAGGGGATTTTGAACCGTATCGTGACTTGTGATGAGAAATGCAATCGGAAGCGATCATTACAATGGCTTAACCCTAGAGAACCGGCAAAACCTTGCCCTAACTGAAAACTGACCAAAAGGAAGATTCTGGTTAGTGTTCGGTGGACCAGTGCTGGTGTTATCCACTACAGCTTCTTGAGATCAGGCCAGACGATTACTGCACTTGTATTGCCAACAATTGCAAACAACGATGGAAAAGCTCGCAATTAAACAACCGAGACTGGTGAATTGCTCTAGCCCACTGCTCCTTCAGGATAACGCTAGACCACACACTGCACATCAAACGGTCGCCAAGTTAGAGGAGCTGCGACTGGAACTTTTGCGTCACCGACCATACTCTCCAGATCTTGCCCCAACCGATTACCACTTTTTTCAAAATTTACATATCTTTTTACAAGGAAAAAAACATTAAATCTAATGAGACAGTCAAAACAGCCTTCAAACAGTTCATAGACTCGCTCACAGGATTTTTTTTCCAAAGGGATCAATGAGCTGCCTATAAACTGGCAGAAGTGTATCGATAACAACGGCGCATACTTCGATTGATTAAATAATAATTTTACTAAAAAAAGTTGATTCTCTTTTTTGATACTGAACGGCAATTTTATATGTAAGGACCTAATACTTAATATTTCCTAAGGCTGAGTCTCACATTTAGTCCAAAAAATCCTGCCGTGTCTTATATACCGTCATCGCAATTGCAATTAAAATAACTAGCTAATTAGTTGTTCTGAGTTGTACAGGCAATTTTTTTTCGAAAATTCGATGTTGACTTCTCAGTTAAAGTTATGTTATTTGAGCAGCGGAAATTTAAATCATTCCTTAAAAGAAATAAATTGACCAATAAAATAAAACTTGGTCTATTTGTTTACCCATTAATTAACTCCACTCCACTCTTACTAACAGCAACAGTATCATTTGGTGGAGGCCACTTGTATATTGCTATTCCAACCTTCAAGAATCCACAAAACAACTGCTCGTCTTTTTCAGGAATGCCAGACTTGGCACCATTGTAGAACTTCAATGAGGAACACCAATCTTTCAGCTTCGAAAATTCTGGTTGTCGCTCTAACTCTGACGTGTATATCTTAGAATGGAGAAAATGTTGATGTTATTTACGAGTTTTTCAGTCAACATTGATCTGACCGTCTATAAAAGTACCCAGATAATACTATCATAAATACATAATATCTATACTTTAATATTATAAAGCTGAAGACTGTCTGTTTGTTTGTTTGGTTGAACTTGTTAATCTCAGGAACTACTTGTTTGAATTGAAAATTATTTATGTGTTGGATAGTCCATTTATCGATTAAGGTTTGAGGCTATATTATATCACGCGTACGACTAATAGGAGCGGAGTATCAAATAAAATGTTGCAAAAACGGTAAAAAATATTTTTTGGATTTGTCTCCGTCCCGAATAGCAGAATAAGTATTAAAACATCGAATAATTCACGAAAAAAAACAAGGCGGTACGAAGTTTGCCGGGACAGCTAGTTTAAAATAAATGAATAAATAAATAAACTCGTTGTTTCTGATTTCTGTAACAAAAGTGCTTAAGCTAATTATCATAGGATCAGAGCAATGTATGTGATGTTGTCCAATATTTACTTATAAACTTCATCATTATCATTTCAGCCAAAGGAAGTCCACTGCTGAACATAGGCCTCCCCCAATGAACTATCATCGGGGGGGATTGCCAATACTCGCCACGCTTGGCAGGCGGGTTGGCGAGCGCAGTTTTTTTTATCTGATGATAGAACCAGAAAGTGGATATTGAAACTCTTTAATGACTACGGATAAAACCTTCGTGTTTGGGCTTATTTGTTTCGTTTTGACGAGTCCAAACATTTAAAAATGTGTTAGTAGTTTTTAATCTAATCAATAATTAAGAATCAATTTAAAAACACTGCATATTTTTCAAAAAATGCACGCCAACTGCTGTTGCATGTATAACTTAAAAACGGTGAAAATGTGATGAAAAATAATAATATAATATAATAACATTGACAAAGCAATAATATCCTATTTACCTTTATTTTATCAGTAACGTTTGATTTATCTTCGGTCTCGTAAGCCTGGGAAAGAATTAAATTAAATTAATTGATTAACGGAATGGCCACAATCAAAAAATAATTTTACTAGAACGTAATTATTTTTAAGTTGATTAAAATTTAACTAAATAGCTATACCTATTCCTAGGATAAAGGGGTGGACAAAATAGTGATCCTGTAAATATAGTTAATTTTTTTTTTAAAGGTTTGATTGAATGAACCTAACAAAATCTAAAATTCAGTACTTTATCATGTCATTGTAATGTCTCATCTTACTTACTTTATCCGAACAAAAGTATCTGAGCCACCAATCTTTCTGCTCCGGTTGAGTAATGCTCTTCTTGACCACTTTTATTTGGTCCTTCTCTTTAGCAAACATAGGTAAAAGGACGTATTCTTCTTCTGCTGGCTTCCTGCTAAACAACCAACTCCAGGTAGACCTCTTGGCTTTGCAACGAGCTCCGTTGCTTCTAATAGAAACGTTGCTAGCAAACTCGTCGTACTCCTCTATAGTAGAATTGCTTTTTTTGACAAATGTCATTTGATTCACTAAAACGTAATTATTATGTACTTAATATTTTAGAATAATATTTTTTTGTTTGACACACATTAAGTACAGTAGAGGAGACCAGGGATAGTATAGGAATAGGTTGAATAACTGTCAAAAACTAGATAATCCGACAGTGTTGAGTCATTCAACTAAGCGCGAGAAATGCAATGCCGCGTTTCCGGTGTCAGGGAGGAGAAACCACTTTTCGTACCCAGTTGAATAATGAAATTCTTTCAAAAAGTTTTTTTTTCTTCATATAAAAAAGGAATGAAAAGGAAAAAATCTACAATCTTTATACCTAAATGTGTCAAAAACGTTCTTTCGCATTTGTCGTGACAGACTTTTAAGAAAAGAGCTTGAATTAATATATTATTTTATTTACCGTTTGGTTATTTGTGTTGAGTATTTGTAGTGCGACAAGTAAGTACCTAGGTAAGTTTGCTATAGGTGACATTACTCTTTTTTTTTAAATATTTGTGCAAACTTTTAGGATGATAATGTTAAAAATAGATCAACTTCTCAAAACTTAATACAAATAAGCAAAACACTAGAAGTCTAGGTGTAGTAAGGAAAAAAATTGCAAATTTGAAGCATACAATTTCAGGTCTAAATCAGGATTAAAGCAGTTAATTTTACCTCCAACGGAGTAGGTACTATAAACACTATAATGATTCCTTTTTTTCTAATGAGGTACGAAACCCTAAAACAGCTAAGTTATGAAAAATATTTGAATTAAATGTTTGTTACTTTCTAGGCGTTATTTATATTTTCAACAAGCTGCTAGGCAAGTGTCGTAGTTTTAAATAAATTTGACAAACGGCTGTCAAAAGACAAAAAGTACTTAAAATATTTCCCAAATAAAAATAAATACGGATAACTTTCCAATTTTTTTAAGCAAGCCTTTTTTGATGATTATGAAACATACAGAAAATAAATCAACCAAATAGGTTTCCTCAAAACATTCTCGATTTTATGCGAGACTGACGTAAGACTACGACAAACTGCGTACAGGCAGATTTTAATAAAGTTGTTAAGAGATTTAGTACTTTGCAAATATTTTGATGAGGTGATAGATGCTGATTGCAGCGAAGCCTCTCTTTCACTCTTGGCGATCCAATTAACAATATACTTGTTTGGGTTCTTCATGTTGTTAGTTCCGAGAAAGAGGGTCCTCCCAAAGGTGCCGCTATCATATAATTTGACCGATAGATTTGACCGGTACGCTTCATTCAGAGGCCCTTCAAAAACCTGAGTGGTCCGTCCATTGGGAAAGTTACAGTTGGACTTTTTATCGCAAATGATGTCGGATTTGATCGTCAGTTCGTCTATTTGCAGGACAGAGCACGGCTTTCTGGTGATGTTGACGTCTCGAAGACCCCACCAATAAACGTCTATTCTGTAATAATATTATCATTTACCTAGTTTATTTGTGAACTAGCTGTTGCCCGCGACTTTGTTCGCGTTTTCTTTAAAAACCATAGTTGGTCAAAACTAAAGATCACGCGAACGAAGTCACAGGCAACAGCTAGTGTTACATTTTTTTTCTCATTTTTTTTTGCAAACTAGACAGCGCCATCTATAATAAGAGATATCTTGCATCCCTCGGGAATAGTAAAATTTTCTGGGATAATAAATACTTATTATCCCATCTTTTAACCTATCTTTTATTTCAGACTAATATCTATTTTAGTGCCAAATTTTATCGAGATCCATTCAGCCGTTCTGGCGTTGAGTGACAAACTTTCAAACTATCTAAACTTACGCATTTATAATATTAGTAAAATAATAATCGTTTGGTCATTGGTGCATACGAGGACTAAGTCGTGTGAAAGTCACAATCTGCCCAGTGCTAGAGATGTGTACAAGTTTTTTTTTATTTTTTTGAGAATTTTTAAGAAACGTTTTCTCATGGAGGATTATAAAAACTCAACCTGGAAACCTTGTCTTTTTACTTTTGTTTACTAACAAATTGAGCATCACGTGTTGTAGCTCAATTGTTGTAAGGTTTATTAGCAAAAAAATATATACTTGTAGGTAGTCGACTGCGGTATGAGACTGGTGGGCAAAGACTCCACTTCTTCTCCATTTTCGTCTACCTCTTTAACTCCTGATGCATAAAATGTTTCTTCTATTGGAGAATAAATAGTAGTCTTCATTAGTTTTTCTGGTACCTGAAGCCATGGACATTTGTAAAGATTATACCGAGTTGCAATTTATAATGGAGATGACATAAATTAGATTGCTTTTTAGAAACCTTCTCCACCCTCTTTTGCGATCAATGAGGATGATGTAGTTCACCATAATTCGTTTTGAGATAATGTTGATATTAATATAATTGTGCAATTACTAAAAGGTTTATCTATTTCTATTATAAAGCTAACAGACGCGTTTTGACAAAAACACAAATATCAGGATATTTTTATGAACACCTTTTTTGCAAGACATGGTAGCCATTTAAGAACGCCATGTCTGGCCGCCGCCTATACAAATAAGTAGTAAATAGTGTGCAATTATCGAGGAAACAAGAAGTTGGATAAAATAAATATCTGTTTATTTACAATCAATTAAGAGAAATGAATGACTGTTTAATGTACAGTGTACGTATATACGTTAATTTTTCAAAAATATATCTGCCCCATCGGTCGTCAGTTCCACGTGCTATGTGCCTCGCTATACTACTACTACTACCGTTACTACTACGCTCTATTACCGTTTAAGCTTGTTAATCCCTCGGGCTTTTGTTAGTTTACGAATCTCCTCATTTCTTATTCGATCTTGCAAAGAAATTCCGAGCATATCCTTTTCCATAGTACTTTGTGCAACCTTGAGCTTTCTTAAATTGTTCTGTTTCAGTTTCTGTTCCATATGTTATCAGTGGTAATACACAATGGTTGTAGACTTTCGTTTTTAGGCACTGAGGTATTTTGACGAGTAGACTTTGCGTAGTTGACGTTGTGCTGCCCAGCCGAGTCGGATTCGACGATTAACATCCTTCTCAAAATTGGCCCTACTCAACTAGATTACTTGTTCCAGCAAGGCATATTTAATTATTTGTCAACAATTTTGAGAAAAGAGAGAAATAGAGCATAAGCTATGCCAGGTCTTCAAGCAATTATGCCTTGACTTATTATTATGCTATCTTCGACAAACCAAAAGTAAGTGATGTATTAACCGTAGATATCATGCCGAATCTTTTCCGATCCTCCTGGATTTCTCCTCCTTTAAAATGTCTTATACAGCGGTAAACAGTTTTGGAGAAATGACGTCTCCCTGCCTTATACGTAGGTCACACTGTAAGTTTTGCGTAACTTAAAAAAACAACATGTTATAACCTAAATATTATGTTTATTGCTTTTCAAAATACTCTCCTTTACATTTTAAACAGTTTTTCATGCAATCGAACCATTTTTTAAAACAGGAGGACCACCGATCTGAAGGCATGTTTTCTACGTGCTGATTGAACGCTATCACTGCCTCTTCGGAGTTGGTAAAAGTAAAACCTCTCATCAAATCTTTGATTTTGGGGAAAATACAGAAATCACAGGGCGCTAGGTCGGAGCGCAGGATGGGTGACGAGTTGTACTTTTTCTGAAGCTAAAAATGAATTGTTTGATTGTTTCGTTGGCCGTGTGTGAAGAAGCGTTGTCATGATGTAGGAGAACACGGCTTTTGGGTCGTCTTTCGCGAACTTTTCCTAACACCCTGGGTAAACAAATGGTATACCGAGAATTCCACTCGGCATTAACACTCTTTTAATCTTCAAGTGGAATTGTACAGATGGGACCCGTAGCTGAGAAAAAAATCGAGATAATTTTTTTAACAACGTTTCTCGCCTGTTTCACTTTTGTTGGCCTGTTCTCATTTTCAAACAACCATTCACAAGATTGCTGTTTTTTTTTTCAGGTTAAAAAAATAAATAAATCCACGTTTCGTCTCCTGTGACAATGTCATAAACAACATTAGAATGTCCGTGGTCGTACTTCAGTAGCACCTGTGAGCACGATTCCACGCGAGCCCGCTTCTGCTCTGCTGTCAGTTCATGAGGGATCCAACGACAGCAAAGTTTCCGAACTTTCAATTCTTCGTGTAAAATTTTCTGAATTTGGCTCATACCAATCCCCAATAGGCCTCGAATTGTCTCATAGGTAATCCGCGGGTTTTTTTCAATTAGCCGCTTAACATTATTTTCGTTGACGGCAGTTGAAGGCCGCCCTTCAGGAAATTCGTCATGTAAAGAAACTCGACCTCTCTCAAATTCAGCAAACCATCGCCTCACGGTGCTCAAACAAGGTGCTTCTCTCCCAAAAGCATTTTGAAGACGAGTGGCATAGTCTTGCGGAGAGAGAGAACTTTTAAAATCATAAAAATCATCGCTCTAAAATATTTTCGACTTAATTTCATTTTCTTGCGTACGTAGAACTTTGATGTGTGATAAAAAACAATTGACAAATCATTTCCCGCCAATTGTTTTTTTTTATTACTAAGAAGGTTGCAACATTTAAAAAAATATAACATTCGAAATTCAAATAGTTCCGATTAGCTAGAAGTGCAAAACTTTTAGTGTGCCCCATGTATCTCGCTGCAGAAAAATTGCCTTCGTGCTCTGCTCCTTTCTTCTAACATAGTCGACTTGGTTACGTTTTTATACAAACATGAAGTGTTTACCTCCATGTACCGATAGTTAATAATATGTCACCGTTGAAGAGACTGAAGCACTGCCGAGATCTCGATCAAATTAAAAGCTTTCTCAATGTAAACGAACTCTAAACATACTGGCAAGTTATACTCCTCGGTCTTCTGTATAATTTGCCTCAGCATATGGATGTAGTCAATGGTAGGTACTAAAACCTCTTCGGAAACCCGCTTGTTCGGGAAGTTATCGAACTCACGCGTGAAGATTTGTGATGAATGCCTTTTAGTATTTCCAAACAGTACACACGCGTAAATGCTGCTTTAATACGTCTCTGGCAGTGACGTACTGCAGTAGGATTTCTAAGTTAATACCCATTTAGGTGGACTTGGAACCATCATCCTATTTAAGCTTGAGTGATGTATTGGCGTAGGTTGACAGCTGCCTGCGCCCTGACTGCAAGTGACTGCACCATGGTCTGCACTTACCTGTAATAACTGCACAGACATGAGTATCTGTCCAGTCAGCTCCACGCCTTTGTAAAGCTCGTACCACTGAAGCTTGGGAGCATGCTCAAAGCCTTGCCTGTCATCCAAAGTTGGCTGGATTTGGAACCGACCGATAAGGTCATTTTTACCCTGGAAAATTTAAGCAATTCTTAAATGTCGGGAGTATCTATAAATAGTTTAACAATAGTGGGGCTGTCAGTGCATTTCTTCCTATTTTTGAATTATAGTAACAAGATTTTACCATACATTGCATGGCATACGGCTATTGCTTGTTCATTTAATGTTACCATCCCCTTAAATTGCTAGGTATCCAATCTATCGTCGCATAATTATTAGTCTTGATTCTTTTTGATTCAAAATAATATTTTGATATTTGTTTATATAATTTTTAAAGATCCACTGTCCAAAACTATTACGTGATAATAACACTCGTAACCCAAAGCTATATCAATTTGGTCTAAATTGCAATTTATTGATAAAAAGTTGCAACGTAGAACTACTAAACACACACATACGTATATTATATATTTTTTATCAATTTCAAGAAGTCATTGTCTATCTTTTACATATTAAATCTATGATTTTAACAGTAATAGTCATTTGTGTAATGATTATAGCCGTTAGTGGCGTCCCGTGACATCACTGTATGTAATTTGAAAACTGTCTCTTTACCGATAGGTCGTTTTCGTATACTTCAATCAGCACCACTGGCGGACAAGAGATTAATTTTTCCGTCGTTGTGAACAACATTCTCTGGATTCTTATCACTTGGTTCCAAACTGGAGCAGAGGTTTTTTGTTTCACCTGAAATTTATTGAGACCTTGGCAATAGTTAATTCCTCTATCGGGGTTGAGTTCTTTCACAAGAAAAGTTCCCTCTTGTCAAAACCCATTAAATATGATACAGGCTCGGGTCGCGCCGTGGTAATAAATGCCCTTATTGGAACAATTTTAACAGTAGGAATGGTGTCTAGGTTTTATATAATCAAGGAACTGTATGACGTTAAGCCTAAGAACTCACAGAGCGGTTTTCACTTGCGCCCGCCGCGGTTGCGGGCCCGCAGCTTCAGATTCTGTAGAATGTAGATTTATATGCAAAAAGTAAGAGCACATTTCACGACGCGTTTTACACCCGCGGCGCTGTTCGCGGGTCCCGCGGCACCGGCGGGCGACTTGTAGAATCGCGCGGGCGGCGGTCACCTGTCGTCGCGGCAGTTTGCACCCGCGCACTATGCGGAACAAACAAATTTAATAAACTTACTTTAGTTTCCTTTACGGTATTCATCGTATTAGCTCTTACAAACACGTAGGAGATGTTAGATGTATCTATGACGTTATTAATTTTTGCTCTGTATAAGAACACCCGACATTCAAGCATCTGAAAATAAGTAGCAATTTTTATTATGGCTATATGTTAAATGGCCAACCAATCATGGCCTTTACCCCCTGCGGCCATGTCGCTCGGTGTTGGCCGCCGTAATCCAGCCAATAAGTAATAAGTTACTCATACAAAGCTAAATACGAGTACGCGTATGGGCAGCCATTGCGCGGCATTTGACAGCTGCCTGTGACATAGGCGTTATGGCCGCCATTGTATGGAAGGCATTGCCAAAACGCTGAACAGAGAGATATCGCAGGCGACAGACATATAGTGCTGAATATGTAACTAGAATTTTGAGTTGACATTTTAGAAACTGGTCCCAACTGCCTGTGAATTTAGTAGAGAACTATTCCTACCCGATAATGAACTAAAAGGAGTAATCGAATTCTTACCATGACAGTAGTCTTTACAACCATCTCATTGTCTTTAACCCGTAGCTTAAGCCCTCCGGGCAAACAGCTTTCAAATACTGAGTTTTGACGGTAGAGCCCCATCCACAGGATCATCTCAATCTTACCAGCTATGCAATAGCAACCGGTTGCTAAAGTATTTATATGCCTGGGGCATTTTAGTGGCTGAAATAATTAAGCGTTATAAAGTTAGTACTCACAAATATTAACACTATAATGGTCGCTTAAGTTAAACTAGTATATGTATACAAGTGAATACGAGGAGATCTATGACAATTTGAGAGGAGTCCCAAAATTAATAAATTTAATAAATTACTCACACTTTTATTTATTTATACTTATAAGTAATGATAATGATACCGTTAAAATGTTTTGTATGTAAATCTCGGCATATCATCTAGCATGTTTGATTTTATTCAATAAAAATATATTATATACATTTTTAACATACTTTTAGTAGCTTTACTTGTTATGCAACTTACTAACCAACAATGTAATCAAATCTCGGAAGTAGTTTTAACCCACTTCTAGCTGACGCAGCAATTTGAAACTTTGTAAATAAGATTTTGATGTCAATGCAAAAATTTGACACCATCATTGTGCTTATTTGGTAATGTAGCCAAGAGATAGAGTGAAACTCTTCAGTGACTACTAGTAAAACCTTTTAGCTTGGGCTCATTTGTTTCATTTTGACAAGTCCAAAGCATACAAAAATGTGTTTTATAGTTCAGAAAACTATGATATTAAATGATTTTCACTAAATATAGTACCTTACCTTTACATACACGGTTTGTATTCTCCCGCAGTGTCTGCCGCCTTGTTCAGGAATGACTGAATGTATAATATCTGCCGTCGGAATTTTGGTATACGCTACTCTAGAGCCACCGTTCAAAAGCCATATGACTAAATCTGGCCAGCCTTCAGAAGTCTTTAATATAAAATAACAAGACCATTTTTAAAATAGCTGAGCACTCGTAACCATTTGTTTAAAAAAATACTTAAGCCAGTTTTGTCAATTAAGTGATTATTATTTTTACCTTATAAATAAGATTTCTTAGATTTTCCGTCATTGCTCTAACTTCTGCTAGCATTATTTTAACACCCTTTTTTGTTTCACATCCGTTGTCGCTCTTGGTTACATGACGAATAAAATTGAATATGGATCCGCTTTTTATTTTCTTAGTTATCTGCTGGTAGATTTTTTCCTGTAATTATGCCAATAAATGTAATAATTCAACAAACTATTCGTATTCGTATTCGTTTTATCAGTGGTATATTTCAGTTTCACTGTCACTCGGAAATCAATTATTTTACTTGTAAAGATGCTTGAACCCCGTAAAAAGGTAAAGCGCACAAATAATAATACACAAATTCCAAAGAAATACCTATAGCTTGTAGTGTTCTCCCATTCTACAGCAGCACTGAGAAGTGTCTACTTAACCATATTTTTTTGTTTTTTGCATCATTAAAGATGTGCAATAGTGTTTCAGCGTCTAATCAAATTCAGGAATAAAAGTCTACCACGAAAAAACATTGAACCTAAGCAAAGTGAGTTCTAGTTCCTCTTTCTATGGAAGAAAGCCAAGGTGACAGACAGTCTCAAACCTTCTAACCACAGACTAGTTAGGATTATGGTCAAGTGTACGCCGGTTAAATACAGGACAAAGTTGTAGGAGAAAGAAAAGGCATATATCAGGTAACTTACCATCTCCTCCTTCTGTAAAGCCAATTGCTTTTGGTCTAGATCAGTACTGTATTGCCTCATTACGTCATCACTGCTGCTAGCCGGTCCAGAATACTGAACGATGTCTAGGAATTTAATGATGTTGGCTGCAGCATCATCCAGTGCCTTATTTAGTTCATCAACCAGGTCATTAGGGGTTGAGTACTCAAAGTTTTTCAGTCGACGTTCAACGTCCGATATTGATAATTCCTGATATTGTTTTTTTATATTAGTTATGTATGAAAGAGTAATGGCTGTGTTAAGGAATTTTTGACTTTGAATTGAAACAGATAAAAGCATGCTATTTGTGTTTAAAAATCCCATCTTACCAAATCAGCAACTATTCCGTGCACCATATTGTTTCTGTACATCCTGAATCTAAAGTCTGGGAGGCGGACTGCTAACTGCAGGACTGGGTAGCCATTAGGAAAGTCCAAGTAGCCGTAAGCTGGCTTCGTCTTCATCACGTCTATCGTACCCGTGTAATGAAGTTTCCGACTCTCTGGAAAGTAACGATTTAAAAAGTAACACCTTTGACTGATTTCGAGTGTTAACCTGAATGAACCTACCGACCCATACATGGGTTTTGACAAACAATAAAATCTAATTTATTTATTTAAGTATTTTAAACAAGTCACACATATTTTTAAAAACATTAGGAAGTACTTGTTTATTGTAGTGACAAGTAATGTAGTGAGTTGAATAATTTCTAGTTTTTATCTGCAAGAGAAAAAGTATTAATTTAAATTATAAAACATGACGTCTTAAAAAAAGGAACCTACACGAACTTTGATCATGTGTTTTTATGTAGGCTTTCAGATAATCCTAAACAATTTTTTTCTGTAAACTTATTATATTATATTTTGTTATTATCTTCAAAATACCGTACTGACACTCAAAAATAGAAAACATTGTTTATATTGCATATAAAATTAAAAAATAAACTGTTTTTTTTTTCTTTTTTCTTTAGTCGTAGGCATTCAATGAACCCATAAACACAGTTACACGCTAAACTTTCTACTGGAACTATTTCACTATAAAAATCGTTGTTAAAAACTAACATTATTATTATATAAAACTAGCTGTCTCGGCGAACTTCGTACCGCCCCTTCATATTTTTTTTAATATTTCTGTTTTTTTTTTAGTTATTCTGCTATTCGGGGCGAAGACAAATTCAACAAATCAAAGATTATAAAAATCGGTCCAGCCGTTCTTGATTTATAAATGGTGTAACTAATCCGACTTTGTTTTATAGATATGTTATATTAAAATTGTTTTATTTACATTACTATTTATTCAAAGCATGTAAGTAAATTGGAGTGTTTATGCTGACTGACCATGTATGGGTCATCATTTTCCAGCTAATCTGAGGTTGACAATTTTTTTATTATTTTTTTGCTACAGTTGGATAAAGATTTTCTTATACATACAATAAAGTGAATATCCAAAAATCTTAACATTTTACAGAAAAAAAATATTTCAGGCTTATCTGAAAGCCTAATATAATGACGCCTAAATTTAAAACACTTGATCAAAGTTGGTGTAGGTACCTGAGGCCCAATTCCCGTAATTTGACAGAAGTCGCAATCCGGTGTCGATCCGCTCCCAGTAACATTATGATCACAAACGGTATTCTCGTCTACCCAAATAATGCAATTATAGTTCGTAATGCGACTGAAAATGGAAGAAACCATACTTAGACATTTTTTTTCTCAATTTTCAGTCGTATTGTGGTAGTTTTGATAATTTTACGTCAATTTAAAAGTTTACGAGAATACCGTTTGTGATCGTAATGTTACTGGGAGCGGATCGACACCGGATTGCGACTACTGACAAATTACGGGAATTAGGCCTCTGATATCACGCGAGTTAAATGCTTATTATCAAAAAACTAGCATTAAAACTGGTTTCTGCAGTTAGGTATAGTTTTACAAAAATATAAAACGTGAGATACGTTTATAAAACAGAATATGATAAACGACTGAACACATCACTACACCCTGAAATTAAATGCAACATTTACATGAAACTATTTACTTACTTATATCACTCTGCATGGTTGCAAAGTCTGTAACAAAATGGTTTATAAGAATTAAAAGATTCATCAATAAGTGCATCAAGTTTTGTGAAATATTTAGGTACCGTCATCGCTTCCGTTATCGGCATTTACTTCACCTATAGTTAAAGCCACTCCACAAAACTTGCCAGAAATCCGACGATCGAGCATAGAGACTTCGAATATTGGGCAATAAATGCAATAATCTTCCATGACCCACAAGTGATCCTGTAACATCATCATTAAATAATACCATCACTAAACTGACTAAAAATTGCGATTGATTTCGGCTTCTTAGAACTCTCAATCATAAAATGAAAACAACAAAAAAAAACATTTCTTGAGTAAAGAAATGCAAAACATAAAAAATTGCAATAAAAAATAATTTAAAATTGCTTAATTCTTTCATGACGCAAAACCTCCAGTCAACAGTCCGCCAGTCCGCGCCAAGCACTACCAGCAGGTGGATGTATCGCTCTGCACTCCGAAAATCGTACCGAGTCGACACACAATGTACAACGTCTGCTATAGACGAATATAGCACGACGTAAGTTTTCGATAATTCGGTACGCAATTATTTTTAAATACTTTGTGATGATTTCAAACTGTGTTTCTGAATTGTACGTTTCCTGGCTAAGATTTGTTACAAATTTGGGCAGACCATGACCATGTATGGTGTACTGGAGGACTATTACACACAACAACATGGTCTAGGGATCTATAAAACTTTTTTAAATAACTTAAAAAGTACTGGCCTTACAAAAAAAACTATTAATGACAGATTATAAAAACATTATTAAGTTCCTTTTTTAAATTCAAATCTGTCTATAAAAGGTTTTGTTTCAAGATGAAATTCGCATTTATTCAATTTCTTCCAAAGAAGTAAATCTTCACGAACTTCTAACTTGATTAAAACGCCATAAATTTCTATAAATTTTTGTCAAACGCATCTCCGGTGTTCATTTAATTGGCCACACTTGACCAGGAACGAAATATTAAGAGCAGTGCGCATGATTCAAGCTGGCGCTACCCAAATTGTGGTTTCTGAAGCCATGAGGACCAGTCAGAGCGTTATATCCAGGCTTTGGTCACGTTATCGTGTCACGGGGGAAGTGGTGGAACGGCACCGAGGACCTCAACGCATTACAACACATGTACAGGACCGATTCATAGTAAATGCTGCACGAAGTCAACCAAATGTAACGGCGATGCAATTGGTTCAAAGGCTACAGAGAGAGTATGGTTTGCTGGTAAGCGGTTAAACTTTGAGAAGACGACTGCATGAAGTTAACCTACGTGCTCGTAGGCCACTTCGGGTACCAGCGCTAAGGAAAAACAATCGAGGAAGAAGATTACAATGGGCTATTGCACACGAAAACTGGAACCATTCTCAATGGTCACTTGTGCTTTTCACTGATGAATCTAGGTTTGGATTTCATCCTGATTCGCGAAGAGTACGCGTTTGGAGAGAACTTGGGCGTCGGAATCGACTGCAGCACCCACAACAAGTTCATGCATCAAGGTGGCACGATTATAGTTTGGGCAGGAATTCGTCTCGGCGGTAGAACGGACCTCGTTTGGATACAAGGCAATATGACTGCTCTAAAATACCGAGATGAGGTGCTAGAGCCTGTAATCTTGCCCCACAGACAGCAAATGGGACAAAATTTCCAGCTAATGCACGACAATGCCCGTCTACATACGGCGCGTATCGTTACAAGTTGGTTACAACAGCATCATATCCAAGCTTTAGACTGGCCTGCACAATCCCCTGACTTAAATCCTATTAAGCATGCCTGGGATATGCTTCAGAGAAGAGCTCTTAGGAATTTCCCTGAAGATGTTGTGCATGAAAACCAGCTTTTCTTGCATCTTAGCAGGACTTGGGACAGTATTCCACAACAGGATATTGACACCCTTGTTTTGAGTATGCAGAACCGCTGCAGATGTATCAGGAGAGTCTTAGGTGGATCCACGGATTATTAATTTTAAGTTTTCAACAATTTTTATAAAAAAAATAGTTGTTTTGTTTAGGTTTTGATGTTTCAAAAATAAAGTTAAGATTGAAATTTTGTCTGAGTTTTTCCTCTTCTTCTAAGTTTTTTTTAAATTTAATTTTATCTAAAAGTTTATTTATCAGATTAGATAGGCTATTAAACAAGGTTTATTTTAATGTGTAGGTGTCTTAACAAAAAGTTAATAGAATTTTAGTTATTTAGGTTTAATTGAAATATCCCTAGACCATGTTGATGTGTGTATATTTTATATAAGCCTACCTACTTACCAACATAATTTCTGTTTTTCAATAGTATGTATAGAAATGCGTCAGTAATTATATTTTTTGTTACCTTTCCACACAACAAGTGTTATCGTTTATTATTAGGATATTTTTTGAACTATCTTAATTAATATAATTCTGCTAGCATGCCTTAACCCCGACCCAATTTATAGAAGTGCGTTTTTTAAGAATCGAGAATTGAAATATCAAAGCTGTGACGTGGAAACGCGGTCGTACCTAGGTACTACATGATTAGGGAAAGGAAAAGGATAAACTTCTAAAAAGCGTTCAAAATTGATACCTATTTTGGTAGAGTTGTCATCAAAAAATGTGCATTAATATTAATATATTAAAGTTTTTTAAATATTTAATAGATTTTTTTTCTATTTATGGTGCATAAAATATTGATATATTAACGTTTTTTAAATACATAAAAAAAAATATTCACTAATTGCATGGTTTCTGTAAAAAAGTAAAAACAAGTAGAGAACATTTTATGGACATGTTTTTATTTTTACATGTACTAAAACGAAAGAAATTATTAAACATCGCAGTGCCAGCGCTTACGCACACGCTTACGCGCGCTTGTACTAGTGTATCTAAGGGCTTTGTCTCTGATCCTTTCTCTACTCCTGTGGTCGTATCGTAACTGACATGTGAGGCCGATTTTCTACTATTTCTACTAGAGGTGGGTTATACTAGGTAAAAGTCAATATCTGTTATCACTGTTACTATTGCAGAAAAATAACAGTTCCAAATACGTGTTACAAAATAACAAGCAAAAATTGCATGATATTTGGTTCACTGTAAGAAGAATGTGGCTGAAATATGGCTGTCTTCTGCAGTGTTTGATAGCAAGCCTTACAGAATATACCAGAATACTCCACAAAACTACACCAACATAAAAATATCTTTTCATATGTTTTTCTATTGAAATAACTTGTTTTTCATTTTATCTTGAGACAGGAAAATCGGAACACAAATATCTCAAAAAAATATTAATTTTTATCACAAGTCATATAAATATTCATAGTTTTTTAAATCAGATCAAGACTGTCTTCCTAAAACAATTTTTAGTTCAAGTTTAATTACTCTGAAAGATTACAGACAAAACTCGTTATTGTAACACAGATTAGACAGAGTTTGTAACTTCAGAATGAAAAAAATAGGTCAAAACATTTTTGAACAAAGAACATATAATACATCAATGAATGAATCACTGACCTGTAAAAACCTGGACTAGCCGCTGTCAAAATAAAGTCATCCCTACTAGACAATCGCAATTTTAGTGCCGTAGGCTACAGTTTAAACAGATGCGAGCGAACCATGAAACTAATTTAGTAAAGGACGCAAGATAGGCAGTCTTAGTATTCTCCAAAATTAGTTCTCAGCACTCTCACTTTGTGACATTATAAAAGGTCCACACAATTAGCTGTCATTCGTATGTGTGGCGGGACTGCCAGTCTAGATAGAGACCTAGTATGAGTTCTAAAAATTAAGCACTTTACTTAAATCGATTGAAAAGTAATACAAATTAACGTTTACTATTCGATCGATTTGTTCGAAGTGGTTTGTTTAGTTTAAACAGGTCAGTGATTAGAATACAGAAAACAAAAGCAATTGGCAAAAAACAGAATTGAATGAAGCATGATTTTAATAAATCAGTTAATTTATAAAACAGAAATAGGTACTAATATCATTCATCTTAGATTTGTTTAAAATGAAACAGAATTAACTGTCTTTTTTGTGAGCTGAGCTCCTTTGAGCTCATCTATATCCTATATCCTATGGTGCGGTTTGGTGTGTATCCGAATGAAAAAAATAAGAGATAACATTAGTCTTTTCACACGCTCACATCAAAATAATTTACGTAAACCTCTTAGAAGGCATTTCAAAGTAATGAATAGGTATTGTCAAAATTACCTTTCGTTTGTCAGATTGATTATTTTGTCTTTGAAGCTCATGTTGAGCTCAAATAATGTCTGTCTGTATTATGGTATGTGTATCCGAAATAACCTGAATGAGAAAATAACAGATATATAATGCATCTAGATTTAGAAGTCTCTTGCATAAAACTTGACATTTCAATCTAGTCGTATAAAATAACAGATACACAACCTTTCTAAATTAGGAAGTCAATGGTTGCATAATACACTTATGATTTTATATTTCATTTTAATTTAGTAGCTTGAAATATCTGTTCCTTCACCTTTCTAAATTACGAAGTTGGAAAGTAGCCTTTAATTACACTGTATTTAGATACATTTTAAGTTAGTAGGTTGAAATATGTGTTCTTCGGACGTAACAGCTGTAACAATTGTTACTGTTGTGACTGCTGTTACTTGAGTAACACTTGTTCCAGTGGAACAACTGGGACTGATGTTACTTCAGTAACAACTGTTTCGTTGGAGCAGTTGTTACTTCTGGGACTGCTGTTACTTGAGTAACAACTGTTACGTTGGAACAATTGTTACTACTGTTGCTGCTGTTACCGACAGTAACAAGTATTTAGCGTATGTGATAACAAGTATTGCTGGTTTCTTTAAAATATCTGTTCTAAATACCTGTTTCGATAAATACGCCTCACTTCTAATTTCTACATAATATCTAATTATAGACTTTTGGTGACTTGACAGAGACGTGTCTGATGTGTATACTTTTGTTTTGATCATTTACCGGTTTTATAGGAGTGACTGGTTCCACACTGGCGCTCCTGACACCTTGTTGGTAGTACGGCACTATGGTCTTCAGAGAGACTAAAAGCGCCCCCCTGTGGAAGGGCCCGTCTTCACCAGTGGTGCCCATGGTGCCCGCGCACGACGTGCCGTACATGTGAAGGAGAGATGGCCCAAAGGTGGGAAGGAAACCTGGATTTTGGATTGATGTACTGTATGTGTTCACTCAATTTATTAACTTACCTACATATGTTTTCGCAAATGAAGTAGGTGTTCAGGTATCAAGCTATTGCTGTTTAGCTAGATAGCAGCTTTACTGTGTCGACTTAAAAATGTTGATTACGTTGAGAAAATGTCGCAACTCGCAGAAGTCCTCGAAATTAAAAACACCGTCGCTTAAATCATAGTCTGTAGGTACTGATAGTAATGATTTATAGAATTAGAAGTTATTGTAATATTTTTTATGATGGATTGTAGAAATCTACTTAAACTCTCACTAGTTTAATTTTTCATAACATTCATAAATGTACAAAAGAATAGGGCGCTCTTTAAAACCACGTAATTTACCTACTCGTAAACTACAACTTTTGCTATGGAAGCAACATCAAATTCGTAAAAAAATATTTAGTTGCTCTACAAAAAGCTTCCTCAATGATAATGTATCGAGAATCTTATTTTTTTTTAATTTGATGTTGCTCCTATTGTAAACGTTGTTTTATTTCAGCAGCTGATCAAGGTGTTTTTTAAGAATATCCTATTGTCTTGCACGCCCTGTATAAGGATATTAAGTTTAATGCCCAAGGTGCGTACGATCGGATTATAAGCTTTAATCATAGTGGATTTCTTAATCATCTCGGGTGGAAGTATAGTTAATGAATAGGTAATAATCAAGACTGCCAGGGGCAAGTGCCCAAACTACAAACCATTCTCCCCGTCGTGCGAGATCAGCGCCATCTTCAAATGCGTGCTGGCCAGAACCCGGTTGAAGCAGCCCTCTGCGGAGCACACCTCTAGACGAATGAACTGGCACAGGTTTGGAAACATCTCCACGATCGACACCTGCTCGCAGTACATTGGGTGGGTGTTGCGGTGCTGCACAGCTGTTTTTGCCTGTTCAGAAATATGGGTAATCTACTATTAACTCTACTTCTAAGACTAAAATGTAAGGTAAATTGTACTAAAAAGCAATAAAACCTTAAATTACACACATCACACCAGTCTTCATGGTCTCAACGTAAGAAACTAATATCTTTTCGCAATACGTGCAATTAACTTTTGCCAGGGGCTCCCAGCAAAGCTAGAGTTATTTAGGAAGTTCGTTTCCTAAATTGATCCGAAGGAAATCGAATTACCCTAAAATAACGTTCGTTCAAGACAAAGCGGGAAGAAATTGGTGACTATTCGGTTGTACAACTCTCAGAGTCAGTGTATCTCAAAGCTCCACCAATTTAAGTGGTAACTTAAAAACTAATACCTCATGACCATCTATCTATCTATCTATATATATAAAAGAAGAAACTGACTGACTGACTGACTGACTGACTGACTGACTGACTGACATATCAACGCACAGCGCAAACCGCTGGTGCTAGAGATTTCAAATTTGGCATGTAGGTTCCTTTAAAGGTCTAGGGGTGCACTAAGAAAGGGTTTTTCAAATTTCACCCCCTAAAGGGGTGAAATGGGGGCCCAAAGTTTGTATGGGGAAAAAAGATTAGTTAGACTATTTTATTCGAAACTTCACAGGAGTATTCCTAACAATAAATTATTAAACACGTGTTTCAGGTTTTTTGCGAAATCCACCCCTAAAGGGGGTAAAAGGGGTGACAAAGTCTGAAAATCAACATGGGTATGGAAGGTCTGTTTTAGTTTAGTTTAAATGCTGTTGAAGTGTTCCGTCGTGTACGTTGAGTACGGGGCGCGGGCAGCCGCGGGCATCGATGGGCAGACGCGGTCTTTATTACTTCACGGTCAAAAAGACCGCGATGTATGCGCATTAATTAATCTATATACTTAAATAAAAGGCAAAAGTGATTGACTGATGTATCAATGCACAGCCTAAACCACTGGTTCTAGAGATTCCAAATTTGAAACCTTCGTTATTTATAAGATCTAGGGGTCACTAAGAAAGGATTTTTCAAAATTCACCCCCTAAATGGTGAAATGGGGGTCCAAAGTTTGTATGGGGACATGCAGACGTAAAATACCATCTCCCCTGTTGGGATGCGATGGGGTTGAAATGTCTATCAATATGGGTTTTTTGAGACGTTGATTTTAAAATTGAATATTGTGAACATGAAAATTCTTGAAATTATTTGTGCCAAATTGCAATTCAATCGGTCCAGTAATTTCGGAGCTAGTCGGTTGTAACAGACGGACTGACAGACAGCCACACGTGATCCCAACACAAAAGTTCTATTTTTGCATTTTATGTATAGAACGAAACCCGCGTTATCCTAAAATAGATAAATCATATCATATCATGTCGTGTTTGGATGGTCATGCTAGGGGGGCTGTATTAGTAAAGAATATTGTCTATAAAGAAGTTTTGTAGAGTTTTTTTAAATTATTTTTTTTGACATTCATACATTCACTCAAAATCAAATCTAACGAGAGCGAAGCCGCGGGCAAAAGCTAGTGAGAACATAAGCCATTAAACATCTTCTATCAAGTTTGCCTACAAATCGATTATGCGGCTATCAAGTTGGTTGCAAAATTATTAAAGTTAAAAATTATTGTTTTACCACTACGAGATATATTTTTTTATATTAAAAATAAATAAATAAAAATCGATGAAGAAACTATGCATAGATGCATAAAATCAAAAAAATATAATCTGCGTGTGCTGAAAGACGTCTAGCAAAATTAATTGTCTAGATCATGTCATAAAAGGACGTTTATTGCAGAATACTTCTAAGACCATAACGAACTGGTGTGTTGTCCGGTGCCTAATCGTATAAATTTAATAAAAATATACCACAAGTCCACAGAACGACACTCGAACGAAGGTACTGGGCAGTTTTCCGTATCTCCTGTCCCCATGGCAGTGAGTACCACTGGGCAGGCCGAACGCAGCATATATGGTAATCAGGTAATTGGCTTGCTGCTGCTCAGAACTTGAAGGGAGGAGGAGGTTTCTAGAAATGTCAAAAACTGTGACTTTGTTTTACCACTTATTCATTAAGTATACTCATAGGAAGAAGGTCCTATTATTTTAAGCTAACTCCCACTAATGGGGTCACCGACACAGAAAATTTCGATCAATATGGAAATGTACATAACAAAAGTATACAGATTCTAACCACACCTACATTTTTTGTAAAAAGTTTAGCAATCCTAGAATTTATGCAAAGTATCGTAACCCGATCACCCGATAAGGTAGAACTTTGCGTTAAATATTATGTCTTACAAAAGTGTGCCATATTACAGTTTAACATTATAAGTAACTTAAAAATAAAAACGTGGAATGAACATAAGCATGGGCAAAATACACAGGTAATAAAATAGGAAGCTCATTGTTATGTTTTTTTTTTTCATTTACGTTGCATCATAAAATTCCTAATAATCAGGAACTAATAATTATACTATATTATTACTTTATTAGCGTACTTACCTAGCAGTAATTTTAAAGAATGTGGTTACGCCATAGCATCATCATCATCATCATTTCAGTTATAGGACGTCCACCAGTGACTGCTAGATTGGCCGGTTGAAAGCGACCTTCAGCCAGCGGCTTTCTGCAACCTTTACCAGTGGGTGGACGTCCTACGCTGTGCTTGCGGGTACGTAGCTTTACCTTATACCTTTACCTTTTTGCCCCATTAGTTTGAGCCCAACGGATTAGCAAGTTAAAGTGGCAGTGGGTGGTAGTATAGCACGAAAAACGCTTTAGCATAATTGATCGTAATTTAAATATTAAAATTTCGTGCCTCGTTTTATAGGCTTGTGTGTGCCCTATGTTAGAAATATTTTTCGCTGGCTGACATTTTGTGACGTCATTTCCATTTAACCTGTTTTGCGTTCCAGCGGGAGGTCCGATCTGCTAGCAAACTAGTGCCAAATTATGTGTCAAATCTGTCAACTGACAACCATCTAGCTGTTCGGAAAATCTAGCGTCCACTGTCGTCTTGTAAACTTTAGACTTGTAAAGTCTTGCAGTGAATACAGTTGTGAATTAGGCATTGTGCAAAATTTGTGTCTATTGTGACAGCGAACTGAGTTGTGTGCGTGAATTCGACATAGGCGGCGTTAAAGCGCCTAGGTCTCTGCCGAGAAGGATCAGAAGACCGTCCTGGAGCAGTTCAACTCTTGACCAACTAAAACTTCTGCTGTACGCAAACCACCTTCATTTCTTGCCTATGCTATTGTCACGTGCAATGCTCTACGTTGTCTTTCTATATTATTATTTTTTCAATTTAAAGATCTCAATTTTCAGCAAATGTAGGTATAAACCACAAACCAACAACCTACAATCCACTGCCAGTGGGTTTAGACCCGACCACAAAAAGCTATTAAAAGCTAAAGCTATAAAACGGCTCGTATAGGTCTGTTCTTTTGTCGGCCTTGTGCTGGGCCGTTCCAGAATGTAAGATTTTGTTGACTTACTCTTCAACTGTTTGCTGGTTTACAATGGTGGGCATTGTTTGTACTTCTCCGCGAAATATAATTGATATGTCAACCTTAAGAAAACCGACTGGGCCTGCGGTCGGGTCTCGTGGTAGAGTAAGCTGGGCCCACTTGTGGAATACTTGATGGTCTGGTGGTAAACAAAAAACGAATTCAATTTATTTATAGAACGTAAGAATCTAATTTCCAAAAGTAACATTTTGTATAGGGATACAAACGCCTGCACGTATACACAGGGTTACATTTCAAGGTAGTGGCAAAATTTAATAATAAGGTTTGTAGAACAATATAAAAATACGAATTTATCGTAATTAATTTCAGTCATCGTATTTCTGGAGTAAAATATACTTTAAAATTTCAGATGCGCTGTCATTCATCAAAGATCACAGGCGTACGCCGACGCCCCTCCAACAAGAACCTTATGCAGTGCACGCACATACAGTGCAATTTAATGGAGTCATCGTAAATTTTCGACGTATTCTGTTTTTTAAAAGCAGAATGGAAGAATTGAAAATGAAAAAAAGAAGAGTTGGTTTTTTAAGTAGATCGATTTAGTTACTGATTCTGAGTGGTCCCTGAAAAATTACCGTGAAATGTAACCCTGTATAATAAATATGTCACGTAGCGCTCAACAGAAACATTGCTATGTTTCTTTGGAAGGCGCTTACCAGGTACATAAAGTGTTTACTTTTTATCTCGAAAAAATTTGGTACCTAGACAAGGTACGTTATTTTGAGAGAGAATGTAAGTACATTATATTTTTACAATTATCTATGGTAAAAATGCTTTCATAAAAAGAGTTAGCGTCTTAATTTACTTACGTGGCAGAGCCCAGATAGTGCCTAGGTCTATAGAGGCTTCTCCTAACAATCGTGAAGGCGCGCAACATCTGGGTTCCATAACTGCCAGCCAAAGACTAGATCTTTGTAAGTCCTGAATACTCGCGTACATCTCGTACATAAAACACTATAAGAAAAAATTACAAAAGTACGAAACAATTTTGAACCCGATATTAGTAGCTAGTATTTTTGTTAATATAATAGGTTACGAGTTTTTTTAACATGATATCTTTTTTTAAATATTGCGTGCACACTCAAAAATTCAGAATTCTGAATTTCTCAGGTTGAGTTCGTCTTTTGCATGTTTAAAAAAAAGGTTTATTAATAATAACCGCAGAGCAGCTTTGTGGCGAGCTGTGGTGAGTAGTGACACTACGGGGTCAGTTGTTAATCCAAGTGCTCCCGAGAGTCAGCCAAGACCCTCGTCTTCGGCTTGCCCAAGTGGAACCCAAGGGGGTGCAGGACTTTTACCTCTGGCTTGCCTTAACCGGCCGGCCAGAGCGAAGTCGCTAGAGCATGATGCTCGGGTGGATGTGGTTCGTAAGTGGCGAGTGGGCAAGTGATGCTGGACCCTCAGGGGGAACAAGTAATCGTCGTTATAAGTCCAGAGCCACTCTCCACTTCTAGCCACCAACAACAGTGTTGCCCCTCAGTCCGGTCTTGCATGACCCATGACGCCAGGAGGGGCCCATTCAATTGCCGGTGAGTCACACCCTGCCAATTTTTTCAGTCCGAGACTATGAACCAGGCAGGTGACCGGTAGACTCCATCAATAGCCCAGAACCCAGTCCCTCCATCTTCCTTCAATAGACCTAATTAATTTGTCATTAGCTGCAATAGTATCTGTACACATGCTGGGTATAATCTCTGATTACATCCCATGATCTAGTCAGAGATTGGATCCAGCAGTGTAACACTTTCAAGTTTGATTATTTGCGCTGAAAATTGCCTTTACGTGTTGGATCTGTATCCCCACGCAAGCCTTATAAAGGACCGGGTCACTTTTGGTCCGTGAACTCCTAGAGCGTACAAATAATAATATTGGGTTTTGCGAATATTCTACAGAATTTAGGTTTGACGTAAATAGAGAAAATGAATAAGTACAATTGAACAATTATAAAAATAAGTAGATACACTTCATGCTAAAAGTAGTTTATAATTTTTCTTAGGTTTCAAACTATTGCCATAACAACTGTACATCAAAATTGCAGTATTAAAACCCACGTTAAACTGTGAAAAGTAGTAGACGGAGTTGCTTATTTATTAAAACAAGGATTCGATGAGAACACCTACAATTATCTAACGGCAACATTTACCAAGCCCTAAATAAAGTTGTTAGAAAAGCGTAAGGATTTTCAACATTTGGTTACATAGGTACCTCTTTATAATACGGCTCGTCCATGTTCCTTCTAATGTTAGTTCGGTATTTCTTTTTGCCAAGAATAACGACTACATAAGAGTTAGCTGCCTGTGGATTGGACCATGCTAGTTTCCGGGCTTCCAGCACATGTACTGATATCTGTAGAAAACCATGGACTATATAGTTACTCTAACTGTCTGTAAAATCTAAAGAAAAAATGCTTAGTTTAGACACACATACATGGTTACATTGCAAAGGCGTGTGAAATCTTTCGGAGTGGCTCAGAATCAGTAACTTATTCGAACTATGCAAAGGACATTTTTTTTTACATTTAATTATCCTTATCCGTTTTTAAAAATCGCACGCGTGTAAAATTTAACTCTTGCATGAAAAAATTGCACTGTATAAAATATGCACTGCGTAAGGTCCTTGTTGGCTCGCCGTACCTACGCCTCTGATAAATGACCGCGCGGCTTTTGTACTCATTGACTTTATTTTCGGATATTTTTAAGTATATTGATTTTTTTCGTAAAATACAATTATTAAAAATAGCAACGATTAAGACGCTTCTTTATATTGTTTTATAAATTTGGCACCCCTTTGCAATGTAACCCTGTATACAAGTTATCTACAGACGTAAGTATAATAATAATAATATACAGTTTTGTACTTTGCTATTTAGATAACAAAAAACAATATCATTGTCCATCATGGTTGATAAAGGTTGTCTATTATTTGTCAAAAAAAAATGATTGTGTGAGATAATTATAATTAAAAGTTCACGAGGAAATAATATATTCTCAATCTTTCTAATATTGTAAATGCGAAAGTTTGGATGGATGGATGTTTGTTACTCAATCACGCCAGAACGGCCGAAGATATCTAGATGAAATTTGACACAGACATAGATATTGACCTGTAATAAAATATAGGATACTTTTTATCCCAAAAAAAATTATGGCTCCTGAGAGATGCAAGATAACTGTTATTAAAAGATGGCACTTCTTACCGTTAATGTCGCTGTTCAGTTGGAATTTTTTTTTATAGTAAAATAAAATATGTAACACCAGCTGTTGCGCACGAGCCAGTTTACAAGTAGTATATGGTGGAAATGATGTTTTTATCTATTTTCAAACCAGAAGTTGTCAATTATTCTGAACTAATTTAGGACTCTTTCTCATTACTGATTTTCATTTAATTTGAGAGAAGGCAACGACCTGAAAGCCGCACGTTTTGATATTTGCAAAAACAAGTTACGCAACCTGACATTTAAACCGCTGTAAAGTCGGATTCAAAATCTAAAGGCAGGGCTCCAAAACTGGATGTGGTTTGATTTATCGGTTATTGTATGGTAAGCAAAACCAGGTATGGGTATAACCAAAGATTTATATCGCTGGAAACGCCCAACCCTTACGTCCAACCCCTGGAAAGTTTCCATAACTTTTCAAATCATCAGCACGACTTACCAATGCCGTCTGAATATCATCATCATCATCGGCCTTTGGAAGTGCACTGAAGGACAATATGAACATATAATGCCTCCCCCAACCGACAACAGCGACTCTCAGCTCTGGCATATAAGAAGACGCAGTGTCTAAGTATAGTAACGATACAATGCGCGTAAAAGTAGGTAAGTACTAAGTACTAAGTCTCTGCTTATCGGTATGTATTTTTAATTTTTAAATCGGGCTTGAACTATACATAAAATCCTCGGAGTCCTCGTCTTTACCTTCTACTAATAACAGTAGTACCGATGCGCGAATAGCCTAGCGAATAGCAAATAACTTTAATTAACTAGCTAGACTGAATGTATCTACCTAGGACTATCTGCTCGGCGTAGTGGTGTGGGGACTTGACTTAATCGTAAAAGAACCTGGGTTTGATTCCCGGTTCGGATAAGTTCATAAAACTAACTTTTCAAAATTTTCTCGGGCCGGTGTATGCTTTAATACGCCCCTGGCAAAATAAATTTTTGGTACCTACCTCGTAAAAACACAAGGATGTTAATTCCTTGCAAAACTTAAGTACTGTGCGGTCTGGCGCTTAAGTAATTATTTATTGTTCTTCTGTTTTGGTATGCCCTTGGGCAGTAAGCACCACACGGGTCTGACAGTAAAACTTACAGACCCAACTAGCAGTTTACATCTTTGTTCCATTGGCTACAATAAATAATTTATGAGAGACCTGAAAGTATTGTGGCATCGCTTCCTGATTGTGCTCGTTTTCGACGCGGAACGAAGCTCGGGCCGCTTTTTGCCGGCGCCGCCTATCAGGAGAACGGCTGTACATTTTCACACGATGAAAATTAAATTGAAATAAACAGTCCAAATTTGAACCAAAGTGCACACTGCGAAGCACGGTGAAATGACTTCAGCATTGATTTAAAAAGTAAAGACACGGCTGACAGAACAATTCACATTGCACTCTCGCCCACTGAACAAGTAATACTTTACTCTCGCCATACATGACACACTAACGCCATCTATAAGACTATAATGTCAACTGTTAAACCGCATCACAGATGTAACCTTGTCAGAGCGGCTTATAATTAAAGAGGAACTCAATAAAAAAACTTTTCTTATTTTATATATTAAAATATTTAAAGAGTTATCATAGTAAATATGTATAACTTTTTAAATAAAAATACGACACCGTGTTTTATTTCGCCAAGGATCAGTAGTAAATCTACAGTTAAAAACGTAGTTATTTCTTTGTTCTTTACACTTACTACGTTAAAACATACGTTAGTTTGATTTCCTTAAATATTAGATAAATCGAAACTTTAGATATTTTATCATCATAAAGCATAATATTTTTGTATGACTTCACCTATAACCATGATAGTGCTCACAGTGTAGAACTAATGCACGCCGCTACAAAGTTTTATCGGACATTCGTACGGTAAATATGGCGTCGCTTTGTATAATTGACAAGGACGATAAAAAAATATTAAAGTAATGTAAATAATTATCAAATTTACGATTTACCTGTGAAATGTAATATTTGAATTATTTTTGGTAAACTTTCTGTCGTAATTGACACAATTCTTAAAAGAACATCCAGGCATATCATTTTTTCTTAGAACACCGGCTCCCGATGACAGCCGACTACTGACTACGTCATTTCAGCCCTAGGTAGGGTCAGAGTAGGGCTCGGTAATAGGCAACAGCCTGACGTGCGGTCCGCCCTGTCCTTACGAAGTAATATATAAGTCAATGTACTTCAGAACAAACAGACATATTTTAAGTATATTATTTAAGAAGATAAACAGGAAGAAGCTGACAGTGCTTTGTGTGGTTATAATCTATTTAGTCGGATTATAACTTCAGAGTGCCGTGTACTCATCACTAGATGGTATTATTGGCAATTGCAAATTTGAATTCTATGGTTTTTAAATTTTTATTGACTATTTTATCTTGTTGAAAATAGTAAAAATATGCTTAAAGTTCCTCTTATTTATTTCTTATTTTTAAATATATATTTATTTAAACAGCAAATTTCCCACTTTATTAATTAATAATTTAAGCAGCTGACATTGTCCAGGGGCCAACTCTAAAGTTGATAACTGTAAATTGTTAGACTTTAATTTCATAAAATGTGAAGAGAATAAGCTTGAAGTAATTATTAAAATTAAAATGTAAGTATTAACTTATTTATTTATAATTGGTGCAAGGACACCAATAAAATATTAAATGTGTCCAGAACTGATTACGATTTTGCTGATGCAATACACATAAAACTTAGAATATAATTATTGTAAAGAGATTTAAAAAAAATAAAAACCGACTTCAAAAACCTAAAACGCTAAAAATAATCTCAACACTTAAGTACCTAATCAGTTACTTTTGGAGTCGGTGCAAACGAAAAGATTGAATCTCTCATCGACTGGCACCGACTCCAAAAGTAACTGATTAGGTACTTAACATAATTTAACTGCTGAACACAGATTTCATTTCCTATTTCTCCATCCTTAGGGGTGAAATTTTTTCCGATTTTTTTTATCATAATTAATAAATAATAAATAAATTGTTTCCACAATCACACCAATTAGCTAGCCCCAAACTAAGCAGAGCTTGTACTATGGCGACTAGATAACGGATAAACATACTTAAATACATTTATAAACATCCATGACTTAGGTACAAATGCTCGTGCTCATCACACAAACATTTGCCCCTTGCGGGATTCGAACCATATCATAGTATCTTCGAAGTATAAGCATTAAAAAAAGAATCATCAAAATCGGTCCACATTTGGCAAGATAGATACTAAAATCAGTTAGCCTGGTACGGAGTTCATGCAATGTTTGATGATTTTCTTATAGATCACATCATCAGAATTTAACCGAATTTATATGGGACCATTCTGAAAGTATTACCTTACAAACAAAAAAAATGTTATCGAAGTCGGTCTACGCAGTAACGAATGATCGCTGAACATACAAAAAAAAAAGATTCCGACGAATTAAGAACCTTCTCCTTTTTTGAAGTCGGTTAAAAAATAAATAACTTAATTTTTATTTGTTGTTTTATTTCGCCGCTGTAAATCCGATGTTAATAATTTGAAATAGTACTTATTTGGAAATCGCAGGTTATAGGTACCTGTGATATCCAAATAAGTACTTATGTATTTCAAAATCTCAATAGCTTGCTGTCTAGTATCGAGCTAAAAAAAGTGAGAAAGTTGCATGAACTGAGCACCAGGTGGCGACAAAGATCTAATTTCTTTGACTGATCTCTCTATCTTCCAATATACAAATATACTCTATGCTGCGAAGGCTGGCCTAAGTAGATAAATCACTGACACATGTCATGTGGAGAGATGATGGAGAGTTTTGGTATGTCAGTTAAAAGCAAAGAGTTTGATGTGATTTCTGGGTAAAGATGTAAATTTATGTGTATAAATGGATTTCTGTACAACACAGATCTCGTAAGTGGCGTTTATTAATAAAGTTATTGATAGATCCACAGATAGGTACCCACTTATGGCCAAACTTATGGCACAGTTATAGACTTTGAATTTCTGCAGTCATCACGAGGTCACATCATGCGCATATAGGTACAATAAATCATCAAAAACACGACTTCTCAAATTACCATCCATTACGCTATTGACTATACCTATCTACAGATACCTACGCCGTAGGCTCCCGACGCCGTTTGATGACCGTCTGGTGGAGTGGTTCGCGTTTCAGACTACCAAGACAGCGGTAGCGGGTTCGAATCCCGCAAGGGGCAAATGTTTGTGTAACGAGCACGAGCATTTGTACCTAAGTTATGGATGTTTAACCACTACTTCAGGGCTATATTATGGGTATTTATGGGGTAGTATGAGTATGAGTATGAGACTGCTGGACTCCCTTTTTCACACTTTGACTAAAATTCGGTCCCTTATGCGTAGAGGTGTGATAGTTACGGATATAACCATCCTAGCTCCGCCCAGAAGCGCAGAAGTTTCCTGGGTTTTTCACACGCTTCGCGGAGCGACCTTGGGTTGTCAAGGATTTCATTACGTTGTGATGCAACCGCCTCACATTCCAGGACTACGCTGTTGGCAGTTTCATCTGTAGTAAGACATGCTCTGCAGAGAGGGTTCTCTGTGTTTCCTACGGTGTAGAGGTGTTTGTTTAGGAGACAGTGACGGGTCACTGTGCCCACGATTATTCGCAGGTTTTGTCTTACGAGGCTGAGTATGCGTTGGGTCAATCTAGGCGTTTCAGGGGTCTGAAAGAGTCAGTTTTGATTGCCTGCATGCAGTAGGTACTCAGTGTCCAACGTTTGTTTTATTGTGATAGTGTTCGGTTTCTGATCCAGGCGCGCAGTTGGGAGTATGGTAGAGGGAGGATCGGGAGTGGCCCCTCAGTGACCATATCCGAAACTCTCCTCGCCAACTCATCTGCGACGTCGTTGCCTAAGGATTTACTATGACCTTTTGTCCATTGCAGTGTTACCTTGTTGGCTGTAGCAATCTTTTGCAGGGATAGGCAGCATTCGTATACGAGTTTTGAGTTGCTGGTGCAACTGTCAAGGATTCTATGCACTTCAAAAGTTATGTCTGGATTATGAATACGAGTTTATTATCATTATTATTTCAGCTATAGAAAGTACTTAGAACTGGCGGTCGATAGGGCAAAAAGGTTTTAGGATAGAGGTCACGTACCGGCAAGTTAGAATGTCCACTCACATGGTGGACGACCTGATAAATACGAGTTCAGAAAGACAGAATTATGTTGTTTACAGTATGTATTTGACTTCTTAACCAGGGACATAGGTATCCTATCTGTTTTAAAGCGTGAGAGTAACAAGCAAATCAAGATATCGATAGAAATATTTAATAGGGATGTTTTAAAAACAGAAAAAAAACAACTATTAAGTTAATAGTATCATTAATCGACCGCTCCCACGTGAGACACGGAATTATGTCGAATCGATCGTTATTATCGATTATTTATCGAGACAAACGCCACCGAATCGCATGCCAGCTTGTTAAAATATCTTCCTTAGATTTATTACTGAAAACCGAAATTTTAATGAACGGAGAAGGTCTGTCAAAAATGCTAAAAGGCTTGATCTAATTCTGTTCTGTGTGATGGCCTGTGAGTCATAGTCCTTGGGCTATTGTGTCGTATAGGTATAATGTATTGTCAGTATATTTTACGTTTAGCAATATAGATAAGTGGCTGTAAAAGTCAAATTAACATATGAATAAACCCTGTTTCGGGGATAAACTCAGGTTCTGATTGCCATTAGAGCCACTAAGCATTTCAGTCACGAATTTCTGTGGTGGTTTGGTTTTTTTATTTATTATTTATTTTTTATTACATTAATTATTAGCAAAGGAATATTTATTGTATTTTTAATTTATAGCCCATGAAATGTGACCACCTGCAATTTTAGTATATTAATATTTTTAAACATTTGTAACTTTGACAGGTGTATCGATAAACAATTATTTAATCTTATCCCGTACATATGCGTTCTCTGATTGCGATTAAACCTATGCGCTCGCCATGGTATTATCCTGTTTTATGCCTGTTTTATGTTCGGAAAAAGTGGGTCGAAATAAAACAATCGAATTATTTAATGTCAATATATTAATTCATTCTCATGTATAAATATGTCATACAAACTACATGTCTACCTCTACATTTACCTTGGGTTTTGCAACGAACTACCTTACACTTACAGGTAGGTTACTTATTTTATAGTACAACAAAGGAAAATAAATATTAAACTGTAGATCATCTACTAACTTCTATGATGTTTTAAGGCTAGGGAAATGTCGCAACCAATTGTTGAATTCGGCTTTCCACAGAATAGACCTGCAACGTTTATCGAACTGTCTATAATGGCATTTATTTTAATTACTTATGTCCTAACTTTTCTTATTAGATTTTTGCTAAGAGTAAAAACGAAATAACTAACACCGGTGTTAAAATTAAGTCTGATTTAAATTTAAATACGCTGCAATTCAATAGTCATACAATATTGCCTCTTTATTGTCATCACTAATTCTATAGGTTTCAGTTCTAACATCACAGAAAAGTAGTAGGGTTTCGCGGGTTCTGGACCACTCGCCAAGGCTTAAGAAGGTGCGGCGCCTCTTTTAAATTGTTGTACATATAAGTCTTACTGGAAACCACTCTAAATCTATGTGACCGAGATTTCTTAGTAGTTTTTTTAATATTGTTATTAGAAACTGTATGACTGCAAAGTATATAATGACTATTGTAATTTGTCCATACAAAAAAGTTTGTAGTAATTTGTCAATAGATGGTGCTGCCTATCGATTGCATCGCGCAGTGTGATTTTTTGTGTACCTAAGACCTAACGGTCCTGACATTTAAGTTGTCTTGCAAATGATACATCGGGTTTCAATATAGTTGTGATTCTACAAACTACGAGTATAGGGTGTTTTACTGTCGGCCTGTGACCTCAAGGTTGTTCAGAAACATTCTAACCTAACCTAACCTAGGAAGATACCTACTGGAAATTAAACTAACTAGAATTAATTTCTATTTTCTTATTAGAATTACTCTAACCTAACCTAACCTACTTAGATACTAACTGGAATTGTAACCAACTGGAATTTATTAATAGCTAATACCTGAAAATGAATGAGGTTGTTACTAGAATTACTTATGCGAAGAGCTTGGATATAAAGTTCTAAAGAAACATTTCATGTATTGTAACAAACGCATTTTTATTACAAACTGTTTTAGAACAAAGCATAAGAAAGTCAAAAAAAATTTTTCTTTGTTTGAAAAGGATCCCAAACCTTTTCAGTTAATGTTTGCTATTTATTTTTTGAAGAATATAGTACTTTAGGTCAACACAATGACGTTACCCTCCTTTAACACTTAATTTAATTTATAATGTGAAACTTGTATTTAGTTAAAACGAATTTTATTAGTACATCATTATTATATATTTTGTTATTCTAACAAAATCACCAACTTTAAATATGGGTGGAGCAACAGTCATATTTTTTCCTTGCTTTCGTTTATCGTATAAATTACACCAAACAGTCATTATGTTATTTGAGTTCACATTACATGGTACCATTTTAATACTTCTATGTTAGCTGTGATTATAAGATTTTAATAAATCTTGAAAAAGGTCCACATACCTATAAGTATTTTTATGGGTAAAATAGCGCCACATTTTCATTTTCAAAAGTCCTTTGAAATCGTTCTACAATGGTTAATATCGGGGTTGTTTGCTGTATAATAATTAAAAGTATTGTTCTTCAAAATTTTTGAGTGTATTTTACATTACTCAAAATTTGTTTCATCAGGGTAAAGGTCGCGAAGAGAAAACATCTCATCATAAGCATTTTTTAAAAGCATTAAACACACTCAAATCATAATACCGCGAAACTTTATTAAACAGTTGTGATGATGATGAAATAAAATCATTTTGTGAATGCATACTACAAATCTTCAAAAATAAAATACACATAAAAGAAACAAGTGAATCTACTTTTAATATTTGCAAGTTAAATTGTTTTTTTTTTTTGCAGCCGCAATATAACAAAAAGTATATATTTTAAACACATAAGAAGTTATTAGCAGTATTAAAATAATAATTGGAAGAGTAACTTCCCATAAGGTTTATTAAAATCATCGCTTACATTAAATCCAAAATATCGAGGAGCTTTATTGAAAGCTTGTGGAGATACTGAAATCAATTGTTTGATTGAACGTATTTTTAATGTTTTGAACGGAAAAATACCATTAAAAGACACTGATAAATGTAAACTGAAAAAACATAAAAAAGTGTTAAGAAAACTTGTATCAAAAGGTAAAAGTAAAATAAGAAAGCAAATTAGTGTGCAAAAAGGTGGTGCATTTTTGCCTGTAATATTAGGAGCCGTTCTAAGCAGCATACTAAGTTCAGTTTTTCGTTCTTAACGTAAGAATGGCAAACGCAAAAAAAAATGTTTTAATCGATCCTCGTGTTCTGGAAAGACTTAAGGAAAAAGAAAGCTCTCCTGATGATTCACTGTCCCGTTTAGATGCAGAAATGCGTAAAATAATGAAAAGTAAACTAGAAGATCGTGAAAAATGAAATTTATATTTGCAAACACAACTGAGATACTTACACTTTTTTAATGAGAAAAAAATTTCTTATAAAATTGTTGCAACTGATGGTGACAGGAGAAATAAAGTAAATGTTCAAGTTCAGACTGACTCATTGAATAATAAAGACAGTGAAGATGAAAATAAAGAAACAATTCACAAAGAGAGCAAACCAGTCGTTTAAACTAAATCACCGTTGAATGACGCGTCTAACTCTGAGTATTCAGTTTCCGATGTTTTGCAACTAATACCGAAAACATAGAAAAAAAGGTGAAATATTACTTAATTGCTTGGTTCGTCATCAAAATAAAATTCACTGGGATAGAAATGGAACAGTTTTTTTTTAATGACAACGCTCTTCTCTTTAGTAATATTGCAGAACTAGTAAATAATGTCTTAAGGAAACTGAAACGTCCAAAGCCAGTAGGTTGGGAGCAGTTCGCGAAAGTTTTATCAGATATACAAATTCCTATTCGATGTATAGGTAACCCGAATACACAAGAATAACTAGCAAATGTTTATATTAGAAAGAAAAACAATACCACTCCACATTTTGCAACTAAAGCTACTCCACCACGCATAAAATCTACATCAGAACGCTTAAAAACGAAGAGAAAAATAGATTAGTTAAGTTAGTAGATAAGTTAATCAGATTTATTACGACGTTTCACACCCAGCCTGCCTAGCATGAGCACTAAAACACGATATGATATGATATGATATAACGATATATCGACACAAACTGTAAAAATATGATAGTTAAAGCCGCCGTGTTAAACCGCCGTGCCGGTTACGTTACATATTATGATCGCTGTTTCGATAAAAACTCAAATTTGCGGCTATATCCATCATATTTTTATATTTGGTGTCAATATATCGCTATATCATATCATATCGTGTTTTAGTAGTCATGCTAGGCAGGCAGCTGGCTATAGCAGTGTTAATAAACTAGTATAGGCTATGAAAGGTAAAATGAATAAAAAACAAGTTCGCGAGGGGTTGCAATCTCAAGAAACATATACATCACACAAACCAGTGCAAAAACATTTTCAAAGGAATAAGTATGTTTTGTCTAATTTGAATGTATTGTGACAAGCAGATTTAAGTGATATGCGATCTTATACTCAATACAACGATAGTTAGAATTATATTCTATCCGGTATTGATGTTTTTAGTAAACGTACGCCTTCGCTACAGCAATAAAAGGAAAAATTCAGAGACAATTAAAAGTTGGTTTCAAAGTATTTTTACTGAGGCTAGGGCAACACCGATACATATCCAATCAGATAAAGGTACTGAATTAGCATCAAAAGATGTAAAATCATTTTTGAAGAATTATAATTATAATTATTATATAATAATAATTTAATTATTATAATAAACAACAAATAATTTTAAGAGTAGTTTTAATTAATTAAAAATAATTTTAATTATTATACAACAAACAACCCCAACATTAAGGCGAGCATTCTAGAACGATTTCAAAGGACTTTGAAAATGAAAATGTGGCGCTATTTTACCCATAAAAATACTTATAGGTATGTGGATATTTTTCAAGATTTATTAAAATCTTATAATCATAGCTATCATAGAAGTATTAAAATGGTACCATGTAATGTGAACTCAAATAACATAATGACTGTTTGGTGTAATTTATACGATAAACAAAAGCAAGGAAAAAATATGACTGTTGCTCCACCCATATTTAAAGTTGGTGATTTTGTTAGAATAACAAAATATAAGCATATATTTCAAAAAGGATATGTGACTAATTGGAATGATGAAGTATTTATTATAACTTTTCTCATAAAAGAAAGCCATGGGTGGTCTACACACTCAAGGACTTGCAAAATGAACTAATTGAAGGTACTTTTTATGGTAAAGAACTACAAATAGTTACCTACGACCCCACCACAAAATATAAAATAGATAAAATATTAGGTACCCGGTATACAGAAGGCAGAAAGGAAGTGTTAGTTAAGTGGAAAGGTTATCATAATAAATTTAATAGTTGACTAAATTTAATGGTCATTGTGTTGACCTAGAGTATTGTATTCTTCAAAAAATAAATAGCAAACATTAACTAAAAAGGTTTGGGATCATTTTCAAAAAGAGAATTAAATGTTTTTGACTTTCTTATGCTTTGTTCTAAAACAGTTTGTAAGATGTTTCTTTACAATTTTATATCCAAGCTCTTTTTATACGTAATTCCAATAACAACCTCATTCATTTTCAAGTATTAGCTATTAATAAATTCCAGTTGGTTAAATTTCCAGTTAGTATCTAAGTAGGTTAGGTTAGGTTAGAATGATTCTAATAAGAAAATAGAAATAAATTCCAGTTAGTTTAATTTCCAGTAAGTATCTTCCTAGGTTAGGTTAGGTTAGAATGTTTCCACGTCGCGAGTCCTGCCGACATCGCCGTAGGCGGCGTCGCGATCTGGCGCTGGATGGCCCGTTATATGCAACCTGGAGATCGGCCCAAAAGGCCCTTCAAGTCGCCATTGCACAGGCCAAAGCACGCGCGAGGGAAGAGCTGCTCCAAACTCTGGATCGAGATCCGTGGGGGCGCCCGTACCGCACAGTTCGAGGGAAACTTCGACCATGGGCACCTCCGGTTACGGATTCTCTTGAGCCGACGCTGCTCACCGACATCATCTCTCTCTCTCTCTCTCTCTCTCCTATTTCCATCCAGGGCGGAGCACACCCCTCCACCCATGCGGCCCCACCCCATTGCTTTGTCAGAGGCCCTGAGCCGATCTCGGAGGGTGAGCTCGGTGCTGAGGTGCTCAAAATGCGCTTGAGGAGGCCCTTATCGTTGTAGGTGGCGTACGCATCGGGGTTGGAAAATCGATGTAGTATCTGGGATTGATGCTGGACGGAAGGTGGACCTTTAGGAAACATTTTAAACAGTTGGTCCCTAAACTGACGGCATCCGCAGGCGCCCTAAGTAGGCTTCTCCCCAATCTCGCGGCCTATCTACCACCTGCCGGCGACACTACAAGGGCGTCATCCGGTCAATGGCCTTATACGGGGCTCTTGTCTGGTTTGACGCCCTGTCCTCTGAAAACATCCGGCAGCTTAGCAAGGCACAGCGCCTGATGGCAATCAGAGCTGTTCGGGTATACCGCACCATAGCGGCAGACGCAGCCCTTCTTTTGGCGGGAACCAAGCTCTGGAACCTCGATGCCATGGTCTTTGCCGTAGTCTACCAGTGGCGAGGAGACCAAAGGGTCGGATCCCAGGATCGGCGCCCCGCGCCTAGAAAAGCTGAGGTGGAACGTGATAGCTTGACGCGCTAGCCCTCGAGAGCTGGCAGCGCCGACTGCCCAATGGCACAGCGGGCCGACGCGCTGTTTTGGCCATATACCCGGTCTTAACAGAATGGGTGCATCAATGGCACGGTCGCCTTTCCTACCGAGCGACCCAAATCTTGTCGAGCCATGATTGCTTTGGTGACTACCTCTGCCGAATTGGCTGAGAAGTGTCACAGATGTGCCACTATTGCCCTAACGACGAAGACTCCGCGCAACACACCCTCGGGACATGCCCGGGCTGGTTGCGGCGATCGGGCAAGACCTCTCCCTGAGGCGGTCATAGCCCGCATGGTTGTGAGCGAGGAGGCGTGGCAAGCGGTGCTCACCTTCTGTGAGGACGTCATCTCACAGAAAGATGCGGCGGAGAGGGAGCGAGAGGCTTTGGCTGACGCCCCAATGATCCGCTGCCGACGCCATGAGCATCGCCTTCATATGCCCCTCCTTGATGGGCCTCGGGCGACCGACACGGGGTGTCGGCTGTCCGCTAAAGGAGGCTCTGCGGCGGCATTTACTGGAGACCGGGGGCGTGACCACCTTCCCCTTTGAAGCCGGGTGGCGCTCGCTATCAAGCGAGCCACAGCCAGAGGCGGAACTGCGGACGAATGCCGAGGGCTTGCCTGGGGCGATAACCCGCAGTTCCAACTCACTTAATGGCACCGGAGGACGTCTGGTTTTTAGTGGGTATGCGGCTCTCAATCTGAGAGTATGTGGAACAGCATTTTCCAGACGTAAAAAAAACAAGTTAGAATGTTTCTAATAACAATATACAAAAATCAGTAAGAAATCTCGGTCACCCAGATTCAGAGTGGTTTCCAGTAAGTCTTTTATGTACAAGAATTTAAATGAGGTGTCGCACCTTCTTAAGCCTTGGCGAGTGGTCCGGAATCCCTACTACTCCCTGAAAACACTGTATTTGCCATATTGTTACCGAAAGACCAAAAAAAATTAAAACGATTCAAGGCCCGCAAACTTCGCCAAAAATGACTTTCAAGGCCCGCACTTCAGTGGTCCAGAACCCGCGAATCCCTACTACTCAGAAAACTAGCAAATAACAATAAATTGTTTTCGTAATAGAGTTGGAGCCAATGGACAGGCAATTTTTTTGCAATAAAATACGTTAAACGTTAAGTAGTATTATTTCATTTTACGTTTGATCTTGTTATGAACTGTTTACTACTTTAATGTAGCCATTCATTGAAGAGCTGATTACCAGTTGAATGCGACAGAAATATAGCCTTCTCTTACAAGCCATAATGCAGGCGATTTTTGTGATAGTATATGAGGTTCAGTTGCGTCATCGCCTACGCTCAAAAACCGCGTGTCAGCAATAGAATTGCCACTTAGATGGCAGTTAAATAATAAACTAGGACAATAATAAAATGTTATTCTAACGAGTTCCATTGGTTCTTAATATTGTGACTGGTCTTGCGTTGGGAACAGTGAAGTATAAATTTTGATTACATTGAGAATGTCGAAATAAACGTTTTATGCGTCATACACGGCCGTATCTTTTTGTAAGTTTAGAAGTTTATTTTTTTTACAGCTTAAAGGGACTGTACTTGAGTAATATATATAATATAATACCTTTGCGCGTTCCCAAGATAAAGGGTCTTGACAGACAGACGGACAGATAAACAGCAAAGTGATCATTTAAGGGTTAAATTTTTTTTTCCTTTTAAGTTATGGAACCCTAAAAAAGCGGAAAACGATTAGTGATTTCAAACGTGAAACAACGTCATAATTCATAAAATAAAAAAACAATCCTTCTGATAATTTCTTGATTACGTATTACCTACCAACTTTTAGTCTACAATAAATATTAGTAAGTACTACCTACACAGAAACATCTATTTTACTAACTACCACTGTTTGACGTTACCGAAGTGGCGATGACACTCGAGGACATTACGCGCTAAGATAATGGACGATCGGCCACATATTCATTAATAAGGTCCTGTTCAATAGATATGTAAACTTCCTTTTTGGGGTTGATTCTGCTGCTATATACAACTCTTACTATGAGACCAAAATCAAAAAATAATTATTAAATGTTCTTAAAGACAAACAACCTACAACAGCATACATGTATAAATGGGAAAGTATATTTAATTGGAATTTCGATACTGGTCTCTTAGTAAAAGCTGTAGCATATGAGCAATAGAAGTTCATAGTTAACGGTGGCTGTCGACAAATGTCCCTTCATCTTTTTATGCCGAATTGATACGGTTTCATTAGATAAAACTCCGACAAATAAAACACAAGACAAATCTAGAACTTGCTCATATCTAGAATGACATCTTTCTAAAAATTAGAGAATGAAGCAAAACAAGAGTCTTAACTGGTGTCGTTTCTGCATTCGACTGTTTAATTTCTAACTTCTGACTAGTATCACTTCATTTAAAAGTAACTTAGCCTACAAGTTTTCTTATGAGTGTTTTTATACATTTTAATATCAATCTGATGATACATATGTGTATGACCTTAAATATAATTGATACATAGATCTATATTATATTTACAGTTTTAAAAAAAACAGCACTGTAATTAAATAGACAATATGAAAGTAGTGCAAATTTTGTCCCAGTGGGTGTAGCTCTAAAATCGGTTAAATACTAAATTAACTTATTACAATTTAGGGCTGATTTTTCAATCGTCGGATAACTTTTAACTAAAGAATAAGTCTAGCACAATGACAGCCTCAGTATAGAAAATATGTCAAAATGACAAGTTTATTCTTCAGTTAAAAGTTATCTGATGATTGAAAAATCGGCCCTTAAACTTTTAGCAAAAAATATAGGACACTACTACCACTTCATTGGCAAACCAATTCCCGAGGTACAAGTATTTTAAATGTCAACTTATTGAACTAAATAGTAAAGTAAAAGTTGCTAAACTAACTAACTGTGCCTGCACAAAAAAAGCGATCAAAACGGCGCTGATTCCACTGCTCAAATATTTAAAAAATTATGTCGGATAAAATCTCGAAAAGAAAATTGTAATGAGTAGCAGAATAATACACATTGTTTAGATCGAAAATATTTTAGCTTATTTTTAAGTATTTCTACGATAAAACTAGTGCGTGAATTTAATACAGTAGTAGTACATACGTACTTAAATCAAATCTTAATACATAAATGCCATAAATGTAGGAACAAAGTTAAAACTAAATGTAAAAAAACTAATTTTTTTTTAAACAAGATCGTTTATCAGGAACAAATAACTATTCTTAAATATGATCAAAAACAACCAAAATCATACTGTCTTTTTTGTAATCAGGTAAAAAATGAGAAGCAAATGTCTACGAAGATTAGTTTCATAATTCACAGTCGGAACTCTTTTTCAGTCAAAACTACAAGTTTGATTGGTTTTTCTTCTGGGTTAGGTCAGTCTAGACTAGGCTAAACTTAACGAAGTGTTAATTAAATGTGTAAGGAAATAAATATGCACTATTAAAGTAAGGAATAGGGAATATGCATCTATTTTTATTTGGTTTTAAAAAGTAGCACTTAATTATAATTTACAAAAATTTAATTAATTTAATTTAATTTAAAATAATTAATTTAATTAATTATAATTTAATTTAATTTTTTTTAGTATTTTCGAAAAATATTGATAAATACCTGACAACTACAACCCATTAAAGTCACGTGCTAGACAAGAAGATCCGACATGTAACGTGACGTCATGGTACACGTCCGCCATATATTTTTCATAGTAAAAGTTGTTTTAGAATGAGAGAGAGGTATATCTTAATTTCTAATTACACTATTAAGGTAATTTTTTACCCAAAAATTTATTTTGCTTTCACTATTAGCACTATAATTTAAGCAAATCTATATATATAAAAATATATTGTTGTTCGTTTGTCTCGCTAAAACGCGAAAACGGCTGGACCGACTTGGCAAATTTTGCTCTTGAAATACATGTGAAAGCTCAGGGAAGGTTTAAACGGAAAAAAATATTAGTAAAAACAACTATTTTATTTTCTCATACAAACTGTTTGTACCGGTCAAACAGGATGCGTTGAAATTGATTTTGCGACTGGCAATACGAAGTTTGCCGGGTCAGCTAGTAATATATAAAAATGAATCTCTATTTCCCTTAGTCATCGCCTCACGCGTGAACGGATGGTACAATTTCGGTAATTCTTTTTTTGTTGTGTTAATCTATATACAGGGTGTAACGAAAAGGTGAAATAAAACTTAAAGGGGTTATTCTACGGCTAAATTACATCAACTTTTTCTATAGGACCAACATCAAAATCTCAAAAAAAAAATTTACGTTTCCATACAAACTGATGCCAGCTGGTCGCGTTTTAGTATGGGAAAACAAAGTTGGGTTAGTTACACCATTTATAAGTCAAGAACGGCTGTACCGATTTTTAAGATCTTTTGTTTGTTGAATTTGTCTCCGCCCCGAATAAACATAGGAAAATTTACAAAAAAAAAGATGAGGCGTTATGAAGTTCGCCGGGACAGCTAGTCTTCTATATTATATACATAAAAGAAAGTTAACCCGACTTACCCGTTACACCATTTATAAGTCGAGAACGGCTGGACCTATTTTTATGATCTATGAATTGTTGAATTTGTCTTCGCCCCGAATAGCAGAATAACTATAAAAAACAAGGATAATTTCACGAAAAAAAAATTTATGAAGGGGCGGTACGAAGATCGCCGGGACAGCTAGTTATTGTTAAAAGAAGGTTCTTATGAAAGAAATAATTAAGAAAGTTGCACAGAAAATCCTTTATGAATTAACTAAAGACAACGCAAACAAAGTCGCTGACAACAGCTAGTTTCTTATAAATATATTAAACACAATTTATTATTTTCTTGCATATTCCCTATTAACATCCTTGGGTTACGAAAACGAAACCAGGCAACCATTTTTTTCAACGAGGTTGTCTCCCAAGACGCTCAAACACAAGTCAAATCAAAAATGTAAAGTTTTGGGTCAATTAGGTAGACACGTCCGGAACAAGACCCAGAACCGGTAAAGAGTATGACTATAATAATAATAATTTATTTTTACATAGAAAAGTGACAGTTAACGTTGATTGTTTTGATTATAAATTGCACTCATCCCTTGAAAGTACTTTCAAACCTTAGAAGCATGTTTATAAATGAAAAAAACAAGATCTCAATAAATATTTCTTACACTAAGAACATTACAGATAGGTAGCTTACATTTTACTCAGCAAAACTAAAACATTCCTAGTCCACTATTTTAAATGTAAGTATAAAAATGGCAGGTTTCAGGTTTCGAAAAACCAACTTTCTACCTAAATTCTTCAATCGCAAACGATCACTATTATGTAGGTACGGGTTAAACACTATTTTGAAATGGTTAATGTCGATACTACCACGATCATTAATTTACGAACATGCGTCCCGTTTACCTGTGATTAGACGTATTCGATAGTAACCTTACGTAGTATTTGTATACAGGGCCAAAAGATAGAGAATTAGCCGAGTACTCGGCCGAGCACTCGTCAGACGGTACAGACAACAGCACGTTAACCTACCACAAAATGTAAAATTTTGTCAATTGATATTGATCTCTACATCTCTGACTTAAAGTTGAAAATTGGTTCATTGATTTAGCTTTTTGGGTAGGTTGACCTGCCGTTGTCTGTACATAGTATGTACTCGTATTGGTATTACTAACCAAGCACTCGCTCGGCCGAGAGCGCTCTCTCGCCACTTTACTTGGCGCGAGTGATTAGTCCCCGATTCACACCCATGTATAATAGGGATGACGACTGAGTAAAGAAAATGAAATTCATTTAGTCCGTCAGATAGATCAAATAACAATGGACACTTATTTTTTCTTTTTAAAGTTTGAGAGTGGCATCGGTGCCAGCCGATGAGAGTTTGAATGTTTTCATTTGCATCAACTTCAAAAGTATCTGATTAGGTACTTGAGACAGTGTTAATATTATTTTTAGCTTTTTGTTTTATTTTATAAAATTTACTTATTTCATTTATTTTTCGTGAAAAACAGTTGTCAGCCTCTTTTTAAATATGTATGGTATGATAACAATAATTGTTTTATCATTTAAATAAATAAAATAAAATAAATAATTTATAATTTTAATAGTAATTAATCTTTTTGACATCAGATTTCAATTTATGCATACCTCTAGGATGCTCTTATTTTGGATTTCCGTTTGATACAATTTATCGGGACACCTGTCAAATTTTTTGGTACTAATAGGAAAGTCTACTAAGAGAAAAATCCTGATCCTTTCTTGGAAATAGATTTAATTAAACGCTACCGAATGGTTTTCAACCTTTATATGATTTATAAATAGCTCAGAGATTTTATTTTTGCAATTATTTTTATGAAATCTTTTTGCTTTAAGCAACTTACGCATGGCTATAACCAGCAACATTTGGGACAACACTTTGGGATTTTATGTACGAAAATGTATGTGACCATTGCACCAATCCTTGGAGAAATTCTGGCTTTTTTACACTAGTCTAAAATCTTGTTTAAGAAGGTGACTACTGATACCAACACCTAACAAACTCCGGGCTGGTTTATAGACACTCCTGTTTAAACCTGCTACTAATGTCTGGGTGTCAGTACAGCTCACTAAACGTCATCGGGTGTGGATGGGGCGTGTTAACCCTCAAATTTTCCATGGGCATAGGTTCTGAGAGCAGCATGGTGCTGGATCCAATGTTCGGAGGTGGAACAGCATTTCCCACGATGGCCCCGTTACTGGAATGGCCAGGGTTTCCATTGGACTCTTGTCTCATGATGTTTCGACGCCATTTTGCTCGTGCATTCTGGAACCATACCTGCAGGCAAAAAAATTTCTTTACGAAAACGGAACTCTAAATTTAAAATACTGGTAACATTTCATTTAAAAAGATTTTTCTTCAAATTCTGTTTAGATTTATAAAGAAAACTAGAAGACGAAAAATATTGCTTTTTAACCGACTTCAAAAAAGGAGGAGGTTCTCAATTCGGTTGTGATTTTTTTTATTTTTATGTTTGTTACCTCCGAACTCCGCCATTAATGAACCGATTTGAAAAATTCTTTTCTCAATTGAAAAGGTATACCTCCAGATTGGTCCCATTTTTTTCAAAATTCAATTCTGATGATGGGATCTATGAGGAATTGAGGGAACTCCTAAAATATTATAGGTATACATATAGCAATTTTAGTATATTTAACAACAAGTCAAGCATTTGCATTCAGAAAGTATCATTTGCTGAAGTGGAACTGATGAAGGAAACCATAGTTAGCCACAATAGTCTTCCACGAGCACGCCCCACCCACGCGATAGGATATTTTCATTAAGACAGTTCAGTCTTGCCATAATCGACAAATCAAATTTTAATAAATGATTCAGGTGAGAATGATACCATCAAACTGATCTGATGAAGAAGGCGGAGGGTAAGCACCGGAACTCTGTGATAAAACAATGTATCATAGCCGTGTTTGGACTTATTTGAATCGTCATGAGAAGCAATTAAGCTATAATTACATCACAGATCACCATTTAGAATGTAAAAAAACACTAAAAAACAGACAAATAAAACGAATTTTTATAAAAGAAATAACCGACTTCAAAAACACTAAAAAGCTAAAAAGCTTTTTGAAGTCGGTTATTTTTTTATTTAATGTGTTAGAACCAATCTCAATAAATTTGTTTGCTTATAATGATTTATCTTAAATGTTTTTTACTTAAGAGTGGAATTGTGTTTATGAATTAAGATTTAGTAACAATTAAGGAAACATAAAACATTTATTAGGGTTACAGGAAAACCACAAATATATTAGCATTATTTAATATTATGTAATGATTTTAAATGAATTTCTTTTAACCAACCTGCAATACTCTCTTTGATAATCCTGTCTTCTGAGCCAGCTGTTTTAAGTCCTTCGCATCAGGGTTTTGATTGATGGCAAAGTACGACTTCATGGTCCTAAGCTGATGGTGCTTGAAGCTGGTTCTCATCCGCTTGGTCCGCTGTGTGTGGCTGGACACGCTACCTGGGGAGGCGACAGACGACTCGTAGGCAAGCGACTCCATCGAAGAAGACAGATCTCCTCGGTGGAGGATCTCTGTAACAAAGACAATGCGTTAGAATTGCAAAGATTTGGCTGTGTTATAGGGTTACAACTAAATATTGTCTTGTGCATGTCAATAGTATGTACAAGTCCAATTGCACGTGCTTGGTAAAAACGAAGTTATCTTTAAAATGTAATGACTGATATCTGTACTTTCTGAAGAGTTTGTTTGATTGATTGAACGCGCTAATCTCAGGAACTACTGGTTCAAATTGAAAAATTATTTTTGTGTTGGATAGTCTATTTATCGAGATTCAATGAAAAATGTTGCAAAAACGGGAATATTTATTTCCAGAGCTTCCGTTGTGTGCGCTGCGTAAATGGTTAAAATTGCGCAAAAATCATGTACGACGTAATTGTTCTAATTTAAAAATTCTAAAAAAAAGTCCGTGACCGCCTTTGTCTATCTTTTAACATACTATAACTTTTTAATGGTAATCAAATTTGCTCTAAAATAATGTATCGGCGATAGCGTTGTATTTTGCTTTTACTTTTAAAGCGAGGTTTTGATGTGATTGTATTATTCAATTATTTTGAGCTGGGAAGTGATATTGGTTGTTGATAAAGACTTTAAGAGACAGATCAAACTTCACGCAGGCGTAGCTGCGGGCGAAAGCTAGTACTTAAATAATATTTATTTGATTGCTATAAAATATTGGTAATAATAAGCCAAAAGGAAGGCTTATAAATTGAATTAAAGACCACACGAGTAATGTGGCGGTCTGCATCATATTGAACAAATTAATATGGTTAATGTATGAAGCGTCTAAACTACTTTTTACGACTTTGTTGTTGCTCAACGGAAGTAACATCGAATAACAGCAGTATAACAGAATCTGATTAAGTAGTTATGAGTATCTCTTGTACACCCTGCAAAACCGCTGTATATGAGGATTCAGCAATACTCGCTTGTTGCTGTTCTTATTTCAACATTAGTTGTGACAAGCTTTCTAGTGTTTGCGACGTTCGGAAATAATTTTACTCAATCCGACCACATCCCAGTTTTTCAGCGTCCACTTATAGCGACGGGAACCAAGGAGAATGAGCACCGGTTGTGGTCACACCGCAAGATTATTCGCTAATAGGGGAAGTAGGACTTTCCGGGGAGCAATCCAAGTGAGACTCAGTCCACAATAGAGTTATAAGTAGGTGTAGTAAGCTCACTGTCTTGAACGGTGATAAGCTTGCAAACATTGTTTCTTTCAGACAATTATCTTCATTTCAGAGAATTATTATGTTTATTTATCAGTCAACTCGTGGTTGTAGTATACCGGTCTATCTCGGTCTGAACCCCTGTACTGCTGCGTAATTATATTATTTTCATTTGTAGACATTTGTAGATAGATATATACATCTCTAAGATAGTCAGTCGTATTTTATTTCGCGAGTGTTGTAGATTATTAATCTGACGCGGCTATAGGAAGGCGAATCGTAACGTGTGACGTAACACGGCATGTGTCTATCGCCGATATAATTTTAATATCAATGTTTAAAAAACACATTTATGTAATGTACTCGCTAAGACGAATCAAATGAAACCAATAATTAATGTTTTACTAGTAATTATTAAAGAGTTTATTACCCATCTTCTGGTTCAGATCGGGATGATCAGATCAGCACGCGCTGGTATTAAAATAATGTGAATATCACGTACAAAGATTCAAACCTTTACGACCAGTTAGATGTAGTTTAAAAACGATTACCAGAGTTTGATTGCATTTTTAGTAAGGATAAGGTTAGTTATTTACGCTGTTAGTTACAAGTGAAACTAATAAAAGTGTGAAAACATAAAAAATAGTCCGCAATTCGGTGTCGATGTTTTATGGCTGTCGCAAGTGACACGTTCTCGACTGACCTAGAGTTATACACAAAAGCCTCTCAAACTTAGTGTGATTGTAGTGCAAGCCTCAGGCACAGTTTATCTCAGGTGTGAGTCGTGGTCGTTATGAAGAAGTAAAGAACCCTCACTGTGTGAGTCCGATTCGCTCTTGACCAGTTTTTCTAGCTGGTATCAATAAGACTACTAACATTGGCAACGATAATTTAATAACATTTGTGTGTTATTGAAACATCAAATTGATATTTCATACCAAAATCTATAAATACAATGGCGTAATCGCTAGAATATTAATTATGTAAATTGCTCTCTGCCACATAATGAACTGAAATCTGACCGAAGTAATTGAGTGAAGCTTTGTTGAACTGAAATAATCGTGAAATTCTAACGAAATCCATTGCCGCGGCAAACTGCTGCTGCTCGCAGACAGAAATTTATAGCAATATTTTAAATAGTCCTTTGCGTGAAATGAAATTTTGAATTAACTAGTCAGCAAATACATTTAATATACAATTTTGCATGCGTTTTCTTGCACAATGGTTACGGGATCAGCATTTAAGATCTCTTTTATTGTAGTCAATAGAATTTTATCAATAAACTTACCAACCATGATATTCATGATAACCATGATATTCGTCAGTGAAAAGGCTGTTGTGATTACATTTAAGAGTTTTTGTTGCATCTTGAACATAAATATAGTAAGGATCCGAAAACGGGTTGATCAATTTTATTTATTTATTTATTGAATAAGATACACCAGCAACATATCATTTTAGTAACCTTATCATGAAATCGCTAAGTGGCAACAATTTTGGTATCATATCACAGTATTTTTTGCTGTAGTTATTCATTTTTTGTAAGTTTTTATTTGTTTATGTTAAATAAATATTTTTCTTTCTCTCTTTCAAATCTTTTCCATTATGTTTCCAATGAAGAGAAAAAAATGGGCATGGCCTTTTAAATAACAATATTAACTTAACAAATAATATCATTAAAATTTAGCAGATAACTTAGAAATTAATTACATTTACCTCACCTTGTCAGGACTCAGATAATCCGCATAGATATTTTTTTTTTCTACAAAAATAACGGAAGTAAAAGACTGGACAACGGGCAATTACTGACTCGGCCACTTACATGGATGTCAAAACAAATAACATAGTATGATGAATGTCTCGATAATTGGACATATTTTTGATCTAAATGATACAGTGTAATTGACGACCCTGCTGTGTTTCGAACAGTCGGGCGATTGTGGACTTTAGTCATCAAGTAATAGATGCTAGAGACGAATATTTTAAGAGAGCTTTCGGGTACATGCCCGGTTTTTAATTTATTTATTTCTCGCCCCAAAGTACTTGGGTGGTGCATCGTCGCGTTTTCAAAGTCACCGATGCGAGTCCGGCTAATTATTAAATTCATAATTAAATATATTAGACTGTTTGAGTGATTTAAATTCAAGGGTCCGGTGGCCGCACACAATTATTTTTTATTAGTTTTTTTGGGGAAGTATTTGTCCGTTTCTGTGCATTCAGTTCATTGCTTCCCTTCTGGAATTGGTATTGTTAAGATAAGGTTATCAGAGCGGACGTTGATGGGGATAGTTTTGTATTTTATTTGGTGTCAGTTAGAAGGACTGGTATTCACTACGTGTTTTAATAACATACAAAATGTAGATACCATTTGAATATTATATGGTGATAATAACACAGTTTGTAAATAGTTTACGATTTTGGTTTTTTTAACTGACTTGATTTATAAAAAGGAATGCTGTTACTCTAGATTAAGAAGTGATAGATAATAAATTGGAATAGTGTTAAATTATAAAAAAAAATATTTAATTATTGTAACTATTCCGTGGTTTCTAGAATAGTTGCAACATTAAAGCTCAGATTGACTCGTCCATCTTTGAAATTTTGAAGAAAAGAATTTTCTGTACAATAGGCGAATTTACATGTTCCTCAAATCGTACCGGTCCCGTAAGTATTTTTTTAAGATACAGCTCAAGCAACCAAGCTTGTTTTCAGAATAGAATATGATAATCTCAAAGTGTGCAGCAGAATCAGCCCCAAAAAGGCACTGTATAACTGAAACTTAACTTCAACTCCACTCAGATCTCCTAAAATACGACTCAAAAGAAAACTAAAAATTCCTCACCGAGCCACAGTTGTTAAAGTTTATTGAATTCGTTTGAAACAGATAATTCGAAGATGTATAAACTCTAGCTGTAAACTGACCACTGCGTATCTTTATAATGTTTTATTTTTATAGGTAGAATTAACATGTTACCGACTTTACATTTATGCTTTTTTACTCTTATAAAACGGGTAATAAAGCATGTGGGTTGTAAAGACTTCGATATTAACGATTGGCCGTAAAAAAAGAAGCCTGCGGGAATACATATTTTATTGCACTGATAGGCGCCATTTTGTCCTGGAGCAATCTTTAAGCGATAGCGTTCAACTATAACGATAACAACAATAACCTAACTACTATTTGCTATTTCTGTATAAGGTGTTATTAATTAATGTCAAATATTTTACATCTGATTAGTACAAAAAAGAAGCATTCATAAAATGAAACAAAATATAAAAACGGCTGTAGAAAAAAAATGAAATATGAAATTGCTGTTCAGTATCAAAAAAGTGAATCAACTTTTTTAATGAAATTTCAATCGAAGTATGAGCCGTTCCTATCGATACACTTCCGCCATTTTATAGGCAAATCATTGATCCCTTTGGAAAAAAAATCCTGGGAGCGAGAGTCTATGAACTGTTTGAAGGCGGTTTTGACTGCCTCATCAGATTTTAATTTTTTTCTTGTAAAGAGTTATCAAAATTTTGAAAAAAAGTGGTAATCGGTTGGGGCAAGATCTGGAGAGTATGGTCGGTGACGCAAAGGTTCCAGTCGCAGCTCCTCCTCCTCCTCCTACTTGGTGACCGTTTGATGTGCAGTGTGTGGTCTAGCGTTATTCTGAAGGAGCAGTGGGCTGGAGCAATTCACCAGTCTCGGTTGTTTAATTGCGAGCTTTACCATTATTGTTTGCAATTGTTGGCAATAAAAGTCTTGCAGTAATCGTCTGGCCTGATCTCAAGAAGCTGTAGTGGATAACACCAGCACTGGTCCACCAAACACGAACCAGAATCTTCTTTTGGGTCAGTTTTCGCTTAGGGCAAGGTTTTGCCGGTTCTCCAGGGTTAAGCCACCGTGATGATCGCTTCCGATTGTCGTACAGGATCTATTTCTCATCAAAAGTCACAATACGGTTCAAAACCCCCTCATTATTATGACGATTGAGCAAAGAAATGCAGCAAGCGACGCGTGTTTGTTGGTTTGCTTCAGTCAATTCGTGCGGTACCCACTTTTCTTACTTTTCCGATTTGGCGCAAATGCATAAGTATCGTTTTGTCACTTACGCCGAAGGCTGCTGCTAATTCAGAAGTGGTTTGAGATGGATCCGCTTCCACGATCACCTTCAATTCTTCGTTATTCACTTGAGCGACCTGATATCGCCCACAAGGGTCATTGTGTAAATCGAAATTTCCAGAACGGAAACGTTAAAACCAAAAACGCACCGTTCTTTGGTTAGCGGTGCCTGGTCAGTACACGTCGTTAATTCTTCGAGTTGTTTCTGCAGCATGCAGCAAATATGTACATATTTGTTGTTATAACAATGTTAAAGTTTAAAAAAAATGATGTAAAAACAACAATACGAATTTTAAAACAAATTTTTTCTGGCCTTATTTCGAAACAAATTTGAATTTGGAATTCCTAATTAAACGCAAGATATTTGATGTTAAAGTTGCCAGTATTAAGTATCGGCAATCTCATATATAAGGACCTAATATACTCATTATCATCGAGGCAGAGAGTTATTTTATATAAAGCGTTTAAATATTTTTTATGACAGATTTTGACCCCATACATGTATGTCCGCTCCTGATAACGCAGTTTTAAGGAGTGTCCAATTCTTATATTTACACCATGTATAGAATAATAATTGTTTGTTTGTTTGACCCGTATGCATTCCAAAACCATTTACCCAATTGCAATGAAACTTTGGCAAGTTATAGTGTTAACGCTGAGAAAGGTATGGAGGTAGAAAAGTTATTAATTAATTAAGGGCTAGAAAAGAAATCAATTTTAATCAGTCATTACTTCTAAAAAATACATTATTTGACGGACAACAACTCTTATAATACTTCGGACGCTGCTTTAAGATGAAATGTTTTTGTTAATACCTGGCTACACATCTGGAAAGAACATTTTCTCAAAACCGCTACCGCTTAAGTCTTGTAACGAGTCGTAAACAAATTTTGGTAGACCTTGAAAACTGATAGCCCATACTGGATAAAGCGTCGCTCGGTGAGAGCGGCGCGCCATTACCACTACCACTACTGTAATATAACATAGTATCTTGATCTGTCACGATGTAAATTTTTTAATTCAATGAGTAATCTGACATTTGAGCTGTGACTTTCTACGAATATCGGTTGACTAGGTTGGCATAATTATACGTATTTGTAGTAAAAAAGATATTAATAGCTCGATGGACCGACGACCTTAGGAAGATGGCTGGCAATGGATGGATAAAAAAGCGGGAGATCGAACTCTTTGGCTCTCTTCGATCCCGAGGCCTGCAGTGGACTGCAATAGGCTAACATGATGACGTTGATGATGTATTAGGATAAAAGTAAATTATGCTCCAAACAACGAACAGATTTATCATGCTTTTGAAGTAAGGAATTAACAACCCTGTCTTTGTTTTGCCAGGATCATCTTCCAAGCCCGAACAAAGTTTTCTAAAGGGACCTAAACCGAGAATCGAACCCGGGATGAGATTCTTAACGTTTAATGCGAATCTCAAATGCCAGATTACTGACACCAAAAGAAAATTTTACTGTAGGTACTATTAGGTAAGATTGCTCTAAACGTTAACTTAAAATCTAAGAGGTAGAGTTTAAAACAAAAACTATGTTATTGGACAATATCTCATACATTGCTCTGATCCTAAGGTTACGAGTCAAATAACCTATGTTATAGATATCAGATATCAGAAACAACGACGGTACCATTACCCATACCCGACCGAGAATCGATCCCAGATCATTGAACGTTGGAGATGGCGACGCCAATTCCGGTGGCTCGCCTAACGTCTGGCGGAGGTCGTCAAGGTAAGGTCAAGGTCAAAGATAGAACATTGACAGTCACACTTTAAAGTAACTTTAGAGCTGACCTAAGTATCCGTGCGTTTTTGCATCTTTCTGTGTTTGCCTAGGCTTGTCCTATTGTTGATTACGGCCATCTAAGTTGGAAAGGGCCTCCTCAGGCCAGTATTCAAATTGGTTGGCTATTTTCTAATCAGTGTTTAAACCTTGTTTATCTATGTTTATATTAAAGCTCTATATCAGTTGATACATGCTGAGGTTTTGTTGTAGGTTGAGAAGCTGAGCCGACTGCAACTTACTCATTCTTCATTTTGAGGGTTAGAGTACAGTGTAATAACACGGTGACTCAATGTTTTTATTATAATCCATCTTACTTTAATCCAAGCTATGAACTTTACTTAAAACACTAGTGGGCCTGCAATGTATGCCCAGCAGCGATCGGAATGCTGTCCTATCTCTGAGCACGGATCAGCTGATATCCGTCGATACAGCCATTGATGGTCGAGCCATAAATAAGTAGTTCTACACAGACGGCTTAGGAGTTTAGACGTCGCATAAAAGAACGCCGAACAACAAAAAAATTGTTAAGTTTTGTAAGCGCTTCAGTCAACGTAATTTAGTAACTAATCACCCGTCAATTAAGTAAATTAGTAATACAGAGCGAACTAGGCTTAAATGAGAAGATGATTTTGATGGTTTTACCAGTAGGTATTAGATGACTAAGTAAAAAGTGTAAAAAAAGTGTTTTTCATAGATTTAGATATTGTTAGTTACAGTTAATTAACGCAACCTCCAATACTGTGCGTCTTTTAATACGCTAGACGGTTTTTTATGTAGAAAAGCTTACCTAATCCATAAGGATAGAAATAGAAATAGAATAGAAATTCTCCGACCCTATTAAAATACTACAACGTGACCTGATTAGCTCGTATACCTGTACATTAGCAGAAATTTGCAGTTCGGTTTTTTTTTTCTAAATTAGCTAGGGTGTAAGATCTAGGCGTGCTAGGAAAGACTGTCTGGTACATTGTTATTTGTAAAAACAAGAATGTTAATGCTTTATTCCGAAACATAACAATTAATTAGTGTGTCGTCTGGCGCATAAAATATTAATTTTATTTACTATAGCCTTTTATATACTATAGATGGCTAAGTCCACGCCAGTATGGCTTCGTACCGCAACGAAGCACAGAAGATGCACTCTACGACGTGATGGAGATGCTGACGGACGAACTTGCAAACAAACAGATTGTGGCTTTGGTGTCCTTAGACAAAGAGGGCGCATTCGATAACGCTGGTGGCTGGCTGTCCTACGAGAGCTCCTGGACATGGGGGTTTATACCCAGACCATGAAGGTTCTCTCCAGTCCGATATCTGGAAGAGAAGGTCTAAAAGACTACCACCAAGAGATGCGTCCAAGGGCCCTTACTCTAGAATGTGCAGTTGGACCCTCTCTTTAGGGAAGCGGAGAACCTCGAAGCGCACATCCAGCTTAGGCCTTTGCCGATGACATAGTCATCATTGCGGTAGCCAAGGACACTAGAACATAAGAAGGGAAAATCAACAAAGCCCTGGAGTCGGTGGCTGATTGGGGCCGCCAAAATAAATTAAGACTCGCCCCCGCTAAGACTTAGGCAATGTTGGTCACCAGGAAGCTGAAGTACGATTTGCCCTGCTTTGAGCTCTTGGGAGTTGAAGCTCGCGAACACTATACGGCTTCTTGGAGTCACCATCACACCATCAACTGCCACCTCAACTACAAGTGATACTGAAGACTATAAACCTCTACAATGCCATAAGTAGAGCTGCCCGAGCACAGTGGGGCTTAAATCTCTAAATCCTCAGGACCCTCTACACAGCCGTCATAGAGCCGACGGTGCTGTACGCGGCCAGTACTTGGGCCCACGTCACCACCAAAGAGTACGCACGCACCAAACTGGATCGCCAGACGTAGGGGTCTTAAAGCGCTTGTTTCAACTCGCTCTAGATCAGCATATGGGAGTCTAATTGTGTTGTGTCTCTGTTCTACAGCGTCTTGCTAGGAATTTCCGTAGCGGGCTAATAAACGAAATACGGAAGCGTAAGGTTGGAATACTCTAAGTTCTTGTTAAAATAATTTGGAATTTGGCTTTCTGGTATCCAAATGTTTGAAACAAAGCGGCGATGTTATCAAGACCTTAGGTGTTAATTAAACCATCGACTATCTTATTGGTAGTTTTTAGGGTTCAGCACCCTTTTTTTTCGTCTGGCAACACTATCACTAATAAATAGATTGCATTTGTCTCCTATTTAATAATTGTATTTAATTAAAATACTAGTTTATTAAGCGGCACTTATTCGTCGTAAACATAACTAAACCGTATATTAAGTGCTAGTGTAAATAAAAAGTGCAACAACTCACGGAAATTAGTGTTTATGTGTAACGGCCGGTGATAACCGGTCAATGACATTGCAAAATTGAACTTGTGAACTATTGTGAATCATTGTCTTCTCTTTAAATGTGTTCTAATTACGTTGTCTAAGCGTCTTGTTTTACGTATAACACCTATTTAACAGCTAAATAAGAATACATAACACCATTTTACGAACAATTTTTTTCGCGTTGGGGTTAGTTACATTGTTTACTTACGTGTTTACGTTATCAAATATCCAACCTCCTGTTGATTAAACGATTCTTTGGCTTAAGTTGTTTTGTTTGCTATATTTAATCAGTGCAAATATGCTTACTCACAAAGCCTATGCTCGCCAAGAGGAATCTAAACTCCTACTGGCTTTGAGGGAACTGCAGGCGGCCAAGGAACGAGCAACTAAACACAAGAAAAACAAACTTGTAGTCCCAAACTTTAGATTGGCCAAAACAAGTAATTCATTCTTGTAAAATTGTTATTTTTTTAAAAATAATATACCCTAAAATGTTACCGAACTTACTATCAATAAATTTAAGTCACATGTCAAAACTACTCTAATGTCTAAGAGGTATTATAAAATTCAAAACTATCTTGATGACAAGAATGTATTGTCAGTCCAGCCTGCACTAAACTGATGTACCTACCTATTTATTTTGATTTTTTAAAAATTGTGGCAGCTGTAGTGGTGTCTGAGTTTGTTCCGGCGTTTCTTCTCAGCACTTGCCAGATTGTCTGTGTCTTGTCTCGAAGCACTAATAGGGCCCAAAAATAAGGAGACATGTTTTGGTCTCATATGGGCCAATAATGTTATTATTGACGTTCATAAGTGGCAGTTTTCTGTCCTAAATTGAATAAATGATTTTTGACTTTAACTTGACTTGAATGGTTCACCAGTATAATTATGGAACCGTAATACTTGAACAAAGGCGTAAAATTTTCACAGGATATGTCAATCAAATCTTCGCATTCGTTTTTTATTTACTTCTACTGTCGTTTCGATTTGAAACATATGTAAGTATATGACATTCAGATAACAATATAATAATTTGATACCATCGTGCTGTTCTTATAATAGAATCCAGAGAAATATAGTGAAACTTTTTAATATTATTAAGTATTAAGTTCTGCGAATGCTGTCATTTGGTCCGTTTTGACAAAATTCTCAAGTAATTTGCTGATTGCTGGCACATCAGACATTTTTGGATTTCAATTTCCGGATAGGGTTTGGTTTTTTTACTGCCCTCGCATTCTGTTTACAGCCAATATGTTTAACCTGACACAAAAAGCAGATTTTCAATTCGACGAACGAGTATTTAAAAAAAACACTAAAATGACACCGGTTACTTTAGGGATATTATTAATCGGGCAAACGAAAAAACTTTTAAACCGAGCGGCGTTTAATTGAGTTTGCGAAAAATTCACTTAACTGGAGATAATAATAAGTATAAATTATTATAAATAAGTAAAATTAAACACTAAAGTTGGCGAAACTCGTTTGTTTTGTTTCGTAGTCAACACGGAACCCTTATAGTTTAGTCAACCTTCTGTCGATCTGCCCATGGCTTAGCTTAAAGTCTCTTTTTACTAAAACGCTGTAATTTGGCATGGGTTCACATGTAAACTCCTAAAGGTAAAGTGAGCAAATATTGTTAATGTTTAAAAAACCATGATAGATTCAGTAACCGTTTGCATAAAATTAAGTTTTAAAATGTTTGTTACAGTCAAGAGTGTCAAGAAGTGGGCTTCTGCCAGCAAAATGGTTTTAATGATAAACACTTAAACCTTAATCATATCATATCATGAAATATCTAAAAGCATTATCAAAAGCCCAAATAGCCAATTACTTAACTATAAGAAGTAACCGGGATTGACACCAGCCAACCGTGTCTTAACTACAACAATATTCAATAAACGAAACTATAAAAAACGTTTACCCACGCGCCCTAACTAAATACCCATTACTTCACATTAATATCAATACAAAAAAACTCCCTTTGCGCTAATTAAAAAACTAAAGACAGAAAAAAGCCGCCAAAGATCAAAGATAAGGCAAAACAAAAAGCTAATAACAATAAACAATAATAATCGACCACAAACAACAAAAAATGGCCGACGGAATGGAGGGAAACGCGTCACCTGTCATTGCGTTGGTTTTTTTGTTTATTGATGTAGAATAATCATTTGCCCACGTCATTTTGAACTGATCGGATTGCAATAATATTAATTTAATGAAATGGTGTTATCAAAAAAAACTGACCAAGTGCAAGCAGTGCTCGTGCACCGAAGTATTCGTCCTAATTAACAAAATATATTCCTACAAATCCATACTAATATTATTAATGCAAAACTAACTCTGTCTGTCTGTCACATTTTCGCGCCTGAACCGCTTAACCAATTTTGATGACTTTGAATAAAGAGATACAAGGGAACTTGGAAAAGGACATAGGCAACTTTTTGTCGTCAAATCTGAACAGATTTTGATGAAGTTTTGTACGGAAAAAGCTTGTACGCTAAGGAAGGGCATAGGCTACTATTTTTATTCTACCTCTTAAGCAAGAATATAGGGTGTGACAAACGTATTCACGTCGTGACGGCTTCACCGCAGGCGCAGTTTGTCATATATACAGGGTGTAACGAAAAGGTGAAATAAAACTTTAAGGGGTTATTCTACGGCTAAATTACATCAACTTTTTCTATGGGACCAACATCAAAATATCAAAAAAAAAATTGACGTTTCCATACAAACTGATGCCAGCTGGTCGCGGTTTAGTATGGGAAAGTGTTTTTTTTTTTTTGCGAATTTGATGTTGGTCCCATAGAAAAAGTTGATGTAATTTAGCCGTAGAATAACCCCTTAAAGTTTTATTTCACCTTTTCGTTACACTCTGTATATTCCTTAGCGACAGCCGACTCACATTTGGATAATTTTGGAAGTCTAGAGTTTATTTACTCCATACTTAATCACACTAAAGGGTTTTAGTGAATTAAGAATAACCCTGGTTTATAAAGGTTCCACAAATACAACCCTGGTTTAAACAACAAGTTTCGTGCTTAGCCGTTCCGCCTGGAGTGTCGGACATCTGCCTGGAGAAACTGGTGGCCTAATTAATTTTGTGTTCACTCGCGCTTTGCATTAACTGATCGCTAATTAACACTGAATGCTGAACTGAGAGTGTGAAATGACGTATGGTGTGGTATTATATACACAGGCACATGTGTGCCTATGTAGGCACACAAAAATATAGATATAATGATGTCATAGTTAAAAAAAACTAAAACGCTAAAAATAATCTTAACACTTAAGTACCTAATCAGTTACTTTTGGAGTCGGTGCAAACGAAAACATTGGTCTCTCATTGACTGGCACCGACTCCAAAAGTAACTGATTAGGTACTTAAGTGTTAAGATTATTTTTAGCGTTTTAGTTTTTTGAAGTCGGTTTTTATTTTTTTTATAAAATTAACTTATTTCATCCATTTTAGTGATAAATCCTAATCAAAACAAATCTTACGAGTGCAAACATAATTTAACTGCTGAATACCGATTTCATTTCCTATTTTTCCACCCTTACGGGTGAAATTTTTTCCAAAAATGTTTTATTATAGTATTTTTGAAGTATAAGCTATTCATTAAAAAAAGAATCATCAAAATCGGTCCACATTTGGCAGAGATATAGGTAAGATAGATACTAAAATCAGTTGGCGTGGTACGGAGTTTATGCAATGTTTGATGATTTTCTTATAGATCCCATCATCAGAATGTAACCAAATTTATATGGGACCATTCTGAAAGTATTACTTTTCAAACAAAAAAATAATTATCGAAATCGGTCAACGCAGTAACGAATGATTGCTGAACATACATAAAAAAAATAAAATAAAAAAAGTTACCGACGAATTGAGAACCTCCTCCTTTTTGAAGTCGGTTGAAAAAATAAAAATAAAACACACATATTATGTACTGGGCTTATCAAAACGAATCAATTGAACCCAAACACGAAGGTTTTAATAGTCTACCACCTACCTCCTGACTCTATCATCCGATCAGCACGATGGTGTCAAATTAATTATTGTATTGTCATCCGAAAATCAAATATTTACAAATAACCATTTGCCCTGATATTTGCGCCTAGTGCAATTTTATAATAGGCTAGTTTACAAAAAAAAACCTAATTTGTCCATCAGTTGGATTAACAGAAAATATTGGACACGTATGATTTCTTTTCTCAATCAAACAAAAAATGATGGAGATATAGCCCGTTAAAGTTCCGCGTAACGTCACGCCTTGCGATACTTTTTAGTAAGGCGTGACGTCACGTGCTGACTTTGATGCGCTTTATCTTAGTAATTTTTGTTTGATCGACAGAAGACAAAATATGAGTTCAATATATTTTCAACCGACTTCAAAAAAGGAGGAGGTTCTCAATTCGACTGTATGTTTTTTTTTTTTTTTGTATGTATGTTACGCGATTACTCCGCCAATTATGAATCGATTTTAATGATTCTTTTTTTGTTTGGTAGATCATACTTCAGAGGTGGTCCCATATAAATTTTATCGAAATTGATTTAGAACTTTTTGAGAAAATCAACAAATATATACCCAGATAATTTTTTTGGTTGTGGTTCTTGTTACCTATCTTCGACAAATATGAGCCGATTTTGATGATTTTTGTTTTATTGAATAGCTTATACTTCAAAGGTAATATGATAAAAGTTTGCAAAATAAAAATCACCCCTAAGGGTAGGAAAATAGGGGATGAAATTGGTGTTCAGCAGTTAGATTAGGATTTATCACTAAAAATAGATAAAATAAGTAAATTTTATTAAAAAAAATAAAACCGACTTCAAAACACTAAAATGCTAAAAATAATCCTAATACTTAAGTACCTAATCAGTTACTTTTGGAGTCGGTGCAAACAAAAACATTGAATCTCTCATCGGCTGGCACCGACTTACTTAGTGTTAGGATTATTTTTAGCATTTTATTGTTTTGATGTCGGTTTTTTTTTTAAATAAAATTTATTTTTAATCTAACTGACGCACTAAATAAAATAATCTTTTTTTTGACCCAGGAAACTAGCCTATTGTCAAGTTCGACGCTGACAGCACTAAAACTAAAACTTGATATTTTTTTAGTTTCTACGGCGTTTGCAAGTAGTTTACGACGTCTGTCGTATTGACTACTTGCAGGCGCAAACGACAGCTTTTAGTCGTAGCGACAAGTCGTAGAAGCAAACAACTCTACCTCTTGTAGCAGTGACTAGACGCTGCAACAAGAGATGACAAGACGCAAAATATGCAGGATCGTTTTTTGTGAATTAGCTCTGTATCAAGTCATTGGCGCCACCGATTGACAAAGATTGTCTGACTTTTCGTATTGGCCAAATTACCTATCCGTTACATAAAAAGATCCCTGGATTCGAACAAAAGTAGTTTTTTTGCCGACATTATTGGTTCCAAGTAAAAGTGGTTAATAATTATGTACATCCATAAACATAGATAATGTTGACAGGTTTCTCATACATAGAGTTAAAAAAACTTCTACGCTTGTAAAAGTAAAAATACCAAAAAAGATAAAGGACATTTCTTATACTAAACGCACTAAGACTAAAAATAACGAAAGTCTATTTAAAGGACCCGATAACAAAGTCATGTCAACACAATATTAAACTGGTAGTCAGTTCAAGATTGTGTTTGTTTAATACATCATTTGATTAATAAATACCTTCATCATTTTCACAACTCTAAATATCGTCAAGTTCGTATTGGATACGTAGGTATATTATATTATATACCAAGGGACCAAAATTACCTTTTTAATATTACTAACTTGATACGGTAGATAAATTATTGTTTAATGCGAAAAAGGGTTATTGACCAGCTGACAACCATGCAGCACATACCTAGGTAAAAATGACATTTATTTTGTTTCACAAAACTACCGCCAATTTTTAATCTGTAGCTGTATATAGACGGTAGTGGACAGGGTTTGTCAGTTCATACTAAATGTAAGTGAAAAATCACTAACGTGTTCAGTGTGTAACTGTGTAATCAGTAAGTGGTCGATGCTGACAACAAAGTGATCCTAAAGGGTTCCATTGTTTCCGTTTGAGATTTAGAACCCTAAAAAAGCAAGAGACGTAAGTGAATTTCCAACAATCGACAGATTATTGATACGGCACGAAAATATTATCAAGGACCCTTAGTTCTCATTATTGCCGTCCCGCGCGCAGTCGAGTGTCGCTGTTGTGCCAACACGGCGCTTGCAGGGATTTTAGTGTCTGTGAGTGTGTAAAAGATGTTATGATATCGAGGCAATATTGAAAGGATCCGATGAAAGCGTAATTTGAAAAATTTATGATTTCCTTTTTTGATAAGTCTTTTGTCTAATTAAATACCACTTATTAATATTGATCCTAGTGTTATAAAATATCTTTAGTTTTATTTTACAAAAAATATCTCCTCATAGAACAAATAATTAATACCTACATAGATACTAAAACTCAATAATTTCTTCATCTTCGTTTGATAACATTTTCAATAAACAACAGCATGCAGTGTAAATTAAAGCTATTACATTTTTTGATGATTCGGAACATAATTCAATAAACAACCCGTAAATAAAACAAACTATATAAAAAACAAAACGCTCTGATTGATGGACGTGTGTCGTAAACGTGAATACGCCCGCGTAACTCGTAAAACGTGTGGTTGGTATAAAAGAAATGGCTTCGGCTTAGGAACAACATAACGCATAAAAACGAAATGTTAATTATAATCTGAAGAAATAGTTATCGGTAAGCACTAAAATTCGCGCGAAAGAATAACAAAAACCGAACGCGTCGAACAACCGAAAAGCGGCAAAGTTAAACGTTGTAATAAAGTGCATCGAAAAGTACACAGGAACAAATGGAACGCGTCCACTAGAATATAGCCGAGTGACGTCCACACTCCATTCAGCCGGTGCCATGATTAATCGTGTCGAGGAGTCACACAACCTGAATTCACCTCAATGAGTGCCTCGCATTTCGTCGCTATAAAGAATAATCCAGACTACGGACCCTAAAGGACGACCCAACCGGCAAAACCGACTGCCTCCCGCTCACTCCTGCGAGCTCCCGTAATGTAGGAACGAGACAAGGGACAGCTTGACAGTGCGACTTCTATTCATTAGTCGTGATTACGCCACGGGATGAATTGACATCTGGGACGTTGGGGGAAGACGCCCGTGCTTTCCCTCTGAGGTTTCTGCTAAATTTTAACGGATCGAGTTCCATAATTATATGTATATTGTCGCCGAGCACGTTTGTAGCTAGCTTTTTAAAGTTGGCACAAAAAGACCTTTCGATTTGCGGAAAAACGAGGATAAGAGCTGCAAAGGTATTTACTAAAGATAAATTAAAGGAGACTCAATTACACTAACGGCGCTTTTAGGAATTCGCTCTGTTATTCGCTTGGCAATAGGTGTAATATAAAATTAACTCACCTAGTGCGGTGCTGGCCATTCTCATGGTCTGAACTTGCATGTCTTCAATGGAGCCTTGTACCAATTTCCTCTTCCTAGGACGTCCTTTAGGGCTTGGGCCTCCTGTGTAGAATTGAGAGGGAGAGTCTCCTTCACTGTGAAGTTCTTGGCACCTGATAAAGATTCATCCCGTGAAATATCCAAATTGATTCTAAGATCTGTCAACTTATGAAATTTAAGATGTTCCAAGTTGGACTCCTATTTTTGCCATCGTATTTTACAGAAAATTATTTATGAGGGGCGTCAAGATAACTTGAGCAAATACACGAACATTTGCGCGAATGAACACAAAAATTCAATAATGGAAGACGGGGTCGAGTCTCCCAGGAACACTGGTCACTAAAATGACACTACAATGACACAATTATTACATTATCCCTATCGAGATATAATCGATTCGAGCTACAATCTACCATTCATCCATCAACTAGAGTATGGTTTAAATGGGGACAGTCTTCAAGCACACTCAGACCCGATCCAATTTAGAAAATACTCGTTTTCCGAATTGACTAAACTGGAAATTGAACCCAGAAACCTTTGTTTTCAAGGCTAATAACTGTTCCACGCTAATCGGGTCTTCAAAATATGGACACAGAATAAATATTTGTTATGGGTAGCACAAGTTAAGCTTCATACAATGCCCGCTAGAACAACGCTCGCATAGACATCGCTCACGGACACATAATCTCTGAACACTATCTGAGTTGTTCAAACCCAAGCGTTTTCACTAGCGTTCACTCACAAAGCGTTTCACGTCCATGAGCGATCTCTGTGTGCGTTGCTCTAGTACGCATTATATGAAGCCGTGTGTGCAGGCTCATCAATGAAGTTCTCGGCCAAGAACACATACTTACCTATATACGCTCATATCCTCTTCGCAGTATTCATCTAAACAAGCGCTGTCGTAATGTGGCCTGCAGTATACGAGACCGTCTCTCATGCCGAAGACATCCCCTTTAGACAGCAAGGTCCCGCACGCGACACATGTGAAACATGTCAGGTGGTAGACCATGTCTTTTGCCCTCATCACCAATTCGTTGGCGGTGATGCCGTTGCCACACCTGGCGCATCGTTTGACGCAAAAAAGTCTGAAACAAATGACCCTGGTGAGCCTTTTGAGATTAACGAAGGTTGAAAGACGATATATTTACCCTGTACTAGAAACAGGCCAAAGTCCTGGTAGAAACAAAAAAGGAGGTCAATATATTTTAATGTAAAGGTTAAGTTTTCAAACATATTATTGGCTATAGAATGAGGTCAATTTATGAAAAAAAGGTAAAAGGTATTTTTACAAGAGGCAATTTTTTTTATGTAACTATGTTTTGGGCAATAATTGTAGGCTGGTGCTGAAAAATACCAGCGAGGGAGGAATCTGTCCTATTATTGGCCTCCTTTTCAAAAGTATTTTTTTTTAGTTCTTGTTAAAAGTATTGTTTTCATTTGGTTTTAAATTAGATACATATAAAGTCACACGATATTTTATTACTTAATGACAATACAAAACAACTGAAGAAATCCAAAATAGCTACATACCGACCAATCTGTCCCCAATCATGTACTAATCGGTGTACTCGTCAGACCCTTAATAATCAACAAAGCCCGCGCAAACAAAATTATACCATATGTTTACTCTGTGGGGTAAGCTTATCATACCACGTCAAATTTGACCCCTGACATCACGATAATAATGTTAGTCATTCCCTACATATTTCGTTCGTGATAGTTTTGTACCTACCTACTTTGATAAAATGTTTAGGTGCAACTTGATATTTCAGACTTCTTTATCAGGTTTGGGATTTTCACAATTAGTGTTTCTATGTTTATTGTTATTTTTAATATAAAATTGTAAAAAATATCTATTAGGTTATAATTATACACTACCATAGTTAAAACGGAATAATTATAATATACGTGGTATAACTGCTTTTTTATTTTAAACAAAAGATAATTTATAAAATAAAACTGAGATTTTAACACACAAAACTACTGGTCTAAGTCCAGAACACACGTTTAATTGTTTTTGTTCTTTTTGAACATAATTGAAACAAAGTCACTGACTTTAGGGTGTTATAAATAACACATGGCGCAACATAAACGTACAAATGTCGTAACACCGTCTTGACAGGTGTGGGAAAAGAACAAATGTGAGCCAGGAAAAACAGAGGGCCGAGCATACCTTCCTTGATACCTACGTGTCAATATGATAACTACTGCCTGTGTTTGAAGTATCACATCACACCCATCAAAAAATGTTTACTGGGGGGTAACCATAAACTCTTAAAACAATCTCAAATTACGCCCATCCGTCAATTTGGTACCATGAGGTCGTAAAAACAATCTTGTTTCATGGATTTTGACAACATACAATTTTGTTTATCATTCACTCAATTCCATACAAATGACGTTTATTTTGACACTAATGACAGTTACAAATTGATTTCTTATGTCAAAATTATTGGTATGGAAAATGGTCATAGCAGACATTTCATTGATTTCTTAATTTCTGAATGAATACTGTAAAAACAGTAACAAAATCTAAAAAACAAATGAATTATATGTATAAATCTCTAATTTAAATGATGATACTTTGCTTGGCTGCTACAAAATTGCAAAAGCAATTATGCTGCTTCGAGATTTTGATTTGAGCTTGTTTTGAATTTGTACCATGAACTACATAATTAGGTTTTGTTTAGGGATGTAAAAGAACGAATGTTTCGGATGTTTTGTCTATTAATTGCTTTGAGAAGAAAAGAGACGCAATATTTAAAACCACTGACAACAGATAACTTCGTCTCTTTCAATTTTTTGTCTCCGAAGTCTATGGCCTAATGTCATTGCCATCCAGGGAACGTATAAGTACTACGAACACCTACTTATAAATTCTTTTTTGCCATTAAAAGCATGAGACAGTTGTCCGAAACATTAAATTATGGAAAAGAGAACGGAATAATCTGCTCTTTTATAAAAAAATAAAGGCGAGAGGTAATGCAATTAAGCGGTGGCTATACGGCTTTTTAAAATTGAGATTGTTTGTCAATTGCTAGACATTTTTACATGGCTCAAAACTGTTTCCAAACAATGAGCTATTTGATCTATAAATTTTGTCTAATGTTGAGACTCAGTTTCGGAACCGATTGATAGGTTTGACTTAGGTTTACTTGATCAATGCTAATAGTATGACAGTTGTCAAAGGAGTGACACGCGGAAATTTTAAAATCAAAAACTGATAAAAACCATAAAAATATTTATTCGTTTTTATGAAATCCGCCAGCGCACCAAAGTTATCGACGTGGCAAAAAAGTGGCACGACTGAAAGGGCAATGGGCAGGCCACGTATGCCGTAGAGACGAGGAAAGATGGAACCACAAGGTCTTACTCTGGAGACCCCGCACAAGAAAACGAAGTGTGGGCAGACCACCAGCAAGATGGTCGGACGATATTGCAAAGACGGAAGGACAAGAATCGCCGCACTAAGAGCTAGCTGGAGAGAGCTTCAGGAGGCATATGTCCAACAGGGGACAAAACATATGCTGAAGAGGAAGAAGAAAAAGATGATGAAATTACGTTGTCTAAATCGTAGTAATTGCACCTTGGAGCAAATGTCTTGACATTAAAATTGTATTCTGCAAAATCAGGCACGCATTTCACGACTTTTGCGAGTGTTAATTTTTTCCAGAGAAAGTGATTATTATTTTATTATAATGAGATCCTAGACCCTGGATAAGAACAGCAGGAGCAAAAACGAGCTTTTTGTCTTGAAACTAATCTACATTCAATTTGGCGCATAAAATACATCATGACCTAGTATACGACTTTTACTTTGAGAATATACAATAAGGTTCCCAAGGGAGAAGCTTTCATGCCAACCTACTTCTTTTTTGTTTCAAACCAATGAATACGGACGGATCTGCGAGCATTAGCTAAACATTTTATTTTTACAGGTATTGATACATTTTAATTACGTAATGAAGTGGCGCTTAATCCAAAACTGCTCAATTAGGGGCCTGCTGCAAAGCAAACTCACAAGTACGAAAGTACGCCTGAAGTGCTCATCAAATCTTAAACCATAGATACGTGACCCCGGGTTGTTCTTACTGTTACATTTAGTTGTAGAGTCTTTACTTATGTTATTTAAAGCCTTGCTGTTAGGGGATATTTTAATTTCTTTCCAGTTATTTTGAAAGACACAAGTTTACTTACTATCATAATAAAAAGAAATGAAAATAATAAACGTATCAAACGCCACTAAGTACTTTAAAAGTCAAGCAAGTAATTAGAGGGACATAGGTAAACAAAAATGTTTATGTTCTTAATATTCCATCAGATTCTATTGTAGGCACTGAGTATAGGTCTTTTGTAAACTACATTTTCTAAGCTCAAACCACCTACATCTGGCCAACAATAAAATTTCCTATGTCTGGTTTCTGTGACCCCCCGATACAGAACCCTTCGTGAGTTAATTGTCAACCGATAAACCACGTGACACTAATGTTAAATCCTGTTGAATCATAAGTGTCACGTGATCGTCTGGTGGACAATTAGTTACCGAACGGTTCTGAATCGAAGACGGGTTAACTAAACGTAAACGTAAAAAGTTTTATGAAAACCTAAAACATTAAACCCTGTTTGTGCATTGAAAAACTGACAAAAAAAACATTATTTAGATTTGCGTTTGATTTGTTGTCAATTGTTGGATTTCTTGTGCGGCAGGCGAGAAGACCACGCTCCCCGCCAGCGCGACACAGCCGCCGATATCAGACACAGAGCGGTGCATTCGCAATGATGGGCAGCGACTGCCAAGATCCAAATCATACCTTTACTAATTATTATTATAAATATAACAGTTAATACTTTAGTTTCTCAATCACGCTTTAACGGCTAAACTTAATTAGCTGAAAGCACACATGCATGGGTATTGATCTAGCCCAACACATAAGGTTTTTTGTGTTACCGTGAGACGATTATTCTACTAATATATATAATATTTTAAAAATAGGTAAGCTATTGACCCAAAAAGTCACTATCATGTTAGCCTATTGCAGTCCACAGCTAGACGTAAGCCTCCCCCAAAGAGCACGATCTCCAGCCACTTCCAGCCATCTTCCTAACCTAAGCCACTGATTTGGTATTATCCTAAGCTCATCTGATTTGGTATTATCGTAAGCTCAGGGGGACGTCCAACACAACGTTTACCGTGGTGTGGTCTCCACTCAATTTAGTCCACCTTTCATCGGTTCTGCGACAGATATAGCTGGCCCACTGCCACTTTATCTTACTGCATTTTACTTTACTTACTTGTACCTATAAAGTACGCTCTTTACATATTTGGTAAAATCTCAAGTCAATTAAGTACATTTCGACATAAGGTAGTAACGTTAGTAACGTTATAAAGCCGACCAAGTCGGACTCGCATCCTTCGTACTATCGTACTATATTAAACACGAGATACATCATTTCAGCCATGGATGTCCACTGCTGAACACAGGCCTCCCCAAATGGTTTTCATTGGGGGGGATTGCCAATACTCGCCACGCTTGGCAGGCGGGTTGGCGAGCGCAGTTTTTTATAACATTTCGCAAGCAGACGCTGCTGCCCGTCTCGTTCTACAGGAATTAGTCGCCTTTTACGACACGCCTCCTGTTGGCGGTGGGGAAGAGTATTCTTTACGGCCGTCCCCACACGGCATACATACGAGATACAAATTTTCTTAAAAAATTTAGTAATTATATTTACTAAGTATTACTCTTAGTAATGGCAATAGTATGTATTGCCATTGTTAAGATCAAATTCAAATTCAAACGTTCATTTGCCAAAACGCAGTTAAAAAAGGTAATATAAAAATCAATTAAATAAAAAAGAAAAGATCAAGTAAAAGTAAGTCGAGATGGCAGTAAAGAACACACCAACAGAAGGCGTGTCGTAAGAGGCGACTAATTCCTGTAGCTCGAGACGGGCAGCAGCGCTGCGTGTGAAACTCGTTGGCGAACTGCGATCGCCATCCCGCCTCCAAGCGTGGTTGTGGAGATGGTGGTGGGTACGGGCTATTATGAGCACGATCGAACGTGCGACGCGCCTAACTTGTTAAAAAACCCACACATGTCCAGGGCAATACCATCTTTCCGGACGTATTGTCCTGCTGATCGTTGAGCTGGTGGACCACGTGTGCAGCTGGAGCTTGGTGGATTCGCCACTGCGGAAACTAAATTGTTTGTCATCTAGTGAAATTAACTAGCATATTCAAAGAAGCAAACGCTCGAACAGCTTTGCTACGTGTTAAATAATGTGATGGGTCGATAGCTATAAGGAAAACGTCCCTTGGTCTTTTCCTGGTTCAGAGAGGACTATGTCGCACCCCGCTTTCTACGAGTATACCTTTGGAAACTGACTGGAGCGGAGAATGTATTTAAGAGCATAGTAAGACAGACCCCTCTTGAGTCGCAAATAAGTGAGTATCGCAAGACGATTTGAGTTCTATACAATGAATTTAACTACTCATTTGAGTAGCTATCAATCGGGACTTTTTAACAACCTATTTAACTACCAGGTTCTTATTAAAACTAGATAGTACTAAAATAAAGCGTACATATTTATTTCACTATTTATTTGTGTTAATTGGCGTTTTGCAATGATTTTATGAAACTACTATTAGTATAGGTACACTTGTATGCTCTGTGCATCGAATTTTAATTTACACAGCTTACAGTTTCCTGCGTTCCTAATCATTGCCCAGCATAAGCTTTCTTCTCCTTTAGTACCTGGGGTTACTTAAAACTTGAATGCTTTGATTGTATTTTTCTTGAAACTAATCTGCAATAAAACTATTACTATAAAAAATATTGTGAATCGACGTTGTTCGACGTACTCGTACATAATACAATTTGAATGATTGTTATGATGTTTCACTAAACCATTTTCTAATCTCATTTCTTACTAACTGAAAATATTATTTTGTATTTCTGTAATTCATATTTCTAAAGTAAAATAAATTATTTATGAATGTTGACAACAAATAATGACTTTTACTTTTTTCTAATAAGTACTGTCAAGACACCATTGCACTAAGTAGGTTGGTATCGGACAATGCATTGTTCCGAAACATTTATGAAAAACTCAGAGCTCAGTCGTAGCTCATTTAGTAAAGGTGATATCTACGATAGGATAATTTTCACCGCTGCTGACATGCCTCCTAGTAGAAGCAAAATAGATTTTCTTTAATATTTTGGCAAACTTAGTACGCAAGAATAGGTATTTATTGATTTCACTGACATTTTGTTAATTTAATTATGACGATTCGGACCACTTGCAACGCATAGACTATTTTTACATACCATTCGGTCTTTCCCAGCCTTATACAAGATTGTTTTATGTAGATCATGGTACCAAATCACGTGACCTAACATATAATCTTATATCAAATATCTACAACGTTTTCCATCATTTTGTACAAATATTAAGTTTTAAATGTTTCAATTGGCTCCAATTGTTAAAAATATTATCCGTTCTTAACTGGAGTCCATAATATTACGAAGAAAATAAATAGTGATTCTGTTACGGGACTAAATAAGAATCATATTTCTATGAAGGGTCTACCTTTTATCGCAGACCTTTTAATGTCATAATTTTGTTATGCATATCAGCGAATGGCATCAACTTCCTTTCGCTGAAAATCATTTGGCATTCACTCATTTATCAGACATTCAAAACTCATAATTTTATAAGCCAGAATCATCTTTAGGCATAATTTTAATATCCACAATAATAAAAAAGCAGAACTATCATATCGCAGAAAAATCACAGTCAGAATCGTCTTTTAGCATAAATTTAATATCTATAGTGATTATAAGGCAGAACTATCACATCTTAGAAAGTTTACATTCAGAATCATCAATAATTTCATGTATTATTACTTAATAAACAGTTAACTGTGATCGTATATGGTTTTTATTCCCTGTGTATTCCAAGCAATACTAGCATATACCATGCATAGCAAGGCAAACATGCAGCATGCAAGTAAGCATAAAGCAATCATGCGTGCTGCATACAGCATGCAAGCAATCATGCAGCATGCAAGCAAGCACGCAGCATGCAAGCAAGCACGCAGCATGCAAGCAAGCATGCATCATTCAACCAAGCATGCAACATGCAGCATGCATAGTTTCTGTCACACGGCTCCGGCGCTGCGGGGCTCCGGCGGTCCCACGCGAGCTTATCGTCGCAGAAGGTTTTCGCTCACTACCGCAACTTCGGCTTGCAGCAGCAGCCTCAGCCGCGGCGGCGCCCTTAAAAACCACCTGCTCCTCAGCTCGCGGGCCGCCTCGCCCCTCCGCGCCTACGCGGATTTGAATTACACTCTGGGGGTAGGGCAGACAAGACTGCGTGGAATCGGTTTTGCACCAATTCGTTTCTGTCACTGACTTTTTTAACACAACATATTGACTTTTTAAGACAAGATCTTAATTTAAGGTTAAAATATTATTTTATAGAAATAGCAATATGCCTAAAGATATTATTTCAAATAAAATTCTGCCGTCTTCATAGTATGCCAAGTGAAATTGTACCAAATTAAATTCTGCCATTTCATAGTATGCCATGTAAAACTGTACCAAATAATCGTCGCACTAAGTAAACGTTATGCTTAGCGAAATTATGCCTAATAAAATTCTTCCATCTTAAATGTATGCCAATGTGAATTCGGACATATAAATATTCGACCAAATAATTATTATATTCAAGCAAAAATATGCTTTAAAAATATTCGTTTTAAGAAGTTTATGCCAAGTGTGTTATGCCAAATTAATTTCGGAGCAACAAGATTCTGCCAGATAGAGGGAACCCTTCTAAGAATGCTCCACGAACACCACAGATTTAAAACGATTTAGCTGAAAGTAACTATTGTACGTTTATGAAAAAGGAATTATTTATAAAACCATTTAAGAATCGTATAAATCTTTGATTTTAATTATAGGTTTATAAAACTACTAGCTGTTTCCCGCGACTTCGTTTGCGTTTTCTTTAGTTTATTCATAAAGTATTTTCTGCGCAACTTTTTTCCGTAAGAGCTTTCTACAAATTATTAGAAAACTTTAAAAAGAAGATGGATAAAATCGGAAAAGTCGTTCTCAAGCTATGGCGTGTGTGACCAAGGAAAATAATAGGGATTCATTTTTTGGGTTCCGTACCTCACTAGGTATATATGTACCTATAAATTTGTACGGACCCCTCGGTGGGCGAGTCCAACTCGCACTCGTCCGGTTTTCATAAATATAGATGTTTTATTACATAGCATTTTATTTAAAAGTACAGTATTTACAGATTTGACATGTCTTAAAAAATACACATAAAATTTCTTTTTGCACGTTTCATTACGAAATACTGACTATATTTTTTACGTATAGCACTATGAGGCACAAAGAACGTCCCGTCTTTAGTTTTTTGTTTACAAATGATGCGTCATAGGAAACCTTGAAAAACTACTACAATTTTGATTCTATTCACTTTTTATCTATTCCCAATCGTTGTCTAGATATGAGCTCTAAGAATCAATCGATTTTCAAAAATGTGTTTTTGTCATTCATTTCCATTAAATAGTGATCAAATGATGGTACGAAAGCTACTATTTCTGGTACATTATCCCCACCGTCATCGTCGTTGTTGTTATCCTCCAACACGGGGATGCCATTTATACAACTTCCGTGGCAATTGTGGTAAATGGTAAAGCACAGCATGGAGGCCTTTCTGCACCCACATAACACTGTTGCAATCAGTGGTGCACTGGCAGGCTTTTTGAGGTGGTATGGAGCGAAACAGAAGGAAATCTCTCTTAATAACTATCGGTACCAGCGTTTCCTTCAGTCGGTATCGAAATTCAAACCAGACATTTAGTTCCTTTCACCAACTGTTGAAACTCTTGAACTCTTTCCGTACTTACCTCCACGTCCAGGCTTGGCTTGGACATGATCTTTTCCCTGAACTAAGGGGATGAACACGAAATGAAAGCCACCTCTTGGTTACTGTCTAAACCAGCGATCCTGTGTTTAACTTTTTGCTTTCAACCCTTCCATATACACCTCTCTTGTGAGCACTTATTTACCATGCTAGTAAAAAAAACAAACTCTTGAACAGAACATTGAAATTCATTTCGCTTCAGCAAATGCACCACCGCTCAGCGTTAAGTCAAGATAAGAATTTCGCAGTTAAGCAGGATAGACATAATTCAAAATCCAGTTTCTTACATGAAATAATTAATAATTTAGTCGTAACATTGAACATGATTCCATATTCTAGGATTATTACCTAATTAATAAATATGCGTATGCTTACATGCACGATAATTGTAAAAAGTTAGACTGTCAAAGTCATAAGTATAATATCCGGATATGAATTATTATTGCTACCATGATTTATTAACAAGTCTGGTTGCTTTAAAGTAATCATGTTTATCTTTCACGTATCTGTATCTGTTCGGGCTGATAAAATAAAAATTTCTAGGATTTTTGTAAGTATATGTTTTCAGATTTAACAAGAAGAATTTGTATCTTGTAAGAACGTCTCAAACCTCTTTACTATAATTATATTATTAATGTTTCACTAGACGACTTGTGCGGCTTAAATAAGATTACCTGGAGGTTGAATCGCATAAATCACGGAGCCAATTCACATGTAAAAAATGTGATCGTGTGGCCTGGCCGTCTAATGCTCGCTTGGTCTAACTCTAGCTCACCTATAGTAATCTTCCTTGCAATAGATGTTTCCGTCTCGTGAAAAGCAGGTCAGTTCTGTATCGAGAGGGAGTCTGCACTCGCAGCAGCGGAGACAGGCGCCATGCCACTGCCGATCTACGGCGAGCAGGTAGTATCTAGAGAATACAATTCAATATTGTAAAATAATTGGTCTAATTCCAACATTATCATTAATTTAGTTAAAAGTCAGATTTTTTTTCATAATAACTAAAAAAGGCAGCACACGGTTTCTATCATGCGTACGATTTGTAACATTAAGTGATTCTCTGTTAAAACAAAACGAAATCACAAGAGTAATTTATGACGAAATTTAGCTTACATAGTTCATATTTTATTTAAAATACTTTTTAAAGTATATTGTTTAGAGTTTAGCTCTTTCAAACTCAATTATAAGATGCTTGTGGCTTAGTGATGGCAGCGGTTTGGTAGTGATTACCAAAGTTAAGTCACCTACGCCGCGATTGTGAGTGGATGGGTGACCATTCCAACCATATTTAGTGACATTCATCACAAGCATCTCCGTGCTTCGGAAGGCACGTTAAAAGTTGGTCCCGGCTAATATCGCTTGATACTAGTCGTCTTGTCTTTACAACACCTCTCCACCTCTCCACCAATCCGCACTGGGCCCGCGTGGCATACAGGCATACTTTATTTAAACTCTTTATGTTTTACCTAGGGCATGAACTGAGGCTATTTTAGCGTGTGTTTTTGTGATTAAATTTTTTTTTTTTTATATATCGTGGTAAGAGCACGTATCCGGTGCTTCCAATCGCTAATTCTAATGTTGAGCAAGATCAATCTGTCCAAAGTCTTTAACAGGGGTATAGGTTCTGTTATTGAAAATCTGTTAAGGGTAGTTCTTCAGAGACAATTTTTTTAATTTCTGTGGGTATATTTCTGTAACCAACTAACAAAACGACCCGTAATTTTTTTTGTGTATTGTTTAGGTTTATCCTTAATTAGGATAAATTCTATTTTTGGAATAATTACAGTCTAGGTACAAAATAAAAAATTTTGAAGTCAGTTCTTCTGATTCATATAACGTGTCCGTTTGCAATTTTCTGGAACAAAATGGTCGATGTCGCAGTTTCCCTATGATAAATCAATATAAATTATAATTTGATCGAAAGCAAATGAATTGCCCCCTTACAAAAATATATCGATTAGTTATAACTACCTTAATATATTTATAAATAAATAAATAAGAAGTGTCCGGCATACAATACTGATTCATGTGGCGTATGCTGCGTTTGACCGTTCTTGGTCGGGTAATAATAATGGGACTCTGGGTTCCCGCGCGGGGGGAAGCCAGTCGTGCGACGGTCGAGCTAAAAGGTGTACGTGAGGCTGATTTGCTTAGAACCCGGTTTTACAAGGGTTTTCTGATTCTGATTACAATGCATATTTTATAAAATTCATTTTATTGTTTTATACCTTCAATCTACGTTTCGTAAGATGCTTTTGAGTTATAGATTTGTGTAGAAAAATAACAATACTGAAGTCTGTATGTATGATGAGATATGCATGATTATTAGCATTATCCTGATTCATCTGTGCCTGATTCATATAGTTTTTTGACCATTTGAATCAGGCATAGATAGAATATATTAGTTAGTTCTACTCCTCTTCAGTACCTACAAAAGGATCGTTTTTAACAGTGTACTAATCAGTATAGTTAGTTAGATCTTATTTTATTAAAATTTATAAATTCAATTAGCTATCTGCTTTTATTAATTAAAAAATCACAGGAGTATAAACTAAGTTTACTAATAAGACTTTTGAAATGTAGTAGTTTTAAAGAATTAATTAATCATATTGTAGTGTATTTATTACTAATAATAATTAAATAAAACTCAGATTGATATTTATCTTCCTAAAAATGCATAATAACCTATATAATTTTAAGTTAAATACCTGTCCCTAATTTCTCTTATTTTAATATTGCAGTGCCACAAATGGAAGATTAAAAGAAGTAAAAAAAAGGATGGAAAACATAAGAAAAGATTCTGACCAGTATGCTCTGTGGAAATTAATCTGTTTTTGTTACTTTTATTAGTAGGTAATAAATAATTATAGCAATGTGATTGTTAATTCTAATTCATAAATTGGAATACCTGTTTCCTCGTGGTCCTACTAATAGGACAAATTTGTAGGTTCACGAGAAAACAGGTAATTAAGATTGCATGAGTAAGACTGATGACAAAAGAGCCACTAAGTATAATTATGGTAAGTTTGCACTTCTGTGATTTTTTTATTATGAATGTTTGATCTAGGTAGTTATCTATATAAATAAATAAATAAACTAATTATTAAGGCATTACACTTGTTTTAGAGTTTATAAATGCTTTAGAAGTTTATTTTGTAATTCACCAGATTTTTTCCGTGATATTAATAATTTGATTGTTTTCATAAAAACAGATGATTGTAGTTGTTAAAATATGATTATTTTCTTAATACAAAGCTCATTACAAAAGTTTTTAATTTTTATTTGTGTTTCTGATTCATCTGTAACAAATTCTGATTCATCGGGGCACAAAATAATTAAACGACAATATCTTGAAAACTACTTCAAAAAACTAGTAACATTCAAATATAAATATGTTCATGTTGGTATACGTATTTTCGTAAGAACATGTGTGTTACAATGTTGAAAGTGAAACTAAATTTGGGCCAAATGAATTCAAATTTCGAAGAAATACCCTTAAAATACTTACAAAACAACGTTTAGTCTTCCTGCTGCAAGACCATTGTAAGTTCCGAAATTAAAGCCTACATTAATAAGTTACTAACAACTACACGCTGATGGAGGAAGGTGTAAGTTCGTTCTTGCACACATTGCTACCGGCTACAATTACAGCTCTTACTAAACTTCAGCTTAGAATGTAAGAATACAGCTTGAGTTGTAACTATTTTCACTTGTGGCTATACATAATTGTCACCTGTCTTGTATCCGCCCCCCGCACCCCGCGCATTCGTCTGGGGCCGCCGGTGAGTCTTCCGAACTTTCCCGTTCCTTTAGCATAGCTTCCTGATCAGTTGTGCCACCTGAATTGGACTCTGTGTCTCAAATAACGAGGTTCATTTTTTTTTGCGCATTCTCTTCGCCGTTTAGAAGAGCCATCGTGACTGCCAATTGGTTTTTGCAACCGAAAACTGGATGGACCTGTCGACAAAGTAAGTTTTATTGAATTGGTCGCAGTAAACAATGGTGACTGCACAAGACATCAAAAATGCATGCACACATAGATTGTCAGGTGTCAAGCATTAGCCGTTGCCTTAGGAAATGTTTAATTATTAATTAAATTTTATTGCACAATTGGTTGACTTTTTGCTACTGCAGTGCAGATAATGTAGTCAGTGGCGAAGTATACAGTATCCGACATATTTAAGAGACAAATAAAATACACCTACATAGCTACATACCAATAAACACAATAATAAATACATAAGTTCTATTGAAATATAATAGGGAAGTCGATGATTATTCATCAAAAGTGTGAAAACAAAGAATAAACATAAAAAAGGTCAAATGGTCAGTTCTTAGAGGTGCCAAAATAATGCTCACATAATTTAGACGAGGATTGTTTTATACTTTAGAGTAAATTCCAAACGCGGATAGCTGAGGGAGTGAAGTAATCGAACAGAAACCCAGATTTATGAAGGTGAATAAAGAAACCAAGGTCGAAAGAAGATCTAAAACGAGGTAGAACCTTGATAAGTAAAACGCTGTTAAGTAGTTTGGGGAGTGTGGATCGTGTAAAATTGTGAAGAGCATGCCAAGTGTCCTCAGGTGTTTGCGCTGACGGATGGGGAACTATTTAAGCTGTGTGTGAAATGCGGAAATGTGGTCGTACTTACGAAGCCCGAAGATAAAGCCTATTGCATTGTTGAGGCAGCGGTCAAGCTTATCAAGATGAGCTTAGAAGAGGTTCGAGTACATGTATACACAATATACAACAGCGTAGTCAATTCTTTGATTGACAACGCTGATGTGTACTGCTGACGTGAACTTGAACCAGAATTCACAAATGTTTGACTTTTAACTATCGATAGTAATGATCTCCTTTTCATCAATAGTATTGTGTCGTATCTATGATAATCTGGTATAGACTGCTATACTGATTCGGCAACGTAGCTTTTGACCAAATTTTGACTTTTGAAGTCGATCCAAACTTATACTATAAAACTTAGAATTTGCTTTGAAACTTTGTCTTTCAGCCTCTGCTTACCTCGCTAGACTTGCGTAATGTTGTGATAACTATTCTTACATAACCTGATCTAAAGCGTAACAACCAAATCAACCATGATATAGAAACAGTCTTAATTTATTTTGACTAGTAAAGAGTTTTCACTGTGACACACCAATACTGTTTTAATGGTTGTTTTAGTTTTGTTAGCTAATCGTGGAAAAATAAGGTATTCAAATGTATTTAACTCTTATGTGTAATATTTACTTTTTACCAAAATTTTTAAAAGGTTAATTAAGTACACGGTAATAAATATCTCAAAACACAGCTGTTTGCAAATTCAAACCAAACCAAATGGCATTATATGTATAAAATATATACATTTTAACTACATAAGCCTGCTGTTTAGCATAGAATTTATTATTCAAAGTCAGACTCTGCTTTCGGTATACAATGGGCTTTCTATAGGATATGTTGATATAAGTACTTATAGTATTAAGTTTCAATAAGATTCTATAGAGGTCTCCGTTCCGAAGACAATGGGCGAATCGTTTTGCTTTTGTTACAAGGGTGGAGACATGGGTTTATGTATGAGATTCTATATTTAAAATTCGTTTTAAGGTCTTTGTGTTTCAAGCAAGAGTGGTTTGATATAAAAACAAATGATTCGCAATAAAAATAACATAAAATCGAACGACGAAACTGTATAAGATTATTTCAAAATTCATAACCCTACAGAAATAAACAGGCCTAACCTTACATTTTTAACGAATCAAAAGCAGTATTGTTTATTCGTCAAACTCTATAAAAAATCAGAATATGGTTAAGGTAATGTTGTTTTAAGAGCTCATGATTAGACCCTAAGACAACGAATAGAGTCATGATAATTTTATCAGTTATAACTTTGCACTCCCGTCTCTGGTCTTAGGGATAATATTCGATTTGTTATGTCTGACCCTTAATCGCAGGTCAACAATACAATATAGAATGGATCTCAAGTAGATAAGTTCCGAAGATATGCAGATATTCATAAGTTAACTAGTTCTTTGATGTAAAAAATCATAAAGATGAAGTTAAGCATCTTTGAAATACATTTTTCCCACATTTCTCACTTGCTCAGTCAACAACTAAGTTAAAAATCCATAAGTTTATAAACTAGTGTATCGGATTCCATGAAATGTAAAAAGACAAGTTTTTCTTTTGATCCTTATAAGTATTGAGACGGCTCTATTGGAAAAACCTCATCTTTTTCCATTTGAAATATTATTTTTCTTCTATAGCGTAGTCAATAAAAATAAATTGTATTAAGTTATCGTGCGTAGTTGTGAGTACGCTTTGTGGAACTTGTATTTAGCTTATTCGGAATTTATGCACAGATATGAAGCAATAATCCGGTTAAAGTAAGATACATTAAAACCAAATGCGCTAAGTCTCATTCTTATCTTACTATAATAAAGTATTTATGTGTAAGAGACAGAGCATTCTTACGTTTATTTGTGAGGACCTGTGTTTGTGGAGATATTATTAAATGTATTAATAAAGCTTGATTCTTGATTTAATTTTCTGATCGGGTTTATAAATCAGAATCGGGGTTTAAATTATTAACCAGACGGTGTCGTGTAAGTACGTCCGACTGATATCTACATTCAATTAGTATTCGTATTTAAGGAAATTAGAGAATAGTTTCTCCTTCTGACTTCTGAGAAGGTTTTGGAGCCGCAAAAAGTATATTCCCCTGCTTAAACACAGCAACTTTTTTATAGGACTTACATCAAAACCACAAAACTTTCCCATAGAAATTTTGTCATCTGATGAGTCATTTTGCAGAGGAAGTATTTTTTTGTTTTTAAGATTCGATGTTGTCGATGACATAGAAGAACATGACTTTTTGGCTCCAAATCTAACGCAAATTCACCGTGTATTTATAACACAAGTAAATAGACTTCAACAAGTTCTCACTAAGAGCCTAAAAGAAATGGAAGCCGCAATACCTCTCCAGGGGGTCTTTACTTTAATTAATTGCAATAATTATTATCTCGTACATTGTTAACCATCTTCAGGCATTCGCAGACACATAAAATAGCTGTTTCTGTTATTTCGTTTTTACATATTTTACAGTCATTGAAAATTTAACAAAATAAACTATTGAAGATTTTGTGATTCTAGATGTAGTTATATAAAAGCGAGTTTGTGTATACGAAATGTGGATTTCACAAAAATTGTACTTCAAAATACATTTTCTGAATTGGTTTGGGTTTAGATGTTTAAAATTAAGTGTCTGATGACTATTAACACAAGAATGTTAATTCGTACTTAATAACAATAATTGTAGTTATGTAGCGCATAGATTCAATAAGATGTTATATTTTATATATTTAAGTCGTAGTCAGCAAAAACAACCATTTTTCCTATAATATAGTTACATGTCTATAACACCTAACGTTTAAAAAGTAAATAAATATTTTAAGTATTTTTGAAGTTTTTGAATACACAATTTTCTGAAGACTATAAATCCTAACACTAACTTTGGAATTGATTCGATGTTTCAATCAACCAAAAAAATAAAGCAACAATTACATAATTTTATAACCACCGACAAGAATCACCATGAAGCCGTTATAAAATAATCCACTAAAGTGTACTACTGCAACAAATGAATGCCCTGTAAAAAAAAACACAAAAAGAATGTCGATTTAAAAACACCTCTGAATACGAATCAACAATTTCGCGGAAAATATGGAAATGTGTAGGTTATTATGAATCTGAAACGTGTTCTGTTTCCATTTTATTTTGTGTTTTTATCGAAAGGGAACACGCGCTAGTTCAAATTCATCTTTCATAGGAAATTGTTCCAGGTAAAAACAAATAACCATACCCAGCGAAATCTCTAGGATAATCTAATGCAGGTAAAACATTTTGTGACATTTTATTAGTGCTAGTGACAAGTGTACCTAGTACTAATGTACTAAGGCTGTGTGTACTGACATTAACCGTGTGTAAAGTGACATACTTGTACATGTCTCGTATATGACGGCCCGATATTCTAACGCTGCTCAAATTTCATGTTTCGTTATTTTGCAGTCATTGCGATATTATAGGATTAAGGACGCAACTACATTATAGGCAATCATCTAATCAGTTGATATGTAAGGGCTTTTATAGGGTTCACCAGGCTATGAAAACATTCAAAAAGACCGGACTCCAATTCAAAATTTATACACACAATTACCCCCCCCCTATTCCGAAAACGTAAGAAAAATCTTGTTATCTGGTAAAACTACATTGGTCAGCTTCCTGGACAGTTAAAAAGGATTTAAGATCAGAAAAAAAGTGTATTTACAATCGCTACATAGTCACAGTAAGCTACCATTATTTATTACAACAAAGCAATACAAACAATAAAATGTACATAAAAATACAGCTGTACACATAAATAAAACACACAATCTTTGCTTCACTTGTAATGTGTGCAGTAAATCCTATTAAAAATGGGCAATGCTACAAAATTACTAATTAGATTTATTTGGTAGAAGTAAAGAAATCTCCTTAGTGTTGGTGCCGTGGTTGTATTATAATTTTGTTTTATTCTGCCAATTAAGCCGGGTCTCTAGCCACATACCAATAATGGTGGTGTTGTGTAATTTACACACTGTCTCGGGGCTACAGCGCGTGACGAACAGACAAACTTCATTATAAGCCCGGTAAACTCACACGAATTTGAATTATAGTAAGTAGATGTGATTTTTTATTATTTATTGGATTCCGTACCTCAAAAGGTAAAAAAGAATCCTTATAGGATCACTTCATTGTCCATCTGTCAGCCCATATGTCTGTCCGTGACTCTGTCGTTCTGTCTGTCCGTCTGTCTGTATGTCTGTCTGTCAAGATGAACGTATTGTAATAATATTTATGTTTGCAATTCCTTGCAGCTGTGATAAAATCAAACTTTTAAGTTAACGCAATCAAAAAATACGGCTGGTTAATATTATGTTGCATGATTTGTCACCCGCAAGAGAAGGATACTTCCCGTTGACCTAAAATTATGAAATTTGGCAAGAAGCAATGTCTTACAGTTAGCACAAGTAAAGGAAAAAGCCCGAAAACCTTAATTCTGTGGACAGGTTCCTAACAAAAAAAATTAACAAACAAGACGGTAAAATCTTCGTGACTTGATTTTCGTTATGGACGAGCTATTTACATACCTACAAGTTTGTACGGAATGCTCGATACGCAAGTCCGACTCATACTTGGCTAGTTCTTTTCTTGTTAACCAATCAGTTCTTAAAAAGAACATTTCAATGTTGTCATTTATATTTTGAATCCTTTCAAATCCAAATCATAATAATTATGAATCATTATGTTTTTCATAGATATCAATACTCAGTTTATGGTAGTTGATATCAATACTATAATAATAATAATAATAATTTAGTAAAAAAAGTGTTTAAACACGCTTTTTTTATCATCATCATCATCATTTCAGCCATAGGACGTCCACTGCTGAACATAAGCTTCCCCCATTGACTTCCAGCGGCCTGCATCCAGCGTCTTCCTGCGACCCTTACCAGGTCGTCTGACCACCTTGTAAGTGGATGTCCTACGCTGCGCTTGCCGGTACGCGGCCTCCACGCTTTTTTAATCTACTTCTAATTGTCATATCAATCAAATTTTTTCAAGTATGTAATCAGCATAGCAACAGAATAATTTGATGCTATCGAGCTAATCTGATGATGGAGCGAAGATGTGGATAGTCACTCTAACTCACTAATGGCTAATACCTTGGACTAATTCGGTTAGTCGACGAGCCCCATACATATAAAAGTTTTTTTTTTAAAACTAAGTATATAAAAAATAAAAAACTGCACTTGACAACCCGCATGCCAAGCGTGGCGAGTATTGGCAATCCCCCCAGATGATAAGTCTTTGGGGGAGTCAGGAGTGGACCTCCTATGGCTGAAAAGATGATGATGATGATGATATAAATAATAAATTGTCTCTACAAATGCTAACAATCAAACCAAAATTTCTAAGATTCAAATACCTACCTACCTACTATGAGCTCTGCTTTTGTGCTGCCCTGATCTTTCGTAATATCAGTACAAAATGACAGGCCTGCTTGAAGAGCTCAAGTTATTGAGGCCAGAACGTAGAATTTTGCAATATTATTTTCAAAATGAAATTCGATTTATTACTAAAAGCTGTCTTACCGTTGCGAGTGTATAAAGTTTGAAGTAATCAAGACTGCGTTTCAAAGTGAAACTGGAAATTGTTTTGCTATCGGTAGCAAAATTGAGAATATATTTAAATACGGCGCAAATTGATTGTAACTGAAATATTGCCTGATTAAACAGAATGAGAAATACAATTTGAAAACCGACTGAATTCTAGGAAATTCGTGAACAATTTTGAAGAAGTTATAGGGATGGTTGTTAAAAAAAGATTGATTGTCGACATTTTCATTCGTTTACTCCAAAGTGAAATATGTAGGATTTATTTAATAATGAATGAATGAAATAATATCCGTTAATTATTATTTCTATGGCATGTAAGTGACAGTTCGTTCAAATAAAAATACAACTTTAGTTTAACACTTGTAACGCAATAGGTAAAATTATGTTTATTTATAATAAAATAGCCACCGCCCGCGGCTCTGCCCGCATGGAGTTTGGTATGGCAGTCAAATAATGATTATTTCTAGATCAAATTGCATCATATAGGTAAAAAGTAGTAAGTATAAAGTACTTATATGATATCAAGGACTTTTTTTAACTTTTAAAGGGAAACACGTTGCGTGTGGAAGTACTAAAAAGGAATAATTTTCCACATTTTTGCAACATTTTCTATTGATGCTCCGTTTCTATTGGTTGTAGCGTGATGTTATATAGCCATAAATACCATTACCATCCTCGATAAATGGACTGACATAAAAAGATTTTTTCAATTCGAACCAGCACTTCCTGAGATTAGCGCGTTCAACCAAACAAACTCTTCAGCTTAATAATATTAGTAGGTATAGATTTAAATACAAATCATAATAAACAGGTTAATAGCGAATTTAACTTACCTATTAAATGTGTATGCACAATGATACAAAGCTAAATCTATCACGCTGTCTAGGTATTCAAATTCAGTGTGACCAGCCTTCTATTTTTGTTTGTAGTTTAAAACCATTTTTACCCAATACTTTCCCCCTCAATCATTTAGTAAAGCGCCATAGATTTTTGTTCCATAAAATATTTACGATTTTATTGTAACCGATTGATAAAAGTAATGATGGCGTATTTCCTGGTTTTAATGTTCACTCCATTAAAGTAAGCCGTTTTAACTTTATTAACAATGCTATCGGCGTTTTATGAAGAAAATAAAGATATGGCAATCTGTCATAATGTGTTAGAGCGAGAACTATTTCAATTTTGTAAATTTTTGTTTGCCAACTATCAGGTACAATAAAATTTTCCTTACCTATATAATAAGTGCAATAAAGCTTTCAAAAATTATGATTTAAATATAGGGCCTAACAATCGTCTCATATAGTACCTATACCTAAACTTAAAACCTGTTTATCTTCTGTAAGGTTTGAGGTAAGAAAAAAACTGCCCACATACTATTTTGCGTGTATGGTAGCTGCCTGAAATTGTATTATACAAGGTTATAATGTTCTTAGGTCATGTGTCGCAATCATAATATTATTTCCTTCGAAAAATACACATTACCTGGGAAATACGATATATTGGATTTCTGTGTCAAACCGATTTCCACGTGGGTAGAGCCGCCGGCAATCGCCAGAAGACAATAATTATTTCTAACACTCGCTATCTCAAACAACGTAAAATGTCCCGAAGCGACTTGCTTACTTGAAAACAGAAGTCACCAAAGGTAAACAAGCTTTAAGTTTATGCAATAATGCTCGCTTGATATTCAAACGGGAAAATTCACTTACACACTCACAGTAATAATCCGTCACTTTGACACTGATACTGTGTTTTCGTTCCCGACGTAAAAGCGGATCGCACTTGCAACCCGTTGAATGCGAATGGGGTTCTTTGCATGTAGAAGGGCGGCGGCATCCCCCGCCCCACCCCCTACACAGAATCGTTGCTAAGAACCGCTCGCCCCAAATTTGGACCCGGTGCGTACTCAAGTTGAGTGTGTAAAGAGAACTCGTACTATTTTAGTAAACGACTAACTGTCGCGTGGTTTTGAAATTAATTCCATACTTTTCTAATTTAATCGGAATTTGTTTACATTTTTTTTGAGCTAAACCCTAATGATTTTTCTTTAATAAAACAAATCTTACTTAGTTCTTATAACCTCAGTTATACTCGTATCTGTCAGTCAGAGTCCTTTTAAAATAGTTTTAGCTTTTTCGGAAATAAGCCGAAGCAAACAAACAGTAAAATTTTTTAGACCATGACAATTGGTGTGTGTTGTCTAGCCAACAAGCCCATACCCTATAGAACAGTAATACGAACCGAACCATCTCTCTCCGAAATCAGTTGATGATTTTTCACTTAGATTTAGTATGAAATGACAAATCTTGTCAACTTTCGCCCATACAAAAATACTGATTAAAAATGGCCAAAAATTTTGTCAAAAAATCGTCTGACATTTCTACTCTGCACGAGCAACCTCGTACATTGGTTTCGCTGCAGCACTTCAACACTACTACATAAGCCTGGAGACTGGAGCCGCACCTTTCACCTGACTCATAGTCTTTTGAAGTTGCAGAGTTACATCGTACATTTACTCGTATCTGCTGCAATGCGCCGTCAGCAACCAACAAACCGGCGGACGAGACGCTTGAACCCAGCACATGCACCGTTTAAGCTCCATTATTTCCGGCGCGCTTAAGTAATAGCTCAACTTTTTAATTATTCTAGTTATTACCTACGTAATATTATTACTTTTAATAGCAATACCTAAAAATCGAGCCTATAAGATAAATAATTGTATGTTTATGCTAGCATCACAAATACAGACATTGCTGGATGCAAACGGCCCAGAGCCGTTTCCTGTAGCGTTCTTTATGGGAGGCCTATGTCCAGCCGTGGACTTCTAACGCCTGATGATGATGATTAAATTGAGAAAGATTGGAATAGTAACTACACATTAGGTATTATATAGAGGTAGAGAGCTCTACAGAGGTAAATATATATATCTACCTTAATAAATAAAGCCGTAGTATACTTCCTACTCATAAATTTTCCTTGAAAGGCATAACACGCTCGTGCCATGAGGCACTGAAGCGTTATGTACAAACCAGCGTACCTACCTGTGGAACTATTAAAATATTATCGTATATTCTCAATACCTTTCGTAGCCCATCGCTTTATTAACTAATTCAAATGACTGTTACTATAACTTAACTTGTCTTAAACCTTTAACCTTATTAACAACTAAATTGTATGTATTAAAACATGCCTTAATTAAATTAATATCGAAGGAAATACGAAAATTATGTATTTTCACTACAACAAAATATCTCATGTAGTACTAAAGATAACAACACGAGCTTTCAAGGGAAAACTCGCGTATTGGTAGTCGGGGTAGCTATAAACCCTGCGGCCTTTATATTTCCGTGATACAGCCCTATGATCTTATACAGATGACTTCAACATTATTTTGTTTTATAGAATTTGACGCAAGAACAACACTGCTTAGTTAATAGTAGTCAATCGTTCATGATTCGGTCCTGCACTTCAGTACTTCCTTCAGGTGAGATTTATTTGTGACTTAGAGACAAGGTGGTTCACGGAAAATATTGGAATTTTAAAAACTTGAAGCTATGTAAATATTTTGGCCATAGCGTGAATCGAGTTGCGAAGACTTGGACCGCTATTTCTGAGTTGTTACAAATATATATATATTAAAAATATATCTCCTTTACTTGTACTATAAGATATTGCTTCTTGCCAAGTTTCATAATTCCAGGTTAGCGGGTAGTACCCTATAGGTTTTGATTCAATTTGTGGTATAACCAGCCATCTTTTGATTGCTTTGTGATTTTTTCACAGCTCCAAGGAAGCAGACTAGAATATTTGATATTAATTTCAACATAATACCCGTACCTCATCATTAGGGATTTGACTTAAAGACATACAGAAGGACAATGAAGAAATCCTGTAAAGGTTCGTTATTTCTTTGGAGGTGCGGAACCCTAAAAATACAAGAAACTTAAGGACCAAAAGGTACTTATCTTCTATAATTTGCTAATGTCAAAGTATAGAAGTTATTTCTACGGCCAGCCAACGTTAATGAAGTAATTACAAAACAAACAGTGAGTCGCGACGCTCATTCAGTGGCCACTCATTCACAATAATGTAATTAGCTGAGTTTCAGCGTAGTTTACACCGGACGATTAATTATTGTCACCTCCTAACTAGGCAATGGCACAAAAACATAATTAATAGTACAGTTTACTCATACAGTTTAATTTAATGAAGAGGATTAGACAGGGGGGTCTAGACGCAAGTGGGGTGTGGAGTGAGAAACGGGGCCTAACTATGAGCTCTTCAACAGTATAACCACAGTTAAGCATTACATGTATGGTATTACTTCCACCTTGTTTGGAGTTCCGAACGTTTATAATGAAAAAACGAAACCCTTAAGGATAATCGTATGTCTGTAAAACATTGTAATTTTAAAATAATCAGTTTTAAATATATTAAATGACGAAAATTTACTCCGAAACTGACTGACCCTAAAATTAAAAGAAAAACAGAATGTAGGTCTTCAACTACAGATAAATATTTAAGTACGGAACTCACTCCACGCGAGTTCAACTTGCACTTATCCGGTTTCTTTCTATGTAGAGTTTGGCGTTAAAACGACCAGTTGGTATTTATGCAACGTAAATATTTAGGTATAGTAAATCATAGGCGATCGTTCATTTGGTACAAGTGAAGAGGCTTACTCGTTGTATGTTATTTTACAATGTGTTGTAAGTACTTATACGAATAGCTCGATTATGACATTTTATCATCATTATTCACTATCAGCCTCGTCGTCAGTCCACTACTTGGTATATAAATAAATGCACTGACAGCAGCTATGCGTATATTATTCACTCAAGAACAGTAGCCATCGGTTTTACGGCAAACGGGACTAGCATACCGCTATTATAGTTATACAGGGTTACATTTCACGGTAGTGCCAATTTTTCGGGGACCACTCAGAATCAGTAACTAAATCGATCTACGAAAAAACAAACTCATTTTTTTTTCATATTTATTTAAGACTATCCGTTGTTAAAAGATGGTACGAGTGGATAATCTTGCCTCATTCATAAAAAATACGCACGCACTATCTCTGTGCAACCTAGAACTGCAAAGTTCAATGCATTATTAGTCACAATGGCGGGCGAAATCAAACCTTAGCCTTTACGGTAAGGTTCGCGTCGACGAAATTGACAACAAGGACCTAAAATACGTGGCGCGGCGTACGCCTGTTATTATGAATGATCGAGCAGGGTTATGTTGTCGTTTTTCCGTTGTCGTTGTCGTTAATGTTATTAAAATAATAGTAAAAAAAAACGATGAAGACGCACTTTTATATTGTTTTCTAGATTTTATAATTTAAATTTGGCACTACCTTACAATGTAACCCTGTATAGAGCACTTTGGTAAGAGAAACCTCAAGCATAGCGCTCTTAATAGCCTGCCGAGGATCTCTTAATTGGTGTACTAGTTATATCATGAGTGTCCAACGTCAGGTAGACATTTTGCTGTCCCATAACTTCCTCAGTTGTTACTGTTTTTTTTTACCAAAACACGATTGCAGCTCTCATTGCTGCGTCTGTGTGATGTTGTGAGTAACAGAATTCGGGCATTTGTATAAATTTAGGAAGAGTACCACTGGAAAACGCCATTGGCCGCTCCGTGGCCATAGCTCTTATTTAAGCTAAGTAGTTATTTTTTATCCGTAAAAAATCTTGGTTAAATACTTACACGATTTTTTATCTAGGATAAAAAATAAATACATGAGTTTTAAAAATATCACTAATTAGATTTTAGTCAGAATCTTGCTGTGTAAACCGTCCTCCTAAGCGCACTTGCAATTAGGTCGTTAAAGGGTTCTTGTTCTACATATTTTAATTACGTGCCAATAAGCGATGCAATTACACTGTTCCATAGATTACGCAAGCGGCTGCGAATTAAATATCGGGTTTCGCACCTATAATTAAAACGATTCAGACAATTTATCGGCTATCATAATCTTCTAGAGACTTTTATGTCTTCATTCTTCTAGGGACCTTTATATCACAATTTAATTTATTAATACAACTGAGTTAAAATGCAACAAGTTAAAAGTTTTAGTTTGTTCTGAAAAAGGAAAACATGATTTTTATATTGCAAATTTTGATTCCAGGGATTATGATGATGATGATGAAAGCAAGACTTGCTTACATCCGTGGGTCAGCGCCTCTAAATATTTTATAATCATTACTAAAGTTATATCAAACATCGCTAGAACCTGCACCTAACATTAAATACTATGGAACCAAATGATTCAAAAAGATTTGGTCCTCTATCTAAACATCTATGAAGGTATAATGAAAACCGGTTTAAATGTAATAACAAGATTCTTCGCATGTATACAGATGAAAACCAATAAAACCAATGTTTCTTTTTATACTTAAACTTGATCTAATAAAAGGCTTGACTTATTTTTGGATGTTTGTCACTCAATCACGCGTAAAGCTGTATATGTACTCATTATATGGCCCGCGTGGTGTAGTATATGGCGTAGAATGTGCCCTGCAGTGGAACGTATATAAGCATACTTTTTATAATATATTAATAATTAATAATAGTTATTGTGTTGTTTTTCGTTCTAGTCATTTTTATGCAAACCCGGTATCTAATAATAGCAACTATATCTAATTTAATCGTTGGATGATATTGTATATAAGAAAATACATTTCTAATACCAAGTCCTAACAATTAATAGTAAGTAGTTACATTTCTGTTGGTTTTACGCCCATTTTTGATAGAAATTTGCCCATTATCCTTTAGCACACACATATTATTATATGCACATTTCGATCTCGCATTTTTATCCCATTTTAGTATTTCCGTGGGATGATAAAGTCGCAGGCAGAAGCTAGTCTTTTTAAATACCTAGGTATAAAAGATCCACGCAGCGCAACACATAGATACCTTAATAATTTGAATACATTAATTGAATACACCTACTTCAACCATAAATACCTTTATAACTCATTTCTAATAGACAAATTTCTCTCGTATAAATAATATTCAACAGACGCTTAATTTCGAGGTAAATGGCGGGCAAATTATTTAACGAACTATTTGAGTTTCGTGGAATGCAAATTCTAACATGTCTGACAGAAACAACAAGCAGATGAGATATTTAGCAAAATATACATTTTGCTTGACTAATTGTGTTAATCAAGAAAGACACAGACACTTCTAAAGAATTCGGAAGGAGAGTCGGCACTAAACAAAATTGGATATAGCTGAAAAGAAAAAAACAAACCATTCCGAAACTTGATCCCAATGAGACAAATAAACACGCCTTTTCTCGTATAACAATAATCAATTTTGGTCATTATATCATCTCCCGTTCGCTAAGCTGATAGAGTTGACGATTTTATTTTTATTAGAGATTGTTATGCATCTAAATTGTCCGTTTTTGTATTATATAAAACCCTGAAAGTAAAAAGCGTAAAGTTTTATTTCCTAAACAATGCTGCAACTTTTGCATGAGAAACAAAAAAGTTATATTATTCCTGGAACCAGGGTACCCTAAACTTTTGTTATCTTAAAGGAAAACATCGAAAAATATTATGGTGGCCATGACCTATAGTAGAATCTCGGGTTTTAGTAAATAAATTAACTATTGATAATAGACAAAGTCGACTATCACAAAATGTTTTAAACAAGCAACTAAGTCGGACTTCGACAAAAATAGGCCCTAGGGCCTAACCATGAACTGTAAACAATATCTTCATAATAGCAATTTCACCTTTCCGCGCGAAATAAATATTTGAATTTGAATTTGAATTTTATTTGAATTTGAAAACTAATATTCCCAGCCCATCCCAAGGATTTTAAGACCGTTTACATGCAAAACATAACACAATATTTAAATTATTTAGACGTTTTGCGTTCCACATTTGCAAATAAAACCATTTTTTTAACCCTAAAAAGCTTGAAATAATATTAATAAATAAGTACCTACCTAATCAGTTACTTTTGGAGTCGGTGCCAGCAGATCAGAGTTTGAATGTTTTCATTGCACCGACTCCAAAAGTAAGTGAAGTTTTTATAAAAACTTTACATTTACAAAATGTCCCGCCCACCTCAATTTACGAAAAATGTTTGCTTTGTCAATTTCAAGCAACTAAATCTTTCATTTTAATTCAATCAAATTGCTAATTTAATTTACAATTATTTCTTTTTTTTATCAGAAATTCTAAAAAAATATTTACATATTGTAAATTTTTTCGTATAAGTAATAGTTTACTACGGAGTTTTGTTTTAAATTAAACATATTTACAATCAAAAGTTGATATAAGAATACCTTTGATCTTTATTTATTCGCAAAATGCAATTTGATTGGCAATCCAATCAGACCCAAAGACGTTATGATTACTCACCCTAAATCCTAATTTTACGATGCACAAACGCGCGCTTAGTAACAGCGCAATTTTATGAAATTTTAATGGCTCTTATACGTCAAACTATAGACAAAAAAACAAACAAAATAAGGTTAGAGAAATAAAACAAGGTAAGGTGAAGTAGGTAATACAGTTCGCCTTTGGGTTATATCTCGAATTGACCTAGGTTTTTTGCTTGAACTTAACCTGTCACTAGATAGCACTACTAAAACAGGTTTGTATCTCAATGTTTTATTTTTAGTGCAAGCTGAGCGAGCAAAGCGAATATTTATGTTGTGAATATATTTCTTATGTGTTTTTAATCTATATTATTTTATAGATTAAAAACACATAAGAAATATATTCACAACATATTATTTTTAACATTTTATTACAATATTTTATATTTTAAAGAAAGTCGGGTTAGTTACACCATTTATAAGTCAGGAACGGCTAGACCGATTTTTATGATCTATGGTTTGTTGGATTTGTCTCCGCCCCGAATAGCAGAATAACTAATAAAACATCGGAAAAAATTCAAAATAATAAAATAATGGGCCGTTTGAAGTTCGCCGGGACGGCTAGTAGATTAATATAAAAAACTACATTATTTTAAATGGCATAGATTTCTCATCAAGAGTAGAATTTTTGTAATGAACAACCGCGAGTCTTGTCAAATAATTAAAAGAAAGCTTAAGTAAATAAATTGTTTAAATCTTTTGACCATCAACAAAATAGATCGTTCTAAATACCCATAGTACATTCAACGGCAGGTCAACCTACTCAAAAAGTCAAAGGCCAATGAACCGATTTTCAACTTGGAGTTCTACACGTAGAGATCAATATCAATTGAGAAAATTTGACGTTTTGTGGTAGATTGACGAGCTGTTGTCTATACATACAGCGTTACTGTCAATTCTACATAATTTATGGTAAACTTATGAGATAGATAATACATTATTTAGCATACATTAACAATAAAATGTAAACTCTCCCTCTACAATGAAAATTAACCCTATATGTACAATAATAGCGGTTAGGCACTGCATCTGATCCGAATCCGAGTAAAACCGGTCCGAAGTACCTAGTGCTTTTTATGTGAAGGTTTTCAGGTTCGCATCGGATGGAGTGGAGCGTTCATGCAAATAGTACTACGCTAACTTCGGACCAACATTTCTCGGATTCATATTGGTAACGGATCGGATGCAGTGCATAACCGCTCTTAAGCGTTTAGCCTACCTTTCACGTCAAACACCGTTTACCATAATTACTTAGTAAAACTAATAAATAATGTCGTTTTTTGTTATGTTTCTTTGTGAGATGAAAGTAAGAAAACAAAAACACTTTTAGATATTTTTCGCATAATACATAAACTCTGGTACACGAGGTTATACATTATACTAGGTATACTTGAGTTAAAAATCTGATGACTATCTACATTAAAAATGAAATAAAACGACCACTAACGAAATACCACAGTTGAAATATTGTAGGATCCAGTCAGTTTTCAGTTAAACACATAAGTACGTTTGACATTTATCAAAGTCGTTTAGTGAATTGTGATACTGCCTGTTCATCAACATTAACAACATTATACAACGTGGGAGGAAAGGAACGAATAATTAATTAACGCCAGTAGATATAATTGCGCACACACATTTGCAAGTCGTGGCAGCCTGCAACTGAATCTACACTTAACTCATACTCGTTTATAGGTATTATTTGTTAAGCGTATTTAAATGGTGTAAAATTTGTTGGTTGCTCTTAATTCATACAAATATTACCTATAAATGCGAAAGTTAATCAGTGTTTGTTACGTTTTTACGCCTAAACCGCTAAACCAATTTAAAACAATAATAATATAGAGAGTTAGATGGGACCTTGGAAAAGGACATAGGCTACCATTTTTATTCCACATTCTAAGCGAGTAAAATAGAATGTGACAAACCGTATTCCACGCGAGCGAAGCCGTGGGCGCAGCTTTTAATTATATAAAAGACCAACAATTCGAGCATTTTAATGATTTGCATTATTATACTTATATAATATATTGTAATTGCTTAATTATAATAATATATATATAATATAATAATATTATACTTATATAATTAAAAATACATTATACTTATTTCAAAACATGAAACTTTCAACTTACATCCTTTACTGAAAAACGAAATATTTTATTTATATTATACTTAAAAAAGAAGGTCAAAATTACAACTAGGAATTTGATATTGTTTGATTGACCAATAAAAAAAATTGTACTTCCGTAAATTTTTCAAATAAACAATTTTTTTGTAGCTATTACTAAAATTACCGAAAAATTTACTAAAATCTTTTATCTTACTCTAAAGGCCTTAATATTTTGTAACCAATGTATAATGTTCTTTGGAGAACCAAAAAAATATATATCGGTTCAGTCATGTCATATTTGAAATTCGCGACTAACTTTACGAGAAAACTTTTGAATTCAAATAAACCTGTTGAAGGACAAGAAAATGATTTAATGCGAAAAACCACGCACTGTTTACCACCCTAAGCTACCGATCATTCATAACGGCACATTAAAAATTACGAGCAAATATTACCTCCTAGCTGTAACGCGGACTGGCAACGTCGCGCGGCGCGGTTAAATACGCTGCCAAACAGTTACAATACGCATTGAACTGTTTGAATATTGGAAACGGCACTGTGAAAACCGGCAGACATCTGAGGGGCGAAGCGATGCTGCAACGTTGCCACGCCTCGCATCTTGCGTCGGCCAATCAGGAAGCCCCATTTGCCGCATGCGGTTTTCAGGTGACAAGTCTGCTAGTCTAGCTGTCTCTTTCCGCATATTACTAGAAGGCTGCGTTGGAAGGAGATAGGAGAAATGTCAAGACGCGTCTGTATTTGGCGACGGAATAAATTTTCATGATGAATATGAGTGTAACAGATCGAGTTACGCTGAACGAATTTGAGCTTTGCGTGAAAGGAGTATAGGTGTAAATCATATGGTAAGTTGGAAAAAGTTAAACTGATGTCTTTGAAAACATTTTTGGTGCAAGTTGATGTAAAAACATCACCTTTTATTTGCGGTAAGTAAGTAATCGATTAGTTTTGTTGACGAACTCGTATTTGCCGATTTCCCGTCTTCTTGATGAAAAATGCTACTTAATTATTAAATATTTTTTTAATTATTTCCTTATTATATATTTTTAAAATTTATAACTTGTTTGGGTCTAATGTAATGCTATATTTCTCTCACAAAAATGAGAATCAAAATTTGATTTTAATTGAATCTGATTGATTCAAATCAAAAAGTAATTAATTTTTATATTTTTAACAGTAATTTTTTTATAGTATTATTCTAGTGTTTGTTTAAAAAAATAAATTAAGTCATTCTTGTACACGAATAAGGGGTCTTTATATTATTATGAACGTTGGTGAAACCAGATCCAATCCTAACCAAAAAAAGTGTAAAAAAAACCTGATTTTCATTATAGATCCCATTAGACAAAAATATACGTAGTATTTTTAAACCACTGGTCTGACACGTAAAAACATTAACAGTGAATAATGTTAAATAAAATAAAAGAATTTTAAATAACTGGCAATACCAATAATATGGTGACAAAATAAAACAAAAAAATCGGAAAAATCTATATTTAAACTTTATTGCAATCGGCGGACTTAATTAATTACTTTTAACTAAGAATCACATAAAATAAAAATAAAATTCACTAAAAAAAACCCTTTTCATGTGTACTTTTTCAACTAACTCATACTTTATTAATCAGCGTGTTTTTAAAAGAATGCGCGTAGAATGTCCAGCAATGCGAATTCGTTTTATACTTAAATCACAAAAAATCATCACAGTCACTTATAATAACTAAGTAACGGTAAAAAAACAAAAATGATTTATTTAAATTACGTATATGTACAGCCTGCCAAGTTTGTTGTAAATAAGTCGAGTTTTCTATTTTTGGGAAAATATAACATAAAAATATATTAGGTCGGGAGCTAGGTATTTTTTTAAAATTTCTTATCTATACTTCAAATTCTGAATAAAATTATTTAAGCATTTACTTATTCACAAAAGTTAGCCTATAATAGGTTCAATTTGCTAGCGGAATCCTAAACGTCAAGGACTCAATACGTCAGAAACGAAATACTTACGATAGAAGCAATTTGTCTAAAACTCAATATGTGCAAGGAAATGTTGTTAGCTACGACTGTAACCGAAACGCTTACAGGAACGAATAAAGTACTTAACTAAACAAGAAGGAAATAAATTTATAAATAATAAAATCTAAACCAAATCACAAACAGACTTCCAAATTATATTAAACATTTTAATGATCAACAAAATAATAATAAGTATAAAAAAATAAATAAAAATAAATAATTTAAAAAAACTATTTAGATTTTAATGACTAATTTATCTTAATCATCATCATGCTAGTGGCTTCACAGATAAGTCGAGCAACTGCAGCAGTGATATCGCCGGCTGTATAGGCTGTTCGAGCCCTAATGCGGAGTGGTATCTCGAAGATTTTAATAAATACATTTCTCTACCACCTATTCTATTGTTCGTGAGGGGCAAGACAAGACAGATCGTCATCAGATAACACTAATTAATGTATTGTAAGTATAAAAAAACAACAGTCAGTTTCAGGCTAAATTAGTAAAATATGGATATTACTTGAGCGCAGATGCCCCCTCCTGCGGTGAACTGGTGTCAAACTTATCAACTGCTATATTAATAGTATTATACATTTATTTAATTGCACCACGGGGTACTAAATTGTGGGTTTTAATGTGATTTAGTATTAAGCGGCGTTTAATCTTCCGGAATACCACTGGTGTGTTGATTTTTGTAATAAAAATTAACATAAGAAGTTGGTTTAGGTAGAGTGAATACAAAATGTTTGAGATATTTGCAACATAAACTTATTTTTAGGATTCGGTACCTCAAAAAGAAAAAACGGAATCCTTATCGGATCACTTTGTTGTCCGTCTGTACGTCTGTATGGAACGAGCCTTTATCTCGTGAATGCGTAGACGTATCGAGTCCTAGTTATAACCTTGTACTCAATTTACAGTCCCATAGAGCTGTGAAAAAATCAAACGTCTAAGTTAAAGATACGGCCGTATGCCGCAAAAAACGTATATTTAACACTCTTCAATGGTATCAAAATATATAGGGTACTTTCCATCGACCTAGAACTATGAAATTTGACAAATAATATTGTCTTAAACTACAATTACCTACAAGGAAAAGTCTGAGAACTATACATTTGTAATTAAACTGCGAGCGAGTCTCGCAGTTTAATTAATTAATCCCTGAATTATTTTTAATATGCTTCTACAAATTTGTACGGGACCCGCGGTGGGTCCTTCTAGCACTTGTCCGTTTTTTTTAGTTTGCGAATAAACTATTAGATGTTTGATTGACTTCAATCTCAAACACTAAAAATAGTAAAATATTTACGTCTGACGAATATGATCGTCATGCAACGAGACTAAAGAAGTCGAATAGGTAGAATAGAAAAAAAGAATATATTGTTACCTGACCAAAAAGTTATTGGTCCAAGCGAAAAGAATGTTCTCACCAATTATTGAAATAACTTATGAAGTACTAAAACGTAGGTTAATATCACTGCCGAGAACAATCGTAGGCGTTAAACCATTTGCGTCTTTGACATTTGGTTCCTTTTCCTGGTATTTTCCCCTCCCAATATATCTTCATGATATGATATAATATGAATCAAATTAAGAAAAAATAATTTTGGGGCTTAGTATTTGAAGCCTTTCTGGTAGTGACAACCGGTAACCTTCTACGAAATCGACGAGAAATCACATGTTTGGGCCAATATTAGGAGGATAGGAAGGTGTCCAACTTGTTCGACTAAAGAACACATCGAAAGCCGTAAAACTTTTGCTGTGTTTCGACTGCAAAGTAGCACTCATAAGTAAGATTAGTCTTGACTTTATATTGTGCTCTATGATTTCCTGCGTGCGCACTATTGTAGGTGCGATACTGCAACGATTCTGACCAACAATGCGATCGGAGTCTCGAAGGACCTAAAAGGTTACCCGAATATAAGGTTTCATCGGTTTAATTTTAACGATTCGGCTGAAAACCTGACGTTTACGCTTAATCCTTAAATTCGGGTTAACCTACTCGTGTAGAAACCGGTTACGGCCCAAGGTTTATTTTCATATTTTTTTTACAAAATTAATTAATTTCATATTATTATAATTATTCATTTTCGATCTCCTTCTTTCCGATAAATCAACGATAATAGGGTTAACTCGATATGTATACCTATGGGTTAGCCTAAATACGGCATAAACGGAACGTTAAACGTGAGGTTAACCCTTAAACCAAGTTTTTTGGTCATTGTTAGTCTCTTAACCTTGATTATCTCCATCTCAGTTTTGAATCTACTGGTTTGAAGCTGGCAAGCTGCCATAAGTTAAGGGCTACCGCTGAACGACGGAGAACGTGCATACTTATTAGAACCGAGGAGGGTGCGACAGCGGGTATGCGTAACGCATTATCGTTCGTATATACCGTTTATTAATTGAAGAGGCATACGCAAAGCACAAAATTTATGGATATCCATTTTTGTTACTGCCTAGCTTCAGAATGATATTGTAAAATTTTTAACTGTCATTTTAATATCGTAACCCAAATTAGTCAGTGAGTCAGGTCAGTTTTAGATTTCACACGGTTTTATCAATTTAAATAGTCACTATAGTACCTATACCTAATAAGCTTTTATAAAAAAATCATCTTGATGCGCTATTTAAATTTATACTGATATATTTATATTTCATTGTAAAAATTTGTTCAAAAAGCGTGTAATATGACTATAAGTAACTGATAACATCTAAACTGTAGTCACTCAATCTGTTAATAATTTAGTCCTAATTAATGATAATAACATCGACCTGGAGAGTTTGATAGTCACCAGCAAAGCCGAAGGCAAGAGACTAAGAGGAAGAAGTTCGATTTGTTACACTGACCAGACTCTGAAGACCCTAAACACTACCAACCATGAAGCTATGCACTCTGCGACTGACCGAAGCAGATGGCGTCAGGCAATCACACCCTCAGCACTGAGGAAACCGGTGCAAGAAAGAGGAATGAATAACAGAGATTTGTGAAATTGGGCCTTAACGTGCCATTTTGACAGGGATTGTAATCGCTGGTTAGTGCCTACATTGGTGGTAGCCACCTGCGTTGACGTAGTAGCCCTGACAATTGACCCCAGATATGCTTATCACAACTTCCTGTGATAGTGAACTAAAAAAACTAACGGTAAATTATTTATACTAATTAATCCCACGTTCCACCAACCTAATATGAGAAACGAACATTATTTGCATAAAAAACATTCTGTACACTTAACTAGCTCATATTTCTACAAAAGATATCTAATTATTTTACTGAAACTATTCGTTATTATCTCAAACAGAATATATTACAGTTAAAACAATATAAATTCCCTTATTTTGAGTAATAAAATTTTATTACTGCAACAGAATTTATGGTTGAATATTATTTTCAAGAGAAAAGACCCGAGGAATGATAGTACACCATGAACAGTAGCTCGTATCGTAAATTGTATGATTTTTAAGGTTAAACGTATATAAGTAGAATAGACAAACGTTAAATACTTTCTCTATGGTAATAGTCAACACAGAACCCTTATAGTTTAGCCAGGTCCGTCCGTCTGTCTATCTGTCTGTCCGCGGCTTATCACAGAGACATAATTATGCATAGGTATACTGGTATGCATATTAATCACGGCGACATAGTGGTAGAATAAAATCATAAAAAGCAGGTAAATGCTTTTAGGGTACCTCCCTTAAGCTGGGTATCGACATTGCGAGGCTGCTCGCGAGTTTGCTCGTTTAGGCAGTAAATCGAGAGGCAGCCTCGCGGTGCGCTCAATTAGCGTCTACACAGACAACTTGAGCCACACCGAGCCTGCGAGGCTTCATTGTACGTTTGACCATTCTTCCATTTCGTAAGCGCGCGAGGCAATACACATGCGTCCCTTGCATCTGAGCGCAGTTTGAGCACCGCCATTTGCCGACAGCTCCGCCATTAACTCGCGAGGCAAACGAGTCTCCACTCCGCGAGGCCTCGCAATGTCGATACCCGCGTACACGTATGTACGTTAGAAGATGTGTGTTATACAGAGTGCCACATACAGAAATATTTTGAAAATTTGCATGAACTGTTTGACTTTTCACACAAATTCGATAAGCTATTCGGTAATTTTGTATGGAAGGTTTTATGCAAATCTTCAAAAAATCATAGACAGGTGGTTCAAAATGTTGTGTGGAATGCGTGGTGTCAAACAGAAGTAGTCTTTACAGGACACTTTAATTAAGAGATATTAACTGATGTCTTGTTTTATTTTTGTACGATGCATCAGCAGACTTTTGGGTTTGTGTTGTATTATGTTCTTTTTTGTCCTACTCCTATTCTTATGTGTAATTCAACTGTATGTACGATGCTCAGTCAACAGCACACACCGGACGGCGGGGTAGTAAGTAACACAACTCCTACACGTAGGCGCTCAGCATTTGCGGTGGTGACGTCACGCATGACGTCATCGTGCAACGATCACGCTTGGCACGCGTCATTGCTAATGGGAGGCGATGGCAGAGATAATTATACAGAAGGGCAAGACAATACACTTGGTGGCAGGGGCCTAAACTCTGTCTAAAGATACTCTCTAGACAATGCCTTAGCAGTAGTCTTTATACTACAAAAACTCTATAAGGCAAAAACAAAACAAGGTTGAAGTAATACCATATTAGAACTTTTAATTAATCTATCCACACCTGAGGTAAGGCCTCCTTGAGCTAGCTCATGGTTCAAGGCCTATTCTCAGTTATGGGTCTATTTCCTACTTTGCTGCGAATGATGATGTTGTAGACACTAGCTCGAGATCTTCTAGTACAGAAAAGTAGGTTACAGAAATTTGGCGGGCTCGGCCATAATCAAATCAGCAAGCAACTCGACGTGAAAATTAAATTCTCAAAAATGCATCGATAGTTTTTTTTTATGATACTTGACAGTCATATTGTTAAACTAATATGGAACAAAACACTACTTTTATGTAAAAAAATATTGCTTGATACTGTCCTTATGTGACAAAAGTTGACTTTTGAATATTCTAATGGAGGATGCGTGTGGCGTGATAACTCATTTTTTGTCAATGGATTTCAATTCCACGTACGCTGCAAAGATTGCCAGCAAGTCACCAACTACCGTAATAAAGGTAAAATAAATAAATATGCGTCATACAGCAGCACACACATATTGTCATCGGTCTCAAAGTAGGAAATTAATATCCTTATATTACGAGGTACATACCAGACAGCAATTTTTTGCTAGGCGTGTTAAACTCAAGTCAATTTAGAAAAGATCTTTTTCTAAATTGACCTAAACCAGGAACCCGGACCATTTGAGTTCAAAGCAAATCACTGCGCCACCATTCCAATTGGATCATCTATCCCGACTCAGGTAAAAAACATCCAGAAGAATTTTGCTTTTTTTTTAAAAAAAATAACTTTTTAAAAAAAATAAAACTATCCTTTTTTCTAAACAGAGTCAACTCCCTGTACCCTACATAATCTTTGCCAGGAACACAGCGGTGTCACGGCTCAACGGTTCGTGGGTGACGCTCTCCACACGCTCGTTTGCACTTGCCCTAACGACACACTCGAAAGTTGAGCAGACCCGATATACCTTGTGTATTAATGACGTAATAATGATAATTACGAAAAAACATTATTCATGATAAATCATTTATTAAATGCCCAAAATTACTCAATCATCAACATTTAAGATAGGAGCAACATTGAGACAGCAAAAAAAAATTACCTTTTAATACAAACAGCCTTAAAGTTAAATAAATATTAACCGGAAAACTGCAAGTCAGACTCGGCTACCTAGGGTTCCGTACAAACTTTAAGGTACATATAAATTATACACCTAGATAAATAGTTCAGGAATCGAGTTTCGCAGTTTAATTACAAAATAATAAATAAATAGTTTTTAGATTTTTCCCTTTATTTTTAGTACAAAACGATATTACTTGCCAAATTTCATAGTTCTAGGTCAACGGAGGGTACCCTATAAATTTGATTCCCTTGAGTGTCAAAATAAACGTTTTATTGTGGCATAAACGGTCATATATTTTTTTGCATGAACTTAAAAAGTGGATTTTACACAGCTTCAAAGGACTGTAAACTTAAGTATGGTTTTAATTTTAACTCTATACCTCCACGCTTTCCTAAGATAACGGGTCTTCACAGACAGACGGACTGACAGACTGACGGACGGACCACAAAGTGATCGTATAAAGTTTCCGTTTTTTTCCGTTTAAGGTATGGAACCCTAAAAACAGCTGTTGTAGGTACAATTTATAAAAGAATGCCAAAATTGTTTTTTTTGTTTTCGACCCAGATTATTTGGCAAACTTTGGAGTATGGCCCACAACACGTCATAGTTGAGGTGCTAAGGTGTACTTTAATTTTATTTACCAATCTTGTTCAATGATCCTGAAATATGGTAATATTCTTTATGTTACAGTCTATTTGTTTTTGAACGAGTACAAATAGGGGTATTCATAATTTATTAAATAAAGGACACAGGAACACACCACACACCCTTTAATGCACTAAAGTAAAACGTCGTCTATAAAAATGTGCATGTTATGTTGAATAAAAATCCTGCCAAGTGTGTGTCGGGCCACGCGCAATGTAGAATTCCGTAGTTTCCCGATAGAACGGTATTTGCTACCTGTTTTGCATAAATAACAACATCATCTAAGTAATTTCCTTCTCCGAGTACGTTTTAAAAGTTAACTGCGTAACTTGTAAAGCCTACTTAGCCATGATAGTTTTTTTAAACTTCGTTAGATACATATTATACTACTGCTGTCGTGTTTTTTTTTCACATTTCCTTACCGAAACCATTTCACTCGCAGATGTAGAGTCCCCTATAAAAATATTACGCAAACGGATCTCTTCCACACTCACAATATTTTTTAAAAAACCTATCCAACGACACCAAGCTATAGAAAAGAAAAAAAAACATATCCACTGACATGTATCCTTAATTATTTTTTTATGATTTTATTTTACCACTGTCGGCCTAATTATAAGTACCTACCCTTGAACAATTATAATTTTCTAGTTACCTAGTAGGTAGTAAAGAGAAAAAGAGTCTCTGAGCTAAGCCGCGGACAGACAGGCAGGCACAGACATGGTGAAAATAGAAGGAATAACTTAGTTATTTTAAAGTCGGTGTGAGCCTTGGAGAATTGAAACGGTGTCGTTTGCACCGACCTTAAGTTTTTTAAGTCGATTTATTTTTTTTTATACAAAAAAAATGAGGTAGACGACCGTTTGGTCAAGTGGTACGTGGTTCGTACCACAAAGCCAGGTGGTTGCGGGTTCGAATCCCGCAAGGGGCACATGTTTGAGTGATGAGCATTTGTATCTAAGTCATACAAACAAAAGAAACTGTAGTACACACATTACATGCCAAATTTTTTTAATAAAAAAAATGAAATTATTGGATTGCTCCTAAAGTAAACTCTATTTAATTAGAAGGAATTATCAAAATCGGTGTACGTTTGGCGAGGATATCGCGTACAATCTACCAAACAAAGTTTAAATAAGAATCTTCTATTTGCAAAAGTTATTTAACATCTAGACACATAATGATCATTTCGCACTGAAGGCTTTTTTGCTTTTTGATGCTGTTCTTATTTCCAAAAACTAAATAAAATCTATGGCTTAACAATTAAGACACAAATTACATAATAGTTACTACGTAAATTAAGGGCCGATACTTGTTCGTGTGAATTTACCCGATACGAATAAAACTTCGTGTCTGAACATCCTCGACGATGGATTTATAATAATTAGAAGGAACACACGGGCGCTGCGTTTGGAGAACAGCGGTGCGTTTAACATATTTTTGAACTACCTGCTTAAAAATAAATAAAAGTCATCAACATAAAAATATGAAATTCATGTCACTAAACGTAGTAATAATATCACTAAAAAACTTTTTCTGCCACTTATACTTGGTACATACTTGGTACTTAATGTCTTGGTACTTAATGTTTGTTGTGATTTTGTTGTAATACGTAACTTTTTCTTTTTGTACTATTCGTTGTTACTTTGATTTTCTGTATGTTCGTCAAAGTCCGTTATAGGGATTTGGGATTCTCTGATGGTCCGATGTGCCGCTGCGTCACTCGCTGCACGTCCTAGCGTTGGAGGTTCCCACCGAAAATCAGAGTCGTGATAAGTCCGTGGCTGTCACGACAAATGCTGAGCACCTTTTCGACACATCAGATTTGTTTTATATTGTTTTATATATTTTTATCTTGTGTGTCGAATAAACGTTTCTATTTCTAATTTAAAATAGCACAAAATATTGTTAATATCTATGTATACTTTGTAACAAGCTTCATATTCATTATTTAATTTAGTGTTGTAATTATTGTCGTAACAGACCCGTTCCTGAACCGCGACGCGCAGTATGTAATATCTTATCGTAATGGTCGACTGGTAGAAAATGCCAAATAGCATAAAGTCCGCCTTTTGTATGTTTTTTTTTAAATCTGTGCTATAAAGTTTAGATAAATATCTTTTAAAAAATAACAGTTTTTAGTACAGTAGATATTGTTTCATTAGATACCTACTGTAAAATTAACCTAAACGTTAAAATCAGAAATGTTGTAGTATTTATTGAAAATATATTATTATTTATTTTAAGAACACACACAAAATATAACCAAACGATAAAATTCTATCGTCTGGCAAAAAAAGTAGTAAAGTAAATTTTGTATGTCTTTTAACACATTGACCAATCTCACCCACCGTATGTCTCCCACTGTCCGTATGCGTCGAAAATAGGCACCATTCCTTTCATCTCGTTATAACCGTGACAATTATATCAGTGCTGAATGACGACGTCAACTCTGTCTTCTAACGCGACGATGTAGAGTCCAAAATGCGATGACAAGATTTATTTCAGGAGGACAACATAATAAGGAGCGCGTTACGCTCAGTCATTAGAAATGATTATACACAAAATGTAGGAAGTACACACCTACAGGATTTGTACAAGTCAAATATTTTGTTACAAATATTTGATGTATTATTCTATATTCGGGTATATTTTTTCAGTTGTTACTTTTAGTGTATGTTTAGGTATGCGTGTTTCGGTATCAGTGTGGTACCATTAAAAATTATATTGTACATTTATATTTTCATTTTGTAAAACTAAGTTCAGCAATAAAGGGTTTATTTATTGATATCAACGTAATATTAATATTAATTTAAGCAAGGCAGTCGCTTAATTACTGAAATTATTTTTAAGTTGGTTTCGAAGTGTTGAATGAATCTTTTTTTTAACTAAAAGTACGGATTTGCATGACAGTGGCCATCTTATTACCCAGTATAAAAAAGGATTTTTTCGAGGCCAACGGTGACGCGTGTTACTAAACAGAACCTCTATTCTGGCAACACCTTCGTCGATCCCTCATAAGTAGTATTGCCATACGCGGTCATACGTACCGACAACTAGGTTGCACGGACAATGAGGCAGTAACCTTACATCGGTACAGTTTTGAAAATACATTGGGACATTAAAGTTAACTGTATTATGATTGTCAGCTGAGTTTTTGTCAACGATCGATATCAAAGAATTAATAACAATCTTATGCACAATATGGGATACGTTCTAAACAAAAGCGAATAACTTTTAAACAATCATACCAAACAGTTATTTTTGTAGTCGGTGCAAACAAAAACATTCAAACACTCCACGACTGGCACCGACTCCAAAAATAACTGTTTGGTATAATTGTTTAAAGGTTATTTTTAGCTTTTTAGTGTTTTTAAGTCGGTTATTTTTTTATAAAAATTCGTTTTATTTGTCTGTTTTTTATTGTTTTTTTCTACTCTAAATGGCAATCTGTGATGCAAGTATAGCTAAAGTGCTTCTTATGACGATTCAAATAAGTCCAAACACGGCTATGATACATTGTTTTATCACAGAGTTCCGGTGCTTACCTTCCGCCTTCGTCATCAGATCAGTTTGATGGTAACATTTTCACCAGAATCATTAATTAAAATTTGATTTGTTGACTATGACGAAGCATGACTGTCTTAAATGAAGATATCTTATCGCTAGTCGCTACTCGTGGAAGGCAATTGTGGCCAACTATAGTCTACTTCATCAGTTCCACCTCAGCAAATGATACTTTCTGAATACAAATGCTTGACTTGTTGTTAATTATACTAAAATCGCTATATGTATACCTATCATATTTTAGGAGTTCCCTCAATTCCTCGTGGATCCCATCATCAGAATTGAATTTTGAAAAATGAGACCAATCTGGAAGTATACCCTTCCAAATGAGAAAAAAAATTTTCAAATCGGTTTATTAATGGCGGAGTTCTGAGGTAACTAACATAAAAAAAACATACAACTGAATTGAGAACCTCTTCTTTTTTTTAGAGTATATATAGTAAGTAGGAAACAAATTAATATTTGAAAGATTTTTACCTCATTGAGCACTGGTTCATTCTTCCTTGTAGCTTGTGCAAAGAATGATATCAAGTGGAAGACTTAATTGCTTATCGACACCAAAAGTAAAAACTTGTTACACGGTACTAGACAAAGTCTCCTCACTAGGGCGTGTGTCTCAAAATAAAGCCTAGAAAATGAGACTTACATAATTTTTTCATCAGAAAGGACGGTTTCCAAAGCTTACTTAAACAGAATTCAACCCGAGTTTCGTTTCTCTTGAACGAGTTGATATACCAAGTTAAAACCGCGGCCGACCTGAAGGATGCCTCGCGTAGAGCCTGCCGTCTAAGTGAGACGTCAAGAGGAAAAGAACTTATGAACATATACAGGATAGGATCAGCCGCACTGTGCCAGAGACCGCCACACGCACCGGTCCCGTATTTGTTCTTCTATCTATGTTCCTTTTTTTGGCATAATTATTGGCATTACATCCTACAGTGCAGCCGCGGCCTAAGGAAGCAAACGTAACGGTCGGGACGTCCCAATTTAGATAGGGCATTGCCCAGCGCTACCGGTTTCACCTGTTGAATACCCAGGTCGGTCAACAATAAGTTTTTTGTCACAGAGGGCGGTACTGCAATTGTTATTAATTTCACGAGCGGTAAAAAGTGATCGCAGTAATCCCACTGTAGTTGATTATTCTGCGGCTTTTAAGGCGTGCCCTTGTATGGTGTGTGATGGAGACGGAGTATTTATCTGTATAACAATTGAAACTAACTAGTATTTCAAGAAAACTTGATAGGTACTATTACGGAAAATATACACCTACTGGGGATAACAATGCTTGTTTGTTGTTTTTCTTGATTATCAGAATCTTACATTAAAAATGTTAAAGTTATGTTTGTTACTCAATCACGTATTAAAGGCTAAACGAAATTAGCTGAAAGGTTCATTTTATATTTAACTTAACTTTTTCAACTCGTTTGTGTTTCCCGTGAGACGATTATTCGTTCCTCCGACGACGACGATGTTTGCTTAATTCTGAAGCCCATATAGATAAAGTCGCGGGCAGAAAAGTATCAAGTTATCGCAAAATCGAAAAATGCCCATAACTTTCATGGCTTATTATCACTAAAAATTATATCAGCTATGTTTCTTTCTTCCTATCACCATACTTCTTTTTATACCGTGGATCACATACCCTTAACGGTATGTGCTCGATCCATTCGATTAGAGCTTTGACATCTCTAAATTTCAACAACAACATACGAGTACGTCATCAAATGATGTATCAAAATCATCATCATCAGCCGTTGGAAGTCGACGTGTTGGAAATAGTCCCCCAATAGACGCCACAGCGAGTGGCTCTAGGCCGTGTGCATCTTCCTGCAATCTTGACCTAGGTCGTCAATCCACAGGGACACCTGCCTACGCTGCTTCTTCTAATTCATGTTCGCCACTTAAGAATCTTTTTTCTCCAATCGTTGTAAGTTCTGAGAGCGGTGTGGCTCGCCCGTTGTTACTTTAGTTTTGCAATTTGAAGAGCAATGCCATTAACTTTTGTCATTTATTTGTTTAATTTTTATTTTAGTGTTTATTTTTATTAACCAATGTATATTCAGGGTGGTCGAAAAGGTAAAAAATCGGGTAACATATGGGTATATTTGAATAGCCCGTATATCCAATACGGAATCCAAAAAAAAATTTGAGGGCACATTTTGGACCATCCTGTATATATATCCAACAATACGCTTTGAAACCTCTGAACTTGAATATCAAGGATACAACAAAACTAGACGACAGACTCGTAGGTAACGATAATTAGCATCATCAGCCATCAAACTTTGTATCCAAGAAAAATTTACATTTTGTGTCGTTACTTTCGAAATAGCACAATATGCGTCTCATCGAGTGCCGACAGCGTAACCAGAGTGGCGGTGTATCGCCTTTGATCCTGCCCTTTGAAATGTGAGCCGCGATAAAGACAATATATATCAAGTCTACAAATAGGACACACTAATGAGGGTAACTGAAACCTAGAACTGTAAAGGTTTGCATTAGTCTATTCTTCCGTTAAACTTTTTATTGGACCTAATATTCATTTAGAATAACTAACAACTAGAACGTTGTCTTATCCACGATAAGGTTTATTTTTCGATGTTGATCTAAGAAGAACTAGTTACTACTCTCATTTCTTCTTAGGTACTGAATACTTATGGTTTCGGATAATGATAGAGGATTGACTCACGGTTCCTCTTTTCATTCTACGGCGCAACAATTTGGAAATTTATTTATTATTTATCCATAATATTAATTTTTATAAGATAGAAACCTAGATCTATTATAATGATAGCGATAGATGAGATGATAATGATGAGTTTGCCTCATCTTCCGCTTAACTTTTTATTAGATCTTATTTTTAATTTAGCACAACAAACCGAACCATATGCAGGGTGTTTCTAGTCGAATGTCCTAGCGTATGTTTCGTAAATATAACAGATAAGAAAAACTTTAAACTGATATCGAAAGTATAAACGTTACCCAAAGATAAAAACTAATTTAGGGAAATATCAGTACAGATTTATAATACTTGCATGGTCTGCCTGCACAAATGGATAACACTGGATGTGTAACCATGGTCCCAAAATGGTCTGATTCCGGCAATCGCTCCAAATGGCCAGATGCCGCATCTAGGATCATTCAAGCGTATTACTCGTATCATATCCAGACAAGACACGGACAAAGCGCCAGGAAGAAGGAGTAGCTTAAACGTAGTTGTATGGCTTAAGATTCGATCGTTCTTATTACCAGGGTAATTCGTTTACCTGAGTTTATGATTAATCAAATTTATACTAAACTAAAAAAACATATTTCATTGGGTAATGTAATTTAGATATCAGCAAAAAGTTTTTTGACATCTCTAATATTCACGGAATAATCGCATGAACATAATATTACGTTTCAACGACTAAATTCACTCTCCGCACTGAGCATTTACCTGTGAGAATGTTAATCCAAATCGGCTGGGCGGCGTTCGGGAAACTGCACAACGTCAATCGTTAAAATTAAATCGATTTAGCGGGTAAACTTTCCGGTCTTTGCTCATGACTGTAAACAGCTTTTACTATGGGACCAATGCAAATGGTTAAAACAAATCGGTAGATTCATTATGTTTTTTTCATGTACTTTAAAAACAAGCAACATTTTTTAGGGTTTCGTACCTCGAAAGGAAGAAACGGAACCCTTATAGGATCACTTTGTTGTCCGTCCGTCCGTCTGTCTGTCTGTCAAGACCCTTTTTCTCAGGAACGCGTAAAGATATCAAGATGGAATTTATATCAAATACTCAGGTCTACTGTCCCTTGAAGCTGTGAAAATATCAAACTTCTAAACCAACGCAATCAAAAGATACAGCCGTTTATGCCGCAAATTTCTGCAAATTTCCGACACTTGCAAGGGAAGCAAAACCTACAGGTTACTTCCAGTCGACCTAGAATCTTGAAATTTGGCATGAAGCAATGTTTTATCACATATAAAGGAAATTTCCGAAAACCTTAATTTTTAGTTACATCACATATTGTAATGTTATGGATTTCATTTTGCAATAAAAATACCATAACTATGACTCGATATCGTGATGGGTTAAAATTTTACTTATAGGTTATAGGTATAGGTTTGTACGGAACCTTCGGTGCGCGAGTCCGACTCGCATTTGGCCGGTTTTTCTTTAACCCAACGGTTTATAGAACGGTAACATTTTTTTTATTATGAAAAAGAAGTATTTCTCTAATACAATCTAGTATCTTCTGATATGTTAGTAACATCCCGAATGTTTTTTTTTTTTTTTCGTTTTATCTGCTACCTGGTATAGTGGAAGTGCTGGTCGCATAATGCCGTAAAACCGCGATGGCTGACGATAACCAATAGGGTGTTCTTAAGTGGAGACCGCCACTTGGCAAACGCAGCGTATGACGCCCTCCCAAGGTGAAGCGATGATATACAAAGCAGAAGGCAGCGGATGGAAAATAATAGCCGAGGATCGGGCATGCGTGCATTGGGAGAGGCCTACAGTGGAATGTCATAGGCGGATTGTGATAATCTGCTTTCCAAGATTACTATACCAGGGTGAACTACGATTGTACGCTTTTTCCTGTGGGCCTTTCCAGAATCAGATGGAACCAATAGCAGCCAACCCCACAAGGAAGTTACCCAGGAATCCTATACAATCGATACCTACTTTAGCATGATTGGTTGATTAGAGTAAAGCATATTCTGTGTGTAAAATGATTAGTGATGTCTCCGAATAGTACTTTACCGAATACGGATACTGCTCCCTAATACCAAATATAGTGATAGTAGGACTGATTAACCAACAGACAATGCACAGACTAAGCCGCTAGATAATAACCAGACTAGACGCTAACATGAAATTTCGCCAAGATACCTTGAAGATTATAGTGGTGTACAAAGATTTTTTTATACGAAAAGGATTTTTTTTTCGAAACTGCTGAACCAATATTATTTATTATACTTTTTGTAAAAGAACAGCCAACGGCATATTACTATCCCAATTTGAAAACCTCGTCTGAAATGAAAATATTGTTCAAGTAGTTAAATTTAATCTAAATCCACCTTCGAAATTTTTTGTTATTTTACTTAAAACCAAAAATATCGTTACAAACATATCATTAATATCAACCGATAAAATATCACTTTTGTTTTATCCATAAATAATGTTTCTAATAGCCTCATAAATGGATACCTACATGTCATCAGTTATTATTTTTATATACATAAAACCATCGTAACCAAAAATATAATTCGATGGAAAGTGACTATTCCAAGTAAAAAAATAATTATAAAAATATTTAAATTGTTTTTTAAATTATTTTAGTATTTATATATCATTATAAGTGATAATGTAGTATTCTAGATACTACTGTGTTTAGGTACTTACGTTTTACTATCATACATAGGTATCGTCATATAAAGGTTTCCACATTAGATGCCTTTTCGCAATAAATAATAAATAAATAATGAATTTCGCGAAAATATCAATCAAACTGTCAAGATTGATTTTTTCTACTGACTGACAATTCATGTTTTTTTTTTTATGGACGGACCTATCGCTGAGTGCCTTTGAGGAAGACATTCGTCAGCTTAACCCGAGCGCCCCCATCCGACCCCCATACTAGCAGGCGTGATCGGGCCAACGACAATTCATGTCTACTTATTCTTTCTTTTTCTAGCATAGTTTTTCTATACCGCCTATTAAATGAGGTTGTACTTTAATTTTTTCTAAATAATCATTTATAATGTTTCGGCTAGCGTAAGTCTGGATTTTTATATCTATTTATATTTTCTATATGTAAATTCTAAATTATAATTATAAGCTCTTGTCACACTCCCGAATTTTATCCCGACAAGGAGGTTGTAAATATCCTGGCCGTCTATACTTTTCGAGTCGGGCGATCACACTTTTCGAATCATAAAAGAAATTAAACCAGACTGAAGAGGCGTGGGTTGCCAGTTATAAAAAAGAAGAAGAAGAAAAGAAATTAAAGCTTCTAGAATGCCCAGATTTCCTTATAAAAACACGCTCGCCACAGTCTATAATTTTCTTGCAAAAGGAACAAGGGAACGAAAACCTGAAGAAGTTTATTTTTATCCTACAAAAGTCAGCAAATAGTCATTGTACCGGAGACACGCCAGGGAGACAGCTCTGGAGCACCGACGCCCTAAAAGGACCTAGCGCTTGCTTGTGGAGTCCTGTCCTGACATAAGAAACCCTACGTGAGTGAACTCAGAATCGCCGATGCTCTGACGCGGTCCTGCACTCCTCTAGAACGCATATCCCAGTACTGATTTTATGACTCGCCTGGGATCTCCACCACGGTAGCTGGACGTACCAGCCTAGTTCCGCCTCCTCTTCACCCCCTTTTATTGCCTCCATATTCGACCAGACCCTCCCAATCTTGTTAGGTTTTTTTAGTCATTATCTGTATTTTATAGAAATCTGGCTGTCTTTTTTACTTAATTTGTAAATTTTAATAAAACCAACTTAGACGTAGACGACAATAATGAACATAAAATTTTATAATTTCTTAAAAATTTAACAATTAATAAATAAAACTTTAAATAAACTAACATGACCTAAAACTAAAAACTACCTAGGTATTCAAAAATAAAAGCGTGTCAGTGAGGCATGGAGGCGAGGATACTGGCAGCGTTTTCTTGCTGAATTGCTAAAATCTGCTAAGTGATTATAATACATAGGCGATTCTTCTTCTTCTTTGCTTCCCACTTTAGGACGTGGGTCGGCTCTTCTTATTTTGAGGCGCCAAGATATTATATCTTAGGTTGTCGGGTATGATACTTAAACGATTACCAACGTATATATGCTATTTATTTTAAAGAGTCTTAATTGCGATTTTCCGTAAATGTATCATTACGGAACCCTATACTAATACATTTTCTGTCTGGCATTTGCAAATTATTTATATACTATACATAGGTTCTAAAAAAAATGGCAACAAATTCTTCTATTACTTACTATTTTAAAAATTGCTAGTTTGAGACTTACTGTAAAAGATTTTCTATTATCTATTTACATTAAGATGTTATGAAAAATATTTCATACACAATTTTATCTTTAAAGATACTAAGTTCTGACGTCAAAAAAAATATTTAGGTATTTTTTACGGCAATAACTTACGGCAAATGTGGTTAGGTTAATGGTTACATCACTATTTAAGTACCATATCCACAATATCCTCAATTTACAGGAAATTTTAACTTAAAACCGTAAAATACAAACAAAAGATACTATCATGTAATGTGTAATAATTATTAAATATTATGAAATGAAGCTCAGATTGGTTTAGCGTTGACGTTAAAGGATAATAGGCAAAATGGGCCCACCTCCGATAAGAATAATATATATATAACCTCTTGATAAATAGGATCTAAGAATAAATTTCGTAATCATCCCAGCTATTTTAAGGATCATTGCAAAATCCGGCTCATTTTAGGATAATCGCGAATAACGGATTATAGGAACGGTTCTTGGATTTTCGCGAAGATCCAATTTTTCTAATTATCCTAATATACATTCACTATCAGAAATGCGCATGCCAGAATTCGTTGTATGGTTGAAGTAATTTGATTTTTATAAGACTAGCTTCCGCCTGCGGCTACGCCCGCATGGAGTTCGATCTATCACTTTGTCTTTATCAACGACTGTGCTTTTAAGGTGGCTCTTAACGCTTTAAATATTATCATCATCATCATGTCAGTCTTTTTGCAGTCTACTGCTGGACGCCTTGCCTTCAACAAAAAGCGTTGAATGGCACGATCTCCCGCTTTTTTCATCCACTGCCAGCAATCTTCGTAAGGTCATAGTAATCTCAATTTTATAAAATTAAAACGAAAAACCAGCCGTGTGCGTATCGGGCTACGCGCAATGTAGGTTTCCGTAGTTGGTCATCATAATATGCAGTATTTGCTGCCTGTTTTACATAATTAACAACTTTATCTATTTATGTAATTTTCTTCCCGAGGAAAAAAAGAGCACTATAAAGCTTATTATGCAAACGGATCCCTAAATCGAAAATAATTTTCATACACCTACAACATTTTAAACGAGCTATTCAAAGACACTGCACATCATGATATGGATGAGCAAAATAAAACAACCACTTGACGTGTAGGAAAAACTTTTAAAAACAAATTGACTTTCGATAAGAGACCCAAAAAAGAAAGAATAAGAAACAGGAAAATGAAGCTAACTCACTTGCTTTTTTTAAGAACATCCTTCTTTTTGCGTCAGGGGTTATAAAGAAAAATCAATTTTCAATATTCTCATCTGAAAATAGAACAATATTGGCAGAATAATAAGATAATTAGTTCGAGCATTATTTTATAGGATTATTTCTAATTGGATTGTAATACTAGACTTTTTGGAGAGGTAAAGCAATAATTAGCCTGTTTTTATAGACTACGAAAGCAGTAAAGAGGCTTTTGTTTAAAAAATAAAATAAATCATCTCAGATTTTTCGCATACTATAACATTTAATTTGTTAACAACTCTGATAGGCTGAAGAAAAATCCAGAATATAAGTACCCCTTCTAAGTGCCGTGCCGCGGGCTTTGCCGGGCCCGGCGTATTGTTAATTCGGAATCTTCCACCAGACGTTGTATATCCGATAGAGCCGTCGGTTAATCCCGTTGTGTGCGGTTTCTTTGCGACTCCATGGTACGATGTGCCACACTTCACACTAATGAAATGCACCTCTTAAGGGAGGAGAAAAGGAGGTGACAAAACAAGCAGTAGGTATTCCACGCGGGTCTACTGTCCCTTGAAGCTGTGAAAATATCAAACTTCTAAACCAACGCAATCAAAAGATACAGCCGTTTATGCCGCAAATTTCTGCAAATTTCCGACACTTGCAAGGGAAGCAAAACCTACAGGTTACTTCCAGTCGACCTAGAATCTTGAAATTTGGCATGAAGCAATGTTTTATCACATATAAAGGAAATTTCCGAAAACCTTAATTTTTAGTTACATCACATATTGTAATGTTATGGATTTCATTTTGCAATAAAAATACCATAACTATGACTCGATATCGTGATGGGTTAAAATTTTACTTATAGGTTATAGGTATAGGTTTGTACGGAACCTTCGGTGCGCGAGTCCGACTCGCATTTGGCCGGTTTTTCTTTAACCCAACCGTTTATAGAACGGTAACATTTTTTTTATTATGAAAAAGAAGTATTTCTCTAATACAATCTAGTATCTTCTGATATGTTAGTAACATCCCGAATGTTTTTTTTTTTTTTTCGTTTTATCTGCTACCTGGTATAGTGGAAGTGCTGGTCGCATAATGCCGTAAAACCGCGATGGCTGACGATAACCAATAGGGTGTTCTTAAGTGGAGACCGCCACTTGGCAAACGCAGCGTATGACGCCCTCCCAAGGTGAAGCGATGATATACAAAGCAGAAGGCAGCGGATGGAAAATAATAGCCGAGGATCGGGCATGCGTGCATTGGGAGAGGCCTACAGTGGAATGTCATAGGCGGATTGTGATAATCTGCTTTCCAAGATTACTATACCAGGGTGAACTACGATTGTACGCTTTTTCCTGTGGGCCTTTCCAGAATCAGATGGAACCAATAGCAGCCAACCCCACAAGGAAGTTACCCAGGAATCCTATACAATCGATACCTACTTTAGCATGATTGGTTGATTAGAGTAAAGCATATTCTGTGTGTAAAATGATTAGTGATGTCTCCGAATAGTACTTTACCGAATACGGATACTGCTCCCTAATACCAAATATAGTGATAGTAGGACTGATTAACCAACAGACAATGCACAGACTAAGCCGCTAGATAATAACCAGACTAGACGCTAACATGAAATTTCGCCAAGATACCTTGAAGATTATAGTGGTGTACAAAGATTTTTTTATACGAAAAGGATTTTTTTTTCGAAACTGCTGAACCAATATTATTTATTATACTTTTTGTAAAAGAACAGCCAACGGCATATTACTATCCCAATTTGAAAACCTCGTCTGAAATGAAAATATTGTTCAAGTAGTTAAATTTAATCTAAATCCACCTTCGAAATTTTTTGTTATTTTACTTAAAACCAAAAATATCGTTACAAACATATCATTAATATCAACCGATAAAATATCACTTTTGTTTTATCCATAAATAATGTTTCTAATAGCCTCATAAATGGATACCTACATGTCATCAGTTATTATTTTTATATACATAAAACCATCGTAACCAAAAATATAATTCGATGGAAAGTGACTATTCCAAGTAAAAAAATAATTATAAAAATATTTAAATTGTTTTTTAAATTATTTTAGTATTTATATATCATTATAAGTGATAATGTAGTATTCTAGATACTACTGTGTTTAGGTACTTACGTTTTACTATCATACATAGGTATCGTCATATAAAGGTTTCCACATTAGATGCCTTTTCGCAATAAATAATAAATAAATAATGAATTTCGCGAAAATATCAATCAAACTGTCAAGATTGATTTTTTCTACTGACTGACAATTCATGTTTTTTTTTTTATGGACGGACCTATCGCTGAGTGCCTTTGAGGAAGACATTCGTCAGCTTAACCCGAGCGCCCCCATCCGACCCCCATACTAGCAGGCGTGATCGGGCCAACGACAATTCATGTCTACTTATTCTTTCTTTTTCTAGCATAGTTTTTCTATACCGCCTATTAAATGAGGTTGTACTTTAATTTTTTCTAAATAATCATTTATAATGTTTCGGCTAGCGTAAGTCTGGATTTTTATATCTATTTATATTTTCTATATGTAAATTCTAAATTATAATTATAAGCTCTTGTCACACTCCCGAATTTTATCCCGACAAGGAGGTTGTAAATATCCTGGCCGTCTATACTTTTCGAGTCGGGCGATCACACTTTTCGAATCATAAAAGAAATTAAACCAGACTGAAGAGGCGTGGGTTGCCAGTTATAAAAAAGAAGAAGAAGAAAAGAAATTAAAGCTTCTAGAATGCCCAGATTTCCTTATAAAAACACGCTCGCCACAGTCTATAATTTTCTTGCAAAAGGAACAAGGGAACGAAAACCTGAAGAAGTTTATTTTTATCCTACAAAAGTCAGCAAATAGTCATTGTACCGGAGACACGCCAGGGAGACAGCTCTGGAGCACCGACGCCCTAAAAGGACCTAGCGCTTGCTTGTGGAGTCCTGTCCTGACATAAGAAACCCTACGTGAGTGAACTCAGAATCGCCGATGCTCTGACGCGGTCCTGCACTCCTCTAGAACGCATATCCCAGTACTGATTTTATGACTCGCCTGGGATCTCCACCACGGTAGCTGGACGTACCAGCCTAGTTCCGCCTCCTCTTCACCCCCTTTTATTGCCTCCATATTCGACCAGACCCTCCCAATCTTGTTAGGTTTTTTTAGTCATTATCTGTATTTTATAGAAATCTGGCTGTCTTTTTTACTTAATTTGTAAATTTTAATAAAACCAACTTAGACGTAGACGACAATAATGAACATAAAATTTTATAATTTCTTAAAAATTTAACAATTAATAAATAAAACTTTAAATAAACTAACATGACCTAAAACTAAAAACTACCTAGGTATTCAAAAATAAAAGCGTGTCAGTGAGGCATGGAGGCGAGGATACTGGCAGCGTTTTCTTGCTGAATTGCTAAAATCTGCTAAGTGATTATAATACATAGGCGATTCTTCTTCTTCTTTGCTTCCCACTTTAGGACGTGGGTCGGCTCTTCTTATTTTGAGGCGCCAAGATATTATATCTTAGGTTGTCGGGTATGATACTTAAACGATTACCAACGTATATATGCTATTTATTTTAAAGAGTCTTAATTGCGATTTTCCGTAAATGTATCATTACGGAACCCTATACTAATACATTTTCTGTCTGGCATTTGCAAATTATTTATATACTATACATAGGTTCTAAAAAAAATGGCAACAAATTCTTCTATTACTTACTATTTTAAAAATTGCTAGTTTGAGACTTACTGTAAAAGATTTTCTATTATCTATTTACATTAAGATGTTATGAAAAATATTTCATACACAATTTTATCTTTAAAGATACTAAGTTCTGACGTCAAAAAAAATATTTAGGTATTTTTTACGGCAATAACTTACGGCAAATGTGGTTAGGTTAATGGTTACATCACTATTTAAGTACCATATCCACAATATCCTCAATTTACAGGAAATTTTAACTTAAAACCGTAAAATACAAACAAAAGATACTATCATGTAATGTGTAATAATTATTAAATATTATGAAATGAAGCTCAGATTGGTTTAGCGTTGACGTTAAAGGATAATAGGCAAAATGGGCCCACCTCCGATAAGAATAATATATATATAACCTCTTGATAAATAGGATCTAAGAATAAATTTCGTAATCATCCCAGCTATTTTAAGGATCATTGCAAAATCCGGCTCATTTTAGGATAATCGCGAATAACGGATTATAGGAACGGTTCTTGGATTTTCGCGAAGATCCAATTTTTCTAATTATCCTAATATACATTCACTATCAGAAATGCGCATGCCAGAATTCGTTGTATGGTTGAAGTAATTTGATTTTTATAAGACTAGCTTCCGCCTGCGGCTACGCCCGCATGGAGTTCGATCTATCACTTTGTCTTTATCAACGACTGTGCTTTTAAGGTGGCTCTTAACGCTTTAAATATTATCATCATCATCATGTCAGTCTTTTTGCAGTCTACTGCTGGACGCCTTGCCTTCAACAAAAAGCGTTGAATGGCACGATCTCCCGCTTTTTTCATCCACTGCCAGCAATCTTCGTAAGGTCATAGTAATCTCAATTTTATAAAATTAAAACGAAAAACCAGCCGTGTGCGTATCGGGCTACGCGCAATGTAGGTTTCCGTAGTTGGTCATCATAATATGCAGTATTTGCTGCCTGTTTTACATAATTAACAACTTTATCTATTTATGTAATTTTCTTCCCGAGGAAAAAAAGAGCACTATAAAGCTTATTATGCAAACGGATCCCTAAATCGAAAATAATTTTCATACACCTACAACATTTTAAACGAGCTATTCAAAGACACTGCACATCATGATATGGATGAGCAAAATAAAACAACCACTTGACGTGTAGGAAAAACTTTTAAAAACAAATTGACTTTCGATAAGAGACCCAAAAAAGAAAGAATAAGAAACAGGAAAATGAAGCTAACTCACTTGCTTTTTTTAAGAACATCCTTCTTTTTGCGTCAGGGGTTATAAAGAAAAATCAATTTTCAATATTCTCATCTGAAAATAGAACAATATTGGCAGAATAATAAGATAATTAGTTCGAGCATTATTTTATAGGATTATTTCTAATTGGATTGTAATACTAGACTTTTTGGAGAGGTAAAGCAATAATTAGCCTGTTTTTATAGACTACGAAAGCAGTAAAGAGGCTTTTGTTTAAAAAATAAAATAAATCATCTCAGATTTTTCGCATACTATAACATTTAATTTGTTAACAACTCTGATAGGCTGAAGAAAAATCCAGAATATAAGTACCCCTTCTAAGTGCCGTGCCGCGGGCTTTGCCGGGCCCGGCGTATTGTTAATTCGGAATCTTCCACCAGACGTTGTATATCCGATAGAGCCGTCGGTTAATCCCGTTGTGTGCGGTTTCTTTGCGACTCCATGGTACGATGTGCCACACTTCACACTAATGAAATGCACCTCTTAAGGGAGGAGAAAAGGAGGTGACAAAACAAGCAGTAGGTATTCCACGCGGGTCTACTGTCCCTTGAAGCTGTGAAAATATCAAACTTCTAAACCAACGCAATCAAAAGATACAGCCGTTTATGCCGCAAATTTCTGCAAATTTCCGACACTTGCAAGGGAAGCAAAACCTACAGGTTACTTCCAGTCGACCTAGAATCTTGAAATTTGGCATGAAGCAATGTTTTATCACATATAAAGGAAATTTCCGAAAACCTTAATTTTTAGTTACATCACATATTGTAATGTTATGGATTTCATTTTGCAATAAAAATACCATAACTATGACTCGATATCGTGATGGGTTAAAATTTTACTTATAGGTTATAGGTATAGGTTTGTACGGAACCTTCGGTGCGCGAGTCCGACTCGCATTTGGCCGGTTTTTCTTTAACCCAACCGTTTATAGAACGGTAACATTTTTTTTATTATGAAAAAGAAGTATTTCTCTAATACAATCTAGTATCTTCTGATATGTTAGTAACATCCCGAATGTTTTTTTTTTTTTTTCGTTTTATCTGCTACCTGGTATAGTGGAAGTGCTGGTCGCATAATGCCGTAAAACCGCGATGGCTGACGATAACCAATAGGGTGTTCTTAAGTGGAGACCGCCACTTGGCAAACGCAGCGTATGACGCCCTCCCAAGGTGAAGCGATGATATACAAAGCAGAAGGCAGCGGATGGAAAATAATAGCCGAGGATCGGGCATGCGTGCATTGGGAGAGGCCTACAGTGGAATGTCATAGGCGGATTGTGATAATCTGCTTTCCAAGATTACTATACTAGGGTGAACTACGATTGTACGCTTTTTCCTGTGGGCCTTTCCAGAATCAGATGGAACCAATAGCAGCCAACCCCACAAGGAAGTTACCCAGGAATCCTATACAATCGATACCTACTTTAGCATGATTGGTTGATTAGAGTAAAGCATATTCTGTGTGTAAAATGATTAGTGATGTCTCCGAATAGTACTTTACCGAATACGGATACTGCTCCCTAATACCAAATATAGTGATAGTAGGACTGATTAACCAACAGACAATGCACAGACTAAGCCGCTAGATAATAACCAGACTAGACGCTAACATGAAATTTCGCCAAGATACCTTGAAGATTATAGTGGTGTACAAAGATTTTTTTATACGAAAAGGATTTTTTTTTCGAAACTGCTGAACCAATATTATTTATTATACTTTTTGTAAAAGAACAGCCAACGGCATATTACTATCCCAATTTGAAAACCTCGTCTGAAATGAAAATATTGTTCAAGTAGTTAAATTTAATCTAAATCCACCTTCGAAATTTTTTGTTATTTTACTTAAAACCAAAAATATCGTTACAAACATATCATTAATATCAACCGATAAAATATCACTTTTGTTTTATCCATAAATAATGTTTCTAATAGCCTCATAAATGGATACCTACATGTCATCAGTTATTATTTTTATATACATAAAACCATCGTAACCAAAAATATAATTCGATGGAAAGTGACTATTCCAAGTAAAAAAATAATTATAAAAATATTTAAATTGTTTTTTAAATTATTTTAGTATTTATATATCATTATAAGTGATAATGTAGTATTCTAGATACTACTGTGTTTAGGTACTTACGTTTTACTATCATACATAGGTATCGTCATATAAAGGTTTCCACATTAGATGCCTTTTCGCAATAAATAATAAATAAATAATGAATTTCGCGAAAATATCAATCAAACTGTCAAGATTGATTTTTTCTACTGACTGACAATTCATGTTTTTTTTTTTATGGACGGACCTATCGCTGAGTGCCTTTGAGGAAGACATTCGTCAGCTTAACCCGAGCGCCCCCATCCGACCCCCATACTAGCAGGCGTGATCGGGCCAACGACAATTCATGTCTACTTATTCTTTCTTTTTCTAGCATAGTTTTTCTATACCGCCTATTAAATGAGGTTGTACTTTAATTTTTTCTAAATAATCATTTATAATGTTTCGGCTAGCGTAAGTCTGGATTTTTATATCTATTTATATTTTCTATATGTAAATTCTAAATTATAATTATAAGCTCTTGTCACACTCCCGAATTTTATCCCGACAAGGAGGTTGTAAATATCCTGGCCGTCTATACTTTTCGAGTCGGGCGATCACACTTTTCGAATCATAAAAGAAATTAAACCAGACTGAAGAGGCGTGGGTTGCCAGTTATAAAAAAGAAGAAGAAGAAAAGAAATTAAAGCTTCTAGAATGCCCAGATTTCCTTATAAAAACACGCTCGCCACAGTCTATAATTTTCTTGCAAAAGGAACAAGGGAACGAAAACCTGAAGAAGTTTATTTTTATCCTACAAAAGTCAGCAAATAGTCATTGTACCGGAGACACGCCAGGGAGACAGCTCTGGAGCACCGACGCCCTAAAAGGACCTAGCGCTTGCTTGTGGAGTCCTGTCCTGACATAAGAAACCCTACGTGAGTGAACTCAGAATCGCCGATGCTCTGACGCGGTCCTGCACTCCTCTAGAACGCATATCCCAGTACTGATTTTATGACTCGCCTGGGATCTCCACCACGGTAGCTGGACGTACCAGCCTAGTTCCGCCTCCTCTTCACCCCCTTTTATTGCCTCCATATTCGACCAGACCCTCCCAATCTTGTTAGGTTTTTTTAGTCATTATCTGTATTTTATAGAAATCTGGCTGTCTTTTTTACTTAATTTGTAAATTTTAATAAAACCAACTTAGACGTAGACGACAATAATGAACATAAAATTTTATAATTTCTTAAAAATTTAACAATTAATAAATAAAACTTTAAATAAACTAACATGACCTAAAACTAAAAACTACCTAGGTATTCAAAAATAAAAGCGTGTCAGTGAGGCATGGAGGCGAGGATACTGGCAGCGTTTTCTTGCTGAATTGCTAAAATCTGCTAAGTGATTATAATACATAGGCGATTCTTCTTCTTCTTTGCTTCCCACTTTAGGACGTGGGTCGGCTCTTCTTATTTTGAGGCGCCAAGATATTATATCTTAGGTTGTCGGGTATGATACTTAAACGATTACCAACGTATATATGCTATTTATTTTAAAGAGTCTTAATTGCGATTTTCCGTAAATGTATCATTACGGAACCCTATACTAATACATTTTCTGTCTGGCATTTGCAAATTATTTATATACTATACATAGGTTCTAAAAAAAATGGCAACAAATTCTTCTATTACTTACTATTTTAAAAATTGCTAGTTTGAGACTTACTGTAAAAGATTTTCTATTATCTATTTACATTAAGATGTTATGAAAAATATTTCATACACAATTTTATCTTTAAAGATACTAAGTTCTGACGTCAAAAAAAATATTTAGGTATTTTTTACGGCAATAACTTACGGCAAATGTGGTTAGGTTAATGGTTACATCACTATTTAAGTACCATATCCACAATATCCTCAATTTACAGGAAATTTTAACTTAAAACCGTAAAATACAAACAAAAGATACTATCATGTAATGTGTAATAATTATTAAATATTATGAAATGAAGCTCAGATTGGTTTAGCGTTGACGTTAAAGGATAATAGGCAAAATGGGCCCACCTCCGATAAGAATAATATATATATAACCTCTTGATAAATAGGATCTAAGAATAAATTTCGTAATCATCCCAGCTATTTTAAGGATCATTGCAAAATCCGGCTCATTTTAGGATAATCGCGAATAACGGATTATAGGAACGGTTCTTGGATTTTCGCGAAGATCCAATTTTTCTAATTATCCTAATATACATTCACTATCAGAAATGCGCATGCCAGAATTCGTTGTATGGTTGAAGTAATTTGATTTTTATAAGACTAGCTTCCGCCTGCGGCTACGCCCGCATGGAGTTCGATCTATCACTTTGTCTTTATCAACGACTGTGCTTTTAAGGTGGCTCTTAACGCTTTAAATATTATCATCATCATCATGTCAGTCTTTTTGCAGTCTACTGCTGGACGCCTTGCCTTCAACAAAAAGCGTTGAATGGCACGATCTCCCGCTTTTTTCATCCACTGCCAGCAATCTTCGTAAGGTCATAGTAATCTCAATTTTATAAAATTAAAACGAAAAACCAGCCGTGTGCGTATCGGGCTACGCGCAATGTAGGTTTCCGTAGTTGGTCATCATAATATGCAGTATTTGCTGCCTGTTTTACATAATTAACAACTTTATCTATTTATGTAATTTTCTTCCCGAGGAAAAAAAGAGCACTATAAAGCTTATTATGCAAACGGATCCCTAAATCGAAAATAATTTTCATACACCTACAACATTTTAAACGAGCTATTCAAAGACACTGCACATCATGATATGGATGAGCAAAATAAAACAACCACTTGACGTGTAGGAAAAACTTTTAAAAACAAATTGACTTTCGATAAGAGACCCAAAAAAGAAAGAATAAGAAACAGGAAAATGAAGCTAACTCACTTGCTTTTTTTAAGAACATCCTTCTTTTTGCGTCAGGGGTTATAAAGAAAAATCAATTTTCAATATTCTCATCTGAAAATAGAACAATATTGGCAGAATAATAAGATAATTAGTTCGAGCATTATTTTATAGGATTATTTCTAATTGGATTGTAATACTAGACTTTTTGGAGAGGTAAAGCAATAATTAGCCTGTTTTTATAGACTACGAAAGCAGTAAAGAGGCTTTTGTTTAAAAAATAAAATAAATCATCTCAGATTTTTCGCATACTATAACATTTAATTTGTTAACAACTCTGATAGGCTGAAGAAAAATCCAGAATATAAGTACCCCTTCTAAGTGCCGTGCCGCGGGCTTTGCCGGGCCCGGCGTATTGTTAATTCGGAATCTTCCACCAGACGTTGTATATCCGATAGAGCCGTCGGTTAATCCCGTTGTGTGCGGTTTCTTTGCGACTCCATGGTACGATGTGCCACACTTCACACTAATGAAATGCACCTCTTAAGGGAGGAGAAAAGGAGGTGACAAAACAAGCAGTAGGTATTCCACGCGGGTGACGCCGCGGGCACAGCTAATAGGTACATTATAAAATGGTTGGCTAATCTTAAGCCATGGTTTAAATCTAGTCTATGTATTTTATTAATAAGGGTACGTCTACGTGCTGTCTTGTATGAGCAACTGTCAAAATCAAAATGTGAAGCCATTGAAATAAAAAAGTACAATAATTTCAATCGGGAAGACGGATTTAAGTTATCAGTATGGAATACAGTGATTACGAAGTGTAAGTCGCGTGTTACGCCGTCCAAAACCCAAATACTGTTAGTGTAGTTTGTCGGACTGACTGTACCACGGCCACAAATATTAAAGAAGTGCGGGTAGGTGAATAATTTTATCGCGCTTGTGCAGACGACCCCGTACATTGCCAGCCATTCCGTGACCACGGCTTAAGCAATTAGGTCGAAACGTCGAGAAAATCAATTCCGTAAAAGAGGTATGTGTTGCATAATACCCATGTAGTAGTAGTGTATAGTGTTAGTTAAAGATGCAACAAATGAATGAATTTATTTAATCAAGTAACAATGACTGATGTTGTTAGTAGGGTTTATAAAATTTGTTAGTAAAGACGTTTAACAAAATTTTAAGTTTAAAGTGGCTATTTTTGCATTACTCCCCCGAAACGGCACAGAAACGGTTTACACATAGGCAGTCTAGTCTATTGGCGATCAAATTCATGATGCTGTTACCGCTCGCCCGCACCCTGCGCACCAGGAACGCGCACCGTTTACGCATTGTTGCATAGAAGCAGTCTACGCCTGCTTCGGTGAGCATCCCCGATGCACTACAGAAGCGAGGTAACCGCAACAGCACCCTGCAATGAAAGCGTTGTTATACTGGACAAGGAGAGCGCTGTAAGCTTTCCGAGTATACCTAGCCCACAGGCTGCATGTACTCGTATAGAAAGATGTACAGAAAGCTCTAAACAATGTTAAAAACTTTCGAGCCAGCATGGTCGCTCTTACTGACAGCGCTCTCCGTTCTCTCTTAATATTTTCATCGTCCTTGAGGTCATGAGTCAATAATATATAACCCAGATATTTAAATTTGAATACTCTTTGTAGAATGTTATTGTTTATCTTTTCGGATACACGGTATGTTTTCATATTTCTTAGTCCCGGCTCCAAAGACCATTACTTGCCTCTTTTTAACCTTGTAAGCCAAACCGTGAGATGTGGCGTACTCCTCACAAAATTGCCAGCAGTCTACGCAGACCACAAATGGATGCACTAAGCAGCACCATGTCGTCCGCGTAACTAATGTTGTTGACGCAGACGCCGTTTATACGACAGCCGACACTGGCGCTGCTCAGCACATGGATCAGGTCGTTTACGTGAAGGCTAAAGTTATGTAATATAAACTAAAATATCATAGTTAAGTTTAAAAAGAATGGTATCTATATTTGTTTGTGTCGATCGCTAGTGGTCTATTTAACACAACAACAGTCGTTGACTTCACATACATGTGCCAAATTTCAGCTCAATCGATCACCAGGAAGTGAGTTAATTTTAAGATGAAAAATTTCAAAAACTGAGTTTTTGTGACCACCTTCCGGCTCCATCAGATCGGCTCAATAGTACAAAAATATTGCATTGTCGTTGACTTTACATACATGTGCCAAATTTCAGCTCAATCGGTCACCAGGAAGTGAGTTAATTTTAAGTTGAAAAATTTCGAAAACTGAGTTTTTGCGACCACCTTCCGGCTCCATCAGATCAGCTCAATGGTACAAAAATATTGCATTGTCACCGACTTCACATACGTGTGCCAAATTTCAGCTCAATCCAACATCACCGGGAAGTGGGTCAAAGGAGACGGGGATTTCTGATCCATCAATGTAAGTAGTTGAAGTATGGTTTAAAAAAATGGTCATATTTTTCTATCCTATTATACAAAAAATCTGCCCATTTCTCCTCCTGGAAACTGAGCAATAAGAAAAACAAGATTTTTATGCAGTCACTACAAAATCGATTAAAATAATATCGATTTATGTGAATAATATTACACAATTGATAAAAAGAAATACTTTTGGTATATACTAGGCAATTAACGCAAACAAAATAATTATTTTCATTAAAATAAATATATTAAGCTGTTTTAGCTTATAAAAAAATAATTAATCAAATAAAAATAAAAAATATTTCGATTATTAATCGATTACCTAAATAAAACCGATACTGTATATTTATTCTGTGCACTGATACTGACAGCTGGCTTGTCATATAAATAAATAAGAAGATTTGGATCACTCGACGTTTCGCATTTTACGTTTCTGCGTGTGCGTTTTGTTTGTGTGATTTCATATTATCTTTTGGTTTTTTTATCGACCACGGCTTTGTTTCAATAATTCTGATCCTGCCTAACCTGAACGACCCTGCAATGCTTTCAATCTGGACACGGAAGATCTTGCTTATACGTCACACTTAGATTTTTTATTTGGATTTTACTACCGGCATGGACTGGATACAGAAGATAATGGATCTCTGTGTAAACTGTGTAACAGCGATTAGTCACTGTACGCACTAGGCAGACGACCCCTAAACGATTAAACTACTTTGCATGTATTTCAACAATGGCTTGCACCTCTGTCTGTAAGTATACGTTATCTAACCAGTTGTTGTCGTCTAGTTTGTGGCCTAAATGTAAATAACTGTATAGGTAACGTTAAAATATCTTTTGTATTTCATAAATCAGCTCTTTATTACTTAACCTTACTTTTACAAAACCTTAATTAATCGGCTCTGAGATTGACAAAAAACCGCAGAATTTTCAGTCAAGGTTTGCCAAGTATTAATCTATTCATTTACACCATTTTCATCTTATTACATCCAGGGCCCAAATTTGTATGGAAACGTTTCCATCTCCTTTAAGTTGCTAATTTCTAAAATTGATTATGAAATATTGCCAGCTTATATAAGCTTGTAAAAAAATAACGAAATGTTAAAGAATAAAAATAATAAATAATCCGTCAGCACTTGTCGGCGCGCGTATTCTTACCGTTCTAGAAAGTGGCCTCGCACGTAGGTATGGCAAGAATCCTGACGGCATGACCCTTGTTCCTTCCATCTCACAATTCACCACCTATCTTCTTACACCCTTAATGTGGTCTGCGACTTGCATCGACACTTTAGCCCCTTACCATTTCCCATCGACTGGCAACAGAGCGGGTTTTGCAGCCGCTTCTGCAAAGATTTTAAAACGGCGCAAATATGAATGTCTTGGTAAGTATTACATATTTGAACCATTTGGGAACACCCTGGGACCGTGGGAACCGAGTGCCCGCCCACAAGCTGTGTCGTCAAACATCCTACGATCCAAAGAATAGGCCAACGGTTTAGCTTAGCTATTCAGCGTTCAGTTGAGCCTGGTAATATTGCCAGCACCTTTCCTCTGAATCATCAACTCAGTCAGATTAGAATCTTTTAATAAAATTAATTAATAAAGAAACATGACCTCCCTATTAATAAAATATCTAACTGCGTAAAATGTAGTTAAATAATTTAGGTATAATATACATTCATTGTTTTTTTTTTTTGTTAAAGCACTATTGTTATTAAGTGTTTAGATAATTCTGATTATTATTTAGAGTCAATAAAATGAGTAGTAGATACCTAAAGTAACTAAAAAAACCGCACTAAATTTTCTGGTCTCGAAGTGTGTAAACAACTTAGTATTTACCAGGCAAAAAGAAATTGTGAAAATAAAATGACGATCATGATAGTTGAATATAACGTCCAATACTCTCAACCTCAACTTGAAGCACAACTTTTACAAGAGGCGAGCATGGCGGACTTGGTATCGGTATCTCTGAGGTGCCGGGTTCGATTTCCGGTCGGTCTATGTAAAAAAAAAACTTTTCTATATTGTCTAGGGTCTAGGTGTTGTGGTATCTAGTGTTGTTTTTTCTGATATCTGTAACAGAAGTGGTTTGGCTACTTACCATAAGATTAGAGCAATATGTTGGCCAATATTTAAAAAAAACTCTAGATAAGGCAAGTTCAATTTGCCCAAAAAAATACGCGTCTTGAGGAGAAGGAGGTTCTATTTGTGTGTACCTCGATCTATGTCGATTTATGGACCAACTAAAAATTCATGTAAGATACTCCAAAAAAAAGATTTTCAACTTAAATTTAGCTCATAAGTCCAAACCTAAGCTAAACAGAAGCAACTAGGTATCACATATTAATGACATCAATTACTCAGATACAAATTAAGCGGGATTCAAATCCACGGCCGCTTTGTTTTGTAGTCTGGAACTCAAACAGACGAGTTAATTTAAAACCACCATGAAATAACTGTTAAAGTTTTTTTTTTTCATTCTACCGCAGATCCTTTACATAGTACTATCCTTTCACAGTAACAGTTTCAAATCTACATAAATAAGAACTCATTAGATGATACCACAAAAAAGCCCAGGCTTCATACAAATCAAAACAGATGGACAACTAGACCAGGCTTTATGACAAGTTTTTTTCTCTCCCTATTTCATATTAATTGACTCGTATTCTCCAATGGTATTACTTGGAGAAAAATTATACAGGTGACTTTTTGCAGTAGCAGAAACGTGTTTCTTCAATCATAAACGCTTTGCTGCGCCGACAACGAAGTCAACGAATTAGGAATATAATACATTATAGGTTGTTGGTGAACAAATTTCAACTTTTTATATTGGAACAAAATCAATACTGACCTCAAAAACATTTTACTTTCCTTTGAAAAACATCGTAGCTGATCAGTTTAACATGGAACACAGAAATTTTAAGTAGATGAATTTTTTAGCGATTTTCTGATTTAAGGATTAGTCTCAAAAGAAAACTACTATAAAGACTTACACGTGAAGCATAGACCCTTAAAATAATATTGATCACCAAAAATCTAATGATTTTCTGTGTCTATCTTTAGCTATATAGGTAAGATAAGATCTTATTAATACATATTACATATAAAAATACAATGTTTATTTATCGGACAACATGAATCCATATGTTAGTGTTAGTGACATTAAAACTTAATAACTCGTGTTAGTACCTATTAACTAAAAAGGAGGACACAGGGGACAGACAGTGAGGACCAGTGGGTAGTCCCCACTGTCGGCGGCCTTCAGAGCATTATTGCGGCTGCTGCGTGCTCGGCTCAAAAGTGAGCCGGCTTTTTTGCGCTGTATGGCCAGGAAACGGTCAACCTCTACGTGCGCAAACATGTAAATGTATAACATATTATAAATGTGTTTTTTATGTTTGGATTTTTGTTTGTCAAAAATTAGTTGTGGGTTACTAAAAACACGCTTAAACGGCTCCGATATTTGGCACAGAATAGATATTATTCTAGTTCTATTATTCTGACGAAGTCGCTAGCAAAAGTTAGTTTTTTTTTTAAATCTTTCGTTAACACGACACGCCACCGTGAACTCATGTGCCACAAGCGACATCTCTTGATAGCGTAAGAAACAACTAGTGAAAATAGAGCCTACTGAACGTCCTGTCGCCTTAACTTAGCTATTTGATTGTGACTGTAGTGCTACAAAAACTCGTCCAGTGAAAAGACACCGTGTATTACAACACTTATAAACTATTGTACCTGTTAAATACTCCAAGTATTTTGACGATCTCGACAGAGCTGGTATTTTTATGTCGTACGTTCGCAGCATAGGTATCGTCTGCTTTGCGTTGGTACCTTTGACAATTAGCTGAATACGTACTACATTTATTATTATGAGCAACACGTTGTAAGCATGTATTAATTTCATGTGCAATTTTTCCTAGTAAGGATTCAGTGATCATTCATTGCATTGGAAGACGAATTAATTTAACTGTTATCAGATTATTCTTTTACTGAAGTTTTTTTTTAATAACGGTTATATTTATTAATTTAAAATCAATATAAAATACCTACTAAGTCTACGAGATACTAGAGAGAGATACTAGATCCCTTAGAAGCATAAAAAATCAAGCTTCTAAGACAAAAGATACAACCATACGAGTATATTACGTATTTTGAAACTCGCAAACTCACTCATCAACCCTGACTCGCTCATTAGGAAACTGACCAAAATCCTCAAATTTGGTGAAAAACAAGATCTTATAGCAGGAGTAAAGCAAAAAGTTTAAAAGAAATAATAGTTTCTTACGCAAAAAATATTATTAGTCTAAAATCGGATGAATTTAACTTCTTCATTACTTACCTTCATTATATTAAAGTCAAACGCTAACTCGCACAATGTGATATACTCACAACCGCTTTTTCTATCAAAACAATAGTTACTCCGAAACTAAAATACCCTAAAAAATGGGGCATCCTGCGAAAATTTACACCTTTCCTCTGAACTAACATCTACACTAACTCTAGGTGTGAACATATAAATTTAACCCTGAAACGCAGGTGCTTGAACAAAGCAGTTTTTATCCCAAATCGTTACTGGCCGAGGTGTTAACAGTGCACCCACGGCCTTTGGTTAGCACTCCGATAATAAGTAGGTGTTTGGAAGCTGTATTTATGTATAAACGAATTACGGAACCTTTTCCGATTCTATGATGGCAGCAAGTCAAGAATAGTAAGTCAGTCCAGCATTATCTTGCTAATTACATCTCGTGGACGCGACTTTCAAACCAGTTCAGGGACCTAACCGTAGACTCTAAATAGTTACCTAAGCAGCAGTATTAAAAACATTGCCTAAAAATATTTGAATCTACTCACTGGTTTAAATCACAATTGGGACTGAACTTTTAATTCTAGTTTAAGTTTTTTTTTTTTTGTGAATTGGTATTTAAATAAAGATACAGTGCATGACACCTTACATTATTTTTTATGTTTGCAGAAGATTTCCCTTGACTAGCTAACCTTAAGGGATATAGTCTTATCATTATTTTCATCATAATCAGCCTACGTCAGGCCACTGCTAGACATAGGCCTCTCTCAAATACACGCCACCAAGCCTGCCCCTTAGCTATTTCTTTCCATCCGCTGCCAGCAGCTTTGCGTATGTCATCGCACAACCTTGCTGGAGAGCGCAGCATTTGCCAAATCACGGTCACTTCTAAAGAACACGTCTACCCCATCGGTTATCGGTTCTAGTAAATACCAGCCCACTGCCACTTCACAACACTTTAACTTACTTTTCTTTGTTATAATGATTACTTTAGTTTTCTGTCGGATTATCTCATTTTCTGATTATATTTTTAAAGAAATTCCGAGCATATCCATCTCTATGTATGTGCCTGGAAGAGGGCCTACATACTGAATAAATTATGTCTATTATAACTATTATTGATTGCTGACCAAGTGTAAATCGGTGCATCGTAAGTGAAGAATGTGGTCATTTCCTTGTGACATTGGTCCATTATCGTGCCAGAGTTTGTGTGATTTGGACAGTATTAGTCTTGCGTTACTAAAACAGAAACTATGTCAAGATGAAATGACACAAAGGTACTTGTTGAGTTTTTTAAGAATAGATCATGATTTTCCATCTTATACCACATTCTTCACTCAGAGTACATCTAATTTGATGTTCCTTAGCGAGCTATGGAGAGAGGTATACTCGGAATTTCTCTAAAGAGTAAATAGGTACTTTATGAAGATCATCATCTATCTATAAATAACGCTAAACATTTAATTTGTACTCCTAAATGTAAGTAAACTTTCAATACAATATAAAAACCTCTCATCATTTATTACTATAAAACTTTTATTAAACGGCGACCAGCTAATATTATTACTAAATTATTACCATTTTATTAAGTAAAACACGATCATATTTAATTATAAACTCCATAATCTTTTATGGTGGCTCGTAAGATGTAGCCCAAATCATAAGGATAGAGCGTTTCTTGATTGGCAAATATAATAAATGACTACCTGATTACAGTAGTGGCATTGTGATTATTTCGACAGCGACCTAGAAGAAAAGTTCGTCTTCTGCATTGACCGACCGGGAATCGACACCAGGACCTCAAAGATGGCGATGTGAAATCAGGCGTGCTCACCTCTTGGTTACAGAAGTCATCAATTATATAATTTATTATTTAATTCAATTACATTTTCTTTTGAATTAAAACACGCTTGCCCAAATCAATTGCATGTCGATTCTGTAAAAGCTTAAATTTGCAACGCGAGCTAACTTCTGCGCAACAGACGCCCGCACTAAAAACTAATGCTCCTTGAGCGTTAAAGTGAAATTCTTTATTATTTTAAAATAAATAAGTAAATATGCATTTCTGTGAATTAAACAGGTTAAACATTACAACAACTTTTTTACATTTGTACCAAACCTATAGAAAGTATGACAAATATGGATCGAATCTCTTCTTAACAAAGACTTTTCTTGCAGAATATAATGATAGATTTAATATGTAGTACCACAAAAAAAAAAACTTGCTTACCTTACCGTCAGGCGGCGCTACCCCGTACAAATGTATGTTTACTTTTCGATCAGTTCATACGTTAAAAAATTTACTAGGCTCTCTGAGCCTGTATGTTACGTGCATTGCATTGCTGAGCCTTGCTCTATGAGCAACTCTTACTAACCACTAAAGCCTACGCTTCTTAGTATAGCTCATGCCACCAAATTACACTCACAAAAAAATCGCTACCGCTTATAGTTCAAACCCCTACTGGAGAGATTACTTCATCTCGGCCTTGCAGCTCTAACGACGAACGAGTTTTGATCCTGATCACGTTTACACCTCAAGCCTTTAGTCAACACCAGTACTTCTAATTAAGGAACTCTAAACCTTTTAATAAAGGTCCACTGTCGAACGATACATTTACCGATTGATAACCGATTCGTTTGGACTATGTTTTGATTTGATTGTAATATCATTTCGAATGTCTTTATAATATTTGCATGGTTCTTTTTAGGGTTCAGCAACTAACAGGAAAAATATGAATCTTTATAAGATATTTTGGTCTGGCTCGTCCGTCTGTCAAGACGTATCAAAAACTAAGGTCTACGGTCAATGGAGATAAAAACATTTATTTTTAGTTTGAGGTGCAGACAAAACTTAATAATTAAAATCTGTTTTTGTCTGAATAAGCAAGAGATCAAATTTAACGCAAGCAAAGCCACTGGCCGAGCTATATACTTTTACAGCCACCGGCGCTTGTACCATAAACTTATTTATTGGAGGCAACTCTATCAAGTTTCGTGAGAAAAAGACTTGAGTCTTCCGAGAATCTTTTTAATGTCAAAATAAAGACGAAATCCTACATTTTATTGAAGGACTATTAGGGTGTATCTTTTTTGCTACTTGTAAATCGTGATAGAGGCATATGTTATAAAACTGTCCGTCTGGAGTGGCGGCGCGTTTGTCGGGTGACGGTAGCGGCCGGTTGAGGGTTCGAGTGTTTTGATAGGACAGTCAGCCGACAATAAGGTGTAGCGGGACTTTGGCAACTACTTGTACATTGACAGGTTAGTTTTTGTGTTTACACTATAGTTTTGATGACATAGCGGTTCTTTGCAGTGCTTATTTTGTGACATGAAAAAAGGGAGAAAGAAAGATTTTTTCATAAAAATATGCACCAGAAAAGATACCCATTGTCATGGTCTCAAAGTATGGAATTTACATACTTATGTTAAGAGGTACCAGACAATTTAACAGGGGCGTCTCCCAGCACATCTAGTATAGATATATAGTATAGTCTAGTAAGTATCAAGCCAATTTAGAAAAAAACTTTTCTCAATTGACCCGAACCAGAAATCGAACCTGCGACCCTTCGCGTTCAAAGTGAATCGCCGCGCCACTTTACCTATAGGCGACATTATTGTGCCAAAACCGGCCACTAACACAGTCGCGGCTGTTAAGGGTGGTTGTGCATGAATTAGAATTAGAAATTAGGGGTTTTAATCCCACAGGAGGCAAATATGTCTGTGGGACGATGAGCAAAAGTACGTAGTTATACATGTCCGTTATCTAGTCACCACAGTTCAACTCTGCTAGTTTGGGGTTAGATAAATTGGTGTGATTATTTAAAGAGTCCAATTGAATCTTAAGAAAAATTCTCCTGTTCAAACACAAACCACTTTTGGTATGAGAAAACATCTAAATAAAAAATTTAAGCAGGGAGTCATGATGGGAATGTTTTTTTAGATTGCGATATTTTTCCAATACAAAAGTTATTGTATCAACCGAAGAATGTGACTTTATCAGCTCCAAAACCATCGAAAATTCACCTCTTATAATTAGACTCTTTTGATAATGACATTTGGTATTGAGTTCAAGCCATATTTCAGGATATATGATAACTATTTATCTCAGAAAAATTTAATTTTGGCCCTCTCTTGATACTAAGTGCACTGTTAGTGATCGAATCGAATCTATTTATATAAAACAAAGTCGGGTTAGTTACATCATTTACAAATCAAAATGGTTTGACCGTTTTTTTATGATCTTTGGTTTTTTGCATGTGTACACCCGAGTGTTATCATTTCTTAAGCACTTTTATTCAGTATTTTTAAACAATGAAATCACTACCGTATTATTATATAAATACCAATTTAGGCATACGCATTATAAATAATTCGGCAAACGTTAACCCGTTCTTCAAATTTTAAACGGAGTCGTAAACCAAAAATCTATTACCAAACATCGACAGAAACATTAAAACCGATCGCGCTTCAGACCTGAGTTTATAACCTTAGGCTTTATATCATGTAATCCTTATGTAACTTAATATACGGTTCAGTTTTAAACGGCAAAGGTTGATAAAGGCGATGAAGGGGCTCTTTTTATTGTACTCCGATAAATCAAAAAGCGGCGAGGATAGAGAGATGCCAAACTAATTGGTTTCAACTTTAGATCATTCCAATAAGGTTTGAAATCAAACGTCAGCAGTTACCAGGACTGTAAACACAGGTTTTTTGGAGTGGACAGTGTCAATCTTACCACAGAGGCACAGAATCGATAAACAGACAAATGTTTTTCTTATTTTTTTACATTCATATGTTTTTGTATTGAAGTCAAAAACAAGACTCATGTTAGATTTGTATATTATGTAACTAGCAGTGTCCACGGTATCGAGCCCATACCCTCTAGAGTAGCAACACGAACCATCTTCCTCCTAAACTAGTTAGTAATTTTTCACTTACATTTAGTATGAAATGACAACTCCTGTCAACTCTAGCCCATACAAAAATACTACAAACACAGATAAAAAAATGGTCAAAGGATTATTTAAATCGATTGTATACGAATAAATATTTACCTACTATTACAAACTTTGGCTCTTTAATTTTTAAATAAATTAAAATGTATGTTTGCCTTAAAAGTGTTTCTAAACCATTAATCTGATTGTGAAACTCTGCTAGGAAGCTCGATATGGTGTTTTTATTAAATTGAAGACCACGCGAACGAAGTCGCGGGCAACTCAGCTAGTAATATACAGGGTTACATTGCAAAGGGGTGCTAAATCTTTAGAAGTGGCTCAGAATCAGTAACTCAATCGAACTATGCAAAGAACAAAAAAAAATTCACATTTAATAATTCCTATTCACTGTTAAAAATCGTACCTAAGCGTGGATAACTTATTCATTCATGAAAAAATTGCACCATATTATGTGCACTGCGTAAGGTCCTTGTTGGCTCACCGTACCTACGCCTGTGATGAATGACCGCGCGGTTTTCGTAGTCTCTATTTTGACTATATTTTCGGATATTTTAGAGTATATTTTTCCGTAACACACGATTATTAAAAATAATAACGATTAGGACGCTTCTTTATATTGTTCCCTAGATCTTACGTTGTTAATTTGGCACCCCTTTGCAATGTAACCCTGTTACTTTTGAGTTTTACTGAAGTTACTTAAGTAATCTGTCAAACTCAAATCCCCCATAAAATTTCCATTGTGTCTTGGTTCGTTGCAAAATTAATGGTCTGGTTCTCCATTGGACGCGATTAGTTTTATGTCAAATATTAACTGGAGAATAAATGGAATTGTTGAAACACAAACTTACCTTGGAACGTGGATACTCGGCTCGATAAACTTCCAGACACTGGATGGTAATTACGACGACATAATTAGTATCCCGACAACTCGAATAGCATAGAGGCGCGTTGATTCGCCTTTAATCCAATGTTCTGGTTCGATTCTCGGCTCAATAGAAGAAACTTTTTTAATAAATTGGCTTTTGTCCAAATTTGCTGGGAGATGTTCCTGACACAAGACAACTCGTAACACAATTACTTATTTAAATAAAAATACTTGACATTATCTTTATATGTATGGCGCTTAATTAAATTTATATTTATCAAAACGGGTTTAGAACCAGCCAAAACGAAGCCACTTTAACAATAAAACTGTGCCTAAACAATGAAATATACTTTTGGGTCTTCTTTATTAAATCGAGCAGCATGTTATTTCTTGTTTAATTACCCTCTTCTTTGTCGTATCCTCCTGTTTGAGGGTCATGGCCTCCTCAGACAGCACGATTAACTAGTGCTCTCCAGGCCGTTCTGGGCTCTGTTAACCGACCTCTTGTATATTGGTGTTGGTGATCTCTTTTACCATTTCCATCCATTGAGATGGCGACTTGCCTTTACTCTTTATGCTTTTCAACTGCCCGACGACCAGAAAATTTTAAAATTGTCTAATTCCCGAGCAGCTACATGTTGAAGTACTTAAGGACACTCTGCATACAGATAAAAGATAGACGCGTCTTAATGTCAAGTTCTACTAAGGTATGCCTACCATCTTTTGCCAGCCCCACACCACGAAAGCAGCAATCCTAGAGTGGACGTCGGCCTTAAGTGACCAAGTTTCTAAAGCATACAAGAATATGGAGAAGACAAGCACATGCATAAGTCGCACTTTCTTATTATTTCTAGTGATCCTTCTGTTTCTCTAAATCGTCTCCGGATACCGAACAGCAGTGTTTGCTTTAAAGTGATTCATCGTCACCATTTCAGCTGTAGGACGTCCACTGCTGGAGTCTGCATCGTTTAGTGTTAAGCTTTACATGTTCAGTATTTGAACTTATTCAATATTCACCATATTTCATTGACATTTTAAAAAACACCAATGACATTTAATTAAGTCCTTATAAACTTTATCGTAATGTAATTATTGATTGACAATGGCAAAATAGGCTCTTAATTAGTTAAATTACCAATCAACCATTTTTTTTACGTCAAAGCAAATTCATTTATGAATAAAATCAATTTATTTCTGTAAATAGGCCTAAATTAAGTACTTTTGCACGTCCCATTTTTTTTTACCCTACCACTGCTTTGGGACAATATTATGGGCTAGTGCCGAGAAGAAGCAGCGCAAAAAAAACACTCACTGTTGTCAATATCTTTTAAATAGTTTGTTTACAAGAAAGTAATATGTACCTGTGCTAGCAGACCAGTATTTAATTTCAGAATTTTTTGACATTTAAATAGTCATTAATTGTATAATAACCCTTTTTTATTATAATAATCTGAATATGCGATCTAAACTTAAACATGGGTAGTACAACAATAGACTGTGGTAATTTGTTAAAAAAGCGAATACATTTCCCCATGAACGAATTACTCACTTTATGCAGTCTGAAATTTGGAACAGCAAGTTTATCTCGGAGCAAGATTATGGTTTTAAAAAACTATAGCTAACCTAACTTAACCTTATAAAAGCCATATTAATATCCGGTAAAACGATTTATCCTTACTCCATCACCGTCTAACGACTTAAAATCGAATTGCAAAACAAAAAGGTGTGTTTCATTTAGCGCCAACAGATCGTACATCAGAATCTAAACACACACGGTCCAGGGTTCGATTCCAATAGTTATGCAAATAGCACCGGGAATGTAATGAGTGGTCGGCAGTTATTTAGAACCACCTCGTAACTCAAACGATGCTTCGAAATTGCTTGGAACAAGGATATCGATGGAGTCGCTATTATGGGTTTACTGGTTTTGAGATACTGGTAGTAAGGTAAGAATATACTTAAAGATTGAAAGTTATAAGTTACTCTACTACAAAAAATATTGATAATTGTAAATTACGACCACTTGGTCCTCCACTTGGTGATCTCATAAGTGATTATTCGAAATACGATGATAGGTATTCTTATTCGTTAACATAAAAGTTTTTAAAAACGTCACTGAGTCGAAGCGAACGAATCGCTGAGAAACGTATAGACAAATCTGGGAAAATATTGCTCAAACCTGGGCCTTCAGGGATGAAAACCAAATCTCATGTAAGTTCGGCAACATCTCACCTACGAATTTTAGAGGACCACGCAGAACGAGTGATAGCTGACCAAAAAAAGGCAGCGAAAAATGAGAATGGCCGAAATTACGAGATGAGAAATAGAAGCAGAAGAAGCTTTAGGTCAGGCACGACTGTAAGATGACTTGGCAAGACTTCATAGCCAAAGCTCAACTCGATCACAAAATTCTAATGAGCTTAGGGTAGAAAATTCTCTTTTCTTCAATTTTCCGACCCATGTACATGTTGAGGATAATTGTCAATGTGTATTCTATTGCTAAAGCTTTGACTGTTTTACATAACAACAATGATACATTGTTAAACAGGCCTTCTAACCCCTTATTACTAACCAACCTTATTAGTTTGCGGTTTAAAAAAAGATCGTCACAGGACGTCCACTGCTGAACATAGGCCTCCCCCAATTTTCAGATTGGCCGGTTGGAAGCGGTCTGGATCCAGCGGCCTCCTGCAACCTTTACCAGGTCGTCCGTCCACCTTGTGGGTGGACGTTCTACGCTGCGCTTGCCGGTAACTGGCCTCCATCCGAAAAAAATCTGCTCAATCGACCGTCAATTCTGCGTACTATGTGCCCTGCCCACTATGCTCAGTGTTTCATTGCGAGATCGAATCAGAAAGGAGGAGATATGTAAACGAACGAAAGTCGCTGATATAGCCCAAATTGGAAAACTGAAGTGGCAGGAGTACCTTGCCCGACTGCAAAGGTCTCTTCGAGGCAAGGCATAGCAGGCGGTTGCTGCTTGGTTGATGGCAACTACTGCATTTCAAGAAAATTCTGGAGATGAGGTTTGGGCGACCTGATTTAGTGTTAGTTAGATTTATATCTGAAGAGTATGCCTAAGTGACTGGTCTGAGATCTGAAGTAATACCTACTGCTAGCGACTAAGGTACGTTATTATACAGCTATCGTACAGACAAGGAAAAATATAGGCTACTTAAACTTAAGTCCAGAGTTTAAAATTGTAAATAAATTAACTGAGAAAATTTATTTGGACGCTAGCAAAATTTTTGTAAGCATTCTGATAAGCATCTGATTTTGATTGCTTAGTACTTAAATATCTTTTTTACATATTTTTTTAAGTAAGTTCGTTTTAAGAAAATCATAAAATGGTCTGTGATGGTAGTATCGTACTACAATGGCCGTAGTTCTCCTACTAACTAGGTAAAGAATAAAATGTTGAAGATAATTTTCCCTCTTGGCAGGAGTTAGTGAGTTAGATAATTAATTCTATTGTAACGTTCTTGACTATGCTCATCCTTTTTAAGTAGGTATTAAATTTATGCTTACGTCGCCCGTTATAATTACAGTTAGATTTAGTAATAGTACGAAATTATTAGCTTGCAATATTGACGGTGATCGATAAATACCAATAAAATGTGAGTGTACGAGTATATATAAGTATTATAGTTATTTGTAAGCAAGACGTGTGAGCTATAGCAACTTCTGTGACAGCAGTTTTGTGTTTACGAGTACATTAGGTCCTTGCATATGAAATTGCCGATACTCAATACTGGCGACTTTAACATCAAATATCTTGCGTTTGATTAGAAATTTCAAATTCAAATTTATTTCGAAATAGACCCAGAAAAATGTTGTTTTAAAATTTGTATAATTTTTTTTTGAGTTTAACATTGCTATAACAACAACTATGGACAAATTAAAAATTTGCGGTATTTACGCATACGAGTTCCACCGTGGCACCAGTGCTGCAGAAACGACTCGAAGAATTAACGACGTATACGGACCAAGCACCACTAACGAACGAACGGTGCGTTTTTGGTTTCAACGTTTCCGTTCTGGAAATTTCGATTTACACTATGAGCCTCGTGGACAACCTGATACTCAAGTGATTATCGAAGAATTGAAGGTGATAGTGGAAGCGAATCCATCTCAAACCACAAAGTCAAAGCACGAATTGACTGAACCAAACCAACAAACACGCGTCGCTTGCTGCGTTTCTTTGCTCAATCGTCACAATAATGAGGGGATTTTGAAACATATCGTGACTTGTGATGAGAAATGCATCTTGCAATGGATACAATCAGAAGCGAACATCACAATGGCTTAACCCTGGAGAAAACACCTTGCCCTAAGCGAAAACTGGCCAAAAAGAAGATTCTGGTTAGTGTTGGGTGGACTTGTGCTGGTGATATCCACACAAGAAGCTGTCTTGAGATCATTCCAGAGGTTGACTGCAGACTGTATTGCCAATAATTGCAAACAATAATGGAAAAGCTCGCCATTAAACAACCGAGACTGGTGAACTGCTCTAGCTAACTGCTCCTTCAGGATAACGCTAGACCACACACTGCACATCAAACGGTCGCCAAGTTAAAGGTAAGTTGTCTAAGTTGTCCAGTAAACCGTGTATTGCTTTATTTGCGGAATATTTTTGTCGGATTCTGGCCTACATTCGGTCAAAATACTGCGCACAGTTATTAGCTCTCTAAAGTTTTCAATTTGTATTTTAAATGCCAGGGCTATTTATGTGTCATCTATATCATTAAGGTTTTTAAGAGATCTACTCAATTTTTGGTTTGAAGATATTATTTGAGTTTCTTTATATTTGTGGGTGATATACTTGGCAGTTAATTTAATAATAGTTTGCGTGGCGTATGTGTGATTATATGAAGGTATGTGTCTGTAATTGTGTAGTTTTTAATATATGTTTACGTTGTATGTTAGTTTATCGTTGTAGCTTTTTGTCATTAAAACGACAACCAAAGTAAAGAAACAACAAAGAAACAAAATAGAGAAACACAGCAACTAGTCATGCGAATGTCAAATTATGAACCTGGAACTCGTTCCTTACTAGGATAATCGGTGTGTTTTTAGTATTTTCTAACATACACTCGGCCATCGGCAGTCCAACAAAAATTGTAGCCTTTTTTTACAAGAATTCTAGTAATTCTAGTAAGTAAGAAGAGAAGTATTAAGCCGACTCCTTTAAAATAACCTTGTTAATATTATAGTTTTTTAATAATTTTGAATAATTATTATTTGGCTGTTCTGTTATATCTAAAATTTGATTTAAAATAAGTGTCGACATTAATTTAAATATACAAAAATTTGTGTTTTAAAACCTTGGTAATTAAGATGACTTAAAACAGTATTAGTTCGTAAATATAAATTAAATTATCTTGTTTAACGTCTTCGTTCAATAAAATATTAAAAGAACACTTATTATGTAGTTTTTTAAAAATTAATTTAAACGGACATTGTTTACACAAAATTACTAACAGTACCTACAAGCGAAATAATTTCTAAAATATTTAGGTAGCACATCCAGAACATCTGTTGTGTAACTTGCGTGTCAATCAAACATGTTGATTGATACGTCTAAAACTGTCTGTTCTAGTGCTTTGCGCTCCAAACTGCGCATGCTGCCAAATATTTGTGTGTTAGGCACAAGTATTTGTGCCTACTTCATAGATACTTATTTAGTATGTTTATCATTATCTAGTTACCAGCGTACAAGTTTTGCTTAGTTTGGGGCTAGATATTTAGTGTGTGTCATTGTTGGAGCAATTTATTAATTAAATTTATTATCCTTTCACAAGCGATTGACATTAGAATAATGATATTGTAAAATATATTTCGAAACTAAACCTTTTGGACAAATGTAATTTTGGCACTCTTTATAACAAAGAGGTATACAATTATTTTATCATATTTCCAATTTATTAATTTATATTCTATGTGTCGACAATGACATGACAATGACATGACAATGACATTTATAATAAAACAATAAGAGAAAATAAGGGAAGTAATAATGGTTTGGATTTAAAGCGTACAACAAAATAACTTGCTTCTGTCGACTCCACGCCACTCTTGTGAGCTCATCTCACACCTCGCCCGGACTCGAAATTAATAACATGTTTATTTTTAATTTCGTTCTGTTCTTGCACTTATTATTATTTAAACTGAAATTCGAGACATTATTTATGACTATTTATATAACATATGTTGATCATATTTCAATGTTTCCATACTATTAACACTTTATTCAACAGTTAATATCTTTTTGGTCACTCAGTGTTTTGTTTCGGTGTATTTATGAATGCAATCGTACAAGCTTGGTGAAATATTATTTTGCATGTTAACAATACCCTGATAACTTTTGTTTGAAGATGTATTATTCGAATGTAAGTGTGATATTTTTGTTTTCATGACTCTTGTCGTCAATTAGAAAAACCGGCCGAGTGCAAATCGGTCTCGCGCAATGAGACTTTTGTAACACCTGTCGCCTGTCCTAACTTTTAACCTTCCTCTTCCCCCTCCTATGGACAAGCACTCAGCCAGTTTTTTGCCTACTTTTTTTTACATTTTGCTCCAATTTTATCGTCGGCTAGTGAGCCCGCGAGTTAGTAACGCTGTTAAATTTTATTGTTCGTTCGTTTGATTGCTTTAATGGTGCCTTTGATTTATTAGAGGTTGACCGGCAACTGTATTATACAGGTTGGTTGGTTACCGCCTTACCAGACCCGCTTCTGCATAGTATATATTTTATATAGGGTGTCTCGAAAATTCTGTCAAGTGTAAGTATAGAGTTGCCCCTCTAGGTGTACCAGAATTGCCTCCATTTGCTATTTTGTAGTTTCCATTTTTTTAAGCCTTGCCTCACTAAGGTGACGTTATTGGTCATATTTTTTAAATATTAAGGGGCTTTTTCACCACGTATTGCTGATAAGTTTCAGATAACCTGCCTGACACTTTTTTGACAGCTAATGTATGGGTTATCTGTCAAAACAAGTGCCAGATAGGTTATCCGGAACATATCGGCAAGTTTTGAAAGTGGCCTTTAAAATGCAAACCCCCCTAGCATGACCACCAAAACACGATATGATATAACGATATAGGTATCGAACACCAACTGTAAAAAATATAAAAGGTTTAGCCGCCATGTTGGTTAAATAGCCATACCGGGGACGTCACATTTTGTTATTATGATTTCTGTTGGTGTCGATAAATCGCTATATCATATCGTTTTTGGTGGTCATGATAGGGTGGCAGGCCTTTTTTTTAAATGGACGAATGGTATTACCATACGACTGGTATGTTTAAATAAAAAAAATATCATTTTCTTGACTAAAACCAGAATATGATAATATACGTATAATGTTTGATTCAGAGGCCCAATTTCTGTAATTTGACAATCGCAACCGGTGTCAATCGGCTTCCAGTAACATTACGATCACAAACTCAAGATATAACATAAAATAAAACTTTTTTAAGCAACAACAAAAAAGAAGTAGCGTACCATATAAATTAGGAAATATTGTTCCGATTATAATCAATTTGTTCTAGAAGTCTTAGAGATAAAAGTTATATTGTGGTTTTATTATAGTGTAAATCTGTAATAACTACCATGTGAGCATGTTTTTGTTTTTTTTTGTTTTATGAGTCCTTAAATTGGCCTATCATTACATGTTTTTTTTCATTGGCTATACACAGAATAATAATTGAAAGGCATTAGGTATGTTCTCATAGGTTTCTTGTTAGCTGGACTAAATATTTCAAAAAACCGAACAATTGCGTTTAAACTTAAGTAAATAGGGTTCCGTACTTAGTAAATATTGATAAGATTACTATCTATAGTTATTTTATAACTGTAACAAGTCAAATTTTTACATTGAAGATATTTAATAAAATTAAGGGTACTCTACAATCAATAATATTTTTTTCATTTTGTCTGTCTGTCTGTATCGCATCACGCTGAAACTGCTGAATGAATTCAAATAAAACTTGGCATGATTTGAGTTTATACTACACAGTAGGACATAAGATATTCATCCCGAAAATTAGCACAGTTCCCTTAGGAGAGGAGGTGAAAGTCAAAATGTATACTTAGTTGTAAATCATTAACGCGTAAGTAGTTCAATTACATTCGTCCGTTTTGTTAGAAATAAAGCACTTGAGAGATTGTCTCGTAAATATTTCAAGGTCAGCGATTTTGTAGTTCAGAAATTACATACACTACAATCCTTAGAATAATGTCCAAATACTTGCATCACGGAATATACAGGAACCTTCAAACAGCGTGCGCACTTCTTCGTACTTCTTACGGGTTAAAATAGATCGTCCAAGTCAAAAGGAAAAGGAGTCAGGAAATACGAACAAATCTATAATCGCGATAACAAAATTGCCGTTACATATAGAGATTCATTGACGTGCGGCAAAAGTATAGAAAATCAGATTTTTTTATGGTTGACTTTCTTTTGTGGTAGCACTTTTTTTTTTAACTCTATCGATATTTTGTTGCAGTCTTACTTAATATTGATGGTTTTTACTCATGGCCATTAACGAAAAAAACATTCAACTATTTAGTGTGCTTGGGGACTTATCAGGAAAAACAGCTAGAGACTATGGAACTAACTGTGAGGCAACGAGGCAAGACGCTTAGTAGGGGAAAATCTCGACACCCCATAACTTCGTTGTGGATAAAACTAGAAGCTTGAATTTAACTATTTAGAGTTTTAAATAATGGACCTGGCAATAAGACTTTGACATTGACTAAACAATCTTATTTAATATAATATGTATTACTAAGTAAGATACATTGTGTTTTCATGCGTTGGTCAAGTCAACATTTATTTAAAAAATTAAAGATTTTTAATATTGATATGGTCACTATAAGATGTTGTTAGGTTACCTCATAACGTAATTACATAAGGCAGAAGGCCCCTTAAGTAGGGACTGAATAAATTAACCGACTTGGTATTACAAGGATCTCGGAACTTTTTACGGTAGAAGAACTAAGTTGCGAGACTTTTTTTACAAGTTATGCTTTTGATGGCATTTGCTTTTCTAAGATAAAACTTTCAATCTGTACTGGAACACCGCTTTAATCACTTTGTTTTAACATTTTTGTGACTGCAAACCGCGAAGGAACTCTCTCCTTAATTACTATCTTCTGATTTAGATACAGCCTGAGAGTTTTCAAATCTAAAGTAAAAATCGTTTCTTGATAAGAGTGTTTCACCACTGACCACAACGTCGCTTAATATGAGACATACCAAACATCCTGCAGTCCACATAAACGAATGCGCGGGCACAGCTAGTATTAATTTAAGACCATATACATACTTCAGGATTTCCGGTTTCGGACATTAGGAAAGGATAATTATTAATTTCATTTGATCATCATGCCAGCATATTGCAGTCTACTGCTGGACGTAAGCTTTCCCCAAAGATTGCCACAGAGTACGATCTCTCACTTTTTTTATCCAGTCACTGCCAGCCACCGTCCTAGACTACGTTTTGCCAAGGCGGAGTTTCCACTCGAGAACCCGTTTGCTCCACCTTCATCGGTTCTGCGAGAGATGTAGCTGGCCCATTGCAATTTTAGCTTGCTATATTTTAGGATTATGGCTATTTATTTTGGATTTTATACCAAAATGAAATTTCAAGCATCGACCTTTCCACAGCTCGCTGAGTGACGTGAAGTCGTTGGGGCAGCTTTACTCTCATGTTCAAAGTTTGGGCTCCGTAAATCATCGCTGGTAGGATGCATTGGTAAAATACCTTGCTCTTCAGATATTGTGGCAGTCGCGACGACTTTCCCAATGCAGCCTAGACAAGCTGGAGCGCTCTAAGTAGTCTTTACCAAACTGCAGCACTTGTCCGAGGTAGACATACTCCTTGACAACTTCGAGCGCCACGCTTTTGACAACAACCTTCGACAGCAACCATAAAAGACTGGCAAAGGTGACTGATTCTGATGCGCTGTTTCTTCTCATCGCCAGGCGATATTACATTGCTCTGATCCAATGGTAAGTAGCCAAAGCACTTATGTTACAAAAAATATCAGAAACAACGACAGTAAAACAATACCCAAACCCGAAACAATAAAGAAAAAATATTTTTCTACATTGAACGACCGGGAACACCGAGTTCGGTATGCTCGCCTCTCGGCTATGGAGGTCATCACAATTAATAAATGACTATATTGGTTCTATTTTTCTTTCGAACGTTCGAATCCCTATTAGGTATGCTATTAAAGCAACGTACAAGGAAAGCAGATTTCAGTAATTAATAGCTGAAAAGTTTAATTGGCTGACTTCTAGGTTTTAGCGAGATAGTTAGAACCACTGTTTCCGTAGTAAGCAAATTTATGTCAGGGTTCCGCTAAATTCATTAGCTATAGCTATTAATTTGGTTGAACTTTTAATTTTTCCTAAGAAATTAGAAAAAATAACGGGTACACTATATACATAAATACGATAAAGTTTATTCCGAATATTATTATCAAAAGTTTCAAAATACCAAAAATTTCCAAATGGTTCAAAACTCTGAAAATGAACCTAAATTCATCTTTTTCATAATTCAAATTTCGAAACTCCGAACTTAAAATCGCAGCCACTCATGCTTACTTCCTCAGCTTCGACATGTCGGTCGCCTCCACGGACCAGCTTCAGCCACTACAATTCGTACGGGTGGAAGCTGCTCTTTTTTCGTGCCTCTGGCTTTTGAATTACCTACACTCTATGAGGCAGATAAGTACCATGGTCGACGAGTCGTGTTAGTACCTCATCTCAGCCTGAATGAGAATGAGATGTTAATTATCTATTTAGTTAATACGTTTTTTATCATTTAGTTTAGGTACTGTTTAGTACCGTTTTTTTAGTTTATATTTATATTTTATTATTAAAGGTTTATTCTGTTGGCCGACGTGGTCTATATAGGCCGTGGCTCAAGCCGAGTGATGTTCTTTTATCCTGGACATCACCAGGCATAACAGCTTGATTTATTATTTCAAATACTTGTTTTTTATTATTTTATTTTTTTAAATTTCATTTAATGTTTTTTGATGTCTAACGTTTAATAAAAGTTTTTCTTCTTTCTTCTTCTTCAATGGAGGGGAGCGGAGCTCAGCTGTTAAAATAAAGGAACTCTTGGTGACTATTTTATTGATTGCCTCTCAACTCAGTTCAGCTAATAGCACGCTAATATCACAGCTCCGCCTTATTGAAATCTCACCCTTACGGTTTTGCTGCGATCATGAGAAAACGGAACATCTTCGTGATTGGGATAGCACCCAGAACTAGGATAAGATTAAAACTGCTGTAACTATAATTTTAAGGGTAATTGTTACTAATACTACGGGGCATAGGCCTAAAAAAAGATTGGAATTTTAATTATACGATTACTTTACATAACTTTTTATGTTAACCCAAATGCAAAGAGAAATGCTAAAGGCATCTGTTTGTTCCAATCTTAAACCTTTTATGCCGCCACCAAATCAAGTTTTCGAAATCTTATGGCCGTGGAGAAATACTGCACGGTGAAACGCGTATTTAAACCTCGTGTTTAATAGCACTTAAGCAAAAACACACTTTCAAACGTAATAGAGTATTTTACTACCAACCCGGGGATTGGCGAAATTAGAAATTATCTTTTAAATCGTCTGCAAATAAAGTCTGGACATCACACCGAAGCGTAACAAGCATTGTCATCAGCCATTTGACTTTTTAGAAGTTGCAGTTGAACCTGCGCAACTCTTAAAATCTTAAATTAATCTAGATAAAACCTTAATGATTCACGACTCGATAGACGTAGTAGCGTGGAGATTCACCTTAAATCAAAAGGGTTCTGGGTTGGAATCTGGGTTCGGGTCAATTCAGAAAACGAACTACTAAATTAAATCTTATCTAAACTTCACGGTTTGATTTTTAACATAAATCAGTCTGTATTACCTTTCTCTTTTCCTATGAGCAGTTTTCCTCTGCCTAAAGGTTGTCTGGAAGACAACGCTTTTAGAGGTAAGACAGCAGTCGATTGTTACCCTTTAGAAGGAAGTTAAGTTATAAATTAGGACCATATATTGTTATGCTTTGGTGTGACATCCATCTAAAAATAAATACACGCATTCAAAATACGTTCAATGATTTACGAGACACGTTTAGTGTTCTGTCGATTGTCTAATTATGTGCGCCTGCGCCAAATAAACCGAGATTCCATTTAGTATCAGGAAACTATGACTTTTAATTATCGCAACCGTGTTTTATGACTGTGGCTGTCTGGAACAGGTTGCCAACCAGTGTCTGGAAAAATGAGTTTAACATTATTGAGGGGAATCCGTACCATTTATACATAGCCGATAAATATCAAGCAATAAAGGCCGCACCATTACATCGCCAAATATCAAGTTAAGGTAGTGGTTTATTTGAGTTTAATAAATAATAATAATAATAAAACTTATCAGTCATTCTCTGCCAGTCGACTATTAGACTAAATAGAATGGTTTTGTAAGCGGCACGACAAGTGAGATTTAAAAGTCTTAAAAAATACTACTTAGATATTATTTACCACCATTTTCAACCATAGGACGTCCACAGTTGAACATAGGCCTCCCCTAATGAGGGAATGCCAATACTTGCCACGCTTGGCAGACGGGTTGGCGAGCGCCATAGCGAGTTCTGGAACAAGGTATATTTTTGTATTTTTGCCTAAGAGGAAGTTTTAGTCAATGTCTGGAAATGAGACTGTGGATGAGTTTTTACATGAAATAAAATATTAAAATAATTATTACGTCTAAAGCGGTTAACGATAAAGCTAAGCAGATTTTGTGCGATGGCGGCTAGAAAACAGATAAAATAAATAAATAATTAATTTGATACCCTTGTAAGTCATGGTAAAAATGCTAATCACACAGTTGCCTCTTGTGGAGTTCGCGACCACTTGGTTTACCTATAGTTTGGAGCGCGAACCACTCGACCACCAAGACAGTCATCAAAATGTAGTGTATATTTTCAGTGTATTCTAGAAGTATGTATTAGTAAACGTAGGGTTATTAGTGATCTGCCAAGTCAGATTCATGTTTCAAGTGGGTACTAGGTTCTTGAGTGGCATACACGTAATGGAGGACGCATCGTGGGAAGGCCTTCTACCCGGTGGACTCACGACCTAGTCAAGGTTGCAGGCAGTAACTGGATGCTATGAATATCAAAAATAAAAAGTTCGATTTACGGAATTTCTGGAAACATTATTTTTTTCTCAATTGCCTCCGATCTAAAGTATCTGAGTTGTTTAATAGAACAATAAAGTAAAATGAAATAAAATAAAAAAAATTTTTAGATACTGTTATTATGTCCACAGTTGTTCATTTTGTCCGTTTTTACCAGAAGTGTCCACCTTAAGTAATAACGCTGTTTAAAGCTTAAACAACAGAATGAAAAGCAGTGGACAGATATTCAAAAAATCTAATAGATACTTTTAGAGGTCGAGGTTTCCAGTTTTTTAATAACTGGTCTGATTTAGACAAAAGGCGGCGCTAAGTAGCGCTGCACCCTCTTAAAGATTACTGTCTTTATAATTTCTAAAACTTAACAGACATTTTTCATACTGGCAATATAAAAAAACCGGCCAAGTGCGAGTCGGACTCGCGCACCGAGGGTTCCGTACAAACCTGTAGGTACCGTTATGAGTAAAAGTTCACCCATCACGACAATCGAGTCATAGTTATTGTAACGGACGACTCAGCAAGGAGACGAGGGCGGAGCATCGCGGCGCGAGACGAAGACGCCGCTATAAGAGGGAAGGAGACGGCACACTGGTGCCGTGTGCAAATCGGCGCGCGCTGATTAGCCGACAGAGTATCGGGCAATAGTCACTAGCGTAGGGATGATTTTGTCAATATAAATAGGCATAAGTCTGAAATAAATATAGTATAGTATGAGTATAATATAGTTGTTTTTGTTTTGATCAACAAAGTCGGAGTTTGAAGAAACCATTACAGTCCACAACAAAGTCTGGTCCTTCGAGCCGGATGGAAGAAAACCGCCAGTACCCTAGTGAAATGGTACGAACCAGGAGCCAGGAGCGGGCAATGGAGGGCACGGAAGAACCGCTATCCATTGCCAAGGCGCGAGTATTTCACTCGCCACCGAGATCTCCGTCCGCGGCCTCAAGATCGCGACCGGTGACGTCACAAGGGGAAGGAAGTCGTACTTACGAACCAACAGCACTTCCCGCACCCCTCGTACCGACCGCCGCACGCCCAGCGACTACGGCCGAACGGCGCCGTGAGCCATCGCCGACGCGCTCGCATACGTCACGACGATCAACGGGTAGCACCGAGGCGCGAATACGCACCGCGCAGCTAGCAGCGGAAGAACAGTTAGCGGAAATAAGGAAGAGGGAGTTCCAGTTAGAAGCCGAGCTAGTCAAGAAACGATTAGCAGCCACTGTAGAAACAATTCGGGAAGAGGAAGCCGCCAGTATCGGGGACCCGGATGAACGCATCAACAGTTGGCTACAACAGAGCATCGTAGCGCCAGGGATCGTCGAAGCGACTACCACTCTGGGGCACACAACGTCCGAGCCGAAAGAAAGCACGCTGCCTGCGCGCGAACCGCGCACCCCGAGAGCCGACCGGGGGGAGCAGCCGCCTCACGGAGGTGTACGCTTTGAAGACGCACGCCGTCAAGCTCGCTCATCAACACCGACCAGGAATCGAAGCAGGGGCATCGAGCAATTAGCGGAGGCAATCGAGAAGATGGCAAGAAACCGACCGGTGCCGCGGCAGGTGACCGACTTACCTAACTTCTCCGGTGCTTTCAACGAGTGGATGCCATTCGCCGCAGCATTCAAAGAATCAACTACGGTCTACAACTTCAGCGACATCGAGAACATGGCGCGCCTACGAAATTGCCTGAAAGGCGAAGCAAAGGAAGCTGTCACCGAGCTCCTGTACACCGGTGGCAGCCCCGATCAAATCATGCAAACACTAGAGCAGTGTTTTGGCCGACCCGAATATATCATCGACAAAGTGATAGAGGACATTAAGAAGCTACCACGACTGGGCAACACAGCGAGAGAGCTTAACACGTTCGCCGTACGACTTCAGAACATAGTCTGCGCTCTCAAGAATATAGATCGTCGTGGTTACCTGGAGTTTCCAATGCTGATAAGGGATATCGTGGATAAACTTACGCCAAACTTAAGATCAAGATGGTGCGACTACGCGTATGAACATGAACATGCTATGTCTCCGGAAATCGTCCTGCTATCGCGCTTCTTAATGCGCGAAGCGGACATGGCGCTGCGATACACATACACGACGTCAGCAACCGTGACTGGGAACCAGAAACAAGCTCCAGCAGCGAAGACCTATACACGAAAGAAACAAGTGGAGGTGTACGCAACAACTGCCGCCGCGACGAACGAACAATACAAGTGCTATAGCTGCGAAGGAAATCATACACTAACTAAATGTGACACATTCGCAAAATTGACATCAGATTCACGGTGGGAAATAGCAAAAAAAGCAGGCCTTTGCTTCAAATGCATCGCTAGCCGGCACAGACGAACGAACTGCCGAGCAAAGCCATGCGGAGTGAACGGATGCCGCCGACCACACCACGAACTCTTACACACCGAACCCGCGTCATCGCCACCTCTGAGTTCACCACTTGAGCCACTGCAAGTCACTAACGAAACTGTGATGTCCGTCGCCGCCACTGAAGATCAACAAGGAGCTTCGGTACTACTGAAGGTGGTGCCTGTTAGTTTAACGGGACCCAAGGGAAGCATTAACACTCATGCTCTCCTTGATGAGGGTTCTACCATCTCTTTGATCGAAGAAGACCTGGCGTTGTATCTGGGAGCGGAGGGACCGACACGACCACTACACATCAAAGGAGTAGCCGCCAGTCAACGCCAAGAAAAAAGCAAGTCAGTCAACCTCGAGATCCGAGGCAAGAAACAAGAAGATTGTCATCAAATTAGACTGCGCACTATCCCGCAGCTGGTGCTACATACACAAACAATATCCACTCAGCTGCTTAACTACGAGCACCTGCGTAGCCTGAATCCGGACGACGTGTGCTACGAGAAGTCGAAGCCGCGACTGCTTATCGGTGCTGACAATTGGCACCTAATAGTATCACGACAACTCAGAATGGGAAAGAAGAAACAACCAGCCGCCTCGCTGACCACGTTGGGGTGGGCGATCCACGGAACGGTACCGCGCACTATCCACAGACGAGATACAGAGTCTGTCCTGCACCTATTCATGCCTGAACGCGGCGTGGATGAGAACGACGTGCCTGACAGCCGTCTGGACACAATGATGGAGGAACACTTTAAAATTGACTCATTAGGCGTGTCTATTTGCACTAAGATAACGAAAGAAGATCAACGTGCCATCGAGAACTTCGAAGCTACGGCCAAACGGACCGACGGCCGATTCGAAGTCGGACTACCATGGCGCAATGATGACCTGGAGACGCCACCGAGTTACAACGCCGCCTATAGAAGACTTATTGGACTAGAGCGCAGGTTCGCCAGAGATCCAGACTTCGCAGCACAATATAAGAAGGAAATCGAAGCCCTGAAAGAGAAAGGTTACGCGGAAGCCTGCGATGGGACAGAAGAACGGAACCCAAGAAAATGGTATCTGCCGCATTTCCCGGTTTTTAACCCTAATAAACCGGGAAAGCTCCGCCTAGTCTTCGATGCCGCTGCAAAGTCACACGGAGTCTGCTTGAATGACTTCCTACTGGAAGGACCGGACCTTCTTCGACCGCTGCCAGGTATCCTGTTCCGATTCAGAGAGAAGCCAATAGCAGTGAAGGCGGATATTCAAGAGATGTTCCTCAGAATTAAGATCAGATCAGACGACCAACCGGCCCAGATGTTTCTTTGGCGAGAAGATCCAAATAAACCGCTGCAGGTCTTAAAGATGACGTCAATGATCTTTGGAGCCTCCAGTTCCCCATTCTTGGCTCACAGTGTGCGCAACCGGAACGCTGAAGACTTTGTGCATACCCACCCGGCAGCCTACGAATCCATAACACGTAGCCACTACATGGATGACCTGGTAGAGAGCTACGAGGATATCTCAACTGCAAAGAAAACGATCCAGGAGGTGACTTTCGTCCACAAGCAAGCTGGTTTCAACCTACGACAGTGGAACTGCAACGAACAAGAAGTATTGGCGGAGGTCCCATATGAGCTAAGAGCCAAAGCGACCACACATCTAGCAACGCCATCAGACAAGGCGCTTGGACTGCTGTGGGACGCTGAAAGAGACGAGCTAGCTTTCAACACGAATCTTGCTAAGGTACCGAAGCAAGTAGTAAAGAATAACAGAACGCCAACTAAGAGAGAAGCCCTCAGCGCCGTGATGTCCGTATACGATCCTCTCGGACTACTGAGCCACTTCACGATCAGAGCGAAGATACTTTTGCAAAATCTGTGGCGAAATAAGATTGGATGGGACGAACCGCTGCCCGCCGCTGAAGCAGAAGACTTTCGAAAATGGCTCTCAGAATTAACAAACAGCATAGCCGAGATACGTCTGCCCCGTTGTTACGAACTCGGCAGCCATGAACGAAGAGACTTGCACGTTTTCTGTGACGCCAGTGAACAAGCCTACTCGACTGCCGTGTATTGGAGATTCACGAAAGCAGATAACACGGTGAACGTAATCCTAGTCGCAGCGAAAGCAAAGGTAGCACCGCTCAAGAAACAGAGCATCCCGAGACTGGAACTGCAAGCTGCGGTTATCGGGGCACGCCTCGCGGAGGTCATCGCCGCAGAACATGAGTTGCAGCCTAGCAGCGTCACATTCTGGAGTGACTCCCGCACCGTACTGCATTGGATTCGACAAAATGCACGACGATACACACCCTTTGTCGCGCACCGCCTCGGCGAGTTAGCGGAGCGCACGAAGAGTGAGCAGTGGCGTTGGCTACCATCCGAACTAAACGTAGCCGACGACGCAACTAGATTGAAGAGCAACTCGATAGCTGCAAGCGACCGATGGTTCACAGGGCCGAGTTTTCTCTGTAGACCTGAAGAGACTTGGCCCCAAGAAGAAAACAAGGAACTTGACCCAGAAGAAGAAACTGTCACGCTTACTTACGAACATCCAAAGGCAACTTACCTACCGGATATCAGCCGCTTTTCATCGTTCGAGAGGCTCATCCGCGCGACGGCATACGTCCTTGTATTTATCGAGAAGTGCCAAGGGCGAGCGAAGCGACTTGAAGTCCGCCACCTGGAAGAGGCAGAACAGCTGTGGATCAAGAAAAGCCAACGCGATAGCTTCCCACTGGAAGTTGGATTACTAGAAAACGGGAAGCGCATTCCGAAGTCTAGTCGATTATACAAGCTCGACCCGAAAATCAAGAACGGAACTTTAAGATTGGACGGCAGAATAAGCGCAATAAATGTGCCAGAACCAATGAAGGAGCCTGCCGTGCTGGACGGACGCCACCCGTTCACCCGCATGCTCATCCAACGGGAACATGAAACTGCTGGACACGCGAATAGAGAACGTATCGTCAATGACCTTAGACAGCGGTATTGGATCTTGCACCTACGAACAACAGTGCGGAACGTGTCTAAAAACTGCGCTTTTTGCTGCCTCAGAAAGGCAAGACCACGGGTGCCAATCTTTGGAGACCTGCCGACGGCGCGCATAGACCCTTATCGACGGCCGTTTACGAATTGCGGGGTTGACTATTTTGGACCAATGATTGTCGCTGTCGGACGAAGACGTGAGAAGAGGTGGGGTGCACTCTTTACGTGCCTCACAACCCGAGCTGTCCACCTGGAATTAGTGGGCTCCCTGTCCACAGATTCCGCTATCATGGCGGTTAGAAGAATGGCAGCACGCAGAGGATGGCCCGCGGTAATGATGAGCGACAACGCTACCAATTTCCGGGGCGCAGATGCAGAACTTCGCGCCGCTTATAAAGAGTGGGCACCTGCACTAGAAGAGTTGGGTCAACTACACCGCATGACCTGGCGATTCATCCCTCCAGGAGCACCGAACCAGGGGGGAGCTTGGGAGCGCCTGGTCCGATCAGTGAAGACAGCTCTTACCGCAGTGCTGCTGGAAAAGACACCAAAGGAAGAAGTGCTACAGACCGTAATGACTGAAGCAGAGTATTCCGTCAACGCACGGCCGCTCACCCATGTCTCGGTTGAACCTAATGACCCTGAGGCGATTACCCCAAACCATTTCCTGCTGGGGTCGTCAACGGGCCTGCCACACACCGGGCCATGTCAGCCGGCCGACCGCAAGACTTGGCGCGCTAGCCAAGGTATCGCCGATGAATTCTGGAGAAGATGGGTTCGCGAGTACTTACCGACACTCGTACCACGCCAAGCGGCTGCATCGGACGAACGTCCACTGCAAGAGAATGACCTGGTTATCATCGTAGACGCTGCGCTACCCCGCAACACCTGGCCGCGCGGGATTGTTCAGAAAGTGTATCCTGGTCCGGATGGCAGAGTACGTAGCGCTGACGTTCGCACGCGAGGAGGAGTCTTCCGACGGCCCACCACAAAGCTCGCCGTCCTGACCGTAGAAAGGGCTGCGACGGAGTCTTCGCCGGGGGGAGAGCTGTAACGGACGACTCAGCAAGGAGACGAGGGCGGAGCATCGCGGCGCGAGACGAAGACGCCGCTATAAGAGGGAAGGAGACGGCACACTGGTGCCGTGTGCAAATCGGCGCGCGCTGATTAGCCGACAGAGTATCGGGCAATAGTCACTAGCGTAGGGATGATTTTGTCAATATAAATAGGCATAAGTCTGAAATAAATATAGTATAGTATGAGTATAATATAGTTGTTTTTGTTTTGATCAACAAAGTCGGAGTTTGAAGAAACCATTACAGTCCACAACAGTTATGGTATTTTTATTTCAAAATGAAATCCATAACATTACGAAAGTTAAATTGCGGTTTACGATTTATGACGTATTAAAAAAAACTAATTACTTGATCTCGTTCCATCCAATTTTCGCTGGTAGTTTTTATGGTAATATAATATAATATTATAATATAATAATGTACATTATATATTTTTTTTAGATTTATCATTCTCTTATTTTAGAAGTTACAGGGGGGGGGGACACACATTTTACCACTTTGGAAGAAAATTTCGAGTTTTAGTTTTAAGTATGGGGAGCCCCCAAAATTTATTATTATTTTTCTATTTTTTTGTGAAAATCTTAATGCGGTTCACAGAATGCATCTACTTACCAAGTTTCAACAGTATAGTTTTTATAGTTTCGGAAAAAAGTGGCTGTGACATACAGACGGACGGACAGACGGACAGACAGACAGACAGACAAGACGAATCTATAAGGGTTCCGTTTTTTGCCATTTAGCTACGGAACCCTAAAAACAGAATAGTAAGCACTGTAATCTCGTTATAAATAAAGCTTTAATAGAGGAAAATATCCAAACATCCTAATGTTTATTTAATCTGAAATAACATTGTATTTTAACAATAGTATTGCTTATTTTGTCATGTTTCGATACTATTGCAAAGACTGTCGATAGTGTAAGTATTTTTAAAATAAAATATTCAATAGTAAACAATCGATATTTCTACTACATAAGTTAATAAAAAAACAGACTTCATAAAACTAAAACGCTAAAAATAATCTTAACACTTAACTACCTAATAAGTTACTTTTGGAGTCGTTGCAAACGAAAACATAGAATCTCTCATCGACTGGCACCGACTCCAAAAGTAACTGATTAGGTACTTACGTGTTAGGATTATTTTAAGCGTTATAGTTTTTTTAAGTCGGTTTTTTTTAAAATAAAATAAACTTATTTTATCTATTTTAGTGATAAATCCTAATCAAAACAAATCTTACGAGTGCAAACATAATTTAACTGCTGAACACCGATTTTAATTCCTATTTTTCCACCCTTAGGGGTAATTTTTTTTTCGAAAATGTTTTATTACAGTATTGTCGAAGTATAAGCTATTCATTAAAAAAAGAAACTTAAAAATCGGTCCACATTTGGCATAGATATTAGGTAAGATAGATACTGATGTTTGATGATTTTCTTGTAGATCCCATCATCAGAATTTAACCAAATTTATATGGGACCATTCTGAAAGTATTACCTTTCAAACAAAAAATAATTATCGAAATCGGTCAACGTAGTAAAGAATGATCGCTGAAAAAAAAACATAAACAAAAGATAGACATACATTTTAAAAAAATTAAAAAAAAGATTCCGAGGAATTGAGAACCTCCTCCTTTTTTGAAGTCCGTCAAAAACAAAAACGTTTGCAGCATGTGCCTTTCACATCGCATCAATCATGCACACCATTAAGATTATAATTAAATTAGTATTACGAAACTGTCCTTAAAAAATTGACCGCTGTATAATGCAATACTTAAAAAAAACCCGCTAAATTCCCACTATGCACATAAAACATCCATTCACAGTTCGCCGCACTCCACGGATCGCTGCGTGCGCGCACTTTCATGTTTTGCTATTATCACAATTAATATTTTTAAATAATTCATAATTATTTTAAATCACGACAAAGTAAACAATAGACGAAGACGAAGAAAACGCAATTATTAAAGTATTGATATTTTATGTTATTTCGATGTTTTTTTTATGATTCCGTACCCAGAAGGCGCCAAACCCTATTACTCTGAATCCGTTGTCAGTCCGTCCGTTACAGGGCTGTATCTTTTAAACTATAATAGGTGCTTAGACACTTAAAGTTTTCTCGGTGTGTAAAAAAATAATAATAATTAAATGTTAAATATAGTACTGTGATATGTAGGTACGTGTGCGAGTCCGACTCGCATTTGGCGATTCAGAGGTTTGACATGATTTTGAATTAGAATAGAAAAAACTTAATCAAATTTTACACTTATCACCTCGACATTAGCAAAAGAAGCAGCTGCTCGAGTAAATATATTAACACTTTAGGTTCCAAGAAGAGATTTTACCTCCTAAAGAAAGTTGCTATTAATAAGTAAATTTTATTAAAAAAAATAAAACCAACTTCAAAACACTTAAATGCTAAAAATAATCCTAACACTTTAGTACCTAATCAGTTACTTTTGGAGTCGGTGCCAGCCGATGAGAGATTCAATGTTTTTGTTTGCACCGACTCCAAAAGTAACTGATTAGGTACTTAAGTGTTAGGATTATTTTTTGCATTTTAGTGTTTTGAAGTCGGTTTTATTTTTTTAAATAAAATTTACTTATTTCATCTATTTTTAGTGATAAATCCTAATCTAACTGCTGAACACCGATTTCATCCCCTATTTTCCTACCCTTAGGGGTGATTTTTATTTTTCAAACTTTTATCATAGCATCTTTGAAGTTTATGCTATTCAATAAAACAAAAATCATCAAAATCGGCTCATATTTGTCGAAGATAGGTAACAAGAACCACAACCAAAATATTATCTGGGTATATATTTGTTGATTTTCTCAAAAAGTTCTAAATCAATTTCGATAAAATTTATATGGGACCACCTCTAAAGTATGATCTACCAAACAAAAAAGAATCATTAAAATCGATTCATAATTGGCGGAGTAATCGCGTAACAAACATACAAAAAAAAATACATACAGTCGAATTGAGAACCTCCTCCTTTTTTGAAGTCGGTTGAAAATAATAAAGCGCAGCAACGGACGTCCTCCGACAAAGTGGAGCCATAATACTAAACGAACTTTTCAATATTGTTTATGATTTGGCTGTTGGTGATTTGGTGATGAATGTACCATATGACCAGAACAATGTAAGTATGTGATGTTTCGCGATGTTTAAAAAAACCTGCTGGCAGCGGATTGGAAAGAATCGCTGAGGATCGGGCTCAGTGGCATTCATTGGGCTCTCCCAATCCCAATATTTAGCAGCATCTATGTCTAGCAGTGGACTTAGGCTAATTATAATACAACTATATCAATATCTCTGTGTGTGCCAAATTTCAGCTAATTCCGTACAACATTAACTAAAGCATGATTGAGCTACAAACATCCAAACCATACTATTAGTAAGATATAACAATACCCTAAAGGTCTTATCTGATTTACAAGCGCGCATACATCAGGTGAGCGCCTGATAGAGTTCCGTCACCGCGGGCGGACCATTCGTCAACGCATTTCTCTTTAAAATTGAAATCTCCGACTTAAAATATTCGACTAAATCGTTTATTGATGACCTGTCATAAATAGTTCGGAACAAAGGTGGTTAGGCGAAGCACAAACGTAGAAATTTCGGTTGCCAAGATTCGGCAACTATGCGAATAAGTAATAACAAATAACTTATTAATTTTTAATTATTGCAATTCATGCTATTTTTTATTAGCGAAACATGAGCTCTTTTTATGGTTTAATGTTACCATTTATACCGTGTTTTGTGCAAATAAACGATTTATTTATTATTTAATTAAACTTCTATAATATACATATTAATTATGTATAAAATTAAGTAGGCAAAAAAAGTTACAAGTTTTATTTTGATTTTTATTGTTACACAGCCACATGTGGTGGTATGAGCTTGACAGATCATAGAAGTGTTTTCTACTCTTAACTTTGAAGATTGTTACAGTGCATAGTAAATTTGTTCAAAATGATGATTAAAACTAGAAATCTTCCTAAATTGGGTCGACTGACGTAGATTTCAAGCGAAACGAATTTCGAACCACAGGTTGCACCCTGTGGTTCGAAATTCGTTCTCTTCCATTACAAACTTTTTTTAACCAATTAAAAGTCGTATTGAAACTTAAAGTTGCTTCAACTAAAGTTGGTAAGTTTGTGCAGCCTAAGTTGCGGAACTTTAAACTTTTAGTGGTATTGTAAATATGAACGGTTGGCGCTTTTGGAATAAATAGTAAGTAAAGTGCACTTATTTCGTATAATTTACGAACAACCGTGTGTACTTGTAATAATACATAGATAGATAGATAGATAAATTGTTTATTTGCAAACACAAAGCACACACATTATAACATACATAAGCTAGGTGTATAAAAGAATAGAACACTTGTTTTTTTACACTAGTGCCTAAAAAGGAGTGTAATGTTTTTAGGGTTTATGTATTCATGTATATGTGTGTGATTTTCTTCAGTCCACCATAAAGACTAAACGCTCTAATTCGTTCACTTTTACCAATAAACTTCGTATTTTTCAATTTTTTATTAATTTTTATTTTTTGCGATATCAATGCAATACCTACTTATTTTATTAAAAAGTAGTTATCTAATAAAATAAGATCTTATTTAATAATTACTGTAGATGCTTCGTAATTTATGGTCGAATTAACCATTTAATCAATGTTGCTTCTTAGTATACGTAATAACCTAGTTGTAATTTAATTCTACCTCGACATGTTCTATAAATACCGTTACAAAAATATTTTTAACTGGCGTCAGCTGATACTTTCTACGATTGCTAATATTAATTATGATTTGTTTAATTGAAAAAGAAAACTATTTACTTGCTTAAACATAGTGAAATTGTCTGGTTGAATTTAAATGTCAAATTAGTAACATAAAATTCAAGTATGGTTATATCGGACAACTTTGCTATTCTATTGACGTTGTAAAATTGAATGGTCCAAACGTGAAGTGCTCACACTGATTCATATTATAAGGTCAGTTTTATTAGTCGTTTGGTATTGAGGCAAGTACGAGCATATACGAGCATATACGAGTAAGTATACCTCGGCTTCAATGGGCACAATAAAAGCTCAAGCGAGCCACGGGTTTCACAGGTTACGTTTGCCTTTAGCAGCGACGACGCGACTCGACGACTGATTACCAGTGGAATTTATATTCACCCTATCCTAATTTATGAGTTGGCTATCTTCTAGAATAAGATTTTACTGCTCAAATACAACAACTTATACTTTTACATCAAAATAGCAAACTTTTCCATTCTGAGCTGGTACTTGACCAGCTGACATCAGTTTGACATATTTAAAGAATGACATTTTCTTTTTGAGAGGTTGATAAGTTTTAATGATTATAATAAAGTACTATTTATTTTAAGACCAAATAAAATATATGCATATTTCCTACCAATCTGGCTGATTTATTTTCCGTTGTGTTCGTAATAATCACTGTCAATTATTTGCAGGACAAGGTGAGTAGGAAAAACAAAATTGAAGTTTCCGGGAAAATTTTCAAATAGGTTTTGCAAGCGGATTCTGAAAATTGAAAAGACGTCTGACGGGATAGCTGGTAAGCAATAAAAATTGAGGGTGCGCGTGGATATAATAGATTCTGCCCATTCTAAATAACAGACTGGACGTTAATATTATATGAAAAAATTTATACCTATCATCAAGTTCATCTGATGATATAGCCAGCTTGTGAGTTGTGAGCCAAAAACTACTAGAAAACCATTCAGATTAGGCTCATTTATTTGAATTAGTCCCATACATATTACAGCATGTTTATAGTTTTTTTTAAACTATAATATAATTTTTTTTTTTTATTAATATTGTAAGGAAACCTGCACATTTATGTAACACTGTATGTTCAGCTATGGTCTAACAATGGTCTGGTTTCTCTGTCTAAAAGGGTTACGGAGGTCTGAAGGCAGTCGCTCCAACCTTCCGTTTTTTCATCCGTGGGGCATCCAGGATCATAGTTAAACGTTACCCGACTTGGAACAGGGGAAAGCAAAAGAAGAGATTAAGACGTTGTATCGCACTGTCTTTTGTGGAACTAAAAACTGGTCGCCTCAGGATCTGTCGTTAGTTTTAAATGGCTTATTTTTACAGCTGACATTTACAACCTAGCTGAATTACAGAACCTAGGTTTTAGACTCGGGCCTAATGACGGATACTAATGCAGTAATTTATGTAAATCGTCTAGCTATGGTTTGGTCTGATCGGTTGACCGTCACAGATTTAGAAATTGAAGTTCACAAAAATGTTATAAAAAAATAATTATACAGGGTGAACTAAAGAATAGGACACTCCTTAAAACTACGTGGTCAGCTGATCATATGCATCAACTTTTTCTATAAGAGCTACATCAAAATAATAAAAAAACAGTTATAGATGCTCCATACATACTAACGTGCTATCTCGATGATAATGAATGGAACACCTGAAAAAAACACGATTTCAAGGTCGCTCCCATAGTAAAAATTGTTGTATATGAGCAGCTGATCACGTGGTTTTAAGGAGTATCCTATTCTTTGTACACTTTGTATGTACATCATTACTTAAGTGCATTGTTTTAACACCAATCACACTAATTTATATATCCCCAAACTAAGCATAACTTGTATTATGGCGACGAGATAACGGATAAACATTATTTATGAACAACTATAATTTAGGTAAAAATGCTCGTGCTCATCACACAAAAATTTGCCCTTTGCGGTATTGAACTCGCAACCATCTGGCTTTGTAGTCCGGAACCACTAGACAACCAGACGGTTGTCGAAATCAAACAGTATTTATGACGATTTATAGACTTTTTTTCCTATATCTGGTTAGGTGGTTATAGGGAGAGGATTTTATATACCCTCTTTATTTATACTTGTGACTGTACAGTCTTTAGCCTCAGACCACTAAGTCTCAAATGATCTTAACTGATTTTGAACTCTACATGTTGAACTTTAAGTCCAAAATCGTAAGAAAAATCTTAACCTTTTGTGATAGGTTGATAGCTGTTAAATGTATGTAGTAGTATACTTTAAATTCAATGCTTATAGCAGACAAAATACCGTGTAGGATCTAAAATTTATTTCCTCGGCCATTTGATAAGGCTCGTTAATTCTTTGAAATTTTGATTATGTTCTCAAAAAATAGTACGGTTATCAATAGTCGCGAATCTAAGCTATCTGTGGTAACTGACCGGGTGCACGAAATATACGTTATATCACAATTTGAATTTAGATTGTTGAGGAAGATGGTAGAGCTTGATCAAGAAAAGTTGTCAATCAATACAGAGTGACTGCTAAGACGATGAAATCGTTTTAACAGGATATACTGCTCATTAAGGTTTTACCGTAGTGTCAAGCCGCATCACGTAAAAAATACTGTTGTTTCATAAATTTTAGTCCAAATAAATGACTTTTTTGTATGGAGAGGCGAACGCTTTACATTCGATTTCCGATATTGGTACCATAGTAAGAGTTGTTTCTTTGTGCTATAGGAATCAGAAACAACGACGGTACCACAACACTCAGACCCGAGACAACATAGAAAAGTTCATGTTCCACATTGAACTGACTGGGAATCGAACCCGGGACCTCAGAGATGACAATGCCACGACCGTAGGTACTGTATAACGGACTCTGATTTTCCCCGCGTGACTTGTGCTTTTCCAAGGACCCCGATTGTCTACACAACACGTATACAATATTCTGCTTTAGCTAAGGACTACGATTGTATTTTTTATTTTTTATCAGCCCCAGCCCCAGAAAAACTCTTAGATAATATTTTGTCAGGGACAAAGATGATGAATGAATAAACAATAAACTAAACAATGTTGTTTTATTTTATCCACGGTTAATTTATTTAAGCTAAACATTTAAATTCAGTTATATTTCAACCGGCCAATGAAAGTCATTGGAGAAGGTCTATATGTATAGTGGACTTATGGCTAAAATGGTGAAAATACCCAAATAAAACCCTTAAGCCTTGAGCCTTGAGGAGCGCGACAGCGACGTGGCAGCAGCGCGGTGACGTCACACTGCGGGCGTGACGTTTTTGTTGACGTTCTAAGACGTTCCATTTTGCATTATCCATTATTTGATCACTAAAAGTTGAAAAAATACCATCATCATCATTTCAACCATTGGACGTCCACTGCTTAACATAAGCTTTCCCCACTGACTTCCAGATTGGCCGGTTGGAAGCGGCCTGCATCCAGCGTCTTCCTGCAATCTTTACCAGGTCGGCTGTCCACCTTGTGGGTGGACGTCCTACGCTACGCTTGCCGGTACGCGGTCTCCATTCGAGAACCTGGTCCATCGGCCGTCAGTTCTACGTGCTATGTACCCCGTCCACTGCCACTTCAGCCTGCTAATCCGTTGGGCTATGTCAGCGACTTTTGTTCGTTTACGGATAATAATATTTATATATTAACAAGCAAAGCTAGTAATTGTACACTAATACGTGCGACACGACTGCAAACACTGTAGAGTCTAGCTAGAGTCATCATCATCATAAAAGTCTACAGGGCTACTTTGAGGGCTAAATGTCTCACTCAGGATATACGGATTGTAAAAAAATACCAGGCTAATTTTAGGGCGTAATCCTGAATCAAGTTTATTTTAAAAATATATTTAAAATTTTCTCCTTGTTTCGTCTTCTCTTATTTAACGGGGAGAGGGAGGATATTATTAATAATTCTCTAGGATAGTTTATCGTGTGGTTTCAGAGCAATTAATTTTGAGTTGTAAGAATCATGATATAAGATCGAAAGTTACGTAATCAGAACATGCTGTCATTAAAAAAAAACATGCTTTTTAAGTGTTTACTGAGTGACAGACAGTTTCCACTGCATTGTCACTTAATATTGATAAGCCAACTTAATTTTATAATTTCAAATTTAAAATAACATCCAGTTTTTCTTAAAATGGATTCGATGCATGCATTGATATTTAGCACTCAAAAATATATTTTCAACACAGGTGCTCGTAAATTGACTCTTATTACACCGTTTATAGTTTCATAGCTTTTGCCCGCGGCTTCGCTCGCGTTAGATTTGATTTTAAGTGAAGTATGAATGTCAAACTCAGTAATTTAAAAAACTACAAAACTTCTTTATAGACAATATTTTTTAGCATGACTATCAAAACACGATATGATATGATATAATATAGCGATTTATCAATTTTAGAATAACGCGGGTATACATCAAATGCAAAAATAGAACCTTTGTGTTGGGATCAGGTATGGCTGTCTGTCAGTCCGTCTGTTACAACCGATTAGCTCAGAAATTACTGGCCCGATTGAATTGCAATTTGGCACAAATAATTTCAAGAATTTTCATGTTCACAATATTCAATTTTAAAATCAAAGTTCCAAAAAACCATTAAATCTATACCCATATTGATAGACATTTCAACCCCATCGCATCTCAACAGGGGAGATGGAATTTCACGTCCGCAACGTGAAATTTTAAAATCGTTGTTGTTTTCGTAATCAGCGACCCGATAAACCATAGAAACAATACCCATGTTGATTTTCAGACTTTGTCAGCCCCCTTCCCCTTTTTAGAGGTTGACTTTTCAAAAAATCTGAAACACATGTTTACTCATTTATCGTAAGGAGAACTTACTCCTGTGAAGTTTCGAATAAAAGAGTCTGACTAATCTTGTTTACCCATACAAACTTTGAATCTCCATTTCACCCTTTTAGGGGGGGGATGAATTTTGAAAAATCCTTTCTTAGTGACCCCTAGATTTTATAGGAAACCTACGTGTCAAATTTGGAATCTCTAGAACCCGCGGTTTAGGCTGTGCATTGATACATCAGTCAATCACTTTTGCCTTTTATGTATGTATATAGATTAATTAATATAGAATGGAGTAAGGTACTGCGCATACAACGCAGTGGTGCGGTCTTTTTGACCGTGAAGCAATAAAGACCGCGTCTGCTCATCGATGCCCGCGGGGCAGCCGCCGCGTACTCAACGTGCACGACGGTCAGTTCAGGAAAACCATTCTAGTAGAGCGCGCGACGCAGACTAAGCTAGTCGCCCGCGCCGCCGTCTGCATTAGTGTATACAAACTGGTTTGTGCGATCCACGGCGGGCAGCCATGGACATGCCGCGGTGCGGGGCGGGCACTGGCGGCGCGAACTTATTGACCGCCATGTGCGTTGCAGTATACGATTCCCTTTGGTCTATTGTTCGCGGCGAAATTGTCCGGCCCGCCCTGCTACGTCGTGTACGCAGCGCCTTGATATCTCGAAAACGGTGCGTCCTAGCTCAAAATAAACAAAATTTTGGCCCCCGTAGACCCCAGGTGACGTTTCTGGAAACTTCAACAGCATTCAAACTAATCTAAAGCAGACCTTCATCGAGGGTTGAAATCAGGTAAGCATTAGAGATCAGAGTTCCCCGCGTAATTCCTATGTCCCAGGGGAATTCCGGAAAACGATATGCTTTATGTCACTTCCACAACTGAGAAGAATCTCATAATATGATGAAATACATCTCTAACGGCTTAGGCTGTAGAGCGTGCCAAACACTTATAAACACACATACATATGCTCGAAAAACATAACCCTCCTACGGCAGCCGAGTGAAAATAACAACGTATTGAGTAAGTTTACTATAAACATAAGTTTAGTGATTATAACTTTAAAAATGAAGGACTTTCAAGACACAACTTAATATCCTTATTCACCCCTTCAGGGGTTGAATAATCAAGAACGCTGTAATACATAAATTTATTTTCAATCGTCACCATTATACAAAATTTGAAAATTATTATTTGAAGCTTTCATTAAATTTTCATCCCCTATTTACCCCCTTAGGGCTATCATTTCCAAAAAACCCTTTCTTAATGGATGTCTACACTGTATAAGGTAAGGCTGTGCGTTGATATATCAACAATTAGTCAGTTTACCATTTTATATAAATTGATAACTGAAATCCAAAGTTTCTTCCCGTTTTCACCTACTTAAGGTTTTTCACCTACTTGGTAATTTTTATGTCCACAATATTAATTTCCAAATCGATGTCATTTTCGTAATTAACATCCCAAAAAACCATAAAATCGACACCCATATTGATATTTAGACATTTCAACCCCATCGTACCCCAACAGGGGGATGATATTTCACGTCAGCAACGTTGTATTTTAAAACTGTTGTTGTTTTCGTAATCAACGACCCGATAAACCATAGAAACAATACCCATGTTGATTTTCAGACTTTGTCACCCTTTTTTACCCCCTTTAGGGGTGGATTTAGAAAAAAACCTGAAACACGTGTTTAATCATTTATTGTTAGGAATACGCCTGTGAAGTTTCGAATAAAATAGTCCAACTAATCTTGTTTCCCCATACAAACTTTGGGCCCCCATTTCACCCCTTTAGAGGGTGAATTTTGAAAAACCCTTTCTTAGTGCACCCCTAGACCTTATAAGAAACCTACATGCCAAATTTGGAATCTCTAGCACCAGCGGTTTAGGCTGTGCGTTGATATGTCAGTCAGTCAGTCAGTCAGTCAGTCAGTCAGTTTCTTCTTTTATATATATAGATAATTAAGCATATTACCACACTTGTACTAAAAAAACATTACCGTACAAGTGCTGTCATATATATATACATATATATTTTTTTTATTTCAGCAAAAGTTTATGTCTAAGATTATTTTTACGAATATTAAATTATTTTAGGGTAAAGATGACAAATAAACATTTCATTTCATTAAATTTTATATTTATAAACACAAATTAACTTAACTATCGCATTTAAAAACATTAAGCTGGTCTTTCCTGTGCCTTTAATGAACCTGCGCGAGCATCAAAAGTGTCGCGCGCGAAAAAAGAAAACTAACGCGCCTATAATTTCCGTAAATATTTGGTAAAGTGGTTGCTGTGTGGTTAATTACTATCAAAATTGTCTACTTCAAATAGTAAAGACGAGCAAAATATTAATTCAAATTAGGCCTCATACTTAGGCACGTAGCGCGAGTGATAGATAGACTGTTGCCGCCAAAATCCAGAGAAAAACCAAAGTACGCATTTTTAGCGTACTTCAACAATGAACTAGCAAATAAATACAAGCCCAGATTGTTATGGTGTATTTGATAAAGACCAAAAACGAAGTTGATATAAAAGTTACTAACAATACAAGTTTGTTTTGTATGCAACTCGTGTGCATTGATCATTCATTACACACTCGGCTTCCTTACTGCGCTCACCTACGCGTTTACAATAACGCCTCGTGTGAAATGATCAACTTAGCACACTTATATCATAATGTACTATTATAACAATATTATGAAGATATCGGACACTTTATACCACATGACAATTTATTGACGGCTGCTTGTCCGATGTAACTATCTGTGTTGTAAATAGAGTTGATAATATGTGCGGGTCGAGGAAGTACGACTAATCGTACGTGTGTGACGTCATTTTGATTCGGTGTGGAATATGTCACGCTCTTTGACTACTCTAAGGTCACGCTGCTCAACGATACGTTTATAATTCTGAAATGAAAATACTTTGAAATTAATCTACATCCAACCGTATCCGTCAATAGAAGCGTTTTCGTAAGGTTCTTAATGGTGGTGCAGATCTGTGTTGAAATAAAGCTAAGTCTAGTTAGAAAGTAAAAAATATGCGCCAGACATCTAACAACACCAATTGTCATGGTAACGAAATAAGGAACGTTCTATGTATGTTTGTTTTACGAGGTACTAAACAATGAATTTAGCAGAGGTGACTCTCGTCACACCCAGACCCCGAGCCAATAATAGAATAAATCTTTTTTTTATTTACTCGAACCGGGAATAGAATCTCCGCGCCACTACGCCAATTGCGTTATCGTAGTCAAAATCGTCAATAAGAATCATTCAAAATCAGACTCATTTACATAAATAACTGTAAATCATTTTAAACCGTCTAATTCTAAATTAATAAGCTTCTAAATGCACTTTAGTGCATTTAGAAGCTTATTAATTTAGAACATATATTATTATTTCTTAATTTGGGCGTAAAAGACGAATTCCTCACACATAATAGAGGCAGATAGCAGAGGGTTCCCTTCAACTAAGGTCATTCTCTGAATGGTCAGCACAGTTGTTATCGCTATAATGCTCTGTCAAATCTAACAGACACACGTATTTTAAGAAAAACTACAATAAAGGTTTTCGGCAGTGTCACTTTATACAGAACTAATATTACCACATACCTATATTGATTTTAATAAAAAAACAAGTGACACATTCGCAAATTAATGTGTTCGTTTTTGTTTTTTATTTCAACTTTTTTAAAGATTTTTACAAAATGATTTTATTATTTTTCTGTGGCACGAGAATTTTAATATTCGTTTAGCGTTGCTTCTATAAGCAACACATCAAACCTTTATCGAGCTTAAAACGCGATAATCATTTACTGCAGCGGCCCCTGGCAATTTAACACCATAAAACTTAATCCATTATTTAGCGCATTTAAATCGATCAAACTATTTCGGACAGATAAATGACAACATTTGAGTTTGAGGTACAAGAGTTAAGGCGTGAAAGCGTAACAGACAGATACACAGAGTTACTTTCGCATTTATGATATAAGTAGGAATTGCACTTAACGTATGTACAATTGGCGGACTAAATGCCTAAAAGCATTCTCTGCCAGTCAACCATAGGATTTATTTATTTATTTAATAAGAACAACCAACAAATCTTACACCAATAATACATATAACAAGTAATACCTATTTAAAATATGAGCTTAGTGTAGATACAGTTACAGGCTGCCACGACTTGCATAGGTGAGTTATAATTTATGTGATGCGATGTGTGCTGTACTAACATCTCCCAAGACCTTCTTAAAAAACTAGATCGTCTGCTTAACAACTGCATACGTTTCGTCTTCGGCCTGCGTAAGTATGAGTACGTCTCTCAATTTCGCACTCAGCTAGGCCGGCTTCCCATCAGACAGCGCAGAGAAGTTCGGGCACTTTGCGTTCTCTATTCTATTCTCTATGATCTCAACGCTCCTTCTTACTTAAAAGAAAAGTTTAAGTTCCTTCACAACTGTCACGACAGAAATCTTCGTACTGGTAATACCCTCCAACTACTTACCCCACTTCACACTTCTGGCTTTATGTCCAACTCTTTCACCCTCACAGCTATACGACTCTGGAATCGACTTCCTACCAATATTAGAAAATCTAAGTCCAAATTTACTTTTAAGAAAGCTCTACGCATTCACATTAAAAATCGCTGATCTAATAATTTATCTTTAATTTGCTCTGTGTACTATATTATGTATGTATAATATAATCATATATATGTATACCTATTTATTAAGTATGTAATGTTAGCGTGTATATATATGTATGTATTTCTTGCTGCACCGCCTGTATCTTCTCTGTTTGATCGCTTGTTGACTGGTAGAGAATGCTTCTCGGCATTAAGTGCGCCATTTGTACAATTATTTTTAAATGTGCAATAAAGTATAAATAAATAAAAATAAAATTTACTTTTAAAACAAGAGCTTACTTTAAAGAATAAAATTGAATTAATGAACTTTTTAGGAGTTAATTTTAGACAAGCATTAGCCAAGATATACAGATAAGAGGTATATGCTAAGTAATTCTATAGCAAATTTTCTATAGGGGAGTGTGTTGAAAAATGTATCTATACTTGATTATTTCTTCTGTAACTAATTATATTATCGTTTAAGCGTTTTCATGGCAGAGTAATGGCCAAGATTGCTCTTGGATCCTCTGGTAGTGGAAAGGAGGAGGAAGTATATCTACCTTCAAGCTGTTCCAAGAGCCATGGGCAGTCCAGAATACCTCTCACAATCTTTAACAAAAACATGTGATCCAACAATAATCTTCTGTTTTTTAACTGAGCATCTTAAACCTTGAAAGCCTGTCAGCGTACGAAGGCAACTGCCTAGCTAGACCAGATTGGAATGAGACGTGCCACAAAAACCTCTTGCACACGTTCTAATCGTTTGCTATGCACAATAGTGAGGCGACCACACCGGGCTATACAGTATTCTAAGATCGAACGTACATTAAGCATTATACAATAACATTTTAGTAGCTGGCTTTAGACCTTTACAGTTGCAAACCACAAATCTTAGCATTTTGATAGCTCTACACGTTAATCATGTTGTCACGATAAACAATAAATTGCGGCGTGATACTTGAAAAATACTTTTAGCAACAAAGGAACAAAACGAAAAGAAAAGCCTTTGTTCGCGCTCAGTTATAAGTGTACCTACTGCGTATACCTGCTTTGAGTCAAATAATTGTGTGTAACAAGCATCACAAACCTAAAATAACGAACTTGACTAATAAAGTGCTAATTGGCATTAATTTTAATGGCAAAAAATCTAGTTTTATCTAGAAATTTATAACATTATAGGTGTTGAAAGCTGTCTAGACAATTCTTTAGCGTGTGCGTAAATAAATTTATGATAAACTATTATCGCTCTTTATTAAATGGTAATACTTGTAAGTAGTTATAAGCATTCTGTCGTTATGTAAAGTATCGAATATGAAAATACATAATTATTTTCTATAGTGAAAGTGAAAGTGATGAAGAGTTTATGGCGATGGAAGTTATAAATCGTGCAACGATAATATTTTATTCAAGAAAAATTTGGTTCATAATCAAATCATATCCACGGAATAACTACGCTGTGACTAAAACGAATGAACAGTACGTACAAAATAACACTGTATAGTGTTATTTTTATGTCAAACTAAAGACAGAAAAAACAAAAAACTTTAAATAATACGAGTAGGTACTGCAATGAATGAGACCATGTTAACCTATATGCTTATATACCTATATGTTACACAATTGGTTCTGTTCTGCACTGAAAAAGCCATAGCTTTATGCTTTACACTGGCTGGCTGTCCACCGGTCGTCAATCAGGGGCCTAACAATGAACTTTTAAAACAGTATTACTGTGGAATTATACTATAACCACATTTTGTTTTTTTACAAAGGTTTACGAATGAACATCACTGCTAAAGCACTTTTTAAATCATGATTAGGCGCCAGGTTATGTGGGACTAACTTTACTGAACACAATTACACCACAACCTAACACTATGTATCAAACACTCTCTCATGTTAGTTGACCTACTAGTAATTGTTGAACCCATAAACAAAATTTATATAATTGCTAAATATTTGCAATAATATTACGAATGTTTAAGGGTACCTACTTCAAATAACCCGTAACATCTATAGAGGAAACTGCTGACTTACTAACAGCGAATAACTTAAAGAAATTCGCCATCAGTCCATCGTAGCTCAGTTGGAAGAGTAGTCACTCAGATAATGAAAAACCGAATCCCAACAAAGGCAGTTGAAATTTGTCTTTCAAGTTAAACATTTTCTTTTTACGTTACATTTAAAAAGTTGTTCTTATTCCGCACTGTAATTAACTTGAGAGCTTGTCAGCCGATTTAGATAATTGTGAAATGCACGACGTTTAATAAATGGCTTTCAAAGTTCAGTTTATCAAAATCAATTTCAGCTGCAATACATCAAACATGGTACATGACAGAATGGATCCCCGACCGGTGACCTCGACAAAACCGAACGCAAAAAATGGCAAAAACTCCTGTGGAACGGTACCATTCATAACGCAGCGAAAAATATAAAAAAACGTGATTATTTTGAGGATGTGTCTGACGAGAGACAAATCGATCGGGCTGTGACGACATCGATATTCCTTGTCGATAGTTTGAATAACCAACATTATAATCAGCTCACGTCCCAGTCCACTGCTAGATATATGCCACTGACCTCGATCTTCAACATATTTTGTTAATTTACCGCAGACACAGGACTATAACAATACTGTAACACGTAAAACTCTATACTGAAAAAACAAAACAAGGTTGCTATAATACTGTTTCAAAAACTGAACTCCCTCTGTCACCCGAATAACCTGTGAGCTTGCAAATACTTTTTATTTTAGTTTATTTTTAAATCTAAATAGATCGATATGATCGACGCGCACCCCTACGTGGCGCCCGGCGCAAACGCGTCAGGTTACAAAGGACTAACCGGGACTACTCTTGTTAGGTTGGGTCGAACCATAATCGGCAAAGTGATATTCGAATGAGAACTGTAAACGTCGATAGATAGTCTGCGGCTTAACAACAGCTTTTACTGTGAATAAAAGAAGTTACGTTTTCCATATATAAATTCTGGACGTTAGTATTTTGATTCTGGATTTAATGCTCTCAATACAACGTGTTCTTTTAGATTTTTGGTAACTCTTAGTTGTAAAATAATATTTTCGTTAAAGAACATTTTCTTGTAGCTGCACAATATGTACGAGTTATTAATTTTTAAAATTAAATTTAAAAAACGATTAAAATTAAGTCTTTTATTTCAGGCATAGTCCATAAAGTTGTGAGTAATATTAATTTCTTAACCAATTATGTTTGTAAATATATACATTTTTAAAAATAATAATACCAAGTCATTTAAAAGCGGATGGTCTGGGCAGCCGGTGTAAGAAATACCTTTACCCAGTGCCGCAACATGGAGCTCTCCTCTCTCACAGCCACGGTATTAAGGATGCTGTTAGGGCCGCCCTGCACCCGTTGCAACAGGGATGCAATTCTGTTGCGCATTATCGCGTGGAAACAGTCCACTAACGCTTCTGCAAACATCCCGAAGCGCTGCAGTTAAAAGGCAAGTTGCTAACTCTTTCTAATTCACTCATATTGTCGCGTAAGTCTACACGTACTTATATGGGTAAAGAAATATATAGATAAAGCCATGTTTCTGGATAGGTGAAAACAGCAAACAAAAGACATACAAAGTGAAAAATTCGCTGCATTTTCCAATTCAACGATTTTCGGGTTTTCACAGTTTCACGCAATATTAAGGCCAGGGTTTTCGGTTGCAAATATCTCTGTCAAAGCAATAAATTGTAAAATCGTAAAAGCTTTAATTATTATTTTTTACGGCAACTACTAATATTGATAGATATTTAAATAGATATTATTTTGGTAATCTTGATCAAGTTAAACTATATAACTTAATAAAGACATTTAATTTAATTTGGCCTAGACCAATTTTTGTAAATTACTTCTGCATTTTTTTAGTTTAAGTTTAAGCAATCGTATTTTGGACAGCGGGCAAGTGTTTTATATTTTAGGTCAATATTATCTAACCTTTTCACAAAATAAAACGTTCCTTTGTATCAACATATAATGCGTTTATCACCTCCATTCTAGAGAACGCCCGCCTTAAGCAAATGGGAAATCATTTCCCCGACTCAGCTTTGTCACATTCCTGCCTCGAATTCCCGCGGTCCAGTAAAATAACTGGAATTTCGTTCCTGCTACATTCGCGAAAATTCAGATAAAGGGATTTTTTCCTATAGTTGCGTCAATCGAGATTCTCTTTGAAACGAATTTTTTTTTAATGCCAAATCAAACTGAATTTTCCGGTTCGCGCATGTTAATTAACAGCAGCAAGAATGTAAAATAATAAACGCAAATATATTTCGTATTTTAGCATTTTTGAAAATCGTAATAAACGTACTTGTTTCTTAACACTATAACACGGAATACACTACAAATACTTAGGGTGGCTTAAAATTGGTACCGTGCTTCTTCCAGCAACTACAAATTTTCATAAAAAATCTAGAATATGAAACTAAATCACGGGCTTCTTAAGAAAGCTCAAAGTGCACAGCGTGCTGTGGAAAGGGCTACACTTGGTGTGATCTGACCAGAAATGAGGAAATCCGTGAACAAACAAAACTCACTGACCTAGCCCGATGGATAGAAAGCAAAAGTGGCAGTAGACGGGGCACATAGCCTACAGAACAGACGGCCGATGGGGCAGAAAGGTTCTAGAATGGAGGCCACGTACAAGCAAGCGCAGCGTAGGACATCCACCCACAAGGACTGTTGACCTGGTAAAGGTTGCAGGAAGCCGCTGGTTGCAGGCCGCTGGTTGCAGGCCGCTTCCAACCGGCCAATCCGGTCATTTTAAAAGGCCTATTCAGCAGTGGATGCCTAGAATGATGATGATAAATCTAGAATATATCAAGAAGTGATTGGAGCCTCTATAGAGCGACGGTGTGGCTGCAAAGAGCTTTCAGGTATTGTAAAGTTATAAATTGTGTGTCTGCCGAAATTATCTAGAGGCCGTTTCCATACAACTACGATTCATTTCAATTATTTGACATATTAATTAGTTTTCTTACTGAATACCTACTAACTATTTTGTGCTTAATCGTTTTTTAATATTTATAAATAGGAAAAAAACCTATTTTATTTTCAAAGAGTGTTTCAAACTGTCTATGTTAACTCTGGTACGACTATATAGTTTATGGTCATATCGTTTGGATAAACACAAGTTTTATGCAAAATTTTTACTAGAAATCAGCCGTGTCGTGTTATAATACTCAAAGTATTAAAATTGGTCAATCATTGACGAAAATATCGATAAATGATAACATTTACTAAAAACCTAACTCGGTTAAATATTTAATAACATTACATAAAGGGCTAGTGTGTGTGAAAATAATAGTACCTATCAGATATTATCAATATGAAAACTAAATTATTTTGCTTATAATTCCTACTAAAGCCGCGAACACACCAACGTACAGTCAGCCGATGACTGTGAGCAGGCTTGCTATCGGCCCCTGTGTATACATGAACTTAAGTTGCATTTCTCTGGCAATACCATGGTCTCAGAAACTGCTCAGGCTGTCATAACTATACTATTGATATTATATCGATTGTCAAATTGATTTCGATAATTTCACACACACAAGACATTGAATCACACTATTGCCCAAATATCAGCTATACTCTTTTCAAGATACGAAGAGAATTGTGACACATCACGAGACTTCACTGTTGACACAAATAGTGATGTGCCTTAACGAAATCCAACCGATTCTTTTTGACAGTCGAGAAAGTTTATAAAGAAAGTTTAATCGTATTTAAAATAAGAGACATACTGCAATGTTCTATCGCCAGAGTGCCATATACAGCTTTTTGACAAGTCTTTTTCCTTTTTTTGGTATTTTACCAAATAAAAGCAAAACAATAGGGAAAACTTAACAAAAGTCAAAATAGAAGAACTATGCAAAAAATAACGATAACACAAACCGCATACAAGGTAAACGCTCTCGTACTACTGACGTCAACGCATAGGTTTTTACAAAACGACCGAACCGATTTATCGATTTAGTTCCGATTTTATTGTCAATAAGTAAACGTTCCGTTTAACACATCAAGTATTTAAAGGAAATCCTATTAATTTATATTTTGTTAAATCTTTAAGATATACTATTGGTTTGCAATTTTTGCTTAGATTTTTAGAGGCAAAGATTATTGTGTATTTGCAATAATATTAATTAAAAAATAAAAATGTATTTTATGAAATATTATCGTAAATAGTATGAAACGGAAAATACCGTGTCATAAGTATCCTCTTATCTTGAATGGACTGTAAGTGAACGTCACGCTTGTTTTTTTAAATCGTAAGGAGTATTATCGTAAAGCGAAGTTATTGTGCATGCCATCGAGCTCACAGCTTTCTCAGGTCGCAAATTACTGCAAAAATCATAAGCGCGAATAAAGGACTTTGCGCACTAGACGGCCACGACTACGCCCCGTTCGTGGTCCAATAGAGCCAACCGCAGTCATGGTCGACCAGTGCGCTAAGTCCCTAAATACAGGTAGATATTATCGTCGAGTTAAATGACTATTTTGTATGGAAACTTTGATCAAGAATCTAGTGTATTCTAATAACGCCTTGCTTATTAAAACAGTACTCAAATATGGAACCGTCTTTTATATTATTGAGTAGAAAACAAAAATGTTCTAATGTATACCTTAACCGCAAACGTTAAGGTGCAATTTCGTTTGTGTCGATATTCACAAGCATTCGTAAAAATCCGGTCGCGTTCGTATAAATACAACTCTTAAGGTCTAAGAAATAAAGTACAGAATAGCTTATACAAAATAAGACCCCAATTTGAAGTGAGCCGTTATTTACTCGGCCGTTTTTAAGTAGCAGACCGGTTATCTAGTGTATTCTTGATCGAAGTAAGTTAAAGGTAACTTTTTTCTTCTTTTCGATATTGTAATTAAATGTAAGTTGTTTAATTTTAATGAGTAGAATATTATATTAAAGCGATTCCCTCGTCCTACCAGTCACCCTGTATCCTGTATGTTATGATTGTTTTCTCTTGGCGTCTCACTCATACGCCAGGCGCAGCGAAGCATCCAGCCAATGCATGAGGCTAAAGCTCCTAGAACTCTAGCCCCATCTGCTCCTAGGTTAATGCTTTAATTGTGCATCGCTCGTATAGTTTCAAAATTATTTACCACAAAATCCAAAAGTGATAACAATCGAACTAACTTCGAGAACTCATGGTATAGTCGCCCGCGTAAACCGAGAGTGGGTGTATAACCTTTCATAATTTATGATTTATATTCGCCGCAACAAAAAAAAGTCATTAAGAGCTAAATTGTAAACTAAGGATTTAGCTTCATTGGAAGAGGTTGTGACAAATGTTATTTTGGTTCTTAAAACACAATAAATCTTTAATGTAAAATATAAAATAAGTTCAGAAATAACGTGCTTAGGATTTTAATAAACTAGTTAAGGGTCAATAGGCTAGTTTCCTAAAAAAAGTCAAATCAGTCCGTCAGTTAGAGTAACAGAAAATATTGGACACGTATTTTTTCTTTTCTCAATTAATATTTTTTTATGAAGATATAACCTGTTAAAGTTCCGCGTAACGTCACGCCTTGCGACACTTTAAAGCAAGGCGTGACGTCATACCCAAACTTTGATGCGCTTTATCTTCGTCATTTTTAGTTTGATTGACAAAAGACAAAATATGGGTCTAATATTTTTTGATAATCTAACTGACGGACTAAATAGAATAATATCTTTTGACCCAGGAAACTAGCCCATTGTTTGTGTGATCAGTTCAAGCGCTCTACTAAAAACTTTGCTTACTTTTAAGCTAGAATTATACTTAATGATTATTAAAATATATTATTATTATTATTTGTATGCTTTTAAAAGCTCCCGGGCTCAAAGTGACTCGGTCCTTTGAAACGATAAAACTAATAACCCTCTTTTAAAACATTGGAAAATTAAATGTCAAAAAATATTTAAACTGAAAATAGCAACATTTTTTTAAATTATGATACCTAATAGCGTTTTTTTTAAATGACCTGTGTATGTGTGTGTGTGTCTTTCAATATTCATTTACCGTGTAGTCGCCTTTTTAAATCAATTAATTTTAAAAAAAGGATTATTTTTAGATTTCCAATATTCCGGTTTTTTTTTATTTAGGCATGGAAAATGGCCACGAGCTATGTAATTTTTATTTATTTAACTAAGTATTGCACTGCGCAATTATCGTAACGTAGTATTCGTATAAAACTCGTGCTGCCGCGGCATCCGGTCAAAAGAAGCCTAGGTTTAGACGGACTCGACTTCGACAATTCGAAGTTTAGACACGTAAGGTAGATCAACTTGTTGAATGTAATAAATATAAATGCTTCAGACAATACACCAAATGATATAGTCTCCAATTTTAACAGATAGATAAAAATAAACACTATTGCGTAAATAAATACATGGTTTTTAAAAGCATGACACAAATAAAATATGTGCACTGAGACAGTACGTATACGATACCTAAAACTGTGGCAAAAAAGTTTCGGTTTCCAAATCCATCTCAACCGTGGCAAAACTATCAAGTGGGGCAGTCATCAAGCGAGTGTGCGAGCGATGCAGCGATACGATCGCTTATTTCAGCAATGACCGCGGCGTCTTTCATGTCACGGGACGAAGCACGCTTCAGTTTTTGTGATAACGAACAAAAAAATAAGTGAACTGTAGCGGCGCGAGTGTTCCGTATACTGTTTCTGTTTGCTACAAATTGTATTTGATTTACATTTCAATGGGCATTAAAAAGAAAATGCTCTAAAGTTTGCGCACCACCGGATAAGTTTAGTTCTCTAATTCAAGACCTACTAACTGGTGTATTGCCAGACAACGCAAAATTTGTCTAAAATTAACTTTAATCACTATTTTTATTTATTTAATTTACTAGGACAACCAACAAGACAAGCACAATTACAAGCAAATTGGTAAGACATGCAAATATTGGCTATAGACTAAGTGCCGTCTTAATAACAGAGGCCCAATTCCCGTAATTTGACAATTGTCGCAATCCGGTGTCGATCCGGTCCCAGTAACATTACTATCACAAACGGTATTCTCGTAAACTTTCAATTTGAAGTAAAATTATGAAAACTATCCCAATAATACTAAAAACAGAGCAAAAAAATATCTTATTTTGGTTTCTTCCATTTTCAGTCGCATTACGAACAATAATTGCATTTTTTGGGTTTACGAGAATACCGTTTGGGATCGTAATGTTACTGGGAGCGGATCGACACCGGACTGCGACTATTGTCAAATTACGGGAATTGACCCTCAGGTTTCCACGGCATGCAATAATGGACTACCTACATATTTTTTTACTTACATAAGTGACCTTAATTATATTGTTGCTATATTAGCTATTACTATTTTAGTGCAAAATAAACAATTTATCAATAACCTACAACTCAACAAAATTAGACATTGGCTAAACAGATAAGGATAACAAAACCCTCCTCTTAAACTTTCCCATGGAGTCAGCAAAGATGTCGATGTCACATTCTCTGCTGAGTTTATTGTATTGTATTTGGAGTCTATTCATGGTGGCATTGTCACCAAAGTTGCTTTTCAACCTTTTCAAGGTCACTATAAAGCAAAGAAACATGCCTAAAGGTAGAATCACTGCCGATAGCGGCCGCTCGCGATTGATCGCTTGCGACAGACGCGCGCGGCTGATGCAACAATAAACGCAGTATGTATGGCGTCGCGTCGCTTCAGTCCCGCTTCAGTCGCACCTCTCGGAAACGGCGGCGTCATAAACTTTTACGGAAGACAATTTAGAGAGATATTTAAACAAACATAACGTTTTAAGTACTTGTGCGGAGACTTTTGTACATTGGTGTTGGTAGTAAGATGCTTTAGTATTTAATTTTCAAATTTTAATTTAATTTAATTTTTATTGTAAAACGAAAAACGGTGTTGTGTGGGGACGGCCGTAAAGAATACACTTCTCCACCACCAACAGGAGGCGTGTCGTAAGAGGCGACTAATTCCTGTAGCACGAGACGGGCAGCAGCATCTGCGTGCGAAATCTTTTAAAAAAACTCGCGCTCGCCTACCCGCCTGCCAAGCGTGACGAGTATTGGCAATAACCCCCATTAAAATCATTGGGGGAGGCCTGTGTTCAGCAGTGGACGTCCTATAGCTGAGATGATGATGATGATGATAAAAACGATTACTTTAATGGTCGTCTATCTAAATATTTACCTCTAACAGAACAAAACAGAACTGTGCCTTTTTAAAGAGTTTTTTTATGTCCCTACGGAATACTACAAGCCGCAGTTTTAAAATACCTGAACTGGCTACCGGTCAGATTTTTGGCACAGTTTCAAGTAATTACTGTATCGGCATATACTGTTATGTCTTCACAAAAACCTTTGCTCTCTTGTAGTGGTTTTAATTAAGTTTTATTTAAGATGAAGCTCGAGTATGTTTAATCAAATGTATTTGTTATTGTTTGTTACCTACGAAATGTACCTACTCGCATTTATTATTAAGTTCATTCAAAAACAGAGATTATGTGTGCTTAAAACGGCCTCTTCGTGTTAAATCTGTATCCCCACGTCAGCCTTCTAACCTTTAACGTGACGTTGTATTAGATACAATTATAATAATAATATAAGCTTTTACTAACGGCAGTCGTGTTTTTTTTATTATTATTGTTATTTCATACTTTTTTCAACTACTCTTACATTATTTTTAACAACTTTTTTGAAGTTTAAGGTCTGATAAACTTCAAGAGAACAAGAAAACTATTTAAAACATGCCTGATATTGCGACTACTTGATACTGTGAAGTGGAATTGAAAAAAAGTGAATTATGTTACATACCTGTGGCTCTAAGAACGATAAACAATACCTAAGCAGTGTTTTGTCTGTATAAAAATACCGGCTAAATGCGAGTTGGACTCGCGCACCGAGGGTTCTGTACAAACTTGTAGATATGTACATAATTCGTCCGTAGCAGGAATGGAGTCTCGAATATTTTTAGCGCTTTTTACGAGTTTGTTCAAAACATTTTATTTTTATGATGTAACTATACATTTTTGGTTTGTGGACTTATTCCTTCGAGTGCTTGTACTAAAAGACATTGCTTTTTGATAAACTTCATGAGTTTATGTCAGTTTCCTTGCTTAATGAAACGGAAAAGTCGAATGTTACCTCATGATACATAAACAGTTATTTGTAAACAGAGTCACAATACCTTTTGATTCTGTTTAGAATATATAACTTGCTTTAATAATCTACGCCAGAAGTTTGTTAAGAGTTTGCTGTTTTTGGGATGCTAGAAGTGAAAAATTTTAGAATAGTTTTGAAGAAGTACTTAGTAATTTTCCACCCCAATCTACATATATACCGTTCTATGAGTAATAAAAACTTCAAAATAACGTTTTATTAAATTCAGCATAACTAGGTAAAATAGCTGCTACTTGAATACTTCTAATAGGTATGGTGATGCATGAGATAATAGCAGTGTGATGATTTCTGACGATATTACAATCTGTCACTTAGTGATGATCTATCCACGCTAAATACCTACTCTACATAAGTAAACAAATCGCTTTGTAAGCGACTGTACCTTTTAGTATAGTGTCTAATTTAATTTAGACTCGAGAAACCGTATGACTGCTACCGGCGCAAACGCGTTGAATCGCTCAATCAACGGTTCACTCATTGTACTTCGGAATGTTTGTAAAATACCAGACAGTATACAATTTGAACCTTATTGTCTTGAACATAATGGCGCACGTAAGCCATCGAAGCTGGTCACGCGGTGATCGGTCGAAACCACGGTGACTAGGCGATATCGTCAAACGTTTGACGCTTGGCCCAAGTGGTAAAATGGAGACCAAATCAATATTTGCTTTTAGACGCAATAATAACTACCTAATAACTTTTTCAATATCTGTCATTGAAAGAGTTTAAAGTTTTTGGTGATGTAAATCGGTCTAACGAAATCAGTACGTGCTTTTTAATATAATTCTTCCAACAATCGCGCCATTTTCTAGCTCAAAACTAAGCAAAAGCTTGTGCTATGGAAACTAGATAACGGATAAACATAATTAAATGCAAACACCCATGACTAAGATACTCGTGTTCATCAGTCAAAAAAAACAAGGTAAAGGGTAAGGTAACTAAATGATCGTCAAACCTTAGAATAATCAATAGCAACTAACTATAGAGTTAGTTGCTAATGCTTATTCTAAGGTTAGGCTCAAATTTGCGTTTGAACTGCATCTCACGGCTGAGCAAAGAGCCTGTATAGATTACCTTAGCTGTATCCTATGTGCTTGATTTGCGGTTGTGTTAAATCGGTTGTAAAGACCTGAAACCTGTGAGGTCACCTCGGTTTCTAAACAAACTGATCTGTGGCTAATCGGCGATGCAGGCTAATTTAGCTGGTTAAGCACCGGTGCGCAAGGTGCTGCGTTTTTAATGCGGAAAGACAAATGGTTTTGCATGTAACATCAACTGAACAGATGTGTTAGATGTGGCATACACATAAGGAATATTTCACCCTTTGGGTTAGAGGGCTAAAAATTATAAGAAAAATATGTGAATTATAGCTGTCTATAGTGGGGTCTGCTTAGATTCAAGAATAAGATTTCGATAGAGGCAAATATTTGTTTATTTATCAATGACACTTGAGTCATGAACATTGATGTGTATTCAAGTATGCATGATTTAATCTAGTCTTTCGCCATAGCACAAGCTCTTCTTGTTTAGAGCTAGATACCTATGTAGGTAAGTGGGGTATTGGAAGAGGTTTATTCTGTCGAGAGATAGATCCAATGCATGCACCTGACCTTAGGCTTGTTTGACAAGAAAGCTAGGGTTGAAAAGCGTTAAAATAACATTAATGAGCTTACTTAAATTCATTGAACTATAGATAATTACAGGTAAACTTATAATTGTGATATAGCCATGGAGCACATACTCTATAGAGTAGAAATGTTTTATGATTTGTTAAAAAAAATATTTCGCCATGTATGGGCTAGCGTTGACAGGAGTTGTCTATTCATACTAAATGTAAGTTTCGGAGAAAGATGGTTTGTATTGCTGCTCTATAGGTATGTACACAATGGATATAGCAAACTAGCGGCTGGTTAATTTAAAATTTGTCCAAAAATGCTGTGACCATTAATCGAAAACCTACATCTTTTTCTAGATTCACATAATAGTTTTAAATAATATTAATATGGAAATTACTCTCTTATTACTAACAATATTACTGAATAACTTTTTATTAATAATGTTATTGTACCACAAAGCGCGGAAGCAACAAAAAGTCGGGATATCCAGCAATCATCAATAACGATTATCGTTAAATCTGGCGAGGATGACCTGCGTGAGCGCACCATTCACCATCCGTTGGCTCAGTGTTGCCATGCCAAGCTTTTTTCTCCTCTCTTTAGCACTACGTACGTAATTTTTATCTAACCGAGGCATACTCGTAAGTACTACTATTTCGTTAATACAACCTCATTAATTCTAACCTTACCATGTCTCCTCTTCCGAATCTAGCTTGAAAGATAAAAGTAACTCAATGACTTACGGAATTAAGCTATGCTGAAAGGGAAAAACTATTAAAAGTAATGAAATAAAACCACACACACATAAAACTGCGGAACCAGGATACATAAATCCCATCCAAAACACAAGCAGGCAAGTCACACATAAAAACGCATACAGGCATACACACATACACTAACACACATATATCTTATACTAATGTCATCATCATCATCATCTATACGGTCAATCCCGGTTGCGTCCAAAGCCATTGCTTTGGAGCCCAGGGTCCGCTTTCCTTGATTTGCTCCTCCACTTCGCGCGGTCTTGAGCGTCTCTAGTTGTGAGATCATTGGCTCGCATGTCAGACCTCACAACGTCAAGCCAGCATTTCTTGGGTCTACCCCTTTTGCCAGGACCTGGCGGTGGCGGCATGGCCAGACATTTGTTTCCTACGTAGCTTGCCGGTTTCCGCAAAACATGGCCGTACCAGCGTAGGCGACTCTCCTGCAGTTTGTCTGCAATATCACGGACACGAAGGCTACCGCGGATGCGCGAGTTCCTCACGCGGTCCTTACGCGTGACTCCGCACATCCACCGCAGCATATTCATCTCCGTGACACGCAGCTCCTGCTTGTGTCGCTCAAGTAGCGGCCATGCTTCGCTGCCATATAAAAGAACAGGCCTAATGATGGACTTATAGATCTGTCCTTTAAGCTTAACCGCTTAATCCTTTAAGCTTATATCTTATACTAATGTAAGTTGATTAAATTAACTTAATTTAACATAAAAATGTAAACAGTTTAACTAACTGGTTTTTGTTTTTAATCGCATAGATTTTATAATACTTAGTGGCCCGATGTTGTGGGAGCCTGATGACCTGTAACATAGGTGTACTAATTACCTAGCATAAGCATCAGTCTCACACAAAAATGATTGTTTGTTTTCTAAACTTTCTACTATTTTGCTTTTGTGATGAGAAATAAAGAGATATTTATTTATGCCAATAAATGAACAGTCAACAGTTTAAGAATCTATTGTAATAATGAGTAAGAACAGATAGATACATACTTCGTGCTATCAGGACAGCATAGATCAGGATCTAGGTCTAAGGCATTTACTTTTCAGTTTAATAGTTGTCGAAAAATAAAAAAATGGTTATTATAAAAATGGGTACTACATTGGACTTATTATATTTTGCCAAAACGATCCCTGTATAAAATTTTCTCAACATCACGTGTAAGTAACGGTTCATATTTAAATTTATAGTATCAGCTAGTACATTATCAACTGAAAAAAACTCAAAACTTTACGTAGTGGAATAAAATGTTCTTCGCAGGTGATCACTACAGTTTTAATCTGCCGTTATATAAATAATAATCTCGTTTTATTCTCGGAATTACTTAAATACTGCTGGTAAACAGAATAACCTTGGTGTTTTAATGAGTTTATATAATTTGATATGTTGTCAAATTAGACATGGCTCTTTAATGGTAAAGTACCTACATTCGTTACCTTATTAATTGGTTAGCTAATCTTTTACCACAGTTTAAGTCTAGTCTGTCTTTATTTTTGTGTTGAGGTTGTTCTTAGATTATTATCAATTTAAATAATTTATTACAAAAGGAGTTGTAAAATCGTGAATGAAATTTATAAGATTTGGTCGAGTAGGAAAGATAAGAAAAAGCCCAAAAGCCCAGTTATCAGTTAGAATAAAATACTAAATACTCTATTGTAACTATTTATTTAAATTAGCGTTTTCATCTAGCCAAAAACATGGCAACACATCTCAAGGGTAAAATGGACAGTGATGCTTCAATCGTGTCAGGTGCTGAATGCTGACTCATCGGCCCGACTGTGCGAGAGTTGAATATACGAGTAGGTATAGACAAAGTATTCTGGATATAACATGGCGATGGGTCAGTCAGTGCCTATGGGAACTGTACAACTATAAGATTCTAGTGAATGTTTTGTTTTATTTTTATAAATATGCGTTATTTTACATTCTCATGTAGTTGGAGAGAGGACCGCAAAATTTTGTACCGACTTGATACCGCGATGAAATGCACAATGGTTTCCCTTAAAAATGATGCAAACTCCAAATTTAATAGTCTGCCACGGCCAAACTTGTAAAGTATAGAAAAGAAAGCCATTTCCGGTGCGAAAAAGGGGGCATTACTTAACCCATCTGATACTGAAATAATAGTTATGGCATCAGTTAGAAATTTACTGGTAGATACAGAAAAGCGAAATCTGTCAGTATTTTTTTTGCTGGAAGTGCTTGGCAGACGTTTGCAAAGGTGACCATCGAGACCCCTAAATTAACCCATCTGATACCACCATGAAACCAATTCCAGTAGGTAGATAACTCGAGCATCCGCGGTAGCCTTCGTGTCCGTGATATTGCAGACAAACTGCAGGAGAGTCGCCTACGCTGGTACAGCCATGTTTTGCGGAAACCGGCAAGCTACGTAGGAAACAAATGTGTGGACCCAAGAAATGCTGGCCTGACGTCGTGAGGGCTGACATGCATGCCAATGATTTCACAATTAGACACGATCAAGACCGTGCGAAGTAGAGGAGTAAATCAAGGAAAGCGGACCCTGGACTCCAAAGCGAACTCTCCTACTAAATTAACATCCATGTGTTACGAGATACCAGATATTAAATTTTGCCTGAGGCATCTTACAGTATACCCAGACCCAGAGTCAATTTCCAATTGATCTGAACTGTGAATCAAACCCGGGGCCCTTTTCTTTCGCCAATCGGGTCTTCCTAATTCTTCCAACAATCACACCAATTTTATAGCCTCATACTAAGCAGAGATTTTACTATGGCGTTTAGATAAGGAATAAATACATTTATAAACATCCATGACTTAGTACCAAAAGGTTCGAGCTCATCACATAAACATTGGCCCCTTCTGGGATTCTAACCCGCGAAACCACTAGACCAAACAGTTATCAGATCGAGAGATTGAGGAATGTAATTTGGATCATATACATTCTCGTAAGTTTTCGTTAAGACTCAAAGGTAATTTCTACTGGTTGACTGAGAGCAGTAAGCAGCTATTAGGCGTGCAGAGGATAAGGAGGATATACTTGGACACTTGGCGAAGACTACTAATCAAGGTGTCTCACGTAACTTTTTTTATTCTATAGCAGTAGGTATGCTTATTACATTATATTTTTTCTTACATTTCCTCTCCATATTTTTCACTGGCTGGTCTAAGCTTATGTATGTGTTGCTTAAAAGTTAAACTTCAGATTAAGGTTAAAGTAATACTACTTTAAGAGATCTTATTTAGGTCACAGACCTAGAGCATCAATAATAACAATCTTTGTCGTAGAAACAATGACCTGCTTTATAGCGTTGAAAGAATCAAATCATCAGCATAAAGCGATGTTCTTAATCATCAAACACAAGCAAATTCACCGCGCTTGACGATCTGACATCAGTATTGTGCGCGCGAGTTTGATAAATGGCGCCTCCATGGTCAGCGGTCCACACGTCTTCATTTACCGACTTCTTTGTGATATTCAATCCGATTTAGACCTCAAATATAGATGGTTGGTACAAGTGACAGACTAAGCACTACCCGGTAAATTTATCGTAACCAAGCTATACTAATTAGACAGCCTGCACCCAGATTCAGACCCCGTCCTCAACGATTGACAAACGATAAATCACGTGACACTAATTAAAACCCGAAACATTATAGTGTCAAGTGGTTTCCTATTGTGTGACAATTTGCTATCTAGCAGTTCTTATTTGTAGGCAAGCTGCTTGCATGTACTGTAGAGAAGTTCTTAAGGCTGATCGTGATTGTTAAAGCTTTTTAGCAATATTTGTAATTTAAGCATTCCTCTCAGGATTTTTTTTACCATTGATGTCTCATGGCTAGGCAAATGCCTTTATCTAACAAGTCTCTCTATGCTTCTCTCTTTAGACCCTCAGGTCTGCCATCCTTGTTGTTGCAAATCGTCACGACATCGTTTCCTTGGGTGTCTCATACCCGAATGGCGATACTATCTTCAATCGATAAAGGGTAATATAGAATCTTTAAAAAAAAGATAAATTTCAAAACAAATGAGCTTGCTAGATAGTGTCATAAAATATAATAAATCTAGGCCACAAAACTGTGACTTGCGCCGCCACACTATTGTTACTGACCAAAGAACTACAAGCCATCAGATACACTCGGAGTTGCTCAAACAGGCATTGTTCCTGTAATACTGGTAGTCTGGCTCCTCACTATTAACATTGAACAGGGTTGGTAAATAGAAGAAATCTTACCACCAATTTAAATGAAAAACACAAAATTATTCATAGTTACTACTTAGAAGACCATCTTTTAAACAAACACGCCGTTTAGACGCAAGATGCATCTCTTTCAATCCCATAACTTGGGTTGTGCAATTATTTATATTAAATTTGCGTCAGGCAACACACTAATCGTCATGGTTTCAAAGATAGGAATTTACATCTTTGTGTAACGAGGTTTTGCCAGGGTAGTCTTCTAGCACACCCTGGCCCTAACTCAACTCCATTTTGAAAAGTTTATTTTCTGAATTGACCCAAACCGGAAATTGAACCTAGATTCTTTGCATTCAAGGTGAATCAACACGCTACTTCGCCAATTGAGTCGTAAAGAAGGTTGTAGTATAACCGTAAGGTAAAACTCGCGTATTAGGCCTGCCTGCCTCTAAACACTGTTTTGTTAGTTCTTGTACCGCGCGGGTAGCACTGCCACTAACTTGGGACTCTATTGGTGTTGGAGCTTCCATCACTATCAATAAAAGAGATTTTATGAATCGTAAAAAAAACAAATACAAATAACAAACCATAAAAAGCCGTTTACGGCAGAAGACGTATAAGATTAAATATAAAGGATAAAAGAGTGAAAGAGGAATAGAGGGCACTAGTACATCACACAAGTTAAACTTTAGGTCGCCTTTGTCACGTACAAAATGGAAGTGCTTTTTGTCGCGCAACTGCTACACTTGACGACTAGTCATGCATGGTATTTACTCTCTTAAAAGTGTCCGCGCTGAACACACCAAAGAAATTTTCTTCTAGTTTCTAGCGGCAATGCTTGTGATTCGACGAGGATAGGTGAACGGAGTGTCATAATATGATTTCATAAAAAGAATTCTAATTTGGCGCGCACGTCGCGGACAAGTGTTAGTTTACCTTTTACCTAGTCGTTAGTAGTGCGCTTGACGCTTTCAGAGGTAGTCAAGCCTAAAACTCTGTGTTTTACCTGTTGTTACCGACTACTCTAGCCACACAACTTATGCTCTAACGCTATAAGAATGATAATGCTCTAACACGAGTGATAATTGAAATATACGAGATTTAAAAGTCTAACGATGTAAGTATCTATATTTACTTGTGCCAAACTTGAGACAAGACAAATTTAAAACAACTATGTTTTTACTTGGCTAACTTCAATTGTTCATATTTTGTAAAAGGTTTGACTCAAATAGTACATTTTAATTTATTAGGTTTATACGAACGAATCAACAAAATATTTTCGTAATAGGCCTACTGATTCTGAATCTGGCAACCCTACCTTTAGTCACAATTGTAGACAGTGAATATGTGTGATGATGTGTACTTTCGAATTCGGTGGTTTGATTAGCGCTGCCTTCAGCCTTATACAATCAACCACATAAATTATTTTGTTTTTTCGGTACATCTATATCGGATTATAAAGGAAATCATGGTGGTGGTAGATCTATATCAAATTCAAGTATATATTCACATTGAACGATATTTTCAAATGCAATATTATGTATGAATGTAAACTTGGTTCTAATATGCCTGCTTTGGTTTTTGTTCTTCAGAAAACTACTTTTAATGTAAAGGAATAATGTAAGAACTCATTTTTTGTGTACTGTAGTACAGTAAACATAATTGCACATTATGAGCGAAGTCAGTCTTATGCGACTTGTCCGCGCAACGCGAAATCGAGACGATCGCGTGGCTGTTAGACTATTAGGTAAGTTTAAAAATAGTAGTTTATAACTTATCTTTCCCTCGATTAAACTAAGACATGTAATTATTTCGTGGACTATACCATGTTTCGTTGATTGCCGATTCTGTGAGTAAATAGAAATCGACTTAGAGTCACAATAGTGCCAAATATAACTGCTAGATGATAGCATCAAGACAAGAAGTCAATAATATTGTGATATCCATGGTACTTACAATAATGCAGTATTATGCCCGGTATTTATATAAAGTGACTACGTTACCAAACCGCACGATATTGACATAACCGGAATATATTGCACTGCTTTATTTTATAAGGTATTTGACTTCTCGTTACAAAATTGTTTATTTTATTTGTTATCGATAACGCCTTTATTTAGTATTTAAATCTTTGCAAGTGATAATCCAAAACTTACCTTTAAATTACATATTTCAAAAGTAACTAAACATCATATTATAGCACTAATTTAGCCAAAATCCAAGGCGCTATTTCAATACACACTTCTGGGAATCAAATTTGGTCTCCAGCAGCGGTCACTATGTTGTATAATTTCAACGATTAGATATTATAATGCACTGGATTCACACGCAATGTCATTGAGGACATTAACAAAATGCTTGATTTGTTGTTATGTCGGTCGTTTAAATAAATAAATAAATAAATGTATCTAACCACCACGCTATTTTTATCTAGCCCAAAACTAAGTAGATAACGAAAAAATACATATCCACGGTTAAGATACAGTCAACGGCAGGTCAACCCACCCAAAAAGTTAATAGTCATTGGACCGATTTTCAACTTTAAGTCTGTCAAGTAGATAAATTTTATCAATTGAGAAAATTTGACGTTTTATGGTAGGTTGACGAGCTATTCCGGACCAGAAAAAAGAAAGGAAGATTTATTGTGTTTAAACAACTTTGTGCGCAAAACACCCAAAAATGTCAATTGACAAATTGTATATTTTCAGAAATTGCCTATAGAAAGTTATCTTGGCGGCGTGTTTTATTCTTATCACGGCGTGATTGTTCTTCGCGTAGGATTTGGAGTTGCTCTACTTGCTCCTCGTTACTACGAACTTGATTTTCGCGCATGGCTTGAATTAGCGCAATGAGATTAACCATTGGTGGTTGCGCTGCCATCCCGGAGGTTTCCCGGAGGTTTCTTCTTCGAAGCCGCCCTCTTTAGCTGTAGTTTCCGCTTCAGTTGTTACCGGCAGCTTTGTAACCCTGTTCCTTAGCAGCTGCCTTGGCGCGGGTGGTAGATCCTTCTCTCGTCATCAAAGGTATTTTACCTTTCAATACTTCTGTCACTTCTTCACAAGTCACACAGACACAGTTAAGTGATAGAGTTCCGACTTAGCACCAGCTAGCATTGACGCGGTCTTGCTGTCTGATGTGACAAATTATACCGACGTGGTCCCCTTGACAGACGTTATACTGCACGGTACTCTTCACTCCAAATCCTAATTTTGATAGTCATTTCGTTTGTCACATCCGTTTATCTTATTTTTGGTAAAATCTGTTTTTCTTTGCTTGTCGAATATTGTAAACGATCTTGGTAAGTCAGTAGATATATACATGTAAGGAGAATGTGTTTATTTATAGTAATTGTATTTTCTATGTGCTGTCAGTATAAATAAGACGTGTTTATAAGGTGAAAGGGACAAATGGCGTCTGTCAATAAACAATTAATAATTTTCATGACTGGGATTGATTTTGTTGGAATTGCAATGAATAAACTTTAATTGTCGTTTCTTTGTTTACAGAGCAACACATAATTGTTTATTTTATTTGTCAACCCCTCGAAATCGAAAATAATATTTTATAAAACGACAATTTTGTTTAGTGAATAACAATGGAGAAACTTCGGTTCAAATTTACATTGTTGCCGGGAGGTGATGGAAAATCCAATATTTTTTGTATAACTTCTATAACGACGGATGACAATAAAGAATATGTAATACCAGAAGAACTACAATCAGTAAATCATCATAAGGAAATTTTGAGAACAGCTGCTTTTAATAAAGTAAAGAATAGTTTAACGAAAAGATACCAAGTAAGAAGAGTTTGGATAACAATGACGGAAGAACTTAAAAAAACTTACATAGATGAAGACGGTAATTTACAATTTATGGATATATTTCTAGAAGAATTGAATCAAGAACAGTATGCTTCTGCAGAACAAAAAGAAACAGGTACATTAGAGAAAATAATTGAGAAGTTAGTAGAAAATACACAGGAAATTAGACAACAAAGCTTAAAGCACATTGCAGAAAAGTTTGTAATTGAAAAATTTACAAGCAAAAATTCAAATGCAAATCAATGGATTGATACTTTTGAAAAAGAATGCATACGCTTTGATGTAACAACCGATGAAAAGAAAATTGAAATACTTCGGCTGTTTATGGATAAGAGCTGTGTAGATTGGTATAGTTCCATGATCCAAAAATTGACGATGAACTCAGAATGGTCAACATGGAAGAACAAATTCTGTGAATCATTTACAAACAAGGGATGGAATCCAGTTACTTATGCGCTATTATTCAAATATAAAGATGGTTCATTGTTAGATTATGCTATAAGGAAAGAAAAACTTTTACTGGACATGCGAAGATCAATAGATACAGGCACTCTGGTGGACCTTATTGCAGCTGGTTTACCGGAATTTATACTTAATAAGATTGATAGAGGAACACTTAAAGATACCGTAGATTTGTTTAATGAGGTTAGCAAGCATGAACACATGGTAAATAAAAAAGGTTTATGTCAAGAAAAAGATACGGAAATTTACGAACTGATGAAAAAAATGAAGATAAGACCCCATGTAAAATTTGTTCAGAATTAAATAAAGGTAATCGTTATCATTCTGAAACTAAGTTGGTTTAGAACAAAAGAAGATGACAAGGCAAAGAAAAATTTTATCAGACATGTAAACAATTCAGTGATAGAAGCAGAGTTAAATGAAACAAACCAAAAAAACGAATAGTGACACCATTAATTTATGTCAAACTACAATTGAACGATAAATTAGACATAAATGGAGTTTATGATTCAGGGTCAAATGTTTCACTGATCAATTCGAAATTATTGAAACTTACAGGAAAAGGAAACAGTTTGAATGAAGCAGATCTAGTAACGATTAATGGTGTTAAAAAGACAAGTGGTTTGACGAATTTAAAAATAAAAATCTTGGAAATAGAAGAAAGAGTCGATGTGTATATTATTGATGAACAAAACTTCAAATATGATTTTTTGATTGGATTAGACTTGATAAAAACTTTCAAACTGATCCAAAATGAAGACTTAAAAATAACTCAGAAGCAATTCTTGAGCAATGAAAAGAAAAGTTTAATTAAAAAAAGTACTATGGAAATTAATAAAAATAATACTCAGAAAGAATATAAAATAAATTTTAATGAACATGTCAAAGAAGAAAACTTTGAAATAAAAATAGATCATTTAAATGAGGTTCAGAAATCAGATATAAATACACTAATTAACAAATATAACTCAGTTTTTGCAAAACATAAATACGATGTTGGTACTGTTAATGGATACGAAGCAAGGATAGACCTATTGATTGATAAGTATTGCAGTAAGAGACCTTACAAGTGCACTGTAGAAGATAAAAAAGAGATAGAAGAACAAATAGCAAAATTACTAGATAATAAGCTGATAGAAGAATCTTACAGTCCATTTGCTGCACCTGTTACTTTAGCATTTAAAAAAGAAGATAACAAGAAATCGAGACTTTGTATAGACTTCAGAGACTTGAATAAAATAGTAGTACCTCAGGCACAACCATTTCCACTTATCGATGACTTAATGATAAAGACTAGAAATTGCAAATTTTTTTCGACTCTAGATGTAAATTCTGCGTTTTGGTCTATACCTTTACGAATAGAAGACAAAATGAAGACTGGTTTTGTAACACACGAAGGACATTTCCAATGGACGTGTCTACCGTTTGGTCTAAAGACGTCATCAGCGATTTTTCAGAGGATATTAAGTAATATATTGAGAAAGTATAAACTTACTGATTTTGCTGTCAATTATATAGATGATATTTTGATATTTTCTGAAAGCTTTTCCCAGCACATTCATCATCTCACACAGTTGCTAGAAGCAATCAAAACGGAAGGTTTTAGATTAAAATTCACAAAATGCACATTTGCATCAGACTCAGTAAAATATTTGGGTTATATAATTCAAAATAATTCTATTAAACCAGTAAAAGACAACTTAGTTTCAATAAGGAATTTTCCTATTCCAAAAACACAGAAGAATGTCAGACAGTTTCTTGGAAAAATTAACTTTTATCACGAGTATATACCAAAGAGTGCAATAATACTAGATCCGTTACATAATTTACTAAGAAAAAGTCAAAAATTTGTTTGGTCAGATGAATGCCAAAAATCATTTGAGATGGTAAAAAGCCTTCTGTGCTCTCAACCAGTTCTGGAAATTTTTGATCAAGATTTACCAATAAATATTTATACAGATGCTTCTTTGGTAGGTATTGGTGCCATTTTGAAACAAACACAACCTGATGGAAAAGAAAAACCAGTAGCCTACTTTTCTAAAAAACTAAATGATGCTCAAAAGAAGAAAAAAGCTATTTACTTAGAATGTTTAGCTATTAAAGAAGCGGTAAGGTACTGGCAATACTGGTTAATAGGTAAATCATTTACGGTTTATTCGGACCACAAACCACTAGAAAATATGAATTTAAAATCTAGACCAGATGAAGAACTGGGTGATTTGACATATTACCTCTCGCAATATGACTTTAAAATAAAATATGCTCCTGGAAAACAGAACTTAGAAGCAGATTGCCTTAGCAGGAATCCCGTATTGGAAACGAATGAAAATACAGATGAACAACTGAAAGTTGTGAACTTGATTAAACTGGAAGACATTCATGAAGATCAAATAAAAAATGAAGAAATCCAAAACAAAAGAAGCAAATTCATTGAAAAACACAATTTATATTATAAAAAAGTAGGAAGAAAAGAAAAAAATATTCTATCAGAAGAATTTAGCATCAAACTTATAAAAAACATACACGAAAGCCTATGTCATATTGGGATTGGGCAAATGCAGAAGACAATTAGTCCACTCTACGCAGCAAATAATTTAACGGAAAACATTAAAAAAGTATGTAAAAGTTGTGAAATTTGTATTAAAAATAAATCGAGGGGACACGATAAAATTGGATTTATGTCTCATCTAGGTCCGGCCAGAAAACCTTTCGAGATAATATCAATAGACACAATAGGAGGTTTTGGAGGTACAAGATCTACAAAAATATATCTACATTTATTAGTAGATCACTTTACTAGATATGCATTTATTCTAACATCAAAAACTCAGAGTGCGATTGATTTTATAAAATTAATCACGAACATAACAGAAACAGAGGACATTAGTATGCTTCTTAGTGATCAATATCCAGGAATTAATTCAAATGAATTCAAATCATTTTTAAATGACAAGCAAATACCTATTGTATTTACCGCAGTAAATGCACCGTTCTCAAATGGCTTAAATGAAAGATTGAATCAAACATTGGTAAACAAAATAAGATGCAAAATAAATGAAATAGGAAAAAAGAAGGCCTGGACAACAGTAGCTCAAGAGTGCGTAAATAAATACAACGAAACTGTTCACTCAGTGACTGGCTTTTCACCTAGTTATCTCTTATACGGCACAGATGTCACGATTTTACCAAAAGAACTAAAGAAAGAAAAATCACATAGTGATTGGATCAGAGACAGAAAAACAGCACTTGAGAGTACAATAAAGTCACATACATACAACAAAGCACTATTTGATAAAAATAGAAAGTTTTTTGAGTTTAATGTAGGAGACAAAGTATACGTGGAAAATGGAAACAAACTAAACAGAAAGAAACTAGATGAAATTAATGTTGGACCATATGAGATTGTTGAAAAAATTTCCAACTCAATATACAGAATAAACACAGGTCATAAAAAAATGGAATCAAACCTTTTTCATGTAACAAAACTTATACCAATCCCTGTATTAGAAGAACAAGAAGAATAAGAGAACGAGTTTTTGTGAAAATTTTTGCGTAAAAATTTTCTTCCCTAGGGGGGGAGATGTAAGGAGAATGTGTTTATTTATAGTAATTGTATTTTCTATGTGCTGTCAGTATAAATAAGACGTGTTTATAAGGTGAAAGGGACAAATGGCGTCTGTCAATAAACAATTAATAATTTTCATGACTGGGATTAATTTTGTTGGAATTGCAATGAATAAACTTTAATTGTCGTTTCTTTGTTTACAGAGCAACACATAATTGTTTATTTTATTTGTCAACCCCTCGAAATCGAAAATAATATCTTATATACAAATCAGCGAACTGTAGGAATAAAAAGGATTTTATGTAAAATAATTTTTGTGTCTATCTTAATAAAAACGGAATGTGAAGATTGTTTAAAATCAATTTTGATGAATATATTTAAATACAAATTTGGAATATTTTAAAAACGCCAACAAAACTTATTTTCCGCCGACTGGGTTTGGACTTGCCAAGGAATTTATAAGTACTACGTACATAAGTGGCAAATATTCAGTTACTCTACAGAATACGTTGCCACCGAATTGTGAAACTTACGCCTGACCGAAGTTCGGCTGTACGCTATAACGCAACGTAATTTCGGCATAATGAGTCGTCAGTAATTCAAAAAGCATTGCAGGCGTAATCATGCCGAACTTAGTCGCGTACCTTCGGCACAGTCTGATTAGATGCTTATGGTGTGTCATTATAACAGTCGAACACGTCGGAACGTAAAATGAGCCGCGGAACTTCGGTCGCGTATCTTCGGCATAGTGTGTTTAGACACTAGTCTAAACACACTAGTCGCGCGGCAAATTTGTGTCCTGCGAATGCCGCGCGTAGCTGCCGCGCACCTTGCACGCCGTGTTTGGACACACCTTTATGGTAGTGTTGTTCGTAATTTAATTCAGTACGTTCGTCCAGTAACTAGTCCAATTAGTGGCGTATGCTCCGTATGCCACAGTCCCGCTTTACCACCGTTACAAAATACCTACCGAAAAGTCCCGCTATGCCACGATTCTTAAGTTTAGACATTCAGCTGCAAAATGCTTTGTAAAGAGTTACGATTTATACAGTTCTATATTATAGCCATATTAGGTTTAATATGGCTATAATCAGACTGAAGACCAAATAATATTTTGAAAATACATATTATTTATTTACTGGATAAATCCGAGATTTTAATATTTTAAAATATTTCTTATCCTTTTGTAAACTTATCAGAAATTAAAAATATGTTTATATTAAAAAGGTTTTTATTATTATTCTTTTCGGGTGTACTTTCTATTTTTATACTTAAGTTCAAGTAATTTGTAGCGTCGTGAGACACTAGTAGGTATTTTGTGACTGTGGCATAGCGGGACTGTGGCATACGGGCATAATCCTAATTAGTACATACCTATAGCCTAACTTGGTTTGGAACGAGATAACTTGTGTGATTGTTGAATTAATTTAGTTTACAACTTAAATAATAATGTTGTATGGTAACTGGGATTAAAAAACTAGAATCTCAATTTTTCGATTCGATCTTTCATTTTAGGTATGTTGCTTGTTGCTTTTTGTTCTCCAACACCAATCAATGACACAGCTGAATTATGTCTTCCTTTTTTTCCGATGATTTGTATTTTTAACCTCGCCCGGAAAGGCCCTATTGAACTAGTCATTTCACACTCGTAGAAAACACACATAATTATATTATTCGACAGGCAAGCCTTTTTGTAACCACGAATTATGAACGATCTGAATTATCTTGAGGAGCCATGATTGCAGGGTGGAGCATGACTTGCAATTCTTGTGACGGGGTTGTATTGTGAGAATGTTCGTTATAATAGCGACTGATAGTTCATTGTTGAATTGTGCAGTACCTTGATGTGTTTTATTTGTGATTTTATGTATTTTATTTAGTTTCTAACGAATATTTTCCAAAAGGTAATTTTTTATTGGATTGAAGCATTAAAAATTTTAAAATAAATTTTAGACTATTATGCGTTTTGCAGTTTTAAACGTACCTTAGTGTTCTTCTAATATCAGTTACCGTACTTACATGCAGTGAAAATACGATAATGTATTAATCAATACGATACAATTGATAAATAAATAAAAGAGTGACGTCATACAAGTCAATTTTTTTTCTTACTTCATAATAATGTTTGATTTCTGTTTACTCGATAGACCTACAACATTTCCTGCAATGAGCCTGCAGCTCTTTATGGTTACATTGTCAATACTGAATCATTCCAGTTTGAGCCAACTTTTCTGCTTACTATTAGCGTTGGATGCCTAAATTGACATGCGTTTCTAATTTATTTATGAACTAGCTGTTGCCCGCGACTACGTTCGCGTGGTCTATAGTTTATTCATAAAGGATTTTCTGTGAAACTTTCTTATATTCGCATTTATAATATTAGTAGGAAGTAGGATAACTTTTAGCCCGCAACTTCGTCTGCGTTGACCTTACCCGGATAAAAAGTATCCTATATGTGTTAATCCAGGACATGGTCTATCTGTATGCCAAGTTTCATTAAAATCCATTCAGTAGTTTTGCGTGAAAGAGTAACAAACATCCATCCATACTCACAAACTTTCACATTTATTATATTAGTAGGATAAATGATCGTCGTCGTCCCAATTAACTCACTTTTATTACAAAGGAAACATTTGTATAAGACACAAACCGCCAACAATCGGAACCGCTAATCGGACTGCGTTGATCTTACCCGGATAAAAAGTATCCTATGTGTTAATCCAGAAAGTTTCATTAAAATCCATTCAGTAGTTTTTGCGTGAAAGAGTAACAAACATCCATCCATACTTACAAACTTTCGCATTTATTATATTAGTAGGATAAATTGTCACCATCATGGTTACTTTTTAACATGTTTTTACGTTGTTATTACGTTGTTCTAAAATATAATAAGTGATGTCTCATAAGCTAAGGCAGTTTCCACTTGCAAATGATGTGATATTAATCTACAATACTATCTACCACTACTATCAAATTAACAAGTCCAGTTCAAAATATTAATTTAAATCAAGCCATTTTGCGTGTCATACACCGAGCTTAGATTACATTTTTTAAATCTCGAGTGATACCGAATAGGCCCCTGTTAGTTAGTCGGTGGCTTGAAAGGCCTTCACTGCCCTGGACAGGTGGCAACACTTCAAATACGCAGAGCGTGAGCTTGGCGCCGCGTCAGCCCAAGACGTCAATTCTAAGGGCCAAAACAGACGTTATGCAATTGGACTACCAGCCAACACCGTAGGCAATTTTTTTATCATAACCCTTGATGAAAAAAACACTTTGATTTAGATCCGGTAAAACAGCATTATTTTAAACTCCTGATGAGTGACTTAACTATTCAAAAAAAAAAACTTGCCCTGAAATTGATACAACTTTACAAAAACACGTTTAGTTTGTCTTAAGTTATCCATTTGATCTACCCAAAACTATGGTAAAAACTTTTTAAAAGATAGGTTTTTGTTAAATTGAAAATTACCGTTTCACCTTCAAGAGTGTTTGTTCCTGAGTTTAATAGTGTCTTCCCAAGTTTTTTAAATAAGTAAGTCCGGAGCTATAACCCAGGTCGAATTATTTTTAGCTAATATTGAAATTACGACTACTCTGCTGTAACGACGAATTTTTATATTTGACTCAAAAGAGGATGGGCAAAAGTCTATAGAACTTGGTCCAACGACTAATAACAATGACCTATATGTCATTGAAAAGTTCCTTTTATGTAGATTAACAATGATTACTATCGTCGCGAATCTCAAATCGTTGTGTGAAAAAAGTTATAGGACACAATCGGTCGCACCAACTACCTGGTTGACAACAATTTACATTCAAAGATCTTAATTGGGTTGCAGACGAGATTGACGCCAATCTTCTCGCATACAATTACGACATGTTAGGGCACAAACTTATTATTGCTATATTTTCGTTCAGAGGGACCAAGATACATAATATCGCTGAACATACATAGGGGTGAAACGTATAGGACTCGTTAAGATGCACCTTTTTTTTAACGTTACTGTTTATGCCACCCTGTATTTATTTTATTGTAGGCTGAAACTCAAATTTACCAATTCTGTTGGTCACTAACACATAATTAGATAATTTGGCGGACTGTCAAGGGTGCAGTCGAAGGCTTAACAATCTACTACAAAACGTAAATTTTTTAGGGCCCTAACCATGAACACTTAAAACAGTATTACTTTAACCACACTTAACCTTTTTTTGTTTTTCTGTAAAGAGTTTGATGTAAAAAAGATTTCTATATAAACAAACTGATAATAAAACTGAACAGAACAACTCAATATACAGAGTTGAAAAAAAAATGGAGGTCACTAACGCTCTTTGAGTAATGGTCTAAGCTAAAGCTAAAGATTCTGAAACTACTGAATGAATTCAAATGAAACTTGGCATGATTTGAGTTTTTACTACAGCTATGAAGAAATTAGATACTTTTCATCCCGAATTTAAGTACGGTTCCCTTGGGAGAGGGAGTTTAAGTCAAAATGTGTAATTACATTGTTTTAAATCAATAATAGGGTTGCCTATGTTCACGGGGGAGGCCTATGTTCGGCAGTGGACGTCCTATGGCTAAAATGATGAAATTAATAACGCGTAGGCCAATTATATTTAATAAGAGGTACTTTATCACTTGTCCGGTAAATATTATAATGTAAAGTTCTCAGTTTCTTAGTTTAGAAATTACAGGCATCACAACCTTCAGTCCAAATAACTTAAAACTTGGAATTTACAGTACCTTTGAACGTTAATTTACTTTATAGAATTTACAGTTACTTTATCGTATAGGCTTCAAATGTTAAAGTCTATTTGGACTATTATCAAAGTCAGACGAGCCACTACCAAAAGATATTTTCCATAACAGGCAATGCTCTCAAATATGCAATGTAAGTAGTATCCATTCACGAAAATCCTACGCACTCTTTCAAAAATCCTATTCCTTCTATAACTTACTCGCCAGCGGGACAGAAGTCGAGAAGGGTCCCTACCCACTTTCTTAATTCTGACTTATTGTCTTCTGATAAATACAACCTGGGAGTTTCAAACCCAAAGTAAAAAACTCATTTTTATGTGAGTGCTTCACAACGCTGACCACAGCGTTGCTTAATAAGATACACAAAAAACATCCTGTAAACGCGAACGAAGTAGCGGGCACAGCTAGTTGGAAAATAAATAGAGTGGTTTATGGAATGTTATTCTATAGCCAAACTGTTTTTGCATGCCAGGTCATTATATATTTTTTTTAATTTATTTGATCTTGGTAACTTAGTCGTAATCACTCAAAAGAATGGTGGCACAATCACATGAATCAATTTACGAAATTCCCACAAAGTAAAAATGGTGGGTGCTTTACTCTTTCTTAGGGCCTGCACTTTAAGGCAATGAGATAAGGGCCATATTGGTACTGCCTCATTCACCGTGACCTGTGCACGTAAAGGGCATAATGGTGAGACGTGGCGCGATTTCCGCGAGATATGCGCCCGCGCAACGTAGAACCATAGACCAAAAAATGTATATAGGTTTCACAAAGCATTTTTTAAATTTCTTACACACAATTATTATTTACCTTGACGATAGTAGCTGAGCATCTGCTTTTTTAATAAGATTAAATAGCACTATCTTCTAGAAGGCTATCCTCCGAAAAGACAGGGCACAAGACCACGAGGATGAATACCAATACTGTGGCCGTTTGATGCGGTATCCAGATGGCTGCTGGACCAGGACGACTGGAGATGGCTGTTCATCAAGGCGGCTAAATTTACAGGGTCACAATCCTCGTTCGCTGACGGTCTGACTATGGAGGTGGAGAAGAGAACTAGTTTTTTCAATCGATCATGTAGAGTAAAGCACTTAATATATTATTTATAAAACTTTTTTTTTTCTAGTGTCGACTCGTGGACAGAGAAGTTGTTATTACAGAACTTGAACTTAAAAGAACTTAAAATATGGCCACATCGCGAGCTCTTTTCGAGACCAACAAGAGAAGTGCAAAGAAGTTGAATTGCGTGATTTTGACAATAATTTTAATATGGGCTATACATCAAACTTAAATTATTCAACTACTTTCTATTGAGATTTCTAGACATAAATTAAATTAAATTGAGATTTTGATTTTGATTTTAATCACAAAACATTAAATAAATATATAAACATTTCATTTAGGATTTTAGGACTTTACAATACACAACACATAAATAAATAAAATAAATTGTTTCCACAATTTATTACACCAATTAGCTAAGCTAAGCAAAGCTTGTACTATGGTGACTTGAAAACGGATAAACATACTTATATACATTTATAAACATCCATGACTTAGGTACAAATGGATTACATAAAGCAGCTTAATTAGTTATAGGTCACATAATTTTGATAATTTTTGCAACTTTCATACACAGATATTACAGTTTTATTTTTGCTATGTCTTATGCGGTTCATAAATGAAACAGCCTTTTTTCTCATAATAGCAAAAAACTCATCAAACCTATTTTCGGCAAACATGCCAGACGCACTGCACCGCCAGATTAGTTTGCTGTAGTATAAGAATTACAATACATATCTATTTCTTTTTAATCTATGGCGGGTACACGTAGTAAATCAGTCGTAGATCGCGGGCCATTTACGATGTACGCCACGGTTTGGTGTCGCGAGATCAGAGATGGATGCCTTGGACATGACTTGAGACTGAATGGGGATCTGAATGAGTCTTAACTATTGTAAGGCTGTCCAGGTATTTCCTCAGATACTCAGATAAAAAAACATAAAAATATACGCCAGACAACACACTATTTTACCAGATAACGTTTTTTTTTCGCCGGGGCGTCTCCCAGCACACCCAAACGCAAGACACTAACTTAAAAATTTGTTTTTTTAATTGACCTGACCAGTAACCAAACCTACCATCATGCTACTGTACCAATAGGCTACTCAAGAAGATTACCTAATTTAAGGGAGCTAAGTAATCTTTAGTCCTACAAATCCTGCTATACTGAATGAATGATCGTCAACATTTTAAATGTAATGTTTAAAAAAAAGTTTTTTAAGCGATTCTGATGTTGGTCATCATCAGGTATATGGATAGTTTTTATTTCATTACAAAAAAAAACAATATTACATATATTCCTTTCCCCCACTTCTTTCCCCACTTCTGCCTGCAAATCCGCTCGAGCTACGAGTGTATCTCGTGTGTGCGAATACAACGTATTCTTTTTAACTCCCATAAATTAACGTACGTAACGTATCCATACAAACTGATGTCAGCTAGTCCCGGTTTACTCGTAGTATGGAAAAGTGATTTTGTTTGATGTCCCCATAGAAAAAGTTCTTGTACTAGAGCAGTACAATTATTAAGGAAGATAAATGTATCAACGAGTATGTATTACCTGCCGACATCGGATATTGATAAGTGTAATTTGAGATGATCATTAGTAATTGTTTGGAATCCACTCGATCAATTAGAGCTGTTATTAGATAAGAGGTTACAGTGAACCCTATATAGTCGATATATTACAATGTATAATTTATTTTATATTGTTCATAGACACTGTGATTGTTAGGAGAATTCATTGTGTATTTATTTACGGACTGCGCGTATTTGTTCGCCAACGTCGATATTTACGAATTTTTCTGATGTTATAATAGTTATTCTGATATTCGGTGCAGAGACAAATCCAATAAGTCAAAGATCATATAAATCTGTTCAGTCGTTCTTGACTTATATGGTGTAACGTGTAACTAACCCAACTTTGTTTTATAAACAACTACCTGTCCCAGCGAACTTCGTACCCGTGTTTTTATCGTTAATCTGCTATTCGGAAAGTAGACAAATTCAACAAATCAAAGATTATAAAAATCGGTCCAACCGTTCTTGACTTAGACTTATAAATGGTGTAACTAACCCGACTGTTTTATATAATACTAGCTGTCCCAGCGAACTTCGTACTGCCTCTTAAATTTTTGGTTAATTTATTAGACTTTTTATTAGTTATTCTGCTATTTGGAGTGGATACAAATCTAACAAATCAAATATCATAAGAATCGGTCCAGCCGTTCTTGATTTATAAATGGTGTAACTAACCCGACTTTGTTTTATATAAATAGATAGATTATATCATCATCATCATGTCAGCCAAAGGACGTCCACTGCTGAACAAACAAAGGCCTTTACTTATCATCGGGGGATCGCCAATACTCGCCACGCTTGGCATGCGGGTTGGCGAGCGCAGTTTTTTTATAAGATTTCGCACGAAGACGTTGCTGCCAGACTCGTGCTGCAGGAATTAGTCGCCTCTTACGTCAAGTCTCCTGTCGACGGTGAAAAAAGTGTATCCTTTACGGGCATCCCAACACGGCACAAATAATTAAATAATAATTTTAAATTAAAATCGTTCACATCCTCTTTCGTTGAGAGATTTTTTTTAAATACTTAAATCCGTTTTTATTAAGATGATAAATAATAAAATAAAAAGCCTTTTATTTCTTACTGTAAAATCTAAAAATTTGTAACAATCTTAGTCTTAGTTTATATTAATATTAGCTAGTATGTTTTAGTGTTGATTATTTTTCAATCTATAAGAACAATCCCTTTGCAGTTGAAGGCCTCGTCCAAGGATAGCTAATCTTTTCTGGACTATGCTGTTTGAATCCAGTTGAGACCAGATATCTTTTTTATTTCGTCTTCCAATCTAGCTTAATGTCTCCCCTGTTTTCTTTTACCTTGCGGGCCTTGCTAGTTTGTCCTTCTTAATGCAAAAGCTTTGACTAGTCTATCTTGTGCTTTGGTGATTTTTCTTTCTTTTGTGTGTCGTATTTTTTGTATCTTGTATACGTTCGACATGCTGCGCCCTATTCCTCATTGACATGTGACTATTTTGTTCTTTATATTATTATTGAATTTTCTTTTCGCAAGCGTATGTTAAGCACGGTAGGAGTCAAAAGTCCCAGTCTTTGGTGTTTATGTTTATTTGGCATAGTGCCTTTAAAATTTTCTTTTAAGCTCCAATATTTATTTCACGTTAGTTGTGCCCTGCGTTCTATTTCCCGGTTGTTGTTTTTTTGGTTAAAACTGATTTGTTTTTCCAGGTATATGTACTAATCAGTGTAGTTTAGAGCCTCCCTGCCAACGGATATTATTCTCTTGGTACTGTTAGTCATTAAAAATGTTTTTCAAAAGTTCATCACTAAGCCTACTAGTTTGCTAGTCTCATTTAATGCCTCTGTCATAGATTGTAATTCTATCGCCGTCTCTGATAGTAACATCAGGTCGTCGCAATCGCAGGTGGATTAAGTACAACTTTTTGATTTTTATGCCATATCTGCTTTAGTCAAGTTAGTTAATTATAGACTCCAATATGCCTATAAATAGCTTTGGAGATAGTAAGCCCCCTTGTCTTACTCGTCTTTTAACTGGATTTTATTAAGATATAAATAAAAAATTTGTTGTAATACACGTCTTCTTCTGTTTCTTCTTCATCTATACGGTAAATCCCGGTTGCGTCCAAAGCCATTGCTTTAGAGCCCAGGGTCCGCTTTCCTTGATTTACTCCTCCACTTCGCGCGGTCTTGAGCGTCTCTATTTGTGAGATCATTGGCACGCATGTCAGCCCTCACGACGTCAAGCCAGCATTTCTTGGGTCTACCCCTTTTGTAGGACCTGGCGGTGGCGGCATGGCCAGAAATTTGTTTCCTACGTAGCTGGCCGGTTTCCGCAAAATATGGCCGTACCAGCGTAGGCGACTCTCCTGCAGTTTCTCTGCAATATCACGGACACGAAGGCTACCGCGGATGCGCGAGTTCCTCACGCAGTCCTTCCGCGTGACTCCGTCGCCGACGTCGACGTCCACCGCAGCATATTCATCTTCGTGACACGCAGCTCCTGCTTGTGTCGCTCAAGTAGCGGCCACGCTTCGCTGCTATATAAAAGGACAAGCCTAATGATGGACTTATAGATCTGCCCTTTCAGCTTAACCGGCATTCTGGGGTCACAAATGACACCAGTCAGCTCTCGCCATTTAGCCCACGCAGCAGCAATGCGTGCTTTGACGTCGCTATCGATGTTTCCCGACGCGTGAAGTACAGATCCAAGGTATTTAAACTGGTCAGTGCGCTCAACCTTGTCTCCGCCTATGCGGACCGTCGTTGGATCTGTAGGGTTACAGGCCAGGTACTCGGTCTTCGCCACATTGAGTTTCAGACCACCGCTCTTAAGCGACTGCTTCCACTCGTTCACCCGTCTCACCAGCCTGCCCCTGTCCGCGTCCACCAGTGTGATATAGTCAGCATACATCAGCAGCCATGGTTGCTGCTCATGTGAGTCTCTGATGCTGTCTGATACAACGTCTAATATCACACTGAACAGAAACGGACTGAGGACGGAAGCCTGGTGTACTCTGACGGTGATGGGGAACGGTTTGGTGTCACCAACAGCGGACCGAACCATAGAATCGGAGCTGCGGTACATGTCTCGAATAATGTCAAATCATGCCTCGAGGACCCTTTACATATTTTTCCTAATCAAACACTAATAATAAAGTATATAGGTTCCACCAGTTAATAAATGCACTCAGTCAATTTGGTCACACGTGAAATGAGATCAACCCGCTATTTGGTCGCACCCCTTGCAAAGTTGCAAGTACTCGTACAGTCAGATTCAACATTGGTATAATACTACAAATCACAAAAACTCATATTTGTAACCACGGCGCTAGTGGTGACCAAACTGTCCCAATGATCTAAACAATGGTGATTAAATTATAAGAAACCTCTATTTTTAAATCAAAAACTTTATCCGTCGCTGGCTGGATATTATTAGATTGTTGTCAACAATTAGAACAAGATAGTTGTGCCTATCGATATTATTGAGCACTGTGGTAGTATCTAGCAATATGGTCATTTTGACTGACACCAACTATTTGATGCTGACTGTACCACGATACACGAGCACGCAGGCGCGTTCCAATTGAAAAAAAACAATAGGGATGGCTTGGCTATATTTCAAGATCTTGCATCTTCTTCAGTGCAAATCTATCTTAGGCATCTTCTAAAATGCAACCTTAGTTTCTCATCTTTTTAACAACTCTCAAGCAACAACCAACTACCAAGGAATTACGTGAATTATTTAACCAGAATAAATAATACTTTATTTGCATCAAACATGGTATAAATAATCCAATAAAAATAAAATATCTAATTATATGTACATATTCTAAAACTAAACTCTTTATACAAAGTCAGATATTTTATTCATGGGAAAGATCCTAAAAATAAAATATCTGACTGAGATCTCAGTCAGGCACCTTTCCCTTGAACGGTGATCACCGTTCAAGGGAAAGGTGCCCAAAAAGCTGGCAACATTACCACGCTGGATAGCTAACCAGAATTATAAATTCAAATATAATTGATTATAAAAAAACATCAAAATAACTTCAACACCCCATCATAGCTCCTGAAGCATTGATCGTAGAGTAAAAATTTATTTCACCAATTTGTAGGAAATTTTATGTAGAATCTTTTGTCTGAATCTTAAAGCTATTACGAGATACGACCAAAAAACTGAAAAAGGTACCTTTATGTATTCAATGGTATTTTGTTTATGTTGTAATGGTAGCTTGTCACCTTGTTCTCAGCGGTGGTCTTCAAACAACAGATTTCCTATTTAGTCTAGTTTCTAGCTAGACAGTTAAAGAAGATTTAAATACATTAGTTCAAACTGTAGAAGTAGTAAGTATATCTATCCCGAAATATCGTATACAAAATGTTTGTATGCCTGCCTATAATTCGCATGAATCGGTTGTTTGAGCAATTATCGGCCTTATGCTCCCGTATTAAAACGCACAATGCAATCATCGTGTGCACATCAATAGTGTATTTTCACCATGACACGTGGCGCCCCCTAAGCCCCCTAGCGCTCTCGTCGCCCTTTGTTAGGGCATAAAACAAGCAAAACTCACGTATAGTTCTACAGAACAAAAGGTTTCCGATTCTCGGGACTACAGGATTCGAATTTTTCAAGGGTATTACTGAATTGGCTCCTTTATTTCCCGGAGTGCGGGGATATCTTTTTTTTTTTCGATATTCGTTTTTTCACTTAGGTATGTAACTGATTGTGAACGAACCTACGAGTATTAAAAAGGTAAATGATATTATATGAGATTATATGAAATAAAAAAATTTGGCACTTGGCACATTTTAAAAGAGTACAAAATAATACATAATTTTCTACTCAAAAACTATGTAAAAGTGCAAAATTATTTGGAGCAAAATTATCAGTTGCATGCATCTATTCAGTGCATAGCAATTATCATTAATGTCTATAGATGCACTGAATAGAATTAAAAGAGTAACATCTTTATATATTATAGCTCTCCAGTGTTATCATGGATGTATCCTCAGTACTTCGCTATAGCATTTGGGGTAACAGTGTTGATTTTGACAGAGCTTTAAAAGCTAAAAAAATTCGTTAGAGCCCTTTACGGAACCAACAGTAGAAAATCATGAAAGCCATTTAAAAAAAAATACTTACACTACCATGCATTTAAAACTTTATAATTAATGAAACCAATTATAAAAGCACCCGATATTCAAGGAAAAACGAACTACTTCTGTGTTCCTTCGTCTAAACTTATACTATTCAGCAAAAATTGCATGCATGCATGCATTGCAGCAATGGCAGTTAGAACATATAACAAACTACCCTCAAATCTCAGGAACGTTTCAAAAGTTAAGTTTAAAAATATATTGTTGCATTGGCTCTTAGATCAACGTTTCTTTAGTGTAAAGGATTACATAAAAATATATAATTTTTTTGGAAAATAAATGTAATAGTTAATTTATAATATGGAATAAATAATACATATGACATTGACAAATATAATAATTGATTCGTTACTTTGAAACTCGAAATCTTATTAATGTTGACTCTGTAATAGTTATTCTAGTGTATTTGAATTAAACTCAAAACAAATATATTTAACAATATTGTGACGACTGACATATTAACAAAATTATCATTTTATTAATAATTATTTTACTTTTGATTACAGTTTGATTATATAATTTGCATGCCTACTACTAAAGATATAATACTGTTGATACTATGTTGTAAGGCCTTTAAGACATACCAACACCCGTACTGTACACAGTTTGAAGCAAATAAATGATTATATTATATTCTATTCTATTCACAAAAGACTGATAGTCAAGCTTTAAAATGAAGTAACTGAATATTACGTAATCCTCACTCCTCATTAATCTCTCCCATTTTGCATGTGCACCAAGTTAAGGGTATCAAACCGACGGGCGTGAAATTCCGAACACCTGCAAATTGTGAACGAGCATCTAATTTGACCCCTCGATATGCATCGAGCGAAAAATAAGTCTATTTTATGAAATTATAACAGGTGCCATTCTTTTGAAAAGTGATTGCACACCTGCGTGTATTTCCACAATGTGTAAAGTAAGTAAGTAAGTAAATTCTATCTCTAAAAAAAAGATTTTAATGGTATTTTTTAAAACATTGAATCGACTTATTGATATTGATGAAAAAACGCTCTTCGAGTAGTTTCCAAAAGCTTTTTGCCCCGAAACACTCGCACAGTTCAAATATTCCAGAAAATCTTTTAACAGCGCGACAAATACTCTATGTATCCTGGGGTTTCTAATGGGGCAAATAGAAAAGAATACATGGCGAATAAACATGTTAAATCACGTAAAAACAAATAATTGGCGAAGAACGCGCGGGCGGCACGCGGCACGCACGCGCGCACGCCCGTCTAACCAGCCCCTAATGGATAGGGTTACAAATGGTAAAAATAGGAGAGGAAATAATTAGGAAAAAATCACGGCGCAAATATAGGAGATGAAATATGAAGTGGGTTGGTTTAAAAAAATAGAGCTAATATTTGTAAGTACTCCTTTAATTTACTAAGTACTTAGCAAATTAATTTGCTATTGTGGATTATATGATTAAAGCAGCAGTTTTGGGTTCAAGTCCCGGTGAGCTGATTGTTTTAGTATGTATTACTTACGTTCTACATTAATTTTAATAAGTAAACTTATTTTATTTAAACGCGTAGTTTATTTTATTAATTAATACATTTAAAATAGAAGCATTTTGACGACCTCCGTAGCTGAGAGGCGAGCATACCAAACTTGGTGTCGCTTTCTCTGAGGTCCCAGGTTCGATTCCCGGTCGGTCAATGCAGAAAAATAACTGTTCTATATTGTCTCGGGTCTGGGTGTTGTGGTACCGTCGTTGTTTCTGATTTCTGTAACACAAGTGCTTTAGCTACTTACCATAGGATCAGAGCAATGTATGTGATGTTGTCCAATATTTAATTAAATTGGTTTTGATTATGACTAAAATAATATCGTCGACAGAACCATATTAATAATAAAATCAAAAATATATTTAAAAATCACGTTGAAAATCAAAATAACAAGGAGAGTTTTATTTTATATTATTTTATTCAAATTGTGAGTACAATGAACTTAAGTTTTGAAGAAGTAAGGAAGTTATTGCTTTTCTTATCTTAGGATATAATTAAGTGTTGGTATTCAACTAGATTGTTAAGAATGTCAACACATTCTGACATTGTATTCAGTCCCCGTCAACCAAAAGAAAACCTTAGATCAGTTACAAAGTTTAACAATTAAGTTTAATACACCATTGAACTCACAATATCGTTGCGATCTCGCTAATCCTCAGACATCTGTCTACACTATTAACCTATGGCTTAAACATCATGTTTATACTTTATATTTATCAAATCACCGTATCGCGGGATCGGTGTCCATACCAACTATCCGATTATAGTACGGAGAGGCAAAGAATGGAACCACCAAAGTAGGCGCGTGGCGAAAAATAATAAAGCACGCAAGAGGACCGGCCACGTGACCGGCGCGTGCGCCGCCACAGCTCCTACGGGACTCTATGGGATAGTCCCTCATTAATTCACCGGCTTTAAAATCTCTTTATTTTTAATTCAATGCAATTCTAGTATTGAAAGCAAATACCGCTCTTTGAGAATCATGTGAATTTTGGCGTCGTCGAGTGGTTTATTGTGTACCTACTAGCTGACCCGCCAGCGCTGAAAATCTTGCAGCAGGACTGCTGTCCGAATTTCACAGCACGACAAACAGTGGTCATGAGACATTTGCGCCCATAAGAATAAGCAATATAAATCATCATTTGCATAAAAGTAGCTTAGCAAAATCTTATAAAAACAAACTCGAATAATTACTTACTGTATCGGATGATGGGCAAAATGGGCCCACCTCCAATTAGAATGACGTGTATATTAAATAAAGGCCTGTTCATATACAGGGTTACATTGCAAAGGGGTGCTAAATGTAAAAAATAAGATCTAGGGAACAATATAAAGAAGCGTCTTAATCGTTATTATTTTTAATAATCGTATGTACGAAAAAAAAACTACTTAAAAATATCCAAATCTAAAGTCCATAGAGAGATTACGAAAGCAGGTCATTCATCAGAAGAGTAGGTACGGCAAGCCTACAAGGACCCTACGCAGTGCACATACGGTGCAATTTTTTCATGAATAAGTTAAATTATCCACGCGTACGATTTTTAACAGCGGATAGGAATAATTAAATGTGAAAAATCATTTTTTTTTTTTTCGTATAGTTCGATTAAGTTACTGATGCTGAGCCACTGCTAAAAATTTGGCACCCCTTTGCAATGTTAACCTTGGATATTCATTATCCCCTTATAATAGCGTCTTTATGTGCAAACCAGAATTGACTGTCTAGTTGGAGTTATTCGATTCAGGTTTTTTTTTATTTTTAGGTTAGAAATATAAGTTTTTGAAAAAAACTTAAAAGTTAAGAAATATAAAAACTAAAGTAATATTACTATTACTTTAGTTTCTATACCTATGTGATTTATATTATGTATACCCACGTGAATTTTAAGACTTTGTATTACTAAGAGTCCGAGAGCTATGTCGCGGACAGACAGATAGGAAGACAAACAGACAGTGAAGATGGCGAAAATTTTACTACAAAACCCTTTAAAACAAGTTTTCTTAAGTAATAATTTCTGTTTCCAAGCCAAAAATGTGAAATTTTCTGAATCAAATAACTTGATAATGAATGTATATAAACATTGATTTTTTATTGAAAATGGGCTCACGCTTCATTGTTCTTTGCCCGCCTTTCTTTCAGACTGCATAAATACTTCATCTGCTTATGAACTCTAAAAAAATATTAAGTCTTTAATTAAGTATTCTTAGTAATTTTTGGTCTTTGTCCTGTGCCACGGCACCATCTCGTGGCAAAGATCAATTTTAGTTTTTTTCCCGTTAGTGTTTGTTAAAGATAGTTGTTATGGCAGATGCCATGTGTGCCATATAGGATAGGCACGAGGATATAGGCAGCTGCCTATATCCTCGACTTTGCCTGATCTTCTTTTCCCCTAGATAGCGAAATCAATCAAATAATTAATGTTATAAGATTTTTCTGCAAATGTATAGCTATGTTAACTTAAGGTTTGGTTTAATGAAATAGATGATCCCATTCTTTTGATATCCTTGTGGTGCCTAACTACAGGATATACCTACATTGCAAAGGGGTGCCAAATCTTTAGGAGTGGCTCAGAATCAGCAACTTAATCGAACTATGCAAAGAAGTTAAAAAATATATTTCACATTGAATTATTCCTATTCGGTTTTAAAAATCGTACTCGTAGATAATTTTACACATTCATGAAACAATTGCACCGTATGTGCACTGCGTAAGGTCCTCGTAGACTCGCCGTACCTACGCCTCTGATGAATGACCGCGTGGCTTTCGTAGTCTCTCTATTGACTTTATTTTCGGATATTTTTAAGTTTTTTTTTTTCGTAACAAACGATTATTAAAAGTAATAACGATGAACGCGCTTCTTTTTATAGTTCCCTAGATCTTATTTTTTATATTTGGCACGCCCTTGCAATGTAACCCTGTATACTCGTAATCCACTTTCATATTTTTGCTCTATTTGTGAATGACATACGTGATTGAGATCTTCTTATGTTTAGTAAGTCAACAAACAACTCAATCGGGATTTTCAAGTTCTCGTTGAAGTTTATCTAATCAAAACAATTCTAGAGGAGAATACTAGACCAACGGATGTTTAACACGTGGCCATCTCGAGCCTGGCCTTACTGTCATCGCAGCCGTGGGCAGCAGAGGCGATGATCGATTGACAAATGCACTCTTGTGAACCAAACAGGTATCGTGGGGCCAGGAAAAGAGAGGCCCAAAGGGCACTTAAAAGAAAAAAATATGGTTCTTTATATATTCGTATGATATAGCGTCTAAAAGACATTTTTTAATCGTTCGCTACTTGTCCGTTCGTTGGCATAGAACGCCACCTAAATATAATTCAATTTTTAATTTCGTACAAAAAAAATATGTATTTAGCAGTTACTAATACTACTAATAAAATTTATGCATTATGGTGTCTCAAATGATTCAAGAAAATTGTTAGAGTTAATGTCAATGGAACTGACTCTTTTGGAGCTCCATTACGCATGGGTGTGCCCAAGGCTCTATATTGATACCTGTATTATTTTTAATTATATACATTACCTTCCATACTTTACTAAAGACCTTTGTGAGATAGTATTGTTTACAGATGATACATCATTGATTTTTATAACTGACAGAGGTAAAGCTGCTTTTGACGATGTAATAATGCTTTCTCACAAGCAGTACGCTGGCTTACAGCGAACACCCTTCATTAAATTCACTATGCCCTATGTGAGGCAGGTCAGTACGCATATATGTCAGACAATCCTATTATAGATGCAGTCGATTCTACAACTTTTTTGAGAATCACATTAGAGTCCCGGCTGCAATGGGGTAACCCATTTGCCTTATCAGGAAGGCTCAGTTCAGCGGCTCATGCTGTGAGGAAAATAAGGCTTTTAACAGTTTTCGAAACGGCAAGACTATACTTTAGTTTGTTGTTGTATGGTTTACTGCTATGGGGCTCTGCTGCTGACATTTAAACAATCTTTGTGTTGCACAAAAGAGCAGTACGCGCAATATACTGTCTTGGAACTCGTGACTTTCTCGAAACCAGTAGGTAGATGGCGCGGCACTACAGCAGCGTTGTGTTGTGTCGATCATAAACAAATACCCAAATGACTCATCAAGCACCACACATACGTGAAAAACCTATGCCATTCTATTTGATTTTACGCAATATAGCCTTGGGCACACAGCCGACTGGGCGTGACGGCGACGGGACGCTAGCGTGACGCCAGTGTTTGTAATGTACTGATATCTAAGAAGACGACACACAGCACCGTCGTGACGACGTGAGCCGTCGCCATCCCGTCGGGCGTGCCTACAACGAAATTGGGAAACATACTAGGCAGTCACACAGACGATGGAGCGTGTTACGTCGCGCTCGGCGGGAAGTTTTGTTTGTTTATTTTTACAACTTTCAAAAAAGAAATGAACAACAAAACTATTGAAGTTCAATTAAGTGTGTCAGAGGTCACATATTTTTATATGATCTCAGTCATAAAGAATCCGAATCGCTTGACATCTTGTTTGATAATAAGAAAACACGCCACGTCGAGGACGACTTCGGGACGGCAAGCGCTACCGTCGCGCCCGCAGTGTGACGTGCACGCCGCGCTGCTGCCCCGCTACCGTCCCGTCACCGTTGCGCCCCGCCGGCTGTGTGCCCAAGGCTTATATCTTGCCGCTCTCTCGCCGCCGCCGCCGCCGCCCCGCTGAATTCAAGGCAGAGGCCTGAGGGAGATTTTTAGAGATATCAATATATTAAGAGTAGCCAACCTTTTTTTAAATATTATGTACGTTCAAAAAAATCTAAGTTTGTTTAGTTTAAAAAGTAATTTTCATCAATACTTGAATTCAATAATACAAACTCGAAATAAAAATAAACATGCCGTTCCGAGCTTCAGACTACACTAAGTTGGTAAATCATTCTTGGAGAAATGTATTAAATTTTTTAAACTCTTGTGTACTAGAGTTCAAAATCCACATTTAAAAAATCCTTATGAAAAAGGATATTAATAAAATAGACGATTATTTAAACGACAAGAATCCATTGACTTAACTTTACATTTAACACTTACTACATTTCTTGTAACTGTATTTTCTGTAAAAAAAAAGGTTGACAAAGGTGACTGAGTTTGTTGCGCCGTTTTTTCTCATCACCAGCCAATATGTAGTCCCGAAGCGATGGTAAGGCTAAGCTATATTTTGGGACGTGTAGACGTTTGCCCGAAAGAGGGCCTATATACTGAATAAATTAGTAATATTGAGTATTATTGAGTATACTAAATAATGCTTCTTCACAGACTTCCAATGAGGTTTGTCTTTCTTTCTTTGGTTTCTGGGCAGCTTTCGTAGTTTTAAAACAATCGCATGTAAACAAATTGTTTAGCAACAACTTTACAATGATTTATTACTTTGACAAAGTACATAGTACCGGTACATTGTATTTATTCTGTCTGATTTTGTTTAGGTTTCGTTTCTTATAAAAGCGCTATTTTTCGCACTTTACCGCAACTTTTATGTTTTTATTTTTGTTTTTCGAATTAATTTATGAAGTAATGACTCTATAACAACCCTCGAATTTTATTTTCACTAACACGCTCTTATATTGCTCTTAGATCTTATCCTTATCTGTATTTAAAAATATAGTTAAAAATCTATGATTAGGAATTCTTCTCTTTGTCATCATAAGACAAGGCCGGAGCAGCGCGGCGTCCACGTCCGCCAGAACACTCAGCGATTGAATTAAAATAGTATATTTATCCTCTTTTACCATACTCCCAATAACTAGCAGCTTATTATTTAACCATTTTTAAATAAAATTAGAAAATGAAGTGAATGCATTTATTGCTTCCAAAGAATAGGTAAAGGCAGCTATAGGTAAGTTTGTGATTTCTGAAATGTCAAAAACGAGTATTCATTGGTTATATTCCAAGTTATTTATACGAATGGAAAAGTTTATATCGACGTTTAAAGATACACACCTTTAATGGATTGATGTGTAAAACAAGGAAGTTTTAATCTATTTTATGTGTACCGTGATAAAATGAAATAATTTACAAAATGTTAGTTTATTACTGAATCAGACTGTTAAAGCTGAATTGCGGTACATTTGGTTAATAATCTAGCTTAACACAAAAAGTATTTTTTATCCTATTTCTGTGTTCCTGTGGGATATTTCGTGGCCACACACAAAAGGTGCACATCTCTTTTTTTTGTATCGATACAAACGGACATTTTGTAGCCGGTCGGATTTATCGAGGACATCTTAAAAAGGGTTCCAACCGACGATGACAGCCGATAGCCACTCACGTGTGCGCGAGATAGTCGCCCTAGTGTAGTGATAACGGACTTCCTTTGATTCGCTTCACTTTATTATTAATGATACAGAACATATAATATTAGACGGTGTTTTTTTATCAAAAGCAGCCAGCTTTGAACGTCTGCTGAACCATTATCATCAAAACCTTGAGCACATTTATCTATAGAAAAGTAACGCGGACCGTCTATCTCCGAAATTTAGAAGTAATTTTCTACTAAGACTTAGTATCAAATGAATCCTGTCAACTCTTGCCTATTAGATACTAAAACGGTATAGTTCAGTCACATTTTAAAAAATGTCGGAATTGTTGTCAAAAAAAATTACATATCTACTCTAAGTTATGTAGGTCTCCATACATCAAAATCAGTCCACTCACTTAAATTGATGGCTGGACATAGTCCTCCAATATAAGTACTACACTTAGTCAATGGAAATTACTACTTATAAATTGCATTAATGACGTAATTTACACATTTAAAAACAATAAATAAATAAAAGTGCAGCAGAATACATCCCTTGAACATATATTTTTTTATTTCAAATGAGTACTTATTTTAAGATAAACCAATTGGAGCTTAGAGCTCCGACACTATCAATCTCGGTGACATTAATGGGATTAAAGTAATTATCATCATTGTTGCATACCACACTATAGTGTTGGTAACCGGAAATATTGTCTTTTTTTTATTCATTTATCATAAAATATGTCTAAAACTTACACAACAAACGACTAATTTCTTTACCCTTCAATGAAAAATGGGCAAACACGCAATAAATCAAAATTCTAGGCACAAAGGCACTTGGAATTAGCACGTATTGTTTCTACTGCTGAGACTAAAATTTGAGAGATTTTTACATTTATGTCGAGGTAATACGGTTGATAGTTGTTCTGATGTTCAGTCCTGATTGTTTAAACAATAAAAGAATAAACAGCGCCTCTACAGTTAACAACTGAACCCTTACGTTAATATTTTAACGTCGCCTAAAACGTTGACAAATAGGTTAACAAGTCATGAGCGGTAGCGAGCATTTAAAAATAGTAAGATTCTAATGATAGTCTTTAACAATATTAAATGAACGTGTCTATTTGTGATTACAAAATAAATTAAACACCTGTTTGTCTGAGATAATCTTAAAAACAGCTAAACCGATTTTGACTGTCACTTAGAAGTACCTAAAGAGTTTTTATTTCAAGATACTTTATATCCCAAGAAAATGAGGATGAGGTTAAAATACATTGATAACACAACATTTTGAAACAGGCCGCGACATTATTACATTTAATATTTTTATTTAAAAAAAAAGGTAAACCTATACTCTATAATAAATACAACCTAATAATAAAATCCAAAATAAATAACCAGAATTAAGACACACGCATTTTGCAATACAATTACATACTTACTGCTTAACTTTCACAGCTGTTTATTTTTGGAATTGTCCCGCTCAGCTTTCTCATCTCGCACCACCCCGCAAACAAGGGGCAACAATGATGTTTGAGGGTTGAACTCGGCAAATATTATAAAATATTATCAATTACACGCCATGTCTGGCGTAATCCGGGATTATGTTCTATTGTTGCGTGTTTGCGTTTTTTATTTGACTAGTTGAGATGTCAACTGTGTGTTCGCGGCGTTATCACACTTGACTTTTGTGATTTCATAGTATTATGGGTGTTTTACATTTATTGTTGTTTATTCAAACTTTATTGCAGAGATTAAAAAACGTGCAAACGGTAGATGTAATTTTTGATAGTTCATACAATTGGCAGCCCTTTTTTTGGTCAGTCCGAGGCTTTATTCTGTTTTATGAAAAGACATGTTTTTTTTGCGATTTACAAAAGTCACTTATAAACTAGACTAGACTGAGACTTTCGAGGTTATAGGTATAGATAAATAATGACGTCCATAACTTTTAGATAGAAGACCGCGTAAATCGTTTCTTTCGTTATGTTAGTTTTGTAACGAGCTAAAAGGAACCTTATATTAGGTCCTTACATATGAAATTGGTGCCGTGTAGGGACGGCCGTAAAGAATACACTTCCCCACCGCCAACAGCAGGCGTATCGTAAGAGGCGACTAATTTCTGTAGCACAAGACAGCTAGCAGCGTTTGCGTTCGAAATCTTATAAAAAACTGCGCTCGCCAGCCCGCCTGCCAAGCGTGGAGAGTATTGGCAATCCCCCCCGATGATAGGTCATTGGGGGAGGCCTATGTTCAGCAGTGGACTTCCAAGGGCTGAAATGATGATGATGATGATGATGATGATGATATGAAGTTGCCGATACTCAATACTGGCAACTTTAACATCAAATATCTTGCGTTTGATTAGAAATTCCAAATTCAAATTTATTTCGAAATAAAGCCAGGAAAGTATTGTTTTAAAATTCGTATTTCATTTGTTTTTACATCATTTGTTTAAGCTTCAACATTGCTATAACAACAACTATAGACAAATTGAAAATTCGCGGTATTTATGAATACGAGTTCCACCGTGGAACTAGTGAGGCAGAAACGACTCGAAGAATTAACGACGTCTACGGGCCAGGCACCGCTAACGAACGAATGGTGCGTTTGTGGTTTCAACGTTTCCGTTCTGAAAATTTCTATTTACACAGTGAGCCTCGTGAACGACCTGATACTCAAGTGAATAACGGAGAATTGAAGATGATAGTGGAAGCGGATCTATCTCAAACCACTTCTGTATAAGGAGCAGCCTCCGGCGTAAGTGACAAAAAGATACTTATCTATTTGCGCCAAATCGGAAAAGTGAAAAAACTTCAAATGTGGGTACCGCACAAATTGACTGAAGCAAACCAACAAACACGCGTCGCTTGCTGCGTTTCTTTGCTCAATCGTCACAATATTAAGAGGATTTTAACCGTATCGTGACTTGTGATGAGAAATGGATCCTGTACGACAATCGGAAGCGATCATCACAATGGCTTAACCCTGGAAAACCGGCAAAACCTTGCCCTAAACTAAAACTGACCAAAAAGAAGATTCTGGTCAGTGTTTGGTGGATCAGTGCTAGTGTTATCTACTACCGCTTCTTGAGATCAGGCCAGACGATTACTGCAGACTGGTATTGCCAACAATTGCAAACAATGATGAAAAAGCTCGCCATTAAACGACCGAGAGTGAATTGCTCTAGCCCACTGCCTCTTCTGGATAATGCTAGACCACACACTGCACATCAAACGGTCACCAAATTAGAGGAGCTGTGACTGGAACCTTTGCATCGCCCACCATGCTCTTCAGATCTTGCCCAAACCGATTACTACCTTTATCAAAATTTAGATAACTTTTTACAAGGAAAAAAAATTCAAATCTGATGAAGTAATCAAAACCGCCTTCAAACAGTTCATAGAGACTCGCTCCCAGGATTTGTTCCAAAGAGATCAATGATCTGCCTATAAATTGGCGAAAGTGTATCGATAACAACGGTGCATTCTTCGATTGATTTAATAATAATTTCATTTAAAAAAGTTGATTCACTTTTTTAATACCGAACGGCAATTTCATATGAAAGGACCTAATACAAGCCGATACTGACTAAATAAATGACACCTATGGTAAGGTACCTAAGTATGATAAATACTTAAGCAGCTACACACCAACATTGTGTGTACGTGTAATACAAATACAAAGCTTGTATCTTTTGACTAACATGGGCCAAGTGAACCACTAGATTTGTTTCGTTCCAACTCTTCGGTACGCTCGACCATGTTTGAAATGCTGCAAGCACCTTCAGTAGTAGTAGTATACAAGTACAGACAACGGCAGGTTGACCTTCCCAAAAAGTTAAAGGTCATTAAACCGATTCTTAACTTTGAATCCTACATGTAGAGATCAATTTCAATTAAGAAAATTTAAGGTTTTGTAGTAGGTTGACGAGCTATTGTCTGTACATTACATTTTAAACGATTACCAACAGACCACGTCACGAAGTTTTCTCTCATTGCCAAGTAAGTGTTATAAATCCGTACTGTAAACCTATACCCTGCTCTAAGCATTTCATAAAATATCAAAGTCAAATTAACAGTTGTGAAATCTTGTTTTTCTCTGAACTCCGACTTATCAAACAACATTCAGTTAAGTATAAATTCGGAATATTAATTTAAAACTTTTACTTGCCTACGATAACTTGCGAAATTTAATTACTGAGCTCATCAGCAGTCACTTCGTCAATAAGGTCATCCCCCTGTAAGTCGTCTGCCCCTAATTGGCAGGGGATGGAGAGGGAGAGTGGGACACCATAAACCAGAGAGATCAGCCAAACAAATGGCGTAAAATTATTTGTGCTCAAGTAGGTTGGTTGAATTCTAAAAGCCACTCTCAACTTTAAATAAATAAATATGATTCAGACAAGACACCAATTGTCATAGTTTCGAAGTTAGGAATTAAAATCCTTGTGCTTACGAGACAATATTTAGCCTCCTCTCAGCCTTAAGCCAATTCAGAATATACCGTTTTCTGAATTGACCCAAGCCGGGAATCGAAACCGGAACCCTTTACGTTCAGAGCGAATCAGCGCGCCACTAAACCTACACTATTCAGATATCACTGTTTCTTCGGACTATAGGAACAAGATATACATTTTAAAACTGCCAAATCAAACTAAACGTTGTTTTTAATATTTTTATTCTTCCGAGGTAAGAAGAGGGAAGGGAAAACAAACCAATTGTCATGATCTCGAAATATGGAGTTAAACATCTTTGTGTTATTCGTAATACAAGATACCAGAATTTTCTTGAGACGTGTCCTAGCAAACCCAAAACTGAGCTAGTTGAGTCCTTTTTCTGAATCGACCTCGAGACTTTGCGTGTAAGGCGACTCAAGAGTCTTCAAGGTTGTCTTGGCTGATCTCCCTGCTCATACGAACACCAAAAAGCAGGGGAGAGCCGGGGTAAACGCCGACATATGTCCCTTGGCATCATTATTTGCAATCAAGTGAAAAGTTCTCCTGTCAGTCAATCGACACATTCTGCTTGTTAAAACTGCCTACGGAGGCGTTTGATGATTTTCATAAGCTTTTTTCATTTTAATTAATGACATTTTATTTTATCGAATGTTTTCTTTTTCACAAGGTGTTTTTGGGTGCGTTCAATTATAATTTTATTGGAAAACACGTCATTATTTCTAAGATTTATTTTTAATTAATATTTATCTTTGACTTTATGGCCTACTTCAAAAGCAAATATGCTTTTAAAAATTAAATCTTAGTAAAAATAAAAACAATACTTTCATTTTATACCCCCTCTTATAAATACCAACGGGGGCTACACATCAAATTCCCAAGAGCAATGTGAACTACTTGCAGAAACTTTTCAAGACAACTGCAAACTTACTCTTTCCCAGTCTAGTGTACATGATGTGTCAGTTACTGCATCATATCGCATTATTCAAAGTCCCCTTAAAACCCTATTAACTTACCCTGTACACCCGAGTGAAATAGTAAAACTCACCCGTAAATTAAATCCTCGTAAGGCACCAGGCGTGGATAAGATTGATAATAATTTGCTTAAACATTTACCGCATAAAGCAATTATTCAGCTGGCGAAGATTTTTAACGCATGTTTGAGTCTTTCATATTTTCCCGATGTTTGGAAAGTGGCTAAGGTCATAAGCATAAAAAAAACAGGCAAAGATCCTAAAATACCTATTAGCTACAGACCAATAAGTTTGTTATCGTCCTTAAGTAAGCTGTTTGAAAAAGTTATATATGCAAGGTTAGCCCGTGAGACGGAGGGTCTCATTATCGCCGAACAATTTGGCTTTCGGTCTTCACATTCCACCATACAACAACTAGCTCGTGTTGCAGAACACGTTGCTCACAACCTAAACCTTAAAAGTTCAACTGGAATGTTTTTACTCGATCTTGAAAAAGCTTTCGATACCGTTTGGCATAAGGGTCTTATCCATAAAATGCTGGCTTTGAATATTTCCATGTATCTCGTCAAAATTATCGACTCATATCTATCTAAACGCAGTTTTAAAGTACAAATCGGCAATGTGTTTTCCTCTTTGTATCGAATTCCTGCTGGGGTGCCACAGGGGTCGGTCTTGGGCCCATATCTATTTATCCTCTATCTAAATGACATACCTATTCAACCCAGAACACAATTAGCTTGTTACGCTGACGATACTGCTTCTCTTACATCATCAAAAGACTTAGATCTTGTTATTGATAGGTTGCAATTATCATTAGATAATCTTTTAAAATACTTCTCTGAATGGAAACTTAAATTGAATGGATCCAAGACTGAGGCAATAATGTTTACTAGGCAACGGAAACTGCCATCCCGACAACTACAGATTCAGGGACATAATATTCCTTGGAAGAGGACTATCAAGTATCTAGGAGTAAACCTAGACTTGAAGTTAAACTGGAGTAAGCACATTTCATCGCTGATAGAAAAAGGAACTAAGGCAATCGTAGCTCTTAAACCGGCTTTTAGTCGCAAGTCATCGTTACGTAGCAAAACCAAAATTTGTATATACAAAACGCTAATAAGACCATTAATTACATATGCTTGCCCTGTCTGGAGTAGTACCTGCAACAGTAATCATGTAAAACTCCAACGAGTACAAAACAAAGCAGTAAAAATTTCTTTAAACACCCCACGGTACACCAAAATAACATATTTACAACATAAAATAAAATTGCCATTGTTATAAGACTTTATCATAAAAAATACTAAAAAGTTCTATTTGTACACAAACATCGGTCATACAAACCAATTAATTTCATGTTTAGGAAAAACGCGATTATCAGACTTGGAGTATATCGATAGTTATCGGACGTATCGTCTCCCTCATCACTACGTGCTTGAACCTGATTGACCAACATGCTAATCACGCTAGCCGGGCCGCGCGCAGTACCTTCTCTCTTTACTAAACTGTACATTAATGTGATTTTGTTAAAGATTTACGTATTTTAATAAGTTTAGCCGTAAGATGTTTGCATAATCATGCTCACTTAATTTATACTCAACGCTCAGGACGCATAGTGTGGTAGTGTTATTTTTTTTTATAATTCTGCAGTAAGTGTGAACTGTTACAAAGTGAACACAACATTTTATCGTCATACCGTGTAAGTAAATAACTTATAATTGTATTTGTTATGTATCATACTTATAGCCATTATCACTACGTAAAGTTTTATATGGACGTATCTTTGTCTGCTAAACTAGTAATTATTTTCTGTATGCTAAAACTAGGAATATACATGTACACTAGTTCTTAGTAAATACTTGTACATTTTTGTGTTAATAAAGACCTTTAAAAACAATACTTTCATTTAAATGATTTACTCAAAATGTTTAATTACAGAATTATTTTTATTTAATAATACTAACATTAATTTTATACTATTAAAACTCAAAGATACCTACGGTAGTATTAACACAAAAATGGGGGTTTATAACAAACTTGCGTCAAAACGCTCCAATGCACACCTAACTAAAACTTTGAAATCACTCCCCTACAATAAATTACAAGTATCATAATTTGATACCAGAAAATTACCGCCTCTAAATCAGTGTCAAAATCACATTACGGCATATGGCGTGACGCATCGCCACAATTTGGCGTAATGAAGTGATTGTCACTACCCGGCCTTAGGGATGTGAGTTTGGGATTAAACTGGTACCAAATTTAACGGTTTACTCTTTTTTTTTAAACCTACACACTATCCTTGTGTTACGAGGCAGGCCAGACAATATATTTTGCAAGGAGCGTCTTTCAGCACACCTAAACTTGAGCCAACTTAGTAATAGATCGTTTTAATTGTTCCGAACCGGGAATCGATCCCAAGACTTTTGGTTTCAGCGCGAATTACTGCGTCACTACAACAATCATCAATTTGACTAAACCTTTTTACAAGTTGTACAAATTAACTAGATATCACAACAAAAAACTGCTTAAATTGACAGAGAACCTAAAATTTAAGAAACCGTTAATGATTTTAGTGTGCTTTGGTACCCAAATTATCTGTCCCCCAGCCCCAGCACCGCACTTTCCACATAATGTTCCGGTCACCGATTGCAACCCTTTTATTTTTATGGTTTTCGCCTGCGATGCGGCAATCAGCATGTTTTGACATATTGCCTGTCAATTTGTGGCTCCACGGGCTCTTGCACAACTAATGAAATTAAACTTTGACAACTATTCTTTGATAGTTGTGGGAACAAACGCGCTTTCATTTTTCGACCTTATACAGTTAGCGTAAGTGTGAAAATTGTGAAACATTTAGCATTTAAGTTGTTAGGTCCTAATGCTAATGACAGAAGCAATTGTGGACTACCCAATGTAATTGGTTCCGCCACTCATAGCTGTCAAAATTAGGTAAACATAAATGACACACACACCTATAGATCATGGATGGATTAGTAAGATTAAATGTGTTGTTACTATAAACTGCCCAATAAATAAAAACTTAAAATCTACAATCACTTAATTTCAATGGCCAAGACCCACATAAAATCTTAAGTTATAGGAACTCTAAACAAGGGATCACTGAAAGTTGAAACGATAGGGAAGGTTTTCAGCATTTGGGCACTGCATCTGATAGATTTTCAATCAGAATAAAATAGTATTAGTACTTAATAAGAAAATGATTAAGTCTTAACGCAGATTCAAATTTTTAGTAAATTTTATTTAAAAAAATAAAACCGACTTCAAAACACTAAAATGCTAAAAATAATCCTAACACTTAAGTACCTAATTCAATTCAATGTTTTTGTTTGCATTTTAGTGTTATGAAGTCGTTTTTCGTCGTTTATAAAATTTACTTATTTTATTTATTTTTAGTGATAAATCCTAATCTAACTGCTGAACACCGATTTCATCCCCTATTTTTCTACCCTTAGGGGTGATTTTTATTTTGCAAACTTTTATCATAGCATCTTTGAAGTATAAGCTATTCAATAAAACAAAAATCATCAAAATCGGCTCATATTTGTCGAAGATAGGTAACAAGAACCACAACCAAAATATTATCTGGGTATATATTTATTGATTTTCTCAAAAAGTTCTAAATCAATTTCAATAAAATTTATGTGGGACAACCTCTGAAGTATGATCTACCAAACAAAAAAAGAATCATTAAAATCGATTCATAATAGGCGGAGTAATCGCGTAACATACATAAAAAAAAAACCTAAAGTCGAAATGAGAACCTCCTCCTTTTTTGAAGTCGGTTGAAAACATGCCCAATTTTTTGAAATACTTATTCCAATGCAACTTACCACGTAAAATTTCTGGGTAGGCTAAAAACCATGCACTTATTTTGCATCTGTTAAACCGACTGGAAGTGGCATCCTCGATGTTATATCTTTTAATATATCTATACAAATAAATAAAATTGTCTGTTTGTATGTCAAAATAGCGGATTTTTACTACATGCATTATGTATTTACGGTTCCCGAAAATCTAATTTTTAAATTTTCTGATTTTTTACAGAACTTTTACCTGCTGATATAGTTATATACTGTGCTGATAGCTGATATCATAAGGAGTAACCTAAATTGACAACTTTTATTTAAGACTACAGAATGTATGCTATATCTAAAACAGTCTCTTTTTTCAAAGCCCTCCCTCCTCGTTTGGTAGTGGAACGAAGGTCTATCAGGTATGCAGTTCTATTGCACAGTGTTCGAAAAATATTAGCCTATTCATTTTATGCCTATACGATAAAGTGCGTACGCCACCCCAAGATGATTCGTGCGTTCATCCGTGCGGTTCCTGTACATCATGGGTTTCAAGTTATTTGGACCAAATATTGAGGGTTTTGATATCTGTAATTTCTGAACTAGTAAAATAATGAACTTTAACCCTTAAAGTACCTCCTTTCTAACAAAAAAAGAATTAATGAAATCGGACTTCGCGTATTATTAAATCATTAGATTTACAACTAAGGACATTACATTTGACCTGTTAGTACAGATAAAGAAAAAAGGTTCCGCGCCAAAAATAAACCCAATTTAAATTGTGAACGAGATCCGATTCAACTAGGAAAGGTTTGACGAACAAAGTTGCGGGCAACAGTTAGTTATCAAACTGACCAGTCATAATAGTACCGTAATACCGTGCATCAATCTATGCAGTAATCTGTAAAGAAACGTCAATGCACATGCACTGTCCATAGATTTTATCACTCATTCATGATTCAGTGAAATCAGAACAGGTGCGCGATCAAGCGGTGAACTGAGGGTACCCTTGTTGTTGTTTACTGGTCCAACTGATCCCGGTATGGTGACCACTCGTTGATGTTGGGTAAAAAAAATAATTTGCTAAGCAACTAAGTGAAAGAAAGTTTTTTTTGTGCTAACGTTACATAATATAAACACAGGAAAACATGTTTTTTTATTTATTTATTAGGCTTTTCAACCATAAGTACATTATTACAAACAAGTTTTACAATGCACATAACTTATTGTGTAAGTGTTCCATCACTCAGATAAAAGCACTGCATGTACCAATAACTGTTTACGTAGTAAATAATAATAATATAGTACATACGAATGTATATTACCTAAGTAACTATGCATAATGTGGTTGTTTACTTAACAACAAAAATATTTAACCTGAAAACGATCTTATGAAAATAGTACAGCTTACTGTAAAGTGAGAATAGCCTTCTTAAACCAAATATTGAATTAGAATCATTTAGATCGATAACAACTTTATGGTCATTGTACAATGCATACATCCTAGACAACGATCTATGCTTTCTTAAGTTAGTGCGACATTTTGGCATGCAAAATATTTTACTATTTGATTTTCTCGGCAGACCGCGCGGTACATTAAATGACACTTTGTTCAGCAAGTCAGAACAATTAAAGAGACCAGGTTGTTAGTTTCTTGAGGAAAACCAAATCTAACATTTTCTTACGCTTAAGCGCGCTTGTCCAGCGAAGTCACTCCGAAATACTTTAGGCGGTCCCTATATGACTTGAGTATTTTGCCCATCTTGCAACTGGGTATTTATGTTAATTGCCACAGGAAACTCTTCTGCAACCGCTTGATGCGGGCAACATAAACACAATATCCTGGAGACCAGACAACATAATTCTAATATCGTGCAATATTTAAAATTTGTAAAGTTGGTTGTTTATCTTCTTCTTTTCTTAAACTTTCGTGAGCTTTTATGCAAATGGAAAGTTCTTCGAATTTAATTTAAGACTATGCAATTTTATTTAATACATGTTTATTTATTTGCATTATCTTTTTAACAAGCTGTAAATCAAATACATAGCGTACTATATTTAAAAAATAGATAATCAGTATTATGCCAGGACGTATATCTGTCGTAGTAAAATTAAATACAATAAAAAACAATCACGATACCGAGTTATCCTGATGTTTTAAGCGTTATTGGTCACCCTAGAACATGTGATGTCGGCATATTTGGCGATTATCTCAACGCACCTGACCGATGCGCCGTGAAACGAGGGAATAATTGCGAATATGCGCGACATACGCTGCGAAGGGGTGTGCACATTAATTGTTACTTTTCGATGTAAGGGGTGGAAGAGATAAACTAAAATGAGTTATCTTTATTGTAATAAAAGGAGCCATCCTTACCGTTCCGTACCGTATTATACACACAAAAATGAAACTCTATTTATGTTATGTGTACCTACTACTGCTTGATGTTAAGTTTAAATTAAACAATGCTCTAAATGACTGAAAACTTGGTATACTTTATATTTTGACAGCTTAGTAACGTACGTATTGTAGAATAATATTATAAAACCAGATTTAAATGACTATGGCGTCACTATGATCAGAGGCATCAATACTAAGTAAGTAAGTTCTGCTTACCACCCACAAACATAATAGTATAATAGTCACTACTAGGTTTCCGTTCGTTACCAAATAGTTGCTATGGTTGCTTTGTCGTCTGACTGTTTATCCGTATTTTACATATAAATGGTTTCAAGGGTTATAGCTTTGGATTCTAATAAAAAGCCAGTTGAAAACACAAAGTTGTATGTTATTATGGCGGATAACTTAATAAATAATATTAATAACGAACATTAAATGATACACTCATACAAGAAAAAAGTCCAACTCACACTTGGTAGATTTTAAGACGAGTGTTTCATGCTTTTATTATAAAAGTGGCATCACAGATTGAGCCCCTTCGATTTAGCTCCACTTGAATACCTAAATAATTTACCCCTAAATTATGATCCCTTCAAATAGAGGGATAATTGGCTAATTAAACAAGTGACATAAAGGATGGTTAGAGACCAGCCCCTGGCAACGGGCGATAAAGTCGTTATCTAAGTTTAGGGATGTTTTAGGGGATTATAAATTAGTAACAACATATGATGCGTTGCTTTGATGTAGATTACAATCCATCAGATTTACTGGATTGCTTTAAAAGATATTGGCAAATATTTTTTTCGTTTTTATTGTGAACATAAATCACAGAATTAATGGCGTACTTACTCGTCAATCCACTGCTAAACAAAAGCCTCTCCCAACACACGCTACTAAGCCACATCCTTATTTGTTATTTTCCTTTGCCTTTTCGGTGGGCGTCTAACGGCCTAACGCTGCGTTTGCTATCAGTGCCAGCATCATCATCATCATTATTATCATCATTTCAGCCATAGGACATCCACTGCTGAACATAGACCTCCTCTAGTGACTTCCAAATTGGCCGGTTGGAAGCAGCCTGCATCCAGCGGCTTCATGCAACCTTTACTAAGTCATCTGTCCAGCTTGTGGGTGGACATCCTACGCTGCGCTTGCCGGTACATGGCCTCCAATCTAGAACCTTTCTGCCCCATCGGCCGTCAGTTCTACATGCTATGTGCCCCGCCCACTGCCACTTCAGTTTGCTTATCCGTTGGGCTATGTCAGCGACTTTTGTTCGTTTACGAATCTCCTCATTCCTTGATCTCCTTTCTTATGAGGCCCATAGTGAGAGGTCACGTTCTAGTTCTATAAGTGTGGTAACAGACACTGGTTGTAGACTTTCGTCTTTAGGCACTGAGGTATTTTGGACGAGAAGACAGTGTGTAGTTTCCCGAACGCTGCCTAGCCAAGTTGGATCCGACGATCAACCTCCTTCTTCTTTATCCTTGTTGTATTGGAATTGTACTTAGTGTGTGTCAAATAAAACTACTGCCAATGTTTGATTTTTGATAACTAGTAATTTACAAGTAAAGCTAATAAAAGTGTGTTAAAAATTTGTAACAACTCGTTATATACTAACATGCTGTATTAGTCCAATTGATTGTCGATTTCGCTATAAACTTATTGTTTAGAAAAAATCAAAACTTATTGTTTATAAATTGGTCTTAGACACCTGTGTAAAGGAATGACTGCAGTTTGTAAATGTTATGCAAAATTCGACATTCTAGTGATGAATAGGGTTAAAATTGAGAAAAAAGGTTATTTTGGGGTCGAAAAGTAAACGCAGATTTACGTAGCAAGAATAAGTTGGTTTTCGATGATCATCAAAAGTCCAACAAAATTACGTTCAGGTAAGTAAGTATTTTAGATCACGTAATAGTAAAAAAGCAACACTAATTGAACTTTATTTTTTTTTAAATCTGATAGTCGCAATCACAACGCATTTAATGCAGCAACAAAATTTTTATCACTTAAGACCGAAAAAACTCGATTCCATTTATTCTTCGCTCATTCACGCGTTTTGACGTGAACATGTAGAAAAAATGAAGTGACAAAACCTCGCGTACGGGATGACAGGCCGACATCGTCATCGGGCTCATCTCTCCAATCAATTATGTTTGATTCATTGACTACCTGATCGGGTCGCCCGCGCGCCCCTCCAAAATATTGTGATTCAGATTTTATCTGTGATTTAAAATTATAAAAAAATATCTGGGGCCTACGCATAATCTCCATAAAGCAGTATTACTTTAACCTTATTTTGTTTAACTATTTATCGTAAAACAAAGACTGTTTCTAAATCTATACAATAAGTAAGAATGTTGTTTTTACATGTAACTGGAGACGTATTTTTAAAACTTAAAAATGCATCTTTAATTCAATACGAAAAAAAAAAGGGTATGAAATGAATTTATATTGCTCACAACTTTACAAATTTTGCTGTTAAAATGACAATGAAAATGACAGCAAAAGTAATAAAACTTCAAACTTCTGAGAAATTAAACCAGCATTCCCGACTATACGCCAATATTCTCGTTTATTTCCCATCTCGTTGGAAAACTACTTTTCTTGGAAACACCTCTAATAGATAGAATCAACAGTAAATACCGATACTGAATTTCGCCGAAAGCGGTAAAGCTGCGGAAAAAAATTTGAATCTGAATAAATGTGTGTATAAATAAATAAAAATAATGTAGCGTCTATTTTAAAAAGATCTACAGCTTTGAATTCAGTTCTGAATAAGAAATAAACTAATTAATAAACCGTAACATTACGGTTGTACTATTAGGTATTCTGTAGTAACAGGTCGTTCTGTACTAAGTGCTATTAAAACATTTGTGTTTGGGCTCGTATAGATTCATCTTAACAAGTTTAATACATTTTAAAATGTGTGTTTTATAGTTTTTCAAACTATAATTTTAATTATTGTGTATTCTTGCATAAGCTGATGAAAATTTTACAAACTATCCCACGCAGCATTACCAGAAAACTAAGGACATGTCGAAACATGCTGTAAAGGATTCCATTAGGTTCCATAGTTTTAATTAAGGAGACCGTACTCATCGGTCGACTGTCAGAACCAGTTCCGTACTACACGACTAGAATGTATGTATGTAACAGCTTTTTTTCCAATAAATTGGTTCCATAGTAAACGGGTTACTAGTTTTAATTGTGTCATTCATTAGAAAAACAACCTGTAGAGGTATGTTTGTAATCTAACACCCTGAATCGGTAGGTATAAAGCGTTGAAGACATTATAACATAATTTTAATACCTTTATATTCGTGAAAAAATATAAGTAGTAATATGTCGAATCTCGGTTTTCTAGCACTGATACGGTTTGTGTAAAACAACCGTTACGTGTCAATTTGTCCGTATGGATATAGTAGAAATTTAAGGATTCCTGGTTTACTCTTAGCCCTAAAAACCACAGCATCACCACTCGCAAGCGGTACATTTGTGTCCGTTTTTGCCCGGGTCACGGTCCATTTAGCCCCGGATGCGGTAACCGGGGGCGCGACCTATTTCTGGACTTTTTGCTCCGGCTGCTACGACATATGATGTAAAAACAGTGGTGTGTCACACACATGTCTGTTTTTACTTATGGCGCTATTTAGATTTATCGAATACTATTATAATCATCTTTAAGTTATCATACTATTTGATCGGATTTCGCTATAGTCCAAGACGTCACTTTGAACGTTTTCTGTTTTTTATTTATTAACTTACGAACTTGATAAATGAAATTTATAAATATATTTAAACGATATGACATAAGCTTTGTAGTATTTAACGCATACCGGGGCCGTTTTATAAGGTTTAGATATAATGCTAAAGAAACAAAAAATTAAATAAAAACACATCACACGCACTCTCCGGACATGCGAGTATCCTGGAAAATTTTTAGTCTTGTTTTTTTTTTTTTGTTAAAACTTTTTAGTTATTTTTTCCCTGTAGTTTCTTCTGTGTTTAACCGTCCTTTAATGTGACAAACTTTTTAATTGGCTATATAAGTATTTATTTCGAAGTGTTTTAAGTTAAATTTACATGCTGTAAAGTTTGCATTTTTTTTTTTTCAAAAATGCGCCACACAGTTTGTAATTAAAGTGGTTACTTTACCAAGACCTTAAGCATTTCACTTTCTTTCTACCCCGTATACGGCACGCCAAAGAAACAGAAGTTCGTGGTTAATAAATAATTGTCAAAAATAATAATATAATCAATAATGGACCAATTCAATTTTATTTTCGGCAAATTGTGACTTTTTAATTTTCAAAACTAAAATTAAGATAAGGATAACTTACGGAGGTGATGCTTATAAAACATTTTTATTGGCGTAGTATAAAAGCCTGTTTTTGTAAATATAAAATAGAGTAAATAGAAATTTTAAACGATGATTTTAAAGATAAAACTACAAAGATTTTTGTTGATTTAATTATTATGCATTAAATAAGGAGAAGAAAGCTGCCAAAATTTACTCAGTAAAAAAAGGTTTTTGTGGGTGGGTGGGCCTTAACGTCCTTGCGTTACGAGGTACCAGACTATGTGTTCTCTTCCAGCGCACCTAGACCCGAGCCAAATTATAAAATATAGTGATTTTTGCATTTGAGGCGAATCACCGTGCCAATAGATTGCTATTGCTTGATTAAAAGTCTAAATTTCTTACCTCACTATAATAAAACCAAACATATAATTTTTTTTGTCCTTATTTTTTTGTTCTTCGTAATCTAACATTTTAAAAAGATACATTCATAATTAGTAACTTTAAATCGCCTTGTAACTTTAAATAAAATTGCGTTAAAGACTCATTATTTTTTCAAATAGATATATTCAAATATATATTAAAACAGCGTGATACGGATTAACTAAATTTTCTAGTTGTCAACTATTACTTACAGTTTTGAAAACTTTTCTGTTTCTTCTGATATTCAACTGGTGAAAAGTGTGCCTGTTGCGTTTAAGTCCAAAATATAGAAATGGTACGTAAAACACGCTTTCTAACGTATATAAAACTAACTAGTTTTTTAGAAAATGTCATCTATATTTTGGATCGTCGTGGATCATTAGTAAACTTTATTGAATTTGTGTAACTATGCACGGTTCAAAGATACGTTTTTTTTTACCCAGGCTAACAGTAAGGCAATTATTTAAAGAGATGCACTATTACTTCGTTCGTGTGGTATAAAAGAAAATCTTAAGAGAAAACCAAAGTAGTTTGTCTATGTAGTGTTCGAAAAGCACTTGCAAACTTCTTCTACTCAGTTGTCTTCTACGAGGTTATCCGATATATAACTAAATAATAATATAGTTCACAGGATAAGCATGCTGAAGAGGCACTGGACTAATCATAACTGCCGTAGAACTGACAACTAATATACCGTATCTTTGTTTCCGTTAACTTAGAAGTTTTATCTTTTGCAGCTTCAAGGGCCTACTGTAGGCCTGAGTACATGGTTATAATTTCAACTCGATACCTCCACTCGCTCCCGAGATTAACGGTCTTGACAGACATACGGACAGATAGACAGACGGACAACAAAGTGATTCTATAAGGGTTCCGTTTTTTCTTTTTGAGGAATGGAACCCTAAAAATACCAATAAAGTCATGACTTACTAATAAATTTGATTATCGCTAGTTCACGCCATTCTCGCCACCGGCGCTCGTTTAATTGCAAGATTGGCGAAGAGCCACATTACAGATTAAAAGTGCTTTAATATTGTTTCAGAGTGTTAGTTTGGGTGCTAAGCTTGAGACTATTATTATCATCTACTTTATGAAGTTGCTTCTATGTTTATACTAGCCCAAAAGGTTTAGAAAATAATACTCCTGCCTGAGTGTGAAAAGTATATAGGTATTTCTTGGAAATATCGCAATGCCAGTTAACTTTCTCTTCTAGTACACAATTAAACTTACCTGGTACATTTAATATTAACTACAGAAAAGTAGTCTTACGTTTGGCAGACTGCCGTTTAATAATTAAATATTTGTACTTATCGCATGTTTTGCAAGAACAATACTTTAGTTTGTACAAATAATTTAGCAAATTCAGCACGTGTACTTTTGAACAAGATATTTTAAATAGAAAATTAAAAATTAACGTAGTTTTCGTGTTGTAGTTAATTACTTTTATTTGTACTTTTAAATTGTTCTAAAACAAAATGTTGTTGCAATGTCATCAAGACAACCAAAATAGTATCAGACGAATGTTTCTTGACAAAGAAAAAACGTAGGTACATATTTTGTATCTGTTTCAGTCGTGTCGTTTGACGCACCCGACGCACAAAGGGCCATCTCTACGCCCGAAACGGACAAAATTATTTTCCAAATATATTTTATTTGCTACACAACAAAATGTTCAAAATAAAAGATAATCTACATAGAGAACGTCTAAAATACGTCAATGTCTGTTTATATATACTTTTTAATATTATATATTTTTTAATAAATATAACGTCCAACGTAAGGTGGTGTGGTAGGTACAACACACAACCCAGACCCATGGCAATATAGGAAAGTTATTTTTCTACATTGACCGGACCGGAAATCGAAATAATTGGTTATTTAATGGTTGGTTTACACGACAGTTAGCCAATCGTTGATTTACTATATAGATCTACCCGTCTACATGTGGTTAGTATTTGATGCTCTAAACCGGCGCTTTAGTACTAGGTAAGACAGTCATGACTTTAATCGCAAATAAAACCCAACCAGTAAAGGTTAAGTGGTCCCAGGGGAAAGATAAGCTGTTATTACTTCAGTAACAGTAACTTCACTAACAGTAAAGTCAAACCAATAAGCTGAAGTTAGAAAGTAGATGAGATGGTGTTCGTTTCTGCTAATTGTTACTTTTAAGGCATTGCTAGGCGTTACCGCAAGGAATTTTATTTATAGACCCCTAAAATTAGCTAAAGCAATAATCTATGTCTTACAAGCCGCTCAAGCTTTACAGGTACGTTTATTAAAAATGTTATTTTGATAGTTAATGTGACACATTGAAAATCGACGATGTTTTTGCCAAGATTAATCGTCAACCTAAGCCCTAAGTACGACGCAAAACTATTACCTACGTGTAGGATAAACACATAATAATGTGTTATTTTAAGTTATAGTATTTTTTAATATTTATAAACATAGTACAACGGTTTGAATTTATATTTAGTCATAATACTTTTTTTGTATTTCTAGCAACGTATTTTTAAATCTTGAGCTATCCTACCAAATAAAACTCAAATTTGGTCATCGTGAACATATTAAAATAATACCGTTTTTTTAGTTTTTACCTGCATTGAAACATTTAGTGTCTAAAATTTTGTCCGCATAGGTCGCTCAACGGCCCGCGTGTGCGCCGCCCCGGCGTTTAAAATCGCACGCAACATTGCCCGCGCGCATGATTGATAGCAAACGCACTAAATGAGCTCTGCAATGTATCAAGAGGTAGAATTTTGGACTTACCAGCGTATATTTTAGTGCGTATTTTTAAATGAGTTCAAGGGAGCTTGTGTGAATTTTTCCGTTTTAGAAGATACTAGATATTTATTTTGAATTTTATGACAGTAATTTATGTAAAATGCATTTATAAATAGTTGTTTCGAATATTTTTTTAGAGTGCACCATCATCTACTGCTGAGTTTCAATCTTTCCCAGGCTACAGCACTCGATGCCATACAGCCTCAAAAATACAGTAAATACGTTTTTTCCTATTTAAATATTCTTTTATTTGGTGATACGGAGACCGATGGAATGGATGGATGAAATAGGCCGATATGTACATGGCCGATGTGTTTAGGGGTAACTAGGGAACGCATAAATAAGTCAGAAAAGACACCAGTTCTTAAACATTAATTCTAAAGTTGGCTAATAGGAGGAACAACAAATTCTCCACAGAAGCGAAGCGAAGAATTCTTGAAAAGAATTCATTTAGAATTTCAGGTCCTTCCCTTTCCATACGGATTCCGTGCCGTAAATTTGCCTATGCAAATATTTCATAATAGCCTCGGCCAATGTCTTACGAATATAGATCCGGATCCGGAGGATCCAGCAAAATATTAAGTAGTCTTACATTTGAGTTTTTCAAGTCTTAAACTGGGTTATTATTTTCTGTCTTGTTTTTGTGCGTATGTGTCTCTGTTTTGCACAGTAAACTTTTTATCTATGTATTATATATTGCATTTATTGTCGACCAAAGTTGTTTCGGTTTTTAGATGAGTCAAGTATTTGGTTGTACTGTTTTTTTAATTTCCTGATATTTGTTTAAGTAAAATATATTTATTTAAAACCTCATTTAATTGATCTTTTAATTTTTGCCGTATTTTGTTTCTTAATCTGATACGACGCAATGCTCCACTAGTTTATCAAGAGTTTTTTGATACGCTTGCTACTGTTTACTGTTTTTATTTCAGTATTTCACTGAATAACCCTCATTATTACATCGATCAGATGGTCAGCTAAATTATTAGGGTCATTCCATATAAGACAATTTTGGTTTTAAAAAAATGGTAGGCAAATCTGTAGTCAGTAATAGTTTTAGATAATACTGGTTTTACGAGTACAGCACCTGCATTCAAGATATGAAGCAAAACCATAGCATGCTCGGTCATCGTTGAGTTTAAGACCGCCACATGTATAGCATTGTCTTGTTTTTCTAGCTTCATAATAACATGATCAAGGCAGCTGTCTAGTATTGTATGCAAACAATGGCCAGGCAAGAAACCATGTTAATACAAAACGTTTAAATACTTTGATCTATTGTTATGTTCATAACATATTTTTTCAATTGGTCTAGTTTTTTTAATATTCATATTCCCAGTAGGGCAAGAATTCCGGAATCCCATAATATCGTAATATTGGAACGCTAATTCCAACATTACAATTCCGATACTGAGTGGTCCAATATCGCAATAACGTAATATCGGATTTAGTAAACAAAATTATATGAGTTTTCAAATAAAGTGTAAAAAAGAGTTAACTATTTTTTTTTTACTACTGACCGGTCAGTCAAAAGGACCAACTAATAATGATCAATACATTATATGAATGGTGTCCACAACCACGCAAACCGAGTGGAATTTTGTGCACTATACGTTTTAGTTAAATCTTGGCAGTTAGAGATGAGGCGGTATAAGGTGTTATACCGCCTCATCTCTAACTGTTTAAGCGGGTTGCCGCACGATAAGTCTAATAAATATGTAACCATACACATTACATAAGGCAAAACTACTCACAACATTATTCCCACTACAACAAACACTACATTGTCATGTTTGTTGTTTTTCATTTCATTAGTTGTAAATCATTAAGGTGTAATCGGATTTCATTTATTCTTTAAGTGCGGTACTTTAAAATTGCCCCGTAAATATTTTAAGGTCATCGGTTTTGTAACAGTTTCTTTTTACTGAGGCTTTTCTTGTTTAGTGGACGAAGAATTAATTAAATTGTGCAGTTCCATTGTACAGTCTCCAAAATGTAGCCGGTAAAAACAGATAGGACCGCAGACTGATTGCGGCGATGTTCCATGCTTTCGATTTAGAGTTTAATCTTAGCGAGGCAAACTTTGCCTTTTTGAGTGTCTTGCCTCTGTTAAATTCATAGTCTTTAAGAGCTAGTTCAGACACAGCGGAATCCGCTCGGATGCAAACCGCGCGGTTAGACAGCGCGGATCTTATTTACAAATAGTGCCTATCATTCGTTTATACCTGCCCGGATTTACAAACCGCGCGGCTACCGCCACTCGACCGTTAGAAAATGAAGTTGCGTGCCCGTCGCGCGGTTTTATTTACCTGATATATTACATATATACACTTAACTGGATTTTAGCAGATAACTCGCAAAGAACTTCAATAATAATTAAATGATTATATAATAATAGTATAATAATTGCTAATATTTTTTTGTAGATGCCGAATGCCGATGAATAAAAACAATAAATAACATTGAGTAAGATTGCAAAGAGTTATCTGTTAGGAAAGGGAACTCATAAAGGTATGTAAATGTTATAGGTAACATGGACACGTCAGGGGCGTACCGCGTGAGTACCTATCTTCTTACAGATGTATTTTTGTCTTATGTAATGTGTATGGTTACATGTTTATTAGACCTATCGTGTGCATGCAACTGCAAAACTATCTGAAACATTTTTATTTTGAAAATGTACAATTCCAATATTAATATCGGAATTCCGGAATTAAGACTTAATATCGGAAATCAGTGTCGGAATTGAAACTTTATTACATGCCCTAGTACCCAGTTATTACTAAATTTTTGTATGGTGTTATTGTTTATAGGTGATTATTAAGAAAAAAATTAAATTATCGGTATTAATTATAGATGTGGAGCGATAAATACCTAATATAGTGTAGTAAGATGTAACAAGTTGTATGTTAGATGCATGTGTAAGTTTAATTTCTGTCACTTAAGATGATAAATGATTCTTAATTCAAACAACTACTCCATCATTCTGATTATGTTGTCACAAAGTATAATGTGGTGTAAAGTTGTTATTCATAAATGGAATTTCTTTGCTTTCACTAAATCTGCTGTCAGTCAGTATTAAAATATGAGCTTCAGAAGATAACTCTTATAAAGATACTCAGATCATCATGATTGCTGTAGGTGTATATAAATTCTAATGTTTTAGGTTACATCAAATTTTGATTATAATTAGAGAACTGCAGAAAATTAAACAACTCGTCAGCAATGCAAGTTACAGATCTAGCAATCTCTACATCATCCAGTGCCTTCAGTGATGGTTTTAGGTTACTATTCATTAAGATGTTAATTAGATTGTCAAAATGAAAATGTTAACAGCTTTTGACTACTAGAAAATATAATATGGATTTTAGCTACATAGACAACTTTTCGGGAACCATAATTACTATAAACAAGTGCCACCGCTAAGAACTCCGTTAATACCAAACCAAGAAAAAACAGAATTTAATAGTCGTGCACTTTGCAATATCTGAGTTTTATTGGTAATCTGGAATACCCAGGAATCGTCGTCTATCGTAACAAAGATCCTGCCCAAGGAAGTAAAGTAGTATTAATACTTCTTGGTCCTTACTAGATCTCTCGAAAAAGGGCAGACGAACAGCGTTAACTGCCAGTGTTCCGAAACAACGACTGGACTTATCTTTGTTTGTAGTGTGATCCAAATGTTTGCCAGTTATTGTGGGCATACGACACGATAATAGGTGGGTTATTAATTTAACCACGGTTAAAATACGGTATACGGCCGGTTATGCTGCACATTTTGACAAAAGGAAAAGAATTAATATCTATAGTGTACCTACTTTCCGTTAACTTAGAATAGAATCATAAAACTTGGCAAGAAGCAATGTATTTATAATAGCGCAAGTAAATGGAAGTCTAAGAAACGTATATTTATTGTTACTTAACAAAAAATAAACAATTTTAACAAACTTGAAAAAAGCGGACAAAATTCGAAACTCTTATCGCTACGAACGAACTACATATTTTATGTATATAATTCCTACAACTTTGTACGGAACCCTCGGTGCGTAAGTCCGACTGACACTTGGCCGGTTTTTACTGACGTCGTGTCTTGCATGAGCGTAGCCAGTACCTATCTCCATACTTCCTACTTTGTATTAAGTGATATTGACACTCTTTTTTACCGGAATTGTTATGTTTTATACTTTTTCGTATTCCGGTCAATTGTTTTTATTTTATAAAGCTTGGCACTTTTTCTTGTACGTGCAATCATCATTTCACATGTTACGTCATCACGTAGACAATTGTGCACCCGCCGCTATAAGTAATCAAAAAAAGTTTCGATCGAAAGATTCTAGGCTGTATATAAGCTGACTGATATAAACTCCACGAAACAATTTAATTTGGTTCCACGAATTATTTATACGAACAAACGGGCCCGACTGAACCCGAAAAGCAGTTATCCCGTTATAGTGACTTTTACATCTATCTCTTTTCAGCTCACCAACGCATAATACTGCTAGCTCTTTCACCCATGAATGAGACTACGAGATTTGCAGGAGCGTGTGACCACTTTTTGTTCGGAGACCTAAGAAATCAAAACCTGCGAGCCCAAAGGTATTTCATCACTGGTAAATATACTGTGGATGTTTGTACCTATATACTCATAAGTAGTTATTCTAAATGGTATTGCATTTTTGGTTAGATAGGATAAGTTTATCAGGCTTAGTTAAATCAATAGGTCAAATTGTATGTGAGTAAATTTAACTAAAAGGTGATTTTCACTTTTCATCGTTATAATACTCGAAATAAAATAAAAACTTCCGTTCCAAGCTTACACGACTACACAAAATTAATGGTAATTTATTCTTGGGAAATGTTTTTTTTTAAATAAAGTACCACAGACTTGTTGAACTAGGAGTTAATGAGTTCATAATCCTCATAAAAATCCTTATGAAAATATAATCATATAAGTAGACGATTATTTAAACGAAAAGAGTGCATGTTCCTTATAACCTGCATAACTTGCACTTACCTACTCAATAATAATTATTTATTTAGTATATAGGCCCTCTTCCAGGCACTTATGTACATTCCAAAATATAGCTTTACCCTACCACCGCTTCGGGACTACATATCGGCTGGTGATGAGAAGAAACGGCGCAACAAACTCAGTAAGTACTAAATGCCTTATAATTGTATTTTCTGTAAAAAAGGCTGACAAAGGTAACTGAGTTTGTGGCGTCGTTTCTTCTCATCACCAGCCGATATGTAATCCTGAAGCGGTAGTGGGCAAAGGTATATTTTTGGGACTTGTATAAGTGCCCGAAGAAGGGCCGGTACAGGGTGTTATTTTGAACAGCACCTAGCCCAATTTAAGGTGGCGAATATATACACCAGTTCTAACATCTTTAGAACTATAGGGGTAATATTCAAATCATTAAAAAAATCGCTGGTACATTCATTATCATCGAGGTAGAGTTAGATTGTGTGAAGAAACAAAATATAAAACGTGATTTTAAAGTTAAAGAAAAAGTTGTTTGTTCATGAACAAGCCTACTTAAATTTGGCTACTTGTTAAAAAAACACCCTATATACTTAATAAATATAATATGACTTTTATTATTTAGAACAGCTATTTGTCATTAGTTACAACCATTTATTACATTATTACATTTAATTATGTTTTAATAGCTTGTCTGATATTTAACTCCGAAAGAAATGCAAACATTTTGTCATGCCAATATTGTTATTCGATAGAGTTTACTCTTTTAAATTTATATATTTTCTCAAAAAATACATAGAAATTTATTTATGGAAACAAAACAAATAATTAAAATAATATACACTTAAATTCTAATTTTACAATCATGTCAGCCTATTGCAGTCCACTGCAGGACGTAAGCCTCCTCCAAAGAGCGCCAAAAAACACGATCTCCCGCTTTTTTTATCCATCCACTGCCAGCCATCTTCCTAAGGTCGTCGGTCCATCGAGCTGGGGCTGGGGGGCGCCCACGCTACGTTTGCCAAGTCTCCACTCGACTGAACTTTACGCCACCTTTCAACGGTTCTGCGACAGATGTAGCCGGCCCACTGCCACTTCAGCCTGCTACATTTTAGGACAGCTATGTCCATTACTTTGGTCTGCTGCCGGACAACCTCGCTTCTGATTTTATCTCTGAACGAAAATATTACATTAAACAATTAAAATTTAGAACAAACAACTCTTAAACTAATTACGATCCGAGAAGGCTAAATGAAAACATGGGGGTAGTTCGCTTCTTTTGCTGAGCGATTCGCACTAGCAACACGGAATAAGCGTAACTGGACATGACACAATCTTCGTAGTGTGCGCAGTCCATCACACATTCCTTACATAACACTTTTCATATTATTTAAATAATACAGTTATAATTAAACATGTTCATTATCATTATTGAAACATGTCTAGTACGACATACATTTCAAATTGTTTGACTTTATTCAATGGCTGACTATATTTTTTTTAAATAACAAGGATTATGTCTTACTAAAATCCACCTTTAGTATTGAAATTTATTTTTAGCCGGCTATTGTATGGCATAAAGTTTATAGAAAATAATTGATCCACACTTTTATTGGCACTTTATCATATTACTTTAACAAGTTCATCATAGGAGGTGACTTCAACGCTAAAAATACTCATTGGGGCTCTAGAGTAACTACTACCAAAGGAAATGACCAAGAGTTTGAGACCCTTTGAGAAAAAATGGCACCAAACCCGATCTCCCGAAGACAAACGTATAGTAAATATGCTTACGAAAAATCTCAAACGCAAAATACAATTATTTAATAACACTGTTAGTAAAAAATTCATTAAACAACTGACCAGTGATCGTAGTACAGACTGCTCATCATGGAAGGTGACAAAGCAGATGGACAAACCAGTGCAAGCCATTCAAACTATGGCGCATCAAGCTCAACGAGACTAAGTCAGTTCATATTAACTTCACAAATAAAGCACCAAAATACTACCCGGTGTTAATTAATGGCCAAAAAATACCATATGAAAAACTGCTAAGTATCTGGGTATGACCCTCGACACAAAGCTTCGCTGGAAATCTCACGTCAAGAAAAAAGGGCCGAGCTATAGATCCGCTATAAAAAGTTATATTGGCTGTTGGGAAGGCACTCCTCTCTTTCAATACAAAATAAACTATCCTATTATAAACAGGTTCTTATGCCAGTTTGGACCTATGGTATACAGCTTTGGGGCTGTACCAAACAAAGTATCTCTCAAATTATACAAGGCTTTCAGAACAAAGTACTAAGGAACATCGTAAGTGCACCTTGGTACATAAGAAATGACAATCTCCACCGGGACCTTTAAATGGAGTTTGTAGAGAATGTTATTAATAAATGCATATTTATTATTTAATAGCCCTTCTGCATAGAAGCTCACGAAAAGAGACTTCACGACCATGTGAAAGTCGAGGCCATCCAGTTCCTTGACAACACGGACATAGTGAGAAGACGTAAAAGAACAAAACCTTTTGAGTTAGTGCACTGACAGTGTGCAGTGATAGCTCTCATGCTATTTTCAAAGACTTGTGAACAATGTGTCTTCCCCTAATATTATTAGTGACAATAAGAAAAGTGTTGATGGACACGTTCTTAGCTATAACTCAACTATACTTAGATTAGGTCAAACTTAAATTACTAATTAGTCTAGATTGTAATAGGTATTCTTAAAGTTTTAAATTAGCAATTTAGGCTTTAGACAGATTATTTAAAAAAATATATCAGTTTACCTAAAATAGGCAAATATATACCCAAAAAAATCACGCAGCTAATTAACAAACAATAAAACTTCTCATTAAATACCTCTAAATGATTTATCATTTTTGCTATTTATTTATTTAGGTACACCAACAGCACAATATACATACAATATATAAAAGCTAGTAATTATTTCATTACACTTAGTTTAAAATTCTTTTAACCATTTTAATTTTTAATCACTTTAGTTTGAAAATAATACTTACATAAAAGACAAGGCTCTTTTATAAATACTTAGTTTGAGTTTTCGCCAAAGTTTGGATTGCGTTGTTCAAACAACAAAGTTACAGCGATATAACTCTATCGTTATCCAGAAGCTAAATTCCCGTATTTAAAAGTAGTTACAATCCAGTTTCGATCCGATCCCAGTAACATTAAGATCAAAACAGTATTTTCGTAAACTCAAAAATTGCTAATTTTTTTTGTAACCCGACTGAATATAGAACAAACCAAAATGATATTTTTGTTGGTTCATTTTAGTCGCATTACCAACTTTTTGGAAATTTTACATCGTATCTTAACATTTTTATAGTATTGCTACTATTGAACAAGATCGAATCTGGATTTTGATTATGTTTAATACAAGAATGAGGCCCCTGGCCACTTACACTGTTTTGTGGCAAAACAATATTTGTCAAATTGCGCTTAAGGCGCTGCGCAGACAACGGCTCGGAGCGGGGCCACGTATCCAGCACTGGCAGCTTGGTCTTTTTGACCGCCTTGTGCGTTGGCAGTATACGATTCCCTTTGTTCTATCGATCGCGGTGAAATTGTCCGGCCCGCCCCACTCCGTCGTCTACGCAGCGCCTAAACAGGCAATTTAAATTGTTCTATGCCCTGAGCCATGCCATTGCTTTATTCGATTAGCACAGGGCCATTAGACCGTAGAACATGGCGCTCTGAGGAGGAGGCGAATACCCTGGGATCAAAGTAGTTGAAATATGAAACAACATGATAAACCGTAGCAATTTATTGAGCAATTAGCAGCTTTCTAAAAAATGACAGTGATTGCTATTTTGCATTTTTATATGGTAAAGATAGATACAATTCCTAACTTGAGAAAGATTGGTTTTCCATACAAATGTTTATCTTCTATTTCAACCTCATTAAAGCTTCTCATTCAAGTATCAGTACGCCATCATAATTGATACATGTTTAATGGCAACATTTTGAATTGTTCGATCCATAAAATATGCATGAGTACCTCCGGTTCCCGGTCGGTGAATGTAAAAAAATAACTTTTCTATATTGTTTTGGGTCTGGGTAATTCCCGTAATTTAACAATAGTCGCAATCCGGTGTCGATCTGCTCCCAGTAACTTTATGATCACAAACGGTGTTCTCGTAAACCCAAAAAATGCAATTGAGGTTCGTAATGCAACTGAAAATGGAAGAAACCAAAAATAGATTTCTTTTTTTGCTCTATTTTCAGTCGTATTGTGATAGTTTTAATAATTTTACGTCTAATAAAAAGTTTACGAGAGTACCGTTTGTGATCGTAATGTTACTGGAAGCGGATTGACACCGGATTACGGCTATTGTCAAATTAGAATTGGGCCTCTGATTTCTGTAACACAAGTGCTTTGGCTACTTCCATAGGATCAGAGCAATTTATGTTGTCCAATATTTATTTATTTATTTATATAATGGCCTTGGTGTAAAGTTATTCCGAGGATAAAACTAGTTTATTAATAAGACTGTATTAGTTAGGCCTTCTATCCATCTGTATGTCACAGTCATCTTTTTCGCAGTGCTACAAAAATGAGCACTAACGAGTGACTCGTTTACCACAGCTGTAACAAAGTTTTAAATGTCGGCAGTAATCGTGGTCGACAGGTATAAATGGTATTAATTAGTAAATTAATTATATTTTCTCGCCTCTCCAGTAAGTGAACCGTCAGTGTGCAAGGAATGTATATATTTTTTAATTTTTTTACTCACTTTCGCATGAGAAATATTTCCATTCTAATTAAAATGAGAACGTCACTTAATTACTTAATCTGACTGTTTTTCAAGTCCGGGGCGGTAGTCCATCTGCTCTGTCCAACTAGCTGGGCTGCGGGCATTCACTAAGAAGTGGACTAATAACCCTGCAACATAGTTAGGCCACTTCCCCAGAATGCTTTTTTACATCCAGAAACCTTGCTAAATAACATTTTCTCTAATAATAATCACGCTAATATTATAAATGTGAAAGTTTGTTTGTTTGTATGATGTTTGTTTTTAAATCACGCTTTAACGACTGAACGAAATAAGCTGAAGGGCATACCTATAACATATAATAAAAGACATAAAATATATTGATCTAGTAGTCTTTGTGTTCGGGAGTAAGATGATTATTCAATCCTCTTTGGCTGAGTTCTGAAGTCTACGCAGACGAAGTCGCGGGTTACTTTTAAAATCCCGACGAAAAAAATATTTTGACCTTCTTGTTTGTCTGTCGATTTACCTAAGTAAGTATTTTAGGTGTTTCAATTTGATTTATTAGATCTGGGTAGTTCTTAGTTAAATTTGATAGAAATCTGATTATTTAGATAAAGTTCAGAATTTTATAGACAGACAGTGAGTTGTCCCTTAAATTCGCCTTTTATTAAAACAGTACGCACTAATCAAATAATAGCAGATTTATTGTAAAACACATTTCTATTTTTAGTGGTATGCGAGATGTATGTATGTATGTGCTCGGTGAAACTAAAATAATAATGACATTTGGCTACTTGTACAAATTGTATCTCCGAATGTCATTCGGTGAACCATAATCGCCGTTATTTGTAAAAATCGCAATTGTGTTTTACATAGCAATGAAAGTAGTTATGAGATTAGATTAAAGGGTTATAGATTATTTTTATATTTCTAACCCTATCCTTAACTTCCTCTTCGCACTGTTGTATTTGAGAATCGGTAGCTTAAGTCTAAAGTAACGGCCTGTCACAGAGGTGCGGTAGTGACCCTGAGTTATGTTGTTTTAATTAAAACAATAAATAAGGCCAGCTGACGGCTGGGTGGTCCGAATTCCTTTTCCGGGCATTCCTTACTTTATCTCTTTCGGGGACATCGCTACACGAATGTGGTGTGCCCGCAGCCTTATTTTATTTGTGGATCTTTGTTGCATCTTAGTCCTACACTAAAACATTTAATTGATGAGGTCAGAATAAAGAAGCAATGATATGTAAACCAAATATATATGTAATTTTGATTATGCGTACCAAGTGCGGTACCAAGATTTAAAGAACTAACAGAGCCATCTCTTGATAACATGGAGAACTTCTAGGCAGGGCTTCTAGACTAAAAGATTAATTGCTGATTTACAATATCTTTCGCTTTAGTAGCAGGCATCCGAATCACGAAAAAAATCCGATGCTCCATTAACAGGGTAGGGTTACTTTGCAACAAAGTGCCATATTTTTAAGGGTGACTCAGAAACAGTAAACGTAAAGAACAAAACTTTTTTAAATTTCTATTTTTATCATATGCGTTTAAAAAAAGAAATCGTGGAAAATTACGATTAGGTAGATTGTAATGCATAAGGTCCTTGTTGGAGGGGAGTCAGCGTATGCCAGTGATCTTTAATTATACTTGCTGATTGTTTGAGATATATTTACGAGTAGTACCGATGTTCTACAACAGCGTCGGGTCACAATGTTTTAAAGCTGGAAAAGAAAAAACATTTATCCCTGCAAATGGCAACATTTGTTGGTAATGTCATTACGATTGTTTGTGACAGCGCGGGCACGTAGTCCTTGCAATAAAATGTGTAAAATAACTATTATTTACTCTATTTGTAGCTTAAAAGTTAGTGTTTAGAATGCTATTATACAGTTCTCTATGTGGATTGTGTTTACAATAAGGTTTATAGTGAATTTCAGCCAAAAATCAACAAGGGATGAGCGCCATAATCAGGCGCGGTTATGGTTTGTTTTTTAACGCTATATTAATGGAATCAACTTAAGTATTCATTAGTTCCAGTTACAGGTATGTACAATCAAATACTTTACTTCCTTTTGTGAATTATAGATATTCTCCTATGAAGGAATTACTTATGTACCTAACGTATAATTGATTGATAGAATCTAACCTAAAAGTCATTTTTAAATTATAATCTTGTTACTTTTTCTTCTAAAAAACTTAATAGAAGTTGAAAATGAAATACAGAGCTATCAAGATTAAGCTCCAGTTCGCCCCAAAACTGAAGATACCTAGTAAATATACAATTTATGAAAATAAGGAAAACTTAAGAAAATTAGAAAACAGCAAGATGAAGAAACCATGACACAAGTATGGAGACTCACATAGAAAATATTGAAGCAGCCTCCTCAGGCTTCAGTCTATATCAATGAAATTGAAGTGGAAACGCAATGGCTGGGTGTTGAGAAAACTTTACAAATTACCTACTGAAATAAACTTCAAACGCCTGGGTAGTATATACATAATGGGCAATAGACAATACCATGAAAATTGAGCCAATGCACCCATTATTTGACATCTAGCTCTATCACTTATCGGATAGACAGTATGTTGCTATACCATGAAAATGGAAATTGATCCAGTGCACCAATTAATTGCCATCTAGCGCTATCACAGTGCGGATAGACAGTATGTTGCAATATCAGGAAAACTGAAAATTGAGCCGGTGCACTAATGACCTGACATTAAGCGCTTTCACAAAGCGGGAAGACAGTATGACAGTATATGTTGCAATACCATGAAAATTAAATTTGAACAAGTACACAAAAATATTAGATGTCTAACGCTACCACCAAGTGGATAGAATAGTATGGACAGACAAGCATACTCACTCAATTTCAATCAACTAGCGCTACTATCATGAGACAACAAATAGTATGGACAAATGAGCAGGATCACTCATTTTTAAACACCAAGTCCTACTGTTACTAAGCAAATAGACAGTATATAGAAATGGGCAGGCTCACTCATTATTAAACAAGCGCTAATATACTAAGAGAATAAAAACAAATTATGGACAAACAAGCAGGCTCACTTGTTATATTAACTAACCTATTGCTATGCAATTAGTGTTATATTACATACATAACAAATGAAAAATCAAACAAATTATTTGAAATCTTGCACTGTAAGCTGATGTGATGATAGTATGAAACAATACTATATAAAATTGAAAAACCAATTGTACAAAATCAACACAACACTATAATATTACTATTGTCAGACAATAGTGCTAATATCTGATAAATACTATTACAAATAAACATAGATGGTTTTAACTAGTTCCTAAAGGATTGGATGGAGATAGAAAATTCAAACCGGAATTATTGTGAAAAGCCCTTTACCTCAAGAAAGAAGGTTACAATAGAGATACAGATACTTACTTATCAAAGCTATGGATTACTTTACTGGCCATCTTATAAATCACAAATCTCTATTATAAAGTCTTAGCCATTGCGCTAATGAATCCATTGTTTGGTTCAAAACTCCAAAATAACCCTTTCTTGGTTTTTACCATAGTCAGATAATGAAGTTGCACTACTGAATAATTTATCAAGAAATTATATAACTAACCCAATCTTTTACTAATTAATTAGTATTTAAAGGTATTATTGCACTTATGCAATTCTTGGAAGAAATAAATAGTCCTGCAAAATTGCAGTGAAACAAGGATTTTGACAAGACAACGTTTATAAAATCCAGCTTGTGACAAATCAGATGCCATCTTATCTGCTTATACTTCATGTCTAAAATTTTTTGCATAGAAATCCTTAAGGTTACAATTTATTAACCCTAATCCAAAGTTAATGCCACAAACAAATTGAAAAGTAAAGGTGTTATGGAAGTACCATAAAAACCCTTAAAATATTAGGCTTACATTATTTAATTAAATAATAACCTAGATATTCCAGATTCCTTTCCTTTACTTCATTGTGGTAAACAATGTAATGTACTAAGAATACCTATTTATAAATATGTACTTACATAAGTACCATTATTCAAAATAAGATACATTTTAAAACTATTGGGAACGCTTGATTTGTTCAGTCCTCCATCATAACGATATGAAATAAGTATAAGATGGACAAAAGTCTGTAAGATTAGTAATATGTATATAACTATTTATTTATTGTTTATTAAGCCTTTTGTGCTGAGTCTTTTTCCAGTCAAGCCCAAGCTATATGTGTGGAACCATCTTTTCTTTGGCTGACCTTCTTCTGAATATCTTGTTATGATTAATTGAGGACTATAAAAAATTAATGTAATAAAACCTTATTAAGGTAGACTTCTGTAACCGCTGAATTAACATAAAGGCTATGTGATGATCATTTACCTAATACTAATTTAGTAATTTCAATAGATCTTTTGTTTTTTATATATTTATGATAATAAAATAAAATAACGCTGTGACCCCTATCACATGCTAAGGAACTGCTTCTAATCACAAAAGTTCTGATCATAAACTAACAAAATCATTATACCTATTCAATTTCTTAAAATTGAAATATCCCTTTTAAATTACCATTAAGACAGACATTTCTCAAAATTAAGAATAGATAAATTCACAATAAGAACATAGTAGGTACCCCTACATATGTACTTATTGTGATATACCAATAATCCTTTACCTTAAATATAATCTTAGAGATTACTTTTATTTCATTTAAGTCACTAAAACAGGAACAGTCTAATACCTGTTGTCCTGATAAAAATTACATAATGTCAGGGCTTGAACTTCCTTAAATATGACATATTGAAACTACATTTCTGAACAAAGTATTCTTGTAATTACTAATTACTAAAGAAGATGACAATCTTGACAATAATGTGTGATGGAAAATAATACATTAAGAATAATTGTACTTCAAATAATTAATTCATGTAGAAAACTTAATTTAAATCAATTAGGTATAAATAAAAAATATGGAAGTAAATTCCAAAAACAAAGCCTAGTAACCAGACATTTTAGTAGATACCATAATTAACCTGTACATGTAGAAACATGTCTCAGATAGAACCATTCCCTGTTGGTAAACACTTAACCCGTTGACTGCCCAATAACAGTCAATAAAAATAAGAGATGGGCAATATAGAGCTAAAACAGATGTCGAACTGATAAATACATTTAACGTATTCAATAATATTTTCTACCATAGCAAATAAAAAAAAAAAAAAAATAATAATAATAAAAAAAAAAAAAATTAAAAAAAAAAAAAAAAAAAAAATTTAAAAAAATTAACACATTCTTTCACATTATAACTTAATGTTACATTTATTAAAATTATGCCTACATTGCTGCATTCAAATAAAGCTATAACTGAGTCTGTTAAAGAACATTTTTTTCTGTTAGTTTACAATATTATCAACTGATAAAATATTTGGTTTTATGATCCGATTATACGCTCTATCTTGCTAAATATAAAGCATAAGCTACCGTATTGAATTCAATCGATATTTTCAACCAAATTATGCAATATTATTTCCATAATATTAACATTCGGTAGCAATAAGGATGTATCTTAACTATGGTCATCCGTACAGCTGTGACCAAAATTGAGGTTTCTAGAACCCCGGTCACCCATCCATTTAGTGACCAAACCTGAGGTTGATCCAATAAGTGACTAAAGTGATTAAACTTGAAGTTGTTTGACCACGGTCACCCATTCATTAAGTGACTAGATTAAAAGTTGCATAATGCATAACGATTAATGTTTTTAACCAATTAAAAAAAAAAAAAAAAAAAAAAAAACTTTACAGGATGAACCCTCAACAATAACAAATATGCCAACTTAATTACATAGGTCAGTTACTTGGAATTTCCCGTACTGATTCTATAGATTACCGGCCTTAGCTGAGATAAAAAATAAAAGAATATAATAATTGATTGTTAACACGTTGAGCGCTACGCGGAGCCGCAAACAATAGATTTTCTATTGTGTCTAGTTTGTGGCAGTCAAAGACTTTTATCATTTAAAGTATAAATATTTTTAATCATTATTGCCACCTTTAGTAAAAATATTAATTGTAATCATACGCTAAGATATTATGATTGCGCACCTGCTTTTTTTTTTTATTTATAATATACTCCTTTCGTTATATTCATTTTAATCTTTTTATTTGTTTTTTTTTTGTTAGAACACTATTGAAATAAGTATTTACAGTACTTATAACAACATATTTGTCTTACAACCGGTCTTCAGGAACAATTGTTTTCGATGTTTAATCACTCAATTATGGAATTTGCTAACAATGGACATTGTTGTTATAATCAGATAATAAAATAAAAATATATTTACAAAAAAAAAAAAAAAAAAAGTGTGATGTAACACTATCGTAATAGACTAGTTATTATTTTGTGGCCTGGCTTGTGCAGTATATTATGTGAGACCTAAATGGAACGTAATTTTACTCTTGACGCATTCAGAATTTCAGACATTCTACGTGAATTCATTAGTTACTCAGCCTTAGCACTAAACTTAAAAGATATGATTAAATAAAAGTACCTTTTTTTGTTTTGATTTGCCATCAAACGTCTCCGGATTGTACTTAGTTTTCAAAATGTTTTTTGGCATTTTCTAAACTAATAAGCAACTTATTCGCAACCGAACTTCAAACATCTACTCGTAAATATATCTCAAACAATCAGCAAGTATAATTATAAGATTAAACGAACTTACCTTAAGTGAAGTTCAATCTTAATTATACGCAGCTGATTGTTTGAGATATGACAGTCCCAAAAACCCACCCACTAATACTTTGTATTATCCCAGTATATTACAGGGTTGCTCATAAGGCTGTCTTTAAACGTAATGACATTACCAACAAATGTTGCCATTTGCAGGGATAAATGTTTTTTCTTTTCCAGCTTTAAAACATTGTGACCCGACGCTGTTGTAGAACATCGGTACTACTCGTAAATATATCTCAAACAATCAGCTGCGTATAATTAAGATTGAACTTCACTTAAGGTAAGTTCGTTTAATCTTATAATAAATGACGGCGCCGCGCTCCTAACGTTTTTTTTATTTTTTCAGAAATTTTAAAGTATAATTTATTCCAATAATAGGAAGATTGAAATTAATTACGATAAAGACGTATTTTTAGACTGTTCTCTTTTGCGCAATATTTTAAGTGCATTCCTTACTGGGGTTCTCAGTCTCTGTGAATAGTGTATGGGGCCGGATGTCAGGGAGACGTGCTGCTGGTAAGCGTTACTGCAAGGCAGGTTAGAGAGGCGCTAAAAAGAATGACCGATAGCAAGTCTCCCGGTCATGACGGTATTAGTGTAGAACACCTGAGGCATGCGGGTCCTACCTGCCGAGAGTGCGGGCCCTGTTCTTTTCAATGTGCATAAATCACTCTTATTTACCACATGACCTTATAAGGACCATCGTAGTCCTCGTTGTGAAGGACAGGACCGGTGACCTCTAGAGCAGGGGGAACTACCGTCCTATTTCTCTAGCAACAAAAATTGCTAAGGTGTTGGAGAGTGTGTTTGACTCGGAACTGGATAAATATGCAAACATATATGACGCGCAGTTCGGGTTTCGAACCGGACTTTCGACTGAGAGCGCAATCCTGAGCCTAAAGCACACTATCCAACTCTACACAGACCACAAGACGCCGGTGTACGAATGCTTCCTTGACCTCTCCAAGGCCCTTGACCTAGTGTCCTATGAAGTACTTTGGAGAAAGTAGGCGGGCAGGGGTGTACCGGCGGAATTGCTGGAAATGTTTAGGTTTTGGTATTCTAACCATACAAATTTTGTAAGGTGGGCTGATTCGTTTTCAGAAGCGTATGTGTTGGAGTGTGGGGTGAGACAGGTGGGTTTGACGTCTCCCAAGCTCTTCGGAAATGACCTCATCGTGGAGCTGAGCAGCATACGCGTTAGATGTCGCATAGACGGCTAGTTAGTATTAATAATATAAGTTACGCAGACGATATACTGAGTATTTGCTCACATACAATGTCAAAAACAGAGTATATGGTATTTGAGGCCGCTGGTAAATGTCACAATATTGAAGTTAATGTTACCTTTAAACGCTTAAGCGTAACTAAATTTAAATATCTGGGACATATTATGACTAACGACCTCAAAGATGATGCCGATATTGAAAGGGAGCGCAGGGCTCTGACAGTTACAGGTAACAAGGCTTGCAGCTTATCCCGTTGTACAAAACAAGTGAAGGTTACGCTTTTTAAAGCATACTACCAGAACATAAACACGGGTAACCCGTGGGTCAAGTACACCAAAAGATCGCTCGAAGCCCTGCATCCAAGCATTCAATATAATAATATATTCAAGATGCTGTTGGGACTGCCCCGCTTTTGTAATGCATCACGGATGTTCGCGGCATACCAAACCGACGGGTTTAATGCCATTATACGCAAAAAATCTGCATCCATTATAAGTAGGGTACGAGCCAGTCACAACAGCATTCTGAGGACCCTAGTGGACAGGTATAATACATCGCCGCTATGGAAATGTCTTGTGCAGAGACTAATCACGGGGCCTTATCCACACCCCTGATGGTCTGTCTCGGCGCAGTTTACTCGCGTGATTTATACAACTATTTCTATGGGACCAACATTGAAGATGTCAGCTGGTCGGCCATAGGAAGTGAAAGTATTTTTGCGATTTCGGTGTTGATCCCATAGAAAATGTTGCTGTATTTGAGCGGTAGAATCAATCCTTAGAAAAAATTTAACTTATAAATTAGGACCTGTATCATCATTATCATCATCATCATATCAGCCATAAGACGTCCACTGCTGAACATAGGCCTCCCCCAGTGACTTTCAGATTGGCCGGTCGGAAGCGGCCTGCATCCATCGGCTTCCCGCAACCTTTACCAGGTCGTCTGTCCACCCTGTGGGTGGAGGTCCTACGCTGCGCTGCTGCATTTTAGTGTTATGTGCCCCACCCACTGCCACTTCAGCTTGCTAATCCATTGGCTATGTAATGAGGACCTTATATACGCTTAAAATCAATTAACTCGAGACTGCTTGATGATTTGTTTAGAAGGTTCCAGGCTTTCATGGGTTGAGTAAAATGAAAGTAAATATTTATAAACTGGAATATTTTTATTAACAGATCGTTATAATTTTTAGTCACGTGAATAAATTATCCAGGCGTATATTCGATGTCGTTTGCCATTTGCACCTGTACATAGTGGGAGCGAGCGCGGGAGCGGGTACGAGACTATTCAGACAGAGAGCTCAGTGCGACTTTTACAGCGATGAGACGCGATGACGGTAAAAGTAGTATATGAGATATGCGACCGAGGCAGGCGATAGCGACATGCTACTTGAGACAGGGTAGGGTATCTGTCATGACGCATTCACTTTGTAGCATTTGTAAAAAATGATTTCGATTGCGAAACCGAGGCAAGAATTCGGTTCCATCTCATACTGCTCGTCTAAGCCGCGTAGCTCAAAGTCTACCTTTAGGGTAAGACTAAACATGTGATGCAACAAAATGTTTCTGTTCGGTGGAATCTCGTAAAATTTCACAATGTTTTTTTTTAGCGAACTAAATGTTCTGTACTTTATTGTGATTGAGTTGTGCCCTTAATAAACTTGCTACTAGCGGACATATCACTGAGTGACTTACAAATCACTTTTATGTTTTTGCAAAATAGAATACCGACTCAAACTCAAACTACACCCTCTCTATTTATGTAAACATCAACGACTGCATTTAATCTGTACCACTACTACAATACCGTAGTATCGTGGTACTTAAGAAAGTTATAAATAAATAATTTGTTTTTACAATCATACTAATTTTATCTAACCCCACACTAAGCAAAGTTTGTGCTAGGGCGACTAAATAACGGTTAAACATACTTAAATACTTTTATAAACATCCATGACTTAGGTACAAATAAAGTTGGATGTATCTTGTGACATGTTTTAATGAAACAGTATTTTAGTACGTTTAATGGAGACATACGAGTATTCTATTCTCAGAAAATTGACACTGTGGTGGAACCATTTATTTTTATGCCGAAAATCAAACTTACAACAGAACAAAGTTAGAAATTACTCAACACGTGTTGTTAGGATAGAATACGTAGAACTTTGCAATGGGTACTCACATTCGAAATATACGATCCTAATCCCAGCGCTTCTACTTATTCCGCTACCCGCTACCGCGCTTCCTTTGTGATCGGCCTTAACGGCCTGTCTTGTGCCAAGCTCACAGTTTGTTTCCAATTACATAACTTTACATTCTGATTGCATACAATAAATCGATTACATTATTCGTTTGATTCTGCTACACTACAATATTTCAGATTACTCATAAATGTACTTTAAATCTATACAAAAAAGGAACTAACGGTGCGTGTATTTAGCCGGAGTAATAATTATACTTAGGTAATGCTTACAACTACATAAAAGACCTTCATTAGACAAATTTTCAAAAATTCAATAAAAAAATCATTTCTTCAGTTTTTGACCGGCCAATTTTTACGCTTTTGTTCTATTTCTACATTATAATCTAATATTAATCTATGGAAAATTTTCACATTTACCTAACGTTTCTTAGGACTAAACTTATCACTTAAATTAAATAATTATTAATGTTCAATAAATAAATAGTATTCAATATATTAATAAAAAAACTTTCTTCGTAGTTTCGGTTCGTAGAGCCTAGATATATTAAGTGATATTTAAATAAGTTCGGTCTGTGTTAAACCTTACACGTACTACATTATTGTACATACGCATCAACTATGTTTTGTTGTTACAGTATGTGAAATCAGTTCCAGTTCTAAGACGGGTGAGTTTGATTAGGACGCGCATGTTCATATAACATGTTATATGTCCAGGAACGTATACCCACAGTATGGTTAGTAATAATCCGGGAGCCTAACCGCGGACAATATTATAAACGACAAAATTTACAACCTTTGAGATTCAACAAACAGATCTAAGTATATTCGAGCAACTTCGGCCTTGCAAGTCGAGCTTCAGCCCTACACAACCGTTGATAATCACTGAACTCACTACGTAGAGTAGCGTTTCTCAGTTCGAGTTACGAGTTTGTAACCACTAGATAGCGGAAACTATAGGAATAAGATCACTTAGCAAAACTTTCACTAGTTTCCTGAGTACTGGTGTACCAGATTTGGGGCGCTCATAAGGCGCAGAACTGAGGCTATGGGCAGTCCATCGAGCTCGGGCTGGGCGGCCCGCCCATCACGCTGTAGGGCGGGCTATGCGGCGGCAGCGACTGGATCGAGCCCATGGGCCCATGGTACATGTCCAGTTCCAGCGACGCGTCTGGAGAGCACTTCTCTGCCATCTTGTTTTCTTGCTTCGTCACCATGCGCCGCCACTTCGCTCGCGCGTTTTGGAACCACACCTGCGAACAAAAAACAACACTGGTGAGTTCTGGTAAAATAAAACGGGCCGCTAGCATAACAAAAACTCGCATCGCCTTAAAAAGAATTGCCGAAAAAGTTAACTCGGTATGCTACTCGGATTTTCTTCGCTGCTCGTGCAATTCGGCGTAATTAGCTTCCGCCGCTGGATGCGGAAGCTTGCCTCTTTTCTTTTTCGCATTGCAGCCCGCTTTTGTGGGGCACGTGAGAGCGTTCTGCGGATTTGCCATTGTGGGTTGCGTTCCGAGGTTCCGATTTTATCTGTAATTAGCAAGATTACCCGCGGCGCCGCGCCGAGCGTGACGCGTCGCCGGCGCCGGCGCTACATTCCGCCGCGCTGTTCCACCGTTCCAATTACACACGAAAAATTTTGCGGGCGAAACCGAGCTTTACATTCAGATAGGATCGTAGATCGAGCTTGAATTTATATTCCATTCTTCTGTCTATGGATTCAATAATAGGGTCGGCGCGATATTCAAAGATTCAAACGGCGTTCCCACGACGCGAATCGCGGCCAATGGCGCGCGCCCGCGACGTGGCCACGCCCCCGCGCTATGGCCGCGACGGATGTTGCCTAATGCCAAATTTAGAAGAGCGTTTCTTTCTGGCCGGCATCGGCATCTGTGTTGATAACGGAACGAGGGCAAATAATAAGCGTTCGGTTTTCCGAAGCTGATGCGAAGATAGGTATGGTGGCAGCGGGAGCGTCGCGGCTAGGATTGATGACACTGCGCACATACCGGTGTCGTTGTCAGATAAAGCCGACGCGGTGGTCTCGACAAAACTCTCCGATATGAATGACATCTAACAGGCCCCATTCAGCTCGACTTCGTCCCATTTCCATTAATCCTCATCCAATATAATTCAACTAGACGGTGTGAAAATGTTTTGATACTACTTATTTATTAGACGTGTATCCGCGATTGCTTGGTAGTTTTTTATGGTTATACTTATAGTTGTTGCCAAGAAATGTTAATCATGTGTCATAAACGCGAATGTGTTGTAAACTGGACGCATTACAATTTTCTATAAGCATCCGACGATGTGCGGTTGGTCGTAAAAAGTGGAGCTGTTCCATATCCATTAGTTAGAGCTTTTATCCGTCTCAGACATGTCTACATTTTAATAGTTTATTGCCGACGGAACATGTAATAACTTACTGAGTATGATGTTTCATGTTAGATCACTGATTAAAAGCAATAATACTTTTTGTAAAACATACATAAGCTTTTTGTCTTTATGTGTCTGTATGGTTTTAATGGCTATCAAATAGTCCGGCTACTGCAATGTGAGTTGCAATTTTTATTAAGTTACAGTCAACGGCAGGTCAATCAACCTACCCAAAAAGTTAAAGGTCATTGAACAGATTTTCAACTTTATGTTCGACACCTAGAGATCAATATTAATTGATAAAATTTTACGTTTTGTGGTAGGTTGACGAGCAGTTATCTGTACCTACATTACAAGACTTTTTTTATTAGAAGTTTATATTAGATTAGTTATTTCAGATTAAAAATTTATCTCCGAAGATTTTTGCATAGGACTTATGAGAAATTGCATTGCAAGATACTATTCTGGTAGCATGCGTAGGGATGCGAAAAAATAATCGTAGATAGTATAATAAGTTACTGATTTACTTTTGTTACCATAGGTACCATGTATTGTTGGACTCAATGGTTAATAAGTGCTCGATAGGTACTTCCAACAAAATGATAACGTAAGCCTGACTACGTAGCGAAGGCGACGATTGGTGTACAGTTTCGACTTTAAAAAGCAAATTTAACTATCGATACTTTTGAATTATTACGGAACCCAAAGTAAAGAAGCTCCTACTTACTACAAAATACTTGAATGTAGGCATAAGCGTAGGTACTTTCACTAGAATATGATGGAAACAAATGTCAAAAATATTTTAATGGTAGAAGAAATACAGAGCTATTTCGAATCATGCCGCCGAAAGGCACAACAATGAGACAAGCCGCAATGTGAAAATTTTCAACGGTAAAAAAGAATAATATGCTTACAATTGCAATAGGTAAGGGGAACAAGTGAAGAGATAGCAGTGGACCTTTACATCCAATTTTGATTTTCTTGAATGAATAAATGAATAAAGTTTACTCAAGTTCACTTGTAACTAAATAACAGATAACTAAATAATCAAATCTTGGAAATCGTTTTTAGTCTACTTCTAAGTCGTATCGATTTTAAACGTTGTAGTTATGTGAGGAGGATAATAATACAATGATTTGAAACCAACCATCTAGCTGATCTGATGGTGGAGCTGTAGTGGAACTTTTTAATGGCTACTGATAGTTAAAACCTTTGAGTTTGAGCCCACTTGGTCGGGTCCCATTGATTTAAAAACGTTTTGACAGATTTTAAAACGGATAGTTTTTTAAAGTTTCATAAACTATATACAGGGTTAATTTAAAAAAATCAACAACCTCCTTGGGACTGATTCTAGTGCTCAAATACAACAACTATTTCTATGGGACCAACATAGTAATCTAAAAAAAACTTATGTCCGCTGGTCGGCAGCTTAGTATGGGGAAGTGTTTTTTTTTTGCGATTTCGATGTTGGTTCCGTAGAAAAAGTTATTGTATTTGAGCACCACAATCAGCTCCTATGGGGTCGTTGATGTTTTTCAAATAACCTTGTATGATAAAAGACTGGAAACTAAATAAAAGTGTACAAACTAAGTAAAATATTAGAAACTTGTCTGAGATTTGAGAGTAAGATTGGAAACGGTATATTCCAGGTCTTCCTCGTTTGTTTAACTTACAATTATTTTACTGTAAGTTTGTTTTCCGAGAAAACAGCAACAAATAAATGCCAGCTGCAGTACAAGAACTCACTCATTATATTTATTAATGTTTATAATTCATTTAATTATTATAAGTAATATGTAAATATTTCAAGATCCCAATCAACGTACTGCGCTATATTTAATGTATCAAATGAATGCCCAAACTGAAAACAGCTACGTGTATAATGATAGCCTTGAGTTAACCATTGATATCATCTGTGTATATAAAAATAACCTGCCTAGTGTGAATCGGAACGCGCGCTAATGGTTCCGTAGTAATTCAGATTTTAAAAAATCTCAATTTTTGGTATTCGTATTGGGATCTCCATGTGTACGTAGTGTATTAATTATTTCTAAATTGATACCTTACGTCATTTAGCCAAGGTGGGATGTTGGCACGTTAGCGAATTTACTGTCTAAACAAAATCTTTTGTGTCAAGTAGTTTTAAGAGAGTAGACTTATTTATAAAGCTTTGATTGGAATTAACCAAATAGATAGGAAATTATTTTCATTTACGTCGGATGTTTGTTATTTAATTTAAGTAAGTAATAATAAAGTAACAAAGGTGTTTCACCTTATTAGTTTAATTATTTTCCTAATTTTCTACTAATATTAATAATGTGAAAGTTTCTATGTTTGAATGTTTGTTTCTCAAAAATCAAACTGCTGAACGGAATCACATAAGATTTTGACGATTAGGCACCAAAAACAAGGCTATAAGCCCACGCTTCCCTAATTCGCGATTACTCCCTTCCGAAAGTGGTATTACGACTTTAGCGATTCATAAGTAATTTCAATAATTGGTAACGTCTTGCTGTCATGCGCCAATTTTTTTTATTCGCATATTAGTAATCAGTATTTATACGGAACTCTACAAAACAGTGCAAAAAGTGCAAATTATTACCGTTGTTGGGCTCTTAAATAAACTTGAGTGTTTTATCGGCCTATCATGATTATGTAAACCACCCGCGATTACTGACGGGTTATTAAATAAATTACAACTAATTCTTTTCTTCAAGATACCCGGTATAACAGTTCGCTTATTAAAATCTTATCTGCTGTTTAATTTTTATTTGATATACGTTTTCACGTTTGCTTTATTATTGAATTTTGTCCTGAACTTGTAAAAAAAATCATAATTTACAGGTAATTTACGGGTTTGTTAAATACTAGAATGCTTTAAAATTAAAAAGATAAGTATGTAAAAAACACGGCCGATTTTATTTGGTCATAAATAGTCAAAAGTTCAGTAAAAAGTAATGTGCATTCGAATATTTCGGTTTGTGTGTATCGTCTAGCCTTGCCAGTTTTAAAGTTCACGCTCTCGAATGCGTCGTAAGTCACGTGTCACGAACGTGAATTATATTTTCACTATCATACATTACGTCTCAATTTGCCACGAGATATATTGTTTTGTTGGACGCGTAATTTTTCAGCGCTTTCAGCTATTTTAATTAATATAAGGTGTACAACACACTGGTTCACAATTATTTTACATTTCAACAACCGTGTGAGATTCGATTTGTTGGCTTATTGAAAAACAGTTACTAGCGCTGTAGCATAAACAGCGTGATATATTTTTTTTTTGGGTTTTGACGGGACAGGGGCCTAACTATAAGCTTTTATAACAGTATTACCTACTTCGACTTTGTTTTGTTTTTTATTTATAATTTGACATAGAAATAACACTATTCATGATTTAGCCTCAGATAATGGTACAATGCGTTCACGTCGCAGTTATTTTACATACCGCAACGTTTCTAAGTGTTACTGGGAAACATACGAAACAAAGAACGTCTTCATTATTAGGTTACATGTTGCCAAATGTTGCCCGACTACGAGTAACTGCAGATAGTGATACATAGATAGTGATAGTGATACACCATTAGGTTTATCATTATCTTCCGAGTGTTAAGAACTAAATAATATTTTTATAATCTACAAGGCCAATAATAGTTTCAATAATACTCATTTGTACAATTTATAGGCACTATTAAAAAGTCCTAAAACTGCCTATAAGTTTGCCCAACCACCGCTGCAGGACTACACTATTACTAATGACAAGAATAAGCAGCGCAGGAAAATTTCAGGAAATATAGATAAAAGACATGAATAGTCGTAAGTGCGAGCCGGGTAGGTTATTAAGTCTACGCGTTCTTGCAGCTTAAATAATCGTTTACTTCATATTATCCTTTCTTCTTAATGATTTTTGTGTAATGTAAGCTTTGAAAGATAGTCGTATATGTATGTTTTTAATATACTTCTTACCATTAATGAATGAGCGTGAGTGAGCTTTTGTTTGGCATGTGACAACAGACACAGTCGTACAGTAATGTCAGACCAGCTGTAATACAGATTCGCCGTCTTGTACTGTGTCGTACGCCTAGCTTTATTAATCAACTCGTTGTGAGTGATGTATGATACACGGACCGATTTATCAGAAGGTATAGCAAACGTTTGTTATGCTCTGAGGATTAATTTTAACTGCTGCAAGTCTCGCTCGACTATTAGTATCAAGAGTTGATTTTGTAGTGGTGTGTTTGTTGATTTACTTGAACATGTTAGTTAAGTTTGTACTTCAAATTAATGTGTACTAAATGTTACATAAATTATTGCATGCATAGTTAAACTCCAAATTAATTTAGTAATAGTATCTTGCTTTTTGCTACGACGTGTAGTAAGTATCAGTGTTACGTAGAACAAAGAATACCTACATTCCTACAGGTTGATCTCCTAATGAACACCTATCATAGCATACCGTACCGTACGTCATACCTTTCTACGGGTTGTTCTTTTAATGATATAATAGATTAATAGTATAGTAAAATAAGAATAAATGAAATAGTTAATTTTATAATACATTTTACGTCTTTGCAACGAATAAATATTTTTCATTTTTCATTATGACATTGACGAATGTAATAATTGATCTTTACTTTGAAACCCAAAATCTCATCAATGTTGACTCTGTAATAGTTATACTAGTGAATTTGAATTAATTGCAAAAGCTAATATAATGAACAATATTATGACCACTGATATTTAAGAAAATTTACATTGTAAATTATTATTTTACTTTTCTAAAGGTTTCTATATTTAGTTTGCATGCCTACTGCTAAAGGTATAGGTAATACTGTTGATACTATCTTGTAAGGTCTTTATGACATACCAGCACCGGTATTGTAGGAACACAGTTTTAAGCAAATAAATGATTCTATTCTATAAAAATGCTGTTCAATTAAAACATCGACTTCAAATAAGACCACTGAATGTTTTGCCCTTAACGAACCATACAGTGGTTTTATTGTATGGAATTTTGAAGATTTTGTTGTATGGAAAGTGGTATATAAATCAATAGGGATATTGAATAATATTTCTGTTATAGAGACTAGAAAAATTACGTTTTTAAACCCATTCTCTTAGCGGCGCCAGCTCGGCCCTCATCCTCGTGTACTTTTTGTATAATATGTACCAGGCCACTTCAGGAAATATTTTTCTCACAACTACCTATACAAATTACTTCCGCTGATTTAACAAATTTTCCTATGTCCTTGGTGACAATTAGCCCTTAGTTAAAAGTAGGTAAGTAGATTCTCTATGAGAATAAGTTAAAATAAAATAGACTAAGTTGTCCAATACTATTTTTTGTATATTTTTATTTATTGTGAATCCGATTATTTTTACAGTAGTTTTGTCAAATTCGCTCTATTTAATATGGAGACTCAATAAAACAACAACTTGTATAAACTATCCTAGAAAGTCTGCATACTGATTTGTACGACATAACCGACTATTCGTCATACAGATATCCATCAGCCAGCTATCGGTGGCTCGGACGTTGACTAAGCGTTAGTTATTTGTGTCTTAAAAACAGAAGAATGTCCTCTGATATTGTAATCATTTGAGTATCTTTGAAGCAATGTATTTTGCAGGCAATTTTTGCTTAAAAACAGGGTTAATATCTTTTTACAAAAAAATCTACAAGTATATTTTAAGCTGCCTACATAATAGACAATCTATGGTTTGGAGACCACTGGTCAACTGCGTGGCAATCAAGGAAAAAATTACGCATTTTTTTTTTCTTAACTATGTCCTTGTTGTCGTTCACTATTATACAAAAAAACTTTCCGTTGGTTCGTTATTTAAACCATTAATGAAATAGTAATAAATTAATTATTGAGGACACGCAGCGGAAGCTATCTAAAATTCTGAATTAAATAGAAGACCACGCAAACAAAGTCGCAGAGAGTAAGTAAATAGTTTTATCCAAAAATATTTTACCTTTTTTTAGACTACAATTAACTAAAACGAAATACTCGTATATCAAAATATTTTATGACTCAAACCATATCCTCAGATTAAATAAAGTTGCAAAACCGTATTACTCAACATGAAAAAAACATCCATAAAATACATATATTTAAAACTATTTTCATATCGAACAATCTACAAACCCAACCGACGCCCTAACAAGACATTTTCAGTTAGACTAATTCATACTAACGACTTTCACACTCCCGCGCAGACAAATGACTGTAATCACTACCAATCCGCATCGCCACAGGAATTGCTCGCGCCACGGATATTGCCCACCACAGAAATTGCCTCCTAGTCACGGAAAATTTACCACGGCCACAGAAAATGACCGCATTGCTGGTGGCATGATTGATAATTAGATATTAGGACTAACACCACTGGTGTTACCGGAAGGATGTAATGCTGACTAATTTTGTACCCAGCTAATTGGTAACGTGAAACTTATTTATTTAGGAATGGTGATATGATAGATATCTTTCCTTTATCGAGTATACTTCAATAAAAACTACTTATAAAAAATTTAACCACCTTAAAAACTAAAAATAAATGTTCGGTTGTAAAAATGGGGTTCATTCACACTCTTTAGATAATTTTGACATGAAAAGTCGAATAAAAATGTTTGTAACAATAGGTTCTTTGCACTTAAACATTTGACTGTGTAATATTGCCAAAACCTCTAGAACAAAAGCATAACAAGTTTAAATAACATTTGCATTTTGTTAACGACGAGAGCCTATCCGAAAAATTAACGTGAGAACGTTTAATCGCCATCATATCAGTTACACTTCTCTATTCACATGGCTGCATCAAAACAAATTTGGCCAGCCTCACCGTTTAATTAACCAAAGCGCAAACAGAAAACGAGCAAATACCCAAAAACCGACGTATCCGAGCATGAAAAGAGCCGCGTAAGGAGGCACTAATAAATGTCCAAACACCGCGATCAAAGCCCTCAAACATTCCGCGTATGTAAATAAAAACGGTAGAGATGTGATTAATAGTCCCGTTTTCCTTAAATAAATAATATTTGAATAAATTAGGAGGGAGCGTTATGGTACGTCCGCCCGACGCGACTTCGCGCGAGCGAATGACAAATGGTCGCCTTTTGAACGTTCAGCGGAAATTATCTACCCAGCCGAGCGTCGCACTGCGTTGCCTTACTAATTACTAGAGCTTTTGATTGTGATCTTCTATCCTTTGCTAACCAGATTTGCACCTAAAAACATATCAACTAAGGTTTGAAATACGCCGTATATGTTTAGTTATTATTGTCACAAATTGTACTTAGAAAGTAAAATTATATCTGACCGAATGTCGAGGTGTGACCATGCGGTACTAATTGCAGGGTTGCCGCGTCTCTGTTATTTGTGTGCCGTCAAGAAGCATCTTTATAGAGCTGTAGCCATGAAAACACTTTAAATATAGAAGCGTCGATAATTAATTTGAAATTTGTTCCGTCACCCCTACCATAGACTTAACAATTCACCATGATCTCTAACAGTACAGTGTTAGTTAGTTGTTATGTGAACCTACTTTAGGTTTTTCAGTGAAAAGTATCACGTAAAAGCAATACTACTTAGATACTAGTTAGCTGCTGCAAACAAAACTAGTGTAAATCTGCATGTAAGTGCACTTTATGGTGGAAAATATGGAATCCATACGATGTAAAATTTCGCATGTAAGACAAAAGAACTTCTTGCCTCTTAAGCAAAACTTTTACACTTTAAGTATTTACTTATCGTTTTAAATTTATCGACTGCCGATAACTTTAATAGATCGATTAAACAGTAGCGGTTACCAATTGATCAAAACAAACGCGAACAAGAAAAGGCACTTTTTCTGTCTGCTAATTATAGTAGCGATGCGTACATTTTTCAAGGAAAAAAAGAGGGAGAAATAAGCGGGGAGTGACAAATCTGGTAATTGAGGACGGAGAGAGAAATATGGTGCGGTTAGTTCCAAACGCGTCTCGGGTGACGTCGTTGGGGCGCCCATGTTAACGAGTAAGTATAGGCGGATTTTATAATATCTAATGACCAGTAGAACACAGATTCTTATTATTAGATTTTATTGTATTAAATTTTAAAAAATGTTATTTTTATAATGAACTTTGTAAGTTATTAATAATAGATGAATAGGCAGAATATTTTTATACTATTATCTTCAGTGTACCCTACTCAAAGGCAAATAAAATTTCATTTTAATTCATTTACAGGGTAATTTTCAATCGAAAAAAAAGCTTTTTTTGTTCCAAATCTCAAAACCTGTAAAAATAGATTACACAAATTTTGATTTTACAATATACTCGTAGTTACTTTAATATTCACTTAGCTGTATTCATTTTTAAACCGTAGATAATATAGTACAGAAAGTAGAAGAAATAAGACCGAACCGATACAGGACCGGATGCGGGTTAGCATTTTTTCGAAGATCCATATTAATCTATTAAATGATCAAACGACAAAGATAGTCACTGACATCTTTATAAATAAATACACATAAAATAAATAAATATATAGATACATATTTAAAACATTACATACTATTACATTGCTTTGATCCTACGGTAATAACGACGGTACCACAACACCTACATCCGAGACAATATGGAAAAGTTCGTTTTCTACATTTACCTGACCAGGAATCGAACCCAGAACCTTAGAGATGGCGACGCTAAGTCTGACATGTTCGCCTTTTGGCTACGGAGCCTAACAACCCTAAACTTCAAATATCGTCTCCGTCGGATTAGGCTACCTACCTTTGTTCCGTTTATCCAGACTTTGGTTTATAATATGGTCACCCTACGCGCAAGCTCTGGCGCTATATATTACGGGCGCCGCGTAATTAGACGCTGCGCGAACGCACCTGTTACGAACGTTCGTTCTGAACGCCATCTAGCGACACATAAAATGATTTAAACGTATTCACCTAATGTTTTCGAAAATAATTAGGCAGGTTTTGATTTTTAAGGGCCACATTTGATTTTCTGCTCACAATTCAGGATTACGATTGAGTTTATTGACTGACTAAGCCACACTAACTCGCTCTATTAATACGTGATGTTACTGTTAGTTTTTCCACACAATACGGCAAAGTACGTTTTCGAATCAATATTATTAATCTTACTAATATTATAAACGCGTAAGTTTGGATGGATGAATGTTTGTCACTCAACCACGCTAGATGAAAGGATCTAGATAAAACATGGAACAGTAATAGATTATAGTCTGGAATAGCAGATAGGTTACTTTTTCATAATGAAAAAATTTACGGTTCCCGTTTTTTTTTTTCAAAGAACCTGCGGGATCGTCAAGATTTTAGCACCGTGGCCATGGGTCAGAAAATGACATAGTCTACTTATTATCCCAGAAAAATACACAGTTGCTGTTGAATAGCAAAACAATTGTATCAAGGGAAGGACATAATAGGCTACTATTTTTTAATTCATATCTTAAAAGTAAAATATTTCAAGAAAACCGCGGGCACAGCTAGTTGTTTTATAAAGCTTATAAAGCTATCACTTCACTATGCTTATTTTGCCTTTTAACGACATGATGTATTTTCGTATCGATCGTTCAATCAAGCTTAGATCACTATGCTTAAAATCTGGCCCACCTACTTCACATCACTAGCGTGTTATGTAAGGTGAAAAATGTTTTCGTTAGGGGATAAAATCCGGAACGAGGTCATCCGGCAGAAGTCCAAAGTAAAGGACATAGTCCAAAAATGTAGCAAGCTAAAGTGGCAGTGGGCCGGTCACTTTTGTTACAGAACCGGTGAATAGTGGTATAAACGGGTTCTCGATTGGAGACCACAAATCGGAAAACGTAGTGTAGGACACCCCCGATTCTAGAAGATTTTTATAAGATCTTTTTCTAGCATATGATTACGTGGTTTTAGGGACTTTGGTATTCTTTTGTACATCGTGTATAATTTACTCAACTCTCTATATGTATAGGGCTACTTAGCAAGGTAGTGCCAAATTTTAAAAATAAGGTCTAGGTCGTCCAGCTCGATAGACCGACGACCTTCAGAAGATGGCTAGCAGTGGCTGGATCAGAAAAGCGGAAGATCGTGCTCTTTGGCGCTCTCTAGGGGAAGCTTACGTCCAACAGTGGACTTTAATAGGGTGACAGGATAACTAGACAAGCCTCGTAACTTGACTCCAAAATACATGATACATCATTTTATTTATATTTTCTCCTGTATGCTAAATGAATATTCTAAGATTATCATTGCAATTGTGCAAAAGTCGATTGCGACTTGATATTCTTTTTGCGCCCTTTCTCTTGTAATTATCGGACCATCGAGGTTAGTCACCGCAGAGTACTTAATGAAATTCAAAAGAATAAATCTAAAAGCCCGTATACTAATGAGGTAGTCCTCGATGACTCAGCAGACATACTGGTTTAAAAATGACGCGTGGTGGTCCCGGTTTATATACAGCAGATAAGGGATGCAGATTTTTCCAAATGTCGTAAGATTTGATAATGAAAAATACCATACACAGTATGTTAACTATAGTATACAACGAAAGGCGCTCCCGCTAACCCATAATATTATAGCGTCCATACATCCAAACAAAAACATTTAAAATAAAATTGTTTTTAATTTTAAAATTTTATTTTTAAAAAATGAACGTCCTACCCTTTTCTCACCGTGCGAGCAAGATAGAAAAGCGACGTTGCCAGTTTACTTTTTATGAAGGCGTTTCGTTTTTTTTTTCTAGATTTTTATTTCTTTGTTTATTTTTGAAAAAATATATTTTTATATTAATCTAGTAATGATTTAGATAAACTGGCTGAAGGGAACTCTCTGTTGTAAATTAACAGAGGGCGGTCTGTAATACTGCATTTATTCTTAGAGTGGAATACATTTTTTTTTAAATGTTACTAATTTTAACTCGATTCATATTTCAATGATAAATTTGATGTTAACGTTCTTATTAATATTATTGACCTATTAGATTCATAAACCAAATTGCATTTTTCATGTGTTATGATGATTACTACCTACCTAAAACAATATTGTTTTAGTTGTGCTTCGGCAAAAATAATATAATGTATAGCTTGCCTAGCCCAAATAGGCTTCATAAAGTAAACTTCTCTACATTGCCTTTGTTACTTGATTGTACCCATGAATGCAACAAATGAACATTCATTCTATCTTTTAAATTATCATCACGTCAGCCTATTGCAGTCCACTGCTGGATGTAAGTCTCCCACCTCCAAAGAGCCATCTTCATAAGGGCGTCGGTCCATCGAGCTGAGGGGCGTCCCACACTTTTAAGTACCAATATCATATTTGTCATCTTTCTCCCGCTTAGAACAAGCGGTAAGTCGGAACTATGAACTTTTCACATTACCTTTCCTTTTCACACTACCTTTTACATTAATTAATTTTGTTGCACGTCCAAGACAAATTTGTAAACTTTCTTTTTGGAACACCATGTATGCATGGTGTGTCTATATGATGTCACTAAGACTTAAGTTTTGACTATGGAGGGTAGAGATAAGGGGTAGTATCTCTTATTGGTGGAAGGTTAAAAAGTGTCCAGTTGAAGCAGTAACAGTTCCAAAATGGTGCTAGCGTAGGCAAAGAGTGTAGTGTAAATGTAGCAGTTGTTGACGGATTGCAGTAAGCCGAGTACCTAATGCCGATTAAAAACATTTTAGTGACTTTTATAAAACTTTTTAAAATTAAGTATTTATTTTTTAAATATAAAAATTTATCAGGCGTTAAGAAATGATAAGCAATTGATTATGTTTCTTTGTTGCTTATTTTGAAAAGTGAAAGTAGCGAAAATCATCAAATTTTTTGCTCCAAATATTTATTATGGAGATAAATGATATTTTTGTTTAAAGACGAATTTACTTCTAATTATTTCGAAGTTGCTTTTAAGTTAATGTAATATTAGAAGTTTTCTTATCGACTGATTTATTTTCATGTCGACCGTGTAGACTAGTAAGAACACTTAAATCTTTAAATATTAAAACTTATGTTTATGTCCGTAAAATATGTAAAAGAACCAACTGTACATGTAACTACACAAGTGGTTACCTGTAAATTAGTATGCAAAACAGTCGGGGGCATAATGAATACGGAAGTTCCTCTATTGTGTTCTCCGTAATTGTTAGTAATATTTCTGTACAGAGACCCAGCGTGTAGGCAGACGTAGCCAAACCAGATTTAATAGCTAAAAAGATACCGCGAATTCATTCACACATAAGTTAAGCGATTTGATACATACCTATAAATAATTCCAATATAAATAACGACCATCTACCAAACGAAGACGAATCTACCAAAACACGATATAATATGATATGATATAGCGATATATCGACACCAACTTTAAAAATATGATAGATTTAGCCGCCATTTTGAATTTATATCGAAACAGCAATCTTAATATGTGACGGCGATTCAACATGGCGGCTATATCTATCATATTTTTACAGTTGGTGTCGATATTTCGCTATATCATATCATATCATATCGTGTTTTAGTGCTCATGCTAGGCAGGCAGATTAGGGTTTGATTCCCGGTTACTTTTTCTAAATTATCTCTGGTTTGGGTGTACTGGGAGACGCCCTTAATTAAAAAAATCTGTGGTATCATAACACAAATTTAATTCCTTACTTTGAGACCATGTCAATGGGCTAGTTTCCTAAAAAAAACAAATTAGTCCGTCGGTTGGATTAACAGAAAATATTGGACACGTCTTTTATCTTTTCTCAATTAAACAAAAAAATATAAAGATATAGCCCGTTAAAGTTCTGCGTAACGTCACGCCTTGCGACACTTTTTAGCAAGGCGTGACGTCACCTGTAAACTTTGATGCGTTTTATCTTCGTCGTTTTTTGTTTGATTGACAAAAGACAAAATATGGGTTCAATATTGTTTGATAATCTAACTGACGGATTAAATAGATTAATATTTTTTTGACCCAGGAAACTAGCCTATTGTTGTGTTCTTTGGCGCATATTTATTTATTGATTAATAAGCTTACAGATTTAGCGGTCCTATAATAGAGTTCTTTTTAAAATAAATATAAAGCTTGTCTTGGCCATTAGTAAAACTTAAACCTACTGTCCGAGCACTGACTGGTATGTATTTAAATATATATAAAAATAATATTACCATAATTATAAAAATATGCATGTTGATTTTATCATGCAGATACGGTAAAAAGTTAAAAGGCGCCTCTGGCTAGATGCGAAATAAATTAATATGATATATGAGTGAAGTAATCATCGCTGATAATTGCACATTAAAATCAATATGCATGCAAACAACGTTTACGAATTTGGCACACAAAAATACCCCTGTACTAAATCTTTTGAATTTTGTGACGATGACGATCGAAGATTAAAAGGCCAGACGGTTGCAGATTCGAATCCCGCAAGGAGCACTTGCCCACGTAATTCTCACAAGCATTTGTACAAAGTCATGGATGTTTATAAAAGTATTTAAGTACGTTTATCCGTTATCTAGTAGCTATACAAGCTTTGCTTAGTTTGAAGCAAGATTATTGGTGTGATTGTTGGAGTGATAAATATACAGGGTGGCCAAAAAAGTGACGTCCAAAAAAAATTTTAGGTGCCTCGTGTTGAGAGGTATCTGAAGTATCCCTATGTACCTATGTTCTACGATTTTCGTAGTCTTCGAGTTGCGATTTTGCCATGGATCAAATTTCTAAGAAAAAAAAGTAGAAAGGTTTTTAATTTTTTTTTTCTTGCAGCTTACTCTCTATGATCTGTGCATTTATGCATAAAATAAACAGCTTCATAACTTTAATGAAAGTTACTACAAAATTGACCTAAAGTTGAGAATTTATGTTAAGTGAGTTATCATTTAAATTTTCAACTTAAAATTAAAAATCTAAAATGATAATTTCTTAGTTTCTAAGTAGCTTCAGAGAATGCGCTAGACTCTAAGCTTTCTTCATAAAAATAATAAAAAAGTAATAGGTACTTCATAGGCTATTTAAAAAAAATCGTAGCTCGAAAACTACGAAAAATCGTAGAACATACATAGGGGTGATTCAGATACCTCTTAACACGAGCCACCTAAAAAAAATTTTTGGACGTCACTTTTCTGGCCACCCTGTATATCCCGAAACAAGAAATTATCGTTCTAAGTGTTCAATTTATACAATATTGGGGGCCAAAAATAATGTGCCGAAATCTCGAATAAAAACAGTTAAACCCAAAATTAAAGCTAATTTAGAAATCGGCTTGAATAACATCTAATTCCTAAACTATAAGATACAGGCAGTTTAAAATGACATTAGTGTTCGACTGATTTGGCTGTATGTAACAGTCAAATCAGTTAAACACTAAAGTCCGAACGTCTTATAAGATTATATTAGATCAATATGAGTAACACTTCTAATTTATTTTCCGACTCGGTTATACCTACTATCTTAACGTGTTCTACTTGGAAAATTGTAAAGAGTTATTTCATTCTCACTAAAATTGGAAGTGGTGGTAGAAACGTCACATTTACCTACAGCAAGCATCGAAATAAAGACTGAAAGCGCAAGACCAAACCACGCATAGCTACGCCCCTTTGGAAAAACCCTTCGCTATGTGTAAATACGTCAAACGCCGGTCTTATAAAGATCGACTCGTTTTAGCCTCCTTGCCAACGCCAGGTTTCCCTATTTATACCTTTTGAAAATTAATTAATTGCGACTCACCCTTACCCCACTCATCAAGGCTCAAATCTGTGTGCCCAGCAATTAGTCGAGTCATAAACATCTAGAATGGTGAGTGATATAAATTTGTTTCGAGCCCGTCATTCGTTGCTGAAAAGTTCCGCTTTCAACTTTCTTCATTCATAATATTTAGCGGTCTGTGGGGCTACTGAGCAAAAGAATTGTGCCCAAAACACTTCAATGTCTGCATTATTTGCACAACAAATTTCTATTGAATTTGAAATTAAACCAGGCTTAGCACGTAGCAAAAAAACGCTTTTTAATACTGTTAATAAACTTCAAATTGTAAATATTAGTTTTCAGAACACGATCGAATCCATTCCATTTTTAAACTTTCGATCGGCATTTCGGACCGGCCACTTACCATCTTAGCCGCCGAAAATTTAACAGAAAAAGAAAAATCCAGCGTCAACAATCCTCCACAGGAGCGTACACCCAAAAGTCGACAACGCGCAAAAGGAAAAAGTCCTTATCTCAGAAAGATGGCGACTCGTAGCGCGGGCTTTTTGCCGAAAAAAATCCCGATCAATATTCGACGGGGCGGGAAGGGGGGTCGTCGAAACCTTTGCGTAATTGGTGGAGGGGATCGTGCGGCGCGCGCTACTTTCGGGGCAGGTCGTTGCCTGAACTGGTAAGACTATGCCTACCGCTTATAGGTTGTGGGGAGCGAAGATGCGGTTTCTTGGTAGCTGCTTTGTTCGATTTTCGAATCGAGACAATGAAATGTGTTTTATTTAAATTTTGCTCGTGACTGTATGTATGTAGTTATGTCTTGTGTCGCAAATCATTGGCAATACGTGAGAAGGTTCTTCGATATTGTGGTAATTCAGTTGTTCCCTTATAGCCGCGGATGCTTACTTGAATACTCAACAGTAGATGCATGCCAACATCAAAATATCAACTTACGAGCATGAGTAGTAAGCATGTTTATTTAATATAATCAATAAATATTTTAATATGCGAGTTCTAAGAAATTAATATCCTTTGTTTCTTAGCAAAGGTATCTCGCAGCAATCCCAGACCGGAGTAAAGTTAGAAAAGTTGGTTTCCTCAAGTGCCTCGACCGCGAACCGAACCTAACACATCGTATCTTTTATTGAGTTTCGTACTTTAGGTATTTAGTCTTCATACCTAATGTAGAGTAGAGCTTATTAGGAGTAATTCATATGGAATTTAACTTATTGTTACCTTGTCTGGTACACGGTTGCTTTAACATTTTTTGTTTTTTATCTGACAGTTCAAAATTCCTTGACGGATAGGTACAGACAACAGCACGTCAACCTACCACAAAACGTCATATTTTCTCAATTGATATTGATCTCTACATGTAGGACTTAAAGTTGAAAATCGGTTCACTGGCTTTTAACTTTTTGGATAGGTTGACCTGCCTTTGACTGTACAGGCAAAATAATTAATTAATGTCTTTAGGTAAATTATTACATATTATTATGTTTACAGGTAATGCAAGATTTTTAATTAATAGTCGTTCGTTCGAATTGACTATTGATTAAAAAGAGATAACTGCTGCCGATCTTACGTTGGATTAGAAACCGGTAACCTATTAACCTATCGCATCAATTACCAAAATTAATTACTTATAAATTCCCTCTCGGCCAAGGTAAACATTTCCCGGGCAAAGTTCTTTCGTCCCAGTCTAACGAATTGAGCAAACCCGGCTTCTTTGTTGTTTAGCGGCTGCATATAGCTTCTAATTTGTTTGAGGCCCTCCAATATGGAGCCCGGCCACTTCAAAGTAACCAGTAATTACCGGTTCCTACCAATAAGTGACCGCATTGTTTCAATGTTTGAGAGGGAAAAGTTGGTGTAGAACTAAACTTAAATCCTTTTTCTTTGTGCATGTTTTTTTTTGGGATACCCTGGATTATTCTAGATCTGGCAACTGGGAATGTTGGTGTTAGCATTGCCATAAAGATTCCCTTGACTGATTATTTATGAAAATGAGATTTCCTTAAGTAACTCCCTTACTTCCGTCTCCACTACAACTACTACTAACTAACTTTAACTTATCAACTGTTAAAACGTGAAACCTTACGAAAATCGATTAATAATTTATTTTCCTAGAGACATAACATCCGTAAATAAATTTAAATGGAAAATAATTCAGTAAACTTATTTTATTGCACGCAAGTGTCTTTTTTATAATAAATCTCATAATTACACAATCTGTTGTCCAAAATATGCAAAATGAATATTAAGTAAATAACGACTTCTCAAGAACTAAATGCAGACAAAACAAGTGCACAAATTTAAATGAGTACCAACTTTGTCTGCTAGTTAAGATCCCGAACATTATTTCAAATTTAGGTACAATAAAACATCTACAGCGTGTGGGAGGTTGTCTTGTTACTTTAATAGGTAAACCTCGGCGGACTGAATAACTGTAATTTTACCTATCCTACACCTGTTTACCAAATTATTTAATGATACAAGTTTCTTGGACGCTCAATTCTTGAGCATGACCGTGCTATCTTGGGTCCTAAATTAAAAGGAAAAAATAATTTTAGTTTTCTTTGCTAACTAATCATCTCACGCTATTTAAAAGGTGCTAGGTCAAATGTTGAACATCTTACTTACATTACAGCTTTTATTATGGTTAAAATGGTGAAATCGAGAAAAGAAACTGTTTTTTTTGTTAAAAAATTATAGCATAATATAAAATATGCACAAGACAACACAATTGTTGTCATGGTTTTAAGAAGTGAGGAATTGACAACCATGCTACGAGGTATTTTTTGTCAGCAGTGTCTTCCTGCGCACCGAGACTAAAGCCAAATTAGAAAAAATCGTTTTCTGAATTGATTTTTGCAATGAGCAGCAAATTGTATTAGTCGAGTTCACCATTTACGGTCGGTCCCTTAAAAAAAGTTTATCTCACTAACTAACTAACACCCTCTATAACATAAAAAACACCCTCTATAAAATAAAAAACACGTTTATTTCCAAAATAATGTTTAGTTCTTCCATTTTAAGAATGTATTGTAAATTTAAATTGTTCTCGTGTTAACCTAATAGGTTTAATTTTTAACTGCCTCATATATTTTAACGACTGTAAAGTATCAATGAAATGTTTATGCTCTTAACACAAAGCCATGTTTTTGGTAAGTCACGTCATATGACCAAAGCAGAACTGCCATAAAATGTAACGATAAATTAAAACACGTATAATTCACGATCATGCAAATGAACCCTTTAAAAATGTGATGGTAACAAAATATTTGAGTGCTGTTCAGATTTAAGAATAATATGAATGCAATAAAATTTTGAAGTAAAACTCATCAAAAGAAAGTTAGCAAATAAAATATGATTTTATTTTATATACAACCTGATGCTTGCGACTTCGTTCGCATAATTATAAATGCAATACAGAAACCTTCCCGGCGTGCACACAGCACACTCACCGGCGGTATCGTTAAACGCTAGTTGTTTGACAATTTAATTTTGTCTTACCATCCTTGGGCATATCGATTCTAAGGGGTGTTTAAAGTATTTGCAATTATAAATAAGTTTCGATATTATCAAAACTCTTTAATGTCATAAAACAGTTAGTTAAAACCATATAATTATTCGTAATGTAACTTGCATGTTTGCAGTTACTTCATTGTTATAGTTATTATACACACAATAATTATGTTCACAATAGTCATGTAAACAAACAAAACCGCGGTGATGTCGTTACTAGCGGCAATAAATGCAACTACTAACGATTTGTCTAGCCATAAGTCATGATTTGGCAAAATGTTTAGTTAGGAATGTAATAAATATGTAGCTCTAATTACTACTAATGGGCTCATCGTAATATGGCGAATTACTAAACAGCCAAATTATGAATGGCGGCGTAACACACATTTCTCAGACCTGTCTAATTCAACGATCGGACCACTACAGATTGATGTCGATGTATCTCTGAGTCGTGTTTAACGCGTTTTTAATAATCGTGCATATTGGCTCAAACATTTTGTCCACATAAAAACGTGCGACAAAACACTCATTCCAAGGTGAGTAAGTATAAGACACTAACTTACCTCTTACCCAGGTCCTCCCACGCCACTGGAGCTAATTCTTTTTCTAATATTACCTTTACGTCACAGATCTTTGTTTTTCTTTGTTTACACCTGGATCCTTGAAGCGGGTCAAATACCCACGGTTAAAAAAATCGCAGTGCAAAATGGTGATAACAAGATAGAGCTTAGCGTTAAATAAAGTATATTCAATTCGCATGTGCCTACATCAAAAACCGGTTTTGGTAAGTAACGACCGATGTAGCGCCATCTTCTTCCGGTTTTCGATAAAATTAAATTAAATTTAGTACACATCTTACTACTTTTACCAACGATATGTTTCTGTCCAAATTGTTTTTTTTTTCTAGAATGAAATCTATACTTTGAAGACTATTGTGGTGCTTTCACAACGAAGAAAACACTTACTGCGGCACACAAAGCGTCGCTTAACTTTAATAGTTACTTATGAAACCCTGTTATACTAAAGTCGATACAATTATAAAAAAATATTGAATGAACAAAAATGTTAGGTAAGGTCAGTCAAAACTCTATTGATAATCTGAGTGCGGCAGTAAAAAACCGTTTTTCCATATAAAAAATCTGCAATTTGGATACACCACCTTAAATAGGCAGTTATTTAAACATTGGTAATAATAGACAGCTGTAGTATGCAAAAATATTTGAAAATTCATATTACCTGCAGAACACGCTTTGGCAGCCCAGTCTTCTGGCTCAGCTGTTTCAAGTCTTTCGCATCAGGATTGTGGTTGATTGCGAAGTAAGACTTCATAGTGCGCAACTGATGGTGTTTGAAACTGGTCCTCATCCTCTTCGTCCGCGATGTGGACCCCATGCCACCAGCACCGCGGAACCCCATCTCCATATACTCCGAGTTCAGATCTGCGCGCAAGAGAATAACAGTCATGCTGCTAAACGCTAGACAAGTCAGACAAGCATCAATTTGTCACGGTGACACCTGTCAGTGACATGACGCCATCTTGACAGCGCCATTTGTCATGTCGAACGACGAAAGGGATATTTTTATGTTGCTAAAAATAAATTTAAAAGTCGATGTTAAATAGATTGAAACTGTAAAAAACATAAGTTTAAATTGATTTAGAGCGAATGTTCAGAAGAATCAGTATTTTTTTTACACACAAAGAACGAATTTATAATGTAACCAATAACACGGCCAATATATCCCATTTATTAGGAGACACAATATAAAAAAAAAAAACATATGAAATTGGCATAACTGTCGCATTGCGAATTCGCATTAGTCAAAAGGCAATAAGTACGAACGCGCTACGTTTTTATTTTTTATAATTTAAATTACCTGTAGGGTTGTTTGATACACAGACAGGGTATAATGTCACTATTAAAATTAACGCTTTTATCGAATAAGGAGAAAAGTTTTTCTATATTTGTTGCAATTTCCTTTAACTTACAATAGTACAGGCTAGTACGCTCTCAAAAATATTACTTTAAACCATTAAACTTGTTTGGTTTATCTGCAGAGTTTGTATGAGCAACACTGCTAGTGCTTAGGTTTAGGTATTGTTTAGAGTTCATGGTTAGTAGCTTAGGCCCTGCTGTATTTAATTTACTATGTATAACACGCCATGTCAATATTCTTTTATTGTGCATTATTGATAAAATGTGTGCATTTTTTTTTAAATTTACAGTTGTTTTTTTTTATTAAAGACAATTCGTTCTTAGTCTATGTCTGTCTATGTGAGCTTCGATTGAATATCAAATAGCCAAATGGACATTTTGTTTTATCAGTAGCGAATTAATTAGCTCATACCGGCTGATACGCGCAAAGATAAATTGTTATTTACATATATGTATGTAATTACTTTAATTGTTGTTGTGCCTCTTTACGAGTTTAAATAACAATAAAGATAACTCAAAGGCAGATACAGCGAAAATTACGTTACCCTTACCAAAAATATAAAAATTTGAGAGTTTTTTGTTTTCCAATCTTGTCTTACCTACCTATTAAAAGCTTATTTAGAATTGATTTCGACAATCATCATTATGGCAATCAGGACTTCTTAAGCCCACCAAAACAACATACGAGAAATTGCATTGTAATTTTTATCCAAAAATTATATTTACTTTACATAAAACTGTCAGTCGCCTACTTTATTAATAAAAGGCATCGAACCTAATTGGCATACCGTAAGTTGTAAGTAACCTTAAATAACGTAATTATGGTGTACACTTATGAAACACACGTTAATCGATAGAGAAAATAATTACAAATAACAAATACTCTTTGACGTAAATTATATACTTTGTTCAGAATGTCAGGGTGAATATATAATATTTATTTTTATTTACTTATTATCAAATTGAAATTCTGAGCAAAGTATATAATTTAAGACATTTTATCAAAGAGTATTTGTTGTTTGTAATTATTTTTTCTTTTGATTACCGTATGTTTCATAGGTGTACACCAAAATAACGTTATATAAGGTCTTGCAACTTGAGGTATGCCGGGCCATACAAAAAAGATTAAAGGCTTTTTTTGGATGCCGAGCGGTCGCATGAGACGACGAACTTACGCAGATTTTTCAAAAAAATAAATGCCGTTATACAATCATACAGTAACTTCTCAGTCGCAAATAAAAAATGAAACTTACACATACGAGTACATACCTACTGTAGAAGTTGACTATAATATCTACTCACCTGAGGCCCAATTCCCGTAATTTGACAATAGTCGCAATCCGCTGTCGATTCGCTCCCAGTACCATTACGATCACAAACGGTATTCTCATAAATTTTTAATTTTACGTAAAATTATCAAAAATAGCACAATATGACTAAAAATAGAGCAAAAAAAATCAGATTTTGATTTCTTCCATTTTCGGTCGCATTACGAACTATAATTGCATTTTTTGGGTTTAAGGGAATACGGTTTGTGATCGTAATATTACTAGGAGCGGATCGATACCGGATTGCGACTGCTGTCAAATTACGGGAATTGTGCCTCTGAACTAGTGTATCAGCGTGTACATGTGAGTATCTATGTTTTTTAAAATATAGTAACACTGCTCTGGGTTCTGGCCCTTTGAAACTGTCTAAGAGTTGAGTCAATAAGAAATACTTTAGGCAATCATACTGCAATCACTATAATTTTGTTTTTACGTCAGTCTCGAGTACTTACGCATTTGTATGAAGTTGCTTTACTCCTGTAAAGCTGCACGCTATAAAATTTTGATACCGTTGTTTCACTGTACTAAACTAAAGTTAAAAAATCCTGGTCGATTTACTAATGAATGCCCGTAATAAAACTGCATTTCTTTACATAAGATTAGCAAGTTATTTTCATACAATAGCACATTTCTTAATGCTCGTATAACGCTCACTTGTTGAAAGAGTCGTAAAGAACAAATGTACCTATACGAGTACAATACGGGTGAAAATATCAATTTCAATATCAATATAAACCGTTAAAATTGGCGTAGTTATTGTTCTAAGGCATAGTCCCACTAAACTAATACTTTGCATCGATTGGAATTAAGTATCCATGAAATTTTCGTTCGTTTAAATTAAGTATCTTTTAAATGTTTTACTGCAGCGCTCACTTTCAGTAATGTATATATTTATTGTTTCAACTAATATGGTGGCTTCGTAGGTGAGATGAGGTTCAAGATGAAGGGTAGCCCATCATTGTCAGTGTAACCTAGGGTGGGTAATATATGAGCTCTTTAGGCAAGCACCTGCTTTTGAACTGCCTAGCTTTTTTGTGCTATCACAAAGTATGAAAAATCAGGACAGTTCCAAATGAGAACTGTTTTAAGACTTCATATAGTAAGGAGACTGGTCACCCTAAGGCCTCAGATGTGTTTTAGTTACATTGGTTATTGGCAGTTTACAACGTAGTGATTACTGATCAGTGGTTGTTCACTTGGATGAATTGTTATATCTTGCAGAAAATGCCACGGCATTGTTTTGTTGAAACACCTTAATTGCCATGGGGATCACCCAAAGCCAAAACAACAGAGTAAGTGCTTAGAAAGTAACTAGTTTCTAGGCACTTAAAGACTTAATTATATTTAGTGTTTAACGCTAAAATTCATGGAACTTTCAAGCTATCTATTATTTAGTTCTCACTTATAACTATAGGCAGTCAAAAAAGATACAAAACATAGAAATAACAACAAATAAAATTTCAAAATAAAATAATTTTTAATAATAGTTTTCACACTCGTTGTTTTCTACAAATGATATTTGTATACTCAATTATAAATATTTTATATGTATATGACCTCTGTTTTGTCTAATAGTTCGCGTTCCGGATTACAAAGCTGGGTGGTGGGGTCGCGAATCCCATGTCCCAGCCATGTGATGAGAACAAGTAAGTAATTGATGTTTATAAATGTACCTGTTTAAGTAATTACATAAATCCGTCATGTAATAGACGCCATAGTAAAAAGAATTGCTTAGTTTGGAGCTAGATAAATTGGTGTGATAATTTATTTATTCTTATGAACATTAACAACTTAATTATCTTGAATGACTTCACTCATTCAATCCATTACACGCATTTCAGACATAGAGCTTAACGTTACACTGGTGATTAGTGGCGAGCCCGCCACGCTCTCGCCTCGCTTTGAATTAACTCGCAAATCGCTAGTATGCTAAGGCACTTAGTGGACGAGCAACCTTATACCAGTCGGCGTCATTGTTCTACGATGCAGCCGCAACGTACCCGCGCGGTGACTGCACGTCAAGACCTGGCCGGTTAACGACCAATAAAAGTGTTGCCAGCACACGCAAACTACTAGGACACTGAAATACGTTGAGACTGCGCGGCTTTGTGAAATATTTATACCGTTTTAGATAAATATAAATACCTACTGAAATAACAGGGAATATGCATGGAAAAAATATATTGTACTATATTTATAAGAAAATATATAAAATTATAGTGAAAACAAAATTGATTTTGGATAAAAAATAACCGTAATAAAGTAATTAGAAATTAAGATACCTACCTATCTTTTTCTAAAACAACTTTTACTATGAAAAATGTATGGCGGACGTAATGTGACGTCACGGTACATATCGGATCTCCTTGTCTAACACGCGACTTTAATGGGCTATAAATCAGGTATTCATCAATATTTTACGAAAATTCTTAAAGTTTTATTAATTATAATTAAGTACTATTTATTTTAGGACCCTATAAAAAACATGCATATTCCCCATTCTCAGTAACGTTTAATGGCTGGTTTAAACCGAAATAAATTCCTTTAGTGAAATACAATGGTAGTTTAATATGTTAAATTACGCGATATTTGTGCCGTTTTACGACTTCTAAGGCGGTGGCACACAAAATTCTAGATACCCATGTTATAATTATAGGTAAGCCTCTAATTAAAACCGCTTTTTTATAAAATAAAGTTAGTTTCTACAGTAACTATAAATATTTGTGATTACTTAACTATTTTAAATATTGCTCAAGGATTTTTCCGTAGACAAAATTATTTGTAACAAAAGTAGCATAAGTCTGAAAAAAATTTAAACGGAAGTCATAAAGCTTGAAAAGGATTCCACGCAACTTAACAAACGTGTGGTAGCCGTAATTAAAATGGTATTTCGTGAGATTTTTGTAATATTTCTCTTAATTTTTTTACTTTAAATACGTCTAGGCGTTTTTAAGTGGTCTACAGTTAGTAACAGTTTTAAAACGTTAATTTCTGGTTTTTATTGAAGTTAATTTAAACTTAAATTAATGATCATTATTATCTTTTTCATTTTCATGGAATGTGGTGGTCAAATTACTGTTAAATAATATAATTTAAATTTCTGATAAAATTAAGCACATATTCCAATACTAGGTTCTGTCCATGACTTCGTCTGCGTAGACTTTAGAAATTAAACAAAAGAGAAGTAACAGTCATCCCACGGGAAAACAAAATCTTAATCAAAATCCTAAATTAAACTAAATGAATACCAAGCTATAAAAAATCTTTTAGCTAGTTTAAGCAGTAATAAACCACACCCTCGACAAAAAAAAAATATAAAAAAAAAAACGTAATTACGTTTAAACACTTTTCTACAAAAATCCAAAAATCACATGCCCTTGGTCAACAACTGCGTAAAATACCTATTACTATAATAATTATACCCACCTATTACTATTATACGAGTAGTATAACCTTAAAACAAGTAAAAAATGAGGACAATCCAATTTGTACATCAATGATTTGCCATGTTTACATCAAATAAATATTTCTGATTTCTGATAAAACATTCGCTTTTTTTGGTTCATAAGTGGTTTAAAGTTTTTGGGACATTGTTAGGGTTAATAATAAAAAGTTTAATTTTCTTTGCAGTTGTATTCTACTAATGATACTTATTCATAGAAAGAAATATAGCTAAGTGTTTTTTTTATAACCTTGTATGATGATCACTTTAACGTAGTTGAATATCCAATTTAATTTATTGATAAGATTGCAACAAAATCATCGTTCCCATATTTAAATAAACAAGCCCCATATACTTTTGTTCATGGCGGTATGGGACGAACACTAAAATAAAAAAGTTTTCTACCCCATACTAAATGACCGATTAGCTGATACGATTTGTACAGAGAAATTATTTTATTTGCGATTCTCGTCTCACAATAAAGTTTTTTTAAAATTTAGCACCAATTAAGAGGCTCTGCATTAAAAAAATGTATTTGAAGTACCCATCAGTCTTAATCAACGTGACTACAGTTACTAACCTAACTATAGATATTGTAAAACTAACAAAACAGTAGTGGTTCTGTGGAACTTCACAAATCGCTCTTCTCGACAAATTATTTGCAAAACAAGAAACACACCGACGACATTCCCAGTTCCGATGGCAAGGAACAATTAGCCCCGCGGTAATTATGCAAGGATCCGTGGAGCATGCGCGGTTAACAGCGCGCGGCGGCTGCGTTTGCGCAGTCTAAACAATTTTAGGGCACACTTTACTTAAAGGGGATCGTTCAAGGCAAACTGCGAAATTACGTATTTTTACGTTTTTTAGGAAATTTTTGGTTCATATATCTTCCATTTATTATTTATTGTACAAAACAAAATGAATAATTCGCGGACTTAATTCTATAGGGCATTCTCTACTAGTCTACCATTACCTACATTAACAAGATAGTCGGTAAATAACTGACTACTATGAAACAGTTAGTATTATTTAAACTACTTTGCTACGTAAAAGTACCAATGTCTCCACTCCCTTTTCTTGCACCTTGAACTCGGTATTTTCCTATGAACCCTTTATTTTAATAAAGGCTGCGCGATGGCCGCCGCGATCCGACCTGTTGACGGAACGTCCCCTGTTTGTTCGCCATGATTTAAGCCCGCGCTGTAGATAACCACCCACCACCACAACCTGACCTCCAACTACACACCACAATTACTCTCCGTTGAACAAAAACACACAAAGCAAGACAACGCAGGGCTCTCCCGAGACCGGTGGTTCCGCTGTCGCTTCGGGCGTTCGTGCGCACCGACCAAGATACCGTCGTCGTCCAAAGGGATTCGAATTCATGCAAAATTTCCATTTTTACTTCATCCTTTATTCAATTAACTAGACTGGATTTCTTCGTATTCAATATTGGACGGAATATATACGGGAATGCTTACTAATCGGTCATCGGAAATCCGCAAGATAGAACAGGCCTTGTGCCTGAATGACAGTATCTAAAACCAGAGAAATGCGAGTCGGACTAGCGCCCTAAAGGTTCCATGCCGTTTAGGAGGATCGAATCAATTTTCCACATTTCTAAAATTATTCACAAATATTAAGTCACGCAGAACAAAGTTTTTTTTTTGCTTTAGGCTAAAAATTTCATAAGTTTTGGGTAAATTTTCTTTGATCACAGACCACATTCCATGTGACAAAACTGAACAATACAAAACGAAATGCTACTTGAATATGAACGTTCAGTTATTTGTTTAAACATGCTTTTCATGTAATAAATAAAAGATTAATTTATTTATATAATATGATATAATCAATATCCAAACTTTGTTCTAAATCTAGACAGACACTAATTATTGCTTATAAGCATGATCTGATAATGCTATTGAAAATAACATTACTAAAATAATAGTAAGATCCATCAATTTGAATCCTTAAAAAATATGGCGACCAAAATGATCCCAAATCCAAGAGATGTTCCGGCATACTCTATCGATCTAAAGATCGCGACACAAAACGTCGCGACCGATATAAGAAGACATTATTAATAGATTGAGACACAAAATGTACAAAGATAACGCACAGGACACCACAAAAAACCGTCGGAAAAAACTGGGTGGGTTTTAAAAAGATTATTGTGATCACATAAATCGTACGCACCATTCATGTTTTGGTGCGAGCAAAAAAGTTGAGATTTCCTACGCGATAGCGCTCCGTCCGGTGGTTCAAATTTTATGATGACGATGCAAATTCTTTTAAAACGCGATGACGATTAGAAAAATGTTTTGAGGTGGTCAATAAAAAGATTTTTTGGATTCCATGGGAAGAAAAATTAATAAAACGGGCGGCGTATGTGTTGTATCGCATAACATGGCAGCGGGGGGTGCTACCGAGGCTCTAACTCAGCGGCTGGCCGGCCGAGTCTGGGTCATATTTCAGTGGTTATTACTCTTTAAACCGGTGGGGTTATATGGCGTCGATAGATATCAGAGCTATTGAGATGACGACAAAATATAAAAATGTTTATGAGCTAGTGAGGTAAAGTTACGGCTTTACAAGTTACTTCACTATGGTTAGCTTTTTTGGAAGTGTGTATCTTAGTGGGATGTATTCACGAGCTCTACCGATATAACTTTTTTCTTGTATTTTATATTAAATACTGATGCAGTAAAGCATAAATAACACTAACTTAATTTACTTTAAAGAAGTCACTGAGGGTTGTAAGCAAACACCATTCATAGTTTTAACTATAGCTGGCAAATGTTTCATTGTCAACTTTAATTATTTTATTAACCACAAATACCTTGTTAATTGTCATTATTATAGTTAAGATTGTATCGATAACAACAATGTATCGACTTATTTATCGATGTTAACCTCCTCACTACGAACAAGGCACCCCGCGCAGCCTAAACAAAACTTATCGGCCATTTAATGGGCACACAAGTTTTAGTGCACATTTTATTTGCTCGCATGTTTTAATAAAATCGGATTACACAATCCGGAATTATTAGGGTCCCGTATTTACAACGGACTAAGCAAACATTGAGATAAGCTTCGCACTTGTGACTGCTATAAGATAATTGTGACATAGGTATTAATTATTGTATGCAATATAAGTAACATCTTACTTTAATGTATTTGCACATATTTAACAAATTTTTTTTGTATCTATTAGGTATCTTTAAAATATGTTATAAAAAAATTAGTAGGAAAACAGGTTTAAAATAAATCTAGAGTTGTGTGTACAAACAACGGCAGGTCAACCTAATCAAAAAGTTAAAGGTCATTGTATTGATTTTCAACTTTAAGTCCAACGTGTAAAGATCAATATCAATTGAAAAAAATTGACATTTTGTAGTAGGTTGACGTGCTGTTGTCTATACTTGTACATAAAGACCCCTTAATTAAAATTAATAAAATATGCGCCTGACAGACAACACAACACAACAATTGTTATGGTCTCATTAACATTGGGTTACTAGGTACTAGACAATAAAGTTGCCATAAGCATTTTGCAGCACGACTTAAAAAACTCATTTTCTGTTTTGACCCAAACCAGGAATCGAACTCGAGCTCCTTTCCATTTGAGGCGAATAACCTCGCTACTACGCCAATCAGGTTGTGTTGTTGGGTTGTTTAAGGTGACAGAGAAAGAATTATTTATAATACAGGTTTAAGCAAAATTTTGATTTAAGAAAGTTCTGCAGGTGATCCTTGTATTTTCTCTCCCGTAACTAATAATAAACAGCAACATTTTTAGCCTACTACTTGTTAAAACTTAATATATAACTCGATATTTTAATGGTTTTACCGAAAAGCACGCTTAATGAAGATTATACTAATATAAGCTTAATAAACTAAAATATTTTTATTTGAATGCAAGGAAACAATATTTTTCGAGTAAATTTGTTTTTTGTATCCGTTGCCAGATCTCTATCCAACAGGTTTATTTTTAAATTCTATTCTACATTTAAATTTTCAAGAATGCTAGGATCGAATTATTTTTTGCAAACCTTACTTGCCTAGTATACGGAAGAGAAAAATAATACCATTATTTTATACCGAGTAATAAAAAAACACTTGATGGTTCTGGGACATTGAATTAGCTTAATGATAAACAGATAAAAAAACGGTAATACTGATTCATAGGAAACAAATAGCTAAGTGATTTTTATTACACTGTGCAGAGAATTAAATAATAAGATAAACATTTTTGGATACGTCATTTTAATGCCAGAACCTACTTATGTTTGAGCGAGCTTCGCTTGCTACACGGAACGGTGAATAATATTATATTTACGTTTCGCTCAACGCAAATTGAGACACGCCATTCAGTCTCGCACTTTATCGCTGGTCTTTTGGTGTAACGATCGACTTTGAATCGGATTATATTTTAAATACTGTTGGCTATTCGGTATATTTTCGATATCAAAAACCGGCCATTTTTTGTTGTTAAATTTATTTCTGTTTCTCACTCGAAAATAGGAAAAACAACTGCAAATATTATTGCTTCCAATATATTTTGCGGTCAGTTCATAATGTTTCGTTTCCATGGGCTTAGATGTTTTTTTTTAACCGAATTTTATTTTATTTTACCGTAAGCGTAGATGAACGCTTGCTAAATTGAAAACCCATATTCGGTAATAATAATTAGATGCACATATATGACTAACTCGCGCCTCAGTTACAAGTTGTTCCGAAAAGGTATTTTTATAAGTGCTCGTATGGAGCGACGAGAACAATGTTGTTCTTATCTGGAGACATTTTGTTAAACAGTAATACAGGTACCTATACAGTGTTGTGATCATACCTACCTAAATGAAGGAATATATATAATAAATCCTATCCTAGGAAATATAGTCAACTAAACAAACTTTAGTATTATTTTAAAAGGTTTTTCAATAAGAAGTTATTACAAACATAAACTTTTATTACGTAATAATTTTATAGAGACAATACATAGTAAGTTCATAAAATGTTTTTACTCAAAAAATTTAAAGCAAATATAATATTCAAATAAATATAAGTTAATGACATATAATAATATTTTTGGAGTCGGTACCAGCACAGGAGGGTTAAATTATAAAAGAGTTAAATAAATGATTTCATTTGCACTAAATCCAAAATACCCAAGTATTTGTTTAAGTAAATGCATACATTTTTAATTTTATGTAAAGTAGTTGGTTTAATTTAAAGTTTTTACGGAAAAACAAAAGCGCTAGGACAATGTACTTACCTAATTCGATTTTACCATGTCACTTTATTGTTAGTAAGAGAAGGTTATCACGAATCGAGAACAAACTATGAAACAATAGTTTCATTGGTCGGTAGATCTTAGTGTAACGACCTTTTATTAAACAATGTAAGTAATTATAAAATACACAATGTAAAATATTGTAAATTTCCTATGAACTATACTGTATCGACTAATGCGTGTGAAAATGTAGGTTTTTTAAAAAGATAAAGCAATCGATACTATTGAAATGTTTTACTAAAATTCCTACTGTTACTTACCTAGTTATTAAATTAGGGGTTAAAACGAATCAAGTATGAAATTGTTGTTTTGGCTTCATAGGTAAAAAAAAATTAAAGCTAAACATAGTCAACATACTTTTAAATAAATTATTCTAATGATATTTTGATTTTTCTTGACAAAACTATAAGAAAACCAAGACAAAAAGCTGAGGTTTTTAAGGCATGGCTGACCACCAAATCTACAGCCTATAAGTCTGATTGTGATCAAAAGCTAGGCCATCAAACATTAAAAATATATATATTTCTAGCTCGTAGCACAAAAAAAATTAACGTAATTATCTCGTGTGTTGTGTTATATGGCAGAATGGCAGCCCGATAATTGCGTTGTATTTATCGTGTGTTAGTCGCAGCTCGACGTATGATTATGTGTTGTAAAGTGATTTGTTTGTATCGACGGATAGGGCTAATAAAATCAGTGGAAAGACGGGCAATGGAAACTATTGTTTTAACACACTATACGGGGTAGACGCATAGCAGTCAGTTATTTGACCAATTCCTAATAGTTAGTGAAAATGCAACAGTTTTTTTAAAGTAAATAATTACTGTTTCAAAAGACCTCTTTAACAAATCGTAAGAGGCGGATTTAGTAGACGGTATGTTTTTTTGGGATTTCAAAGTTTGTCTCTATACTTAGGTCTATTACTAACAAATATTCCTTTAGATAATCAACTACTAAACCTTATCGTGTTATTGTCAATTCATAGTGTTAGGTCTATTACGTTGTCAACTAACTTTGGGTCATATCTCTTTTAGTTGGTAATTTATTTTTTAATCTTCAGTGTAGACATTCCCGAGTTTTCGAACGGTGTGCGGCCATAAATTACTCACTAACGGGCCGACAAAAAAACTAACGCTTCCTACTTCAATAACGGGAGTGGAGTAAATTTTAGTCGTAATGAAGTCTTCGCATCTGCCCGCTTCACGTGGTATCACCTTCCATCCTTTTTTTTCTTTTGTCTTCGGTATTTTTCTACCCGAGTTCGAAATTCAAATTCATTGCGGGTAAGCCATAAATTTTGTATGGCCACATCTACGAGCGTGATTTATTTCCCGCCAAAATATGTGCCCGGTGTGACTTTTTTTTCACCTTTTTTCGGTATCGGCCAGTACGAGTAGCGTCGGACGATCATGCGATAGTGCCAACGCGTTCCTCTGCCGACAGTAGTTGGTTTAAAAAATACTTTTTTTTTTCATTGGAAGTGGAACAAAAAGTTATTTGGAGATGGCCAGTTTTCTCTTTGTTTTGGTTCCTGATATAAGATAGCTGTGTCACGATTGCTTTTAAAAATATTTTTGTTTGTTATTTATGCATGAGAGCCATTTTATGTAGCACATAATCGTGGTTTAGGATATTTATATACCTTTGTTGACATATTTAACGCATTATAAATCAATCAAGAGTGGTAGGTATAATTCACAAGTGTTTACAGAAGCAATGACTAAGTAGTGAGTGCATTGTTTTTCCAGTATAATTTTCTCCTGGGTGATTTGCATTACCCAACAATAAATTAAGAACTACCTATACGTTTAATTTGTGTAAATAAGATGGAACTAACCAAGTTAGCACAGATAATCTTATTGTTGTGCCCTACAGGTCTATAATGATCTGTTTTATGTACCTATTTTTAACACCTGTGTAACATTATAGAACGCAATAAATATAGGTACTGAATTTAATTTAATTGTATTTCATAAAAAAGTGCCATAGAAAACAAAAATACATTTACTGTATATTTTTAATACAATTATTTATAAATGTCATTTTGAATTTTTACGACTGAGAAAACGACAAAAGGTATTTTCTAATTTAATAGCATAAGAAAGTTTAACAAAATAAAAATTTAGTTTATTGCTTTGTTATTGATATACATATTTAACAATACGAAGCAATCGAAGGTGGCTCAACTTGTGCTGATATGAGATCGTGATAGTTGGGTTTTTTCAAGCATTTCTTTCTTAAAAATCTAAAATAAAATAAATCAATATCTTTTTTTTCTTCACAAATAAAAACCAATAATGCAGTCAATTTACAATTAAGAATATAGAAAGAAAAACAGAGTAACAAAGAGCACTCATCTATCCCTCTTTGTGTGTTTGCCTCTCTCTCTCTGTGTGTGTGTGTGTATGTGAGTGTGTGCGTGTGAGCGTGTGTGTGTGTGTGTGTGTGTGAGCGTGTGTGTGATGGTGTGTAAGCGTGTGTGTGTGTGTGTGTAAGCGTGTGTGTGTGTGTGTATGTTTACTATAAAAAAAACTTTAAAATAAACTTTTGGGGTCAGTGATTTCCAGTGGCTACGAATAATATCTTCTGCAGCAAGCTCTTTTTTAAATAAAGCTGCTTCTTTGTATTTACTTAACAATCGAAATAAAAACAGATATAGGTCTAAGCCAAGCGCTTGGTGGCTGGCGTTACTAGCAATGTGAACATTTGTCATGCAGCGCTTCAGTGTGGCCATCACAATATCAAAAGTATGCGTTTTTTATAGAAAGTAGCGTGGCTCTTAACACTTTTTATTATCCGTGTAGCTGACCGAGGCCTTAAAAAAGGATGCAGTGTCCTAAAAATTTAAGAAATTTCTAGGACACCGCATCCGCATTTAAAAAGAAATTTAACAGTGTAATCATTTTGCATTTGAAAAAATTCTCTGTTGAATGACGAGCAGGCGAGATCCAAGTTTTATTCAACTTTAACAACCCTAGTCAACTGGCACACAGACACAGTTGACTAAATACAACAAATTCAATAAGTACTACTAAAAAAATAAACTTTATGTGTACAAGGGATTAATTTAATTTAATAAAAGCTAAACTGGATACGCTCCAGCCTAAACTCATTTGATGTACACAAGACTTAGGCAAGAAAGGTTGTGCAAGTAAGACTTATATAAGTTATTATGTTAAGAAACAAAAGTTAATTGGGTACTTAAAAATTTATCCGTTAGAGGTACAGTCTCCTGAAAGTAATCGTAAATGTGAATATCTCTAACTTTTAATTACTCTAACCAGTAGCTAGCTCCTACTTCTGCAACTTCTGTGTATCCAGGATCAAATACGATGATCCATTCCTTTGACTGATGACGTTAGTTGAGTAGCCCCGGTAGAAACTAAACTAAATTGTTTTGTTCGAGAGATTGTCACTTGTCTTGTAAATTATAAAACTGTTTTTAAATTTTTTGTTGGGATTGCCATCTGCACTATTTTACCGCTGCCAACCCTACCCAACTAATGTGATATCCGTGTCGGGTCGTTTTGTCCCGTGCCGCTATCTCTGGGCATACATCTGTATCAGTGGCAGCGGCCAATAGCTTTATTGAACCTTATTTATTAGCCGGACCTCTCCCGAATTAAGAGTAAGAACTCTTTGTTTATGGTACGCGGTGACAGTTGTTTTTTTAGGCAAAGGCGTCGGGCTGTGCGTTTGTAATAGAATCGTTTCGTGTTTTATAAGGCACTAACCACTCTACGAACCTTTATAGGCTACCTATTTGATAGTTTAGCTTGTTATTTGGTTTGCCTTCCTTCTTTTTCTCAGCATTTACCTAAATCCGATATTACTGTTTTAATTAAAGAAGCGAAATCAAAGCTTAACAAAAATAAGTGTTACTTATGTAATTTGCTTATTAAAAATACATTTTGATCTGAATAAGTACTTCAGTTTACCTTACAAAATGTTTCAGTTTGGTGTGGTGTGCAATAAAGAGTACTATCTATCTATCTGATATTGACGTAAAACGAAGCTATAACAGAGACATCATATCACATCCTACATCATCATCCTACAGAGAGTTAGTCTTTACACCTACATTAAATGCGTCTAAATGTTACCTACACTATCTCACTAATCTTCGAGCAGAGATTAGTGACACGTAGGTGCTCGTTTTTATAATCTTATACAAATCTCGACCTAACATTAAAGCCCCAGAACTGGTTGGCACGTCTTATAGTGGGTGTTCATTGCTCACATTCACTGTTTTAGGTGGCGTGACTATTGAGATATTACATTTTATTTCGGTCACTGTACCAAAATTACGATGAATAATATGCCGTGCGAACTGTAAGACGGTTTTCTAAATTCCTTTTTATTTTTGGTACTCTTGGTTGACAAATAGACGTATAGTTCTCGTTCTCTATGTGCCCGATTTAATCATGCTCTTTTTTATGTGCCCTACCTAGGTAGCACAATAACTCCTTTTGATTTTGGCCTAAGGTTTAATTTTATTGCGGGTCCAAATTTAGTCAAAATTAGTTTAAAAAAGAAAGCTCATTTATCTAATTTTTTTTTCTGATGTGTCCATGAGCATTTGTGTTCCTTAAAATATTTGAAACCCCGTCTCAAAACATTTTTTGAGGATTGCATGTTTGGCACTAAGTTACTAACACGCGTCAATGGCTAAACGGATTTAAACAAACCTCAATAATAAACTAGATCTTTCGTAATAATTTATGGTATTTTAACTCAGTATCCGGCTCTCAAAAAAATGGTCAAAGTTTATATCTGATAAAAACGAAATTCCCCACATGCTGCGGTGATACGCTAGAATTGAATACACAAAGGTACCTAACGCATAAACATACAACAACTGACCCCCTCCAAACACAGCGATTGCGCATTCCATCGCTGCTAATAAATCGCGAACGCAAATAGAACTATAAATCGCCAATCGCCGCCAACTTTACGACCTACGACCGATCGTTTTAGTGCCAAAAATTAACCAAGCAAAACATTACTGCTCTAGAAAGACTAGTACAGCTTACACAGGGTGTAACAAAAGGATCTTAAGGGTCATAAAACTCATTTATTTAGTAAACATAGCTTTTCGAATTGCAAAGCTAAAGTGGCAATGGGCAGGCCACATCACTCGCAGAACTGACAACCGTTGGGGAAAAAAGGTTCTCGAGTAATGACCACGAACTGGAAGATGTGACGTGGGCAGGCCTCCAGGTGGACTAACGACTTAGTCAAGGTTATAGATGCAAAGGATGCAAACGGTTGGGCCGGTTCAGCCGCACGCTGTGGCTTCTATATGAGAGGCCTATGTTCAGCTGTGGACTTTTAGAGGCTGATGATGATGATGATGACTTAGTATGTAGATAGACCCGCTTCGGAGCACTGACACAAGATTTAACATTTAGAAAATTTCAAATCGATACTAAAACCATTAGAATAAATTGAAAAATTGCTTTCAATATTTGTTTACATGTTTGTTAATTAGTATAGTAAGTATGTTATAAGTTAAGTTAATAAAATCGTAAAGGTTCTTTTGTATACTTAAGTGACAAATTATTTTAAAGAAATACTTTTCAATTCCGAAAGCAATTATTTTATTCTCATTAAGTAAATATTAAGAATACTACAGGCTCTTGCAACATAAAGAATATTTCGTTTCATTCAAAGGTTTTATTGTTAATATTATTCAGTGCAAATGCTCTATTGTATAAAAACTCAACTTTTCTGTGAAGTATAATACTTAATTATACCAAGCGGACATTCATAGTGTAAAAGTGGATTATATTTTCATTCTCCGCGGAGTTTTTATTTAGATATTGAACTTATTAAAACCGATCATGAAATTTTACGATACATTTTATTATAACAATGGCAATTGGCCTACCATAATATCCGACAAATATAGGCACGAAAAAAATGATCCGCCCCTATCCTGTTCGAGATTTATTGCGTGTACATAAACCGGGAATCAAACCTCGTATTTCGGTGTCGACTTACGTAGGGCGAACACCCTCTACGAAATGATACATTACTGGCACAAAAAAATAATTGCCCGCCTACTTATGCACCGCATTAAGAACATGCTACCGCGGTCTCCTTGCTTAAATTAGGAGAAAAAAACTCAAAATATTTTTTGACAAACAAATTGGTGCCCAAAAAATTCAACTGCAACATACAATGCAATTTTATAAAGTAAGATTTTGTCCTTAAACACAGAATATCCGATTTTCAATTTGTTAATTCTTTCAACCAGTCAATCTGGAAATCACTAGGGGAGGCCTGTAGGTAATATGTTCCGCAGCACAGTGGGCGTCATATGGCTGAAATGTGAATGATGATAATGAATTCTTACAATCAAAAAAAATCTAATGTAATTTTTGTTACACTATTTGTATTTTCTGGGTTTTTGTAATGGAAAACTGTATATAATATAAATAAACTCACGATAAAATAATATCAAATCCTTTGACCTTAACGCGTAAGTAAGCCTTTTAGCCGCTGCATATAAAAGAAATGCAACAAAGTAGGTACTTTCTCAGCAGCGGTTTAACCAACGATCTCTACCGTGCATCATAGTTTTTGTGCATATTAATCTATGACACCACATTCATCGACGACCTTCTTTGTCTATGTTTAGGGTTGTCAGTAAAAGAAAATACTTACAGTATTTAATTCAAAAATCCAAGTATTTTAAGAATAAGATGCAACAAACACAAATAAATTGCTAAAATTGTCTAGCATAGCTAGACCATACCTACTTTTTTTCCAGAGATGTACTTAGTGTTCCTAATTTAGGCAGATACAACTATTTAAACGTTTTGTAAAATTAAATAAATCGTATCTCATTACAAAATCCTAACAGCATATAAAACTTTTATCTATCATTTTTTGCACAATTAAATACGCTGCCTGTACTGACACTAAAAGTAATACAAATTAATATTAATAATATATACTAGTCTATACTAATATTATGAAGCTGAAGAGTTTTTTTGTTTGGTTGAACGCGCCAATCTCAGGAACTATTGGTTCGAATTGAAAAATTATTTTTGTGTTGGATAGTCCATTAATCGAGGGAGGTTTTAAATTATATTATATCACGCTACAACCAATAGGAGCGGAGCATCAATAAAAAATGTTGCAAAAACGGGAAAAAATATTACTATTGAGAGCTTCATGCGCTGCGTAAACGGTTAAAGTTATGCAAAAATCATGTACGACAGAATTGTTATTCTTGAAAAGTTCTAAAAAGGTTCATGATTACAAAGTATATCTATCTTTTCGGGTTGACTCACTATAACCTTTTTTATGTTAATCAAATTTGTTTATAAATAATGCATTGTTACTAGCGTCGCTTTTTCTTTCACTTTTAAAGTGAGGCGTTGATGTGGTTTATTGTATTATTTTGAGATGGGAAGTGACACGGGTCGTTGATAAAGACTTTAAATGTCAGTTTGGAACCCACGCGGGCGCAGCCGCAGGCGGAAGCTAGTCGTTTATAAGGCAGCGAATATAAATCATTATAATTTCTATTGCGTAAAATTTTTAAGAGAATTCAAACCGTCAATCAAAAAACATCATTAAAATCGCTAAAATAAAAAGTCGTGCGGAAACAGCAAAACTGTTGAACAGTAGAAATAAGCAAGACAGTGATTCCCTCAGAAGTGCTATAATACCGACGAGATACTAGATGAGGTCTACCAACGATAATGATGCATCTAACAGCCCTCATCCTTATAATGAATGGATCTAAAAAAGGTATTTCAACACATTAGTAGCATGCAGAATATAGCTGAGATTAAGTCACGCGATCCGCCCAGTGCGGTAACAGATTTAACCTAAATCGGTAAAGGAACTGTGATTTGGATAGATACCTCATGTGACAAAATACGCTATCGATATGCTTGATAAATTGCGTCGAGGAGCGTATAGTATGTGTTTTTTTTTATGGAATGAATATTTGAAATAATGAAAATGGACATATTAATAATTTAATTGGTTAAAGTGTGCAATAGACAGTTTATGTAAAATAAAAATCTTTTTATAGTTTATATATAATATATTACCAGTAAAAATATCAAACGTGTATACCGAAGAAATTTCTGTACCGATGTTTTCCTATACTACAGCTATTAAACCGTTATTTTATATCTGTACTGTAATAATTAGAACTGTAGTGCGGGGCCTGAACGCAATATGCAGGAAGGGGCGCTAACGGGTAGCGATAAACGAGCGGGAGGGCACAGCAAGCATATCGTAGATCACAGATAATAATTGTCTCCATTACAGACCAAATTTCGTATCAGTACTTAAATAAATAAGGGTATCAATGATATCAGTACAAAAATTTTACGATGTCAAAATACCACATAGAAAAAAAATTGTACTTTTTAATGTGAGGGTGTTGTAGGAGGGTAATTTTTTATTTTTATTATTATTCGCATTTACAGAAAATCAGTGTCGTGGCCTATGCCACGACTAATGCTGAGCGGGAGATCTTTTTAGCACTGACCTTAATTTGTACTTACGACTTGTAAAATGTATATTGCCAAATAAATAAACACTTACTTACTTAAAAATTAAAGTTACCTAAATTCAAAAGTATGACGTGATACAGAAAAAATATATACCCATATTGATACCAGTCCCTAGTTTCAAGTCAACTGCATCGGGTGCAGAGAAAGCCATCATCAAAAAATAAAAATAAAAACTGAATACTTACGCATGTTAAGTAACACGTAAGTAGTAGGTAACATAAAACTTAAAAAGAAAAAAAAACTGCAATAAGTTTTAATCTAATAAATTTAATATTTTTTATGAAGCCACCTGTTTTCATTTTCACTAATTAGGACCATTATTTATGAAATACGTGTTAATAACGAATTGGATATTTTTTCATACTTTTCATTACCTATGCACTGGATTAGTCATGCGATATAAGTCACTGTGCCTAATAATTTATCAATTACCATAACTAATACATACTAAATATGATTTTCATAACGCGATACCCGCCCATCACTATGGTTAATATACATAATAACACGGAAAAAAATGTTGGCTTCTGTCTTGATTTTAGATCATAGCATTTTGGGGTCCCGGGGTTAAACAAATAATGTATATCTTCGACGACCCGATTGGTATAATGGCGCGGTGATTGGTCTTGAACGCAAAGGGTTCCGGGTTCGATTCCTGGTTAAGACTGTAAAGGTCGTATTTATTATATAATGTCTATTCGTTATTTAGTTTATTATATCAAGAATAAGTCCTTAGTCAGAGAAATAAATAATGTATTATATATTTTTTTATCCTATTTATGTAAAACAGTTTCTTTAATAATTTGTAATTGTGTGTTCTTCATTCCAAATTATTAAATTAGTGCTTATTCGCTCACTGGGTTCAACATTGTATGCTTACTATAAAATACACATCAAAACAAAAATCTGTAACTAATACGGAACTTAACCCAACTCTAGATCCAATACACTTAGCATTTTTTTGCTCTCGGTTGCAAAGTAAAAAGTTGTTTTCTTAGCCAATAAAAAGCTATGAACTGATTGCTTTATCGTGTAATACGAACGGGACTCTATGAACGCTGATAGAGCAAAGATACATTTTGTTTGATTCGTAAGATTTATTCTCAGTCTATGATCGCGTTTTTGCTACACACAGAACTGTTTAAGGTTTCAATTTCTACGAAATGAATAATGATAAGCAGACAAGGTAGATTTCAGAAGAAAAAAAATTACGATACTATTGCCAAACAAAACATTTCTTAATAATGTTTATTTTTTGATAAAGTTTAATAAAAAACTAAAATCCGTCTTAAAAAACTAATAGGCGAAAAATTATTTTTACTGAAACACACTGTCGGTTTTTCATTTTTTAAAACTTTATTTTCTTTCACTATTTTTAGTGTTTAGACAAATTAATCATTTGAGTCCAATTATTAAGAATCTTCTCCTTTTTTGTTGTTTGAAAAGAAAATTAATATAAAGTCGGGTCCAGTTGTAACCATTGTCTTGCGTTGCGTTGCGTCTCACATTGAGACAAGAACTTATCTAGTATTGCTCGTTTCTGGGTGTGCTGGTCTATAATTGACGAGTATCGGTGAAAAAAATACATACAGCCGAACATTGAACCTCTTCTTTTTTTGAAGTCTGTTAAAAAGAGCACCCGTTTAAGGATTCTGACGATACTAACATTCATCTATTTTATCAGTAGGTTGAGCTAATAGCAGATATGGTGGAACTAAATTAAACGCACATGAAAACATGTCATATTTGTTGGTGTACGATAAACAGAGTTAGTAAAATACAATATTATGCACTTCAAAAAGTAAGATAAGACACATTTCTATTATAAGCTGAACCGTGGGACCCTAGATTAAAAAAAATATCTATATTTATTTTGTCTATCCGTACAAAGCTGGGTCTACCCGCTAATCAGTATAAATAATAAAAAAATATATATAACGTAATGTTACAAAACTTAAAAACTCAATTTCCATCTAATTTAATTATAATTAACATGCAATAATTATAATTCAAAAGTTAGCACACAAATATTTTGCGTTTTAAACGACACGAAGCTTTGAACTGTAGGACGGTAAAACCTTTCGTTCCTACTATTAATATAAAGAGTTGTTATCTATTATATACCTATTCTTATAATAAACAGTCCCGATACAAATTTACAATCATCATCATGTCAGCCTATTGCAGTCCACTGCAGGACGAATGCCTCCCCTAAAATGCAAAGCCTTAGTTAATAGACATATTATTTTAGTACATAAGGTGCAATTTTTAAATTTCATCCGGAACTAGCTGGAAAAGGGTGAAAAAATTTGTACCTACGAGGAAACTTTTTGTTAAAATTACTAATATTACTCTTTGCAAAATATAAGTACCTTTAATCTGCAAAATAAATTGTTGAATCATTATTGAAAATTCATCTCCTAGTACGGTAAAACGGAGAATAAAAGTTTGTTTGGGGACTGTAATCTTTACGCCGATGAAGTTACAGGGGTTCCCTGAAGCTAGTTCTATGAAGTTTGATTTTTTACTTGGAAAAATGAGTTACATGTTCGTTCATATTTTAAAATATTTGTATTTTGACACGTTTAATCGTTTGTTTATTCCTAGGCCAATCTGGACCATACCTAGGAATACATACTAGTTCTACCAATGTCGACTGAACGACCGATTATGATTTAATTGCACAGATTAAAATCGTACAAAACGTGGACAAACTTAATGCCGAACGAAATTCTCTGCCAGTCAGTAACTAGGCTAAACAGAAATGTTACTTTGGTTTAAAATTGTGTTTTCTTAAATCTCGAAGTTGATCCATCTGTAAAACCCTTTGAAAAATAGCCTAAGAGTAGGAGTATAAATAGAAGTGAATCACATTTACTCATCTTATTCCCATTAATTGTAGAATCTATACCTAACTTAATTTACAAAAAGCAAAAATATTTCAGTCTTTTCAAGTTAAAAATGCACTAATATTAAAAAGGAAAGTTTACAAATAAATGCGATGTACACAATTTCAGCATAATTATGCAGTTCTTTAAATATACCTATAGGTAATTTTCAAATGTAATTTCTTTGTTTTACTAAACACGGAAAAAATACAGTATTTCCACAATAAGCAACCTTGGCGATAGGTAGGTACGGTCATTGAATGGCGGTATGATGAACTTTGCAATCCACACGCGACCACGCTACGAGCCAGAAACCTGTTTCTGCGCAATTCCGACCACTGCAAACCCTGCGCTATAACCCCACCAAAAGATTCCTTTGCCAATTCACACCCCTACCCTTAAAAAACAAATGAATATCTTTTAGGAACCCATCCGGAATCGATACCAAGAGGTCTTTAATAACTCATTTAAGCAGCTGTTCAACCATGTACAGAACAATTTTTATGCGTTTCAATTAATTCCTTTGCTCCATTAAGTATGTAATGAGTGCAAAAAAACTTGCTTCCATTCGCATTATCTCGGATTCGATTTCATATAATTCAATGTGTTATTTCGTTGTCTGCACTTTTGCTGGTTTTAAAAATGCGATTGTCAGCTGTTATTTAAAAAAGGAGTCCGGCCGTTTCTTTTCGCGTCTGGTTTTTGCCGTTTATCGGGTAACACGCAACGTTCTAATTTCAAATTTGAGATGGAATTCTCTTGAAGGCGCACCGTGCGAGCAGCCGAGCTCGAGCGGCCGGCCGATAATCAGACTGGTTCCGATATCTCGAAAAAAGTAAAAAGTACGTTTTAAAAAACACACGGGAAGTCGCCGCTGATAATCTGGCGAGGTAAGTGCAGTTTTGACTTTAATGTGTTAATAAAATTGTAACCGTTTTGTCGGCGAAACGGGGCTCGGGTTTGTATCAATATTAAATTTGAGTACAAGATGGCGGCGCGACGACAGGCCCTTTCGACGTGTACGGATAAATTGTCGGATTATGACGCTAAATACATTTTAACAAGTGGTACTCGCACGCGTAGTGTGTACTACGATAACTTCATAATTAGTGTTCGATTTGCTTTAATTGCTATTATTAATCATAACTCTAAAATAGTAGTTATTTTTGATACTCCTTATAATAAAGCACTCATAGTATTATTAAACGTTGCATAACTCGGTGTACCTAACACCAAGCTTTCTCTTTTTTTGTTGACATAGGTCATTTAACAAATGAAACGTAGCGCGTTCGTATTTAAAAAATCACAATCGCAACGGCTAATGTCATTCTCACTCACCAAGATTCGCTGTCATGATTTCCTGGTCTTTGGGCTTCTTTTTTCTGGGCCGCCCTTTCTGCCGAGGTGGGGGCGCCGCTACCCCATTGAAGAAGGGGCCTTTGGGGACGTCTGCCTCCACACGGGAGAACTCTGGCGAGGGGTAAGGGGGGTAGTGGGGCCCAGGCGGGGGCCCCGCGTACGGGCCGGGGCACATCTGCGGGGGGCCCGGCACTGCCATGTGGGGGCCGTATTCCGGCATGGTGTCATAGTGCAGCCTACGGATGAAAGAAACAAGAAAATAAATAAACAATAACCTATTAAAAATCTCTGTACATAAAACTAAGTCGGGTTAGTTACACCATTATCAATCGAGAATTGCGGGACCGAGTATTATGATTATGGGTTTGTTAGATTTGTATTCGCCCCGAATAGCAGAATAAATATTAAAACTTCGTAAAAATCACGAAAATGTATTTATGAAGAGGCGGTATGAAGTTCGCCAGGACAGGTAGTAAGTAATAAAAATGATTTAAATTCCAGATTTCCCTTCAAAACGTTTAAATTAGTTGCCATGAGTTAATGGGGAAATGAAATGAAAAATTATGATTACGATATTGGTCCATTTATAGTTGGTGTAGGTATTTGAGCAGAACTCCCTGTTGGAATGTGTATTCAGAATTTCTGCGAGACATTTAAAAGCCACATTATTTGACATAGGTTAATGAATGATTAAAACTAGCATATTTTTGAGTTTAAAATTAATATTTTATTTTAAAGTAAAGTTAAAATTGTATATAAAAAATTTGAAATGAGCCGGACTCAATCAATAAAAATACCTGTTTTTTTAAACTCGTCCAAATCTTTCGTTCATTTAGGCGTTTACCATGAACTCTAAAGAGTACCTACTTAAGTATTGTTTTTTTTTACGACAAAGTTTATACAGAAAAACCAAAACAATGTTCAAGAATACCATATTGAGAGCTCACACATGCTTAGGCCCAAAGTTGATCTACCAAATTAGTTGAGACTTGCTACACGCGAACCTCTTTGCCCTCCTATGGGAAGCAGACATTAGAAATGTCTACGTCACAGCAAACGTAGCTCTGTGCTAGATCGTTATCTGCATTTTAGCATACAAAAGGTCCCTGAATTAAGCCCTATTGTTCATCAAGGGGTATCATATTTAAAGTACATAATTTACTTCCAGCTTTGAATTCTTGGAACAACTATTGCGCTAAAGAACGAGACGCGCCACTAAGCCTTGACGTTAATTATTAACGTTCGTTACAAATATTACAGATTTGTTAGAAATTATTAAAACCCTTTAAATAAAGTTTAAGATTCCTGCCTGGGAAAAGCTTTCAAGAATACCGAATTACCTGTTATCGGTTATTCGATATTCCTGAAAGCTTTTTATTGTATCTTTCAGAGCGTAGATCTTTTCATATAGCTAGTTTATATAATGCTTAACACATGAGTACATTAATCTCAATATAACGAGGATGATTTAAAAAAAATAAGATATCAATAATAATTATGTATTATTAAAAAACCACAATACACGTATTACAGAAGCTAACGAAAGGGTAATGAGCAGAAACTTATAAAAACTAACTGACTTCATTACAGTTTTTTATTTCACGCTGTTGACTTCAATAAGGGAATTGCATGTTTTAGCAAACGTTTTCACCTTTTGACCAGCCATAATACCTATTAGCTATAAAAATACACTTTGTTTTTTTTTTAAATAGTTGTATAATAGTAGTTAGTTACAAAACATATGTTTGAAAAGGATGAGTTTGTCAGGATTTCTCTAATTTTACCATTTAAATTACATTTACAACTGCATAGGTGGTTTTATCGCTAGAAGCTATATCTTCCAGACAAGCTTTAGATAGAGGATAGATAGACCACCTTAGGTTCAATGTTTTAATTATGCTCCGATACAGGAGAGAGCGATGTATTAGTAAACCGAAAAACCTAATTCATTAGATTCTACTAGTCGGTAAAACAATGTTTGAACTATGTGATGCACAGATAATGTCAACCGTGTCAATGCCTATATACGAGTATGTACACTAAATATTATGGTTGAGTCGCTGCTCCTTTAAACAATACCTACTGCATTAATTCAGTTTCTTAGTGTGGTACGAAGTTACTATTTATCTTGACAACACCTAATCACCGCTAATACCTTGTCACTGAGTTTCTCAAATTATGCGTTTAGCCATAGGTGAGTGAGTAAGAAGACCTAAATATCAACTTATACCTCTATAAAGTTTCTGCTACTAATGAATAGATGTCTCCTCTATTTACTGGCAAAATAAGCATGTAAAAATTAGGCCGTTTATTATTATTTTGTGAACCGATGCTATACCTTTGGTATACATGCTAAAGGTTATACCTTTGGTATACATAGCCTACCTAGCAATAGTAAGGAAATTTATGAGTTGCTTCAGTTGCTGTATACTTCCGAGTATTTGATACCATAGAAGAGCTTTGCAAAGTGCGTTATAATTAAATCAGTTACTTTTGGAGTCGGTGCAAACAAAAACATTGAATCTCTCATCGGCTGGCACCGACTCCAAAAGTAACTGATTAGGTACTTAAGTGTTAGGATTATTTTTAGCATTTTAGCGTTTTGAAGTCGGTTTTTTTTTTATTAGTTTACCATTTCTTAAATGTAAAGTAATTTGTTTTTATCATCGAAGGGTGAGATATTTACCTAAATTAACTTTATAGTAGAAATATTATTTTTACGCTGTCTTAGCCGGCCGCTAGTTGAGCACGTGTAATGTCAAGTCATACCTGCAGTATACCGCAGAGTCCCTGATGCCGAAGGTATCCCCCTTTGTCAGGGGAGCGTTGCACAGCGCGCAAGAGAAGCAGTGCACGTGAAACACCAGATCCCGCGCGCGCATCACCATCTCGGAAGCTGAGATAGTTGTGCTGCACCGAGCACACCGTTTTGAACCATAAAGCCTGGGAAAGAAGACAGAAGATCACTTAATAAGTGGAAACAGAGTAAAATGCTAGTTCAGGAGAATGTAAGGCTACAAATTATCTACGGTGGCGTACAGCGGTACGCCTACAGCTTACTATTGCACTGTTACACAGACACCTCTTAATCCTCTTTGGTTTAATGAGGAAGCACAGGCAAAGGTAATCTTAGAAAGCGCCAGCATGTTTAGTCTTGTCAACCACTGGCAACACTTCACCGCCTCCCCTCATAACTTTTTTTTTTCAAACTTTTCTCTACCTGAGGGTTGTCTGGAAGAGATCGCACTTAGCGATAAGTCCGCCTAAATTGTACCATTCTAAATTTATTGTTTCTCTGTACTGATTGTTTTGTGTGGTGTGCAATAAAGAGTATCTATCTATCTATTGCCAACCAATGTCTACGTAAATGTCACAGTCTAAAAAAATATTGTACTCGTTTAATAAAGAAAAAATGTATTTGCTAATGATTTAAACTAGTACACAGAGGCATCGTTTTAAACAGAAATACAATTAATTTTGTTTACTTAATATTGTGATGTGTGGTCGCAAGTTTGACACACTTTTGACAACTTAGCAGAACCAATAACTTACCTAGTGATTATTTGATCAGCGGCAGAAAAACTGAATCAATAATAACTACTAGCAAGACCTAACACAATGCGATATCTGGATAAATTTGCGGTGTGGTTCCTTATTTAGAAGTGCGCATGATGCATGAATTCTTTTGATCAAAGACCAAATTTAATTATTTGTGACCTTTATGGAAATTTGTAAAAAGGTTTAATGATCTTGATTTTCCGATATATTCCGGGTTCGATTCTCGGTCATGTCAATATAGAAAACGAACTTTTCTATGTTGTCTCGGGTCTGGGTGTTATGTTACCGTCGTTCTGTCTGAATTCTATAACACAAATCATTTTGCTACTTAAGCTCAACACAAATCATTTTGCTACTTAGGATCAGAGCAATGTAGGTATATGATTTTATCTAATATTTACTATCATTTATTCATTTATTACGACATAAGTGACAAAACTCATAAGTGTACATTAAGGTATTACATACAATTGCATTGTTTGTTAAAATACATATTAGGATCTTAATAATATTAGTTCCTGCAAGCCCTTAGGCACTAAACAGGCAATTATACTATTAAAATAGAATTCTAATTTAAATTCTTTTTTTAAATCTCAATAATAACAAACAATATAAAACCTATTGTTGGAAGCATTTTATAAATTCTACAATAACGCCTCATAAAATATGTTTTGTGCTCTTAGTTGCGGTCTATTGGTTCAATTACAATAAATAAATAAATTATAATAAATAAGCTCAAATCAGTTATCCCAATGGCATGGCATTCTAAGATTTTATTTTTCCCTAATTAATATTCCATTTAATTAATTAGCAGAATTAATTATCTCAACACGCTTTTTAAATTATGGTTTTGTATAATACGTGAAATATTATTTTAATTTGTCCTATAATGTTTTGCATAAGCTAATGTGAAATGCTGAATTCTCAAGTATAATGTTCAAGAAGCAAATCCATTAAATGCATATAATTTCCAGTAGCATAGCGTGTGAATTTGTATGAACACTAATTAAATATTCCACATATTTTTTTTGGGTTATTGACCAACTCGACACAAGAGACTGGACACACGTGTATCCAGTTGATGAAACTTAAAATTATTCATCTTCATCTTTGCAGCCATAGGACGTCCACTGCTGAACACAGGCCTCCCCCAATGACATTCATTGGGGGGGATTGCCAATACTCGCCACGCTTGGCAAGCGGGTTGGCGAGCGCAGTTTTTTATAAAATTTCGCACGCAGACGGTGCTGCCCGTCTCGTGCTCAGGAACGACTCGACTCAGGACTTAGTCACCTCTTACGACACGCCTCCTGTTGGCGGTGTATGAATGAATGTGCATCTATTCGAAATAGTTAGGTACCTACTATTTCGAATAGATGCACGAAAGCGAGTAAGAAGGTCCACGTACATGTAAATCGTTTCTTATTAATTCCTGTCTTTATAAAATCTGAATCACAATTCCCGTAATTAAAAGCAGCATCTAGATTCGATCCGGCCCCAGTTACATCACTATCAAAAACGGTATTCCCGTAAACTTTTATGATGTAAAATTGCCAATATTTTATAATGCGATGGAAAATGGGACAAAACAAAATCTCATTTAGGTATGTTCCATTTTCAGCGAAATAAAATTGCATTTTTTCAGTTTGCGAAAATACCGTTTTCGATGTTAAGCTGATAATGGTGAGCAAGTTTCTTGCGCTGCTTCTTCTTGACGCTAGCCCCAAATTGTCCAGAAGTGGAAAAGAGCTTAATTTAGGACTATTGTTGATCGATAATGAGACCGGATCGAAACTAGATTGCAACATCTGATAATTTCTGTTCTGTTTACTAAATGTATTAATAGTACCAGAATGCTGGACTAGTACCTACGAACGATTGTTCGGAATCAGGTTCGTTTAGTCACCGAGCAAAAACAAGCCTAAACTAGTAGGTATCACGAGCAAATTCGAACTGAGTTGTTGGTTATAAATAAAAAACAACGCTATTCGAAATTCAACCTTTTAAAAGGGACAAACCGTCAAAAATAGACTAATGAAATATCTAAAAATGCCAAGTGGCCAGTGGTAATTAAGAAGCGATGGAAGATATAAGCTGGCTGTGCCTGTGGTCCCCTTCCACGAGTCCTATCGAGATCGGACCGATGCACTCTGAATAATGGAACTGGACTGAGGTATTTAATATTTGAGAAGGTCCAATTGGAAAGTACTGGGCGATTTCTATTTCTATATTTTATCTATATCGTACTTACATTAATGCAAGTACTTTTATGCTAAACAACATTAAAAATAGCAGTTAGTGACTTATAGTTTTACCCGTTATCTAACTAAGTATGACGACTAATAAATGTTCTAATTTTCTTTTAAAAAACACGATACCTACAGAACATTATAAATATTAGAATTCAGCCGGCAAAATTATCAAAGGTAATATTTTTTAATAAAAATCATCAACCTAAACATTTTACGGTTGCGTTTACCAACACAGGCAGACTAATGAAGAGTCACCAGATGCTCTTACGGTGGTTGTTTTACTTATTAAGAACCACTTTTTATTTTGGACCAATGACGAAATTAAGAGACAAACGGTTTAGTGCTAGTATTTTCGTACTTACCAGTTTCGTACTACCGTATACTGTCTTAATTATTTCTTTAGCGTGAGCCTGACTCACACTTGGCCGGTTTTTAATAAGTTTTGTTTAATAAAGGGTTTGCATTATAAACATACTAAGTTTTAGAGATTTATGTATCAGGGTTTATTATTTGTACAATAAAGTGATCGTATTATACCTTTTGCAGTCCGGAATCCTAAACGTCTGTGGTTCCATAGTGACTAAAACTTAGCAATAAATAGTTGATTTAATAAATAGCAATATACCTACTCTGTCTGCACGAAATAAATACAGACGTTAAAAAAACAATCTTACAAAACCATAACGTTTAGCATGAATACGCTCAATTAAAAAATTACGTAGAAAATAAAAACAAAGCCAATTAGCATTATATTGTAGGGAAAATAATAGCAAAGAAATAAATAAATGTTCCTCCGGCAGAGACACCGAAGTGTGGAAACGCCTCAGGCTGCGATTGAGAATAATTAAAATGGAATAGTGATGGGCCTTGCTTGTTTGTTAGAGACATCGAAAAAAATTTAAATAGTACAGGAAATATGTGAGGTCCTAGCAAAACCAGACAAAATTAAAAACAACAATTTTCCATTCTTACTAAAATTATTAACGTCTTTACTAAACGCGAAAGTTTGCATGTATAGATGTTTGTTACTTTAATGAAATGTGAATGACTTTGATTAACACATAGGATACTATTTATCCCGTTAAGGTCAACGCAGACGAAGTCGCGGGCAAAAGTTTGTGTTTATATAAATATAATAAGGTTACCCGATATCCGGTCAGTTAAAAAGTTAAAGAAAAGTTAGTTTAAACCCAAGGTTTAGTTAAAACTAAATTAAATATATATGCCAATATTCGAATAGGTAATAAGACCCTCTTGCAGAGCCATCTTAAATCAAAATATATGCCATTTGCCTAATTAGCAGTAATATTAAAACTGAACGCACTAGTTAGAGCAACGCAGGAGCGAATTAGTTTACTTATATATAGGGTGCAATCGTTATAAATAAATAAATAAAAATTGAACATAATCACATTTGCTATGATCCTATGGTAAGTAGCCAAAGCACTTATTTTACAGAAATCAGAAACAACGATGGTACCACATTACATTATTTGTGCCAAGAGTAGTATTTATTAAATTTATAAAATATCATAAAACATTAAACCGACGTAAGTATTGCCTAATAAAGAAAATTACATTCATAACTATTTCAAATTAAAACGAAAAATAGGCAAAATTTTAAGATTAGACATTCCCATAACGTTTGTAGACTCTATATTTTTCAATAAATCATTTTTAAGAGATTGGACACTGTGGAAAATGCTGCCGATTCCTAAGTATCGAGTTGCATAGATGATCTACTCGATCTACTCAGTCTGAATGCAATAACTAAGCAGCGTAAACACAAAAGGGCGAATTATCATTATTTCTAATCCGTTTCACATTCTTGGAAACAATTCCTCATGATGTGGCGTGCCGCGTCCTAGCGGTAAGGAATTCAAAAAAACCTATAAAACTTTAACTAAGCGCAGATACTTTTTAAATTATGTCTATGGCAATTATTTTTATAATTAGGGCCGCCTGTCCACTAAACCGGAGAGATATTTGGTTACTAAGACGGATATTTAAAAAGAGACCAAATTATGTAAAAAGAACTGACCTTACTATGATTTCTTAAAGCAGGCCTGCTTAAAGAGCTTAAAGTAAGAGGGCTATTAAAAGTAAATTTGCTGTTGCTTGAAAATATTTGAATATATAAACTGTTTTCTAACAGGTATACCCTATTCTAATACTGTTTAGATGGTCCCTGTGTGATTATACAAAATTAAATAAAGGAATACCGAAGTTTACCTAGCTATCGTACGGTGTAAATCGCGCTTCGGCCGCTAAAATGAAGCTATCCCCACGAGCTCACGACCGATGCTATCACGGCGATTGACCCCCAGACCCCCACCGGCGGGGTGTGGGTCGCGATTTGAATAGAGCCCGATGGCCTGCTTTGGAAAAGATTGCCGTGTCGTGGGAAGTCAGTAAAATTGGGAAAAAAGACCTGTTATAACACTAGCTTTTCTACCGCCGCGCCGCCAAAGTTGTATGCGGTTTGTCCAAAACGTTATCTCACATCCCTCGGGAAGTCGGGAACTAGGAATCGTTCCAAGATAGAATTGCCGTATATAATCCAGGTCATAATCCTTGTGTCTTTTATCAAAATCATAAATGAGTATTAGCCGCTAATGGAAACTGCGGCTTTACAGACTCCTCTTTTTGATAATATAATTATTTTGGTTTTAGAAGAAGTCCGTTTTTTTATATTTATGTGCATAAGCACTATTAGTACAAAAGTACTGTTTTTTTACCACTTGTTGTACTACTATTGACGACGTAAACTCCCTAGTGAGTATTCTCATCATCTCTTCATAAATACGGTATTAGTCATACCTCATACTAGTCATCTTTTCTGACCAGATTAGCCATTGACATAATTATCAAGATCCGTCGTCGACTGCCTAAATATCAACTCTAATTACAAGCAATTACAGTTTTAGAATAATCAATTGTTTTAATTAATTAAAATTACTTAAGTGACGACGAAACCTTAGGTAGAGCAGAAAAACGCTAGTGTGTATCTTGCAGTTTTAAACTGTTGTGCTAAATATGTTTTACAATCGAAAACAATAAATAAAAGTCATTACTAACTAATTGTATGTAATATTTATAGGTGCTACAAAAAAATATTTGCAGCTTTTTCTATTTTTACGTCTTTGTTGTATAGTCCGAAGAGAATAGATTACTATGTTTATTTTATGTAATAAATAGGTTGCTAAAAATACTTGAAAAGACTTTAAAATACAGTGGAAAAAATACTTTTATTTATAACAATGAAATACTTGCAGTTATCCTGTCGACTATATTATTTAGAATATATTCAGATCAGTCTGATAAATCTAGCCTAATATAAATAGGTTTTATAAATATTTTGATGACGCAAGTTATCCTTTACTATTTTAGTTAGATCAACATTGCATTTCAGTTTGCATACTAATATTAACACGTTTTAACAAGGATTATTTATGTTTAACTAGCATCCTTAGGAGATGGATCACAGTATATACTGGTATTTAAATATAAGCTAAAGTAACTAAGTTTAAATGATCGAAACGACGCGCACGCCTCGACTAGACCTTTAAGCGGTTGTCGCAGTGCTGTCAGTCGCGGAAACCAAGTACTGCCGAGCCGAGACGATGTGTCAGTTGTCGTGCTATACGTTTGTCTCATTCTTATTAGACAAAACACTATTTTAATTTTACTAAAATTAAGAGGTCAACCCTTAACGATCCATTGTAAATATTGATAAATAAATTGTATACTTTAGTCCAAGGTTCCGTAGTCGATGGTACCCTGATTGAAAAGGTATTACATAACTTTTCTGACGTCATAGCTATACACGGTGAATTTTCATTGGTATTGGAGCCGCAAGTCCTGCTCAGGACTGCCTACTGGACTGACTACAAAAAAAAATAGGATCAGCATCGAAATCGCAAAACAATATTTCACTTTCCCATACTAACCGCCAAACAGCTAACATTCGATTGTATTAGAGAAGTATTTTTTTTGTGATATCGATTTTGGTTTGATTTGAAAAGTTTTTGTATTTGAGCAGTACTTAATACCTAAAGCTGGTTAATAAAATAGGACATTATACAAATTTCTTCCAAAGCAGTAGTAGAGTTATTAAAATTGGGACGTGTAATCGGGCCTATCTTACTTTTATTTTATCCATATTCGATGCATGATCATGACCACTACTCTACCGATCGCGTCTAATGTTACTGGACTTAAGCGAATTCTTATCGTACGGAGCCTTATTACACGAGCTTGATAACAAAAGCCGGCAACTTTGTCCATTTTACGAGAAAGCATTAAAAATGACCTAACAGCAGCGTCGGGTGTCAAACGCGGCATGACAAATTAACGTTTCAATACCGTAAACTGGTATTCGGTTTCGGTATCGGTATTTACGGGTGCACAGGCGTGTTATGTCCTCGCGTGACATATTGTGAACAAATATACCGCCAGTGCGGTGCGTGACCAATCGACTCGTTTCTTGCGTTTAACCTAACTAGGGATGGGCGATTTCAAACTTTAAGAGGTGGAATATTACATGTTAAAACCATTGTAATGACCAACAACAATCATTATTATGTGAACCTTGTCTGGAAGTCGCTAAATGCAACTAATTAAAGGCAATACAAAAACATGAATCCTAATTTTTTTTATTTTAATACGCCAATGTCAAACCCATACACTTTTCTCAAAACTATATTGGCAATTAGTGGATGACAAAGCAAAGTATGACTTTTGTTACTGAGAATACTGCATGTAGGTATGTACTACGAGTAATTCACAGCGTGTTGTGCATAGGTAAATCAACTGTTCAACCGTTATCAATATAGTAATCATTGGAAGCTAATTGATTTGCTTTTGCGGATGCAGATGCTGAAGTGAATTCTAACCAAATATTACATCATACTCAATTACCTACATACACTTCACGGTCTTGAAACAAACGGGCGTTTAGGAACTGCCTTGTGGCAGTTCCTTAACGCCCGTCCCGTCCGTCCGCCCGCCCCTAGACTTGAGATTAAATCACTGAATGGACTACCATTCAGTGATTTAATCTCAAGTCTTGTCATAATTTGATATATGTCAATTGATTACACATGTTAGTAGTTGGCAGTGTTTTAGAGCACAACTTTTTCTTTAGAAAATATTTAAAATATAACTATCATTTCCGTACTTTTTTGAGGAGATTACACTATTAGTCCCTTAAAAAAATTAATTTCGCTGAGAACGGTTTGTTAACACAAATTCCTTTACAATATTGGCCGATCGTAACTAAGGTAGGTAAGAAGGTATCCAAATTTAAATGATTCGAGTGAAGCAATTGCTTATACATATTAAATTTGGTAGTTTATTTACCTTACCGTTAAAAATTAAAAGGCAGCCCTGAATTTAGTGTTACGGCAGTGGTACCGAAAGGGTATCGGTTTCGGCTCCGGTACCGAGTTTTAATTTGATCCTCGTTATGGCGCGTGACACCGGACTATTGTTTGATTTTAATTCTTTTTTAGATATTTTTAGTTTTGTTTTGGCATTTTTGCGGCGATTAATGTTTTGGTTTTATTTTTAAACTGGCTTACTGGAGAGTTCGAAGAGCAGTGTGAATTTGTGTTTTTTTTTTTTAATTAGCGTACAAAACATAAATTGTGATTCTGTGACTGCTAGAATTTCAAATAGAACAACAAAATAAATACTGAATTAATGAAAAATCCAAAAATCGATAGAAATTATCGTTACCTATACAAAATAAAAAAATAAGTTATCTTGATATCAAAGTGGAAATAGTAGACAAAAATTCAGACAAAATGTAGCAATACAGTATACAATACAATCATAATACGCACTGCTATCATAGGTAATTAACTATAACAAAAAAAGATTAAAGTCCTTCTGCAAATAGTACGCCCACGTGACTCAATTAGTACATTTACAAATCACTCGGGCAACGAGTGATAACTCGATTAGTAATCGCTAGCATCTCCGCGTATCGTCTGAATAAACAACTTGAACAATGCACGTCCAGCGCCGCTTACTTAGGGCCCCAGCCTTATCGGCCATCGCGTCACGGTGCGAATTTATAGAGCCACGGTCTAAGGTGTAACAAAGCTATGCAGAAACTGTTGAATTTGCAACGGTGTGTCATTTCTGTTAATTACTCTTTGAAAAACACCGACTGCATTTTTTTAACGTTTACATGAAATAAGTAAACCAGTTTGTAGGTAAAAATTGAGTTCGGTATTGCGGATGGAGGGTATTAATTGACTTCAATCTTTCCAGGTTTTGTTGTCATCAATCAGTAATGGATTGACTCGGAGCGAAGCGCTACTGGCCCATTAAGTGTAGCTTCGATACAACGCATCCTTTCAAGTACCCTTGTAGGGTACCTTTGTTGTTTTTCTGAGTTTTTCAGTGCGTCCTGAAATATTTTCGACTTGTCTCTTATTTAGTCAGATACATATTTTACATGGTCATTTAAGTACAAGTAAATAGTGCCATGAGAGTTCATATAATAAGTTAAACCACTGCAATAAAAAATGTTTCGACAACCAATTGAAACATTCGGCAAACAAAGTTTAAACCGACGCATGAACTATATAAGGAAACAATGATTCTTGGACTTATTAAAAATTATTTGACGTATTTATGTCAAAGGGTGCGGTATAGCCTTAACTGTTGTAGTATGCGCGACAAATGCGCGCGACGATGGATGCGCCGGCACCGACAGATGACTCTTGCTTCTAATAGCGTCGTCGCCCAATCGCCCGCGACCGCGCTTTATAGGTTGGCCGCTACTACTGACACTCGCTTGTTGCTCGTCGTCACCATAATCAGCCCACGTCAGTCCACTGCTGGACATGCAGAGCTCTCCCTCTAATGGACATAGGCCTTTCCCAGTACACACACACACACGAGTACGTGATTTGCGCTCGATCGTCTTAAGACCACAAGGATTATGTTCTTTTGGTATTTACATCAAATGTGACTTTTTACGATTTCTATACGAGCCTTTAGTTTGACTAATTCTGATTATTTAAACTTATAGCCCAGACAAAATACACGCTAGAGACACATTAAGATTTACGTAATTGGCCTCCTTCTATAAAGTCGTACTTTGCTATTTTTTTTTTTTAAGTTATTTCATATCAATGCATATTTGTTTACAATGAGGTAAGAAAAGTCAATGCGCGTTCGCGTAAGGCCGTGGATTTAAGTCGTTCTTACTATAGCCAGGGTTTTACTATTGAGCCGATTCCATGTTACTGTTGTAGGGGGTGTCATCAGTTTATTCTCGTCCCCCCGCTTTTAGCCGGAGCCAAATTAGACAGATTGATGATGGCGGTTACCTGCAGTTCATGCCCTTTAACACTGCCGATGCCGCTGGGAATGAGCATTGACAAATTTATAACTAATTAACATTTTTACATTTCTGAGTATCAGGAGCAACGATTGATGTGCACGTTAGGTATGAACTTATTCTACCTACTACGTTGTAGTAAAGTAAGTTCCAAGATAAGTAAATAAATTTGTAAAACAATAACACCAATTATCGCACCGAACTAAGCAAAGGATGTACCTACTCATCATCATAGCCATCGCTTTGGAGCCCAGGGTCCGCTTTCCTTGATTTACTCCTCCACTTCGCACGGTCTTGAGCGTCTCTAGTTGTGAGAGCAACCATGGTGGCTGCTCATATGAGTCTCTGATGCTGTCTGACACAACGTCTAATATCACACTAAAAAGAAACAGACTGAGAACGGAACCCTGGAAGCAAAGCATGTACTATGGCTACTAAATAGTAAAAATACATTTATAAATACATTTAAAGTCAAAGTCAAAAATCATTTATTCAATTTAGGACAGAAAATTGCCACTTACGAACGTCAATAATAACATTTTAGGCCCATATGGGGCCAGAACATGTCTCCTTATTTTTTGGGCCCTATAATTTATCAACATCCATGACTTATGTATTGTCGTGCACAAACATTTGCCCCTTGCGGTATTTGAACCCGCAACCGCCTAGCTTTGTATTCCGAAGCGCGAACCACTGGGTTATTCCGGTTTGATTTCCTGAATCCGATACTTTTATTTATCCGATAGTTTTGTTTAATAATATTTTCTATTCTGGTCTGATCCACCGTGCAGGGGATCACAAATAAATGTATATATTTCATTCCGGTCCGATACCCTATAGTTATCTAAAATATTATTAGGACAGTCATCAACAAAATCTTACGTACATACATATTGAAATACAAAATTATGTTCGTTTTCTAATTAAGGTTTATCCAAATAAAAAGAGGAACTTTTTGATTATCTGTGATGATTTTATAGTAATTTTAAGCTCTATTTTGTTATTTAATTACGATAGTATTTTTTTATTATTATTCGAGTTTGTCCAAGTGAAGATACCAAATTTCTGTTGCTAGTGATGATTTTAAAGACTTGAACAAATAAAACTAAATATTTTTTTAAATGAACAACTGTTTTTCTATTGACTGTACTTTCCTGTCAAAACAGTAAGGGGATCGGACCGGAATGCCAAAGTTTATAGTGGATCGGAGCGGAATTAAAAAAAACAGCAGGGGATCGGATCAAGGGATCAGACCGGAATAACTCGAACCACTATAGACCAGTCGGTCTTCGTTAACATAATAATGCACTTAGTATTATTACGTACGACAAGTTGTAGAGCACAGTTCACATTAAGTGCCTTACAAAAGTATCTCCAATTTATACAAATGCTTAAATTGACGTAAACACACCTAAATCTTAATTCCAATTGCAACAAAACTTTCCTATCCTTGTCAGATCACAACAATAACTACTCTCGGGTCGTCATGTCAAAGTTGCCCGTCTTAAATTGGCGAGGTCATGCGTTTCCTATTGACATCAGCGCGGGCGCACACAAATTGGGCAACATAGGCCAAGCACAAAAGTAGACACTTCTTATTACCGACACGGCACACAGCAATAGGCAACTAGGTAGTGAATGTGTTATGTTTAAAATAATTCAAATATAATCGATCATTTCCCACACAGTCGCAGCCACTGCACTATGCTGTAGGTTTAGTACGGTTTAGTTTACGTATCACATTTGTTTACTTGCGATTGAGTAAGCATTTGGCTTCAATTACTAAGAGTAAGATGCCATCAATGGTGGTAAGATGACGTCTTTATTAGAGCATGTCTTCTCAAATATACAAATTTAATATTTACAAAGAGTTTTTAGGACAAGAAAAATACTTAAGAATTTTTACATTAAAATTAATGTCATTAACCAGGACACAAACAACATTATTAGTGTCAAGTAAAATTTACTTGTTTCGACATCCAGTACCAATTAATGCCGTCTAAGTCATGTTGGCGTAACCGGACATCGCAAGGTCATCATCACTGTCACCTGTGACCACGTGTCGACAAAGGGCTACGTTTGCGCCGCGCCTTACTCAACTATGTCACTGTCAGTCACAACAGATGCTAAACTAGGATTTTCTCAACACGTACAAAGATCTTATCAGCGCCCACCGCTTTTCATTTAAGCAGACAAAAATATTTTGAGAACTTTATGCTATTGACCCAAAATTTACATGAAATAAGTAAAAGGTAGATAAATTTAATACCTATGTAATCTTTGCGAAACCATTAACAATTCTATACCTGTTTTTCATACAAGTATTAAAATTTATGGAAATAGATACTTTTACTTTTACACATCACTTTTTGTCCTTACAATTTCTTCGAAAATAATTTTTCCGAGAAGAATGAGCACATGAGACTTGGTCACTATTTGTCTGCCTCTTTTACCATAGCAGTTTTTATTCCTCACAATTATGAACAGTATAAAAGCTCGTTTTAAATTAAAATAATCTTTACATGCGATTTCAAATTATAATCTATTGCCAAAGTGGCAATAGATTGTTACTACAGAAGTGTGGAAATTTATTAAAGGTGCAAATAGAATACAAATTTACCACTTTATACAGTTTAAAATTTTGGACGGCAAGTAAGTAGGTATTCATTGGTATTAAAATTATACATGTCACTTTTCTTGAAGTTTTGCATTATTACCTACATATCATTTCCATAAATGTTTTAATTTCCTTAAATAGATTTTTCAAGGAACATTTATTTCACAAAGCTTTGAAGGCCAATTAAACTGATGTCGCATCAGAATAAAACATAGACCACCGCTATAGATGGGCAAAGCATGTGACTCTAAGCCGTTTGTAGCTAGGGGCTGACTGCAACCTTGACTAGTCAGTCAGTCCACCAGGTGGAAGGCATACCCACTCTTAGGGGGTGATAGAAGAGCAAAAATGCGACAACTTTTAAATGTAAAAAATACACGTTCCTTTACAAATCGTAACACTAATTTCGTGGTTATTATATTAGTAGTAATTTTTTCTAATTATGAAGTTAGTCTATTTAATCACAAATCATTCGGTATACTTACCTACAGAAACTGTGAATCAGTCAATTTTGGAGATTATTAAAAAATCATTACAGTCCAACCACATAATTTAGAATTGCACATAATTATCATGGTAGCAACGCAATGTGTTAATTTTACATCATTTCTCAAATAGATTCAAATGTTACGTATTCTTTGCAATATTCATAACGTAGGTGCTAAAGACTGACCATACGTTTACACACATGGTCAGTTCAGTTAATAGCGAGCTTTTTGCAAGCTTACACCACGCGTTGGCTTTTTCTAGAACCTTTAACAAATGGTTTGGAAAATCTACTTTGCCATAATCGTTGTGTTTATAACATTTATACTTTAGACCTATTTACTTCTTGATCTTTTTAACTGTCTGTTATCTCAAACACAGAAATAATAGACACTTATTTCGGGACAATGATGCCAAGAATGTTATCTAGTGTAATTCTGTTTTGTTATTTTCGTCGTGCCTATTTAGCCTATCTGCAAAACCTTCACAAATCAGATTTAACCTAATCCTGGTTTTAAATGTACTTCTGTGAACACAAATACGTATACTTATTGCAGGTATTTGTACCTCCTATTACGTTTACGAGCTAGAAACCATGGAGCCCGGACATGCATAGGCGGACAGACAATCAGCATAGGGATAGCAATAGAGTTTCTGTTTTATCCCTTGGTAAAACTTGGTGGTTAGTAGCATACTACCCTAAAATCTTATTTACTATCAGATGAATGGATATCAAATTTTTGAAATCTTGGTCTATGGTCTGTCTCAATTTTCGTTCCACTAGGTTCTCGGGCACCTATTCGAATGCTCGTTGCCTTTTAGTTCCACTTTCGGCCGCCTCAGTTTCTGGCGCTTTGACACAATTCCATGATAAACCCATCACGCTTTGAAAGCGCACCTCTCGTCTGACAGACACAGATAACTTTCGGACGCGAGATATCGTTCCATTACCGGTCCCCGCTCGATCACTTGAATGTATCAAATGATACGCTGTACGTGTGAACGGGTATGATAAGATACGGAGCAGTAACGCGAATACTAGTTTTCAGAGCTGGTTCCACGGCTCCTGCCTGGTTTGAAGATAACGTTATTTCCTTGTTTTTTTTTCGTGATCTAATGGAATTTGAATCTCGATTAATATATTAGATGTTTGTTTTTAGTTAACATCAAATAAGTATTATTATGAAACCGGCAAAAGAGCAAACGGTTAATGTAACCAACCCATTGCGTATAATAGCCAAATATATTTAAGTTTTCGGTTTAAGCTACATTTTAAATGGTGTTAGTAAAGTATTTAGTCACTCGGTCATAATTCGTGGCCACAAACAAGCATGCGCCATCTTTAACTTTATCATCCTTAATAAATAAAACCAGTTAAATTAAAGTTATATTAAATAGCAATAAGGTTTACTAAGTTGAATTAGATTAGATGAACACAGGTTCTAGCAGCTGACAGTAGTCTGCCTCTGAACTAAATGTGAGTCTGTATCTCGGAGAATAAAACAACCGCAGGAAAACTACGCGTTTGTTTTCTATTTTTATACATTATGTAAGCAATTACTAGGATAACGTTATGATGACGTTTTTTCCCTCGTAAGAATAAATATGATTTTAGGAAAAGTGGGTAGTATTTTATGTGTAACGTGAGTTAGATGTGTGCGTACGTAAGTGTTTTGTTCTTGTTTGTGGGTGCAGGTGTGCCTGTAAGTAAAATGTATGTATGTGCGTGCATAATATGTGTTAAAGTAGATGAGTAGTAATTTAAGTGTATCGGAAAGCATTGCATGACTATGTAACTATGTAAAAGGGCCTTAATAATAGTGTAAATAAGAGCTCGTAAATATTAGTTGCAATTAATTTGCATCTTTAGTACACGGGTAAATGTTATTTACTTTGTTAAGCTTGTTATAAAAATAGCAGCTCAGTGCAGAGAAGAGACGTTTAGCTAGCGAGGTTATATCGTATGGTTGGGCAGACATTGTACGAGCGGTTTTCCTTTGCGTTTAAGTTTGGATCAAATGGTGATCGAGAGTGCTTTTCAGCATTCTCAGGAATACGCAATACGAAGAGCTGTTTCACTGTTGGAACAGAAGTATCAGCAAACGGTCGTCGATGTTGAGTACCGAAACAGTTTCCCGATTAAACTTTCAGGACAGGACGCACAGAGGCGTGCTCTAAGGGTAATGCAGTGACTTAGTTTTTGGTGCACCACTCCAGATAGAAACACAATGGGTTAAAAGTGTCAATACAAGGACTTCATTAACTTGACGACCCAATTTTTAAAGTGCCATAGCCCAAGATTCTTAGGCCGCTAGACCATACTTATTTTCTAAGTAACCAAATGTGTCGGATCGAGTAGTGTTAGTATGTATTGTGAACTGTTCACGTGATAGTTTGTGTTGTCGACCTCCGTAGCCGAGAGGCGAGCGCATCGGACTTGGCGTCGCCATCACCGAGATCCCGAGTTTGATTCCCGGTCTATATAAAAAACGCACTATTTATTGTACTCTTTTGGGTGTTATAGTACCGTCGTTGTTTTCTGATTTCCATTACACAAGTGCTTTAGCTACTTACTATAGGATAAGGGCAATGTATGTAATGTTGTCTAATATTTATTTATTTTATTATTTACATTTTGTTACTTAGAAAATAAGTTAAGTTTGTCATTTCTGGGATCTTGCTCTACCACGGTAATTCGCGTTGAAAGCTGTCCCGGGTCCGACCCCGGTTTAGGTTCATAAAATGATCTTTTCTAAATTGGCTCGATCTGCGTGTGCTGGCACATGCCTCTGGCAAAATAATTTATCTGGTAACTCGTAACAAAAGGATCTTAATTCCTTACTTCGAGTCCAGGACAGTTGGTGTGTTGTCTGACACATATTTATTTTACTACATCATTGGGCAGAACTAGATCACCAATGCTGCTTTTTCAATGAAAAATATCAAAAAATAGTACTTTCTTCTACATCTTGACCAATTCTGCTGTCTTCAGTCCTCTTTGACTTTCTTTAAATTACGACAGAAGTCTTTGTAATCTTAAGATTTCTTATAAAAATGAACAGGTTCAAAAAATTATGTGGGTACAATGCATTTATGTAAGTCTATAGAACAATCGACTATTTAAAATGCGAAGTCCGTAAGCTCCTAACAAGCTCCTCTCCAACAATGTCATTTACCGCGTTTTTGTACGGAATTAATTTTGCGATCGTCTCGTGCCTTTCTGTACTTATTTTTAAGTTATTGTTTCGAAATATCGGGTAATTGGCTGTCACTAATTAGTTGGATGTTCTTAAGCCAATTAATATTAAATTTATTAATAACTACCTTGTTCAGTATCGGTAGACTTCACTCTGAGTAGTTTTTCGATGGTTTTTTGCGTTTTGAAACCGCTGAAAAACAAGTCGATTTTAATGATGTGTATGAATTTCTGTATTTCTATAGATATGTTCGTTGTTATTGGGAATATAATTTATGATATCGGTAAACAATAAACCTTTGTTATAATTAATAATAATGCAGCACTTTTTCGTAATAAATATTTTCATAGTTTTTATGGATTGCTGGCTGTTCCTCGCACTACCGAGAGATGGCGCTGCTAGTACACTAGCACCACTGATCACTAGCAGGCGCCACTACCACCAATCAAAATTAAGATTTGAGCTCTATTTCTGCTTTTTCATTCGACACATTTTTTTAGGACAGCCTGTATTAGATCGTAGTGTTGAGCAAGGTCGTAAGTATAAATAGTCGTCCTACATTATCTAGCCTAACAAACCAAAGTCAAAAATACGTTTATAGTGGTAGTGTGCGTGTCATAATTACCAAAATTTAAAGATCCTTTACCAAATTTTCAAACTCAAGCTGGAAAGAACCCACATGGTGATGACTGTTTTAGGTCCGACACTGCTTCAAGTATGGCTCTAATGTGTTCCAATTGGAACTAAGAAATCAATTTGAAGAGTTGGAAACTGCAGATAACATGAACAAGGACCTTGAGAGTCTAGAACTGATGCGATTTCGACAGGAAGCGCTAGAGGGAGCTCAGTCAGATATCATCCATAAGAAGATCCGGAAATTGGTGAGACGCGATCTCCGAAGCTCTAATACCCGCCTCATACAGGAGGCAATTGAGCAAAACCGGGGGTCGAAAGTTTGCCGGCTTGTTGTCAAAAAAGGAGATAAAACTCTTCTGAAGAACTACCGACCGATCACGCTCCTGAGCCAGGTGTATAAGCTCTTTTCGAGAGTCATCACAAATCATCTTGCCGTGAGATTTGACGCCTTCCAGCCATCGGAGCAGGCTGGTTTTCGTAAAGGCTACGAGTATGGTACCGTAGACCACATAGTAAGGCAGAATATACAGAAGTCAGAGGAGTATAATCAGCCTATATGCCTGGCCTCTGGACTACGAGAAAGCCTTGGCTGTTCTGGAATCCTTACAGTGATGCCAAGTCGATTGGTGATATGTACAGGTGCTAAGAAACCTTTACAAAATAGCATCGATGACTGTTTAAGTCCAAAATCACAAGACAAGACCTATCCAGTTGCTGAGAGGCGTGAGACAAAGAATGTCATATCTCCGAAGTTGTTCACAAACGCACTGGAAGACGTCTTCAAGACACTGGATTGTAAAGGGACAGGCATCAATGACTACCTCGCCTTACCTCTGCTTTGCCGATGACATAGTCATCATGGCGGAATCACTGGAGGATTTGCAGAAAATGCTGCATAGTCTTAACGCTGTCTCACGACGTGTGGGCCTAGAAATGAATTATGACAAGACAAGTCATGTTAACTGGCCATGTCACTCCATTACCGGTTTCCGTCAAAAGCGTAGCGCTCGAAGTTGTCAAGGAATATGTCTAGGTACCTTGGACAAGTTCTGCAGTGAGGTAGAGACAACTTTGAGTGGGAAATCGCTAGAAGAGTGCAGCTTGGCTGGGCTATGGAAAAGTCGATGCTTGGAATTTCATTAAGGGATAAAATCTGAAACGAGGTTATCCGGCAACAGACCAAAGTAATGGACATAGTCCAAAAATGTAGCTAAAGTGGCAGTGGGCCAGCCATATCTGGCGCAGAACCGATGAACGGTAGAGTAAACTGTAAACGGGTTCTCGAATAAAGACCGCGCATTGGCAAACGTAGTGTACGACGCTCCCCAGCTCGATGGACCGACGACCTTTGGAAGATGGCTGACAGTAACTGGATGAAAAAGGCGGGAGATCGTGTTCTTTGGCGCTCTTTGGGAAAGGCTACGTCCAGTAGTAGACTGCAATAGGCTGACATGATGACCAATTTTACCATTGCGATAATGGTCAAACTGCACTTTCCCCCGAAAAGTTATAGCAAACACAAATTCCTCAGTGACAGTGACTGGATGACACATTTCGATAAGGCCCGTTACACACTGGCGTGTTATTCGCGTTTATCGCACAAATAAATTGGATTCCAATCAGTAATCAAACCTGATATTAGGGATGCCTTCACCCGCATAATTCCAATCATAATATCACTATAATAGTATGAAAGGACAAGGCCGATAATTATTTGGATGCACTCGTACCTTCTCATAATCCACGAACGCTAAGCATAGTGGCAAGTTATACTCGGTCTTCTGTATAACTTGTCGCAGCGTATGGATGTGGTCTATGGTACTAAAGCCTTTTCGGAAACCGGCTTGTTCGGGAGGCTGGAAGTCATCGAACCTACGCGCGAGACGACTCTTGACGACTCTCGAAAACATCTTGTAGACATGGCTTCCAACCGGCAATCTGGAAGTCACTAAGGGTAGGCCTATGTTTAGCAGTGGAGGTCCTATGGCTGAAATGATGATGATGATAATGACTCGTATCTATAAAATATTAAACGTTCAAAAAACTAATATCTAATTTTCGTTCCATTACTTATATCTGGTTTTCGCTCCCAGCGCTATGTCCTCCCCCAGAGCATGAACACTAAAACACGATATGATATAGCGATTTATCGACACCAACGGTCATATATTTTTTAAATATGATTAATAGTCGCCATGTTGAATGTATTTAGAAACAAGAAAGTTGTATTGTAAGTATTGCAAGATTACGTTTAAAACTTTTAGTTTGTCGCCACCCCTATTAGGATTTTTTTAATTCCAGCACTCAATGTGAGGTTAGTATGTTTCAAGTTTATGTTTATGGGTTTATATTGGCCCAAATGATAATGCGAGCGTCGTTTATGAGTGTTAATTGAATACGATTTGATTGTACCTTTAAGATAATTAGAAATTTTTGAAAAGGTCTCTATGTGAAGTAGTGCTTAATATGTGCAAATTGTATTAACATAATTCAAAATTAGTCAATTCTTTATAGTAACTATTGTTTGTATGTGAATCTACTACTCAACTACTTTATGGGTTTTCTGTGGCTTACGCCATTTAGCTAATTTCTTGATTTAAGTTAATACATACATTAGTTAAAGTAAAAAAATGTATACATTAGTTGCTAAGGGAAAATTCAAAAAATCTTGTGAACAAACCCGATTCAATGTAAAATAAAAAATATAAATTATCATTATACTAAAGTTATTATGTATCTACGTAGATTAGGGCCGATGGCCTATAACTTAATATGTGGAAGTATTGCGTCAGCCTACAAACGATACAATAGCGGATAACCCTGTAAAACGCACCTTATAAATTAATTAATAAAACAAAAATAGGTCATCATAAAATTTTTGTATGTTATTCTTTATTCAAAATGATCTTCCAGTCCAGTATAGGAGAGCTATTTTGCATAGATTCTTCTATGCAGAAAAGCTCTTCATTGATATAGAGACCATCCTTAATACATTTTCTTTCATCTAATCTATCTAACGAATAAGTTTCTATAAATAATAAGATTCCCTTAGAGATTAAATAGACGCCTATAGTCGTCGTAGACACTCAATCGAAAAGTTTGGGTCCGAAGTATTAGGACCGCGTTGGTGCTTAGTATGTCTCTTAATTCTCATTTTCTTGATTGAATAGCAATTCTTGGGTCTTGGTGTAAGATAGGTTTTATTTAAAATACCGAAATATCCTCACTCTGTCAACATCACTAATTTTAAAGTGCTATAAAACAACGGAGACAGACTGCCGAGCAGCCACTGTCACCAAATCTTTACAGAGGCCATTAACTTTATCTAAATGTATTTTTTATTTGTCGCCCCACTACCTACTGTTTAACATTTTTATTGTCAGATTATATTGAGCCTTTCGTAAAAGCTATTTTATTAGGCTCTACCAATTTTGTTTAGCAATAATAGAGTTTTATATATTTTTCAGACTCCAGAGCTAAACTAGAAGGGAATATTATGTTAGTAAACTACGTCAACGGGACAAACCCTATGTGATTAATGATTGCGTGTATCAAAATATGTGACATATATTAGTTGTATCTTCTGATTGCATTGATTTATAAACTTGATATTTTACAACTCTAAATAGTTCTTAGTATTTAAAATTTGAAAGAAATAAACGGCCTTGACAGACGGACAGACAGACAACAAAGTGATCCTTAGATCCCGTTTTTTTTCCACTTAAGGCAAAATCCAAAATTGTAGTCCCCTCGATTATTTCAATAAATACACGTATATGGGCAATTACAACCTTTCGTAGTTGTGTGTGTGCGTTTGCTTTTTTATTTGTAAAATTACATTTAATATATATATAAATGTACAGCTAGCTACAAACAACATTAAATCTGGTATGCCAGTTTGAAGCAGGCACAGTTCCTAGCTGAGTTAGCGCTTCTTACCGTAAAGTATAATTTTAAAAAAGTAAACCTATACAGGCATGTCCCACTGCAGGACACAAACCTTACCGTAGGTAAGAGTTGGGTTTGGGCTATACTTCGCCATGTGTGCCAGTGCACAGTCCAATGCAGTGCGGATTGATGGAGGGGTGTTGTAAGGCCAGTAACTAAACCATACTGTCAGATGTAATCAAGCCACCTTATGTCCTCTGACTAGGCTGTACGAGTAGTTATCAAGCGATATTAGCCGGAACCAACTTTTAACGTGCCTTCCAAAGCACGGAGATGCTTGCTTTATAAAGCGCTGCCGCCGCTCAACTGAGCTTAGAACAAGCACTGCTTCGTACTTCGTCACCAAGCTCCGTAACGTACTGTATCCTAATTCCCATACTGTGCCGTAAAATGACGATGCTCAGTGAAGGGCTCAAAAATGTAGTTTTTCAAATTACATATCTTTTTTAATAATATCTATAAGGTCTAGCCCGTATATTATTAGTATTTCAGAATTTTGAATTCCCATAGTATTTGTACGTTCGTATGCGCCGTGAGAAGGGCGCGGGGCTCATGGGGCGCATTGTGCAAGGCCGCCTGCGACGCTTTGTGCGCCCCAGGGCTCCGCCGGGTGTTTATTTGCAAACACGCCGCGAGCCCCCCCGCTGGGGCCCCGGGCCCTGGGATAGGGCTGGCGATTTACGGTAAAAGTTTTAGGAAAAAAATGACAATTCCAATAATATTTAGGAAATCAGTCTATATTCATTGGATCTAACTCACTTTTATATTTGTTGCAATTGAAATTTTGATATACGTAATAATGTAAAAAAGTGTATTTTTTGGCTATATTATTCACTTTTTATTATATTTATTAGACTTAACAAGGATATTACCAGTGACTCATATTAACACAAAAACGGCAAACAACTACAAGAGCCTACATGTTAGTGCTACGTAGAAGACCTTTAAAAAAAAACAATAAAAACTTAAAACGCAATTTTTTGTCAGTAGTAAGAATTACTTTATATTTTTTTAAATAACAGAATATATCTATGGCCATGTAGGTATTATTTATTATAGAAGAAGAGTCTAAAATAAAATTTAATATAAAAATTTGGACGAATCTGTTTCTTTAGGTAGTTGTAAAAACAGGTAGAGTAATATATTATTTCCACAATTCACGTAATTTATCATTTGACAGCCCTATCTATAGTCCGGTGTGATTTGTCCCAGAACTCCCAGTAACACGATCCATGGCCCCTGCATGAGTTCTGCTTCCGTGTTTGTGGGTTTTTATAAACCCCACTGGGGGTGTTTGGGGTCACCACTTTTTCAACAATTTGCAATGTTCATTTTTATTTTTGGTCGATAATTACAGGGTTTTTTTAAAAGCGTTGCTACTGTCACGCCATAGAATAGAATAGATTTATTTTGTAGCTTAGCCGTGTAGATAATAGTTAACAACTGTGATGTATCACATATAACCAATAATTATTGGTTATTAAACAAGTAATACACTACCTTAATAGGAGCTAACCATGATTTCTTATAGCATGCAGTTTCACTGCAACCTTGTAATGTTTTTTTAAGAGATTGTTTGCTTCTTGCTTAGAGAGCTTAGCTCTTTAGAGTTTGTGGTTAGGCGCCTAGCGTTCATAGCAGAGCCCATAACTAGCGCTGTTCTGTTATTGATTTTGTGTAGATACTACTTGCATGCCAGTCCAGTGCTTACTCCGCGATCTAGTCCAGTTGGCTGGCCAAACTCAAACTGACTAACTTTCACAGTTGTTTCTCCAACAATATAGCAATATATATATAAACATACATATATACAGCTTAAATGAAAAAGTATGCTATTAGCTTTGAGGTTTCAGTAAAGAAGAACCCCACTGAGTGTACCTACTTACGTACAAACTTTAAAATTGTATTCCTAAGTTTTTTCTATTTCATACTTCTGTCTAAAAACATGTGTCCCAAGTATCTCAATTTTAATTGTTTTACTTCTGTGGCAATATTTTTTTCATTTCAGTGACATACAGTCTTATGACAAAAAAGATGGAGTAATATTCTATTTTAATTTTATTGCGGTTGCTGTAGAAAAAGGCTGTCATGATTGATTGAATAAGAAGTGATACTTTTAGGGTTAATCATTTTCAGGAGATCCGTAAACAAAAAAAACTCGCCGACATGGTCCGAAGGATTAGCAAGCTAAAGTGGCAGTGGGTGGGGCACATAGTACGTAGAGCTAACGGTCGATGGGGAAGAAAGGTTCTAGAGTGGTGGCCACGTACCGGCAAGCGCAGCGTAGGCCGACCACCCACAGGGTGTACAGACGACCTGGTAAAGGTTGCAGAAAGCCCCTAGATGCAGGCCGCTTCCAAACGGCCAATCTTGAGGTAGGCCTACGTTCAGCAGAGGACTTCCTATAGCTAAAATGATGATGATGATGATTTTTACGGCACAGACCTTTAATAATACAGGTACTTATTTATAAAGTTATAATTAATATAGCTTACAATAGATGTAACAGTTTCAGTTTAAATAAAGCTCTTGTCCACTTAAAACTTGAAAATGTTTATTTCTGTAACTATATAAAAGTATATATATATGTCATGTACGAGTAATGAGAGAGGCAGTTTCTATGTAAATTATATGAAAAAATCCCTGAAATTGAAATCAGAATTCCTAAAGGAAGCATGTTTTTAATAACGCAGGCGGAGCGGCAATCACTGGTACGAACACCTTTTTTGACTATTTTATTTTATTTATTCACTCATTCACTTCATTCACACTCTTTTTTACACGCAACTTTAACCCAAAGCGTTACATTCAAGGAAATTTTCAAAAATGACAACTTAAACTTAATAATAACGTAGAAACATATAATATAAAGCACACACCGCCGACTCTCTTCTTTGACAAATAAATAATACATTGGGCTCCACACTCCACACGCTATCCACTTCATAATTTGAACAGTAACAACAATATCAGAAAGCTAAAACAACACTCGTCAAAACAAAACTAAAAAAACAAATGACGTCAAACAAACTCGAACGTTTCAGTACCTACTCGATGCGTACTCGAACGAGGCCCCATCCGCAGATAATATTATTTATTTACTAAGTACCAAGTCAAGGGCCACCCTTTGACTCTTGACAGGGACAAAAACTCGGAGGGCTTGTATCAAAAAGTAGCTACCATTCATTCGGTACACTTTTGAAATACTTAAAAAATGTGTTTGATTGGCCGCTTCAAATTCTTTTTCTATTTTAGTTTTTTATTTTTTATAAATAAAGCAATTTTTTGTTATTTTCTTTTGATGGCAGATATTATTTTATCGCTACTATATTATACAAACTATTTCTCAATTAAGTTCTGTTAACTTAAATAGTATTTAAGTGCTTTAATATTTTTTTTTGTAAAAGATTTTCTTTTAGAAAATTAATTGGTTATTGGTATTGAATTGAGATTATTTTTGTATGTTTGCATGCTATATCTTATAGCTAAATAGGTCTTTGAACAATCATCGTTTTCTACTGTACCAGCTTACCTACCCTATTTATGGAAAATAAAGAAATTTGAATTTATATCTTTAGAATGGTTAATATGATTTCGACATGACTTTTCTATTTGTAAAGTACTTTGTAGGGACTATTTTACGCTTTTAATCTCGAGAAAATGTAAACAGATTTGGAGAAAAAAACCACTTAATTTTTAATACTAATACAATTATACTCTAGTGGCCAACTATAAGTACAAATCCAAATAAAACTAAAATAGAAAATGCTCTAGACTCCTCTTCGATTCTCACGATGTCTTTGTTCTATTTTTTAGTGATGGGACGATGCCCGCTTCGGTTTTGTCGAGAGCAATCGACATTCGACTCCCGCGAGGCGGCAAATCGTATTATTTTGCTAGTTTCGCATCCCCATTGTATGGAGCGTGCTTTGTGGACAATGAATAATGAAGGGTATTATTTCGGCGGGTGGGTTTTTTTAAATATTTGTTTTCATCTCATAATCTGTTATTAGTCGGGTTTGGCAAAGCCGGTGGGATTTAATTAGATAAAATATTTATCACTCATCTTAATTATATAACAAACATAACAACATTTATTTACAAAGGTTTTAAATTTGCTTATAAACCAAAAATGTGTATCTCAATATTTAAAGCATTTAATAACTTAGAGAATTTGAAAAGTTATACACAACATCTAAGTTAGTCATCAAAACATTCCGAAACATGTGAAATAAAAAATAATGTATGCAAGAACTTTTTGTCCGCCATCAATAAAGCGATTCAGCAGTAAAGTTTATTATGCAATCCGACCGCAAAATCGGTTACTACGAAGCAAACGGCAAAAAACTTATAAACCTCTGTACAAACCCAACAGGGCGAGGAATGGAGTCGTCAACATAGGTACAATAGGGCAGCCACAATAATAATTGTCATCATTCATTTGTCAACACACACTGGCTACAATAGCCCCTCAATAACCCTTATGTCTATGCAGACAGGGTTGAAAGTGCACAGAACAGATTTGCTAAAACTAGGACCATCTGCTTCACATTTAGAGGTCAATGTTTTTGTAAACATGCCTTTGTGGAGAACCCACGATGTGGTTTTCGGTTACGCTTCCGTTTCTATGAAAAAAATAGTTTCGTATCCGCGGATATTCAAAAATAGGTAAACTATTTGAAGTCAAAATAAGCGAAGTGAGATTGGCATCACTTATAGTAGGGCTTTGGATTTTTTGATACGATAAAAAAAACAAAGTTTTATTAAGAACTTTAAGACTTATACATAGCAGGTTAGGCATTACAAAATCCTTACACCATTTTACATATTTAATAACAACAGTTATAAAATAATATCACATAAATGACCACTTTTCCTTTAATTCACGGTAGGCTAACTTTCGTCTGGATTCCTTGAGAAATTAGCCCGAATTATAAAACAAATTGTATAAAACGGTCACGCGGCGCAATTATTTCTACAATGTTGGTTCTGATAATCTTGAGTCTGTTCATACACCCCATGGCTCGTTCACGCCGTGGCCTGAACTACAGCTTTGCGCCTATTAGTAAACCTTAAATAAGTGCACACTACCAAATAAAGCAGTTATTTTTCGTTTTGTAAATAAAAAATTGTTACTGAAACCGTGAGAATTACTGCAGTCTGTATTTAGGAATCATATAATACGTTAAAATAAACGGAACAATCTGAGATAGATTGGAAAGTCACACTTGCACGATACCAAAAATTGATATGAAACTATTTTCGGTGATACAGACAATACCGGCGGCTACTTATGGTTCAAATGACTATCGTCTTAACTAGACAGAACATGTTAAGCTTTTAATTAATGTAACTATGTATGTTCCGTGTTTCATGCAAACATTTAATCTTATTCTTATCCGCTCACTGCAGTGATGCTTAACTTCATTGTACATAATTTATTGTTTAGATTTGATGGAAAGTCAAACTTTAAACGCAGGCTACGTAAGAAAATAGACTAGTAAGCAACATATTATGTCCTGATTCCCCGCTGTCAAACAGGCCACGGCCTTACACGTAGCTGATTACAATCATCACCACATTTTTCCTTAAAACTTTTAAAGACAATTTTGGATCGTTCAACGGCTTAGGTCAATCGGCGATTTGCGTAAGCATTCAATACGAAAATGATACTATGACAATGTGACGTGATCAATAACAGCGATGCGAAATAGGTAGTGATGATGAAGATCCATAAAAAATTTAAATTGATGTGTTAAAAAAGTCATTGATAAAAAATCATCCTACCTAACTTAACTATAACTGAAATGTATAGTGAAACTAATTTCATTTCATTTCAGAAATGAGAATACTTTGATCTATCAAAAGACATTAGAGTCTTTAACACCTTCAATGCTTGAAGGTCACCGGTGATTCCCAAACAACAGATTTTCTATTGTTTCTTATTTATGGGGCATTTTAAAATAGATTATAGAAAATTGTGTCGTCTAATCATCAAAGACCCGCCACGATTTGCAGAGACCAATAAAACCGGTTTCTACGCGTTATCTCCGGGGTTTAATATAAACAACGATAAAAGTACCACGCATTGTACTACGTGAACAGTTCGGGGTTTATCTATAGCACGGGAGACAGTGGTGCGCACGAGCATCGTTCGCACGAAGAGTCGTTCTATGTTAGATCTTATACCTAAGACATAGCATCTAAAACATGCTTCATGATAGTATGACTGTACAAACGCGGATTTGCAGATAAGTAGACTGTTTCATAATTATTATCGTTCGTTTGTTTACACCTACGACGAGTACCAGTAACTGATTCAGACGAACACGAAATATCTGTTCTTAATTGGTAATCAAACACTTTGGTAAACCTGCATGACAGGAGTCCATTAACTCAAAACTAATATTTTTTTCACTGGGATTTTAAACTTGATGATTAAGAGTAACACTACATAAATAGGTGCCAAACCACACAAAACTATCATGGCTTAGAACTATACAATAACATGCTTCCGTTACGTACGATGTACTTGACTGACAACAAATTGAGTCAATCTGTAAAAATTTGCTTGTTTGATTTAGCCGACCGGAGATCGAACCCATTTAGTATTATTATCAATTTTGTGTCTATGACCCTAACAGATTAATAGGCCCGTCAGTCTAGTCTAGACTACTCACTGTGCCAATTAGGCCGCCGCGCAGCCACGCCGTAGACTAGTTCAAATCAAATCCTGTGAAAGATGTTAGAAAACATAAAATTGGTACACACTGAACTTATTAATATTTGTAAAAGTTGGTATGGAGACAATATGCTGTGGACGGAAACCTTGTAGCAGTGGTATAGATTGAGGAGCGGTGTGAGGCAGGGCGCATAGGTCGTCTACGGATTGTTGCACTTAGTAGCATTCGAGTCGGTAGTCGCAATATAGGAGCAGTTATATCAATACCATAAGCTGATGAATAGTGCTGCTGAGTGAGTCAGTTTGTGGTTTATAAGCTTGTAGAAAATTACGCGTATGCTATAAATCACTTTTGTACAACGCTAAGAAAAGAGAAGTGACACTATTTGAGTTCAGAGCACTCAACACATATTAAGTTCCTAAGGTATATCTGTCGAATTACGACTAGACGCTAATTAGGTTATTAATTAGGTACCTATAATCAAAAAACATATACAATCGTCAAATTGTATCTTAATGCCTACACAGTAAGATCCTGTCGCAGTCCCGAACCCTTCGTTTCACTCTTCCTCTTTATTTTCTTATAAATATTAGTAGGCGTAATTTAACAGATCTACCTTATATTATGTTGTAATACATTACTAACACCATGGACTTTGCGCGAAAGAATAAATCGTCAGAACACAAACCTATCGTAAAAGAAGTTTGCGACTAGTAGTCACTTACTAGCGCTGAAGACGTATTCTTAAATCATGCGAATTCCAATCCGAATACGAAATCGCAAGATTCGCATGCGAATACCTAAAATCACTATTTTTGAAAATTAATTGTCAATGACATTGACAAGTAAACATATGGTTAACAGAGATTTGACACAATAACTTTTTATTTACGTTACGTTTTAAGTGATTCATAACCGGTTTTTAAAATCAATAAGTTTATGCTTTCCGTTTTATAATATTTTATGCGTGAAACAAAAATAGTTACAAGATTTCAATTTGATAGCAACACCTATTTCGAGTGATTCAAAAATGCATAAAATCGGGAGGAATAGAAACTATTTTTATACACAAATTGTTATCTTGTTCGAATACAAGATTCATTTCTAATGCTTCAAAAAACATCAATCTTGTCTTGTCGATCGCACGCTCCCCTGTCTCACTTCTCACAAGCTCTTACGCGCAAACAAATGCTAAACTGTGCTATTATAATAGTCGTTTGTTTTAAAGTGATAACACTTTTATACCCTATTACGTAAACCAATATAGGTTTTGGTTTCTATCATGAATTATTAAAAAGCGGCTTCTACTACTCAGCCACGTTTTTGCGGTTAGCGCGTTCGGGCGGAAAATTCACCCTCGCCATTGAGGCCGATTGGCGTTTTGTTCGCCATTTATTAATAGTCACGCGTTTTTGCTGCAATTGACTAACGTGTAACCCTTGATCGATAGCGCACCGACTGAAAAAAGACGTGGTAAAACTTTAGCTATGATCCCGATGCTGGCAGATCAAAGACGAACACATTTCGTTGTGACTGTTTTTGGTATCGGAAACATAACTTTCACGCGGACTTGGACAGCCTACGAGCCCTAACTTGTCTTGATAGAAGTAGACATGTTTTATGGTGGAATTTGCATCTAAATAACATTGTCCCAAAATTGTGTAGCAAAAGGGTGTTAGGTTACGACCTTAAAAAGCCGACAGTTTGCTAATATAAGCATTAAATACTATGGTAAATTCAAAATTTGAGCTACATCCTGAAAACATTTTTTTTTACTAATTCGTGTCTAAGTAATCAATATTTATATTGAAATGAATATGTTTGGAATGATTTCTTCTCATTATCAGCAGATATGTAGTCCCGAAGCGGGACCCTAAGCCCTACCAGGCAAAGCTATATTTTTGGGACGTGTATATGTGCCCGGAAGAGGGCCTTTATATATTGAATAAATCTATCTATAATATAAAACAAAGTCGGGTTAGTTACCCCATTTATAAGTCAAGAACGGCTGGACCAATTTTTAAGATCTTTGATTTGTTGGATCTGTCTCCGTCCCGAATAGCAGAATAACTAATAAAACATTGAAAAAATCAAAAAAAAAATTTTGGCGTTACGAAGTTCGCCGGGACAGCTAGTGAGTATTAAAATTATTATCATATACTACCATAATACATAGGTACCTTTTTCTTTCTGTAAAAAGGTACCTATGTATTATGGTAGTATACATACCATTTCTGGATTTTTTGGATCATAATTTAACACCCTGTATAAGAAAAGAAAAAACAGCCTTCATTCACGTAACACTAGGGGGCAACTACTTAAATCTTCCTTTTATAATAAACAAAAACCTATACCTAAATGGTTTTATAAAAGAAACATAATAGAAGCGCGCCTTGCACATCATTCTCACATCCTTATTGAGTTAATTTCTTTTATAATTATGCAAATATTTTTCCTCTGCATTTGCAATGTGCGTTTATCCGCCGATTAATATTTCCTTATGTATTTATTTATGCGCATTGTATTTTACAGTTTTAAATAATATTACAAACACATTCTGTTGTCCTATAAGTATCATAGAGGACTTAAAAGTTAATGATGGATGAGTTATATGATTCGTGTAGTATCTTATTTTAATCACTAAAACAAATTATCCACCGTGTATTGGTTTTGTAACAATGTCCACCAGAATTTTGAAATTGTTTAATAAGTCATTTTGGTACCTACTTTAGCATAATATCTGTTATTTCTTCACGATTTTACCATTGGACTCTGGTTTTTTACATTTAAGTAGAATAATGTAATATATCTATTGAGGCAAGTAATAATATAGTTAGACATTAAAAGTAATGTTTTATATTGAATAACAATTTCTTATAATAATTGGGGATTTCACCACTCTGTAGTTGTTTCTGTATGTCCTAAAGTTATAATAAAATGTCAACTTGATGAGTAAATAAAAATTTAATCCTGGTAACATATTATACAGAAATACTTAAGCTTTATCATATTATATATTCTGTGATGATGTGAGTTTAATGGTGGCCCTTGAAGGTTTTTAGGTAACATCGCAGTTTAAACTTCCTTTCTGAACCGGTTTAGTACCTTCATCTAGATTCATATAAGAAACTTGAAAAAGTTTATTGGCGACCCCATAGACGCACCGACGCACGGTAATTTGCCTTGAACGCAAAAGGTTCCGGGTTCGATTTCCGGTTCGGGTCAGTTCTGAAAACGAGCTTACCTAAATTGGCTTTAGTCTGATGCTGAGAGATGCCCCTGTCAAAATTCAGTGTCTGGTAACTTGTAGTGTAAAACAAGTGTGTGTCATTAAATAGTACATTGTTTCCCGAAATTTCAAAGTACAGACAACAGCACGTCCTACCTACCTACCACAAAACGTAAAATTCTCTCAAACGATATTGATCTCTACATGTCGGACATAAAGTTCAAAATCGGTTCAATGACTTTTAACTTTTTGGGAAGGTTGACCTGCCGTTGACAATACCTTGCATATGTTCTAATACAGGTTAAGTCACGACGATCGAACAACTGCTAACCACGTATTATGTTACATAATGTGTAATTTAGATTTTTAATAAAAAGTACATAAATAAATACTTCATTATCTTCATTATCAACTCACTCAGTCCAATGCTAGACATAGGCATCTAATCATCTCCTAATGCATGCCACAGGGCCTGATCCTCAGATTTTTTGTCAGCCAATCGGGCTTCATTTTTGCGGGCCTGATCTGAAGGTGAGTCGAACTTGGGCCTCAATAGCGCCTCTGTAGGCTCGGACCTCGGCTAGGGCCGTAGTCCGAAGGGTGGCCTCGGAATAAAAGGCCGGACACATGTCAGTGTCCGCCAAGCGGAAGACGGTAATTATCAGCTTTATATATATAATATATTATATGCATTAGCATACTATTTATGCAAAAGCCTTGTAGTAAAAATTAGTTTCCTACAAGGTCTTTGCATCACTACGGCTGACATCAAGCGAAGTGTATAGTAGCATAGGGTAACCTCTGATAGCGTATCGCGAAGCGCGCACCATTTCGACGCGTGCGCAATATACACTTGAATTGACTACTAGATGCTAGCTGCGCACAAGTGCAAACAATGTATAAAATGGCCAAGTGCGAGTCGGACTCGCGCACCAAAGGTACTGTATCACTGTATTTTCTTCCATTTAGTTCGAGCATCTTTTTATTAATTTGGTTAATTAGAGGATATGCATTATAATCACCAAATTTGATTACCGTTTTTACTGTAGACTAGACGAAAGATTGTCTAAAACTGTCAAACTGTATGTAACTATACGAGTGTTAACTATTTGCTGTGTGACTTTGCTGTTATATAATATTTCATAATTCCCTCTCGATATTATCGATAGGTTTCGATGTTTGAGTTCGCAAGGGAACATAGACCATAGTTTCAGATATTAATTTAATCTTGACACTTTTACCCGTTTTATGTGAAAAAGGGTCTTGTTGATAGACGAATGGACGAACAGAAGGACAACAAAGTGATCCTATAAAGGTTCACCTTTTTTTTTTAAGGTCGCAACCCTGAGAAATAATTCATGTCAGGCCACCGACATGAGGATGAGCAAGCTTAAGAAAAGGAGGGCACTAGCGCGGGTAAACTCATATGCGCTAGGGCAGAATGGTTCTCGAATGGAGATCAGTATTGGCGAGCGCAGTGTGACGACCAAACCGACGACGACGATCCATTTGCTTGTCCATCAAACGATGGATCGTTCCCGCTAAAAGATAAAGCCGCTAAAGCCTATATTAAGCGATCTCTGAAGGCTCAAGAAGTAGACGTTAAAAGGCTAAAATAATGAACGTCCAAAGGCTAAAGTAGAAGACGTTAAAAATTTTAGTAGAGGTCATCTAAAGGCTACAGTAGAGAACGCCTAAAGGATAAAGTAGTGGACGTCTACAGGCTAAAGTAGTGGACGTCTACAGGCTAAAGTAGTGGACGTCTACAGGCTAAAGTAGTGGACGTCTAAAAGACTAAAGTAGATGATATCTAAAAGCTAAAGCAGAGGACGTCTGGAATCTAAGGTAGAGGACGTCTTAAGGCTAAAGTGAATACGTAAATAACATCACAACACCAAACGGTAGGCCATTTCATTATTTTGATGTGCTACGGACGACAGTTAATATATTTTTACTGCAAAAATCAAAATTAAGTAACCCATATTTTTGTCTATTTATTTTAATTTGGAGTACGTTGCATAGAGGTCACATTTACAGGTTTCTCGAACAAGAGCAGTTGTGCGCATAAATGAGTGAACACATTGCAAAAGCGATAGCGATTCCTATCATTACTGTGTATAAACATCTGTGAATCATTGATCCTATAGAAAAGAGAATTATCGCCCTAAAGCGATTCGATATTAATTTAGTAAGTTCGATATCGTTATCTTATCTCAAACGGTAATTATGTTTTTTGAATATGCTTAATTACGTATCACTAAATAGCGTAATAGCCATCTAGATGACTAGCCAAATAAAGTAAGTAACGGCGCTTTACACCAGTACCTATTAGGTATACCTATTACAATTAAACTTAAAGATAACTATTCCCACACCAAATTATAAAAATTTCGGAACAATAAACTTTCTATTTATTTTATAATTATTTATTTACCTATTCAAGTATTACAACTTCTCAACACCCAAACTGTCAGGTTCATCAAAAATAGATCATAATTGTAAAACGTTTGTGAAATGTAAAATCTTGTAGGAGTATATGATTGATTCCATACATTTTAAAGATTTTACTTTGTCTAAATAGAGAGCGCGGTTGCCGCCCAGTGCGGCATTCGTTGCGTAAGACGCAAGCGCCAAACGTTTTTGAATTCATATAAAGATCACGCGATCGAAGTCGTGTAATGCATTTAACGCAGCAAATTCTGTATAATGTTGTCGTAGCACTCGGTAAGTCAAATTATTCCTCTGGAACGATGCGTCGCGACGCAACGCAACGTGACGGAGCAGTGTGGCTTCTCTCTTAAGAAACTACGCGCTACGTCCGCTATTCGCAAGTGCAATGCCCGCAGCAATACGCGATAACGCGCCCGGTGACCCGGACGCGATATCGCATCCATCATTCGGACGCGTGACAACGTTGCTGCACTGTTCCGGACTATGTACCAGGTACTGGTTGCTATTCACTGTAGGCAGTATCCATTGGGCATGCCTACCAGCCATATTTGCGTCTAAAACTTTGTAGTACCAATATATGAAGCAAGCTTTCGACCGCCAATCAAATAGTTACGAAGACAGAGTTTTATTGTTTATGAATATTTACGTACAATATCAATAAAAGTAGGTCACAGTGGGAGCTAGGAGACAAATAACGGTTTTTATTCATATGCATAAATCAATTATCATATTTATACACATTTGGGTTAGAACTACAGCACATACAGCATTAAACCACAGTGTAAAAACCATATAGTAGTCTAACGTTGGCTACGCCTTTTTATCCCGAATAAACGTGTACCCTCGTGTATGCTGTTCGACCTCGCTTCAAGCGTGTCCTTCTGAGTGCACTATGCACCAAAGAGTGTCCGTTGAATGACTATAAAGATATTCAGACTGTGATTAAACTGTGTACAGTACACTTAATAGAAACTCGACTAAGCTATTATTCATACATTTTCTGATATACGAGTAGGTATCAGACGAACACTATTATGGTGCAGTTTTGTTTGTTGAAAAAAGAAAGTTACTAAATAATGCTATTTAATGTCATGCTGCAAAAATTTTCTCCACAATTATTTTAAAAAAATAAACCGACTTCAAAACACTAAAATGCTAAAAATAATCCTAACACTTAAGTTAGGTGCAAACAAAAACATTGAATCTCTCATCGGCTGGCACCGACTCCAAAAGTAACTGATTAGGTACTTAAGTGTTAGGATTTTTTTAGCATTTTAGTGTTTTGAAGTCGGTTTTATTTTTTCAATAAAATTTACTGATTTCATTTATTTTTAGTGATAAATCCTAATCTAACTGCTGAACACCGATTTCATCCCCTATTTTCCTACCCTCAGGGGTGATTTTTATTTTGCAAACTTTCATCATTTGCATCTTTGAAGTATAAGCTATTCAATATAACAAAAATCATCAACATCGGCTCATATTTGTCGAAGATAGGTAACGAACCACAACCAAAATATTATCTGGGTATATATTTGTTGATTTTCTCAAAAAGTTCTAAATCAATTTCGATAAAATTTATATAGGACCACCTTTGAAGTATGATCTACCAAACAAAAAAAGAATCATTAAAATCGATTCATAATTGGCGGAGTAATCGCGTAACATACATACAAAAAAAACATACAGTCGAATTGAGAACCTTCTCCTTTTTTGAAGTCGGTTGAAAAGTGAAGTAACTGCGTTGAGGATCATTGACAGATCTTGGTCTCAACGCATATTATTGTAAAAGATGAACAACTAGATACGACAAATTCAACTACGTTCTTAAGAATATTGAAGCTTTGTCAGGAAGACTTAGTTTAGCCGCTTATGCTGTGACAAAGATAAGACAATTGACTGATGTTGAAACGGCAAGATTAGTGTATTAGATCTTCCAGGTTTAGATGTAAACTACTATATTACTCGCCACACGACTAAAAATACTAAAATACTCGCATTCAGTGACTTTTGTACGTCAATTCTGTCGTTTCGAGTTTGTATGAGTCCGAAATACTGCTATAAAGCGCTATACATACATCGATTGTGCTGTGCTATGTGTGTGTTTCGTTACTAAGCCAATGCGGCGTAGCGATGGTTCCCAGGAGATGGCAGTGAATGAACGTGCGATAACTTGGGCAACTGCGGCGCGGGAATATATTTAAATAGTGTTTTAATTTCGGGATTACCTAATAATATCAGGTACACATTTTGCTCAGAGATTAGTATCTGATAAAAATGACGAGATATTGTCTGATTTATACGACACTTTTGAATACATTTTGGTAGATACAAATATGGGGATATTCAGACGAAACATTGTTTGAAACTGGTAGTAGCCTGGTACTTGCATTTATTTAAAAAAGTTGTCTTGTACCTTGAAACAGAAGTGTTAATTCCTTGCCTCGAGACCACGACAGTAGTATGTTGTTTGGAGCATATTTATTAATAACTTTATAATGCGTAATAATGTCTTGTTTTCAATTAACTCTACTTGCGCTTATCATGCCAAACTTATCACTTTATTGTATTTTACGCGATGATGAGAATAAAATGTAACCACTATCAGACTAACCCGCGGCTCCGCCTGCATGGCAATCAGTTTGCTACAGGGCATGTACTCGTACGTATCTAAATAGCCAAGCTATCTCATCACAAAATTTTAATAAAATTGGTTACGCGGGTAATGCATTGACGAATATTTGTGTATGCCTCTTATACTTGAATGCACGTCAAATCTAGTCAATTCTCCAAAACAGTTTCAATAAATTCAGTTTAGTCTTTCTGTTGTGACAGACATACATACGTCTACCTAATACGGTTCCAAAGCTACAGCCGTTTGAACGGACTTAGAGTATCGTAACATGACAGACAGTGATAGGCTTAGTAATAGGGTCTCGTCTGGACCCTTTCGGTACGGAACCCTAAATATGGAGAAAGAATGGCACGCGTCATTCCTCATCGCTGGTCTGATAGACACAAAAAGCGCAAACTAGTGTGATTATACTTTTTTCTACAAAAAAGGGGTTTACAATGGAACCTTCGCTGCCACGATGGTTGAGCGCGTATAAACCTACTTGTAATCAATCCTGGCATAACTCTAAAATCATTTTCTCTAGCAGACCGTGGAAGGTTTCCCAGTAAACCTTTCCTGTGTCGACATAGAGACGGAATTTGATTGAACTTTGAAATATAATTTGGCCTGGCAAGTAAATAGGGTTGTTGACAACACACTACTTAAAAACATATTTAATTTAGGTAACCCGTGTCGGTAACAATGTAATTGTATCTGGCTACACCCAGTCTCCTATGAAATAAACCTATTAGCATTAAAATCATCAGTTTTTCTCAATGACTATTGAATGACTATTGAAATTTGATGTTTTTGGGTATGCTATTAACGGTACACATGGCTTCCCGACTAACTATTTTTTTAATATACAAGCGGTTCGTTTCGTGAGAATGTATAGCTTGAATTGTCGCCATTGATAATAAGGCCTATGCTATTCTTCGACTAGTCCCAGTCCAAGCCAAGCGACATTTACCAATTAACAAGCGATGTTTACCTTAATATAGTTATTTACGTAGCCTTAAGAAAAATGGCATGTTGTAAGAGAATGTTATTGTAATATAACTGCTGGTGAACTTATCAAATAAATAAATAAATAAACTTTTTAAACAAAAACACGCTTATTTCTCAACGTCTCGTTTATTGGTAAGTGTCAACCCTGAAATATAGAAATGAGTTTCCCGTCGGAAGCTCGCGTGTCGTCGCGGCGGCTGCGCCGACGGATTATCAGCGCCCGCGCACCTCTGCAGCGACGGCTGTTGCTTTGTGTAGTTAGCTTATATGCGTTCTACTTTTATGTTTTGACAAGGTAATTTTAAGGCGCTTTACAGTGGTATCATAACTTCGCACTTAAATTGACATAGACAGACAGGGGGCCAAACAAGAGCTACATGCGTGAAAGGTACATGCACGCACATCAGTCACGTCGCCGAACCTACGCCTCTTCGCTAAAAGAGCAGTCGCCCAAATAACGAAGACGTGGGTTCGATTCTATTCTATATATTCTAATATTATCTTAGAAATAACTAACATGTAATTGCAGATACAACATTTAAAATTGTTTAAGCTTTTAACTTTCTTAACAATAGAGAATATTTCCCTAATGTTGATTATTCTGTAGAAAAAAAGTTTTTTGTGCACTTTAAAATAAGCCGAGTCAATTCTTAGACTTCCATTGACCCGAATTGACCCGATATCGGGTCATAATAACAAAAGTTTTCTATTGAGCCGCGCGGACGTTAGGCGAGAAACAATCCTAAGGACGTTTGACCACCGCAAGCGTGAAGCGAAAACGAAATGATGACGCTGTCATACATTATGCGCTCAGTGACAGCTTTACGACGTGTGGTAGACACGCAGCCATAATTGGGGTCCATACGAACTGTGCGGCATTGCAAACAAATCAGCGTAGACTTCTTCCACGTCCAAGGTCACGACATCATCATCATCATTTTAGCCATAGGAAGTCAACTGCTGAACATAGGCCTCCCCCAATGACCTATCATCAGGGGGATTGCCAGTACTCGCCACGCTTGGCAGGCGGGTTAACGAGCGCAGTTTTTTATAAGATTTCGCACGCCCGTCTTGTGCTACAGGAATTAGTCGCCTCTTACGACACGCCTCCTGTTAGCGGTGGAGAAGTGTGTTCTTTACGGCCGTCCCCACACGGCACATACGTTGCGAATTCCACTACACCGTATCGAGTTCGCAATAGGACAATTGACGATGCGGCTATCCGCACAGTGCGGTAGGTAAATACTCTCATTAGAGTAGTCACGCCGAACGTTATCTCGTTCTCGGTTGACGGCTGCAGTGGACGAAAGTATTCAAGCCGAATTCCACGCGAGCTGATAAAGCAGTAAGTAATAAATAAATCATTCAAATTAGTTTTGTTTCAAAGCTTTCACTTGTCATTTTCATTAAAATCTCAACGATACGCGGCTAATACCCCAACGCCACTGTTTCCCATGGCTGGTAGGGGACCATAAAAATAACCGAAGTCACTCTATAAACTTTTAGAACTGCGAGCGATCGCCGATAACGCGCTGCGGGGGCGCCATAAAAGAGACATAGATAATAATTAACAGTTATATGTGGACAGAGATAACATCGATTATTATCGATCCGTTTACATGATCGCGATGGACAAGGTCGTGCCGTAATACGGTGACATCCACAGAACAATTCTCGAATTAAGAATTTTGAAATTAAGGATTAATTATAATCTTTTCGCGGTCTTAATATTGATCCCATTGAGACAGTTGTTGTATAATGATATTATGATTGTATTCTAGAATCAAATCGCGGTGGTAGCTCATCTCACATCGGTGGGTCGTCAGTTCGCATCCAAGCACGTACTACTGAATATTTTAGAAACTCTGTAGGTACTTGCTCGGTGGTGAGAGAAAACATCGTGAGGAACACCTGCACATTCGTCCTTCGAGAGGCGTGCATGCCGGACTTAATGTCGCTATCTCTGAGGTCTCTGGTTCAATTCCCGGTCGGTCAATGTGGAAAAGACATTTCTATATTGTGGTACCGTTGTTGTTTCTGATTTCTGTAACACAATTGCGTTACCATAGGATCAGAGCAATGTGTGTGATGTTGTCTAATATTTATTTATTTATATTTATTACATTCAGCTTTATTACAATGACATCGTCTGCACCCGGGCTGCAGGCCAGCTGCACGGTTTGTTGTTCCAGCAGCCCGAGTGCAGACTGTGCCGTTGGTTTGCAGTTTTGATGCAGATGCCAACTGCATCCTAGTGCATTTTGCTGCCATTTTACAGGTAGTTGGCGGTCCAAATGCAGAATGGCCCTAAAAACTAGACTTGCCGCATCTCGGATAATAATCAAGCGTACCCCGAAAAATCGGACAAGTGCGAGTCGGACGCCCACAGAGGGTTCCGTACAAATTTGTAGGTACATTTATAAATAGTTCAGGAATCGAGACTCGCAATTTAATTATAAATTAATTAGTATAGTTTTCAGAATTTTCCCCGTACTTGTAGTATTTAAAAATTATATTACTCCCCAAATTTTATAGTTCTAGGTCAACGAAAAGTAACCTATAAAAAAATATACATTTTTTGCGGCATAACCGGATTAAACTTTTTTTTTACGTTTACTTAGAAGTTTGATGTTTTTACAGCATCAAGGGACTGTAGACCAGAGAATATGGTTTCAATTTCAACTACCTCACACGTTTCCGAGATAAAGGGTCTTGATTGACAAACGGACAGACAGACAGACGGACAACAAAGTGATCCTATATGGGTTCCGTTTTTTCCTTTTGAGGTACGGAACCGTAAAAAGGGCTAGGAAAATGATAGTAGAAACCGGATTTGCATGCTGGCGGTATAGCTGCAGTATATTTTACATATAAAATAAATAAGCAAAAATTAAAATAACTCCATTTTAATTTTAAACAACTGAATTTATAAGTTTTAGATTTCATACAAACACGTAGTAAAAAATAAATCGAAAGATATGCTATGCACAGCTAAATTATGCGTCCATAAAACAGCAAATTACCAGGGTAAGTGCTGGTTTATTATCATTAATTTATTATCCATTCAAATTGCAAGCTTCCTATATATATAAATATAATTTAAAAAACTTTAAACACCCTTTAATACGATTTTGAAGGGTTTCACTAGCAGTCATTGAAGATTTTCACTATCCACCTTTGGTTCGGGCATCAAATCAGCACGACAATATCAAATTATAAAATTGACATCCTAATACAGATGGACTACACCAAAAAAAATCAAAGAACCAGATCACACGAGTGTGATCTAGTACTTTGATTTTTTTAAATAATATCCTGAAAGTCGAGACTTTCAGGATATTATTAAATAGCTAGTTACAAGGAAAGGTAACAAAAGTATATTATAACTATTCAAAGTATTCACACATCGTTCTGCCGTTATAGGATGTATAAGGTGAAAGGTAACCCACTCCTCACCTTATTTCACACCACCTTACGTCTCATGGTGCAGTCATCATTTGTCACACTTTATACTGTAGGTTAGGGCTGTAGGGACCTTAGGACATAGGGACCTAAGGACTAGGCTTGTAGGATTAGGGAGTTGCATAGAACAGTTTATAATCCTATTTTCAATGATATATTTTTTTTACGTGTAGCTAGTCAGTGTCTTTAACAAGAGACCGCAATTACATTTACAGACATAATTACACAAATACATCAGTCGGCATCTACACAGTCAAGTCAAAGTCAAAAGGTAGAGAATCTCTAGATATACTCTCTGGGTAACTTTTGTAGTTTTCGAGGCATTATTAATGTTTTTTTTAAATTAACTCAATTATAATGTTGGAATCTACGACTGTACTATTTATTTTTTAGCGAATCACAACACAAGAAATGTTATCTTCTAAATTAAAGGATCAATACTTTATTTCAAAGGTGTCATATAATAATTATCTAAACAATTTCCTCTCATGCCAGCTTTGTATGGAGAAAGAATGATATTGTTTGGTCTCTTTCCATTCATTCGGAAGAGAAAGAGATTATATGAATTAGCCAAATTAAGTTAAGGAGCCCTTAAACTAAGATTTAAAAAAAACTTTGATTTTCGTCATCATAACAACAACCTGAAGATAGGCCAAGTAAACATCATGACCTCCCAGATCCGAAGCGTATGGCGAAAGATGTCGAGGAGAGCCGACTCCATATGATATGGGATAAGACTAGGCAAAGAGAGAGAAAAAGAGAGATAGGCTTGACCGATTGGACATTGACCCAATATTGCGGCTATATTTCGAAAACTGTAAATGGTGTGTTTGTTACACAATTGCAGTGTATAAAAAAAATATAAAAATGTATCACATTTCGCATGTGAGACAATGCGCCAGCCGCAGGTCCGCTCCACTTGCGCTCTTTGACTAGACCCTTTTTTACTAAACATACACGTCAAAAATACCCATGTTTAAATTTATAACCGACTAAGTACGTTTTTCAAGAACATGTATATAGCGGTGTCATAGACAGAATAAAATATTTTTCAAAAGAAAAAACATTAATTTACAAAAGAATACCAAAAATAGTATTAGAACAGAATTCGCTTCTATACATATACGCATTTTTATCGCAGTCCTTATTCTATACATAATCCGTATTCGATAGTGTAATCAAATTTGCCGACAGGTCGGCGGCGCAACTATAACTACTTAGTTACAAGCGTGTTTGCCCCGCTTACTAAGTCCTGCCTGGTTTTAGTTTCAGACGCTTTGTGAATTGAGCGGCATCTGAACACTAAATCTCCTTATCCAGTCCTAAAATTTGAGAGGAATCGTAAAACAAGCCATCATTATCGACTAATCCTTTATCAACTGATTATTTGTCAACACTATCTGATCTAACAGTCTCTATAAAAGTGTCTATTAAGTCAAATTTATTGATTAAACAACTTGTTATTGCGAACGGTAAAACTAACCACTTGACACCATTTCAAGAGAAGAAATTCATTTGATATTTATCAGAACAACATTGATTTAACAATAAACCTACCTATCCTTATTATTTAAACGCTTCTTCTGCGTGAAATACAGATCTGTGCCTTTCATATAAAGTTTAATCGTGATTGAAAGACAAACATCAAAAAGTTGTCGTTAAAAATAACAAGTATTTATTTTTAATTGGGCGAAAAACCTAAACGTAATAAACGAAGGACCGTGCCACTTTCTTGACGTTGGGCCCAAAATTACAATAGTCGTCGACATTGGTGAACCCTTTTTCGAACCTCTCTGCTTTGATAAAATCTTATCACCAGTAGCAACTTTATTGTGGCACTCAAACATAGAAAAAGCGGTGGTAGACTATGTATGAATTTATAAAAACCCCTACTTTAAACTTAAAAAGTGCTAAATTTGCTGATAAAATTATAACGTAGGTTTCTCCATCGACAGACAACTATTGCATATTTGTCATTAACTTCGTAAAAAACACTATCTTATTTTACAAATCAAGAAAAAAAAAGTTAATAATCGTCTGTGTAAATTTACGGATCAAGCATTCTATTCAATTGCATTCATGTGGAAATATCCACTTTATAAAGTTGAAATGAACATGAAAAAGTTGAAATTTCCGTGAAAAACCATGTTCTCACACCTAGTGTAAAGATAGACGGTCAGAAAAGGCAAAAAGAAATAAAACCATACCCAGCCGCTAGTCTGCTATTCTCGGGAATTAAGTAACAAGGTTTTTACTACGTAAACGTAAAATAAAATATATTAGTTTTTTAAGGTACTAGTTTGCATTGATCACATAAAGCTATCGACTTAAATGTCTCATTAGTTTTTTGTACCTGTAGATCGAGTTACTGTTGAATATAAAGACGTTCCGGGAAGATCTATTGGGGAGACGGGAGACAAAGAGAGATATGGATGGGTGATATTTCAGCATTTTAACATTTAACAACAACTGCTGTTGCGTAGGGTACAATTTCAGTTTAGTCTTTCTACTTGAATCTTGCGTTTCGTTTGAAAGAATATATTTTTTAAAAGTATACCTCTGACTAAAGGGGATGAAATAATACGGATAAAGAAATAAGGAGTGTTCACGGTTATTTTAAGAATTTGACATTTGCATGGAAACTGCTAAGTAGTGTGTTTAAAACTTTATACCCAATTTTTTTAACATGTTATTTATTACCACCTATTAGCATCAAATCATCAGTCCCAAAAGAACTGCGCCACTCAAAACAATAGTTCCCGTGACCCGTTCTCACATGTACATCCCAGATTAAAATTTTACATTACTCGTATTATGTGTTAAGACAGCACGTGTAGAGCAGCCAACTTCTGTGTTACTCAATCTTTAAGCTGACATCGATTTTGACATAGTTAAGCGACAGATGACAAGCAAACAAGCAGTATTGGTAAAATGTTTAAAAAAAAATTGCACTAAAAAAAACAGAAAATCCTCAAATTTTTATATCTAACTGTTACTTGGTGCGCTTTAAACATCGAGCAGTACCTAATACGGACCGTCTATCTTCAAAACTGATCAGAGATTTACCTAACTAAAAGTTAGAATTGTCAACACTCGCACGTAAAAAATGGCAGATTTTCTCTTTAAAATATTAGAGAGGCATGTCATGTACGACTTTAACATACACATGTAAACACGTTTGCAATTATAATGCAGAAGATACTAACAGGATTTCAACTGTGGTTACGAAGAACGATTTGTCCTGATGAGTAGTCAGCTGACAGAGTTTCTTACTATAGATGTATAAATATAGCGTTTACGACTATCGGGTTGTTAACTAAGACCGAACAACAACTAATTAAAAAACTTTAATCAATGTGTACTAATTAGAATATCCGGTGAAGGCCTATGTCCTATGGCTGAAATAGTGAATTAGAATATAAGATAGATAGCTGATCTTTCTGAGCTTTGCCCCAAAGTTGTTAACAGTAAGTGTAACGGTTTCCGAGTCGTAGGCGCTCGATGTGCCAAGGCCGCCCGAGCCTATGGACGGACTGTCGGATTTTGATTTACCTATTGTAAAATTTTAAATACCTTAAGAAGGTAAATTTATTAAGGTAAATGGCATTGATTGTTCCACCTCATAAAGCAAGGATATTAATTAATTACTTCGTAAACATGAAAATGTGTGTTGCATGAAGTATATTTGTATGTTTATTTATAATAATAAAATAAATGACTCTACCAAACTACGATGTCAAGCTTTTTTGTATTTACAAAAAATATATGTTCATTTATTCGTCCCATAAGAATTCCTTCAATTTTTGAACCATTCTTTCGATTACGATGAAACTATGCTGAGAGACGCTGGGAAAGGTCTCTGAATTAAATTTAATAAAACACCACGAAACGACCGTGAGTTCGTTTATTAGTAACAGCTAGTAGAATACCTTATTTATAATTAGGAATGCCTGCATTAGGAAATCTTTATGGTGGTGAAAACCAATGATAACCCAACCCATAAACAAACAAGTTCACATATTGCACGGAGTACGGACTCAGAAAAACGTTTTCAAATTTAAATTGAATTATTTGGTCGGAAAGCCGCATATTGTCATAATTTAATGTGAATATAACGTAAATAAGACTTCACATGATTAATGATTAAGCTAGATATTCTATCTAAATAAATAAAAATAATATTTCGAAGTAAACCTTTAACAATATTCAGTTTCTCACTATCACATAAATCTGTTGTTTCCAACAAGAACATCTTCCGGCCATTATGCAGAGAGCATGTATCTCAAAAGTGCCATCAAAACTTGATCAGCAATTCCACCACATGGTCTGTTAAGCACAGCGATTATCGTGTACGATAAACAGCAATTTGTGCTATCACGTGGTGACATGTTCTTGTAGTTAGCAGAACAATCATAAATGAGCGTAAAGTATGAAAATTAAAAGCCACCCATGGATGTTACTTAACTACTTGTATTTTGCTTTACGTTGACGATCTTCCGTACAATTATTAATGCGAATATCTGTGACTCTACATGTGGTTTACACATAGTTTTTTTAAATATCTTGGCAATGTAAAAGTTCATATGAGAAAAAGAGTTTACTAGCTACATTTGTCATTTTCCCGAGGACGATTAAATACATTTTAGAGCCGATAAGAAGAATGTATGTGTGCGTGAGTAACTGAGTCCCATAATGTGCGTGTATGTCCTAAAAAATCCTAGCTCGCTTTTCAAGTTCGACGACCAATCGGGCGCGTTGCTATCAACCGTAAACTGCCTAATATACGCGCGACTGTCATCTCGGGGACTTTTATGAGCCATTTAACAAGTGTCTCAGGGCGGGTTGATTTATACCCACATAAGACTAGTTTACGACGCCCGTTTATTGTTTCTTGTACTCGCCGGTTTGGAAGCTGATGATGTTATTTAAGAAGGTCGTTGAGTTACGTGTGGATAGATCAAGTAGAGGTGGCTGGTGACGGGCTAGGTAGCGGGCGTTTGGTAGAAGGCCACGGACAAACTGCTTAGACAGATGGATGTAACTGAACAGAAAACCACGTTTGTATGAAACCCATAACGGCAATGGTTATATGCCATAAACGTAGGTACCTAGTTATCGTAAAAATACAAAATAAAGGTTTATAAACTATTTATGTAACAATTTCTAATTCCCGAGGTTTTGACCGTGTAGGTAGATATAAACCGACTAAATCATTTTTGGGCGTTGATAAGCTTCTGCACAAGAACATTATTAATGTGATATATATAAACTAAACTCCACAAATTGACCAGACAACACCAATAATTCAACGACAACTTCACTTCAGCAATATAATCGTAGTGATACAACGTTCTAAAGTGCTCGAAATTTTTGTTTTTATTCGTTTGCTATCGTTTTTTTTATTAGAAGCACTTAATCAAAAAACGATGAGAAACACAATATATTTATATAGAAAAGAATATTAACTTCACATCAAACAGTTTTTAGGTATTGCGTTTATGAAAATTTCCCATTCGTGTAGTTGTGCCGTGATAATTCTAAATATTTGGAAGCTAAGCTTTGGATCAGCAACGCAAGGATAATATCAGCCAGTTAGTCTACATTTAAGTCAAAAACCCAAAACTGGCCACCTACTTCTCGCCTAAGATTGTTTCCTCTTATTTATATACTGTATATTATCGTAATTTAGGAGGTAAAGGACGCGCTGATAAGCGCATGGCCCAGAAATGGCCTGACAGTACATTGAGTGCTGTATGTTCTGCGATACGCGAGTACAAAGTTCACATTCTACTGATATAAATATTCCATGATTGTGCAAAGAAATCGTATGAAAAGGTATGTTTGTGTAATCTAATCAGTTATACAAAGAGCGCGCTTGGACTTATCATAATGGACTTTCTACCTGCCAATCACGGAATGAGGCGATTTAAAGTTTAGGTAATTGCACAAATACCCGTAGTGGAGAGGAAATTATATTATATTGCAAAATCTATTTTGTTTTTTGTTAGAATCAGATTGTTATTGTTGTTTTTATATATTTAAGTACTGCTGTACGTACCTGGTTATTATTTATTTGAATTTATGAGCGTTAAAATTAATGTAGCCTTATTTAATAAATGTAAACTGTTAAGTTCTCGATACACATTATCAACTCCTCTGTATTAGAATTGTGTCAGCGTGTTCGAATTTATAATTAAATACCTTGATGGCATCTCAAATCGATTACCCAGTACCCACTTACAACATGACCGAACATGTCCAGAGTCAGAGACAACGTCAAGCGATTTTTTTCAACATGGCTGCTTTATCTCGATATTATCACATTCGAAATTTAAAACGTATCACTCAATCCACTTTAACCCTGTCACGAGAGTGTCGAAATACCGAAATAAAAACATTCGATAGGTGTCAAACTCGATCGGACGAGACGAGTCAACGGGCCCGTCGCAAGTGATTACCTGAATCGGTGCACACGAACTAAGAATGTTTTTCGAATAAAAATCAATTAAAGCCGCCACCGAGTTTGGAATTGCATTGCAAAACGGAGCGATTTGCCGATTTTCCGAGATACACTGCCTTTTCCAGTAAAAGCGAATTGCTTAAAACTACTTAATAAAAACGATTACCTGTGTTTCTTTCTAGCTGGTCACTAACATCGGCTTGGCGTTGATATATTTGTGAATGAATGGACATCTTATTTTAGATTTTTATCATTCACTAGCTGCGACCCGCGACTTCGTTCGCGTGGTCTTCGGTTTATTAACGTTGGCCCCCAATCATGTCCACGGAGCTACACCAATCAACCTTAATTGTCATCACTTGTACTAAAAGGTGCTATTAAGCAAGCTTGGTTTAAAAACTAACACTCTTTTCTTGACACTGACATGAAGGCCATACTGAAGGTTTACGGCGAAGTTTTCCTCTTGTGTTCTTTGCCTTGCCTACATCTGGCGTTATTTTGACTGAGAGCTGGGCTGCTGTAATGACAGCCTTAAGGACGTTCGTCTTTAAAGCTGTTTAACCATTGGTTTGTTTTGCAAATATACCACTCAAGTAACTTTGTCTCATTATTTTGTGGTATACTTCTTGTATTTGGAAGTTTTTTTTTTTTTTGTATTCACGTTTTCATTGGTTTGAAGCCGCAAAAGAAACATTCTGCTGCCTAAATACACAGACGAAACATCGAAATTTAAAAGAAATAATCACGTCCCTATACAAAATTCTCAATCACCTGTTACAATTTGCAAGGGAAACAATATTATATTAAAGTTTTACAGAAAACAGTTTTTAGGTTTTCATAAAACTTTATTTTATATCACAATATTTTAGTGTATAGTTCATAACAATACGAAATCATTTAAGACCAATTGAGAATTTCCTCCTTTTTGAAGTCGTTTGAAAATATAAATTATTATTATGAAGCTGGGTCCATTTATAGTAAGCCTGCTTCTGGTGTCGTTATCGTAACCATGGAATAAGGTCTTGCTTGAATGACTAAGTCAAATTGAGAATCGAACTTTTATTATTTTGCTTGTTTCTGGGTGTGCTGGTTTACGCCCCAGTAGTGTAGCTCGTAAGCGCAACGTCTGCCCAAGACAGTACTTAATAGGTTCTGTCGATTTATGCTCAAAGCTCTAAGGAAGCTTCCCAATTAGTCGACAGAGTGCAACGTGGGCACTATCCGACTTCAGTGATGGTTTGGTGGGGTATTAGCTATGAAGGAGTGACTGAGCCATACTTTTGTGAAAAAGGTATCAAAACATCGGCACAAGTGTATCAAGATACCATTCTTGAGAAGGTAGTAAAGCTCCTTAACAACACCATGTTCAATAACCAAGAATGGTATTTCCAGCAAGACTCGGCGCCGGGTCATAAAGCTCGGTCTACGCAGTCTTGGTTGGAAACGAACGTTTCGGACTTCATCAGAGCTTAAGACTGGCCGTCGTCTAGTCCCGATCTTAATCCGCTGGATTATGATTTATGGTCAGTTTTAGAGAGTACGGCTTGCTCTAAACGCCATGATAATTTGAAGTCCCTAAAACAATCCGTACGATTGGCAGTGAAAAATTTTCCCATGGAAAGAGTGCGTGCTTCTATGGATAACTGGGCTCAACGTTTAAAGAACTGTATTTCAGCCAATGGAGACCACTTCGAATAAGCTTTTTATAACTATAAACTAACACACTGTTAAGGTAAGAAATGTTATTTGCAATAGAAAACCATTTTTTTTTCTTTGTTTCAGAATTTATGGCAAGACTAGGTATATATACGTCTCAATACGTCTTGGTTTTGCTTTTTTTGGAGGAGACTGACACTGTGTAATCTTACTTAATATTATAAATTTTAAAGTTTATTTGTTTGTTACTCAATCAAGTTTTAAAGGCTAAACATAATTCGCTGTGGCACACATATAGAGTAAAGTAAAGTAAGCCTATAGGCTTATAAGCTTGTGCCTTGCTGTGGCTACAGCAGGGCAGAAGCCTCACCTCATCTATGAGGTAATTTGGGCCATACTCCACCACGGGAGGGGGGGCAGTGCGGTGGGGTGGAGGAGTGTTGTAAGAGCAGTAACCAAAGGTTTGGTCTGTCAGGTGAAATCAAGCCGCCTTAAAGCTGTGGCTAGGCATCACGACTAATCCAGCGATGTTTTATAGCCAGAAACAATTTTAAGCGTGCCTTAAGCAAGGAGATGCTTGTAATAAATGTCACTAAATATAGTTGAAATGGTCAAACATCTACTCACAGCTGCGTCGTGGGTTGCTTAGCTTTAGTTATCAGCAGCAAAGCGCTGCCTGACTGAGCTACAAGCACCTCATACATAAGGGATAATTTGTATCGCGTTTTTGTGTTCCCGTGGTATGAGGATTAATTCCTCTTCGGCTTAACTCTAAAGTCGACGTAATGAAGTCGCGGGTAGAAGTTAGTGTTATTAAAAAAAATACGAGATCTTAAAATCTTACTTAGCCCTAAAGTAATCAGTTTTTTTAAAACAAGGCTCACGCGGCTTTATGTCTTACACTGACAATGTTTTTGGTAAATGAGTTTAATTTTTAAGTGATCTTAGGTTTGATATTAATTAGCATACAGACAAACCTGTTCTGCAACAGTTACTTTTAAATTTACGAACTTGCTTTGCATTTTTTTATATATGTCATTAAAGTAAATGCACATTAAAGTGGCATAACAAGCAATGAGGGGTCAACTTAGCGTAACGCTGCCGATTCTTTATTCAACAATACAGTTATCACTTAAAAAATAAAATATTATTTGTTTGCACAAGAACGCGTTGTAAAATAAAAATTTGCGTGACTAAAACACATTTTACTTTAAGTATAAGGATATTAAGTATAAGATATAAAAATTAAAATGAATCGAAATCTTACTAATCTCTCAATCTGTTATATTTTACTTACGCAGCACCTAGGACCGATTCTGGTGCCCAAATATAACTTTTACTAAGAGACGAACATTGAAAAATACACTGGTTCATACTACATCTCACCATCATCATCATCATGTCAGCCTATGCAGTCTACTGCGGGACGTAAGCCTCCCCCAAAGAGCGCTAAAGTGCACGATCTCTCGCTTATTTCATAAATTGCAGCTACTGCCAGCCATCTTCCTAAGGTCGTCAGTCCATCGAGTGAGCTCGTACACTACGTTTGCCAAGGCGCGGTCTCCACTCGAGAACCCGTTTACTCCACCTTTCATCGGTTCTGCGATAATTTAATGTGGGCAGCCCTGATACTACATCTGATCTTAATAATTACTGTTACGATTTGTGCCAACACATTTTACTTACACTTTTGTATTTATTATAACAGTACTTTGGTGGAGTAGGTAAGTACTTAGCGTGCAAAAAATATAACTTTCATCGCTGTAATTCAATGATACTTCAAATGATATATTGGCTCTTAAATAGCTTTGAGTTGCAGATTTATGAAGCATGCGAAAAGTATTATTTTCTGGTTGGTCCAACAAAAAGTTTAGATACTTGCCAGAACGACCATAAAACAATTATTAATAAAATCTACCATTATCTAAAGTCGTCAATTATGGGAGCATGTGACAAAAAAATTCTAAAAAAACTGTTTTGGACTATGCTGATTTATGGTCTAGGGACTTATTATTATTTCTGATTAGATAATGTACAGAAATTAGTTTTTTTACAATTTAATTTTATATGTATAGATATAGATTTTCACTGTAGAATTCGATAAGTTCGATAACCCTATGATATACTATGATTCCATAGATTAATAGAAATGGATTTTATGTATTTATATATGTGCTCCAATGATGTTGAATTAAATGTTGGATTGCCGAAATCAGTCAAATGTTTATCCACTTCAAACGGTGATATTGCGATCTAAATTTAGCAAACCCATATGTTAGTTACGAAAGTATGAAGAATTAAAACTATTACAATGCATTCCAAGTTTTACGAGAGTTGGTTTTCATAAGAGTGCGCGTGACCTACTCGCCGGACACAGTGAAAGTTTAGCTGACCAGTAGGATTGCTTCTACAGACGTTCCGAACTCGGTCTGCACTCTGTAGAGGACAACCACTAACTCCCCTGAACGTACAAATATGCGCTTCACCAATTCAAGACACCAATCATCATGGTCTCGAAGTAAGGAGTTAACATCTTTGTATTACGAGGTACACTATCAAATTTGCAAAAAGCGTCTTCAAGCACACCCAGACTCGAGCCAATTAAGAAATTATCATTTTCTGAATTGACCCGAACCGGAAATCGAAGTTCAAGGCGAATCACCGCGCCACTACACCAATCGGGTCCTCGTAGTTTATGCAGCAAATTGCGTGTTAGATCATAAACAACGAGTACTGAGAAGAACGATGGACTCACTACAGTTTGTCCCAACTATGGAATCAAGAAAACAATTAAAGCTGTTCTATAAATGTAATACTGTAGTTTAAAAAAGTATAAAACACACTTCTATCTGTAAGGAACTCATCAAAACGAATCGAATAAGCCAAATCACGAAGTACTTTACTACATAGTAGCCATCGAAGAGTCCCACTATCCACCTCCTAGCTCCAATATAAGCTCAGCCCAATAATGTGATTTAAGTTCCTCATTACTTACAAAGTTCAATTGTATACGACAAATTAGAAGTAGGTTAAACTGGACTTCCAAGATTTGATTACGTAGTTAGTTACTAGTAAAACTATAAAGTGTAGTATCTGATACAATCCCAACTGCAGCACCATAGATCCGAGCAAAATCAGGCGATTTTACTGATGATCCCATAATATAAGTAATTTATATTGATGAGAAGAACATTCTGTAGAAACATTCTATGTAAAATAATGAACAGTGGTTTTAAGCTCCATTAAAATGTTATTACGATTGTCTAACAAAGATTTCATATTCTTGTGTAATTGGTGCTTCAAAAACAATAATGATTGTTCTTTATTTTTTATATTTTATTGCCTAACACTCACTACTGCTAATAAGCAAGAGTACTTGTACGTCTCTTAGTAAAAATTTTATAAATAAATTATTTTATCAATCACACCAATGTCAAGCCTCAAACTAAACATAATTAAATATACATCTGAAACATCCATGGTTCAAATGCTTATACTTATCACACATCCACAAAAATTTGCCCTTGCTGGTTTCGAACTGCTTTATATTATATTTTGGAGCGCGAGCTCCTAGATGACTAGATCAAATGGTCGTCTGTCGTCTTTATAACAAAATCTGTTAGTATTACTAATGTCATTTCTGACCAACAAAGTTATGATAAGTACTGCTGTGATATCCACTGCTTGCGTGCAGACCGACAGACCTATCACAACATGTGTTTCTCAACAGTCGTAAGTTAATACACGAAGATTGGAAAAGGTACTGTTTTAATGTAAATTCTAAGTCATTGTTAATAATAGCATATGAATCTTTTTTCCAATAGGATGAGCCATATTATGACTGAATCTGATAGGTCATTTATGATCACATTAGGTTCTTTTGCGGCAAAGCCAGCTGTCAACTAGTTTTTTGAAATTTCTAAGCTCTTGGAGTGAGTGCTTTCATATTTTAGGAGCGGAATAAAGGACAATCTTAAAAGTTTGCGGCTACTTCTTTAGTGTTGGTCCTTACCTGTCATCGTGGCTCACCGAAGTTATAAGTCCTCTTGGAAACTTAGTAAGAAACGCATAATTTGTTGTGGGTGCGTCACCTGCGCTATCAGATGAGCGGTGACCGCACTGGGTCGCATCTCACCGTTATCGGCGCGCGCTAGGCACGTCGCATCGCTGCGCACACGCATCGCGGCGGGACGCCTGCGCACTGCACGAGGGTTAAGACAGTGGCGGTAACATTTATGATTGTGGGAAAAGTTTTTCATGTCCACTTTGATAAAACTTTTAAAAATTCCATATTTTACCTTTTCCATCCATTTCCATTTCCATGATAATCCAAATTGTACAATCTACTTCGTATTAAATACTTACTCAACATTAAAAACATTTCACACATTTTTCCTTTTGAAGTGTTTTGAAAACTACTGTGTATTCAATGTGATCGTCACTGTTCAATCATTAGTAGGTACCTTAAATTTAAATCACAATGATTTATTTTGTCATCCCCAGAATTAAACTGTCATTGGCTTCTCTAAACCAAATCAATGTCTGAACTCATGACTTACACCAAAATGTCTAAGTTAGAAAAATTCCTTTTTATATGTTACCTTCTCATTTTAGTTTTACGTGGCCACTCCATATAACTCATATTGACGCGACGACACACTTGACAAGTCAAGATCTGACGGAATTAAGATGTTTAGATTATGACTCTTAACTACATAAAGCCTGGGACTTACGAGCGCTTCGATGCATCTAAATTATAATATTAAAATGCGCTTTCTTGTCTGATTTCAGATTGTTTCCGTTGTTATTTAATGGTCATGGCTAAGTCTGTTATTAACTTGTTGCAAAATAAGGTTTTAGAACATCGTTATTGGACAGTGCTTACTATACCGACTTTTTTATCTGCCCCGGTGGCGGGGGTGAAAAGTTTTAATAAAACGAAAATCTTTAGCCTAATTTAGGTATTTAGGTATACATACATACTTATAACCAAAGACATTGCTTTCTCTATCTGCAATTAGGACTTGTGGTGTAATAACATGTAAAACGACTTGCATTTATAATGTTATTTAAACTGCTTTCAAATTAAATCAAATCCAATAGTATTTGGAGTACTTTATCAGATTATTTATTGAATCTAATACAAACAAACAGAATTATCACTAAATCGGTGGATAATTACCGCACGTCCTCTAGTTATTGCTGATGATTGATTTTAACTAGCGTTAATCATTATTCTAGCCTATTAATAGGGCGTTTTGATATCAATTTCTGTAATGAAACAATAATGGAACCTATTTTGTTGTTAAGCTATTGTTTAGACTTACATTTTATTATTTTTGTTCCGTGGTCTTAAGTGATGTGGTGTGTAGAGTCTATACTCTACGGCCAGCTCTCAAATTTTGTTCTATCTCTTTATGTCCACAGGGTGTCCAAGAAATTAGAGATTAAATCAAACACCATGAGGACTTTTCTAAACTCTATCAATACTTGTTGCGTTTTTCAGGCGCGAGACATACTGCTCGTATGCACATACTGAATTTGCATACTGGATGTGCACGCCGACGCCTCTCGTTTATTAAATGTATGTGACATACATTTAATACATCCCCGGAGTGGCGCGGGTGAGGCGCCGCTCATAATGTACATAACGCGTCTCGCTCGCGCCTCGCCTGCCACTCACCCGCGCCCCACCTGCGCTTTACAATACAAAGTTTGCGATTAGGTACTACTCCTTTGCTAAATCTAATTAAAAACTATTAAAAGTTTAATTAGGTATGTTAAATTTTTGATAAGTTTCATACATTAATATTTTATCAAAACTTAAGGTTAAATAAAAAAATATTTTTAAAACCTGTTTTTTAAATCCTTTTTTGTAAGTATCGTTTCTCTGCAACCAAACTTGCCATGAATCATAGTCAACGGCATTCAGACTGCATGCTAGCTGTCATAGCGAACATTTTATGGCACTGTTAACTAATGGCTGACCAGCCTCTTAAGAGGTGTCGATTGGGATAGCTCGAATGCTTCACGACAATACATAGACATGTCTCACGGAGAACGGTCAGCCGCAGGCATTCAATCAATCCCAGCAAAACCACTAGTTAAAGTACTTTAGGTCGTGACATCACATTTCATGATACATTAGTTAATTTTTTTTAAAAACCTGATCTTATTAATAATATGGGGTTCACGCTTCCTTGCCATCCGTCGTCTGTCGGTCCATCCATGTATCCTGCTTTAGTTAGGGGCTGCTGCTTCCGAAACGTAATTACATTTACTTGCAAAATAAACTTGTTATTTACTAATGTTTGGCCAAAAAACGTTTCCTAAAGTATCACATCCCAAACAACGTTTCCCAAATTTTAATTTGGCAAAAAAACATTTGTCAACACAGTTTTAGCAATTTTTCAGTTAGCAAAACTATTTTTGGCAAATAATTGTTTAACAAATAATGAAATGGCAATGTTTTATTTTACCAAATATTATTATGCAAATGTATAGTTTAGCAAAACATACATTTTCCAAAATATTGCATAGCATACAATTGACATCAGAGTCCAAATGGGTACATATTAGAATATCTAAAATTAAAATGTCTACAGTTAATATCCCGATGGTCAAAACCCCTAAAATTACAATACATAATGGTAGGTTGACTTAAATTCAAAATAATGAAAGTTCTTAATGTCGAATGAGTGTTTTATCGAAGTTCACAAAACATAATATTACAATACCTACACATATTTTTAAATTATTTCTTATCCTTAGAATTCATTCTTAGTTTATAAGCGCTCGGCAGCCACTGCCGCGGCACGCTCACTACGCTCCCTCCGTCCGCTCGCCTTTGCGCTGTGTGTGGTCACTGTTCTAACCTAACCTAACCAATTTAGTCTTATTAAATACGCAGTATTTACTGGAGTGGCAACTAGAGCAAAAAATTTTTTGAAATATAATATTTAACAAAATAAAAGTTGACTAAGTAAAATTTTGCCAAATGATAATTGGACCAAATGAATTATGTGCGAAATGTACAGTTGCTGAAGGTTAATTTGGAAAAACTTGAGCGATAAAATTTTTGGGAAGTGAAATTTTACGAAAGATAATTTGGCCAAAGGGAGGGATACCTTGTTATAGACTAGACTAATAGAATTTTTAAACTTATTACAATAAATTGTTTGAATATTACTTTTTATGCTAAGTTAAATACTAGGTTCTGTTCTGTTGGAAATGGATTGGCTGTTGTCGGCGACCAATAAAATAGATACAGACTATCTTGATCTGCGTACAAGCGGTATGCGATTAATTTGAGACACGTTCATTATGTACTGACCTGACTTTTCAAAAAGCTAGAATGTTATCAATATTGCTTGACCCGTCTACTATTTTAATTTGCTTGCTGCAAATAATTAAATAGGACTATTACTAATAAAATAGGTGTGTATAAGTATACTATACTACTACACAGTGTAGTGTAGATGCGGGTATTATGATTTAAATACATAAATAATATTATTTCTTTCTACATTCTCCTATATGTTTATTTGTTGCGTCTAAACTACTTGATGGATTTTGATGCGGTTTTCGTTCCGCCCTTTTCTTAACTTCATTTAGGTTTTTTTATTTACTTACATGTAAATCACACATTCAATTCATATTTAGTTTCATTAAACTTTATACCAGTTTTAGAAAACACAATAAAATTGTTACTATCTACTAAATCATAGTAGATAGTAATTATTTTATTGTGTTATCTTAAACTGGCCTGTCACAGGTTACCTATAAAATAATGAAACACTTTGGAAAAGTTTCATTTATTTAGGTTATTACAAAACCTGACACTTTTTTTATCTTCTCGACGAAACACGACAAACTATAAGCGTTAAATTTTATCGCAATGATCGCCATACAAGGCGGATAAGGCAGACGTCCTAACAAAATATCAGTAAAAGTCGAAGGGCATTAAACTGGACAAGAGATAAATAGGTGCAAAAGTAATTAAAAGCCGCAAAGATAAAATGCAGGGGTGGCACTTTACAGAATTCCATATTTATTATGAAGTTATATATAGGTGCTTTTTAAGGTCGTGTTTTATTAATTACCTACCTTTTAGGGGTCGATTCTAAACAAGAACGTTTACAATGAGACCAGCATCTAACTCAAAAAGAAGTTCGACTTTTCTAGACAACCCTTAACAGTAGATCGGCTATGGACAAATGTTCGTAGTTGAAGTTGGCTGTTTATTTTTTATACTTAAAAAATCCCTGTTTTATTACTTTTAGTATGATTCATGTCGTGGAATAAGACCTAAGTATTTTCTATTTAATCATTATCGTGCATAGAACCTTTATTTTAGATTTTAACAGCGACCGGCTTATATCAGATAGCTTTTACATGGGGCACACTAAAAACTTGGGGCCAACTTTTGCACTTCTAGCTAATCGGAACTATTTGAATTTCGAATGTTATATTTTTTTAAACGTTACATCCTTCTTAGTAATAAAAAAAAACAATTGGCGGGAAATGATTTGTCAATTGTTTTTTATCACACATCAAAATTCTACGTACGCAACGAAAATGGAATTAAGTCGAAAAGATTTTAGAGCGATGATTTTTTATGATTTTAAAAGTTCTCTCTCCCTACTGTTAAGCGGCTAATTGAAGAAAACCCGCGGATTACCTATGAGACAATTTGAGGACTATTAGGTATTGGTATAAGCAAAATTCAGAAAATTTTACACAAAGAATTGAAAGTTCGGAAACTTTGCTGTCATTGGATCCCTCATGAACTGACAGCGAAGCAGAAGCAGGCTCGCGTGGAATGGTGGTCACAGATGCTACTGAAGTACGACCACGGACATTCTAATGCTGTTTATGACATTGTCACAGGAGATGAAACGTGGATTTATTGTTTTGATCCCGAAAATAAACAGCAATCTTGTGAATGGGTGTTTGAAAATGAAAACAGGCCAACAAAAGTGAGGCAGGCGAGAAACGTTGGTAAAAAAATTATCGCGTTTTTTTTCTCAGCTACGGGTCCCATCTGTACAATTCCACTTGAAGATCAAAAGAGTGTTAATGCCGAGTGGTATTCTACCATTTGTTTAGCCAGGGTGTTAGAAAAAGTTCGTGAAAGACGACCCAAAAGCCGCGTTCTCCTACATCATGACAACGATTCTTCACACACGGCCAACAAAACAAAGTCAATTTTAGCTTCCGAAAAAGTACATCTCGTCACCCATCCTGCGCATAGCCCCGACCTAGAACCCTGTGATTTTTGTATTTTCCCCAAAATCAAAGATTTGATGAGAGGTTTTACTTTTACCAACTCCGAAGAGGCAGTGATAGCGTTCAATCAGCACGTAGAAAACATGCATTCTGATCTGTGGTCCTCCTGTTTTAAAAAATGGTTCGATCGCATGAAAACATGTTTAAAATGTAAAGGAGAGTATTTTGAAAAGCAATATACATAATATTTGGGTTATAACATGTTGTTTTTTTAAGTTACGCAAAACTTACAGTGTGACCTACGTATACTCGCTTTAATCTTGTTTAATATGCTCGTAAATTCATATTATGTTTTTCGTATCTAGAACATTTATACCGCTCCTTTAAAACGAGTAAGGCGCACTGGCCAAGTAATGTTCAAACACTGCAACTCAACTAAGCCGTTTGCTAAATTGTATGCCTGACATTTTATTGAACACACACCTCGCCTCACAACCGATTTTGACGGATAGCCGAAACACGCTTATCCGTTAGTTATCCCTCCTTTAAAATTGAGCCAAAATCGATTATGGCGTGCTCTGCTCACACTGGCAATGTTCAGGAAATATAGTTTTGGAACGATTTTGAGCACGATAAAGTCGATTTTGGCTCAATTCGGAATGCACCATTAGAAACTTCGTAAATCCACCTGTAGACATCTTGCCGCGTAAGTCTAGTAAGTGTAAAGTGTACTCGTAAGTGAGTGATTATGCCAAATTAGATCACAAAATGTAAAAAAAAATTAAAATTAAAGAAATACAATCAATAAATTTAAATAATTATTAATATACATATTAACATTAGTTTTCCTCCGACTAGTACACGATTGCTTTATGATTGGTCTAAGTAGGTACACTAAGATAAAACTAATCCGAGTTTTATTTGAGTTTATATTGCATTTACTATTACCAAAGGAATTTTAAAATTTAATTTAATTTTAATCTATTGATAAAGTGACGCTATTGACATAATTATTATAATTTAGGAGCATAAATAATAAATATTGTCTAATAATTGTAAATGGAATGATAATATTGTTAAGATTAATTTTATCAAATAATTGAGTTCACGAATGCCTCATAGAGGTTATAATGTAACTATTTTATTACCATCTTTTTAAGCCTATTAACTGTACTGCTATTGGTTTACATTATAAAGTGAATAAATGAATATGAATATGAATATGAATATTGTAATTGGAAATATAACTGATCATCTCCTTATGTTGAACTTCTTTGAAAATCCTTTGTTGAGTTCCTTGAAAGCCTAATATTTTATAAATCTGCTAGACTCTCAGAATATCGTGAATTGTTTGTACAAAGTTAAGATACTGCTGTAAAACTTAACTTCCCATACACGAAAAACGCAGACATTATTTAGGAATGGTGTTTATTAATCGTATACTAAAAAATATGAAAGTAGGACCTTATGAAGTATCAGCCTCAAATCCTAACTTACAAGCCGCACGCACTAAAGGATTTATAAAAAACATCTTCTGTATTGAGTGAATTAACACTAAAATCACGTGTCGCGGATGAATTTTTGCGAATTAAATAAATAAATTAGAGCACAATACACCACTGATAATGGTCTCGAAGTAAGGAGTTTACAACCTTGTGTTGTTACATGAGGTACCAGACAATTAAGTTTTGCTGAAACTTTTTTTTTTTATTTATGGACTAATCATGCTCTTTATGTAGAGCAGTGATTCTGCCAATGTCAAGTATTTGTGGAAGACACGTAGGAGATTGGCCGGTGTTATGAAGTAAATTTTAAAAAAATAAGCAATATTCGTAAGCCCTCTGTTGAAATTTGTGAGATCTTATATATTATTATGTCATGTCGTAGCCAGATCGTAAAATTGACCACTTCATGATGTGACCGATCATTTTATAAAATGGTGGTATTTCATGATATGGTCAACTTAAACTGACTATATCGTTTAAACGTCAACATTCGATGAAATGTCAATCTATCGATCAATCAATCAAAAATACGTTTACAAGTTACCTGAATTTGTTTAATATTTGTAGTCTTGGTCGATATATAAATTAAACATTTTAAATAGTAATTATTTTTAAACAAAACTAATAAATAAATAGAATTGAATAGCTAAATAACCTAACTAACCTCTCAAATTACGTTCCGAATTCCTTGATTTTTTTGACGTTGCACTTGTTTTTTGAGTGACTTTCATAAAAATTGCCTAGTTTGGTGTCTTAACGATATTTCACTGCACTTTTCCCCTTAATTTACACACTATTATTCACTTTTAAAATAAAATATTTGTCCGCCTCCATTATTCATCACAAAAACAAAGCAACATTAGCGCCTCTACTGGTGGGGTAATGTAACGATTTTATGATATGATCACTAATCTTTGACTATCTGTCACATGAAATACCACCATTTTATGAAATGATCGGTCACATCATGAAATGATCAATTTTACGATCTGGCCACGACATATTGTTTTACGCAAACAAAGATTATCCATCTATCTATTTATTATTTTCCAGTGCCACTTTGCCAATCAGAAGTCTATCACAGACAATCTGCTACACTTTAAGACATTTTGTGTTGGCGCGCGCACTCCGACACTTTTGATGTGATGCTCTTTAAACGCCGCGATAGAATTCTTAGCTCGTATTGACACAAAATATACCTAATAGGCTTCAAATTGAATATTTGACTTGCTTAACCATTGACATTTTCAAAGTCTTCAAATATTTAGCTACAAAGATACAAACTAAAACATAAAATGAGATCCTTCTATAGTTCTATAATGTCATGTCATGATATTATGTCAGCCTATGGGCCTATTTAGAAGTACATTGTTTTATTGATGTTAGTGCTTAGTTTGTTCTATGTTTTTTTATCTCTAATCCTCTCACTCACCGCAGAATCGCTAGAAAATTTACTATTTTAATTGATATTTATTTATTTTTATTTACAACGGAACAACAGTGTCTGATCGCGAAGATAGGAAGTGATATCACAGAAGCAACATTAAATATCTCTAAAAAATATTGACGTATGGGCAAAAATGGCTCTAGTTTCCTATTTTTTTAATAAGGTAGGTAAATTGCGTGCTTCATATTATCTTAATTCGTTGATATTATGCACTTAAAAATAGTGAGTGTCCTATTTGTTGCAGATGTGTCACGCGATTCGCCACCGCGGTTCAATAAATGACAGCGCGTCATCTCTTCCTGGGGAACGGCTATTATGGAAGTCCGCAAAAATGCGCATAGAATAAATTCTTCTGTTGAATCATTGCACATTGATTAAAAAGGGACAAATCCTCGTAAAAAGTATTTGACAGCGACTTACCTGAAATAGTCGTTCTTGCAGAAAATGTTGCTGTCCCTTGCATAGCACCTTTGTTCAGAGTCCAGCGGCATCTTGCATTCGCAGCACCTCAGACAAGGTGTATGCCAGCGTCTCTCTAGCGCCAGTAGGTAGAACCGGTCGGTGATGCGGGCCCCGCACCCCGCACAGGGCTCGTCCGCCGGGGCCGCCGGCGGCTCGTCCGGGGGCTCGCGCTTGCGGCACGAGGTGCAGTCGCGCGGCGAGCCGGGGGAGGCCGCGGGGGCCGCGGGGGATAGCTCACCTCCCCCCTCGTACGCCGAAGATAGGTACCTCTCACTCTGTTGCTGGAACAGAAGGCGATGGTAAGGTATTGTAGGCAAGGTCAGGCAGAGCTTGTTACTCTGATACTCATCATTTTTATATAAATTGTTTTCACAATCGTACATATCTACCCTACCCGACTAGATAAAAAAAACCTAGTTAAATACTGTTATAAACATCGATGACTTAGGTACAAACGCTCGCGCTCATCACACAAACATTTGCTGCTTGCGAGATTTAAACCCGCTTCCGCTAGCTCTGTAGTCCAGAGCCCAAACCACCAGACGATCGTCATTCGTTATTCACATTTGCAAATGAAATCACATTTACAATTCTGGTAATAATAGTACTTAGGTGATATATTTCCATTTGAGTATTTCAGGTACGTACCTAAAATTTGCAACCATAATCGCAAAATAACTAAATAAGTCACAACATGTAGGTATCATAAACGTACATATATATAAATTAAAAAGGAAATATATACGATATTCTTGAAACCAATCAAATTGAATTAACAAAAAAAACGGAATGTTTCCTTAACATGATAAAATTATATGCATTAATTTTGTTTTAATTTACTTACGTATGTATATTTGTTGTTGTATTATACAGGATATACAATCGGATTTAAATTAAAATAAAACTGTAGTAAAATGTTTATACAACACTACAATCGCAGGATTTTTTTTTAATGAAAAATAAAACTATCTAGAAAATTTAATAGAAAAATATAAATACGCGCTAGGCAACAATCTAACTGTTAGAGTCTCGAAGTAAGGAATAAACATCCTTGTGTCACGAGGTACAGGCAATTAATCCTGCCTGAGGTATGGCAGCACACCTGAACCCGAGTCAATTTAGAAGTCTGTTCTCTGATTTGACCCTAACCTGGAATCAAATCCGGGAGTCCCGTGACCCTTTGTGTTCAAGGCGAATTAATGCACAACTACGCCAATTAGGTCGAAACAAAAAGCTGATCAACTCGTCCTAGCGCCATCTTTAAAAAATAATGTCAAATTATACTTGATTTTACTTTATTTATTTTTAACACCGACATGACAAACACTATAATTCAAGTTCAAATAACAATTTGACAAAATGTTAAGTGAAATCTTAATTTAAGGTGTTACACAAAAGCAAATTAAATTAAACGTGCCGCATTGGCCAGAATACACATTAAACACAAATAAAAATGACACAAAATAAACACTTACGATTAATAAAAATATTGACAAAATTTAAAACATGACCAGATAAGCCAACCAATTTATAATGTATGTCACGATTATCGAGAGATCAAAGACAACAAAATGTTAAATCCATAGTTTAACCTTAACCAAACACTGTTATACCAGAATAACTATTACGGGTATAATTTCACTCCTTGAATTGACCCTTGGATATCTTCGTTGTAGCATAATAGAACGTCAATGCAAGATCTTGGCAACTTTGTACTCATGTTTAAATACCTTATTCTTAGATTAGCAGTTGGTAAAATGCAAAAATCTGCTTACTCGATTAAGCAGGGGTTTACTCTCAAATAAAAACTTACTCCAGCTTGGTCAAATCGGGTTTTATAAATATAAATATTGACAAGATTTAAACTATGTGTAAAGATAAGCCAACGAATATAAAATGGAAAAAGAAAACAATGGAAAAAAATACAGATTAAGCAAAAATTAAGCTAAAAGATAGACATAATATTTTTATTATACTGTTCAAGAATTGCCAGATCGTTTAGTTTTGCTTGACGAATCATAAAGCTAAACCTTACCTATGCGTTTAGCATAGCTTTGTGCAAGTTCTAACTCATGATATCTATAGCGTAGTGAATAGCACCCCTGACGAGACTCGCCGGGTTTTTGTCGCATTTCGGTAAGCGACGGTGTCCTAAAGCACCTAATAGGTAGCTCCGATAGCGGGGTCGCGACTACCGCCAAAGGTTATCAGTTTCCGCGGCAGCAGTATTGTTACAACAAATTGTTCGCAGAACCTAATCTTGGTTACTCGACAACTTATTATTTTTGAATCAGAAATTATAATAAAGTTGCGTTTTAAACACGATGAATTGACAAACTCCGTTTACTAGTACTTTAAGCTTGGATAAATCTTACACATGTAGATATTAATAGCTTTAAACCAAATAGGATGATGTTTGTCCCGTTTTTGTGTTTTCCCATGGGATTATTATTCATTCGTTATTGGTTCAATTCTAAAGTTTACGCAGACAATGTTTTGGGCATAAGCTATTATTAATAAAAGCAATCTACTAACTTCAATCGTTATTTATTATGTTGCCTGCGACTTTGTTTGCGTGGTTTTCAATTCAATACAGCAACCTTCTGTCGAGCCCACAACAACTCAGCAAAGTTTCATTGCAATCAGATAAATGGTTTAGAAACGTATAGAGGACAAACAAAAAACATTATTTTATATGAATAATATTAGATTCAATCGGAGCAGTCGAACGGTCATTCGTCTTGAGCGCAAGCTCTAGTTCGATTGGGTTGGGAGTTAGGTAAATTTTGGGTGCTCCGGGAGACGTTATTGGAAGAAAACACGTTGTCTTATACCTTGCAAACTAAGGATATAAATTCCTTTTAAGTCTTGAACTAAGGAATATTGTCTGGTGTGTATTTATTAATAATATTTATTTATTATTATTTTATCTATACTAATATATCAATCTGAAGAGTTTGTTTGTTTATTTGGTTGAACGCGCTAATCTCAGGAACTACGGGTTTGAATTGAAAAAATATTTTTGTGTTGGATAGTCCATGTATCGAGGAAGTTTTAAGCTATATTACATATCGCTGCAATCAATAGGAGCGGAGTATAAATGAAAAATATTACAAAAACGGGAAAATTATTCCTTTTGAGAGCTTCCGTTGCGTGCGATGCATAAACGGTTATGTTACGCAGAAATCATGAATGACGGAATTGTTCTTCTTCAAAAGCTCTAAGAAAAGTTTACTGTAAATATACTAACTGTACTGTAACCTTTTTTTATGGTAATCAAATTTGTTCTTAAATAATGCATTGGTGTAGCGTCTTTTTTACTTTTAGAGCAAGGCGTTGATGTGGTTTATTTTATGGATGTGTGTATAGTGGTATGTCTATGTAGTAGATTATTTTGAGCTGGGAAGTGACATGGGTCGTATCGAACTCCACGCGGGCGTAGCCGCGGGCGGAAGCTAGTAATCATATAAATGTGTAAGATTGCAATGTATGTTTGGATGTTTGGCTATACGGAATTATCTGAAAAGCACACATAGACGGAGCACAAATAGTTTTACACGGGTTTTGTGTTCCTGTTTGATAATTTATTTTTCTTTGGCCTAACTCCAAAGCGTAGCAAACAAAGTCAGTGGTTAAAGCTAGTTTAATATAGTTTTATTAGATCTTATATAATACAGTAACAGTAAAAAAAATACTTTAAAATATACGAAGCATTGCGAACATAAACTGACCTAGCCTATAAATTCTGATGATAATAAATGTCGAATGATAATAATTTTTAATTATTGAAATAAACTATAAATATAGTGTCTGTAATAAATAAAATACCATTTATAGTTCCCGCAGGCATTACCAAAGTTCACAAAAGGGATAAAAAATAAAGAAAGAAATTATTATTAGTTTCTTTAAAAGTACCTAAAGGCTGTTATTACTTATAAATACAATAATAGAGAAAGTTCTTTAAAGTAAAAAAGTTTTGATGTGTGTAATAGGTAAGATGTGTAAATATATATATATATATTTTATTAGAATGAACTTATTTCTACCCAGCAATGTAACAAATATATTAAAAAAACTGCGCACCGAAGATTCTTAATTCGATTGTTTTATTAGGGTTCCGTAAGTCCAAATGACAAAACGAAACCCTTATAGGATCACTCTAGTGTCTGTCTGTCCGCCTGTCACAGCCAATTTGCTACGAATCTACTAGACCGATTCAGTTGAAATTTTGTACACATATGATTATCTGTGACCCAAACATGCACGTGAACCAAACCAAAACAAACAAATTATTAATATGAAGGTCAATTTTAGGGGGCTAATTAGTAGATTTTGAAAAAGTTTGACAGAAATTCCACCGCTACGTATTCGAGTAGCAGCAAAACAAACAGGCACTGTCTACTGCTGGACATAGGCCTTCCGTATGGAACGCTACAGCGATCGGCTCCCGGCTGTTTGCATCCAGATTTCACCGGCTTTCCGCAACCCTAACTGGGTCGTCAATGGGAAGCCTGCCCACGCTGCGTCTTCCATTGCAGTTCGTGGTTGTCAGTTCTGCGAGGGATGTGGCCTGCCTGACTTTAGCAATTCGAAAAGCTAAGTCGGTGACTTATCGGCGGATCTACACTATATGTCTATATTTTACTAAACGATGTAGTGTCGCTTTGAACGAAAAAGGGTCCAGGGTTCGAGTCAATTCAGAAAACAAACTGTTCTACATTGGCCCAGGTCTGGGAATCCTGGGAAACGCCTCTGGCAAACAACATTGTCTGGCACTTCGTTACGCAAGGATGTTGGGTCCTTACTATGTGACCATGACGACAATAATTTGTGTGTTGTGTGGCGCATATTTATTTACAATAGGGACAAGGATGTAATGTTTCTTAAAAACTGGATAAACAATAAAAAAGTATAGTTTACCGAATAAGCCATTTTTCCATTGAAATCTCAAATAAAATACTAGTTTACTTTAAATGGTGAAGCAAACCTTTAGATTTTCAAAGTTATTACAATTAATCATCATCATCATTTCAGCTTTAGGACGTTAGCCCTCACCCAGTGACTTCCAGATTGGCCGGTTGGAAGTGTGCAATTAGTTATGTAGGCAAACCCGTATTTTCAAATTAAAAAGGATTTCAAAAAACCAAATTAAGAGTGTAGGTAATTTATTGTCCTAAATGTAATCTAACTTAAATAAACTTAAACCATTATTTGTGTTTGTAATTTTATACAATCAAACTTATATATTACAATTTTGTTTTCAAACAAAACGCTTTATATTACCCGGTTTTTCGTGAACCCGTGCCTTTATTTCATACGTGTTGCCGCGGGCAGAGCTTTCACATAATTCTACAAGTATAAATCATTTCACCGCGATCCGAATATCGGTTATCGGAAAATGTCGCATAATGTGGGTAGTTTATTTAGGGTCAACGACCTTTACATAATATTACATGGGGCACACTAAAAGTTTTGCACTTCTAGCTAATCAGAACTATTTGAATTTCGAATGTTATATTTTTTTAAACGTTGCAACCTTCTTAGTAATAAAAAAAAAATTGGCGGGAAATGATTTTAAAAGTTCTCTCTCTCCGCAAGACTGTGCCACTCGTCTTCAAAATGCTTTTGGGAAAGAAGCACCTTGTTTGAACACCGTGAGGCGATGGTTTGCTGAATTTGAGAGAGGTCGAGTTTCTTTACATGACGAATTTCGTGAAGGGCGGCCTTCAACTGCCGTCAACGAAAATAATGTGGCTACTGTTAAGCGGCTAATTGAAGAAAACCCGCGGATTACCTATGAGACAATTCGAGGACTATTGGGGATTGGTCTGAGCCAAATTCAGAAAATTTTACACGAAGAATTGAAAGTTCGGAAACTTTGCTGTCGTCGGATCCCTCATGAACTGACAGCGGAGCAGAAGCAAGCTCGCGTGGAATGGTGCTGACAGATGCTACCGAAGTAAGACCACGGACATTCTAATGCTGTTTATGACATTGTCACAGAAGACGAAACGTGGATTTATTGTTTTGAACCCGAAAAAAAACAGCAATCTTGTGAATGGGTGTTTGAAATGAGAATAGGCCAACAAAAGTGAGGCAGGCGAGAAACGTTGGTAAATAAAATGATCACGTTTTTTTTCTCAGCTACGGGTCCCATCTGTACAAGTCCACTTGAAGATCAAAAGAGTGTTACTGCCGAGTATTCTACCATTTGTTTACCCAAGGTGTTAGAAACGGTTCGCGAAAGACGACCCAAAAGCAAAAGTCTCCTACATCATGACAACGCTTCTTCACACACAGCCAACAAAACAAAGTCATTTTTAGCTTCCGAAAAAGTACAACTCGTCACCCATCCTGCGTATAGCCCCGACTAAGCACCCTGTGATTTTTCCCAAAATCAAAGATTTGATGAGAGGTGTTACTTTTACCAACTTCGAAGCGTGATAGCGTTCAATCAACACGTAGCAAACATGCCTTCAGATCTGTGGTCCTTCTGTTTAAAAAAAAATAACCGACTTCAAAAACACTAAAAAGCTAAAAATAACTTTTAAACAATCATACCAAACAGTTATTTTTGATTTTTGGAGTCGATGCAAACAACCACATTCAAACATTCCACGGCTGGCACCGACTCCAATAATAACTGTTTGGTATGATTGTTTAAAAGTTATTTTTAGCTTTTTAGTGTTTTTGAAGTCGGTTTTTTTTTATAAAAATTTGTTTTATTTGTCAGTTTTTAGTATTTTTACATTCTAAATGGCGATCTGTGACGTAATTATAGCTAAATTGCTTCTCATAACGATTCAAATAAGTCCAAACACGGCTATGACACATTGTTTTATCACAGAGTTCCGGTGCTTACCTTCCGCCTTCTTCATCAGATCAGTTTGATGGTATCATTCTCACCAGAATCATTTATTAAAATTTGATTTGTCGACTATGGCTTAACTGTCATAATGAAAATATATTATCGCGTGGGTGGGGCGTGCGTACCTTACTCGTGGAAAGCTATTGTGGTCAACTATGGTCTCCTTCATCAGTTCCACCTCAGCAAATGATACTTTCTGAATGCAAATGTTTGATTTGTTGTTAAATATACTAAAATCGCTATATGTATACCTATAATATTTTAGGAGTTCCCTCAATTCCTCATGGATCCCATCATCAGGAGGTATACCCTTTCAATAGAAAAAAGTATTTTTCAAATCAGTTCATTAATGGCGGAGTTCTGAGGTAACAAACATTAAAAAAAAAAAAAACAACCGAATTGAGAACCTCCTCCTTTTTTTGAAGTCGGTTAAAAAATGGTTCGATCGCATTAAAAAAAATTAAAATGTAAAGAAGAGTATTTTGAAAAGCAATAAACAATATTTTGGTTATAACATGTTGTTTTTTTAAGTTACGCAAAACTTATAGTGATATATATAGACCTACGTATTATGTAGATCGGCCTATCCCAACCTTGTTAATTTTTTTATAAAATTTTTTCTACAGTATTTTTTTCTATGTGCGAACACGGAACTTTACTATTCACACCACTTATTATCCGACCCAATTGGTGTTGTGGCGCGATAATTCGTCTTGAACGCAAAGGGTCCCGGGTTTTATTCCCGTCTATCTATCTAGGAACTCTGATCTAGTTAGGTACTTATAATAAACTAGCTTTTAACTTCGTCCTCATAAACTTAATAATTATGATAAATAGCTATGAGTAATACTCCGTAGACCTCCTTAATCGAGAGTCTTGCACGCCGGATTTGGCATCGCCATCTCTGAGGCCCTGGGTTCGATTCCAGGTAGCGCCATAGGTGTAGAAAACGAACTTTTATCTGTTATCTCGGGTCTGTGTGTTATGTTGTTTAATACCTATTTATCTATATATATAAAAGAAAGTCGGGTTAGTTACACCATTTATAAGTCGAGAACGGCTAGACCGATTTTTATGATGTTTGATTTGTTGAATTTATCTCCGCTCCGAATAGCAGAATAACTATTAAAACATCAGGAAATTCCCAAAAAAAATTGAGTATGAAGAGGCGGTACGAAGTTCGCTGGGACAGCTAGTTTATAATATAAATAAGTTGAGCCAGGTACCTAGATGTGTCTTTGCCGAACTCTCCATAGCCTTTAAAACGTAAAAAGTAACGAATAAGTAACAACTTCCAAAGATAATCTCTCAGGAGAATACAGCTGGGCTAGGCAGCATTTGGGAAAGTTCGTCTAGTCTTTTTACTGTCAATCCCTGGAAGTGTGTCAATGAGTGCGTACTGCCAGTCATGAAGTCCGGAGCCGAGACTTGAACACTCACGGTGCGAGTAGTATACCAATTCAAAGTTGCTCAGCAAGCAATAGAAAGAGCTATGCTCGGAATTTCTCTAAAGGATACAGCAGTGGACGACCTATGGCTGAAATAATGATGATAATAATTTTTTTAACTTTTAGTAATCAAATATTGGACAGTAAAAAATGAAACGTCTTAGAACGTCAACGAAACCGTCACGCCCGCAGTGTCACGTCGCCGTCGCTCCCGCCGGCTGTGTGCCTAAGGCTTAAGGGTTTTTTTTTATATTTTCACCATTTCAGCCATAAGTCCACTGATGAAAATAGACTCATAGACCTCCCCCAATTACTTCCAGATTGGCCGGTTGGAATTGAATTGAATTTTAATCTTTAGCCTAAATAAATAAACCGTGGATAAAATAAAACAACATTGTTTAGTTCATTATTTATTCACTTTTATCATTGTCGTCTCAGACAAAAATATTATCTAAGAACTCTGCTGGGGCTGGTGCTGATAAATAATACAAAAATACAATCGTAGTTTCTAGCTAGAGCAGAATATTGTATACGTGTTGTGTAGACAATCGGAGTCCTTGGAAAGGCACAAGTCACGTGGGGAAAATCTGAGTCCATTAAACAGTACCTACGGTTCAAATAAAATTAGAAAAAACACAAATCACACTGGAACCACTGATCAAGTAAAACTACTGGAACACACAAGGCAGAAGCAAAGGGTGCATGTCAGCTGTGACAAATTGACTGGCAAAACACACGTTCATCGCCAAAAACAAAGAAGAAGAAGAACTTACCGAATTGACAAGTTTTTTTTAATAGGGCAGGCAATGACTTTTGCTATACAGCCAAATAACTGACTGATGGAGCATTTGTAATCATTCATAATTGCTAGTAAAAATATCTCATTAGGCGAGTGGAATACCATTTTCTAACTTTTAATCTATATTTTGCAATTTTTTGCTTTATTTTTGCTACTTTAAAAACCCAGATAAAAAAGTTTTTATCTAGGCCAAAAGACCGCACATACAGTTGCGCCGATTATGTAAGAAAAAAAACAAACGACTTCTAACCTACTTTTAGGTTAAATAAGTTGTTTAATTATTTTGTATTTTTATACAGACTTTTACAACTAAAGTTCATCATCATCATCATAATCATCATTTCAGCCATAGGACGTCCCCTGCTGAACATAGGCCTCCTCCAGTGACTTCCAGACTGGCCGGTTGGAAGCGGCCCGCATCCAACAAAAGTTAATGAGCTGATAAATCATATATTTTTAAAGATTCATTAAGATCATATTTTAAACGCTAACATCTTTTATAAATCTGTATTTTTGTAAATCGCCATTGTTCTTTATAATATTAGTAAGTTTCCTGATTGTGTAACGCTGAATTCTGTTCCAACCTTTATTTTATTTTATAATCAAGCACATTTCTCCAACTTCGCAGTAATAGCTAGCGCGCACTGTGACTTTTTGTCACTCATATGATATCTTTGGATATCACGAGATATCGGCCTGATATCCAAGGATTTCATATGAGTGGCGAAAAAGTCACGGTGACAAAAGTCACCCGTGCGCGCTAGCTCTAGTCATATGAAGTAGTCTAGCAGTCTAGGCTAAACTACTTATTAAAATGAAGGTAATACTTTGTCTATTTTAGTGCTCAGTAACTTTGTGAGTACAGTATTTAAATTTTACTGTAAACCTACAAATGCTACATTAACAAAGAAAGAAACCCTCATTTTTTCATGATTATAACACTCACATTTACACAATTCTTATTTATAATAAATTGACAATTTACAATCTTAAGAGTTCATCTCTTCGATCTTACGTCTTCAATTATTTCAATTACATGTTAATCAATTCTTTTTTGGTTGACGTACTACTCATATGAAAGGTTCTATAATACATCTAAATTTTTAAGATTAAAATACATATAATGTAATTTGAAGCTAACCTTTATGTATCTTCTGCATTTAGTTTTTTTTTTAATGATATACTACCTGACCTGATAGACGTTGTCTTACCCAAAGACCATCAGCTGTCAAATGACGTTTGCGCACCTAGCAGCAAAATATATTCAGCATTTCCCGAATTTTAATACATTCCGGAAAACGGTTTTAATTTTTCTTTCCATACAAACCTTCTTCTGACAATTACGAACACAACAAAAAAGAAATCATCAAAATCAGTCAAGCCCTTGAGTGTTAGCGGGACTAACGCACGGCAACTCATTTTTAGATAGATACTCGTAGAAAGATTATTTATGAGTATGTAATAGTGTAACAGATTTTGGTTGGTCTAAATAGCTAAATAAATAAAAATCATTTACGAAAACGGCCTGGAACTACGACGATTTTTGACTACGATAGGCCTACGGCAGTCCGCTACGCGCCACCTTCCAACTAAAAGATATCAACGACAACCACATGAAAACCTAAATATAGTAACTAAGAATATGTTCACTTTCACTTTTTCAGTAAAATACTATCTTAATTTTAAAAACCACGTTAAGTAAAGCATGATTGACTAATAATATCTTAATAATATATATTTTTAAATTTAGCCAATAAAATAAAAATAATTAGGTTTAACTTTGGCATGCATGTAACCATAAAAACTTACAATATATGTCTCTAGAGCTATATTTTTATACTAACAAAATTGTTAATAAAAAATAATATTTTTAAAAAAAATTACGGCCAAAAACTTTTTGCTTTAGTATGTAAATGTAATTGACACTACCCATAAACCTTTAAAGGTATAAATTTAGAAGTGATGTACCTATGTAGGATTGGAGGATCAACTGGATCAATTAGACAAAGTTGATACGTACATACATTTCTATATAATATCATGTATGTATTATTTGGTAGTTATAGGTAGGTAATGTAAAATTCTAAAAAATATGTATTTCCAATCTACTCACATTTAACCGCTAATTACTTCAAATGTTTGCAAGGAAATATTATTACCAAATTATGTGTAAGTACATGACCAGTACTAGCATTTTATTGCTTTTGTAGTAGTCCTGTTAAAGTAGGTACTAAGTTAAAATGGGATTAACTTCGTTAAAAGTAGAAGGGCCTACCCTACGTATGAGTACCGATTATCATTTCATTTGTTTGCAATTTGGAAATAACTGTTTAAAAACTTACTAGGTATATAACCTAAATACTATTTTGTCTGCTTTCCTTTGTATGGATTTATCTGCAGAACCACTGTACTGATTTGGATAAGATTCCACATGTACAACTGTAGACAAAATACTATTTAGTGTAGGTTTATGCTACTTTGATTCCGCAAAAAATGCAGACGAAATCTTAAACAGTAATAGTAGCCAGTATCATCTAAAACTACTCAAAAGTTGTCCGAACTTTCTAAAGTTTCGCAACTAAACATTTTTTTTTAAATCTTACCCAGTGCATCGCCCCCCTCTCCTCGTAAACTCCCATCTGGGGATCAATTTTTGTGTTTTCTTTAATCGAACGATTGGGCCGCCGCCCCACTTTAGTTCACGGCACTCACTCGCGACATGGCACGGCAGCGCGGCCCGCGGCGTCTGGCGGGCGACTGGCGGCTGGCGGCTGGCGGCGGCGGGCCGCGGGCCGCGCGGCTTGCTCGGCCCACCCCGCTCCGTTCGGCCCACCCTGCGCCCACCCATACGCCCCCCCTCCCAGGCAACGCCCCTCGCTCACCGCACCGTTTTTCTTAAATCACTGTTTACCATAACACTTTTTGGGTACGCTTGATTTTTAATTTGTTATGATAGCGTTCACTGATTTTTTTATTTGGAATAGGCCGATGAACTTTTGCTTTTTTACCCGATTGCGGAAACGAGGGAAATAATATATACTTAATGCTTTCAACTGTACATGTGGGTATGCATGTTTTTTAAACTGTGACCTCCTGTAGCCTAACGGCTTGTTGGATTTAAATGTGTGAGATGTCGTCTCATTAAGTTTAGGTATCTAGTAGTAAATAGTGCGATAGGAACGTTCAGTTTACATTTCACTTCATAAATGATAAGTCAATAGTAACAACTACATTTTAGAGAATAGAATACGGTTATGTTACTTTAATGTGCCTCACACAATACAGACTTACATACATCGTACATGACAAGCAAATTTTTTTTTGTTAAATAAATAATTTAAAAACGAAATTTGTGTGAGTTAATATTTTATTAGGTTTCATAGACAATTCAAAGTTCTAAAATAATTTGCTAAATGTAATTAGATATATTTCTTTACATAATGAATTATTGAGTCGTTTACTTCGTTAGTTTAACAAACGGGTCGCTCGCAGATCGATTTTCCTGAAATAAATCAAAGTAAACATCATGGTCTATTTGAATCCAAGTCCCTCCACTACATTTCCATTATATCGCGGCCGGCATAGTTTCGAAAATACTGGAAATACCTACGGATGGCCAAAACAACAAACATTATCTAAGGGCTCGTTCAAATAAGACTTTTTAAACAGGACGTACCTACCTAAATCTTGCGTTTCCGGTACCACACACTAACTTTTCGTTGTCATAAAGCATGTTTTTCCAGCGCAACTGTCATTTATTTTTAATAAATAATTTTCCATGTGAAACGCACGACTTACGTCTTATCAAAACGTATTATTTGGAAAGAGCCCCTAGTTTTACACTTGGGGGCCTAAAGTGATGAAAAGGAAAGAGAGGCACATAACGTAACGTAACATAGGAAAGTGATGGAAATGACTGTTAATGGGTGGAGAGCTAGATAACTACCTAAGACGAGAAGACACACCTGAGAAGGTAGTGGATAACTTGAGAGAGACTATCAAGAAATTCGTCTAAATACTACACTAGTACCTAATTTTATTAAGTTAATTTAACTTTTTTTTTAAATTTCATGACACCTAACTTGAATTTAGTAGAGCTTAGTCGGTTGCAGTTAAGTTTTTCTTTCGGTAAAACTAGTTTCCTACATGTATTATCGAACTAATGAGCAGACCCTTAAACCGCTTCCTCCACAATTCAATTCTCTCAAAAAAAAAACGCTAATAAATAAAATAAAAATATGTCTTGACGAATTAATATAGTTCCCCTTTTGTTAATTCGATTTTTCCGCTTTTACTTACTGCTAGCGCCATCTCTTGAACATCGCCGAAATCTTATAAACCCAACTAAGCGAGCCTGTGTTGCTTGATTGAGCACACAAAGACAATGACAATCGGCTTCATTTCATTTTAGCATTGAGTTAATATTAAAGACCATAATATAATATAAAAAAATATTGACGACCGCCTAGCCTGGTGCAGTGGTTCACGCTTTGGACTACAAAGCAAGCGCTCGCGGGTTCGAATTCCGCAGGGGGCAAGTGCACGACCACTTTTAGATATCATAAAATGTACGAGTATATCCGCTAATTAGTGCCATAGTAAAAGCTCTGCTTAGTTCGGAGTTACGTAGATTTTTTTTATAACTGGCTGATACCGCATTATTACACACATAACGCCAGTGGCGCCAACTGGTGAGCACAAAAACGATAGTTACTCATAATATACAGTCGATAATCCAAATTCAAAACATCCTAAAACTAGCCATAAACAGGTAGGTTTTCTTTATCTCAAGCCGAAGCCGGGTATTATAACTTGTACATACGAGTAGAAACTGTTAAGGGAAATTTGTTCAGCGTGCAGATTAACGGAATCATGTTATTCCCAAAAAATCCGCGTATACGTTCTCATCAAAAGCTTTCAAATAAAATCTCGCACAGGCCCTCGGAACGGCTAGTGTGAGTCTGTTTCGGAAAGCAGCTTCACCGTGACAACTTAAGTAAGTAAAAGGCAAGTAAAGAATAGCAACATACCGTCCCACACTTTAATGGTTGGCCTAATGGTACTATACGGGTAATAGGCGCACTCTGTCCCCGACATGTTCTCCTGGTGTGGCAGCAGCCATCGGTGGTACCACGAGCAGCAGCAGAGGCAGTACTTGGCGCAATCCTCGCAGGGGAGACAGTCGGTCTTGTAGTGAAGCCAGCCAAACCAATCGGGCGGAACCTGGTGTTAAAAGGCCCCCGATTCAGAACCATTCGATGCAAAATGTCGATCGGAAACATATTATATTGACATCATATCTCGAGAATTTTGTTTATCTAGTATAATCCAAACCCAATTTATGAGGGTTCGAAAAAACGACGAAGCACTTCGAGAAAATTTAGTTAGTGCCCTTGTGCTTTGTTGGCTCGTCTTGGCGGGGCACTACCGTGCCCTTAGATCAACGAGTTATGATCAAATTACTTGGGCTAGTCTTGAACTTGTGCATGCGAAAAGTGTGGCCATTCACAACTCATTGACGTTTGATTCTATTAGTGTAAATAGTTTAACTTTTTAGATAGATATATAGAAATTTAATTTTGCACATACAAAACACGTTAGAAAATAATAAACATAAATACAAACTTATCATGAAAACACATTTTTTTCCAAAAACTAAGAAATTTAAACAGGTGGTGTGTGTGTTTTCATTGATAACAAGAACTTTGCCCAAGAAACTAATTTGCCTATCTCAATCTAATTTTGTCAGTGTACGTTTGCCGTTCACGTTTTTATTAAGAGTTATCCAGTACTAGGCTAGATAATTGGTGTGATTGTCAGAATAATTTATTTATTTATTTATAACCTGGCTTTATATCCTTGGCGGAACTGACACGGGATAGGGACAAGTGGCGAGCTTCGATGTCGGAGGCCAAGATCCACTTCGGCTCGCAGAGCCAACGAAGTAAGTAAGTATAACCTGGCTAGCGTCGTAGTTCCACTTGACGTGGTCGGCGTACTCGACCCAGCGGCTGCGTCCCAGCATGTAGTATGTGTTCTCATAGTACCGGTTCCCGAAGCAGTCCGTGCCTCTCAGGTATCCGTCCTAGACAAAACCAAACCCTTGACGGTTAACAATATACAAGTATAATAGGTGTGACTAGATATACGGGGTGAAAAAAAGGATAGAACACGCTCTTAAACTGCGTAATCAGCTGCTTTTTAAATATTTTTTTACTAAGGGACATCGAAATTGTTCAAATATATTGCTCAGACACGGATCCAACGTTGTGGGCACGATGGGGATACGCATGCCCACAACCCAAATATACTTGTGACGTCACACTTTCACGGACGGTCACTCTAAAAGTTTCTGGAATTGGCCACTTACATATTAAAGAATATTTAAAAAGTTATTATACATTTGAAAATGGAACTCTTCAGCCGTAAAATACATTTTTTTTTCATCTGACTGTCAATTGTTTTCATATTGTGGCGTCATTTTTAAAATTGCGTGATTATACAAAATTTATAAAATAATGTCGTTTCAGCCTCGTTTGGCTTCAATCTGCTTTAGGCGAAGAAGCACCATGCAAGACGACTATTTATAGCTGGTTTGCAGAATTGAAACGCGGTCGTGTCAATCTTCATGATGAAATTCGTGAAGGTCGCCCGTGCACCGCTGTTAACAACAATAACATTGATGCGGTGCGCTGTATGATCGAAACAGACAGTTAGACAGATATAATATGTGATCTATCATAAGATCCGGACATCTTTGGACATAAGCATGAGTCAAATAGGAACAATTAATCCTACATAAACATTTAGGTCTGAGAAAGCTGTGTTCTCGATGGATTCCACACAATTTGACTGATGCTCAAAAAACGGACCGCATCACTTTGTTAGCATGCATGCTTGCCAGATACAACGAAATTGCTTCAAATTTGGTGTCAGACATAGTAACAAGTGACGAAACAAGGTTTATAACTACGATCCCAAAACAAAGCAGCAATCGAGCGTATGGGTCATTCGGGATGAGCCGAAACTAAACAAAGTGGCGCACGTGAAAAGTGCCTCGAAGCGGATGATTGCTTCTTTTTTAACCGACTTCGGAGGTTCTCAATTCGTCGGAATCTTTTTTTTTTATGTATGTTCAGCGATCATTCGTTACTGCGTTGACCGATTTCAATAATTATTTTCTTGTTTGAAAGGTAATACTTTCAGAATGGTCCCATATAAATTTGGTTAAATTCTGATGATGGGATCTATAAGAAAATCATCAAACATTGCATGAACTCCGTACCACGCAGCAGTTTTTAGTATCTATCTTACCTAATATCTTTGCCAAATGTGGACCGATTTTGATGATTCTTTTTTAAATAAATAGCTTATACTTCAAATATACTATAATAAAGCATTTGGAAATAAATTCACCCCTAAGGGTGGAAAAATAGGAAATGAAATCTGTGTTCAGCAGTTAAATTATGTTTGCACTCGTAAGATTTGTTTTGATTAGGATTTATCACTAAAATGGATGAAATAAGTTAATTTTCTTCTTCTCGTTAATTTAATAAAACTAGACACGTGACTATTGTTGCTTTAGACAATCGTCGTACCGTGAGTTTGTACTACGTGAAAATAGCCGTATCATCTTGCACCACGACAAGCAAGATTCCACATAGCCAGACAGACCAATGAGTTTTTGAAGGCAAAAAACGTACAACTTATGAGTCATCCTGCATACAGTTCTGACCTAGCACCGTGGGAGTTTTTTCTGTTACCAAAAATCAAGAACCAATTACGCGATTAACGGTTTTCATCACCAGAAGAGGCTGTCGAAGAGTATAAAAACATGTATCTGACGTCAAAACGGAGTAGTGGCACAAATATTTTTTAAATTTGTTCAATCGTATGAAAAAGTGCATTGATGCAAAATATTTTGAGAAACAATAAATGCATTTTTGTATTAATAGTATTTTTTTATTAATGATTCCGGAAACTTTTAGTGCGCCACACGTATAAGGATGACAAGGAGTATTCAATGGCTGATTATGTGGTTTAAAATTATGCTGGCGCAACAAGAATCACCATCTTAAAGATAACAGGGTCCATAAGTTGGATCTAATTCATTGTAAACACTTATTTGTACACTTATGACGCAATGAATGAATAGGTATGATCATGAATATGTGCGCAAAAAATCAAACTTGCTGATAAGCTCCAAGCAAGCATTTTTTTTAAAAGTCTGCTCTTAATCCCCTTTTTCTCAGATATAAGTGAGGTTACAGAAATATTGCGAAGAACTTTTTAGCAACCATCCTTACTCAACCCGACCCCATGGCCAGTCATGCAGTGGCGATCAGGAGCTTCCTATACTTTTTGAAGACTTTCTGCAGGTAATTAAGATATTGAAAGACGGAAAGGCTCCTAGAGCTCATCAAATCACTTCGGAAGTTATTCGATCTCTTGGAGAAGCCGCGCTAAAACTGTTTCATGAGATCTAATACAGAATCTGGTTAACATGAGAATGGCCCACAGATTAGACGAGATCGGTCATCGTGCCACTACATAAAAAGGGGTCTACCAAAGTTTGTGACAACTTTCGGACAATTTAGCTGATACCGCACTCAAGAAAGGTGCTCCTTCCTGGATTCACAAATTCCAAAGGAACAGGCTGGTTTTGTTACAGGAAATCCTACACGTGAACAAATCCTCAATATTAGACAAATAATTGAGAGTAGCCACGACTTTGCCAATCCAATAATTATATGTTTTGTTGTTACGGATATAAAGAGGGTTAGTGATAGATTAATAGTTGTGAAAGTGATGTTGGAAGGTGTGGTGTTGAATGTTGTGAGTGCATATGCGCCACAGGTTGGATGTGATGACAGTGTGAAGGAGAAGTTTTGGGAAGAATTTGATGCGGTGTGATAGCTTTACCAGCGCATGAAGAGATTTATGTTAGAGGTGATTTTAATGGACATGTGGGAAAAGCAAATGGAAGTTATGAAAGAGTGCATGGGGGATGGGGATTTGGGTACCGCAATAAAGATGGTGAAATGCTCTTGCAAGCTGCTTCCGCTTTTGACCTGGCGCTAGTAAATACCTGGTTCCAGAAAAGGAAAGTCACTTGGTTACCTATAAAAGTGGTCAAAATAAGACACAGATTGATTACTTTCTCGTTCGACGCAACAGCCTCAACCGCGTTAGGAACTGCAAAGTGCTACCAGAGGAAGACCTTGTTTCTCAGCACAGACTCCTTCTAATGGAAATTAAGCTCCTGGTCAAGTCAAATATAAACAAAGAGCGACCTCCCCCTAGAATCAAATGGTACATGTTAGAAAAGGAAGAATATGCGGTCAAATATAGAAATAAAGTTATGCATAAAATAATAGAAATGGGAGATATGGAAGAGCGAAGTGTAAATGAATGTTGGAGAGAGATAGCAGAATGTATGAGAGGTGCGGCAAAGGATATTTTCGGTGTGACACAAGGGAAAGGTGTGATAAATAGAGATACATGGTGGTGGTCAAACGAAGTGCAAACTGTGCTAAGGGAGAAGAAAATAAAATTTAAAAAATGGCAAAGGGTTGAAGACCAAGATGTAAGCGTGAAAGCAGAGAAAAAGATTGAATACATTGAATGGAAGAAAAAAGCCGTTGCTATAGCAAGAGCTAAAGCCAATGAAGAGCTTTACAGTAAGCTTGATAGTCCTGCAGGTCCTTCACATATCATAGCAGGGCACTTAAAAACTTGCACATGGTGTTCGTTGACCTCGAAAAGGCATACGACCGGATACCTCGTGAGGTTTTGTGGTGGGCCCTTAAGAACAAACGTGTGCCTGGAAAGTACCTGCAGTTGATTCGAGCTATGTATAGCAGGTGCAGTACTCAAGTCCGGTCCGTAGTCGGCACTAGTACTAGCTTCAGTGTCGCTGTGGGCTTGCACCAAGGATCGGCACTTAGCCTACGGGGTATGGTATCTTCCTTATGGTAATGGATGCCCTGACGTCGGACATACAGAGGGAGGCCCGGTCTGTTCCGACTTTCGGTACCTCGGGTCTCTCGTACAGAGCGACGGTGACATTGACAGGGATGTTAAGCAACGAATTAACTCAGGTTGGATGAAATGGCGACAGATCACAGCAACAACATGCGACCCACGGATGTCCTTAAAGCTAAAGGGAAAAGTCTACAAAACTAGTATAAGACCTGCTTTACTACATGGCTCTGAATGCTGGGCCATTAAGAAGGTAAATGAAAAGCGATTGCATGCAGCAGAAATGAGAATGTTAAGGTGGATGTGTGGAGTGACGAGAATGGACAAGATAAGGAATGAATATATTAGAGGAAGTATGAAAGTGGCACCTGTAGCAAAAAAGACGAAAGGACACCGTTTGTCTTGGTATGGACATGTGATGAGAAGGGAAGAGGAGCACGTAACGAGAAGAGAGATGGATATGAGTATTGATGGGTGGAGAAGTAGGGGATGACCTAAGAAGAGATGGATGGATTGTGTGAGGAGAGATATGACTGAGAAGGGAGTGAATGACTCAAGGACGAGTGACCGGATTGCATGGAAGAGAAAGACATACTGCGCCGACCCCAGATGACCTGGGAACAGGGCAGGCAAATGATGATGTTGTTGATTAAGAATTTACCACGCAGTCAAAAGGAATGCTTTTGACTGCGTTGCGTGGATGCGTTGTAAGGAACAAACTAGGGCAGGTTTTAACCGAAAAGGGAGTGCCTCCTCACCTGAAAGTGCTTATCACGAAACTATACAAAGATAGGCTCTCGCATAAAGTTATATATGTCAGATGACTTTGGTTTCCGGAAGGATGTTCAGCAAAGGTGTGTATCTTTTCACCGGTTCTCTTTAACATCTACAGTGAATACATTCTAAGTAAACCGCTAGATGGAAGGAATGTATGGGAAGGAGGAATAAGCATAAGCGGTGTAAGAATCTCAAACTCAACAACATAAATTCAAATATATACCTATTGCATGAACATATGTCTTCATTAATATAAAAAAAATCTGTAATTTGTCATTTTTCCATTTACTTATATGTCAGTTTCCACATTTTAAATTTTATGCATGCCGTGGTGGCCTTTAATTAAGGCAACACTATAAAATGAAAAATTTGAATTGTATTTTGTATTGTCTAGGTGTATACTTTGTTGGCTGTCCTTAATTAAATAAATAAATAAACTTAAGATACGACTACGACATCATCTGGCTAGCAGAAAGCGCCGATGAAATGGAAGAACTGTTGGAACGGGTTGAAATGGCCAGCAATGTCTTGGGGCTAATCATGAACCAAACTAAAACCACTCATGGTGACGGAAAGATTCAGGAAGCACCTTATCGCAGCTTTAAAAAGTTTAGGAGTTCAAAATAACATTACTTATGTATTATTGTAATTGGTTTTTAATATGCATAACGCCTTCCCTAAATTCTGTTAATTACGAGATGACCATTTACTTCTGCCACTGATTTTATGTTCAGTTTATGTCGGCGACTATTTTTCGTTTACATATCTACGTATTTCTGATTTGATCTTGCAAAAAAAACAAAGAACATAGCCCTTTCCATAGCACGCTGTGCATCCCTTAGCTTTCTTATGAGGCCTATAGTAAGAGGTCACGTTTCTGATCTCTATTTCACCACTAGTAATAAACACTAGTTGTAGACTGTCGCACTAAAGTATTTTAGACGAGAAGACGTTTTGTAGTTTCCCGAACGCTGCCTAGCCGAATTAGATTTGACAAATTGACCTCCTCTAAATTGAAACTACCTACCTGGATCACTTGTCTCAGGTAGACAATTTGCAAACAATTTCGAGAATAGAGCTTCTAACTGATACTGAGAAGAGCGGAGCATGGGAATTCGACATTATCTTCGTTTTGTCTATGTTCATCCGAAGGCCTACCTGTTGGAAAACTCGACTAGGTCTTTGAGCACTATGCCGAGGTCTTCGCGCGATTCTGCCAGGACCACAATATCGTAGGCAAACCAAAAGTGAGGATGTATTCGCCATTTATATTGATGCAGAATCATTTCTATTCCAGGAGCTTGAAAGCGTCTTGCAAAACAAAATGATGTCATACGATTTATACCTTGTCTACATTGACCTATATATTACTAATTACTTCGTGCTTGTATATTATGAAATTAATAAGCAGATAGTTTAATCTATCTGAATGCGGGTGGAACACCGATACTGAAAGTCCTTCAGAAACTCTTTAACTCCGTCTTGCTCGAGGGAATAACGCCGGAGGCATGGAGAAGAAGTGTGGTGGTGTCTTCTTCAAGAAAGGGGATAACGCCTTACTGAAGAATTACAGACCCATCTCGCTTTTGAGTCATGTCTACAAGTTGTTTTCGAGGGTCATCACGAATCGTCTTGCGCGTAGGTTCGATGACTTCCAGCCTCCCGAACAAGCCGGCTTCCGAAAAGGCTATAGTACCATAGACCACATCCATACGCTGCGGCAAATTATACAGAAGACCGAGGAGTATAACTTGCCATTATGCTTGGCGTTTGTGGACTATGAGAAGGCCTTTGATTCTATCGAGACCTGGGCAGTGCTACAGTCTCTCCAGCGGTGCCATATCGACTATCGGTACATCGAGGTGCTGAAGTGTTTATACAAAAACGCCACCATATCGGTCCGAGTACAGGTGCAGAGCACGAAGGCGATTCCTCTGCAGCGCGGCGTAAGGCAGGGAGATGTTAAATCTCCGAAACTGTTAACCGCTGCATTGGAAGACGCCTTCAAGCTCCTGGAACGGAAAGGATTCGGCATCAACATTAACGGCGAGTTTGCCGACGATATCGTGGTCATGGCAGAATCGCTTGAAGACCTCGGCACGATGCTCGATGGCCTTAGTCGAGTTTCCCAACAAGTAGGCCTTCGGATGAACAAGGACAAAACAAAGATCATGTCCAATGCCCATGTTGCGCCCTACCCAATATCAGTTGGGAGCTCTACTCTCGAAATTGTTAACAAATATGTCTACCTGGCACAAGTGATCCAGTTGGGTAGGTCAAATTTTGAGAAGGAGGTCAATCGTCGAATCCAACTCGGCTGGGCAGCGTTCGGAAAACTACGTAACGACTTCTCGTCCAAAATACCTCAGTGCCTAAAGACGAAAGTCTACAACCAGTGTGTGTTACCAGTGATGACATATGGAACTGAAACGTGGCCTCTCACTATGGGCTTCATAAGAAAGCTCAAGGTTGCACAGCTTACTATGGAAAGGGCTATGCTCGGCGTTTCTTTGCGAGATCGAATCAGGAATCAGGAGATTCGTAAACGATCAAAAGTTGCTGACATAGCCCAACGGATAAGCAAGCTGAAGTGGCAGTGGGCGGGGCACATAGCACGTAGAACTGATGGCCGATAGGGCAGAAAGGTTCTGGAATGGAGGCCACGTACCGGCAAGCGCAGCGTAGGACGTCTACCTACAAGGTGGACAGACGACCTGGTAAAGGTTGCAGGAAGCCGCTGAATGCGAGCCGCTTTCAACCGGCCAATCTGGAAGTCACTGGGGGAGGCCTATGTTCAGCAGTGGACGTCCTATGGCTGAAATGATGATGAATGATGATAATCTATCTATAGTATAAGATACGATGGGACTGTCATCGTATCTCATACTATCACTAGGTATACATCGTCACTTCATATACAGGTACTAGAAGAGGAAGAGGAAGGACTAGAATACAGACGCTAAGCTTGGCACTAGCAGTGCGTTTGTGGCATTGTTAGTGGCTTTATCGGTTGCCCAGTACCTAATTAAAGATTACCTTTAAAGAATCGAAGCGCCATAACTTGTAGAGTGATTTGAAAGGACCTCCATTCTTTGCAATAATCCTTAATAAACTTGCCCATTTGTCCAAGGCCAAAAGCGACATGATGATACAAAAAATTAAATACCTAGAATATTTTTTTATGAAAAGCGACGTAAACAGAGAGGTGAATGACAGTGAGTGACAAACAACTGACACAAATACCTGTACCTTGCAGTATCTATACCTATTTTACAACTTCATGTAGGTACGGGACATAATATTATGCTACGCTCTAACGTAGTTTTACTTGATAAGTGCTCAAAGGCTACGCACGACAACAGCGGTGGTGGCTGGCTATTGATTTGAAGTATAGTAGGTATATATACAAACATTTAATGTACCTATATAGCATACCAACCTTATTAATAATATATTTAGCGCGATCTTTTAGAATAATATTGTTAACTGGCTTTGTAAACAATAAATAGTTCAAACTATCTACGGACGTACGAAAATTGAGTTTTGTCATTCTAGATTCCTTAAATATCACTGTGCGGTGTGAATGAACTCATCAACTATTAGGGTCTCGTCAAAACAAACCATATGAGCCCAAACTTGAGAGGCTTCCGTTAGAAACAGGAGGTAGGTACTTAGGTGGTGAAACCTACCTCCTGTTTCTATCATCAGACCGTTGTTACCAAATGTTAAAGTATACATAGTACTAGTCAAGACAAATCAAATAAGTCTATCTAAAAGGTTTTACTAGTAGCCCTGAAGAATTTTACTGTCCACCTCGTCTCCATCGTTGGACCTTCGTTACCAAATGTATGGGACTCGTCAACACAAACTAAATGAGACCACACTCGAATCGAAGGTTTTACCAGCAACCATTGAAGTTTTATTATCCACCTACTAGCCTAGTCATCAGACCCTCGTTACCAAATATTATGTATGTTACTCAAAACGTTTAAACGAATCAAATAAGCCCAAAGTCGAGAGGTTTTGGTAACCATTAAAGAGTTTCACCGTCCATCTAGTGGCTATATCATCAGACCCTCGGTATCAAATACGTTTATATATAAACATATAATAAACATCCATACATGAGGTTCAAATGCTTGGCTCATGACACTAAGTTAACATCTGCCTCTTGAAATTCGAACCCGCAATCGCCTGTCATTCAAGTCCAAACTCGAAAGTTATACTAACTTGCTTGCTGCTACTACTAACGACTTGCCAAACAAATTAAATGAGCCCAAATTCGAAGGTTTAGTGACTAATAAAAATAATTTCCTGACTTCTTGATAATAAGAATAATGTATGCTCGTCAAAACAAATAAAATAAGCCTGAGCTCGAAGGTTTCACCAATAGATATAAGATTTCCCCTATCCACCTCCTGGCTCCTGGATGCATGGTGCATGCTCCTTGCTTGCATGCATGGTGCATGCTGATTGCTTGCATGCATGATGTTTGCATGTATGATGTTTGGCACCTGCATGCATGATGCATGGTGCATGCTGATTGCTTGCATGCATGGTGCATGCTGATTGCTTGCATGCATGATGTTTGCATGTATGATGTTTGGCACCTGCATGCATGCTGCTTGCTCAATGCATGCCGATTGCCTGCATGCATGATGCTAGCTGCTAGCTTGCACTACGCATTTATTATTATTAGGATAAATAAACATTACATAATTTGAATGTAGGACTTACAACTTTTTTTGAAAACGGTTTTTAGTCTTTCGTATATTATTGATTGTAATATTTATGACAAATAAATTTAGGGCATATTCTATTAAGGAATTTAATTTTATTGCATGTAATATTATGTGACATTAAGTTCGGGCAAGCTATCATTCGGACAAATGATGATTAGGAAAAAAATATAGCATTTTAGATTATAGATAAAAAAGTTAGGAAACAAAATAGAGAACGACTAAACCACGTTGCTATTTCATCTGTAACAACTAATGAAGAGTAAAAGTTTGTACTTAGGTAAGCTTACTTGGTCCCGAATGAGGTAGACCCTGAATTACCGTCGTCACCTCGCCGTGGTACTTGTCTGCCCAATACTAGATTATAATTTAAAAGCCGTAGGCACTGAGGGAGAATGCAGTGTGCAAAGTAAGCATGCATGCTTGCTTGCATGCATGCTTACTTGAATGCATATTGCTTGCATGTATGCTTGCTTGCTTGCATGAGTGCTTACTTGCTTGCATGCCTACTTACTTGCTTGTTTGCTACATGCTTGCTTGTTTGCATGCATGCTTGCTTGCTTGCTTGATTGCTTGCATGCATGCATACCTGCTCGCATGACGTTTTCGGAAAAAAATATTATATATAATAAAGAATAAAAATATACATACCTGTTTCTTAAAATATATTTTCTTTCTAATCATAAAATAACTGGTATTTCACCATCTGACAAGAAAGCTAATGCCAATAAACTTTTTATTTTATCATTCATTCATATTATATTCATAGCAAAGTTTGTAAACTATAACTTTAAAAGGGTATTCTAAATTTGTTATTAATTTTACAGTCCATTTTATATTGTTAACATTATGTTATTATTTATCAAAGATTTTTGACGCTGTGTCTATTTATATATGACTTGTAATCTTTATGCCATAGTGTGAGATGCCAATAAATGTTATGATTTGTAATTGTTATTGTAAAAACATTTATGCATAATAAATATTATCTGCTGATATATTATTATTATAAATGAAGTTATGGGGAGATAAAGTATGCCTAATGATTTATTCTGTATGAACGTTATGCGAAACGAAGACAATGCGAAAAAACGTTATGCAGCTTTAAATATGCATCTTTAACCTTCAGAAAGATAGGCTTTTTTCATAAACACGAAAGGCTAGTAGGGGGTGATGGGTCACCCCACTACATTTAATCATAAATAAAACTCAATTAAATACAGAAATCATATTTATTTAAATTTTAATTAGTGAAACAGTTTAATAACAGACTTAAAGAAAGAAAAAGATATTATTTTTTATATGTTAGAACATATAATTTTTAATTACACGCAGTTTAGACAAATATCTTTGCTGTGTTCAGGGCATATAGGCAAACGGCATTTGGCACAAATATTTTTAACTATGCTGACTTTTTTTCTTGGGCACATTGTACACCTTGCTTGTTTCTGCAGTTTTGATGGGGGCTCACTACCAGAAGGCTCTTTGTTCATATTTAGAATCTCTAAAAACTTAAATTATACAACCCAATATGGCCCCGAAATGTTCTAACCGAACCAATATATTTTTTAAAGGAATTTTATCCTACTAATATTACATATGCGAGAGTTTGTGATTATGGATGAATGGATGTTTGTTACTCTTTCACGCAAAAGCTACTGAATGGATTTTGATGAAATTTAGCATACTGATAGACCATGGCCTGGATTAACACATCGGATACTTTTATCCGGGTAAGGTCAACGCAGACGACGTCGCGGGCAAAAGCTAGTTTATAATAAAAACACACGTTGGAAAGCAACAAAAATTATTTATTGTTAACAAATTGTTTCTGATATTCACAGCCCAAATGAAATAAACTTAATCACAAAAAAATACAAATGATCAGATAATTTATGCTATAAATTTATTCCTACGTGGAAGACTGTCTTTTAAATAAAATAATTGGAACCTAGCGCTCGTTTTGCTATTTATTATTTAAAATTATTACCCGCGACTAGCGGCAGCAATACAGGACGTTAAAAAAGAACGAACCCAATTTTAGGGGGTGGTTAGGAATCAAGTCGTTTAAGAAAAATATTTAAAAAATACAGTATTCTAGCCTCGGCTCTAAATTACCCCTAAAATTTAGCTCGTATTTTTCAACACATGTAAAGGAAAACATTCACAATATCAAATGACTCATATTTTTCTTGAAGAATATATACTTACAGGTCATCATTACTACGTTAAGGAAGTTTTTAAAGTTTTATATTCACTACCTCAAGCGCTAGGAATGTTGAAAGCATCATACAAGATGATGTTTAATGAAATTGCTAAGTAGGTACTTAAGTTATAAACAGAACAGATCAATAACTAAAAAATCTTTCTAAATGGATCACAAGTTTCATTTATTATAGACATTTTTCATTTTTCTTAAATATAGGTACATCGACTCTAAAATCATAAATCAAATCTTATAAAAACAAGTACAACCAAAAATATTTATTACAAATAAAGATAAATACTAAAGCATATAATTCTGTGACAAAATATATTAAAATATATACCTACTTCAATATCCAATCCACAGTCGGCGCCTGAATAAATAGAAATCAACGTTTTTAGCTTTCATAATTTTATAATGCAAGGCATTGATATTGCTATATTACACTGTGATGGTGTTATAATTATTAGCGTGATTTTAGCATCATTTACACTGTGCTGATCCACATTACACTGATTTTGGCATAAATAACACTGTACTGATACCATACTACAGGGATCTTTGCATAATTTACACTGTACTGATGTCATATTACAGTAATGCTGGCATAATTTCACTGTGCTGATTCCATATTACAAGTGTCGTTAGCACATTACACTGTGACGTTGCCAGATTAAATTGACAACATCACATACATTGCTCTTATCCTATGATAAGTAGCTTAAGCACTCGTGTTACAGAAATTAGAAACAATGACGGTACCACAACACCCAGACCCGAGACAAGATAGAAAAGTTATTTTTTCTACATTGACCGACCGGGAATCGAACCCGGAACCTCAGAGATAGCGACACCATGTCCGGTATGCTCGCCTCTCGGCTACGAAGGTCGTCGGAGGTATTACACTGTGATGATGCCATATTACACTGTAATTTTGGCTACTTACACTTTAATATTGCCATATTACATTGTGATATTGGCATATTACATTGTGGTGAAGCCATATTACAATGTGATGTTGCAATATTACGCTGTGATAATGTCATGAAACACACATCTAAATAATATAAATACGATGCAAATAGTTTTAGGCTATTAATTTTATTTCACAGTATTCGACAACCACAAAGGGCGTCATTGCGGTCAGTAACATCAACAAGCTCGCAAGTTTTTTTTTAAAGTTTGCTTTTGTCCGATACTTTTGCACATGGTCTTCAATTTAATTGAGAATCATTTAAAACTTATCAGTAAGAGTCAAGCACATAAAGAGGGAAAATAAACTGATTTAAAAAAAAAGAGCAATCTCATAATGAGACACTGACTGCACGCCTTAGATTATGCAAGCATGTACTATCAGGAGAACATTTCTGGTTGAAATGTTACTAACTGTTGGTGAGAAATGTTACTAATTAGGAGCTAGTTTTTCTATGATCTAACAGCGCAGACTTTGGATGATGAAACTTGTTCTTTTTGATTGTCCATAAATTAAGAATATAATTGAACTCAATAATTTTTAAAATTTTGACTTTTTTAGGTTTTTTTTTTTCTAAAACTTTATTTTATCCGAAGTAGTCAAGTGGAAACTTTAAAATTTTTACCATACCTATTGACCGACCGAAAAAAATTATTTAAATAAACACATTCTTACGATAAGGTGCTTTTAGTTGGAGTTATGGGAAATCAAAAAGATCACGTGGTATTATTGAACATCTTTTCTAAAACCAATAAAAATACATATTGATTTGGGGTGCGAAATGAATAAATCAAGTTTTTCAAAACAATAAAATGTACTTTTAATCCATGAACTAAGTTGTATGTACTAAAGTTTGCGCGCGAAAGCTAGTCCCCTGGGGCCGTGCTGCTATTTTATGCTTCCGGTGCGTGCGGACTTAAACCCAGTTTAGCCGCCTCCATGCCCTAGAGGGTAACTACCACACGCGCTATTTAGTATTAACGTGACTGTTAACAAACCACAAAAATACTATACGTGCTGAAATTTTAATTGCTTTCATTATTTGTACAGGGTTGATATTGTTGTACTCATGTACACTAGAATTAAGAAAAATATCAGATGTCCATATATTTTATAAGTTTAAGTAGATTAAAACTTCAGCGAGTACATCATCATTATCATTTCAGCCATATGACGTCCAATGCTGAACATAGGCAACATCCCCCAACAACTTCCAGATTGGCCGGTGGGAAACAGCCTGAATACAACGGCTTCCAGCAACCTTTACCAGGTCGTCTGTCCACTTTGTGGGTGGACGTCCTACGCTGCGCTTGCCGGTACGTGACTTTCGATTACTTTTGAGCACAACTGAACCTAAATTCTAAACTCTCCTGTCTTTCTTATTTGAAAGAACCCTAAGTCACGTCACATTTTATCGGAAGTTGCACGAACTATATTATTTTGCAAAACAAACTAAATGGTAACAGTGTGTACCCGAGTATAACGTTTAGAAAAATAACGAACATCTATTATAATACCAAATAACTGTACTTTTATACAAATCACCATACACCTAACCCAGATCAAGGATCACATTACTTTTACCCAATACGTCTTTAAACTTATTTCATAATAACCTATTTTAAAATAGTGCATGGATTTGTGATGGCACATACGAGTAAGTAGAATAAATTTCCAATTCTAATAAATTATATTTGTTAAAATATATAAATAATATCAAACAAGACAAATATTACCACGTTTATAGAAAAAGATTTTTTAAGAATAAGTACCAGTTCATTAAATTAAAAAATGTACACAACAACATTAATGTTAAGGTATGTTATATTTTATTTAAATTTAAGAGAACTATTGCCAAATTTTTACAGTAATGCGGTCATTTGGTGATTGCTGGACATACATAAAATAACAAAAGCTAAACATATTATATTGTGTTCAATAATTTCAAGCGGTGTGATTCTTGAGAAAATATCAAAAAATAAGGAAATAAACTTTATTGCTTTCCCAAAAGGTAATGATGATTAATTGATAATCACCTATTGATACTGGTAGTTTTATTTATTTTACAAAACGGCTTTTTATTTTCGATTTATCCGTTCTTCTTCTTTGCTTGTCGACTCAGGTTTTCATATATGTGAGGACCAAAACTCAGCCACCGATATATTAGTGCGTTTGTAGAGATCCTCGCGCGTGCAGGTGTAGGGACACGCAGGGCATAACAATAGATGTGCCATTGTCTGGGGGGAAATACCACATAGACATGCGCTCTCCAAGCTGTAGCCCCACCTATGCATGTTCTCCTTGCTTCGGCCTACTTGAGTCCGTAGTATATTTAAGGACTTCCAAGTTGCCCAAGGTAGATCATGTCCAGGAGGGAGTCGCTCTGATAATGTCTTATAATCACTAAATTACTACTTAACTGTCAAAATTTTGTAATAGGCCTCTAAAGTAATAATATTAAAATTTAGAACTAAAAAAATATATACAGTAAGATACCACAAAAGATATTAAGACAACTCCAACTTTAATCGTAACTTAGAAATTCTAAGGCCTAAAGGTGAACTAATAATTACTAAGTCTACAGTGTCCCCAAACCGAGTTCAGAACATGAATTACGAACCAAACAGATTAGCGCAATAATCAGGGCCGATTGTCTAGCAATAGTTGAGTGAGACTTAATGATTTGGTTTTATGCATGCTATTTACTGATATTAATGTTAGACTGGCTTTGGTTTTTAGCGTTATCAGACATTTGGATTCGCTTCGCTGATTTACAAGTATCAGTTGTACAGTATTTGGGGAATGCCATTAATTACGTGAAGATATTTTCACTTTTCCTTTTCTGCACTCCTTCTTGGGATATCCTTTAGCTTGACTCTCTCCCACCTAATCTTAAAATCGATTTTTTATGCGTATTTATAGTGTAAATACTTTAATCAGTGCTTGATAACGTTGTATTTATGTTAAAAACATTTTTTCTTTAATTTAATTTATATAAGACTGCTAAAAAGTCTAGCTAGAACAACGGTGAAAAAAAAGGCTTTTTGACACAATTTTATACTGTTTCTTATGAAATAAAAAGAAGTGATATTTGCCGAGACTCCCGTTCTCCACCCCGATAGATTGCGATTTGGCTCGATACCCCCCCCCCCCTTAACCTTCTTAACGCTACACGTTATTAACGGATTGCTCCTTTTACAATTCAGCGCTCAATATTGTTGTAGTCTTGAGCAATGAAATGTAAACACTTAGTAATTTATTTCCTTGTAATAAGATTTAAAGTCCAATTCAAATGTGTTTATATTTATGCCTGTGACTGTACATGTTTACTCCGTCATCAACGTACCCTACTACAAAATACAACAGATTGTCAACGTACTAAAATAGTCTAATTTCGTCAACCGATTTTGAACTGCACATGTAAAAGTAAAGCCCACATTTGTCAGTAAGTTTCAGGTACTAGGCAACAACAATAACAGATAACGTTATACAAAACCGAAGCTAGCCAGGTTGGGAGCGAACACTTTTTTGGGTCGACGTATGCCATATAAATAGACAAAACCACACAATAACAATTCAGTAATAAATATTCTACACAAACGCTTGCGTAATAAAATGGTAGCATTAAACATTAAAAACATTATTTGCTTCTAGGGCAAAGGTAAATTAATACTGTTTATGGCTAGTTTACTACTAGATTTAAAACACAAAATATATAACAAAATCTTATGCATACCATGAAACATAATATCATTAATGTGTATTTTATTTATGTCATACTTTAGAATTATATTCAAATATGGTCTGAAGAACTTATTCACTATTTTTACAATCTATTTATTTTATGTAACCCCTATTAATAATACAAGTATTGCTATAATTTGTATAAATATATTAAACATTTATGTATACAGTGTTGATTAGTATCTTAAAATTATCCATGTAAGAACAAGACAGAAGATTTCCTAGATTCAACAAATCGTTAATTTACTCAAAAGTTAATAGTATTATTGGTAGATAAAGAGAGGGTAATTTTGTATTATCTGGTAGATTATATCTACGTATTTGTATATTCACGATAGATTTTGGCACAACTACAAAGGAACCACTACATGCTAAATACAAATGTAGGATATAACCAATAAACTATAGTTCTTTCAAGATAAGAAGGGTTTTGTGACACTTTACTGTATACACGTGATGAGCCCTAACGAAATCCAATCGATTTTTTTGAAATTCGAGAAAGTTTATTAAGAAAGTTTAATCGATTTTTATTTAAGTAACCTTTTTTAATAAAAGTTATACTGCAATGTTCTACCGTCAGAGTGCCGTTTACAGTTTTTTGACAAGCCTTTTTTGCTTTTTTTGGCATTTTACCAAATAAGTACAACAACTTCACGAAAAACACAACAAAGACAGTAACAAAAGCCAAAATAGGAACTACGCGAAGCACAACGACAACACCGCACCGCTTATAAGGCAGAAGCTTTCGTTCTGGCGTCAACCGAACCGATTCATCGATTTAGTATCGATGTGTGTGTCGTATGTGTATTGTCAATTCGATGGAATACAATTATGTCTCATAAAATGTATTGCCCCGAATTCACAACCCATAACCAGCCTTTCATAAATATCACTTGCCATAATATTTGAATTTCCGAATTTTCATTGGTCCTGAAGCTCTTCAGTCATAATGTTGATATCTATAACAATCAAATCATCTAATTTTGATTGCCATAAACATATTTGTCCGAATTATAGCTTCACCTTCAGTACAATACACCGAACGTGAGTAACGTAACATAAACTTGTTAGTCCTAAAAAATTCGAATCGAGGTACCCAACCTCTCTGGGTTAGGTTAGGTTAAAACAGTGATCACACAAAGCGCGAAGCCGAGCGAACAGAGCGAGCGTAGTAAGCGTACCGCGGCATCAGCCGGCGAGCACTTGATTCTAATTCGCACTCAAGAATACACAAATTAATGATACTTTAACATTCAAAACGTTTATAAGGAAAAGCATTTGTAAAGTAAGTGTTTTGTTTTTGCTAAGAAATAGGATTTTATAAAATAATTAGGTAAACTATTATGGAAATGATTTTTAGGAGCTTTGATAATTCATCATCATCATCATCATCATTTCAGCCATAGGAACGCACGAAGACGCTGCTGCCCGTCTCGTGCTACAGGACCTAGTCGACTCTTACGACACGCCTCCTGTTGGCGGTGAGGAAGTGATAAAGCTTTGATATTTATAGATATGATATTTAGGGGCTATGTTTTTATAGATGATACTTATGACAATCAAATGTAGAAGTTTTAATGTTTAGGGATTTCGATTTTATTGCATGTTATATTGTGAATTATAATATTATGGCAAGTGATAGTTCGGACAATCGACAGTTATGACAAAACTTGTTATGAAATAATAAATTATGGGCAAAAATTTTATGAGACAAAATAGAGAACCACTGTCAATCCCTATAAGTAAACGTTCCATTTAACGCATCAAGTATTTGAAGGAAATCATATTAACTTTATTTATTTTTTAAATCAATAAGCTATATTATTGGTTTGCAATTTTTGCTTCGATTTTTAGAGGCAAAGATTATTGTGTTCTTGCAATGATATAAATAAAAAATTAAAATTATATTTTGAAAATATTATTGTAAGTATTAAGGGTGAAATGGAACATCTAGTGTCACAAAACCCTTCTTATCTTGAAATAACTATAATACTATTTCTATTCACACCTTAATTCAAAACATTAAATCTCATATTAAATGTTTAGTAAGTCCTTTGATAAATCTAAACCACATTCAGATAGATCAGTCTGATAAATATACGTACAATAATATAAGTTTCGGCTTTGCAGCAAAAACCTCGCCAGTGGAGGAATTTTATGACCATGACAGAGGAAACGCTATGCAAAACCGAAACAAGCTTGGTTTATGATCAACCAAGTGTTATGTTTATGACTATTCGCATCATCTCTTGAGAGGTACGGTAATAGTTTTTAATTTATAGTAAAAATATACTTTTATATTTATTAAATTCTGAGTACTTATTATACAGTATTAAGTTCTTGGCATCGAAATTGGAAGAGTTTGGTTTAAAATGTGCTGTGAAACGTATAAGAAGTTGTATGTCTATGCCATTATCAAAACACCTAACCAGTTAAATGAAATTTCTGAAATAAGTCAAAAGAACATAAAGACGACTGTAGGTTGGGTTGGTATTCTCTCGGTTAAGGCGCCGGGTAAGAAGAATGCACGTAAAAGAGGTGTTTTTGTTCAAATTTTCTGGCGAAAATACTGAATATAAGATGTGGAATTTAATATAACATGTAACTTATAAGTTGAAATTTTTCCTGATGTATCTAAATACTAGTTATTATTTCTTATCGAAACTAAAAAAAAAACAAAGTACCGCAAATATCGCGAGCTTGTACACATTTATATTTTAAACGATGTTTTTGTTTAGCTTCAAAGTTGATTTAGTTATTTATAACATTCGTACCTTTAGGGTGAAGTTTTTTTTTTTTTCAAATAGACAACCAATTAAGAATTATAAGGTTTTTTAATGGATTTTACTCTTAGCGCCTACTTTTCCATGAGCGGATATTTTGCTCGCAATGATAATCTATTTGCACAGGAGCGCAACGGATGGATGTTTAGTCTGCGAGAAGCATTTGTATTATCTTAGGCACGTAATAGAAGTCGCATTAGTCGACGCTTAATGTTTAAGGTCACTTGCCTTACCCGTCGCCTTAACGTATGTTAGATCAACGACCACAACCAGACGAAAGTTACTATAGTAATAAAGTACATATTCAACATTTTTTACATTCTTGCATTGTATCATTTTTTAACTCACACTATACAACACACGGGGAGTCCGTTCGCAAAAAGAGATATGTGTTGCGTTTTTGCATTGTAAGTGGCGTTTAGTGAAAGTAATACTTATAATAATACAATAAGGAGTTTACCTGATTCAGTCAGAAATTGTTTTGACTAGTAATGAGTTTTTGCTGTAACATCTATACCTATCATACAAAACTGGCTAGATTATTACTTATTTTAAAATGTAAGTGTAACTTAACCTGCTTCTACAATCGTAGTTTACATTAATCACCTTCGGACCTTGTCATATATCGAGTCGGTAAAATCAGCCGTAGCAGATCTAAGAATAGCTCATGATTTAGTGTTTAAATAAAAAAAAATTGCAGGCGCATCTAAAACTACTGCGTTTGCACAGACACGTCAAAAGTGCTGCTTGTCATCCGAACCGGGATCGAACCCGGAACCAATTGCGCTCAAGGCGTACCAATAGGACACTACACCAATCGCCTTCTTATTATTCCATTCATTTTTAGGTACTGGTAAATGAATAATACTTGGTGTGAATTTCTCAACTTTCTATTGGGCAGTCAACTGCTCAGTTGGTTAATAAATTATTAAAATATCTATAAATAAAATAAAATAAAAAAAATCTTTAATTATGATTTTACTGTTGTATCAAGCTTGCAATTTGGCCAGTTTTTTCATACATTTTAAAGTTTGTACGACAAGTGAATAAATGATGTCTGTCAATTATCGGTCGAAAGCTAAATCAGTCTTAAAATTAAATAAAATTACATTGTTTGCTAAGAAACATCACCTTCATTTTATCATTGTCAATATCGATAATATTATTATCGATAAAATGCAAATAAATAAAAACTGAAAAGCCTGTGGCACCATCACCATATCATATGACACACATATTCTATCGTTTTATTAACTATCAATAAATATACACTCTCTAAAACAAAATATTATCAACAACTATAATAACATTTGTGTAACGCTAAATTGTGCCATGTTCATGTGCGAAGAGAATAATAATACCTGTACCAAACATATTATGTATTTGTACTTGGTTGGTTGGTTACCCACATATCAAATTTATTGATTTCACTGCTGAAAACGACCCAACGACCCATATTCGTATGCATCCAATTCTCACGTTTAGAAAAAAAAGTGCAAGACGGACTCGCACCGAGGGTTCCGTACAAACCGGTAGGTATATAAGTAAAAGTTTACCCAATCTTAAAGGTATTATAGACCTGAGTATTTGATATGAATTACAAATTAATACCTCTACGCGTTCATGAGGAAAGGTGTTTAAAATTAATAAAAATATTTTTATTATATGATGTAACTAAAAAATTACGGTTTCCGCAATTTTTCCTTTATCTGTGCTATAAGACGTTGCTTTGTACCAAATTTCAAGATTCTGAGTTCACAGGAAGTACCCTGTAGATTTTGATTCCCTTGCGAGTGTCGAAAATTTGCAAAAATTTACGGCATAAACGGCTGTATCTTTTGATTGCGTTGACTTAGAAGTTAGTTTTTTTCACAGCTCCAAGGGACAGTAGACTTGAGTATTTGATATACATTCCAGCTTGATACCTCCATCTCTCTAACGCGTGGAGGTATCCACGCGTTCCTGAGAAAAAGGGTATTGACAAACAGACAGACGGACGGACGGACGGACAACAAAGTGATCCTTTAAGGTTTCCGTTTCCTCCTTTCGAGGTACGTAACCCTAAAAACAAAGTTTTACATAAATTAATTATATAAACGCTGAGACGGGCATTAAATATAGATAGACTAGTGGCTTTTCCAATAATGAAAGGATACAAGACTGAAAATGCCAAACCTACACGAAACTTTTTTTTTGTTGTGCATATCATATCCGTGTATGTTTAGGTGGCTTCGGAAAAAGTGGCCATTTATTTTTTTCAAACAGTAAAATATTTAATAATTATTAGCCTACTCTTAAAAATCATGAGCCCAACATTCAAACTTGTGAGACTGTGATGGGTCCTGAGGGGTCTAGTGACCTCTCTTGCACCATGCAATACTTTAAGAACCCGCTCCTATTTAAGGACTATAGCCCGTCCGGTTCGAGCGCAATACTTATGCGGGGCGGGCTCTTCTTCACAATCTTTAAGTTACGGGAGACTGTATTTGATTTTATTTTTTCCTGTTACTTTATTTCTGATTTAACTAAGCACACAAGTAAGCGAAAGCTTAACTTTCTAAATGATAGCTCTACTGCTTGACTAAGATGATCCCTAAGGAAGCTGTGCGGTGCGGGAGGGATGCGGTAGTTCACTTGCACCGAACTATACCTTAAGTACCGGCTCGGTTTATGTAGTATGTAATATGACTTCATCTATTCTTTCTACTTCATTCTAACTCAACGAAGTGTGTCAATGTAATTTCGAACAATAACCGTCTTCATAAACACTAAAAAGCTAAAAATAATATGACACAAACATACCTAACAGTTATTTTTGAATTCTGTTAAATGTTTTTACAAAAAAATACTTTATTTGTGTGTTTTTAGTGATAAATTCTCATCAAGACAAATGTATAAAATGTTTAGGCACTCATAAGTGCCTAAACATTTTATCCGCTGTACACATATTTCATTACTATTTTCCACTCTAAATGGCGATGTTTGATGTAAATTTTATATAAATAGTTATACGAGTATGTAGGTAAAGTGCATCTCATGACGATTCAAATAAGTCCAAACACGGCTCTTATACATTACACAGCGGAAATATGGCACCGGAACTCCGTAATGAATACGGAGTCCCGGTGCCATATTTCCGCTTTCGTTATCAGATCAGTTCGATTTATTCAAAAGGCAATGCCGGAAAATGGCGCCTTTTATTTCGCACGGCCATCAACCAAATCTTAATAATTAAGTGCAGAATAATGTGATAACAAAAACTTTTCATTACATGTATATAGATTTACTCAGTCCGAAACGAGCTATAAAGGTTAGAAGTATAGAAAAAAACTAAAATGTAATCGCACGTCTGTTGACGAAACTGTAATTATATTTCAAAATAATATAATGTAATATTAATTACACATTACAAGGTGTAACAAAACCCTATTCGATCTAAAAGGGTGTGATTCTGGTGCTTAAATGTAACAACTTTTACTATGGGACCAACATCAGCAAAAAACTATTACGTCTTTTCTTACTAAACCGCCGCGACCAGCTGACATCAGTTTGGGGGCATCCAATAATTAGGTAGGTAAATTGATTGTGGCGATTTTTAACCCCCTCCCCGAGAGGGGTCTCCCCTTTATGAGATGTTGTGAGGTTTTGCCTGACCATAATCTCACATCACATACATTTCTCTGATTCTTAGTAGCTCCACGCACATGGCCTTTATTCTCGAACCTTTCTGCCCCATGGGCCGTCAGTTCTACGTGCTATGTGCCCCGCCCACTGCCATTTCAGCTTGCTATCCGTTGGGCTATGTCAGCGACTTTTGTTCGTATACGGATCTCCTCATTTCTAATTCGATCCCGCAAGGAAACACCTCATAGAGGCCAAGCACCGGTATGCGCAGCGATGACGTCTACCCAAAAGGTGGACAGACGACCTAGTAAAGGTTGCAGGAAGACGCTGCATGCAGGCCGCTTCCAACCGGCCAATCTGAAAGTCAATGGGCTATTTTCAGCAGTGTACGTCCTATGGCTGAATTTAATGATGACGATGACACGCACATAAAGATATATGATATATATATATCATAAAGATATTCCCCCAGATAAGGCGACGCCATGTCCGGTGTCCTCGCCTCTCGGCTACGGACGGAGATAGGCAGGGAACGACGACTCCCTGTGCTGAGTATTGATGAGCTTATTATTTTTGCTCTAGGGAAATATCTTTTAAAACAGGCCCAAAGCTATTTGTGCAGCACGCGCAACGAGGCAGAGAGGACCCTAAAATATCAGGGCTTCACCCACGATACGCAATGGACCTTCGGGCCCCATTTCAACAATATGGCGCCGAAACTCCTTAAGTAGGTCGGCGCGTTGAGCCGGCTCATGCTGAACCTCGGCGGACCTTCGTCGTCTAGCCTTAGGTTGTTTGTATGGGCGTCGTACGCTCCATGACCCTAAGCCATTGGGGCTCTGGTTTGGTACGGAGCCTTATCCGGCGGGCTAGGAGGGCGCAGCGTCACCTCGCCCTCCGGGTCATAAGTGGTTACCGGACGGTGTCAGCAGGCGCAGCCCTCGCGCTTGCCTGGAGCATGCCACTGGGACCACCATGCCCTGGTCCTCGCCGCTGTCTATCAGTGGTAGGGAGACCAAAGGTTCCAGGGGTAAAAGGCCCGTCCCGCGAGAAGTGGAGGCGAAGCGATTTCACCTCGAGGAGAACGCTCTCGCAGCGTGGAGGAAGCGCTTGGCCGACAGCCCAGCTGGCCGTCGTACAACCGGGGCAATCGACCCGGTGCTCACTGAGTGGGTGCGACGGCAGCACGGTCGCCTGACGTGTAGGGAACCAAGTGCTGTCAGGCCACGGCTTTTTCGGGGCCTACCACGCGATGACCGTGAGCGATAGCGAAGTGTCACTTCTACCGCCGCTGCGATGAAGACACTGTGCAGCACACCCTCGCCTCGTGCTCTGCGTGGGCGGAGGAGCGCAGTGTCCTAGTTTCGGTGGTATGGGGTGACCTCTGTCTGCCGGCGATCTTCGCGAAGATGACCACGAGCGAAGAAGCGTGGCAGGCGATGCTCACCTTCTACGACGAGGCAGTCATCTCGCAGAAGGAAGCGGCGCAGTGGGAGGCCGAGGACTCCATCTCGATGATCCGCCTTAGATGCATTGGGCGTCGAAGGACCTCCACCTGCCCCTTCCGGATGGGTCCCGGGCTAAAGACACGGGAGTGTTTCTGGGACCTGCAACTGCGCAACGTGTGATCCTGAGCGCCGTTTACAGTATAGTAGGGGGGACAGCTCCCTTTTCCACCCAGAGACCAGGCGGCCTGCCATAAAGGTGGGCCCCAGCCGAAGCGGAGTCAAGGAGCATGCCTGCGGCTGCAGCCAATGACGAAACCCTTGGCTCCGTTTTACTTAAGGCACCGTGAGGTTTTAGTAGGTAGGCGGGCTCCTTCAGAGCCCGGAGTCCCACGCACCCCTCTAGCCGTCCCCCCGCTGCTGGAGCATAGTGCAACACAACATTTACTCACATAAAAAAAAGGCCTGAAGCTATTATGGAATAATAAAAGAGAATGGTTTTTATGCGATAGAAGTATTTAGAGAAGAATGGCTACTTAGAGGCTTAATATAGTCTCGACACAGACAATCAATTTTTTTTATTTTTATGGATGGACCTATCGCTGAGTGCCTTTGAGGAAGGCATACTTCAGCTTAACCCGGGCAGTTGTGGCGTGCGCTGAAGGCGCACAGCCTAGGTCCGCCCCGCTAGCGGTCGCCGCGACCCGGCCGGTTGTGAGGCTTCGTGAGACTCGTGCGTGTCGAGCCCCATACTAGCAGGCGTGATCGGGCCAATGTGGAGTGCAAAGGGCACCCTACCAAGCGGCGAACCCGCTAGTGGTGGCGCCGACGGGACCGGAACTGCCGAAATAGGCCGGACCGCTGTCGGGCTCCTATCTAGCGGGCCCGATCTGGGGGTGAGTCGGACTCTGGCCTCAAGGGCGCTTCTGTAGGCTCGGACCTCAGCTTGGGCCGTCGTCCGTAGGGTGGGCAAGGGAAAAACGGCCAAGCACATGTCTGTGTTGGCCGAAATGAAAGACGGGACCTTGCACCCTTCGGCGGGTGCGGTGATGCGAACTAAAATGTTGTGCAGTACTTGAAGTGCTTAAGGCGGTGTTGGCTGTTGTTCTACAATACGCGGTGTAGGAATCGTCAGGGTCGTCCAGAACATGCCGAGGCCGACAAAGTCGGGCAGCGACATCCTCCTGGGGCGTGCACGTAGCGGCTTTGACTATAAGCGGATTGGAGTGGTTTTTTGCCTTATTAAAGAAGCGCTTAGACGCTTCTTTCATATACTGGGCTACTGAGGGCATGTCGAAATCTCTATGGAGATTCTGACGGCGTACGAACCACGGTTGACCCGAGGCTCTACGCAAGAAATTAATTTGGAAACTTTACATTTCCTTAAGGCTGTGAGAAGAAGCGTGAGCAAACACCGGACTGGCGTATGTCATCACGGGGCGGATGCAAGTTTTGTAAGTTTTGTTATTGTACATGAATTTTAATATAAGCAGGTGGGCAAAGCAGATCAAGTATACATTGCAATAACTGCAATTGTATTGTTAGAAAACGTACTCTTGGCTGTTACTTACTCGTGATGTCTGTAATATGGTATTTAGGGTGCGGAAGACATCAAGAAAACCTAACCCTACCCGCTATTTTATAAGACAACATCATAACAACACGACGCGGTAGAGAATTAAGCAAATGAACCTTGTGTTGTAGATTATGAAACATTAAATTAGCTAACCAGTTTAATTGGACAGCCAGTTTTATGTTTTATGAAGCATTTAATTAGCTCACCTATAAAGGTTAGCTAATTAAATTGCTTAATTAATTTATTAATAAAACATGAAACTAGTTATCTAGTTTTACATGATAACTGTTATTTATAAAAGAACATTTACTCAAATAGCGAGGTCAATTTAATTACCTAGATGTCCAGACAGATAATCCTGAATAAAAATAGGAAGGATTGGTCGTCAGCCGATTTTTGTTTTTACTTCATACCTTTATATTTCGGCTCGGACTGAGTTTAGCAATATACTTAGTCTGGCCATAAATACTGTTAAAATTAAAAATAAACAAAATATTACATTTGAATTTGCAATTTGTCATTTTTATATATAATAGTGATACTACTACACAAAGTATGGAGCCAAATGCTATTTTTAAAACTCATCATACGCTTGGTATTAGTAAAATGTTTGTGTGCCAGGCTATTAATAGGTACAATGAGACCTCCTCTGTTTGTGACAGAAAAAGATCCGGCCTCCACGTAGTGTTTGTACGAAAAAGGTGGTCATAGCAGTAAGGGAAAGAATTCGAAGAAATCCTGTCCGAAAGCAAAAGATTTTATCTCGGGAGATGAAGATAGCACTTAGAACCATGTCGCGAATTTTTAAACATGACTTGGGTGGGACTTGCAGCCTATAAGAGACGTAATGGTCATTTCTTAACTGATAATTTTAAAAAGAATAGGGTGGTAAAATTGAAACAACTACAGTAACGGTACGCAAAGGGAGGTCACAGAAAAAAAATGTTTACGGATGAGTTTTCTTTTACAATTGAGCAACATTTCAACAAACAAAATTATTGTATTCATGCTCAAAGCTCTAAGGAAGTTTTCCAATTAGTCGACAGAGTGCAAAGTGGACACTATCCGACTTCAGTGATGGTTCGGTCCCCACCAATTAGCTATGAAGCTATGTATTAGCTATGAAAAGGTATCAAAACATCGGCACAAGTGTATCAAGATACTTTTTTTGAGAAAGTAGTGAAGCCCCTTAACAACACCATGTTCAATAACCAAGAATGGTCCTTCCAGCAAGACTCGGCGCCGGGTCATAAAGCTCGGTCTACGCAGTCTTGGTTGGAAACGAACGTTTCGGACTTCATCAGAGCTGAAGACTGGCCATCGTCTAGTCCCGATCTTAATCCGCTGGATTATGATTTATGGTCAGTTTTAGAGAGTACGGCTTGCTCTAAACGGTATAATAATTTGGAGTCCCTAAAACAATCCGTACGATTGGAAGTGAAGAATTTTCCCATGGAAAGAGTGCGTGCTTCTATTGATAACTGGCCTCAACGTTTATATGACTGTATTGCAGCCAATGGAGACCACTTCGAATAAGCTTTTTATATTTTAAATTGTTTTATATTTATGTATTAAACTAAAACATTGTAAAAATAATAAATTTTATTTGAAATAGTTTTTTTTTTTTTTGTTTCAGTATTTATGGCAAGACTAGGTACATTATACATGTCATAACAAGTTTTTGTTTTTACATTTTTCGGATTTAAATGACAAGGTTTAGTTGATGGCGGCGCGAAAAAAAAAAGAGCGCTACTAAATCCGGCATTGTCTTTTCATTTGTCGACTATGACGAAGCATAACTGTTTTAATCAAGATATCTTATCGCTACTTGTGAAATACTATTGTGGTCATCTATGGTCTTCTTCATCAGTTTCACCTCAGCAAATGATATTTTCTGAATGCAAATGCTTGCAGGCCGGGAGATGGTGACACAAAATTTCTGGTTATTTGTACCAAGTATGGCGATCCTTCAGGAGTAATTACGTAATGATGAAAAGGAAAATGATGTTCATAGCGCTGGTACCGATGGCCCGATCGTGTGGGCGTTAATCGAACGGGTCAGATAAATTACGAGTGTCGAACGATTTGTAACACAAAATTTCTTGTATTTTCCTATAGTCGATAAAAATAAGGGGCGGTAGCGTAATGCCATACGTCATCTCCGGTGTGACTTACAGCCCGCCATACTGACGAGAACACATTAATAAATAATAAAAAAACAACCATTTGTACCAGGCTATGTTTTACACAGCTAATCATCGTCGTGTAGCCACGAAAATCACGATGTCATACTTTTCCGACGGTTCCAAATGGCCGCCATACCGTCGCAAAGAAGTATATTTTTTATTGCTAAACTATAAGATCACGTGTGTGAAATCACGTAATTCAGCGAAATCGGCTAAATTTCGTATATGACCTCCTAACTAACCTGTCGAAATTACTATAACTAATACCGTTAGATAACAATGTCTTTGTCATAAGTCATGTCACAAATGGATTGTCAAAATAATTGCCACAAATGGATTCTCAGAAACAGATTTTGTAGCTTTTCAATAAGTATGATTATAAAACAAAGTCGGGTTAGTTACACAATTTATAAGTCAACAACGTCTTTACCGATTTTTATGATGTTTGATTTGTTGGATTTGTCCGCCCCGAATAGAATAACTATTAAAACATCGGAAATTTTCAAGAAAAAAAAACTAATGTAGAGGCGGTACAAAGTTCGCCGGGACAGCTAGTTTGAGAATAAAAATAAGCCTAATATAGTTGACATGTGCCAAGTGCCAAACCTAATACATAAATGAACGACACCACTCTGCCGATATGGTTTTAATCTGCTGACAATTTTTTCTTGGTTTTAATGTATGCAAAATCGCAAATTCTTCAGTATAAATTTAAGTATATAAATTATTCAAAACAAATAACACGTTTAGGACCTACATTATTAGTTTTATTCCATCTGAGAACGTGATTTAACTGCTTAAATATAACAACTTTATGACACCAACATTTTAATCAAATGCAAAAAATGCCTACCCTATATTAAATAGCCGATCAGCTGTTATGCGTTGTAGAGGATTGACACTTTCTAATTTGAATGTTGGTTTTATAGAGAAAGATATTTTATTTGAGCAGCTAAAAGATAATGTATAAATAAAATATTATTAGTTACTTTGAAAGGATTTTTTATGCGCGGTATGCTCTCTGCGGACGCACAACATTTTCGTAAGTAAGTACGTATTATAGACCGCGTGGTTTCAATGTCTAAGAAACTGTTATTCTATACTTTTCATTTATTTTGACTGGCCCTTTTTACTAGAGAAAGTAAAAAATATTCTATCACGAGGTTACGTCTGTGAGGAGCCGAACGGTACCCGGTAGTATTAAACATAAGCACACTGCTTCAAATGTAAGTACATATTTTCCATTATTAAGTACGTATTCGTTACCGCAAGGATATGTGCGTCAAAACTTTTCGTCTATTTCCAGGTGCGTACTGCCGACATGCGGTTTTACAAAATACATCAACATTTTAGAACTGGTTAACATTATGTCGGAAAGACAGTTTTGTCGTCGATCGGCTGTTGGCTGTCAGTGTTAACACTATATTGACACTTGAACAACACAATGTACGCCAACAATAAACGGTCAGATAGAAAACCGTAGCTAAACACCCGTTAAATGTGACGTCGCCGACAAAGTTAACGGGTCGTCCTAACGTGATCAGTGGTATTTAAATTAAACAATATACGCAAACATACACCTCACATATACAGGGTTATATTGAAAAGGGGTGCCAAGTTTAAAAAATAAGATCTAGGTAACAATATAATGAAACGTCTTAATCTTTGTAATTGTATGGTACGAAAAAAATATACTTTGAAATATCCGAAATAAAGTCAATAGAGAGACTACGAAAGCCGCACGGTCATTCATCGGAGGCGTAGGTACGGCGAGCCAACAAGGACCTTACGCAGTGCACATACGGTGCAATTTTTTATATTATTCACGCGTACGGTTGTTAACAGCGGACAGAAAAATTTTAATGTGAAAAAAAAACTTCTTCATTGCATAGTTTGATTAATGCTGAGCCACTCCTAAAAATTTGGCACCACTTTGCAATGTAACCCTGTATATCGTCCCTATAAAACTGTCTGCCCGGCATAATGTGATAGCTCTTAGTATTTCTTCTGGATTCTGCCAGTATGCAAGCCACGTACTCACGCGCCGTGCCGGATGCACGGATTCCGTCCGGAGTGCCGGCACTAAGTCTGGGAGCTGCCGTAGGTGCCCGGCGGCGGCCGGTACTCTTCCGGCAGGGACATCACTTGTTTCTTTGTAAACGCGTATTTGCGAACGCCGATGTTCTTCAAGGTATTCTCGCGGCGACACCCTTCGCTGGAATGACACATTGTAGTAGTAAAGTAGTGCTCTATTACTGGTATTTAACACCCAAGTAGAAATTTGACATGCCATGCCATTATGACATGCCACTCCTGCGAATATTACTGAGCGTCTCCTACACTGACTGACACTGTCCCAGAAGATACATCACATGACTCACCTACGCATAATACTGAGTGCCTTCTTCATCTCGTGCTCGGCTAAGTGATACTTCATGGCTAAAATTCGGCACTGATCCAGAGGATTTATCACATGACTCACCTGCGCATAATGCTGAGCGCCTTCTTTATCTCGTGCTAAGTGATACTCCGTAGCTAATATTTGGCACTATTCCAGAGGATATAATTCACATGACTCACCTGCGCATAATACTGAGCGCCTTTTTCATCTCGTGCTCAGCTAAGTGGTACTCAGTTGCTAATATTTGGCACTGTTCCAGAGTCACCGACATCCCTGTCCTGTCTTTGGCACTTTTGCAGGACGTGAATCTGATGCCATTCATGAGCCTCGTAGCCAAGGCTGCCAATTGGAGAACTTCCACGTTCTTCGGGACCTTCTTGTGTACAGCTATCCTCAGGTTCTCCATTACTTCTTCTAGTGGCTTCGTTCTTGATGATGCTGAAGACAAAAAACGGAATAAATAAGACAAATCTTTTATACCTTATAGCGCACGATAGCGACTTTTCTTCTTATTGTGATATAAAATTTTTAGTGACTATTGACTAGTGACTAAATTTTTAGTATGGCCACACGAAACTTGGACTCTTCGATCGAATAATAATCGTCAGATTCGTAGGTCGTGCGTGAATTCGCATTCCACAGCACATATCTCTGGATTTTTCTTCAAAACAAAATAAAACTTCTTAAGGAAGCATGTACGCTCAGTTATTACTGTATGTGTAGCCATGGTCCAAAAATGGTATAGTTCCTCTTTTCTGGTGGCAATCATCCGAAACGTAATAACAAGACTTATAGCATCCAGTATCATGGCCAAAGCGTACCCCGCCTATGAGAACTGGACAAGCACTAGGAAGAAGATGTTTTACAAACTTTGGCCAGTGGTGGCAAACAAACATTTCGTGCCACGACTGTAAAGCAAAGCTCCAGAGAACATCCAGGTGTCGCCATCAGTGTTATTGCTGCTGTAACCTGCAGTTGGACAGTGCTGTTGTTGTACATACCCCTGCCTGCGAACTGTTCCGGGAACAGTTTGGCGTGCTTGTGGTAGTACTTGTACAAGCAGTCCAGGTGTCGCCATCAGTGTTGTTGCTGCTGTAGCCTGCAGTTGTACAGTGCTGTTGTTGTACATACCCCTGCCTGCGAACTGTTCCGAGAACAGTTTGGCGTGCTTGTGGTAGTACTTGTACAAGCAGTCCAGGTGTCGCCATCAGTGTTGTTGCTGCTGTAGCCTGCAGTTGAACAGTGCTGTTGTTGTACATACCCCTGCCTGCGAACTGTTCCGGAAACAGTTTGGCGTGCTTGTGGTAGTACTTGTGCAGGCGGTCCAAGTTATCGCAATTGGAGTGTTGCTGCGGCGTGGTCTCGCCCAGCGCTTCGGCCAGGGTCGCCTTTCCGTTGATTCCAATGTTGAACAACACCGCCGTTATCGTAAATTTGAGATGCTAGAAGGGGAAAAGCAATTTCAACCTCTTTATAAGGCTATAACCCGACAAGAAATACAGGGTGATGGATACAAATCTTAAATCTTCGAGATAAATCTTAATTTTAAGCGCGCCGTCATTTGCCGCCGTCGGTCAAATCATGCATTGCATGCAAATAATTAAAACCGGCCAAGTGCGTCGGCCCATGCGTAATGTAGGGTTTCATAGTTGTCCGTCACAGTATGCTGTATATGCTACGTGTTTTACATAATTAACTTCATTTAAGTAATTTTCTTCTCCAAATACCTTTTATAAGTTAACTCAGTAACTTGTAAAGCCTACCTAGCTGTGATAGATTTCTTTATTTCTTTCTATTCTTCGCTATACAGGGTGTCCCAAAAATCGACGTCAACCCGAAACCGGGTGAAAAGGCAAGTCATGCTGGTTGTCAGAAAAATGTAAAAAAAATCTAGTTGCACGTTTTTAAAATTATAGGCATTAAAAGTAAAATGAAAATTTTCACACCCTCGGACAGTCTTTTCACTCCTGTTGCCACAAATCTCTACTTTTCCCAACTTTTTTTTATTGTTGTGTAACCCTGAATAATGCTTCTCTAAACTGTTATCAAAATTTCCAAACCAGCTGCTCTAGTTTGCATAACAAATAGGACTTATTTCTTGGAAAATTTATCAAAATAAAAAATCGCCTAGTTTTATCTTACAGTGTTGAAAAAAATTTACTACGCGAGTTTGGCAAGTAGCGTCAAAAGAATGGTATGACACCCGATAAATTCTACATGGGGCACACTAAAAGTTTTGCACATTTTTTTAAACGTTGCAACCTTCTTAGTTATAAAAAAAAGCAATTGACGGGAAATGATTTGTCAATTGTTTTTTAACACACATCAAAGTTCCACGTACGGAACGAAAATGGAATTAAGCCGAAATGATTTTAGGGCGATGATTATTTATGATTTTAAAAGTTCTCTCTCTCCGCAAGACTGTGCCGCTCGTCTTCAAAATGCTTTTGGGAGAGAAGCACCTTGTTTGAGCACCGTGAGGCGATGGTTTGCTGAATTTGAGAGAGGTCGAGTTTCTTTACATGACGAATTTCGTGAAGGGCGGCCTTCAACTGCCGTCAACGAAAATAATGTGGCTACTGTTAGAAATTGCTAATTGAAGAAAACATCGCGGATTACCTATGACACAATTCGAGGACTATTGGGGATTGGTATGAGCCAAATTCAGAAAATTTTACACGAAGAATTGAAAGTCCGGAAACTTTGCTGTCGTTGGATCCCTCATGAACTGACAGCGGAGCAGAAGCAAGCTCGCGTGGAATGGTGCTCACAGATGCTACTGAAGCACGACCACGGACATTCTAATGCTGTTTATGACATTGTCACAGGAGACGAAACGTGGATTTATTGTTTTGAACCCGAAAAAAAACAGCAATCTTGTGAATGGGTGTTTGAAAATGAGAACAGGCCAACAAAAGTGAGGCAGGCGAGAAACGATGGTAAAAAAATAATAGCGTTTGTTTTCTCAGCTACGGGTCCCATCTGTACAATTCCACTTGAAGATCAAAATAGTGTTAATGCAGAGTGGTATTCTACCATTCACCCAGGGTGTTAGTACCCAGCTGAAGTACTCGGATCTTCTTCGACAGCTTCTAGCACGTCGTCTTCCATCGGGTTGGCGGGTCTTCCTCCACAATGCTCTTGATTTGGTAGGCGGCCCTCTGAGAAGAGTAAACGATGCACATTCGTAAACACGACGGGGTAACGAGCAGCGTTTGGGTACCTTTCACGGTAAAGTCTGGCAGCAGCACTGGCATTACACCTGCATTCACCATAAATGAGGTGCATAATATTAGCGTATTCGCGAGTGGTATACGCAGACATCTTGGCACTACGCACGCAGTCAAACGATAGTCCACGGGAAAGCAAAGGTCGTCGTTAAGAGAAAATAAACAGTCCAAATCCAAATCACAAGCAATCACAAATCCATAAACGAAGCCAAAAGTACTCAGTACGAAATCAACACAAACGAATACGAAAACAAGCGCAGTAACCAAAGAAGCGTAACGTACTGATTTGTGATGTGTAAATACAATAGCGAATACCTAGCGTCCCTCTCTCTCGCGTGCACTTGGTAAGGTGACTCTCTCCGTCTCAGTCACTTTAGCGTCCATACCTGTCTCGCTTGCTGTTCGCGCCTAGTAGTGGCAATCGTCGGTCTTCGGGACACATCGTGCAACATCGGAGGCGCTCGGGACCGCCGCTCATCGTCCGAACGAAACTGACACCCACACTTACTACAATAGCCAAGGCGCACACAAGCTGCCATCTCCTAAATTAGCATTCAAACTTGTAACGTTCTAACGTACATAATTAAAGTTTTATAGTGATTTGGTTGGTTTGATGGTATTATGGTATATAAAACTATCAACTTACACTTCTTAAAATGATTCTATTATCTCAAGCTACAATTTACGACCCTTTGGAAAACTTTGGGCACATTAAAATAACAGTTAACCAAGTAAGAAAAATTTGTTAAAAACTGGGTTTTTACGAAAAACAAAAAAAGTCCACGATTGCAGCTACAGTTTATCATCGAGTGTCATACCATTTTGGAAACCTTACTAAATGCGCCAACTTTTGACGCTACTCGCGTAGTACAATTTTTTTCAACACAGTCAGTTAAAACCAGGCGTTTTTTTATTTTGAAAAATTTTCTAAGAAATTAGTCCTATTTGTGATGCAAGCTAGAGCAGCTGGTTTGGAAATTTGATTAAGGGAAATAGAACCCTAAAAAGCATTGATGAAGTCAATTACATAGATTGTATGTATAATGTAGTTCTAATCGTTTTTCAATAAAAGTAAAATTCGTAAATCAGTATGCAATTCGCCTGCATTGATTATCATTTTAAAATGGATCTAGAATGAACCAATTTTGCTAGAAAGTACAAGACAGAGGTATGCTGTCTACTTATGTGTGTGATAGCAAAAAAAACTGTAACATAATATGTGTCCGAACGCCTAGGCCGCAATGACGGTCGTTCCGGTCTACGGGGGATTCCCTACGACTTTGAACGTGACTGTAGTACACACAGGTGTAAAAGGCTTAAGGCGCAGGGTAAGGAGAATACACGTAAAAGAGGTGTTTGGACAAGTTTTCTGGCGAAAATACTGGATATAGGATGTGGAAATCAATATATCATGTAACTTATATGTTGAAGTTTTTCCTGTTGTATCTAAATACTAGTTATTATTTCTTATAGACACTAACAAATATTTCAAAGTACCGCAAATATCGCGAGCTTGTGCACATTTATATTTTAAACGACGTTTTTGTTTAGCTTCAAAGTTGGTTTAGTTATTTATAACATTTGTGCCTTTAGGATGAAGTTTTTTTTTTTTTTCAAATTGTCAACAAATCAAGAATTATAAGGATTTTTAATGGATTTTACTCTTAGCGCCTAATTTTCCATGAGCGGATATTTTGCTCGCAATGACAATCTATTTGCACAGGAGCGCAACGGATGGATGTTTAGTCTGCGAGTAGCATTTTTGTATTTTCTTAGGCACGTAATAGAAGTCGCATTAGTCGACGCTAAATGCTCAAGGTCACTTGCCTTACCCGTCGCCTTAAAACCTAGGAATACCAAGACTGAAAAATAAAACCTGTTACCAACGAATCTACAGATGTTGCTTTCTCAACAAAAATTTAGGTAGCTTTGAATTTTAATAACTAGAACCATAAAATAGAGAGCTACTAAATAAATTAGTTCTTATTTAATATACCGGGTCATTCGTAAAAGTACTATTTATAGCACTACTATACATTGCAAGAGATCTTAGTTCGTTTATTACATGTAGATTACTCCATTTGTCTTACTTACCTCTTTGTTAGTGAACTTGGTGTACAGAGAGTCTGAGATAGGTATTAGAACAGTCAACGCTCCCCTAGTGCCAGTCAGTTGCGGTATCGCTGAATTACTGCAACAAAAATAGAAAAAATTGAATTTCTTATTTACTGCAAGTCCTGCAAAAACATCGTACTATGCGTATTTGATATTCATCATCGTACATCTTTAGAATCACTTCGGAACGTCATTATTTAATCTGAATCTCAGACTGCATAAAGTAGGTAATTTGTTCATGGAAAAATGTATCGCTTTTTTATTAAATTACCATTTGAATTAAAACGCATGTCTGTCACACAGGTACATTTTATCTTGTTATGTAAATATACTATTTAAAAAGAGGCTGACAACAGTGACCGAATTTTATGCGGTGCTTCTTCTTGGTGTTAGCCCACAATTGTACCGAAGCAATGTAGGGTAAAACAAAAATTGGTACAAGTAAAAGAGCTTAAGAGGCCGTCCTAGAAATCGTCGTATTTCCGTACATTTTGTTCTCTTGTTGTAAAGACGTGAATGATAATTGAAACAAAATAACACGTGTTTTTAAAAGATTAGTTCTTATTCTTGCATGTAGCGCGAATAGATTTTTCAAAATTATAGGTAAATCACCAAAAGAACTAACCTTATTTCAGAAAAATGACGTTCGTGTTACATTTGAACATCAGTTTACAAAAGACTACAAGTTATTTATCTTGACAATTAGATTTTACCATTTAATATAAGATATGGTCTATTTGCACATAGGTTGAATACTTTTTTTTACTTTCTTACAAAATATAGCAGAAAAAAATGATGAATTAACATAAAATTTTAGAAATCTCCATTCAAATATCATTTATTTTTCTATTGTTATGAACAACTATTATAAGATGTAATAAACAACAATAATCTTCAGGTATACTTTTAAAATAATATTTATTTTATTTTATGAAAAAAACAAAATATTAAGTAGTAAACCTAAGTCAAAATTAATTATAAAATCAAGCGCGCAAAACCCATCGTTTTTCAAACCTAGGTAAGACGTCCACTACCTAATAAATTATCAATATTATCTTGTAAAGGATCAACATCGTTAACGCTTTATCATTTTTTTTCAATGTGACCGGATATTTTGGACATTTATTGTCACTAACGTCACAAACAATTCCATTGACAAACTATGAAAAAAAAAATGGTCACTAATAAGTGCATTATTATAAGAAAGACAGGCTTTAGTAGTGATGAACTATAACGAAATAAAATTTCTAAAATTTATTTATCTTTCTGCACGAACAAGCTAAAAAGCGTCACGCGCAAGTTTTTGTTTTTGTTCAATCCAGATCAAAGTACATGTTTTATTGTATGTTTTTATTGTCAAATACATAACATTTAAGACTTACTTTAGAGGAACTCTTCTTTTTTTAGTTTATACTAAAAAAAATATGTGACCATCGTGACAATAAATGTCCAATGTGACCGAGCATTTATCATAAATGACGGACGCTTATAGCATATGACCGTCAATTTACAACTCTAATCCCGCATCATAGACGCACACAAGCATAGAACTGTATTTCAATTTTGCACTGAAAAAAGGTGCACGGCCTCTTAATTTAGGCCTATTTGTATGAATATATTGGTTTTATTGTATTTTTATTAAATTTACTGTTACAATAAATCTGAGAACAGGATTTTACAGATTTTAAGTGAAAATCACAAACAATTTTCGAAGATAGTCCGTATTTCTGCTAGGGTTTGTCCCTCAGATCATAAAAAGAAATAGATATAAAATGGGGCGTGGCGCGTGCGAATCCGATATGGGCAAACAAAACTATTGCACTTCGTGGCGGATTAGATGCAATTTGCCCGCGCTAACGCAACGTTCTCTTTTATTTGAAAAAAACGAGTTTTTTCGTGATTACATGTAATTACATGATTACATGTAAATATATGATTACATGTAATTACATCATTACATGTAAATAGAAGTGTAACAAATAACTATATTGAGGATGGTGTCACGTACTATATGTAAGTAAGAAATGTTCATCATTTATTTGCTTAAAAATCCATTTAACGAAATATTTAATGATAACACAAGAGTAACGACAATTGTATCTCGACAATGTACATTTAAGGTTTGATACTGACTAGCTGTTTTGTGGAACTGTGCGACTGCGCAATGGTTTAAATATTAATCGAAGCGCTCACTTTTCAAGACGTGTGTGTCCGCGACCACTTTCTCACTTGTATTAGGGATGTAGTCTGATACGAATATGATCGATATTATTTTTTACTTCATGAAGCTCCTTGAATTATTCTATTGATTTATGGAAGTCATATCATAACATACCAAAACTGATTTAGAGTATAAGATTGGAGAGCGTAAGTAAAATGACTGTAATCAGAGGTAAAATATCTGTGAACACACTGTAATGGAATATAATTTAACTTTCAAAAGCATTGTTTTGCAGTGTAATTATTACATATTCCGATTTAATATAAGGTTTATTATTGTATTATAGTTTCATCAAAATCCGTTTAACATACCTTCATCGTCACTAAGTTTAACGTTTATAACATTAGAAGGATTAATCTTAAATATAGTTTATCGAAACTTCCTAAGGTTTTAAAAATTATTGAATTTCATTAAAAATACGTCTAAAAAAATAAGTGATTCTTGTTTTTATGTACTTTTGTAATAATTTTTTTTCGTACCTCGTAGAAATCCTTTTCTTAGATAAACACAAATGGCTTCAACTATAACGTATTGGCAATGTCACCAAAGGTTATCGATAGTTTTATCGACAGTCATTGTTCTGCCCTAATTCACACACGCCAAATGACTCATCGTGTAAGTGAGTAAACGGTGACCGCTGTGATTGGTTTCATGTTTGCGCGCGCAGAAGTGCACCAATGAGCGTTATGAATTGATTTAGTGTGATCCTTATGCTTACAACAGTGTTCTAGTAGTGTGTAATAAATCGGCGACACAGGTTCGCTAAGGATTTAAGAGTCATAACATATCTCTCTATTTCTATGATCTGAGGTTTGTCCTCTGTAGTTATATACAAGTAAAGGTAATAAAAGTATTTTAAAAAGATAATAATCTCACCTGTGTCCCACTTTGGTAAGGGTAAACACGACGGTCTGCAGGTCTTCCACGGCCACCACCATGTCGCCCCACATGGCCTTCTCCGTGGAGTACAGGCTGAGCAATCCCTCGAAGGCGCACAGCGGCCCCAACCCGCTGCTGATCAGCTTGACCACCACGTCAGCAGGCACTGAGCACAACCAACAGAGGAGGCCCGTCGAAACTGTCGTCACCTACAAATAAATATAAAAGTAAAGTAAGCTTGATACCTCCCACTGCAGGCCACTGGCCCCACCTCAACTATAAGGGTGTTAGGGCCATACTACACCACGCGGGTCCTATGCGGTGCGGGGGAGGGGTGTTGTAAGGCCAATGACTAAACCTTACTGTCAGATTTAATAAGCCACCTTAAGGCCTCTGACTAGGCTCCACGAATAGTACCTTGCGATATTCCGAGCCTTCCAAAGCAAGATGCTTATAACAAATGTCACTAAATAATGATCGGAATGGTCACCCATCTACTCACACCCACGCGTGGGTTGCTTAATTTTGGAAGTTACTACCAAAGGCTGCTGCCACACTAAGCTCAGAGGTGGCAGTTGCTCTTTGAAATAAAATGAATAAATATTATACGCCAGACAATACACTAACCGTCGTGGATTCGATTAATGGAATTAACGTCTTGGTGTTACGATGGCACCAGACATTAAATTTTACCAGCACACATAGATCCAGACTAATTTTAAAAAATAGTTTTTAAATTGACCCAAACTGGGAATCGAACCTAATCCCAACCAAAATTGCCACTAAGCCAAACGGGCCGTAATAAACACGCCTTATTATACAAGTAGACTAGGTATAATATATTATATATTGATACATTGCTCTGATCCTATGGCAAGTAGCCAGAGCACTTGAGTTACAAAAATCAGAAACAACGACGGTACCACCAGGGGCGTGCATTCCATATAGGCTATTATGCAGAGCCTACCTACATAAAAACCGACAGCTAACCATAATTATTAATTACGTATTCAACAATAAACAATAAATATTCTGTAACCATTTTGTCGTCTACCTGTACTTATTCCTTACTAAAGCGCGCAACTTAGATCGTTTCTGTGCAATTTAACCAATGTTAGGCTGCCGCAAGATCACCTACTGTTTCACGCAAACTTACTCAATTTTCACTCACAGCCTACCCCCATCTGAAACCAATGCACGCCCCTGGGTACCACAACACCCAGACAGACAATATAGAAAAGTTATTCTTCTACATTGACCGACTGGGAATCGAGCCCGGGACCTCAGAGATAGCGACACCGGCGATTCCGGTACGCTCGCTTCACGGCTACGGAGGTCGTCTATGTAATAATGAATGTATACACTTTAGATCGACGACCTTAGAAAGATGGCTAGCAGTGGTTGGATGAAAAAATCGGGAGATCGTGCCCTTTGGCACTGTTTGGGGGAGGCTTACGTCGAGCAGTGGACTGCAATAGGCTGACATGATGATGATGAATGTACTCACCGCTTGAGAAAAGCACGTATCCCTCCTCGTCTGTAAAGCGGCGTGCTCCCGCGCGAAGTGCGGCGCCTCGAAGCGCAGGCGCAGCGCCGCGTGCGACACGCGCAGCCACCGCGACACCGCGCCCGCACTCGCGCGCAGCCCGTCCGCACACCGCTTTATAGCGTCCAGCTCGTCGTCCGATAATGCACCTGCGGACAGACACAAACATTTACACCACACATTGATTGAAATTACGTTTTTACTCGTCAGGTCCGTCCAAATATTCGATACTATCGTTTGCTTGTTTTATTCGCAATTTGTCGCACAACTTTACGACATATTCTTTCTGTAAAAGAGAGCGTTCGAATTTGATGAACAAACAGCCCAAAATCGATATCTTGATCCAGAAATTTATTGAATTTATATAGGAGTCGTCGAAGCGAATCAAAACCACAACCCAAACACGAAGGTTTTACTAGTAGCTATTGATAAGTTTCACTATCCACCTCCTGCCTTCATCAGATTACCTTGAAGGATTCAAATTATTTTATTGACATCCAGATTACACACGCAGTTTTAACTTAAATCCATACGGTAGTAAGAACTATAGAACTAAGTCAAACTCGCATTTTAAGATTTGATGTAGTTAAATGTAGACATTTAACCATAAAACAATAAATTTATGACTTGAAATCCAGCGGATTGATAAGCACCAAAATAGTCTCCCGCTTAATATGAGGCAGTAAGGGCGAACACGTCACGCTTTCTCAAGTTGCAGTATTTTAACTTACCGTTATTGCTTTCAACTTGCTGCGTCAAGGCATGCACCAATGCACCTAAACTCTCCTCCACACTCGACCCTACTCCCTTCAAGTACATCAGATTGGTCTCCCTCACGGCAGGGTCCGGTTGGCACGCGCCGCCTAGAGTCACCGACTCTCTTCTAGGCATTGAGTTCTGTAAAACGCAGGATTATTGACTTAAGTGCATCCAGGAAGCTTATGGAAATAGTCCTTAATGGTGGACCAATATACATGGTGTGCAAGAGAATAGGACACTCCTTAAAACTGCGTAATCAGCTGATCTTATAAAACAACTTTTACTCTGGGAGCAACATCGAAATCGTGTTTTTTTTTTGTTCAGATGCTCAATACATTATCATCGAGGTAGCAAATAAGTTTGTATGGAGAATCTAAAAACACTTTTTTTTGTGATTTGGATGTGGCCTCCATAGAAAAAGTTGTTGTATATGAGCAGCCATCACGTGGTTTTAAGGAGTGTACCATTCTTTTGTATACCCTTAGAATCGTGCCTCTCGATGGCGTGGCTATTATAGCTTAAGGTCCATACTATTTCGGTATTTACATTCATTAGTTACACTGTTACAACCGGTCAAAAAACACTAAAATATTCTGCTGCATAAACCTTCAGAATGTGACACACTTGACTTGACACTTATCCAATTAATTTTATTCCTCAGCCACACTATGCTCCTCGCGCTGCGATTCGCGTTGCCGCAAATATTGCCCTAGCAGCCCCACTCCTCTACTCGCGACATTCATCGCATTGCTCCTTATTCCAGTATTCAAATTATTTTATTGACATCCAGATTACACAGTTTTAACTTAAATCCATACGGTAATAAGAACTATAGAACTAGGTCAAACTCGCCTTTTAAGATTTGATGTAGTTAAATATAGACATTTAACCATAAAACAATAAATTTATGACTTGAAATCCAGCGGATTGTTAAGTACCAAAATAGTCTCCCGCTCAATATAAGGCAGTAAAGGCGAACAAGGTCAAAAAACACTAAAATATTCTGCTGCATAAACCTTCAGAATGTGACACACTTGACTTGACACTTATACAATTAATTTTATTCCTCAGCCACACTATGCTCCTCGCGCTGCGATTCGCGTTGCCGCAAATATTGCCCTAGCAGCCCCACACTCCTCTACTCGCGACATTCATCGCGTTGCCCCTTATTCCAGTATTCGCCTTGCATCGGAGGAAAACGTCGTGACAGCATCCGCATTATGATTTATTAATGCTATGCTTTATTTACTTTGCTTGTTTGCGGCATGCATGACGAAAAATGCAGCCACACTTCGTCTCTGCCGACTTCCCTCGCTATTTCCCTCGCCACTCTTCTAGTGTGTGGCCGAGGGGTTACATAAAGGTGTTAAGATAAACAACTATATACTGAATTTTTGTGTATATTATTTGTCAAGGCAGCAAATGCTATTGGCAATCCCCAACATTGTTTGAGATAACGTGTTTTTATATCATACTATCTTCTGCTGGCGACTTCGTTTGCGTAGACATCAGAATTAGGCCAAAGTGAAATGAATAATCACTGTACAGGAACACAAAAACTGAATAACAAATCCTATCTAAATCTGTATTTATATGTAGCCCAGACCACAGCTAATTTCTTTTAGCCGTTTATGTGTTATTGAGTACAAAACATACTAAACTATAAAATTAAACATACAAACTCATAATATTGGCAAGATTTGCAACAATGTACGTCACATTTTGCGATAAAAAACTGATTAAATGAAAACCTGATTTAATAGAATAATACATCTATCACAACACAATATTTAACAAAATGGAAACGAAAATAAATTCGCTATGGATATAAACAAAATCAATTACAAAAGGTAACAAGTGCAAAAATTTAATTTCAGCTCAGTGCATTCACATAAACAAACAATAAAAAAACATTGACTTCAGTATTACATCATCGATTGTTGTTTATACATCACTGTGCAATTCGCATGCATTGATTTGCAATCATCATTTTAAAATGGTTCCAGAATGAACCGCTATTAAGTACAAAATCATACAATAAAAACATATTTTTGTCTACTAATGTGTGTGATAGCAAAAAAAGTCAATAAAGAGCTTGGTAAATAAAACAATGTGCATTCGCTAATGTGTGCTAACTGCAAACAAAAAACCTAATTTGAGCTAATCTTGCAAAAGATTAAATTTATTTTAACACAGAAGAACATGTTAGGTTAGACTTTCGTTTTAGATAGGTAGATACTATTTATTGCACAGCATACCAAAAGTTATAGTTAATGTTTAGAGAAAGATACATTATTTTGTATTGATTCATTAAAAAAACATTCGCATGGTCATATTCGCTAGGCGTAACTCGAGTGGGTTCTGTCATATTCCGAAGTCGCACAGCCTAATACAAGCTACATATCTTAAACTGAAAAATCGTTGGTGCTATGCTGAAGCTAGAAAAACGCAAATATCACGATTCGGTTAGTTTAGTGGGGCGGTGACTCGACCTAAAGTTCGATTCCAGGTCAGGTTTATTCAAAAATGAACTTGTCTAAATTGACTTGGGTCCTATGATATCGAGAGATATTATTCTATGATATCCAGACTATGATAATCAGTGTGTGTTATCTGGCTCTTTTTTATTTTCAAAGTCCGATATTTTTTAAAGTGAATACTAAACATCTGCATAGGCCAAAAGGATTGGGATGTTTGAATTAAAAGGGAAAGCATGAATACTACTTATAATTCTAATACATCTCTCAAAATTGCAATAATGACCGCTTTGCTTAAATAAATTATAACTAATAAAACAAAAAACATAAATCAGTCATTTAAAATATAATATTTTGTATACAATAGTACATAGTAGTATAAAATATTTATAGAATTGTAACTATACCTTTCTCTTATCGTTCCCGCTGAGGCTCTCCATCAGACATCTGTACGATACTTGCTCCAGAGACGCTGAGCACTTAAAGTCGTTTCTCAGACTGCCATGCCTAGTCCTATTCGACTCGAACGACAGACTTTGCGTCTCATTTAACCTCGGGCGCGACCGGACTGATCTGAACGAGTGGTGCCAACTGCTTCTCTCCTCTCTTTCATTCTTAAAGTAGTCGTTGTGGAACTGCAGTTCTGTGCCCTCGGATATTTTGACGTCGCGGCTTTTTGTGGGATAAATGTTTGGCACGCTGGAGGTGAAGGAAGGTAGGTCCACAGTGGGCGAGGTCTCCTTGGAGCTAGAGCTAGACGAGGCATCGAAGGTATCGCAGTCGGAACTCATGGTCTCGAACATGCTTATTTGCTCCGTCAAGCGCATTATTGTTTTCATTGTCTGCAAGGAAGTAGTTTTGTGATCAACGTTATGATGGGTCTACTCTATCTTTAAACTACTGAACTTGGGCGGAATTTGCCTGTCGCTGATTTTATCATTATCATTATCATTCATTATCACGCGGATTAGCAAACTGAACTGGCAGTGGGCGGGGCACATAGCACGTAGAACTGACGGCCGATGGTGCAGAAAGGTTCTAGAATGGAGGCCGAGTACCGGCAAGCGCAGCGTAGGACGTCCACTCATAAGGTGGTCAGACGACCTGGTAAGGGTCGCAGGAAGACGCTGGATGCAGACCGCCTCTAACCGGCCAATCTGAAAGTCAATGGGGGAGACCTATGTTCAGCAGTGGACCTCCTATGGCTGAAATGATAATGATGATGATTATCATAGCGGACGTAGAACGCAACGGAACGTGATGATGCTCATTGATGTGTGGAGGTTTGTGCGAGTTCGGGAACCCATCCGAACTCCTTCCACCAAAGCGAAGAGGAGGAGAGGAGCTATGTCTTCATACGAATGACAATAAAAACAAGGTCCGCTCGTGTCGTTGGTCTTATGAAAACTCAGCACCCGTGCGCTTAGGTGGAAACCTACAATTACACCCGGGTCGATTTATCGCTACAGGTGCGATCTCCAGCCAACACTATAGAACTTGCGGTAATGGACGATAATAATAAAATAACAGTCAAATATCGTCATAATAATCACAGCCCACGTCAGCCCACTGCTGGATAAAAACTACTCTCGCAATTCACGCCACCTAGCCCGATCTTCAGCTATTGTTTGATTATCCAGTTATAAAATGCCAGCAGCTTTGCGAATAAGCAGGTTGATGTGGCAGTAGGCTAGTCACATTTGCTGTAGAATCGATAACCGATGGGGTAGACGCGTTCTTGAGTGGTAACCGCGACTTGGAAAACGCAGAGTAGGGCCGCCCTCCGGGAAGGTGGAGCGATTATATACAGACAAATATACTTAGGTACAAATAGCAAACTAGTATTTACCTACTAATAAGTGATTATTCTTACCTGGCTATCAGGCTCCTCGCTAGTATTATTTTTTGGCCAACCTATAAATGACAAGGAGTCTTCCACGGCGCTGGGGTCCCATAGAGCTTGTATGCTCTTTATTTTGCATTTAATACCTGGAAACAGATAAAATACTATATAAGTTAGGACACTCAGATCATTTACAGCCATAGGGACATGGAAGGAAAACAATAGTCATAGTTTTTTTATGACCCGACAAAAAAAAACGACCGTATTGAATGTTAAATTTTACTGTAATGATTTTTCTTTCACACAGGTGTCAAATTGACATCCTTGAGTTACGAGGTGCCAAACAATAAATTTTAAAGGGGTCTCCCAGCACACCCAGAACCAAGCCAATTTAAAAGAAGTTTGTTTCCTGAATTGAAACGAACCGAAATTGAATCCTAAGACCCTTTGTTTTTAAGGCTAATTACCGCGCCACAACGCCAATCGGGTAGTTTTTCTTTATTGGCATCACTATTTTAGAAAATTATTATTTCCGTCAGTGTGTAAGATCAGCATTCCTTAGGCGTACTTTATGCGAGCATTCAAAGCAAGCGACATTCAATTCCATCAGTTAGTCATCAGGACGCATGATGGAATAGAGAAAAGTACTGAATAAACGTCATTCACTTATTAGTCATGCACATTAGATCAGGCATCTACAAATGAAGCCGTGATTGATAGAATTTGGAAGCAAACTGCACATTTGTACCGATCAAATTATCACACGTAGATTCTGCTAAGTTGTCAAACGTAAGTCAGACATCAGATAAGTCTGATTACATCAAGTAACACTGTCTTGTGCAGGGTTAGAGTTGTAAATTGACGCTCATATGCTATAAGCGTCAGTCAATTATGATAAATACTCGGTCACATTGGACATTTATTGTCACGATGGTCACATTTTTTTTTTGTATAAACTAAACAAAAAGAAGTATTCCTCTAAAGTAAGTCTTAAATGTTATGTATTTGACAATAAAAACATACAATAAAACATGTAATTTGATCTGGATTGAACAAAAACAAAAACTTGCGCGTAACGCTTTTTAGCTTGTTCGTGCTGAAAGAGAAATAATTTTTAAAATTTCATTTCGTTCTAGATCATCACTACTAAAGCCTGTATTTCTTATAATAATGCTCTTATTTATGACCAAATTTTTTTTTCATAGTTTGTCAATAGAATTGATTGTGACGTTAGTGACAATAAATGTTCAAAATGTCCGGTCACATTGAGAAAATGTCCAATTTGCTCGGTCATATTGGTCAGACAGTTATAACGTGACGGACACTTTACAACTCTATGCAGGGTGAATGCTTCGACGATGCAGGAATGGAACGGACAACACCCAAATCAAATTAAGATCTTTCAGCCCGGACAAATTCGACAAATCTCACGCCAATGGGACCAGACAACACTGTCCCTTGGCTAAAGACTACTCAGCCCTGGCCCAGACAAAGCGTCCCTTCGACCAATCACACCAATTGGACCGGACAACACCGTCCCTCCAACCTACTATCACTATGCGTCCCTTCGATTCGCTCGCTCGGACGACTACCAGGGTCTCAAGTTCGTGAAAGTGGTAACCGGACTTGACGTGTCGGTCGTACGGCGGCTGAAATATGGTACGACGTGATGTGACGCATTTCATTCTTTTTTAATCACAATCGCAACATAGCCATCTAAACTCGCGTCACAGTGGAGACTGGAGTTCCACTGGCAACGCCGGATCGAAAATATAATAGTAAGGACCGGCTCTGATGTAAAACAGAAATTACGAACCCTGTTATAACCTCTTCTGTCATTTCAACATTTGGAATGCGTTCCATCAAGCTTTACAAACGCAAAGCCGTCTTACTGGCTGATGCTAGGGAGACTTCTCTAGCATCAATTTGCATCATCGAAATAATCTTGAATTAGTTTTGACTGACCGCGGCTGTGCCGTTTCGCTGGTAATTTATTAATATTTTTGAAGGATGGGCCTTCAAAAATATTAATAAATTTTTTATTACACGGAGCGCGTGACGCACCGTCATAGTCATTAGCAAATACATTCTGTATTTATCCCGAGAGCACAAAAAAAAACTAACATCGATATTTACGTGGACATTGGTTGATAATATTGAAGACCGCAATACCAATGAATGGTTGATAAGGCACTGGCGACATCTGAGATTAGATTAGTTGTTCCCTGTTGCATGACACTGGCATGAGCGTGTAGGGTATGCCTTACTTACCCTCGATGAGACTGAGCACGTCAGCGCCCTGCTTGGCTTGCAACAGCATCAGCCCGCGGTCCATGTCGTGGATCACCTCGTCTCTCAGCCGAGCCACGGCCATCACACTGTCGTACTCCGCTTGGATTTTGTTGGTGGCCGAATTTAGCTCTGCTTTTGAACTGTTCACGTCTTTTACTTGTTGAACTAGCCTGCAAAAGTTTTATAAACTTTAAATGCTTCGTTTACATGATTCGGTCACCGACTAGTGTAAACTGTTATTCGGTTTGGCCGTCTACTTGCCCGTTTTAACAATCTACTATAGTTCTTTCAAGATAAGAACGGTTTTGTGACACTTCACTCTTGACACGTATAGTGATGTGTCCTAACGAAATCCAATAGATTATTTTTGAAAATCGAGAAAGTTTAAAAAAAAAGTAAACCGACTTCAAAAAACTGAAAAGTTAAAAATAATATCAACACATAAGTACCTAATCAGTTACTTTTGGAGTCGGTGCCATCCGATGAGAGTTTGAATGTTTTCGTTTGCACCGATTATTATTTTTAGCTTGATTATATGGGACCATTCCGAAAGTATTCCCTTTCGGACAAAAAAATAACTATCAAAATCGGTTAACCTGGTAACGAATGATCGCTGAACATACATTTAAAAAAAGATACCGACGAATTGAGAACCTCCTCCTTTTTTGAAGTCGGTTAATAAAAAAAGTTTAATCGATTTTATTTTTTTTGGCATTGAAAGGTCTATAGTAGTGTAAAGCGGTCATCACATTCCCACACTTTTAGGGCCCCGCCAACTAAATGCGTCAGATGGGTTTATGTTGTCTTTGATACGTTCTAATTTGATTGTTGTAAGAATTGTTGTAAAACCTTTCTGCCCCATCGGCCGTCAGTTCTACGTGCTATGTGCCTCACCCACTGCCACTTCAGCTGGAATGGAGGCCACGGAGCGTAGCATAGACGGTAGCGTAGGTCGTCTGTCAAGGTGGACAGACGACCTGGTAAAGGTTGCAAGAAACCGCTGGATGCAGGCCGTTTCAAACCGGTCAATCTGGAAGTCACTCGGGGAGGCCTATGTTCAGCAGTGGACGTCCTATGGCTGAAATGAAGATGATGATGAAGTATAGTATACCTAATGAGTCCCCCTGTCCGCTCGGCCTTATGCGTGTGCGCAGCGAACGCGCCGGCGGTCACCACGTCGTGGAAGCCGGTCTTGTTTAGAGTATCATTGTGGACCCACATACGTTGGAGGTGCAAGTTGACAGGCGCGAATTCCAAACTCGCCTCATCTGTATTTACGGTAAAAAAAATACATTCAATAGTATTCTAGAAGAAAAACAACCACTTTTCCTCACTCTCAATTTCTCTTTATCTCTACTTTTCTCTTTCTCTCTCTATTTTTTTCCCCCCTAAGTGGTCCGTGAAATGAACATCCACGTACCTAACAGCAGTGACGCTAATTATTTTTAAATAAAGTTTAATCGCAAATAATAAAAGCTGGTCAAAAATTTACCTCTTTTTTTATCTTTACAAGAGGCTAGGTAGGCTCTTTTGTCCGATTTTTCTTTGAAGGTTGGTTTTTTTCACTAAGTAAATTTTAACCAGGGTAAAATTACTTTATTTTACTGCCCAAACCAATTAAAGTAGACACAGCATGTTCTCTCCACTGAGCCAAGCATATACCGTAAATGTTCTGAGATATTGGCCCGGATCTCATAGTAATTTAATTATCGAATGTACAACGTGTTTTTTTTCGTTTTCCATAATTTGATAATGGCCAGGATCTCTTAGTAATTTAATTATCGAATGCAGTGTTCTTTTTCGTTTCCCATAACTATAACCAACGATGCTATAACGTAAAAAATTACTCAGTCGCACTGTGTTGGATATACAAGGAGATATAAGTTTCATTGTCTTTATTTTGATATATTTAAACAAAAAGACAATGAAATTCTATTTAGTCCGTCAGTTAGATTATCAAATAACAATAATCTCTTATTTTTTCTTTTGTCAATTAACCAAAAAAGATAAAGCGCGTCAAAGTTCGGGAGGCGTAACGTCATGCGACATTTCAAATCAATATATCTCTGTAATATTTTGACTATGTGAAAAAAGAAAAAAATACGTTTCCAACACTTTCTGATAGAAGAAAGAAGAGAGGCCAAATCACATATGTGACAGTGAAATTCACATCTAACAGTAGGTAGTGGTAGTAATGTTGTCAATGATGGGAAAGGCAATGGCACAGAGCTATACAGCCAGATTTTGAGTATTTTTATTTAGGAAACCATTTTTAGAATGAATTTTCGAACAAGCATCCGAATCAGCCCCTAGGAGGTTTTACGTTATTTCAATTATACCTTGTATACAGGTGTCGATGTCAATCCCCGCCATATTTACAGAGTTGATCAAGTATCTTACATCTTATCCCAAATCAGTAAAAAAAATTGATTGCGAAAAAAACTTTTTTTTCTTATCTACGACCCTATGCAAGCTTCAAACGCGCTGACGTTAGTCAAACCGCCTTTTTATGCCGCCGGGCGCAATGAACGCTGGTACGCCCCGAAAGCGCGAGCTCGCTGGAGTCCAAGTGCGTGGTTATCTGAATCGAGCGTGTTCGGAAACCAGTGGATCGAGTGTGGTGGGTCTATGCACTGGCCACCACGGGCTCCAAACGATTCAACTAAACTTTTATTTGTGGGGTGATCGGAAATTAGTGTACTAGGAAGAAAAAAGCCAAATAATAATTATAGTCGCGCGCCTTGCGTGATAGTGTATGACTAGTCAGCTGCTGGTCAATTTGAACATTTACTGAGGTTAGTGTAGATAAATGGTACATAAAACTAGGTTTTAAGGCCGTACTCCCACTCTATTTTATATTTACGAAAACAGACTTTTAAACTACGTTGATAAAAATATATTCTATGCATCTCCTCCGTAAGTAATCCTTTTTTTTTGGATGGGCCTATCGCTGAGTGCCTTTGAAGAAGTCCTTCTTCAGCTTAAACCGGGCAGTTGTGGCGTAAGGACGCACAGCCTAGGTCCGCCCCGCTAGCGGTCGCAGCGACCCGGCCGAATGTGTCAAACTCGTACGTGTCAAGCCCCATACTAGCAGGCGTGATAGGGCCAATGTGGAGTGCAAAAGGCACCCTACCAAGCGGCGAACTCGCTAGTGGTGGGGCCGACGGGACCGGAACTGCCGAAACAGGACGGACCGCTGTCGGGCTCCTTTCTAGCGGGCCCGATCTGGGGGTGAGTCGGACTGGGCCTCAAGGGCGCCTCTGTAGGCTCGGACCTCGGCTTTGGCAGTCGTCCGTAGGGTGGACAGGGAAAACGGCCAGGTACATGTCTGTGTAGGCCGAAATGAAAGACGGGTAAGTAATCCTTATTTCAAATTTTGGCATTGACCAATCCATAGAAAATTCAAAATACTCAAAATTGGAAGTTTTTTTGTATTGGTCTATTATTGATACCGTACGGGTTGAGAGGAAATTAATGCTGAAGGTCATTTGCTCGGGGAACAGCCTTAAGTTTGATCGTTATAAACAAGTTAATTAAAAAATTACTTTATTGATTATAACTTCAGTTAAGGTGGAAAAGTACAGTCAACGGCAGGTCAACCTACCCTAAAAGTTAAAGGTCATTGAAGGTAGGTTGACGATCTGTTGTTTGTGCCTACTTTATTACTTTAGCAAATGCGACACGCTCCAGTATGCTATACCACAAAATAAATGTATTGCAGTACTGTAAACTACACAACAATAGGCTAGTTGACAAATGTTTAAAATAGGTCTTGAATGATAAATATTTTTTCTATTAAAGCGAAAAAAAATGTTTTTTTTAGAGACTTGGAAAACTACAAATATTAATTATTAAAATTAACTTTTCAAGAACAGGCAAAAACGCTGTCGGCCATGTTGGTCTATAGATTATCTGTGCTATGACGTAACCTCAATTGTAAACAAAATACATACAGTCCGTATATCCTTACTTGTCCTATTTGATAAACAATTAACAATGAAATGAAAAACACGTCTTACCGACTTAATATCACTATGTATTCTGTGTACAAAAATCTTATATTGTAAAAGAAACACGTACAATAAATTTTTCACTGAAAACTGCTAATAATCATAAATGTTCTACAATATATTACACAATATCGAAAAAAATCCGGCACAGAAAAAAAAAGACATGATTGTTTGCCATTACTTATATTCTATTTGTCTTTGAATTTTAGATATGCGATAGGAGAAGTGAACGAATGACATCATTATGAATGTACAGAGGTTGGTGTACTGCAACCTGTTTTTGGAATTACTACCGATCATAAACAATATTATTCATAAAAAGTTAAAGGTTTAATAACTTAGTTATTACTAAGGTAATAGCTATAATGGATGTCATTTTTTACCGTCAGGAAAAAATAACTGTGTATTTTGTACCTAAACAATTTCTATACGTGAGTGTGTTTATAAAATACAACTGATTTTATAAATTTTGGTATTTCCAAAATAATGCATAAATTTAGAATACATTAGTGCATGCGAATTATTCGTAGGAAGTGTAGTAAAACGGTAGCGGGGGCGCGGCGCGGGAACCGCCCGCCCCGCGTGTGAATGAATGAATTAAATATCCTATTATATTGAATATAATATGAAATTATTCTCGGCACTAGCCCACAAATTGTCCCGAAGCAGTGGTAGGGCAAAAAAAATATATTGGGACGTGTGAAAGTGCTTTTAATGGCCTATTTGCAAAAATAAAAGATTTTGATTTTGATCGTTTATTTTGATTCCTTGCAGAGCCAGCGAGACAAAACTTTGCGAATGTTTTTCGTCATATTCATTAAATAAATTTAAGGTAAATTTCAATCTTGACTTCATACTTTTACGGGCTTAGGACCGTCGAAGATGCAGTAGTTATCTACATTTTGATAAGTTAAAAGAAATTAGTACTTATTTTGACTTATTAACTTATTTTTACAACAGGCTGTATCGGTGTAGTAGGTAAGTATCACTACGACATCTGAGGCGTACTTAAAAGAATGCAATAAACTTATTTACAAATCACACTGATTGTATTTACATTATTAATTATAATGTACCTTTTAACGATATTTTAAAATTGTTCAAAATGTTCGCCTTTTCTTTCCAAACATAAACTAGCACGTCGTTGCATATTTTTTGTTAAGCTGCGAAGAGTGTCTCTATCACTTTTTATAATATCGAAAGCGTCTATTATGCACTGTTTAAAGTCATTAACACTTTGTGCTTCCTCTGTGTACACTAGCCGCTTCAACTCGGCCCACAAATAAAAATCTAGAGAGAAGTCCGGTGAATGCTAGGTATCCCACATTTGAATATGTATTCGTAAGCCACTATAACGTACATCGTACCAAGCATCGTTCGCTCGTCGTAATTACGAGCGAACGATGCTTCCGATACACCCACGCCGGGTAACGCGCAAAGGTTGACTGACCGAAGAAGGGCGCGCGGCGGTAAAATAGATTATAATAACAAGTGTGCGCAGCGCAACTCGGGCAAATTCATTGATGTTTAGCGCGTTCGGAGTAGGGTGAATATGCGTTTGAGTCTGGGTTGGTTTCGTTTTTTTTTTTTTTTGCAAATATTATTTTTTTAATGTTATGTTAACCAAAATTAACTTAGAATCAGATGGTTATAAGGATAGGTAATTTATTTTTAAAAAAAATTATTAAACTTTTTTTTAAAAGTGATCATGCTATTGTCACCTATATCATTTACCTATCTCACACGTTTATTTACGGTAAAAAAGTCATACAGTATAAGGAAGATCTTGAAAAACATGATTCATAAAATTTTTGACCGCAGCAGTGTTTTTGGTTTCCATGATAAAATAAGGTTTAGCTTAACATTTTCATCCGAGTTCACTTACTAGCCACGTTAAAACCCGTCTCCCGGATTCAGGGCTATCAAAAATTTGTTAACGTAATTAACTTTAAGTTCGATTACGATTTATACAGGCTGATTCATTGGTACCTATGAATCACCCTGTATAATATAATCTAATAGTTTTATTAAAACATGGCTTATTCTGGTTTTTGTTATTCTTAGGTCTGACTATGATGCTCAGAACGAGGTCTGATAATACAAATATTTTTTGTACTGTTAGTCCGTGATATCGTTACTACTGATCAAATATCAGTTAACGCTTTTTTAAAGACATCGTTACTATACACAACTTATTTTTGACACGGTATAACGATGTAGTGAGTACTCAGCTTTTTTTGCTTTGATATCTATACATTCGTTCCCTGTTGTTTGAGATTTCATTCACTAGTTCATTCAATGGTTCCCAACCCTATCAATTGCCTATAGTCATCCGTCCGCCATTGTTGTTTACAAAATCAGACAAGTAAGGATAAACAGACTTTACCTACGACCTTTCCTTTGTTATAAGTATTTTAATACAATAAAACACTAATTGCACTGCACTTACGATCCTTAGCTTGGCAGAGCAGAAATCTGGGTTCAATACACAGAATTTGCCAACCATCAGTGTGTCGACTCGCGGCAGGTTTGTCACAAACCGTTTGTGCTATTTGCTTTAAAAATCTGACGTCCATGATATATTTTATTAATAAAACAACGTTTAAAGTACATTTTCGAAGATAATATTTTAAGAAAAAGACCGCGAGAAACATGCGAATGACATTTACTTAATAGTTTACGAATTGTCTGACGTCACTCGAGTTACGATCATGTTTTCGGCCTTTCAAATTATAGGTTAAAAAATAAATGTTTAAATTTCTTTTTTACATCCATCTTGTACTTTTATGTATTGATATCAATATAATTAGGTTCTTATGGCCAAATACTAAATTAAATAATCATCTGTTTAGTGAATTTTGATATGATATGACCCTAGTAGGATATATCAACTAGCCTACTAGAGACGTATGGAAAATGTTTGTTAAAAATTACGTTTTTTAATTAATTTTTTGGTTGAGAATTCGCTTTTGTTAACAGACCACCTCAATAAATATGGCTAAGATTAAATTGACACCACCATTGTATCAATCACTATATTCCTTACTCTCTCATTATCCCCTCTCTACTCTATACCACTTTCTCCCTCACTTTCTTTCTCACTTTTGATAATTACCTTTACGGTTGCTTGCTTTGAAGTAAGAATGGTCGGCCTGCTCCATACAGCGCTTCGAGTGACAATAGTGCTTTAGCAGCGACACGTGGACGCTGACCAACTCTAACTGCCGGCTCTGCCATTGGCCACACATCTCGCCCACCGAGAGCAGCTCTTCGAGCAGCTCTTTCTCCCGTTGGATGTAAATGTCCCTGAGAACAAATTTTATGTTTAACTTGAGATAGCCCGTAATCGCGGTGACCACCGACTTTGGTCATCAAATATTTTTGGTAGGTACTACGAGACTAAAACGATCTTAGGATAAATTATTGTTCTGACGGTTTTGTTTGACAACTCAAAAATATAATTACTAGGAAAATGACCTTTTTATATCGAAAAAGGTCATGGTCCGAAATCGGTCAGCGTTCACAGACTTTGGCGTAACCCAGGTTAACTCTCAATAAGTTGATGTAATGTTGATGTGTGTATGGAATTGGACCCTCCCAATTCCATACATTGTTCATTATGAGCTTTTACCGCCGGGCAGAACCATCGATTCGGATCTCTACTGCCAACAACTGATGAGATTAAAGCAAGTTAAGAGAAAGCGGCCAGAATTGAAAGGTTGTGGTTTATCACGATAACGCTAGACCACACACATCTTTAGCCACTCAGCAAAAATTAAAGGAGTTTGACTGGGAGGTGTTAGTTCATCCGCCATATAGCCCTGACCTTGCACCGTCAGATTTCCACCTGTTTCGGTCCCTTCAGAATTCTTTAGGCAGTATCAGGTTACCATCAAAAAAGGGCTGCCAAAACTACTTGTCGCGTTTTTTTTTATTCGTAGTCCCAACTACAGCAACGAGATCATGTCATTACTAACAAGATATGAAGAGCCGTCGAACAAAATCGCTTTCTTATAACTATATTACGGCTTTATCTATCATACTGCGACATCACCTTTTGCAAGACTGTTCACATACACATAGTTTATTTGGTAAAAAGAATTTCTGTTTTTAAAGCTGTCATTCTACTAATTCGGTATGTTAAGTGATTTTAAGAGTATTATTTTATGTATTAGTTTTTCTGCAGTATGGAAACTTTTCTAATAAAAGAAACTAATTTGGGTAAAAAAAAGTTCTTAGCATTTTATATGAAAACTCAATCCTTTTTTTAAAAGTAAATTACATTATATCGATCGCTTTCGTATAACTATGTTACGGTATATAATTATAACCCTAGGTACATAACTATATTACGACTTTATCTATCATACTGCGACAGTGACATACATTACAAACTTTTAGTCGTGGCCTAAATCTAGTCTATATTATTTGTAATAAAGAGGTACATATAACTTACAGCAACTGCATCGGCATATGATAGCACAACTTCGGTTCCGCCATAATCTCGTGCACTGTTATGTCTCCTCCGAGACCCGAGTGGAATCGGTACGTCACTTGGTGGCTGTTCACGAAGTTCTGCTTCAACAGACTCCCGTACGAAGGAAACTTTAGCTTCAAGCCCAATCTAGGGGGCAACGACTGGGACCGTCTATGACATAACACTTTCTGTGGTATGTCTATGCTGTTCCGGTCGTTAGTATGGCTGGGACTCGTCCCAATGTATGAGGGTTCCAAACTCCACCCGTTTATTGTCACGAAGCCAACAGTCTTGTTTTCACGCGTCATCAAAGCCACCCTTAACCTTTGCGCCTCCTATAACAGATAATGATCCATCATCTTCAGCCATTCTGATTTAGATCTGATCTGATTTAGCGAAAACCTTTATTATTTCGGTTAAGGTTTTATAGTAAAATAACCGGTTTCCGATCCCTGATATATACCTCTTTATGCATAGTTCTAATAGGGGAGGAGGAGGTTCTTATGCACCTCCCCATTTGGAAATATGTCCAGCAGTGGCCTCAAATGGCTGCCTCGGATATTTGTATTTATGTACTAGTCGTACCTTGTGTGTCCAGTATCCACAGTGGACATGCATAGACTGAATAGACATTGCGAGTATACCTGTATAGTGCTAAGCTGCAGCGCCGTGAAGCCCATGGGCACCGCAGTCTCCGAGACCCGCTCTTTGACGTCGTACACCACTATTCTGACCAGCGCGTCCCCCGTGAGGCCGTCGCTAGCCCGGAACAGAATCGTCTTTGAAAAGCTCGGATTACTGCAGGTCTAAAACCAAAATTTATAACAGTAATACAGTAGGAGCCCCCGTACCCGTACACTACTGACTTTTCATCGGCCGATGGATTGATGGAGATGGGATAATTACTATGAATACACAAGTGAGTACACACACTCTGTAGCGATTTGTAATCGGTCGATATTCAGAACAATTCAAATACCAATCAACTATAGGCTACTGATGTAACGAATATTCGCATTTGCTTTCGATATAGATTATGCGAATGTTTTGCGAATGTATTTGGCAATGAAAAGTACAAATATTTTATAAAATAATTATGATCATAGTTTAAAAAATTACAAAATCCAAAATGTGTATTGGACTCTTCAAAACGAATCAAATGAGCCTAAACACGATGGTTTTACTAGTAGTTATTGAAGAGTTCCACTAGGGAGCCACCGCCTGGCTCCATCATCAGTTCAGTACAATGGTGTAAAATTATTGTATTTATCCGAATATCAGATACTTACGAATTTTTAAATCGATACGTCGCGTCAGTTAGAAAATTTGAAGTAGGTTAAAAACTAATTCCAAGATTTAATTACATAAAAGTGTTAGAGCGTGAGATGAGATTTTAAATACTGATAAACATTCAAACGTAGCGTAGTCCCTGTTATCCCAAGATACAAAGTCTCTAGAGCCCTAGCCCCACATAACAATAAATATAATAAAATAAGGATGCAGACAGGAAAGTGAGAGATGCTCCCACCCAGGGTAGCAGCCTTAGGATGGTAGGTAGGCTGTGTAGACCAACCCCACTGCTTGGCAGACTCACCACACAACCTTAAAGTGACAAATGTGAGATTGTAGTTCGAACAATAGTCTTGGCCGCAGCGGAAGGAAATGAGAACCAACGGTGCAGCATACAAATGTACGATCGTAGTTCGTACAAGTACATTGTCGTGAAAAGGACGCCAAAGCATTCGTTGTCTAAGTATTTCACTTTACATTTTTCGTTTTTAGGATTTCGTACGTTACTTCTATATGAAAAATCGGAACCTATATAGGATCTTTCGTCTGTCTGTCTATCCATCTGTCACAGCCAAGTTGAATTTCTGTGAACCAAACAAGGACGTGTAACGTAAATCAATTAATTTTAAAGATGTAAGTTGCTTTTTTGAGGTAAATCACCATATTAAAAGAAGAAGTTTAACAAACTGTACTTGTGAATAATTGATAAGCTGTACCGAGTGACATGATGAAAGGGCTTGTTGTGACGCTTTAAAAGTGACTGAAGAAAATAGATAAAAAATTGACCCTTTTCTAAAACTACATACTAAGCCTACAATTTAGAAAAAAAATTAGACAATAGTTCTTTATTTAGAATGCAGGAAAACCTATAGGGAACCTTTGAACCTATAGGGTACGAAACCTCTTTATAGGAGAGGTTTACTTAACATCAAAACGAATTAAGGAAAACACTATCGACAGCTAACTTGCGTCCATAAGCGAGCAAGCACGGCGTCTTTAATTCAAACAGTAGCGGCTATTTTCAGTTTCAATATCAAAAATTAAAAACGCAAGATCCAAATGTGAGATAGTAATTGCATACTTTAGGCACCATATTTTAAAAGCCGATATTTGCATTCGCATCGTGAATATTGGAGTTGAATATTCGCAGAAATCGAACATTCGTTACATCACTACTTTAGGCCATTCGATCAATCAAAGTCTGTAGTAAGCGCGAGCTCTTAAACTAACCTCTGGCCGCGACTTCGTCTTCGTAGACTTTAGAATTAAGTCAAAGAGGAATGAATTATCATTCAACGTGAGGACCTAAAAACGACAAATTATATCCTAAAAGTCCTGTGTTTTTTAAACAGGTGTATTACTAACTACCTAATATACTACCAAAAGTCCAAAGTACATACTAAAAATAGTGCTAAGAATAAAAAATATAAATATATTTATTGGAATAAAATAGTATTACGAATATCCTCTTATGTATACATATTATATGATAGATATCACAAGGAAATATAACACTTAAGAGGTTAACGTTGACAGCTGTACTAGTATTTAACTGTGACACACAGCTGTCAGCTTAAGACCGAGACGGAAAGTTTTCCATTTCTTTCTGTGTTTAAATGTTATAGCTGGTTGTTCATATATTTTTAGTATGTTTTTTATACCTACTGAAAATTTTCAAAGAAAATTCTCCAAATATTTTGTAAAAAATGTGGTAGATTAAGTTTTTTTAAAGTTTTACAAGGAATATTATTATAATTCAACTATCAGTACACTTGCACTTGTTGCAGTAAATGCATTTACATTAATCAGATTTTATTTTGATCTTTATTGACTATTGTTGTAGTAGAGTCTGTTACCTAGTATAACAAGAATGTTTATTCCTTACATCGGGACCATAAAAAATGGTGTGTCTCACTGGCACATTTTTATTTATTTATTATTCAGCTATGCATTAGGGTCAGTTCACACCGAGACGCGACGCGACTAAGAAGAAGAGAAAAGAAAGAATACGTATTCTGAATTAAACTAGACAGCTGGTAGACACTTACCTCCACTGTCTCCGTAGCCCCGTATCTGACACTGAGCCCCTTGGGATATCTGACGTATATAACAATCATGGGCGAAGGGGGCCGGCCGTGCGCATCACACAGCAAATTGTCACAGGATAGAGCCAGCTCACAGAGAGGCACTTCATTCATATCTGCAAGTTTATTATTTTATCTGTGTAATAATCAAAATTCTCTAGTTTGAGTAAAAGAACAAGAAGACATTACAACTCTTTCAGAATCATGTAACAAGGGCACAAATGTTTTTGAATTACACATCTCACTTGTACGAGGTAGGTACCTATGTTTATTAAAAAATATATACCTATAATAATACCCTTCTGCATTCTGTAACTTGCTATATCGATAATAGGTCTAATCCTGTTCAGTCTTTCCTTCAATGCAGCAATCTGGGAGTTCATGTAATCATAGGAGGCTATCTGAATTGCTTTTAGCCATAGTGTTTGTTCAGATTCGTGAAATGTTGCCATTCGGTAGCAAACTCCATTCTCCCACACTGAAAATATTCGAGAATTAAGAACAGAAATTACTTCCGGCTCATCAAATAAAAATCTCAACTATCCTACACTAGAGTACCATCTTAAGCACTTACCGATCTGAAATGGCCAGTCACCATTCTCATCTTGAGTCTGCAATTTGACCTGATGGTGACCTAGCACAATAACTCCCATAGGTTCGTACCACGGCTCTGGTCCTTTTAAATAGAACAGCAAGTTGCCTCTGAGGCGAAACCACCGCACAGAACATCCTGCAATAAAGTAAATATGCATAATAATCTCATTCTCTGGGTTAATTTTTCATGTCATGTGTCTGTGTGAAGTAGACTGGTGACAGTACATTGCGGTTACGGCTGTAGGTGTGGGTACGATTGTACATTGGTATATTCTGTTGGTCACACACGACTGATCACCCTACATTATTCTAACAAAAACAGGACTACATTGACCAAATCAGAATGGCAACCAAAATAAGAGAGAACCAATACTGTAGTGGTGGGTAGATAAACATTACTCACGATAATTCAAACGCCATTAGAATATTTTAATGGCGTAAAAAAAATAAAAATAAAAATAACCCTGTATATATATATATACAGGCTGTGTATATATATACAGGCTTATTTTTAAAACATCAACAACACCGTAGGAGCTTATTCTGGTGCTCAAATACAACAACTTTTTCTATCGGACCAACGTCATAATCGAAAAAAAAATGTTCACCGCTTCATACAAACTGATTTGAGCTGGTCGGCGGCTTAGTATATGGGAAAGTGATTTTTTTTGCGATTCTGATGTTGGTCCCACGAATTAAAAACGAATGCTATTAAAAATCGACTCAGTTGACCCGACTCTACGTCGTTTGCCCTAGAGTGTAATTTAAAAGCTGGAGGCGAGGAGAGAGAACGGCCTCCGCCCGCTGTAACAAAACTCAGGCGCCCGCGCGAGCTGCGGAAGCTGGCGTGGGTGACTGAGATTTGTTACGTATGGGCGAAGAGGCTGTACTTCCCGCAGCGCCGGAGACGAGGAAACCCTAGCTTAGAGATATGCATGCTACGTGCTTGCTTGCATGCTGCATGCTTGCTTGCACGATGCATTCTTACTCGCACACTGCATGCTTGCTTGCACGCTGCGTGCTTGCTTGCACGTTGCATGCTTGCTTGCACGCTGCATGTTTGCTTGCACGATGCATGCTTGCTTGCACGATGCATGCATACTACCGGTATGCTACATACCGACATTTTAACTAATATTGACAACGCACAATAACAGCGAATGCTGCAACGTTACAATTATTATACTATAAAAAATGTAAAATTTATTAATATAGAACTGACCGCAACAGTTTTTATCGTCAACACGCGAATGCATCGTTCGATGTAACGTTACTGCGATTAAAAGTTGGTAGACGAAAAAATATAATGGGTACTGTTAAATATTAAAACATATTTCTATAAATAGTTATATCGATAACTTAATAGTTTATATGAAATGTTAGTTCGATAAACCGTTAATCAGGTAATCAAAACAACTTTGAAACATATTTATATGAAAGTTTATTCGATGTTATGAAATGGTGATGATTAGCTGTTTGATGATTCAAGAAAAATAAGACATTAAAAAAAGTCGAATAGTTTTATGTGAAATGAAATTAATTATCTAAAAAAATTTTTTTGATAGAGATCCCACTTGATGGTCTTATACTTCTAGGTTTTTACTATTTATATTTACAGAGGCGTAATATTTAAGGCGCTATCTGTCATTCTAGCAAAAACTCCATACAATTAATAACTTGTCTCTAACACTGACGCGACTGAGTCATTTTTTTCTTTCGACAATCCCTTTTTTTAAATGATACAATTTGTATGTAGAAGTGTTTTTTTTTGTTAAGATTTGAATCTTAGTTCCATAAAAGAAATTGTTGTATTTAATCACCAGAATTAGTCTTAAGAGGAGGAGAAGAGTCTTAATTATATCTTGTACAGTACATAAATCGTCTTTTTTTACTATGCGAAAGATAAGACACCTTGGTCTCAAAGTAAGGGACTAACACCATTGTGCTATGAGGTACCTGATAATTTATTTTTGCAAGGGGCGTCTCACAGCACACCCAGGCTTCAGGACTCTTTGCGTTTAACGAAAATTACCGCGCCACTACACCGTACGGATCGTCAACGTCATGAAGTGTATGTATAAAGTGTACAAAAAAATATGATACTCCTCAACACTACAATATTACTATGCTATGCTACTAACAAACTAACACACTCTCTACCTATACAATAATTTTTAAATTTTAATATTGTATAATATGTCCTGACTTTGTGCTTTCAACTGTTTATTTACATAGTTTTTTTTTGTTAGCTACAAAAGGAAAGAGAAATAACTATTTCTCTTTTCTTGAATCAGTACTTACATAAGAGATGATAAGAAATTTAGAATATTGGGGTATATTAACTTTTTCTACTCATTCTTTTTTTACATAAATTATAACAGTGAAATTCCTACCAATTACAATAATAGCATGACAACAATAGGGATGACAACTAGGTAAAGAAAATGAAATGCTGTTTGGACCATTCAGTTAGATTATTATTATTGTTATTATAAAAAAAATTGACATTTATTTTTTCTTTATCAATCAACCAAAAAATTACAAAGATATCGCGCGCAAAGTTCGGGAGTGGGGGCTCGTGACGTCACTTCTAAGTACAATAATAATAAATAAAAAATAATTCCAATTCTGATAATCTTGCTGATACACAAAGAATAAAAGTTTGTAATTTTTTTTTGCATTCACAGTTAAAATTCAAATAACAAGTTTAAATTGAATGAGCTGTTTCATCTTAACTGATTGTTAAATTATACCTATATGCAATATTCTTTCTTCTGGATGTTTGTTTGTATAAAATCCAGGGCATTGATGAAACAATGCTGGCTTACTAATAGCTATAAACACTTGAAGAAATTACTATTTCCTCTGTAGCTCAATTGGAACAGCAGGTGCCCAGATAGCCCCACCAGAGACAGTAGTATTATCTTTGATATAACTCATTACAAATAATACGACTTCACTAATAAAAAAAATCACATTAAAAATCATTATTGGTTGGAAACTGGTTAGAAAACTATATAACCTGTTATGCTTCTTATGGCCTACTGGACACAATTAAATGCATATAAAAATACCTGCAAAATATACAATTTCAAACAAAATGAGGATGACTAATAATTTATAACAAAAAAAATCTACATAAAGAAGGCCTACACCATGATAACATGACACTAAAAGTACAAGATAGGAATAGAATCAAGTAAACAGGAATGTCAATCTGTAGTTTACAAGGTACACAAATGACGTCAATCATCAGCATGCAACTGGTTTCACTTGTAGATACGCATACAGAATAAACACACAGCCGCAATTATCCGATAGACTGGATTATACTAATCTGCGACGAACGAACGCACAAGCCTACAATAAACACTTACTGACCTTCAGATCTGCGAAAAAATCCGTCCTGACGCTCCTTCAGCACAAGAACACCCTCCCGATCAAAATTCTGCGAAGTCTGCGATGCCAATGCAAATAATTCCTGCTTATTGTATCGCATATTGATAACATTACATTACAATTATTGATAGGAAACCGTTTCGCGGTGGGATTGAAACCATAACATCGCTTGAATACTGCTTGATTCAAAAGTTCAAGTAATATTTAACCCAAATAATCCTGTATTTTGGATAGTATCACTTACTTGAGTGATTTTGAATAAGTCTTGTTTAAATTTAAACTCCAAAATATTTTAAAATAATAAATTGATCGAGAAACCCTTGCCGCAGCTTGATCGTCGTGTAGAAAACTGCCCATAGACTAGAAATTTTAGAAATGACGTTTCCAGTAAAACTACGTGACGTTTCTTGCATCCGTCTTCACTGATCAAGTAAAGCTGGTGACAAACTGCAACGGACGCGGCTCCGGACTCGTCTTGACATTGTGAGGTCAAGCGCTGCCATTGGTCTATCCTTCAGACAACTTCCGCCAGCCCAAGGATCGACCAATGGCAGCGTTGTCACGTCGTCACGGTGCATGTTAAAACACGTGATGGTAGCTAGGGCCTTATGGTCGGTACATTATCCTGAACGTAACGTACGTTCATAAGAATTTTGCTGCAGGATACACAACGCGGACAATGAGCAGCATCGCTTATTTCACAAGCTTCACATAATTATTCGCAGTAACATTTTTAGACCGCAACTGTATGTACATACAATAAAAGTCACCGCTGAGTCACAATTGCCGCGGATCTTTAAGCCGATAAATGATTTTAAGCATTTTAAATCTGTTTACCGGTTAAACGAATTAGAGGTAAAATTCAATATCCCGGAAATTTACACAAATATAGTCGATGTGTATCAGAAAGATGTCTTGTAAATTATCACTTGGATTAGGAATTTTGATGACATTAAGCGCAAGAATAAATATTTCAAGATTATTTAGTCTGAAAACTATGTAAGACACATTAATAAAAATAATGTAATAATATAATATAATAAATAATAATTAAATATTTATATAATATATTTGTACATATTTACGCTAACACCTACTGTCTACCGTCCGTAGTAGTCTTTTAATAAGTCCGATACTAAAACATAATAATACTCATTTATTCTGTTTATATTTAGCTTTGGCTACATAACATATCTTTTAAACATAGAAGTATTTTTAAACATATAAGACCGCCTAAATTGTACATCTTTCTGTAAAAATCATGTGTATTTTACTTGTATGGTGTGCAATAAAGAGTATCTATCTATCTATCTATCTATTTTTAATGTATTTAATAATATTAAGGTCTGCGCTTTTAGGTCTTTTAATCGTATCATTTTCTACTTCTTTTATGACTATCAGTTATACCACAGTTACTAGAAGAGAATGGGCATAAATCTAAGAAGCCTGGTATAGGTGGCGGCCATTTATATTTTTTTATTTTTAGAGCCTTTATTAACAGTAAAACCGAATGAGCAAAGAGTAAATTCTATAAAGTTATTGAGAAAAAAAAATCTCACAAACATTGCTTGGAAACAATTATAATGTCGTCAAGATATGCAAAAGACCACGTGAGTATGCAGGCCGGGATGTTTTATTTGTCAACAGCTAATCAGTGCCCGCGGAACCCTCTCATTAATACTTTTTCGACACCCGCGCCGCGCATATCTTTTTGTCGTCTTTTTTACCATTGCAGTTATTGGTGGGCTTTCTTCGTATTATTTGTATTTTGCTCTGTTTGGTTTTGATATTTTCACATAAGTAAACAAAAGAAATAAACGAATTCTGATTTACTATTATTTTAGGAAGGGCCTGAGCATTGCTGCTAACCCAACTTAAAACTTAAATTTGTATTAAAAATAATTTTAACACTCATAATATGCTAATCACTGCACTACTTGTATACCTATTTATCTAGTACAGTTACACCTCGTAAACATAATCAACGTTGTGAAACTCTGTTATTGGCTAAGTGTTTTTGTAAGATTTTCATTTAAGCATGATTGTCCAAATAAAGCTGTCGAGTTTCCTAATAAATAAATAAAATGAAAATAATTGGCGGCGAATGCTCTAGGGAAACGCCTAAGGCGGTTTTATAATGCCTGTCTTGACTAGTGCCGCTACCCAACAGCCTGGAAAAGGGAAGATTAGAGCTGCTGACAAAAGAGGATCGACCACCTGACTCTACTCCCTCTTTGCTTACGCTAGCGTCATTTTGGAGGGTCTAAGAACTGTTATTTACTGCGGTCGCTGGTCATTTTTTCAACATTCTGCCCATAATAGATATTACTCCTTACCTCTACCCTCCCTCTCTACTTATCCTATTTATGATAAGTGCTCGATGGTTGTATGTTTGTATTTTTATACAATATCAAAAGTGAGACAAATAGATGATAGAAAAATAACATGGAACTGGGGTAGATTTTACCAAGTACAGTCAACAGCAGGTCAACCTACCCAAAAAGTTAAAGGTCATTCAACTGAATTTCAACTTTAAGTGATACTTTGATTGACGTTTCGACACGATTTTGGATATAAATATGATATAATTCATTGTGTATGATATTTTAGCGGTTTAAGTTTTTTTTTTCTTGTAACAATAAACATAATATTGGGGACGTGAAATCTATCTTGGTACAATAATCCAAGTGGTGTCAATAATTAAACTTTCGCTTACACAAACTTAGACTAGGCTTTTACTATTACGGTTATCTGCATAAATAACAGTAAAATTTTTGGTTGTGGTTCAGAATCGAGTCTCAATATTACAAAAAAAAATAAAAAAAACAGTTCTAACCGAGTCCACTAGGTAGACAAAAAAATCACTGTCTATGTAGATAGCTACTGTAATTATTTTAGTAACAATATCTATCAAAGTCATTAATCAAACTTTCGCTATGGAGCATGCACGAGCGCATCGTTTTTGATTAAAAATAATAATTAAATTGGTTTTGAATACCGGTCTAAGTCCTAATAACGGTGACAGATGGCGGCGGACACGGCTCCGGTCTCGTCTTGACATTGTAAGGTCAAATGCTGCCATTGGTCGATCTTTGGGCTGGCGGAAGTTGTCTGAAGGATAGACCAATGGCAGTGATTGACCTTACAATGTCAAGACGAGTCCGGAGCCGCGTCCGTTGCAGCTTGTCACCAGCTTTAAGCGCTAAAATGGCGTTAATCAAATGCAGGAATACTTGACATATGCCGGTCTGTTATAAGTCAGTGTTTCTTGGCCAGTCTTTCATGGTGTTCGTGTTCTCGTAAAAGTCGTAATGTGCATGAAAGCCCTAATGCAAGTCACGTGACAGTTCAACCATAGACAACTTGTCTTTTTTACTTCCACGCCCGGCGGCGGCTCATGCCCCCCGTTGTAATAAAAGTATTAGATTTATAATTTTAATGTTAATTTCCTAAAAATGGACACCAGAAAGTTAACCGAAATTTTGCGCGCTACCATCGACCCTAACCAGAGGCAGCAGGCCGAGGAACAGCTCTCGCAGGTAGACCATCATTATCATCCACATGCTTTGGAATTTTATAAAGCTGCCAAATTGCATGGCACAATGAAATGTACGAGAATTCATTGTGCATTTGTTGTCTCCAATACGCCGCGTAATAACATACCGCGCTGGTATGACTTTCTTCAGCATGTTTTCGCACGTTATGCGATATATTTGTTTTTGTCCCACGATTTTCCTGGGCTTTACGTGAAACATCTATTTTTACCCACGTATCTAACCTATAAAGAACCAACTTAACCGGACATGCCATAATGGGTATTATTGTAATTAAACTTGTTAAAATAAAACTATATAACGATGTACAACATATTCCTGTGATCAGGCTTAGCAGGTATTTAACGTAGGTTTTTAATATGTTACGAAACACGCCTTATATTTATAGAAGTCTTACTTTATTTGCTACTTGGAGCCAACCAAGTCTCAGGATATTTTTTAACTACCCCTAATGTATCACTGTTATAAATTTATTTTATTGTGTTTTATTGCAGATTCACAAAATAATTGGGTTTGCTCCATCACTACTGCAAGTTGTTATGCTCAATGAAGTACAGATACCAGTCCGCCAGGCTGGTGTTGTGTACCTTAAGAACCTCATAACATCAGGATGGCAAGAAAAAGAGCCTGAGGAAGGGGAGCCTATACCCTTCAGCATCCACGAGCAGGACCGTGCAATGATTAGGGACATAATCGTAGATGCAATTGTACAAGCCCCTGACATTATCAGAGTGCAATTATGTGTCTGCTTGAAAACTATCATCAAGCACGACTTCCCTGAACGGTGGACACAGGTTGTAGACAAAATTCACATTTATTTACAAAATCCAGAGCCTAACAGTTGGATGGGAGCATTATTATGCTTGTACCAGCTGATCAAGAATTATGAATTTTTCCTGGCTGAGAAGAGAGTACCACTAATAGAGGCTATGAATTTGCTACTACCAATGATGTACAATTTGATAGTGAATCTCCAGGCAGACCAGTCTGTAGAGTCTGTCCTTATCCAGAAACAAATACTCAAGTGCTTTTATGGCCTGATAAAAGTAAGTGAAACAATTATTTATTATTCATTTCCAGTTGATCTTATGCCATCCTATCACTTTACAATCATGATTAATATATATAATTGTCAAGTATTTTGTCCATTGTTTTACTCATTACCTTATTCCTATAAAATTATTCTTCTCTAGACAGACAATATAAAAGATTTTAAAAGGAGCTTATAATGAATTATATTTTTTATTTTGTTTGTCAACAGTACATTTTACCACTAGACTTGATAACCAAGGAAATTTTCACAAAATGGATGGAGGTTCTTCGGTCTGTAATGGAACAGTCAGTTCCGGAGCACACTCTGCAAGTGGAGGAGGATGAGCGCATGGAACTGCCATGGTGGAAATGCAAGAAGTGGGCTGTTCATACGCTCTACAGACTGTTTGAAAGGTAACTTTGCTAAATAAAAATTTTTTGTCAAACTCTGGCCCCTTTATGATTTGGGCGATTGCTCTTTCAACTGAGCTTCATAGTTATCAAACTGCCTTTACCCTTATTGACCCTTGCTGTTGAAGCAATTATATTTAACTATCGAGCGCGTCTACTAAATGGGCGGGACTAAAAGGGGAAAGAAATATTGGGAGGCCTGCCTAATGGTAGGCTGAAGATTTTAAGGGATCAGCATAAAAAACTGACTTAACCTAGCTTGGGTGCCAAAAATTTGGAGTCAAATAAGGGGGTATTCACCCAAACAGGAATCCACATCCAAATCAAACTAAGGCATGTGGAACTATGTAAACAAAATTTGTGGTATCAATAAAGCTTTATTGTGCATGTTATGTTTCAAAGGAATATACTATAATGGTGCACAGAAAAAACTACTATATGCAAGTTAATATGAATTGCGAGTGCTCTTAAATTACATGACACTATAAATAAATACATTTTAAAGGTCATTGTTTTTGCTATAAAAATGTAGGAAGGCACTGAATATTTCACTCACATCATCAGCTATACATATTTTACCTTTCTTTAAAAGCTTTTTATTTCTTTTCTTGCTATGCTTCTTTTTGCAATTGCTTTCAGCAAATACCACATATTGTGACAGCCGGTTCTCAAGTCGATGATTTCATTTTAAGACTATAATTTTTTCAAAATTTCGTTTATTAATATCTTAAGAGTTGAAACTAAGATAGCTTGGTCCACTTAAACTAAATTAATAATTTTGTTATTAGATATGGAAGCCCAGTGAACGCTCGTGCAGAGTATGTTCAGTTTGCAGAGTGGTATCTGACCACATTCACAGGTGGCATCCTTGAAGTGTTGCTCAGGGTTCTTGACCAGTATCGGAACAAGATTTACGTGTCACCCAGAGTGCTGCAGCAGACCATCAGCTACATCGACCAATGGTGAGTACTGAGTAGAGTAAAAGTTTTTTGTTATGCCTTTGTATAGTCCATGTAGTAGTAACAAAGAAATTGGTTACCACGGTAGGGTACATAAGGTTGAATATCACTTTCTCATAGAAAACTACAAGGTCTATTTTCAGTTGCCTTTATTACTTTCATTACTTATTAACTTTTGCCATTGCGTCAGTAGTTTTATTTGTGTTCAATAATTAGTGAATGTAATAGTGTCAGATTATTCAGCCATTATTTATTTATTTTACCAAATACATTTTGACTTACTCATTATCATCACATCATCTTCATCATTTCACTGTCTGGTGTAGTGGTTGTGGGTAGCCAGCTGCAAAGCTAGCGGTTGCGGGTTCGAATCCCGCAAGGGGCAAAATATGTTTGTGTAACCAGCATTTGCACCTAAGTCTATGTTTATAAAAGTATTTAAGTATCTTTATCCATTACCTAGGCGTTTTAGTACAAGCTTTGCTTAGTTTGAAGATAGGGGCGATTCTCTGTAAGCTCGTAATCGGCTGTCCTGACCGATTTTTTTAAAAAGTAATTTAATTATTCTTTAAAAAAACAGTCCTAATTAAACTTTAACCCTGAAACTTTACGGGCCCATTGTTTTTAGAACCATAACTATTTTATGTTTTTTTCTAGACGTGATAGAAGCTCTAAAAACACAGTCCCCTGGCTGTCCCCATCGCTGTATTCCGACCTAGAAAAAAGATTTACGAAGCCATTTTTGAAACTACATACATTTGGCAGTTAATATCATAAAGAAAAATAACTAAATTATAATATTTTCGTAAAACAAGGTCTCATTACGTATTTTATTTATTTAGTAAAGTCCTGTAAACTTTGTCCCTAGAATTTTTATACAGTCCCCTGCCAAACATTTAAAGCCATAATAAAAGAAAACTATAATATTTACAAACGTTTTTTAGAGTGAAATAAAACGCAATTGTTGTAAAGTTGGCAACCTTGCCGAATGCGGCGGCAAAACGCTATTTTGTTTAGTGTTAGAGCGTCATTTGTGAGGTAAACACGCGTTTGGACCGCTACCTCACACAGTCCTCTGGTAAGTAATAATATTTATGTTTATTACTTTAATTATCTCTCTAAATCATTTATTGTTTTATTACTTATGTCTAAATTGATCGGTAGGTTCTTAAAAAACTATTAAACATCCGTTTTTTAAACATTGTGAAATTTAACCGAAATACACAGTCCCCTAGCAACAGTCCTCTGCCTGAAAATGCAGCAGGGAACTGTTCTACACAACAGGGGACTGTATATTTTGCGTATTGGTTATTATTTTTATGTATTGTTTGTATAAATTTATCCGCTAGTCTGTTTTATTAATGTAAGACTCATCATAGCATCATTTATTCACATTATTTTCCTGTGAAAACCTAAGTTAATTTACACAGATCAGCCTGCGAACACACCTGATATGGCTCCTAAAAAGAAAAGTTATCCCGAGAGGAATTACGACAGAAAAATAAAAGCAGAGCGACTATGATACCAAAGAAGAAAAAAGAGAAGAAATAAGAGAAAAGCAGAAGTTAAAATATCGAAAGAAGAAAGAAAAAGGTTTGTGGAAGTTGGTAAAAATTATGACACCTCGTGAGTATAGAGCTGTTTTAAAGAAGTGGAAAGAACATTGTACCATATACCGAGCCAAAAGACTAAGACTGAATAGTGACTCTAAAAATTTTGTACGAGAAAATACGCCGTTATCAGATCCAGAAGTAGATACTCCGCCTTTAAGACCCTCCACTCCAGTTCCAGTTCAAATATCTCCAGCTCTAAGCCCAGCAGCTTCCAGTGCTAGTCTACAGCAAAGAAAAAAAGAAGACAGAAAGCGACGAAAGAACTTGAACAGAGAACGAAATGAAAACATCGCATGTTTAAAGAAAAACCTTAAAAAGTACAAAAAAAGATTAGCGAGATTTTAAAGTAAAAATAAAAAGATGGTTGTAGATACACCTAAGAAAAAGATGTTGAAAATCATAGACGAGCCTGATCGAAGAACAGAAGTAGTCAAAAAAGCGTTGTTTGGTGATTTTATTCATTTGTAAGCAGCTGAGAGAAAATTTTTCAACACTGAAATGTACTCGTACCGCTGAGAGTCAAATCTTTAAAAAAGTTGTTACAGGCAGTATTGTTCAAAAGTACAGCCACTGCATACCTGAACAAATGAAGTCGTTGTCTAGATTCGGCAAAAAATCTCAATGGCTTAGATGTAACTGTAGCTAAACGGTGTAAAATACCTGATAGTCAGAAACAAGTTGTTCAGAATTTATTCGAAGATGATAGTAACAGCCGTATGGCAGCCGGTAAAAAAGTATTTATAACCAGAGCTTGACGTCTTTTCGTCCAATATACCTCAGTGCCTAAAGACGAAAGTCTACAACCAGTGTGTGTTACCAGTGATGACATTGGAACTGAAACGTGACCTTTTACTATGGGCCTCATAAGAAAGCTCAAGGTCGCACTGCGTGCTATGAAAAGGTATATGCTTGGTGTTTCCTTGCGAGATCGAATCAGAAATGAGGAGATCCGTAATCGAACAATAGTCGCTGACATAGCCCAAAGGATGAGCAAGCTAAAGTGGCAGTGAGCGGGGCACATAGCACGTAGAACTGACAGCCGATGGGGCAGAAAGGTTCTAGAATGGAGGCCATGTATCGGTCGCAACAAGGTGGACAGACGACTTGGTAAAGGACGCAGGAAGACGCTGGATGCAGGCCGCTTCCAACTGACCAATCTAGAGTTCAATGGAGGAGGCCTATGGATGAAATGATGATGATGAATGATGATCTTCTTGACAGTTTTAAATCTTTACAAAAAGTTTATGACTTAAAAATTTGCTACCAAACATTTTGCCGACTTCATCCATTTTGGGTTGTAAAAACGCGATACATGTCTATGCATAGTTCACAGCAACATAGCCATGAAGCTCAGCGCACTTCATACTGCCAACATATTGACTTACAACAATCACCAGAAGTTGCCGGAAGATCTATCTTGCGACCGGTATAATGTGGATTGTTTATTTGAGAAAAAAAAACTGTTTTCTAATAGTTATAATGAAAACTGCATAAAGCATTTACTGGTTAATATCATAAGGCTCTAGAGGTATGTTGATCTCAGTAAGTACAAAATGTTTCTAGCTTATTTAGGGTTAATTTTTGATATGAATGTTAAAGAAAGTTATGTATGTTTTCTGTTATTTTTTTCTAAAGAAACTTTGTTGATATAGTAGGCTCAAATATGCCATAAAAATAATAAATGATTGATTAATCTAAAATGATTTTTTTTTCTAAGTACAACAGACCTCTGTCTCACTTCACAGCTCCCTGTCACGTTCAAAACAGTCCCCTGACGCCTCAAACAGTCCCCTAATCTAACCAAAATAATAGTAAATTTTCTTCGAAATAAAATAACTTTTTATGGCAAATGTTAAAAATAATTGCCAGGACAGCATTTGTATGAGACCTGTACGAGCTTACAGAGAAATGCCCATAGATAATTGGAGTGTTTGTGAAAAAACAAAAATGATTTAATTTTTTATCAACTGCTGAACATAGGCCTTCCCAATGACCTCCAGATTAGCCAGTTAGAAGCAGCTTGCATCCAGCGGCTTTCTGCAACCTTTACCAGGTCGTCAGTTCACCTGGTGGTTGAACTTCCAACGCTGTGCTTGCCAATATGTGGTCTCTATTATTCATACCTCTCATACCTTTATTCAACTGGTGATTCAATATAATTTTTTGATATTAATAAATATAAAAGTCCAAAAAATAAGTTAACATGTAACTGAAATCTATAACCCACAACCCACATAAGGCACACCAAATGAATTTTTGTCACCAACAACAAGGCATGCTGAATTAATTTTAAATAGGACACATATCCAGAGTAAAAATAATAATTTTAGCAGGTTCAGGGCCAGATTTTAAGTTAGACTCAGGCTTTTTAAAGATTATTTTAAAGGAGAAAAATTCAAAAGTAGGCGTCTTTACTGATGTTGTAATTCCAAGAGAAAAAATAATAACATACACTGTCTTACAAAACTTTACATTAAATGACATAGACAAATGATAGGCACAATCTAGTGACAAATGTCGACACGGAATGAATGATGACATTTGCGCGTCAACTAGTTTTTGTACAAAAAATTACAGGGCCAGGTATTTTGAATGAGGGCTAAGCTCTTCTATTGCATCTCCATAGATAATCGAAAGTTTTTATGATTTTAGCATACCTAAACCTCTTTGATTTGTAAAGGCAGGACAGACAGTTCTTCCTTATATAAAATATTTTCTATTGCTTTGATAAACAGTTCACAGTTCAAATTGCATGCACCTTTAACCTTTACCTTGTGTCTTACAATAAGCCTTAGCGAAATATTATTTTACTAGGATATATCATTAAAAGTGGTAAACCACTATCTTGGTCGGCTATACCATTACCTGTTTTCTCCACAGTGCCTCAATTTGCCTTCTGTTACAAAAATATTGTTCAATACTAATTTGTAAACTGCTAACTTAATTATTTGACTTTTTGCAATCTCTCTATCTATCGCTACCACAGTGTATAGATAAGCTAAAGTAGTACCGAAACTAGGCCTACTTGTTGAAATAAATACCTATATACACTCAATGGGTCGTTTTTAGTTTTTGTTAATTGAAATAGTTTTTTTTTTGTTAATAAGCATTCTTTAGAGATAATCGCAAAGCGTGTCAACTTGTCTCGGCTCGGCAGTACTCTGCACCCGCGACCGACAGCGCTACAACGACCGCTTAGGGCTAATGTTGAGGTGTGCGTCTGTGTGAGTACGTCATTTCGTACGTTTATACGTAGTTACTTCACAGCTTTAGCTTATATATACTGTGTCGTTCCTACCGCGATGTACACACACACTCATTATTACATTTTATGATGCAAAAAAAACTAGTGGCTGTGTGTGTGTGGCTAGATAATAGTAGTGCGACATGTTGCTGCGCCTAGTGGCTTGGATCCAGCTGTGGCTGACACTAGTATTAGGCTAGTGTGTGACAGCTCTTAGTAGTAACGTATATGAAGGGCCAATAGAGACAGATATTCATAAAGTTATAAATAATGTATTAGCTTTTCTGAATTCTGGTAGAACTAAAAAGATCTTATGTTACATAATGCAACACTGGACCTAACATCATTCATAATTATGTGTATAAACAACATTGTCCCTCTGTCCATCATGAAGCTCGATATTTAAGAACACCATACTACTGTCTTCGAAAAAAGAAACAACAAGGCTACAACAAACAAATATATGATAATTAATAATAAAGAAAAGATATGGACATAGATTTTAGTTACGTAAATAATAATTAATATTAAAAATTTAAAACATCCAAAACATCTTACCTACTTATGAATCTACTATTCCTATTTAGTTTACCATTTCTAATTATATTTTTTTCTGAATAGTTCCATTGCAAATTAGACCAGCACCTCGTTTCAGAACCTTACGATAACTCTGCTATTGACGGACTCGGTTAGATATATCGGTTGTTTTCTAATAATTTCAATTTCATTCTTTGTTTTTCGTAAAATTGTCCGATGTTTTAATAGTTATTCTGCTATTCGGGGCGGAGACAAATCTAACAAATCAAACATAAAAATCGGTCCAGCCGTTCTTAATTTATAAATGGGGTGAATAACCCGACTTTGATTTACATATAGATATCAATATCATACTCGAATTCGAATCGGATGCTCCTCTGAATATCTCTAAATCTGACATACGATTAGAAAACGATATAAAATATTTTGATTCGTTGAAATTACTGAAGGATTCTGAATCGAAGCACTGGTTTAATTGGTGGTCAAACCAGTGATAGGGGAAAAATATATTTAGTGTGTCCATGATCCTCTATCGAAAAGAATATCTGCAAATCCGTCATTTTACGGCTCAAGTGAGCGTTTGCATTAGAAACGGGTAAGAGAGAAGTAAAAAACGCGAGATAAAAAAAAACAACTGTCAATTCCAACGGCATGTAGATTTGTGTATTTTATCCACAGTGTTAGCCATGCGCACTCATGGAAGCTGCTCAAGCCTCACATGTTCGCCATAGTCCAAGACGTACTGTTCCCGCTTATGTCCTACTCGGAGGCTGACGAGGTGCTATGGAACACAGACCCCCACGAATACATTCGCATAAAATTCGGTAAGTACCTACACAAACGATGCGTCATAAACGCTCCTACATTTATTCATTTGCAAGACAAAACCTATTGATATTCAATCAGACTATATGAAATGACTGTATCTCTTACCATTGCATGATGCACCGGGTTTATAAACCCTCATATGCAGGGCTAAATATTAGTTACAGTTTACTATCCGAATGCTGTAGTTGTTTTTTTTATTGTCCCTCTCTTAGACATATTCGAGGACTTCGTATCTCCTGTGACGGCCGCGCAGACTCTGCTCATATCTTGCTGCAAGAAGCGCAAAGACATGCTGGAGCGCACTATGCATCTTTGCCTGCAAGTGCTCAGAAGCCAAAACGGCGAATACGGGCCCCGGCAGCGCGACGGCGCACTGCACATGATAGGAACACTCATCGACGTGCTCATCAAGAAGAAGTTCTACAACGAGGAGATAGACCCGCTTCTCAATCAATTCGTTATCCCGGAATTCCACAGCCCGCTCGGATACATGCGAGCGAGAGCCTGCTGGGTGCTACACTGCTTCGCTGGCATCCGCTTCAAGTCTGAATTGGTTCTGATGGAAGCTGTCAATCTTACCGTAAACGCGCTGCTCAATGACATCGAGCTGCCTGTAAAAGTAGAAGCCGCGATTGCGCTCCAAATGCTGTTGACATCGCAGGAAAAGGTCCACAAAATCTTAGAACCCCAAGTGAAAGCGGTCACAACAGAACTGCTGAAGGTGATACGTGAGACAGAGAATGACAATATAGCTAATGTGCTGCAAAAGATCGTTCCGTTGTATACCGAACAGCTGATGCCTATGGCATTTGAGATCACAGATCACCTGGCTACGACGTTCAGCAAAGTGATTGAGACAGACTCTGGCACCGACGAGAAAGCGATCACGGCCATGGGGCTTCTGAACACTATGGAAACTGTATTGAATGTCATGGAAGATAACCCTGAGATCATGGCACAGCTGGAGAAGACAGTTCTGCGCGTGGTGGGTCACATACTTCATCACAATATTATTGGTAAGTGATTTGCACTCTCTTAATATGCTATATTTAATAATACCTTTTGGCCGCAGTTTTGACCATTTCAATAAAAAACGTTATAAAGTGCCATTAATAACTGGTTACTGCTACTGCTCCATGTTTTCTTAGTAACAACACTTCAAAAATTATTCCTGTAGGAAATTGTAAATATTCTTGATAAAAAAAACATACTGTAAGGTCCATGGTGCAAGTTACTCGTATCTAAGTACCAAAAAATATTATTAAAATCGATTTAGATGGTTTCGTCAAAGACAATGTAACATAGACAAGTCATTATAATTATGCACTTTCATACATTTGTTCTGTTTACAGAATATTATGAGGAAGCCATGACACTCCTGTGCAATTTGACCACAAAGTCCATATCAGAGGACATGTGGAAGGTGCTGGAACTCCTGTACCAGGTGTTCGAGAAGGAGGGCTATGATTACTTCCCCGACATGATGCCTGTGTTGCACAACTACATCACGGTGGACACCAATGCTTTTTTGTCCAACGAGAACCACATATTGGCTGTTTTCAACATGGCTAAAGCTGTAAGTACTGTTATTTCTATCATAACTTCGCAAAAAGCACTAACTGACATGTTAACTAATTTAGATTTACATATTTTGTATAACATTTAACAATCGTACCATTTATCTAATCCATACATAAATAATAAATAAACATGCGCCGGACAACACACCACTGTCATGGCCTCGGAAGTAAGGAATTGACATCCTCGTGTTGTGTACCAGACAATGTATTGTCAGGAGCGTCTCTTACCACACCCTGGTTGGAGCTAATTTAGAAAAAATCGTTTACTGAACTGACCCGAACCTGGAAACAAACCAGTTTTTTTACGGTGTAACGTGAATTACCGCGCCATTACACCAATCCGGTCGTCGAAATAATATTATTTATCATCCATAACTCAGTTTCAAATGCTCTTAATCATCAGACAAACACTTGCCTCTTGCGGGATTCGAACTCCGAAGCGTGAACCAGACCAAGGCAGTTTTGTGATAATTTTATAATTATGGAGCGTAACATATAGCCCGATGCCCGAGCAACCACATCGATTGCGAATTTAGTATTTTTTAGAGTTCCGTACATAACGTTATAAAACAGTAATAAACCTAGTAGAGACAGCATGGGATAAAGTATCAACTGAAATTAATATCAAACACTAAGGTGTATTGTATGCAATTTTCGAAGTCAACAAAAAATTAAAATACGGCCGTTTATGTCTCACATTTAATACGGGAAAACTTGCTAAACCCAAATGGCTGCTCTTGACCTAGAATCATGGAATTTAGTAAGGAGCAAGATATCTCAAGATAAGGGGGAAAATCCTATAGTGGTTTTGTATTTTTTTATTTATTAGAAGCGTCGAACTTGGTTTGACTATATGCAAACACTGTAGTTAAGTTAAAAAAACCGGTAGTAAAGGGATCCCGACCTAATGGAAAGGACCCTCGGTGTTTGAATTCGGCTTGCACTTGACTAGTTTAACCGTTTCTGCTGACGGAATTCGTATACACTCGCGTGCAAATAAATCGTATCGCTGCGTTCTTAACCATTCAGGTCGAATAAATAAATTGTGTCGTTCCGAAACGTATTGTCTTAGACTCGATTTATAGTTCCACCAGAGCTTTGCGAGCAAATGAGGTATATGTTTTTTATAAAAATGACAAGCTGAGCGGACTCGCTTAAACTATCATTAAGCTTCGTTAAAACTATAATCGGATACTTCACATAAATGTGAGTTTGAAACTGTAACAAACAGGCAAGTTGCGAGTTAATTTTACTTATTTCCGTACAGAAATATAACATATTTATATTATTGTCAGATTATTGCGATTTCTTTTAAACAAGTACCCTAATAAAGTATGCCTTGTGTAAAAAAGATAAGACAGCCAAGATGCCAGATGAAAGGCGGGACATCCTAGTAGGTAAATACGAAGCTTTATACCCTTTATATCAACCCTTCAGCCAAGCAGGTCGAGGCACAATATAAATTTTAGATTCATATTGCGTGATTTACCAAGTTGGTAGACCCAACTGATAATAATATAGAAAGCAAAAAATTATTAACTATTGAGAAACTATTAAAATGTATGTATGGTGCATGGACAATATTTTGCTAAGCGAATTTTTTGTGTTGCCGACTACAAAAGTAATAAAAAAACGTGACTAACGCATTAGGCAAAGGCTATTTTTACTCGACTTCTGAGAGGAGTGTAATCAAATCACATAAACAAGTAAATTTGACAGTTTCGTTGTAACTTCCAGTAACCTCAAATTAGAAAACTATCGTTGAGTTAGATGCCGTTAGAATTTTCTTCACGTCTAAAATATATATCTTCTTCATCTATACGGTCAATCCCGGTTGCGTCCAAAGCCATTGCTTTGGAGCCCAGGGTCCGCTTTCCTTGATTTACTCCTCCACTTCGCGCGGTCTTGAGCGTCTCTAGTTGTGAGATCATTGACACGCATGTCAGCCCTCACAACGTGAAGCCAGCATTTCTACCCCTTTTGCCAGGACCTGGCGGTGGCGGCATGGTCTGAGATATATATCATACATACCAATTTAAAAACCATAAATGGGTTAAATTGAAATTTAGTAGACACTATAAAAGCCTAACAAGTTGTAAAACAAACATCAATCGCGAGTCAAACAAGGACGCTGGAACTAGGGATGTTACCCTACTTCATTTCGGAGAGACGATACCGATGTGTTTTTCTGGCCTTAGTAAACTTTTGATATGTATGAAACTGTCAATCTAGCAGCGTTTTTTATCTCAGACTGACAAAACTGTCTGGTGCAGTAGTAAAGCAGAATTTTAGGTTAATTTTAGGAACTAACAAACGTCTTTTGCGAATGTGAGGAGAAACAGTAGCGAACAATACGTAGCATAGCAAACACTGCCGTGTTGTCATGTCGCTAAGGGCCTTGTCAGATAAGCGTTTGTTCGGCGCGATTTTGGTCGTTTTTAGAAAAGGGTGTCAACCCGAATAAGCACGCCTTTAGCCACACGCGCAACTCTTACTGGAATTGATGCGCTTATAAGCTCGTGTACGCTCGTCCGGTTTTTGAAGTGCGAAATGTTAGCGCGTACCTTTGTCGAAATGAGCTTATACGCGCATAATTATTAAACGCTAGTCTGAAAGAATATGAAAGCGTTAAGCGTGCGTTATTTCCGCCTGAGGCGGAGCGGCAATGTTATCTATCGCTTGGCGAACTTTTCGACATGATTTTGGCTGTTAATAATCAGCTATGCCGATATATGTCACTATCGTTATCGGTACTGTTACATCCCTAGTTGCTACTAACATTTAGCTTGATCAATACTTTCATAGGGTTGTCAATCACCTTTTTGAAACTTCAAACTATACTTAAGTAAATTTTGCTTTGCTTGTTATTGTAAACAATCTTAGCATGTCTTTTTACAAAAATATTGAAAAATTACAGTGTATAAAATCAAGCAACTGTTGAATAATTAGGATTCTGTTTTAAATGATTAATTGCAATGGTAGGTTATTATTTTTGTCTTTTTATTTTTAAATGAATAATTTTGTTAATATTCTACAAGCTAAGAAAAACGGACTGTATCTACTTTAAGAAAGGTACTTTTACTAACATCACATTAAATTGCCATTTTATTCATTTAATTAAATTAAACTACTTAAAACAGATTAAAATTTCTTATAAGTATGAAGCACGTATTATTTTTTTATATTATAATTGCGAAAATTTGAATGACTGGATCTGGATAAAATGAGGAACTAAGATAGATTATTATAGTCTGGAACAGCACATCAGTTACTTTTATCCCGGAAAATAGTACGGTTGCCGTGGATAGTTTTTTTATATATATAGGATAGATAGGCTTCTATTTTTAATTCACCTTCTAAGGGTCTATTAAAATAGAGGGTGATAAGCCGTGTCCCATGCGGGCGAAGCCGCGGACATAGCTAGTAAGTAATATTTATAATTAAACAATAAATAAATCCTTCTTGTTTGTGTAATTGTTACACTTATTATTGTCTAGCCCCAAACTAAGCAAAGCTTTGTACTGTGGCTTCTAGATAATGGATGAACATACATGTTTACATGTCGCTGGCCCTTTGCATTGACCGCATAAGGCTTAACTAAATTCGCATTGGTCGTTGACCGAATGCGTCGACCGCTTTACACTTTTGGTTGGCCGAAAACGGGCTCAGAAAGTCGAACTCTAATGTATGGAGCATCTATATTATTGTTGCACGTTTTCGATGTTGGTCCTTTAGTAATATTATTTACTACAAAGACTTGCACTACTTCAATGACCATCAATTTTAAGCTTTTCCTCTACTCAAGATTTGCGCCATACCTTGCATGGCTATTATTATAAATGAGGCCATTACCATAATTAATACTTATAACATATTATTTCAGAAAGTTCTCTAAAAACTAATAATCCTGAATGAATGTTCTTTGAGAATAATATTGTCATTATTGTTCCTACAACCCTGCTTGTCAATAATAGTAATATTTGCTTGCCTTAGGAAACCTAACGACGCCGGTTGAATGATAAGCGACGATCGATTGAAGTCATGGAGGTCTGTTACATTTTACAATAAAGTTAGGTGTAGTAAACTCACTGACTATCACTGTTGTGCTAATAATACATGTATATGTTAGGAGTCATGTGTTTAATAAGGGTATAGGCTATTTAACCTGTCGAAATTTTTTCTATAACTATAATAATTAACGTAGTTTGTAGCATATGAAACCGAAACAAACCGGTATTCATTTAAAATAACAAATTATTACTGTAAATATTGCATTTTTAAATGAGTAATATCATTCTATAACGAAAACGCTTGCCGCCATCACAGCATGTCACCAATGAGTTAAGATTTACTGGAACTGACATCCCGAAGCCAGATCTCGCACTACGCTTCTACAACTGTATGAGCAGTGTGTCGGACAGTGTATGTATTTTGACACGCCACTTCTATTACTTTATAACTTAATGGATATTTTGCTATGCAGTGTGGCCAGAAAAGTGACGTCCAAACATTTTTTTAGGTGCCTCGTGTAGCTCTAGCGCATTCTCTGAACGCGTAACGAACATATTCTCTTCGCTATTAAAGATGACAAGGAAGATCTAGATAATAGTAGTAATCATCTGAAAACCTTGGTTATATCTTTCCAACTCAAATTAATACATTTGAAAAAATCTTGGTATATCTTTCCAACTCAAAATTAAATTTGAGGATGCCTTATTGTTGTTCCTGGTTCCTTGTTCCTGGTGATTTGTTTAACTTTTAGCTTTACATCCAAATGTAATCTCGTCATGATTGTAATCAGCCAGCCAGCACTGCTGGACATAAGCCTCTCCAAATGATAGCCAATGTACGGTATGTATCATCCTAGGCTTTTCTTTTTAAATCGCTGTTCTAGCTTTGCATATCATCGCTCCACATTGTCGGAGGGCGCCTTCCAAGCCGCCGTTTTCACTCACGCGTATGTTTTCTTCTCAAATGTAGATATTCAGAAGGTGTAACGAGTTTCAAAAATAATTATTGAGTTTTTTCGATGGTTTTTAATTCCGTCGTTATCAATTAATTTAAATCATTGCATGTCTGGCTGTAATATTATCTGTCTGAAGTTCGGAGTGTTAAGACCACTTGCGCATCTCAGGATTAGCGAATTTAATCCCGAACTATCCACTATCACGATATTAAACATCACTCTATAGCTATAAACAGCTGTCAGGTTATATGGCGTTGACAGAGACAGATAGATGTCCTAATCCCGTTCTAAACTAATTCGGTGGTGCACAAGTGGACCTTAGCGTGCCAACGTAAGATATCATAAGTCAAAAGGTCATGACTTTTACCCTTTTGCCTAACTGGGTAGCAGCTAATTCTTTTATAGTTCAAAACCTTAACAGTATTTACGTTTTATGCAATAATCAAAATCTTGTTTTCTTTTTTACCCGACTGACCCAGAAGGAGGGTAATGTTTTTTAAGTGAATGTATGTATGTGGGTATGTATGTTTGTATATCTGTTCCATTGTGACCTCCTGTAGCCTAAACGGCTTGACCGATTTTGACGAGTGAGGTGTCATTTGATTCGTATTCTTCTCCGGAGTGTCATAGGTCATATGAACTATAGTTATTAAACAGCATCAATGTCTTTACGCGGACAAAGCCGCAGCTAATGACTAACTTATTAGTGAAAATATGTATTTGTTTGTCCCGTATGCATTTTTGAGCCATTTATTCTATTTAAGGCGAGTAGTGCCCCTAAATTAGCGACTTGACGGATATTAGTACGAATATATCACGAAAACTCATTAAAATACGGTTCATAACAGCGCGCAATGAAACGTGGCTGTTACGACAGTCGCTGCGTCTTTAGGTTGCGAAAACTGATGAAAATAATACTTTTCGCATGGACGCCATTGCTCGAATAAAAAATCCTATGCTCAGTTTGTAGCTATTATGTTGGTCTATCAATCGACGAGGTATAAACAAACTAAATCGGTCAAGCAAGCGGTTTAAAAGAAGAAGGAGTATTAGCATCTTCTTTTATTGTTTTTTTTTCTTCTGAAGTATAAGTACTAGAAACAAATGCTATGGTCAGAATGTTGTGTAGGTTTTGAAAATTTTTAACATATTTTTTTAAAAAAATTTGGTCAATCGAGGCTTAAGTAGTAGGCTTTTGAAACCACATGCTAGTTTACATTTGGCGACTACACGGGCCTTAACATGGACAAAACAAAGGTAATGTTGAATGCCCATGTTGAGCCCTACCTAGTATCAGTTGGGAGCTCTACTCTCGAAATTGTTGACAAACATGTCTATCTAGTACAAGTAATCCAGTTGGGTATTCCAATTTGAAACGGAGGTCAATAGGCGAATCCAACTCGGCTGGACAGTGTTCGGTCAACTACACAACAACGTCTTCTCGTTCAAAATACCTCAGTGCCTAAAGATGAAAGTCTACAACCAGTGTGCGTTACCAGTGATGACTTATGGACTGAAACGTGGCCTTCCTCTATGGTCCTCATAAGAAAGCTCAAGGTTGCACAGCGTGCTATGGAAAGGGCTATGCTCGTTGTTTCTTTGCGAGATCAAACTAGGAATAAGAATATGTATTCGCAAACGAACAAAAGTCGCTGACATAGCCCAACGGATTAGCAAGCAGAAGTGGCAGTGGGCGGGGCACACAGCACGTAGAACTGACGGCCGATGGGGCAGAATGGTTCTAGTATAGAGGCCACGTGGCCTCTTACCGTGGCCGGTACGTACCGGCAAGCATAGCGTTGGGCGTCTACCCACAAGGTGGACAGACGACCTGGTAAAGGTTGCAGGAAGCCGCTGGCCAATCTGGAAGTCACTGGGGGAGGCCTATGTTCAGCAGTGGACGTCCTATGGCTGAAATGATGATGATGATGAATTTGTTTATGTTGTCTGCAAGTAATGTGGCCATAGCGAATGCCTCTTTAATGTTACCAAACACTGATGTTGTTGTGGCCTATGCGTGCCACAAAAAAAAATCTCCATTGTTTTTCCGGTCTGCCACGGGTAAGCGGAACGCGAAGGGATAATGAATAAAAATAATGTTAAACTACCGACAGTCTCTATAATATCATTCTAATATCAGCTTATTGTAACATTATACAATTGCTATGCGAACGACACCACCATATAATGAATTGAAATGCTTTTTGTAAGCTGTCAAAACGAAATACTTGCATAAAATTATGTGTATGGCAATAGCGAGCTATGACGTTAGGATAACCTAACCTAACCTAACCTAACCTAACTCGTAACTTGAATCTTACAAAATTATCAGAAAGCCTAATTTTAATTTTTTGACTTACCTAATGATGTGTAAAATTTGTGTACAATTATTTTAAGTGTTGATATATAAATATAAATGCGAGTATTCTACCGTCAAAGCATTGTTCACGCATACATCTTAAACCGTTCATCCGATTGCGATGAAACTTTAGTGAGTTGTTGTGCGCACGACGAGGATGGTTTCTAAATTAAATTGTGAACTACCTACGTGAACTAGCCACTGACAACAGCTTGTATAATTTATGTATTTTTAAGTTTACCATGGCAATAATACCTACCAGCGAATTTCATTACTGCAAAGCGATTGGTATGATGTATATAATTTTAAAATATGCATTGTGCATAATAAATAAGCAACAGCGCAAAGCAACAAAGCTATTAGCTCCACGACTTTTTTGTAAATTCAACTGGAAATATTTGAACTTCTTATGTAATGACAATGTCAAACAGGCTGAAGGTCACGACGTGGTCCAATGGTTGCCAGTTAACGTGCTTAGACGACGACCCGATAGACGTAGTAGCGCTTCGCTTGAAACACATAGGGTCTAGGGCTCGGTTTCCAATTCTGAAAACGAACTATTCTAAATTGACTGGGTTTGCTGGGCGACGTCTCTGGCAAATTAATTATCTTTTAACACAAGAATGTTCTGAATTTCTTACTCCGAAACTGGGCGTATGACAAAACTATGGCATATGCGTAACCACCAAAGAACGTCGTGCTCGTAGTCTATAACAAAGAAAAACCTCACAGAGGTCTAAATATTTTCTCCATTTATTCCCCAGGTGCTAAACTCAAACGCTGAAGCCGAGGACGAGTCAGAGATCATCGCGGCGAAGCTTCTCGAGGTGATGGTGCTGCAGTGCTCCGGCAAGATAGACAACTGCCTACCCTCATTCGTGGAGCTGGTGCTCAACAGGCTCACCAGGAAGGTGAAGACCTCTGAACTGAGGACCATGCTGTTGCAGGTGAGTAATTGATTTATTTGTCGTAAAGTCAGCGATCTTGGTTGTCATATGTTGTGGTCACTCTGCTCACGAAATCTAGCCGTCCCTCTCTACTTGCGGCCATTGCATTTATTGATGGAAGTGCCATCTGAACAACAGACTTGAACTTGTTGCTCCGTCGCATAGGTTGTCTACTCTACCTTATATCACAAGACTACAAAGTTAATTTTCGAAAAATCTCTAACTTAAGGTACGAGGCTCATCGTTATAATCAGCCCACATCACTCCACTGCTGGACGTAGACTTCTCCCAATGCACGCCACTGAGCCCGACCCGACCCTCGGCTATTCTTTTCTATTTTCCGCCATCAGATTTGCGTATATCATCGCTCCACCTTGTCGGAAGTGCCCAACGCTGCGTTTGCCATGTTATGGTCTTCACCTAGGAACACAAGTGAAGATAAACGCTGCTTCCAATTTGGAGATATTTATTAAAAAATCGGTCTACATAAGTCTAAGCAATCTGCTTCAGCACCATATCTATAGTGCATTTATTCTGTAGTCATCAGCATACACAACTCTACGCGTGTAAAAGGTTTTGGAGCGGCTGACGCTGCGTCCTCGTCTGTAGCATTTTTGTGTATCATATTATCTTCGCAAGGCACTGTCTGTCTATCATGAATGATACACGTCGACCCAATCTTGCAGAGTTTAGTAATGTTTAGTACGTTTTAAAAGATTTAATAATTTATAAAGCTATTATCAGTATACTTATACTGTAGGTATACTATTTCTAAACGATCTACGGTGTTTATTTCGGAAATATTCGATTTCTGAGAAATGCGTGATTTGATATTCTAAGACTACACTAGCTATGTTACATTACGCGATAGGCATTTTTGTAGCTACATCTTTGCCAAGTGTTTCCGATCAATGTTGCGGTAATACGTACGTAGTATTTATCTACCGTCAAAATCCAATAGAAATAATGTTGTAAATACATATTTAAATATTAGTTAAGATCAGAACAGCTAAATTGATTCAATCTTTTTTTGCAATAACTTGTTATATAAGATAATATAACACCTAAAAAAAAATAACAGTAGGTTTTTTGATAAACTGAATAGTTATATGTACTTTTGATTTCGTCCAGGTGCTGATAGCGATACTGTACTGCAACCCCCACCTGCTGTTCACGATACTGGACAAGTTGCAGGAGTCTGTGCCCAACGCGTCCATCACACAGCACTTCATCAAGCAGTGGATACACGACACAGATTGCTTCATGGGGTAGGTTAATTCATCAAGCAATTTAGTCTTTCTTTATTGTGATATTCGTCTTGAACGCAAATGGTCCTGGGTTCAAATTCCAGGTCCGATCAATTAAGAAAACGAACTTTTTCAAATGTATTCGGGGCTGGGTGTGTTTTAAGACGCCCTTGAAAATATTGTTTGTCTGGTAACTCGAAACACAGATGTTAAATAGTCCACATTTTGGCATAGCCCTCTCCTAAGCTTCTACTCTATCCTCCAATTTTAGATCATTAACAAACGGGTTCTGCTCCAAAGAATACCTAATAGTACAAGTACAACGATTCGCCTCCGTACAAACGCGCCGTTTAGACGCGAGAAGCATTGCAATCTTTCTCTATCAGTTACAGCAGCCTGCGAGCGCTAGATTCTAATTCTCGTTCTAAAATTTTGTCATCGTAAACCATACAGAAATTACTTACAGTGTACACAATAATGCATGCTTGCGTTTTTAGGGAATGTAAGTAAATAAATTTAACTAATGTTTATTTAATGAGCTTTATAACTTTTAATTGTTATTACAAGCTAGTGTAAGAGTTAATGATTATTATAATATGAGTTGTTATAAGAACAAATATTATATTAAATGAAATTATATCATTAAATCCTTATACTATGTAATAATATTGATTAGAAACATTACACACGATAGAGACAATGGCGCCAAAATTCAAATAGGCCTGCACAGCCACGAAAGAAATTGCCTTACAGCAGCGGCAGCAGATGCTGCTTAATCCGTCTGAAATAGCCCTTTGATGGATTGATTGTTTAACGTACATTTTTGTCCGTCCCATCAGACTCCACGACAGAAAACTATGCGTTCTCGGCATCTGCACGCTACTAGAGATGGGTCCGCAGAGGCCTAACCTCGGAGAGATAATCCCGAAGATCATCCCGTCTTGCCTCGTGCTGTTCGACGGGCTAAAGCGCGCGTACGAAGCGCGAGCCGAGGCTGACGACTCCTCGTCCTCCGAGGGCGACGACGAAGACGAAGACGACGGTGTGTAACAACATTTTTTATCTGTACTATACACTTTCGACAGGCATTTTGCTGCACCTAACTATTACTAAGATAAATTATAGTATTTACTTTTTTTTACCTTCCTTCAATTCGCTAAACGCACACTTTCGCAATGTGCCTGCATGACTAACCACAAGCAAATGCCATGCAGGCTAGTGAAAATTAATCCGTCAGTACCTGTTATACATGATGTTAGGTTATGACTCCTATAAAGCCGGAAAAACGTATTTGCTAACATGCATATGAATGCTATGGTGAAGTCAGAAAATCGATATCAACATTTAAATTTCCAAAATTTCCTTTCCATACAAAAATTCAGTTTGTCCAAGTACCGTCACACACACTGCACTTCCTGTATTCATACCATTTGTACTAATCAAGATATCGGTCGCGCGGGCCATGCGACGAACAAATTCGAACAGCGTTTGAATAGAGTTATTCTTTCACCAGAGGTGCTCTCGAGTGACGAGGACGACCTCGACGACATGAATAGCGAGTACCTGGAGAACCTGGCGCGGATGAGCATGAAGAACAGCGCCAACCAGGGCGTCAATATGACCGCCAAGATCGACGACTACGAGGAGAGTGACGACGTGAGTTTTACACATTTCTTTTGTACAGTCGAAACCTCCGCTGAGCGAAACGTGCGCCGTACGTACGCGTGTGGCCCGTCGCAGATGCCGGCGACGAATGTACAATTTGTACAATCACGTACAACTTTCGTATAAGGGATTACATTAATTTATTAAATAGCGTAAAGAATACGTACACACCTAAGTCGACAGTTAGCCAGTTTGTTACATCTAGGTTACTATGTAGAGAATTCTTTGTAAGTTTATTTAATAGAGGAAAAATATTACAAATATTTAAAAATAATTACCAAGGGTAGGTATTTGTCCATAATGAATGAATTATATTTACAGAGCTATTATGGCATAAAGACGCTATATTCGATTAATAAATTGAATTTTTTATATTTTGTTTAACATTTAATATACAAAAGACATAAACAATAGTGAAATAATAAAAAAATCTGCTGTTTTATACGTTTGAGCACTTAGTATATTTAACCTTGGTCCCATAACAAAGGTTGGATAAATTCATGAGAATAACAATCTGTAGAAGTATGACATCGTCGTGTAAACGATGTTATAGCTGGTTTTACACTTTACATAAAAAAAAAATTTAAAATAGGTCATTGCCTTCTCCAAAACATGCATAGGTATAGTCGCCGCCACGAGAAGTTACAAATATCATAAGTTTGTTCATCAATAGGCTATTTGACTATTTTCTGGAATAGAGTTATTATTGTTGGTAATATTTAAATAAAGCGTCAATAATTTTATTTTAATTTTTAAACCTTTGAAAATAATAAAAAAATATATTTCATTCTTTATGTTTTTAAAAGCCAGCGAAAACGCCGTCGGTCGTCGATGTACTTGTTCGTGACGTCACGAGCCTTTACATACCCATTGAGTTATAAAGTACTAGAACAGGCATGTTAAAAACCTTCGTCGACGGTCACACTACTCGTACAATGTGCGAGCGTAGCGCATAATCTAGCTTTAAGATGTCATTTCTAGTACAAAGTTAGTCAATGGTGACGTGCCTGTCATTGTTGCTGGCGTTTTTGACAATGTAAATTATCGATAAAAAAAATAACATTCGAAAATGTATTTTTTACAGTAATCATGTATTATTTTTAATAACTATTAATATGTTTCGATTCCATATGGTGCAATCTATTAAACTAAATCATTAGTTAAGTAAATTTTGGTACAAGGCAAATAGCCTATTATGATTGCTAAGAAGTAAGTTTTATTAGGTAAACAGATACAAGCTGATCGTAGGCTGAATCTTGTAGTGCATATAAAATGTTTAAAAAGATCAAGTGAAGCATGCTTTGACTGTGTGGTGCGTGCGCTACCTTTCTACGGAGTAACCAGTTAGTATAATAGGAATACACTTAAATATCGTATGCGTATGTACATAGAGGCATTGTCCATCTTATTCTGTACGTCCATGATCCTTACTATATATATTTTTTCAGGATGACGATGACTTCGAACCTGATGAGACAGCCTTCGAATGCTACACAACACCCTTAGACGAAAAAGATTGTCCTGTTGACGAGTACATAAAATTCAAAAACACATTGTCAGGTAATCTAAAATTTATATTGTCAATACACAGTAAAAATATGGGGTAGCCTTAGGTTTAACTTTTAATATTTCAAACTTTACGCGTCATAAAAATACAATTTAGAAATTCGTTTTTCATTCGTGAAAATGGCGCATTCTAGTGTCAGTAAGGCTGCACTTATGTAAACACTAGCTGTTTCGAAATTCTCGAAATTGAGCCGTTCGATATCGTGGTACGCAGGGACACACCTGGTGTGCCTTAAAACCACCTGGTGAAATATTACAAGAATTCGGTGTGAACTCGTGAGAATTGTTACATCACCCGTCTGACTAAGACTTCAAAAACGTTGTTCGGAAACATTTCAGTCCCCTTTGGCACACGACATCAACTCTACGTTGCTATACCAGTAGTATATAGCGTGGGCAATTCACGCTGAATCCCGGGTTCGATTCCCGATTTAGGTCAGTAACCAATAAACCAATTTGTTTCTGTAAATAAGCTTAAACTAAACTCTTTTACACGTTCCAATTATTTTTTTACCCTACCACTGTTTTGAGACAATATTGTGCTATCTAGGCTAGCGCCGAGAAAAAGCAGCCCAAGAAACTCGGTCACTATTGTCAGCCTCTTTTTAAATACATAGTATATTTACATTACAATATAAATGTACCTGTGCGAGCAGTGCAGTATTAAATTCCAAACATTTTTGTCATTTAAATAATCATTAACGGTATAATAATGGAACATAGGTAGTTCAACAATAAATAAATGGTCCCAAACTAAGCAAATCTTTTACTATGGCGACTAGATAACGGATAAACATACTTAAATATGTACATTTATAAACATCCATGACCTAGGTACAAATGCTCGTGCTCATCACACAAACATTTGCCTCTTGCGGGATTCGAACCCGCGACCGCTGGCTTTGTAGTTCGAAGCGCAAGCCACTATACCAGACGGTCGTCGTATTTTAGTAGACTGTGGTAATTTTAATTATTATAATTGGTCATTCGGCGAATCCATGAAAGAATCACCTTATTTATGCAGTCTGAAATTTGGAATGGCAAGCTTAACTTTATTCTGGGTATTAAGATACTTAATGTCATTTTTCTTAGGGAATTTATACTATGGGGGTTAGATAACGAATTAACATGACTTAGGTTCAAATACTTGTGCTTATCACACAAACATTTGTCACTTTATCACCATTTTAGCCATAGGACTTCTACTGCTGAACATAGGCCTCCCACAGTCACTTCCAGATTGGCTGGTTGGAAGCGACCTGCATCCAGCAAATTCCTGCAATCTACGAGGGCGGCACTGAAAATTTCGGGAATCAAGAAAGTGACACAACATTACTATTTAAAAATCTATTTATTGCTTTTCAAAGTATTCTCCGCGAAATTTGACACATTTTTCCATACGACGGAACCAATCAATTATTATTCTTTATTTTAGGGAAAGTATAGAAATCATTAGGGCTTAGGTCGGGGCTGTACGGCGAATGGTCTAATAATTCTATGTTTTCTTGCTCTAAAAACTCTTTTGTTCTGTGCGCGGTGTGAGAACTCGCATTGTCGTGATGGAGGATGATGCGGCGGTTGCAGTTCTCTTTACGGAGTTCAGAAACGACCTGTGGCAAACAAATGCTAGCATACCATTCTGCATTAATCGTTCTTTGTCCCTCAAGAGGAATAGTCGCAACATGACCGGTTTTGGAGACAAACGTGGCCACCTTTTTTTTGCACACACTCCGTGAACGAACAATTTTTGTTGGCTTTAACTCATTTTCGAACACCCAAACTCGTGACTGGTTTTTTGTTTCGGGTTCGTACGCGTATATCCAGGATTCGTCACCTGATACGATGTGTATACAGCATTTGAGGATCCTGCGTGGAATCTTTCGAGAGTTCTGACGCACCAAGTAACGCGAGCCGCTTTTTGCTCTTTACAGAGCGAATGCGGTATCCATCAGGAAAACAACTTTTTTACACCTAATTGTTCATGCAAGATTATTTGTATTTGACTCATGCCAATGTCTAAAGTTGCCTGAATTTCGCGGTATGTCACATGTCGATCTTCCTCAATCAGCTTACGCACAGCATCAACGTTTTCTTGGGCGACTGCAGTTTTTGGACGACCTTGACGGGGATCATCACTGAGCTTGACACGTCCACGTTGAAATTCAGCAAACCAGCGATAAATTGTGGTTTTGGACGGGGCTTCATTACCAAATGCAGAAATCATCCGGTCAATCATCAACACACTGTTTTGTGTTAAACCACTTCGAAAGTCATAATAAATCATCGCTCTTGAATTTTCTCGAGTCAATTCCATTTTCTCAACGACTAAACAAGTTTGACAAGACCTTGTGATAAGACCGAGAATCTTTTTTTAAGTAAATAAATGGTATTCGATTTTTAAAACCAAGGAGTTTGCAATTAAAAATATTTTAATATGATAGGAACAGTGGAAATATTCCATTCCCGATACTTTTAGTGCAGCCCTCGTATATGCAGGTTCTATACTTAGTTCTTGATTATCAAAAAGTATATTCTAGGTTATATACTTTTTGATAATCTACCTGATAGACGAAGAAAAAAAGTTAGTCTTCATCCCTATTGTCAGGTCCCTTGTAACACAAAGATGTTAATTCCTTTCTTTAAGAACATTGCAATCGGTGTGTTGTCTGGCGCATATTTATATTTACTGAAACCACAAGATCACAAGTGTGTAGTTCCGGAACGCAGACTAACCTTATTTGTTTTCGTCCCAGCTCTATCAACCAGCGACCCAGTGCTGTACCACGCGCTTACGAGCACGCTGAACGAGGAACAGCAGAAGCAGCTGAAGGGCGTGCTGCTGCTCGCCGACCAGCGCAAGGCGCAGCAGGACAGCAAGCGCATCGAGCAGAGCGGGGGTATGTCATATAGTAGCGCGTTCATTTATGCAAGGTGTACATAGTAATGGGACACTTCGTGAATGTAAACTATACCTTTGTACGTCCCACTGCAGGGCACAGGCCTTAACCTCGTCTATGAGGTGGTTTGGGCCAAACGCTACCACGCGGGCCCAGTGCGGTGGGATGGAATGGTGTTATAAGGCCAGTGACTAAACCTTTACTGTCAGATGAAATCAAGCCGCTTAGGCGGCGGCCGGCGACTAGGCATTACGACATTACGACTAGCATCAAGCAATATAAGCCGGGACAAACCTTTAACGTGCCTTCCAAAGCACGTGCTTGAGATAGATATCACTAAATATGGTCCGAATGGTCACATGCAGACACAACGCGGCGCGGGTTGCTTAGTTTTGGTAATTACTACCAAAGCATTGCCGCCACTGAGCTACGAGCACCTCTTGAATTCTAATTTAATATGGAGTTCTAAAGTAAATAGTCAATAGTCTGTATTTATGATTTAGTTATTTAAAAACATTTGTTTGAACTGTATCTCTAGTTTTATTATTGAGGAATAGATTTCAGAACGAATGAGTAAATGTTTACTGTACGGTTACTGGATGATGAGTAAGTAAGAAGGAAAGGTGTGTGACCGGGAATAATGATCTATCTATTTTTTTAAATGGCCGCGCCGCTTTGTATCCTTTATTTTTTAAAGCGTAAAACAACCTTAGTGGCCACGAATCCATTTTTTTTTTTAAATGCACGGCCCTCGCATTGCCAAGTATACGACCGAACTTAATAAAAGTAATTGCCGATTAAGGATAGTAGCATAATTGTTTTCCTTGTCTTTCAGGTTATTCGTTCACAGTTCCCGCACAAGTTCCAACCAAATTCAAGTTCGGATCATAAGCAGTGATACCAAGAATATACTATCAACCATTCTCATCCGTCGGGTCTCCATTCCGCTGGCCTTTGCTTATTTATGCATTTATGTTCAACTATTCCAATAATCAATTATTTAAAGTCAAAAGAACAGGTAGTTAACTGTAATTACATATAAAATTCGTTTCTTCATAGAAACTGACTCATATATGATGTATTTATAAATAAATAATAGAATTATTTTCAAAGTAATAGATTCCAGAACAAATTATTTCCCTGTGGTATCATGAAACCTAAAATCATGTGATTTCAGATTAGATTAACAATCAAATTAACTAGATTTTTATTACATTACGATGATCATTTTTGACTGATCGAATATATTTTAAAGACATTAAAAATTATATTTATGTGTTTGGGCGGAATGGAGTGGCCGATGGTAAAACTGGTGTGCATTATGTTAGAACGAATCTTGTTTAAAGTAATGGGCATATTATAAACATTCGGTGAGATACAAGCACGCTTAGTGTTAGAGTCAGATCTCTCGAACCAACAACATAACAATGAAACAAAAATAAAGATATTTTCAAATATAAGCGGTTTTGTGCCGCTCTGTGTAGAAAAAACTCAGGGTATTCTTACTGCTCAAAATCCATACATCGATATCCAGATAAGAAAAACAGATACATGCAGCCAGTTTCGCTAAATAAGCAAAAGAAGGATGTGAGATCTGACTTCTAATCTATTAAGCGAAACGCTTTAAATTCCAGCGTCACTGTTATACCGTCGTTTTAATGAACCGTTTTTGTTGCAAAAAGCAATTATTGGACAGATAGTTGGAAGTATAGTTGTCACCTTTACACGATATGAACTAACAAAGGGCACGAGAAAGTCCGTCAATATTTGATTACATGATTTAGTAATGGAATTTAGGCTAAACAGTTTAAATTGGTAAGTTGGTCGGTAAAATCTAACTGTAATTTACCAACTTATTTTTAATAGTCAAATTGTATGATCATGATGAAATAAAATATACAATTTCTGATTTACTCCCGTATTGTATATTGGAACGTAACGTCAATTTGGGTGGATCATGGTTTTGTGATGTCTCGAAGGCAGACCAGAGGCGGCTGTGCACGAGATTGTACTGTGGTGCTGTTATATTTGGAAATGAGAAAGTTTTTCGAATATCATATTGTTAAATTTCTACTAGTTAAGTTTTTAAGAAGCTATACTTTAGTAACAGAAATCCTCTTTTTATGTTAAATTAAAATAAGCCATTCTTTATTGACATGCTGATCATTAGTAAATTTAGTAGAATTTCTTTCCACTGGATCCTCAAACCTCAATTGATTTTGATTAGGTATTCAAAATATACAGGGTTACATTTACAGATAGTGCCAAATTTTAAGAATAAGGTGTATACAAAAATACTAATTTATTGTATTTAATTTCAGTCGTTGTATTTCTTGAGTAAAATATACTTAAAAATTTCCGAAATCAAAAATACGCGAGATGCGCCGTCATACATCAGTGATCACAGGCGTACGCCCACGCCGCTTTGACAAGAACCTCATGCGGTGCACATACGGTGCAATTTAATCGAGTTATTTTATTTTTCAAATGCAGAATGGAAGAATTAAAAATGAAAAAAGAATGAGTTTGTTTTTTACGTAGATCGATTAGTTACTGATTCGAAGTGGTCCCTGAAAAATTGGCACTTCCTTGTAATGTAACCCTGAATTGTATGTTATCAACGTATGCACGGGAATCGGACAAGTCAAAAAAACTATCAAAATGTAAGATGTGGGGGTCATATGAGGAAAAAAAAGAGTAGGTTTCCATAGGCAAAGGAAATGCCTGTTCACTGCCGACATTTTTACACAGCGAGGGGCCATTATTTCCTTTTCATCCGAAATTAGTCATTTTATTACATTAAAAAGATACAAATATAACTTAGGTTACGATGTTCCTAAAATGACGAACCACGCCAAAATGCTATTACGGCAAGTTAATGAACCACTTTTTTAACTGTAGTTTGTTTGCTTTAGAGACGAACTCTATAGCGACGATAGCTTTAGTAAAAGCTACGTTACAGGTCTGGATTGGTGCTAAATGCTAAGTGCTAAGGCGCCAAATTGAGTCCTCGCCTGCGGGGTACAGGGGCGCGGGGGGTAAGGCGAGAGCGAGGACCGTAAGGGGTGCGGGCGTCGGGGATAAACTAGAGGCGAAATGTGCACTGGACAGTTCTTAAGACATCTAAAACAATAATAATTTTCTATATAATTACACTATTGAGTGAAAATTAAACCGGAATCTTAAAATATCAACTAATATTGTAAAGCTGAAGAGTTTGTTTGAAAGCGCTAGTCTCTACTGGTCCTATTTGAAGTATTGAACAGAATATTCAGCAGAATTCGGACCCTTTTTAAAATATTCATATACATTAAAAGCTATTTGCTTGCACTATTAATTTTATGTCGGAAGATACTTCGACTCATCTTGAGATTGTTATTATCTGATTTCTAACTGCGTAACAAGCGAAGTGAAATTTGACAAGAATTTGCCTGCCGAGTGCCGCCTGCACCTCTCACGGTCCCCGCTCTCGTCTCCCCCCGCGCCCCTGTACCTTGACTACATTATTTTACTGTATCAAAGGCGACCAGCACATTTGGATTTAAAAAACCACTCATGACAAAAAATTGCGTGTTGATTCTCTGTATAACATTTTTGTTTTGTTATTTTTATACATTGTTATTTACGGTATACATAAAGTATTTAATAATACTTTGCATGCTTAGATAGGGAGTGCGAAGAAGAGCTCTTGACTTTGCGATATAAAATAAATAAATTCGTTTGTATTTTTATGTATCATAGTGATTATAAACTTAGTCTCATTGGTTTGATGGAGAACACGCAAGCAGGCCTAAAAATTTATAAATCGAAGTGTTGATTTGACTGCCATCTGTATTGACTGGTAACTTATATTATGGGTAGCAGAACCACGATAGTGTTAAATTGCGAGTTACAAAAGTTTAGCATCGTTTTCTTGGAATTAGAAAATTCCACCAACGTATTCTGAGTTTTTTTAAATTTTTTTTTTGTAATCCTTTTTTTTTGCTTGTGTGTGTAAAATATACGTCCAGAAATATTTAACAAAAGCATCGTAATCGCTTTTTCAAATAGACTGCAGTAGATACAGGCAATGAATGGGATATTATTCATTAAATGGCATTCATCAGTCAGTCATTCAGCGTATAATTTGTGATTTATATAGGTGATAAGACTCTAAAAATCTGTGTTGTGTATAAATCTACCCCAACGTATTTGTAAAACACATGCTTTGAAAATTACATTCATATTATTGTCGTTTAAGAACACTTTGATCAGAACAACTATTATCTATTGCATGTTAGATGTCTGTATTCATGTTCCCAATAAATATATATTGCTTAAGGTATAAAAAATATAAATGATGTGACTTGTATCTTAGCAGAGAGAGAGATTACCCACACAACGAGATTTGCATCTAAAAATATTGACAGCAAAACTACAGAAGCTCTATGCTATTTAATGTAGTACGCAAAACATTGTATGTAAATATTGAAATGAACGTCAATAATAATGTACTTGTTATAAAGTAGATAGAAGCCAAAATATTCACATGCATTTTTGATTTGCTAAAATCATTACGAATATTGATGTTTGTGTATGTTTATATGTTTCTTTTTAAGTGGACTAAGTATCTTGTGGTAATATAAATAGCATCAGCAAATTGATTTATGCTTTCATGAGCCAACCTGTCAGCCTGCTCTTATGATGATAAATAGTGTCTAATGGCACAGAAAATTGATGTAAGGTCCACACCAACCATTGTTAACGTTCTATGTAATGATGCAAATATTGTTTGTATCGACGCACACTGATAGCTAAATTATTAAGTTTCTTGTGGTCCGGCGGTTAATCGTTTTTTGTGTTATCACTGCATCTTCTGTGCATTATTTGTTTCACTATACTATATTGCAGCTTAGATGTATACTACAATTATAAATAATCTGTATTTTTCATATTTGTTTTTTATTTCTATCTACCACACAACTACCCGGATTCCTGGCCTTCCTACTAGCTAGGTGCTATGTCCCGTTCCTAGTCGGGGTCCGCGTGCAGCCCATTTCGTTTATGAAGATTTCTGAAAGTAGCAGTCTGTCTGATGTCAGCCTTAGTGTCTCTTCGAGTGGCATCAGCGGTATTTCATGAATGCCAATAATTAATTCCGAAATAGTGCTCAAAGGAAATAAATAGTTTCCATAAACTTACGAACGCCGTAGTTTGGTGAGTAGGTACGCTAGATTCTGGCGGCTAGGTTTCGCCCAGCGCACTACTCACCTTGTGTGGAAAAACTATACAAGCTGTTCATATAATTCGTACATCGAAAATAGTGTATAAGTTCCAAATAACGCCTAAAGGACAGAAATAATTCCCTTAAATTCCGATCAGTACCTACGCTAGGAGTTTCAACTACGCCTAGAACGTAAACAGAATAAGCTGTAGAATTATCAGTCTCAAAAATAGAGTGCTTGAAATAGTTCAAATTCAAATTCAAACGTTTATTGCATGTCACATTACAATTTTGCGGTGTTAGAAAAATAAAGGTATACATGTGACGCCCTGCAATAGTTCCCCTAATGAGTGTAAATTTTAGCTTGATTTTTGCGACTTGCTCTGTAACCACGCCACTATATTCTTATTATGATAGTAGCTACTGTAGTGTACAGCTGACGTACATGATGTACTTGTATCATTTGTGAACGTACTACTTTTAGTTTGAAAGATAAAAAACCGGCCAAGTGCGAGTAGCACTCGCGCACCGAGGGTTCCGTACAAACCTGTAGGTACCTATATAAGTAAAAGTTCACCCATCACGTCAATCGAGTCATAGTTATGGTATTTTTATTGCAAAATGAAATCCATAACAACGAAAGGTAAATTGCGGTTTATGATTTACACGTATTAAAAAAACTACTTACTAGATCTCGTTCAAACCAATTCTCGGTGGAAGTTTGCATGGTAATGTACATCATATATTATTTTTAGTTTTATCATTTTCTTATTTTAGAAGTTACGGGGGAGGACACACATTTTACCACTTTGGAAGTGTCTCTCGCGCAAACTATTCAGTTCAGAAAAAAATGATTTTAGAAACCTCAATATCATTTTTAAAGACCAATCCATAGATACACGTATGGCTTTGATGAAAAAAAAATTTTTGAGTTTCGGTACTAAGTATGGGGAACCCCCAAAATTTATTGTTTTTTTTCTATTTTTGTGTGAAAATCTTAATGCGGTTCACAGAATACATCTACTTATAAAGTTTTAACAGTACCTATAGGTCTTATAGTTTCGGAATAAAGTGGCTGTGACATACGGACGGACAGACAGACATGACGAATCCATGGGTTCTGTTTTTTGCCATTTGGCTACGGAACCCTAAAAACAATTACTATGGCGTTGCTGCGGAGAATTATCTGTAGCCACGCCACCTATAATGCTTGTAGATGCAAATTTAGCTATTTTTCTGAATGAAGTCAATGTACGAACGCTGTGTATTATGTACATATAAACAAAATGCGAAATGTAAATACTACTACATTCCCATAATCTTGTTGGGGTTGTGTTCTTGAGAGATAGTGAATACTTAGTTCAGATTTGTTAAATACGTTTTTAAACATCCATAACTCGAATGCAAATGATCGTGCTTTACTATCACCCCACCCTCTTTAACCCCTCTTTTGGGTGAGTTCAGCTGCAGGATCCCCTAGTCTGAGCAACGCCATTGTAATTGTTTTTTCTTTTAAACTAAAAGTAGTACGTTCACAAATGATACAAGTACATCATGTACGTCAGCTGTACACTACAGTGGCTACCATCATAATTTAAAACAACATAGTGCCGTGGCTACAGAGAAAGTCTCAGATTTTTGGGCGTAGGTGTGTTCTGTTTATAATATTTTGTTTGATAGGGATATATTTTTAACCAACTTCAAAAAAAGGAGGAAGGTCGTAATCGTTTTTTAAATATTTTTTATGTTCATTGATCATTCTTTACCACCAAGTTTTTCCGGAATTTTTCAGAACTTCATACAAAACGTATTAAATCCGGGCTTGTCTGGAGCCGTTTTCTATGGAGTTCTGAAAAATTGTAGTAAGATGCAGTCCGAGCCTTAAAGTTGCTTTAGAAAGCGAGATGTAAGTATATCTTATTTATAATTACTGTATTACGGTTTTTTACGTAAAATCAATTTTAGTTTCGCTGTCAGCACTATTAGTTTTATTTTTTATTGCCACACATTTTTGGGTCAAGAAATTTGCTAAAAACTGAAGTAAAGTAATATTTTCAGTGAAAAAACTTTTTGCTGTATTTACAATCTACATTTTTTAATATTTCCTGAAGGTTTTAGCATGAACAAAGCAATTTACAAGTACCTATATACCTACTATGTTCGTCAATAAAGACCACCACAGAAGTGGTGATAGATGGCAGGGGCTAGTAATAAAACAGCTTGTGAAAATGAGTGAACAACTTTGGAAACTTTAATTAAACAAACAACAACCAGTTAGCAATATACCTTTATGAGAAATATGTAGTAAGAGATGTCATATTAAAAGTGATGATAATATAACAAATATAAGATATCCAACCAAGATCATTTTCTATATTTAAAAACACCATCACCATTACAATACCAGAACACCAATAAATAACTGTTATTGTATTGTAGTAATCCTGTGGACAGAGAATTTTTAATAAAATTAGCCTATCTCTCAAGATTAATGCCACAGATTACTTGATGGGTATTTTATCATTCCTTAATTAATATAACTATTATTGTCAGAATAATGCTTTATTGTTATAAACTTTTAAAACTATGCTGCTTTAACTTGTTTTTGTTTTTTTTTCATATCATGAGATCAGTTCATCAGTCAGTCGGTAGGTAAGTATACCACAAGCAAAGGTGATGATGGGATTATTCTTAGCAGCTTTTATATTATTATCCATCACTCTCTATACCTTAAGAAGTACAGTTTATAAAGCGACAATGATCAGCGCGAGGTTAATCATGTGAACCAATTGAAAATAAATTGTAAACTATTAATATTAGCATGTTTTTTTAGAAATAAATCATACATTTTCATACAAAAATAATCTTTTGATTTGTTAAAAGAATACCTTAATAATGTATTAATATCACCTTAACCAATAGCTAGACCTACTTTTAGTTGTAATTTTTTAAAATTAAAATTACATTGCTATGCTTCTAAAGTAATCATATCGGCTGCGCCTTTGGTCCTGAAGCTGGCCTATCCTAGAAGCAGTATCACAATCACGACAAACACCACAAAAGGTGCTGGTGATCATATGGAATGGACTGCGGTAGTACAAATTTGGATCTTTTAAATATTTGTTGTGCTTGTGACATCTCAAATGAAGATATATCTCTAATATCACAATGAAAGTACACACATAGGCAGGAAATACTGTCAATGTTGGTATAAGAAGTAGTCTGTGGCTGATTATATTGGAGCCAGCTATAATACGAGCTTTGAGTGACTGAAATTTCTTTGTTTTAGTTATATAGCCTTTAGGAAACTTCATATACTTTGCCGGTTCTGCTTCCTGCTTTATTTTACGTAGTCCAACATATACAGGAGGAAAGTCATTCTCCACAAATGGTTCACCAGTTTCGCTGTTCACCTCATAGGCTACAATTTCTCCAGTCTCGTCATCGCAGCAAAACCTCTTGAATGTCGACATAACGCTGCTGGATTTTCTTCTTAGGGATATTCCTGCAAGATAAAATTGAAGCTATTAAGTTTATGACGACTCATATCACCCCCAGTAATTACTACTTATTTATTTGCAAATCGAACATAAAAACAAACCACAAGTTCCCAATTTACAATGGTGCCTTAATGCGGAGCTTAGGAGGATCTTTTCCACTCCTCGAAACTACTATATATTCTCAATTCTCATTGAAAACACTTTCGAAAACAATTTCATTAAGATATTGCACAATACAATAATCCAAACAAATGCACTTTTGATACTGAAAAAAAAACAAGCAGACACCACAGATTAATATATGGCAGACACTGAATGGTGCCTCCAGTCTCCACACGCTTGGTGTTTGCCACAAACACCAAACACGTCAACATATTATATTAATCTGTGACGTCAACGTGCCAAACACCGAACGAAAACACCCAACACAAACAGGGCATCCACATGCTTGGCAAACATGAAGTCTATTCCGAATTTTTTTAGAAAAAAAAGATGCCCTCCTTAAACTATACCCCTTTCCTATCTTGAAAGAAAATAACTGTAGAAACTTCGTCCTAGAAGTAAGGCATAAATATCGGATTAGGTATTTGGAATAGGTTTTTTCGATACTAGTCGATAGGTAATTCGAGGCGTCAAATATTTCGAGTATTAGGTATCGCATGAAATATTTAAATGCAGAAAGAAAAGTCGCAACAAACGCCATCTAGGATTTCATCTAAATCTGTTCAGCCGTTTTTGCGTAAATGAGTAACATACTTTTATCCATCCTTACAAATTTCCGTGTTTAAATTTTATCGGATCAGGTATTTGGAATAGGTATTTTTGATACTTACCTAATCCTAAATATTACGGAGATCGCAAAGAACAACAATAAATATAATTAAAATTAAATCATAATATTATACCATGGAGCACATGTAGGGAATGTACTCGATGTATTAACATGGGGCATAAAGTTAAAGAAACAATAAAATAGACTAAGAACAACAAGAACTTAAACAAAACAGTTGGTATACAAGTCTTTTCATATAATACTGAGTTACATATTATGTCTACTTTCTTATTGTAAGCGGCACACTTTTGAAATTACGTGTTTTGCAAACTGTTTTACGATAGAAAAAGTAATTTCAAAAATGGCGGTTTTCAATAAGAAAGTAGTCATAATATGTTAGCTATCGTATAAAAAAAGGACTAGTTCGGGGCCAATTTCCAGTTGGCGCTGTTGTCAAATAGGTTTGCTAAAAAAGGTCTTAATAGGGCTCTCTTTTTCCCCTATATTAATTTCCTCTTTGGGGCACACTAAAAGTTTTGCAGTTCTAGCTAATCGGAACTGTTTGAATTTCGAATGTTATATTTTTTTATACGTCGCAACCTTCTTAGTAATAAAAAAAAACGATTGGCGGGAAATGATTTGTCAATTAAAATGATCACACATCAAAGTTACGTACGCAACGAAAATGGAATTGTCGAAAAGATTTTAGAGCGATGATTTTTTATGATTTTAAAAGTTCTCGCTCTCGGCAAGACTGTGCCGTTCGTCTTCAAAATGCTTTTAGGAGAGTAGCACCTTGTTTGAACACCGTGAGGCGATGGTTTGCTGAATTTGAGAAAGGTCGAGTTTCTTTACATATGACGAATTTCGTGAAGGGCCGCCTTCAACTGCCGTCAACGAAAATAATGTGGCTACTGTTAAGTTAAGAAGAAAACCCGCGGATTACCTATAAGAAATTTCGAGGACTATTGGGGATTGGTATGAGCCAAATTCAGAAAATTTTACACGAAGAATTGAAAGTTCGGAAACTTTGCTGTCGTTGGATCCCTCATGAACTTACTGACAGTGGAGCAGAAGCGGGCTCGCGTGGAATAGTGCTCACAGATGCTACTGAAGTACGACCACGGACATTCTAATGCTGTTTATGACATTGTCACAGGAGACGAAACGTGGATTTATTGTTTTGAACCCGAAAAAAAAAACAGCAATCTTGTGAATGGGTGTTTGAAAATGAGAACAGGCCAAAAAAAGTGAGGCAGGCGAGAAACGTTGGTAAAAAAATGATCGCTTTTTTCTCAGCTACGGGTCCCATCTGTACAATTCCACTTGAAGATCAAAAGAGTGTTAATGCCGGGTGGTATTCTACCATTTGTTTACCCAGAGTGTTAGAAAAAGTTCAGGAAAGACGACCCAAAAGCCGCGTTCTCTTATATCATGACAACGCTTCTTCACACACGGCCAACAAAACAAAGTCATTTTTAGCTTCCGAAAAAGTACAACTCGTCACCTATCCTTCGCATAGCCCCGACCTAGCACCCTGTGATTTCTGTATTTTCCGTAAAATCAAAGATTTGATGAGAGGTTTTACTTTTACCAACTCCGAAGAGTGATGGCGTTCAATCAGCACGTAGAAAACATGCCTTCAGATCTGTGGTCCTCCTGTTTTAAAAAATGGTTCGATCGCATGAAAAATCGTTTAAAATGTAAAGGAGAGTATTTTGAAAAGCAATAAACATAATATTTTGGTTATAACATGTTGTTTTTTTAAGTTACGCAAAACTTATACCTACGTACATACATACTTGAACGAAAAAAATTCACAATATAAAAACATTATATTTATAATATACTAGCTGTTGTCACTTTTCTTAGGAAATATTATGCAGGTTTTTACGAATGTACATAATATTTTCATAAATGAATTGAGAAACCACTGTTAATATATTAATTTCCTTGAACAGATCTTTTAACGAGTCTCGGGGTCTAAGGTCGTAAATTGCCCGTACAGCTCTCTTTTGTAGTACAAAGATAGACTCAATATCTGCTGCTGAGCCCCAAAACAATATTCCATATGACATAATACTGTGTTAAAATACACCAATCTTGCCGTTCCAACATCAGTCAATTATCTTATCTTTCTCACGGCATAAGCAGCTGAACTAAGTCTTCCCGACAGAGTCTCAACATGAGCACCCCATTGCAGACGGGAATCTAAAGTTATTCCCAAAAAGGTAGTGGAACTAGACGTATCTAGTCGTTCATCTTTTACAGTAAGATATGTTGGGACTTGCTTTACGTTTGGCATTGTGAATTTAATACATTTTGTTTTATTTGCATTGAGCATAAGGTTGTTGGTAGTAAACCAATGCAACACTTGCGAGAGAGCATTATTTACATCGTCAAATGAATGTTTACCTCTCTTGATTTTAAAAATCAGTGAAGTATCATCTGCAAATAACACTGTCTCACAGAGGTTTTTCGTGAAAGAAGGAAGGTCGTTAATGTAAATTAGAAACAACAGGGGTCCTAATATCGATCCCTGAGGCACACCCATGGTAAGAGGCGACCCAGAAGACTCAGTTCCATTGATACAAACTTTTTATGTTCTGCCTGTGAGATAAGAGTTTACTAAATCTAAGGCATCATTTGAAACACCATAGTGCCTTAGTTTTTTCAGTAAGGTTTGATGGTCCACACAATCAAAAGCTTTAGAAAGATCACAAAAAACACCCAAAGCATCCTGCCTACTCTCCCAAGCACCAAACACGTGTTTTAAGAGTGCAACTCCAGCATCAGTAGTACTTCTACTTTTCGTGAAACCGTATTGATTGTTATGCAGAAATTTATTAAGGACAAAGTGTGATAAAAGTTGATTAAAAATTACTTTTTTGAAGACCTTACTAATTACTGGTAATATTGAAATCGGACGAAAATTAGAAGGATCTTTTTTCTCGCCTGACTTAAATAAAGGAATAATTTTACTAAATTTCATTAGAGTTGGAAACTGTTTATCGTCAATACATTTGTTAAAAATAGTTGCGAGATGAGGGGCTATCGCATTTATAATTGTATTGATAATGCTGACAGAGATTCCCCATAAGTCCTCAGTTTTTTTCACGTTTAATTCCTTAAAAGTTTTTATTACTATTTCAGGTTTTATATGCCTAAAATTTAATGGAGTTTTACACTCATCAACACCCAAAAATGACATGTATAAAGGATAACATCTAGACCTGAAAAACGTGAAAAGTGGATACGAGTTATAAACAGGCCAGAGTGGACTCTACAAAAATACAGTAGGTACAGTGTGCAGCAAAAATTTTTAAAAAAAATTGGTTTTATAGAAAGATATAGACGTACATTAATAAAAGACTCAATACCTACTTTATTTGTTCCGGTAAGTTCATAATTCTAAGTAAATTAAAAAAAACATTTGTAAGAAAAAGGATCAAATACTCGAAATGTATTTGATCCTTTTTCGATTACGTAGTTTACATTCGACGTGGGTTTTTTTAACGTGAGATTTCTTACAAAATACTTTTACTTTCTTTATTGAGGCATGACTCTTCATGCAAATCTTGCGACGGTTGCTTCTGTAAGCAACACATCAAACCCTACTACCGAGAAAAAAATACCCTTTAAAGAAAACCGCATCTAAATCGGTGGAGCAGTAGGCCTATTTCGAATATTTTTCCAATCAGCGTGTTATACATTTCGGATGAAGCAGCCATTGAAATTTGTTCACAAACATTGCGGCGATTTTTTAGTACATTTCCGGGACACTGAATTTTACCATTGTTTTGTTAAACCGGTATGGGAGCTCATTAATCATTATCATCGTAGTGATAACAACGGAGTGCCGAGCGCGCGAGCTGCGCGCCGGTTATATTTACGTCCTCCACGCGAGACGCACAGATACGCTGTCTCGCTCTACAAATCCGCGACACACGTGAGAGGGCCAAGACCTCTCGCTCGCTGTGTCAGCATTCTACAAAACTTTCTTGCTAGTTTCCTATTGGTCATAATTTGTACAGTCTGATTTGTTAGTTATATTTTTAGCCAGTAAGATTTTACCTGATTTTTGTATATATAGTTATGTAAATGTACCTAGTAAATCAATACTGTTGATGTAGCTGGCTGGCAGCTTGACGGCGCGATGCCATCTAAGTTGCCTAGCAACACTTTTTCTATTGAATGTCACAGTTGTCTAAATTAAAATGAAGTGCAAAGGGCTATCCATGTGTTATTAATTCTTATACTATAAAATTGCTGAAAATCCAACTTCAACTACGCTCTGCTACTATTGACGTAAGTTCAACTACAACAGGTTATGGGCCTGCACGGAAGATGGATCTCGCAAGAGTACAAATAGCGAAGCTAGGAGATAGCAACTGGGTACAATGGAAGTACCGGATGACCGCTTTACTGTCGGGCATTGACGGTCTTTTAGATATTGTCGAAGGGAGAACACAAGAGCCTGTGAGACCTGAAGCAGCAGCAGGAGATGCAGCAGGTGCGGCAGCGTCGCTGGCGAGCTATAATGTTGCTTTTAAGGAACACAAGAGATTGGAAAGCACTGCACTTATTTTAATCACGAATAATATTAGTGATGAAACATTAGACAAGGTGATACGACTGTCTAAACCTAAAGAAGTCTGGGATGAATTACACAAACTGTATGACGGTGTAAATGATAACCGGGTCTATGATTTGTGTTTAGAATTTTTTAGATATTCTAAGGCAGACCCTGATGACATGGCTACGCATATTTCGAAATTGAAAAATCTTTGGTTCCAATTAAAACAAGAATTAAGGAAAGCGGACGCTGGTGCAGATTTGCCGGAGCTTTTATTAATATGTAAAATTTTGGATACCTTACCTGAATCTTTTTTTTCGTTTAAAGCGGGATGGCTGTTAATGTCTACAAAGGATCGGACAGTCGATAACATCACAAGTCAACTATGCGCGCATGAAAAAGCATTGAATTGCAAGGAAGGCGAAAACAACAGTGAAGCTTTTGCTATGAAATCACTAAGAAAAGATTTCAAGAAAGGCAACCAGGAAAGAGGGACTAACAACAAAGAGAAACAAATAATAAAAGCAAAATGTTTTAAATGTAAGCAAGTTGGTCACTATAAAAAGGACTGTCCCGAAAAACAAAGTGATAAGAATATGAATACTAGTACAAGCATGATGTGAACATTATTTTCTATGGATGCCGTTGCAGATTATGATAACTGGTATGTAGATAATGGTGCAACTAATCATGTCACTATGCGAGGGGATTTTTATCAGAACTTTGAAACATTTAGAGACTCTCATACAGTCACTACTGCAGATGGGACTGTCATCCGGGCTATAGGCAAAGGAACAGTCAAGCTCTCAGCAAATATTGATGGAAAAAGAGAAGATGCAACTCTAAATGATGTATGGTATGTACCTCAATTAAGCAAAAATTTGTTTTCAATACTTGCAGTACAGGATAGACATCCTGGAAGTCTTTTTCGGTCGAAAGTAACATGCTGCGAGATCATGGTAGATGGAAAAGTAGTAGCTACAGGAAGGAGGCAGAGATTTGGAGGGCGGTATTTGCTGGACTTCAAAGCCATTCCTCTAGGAAATGCTACAATCAACATGATAGATAAGACTTATATGCTTCAGTAGTACCATGAACGCATGGGTCACCAAAACAAGCGACACGTCAAAAATATTCTTGAACGTGATCTTGGTATTAAGGTTACGGGGGACAGTGAACTTTGTGAAGGATGTATTTTTGGAAAATCACATCGTTTAAAGTTTGGTACACGAGAAAGAGCCCAAGTACCTGGACAGAGAATTCATACTGATGTCTGTGGACCATTTCCATTAAGTTTCTCAAAGTATAGGATACTTTCTCTTATTCAAAGATGATGCTACTGGATATCGTCATGTATTCTTTTTACGGCATAAGTCTGAAGTTTACGAGAAGTTGAATCAGATGCTGGCGGAAAGTAAAACAGCTAGACACATCGTTCAAGAACTTCTGAGTGACAATGGCGGTGAATTTGATAATGAGCGGGTTCGAAGTATTTTGATGAAAAATGGGATAAAGCAAAGATTAACGATGCCTTACACACCCGAACAAAATGGGTGCTGCGAACGTGATAACCGAACCATTGTAGAATGTGCAAGAGCGATGATGCATGCTCATGAGGAATTGCCTCAGAAACTATGGGCTGAACTTGTTAACACGGCTGTTTATATTTTAAATAGAACAGGGCCGAGTGTACAGAACAAGTCCCCATATGAGCTTTGGTACAATAAAAAACCAGGAATTAAGCATCTGAAGATTATTGGATCAACGTGCTACGCACATATACCAAGCACAAAAAGGAAAAAGTTGCAGAAAAAGGCATTGAAATGCATTGTTGTTGGCTATGACAATGATGACGGATACAGATTGTGGGATTCTCAAAATGATGTTTTGATTAGGTCGAGAGATGTAACATTTGACGAAAGACCTTTAGATACAAAACTGGATATCAACATGGAAAAAATGGTAGTTTCCGAACAATTAAAGGAATTTAATGAGTATGAGGTTTTCTTAGCCGTTCCAGAAAAAACACAGACAGTTTCGACTAATGATGACAACCAATTTGGATGTAGCTTAAGAGAAGAAGTTGTTCGAACTGATGAAAATTTTGAATTTAGGGGGGAAGATGCAGTGGATGAAGAAACTGATAATGATGTCAATGATGACAATCCAGTCTTCCACGATGCAAATGAAAATAATTCTGTTGGAAATGACGTCGTCGTCGACGTCGATAGAGTCTTGAGAGACCGCTCCAAATTAAAAGCTCCACAGAAATTCGAAGATTTTGTAATGCAGTTCTCAAACAATCTCGTACTTAGTAATGAACCTACAACATCTAATGAAGCAATACAAAGTCGAGATTGTAGTTTTTGGCAAGAGGCCATGAAAAGTGAGATAAGTTCACTGAACGAATCAAAGACTTGGACCTTGGTGGATTTACCCAGAAACAGAAAGGCCATTCCAAGCAAATGGGTTTACAAAGTTAAACGGAATGCTGATGGATCGATAGACAAATATAAAGCTAGACTGGTAATTAAGGGGTATTCGCAAAAGAGAGGTATTGATTACGATCAAACGTTTAGTCCAGTAGCCAAGATGGGGACTATAAGAGCTGTTTTGAGCGTAGCGGCAAACGAAGGTCTCTCATTACTGCAGTTTGATGTCTCTACGGCTTTTTTGTATGGAAATTTGGATGAAGAAATTTTCATGAAGCAACCACAAGGGTTCGAAGATGGAACAAATCGAGTCTGTTTGCTCCAGAAAAGTCTCTATGGCTTGAAACAAGCACCTCGATGCTGGAACAAACGAATCGTGGATGTCTTAAAAGAAATGGGATTCCGTAATAGTGAAGCAGATGCTTGTCTTTTTCTAAGATATATGAGCAACGGTGAGCGGATCATACTCGCCCTGTATGTTGATGACGGATTAGTCGCTGGTACAAATGAACAGATCATAGATGAGTTTATCCGTGACTTAAAAGGTTACTTTAAAATAACCACAAAGTCAGCGTCCTTTTTCCTCGGAGTGGAGATTGAAACAGGAGAAGACTGTCTGAAAATTTGTCAGGCGTCATATACAAAAAGGGTTTTAAAGCGGTTTGGCATGGAAGATTGCAGACCAGTAATGACTCCTATTGTTAAAGATACTGACAACTCTGAGCAAGGAGACGATGCAATACTAAAGGACTACAGACAAATAGTTGGAGCATTAGCATATCTGATGGTTGGGACCAGGCCGGATATCGCTTATGCTGTAAGCGTCATTTCAAGAAACCTTGAGAACCCCGAAGTAGAAGACTGTAAACGAGTTAAGCTGATCTTGCGATACTTGCAGTATTCTTCTAATATCGGAATAGTTTACAGAAGAAACTATAAATGCGGTATTATAGAAAGTTATTCTGATGCAGACCACGGCGGTTGCATAAATACTGGAAGATCAACTTCTGGAGTATTGTGCTTATATGCAGGAGGCGCTGTATCATGGATGAGTCAACGACAGTCATCTGTGGCTATATCTACCACATAAGCTGAAATCGTGGCAGCAAGTGAAGCAGCTAAAGAGTGCATCTGGCTGACACGACTTATAAAGGACATCGCAAATGTGGATGTTCCACCACCGGTACTTAAGGTGGATAATGAGGCAGCTATAAGGCTAGCAGAAAATCCGGAGTTCCATAAAAGAACGAAACACATCCGGATCAGACACTTCTTTGTTCGTGAACTCGTAACAAATGGGGAGCTCAAAATAAAGAAGGTTACAAGTAATCTGCAGCTGGCAGATATGCTTACAAAGGCGATTCCTAGACCTGCATTAGTGACGACGCTGCAACTTGTAGGCATACACGCCGAGAGAAGATGTTGATGTAGCTGGCTGGCAGCTTGACGGCGCGATGCCATCTAAGTTGCCTAGCAACACTTTTTCTATTGAATGTCACAGTTGTCTAAATTGAAATGAAGTGTAAAAGGCTATCCATGTGTTATTAATTCTTATACTATAAAATTGCTGAAAATCCAACTTCAACTACGCTCTGCTACTATTGACGTAAGTTCAACTACAACAAATACAAACCTGGACTCCGAGTATTACTCATCTCCTGAAGAACACCACCACAACACCGGTAAACATATTTGAAATGCTTAAGATCATCAATGTGCTTAAAGTTTCCCGGCAATTATGACAATGGTGTTAATGTAACAAGTACAAATATATTAAATAAATAATAATTATTATTTTGATCATGTTTTATTTATGTCATTATTAATAAACTATGTGTCTAACATAGTTTTCAAATCCAAGAAAACTATATTGCGTTATAATCGCACTCGGTATTGGACCCTAAAATTGATCTAATTGCATAAAAGTGGTTAAAGTGTGGTCTTATTCCATGGCCTACTCTATCAACAACTATGAATCAGATTAAAAATCTGTAGGGTCTAATTTACAATAGACCCCACAGATTTTTAATCGGATCCATAGCTGTAGATAGAGTACGCCATGGTGGGACTGTCAGAACATTTATTCCTATTTTTTCATGCTGTGACATTCTGCTAAATGTTCGTTCATTTATTGGTATCTACTATCACTTCAAATTGCTACGTTGTATAAAATCTATCGTCACATAACACATACCAGTCTTACTTCATGAATGGTGTAGACAAACGATACAAAATAATCGCTATTTATTTACATAATTATTAAATATCAAAAACCAATACAAGACGATAACAATCGTAATTAATACCAGTGACAGATGGCGGCGGACGCGGCTCCGGACTCGTCTTGACATTGTAACGCTGCCATTGGTCGATCCTTGGGCTGGCGGAAGTTGTCTGAAGGATAGACCAATGGCAGCGCATGACCTCACAATGTCAAGACGAGTCCGGAGCTGCGTCCGCCGCAGTTTGTCACCAGCTTATTTAGATCTCGGTTGCAATTAGTCGATAAAAAAAATTGTAACGTAGACAACACTACTAAACACACACATGCGTATCAAATTTTTTGTATCATTTTCATGTCATTGTCTATCTTGTACATATTAAATCTATGAGCTAAACCGTTAATACCCACCACACTGATCAGGTAAAACTACGTTATAATACTCACCGCTGGCAAAATTAGTTCTGGGTTCAAATACTACTGGCGATTTAGATGGGCATCAAAAAGCTGTCTTTTGTACGGGATAGACAGTCCATGTTTATTTCTTAGTCAATGATTTCATCTACGTCTGTCTTCGCTAGTTATTGAAAAAGTAAAAAAAAAAAGTAAACCGTTTCCCTGTGATTGTGATTGTACGGTAAATGTCACGTTTATTATTTTTTTGCAATTAAATTGCTGGAAATATTTAGAAATTGTAGTAACAGTGATTAATACAGAAATGAGAAATCGTAAATAATATATTGGTTTATGGGAAAGCATTTTTTACTTGTATCTAGTATTTACACAGCGTAGTTTCATTATCTGGTACTGACTCTATTTGCACTAAAATTCCTATTTTGTGTGTTTATTCTAAGTTGAGAGGGAAAAATGTTTTATAAAATATCGTTAACACTTTTAAAGCATGCATAATTAGTTTGTGGTGATGTAAATTTTCCGTCAAACATTACTCTTGACATAATTGGTGCTAGATTTACGGTCTTTATTTATTACAAAGTAGTAATAAAAAATTTCTAACGCTATACCCGAAGGCATAGTAAGTATTTGAGTCTCAAAAGCTAAAATTTAATCATGCTTAATCAATGAATTTTCATTAATAATGTATTTTAACCTAACCTTAAAATGTATTACCATTTACAAGCATCTGCGACTGTTTTCCATTTGACATGAGGGTTGGTTATGCGTTTGCATACATTTTTATATTAATATAAACTCCCAAGGTTGTTATTTTTTAACTGATAGCATAATGTATAGTAAACATACTTAAAACATTATGTAAATACATACTACCAATAATCTAGCCTCATACTATGCAAAGCAACTAGATAAGAGATTACATACTTATATACATCTATAAACATCCTTGACTTAAGTACAAACATGCATGCTCATCATACCAACTTTTGCTCCTTGCGGGTTTTGAATTCATTAAACCATAGACACCTGAAGCCTAAATCTAGCTGGTGGGCATATTTTACAGAGGGCAGCACAGATTTTGTGTCACATGAACAAGCATACAGAATCAACAATAATATTCAGTTACTTGTTTTTCTAAAGTGCAATTCAATGCAAATAATTAATTACTAGCTGCAAATAAATTAATAGCAGGGCTGGCATGAATTGCAAGCCTCTCATTTAAATTCGAATACCTTCTTTTGAATGCTCTTAACCACTGACTAAAGTTTAATTCCAATCAGATAAATTTGTTTAAATCATAAACAGTAGGTTGAAACAAAAATTTATTTTTATTTAGCCAATAGACCGTAAGCCTGCCTGTAACCGATAACAACAATAGTTTTGCCTATTGTGTCTACTTATTGAATAGGTGGTTAGGAGACTGGTAAAGGATTATAATACTTTAAAGAATAGATAAATAAATAAAAAAGCCTTTATTTTCGAGTATACATGAAGGTATACAAGTTAGGAACAAACAAGAGACAATTACAATGCTATGATATACAACACTTCTGCCCTTAAAACCGAAACACTGATTTTTTTTACCATTTGTTATATTTGTATAATTAAGTAATGTATGCCTTTAAATATATACCCACCACAAGACACAGGCACTGATCAAGTAAAACTTGGACACAGGCTTCATCTCAAATGTAAGGTGGTTTGCATAGGCTTTTAAATAAAAATAAAAAGTTGCTAAAATAATGACTTCTATTTGTATGGTTGACTATAAAAGCGTATAATGTTTTCATTCCATTTTACAATAATTTTAAGTGAATCTATGTAACACATGTGTTTTTTTTTTGTTTCTTTCTGCTTTAATAATATAAAAAGTAAATAAAAAAGGTTAAAACTCTTTTAGGAGTTTACAATCACAAACTAGTTACACATAAAAAAATCTACTACCTGACGATGACAAATGTTTGTGTGATGAGCATATACAAAGCCAGAGATTATAAGAATAGTCTCTGATATAAGCATTGAAACTCATTTATTTAGTGTACAGGACTTCTTTCGGACACATATAAAGGCATAGATGCTAATGAAAGTATTTAGTATGTTCAGTTATCTAGTTGGCATAGTATGTACAAGATTTGCTTAGTTTGGAGTTAGATACGTAAAATGGAACTTTTTATATCAACATGTTGTTAATAGATGCATCCAAATATTATTATAACTAAACAGTGCAATGGTTTGCAGGCTAGGTTTTGTTTTTAGTAAAACAAAATGGCAGTCTTAAATTACAAAAAAATAAAACCGACTTCAAAACACTAAAAAACTAAAAATAATCCTAACACTTAAGTACCTAATCAGTTACTTTTGGAGTTGGTGCAAACAAAAACATTGAATCTCTCATCGGCTGGCACCGACTCCAAAAGTAACTGATTAGGTACTTAAGTGTTAGGATTATTTTTAGTTTTTTAGTGTTTTGAAGTCGGTTTTATTTTTTTAAATAAAATTTACTTATTTCATCTATTTTTAGTGATAAATCCTAATCTAACTGCTAAACACCGATTTCATCCTCTTTTTTTTCACCCTTAGGGGTACAATTTTTTACTATAGTATCTTTGAAGTATTCGCTATTCAATTAAAAAAAAACATCAAAATCGGTTTACATATGTCGAAGATATTGGTTAACATAGATCCATGAATCACGAACCAAAACATTATATATTTTGTTATTTTCTCAAAAACTGCTGAATCAATTACGATAAAATTTATATGGGACCACCTCTGAAGTATGATCTACCAAACAAAAAAAGAATCATCAAAATCAATTCATAATTGGCGGAGTAATCGCGTAACATACATACAAAAAAAAACTAAAAAAAAACATACATTCGAATTGAGAACCTCCTCCTTTTTTGAAGTCGGTTGAAAATGGCGGTAGACGAAAAAAGATTGCGTTCTATATTGAGTGGTACTGAAGATAGCTAAGCTATTAACATATCAGATAAAGATAATGTAACTAGTAAAAATCTTATGGTTTGTGAAAAAATGCAACTCTTTTGTTTCATAAACAACATTAAGATGCTTGTCTGATGCTCATTATAGTTGTTTTAGATAATAACAGTAAAGATTTGTAAAGCTCTCAAAGTTTCATAACAAAAAAAACAAAAAAAATTAAATTTTCAAAGAATAGAACTTATCTGAAAGGTCTCTTATTTTGGACACCCGTTTTATTACTGAATATAACTTTCAAAATTAATATGATGTTTTTTTAAACTATTTCACATCCATAAGCTCGTATTAAGAGTTGTACAAATAGTTATTTTTAGTTATTTTGCTATTCGGGGTAAAGACGAATCCAACAAATAAAAAATCATAAAATCGATCCAGCCGTTCTTGACTTTTAAATGGTGTAACTAACCCGACTTTGTTTTATATAAGAAGATTATACCTACTAATTTGTACCGTTTCCTCTGTGGGCGAGTCCGACTCGCATTTGTCCGGTTTGTTTTTATTTTTACCTGGAATAATAAGTGTGATATTTTTTTATTTATTTACTGGATCATCTACCATCACTGGACTTTTGATATATCTTATCCAGTTTATTTTGTTTACAGATTAAGTTCTGCAAATCCTGATTTAATCAATTGTGAAGGACACTATCAATGGGCAAAGAGTAAGTAGTTTTTACTTTTACAATTTCATCGAAAGTATGATGATACTTTTGTTGGTATGGAAGCTAATATTCATTCTGTATACCAACCCACCGAATGTTATAATATTGCATAGTGAAATATCAAAAAAGTTTAGGATCAGGTGCCATGGACTCTGCATAAAAGCAGGGGTTAATCTTCTTTGCTACAAAGTTACCACTCAAAGCAAGATTTTTTGCTATTATCTTTTTATTAAGTTTTATTAAGTTGGTCAGTGACTTGGCCAGTGTAAGGTCGTTTCTTATATGCAGTTCCTGGGATCCCTTCTCTTCAACATTTCTGTTCCCTCCTGTCGTTCTGTAATAAAGAACATAATAGTCCCCTAGGTTCCTGAACAATTAAAAATGAAACCATTAGTGTAGAAAGATATTATTTCATTTTCGTAAACAGGGTTGTGAAACTCATTTGACAATAAATGAAAAACCGTTTCTACTAGTCTATTTATTTTTCGTCGATTTCGATGTGGCTTCCATAGTAAAAGATGCTTATAAAACAATTTTTCATATATTTTCACATGACCTCGCTTATATTCTCTATCTACACTATGTATATTTTATAAACCCCATGTGTCTAGTACGGACATAAGCGTGTTAATTTCTAGTACTATACTTACTATAGGACCTAGAGACTAAGTTCTGGCTGATGGCACTGTGGCAGACTGGCTAAGTGTTTCATTTGGTCCGGTCCGGAACTCGACAAGTAAATAAAAGAAGCCGAATGTTGATAGTAGGTCCTTACATATGAAATTGCCGATTCTCAATACTGGCAACTTTAACATCAAATATCTTGCGTTTGATTAAGAATTCCATTTTGGTTTTTATTATGCCAGAAAAATATTGTTTTAAAATTCGTATTTTATTTGTTTTCACATCATTTGTTTGAGCTCTAACATTGCTTTAACAACAACTATAAACAAATTGAATATTCGCGGTATTTACGAATACGAGTTCCACCGTGGCAGCAGTGCTGCAGAAACGACTCGAAGAATTAACGACGTGAACGGACCAGGCACCGCTAACGAACAAACGGTGCGTTTTTGGTTTCAACGTTTTTGTTCTGGAAATTTCGATTTACACAATGAGCCTCGTGGATGACCTGATACTCAAGTGAATAACGAAGAATTGAAGGCGATAGTGTAAGCGGATGAACTGACAAAAAAAAAAGATTCTTGTTAGTGTTTGGTGGACCAGTGCTGGTGTTATCCACTACAGCTTCTTAAGATCAGGCGAGACGATTACTGCAGACTTGTATTGGCAACAATTGCAAACAATGTTGTAAAAACGCCATTAACCAACCGAGACTGGTGAATTGCTCTAGCCCACTGCTCCTTCAAGATAACGCTAGACCACACACTGCACATCAAACGGTCGCCAAGTTAGAGGAGCTGCGACTGGAACCTTTGCGTCACCCACCTTACTCCCCTGATCTTGCCCCATACGATTACCACTTTTTTCCAAATTTAGATAACTTTATACAAGGAAAAAATTCAAATCTGATGAGGCAGTCAAAACCACCTTCAAACAGTTCATAGACTTTCGCTCCGATTTTTTTCCAAACGGATTAATGATCTGCCTAAAAAATGGCGGAAGTGTATCAATAACAACGGTGCATACTTCGATTGATTACATAATAATTTCATTTAAAAATGTTAATTAAATTTTTTGATACTGAACGGCAATTTCATATGTAAGGACCTATTTCAAACCTGTCAATTTATGGTCGTTTCGTATATGTCACCAATTCAGACATTTGTCAACCTCTCAAAAAATTCAAAACAACAACAACAGAACATGTATAATTGATTAAGTTACTTCCATAAAATGACTTAAATCCTCAAAATGACGCTTCCATTCAAGATCTCATTGAACAACGTAGACTTTACAATAAATATATCAATACAACTACTAGGGTCCAACGTGCAAAGAAAGCGAGTACACCACTTCCTAAGTGTTCCTTATAGAATAGGCTACTTTAGTTAAAATTGTATATCTCCTGTAAACTGGATTCGTGACAATTAGTGTAGTGGACTGTCGGTAAAAGCAAATTAAATGGGTATTTAATTGATGTACCTGTGCCATTTCTATTAGGAATATTTAGTTCCGAGTTTATTAGTCACAAAGGCACGTGACACACTTCTACGCGCTACACTTCGGTGCGCGGGAAAACAGGCAGTAAAGACAGCCGCACAAATTTGCGTTATTAGTGTGGAAAAACCGCACGATAAGGATAAGGCAATCAGCCGCCGTGGCTTCATTGCCGCGCGCACCGGAGTAGCCGGAGTAGACATGTGCCATGCGCCTTTATTTATCAAAGTCTCATCACAATGTCCGCTATTACAGAGTTGTTCATTATGTTGTCAATGGAAAGGAAGATATCTCGAGGAGCCCGGAGTCTTCTCTTGTAAGTACAATCTGTGCAATTGTTCCAGAACAAAACCCGAGTCAGAAAAGTCGGCCACGGGGGAGAGCATCGAATACGAAAACAAGAAGAAAAAAAAGAACAAAAAACACAAGAAACGGAAAAGGGAAGACAATGGCGATGATAAAGGATACAAAAAGAAAAGGAAATCTAAAAAGGAAAAACACAAAAGCCCGAAGCCCGAAAGTGAAACGTCTCTCTCTGATGTCGAGGAACTAATCAAAAAGTCTAAGCAATGCAAAGCTTCGATGAAGCAGGGCTCCCTGCACTCGCCCCTCTCAGACTCCCTCGGCTCTGGCTCGCTGCAAAAAACAAAAAATGGTGATACGTCTACTGGAATACCAAGAAGTAGTAGTAGTAGAAATAATCATGTAACAGTAAAAGATGACAAAGATGAGGCTCTAGAAATCATATCTTCGAACTCTGACACAGAGAACTACCAGGAGGACTGTGCTAGCCCTGAATTGACCATGATCGAAGATGATTTGAATCTAGAAGAGCTTATGAAACAGAAAGAACTTTTACAAGCTCGCCTGGTCGCTTATTTTTCCGACAAAAGTGATGACGAAAGTATCAAAGACTCAAAGAGTAAGACCGAAGTCATTTGTATAAACGATGATGATAAGTCACCTTCGTACAGGAGACACAAGGATCGGGATGATTCTAAACGGAACAGTAAAAATAACACTAGTAAAGAAAGATCTTCAGAACGAGATAAATATAAGAAACGGCAGGAGGAAGATTTACGTGAAATTATAAATAGGGAAAGTCGGAAAGAGATGGAAAAGAGGTTGGAGGAAAGGGAATATAGGGAGAAAAAGGAGCGGGACCGACGTAAGTTGCAAGAGGCGGAGAGGGAGAAGGAACGGGAGCGCGAACGCGAGCGAGAGCGAGAAAGGGAAAGAAAGCGGGAGAGAGAGCGTGAGCGGGAAAAAGAGAGAGAACGGGAGAGGGAAAGGGAGCGCAGGTCGTCAGAGTTGAGGCGTAGGGAGCGGGAGGTGACGCGGCATCGCAGGTCGAGAGACCGGTCGCCGGTTACGCGACGGGATCGCCGGTTTTCAGACCGGGATCGCCGGTCGCTGGACCGCAGCCGTGACCGACACAGAGACCGGTCGCGAGACCGGATCGGTAGGGGTGACAGAGATAAACGGAAGGTACACGAAACCTGAATGCTAGATTGCATGAAATTGAGCTTTTTATTGCTTCTACTTATTTCTTACTGGTAATGGCGCTGTAACGATTATGCTGCGCCTGTATAGCGACTAGATAAACAACTAAATATTAGCCAAACAATTTATAATGTATGTCACCATTATGAGACATTGTTAATGTGTTAAAATTTCAAAATGGCTGGCTATTTATTTCATGACTTAACCCTCACTGGTTTAGACATTTTAAATTTGTATTCGTTTTTAATCTTAACTCAAGGGCATTAGGATCAGCATATGATGGCAACTATTCGCCACTAATGGTTAATGGGTTAAATCTAACCTTATGTTCATTAATAAGTGGGTAACAATATAACTTGATTTAAATGTGGTCCGTAATACCGGGATCTCACATTGATTCCATATCACATAATAGGGTTGTTGACACTACCATGCAATCAATTAAAGGACTTTATGAGCTGTCAAAATGCTATATCCTCATACATTTTGTATAGTAATACATAGTTATGACATCACTCCTATACAGCTTAAAACATTGACAAATAGCTAAATATTTATTGATTTCAAGGCAATGAACATAATTATTGGATGCCGAACGATCGCTCGAAACAGCGTAACTGTAAAATTTTAACAAGGAACCACACTGCACTTTATTCCGATAGATGTCGCATTGTGTTTGGTCTTGCACGTTGTGATTATTTGATCACTGATTCAGTATCATGTAACGTAGTGATTATTCCTACGAGTGAGTTGTGAGCATATAACGTAATCTATCACGTTAAATGTGTCAAACTTAAAAAACACGAAGCGTCAACACAACAATGTCTAGTAAATAAACACAATAATTGTATTTCTATTCAAAGCGATGCCCTTGTTTACTGTTTATAGTCATTAGCAAAAACATTTTGTGTTTTTAAACGAGCACAAAAAAACCTTGAGATCTACCAATTTTTTTTTGTGTGTTACATAGTTGACAGTAGTTGCCAAGACCAAACACGCCGGCGCCATTTGAGATTTAATTTGCCTTTGCTTCCCTATTAATTGAATATGATGAATGATTGTCTTATAAAGGTGTTATTTTGTTTTAAATTATTCGTGAGTGGTGTTTAGATTCCAATTCTTATCTTCATTACAAAAAAAACTTGCTATCAGCTTCTTTAATGACCCCAATTTTCAACAAATAACTTCCCTAATTTTTACTATTATTTGCAGAACTCCACTAACGAGGTGGCCCAGATAGTGCCAAGTTCTAGTGATGAGGAGCTGGACATATCCATCAACACCGATGATGAGGAGGAAACTGAAGAACAGATCATCGAGCGGAGGCGAAAGCAACGAGAACAGCTTATGAAGGTTAGTGCTCGCAGTTTAAAACGACCGTAAACGAAAATTTTGTTCAGCGGCTTTGCTGATTATTATGTTTGTCACACCCAGAACTGCGACACCCAGTCGGCCCAATGCGCAGAACAGTTTTGTAACTATTATTTCATAGTATTTCGCGTTTGGACTGTGTTGTATGTTTTCTTATGAGGCATATAGCGGTAAAACACCGAGTAACAGAAGTTAAGCTTAATACAATGCAGTAAAGCAATGCAAACATAAACATTGCTCACGAACACGAAATCTCGGAACGCTCCGGCCCGAAATCTTTCAGCGTGTTGTTCGAAGCTTATCCTCGGTATACCTACAATTATTATTTACTAGATGTTGTGTTGCAAAAATCAGCTATTAAACGACATTTGCGCATGTAGTAGTAAAATATTAAGTTTTTCCCGAATTCGAAAACTCCGGGAAAATTATTTTTTCATACAAACCTCGTCCTGACAACTACGAAACGAAACACAACGAAAAAGAAAACATCTAAATAGGTCAAGCTACTTGAGTTTTAGCGGGACTAACGCACGGCTACTCATTTTATTTATTATTATTAAAGACCACACCGCTCATGGCACTTTAATGTCACAATTGAATTCAAAAGTCTTTTCAACGTTCACGTCAACGAATACTCGAAAACTATTAATCTCCACGATCCTTTGAGTTAACCAAAGGATCATTCAATTGGTTCATTTAAAAAAAACATTTATTTCATTAAATTAACAAATCACTAACTCGAATGCTTATTTTATTGATGAATCTTCAAAAACTCATAAGCTCGATGGATAAAGAGCGCTAAAAATCATTATCCTAAAACATACAATATCAAACAGATCGTCAAATTTATTGTTTAAAAACAAAGTTTATGCAATCTAGAAAGTGGTAAGTCTATCAATACTCAATGGACATTAGTGTGTGGCCTATAATAAAATAAAAATATAATGTCCTATTCCAGAGGCTAGGCGGCGATAGCCAAAGTTCCAGTGTTCCAAACATTGCTCCTGTGCCCTCGGCTACCGAGTCTAAGGACATCAAAGACTCGCACACTCCGGAAGTAAAGGTTTATAGGGACGCTCAGTCGGAGAAGAAGATTGGATCGCCCTCGAAGGAAACGAAGAGCGAGGCGCTTATAAAGAACATAGAAAACGAGTCGAAAACCAGCATCAAGTTAGAGAAATCCAATAAAGGGAGTGAATGGGACATGTTCGCTGATCAAGATAACTATAGTGTTGATGTAAGTAAAAACAACATCTCTCGTCTTCATCGTCGTTGTTGTTCTAGTCCTATATCCCCCAGAGGCTAACACTAAAGTCTTTGAGCAGTGCGTATTGCCAGTGATAACTTATGGCACTGTGGCGTGGTCCATGACTGTTGGCCTCTTAAGCATAGTATGCAAAGTTGTGACTTTGCACATAATGTTAAGCTCAAGGTTGCACAGCGTGCTATGGAAAGGGCTATGCTCGGCGTTTCTTTGCGAGATCGAATCAGGAATCAGGAGATTCGTAAACGATCAAAAGTTGCTGACATAGCCCAACGGATAAGCAAGCTGAAATGGCAGTGGGCGGGGCACATAGCACGTAGAACTGACGGCCGATGGGGCAGAAAGGTTCTGGAATGGAGGCCACGTACCGGAAAGTGCAGTGTAGGACGTCCACCTACAAGGTGGACAGACGACCTGGTAAAGGTTGCAGGAAGCCGCTGGATGCGAGCCGTTTTCAACCGGCCAATCTGGAAGTCACTGGGGGAGGCCTATGTTCAGCAGTGGACGTCCTATGGCTAAAATGATGATGATGATGACGGCATAATGTTAAGATCCTAAATGAGAATATCTGTAGAAGAACCAGTCACCAATTAAAATTGCAAAACTAAAGTGGCAATAGGCAGGCTACATCACTTTTAGAATGACAACAAGTAGCGATCACGAACTGGAAGACACAAAGTGGACAGGCCTCCCACCCGATAGTCAAGGTTGCGGGCAGCCGATGGTATCCATTGGCCCAGGGTCCCGATACAGAACCGTTCTATAGCAAAGCATGTGGCATTTAGCATTACTGCCAAATAATTTATCGGTTGTCAATTGGATATCGAAAGGTTCTGAATCGGGGGCCAGAGTCGCTCGCTGTGGCATTCTATAGGACAGGCCTAACTCAAGTAGTGGACTTTTGAAGGCTAATGATAATGAAGTAAGAGCAAAGATAGTATCTAGTAGGCTTGAATGCTAGTAGTGATTTGGTTTTTGTACTATTCTCTAAAATATAAGTCGGAATAAATAAATATTTCCATATTCTTGAATCGCATCGGTAATAATGTAATTTAAATGTTGCAGACTCCGACGGCTGGCAAACCGAACAGCAAGAGCGCTCTTGAAAATCCTTCCTTGACTGACAACTGGGACGACGCTGAGGGCTATTATAGGTATGGCGATTATAAAGGCTATTAAGGCTATTGCCTATCAGTCCAGCGGAACAACTGATAGTTGTCAAATTACATAAAGGTTTAGGATTATTTTAACATTTGGTATGTTTTATAAAAATGTTTATTGGTTGCATGGTTATTGCGATTAACATCTTTACAATTAGAAGTAGGTCAAATTCGACAACCAAGATTTTATTACATACCTAGTCACTAGATAGTGGCAGGACAGGAGTACTACACGATTATTCATGTAGTGAACTGTTCCAGTTGTGAAACCTTTATAACTGTCATCATTTATGAAGATTTGGCGCCTCACCTCTTTGCCCGCGGTTGAGTAGTGAACCGCTTAGCGTGCGTAGCTCACGGCAGTAATATTAAGTCTTTAGCGCATTCTATAATAATTCATTATTTGATATTCTCTTCCCTTGTCCTTGTCCAATATTGTCCTGCTATCATGCGCATAATTACACTGATTTGTAATAACCTGAAATGGCTGCTGTCAAAATAAATTAATGCCTATTTCATTTTTGCCATTTTGGCGCTTTATGCCGCTGAAAAGTAAGATGCGAGCGTCCATGCAACTAAATTATAAATGGCCGCAAGATAGGCAGTCTTATGCAGTAATCGTCAAAATTAGTTCTCAGTACTCTCACTTGTGACGTTTCAAATAGGCACTCCGCACTCATAATTAGCTGTCATTTCTATGGGACAGCTAGTCTAAATATTTATACAGATCACTGACCTGTTGTGCATATGTTTTTGTCTCAAAGTACAGTTGGCATGTTATGTTCCACTCAGGGTCCGCATCGGCGAGTCGCTCGACAGCCGCTACAACGTGTACGGGTACACAGGACAGGGCGTGTTCTCGAACGTGGTCCGCGCGCGAGACACGACGCGCGCCAATACCGACGTGGCCGTCAAGATCATACGCAACAACGAGATCATGTGAGACACAGACATTTTATTTAATTACATCTTTAGTGCACAAGTATACAAGTGAACGAATGGCGGCTTAATGCCATGTGGCAACTTCTACTAGGTTGTCCTTGGACAGAACAGTAATGGGTTATATGCGATGCGACCAAAGAATCACTATTATTGATATTGATGGATGGTTACGCGGACCGCATACGGGACAAAAAAAATATTTTCATATAACCGAAGCCTAAAACAAAACGGTACGTTCATACAGTACATATAGAAAACCTTGGTTTGAAACGAGCAATTATACCTACATACATTACTAAAAATAATGTCTGGGAAATGGGATGGCTATATTTTTAGGTATTAAGTATATATTTTGTAGCACGCAATTGGTAGCGCGTGCCGGTGCGTGTAATTATAAAAAGCGGGACAGAAACGCGCGCGTGTGATAGTGCACTAAGTACACTCGTGCGCGGGCGCTGTTTGCGCTAAGTTGAAAGAGCGTTTGTCTGCGTGCGCGCCACACATTGCATGTTGTAAATTCAAGTCTTTTTATGATAGAAATACTAAAAAAACCGAGCAAGTGCCAGTTGGACTCGCGCGTTGAGGATGCAGTACAAACTGGTAGGCATGTAAATAGTTCGTCCTTAGTTCCTGATCAAGTCAAAACAAATCAAATCGGTTTATTTGCATGAATAGTGGTCTACAAGTTGTTACATATATAAAATGTCTGCACAGTCCATCAGGAACTGGCATACAAATATCGTTAACACATACAGGGTCACATTGCAAAGGGGTGGCTCAGAATCAGTAACTTAATCGAACTATTCAAAGAACATTTATTTTTTACATTTAATTATTTCTGTCCGCTGTTAAAAATCGTACGCGTGGATAATTTAACTCATACATAAAAAATTGCACCGTATGTGCATTGCGTAAGGTCCTTGTTGGCTCGCCATACCTACGCCTCTAATGAATGACCACGCGGCTTGACTTTATTTTCGGATATTTTAAAGTATTTTTTTTGTAACATGGTGTATGTTACAAAAAAAAAAAAAACGATTAAGACGCTTCTTTATATTGATCCCTAGATCTTAATTTTTAAAATTGGCACCCCTTTGCAATGTAACCCTGTATAAAGATAAAAAAAAGATCCTGCCTGTCTAGCATGAGCACTAAAACAGGATATGATATAGCGATATATTGACACTAACTGTAAAAATACGATAGTTAAAGCCGCCGTGTAGAATCGCCGTGCCGGTTACGGTACATATTATGATCGCTGATTCGATAAAAAATCAAAGTGGCGGCTATGTTAATCATATTTTTACAGTTGGTGTCGATATATCGCTATATCATATATCATATCGTGTTTTTAGTAGTCATGCTAGGCAGGCTGGAACAAATAAATTAAATAAGCATTCATGTCTATTTAAAAGATCACATAACTTATTCTATAGGGTAAACAATCCATAAAAATATAATACAAAATTTTATTTAAAAAAATAAAACCGACTTCAAAACACTAAAAAGCTAAAAATAATCCTAACACTTAAGTACCTAATCAGTTACTTATGGAGTCGGTGCAAACAAAAACATTGAATCTCTCATCGCTGGCACCGACTTCAAAAGTAACTGATTAGGTACCTAATTGTTAGGATTATTTTTAGCTTTTTAGTGTTTTGAAGTCGGTTTTATTTTTTTAAATAAAATTTACTTATTTCATCTATTTTTAGTGATAAATCTAACTGCTGAACACCGATTTCATCCTCTTTTTTTTCACCCTTAGGGGTAAAAAGTTTTCCGAATTTTTTACTATAGTATCTTTGAAGTATTAGCTATTCAATAAAAAAAAATCATCAAAATCGGTTTACATTTGTCGAAGATATTGGGTAACATAGATCCATGAATCATGAACCAAAACATTATATATTTTGTTATTTTCTCAAAAACTGCTGAATCAATTACGATAAAATTCATATGGGACCACCTCTGAAGTAAGATCTACCAAACAAAAAAAGAATCATCAAAATCAATTCATAATTGGCGGAGTAATCGCGTAACATACATACAAAAAAACAGTCGAATTGAGAATCTCCTCCTTTTTTGAAGTCGGTTGAAAATCCCATTCGTGTCGATCATTATTACTAGAAATACCTAGATGTCACAAAACATAAAGTAAAAATATCTAGGCTTTAACTAAAACGCGATTTTTTTGTTAAAGGATTGAAAGTATTCTTCTACAGATTAAAACCTCGCTTGCACCAGCCACGTTTTAAAGTTGTTTTTAAACATGTAATGGAAGAGATTTAATTTTTTCGTTTAACCTGTTATACATTTTTATAGCCATACAGTAGGCGTTTTTACTGTATTGACTGGTTGTTTTGGCAGGAAGATGTAATTTACGTGGATATCTAGTATTAAATTTGCACTCATTTTTGTCTTGAACAAATGAAAATTTGTTTTTACCTGTAGCGTGTACATTACCAACACACAAATATCGTAGTATATAAAGGGACAGTTAACAAATTTAGTTGTTTAAAAAGGGGTTTGCATGATGTTAGATTGTCAACGTTGTAGATTAACCTAATACATTTTTTTTGAGATTTAAAAACTTGATTCTAGAAGAGTCTAGAAGATATTTACCGCTTTTCCGATATTGTTTAAAAACGTTTTTTTTTGTGTGTTGTGACTACTTACATAATTATCTATGGTTTTCTGATGATTTTCTTTACTTGTGTTATAAGACATCTTCTTGCCAAATTTCATAATTCTAGGTTTTAATTCCCTTGCGTATAATATGCGTCATTACCAGTGATCGGAATAGGTAGATTGATTTGATGTACTTTGGTAGTGCTAGCATAATATGGATATGTCTTATTTTTTTTAAACTATTTTTTAAATTCCGATCACTGGTCATTACAAATCGTGACAGCTGATTGGACATTTAGTAGGTATAAAAGAGAATATTATTTTTTAAGATTTACATGTTGATTTCATTTACAAGTTGTTGTATTTGTAAACCAGAATCAGTCCTTAAGTGTATATTCTTGCACAAATATTGCAATAATTTACCCTTACATGGGTTGTTATTGAATATCTAGATAAATTTTGACGTTGATTCCTTTACTCCAGGCATAAAACCGGTCTCCGTGAGCTTGAGATCCTGAAGCGGCTTAACGACGCGGACCCCGACGACAAGTTCCACTGCCTACGGCTGTTCCGGCATTTCTTCCACAAGCGGCATCTGTGCATGGTGCTCGAGCCGCTCTCTATGAATCTGCGAGAGGTACGTGAACATAATTTACACGTTTTGGACTATCTACCCTCGGCCTCCTCTCCTATATCACGCTTTTTTTTTCTATTTTTTTACACGCACTGTCATAATTGGCGTGAATGATGACCGTCACGTAATTAACCCCTTTTTAAAAAACCTTTCACACATCCACACACATACTAACACACTCACACACATCATCCACACAGTTCCCTCTTTCCTATAAGGGCACACGGGGCCCGTGCCCACGGCCCCCGGCCTCACGGGGGCCCCGAAGCACTAACAGGAAAAGAAACTTATTTGTAAACTAAGAAACACCGTTAACAAAAAATAAAGAAAAGAACGGGTCAAAACCTAGAAAAAACCGGCCAAGTGCGAGTCGGACTCACGCACTGAGGGTTCCGTACAAACCTGTAGGTATATAATTAAAAGTTGTCCCCTCCCCTCCCTATCCACGGTATCCACTTCTATTCCGTTGGCGAGTACGTTTAGAATAGAAGGATAGGATTTTCGAAGAAGTACCTAAGACTTTCGTGAATGGAAAATGTCGTTTGGCAATATCTGACTCCAATAAAATATTTGTTTATTTACAGTAGGGCCCTGAATTCTTGTGTGCCCCAGGGCCCCGGCATATGTTAAGACGGCCCTGCATCTACACACATCATACACACCACTAGGGGTGACGAAAGATCGGAACTTCCGTTTGATTTTACAACCTCCGACTTTTAAATCGGAGTTATAACGAAGTCCGAAATGCAGAAGTCCGAAAAGATTCGACGTGGCTCGCTAGCATCACAATTGCAAGCGGGGCCCCTTAGTCAGTGGCAGTCCTCTCTTGATGTTAACCTGACACTGCCTAAAGAATGCTGAAAATACCGAAACAGGTGGAAATCTGAAGATGCGCAAAGTCTGTGCCATATAGCGGATACATTGAAATGAAATCAAATTTTGCTGAGTAGCTAAAGAAGGCTAAAGATATGTGTGGTCTAGCGTTATTGTGATGAAAGACCACACCTTTTCTATTGAAAATTCTGGCCGCTTTCTCTCAACTTCTTGTTTTAACTTTATCAGTTGTTGGCAGTAGTAAAGTAGAGATCTGAATAGATTTGCATAGTGGTAAAAGCTCATAATAAACAAGGCCCTTCCAATCCCAGTATACACACAGCATCACCATATTGTGATATAAGCCGGATTTTACCACAGTCTGTGAAGCCTGACCCACTGAGTACATTATTTTGTATATTGGAAGATAGAGACATCACTCAAAGAAATAAGATCTAGGTCGCCACCTGGTGCTCAGTTCACGCAACTTTCTCGCCTTTTTTAGCTCTAAACTAGACAGCAAGCTATTGAGATTTTGAATTAGTACTTATTTGAATATCACAGGTATAATTATCGATTTCCAAATAAGTACTATTTCAAATGTTATAAACATCGGACTGACAGCGGCGAAATAAACCAACAAATAAAAAGAAAGTTATTTATTTTTTAAATCTCTTTACAATAAATTATATGCTAATATTTGTATTACATCAGCAGAATTGTAATAAGTTCTGGACCCATTTAATATTTTATTGGTGTCCTTGCACCAATTATAAATAAATAAGTTAATACTTACATTTTAATTTTTTTAAATTACTTCAAGCCTATGCTCTTCGCATTTTATAAAATTATAGTCTAACAATTTACAGTTGTCCCCTGGAGAATGTCTGCTGCTTAAATTATTAATTAATAAAGCGGCAAATGCAATTTCAAAACCGGCACAGGTTGGAGAGTTATTTCTGTAGCCATGACTTCTAATGCCGTCGAAAAAGTTCTCCAGGGGATCTTGGTTAAAGTGTCTCATCCAGATTAATGTCAAGCTGTACTTTTTGTATAACATTCCAACAATATATTCCATGTTTTCTATTGTTTGTAACCAATTTTTAAGACTGGGTACAGAAGCTGATTTATTATTTTTATCTATAAATTTCATAGTGCTTAGACTTTTTTGGACTCACGCCATACCTGCTTATGGTTAGATTGGGGAGTTACTGGACCAAGTAATGGTTTTCCACTCCGTTTTTTTAAATTATCACAACTCCCGTTGAGAATCGAAATGATTATCAAAAAATAAAATTATGTCTGCCGTGTCTTGACATTCTTTTGGTAGTATTCAGTTATCTGAAATAAACAAAAGAACGACTGCTTATTTAACGAATTTATTTATGAGAAAAAACGGATTAAGAACTTTGAGATTGACATTTCGTTTGTTAACAGTTTTCAGTAGTCAAATTTGTCAACTTAGGCCCACTTTCGCACAAAATCGCTAATAAACATTTAATCCAGTGCTAGTTAATAGCGTACTAAATAAATTAATACCGGGTTAAATTTTCGTCTTGCGCCAGCAAAAATCTGACATGGATTAACTAATCTTACAACTTTGTCAACATAACGTCATGCTCCAGAGGGATTGTAAATCACTACGTCCATGTTACTATAAAAAAATCAAATGTTCATTCTAAACTTCGGTCTTTTGGCTAAACTTCTTCGGAGCCAAGGCCGAAAAAAAACAGTTTGAAGTTTGAACGTAGTTTTACTTGATCAGTGGTTTTAATAAAATTAAACGTCAATCAAGTTTTAATGTCAGTCTTTATTTATTTATCAACAAAAATTTACAATGAATGAGATTCATGTATGCCTACTAAATCACCACTATGTAATAAGCTGGCTCCTCGTAGCGTAAAAATGTAATGTACAAAGTAATTGGTCCAAGGGCCATGGCCCTGCAATAACAAACATAGTGATACCTATTCCTATTGACGAGAGATTGAGAAATCACTTATTTGTACCTACCTACTTGAAAAATTTGGCTTCTTACGTTATGAAATACCTATTGTTAAGTATGCATTTCAATTTGCCTAAAGTTTTATCCAGCGCAGTAGGATCAATGCCCATTTCTTTGGCCAGTCTTAACCTCCGCAGAAAGTCTTTATCACAGCATGTATAAAAGTGACTTCTCCGGTCTTCCGCTATTAAAAAAGCTTTCTAGATAAGTACCTATTCTATTATTTCTTCTTCATTAACAGAAAACATAATCATGACTGCAGTTTAGGTAATGTTGACCACGTCTACAAATTCTTGCTTGACGTTTTTGACGTTTATGAACACTAATCCACCGAATTTGGCGGATTCAATATTTATATTTTTAACCCGGTGTTATGAGTTATCCGCTATGGCGCAAGACAATTTATGAATTTAATACCGTGTTAGTGGATAGTTCGCGATTAAACTCGCTAATCCTGATGTGCGCAAGTGGGCCTTAAGCGGATTTTTAAGACCGGAGAAGTCACTTTTATACATGCTGTGATAAAGACTTTCTGCGGAGGTTAAGACTGGCCAAAGAAATGGGCATTGATCCTACTGCGCTGGATAAAACTTTAGGCAAATTGAAATGCATACTTAACAATAGGTATTTCATAACGTAACAAGCCAAATTTTTCAAGTAGGTAGGTACAAATAAGTGATTTCTCAATCTCTCGTCAATAGGAATAGGTATCACTGTTTTTATTGCAGGGCCATGGCCCTTGGACCAATTACTTTATACATTACATTTGTACGCTACGAGGAGCCAGCTTATTACATAGTGGTGATTTAGTAGGCATACATGAATCTCATTCATTGTAAATTTTTGTTGATAAATAAATAAAGACTGACATTAAAACTTGATTGACGTTTAATTTTATTAAAACCACTGATCAAGTAAAACTACGTTCAAACTTCAAACTGTTTTTTTTCGGCCTTGGCTCCGAAGAAGTTTAGCCAAAAGACCGAAGTTTAGAATGAACATTTGATTTTTTTATAGTAACATGGACGTAGTGATTTACAATCCCTCTGGAGCATGACGTTATGTTGACAAAGTTGTAAGATTAGTTAATCCATGTCAGATTTTTGCTGGCGCAAGACGAAAATTTAACCCGGTATTAATTTATTTAGTACGCTATTAACTAGCACTGGATTAAATGTTTATTAGCGATTTTGTGCGAAAGTGGGCCTAATCCACCGAATTTGGCGGATTCAATATTTATATTTTTAACCCGGTGTTATGAGTTATCCGCTATGGCGCAAGACAATTTATAAATTTAATACCGTGTTAGTGGATAGTTCGCGATTAAACTCGCTAATCAAGATGTGCGCAAGTGGGCCTTAAGATACCCCTTAAAATCTTATCATTTGCAGTTTAAATAAATATATATTTAAAATAAGACATAAATAAGAGAAAATTTACGCAGATTTGATCTATTTTCAACAAAATAAAATAGTCAATAAAAATTTAAAAACAAAGTAAAAAAAATTGCAATTGCCAATAATTATGTACCATCTAGTGATGAATTCACGCTACTAAGTTATTATCCGACTAAATAAAATATAACCACAAAAAGCACTGTCAGCTGCTACGTGCTTGCCTTTGTTTGTTTGTTTGTTCTGAGTTATTACACCGTGGCCTGACCGACCTTTGACCACAACCTTTTTCGGGCGTTCTTGTCATACGTGATCCACTTTTTATCACCAGTTATCAATCTCTTCAAAAACGGTACGGTTTCATTACACCTCAATAAATAATCGCAAAAGAGTGCACGTTCATTAGGTTTATTTTAGTGACCTTGTGTGGCATTCAAATATTGAGCTTGTATCTTCAGCTATGTCGAACATGCCACCTTTTTTATCTTGTAAGTGCTTTGGGGCCCCCGTGTGGCTAGGGGCCCTGGGCACGGGCCCCGTGTGCCCTAATGGTAAAGACAGAACTGCACCTTGCTCCACTTTTTAAAAAATGGCGTCCATTTTATCCTTAACACCAGAGCAAGGTGCATCTTTGACATCAAAATTCCCAGATTGAAAACGCCAACCACCAACTTTGTACTACTCTGACTGAGTTTGCATTAGGTCCATAAACGTCCCAAAATTTTTTCGCGGCTTGTTTTTTTGTATTAAAATTTTTAAATGTATCGAATTAAGCTTTGAGTATTTATCCTAAGAAGATGGCAAGTCGTCAAATCACCGAACAAAATGATAGACGTCAAAAATATATGGCCAGCACACCCAGAACCGCCAGAGATGGGACTACTTTTGTTTGAAAGATATCACATCCATGTTCATCTGTGCAAATGCGCATCAAATTCTATCCCGGGGTTCTCTAGCCATTTGAAGTTGAATATTTATTATATGTACCTTAGCTACATACATATGTACACATTGGTTGGCTCAGCGACCCGAAACGGATCTTGGTCTCCAAAGTCACACTTGTTCCTCCTATCTAGTACCAGTGCGTATTTTAAGGTCTGGGCACATAGCCGGCAAGGCTCGACGGCGACGGCGATCTCACTTAAAAGTTGTAAAAACTATACAAACTAAGAACGCCTCTCCGTCCTGATAAGTGTGACGTTTGTCGCCTGGTATGTGTGCCTGCCAAGTACGTTTAGGTGCTGTGTAGACGACGGGGCGAGGCGGACCGGATAATTTCGCCGCGACCGATAGAACAAAGGGAATCAAATACTGCCAACGCACACGACAGTCAAAAAGCTGCCCAAAGCTTTATGTAGACTATTGGCCATTATTAAAACAAGCATCCATACCCTAATTATAAAATGTTTATTGTCTTGTAACAAAATCAAGCATATTTATAAAATCATTTTTAAATTGTTTATTATCATAGTTATTGAATGATTCATCATCATCATTTCAGCGATAGGACGTCTACGAAACCAAAGCATAAACATAAGCCTTCTCAAAAGACTTTCAGACTGGCGAGTTTGAAGCGGCCTGCATCCAGCAAATTCCAGCGGCTTCCTGCAACCTTTACCAGGTCGTCTAAATAGTGATAAAAGATTTTATTTTCTTGTTTTGTGGCTTTCCTCCGGGATATTTTTTTTGCTGTCATAGTAAAAAATGCTCGTTTTAGGTACGACTTTTGAATCACACATATCACATGGCTGGCGGAGCTGAGTTTATTTTGCCCACTATCCTTTTTAGCTATTTTTTGCGGGGGATGAGGAAGACACGTATAATTTGACGTGTTCACACAGGCACATACCTTTCTATTGTTATAGACTCACTCTTGGAAAAAGTGAACAACAAATAAAGAAAACAAACACACATTTGCAACTGTCATGTAACAACGAGTTTTCATACGACAACGAATGCAATATTTTGGTGATGTGTATAGTCAAAGAATGAATGAGAGAACATGGTATATGTTCAATAATAAGTGAACGTAAAACTTGATACAAACGGGGACGGACGTGTCTCTGGACGCGTCTTGACATTGTGAAGTCGAACGCTGCCATTGGTCTATCCTTCAGTCAACTTCCGCCAGCCCAAGGATCGACCAATGGCAGCGTTTAACCTTACAAATGTTAATGTAATCTATGTATCCAGTTTAATAGTGTTAGATTTTGACTGAGATAGATAATACTAGAGGAACAAACTTTACTATTTCGCGGCAAAAAAGTATAACCACCTATCACGTTGATAGACGTAGCTTGGAAACGATAAAACATTTTAAAAAAAAACATATATTTGTCTCTCTTGCACTAGTGCATAGGAAGGAGCTGTCGTTCTTATTAGATAATTATTTAAAAAAATAAAAACGACTTCAAAACACTGAAATGCTAAAAATAATCCTAACACTTAAGTACCTAATCAGATACTTTTGGAGTCGGTGCCAGCCGATGAGAGATTCAGTGTTTTTGTTTGCACCGACTCCAAAAGTAACTGATTAGGTACTTAAGTGTTAGGATTATTTTTAGCATTTCAGTGTTTTGAAGTCGGTTTTATTTTTTTAAATAAAATTAACTTATTTCATCTATTTTTAGTGATAAATCTTAATCTAACTGCTGAACACCGATTTCATCCCCTATTTTCCTACCCTTAGGGGTGATTTTTATTTTTCAAACTTTTATCATAGCATCTTTGAAGTATAAGCTATTCAATAAAACAAAAATCATCAAAATTGCTCATATTTGTCGAAGATAGGTAACAAGAACCACAACCAAAATATTATCTGGGTATATATTTGTTGATTTTCTCAAAAAGTTCTAAATCAATTTCGATAAAATTTATATGGGACCACCTCTGCAGTATGATCTACCAAACAAAAAAAGAATCATTAAAATCGATTCATAATTGGCAGAGTAATCGCGTAACAAATATACAAAAAAAAAAAAAAACACAGTCGAGTTGAGAACCTCCTCCTTTTTTGAAGTCGGTTGAAAATGGCGATATTACTTTTTCTGCCGGGCTCGGTATTGCATGGTGTATAAAATTTACCCCATTTTTAATTAAATAAAGAGTCTAAGGTTGAGTAGATTAGTTTTGTGTGTACATTTTATAATGGTATGGTTTAATTTATAATTTATAAAAACTCTTGTTATTAGTAAAATTAATAGGTAAATAGGTTATTGTTTTTTAAAGTAAACAACCAGAGTGCCTTTTCCGATTTTCCCGAAAGCTTTGGTGATAGTGTAAACGCGAATTAGTATAGCATTTGCGGTGGCGCCACCTGGTGTCACCTTAACGAAACCTTTTTTCTATGTAAACTTGTGTTAACTCTCTCATCTTAGAATTTAGTCTCAGTCTTAAAATTTTGTAAACATGAATTGGCACAGGTTCTAACATTTTTGATCAATCTATCCTTTGAGACAGGGCAGTTCCCTGACGCGTTGAAATTTTCTGTCGTAAAACCAATTTACAAAAAGAATGACAAATCTGATGTTGGTAATTACCGTGCGGTGACATTGATACCTGATGATTTTTGAGAAAGCTATGCAGTAGAGACTGCTTGATTTCTTTCTGAAATACAACATCATCGCACCGGAACAAAATGGCTTTAAAAAAGGATAGTGAACTACCCTCGCGTGCTTTAACCTAATACATAATATTATTCTTGGCCTGGATGAGAAACAGCGTACAACTGTCCTCTTTTTCGACATGTCCAAGGCATTTGATTTTGTAGTTCACGAAGTCATATTAGATAAACTCGAATTGAGTGGAATAAGAGGTCTTTGTCTCTCTTGGCTAAAAACACATTTAGAAAATAGACACCAATGTGTAGAAAACATTAAATTAATAAAGAAAACACGATCGCTTCTGATCGTTCCAATTAAAAAGTGAATAAGTTTGGCGTACCGCAGGGCAGCGCTCTGGGCCCTATATTATTCTTGCTCTATGTAAATGACTTTTCAAAAGTGACAAAACACCAGTGCATAATGTTTGCTGATGATATTTCTATTATTGTTAAATCAAACTAAAATGACAATTTAAATAATTTTGAAAATGACATTAATAACAATTAAAAATATTATTCAATATCTTAATACAATTAATCTTAATGTAAATTTGACCAAAACTAATTTTATACATTTTAATATAAGAGGAAATGCAGCAAATACTCTTAACTCTCTTATGACGATCAAATTATTAAAAGGGCTAACATGGTTTCATTTCTGTGTATAATCTTGAACGAAAATCTAAGTTTTACTAGGCATATTGATATAGTGTGTAATAAAATTAATAGGTTTGTCTTCGTTTTAAGACGATTGTCTAAGATAACCACTCTCAGTGTTACTATGTCTGCTTTTATGGATACGTCGCCTCTAATATCAATTATGGTATTCTTTTGTGGGGCAACAGCACTGATATAAATCGGGTATTCACCACGCAAAAAAGTGCATAAGGGCTATTTGCGGTTAAAGTCCATTTGATACGTGCAAACCCTTATTCATTAAGCTGGGACTACTTACTGTCACGGATATGTACATCTTGAAAGTATTTAAGTTTGCCAGGAAACACCCGGAGCTATCCAAAACAGCCGCCTAGGTTTATCCTCTGTTTGGTTTAGATAGGTAGGTGTTTTAGTTTATCATAAATGTTGTGTATCGGAGGGTAGTACTTTATGGCGGGTAGTTTTGGTTTAAAGGGACTGTCATGGAGTCTTAAGTAGTCGGTTCGGGCACGCGGGTCGGTCTGTCACCGTTAAATAAATTATATTGCTTTGGACGGATTTATTCCCTGATTATCAGTGATTAGTGATAAAGAGTGTTACCGGGGTTAACTATATATTATATCTATATATTTGTGTTTTTGGTGTGTAAACGAACAATATAATCAAGAGGATACAGTGCACGGGGGCCCCCCTTCAAAGCTTCAATACCACCAAAGGAAGGTACTGCAGTGTATTATATTTATGTCTTTTTAGTTTATTAAGTAGCTCCGCGTATCGCGGACATTCTTTGGTAGCAGAGCGTAGTTTTTTTTCGGTTTTCAATTGCCTCGTGGTTACTAGGTTAGCTCGGTCGGTAATGGGGAAGCAAACTGTCAAATAGTTCATTGTAGAGGGCGCCAAATGTTTGTTACAGAGGAGCTGTCAATTTCCATACAAATTGTGCAAATTATTACGATTATTTAATTTTATTGTAAAATGGGTCGATGTGTGGCTTTTGGATGTGAAGAAGTAGGTTCACATAAATTTCCTCCTAATCCCAAGCTAAGAAAGAAATGGGAAAGAGCTTTGCAAAGAGTAAATTTTAAAGCAGAACATTTTAAAGAAACTGATTTCGAAACTTTTTCTAAGGAAACAAGTACTTAAGTTTAATAATATACTTATGTGTTAAGAAGCATAATATCCAATACTTAATTGTAACATTGTTAAAGTTTTTAAGCACTTAACACATGTTATACTTATTCTTCCAGGTTTTCCACTTCAGCGTAAATCAGCGTAAAAATTGAAGTTTCTGTCATATGTCTCCAATCTAAAATAGAAATAAAACTTTAAAATCAAATTACTGTGAGGTTATGTTTGTTTTATGATAACTTGTTAGTTCGTCTCTATGGTCAAAAAACACTAAATATTACACTAGTTTTCAGTGCTAAAGTATTTTATTTACCACAATAAATACATTAAGTCCTTAGGAATCGTTAAATGGCTTGCAAAATGAATAGCAAAACTTACCTTTCCACCAGCTCCGCTTTCTTTCCTTGACGAGAGGCACCCCTTTTTTTAAATTCTTCCTTTAGTTCTGCGATTCGCCAGGTAGAATACATGTTGTAAAACTTCGTTTGCACTATTTATAAGAAACAGGGCCAAAAAAAACGCAAGAAAAACAAGAACGACTTACGTACGGAATTTTGACATGTAACAAACACACAGCGCCCTCTGCGTAAAAGTTTTGAGTTTTCTTCCCCATTGGTAAAATATCAAGTATATGTAGGTACCAGTCGTTTGATAAAATAATTTACGGTCGGTCATTTCAACTCACTTATTCTTCGAGTTCAGTTCGGAAGGGCTCGTTCGTATGTTTTCGGTAATAGTCGGGTGATAGGAATTTCTTAATTGAGCCACACGGACTTGTTGACGCACAATAAATAGCCTTGCTGATTCATCAGCCTTTTGTGTCTAGGGTTTATATTACAGTAAGCAGCAGATGCTTTTAATTTAACTGCCTACAACATAAGCGGTTTGTTTGTTGTTTCTTTGTTTGGGTTGTACGTTTTATAGCGGTAAATATGACAACTTTAAAAGGTTTTTGGTCGGCATTTAAGGTCAAGTTGCAATGGCTAATTGATAGCGCGGATTTAATAGATAAATCGGACCATGTTAATAGATTGAAAATTCCTTTATTAACTGTAACCACGGAGTTTACGTCATTGGAACACGCGTATCAGCGTATTATTGAGTTTGCGGATTTGACTGTTAAGGCAGAAGAAGAGAATGTTATAGCTGCTAGAAAGGAATATATTAGGGCTCTCGAGGCTTATGATATGTTAATGATTAAACAAATGGAAAGCGGTACGGTTTCTAGTATTTGCTCTGAGGCTAAATCAGACACTAACAAAGTTGATTCGGAGACACTAATTTCTCGTTTACCGGTACTTAGACTACCTACATTTTCTGGTGAGATGGATCAATGGGTAGGGTTTAATAACCTATTTGATAGTTTGGTTGATTCACGTGGTGACCTGTCGCCGGCGCAGAAGTTAGCCTACTTGATGTCGTGTTTGAACGGCGAAGCGCGCGGCTTAGTTCAGCATATTAAGATTTCAGACGAGGGATATCAGACCGCTAAAGATCTCCTTTTAAAGAGATACCAAAATACTCGGCATTTGGCTGATGTACAGGTAGACCAAATTTTAAAGTTGCCTAATATATCACCACGTTTAATAGGACTTCGTTCACAATTTCTTAATCCATTGATTATGTCGATCAATTCTTTGGAGCGCTTAGGCCTCCCGGTGACGCAATGGTCCTTTTTACTTTTGCATATTGTTCTAACTAAACTGCCTACTACTCTCAAAACACGTTTTGAGCAAAAATGCGGTACTGAAACAGATGTTATACCTACTCTCACGGAGTTGATTGATTTTTTAGAAACTGAGTGTCGTTTACTAGAGTGTACCAAATCGGATTCGGTAGGTAGTCAAATAGAGACTTCACATTCGCGACCCCAACGCCGTTCGGGCCAGTACCTAGTCGCGGCTGTAGCTCAAAACTGTCTATGTTGTGGGGATAGTAATCACTCCGGCTTAATAAGATGTCCTAAGTTTAGGTCTCTCACGCCGTTTGAACGTAAGGAAGTTACACAACGGCATAGACTTTGTTACTATTGTTTCGGTAGCCATAGTTATCGGGATTGTCGGAATCCACCACGGTGTGATGGGTGTGGTAGTCAGAAGCATCACTCATTGTTGTGTTTTAATAGATCGGGTGACGTTCAAACCCAAAGGGTTTACCACGCGAGACAACGGTCACCACCGGCACCGCGCACGGGCGGCGGTGGCGGTGGCGGTGATAGTAGGTATTCTCCGTGGCGAAACGGTTCTCCGCTTCCCCGCCACGGGTTCAGCGTCGTGCTCATTCACCTGATCGTACGCGCACACGTCATGAGTCGGACGAGCGGCGTGATGTCACTCAATTTAATAGGAACACTAGGCCGGTTTACGGGCGACAAGACGTTCGCTTTGATAATCGTCGTCGGGACGATTACAGGGACGACAAATAGGATAAGGTCCACCGCCACTCACTCGCCTCTCCAAGAACTATATTGCTACCTTCAGCTTTGGTAAGGATTTTAAATGGGAATTCGGATAATAATATATTTGTGCGGGCGTTACTAGATGCGGGATCCCAAGGGTCGCTAATCACTATTGATCTAGCGCGCAGAATAGGTTTGTTCTTGGAGCCATCAAAGGAGTTAGTGAGAGGGGTAGGTGGGTTAGAAGCGGGAAATTCATTCGGTCGGTCTTTTATAACTTTCTCGCTGGTCTGTCAACAATATCCAGTTATAACAACACCTGTGACGTGTTTAGGAGATTTAGTAGGCAATCAACCGGCCTGCGACCTATCGGATACGATAACTAATTTAACTGTTGGGTTGGATTTAGCTGATCCGGATTTTTATAAATCGAAATCGGTCGATTTACTTCTCGGTTCAGACGTTTTCGGTAAATTATTAAGTGGGGATAAAATAGAATTAAATTCTAACGGTTTTACTGCCTATCGGTCGGTTTTCGGTTATGTTCTTTTAGGCCCAGTCGAGTATGGTTCATCAGTTTTGACTGATGCGGAGTTTTTTGGGGTGTCACTTTCGGATACATTACAAAGGTTTTGGGGGGTCGAAGAAGCCCCAATTGACGTTAAACAAAGCCCACACGATGTAGAATGTGAGACATTCTACAAAAATCATATACTTCGGTTAGAAGACGGTCGCTTTATGACACGTTTACCTTTTGTGTCCAGTCGGCCAATGCTGGGACAATCACGTGGGATAGCTGAGAAACGATTTATAGCAATGGAACGGCGTTTAATTAGGGATTCGGAACTTAAAAAAATATATATATAGAGTTTATGAGGGAATATTCGGATTTAGGTCACATGTCAGTCTCGGATTTTAATATAAACTCGGGCGAAGAGCATTACTACATTCCACATCACGGTGTTTTTAAAAATTTTGATAAAAATAAAATACAGGTTGTTTTTAACGGTAGTTGTCCTACGTCGACTGGTGTTTCGTTAAACCAATGCTTACATTCGGGTCCCAAGTTACAGCGGGATATAACGGTTATTCTACAAAACTTTAGCTCGGAAATCAAACAACTGCGGGATGATAATCAGGTTAAAGGTCAGCTGAGACGTTTTAATCCCTTCATTGATTCGGATGGGCATATGCGAGTTGGCGGAAGGTTAAAAAATTCTAAATTAAATTTTGATGCACGGCACCCCTTGTTATTGCCCAAGTCGGGGACTTTTGTCAAACTTTTAATTACGGATTTACACATTAAAAATGCACATGCGGGTCCAAATGCTCTTTTAGCCATTTTGCAACGGAACTTTTGGGTTTTATCGGCCAGACGGATAGTGAGAAATGTCACCTTTAAATGCATCTCTTGTTACAAACTGAAGGGCATTATAAACCAACCTCTTATGGGCAATTTACCGAGAGACCGAGTTATAGCTGCTAGACCTTTCCAAGGTGTCGGCACCGATTTTGCAGGTCCGTTTTATATTAAAACGCACAAATTTCGAAACCCTAAAGTCACCAAGGCTTATTTATGTGTGTTCGTATGCCTAGCCACAAAATGTGTTCATTTAGAACTGGTATCCGAATTGTCGACGGAAGCATTTATGGATTCCCTGGTTAGGTTTGTTTGAAGGCGTGGCTTGCCTTCAGTCATACGGTCGGATTGTGGCACAAATTTTAAAGGTGCAGACAACTACCTACGAGAACTTCATGAGTTTCTGGGCAAGGAACAACATTCAATGGGTCAAGAAATGTCTAAACGGGGTATTACCTGGATATTCGATCCCCCAGCTTGCCCGTCGTGGGGGGGTTTATTTGAGGCTGCGGTGAAGTCAGCAAAGACTCACCTCAAGCGGTGTATCGGTGACACCAAGCTCACATTCGAAGATCTAAGGTCGTACGGTTTTATGTAAAATTGAAGCGGTTCTTAATTCGAGACCTTTGTGCCCTATATCTTCGGACCCAAATGACCTTGAAGTTCTTACTCCTGGTCATTTCTTAATAGGACAGCCATTAAACGCTGTATCGGAATATTCATGGCAGGATGTGAAGATGTATAAGTTATCACGGTATCAGTTACTGCAACAAATAACTCAAAGCTTTTGGCATCGGTGGCATTTAGAGTATCTTCACACCCTGCAACAGCGCGTGAAGTAGTCGGATAATATTGCACCTCCCAAGGAAGGGGATTTGGTTCTGTTAAAGGACGAAAACATCCCTCCGCTTCACTGGCGTCGCGGTAGGATTGTGAAGTTATACCCGGGCACCGATGGGGTAATACGGCTGGCGGACGTGCGTGTGGCTCAAGGTCCAATTTTGAAACGGGCAGTAGCCAAGCTCTCACGCTTGCCTATTGATTAGGTTAGCAATTCGGTTAGGCTAAGTTATAATGAGATTATTTAGGTCTTTTAGGATAGTTAAATCAGTGGTACTGATTGGGCGGCGGGAATGTTTGGTTTAGATAGGTAGGTGTTTTAGTTTATCATAAATGTTGTGTATCGGAGGGTAGTACTTTATGGCGGGTAGTTTTGGTTTAAAGGGACTGTCATGGAGTCTTAAGTAGTCGGTTCGGGCACGCGGGTCGGTCTGTCACCGTTAAATAAATTATATTGCTTTGGACGGATTTATTCCCTGATTATCAGTGATTAGTGATAAAGAGTGTTACCGGGGTTAACTATATATTATATATATTTGTGTTTTTGGTGTGTAAACGAACAATATCATCAAGAGGATACAGTGCACGGGGGCCCCCCTTCAAAGCTTCAATACCACCAAAGGAAGGTACTGCAGTGTATTATATTTATGTCTTTTTAGTTTATTAAGTAGCTCCGCGTATCGCGGACATCCTCGAAACAAGGGATATTGATAGGCTTGTCTTAGACTGACAGCCAAGAACTGCTTTCTGACAGAAGAGTTGCTACTGCATGAGTGTGAAATTGTTCAATAAGATCCCAAAGCAATTCAAACTCGGACCTTTAAACCGGATGACTAAAAATTTACGTGATTGGCTGGTGAAAAAATGTTATTAAAGTGTTACGGAATTTCAAAATGACAATAGTATATAATATTGACTTTGATGATTTATTTGACATGAATTATTAGTTTTAATTTGACATAATATTTACTGACATTGATAATGAATTTTATTGAGTTACATAATTTATATTGAGTTGTACAATAAAGATCTGTAGTAATTTGTTATTAATCTTAGTGTAAGATGAAAATTTGCATGCTGTATCTCATGGCTAAATAGGTCTATAAGCTACAATAACTGTATGATAACAAAGTCAAAGTCAAAAATCATTTATTCAATTTAGGACAGAAAACTGCCACATAAGAACGTCAATAATAACATTATTGGCCCATATGGGGCAGAACATGTCTCCTTATTTTTTGGGCCCTACTAGAACATTTACATACCCTATTTATGGCAAATAAAGAATTTGAATTTTAATTTGAACTCTCTCATCGCAATTAAATTAGAAATAAGGAGAATGCTTCCCTGGATTTAACATCAATTTATCTAATTACTTTAAACAAGCAATTCTTGCCTACATATAAATAATATGTTTTGCATTAGCACAGCTTAGATGTGCATGCAACTATAGGCAACACCAGTTCATCAACCAGCAGAGCAGCTTTTGCAAAATAAAACGTAACAATTCACAAATTTTCTACGAGCACAATCTAGTGACAAATGTCGACATGAAATGATGACGTTTGCGAGTTTTTTATAAAAAAAATGGTCTGGTTGCCATATGTTTGGAAAGAGGGGTTTCTGTTTATGGCATGTCCATAGGATAGATAGTCAAAGGAATTATATCATTAGATTAGTTAGATTCCCTCAGTTTGACATATAGAAAAACAAATGAAAAATAGCTGGTAACAACAATTTACTAATTTATTCCTTTTTTGAAATGTTACCTTTTTATTGTCATAAAAACCAGCCAGATAATAGTATAAATAGTACAGCTATAGACAGATATACATGTTTTTCGTCCACAAGTCTCTCATCAACTACATCATTACCATCCGGAATCCGAGAAGGGTTTCACTAATACTCTGAATATCTAATTTATCTAATGATAGTCGCTGAAGGTGATACAGGTATATGCACTGACCGCTACACATCCAGATGAGGAAGTGGAGGCTATGTATGAGGACATAAGTAGGGCCATGTATACAACTAAAACCTACTTCAATGTTGTTATGGGGGACACTCACGCGAAACTGGGCATGTGAGGCGATAATTAATTGAGAGTGGAGAAATTTGGGTATGGGCAACGGAACACCAGGAGACAGAGGTTGTCTGACTGTCTGGCGAAAAAGGACCTGGTCAAAGGCACATTGAAAATCAACGTCAAGCTGAAAAAGTCCCGTTTGATGAAAGCTATGCTCCGACCATCAAATGTCCATATTAACTGGCCGCTTTCAACCGGCCAATCTGGAAGTCTTTAAGTGAGGTACTGCTGAACCTATGTTCAGCATAGACGTCTTATCGCTGAAATGATGATGATAATGATAAGGATATTTATTTAACTAGTATAATTAATCCAGATCTACTGTGTGCCTGTATGGGGCAGTGCTACTAAAATACGCTTCCTTAAATTAAACGAGCTCAGCGCAGTCTCATAAATGTTATGTTTTTTCAGGAGTCAGAGATTTGCGACTGATGAATTGTACCAAATCAGCCGACTCTCTTTAGTTAGAAAACTTTATAAAATGAACGAACTGTCAGAATAAAAAGTATGATACGTAAAGTACGATGAAAGAGCAGAGCCCCCTGACACAGGCTCTTTAGCTTTAAAGGGAACTCTGGTCACTGTTTATCCTAAATATGTATTATTCTAAAGGAATAAACTATTATTATTGTAATAAACACACGTACCGTACCGTACGTAAGTGTTTTCTATATTTCTGGATTTGTTTATTTTCCCGCTCAATAATGACATAGATTTATGACGATTTAACACGGGAATTTAATGATAAAATATTATTCAGGGGTTCTACAGGTATAATATTTCCATCACACTTTGTTAATGACCAAAATAAACATTATTGTTCAGGTTCTAAAGAAATACGGCAAGAACAGCGGCATCCACATCAAAGCCGTCCGCTCTTACACCCAGCAGATGCTGCTGGCGCTCAAACTGCTGAAGAAGACCGGGATACTGCACGCTGGTGAGTCCCACACGCTTTCAACATCACCTTTTCAGATACTCTGATCACACTGCAGGGTATTTAAAAAGCCAATGAGTAAAGAAAGGAACAAACCTGGTTCCCCAACCAATAAAGGTGACCTGTTTGAAGACCGTGCAAATTGATACATATTATTTTGGTGGGGTTGGCACCTCAAGGTCAGTACAACATATTTTTGATATTTTAATGTTTTTCCGTTCGAAGTGTTTTAATTTTATAAATGCCTATTAAAAACTTATTAAAAACAAACACTTCGGTCGCGAGACCCTCGGCCAGGTGATTAGCCATCGCGCCGTTTACGCGACGAGCTGCCAGTGCTCACTCACATAGGCCCCGCGCGCTTGCAGTAGTGTACTTATACACACAGCGCGATTTGAATAAGGCTCTGTTCCTTTCTTTACTCATGTGGCATAAGCCTCCTCCTTAGAGCGCCATATAGCTATAAATTTGTGAAATCACCTGCCCACCATCAGAAGGACGCCTCAGCCCTCTTTTTTCCTTTTGTGCTTTACAGCTGTCATTATAAGCAGAGCGGTATCCCTAAGTCGTCGAGTGTATTTTACGATTTTCACGACATCCTTCAAACCAAGAAAATAATCGCACGTGAATTCACGTGAACACTTTATACAGGCACAGATTACTTAACTGTAACAGATAGTGCTCTCTTTAAAACATTAAAACAAAAATGAAATCTTGCCGTGCATATAGCTCGAATATGCTAAAGAGCAATATAGCTCGCATCTATAATCCATACGTAAGATTATGCGAATGCCTAAACGAAAATGTACCAAATTTCTACTTGCGAAAGGTCGTCGAACTCTGACAATCTTATTAACAATGGCATTGTTTCCATTGTTATGCTCGTTAGTGTTGCGCCTTGTGCCTGCGCGACGACACGCTGCGCGTGATCAGCGGGCCGTGTCTCCACGAGCGTACCGCGCGTGAGTTAAGGCAGCCACTGAAATTGACCTGCCAAGTAACATTATACCTACAGTGCGGAGTGCGCCAGGCCTAATACAGTTTACAGGTTTATTTTTCTTTCCCTAATACCCTAAGGGCTGATTCTGGTGCTCAATAACTTTTTTTTTCTGTTACTTCCCGGTACAAAAATCACTTACCGGTCAGGTGTTGAGATTTGTATGGGGAATTGTTTTTTAATGGCTTCGATGTTATGTTTTGAACACTGTATATGATCCGGGCATAAACTATTATTTTGTTCCAGACATAAAACCGGACAATATTCTGGTGAACGACAGTAAACTGATGCTCAAACTCTGCGACTTCGGCGCGGCGTCGCACATCTCCGATAACGAGATAACCCCCTACTTAGTGTCCCGATTCTACAGAGCGCCGGAGATAATCCTGGGCGTCCCGTATGACTATGGTATAGACATGTGGTCTACTGCCTGTACAATCTACGAACTGTCCACAGGAAAGATCATGTTCAGTGGGAAATCTAATAATGAGATGCTCAAGTACTTCATGGACCTTAAAGGGAAGCTTCCAAATAAAATAATAAAGAAAGGACTCTTCAAGGATCAGCACTTTGACACGAATTGCAACTTCTTGTATCATGAGCTGGATAAAATTACTGAAAGGGTGAGTAGAGTATATTTGTTCTTTATAGATTGCTAAGACCAAACAAGCATTATTTAATTCGCGTTCCATATTTATGTACAGGGTCACGCTACGTCGCAAAATGAGTCGTCAATTTACATTGAAATGAATTAGGCGACTTAAATTACCCTCGTTTGGCCTCAGCCCTAGACAGCACGTACTATAAACTTTTGATCGGCCCATTGTTGGATCGGTATTTGAATTAATATGAATATCGAACGATTACAATTCGTTTCAGTGTGCTTACTTGTGTATACATATATACTAAAAGATCGATCGACAATTGAACTATCGGCCGAATAAAGTCTGTAGTGTACGTGAGTCACACTAAAAGTTTTTAGAATAGGCCCAACGGTTTTTATATTGTTGAATAGGCCAGCTAAGAAAAACAGCCGATAAAAAAATTCATAAAATTTCGAATGAGGAACTCTTTGGGAATCGGTAGATACATAACAGTACCTCTAGTACGAAAAACTATCGACTTCGAATCGTTTGCGTATTCGAATCGCCATCGAATTATTTTGTATGAAAACCTAAATAGCGCCCACACGGTCGTAACGAAAACTAAAAAACGATAGTACGAACTTTGTTACGTTTGTTTTCGTATAGCGATCGAATAGTAAACGTAACGTAAATCAAACTTGATATAAAAATGGTAGCACGAAATAATAAAATATATCTATCAAAAATAAATATATCTTTTTCTTTATTAAAGTTTGTTTCTTGTAGAGAAATAAGTCTAATGAACTTAATATGGATAAACTCTCTGGGATAAACATGCAAAATCCTGCTACTTTAGTGAAGAGTTGTTCCAGCAGCGATATCACCTCAATATATACTTGCATTTAGTTACCTATGTGACTGATTGCGGAAAAGTACAAGTTTAAAGGGAACAAAAAGAGTATTCTTGAAACACAAATCGAGTATACATTCTACGTGATGTCTTAAGAAAAAGAATACCGACATCAAGTTGACTTCACAGAACCTGAACAATTTTATGATATAAGTTGTCTACAATAACATAAGTGCCCTTCATTTTTATGCGTCCCGTTTATACCGAGGCACTGAGCATTTGAGGCAAACAACACTGAGCAAATAAACGAAGTAACGAATACTCTCAACACTGCCAACATACTCAATGGGTTAATAAGATTTCCTCAGACATCTTGTATCAACGGGGCCAAAAAGACAGAAGTACCTACTTAGCTTCTTAAAATTATATTTTTATTAACAAATATTAATGATATCAAAATAAAAGTTTAGCATGTTCAAAACCATGGATAATACCCAATCTGGATTGAGCAAGGTGCGAAAAAAACGTAATGACAGAGATAAGCAACTAGAGGGTTGGGTCTCTTTCAAAATAGGGTGACAAATTTGAAAGTGTAGGCGGGATAAAAAGTACCCTTCAATTCAAAATTGTAAAGATAAGAAGAAAAAAAAGTGAAAGTAGTAAAGTGTAATAGTGTGCCTGTAGTTAAGAGTGTGCAGTGCAGTGTGCAGTCCAGGTGCAGTGCAGTATAGTGCGGCTTACGTCCGTCAAGAGGACCGTGTCTTTGTTATATCAAGAGGTCCACGTCAGGGCTACGTCAGTCAAGAAGACCACGTCGGTGCCGTCTATCAAAAAGACTGCGTCTGTGTGGCTTGTGGCAAGAAGAATAAACCGTCTTTCATGAAGTACCATCGTTTCTTTCCAGTCCCGTACTCACTTCCGTAACAATATGGTGGCATCTATATGGCCACCAATGGTTAAAGGGATATTACTAAACAAAATAGTTTTATGTAACTTTTACCTCAACCCGAATTTGCACCCCAAATCTCTTTAAATATCGGCCGCACACTACCGGATTTTCCGAAGTTATTCGATCACCGCCGCCCAATACGTTCAACCATTTGGCACGCATCCTTTTTTTTTTAATAACCTTAAAACGGATACCCTACACAATTGCTGATTTCGACCATATTATATTTTAACTCCTTAAGTCGCTACCCCGTCTTTTGTGGGTTCACACCGCGAAATTAAAAGCTTAACTACGTCAGTCACTGCGATACAAACTTGCGAAAATGCGCTTATAAAAGTAGCAAAGTTGGGAAACGACCTTCGATTCGCTAAGCTCATGTCGCCCAACTATATGAGTTCGCTCCCAGTGTGGTCTGCGCTTTAGATTTTAAATCACTTTATAGTATTCAATTTCTTTAAAAACGTAATGTTTTCGTAAAAATATTGTCGATTGGTATTAGTAAAACAATGCTAAAAACAAATACAAAATACCAGTTTTTTAATAATTGAGGAGCTAGGAGTATTTTTATAGTTGTATTTTAATTTGACACAATTTTATGGCAAGTTTTTATCTATGTTTAACTAACACATAAGATTTTGGAACGCACCATTCATCCATTCCGGTCATTTTGCACAGTGTGTAGAGGGCATCTTTAGACGATAGAAGGTCTATATTGTGGACGTGTTACGTTTCGTGCTACCAAATACAAACGCAATCGTTTCGAATTTGTAATCGTACAGTAAGAAAATACGTTCTCTATTCGTAGTCGATAGTTTTTCGTACTAGAGGCAGGCCTATGACACTCCGCGTTTCGGTCGAGATAAATACCTACGCGACGCGCACCTTCGAAGAGGCTAAAATCAGTAGAGTGTCACGCGCGCGCGCTGTTACACGTTCTTATTATTAAAATAGTTTTTTGTACGCGTTACACTTCCGACTTTATTCAGAGTTTATTCACTGTGAATAAGAAAATTAAAAGAAATCGAAAATATTGCGCAGCATTTGGGTTATATATTTTGCCATCGGGTCTCTCGGTGGCATTAGTAGCAGCGACACGACCGCTTCGTTGTGATTGAAAATACTAACGTCTCGATTTCCAGCAGACCTACCACAATATTATAATAAGTCCATAAACCACTTCTATAATATTTTTAAGTCCTCATTACGTAGGTACTTACTACGTTACGACATTTTTATACAGGGCTCTTTAACACTAATATTACGATCAGGGTGTTTTCATAAATTAATTGTATCGATATACCGGAATGAAAAGTAATATTTTCATTGAAATGATTAGGTACTAATTATCTACACGCTATTTCATGCGTAGGTAGGTATCGACCAAATTCACAAACACAAGTCGCAGCCCTTGCGAGAGAGCGGTAGCTGACAGGACAAAGTGAAAAGATCTCTCACTTGTGGCGTTTTGGTGGATTATCGCTTGCAGTAACGCTTTGTAGGCTATTATAAAATGAGAGTACATTGCCCGGTGCAAGCTAATTTGCTCTTTGTTGCCGCAAATTGAGAGCAGATAATCTATTTTAGCAAATGTCTTTAAGTGTCGCTTCTGCTATATTATTTATTCTGTGCTAGAGTACAAGAGGTAGATTTACGAATTGAAATGCAAATATATCTGCGACCGTTGCGCGAAAGAGCGAGTTTTGTTTTTACTACAATATCCGTCGACTGAGAGACGCTCCAAGTGAAAATTTGATCAGAACGTGAGTGCAGAAGTTTCGTGTAACAGATTCAACCGTTTATAAATCACGTCCAGGCCCTAGTCGAACATCAAGGACTAAAGAAAACATTGAATAAAAAGAAAAACGACGATACACCGAACTACGACCTTTACATCAAACTTCACTCTTTTAAAATCTAAGTGGTGCAATCTTTGAAACCTATTGATTAGAGAGCACGCAGACAGTTTTGTGATAACATGTTCACCCGATTTTAAACTGAAAATACAATTTGGTTCAGCTATTAAGCGAATTTATATTTAAATGGATTTGTTAATAAGCAAAACTGCCGCTATTAAACACCCAAGGATTGGAAACCACGCGATTAAAACACTAACAAGTGAGGAGCAGTAGTGTCACGTGTGGCAATGACTATTTTTTTCGCCATATTGCGATAAAATACAGTTTCTAGTCAAAAATTGGTTTTATAAAAGTAAAAGAGTGCCAGCCATATGTCATTAAATGTAATTTATTAGGAGTTTAATAGTCCGTTGGAAGTAGAAAGGCAGCACCTGCAATCAGCGTATTAATGCCTATAATCAATGGTGCCCTGCCAGCAAGGGTAGAGGGAGAACGGTCCTTTTCTGCTGTTGGGTATTTGGCAAGAAACATCCGAAGCCAGTTGGCAGACGACATTCTAAAAAGAAGTGTGCCTATATTTATACTATAGGGCACAGGCCTCACCACAACTATGAGGTGGTTTGGGCCATACTCTACCACGAGGGCCCCGTGCGGGTTGGTGGAGGGACACCAATCCGACAGGTCAGTGACTAAACCTTACTGTCAGATGTTATAAAACCGCCTTAAGGCCACCGATTAGGCTTTACGACTAGTATCAAGTGATACTTTTAACGTGACTTCCGAAGCAAAGCGATGCTTGTGATAAATGTCACCTAATATGGTTGGAATGGTCACCCATCCAATCACAACTGCGGCGTAGGTGGCTTAACTTTAGTTATTACTACCAAAGCGCTGCCGCCACTGAGCTACATAAAATACTTACAATTATTTTAAATAATTCGTAGATGTGCGAGATACCGCAAAATACCGAGATCTTGCAAGATTAAGCCTCTTAAATCTTGCAAATACCGAGATTGAAGATTTTGCTGCAAGATTGCACTCCCTATTAAATTGTATAGCTAAAATGTTATAACTTTCACACTGTTATACGCGTAGGAGGCAACAGGACGTATTTTTTATTATGGCTAACCTAACCCCCTTAAACTCTTTACAGGAAAAAATCGTCATAATGTCAAGCATAAAGCCTACAAGGGACTTGCAGGTCGAATTAGCTCCCCCCCACCACCGGTTACCGCCGGCTGAAGCCAAGAAGATCGGCCAGCTCAAGGACCTTCTAGAACGAATGCTCATGCTGGATCCAGCTAAGCGTGCTTCTGTGAACCATTGTCTTGCGCACCCCTTTATACAAGAGAAGATATAATATTAAACACCTAAAAAATGCCGCATGTAGCTTCGGTCAGTAAAGCAAAAAGGACCATTTTAATTAGAGCTCTAAGTGTGTGAGGTCATGGACGAAACGACACTCAAGTAGTTTGTACACGTGTCTTGCAGACTTGACCCTATTTGACCTTGAAAATAGCGATAGGAAAAAGATTAAATTCTCTATGATTTTGATATTTATATCTGTGGAATAGTCTATGGTTTCGATTATTTTGTCTGTGAATTGTAGCCTGGGTCTTACCTCCGATGCAGAACCTTACGATAACGAATTCGACATACCACTTGACACAAATGCTTAATGATACAAAGTGAATATGCAATTTCATTCTTTCAAAATATGTAATAAGAATTGCTGATGTGAATCAGCAGCTGATAACATCGTAGATCTGACATCGAATTCGCGCCTATAAATTGATATGAATGCTTTTAATATTGAGGTGTATGATATTTTTTAAGTATGAAAGATATTCTGGCACTTTATAATTTGCTCCTATAGTAAAAGTTGCTGTATATGCACCAACCTATATATAATTTTCCTGCATATTCCCTATATGCGCGAAACATATATATTGGTTTTACTATATTTATAAGAAATTATATGAAATTGAGAAAAAGAAAAAGAGTGCTAATAGTGTAAACAAAATTGATTTTGGGTTAAAAATAACCGTAATACAGTAATTAGAAATTGATGTATACCTGTCTCTTTCTAAAACAACTATTACTATGAAAAATGTATGGCGGCCATGTACTGTGACGTCACGGTACATATCGGATCTCCTTGTCTAGCACGCGACTTTAATGGGTTGTAAGTCAGGTATTTATTAATATTTTTCGTAAATGCTTAGTTTTATTAATTATAGTTAAGTACTATTCACTTTAGGACCAAATAAAAATATATGCATATTCCCCATTGATTATGTACCTTTAAGGAAGTACACGATTTTACGCTCACCCTGTATAGTGTCATGTGGTTTATCGGTTGGCAATTTACTATCAAATGTTTCTGAATTAGTGGGCCTGTCTAGTGGCGCTCGTTCACGGCTGGCCACCGGCAATAACCAGGCATAATACATATGTAGTAAAAAATGTGGTCTAGCATTTGTTATTTATTACACACCATAAATTGTCATCGGTGACCCCAAACAATAGATTGTCTTTTGTCTCGAGTTTCTAGGCATGAAGAGAATAAACATTATATCACACGTTATAGCAAATTATAATATAACACTGTTTGCCATTAATGTTATACAACAAATTGGAAACACTAGTAAACTTTAACATTTCTATGAATACAGGCTGCGTATACATTTGACGAACGCCTACGCTGGAGTAACGCTAGGTACCTATTAAAAGTACGTCTACCTAAGTCATCGTAGTAAAGTGAGGTGACATTTTCCTGCGGTCGTCATTCAGCCACTGCTATAATTGACGTGTGGATTATTTTAATTAATTAAAAGAGCGTTTTAATATTTTAGGATGGTTTTACCACCTAAGTCTAAGGGCCTGATATGTATATATGTTTACCTACAGTTAAATAAAACAACTTGAGTGCGGTTTCGAACTCAATCTGTGTTTAATTTAAATCATAATTGTTATCTGGTGCAATCATTTCTGTTTGCAAGTATCACTTCGAATATACTGGAAATATACTGTTTTTGAAAATAACCTCTGGGCGGATTTTGTATAGCAAATTTTTTTTTGTGTAAGTATTTATTTCTCTCAATGAATGAAACGAGACTCAAAATAAATTTGTTTTCTCTGCAGTTTACTCATAGCTGCATTAATTAATAATTACTAGAATGTAATATACGTAGGTAGATAAAAAGTTATAGAAGATATTTACACAAACCCGGCTACGATATAGTGATCCCTTACTCTAAATCATTGTTTTTCTTCTTCTGTTTGTTTATTCTGATGTCGGTGACAAAACAAAATCGGTAAAATATATGCTTATGATTACTTAAAAGCTATACAAGGTCGCCTTTTATAAACGGGTGAAACTTTAACAGAACTTCTAATTATATTAGAGAAACCGGGCCCTATTATTTTCGTTCTTAAAAACGGGCTAGTTTTCATTTTTATTATTCCTAACAAATAAAAGAGCATTTAAGAGCAGTTGTGTAGTCTAAAACGTCCCTACGTCATCGCCTCTGTCTCTCTCGTTTCAATCCTGCCCCACTCTTCCCTCGAGGTGCACGCACAGGGCACGGGGTGTTTTATTTTACATTGAAATCAAATAAGTTTTTGGGGTTTTTCTCGATGAATCTCGGAAAAATGATTCATTTATGTTTTTGTAATTGCTGTTTAAATTTCACCCGTTTATAAAAGGCGACCTTACATAGAAAGATAAAAGATTTCATCATTATCTTGACATTACGTTTAGAATCTGTACTATGTCTTAATAAAGTTTAATTTCTAAATTTGTTCTTATAGTTAATGAGTTTTAATGATTTATCTTATTGAGTAATCAATGATAGTTCTTGGATGTTTCAATTATTTTTTTAGTCAACAGATTATCAATCTACGGCAAATGTAAAAAAAATATCTATTAATAATTATATATCTCGATAATAGTTTGGCTTAAAGTTAACACGTAGAGTTGAATAAGGTTTTGTTATCGAGCACATACCCTATAGAGCAGCAATGCGAACCATCTTTCTCCGAAACTAGTAAGTGATTTTTAACTTACATTTAGTATGAAGTGACAACAGCTGTCATCGCTCGCCCATACAAAAACAGTACAGATACAGATAAAAAATGGCGGAAAAAATTGTCAAACAAATCATATGACATTTCCACTCTATAGGGTATGGGCTCCATGGGTTTTGAGATGACCTGTTGATATACAAAACGACCAATAATTTTAACTCAAAAGTGAGAAAACTACAAATTGATACCTGGTAAAGCAGCTCGAAAATGTATGAGAACAAACGTTGGCGCATTTTTTGGCCCCCGATTCGGAAACCGTTCGATGGCACATTGTCAACCGATAAACCACGTGACACGACACTATATGATTTATCATTTGTGTTGAGCGATTTATTGGTTGTCAATTGTCAAAGAGTTCTGAGTTAGACGGGCTAGTCACCCAGCAGCCGTAGCATGGGCACCAAAACACGACATGATATGATAAGATATAGCGCTATATTGTAAAAATATGATAGATTTAGCCGCCATGTTAGATCGCCGCGCCGGTGACGTCACATATGATCGCTGTTTCGATAAAAATTCAAAATGGCGGCTGTATCTATCATATTTTTACAGTTGGTGTCGATATATCGCTCTATCATATCATATCATATCGTGTTTTGGTGGTCATGCTAGGGGGGCAGGTACGCACACAGCCGCCAAGCGTATGTATAGTTGTTACGTAACCACAAATTTCATGAAATGTCATTTAGTCAAAATGTGGTGTCTTGAATATGTATTGTCTGTATTGATAAAATGAGATAATTGATCAATGCCAGCTCTTGCAGTTTAAACATAGAAAGCAACAACATGTTTCAATCAATACCATTCGACACCATATATTAAGTCAATATTATTTTACAATTCCTTTTTTAAATTTCGTTATTGTCGTTAACTTTCAAACCGCGTTATGTTTACATTTTAGTCATATAAACGGTTGCAATATTATAGCTATCTATGTCGAGAATGCAGGCCTATTATATTTTTAGTTAATCTATTGTAAAATGCTTTGAATACAATATTTTTTCGTCAAGTGAGTTCGAGAACGAGTAAAGCGCTCTAACAGTACCTTGGTATGAAATTGTGTCATGTGGGCACTGGCCAACTTATTTGTTACATTGCTGAAATTCCTAAGACTAAAACAGGAACAACGGTGACAACATTTTACACATAGACCTCAAAGTTGTGTGGTTTTTTCATGGATATAGTATACGAGGGCGGCACTGAAAATTTCGGGAATCAAGGAAGTGACATAACATTACTATTTAAAAATGTATTTATTGCTTTTCAAAGTATTCTCCGCGAAATTTGACACATTTTTTCATACGACGAAACCTCATTGAAGCAACCATTCCATTCGGAAGTTTGTGTCTCCAAAATGCCCGTTCTGTAGGCGTCCACAGCTTCTTTAGGTGATGAAAATCTCTGACGAGGCTGTACGGCGGATGGTCTAATAATTCTTATGTTTTCTTGCTCTAAAAACTCTTTTGTTCTGTTCGCGGTGTGAGAACTCGCATTGTCGTGATGGAGGATGATGCGGCGGTTGCAGTTCTCTTAACGGAGTTCAGAAACGACCTGTGGCAAACAAATGCTAGCATACCATTCTGCATTAACCGTTCTTTGTCTCTAAATTGTGGTTTTGGATGGGGCTTCATTACCAAATGCAGAAATGATCCGGTCAACACACTGTTTTTGTGTTAAACCACTTCGAAAGTCATAATAAATTATCGCTCTTGAATCTTCTCGAGTCAATTCCATTTTCTCAGCGACTAAACAAGTTTGACAAGACCTTGTGATAAGACGATAGAGAAGATATTCCATTTATACAAGGAGTTTGCAATTAAAAAGATTTTAATATGACAGGAACAGTGGAAATATTCCATTCCCGATACTTTTAGTGCAGCCCTCGTATAACCCTGCCGGTATTGTGTCTCTTTCTAAATAGGTGACCAAATTTTAAGTCTAGGCGGAATTAAAATAAGTTTTTTTTAAGATCTTAAAAAGAAGGTCGCATACAAGTTACAACTATTCAAAATAGGGAAGGTTGGTAAAACTCAATTTATTAAAGTTGGTAGTTAGGTGTAAAGGACTCCATTTTACTGACTTAGTTACTTCTTAAATAAAAGAATGTTTAAACACTGTATTTCTTTGAATATGTAGGTATTTAGGAGTGTTCTAACTAAAGTCAGCCATGCAAGCCATTAGCTTTGCACGTTTTTAACAATTTCCTCTAACTAGAGTCAACACTCGCAGGATCACATTTTCTTTTTCATCACAGACGTCAAATTAATGTTAAGTGTAATGTAATTTGACGGTAAATGCATTTATTATTTTTGTAAAGTAAGCTTTAGGGAGCTTTCCATGATGATGTATATCATTATTTCTGTTAAAGAAAAACAACCACTTTCTTTGTCAAGCAAGAAAACTAAGAACGTGTCGTGTAAGGAAAACCTTAAGGATTCCGTCCGTTGAGAAAGTCTAAAGAAAACAACTTAATATCATAATGTGGGTTATTATTTATTAATAAAAAAAAAAACTATATACACCTTAAACATTACTGAAGAATATGGTTTTATGTAAGTTTTGCCTCAACCTTTAGTTTCCCTCCCCCCACTCAACAAACTTTTCTATTTCGAAATTAACAACCATCAAGTAGTTTTTGCAATTTTGACAGGATGACAGCAAGTAATCAAAAATAATAACTGTTTATTAATCATATCAACACCGTTTCATCATCATCATCATTTCAGCCATAGAACGTCTACTGCTGAACACAGGCCTCCCTCATTGACTTCTAGATTAGCCGGTTGAAAGTGACCTGCATCCACCTTTTGCAATAAAGTTAAATTAAAAAAAATCATTAAAACTGTTAATCTCATCTAAACAGATATTAATCCACAGATAACTACCATTCAGTAATATTATTTCATAATGGCAACTGTTTGAGTGGGACAAACTCGTTTAAGTTGTGGGACTCACTCGGCACAGTTTCTCAATTTGGTTACACCAAAGAAAACTAAACTTAATTGTCAAGTTAAAAAGTGTAAGTTCCTTTAGCAACATTTTAGAACTACTCAATCTTGCTCGGGTATTATATCCATGGATTTTACAATATTTTTGACATTGATGTAATATTGCTATAGCGTATTATTTGGTCTCTCATGCAGTGAAACCCATAATTATTTTAAGTAGCTATCAATACCAGAATCCATGTAATAAAGAAATAACCGCAAAAACAAAGTAAAACATTTGCAAAACAAACCATATTATGTAACTATTCTAGAGTGCAATGAAGATCGCAAAACAACATCCTTATTAATTTATCGTCTATCTCAAATAATGTAATGTAGCCCTAATTTATTTATCATGTATCCGGTTGTTATTAATGACTTTTAAAATAACTATTGCAAAATTCTCACAAGTAAGAAAAGTTATTTTTATGGGCAGTCATCCATTTAAAAAATGGAAACCCTTGTCATTATTATTTCCTTGTATTCAAGAAATAGCGTTCAACATTAACGCGTACATCTTAATGAGGCAGACAGTACCTACCTTAAAATAGTTTATCTTGGCTACCTGGCCGCCATAAAACGATTTTGTACATGTTTTGTAGCTGTCATAAATAAAATAGTTTTTATATTGTAATAATAAATAATGAAGTTTAAACATAGTTGTTTTTACTGTTTATACATAGGGTACAATTGTCATTAAATTACAGTAAATGTATGGAAATCATGGTTAAGAGAATAATATTATAACGTTTTAAAGCAAATATGGTGTTCGTTTCTCAAAATTCACAGCAATCTATAGGCAATAATGTAATTAGGTCACTAGTAACTGGGACTAACATCCAATTCACAAACTTTGATTGACACACCTTAAACGGGACACTACTACTCACTAGGAAGAAAGAGCTTTATTTATATTAGTTAAGCCCCCTTAGCATGACCACCAAAACACGATATGGTATAGCAATTTATCGACACCAACGGTCAATATTTTTTTAAATATGGTATTTATAGCCGCCATGTTGAATTTTTATCGAAACAGCGATCATAACATGAGACGTCATCGGCACGGCGATTCATCATGGCGCGATGGCGGCTATAAGTATCTATCATATTTTTAAAGTTGGTGTCGATAAATAGCTAGATAAATTATCGTGTTTTGGTGGTCATGCTAGGGGGCTGGGAGGTGTAATAGTGATGTGTCCTTACCGGTAAGGTGGTCAGCGCGGAGTCCACCCTCCACCAGCCGCACCTCCACCGCGCTCCAGCGGGTCGGCGCCTACGCCGTGCCCCGATGTGCAGCCAGCCTAAGCTTAATATAATTAGCTTAGCATTATACTTACCTTGCCATTGGTTCGCGCTTCGGACTACAAAGCCAGGCGGTCGCGGGTTGAATCCAGCAAGGGTCAAACGTTTGTGCGATGATGAGCACGAGTCAATGTATTACTAAATATTGTTATTTGTACGCTGTTTAAAAGAGTGCTTCTTTAATAAGGCTTGCGTATTGCGTAATATCTAACAGATAACAGATCCTACTCTTAAGTAAAGCCGAAACTAGCCTTAGTTAAGCCTAGCATAGCCTTAGCATATTAAATGCTATGGTGATGTCAGGGTATCATAATTTTTTTTTTCATACAAAACTTCTCAGAATCCGAATGATTCTTCAGAATCAGAATCAGAATGTTTATTTTTTAAATGATGATATCATATTTCTGACTTCACCGTAGTATTTATATGCATAAGCTAACATAGGCTAGTTTCGGTTTAATATACCATTTACCTTACACCCTTAGAACGTTTATGCGCCAATTATCAAACTTGAATGTAGTAGGCATACATGCTGTATATATGTATATATAATCTCTGACGACTACATCATGGGAGTTAGAACCATTAACCAGCTTTGACTACATATTTCATCTAATAAAATCAAAACAAAATAAAATCAATTTCATCTAACTTTCGCAGAATGTCATTCAGAATTTGTTTTCTGTATATTCTATCAAGCTAAACACCGCGGCACCTGATCTGATGTGTGATTTGCATCTGTCTACTGTACATTAAAGAAGTTAGAACTTCCTTTACTTTAATGTACAGACAACGGCACGTCAACCTACCACAAAACGTAAAATTTTCTCAATTGATATTGATCTCTACGTGTCGGACATAAACATAACAAAACAAAACAAAACATAACATAAACACACAAGACCGCCTACGGTCTCGTGTGTTTTGAAATAAAAGTCTTTGCGGTTACGCAGCCGCCGCGGCTGCGATTATCGCTCGCAAACTTGGCGGGCGATAATCGCAAGATGGGCGGTTTCTGTACCCCCCGCCCCGCCTGCTACTCCGGTCGCCCGCCAAGCGACCGCAGAGTCTTTAAGCCGGCGACTGACCTGTAACATTTTATCGTAACGTAACGTTACGTTACGGCGAAATGTTACAGGTCAGTACAGCGAGCCGATCCGCTCGCTGCGAGCGCCGCGCTATCCACTCGGTCGTCGGTATTTTCGCGAATCCCTTTGAGTGTTTTAGTTAGTTAGTTTAGCTGGGCTTTCTCCGCACTTAGCCTCATGATTGGGCCATTGTGCGTGCTACTTAGTCTTTCCTACTCCAACCATCCTAGGTCGTCCCAGAAGGTCAGCAGCCTTTTCAGACTGCTGCAGGCTTCCAGGAGAGATCCTGGTGATTGAAGAATCCGTGCCCGTTGATCTGCCATGCTTCTGCACTCCAATAGTACATGCTGTGGCCTTTGAGTGTTACGTTACGCCCTAATTTTAGGTCAGTACAACCCCAAGCGTCGACGCGAGCGCATGTGTGTCAATCGGGTATCACAGCGAAGTGTTTGACGAGCGTTGAAGATGGAATGGGACCATGATGTCCATGATAAAACTCTGTTGTTCATTGAAAAACATAAACTTGAAATTTTTTTTTCATTTGGAGTAAGGAATAATTTAGTTTAGTAATTTAGTTGGCCCGGATTGAATCCGATTTGTTCTGAAAAAATTAGGATGCTTGTAGTCCGAGCCTAAGAATCATATTCCTTTATGGTTAGATAGTGGGACCCACACACAGCAGTGCACACTACATGATTTTCATGGTATAATATGTCTTCGGTATTGATGGGGATTTTTTAAGAATGGTTAAGATAAGCTTTGTCATATTTTACGAAAAAGCGCGCTGGTTCCACTGCTTTTGCATGTCTAAAGAATTCAGGCTGAATAGCTGATGTGTTAATGCGTCGAAATTGTAATCAATTTAAAAAAATACTAAACGTCAAAATTAGGGATGCGCAAGTAAAAAAATATGTCGATAAACAATGTTTTACGTAACATTAACAAGATGTTTCAAAATTGGTGAATCAAACGGTTCTTCCAGAGTTTAATTAACGGACAGAATGTCTCTTGTTCCCTGGCGGATGGGTCGGACCATGGTGTGGGACGCTACCTGTGTCGACACACTAGCCGCCTCCCATCTTTCTGGGACGAGCAGAGGTGCAGGTGCGGCTGCGGTAAACGCTGAATATAGGAAAAATAATAAATATCGGCTCCACACGCTTGGTAAACAGCAAACACATGCGTGTGGATAGCTGCTTGCCTGTTTGTGATGTGTTTGCCACTGTTCGGCGTCGGTGTCGGTTTTTGTGCACAAATCAAAGGGTGTTCGACAAACGTGTTTGCGATGCATCCACACGCTTGTTTGTTTCGTGCTACCAATTCTAATATAAACTGCCGCTTCTCGATTCGAATTCGATACAAATCCGCGAGTCTCGAGACGTCAAAGTGGTTCGTGCTTAGAAAAATAGTTCCTGCTACTGGCCGCAATGGCGCTGATCAAGATTTCATACAAATTTTCTCGATCTCGACAGTCGATTCGATTTCGATAGAAGTTCGTGCTTGCCGTACAGTTTGTGTTGGGTGTTTGTGTTCGGTGTTTGGCACGTGTTTGGTGTTTGTGGCAAACACCAAGCGTGTGGAGGCACCATAAAATGATATTTTGACATATCGATGTTTTGTAGACAAGCCTATCCTTTTAGTTCATTCATTCATCAAATCTTTTTTTTGCTTTTTGATGGTGGTTGGTTAAATTATCGTCATTGACTTATTATTACATTTGAATGGAACATTAAATTTTGTAATCAAATTAAGTTTAGCATGTTGTGATATTATTTATGAAGTAAGAAAATTGACTAAGTAATACGATCTAAGTGGTTTACAAAAACTGGATTTCATAGGTTATGTTGATTGATTTCGTAATCGTATTTCTTACTAATCTTGAAAAAATGAATATAGCACGATAAGTTTTACTTAATACGCCGAAGCCGTGCTGAGAATGTTTGCTGCTGAACATATCTCTCGTGTCCGAAGGCTGTATAAGTTGATATTCCGGGTGCACCGCGCCTTGCCGGGTGAACTGCGAGTGATGGGAGACAATTACGCAAGGGAAGAGTTCAAACGACATAAAAACTGTAACCCACAAGAGGCTGGAATATTTCTAAACGAATGGACAGTAAGTTTGGTTTTGTTACATGTATACTTTTACCTCTATAAAAACTTCAATTATTATTATTAGCATAGATTCCTATCAGATAATGATTTACTTCTTAATCTAACACCTATTGAGTATGCCCAGCAGCCAGTTTTTTGCCAGAGAAAGGAAAGAATGTGATAAAAAATTAATTTAAATAAATAAATTCTTTACACATTTACACCAATTAGCTAGCACTAAACTAAGTTAAAATTTTATCATATCAACTAGATAACGGATACCTATCTATACATATAATAAAACTGTAAATAGTCAATTCCTATACATTGACTAGAAAAAATTAAAAACTATGCGATTGCTATGACCAGTGGAGTCCAAAAAATGAGTATTTATAATACAATGTTTAACATTCATGACATAGGTAAAAATGCTTGTGCCCATCACATAAACATTTGCTCCTGGAGAGATTAAAACCTGCAATTGCTGGGCTTTAATTGCAGTCTGGAGCACAAACCACTACAACGCCACTACGTCATCAATCAAGTTGACAAAAAAGTTCCGCAACATATTATTAGCACTACATTTTCCTTCCATTTTTAATCAGGTGATTGTCGCATGTTTTTGAGTCTTAGCTTAATGTTTTTTAACCGCCGACGAAAAAGCAGGGTGTTATAAGTTTAACTTGTGTATCTGTCTGTGGAATCGTAGCTCTTAAACGAATGGACCGATTTTGATGTAGTTTTTTTTGTTCCAAAGCTGATATTACAGAGATGGATCTAGCTATATTTTATGAAGATCTGTTCAGCCATTTGAAGGTTATCAGATCATTTCCTACTTAACAAACTTGTTTGGACTCATAAGAATGGTTTAATAAGTCGGTCGGTGTTAGATAAAAAATAGGCCTTGAGCTAATGCTGCACAGTTGTGTCAGGGGTCTTTAAAATTTTAAATTTAATAGTTAAATAAATCATCTACACTTCCAGATATTTTGTACCCCAAAAACTTAGAAAGTTACTCAGATGTAGATTATGTGGCCATCAATGTGAAACCTATAAAATTAGAGGTTATTTTAATTTAAATCATTTTCACCTTAACTATAGGAAATTATTTAATATTGTGTAAGTGTCAAGGTTTCATTGTAAATACTACAAGACAACTTACCAAAAAGTTGAATTAATTGTTTCAGGACTATGCCATTAACTTAGCAAAGCAGATGAAACCACTGCAGCAAGCTAAACAGAAAACTGTTGGCAAATATATGGACCCGCAGTTACTGGATCACATGACAGACGATCAGATTGTCCAACTTTACGAACTGCACAAGGCTGCCACACAGGAAGACACCAGCAACTCTAGTAAAGAACAGACAATAATAAAGAAGTGATGCATTTTATCATTAGTTATGTACAGGGTGTCCCAAGAAGGGGTACCAGAGGGCATACGGTGATAGAGGACACTAATACCTATCGATTGGACCCCCATGTATGTTCAGCGAAAATGAAAGTTTCTCGAGATATTTAATAACAGCTCTGTAAAGTAGAAAATAAGTCATAAATACTTACTAAACTTATTTTCGTTGTTTTAATGCCTGAATAAAATTGATTTAAGAAACAAGTTCGAGGAAACTTTTGCCTCCAACCATGTCACTTGATCTTTTGAAATGAGTGATGGGAGACAATGTGGTAGAAGAACTAGAGCGAGACTAAGTTACAGATAAATTGTCGAAATTAACTAAGTAATAAATTAATATTTATTTTTCTGCAAAATGTTTTATGCCAATGTTTATGATATTTTATTCAGAAGGTAAATTATTTGACTATTTTAGTTAAAAAAATTGGGACTCTAGCACTAATGGTTTAGTCGTCACACATGTTTTTTTGGATCAATTCACAATGCGATCAAAATCCATTCTAAACTAATTATCTCCAGAATCGTTCATTTCCGCTGAACATACATGGGGGTCCAATGGAGGGTATTAGTGTCCTCTATCACCTGACGCCCGCTGGTTTACCCTTCTTGATACATCCTGTATACAAGAGGCAAAAATCAGCAAAACTTTGTCCAAGCAAAAAGAATAATTTAATTGCATGGCTCACACTATTAATCATTACTTTTAAAAACTTTGTTAGATTTTAAGTGTAAAGATCTCTTATTGTAATTTTTTTATGCACAGCATCACACAGTATGAAACTATTTCCAATAAAAGCAAAAATTTTTGTCAGTAAAATGGCTCATCAACTTAATAAATATCAAATTCCCTCAACCAACAAAATAAATAAATAAAGCTGGTTGATGAGAGCCATTGGCTGTACAGGTAATTTACTTATTGACAATTTAGGTTTTAATGGAAATTTCAGTTGATTTCGATTTACGAGTACACAAGGTTTGACACAAGTAAGTAAGGTCATGTATTCATTAAATAGCCTAGATTACACTGTCTAAGTGACACGATAAGACAAAAGATACGTAGGAATGTAAACGGGAACGACCGTGCTGCGCTTGGCGGCCTTGCTTGGCGCCTAGCGATTTACTCTTAGCAGTATCTTGCGCGTTATGTCGTTTTTGAGGTAAAACTATTTGATTTTGTTTTGTACAAAATGTCGTGACTCAATGAGATGATGTTGTGCAACGGTGCTAAACATGATTAACTTTGTTTGTTGAGGATCAGTTGTTATTTATTGTTGCTATATTGGTTTTCTTTTGTGTTAGGTACAAGCGTGAATTGCCTTACGATCAGCTCAAGAGCATGAAATATATTGACGATATGACCTGTGAACTCCTTAGCCCAAACAAAATGAGAAAATTATATGGTTTCATGCGTCGGCTTTGGGTTTCACTAGTTTTAAGAAACAAGTGTGTATTAAAATAATACAACACAAACTTACTTTTGCAATAATCAAATGTAAATAATAATGTATAAAGTAAAACTGTTTACAATGCGTATATTCGAAGTATTCTTGATTTTGCCAGTAGTACACCTATGGTATCCGCAGTACATAACTTACTCTGTGCAAGTTGAAACTTCACGTAAAGTTTGTTCGTTACCTGAACTTTAAAACGTAAATGTTTTGACACGTATGATAACCTACGGTCTACCCACTCTCGCAAACCGACGTAATTATGGACATGATACTATTATAATAATATGGTATTGTACGAGGAAGACTTGACTCATTGACTGTCCGAGCATGGTTGGTGAACTATGGGACTTCGTGCAACGCAGCACCGCTCTCGTAACCCATGATTGCCCATTCTTAGTCTTATCGAGAATCGCAAAAACGTAGAATGTTTTATTTTCGCTTGGCTACATTTTAACACCACCAAGGTGAAATTGAACTCTAAAAATAATAAAATGTTGAATAGCAGAGGATAGGCACGTTCACGTTTACACTCACTCAAAACACACTTACATACACACAGAAACACAAACACACACACGTTTGATGGATAAATTAGATAAGTAGTCTAATTGTTAATTTAAGAAAAGCCTGTTATTGGCTTTAAGTAGAATGTAAATACAATTGAAACGCTGTAATAAAAAAAATACATTGTACTCTATCCTAAAATTAACCATTATAGAGATAATTTATTATTTTACTTCTACAAATGTTAATCAATAAAAATTTATGGCTAGAATATGTTCATTCTTAAATTAGTCAAAAAGTTATTAACTATTTTGCCTTAAACTAATATCTAAGCAGCATAAATAACATATTATAAAAAAAATTCTTCTAACGGTAAATTTTGGGATAAGGTAATAGGATAAAATTTGTTAGAAATAGTAGGTATCATGTAATTATTTTCAATAAGTCGAAGTACCAATCACCTGAATATTATAATACCTACTTAAGTAAGTACCTGTAAATTATCTTGATTGCAATAATGTATTTATTTATTTTAATTTTTTAATATAAAGTGTAATAAATAGTGTGTTTTAAAATGTATGAGGAATTGCAAGCCTGTGTTATTATATTGAAATGATTACCTAAGTACTTATTGTATTTTAAAGTGTACTGTTTTATTTAAATTATTTAAATAGTTAATAAATAATGTTGCAATTAAATTTTTTTTATTACTTAACACACTAGCTACACTTGTAAATAACTATGTAATCAAATCTTAGAAGTAAGCACGAAGTAAGTTTTAACTAACTTCAAACTGACGTATCGAATTGAAACTTTGCAAGTATTTGACATTCGGTTATTATAATAATTTGACACCATCTTGCTGATCTGAAGATGCGAGAGTCAGGAGGTAGATAATAGAACTCTTCAATGATTACTAGTAAAAACTTCGTGATTGAGCTCGTTCGTATCGTTTTGACGGGGCCAGTACATTTTTTAAGTGTGTTTTTAGTTTTTTCAACTAGACGTGGTCTCCTTGTCTGACTCGGTCCTCTTGACGGACGTAAACCACACTACACTGCACTGCTTTGTTCACTCTTTACTACTAGACACTCACTATAACACTTCACTACTTTCACTTTTCTTCCTTGTTCTTCTTGTTTCCTCTTCGCTAGACTTTTACTAACTGCCCTTCCTTAGTGCGGCTCGTAACCTTTTAGATACTAATTTCGTTCATCATCTTTTTAGTTGGTTCCTTAACCTGTATTTGCTAGAATACTCCCAATTTTTTTCGAAGTATTTAAACAAAAGTCTGAATCTTTAGAAGAAACCAAAAATGCAAAGATTTTTTTTTTGTTTTCGTCGGCTGGCTTTGAACTCGCGGCCCGTGAAACATAGTCCGTCATTTGATTTCTGGTTTGGCCAACGATACTTCTGCTTCTTCATTTTTGGCGATGAACATCATATATTTGTTTTGCCACTGCGGGGTCCGCAGGTACCATTCTTAATTCGAGTACAGCACCGCTTGCAGATGGACATGCCATCTGCAATTATCAAATAATTTATACAAAATACATAAACCAACAATTAAGGATGTTAAAGAAAAAATGGTTCCATTGTGAAAGTTCTGTATTTGAGCTGTCGAAATAAGCTAATTACGCCAATGTTCAAAAAACCTAGAACACTTCGCCAAAATATCTTACCGCCTTTATTCCTACGTCTTGTCGCTGTCCCGAACCGAACCTATGAAGCACATATCATCCTCTAAAGTAGGAAATTAGGAATGTCATATAATATTTTCGACAAAATTTTTAGCCATTTTTCATTTTGTATCTGTAGATACTGTACCTACTCTGTATTATTTGTCTGGGCAAGAGTTTGAGAGGACTTGTTATTTCATTTTAAATGTAAGTGAAAGATCACTAACTAGTTTTTAATCGACTTCAAAAAAGGAGAAGGTTCTCAATTCGGTTGTACGGTTTTTTTTAAATGTTTGTTACCTCAGAACTCCGCCATTAATGAACCGATTTGAAAAATTCTTTTCTCAATTAAAAGGGTATACCTTCAGATTGGTCCCATTTTTTTCAAAATTCAATTCTGATGATGGGATCCATGAGGAATTGAGGGAACTCCTCAAATATTATAGGTATACATATAGCGATTTTAGTATATTTAACAACAAGTCAAGCATTTGCATTCAGAAAGTATCATTTGCTGAGGTAGAACTGATGAAGGTAGTTGGCCACAATAGTCTTCCACGAGTAAGGTACGCACCCCCCACCCACGCGATAAGATATTTTCATTACGACAGTTAAGCCTTGCCATAGTCGACAAATCAAATTTTAATAAATGATTCTGGTGAGAATGATACCATCAAACTGATGGTATCATTCTCACCAGAATGATTTAGAAGAAGATGATGATCAATGATGATAAAGAAGGCGGAAGGTAAGCACCGGAACTCTGTGATAAAACAATGTATCATAGCCGTGTTTAGACTTATTTGAATCGTCATGAGAAGCAATTTAGCATCGCCATTTAGAATGTAAAGAAACACTAAAAATCAGACAAATAGAATCGGTTATTTATTTTATAAAAATTTGTGGAGAAAGATGGTTTGTATATCGATGATCTGCTCTTTAAGCGAACCGAAGTATGTCTCGATGTCAAAACCGATCCGATGTTTTTTCGATTCAACACTGCTTTATTCTTTACCTTTATTAAGATAAAGAAAGGACAAAAATTGGTTAAACCTTAGACCTAATTAAGGATCTCATTTGTGTTGATGATGTAGTCAGTTTCGGTTTTAATTAAAAACAACCATGAGAAAAACTATTATTATTATTATTTATTCTACAAAGTATAACAATGTAAGTTTAAGTACAAAATTATAAAAGGGTGTCGAAGCGTCTAATAATATTATTATTAACAATCTCAATTCAATATTACATTTACTTCTAGCACCATTCTCTTAATAGTCCAACTGTAAGGTCTAAACTACAATCAAAAAATATCTTGAAACAAAAACATTATTTCGTAATTACTTTCGTCAGAGTTACCTACTTATCTCAATAAAATATTGTAGGTATGGTTTAAACAAGCAACATTTAAACAGCTCGGTGGAGTATTAAAAGGTGAAGATTTATTTACAAAGATACAATTAATACTTTATTTCACAATTGAGGTAGGTACAGCAAGCTTACTTTAGACTGAAGAGGGTCACACACGGTAGGAAAAATCTCTGGGAATTCCAAAATAAATCACAGGGTGCAGGATATTATGAAATTGATGCCGAGCCGTAACAAGATTATTTATCCCTATAGGGAGTGTAAATAAACAAATATCGTTTTAACACCATTGAACGCATCCGTAGGTACTCAATACCAAATATATAATAATATTAAAAGTTTTATTTTCTTATATTTTTTATTATCTTACATTACCTATATTGATTTAAAAAACAAAGGCGGCATTTTTTAAAATAAAGAAAGAATAAAAATAGCGCGATTTCTGAACTTTGCCGAGGTAAGTAGAACTGATAAAGAATCTTTTATCTAGATCAGAAAACTTTCCAATTGCCCATTTAAGTCCTTGGCATCTTGGCATCGTTTTTATAGTCACCCTATGTGATATGAATACGCTGCGTGTGACCCCAAACCCCACTTTGTTGGAGTTAGCATACTTTACCCAGAGCTCTCTTCTTTCAAGCGAGATCGTCCACGAACTTAAGTAATTATTTATACCAACTAAGTAGCTATAATTAAATGCATTGAGTATTATTATGCCCTATTAAAATATACCCTTCGATGACATGTTTTGTTGAAAATTTTCAAAAAAAGCAAAGGCCTAGGCCTAAGTTACCTACTTTTTAATTCGCGGGCAAAAAATGAATTGCTACGAGTATTGAACTAAAAAAGATTTTAAAATTACGTTTATGGTGCAGTGTCCCGTAATTAGTGGAGAATCCTTTAGGTACCTGAAAATAGAAAATAAGACATTACTTAAGCCAAATCGAGGTCCCCTAAGTTTTGTGCTTTTGCACAGAATAAATAATAGTTGCAGGTATTAAGTTAAGTTATACCTACAGGGTTTTATTAACCTATTACTTAGGTACTTAAAAAGGTATTTAACCTTTTTAAGTAGGTACTTAACTTATCTATAACGTATTTATAAAAATGGTATTTGATTTAGGTATGAGTGGTGTGTTTTTAAACGCGATGCCTTTAAAAAAGGCGACGTAGACTAGGACTAGTTGAGCACCACATAAAACCAGTTGTCATTGATGTATGTATGGAAAGTGATCCGCAGACTTTTCATTTATCAATGACAACGGTAATTAATGCATCTAGCTTAAAGGGGTTTGAAGATTTGGCATAGACCTAGACCTTGGATAGGACTGATATAGGCTGCCATTTTAATATTTTTTTCAATTTGGTGTCGTATCAAACCGATATATGTATAAGGATAAAGGAACCATATATGAACAAAAATTACGTAAAATGTATAAAACACAATGGACCTCATGCCACAAATTTCGCTGTTAATAGCACGAAAATATAGACAGTATCTAAGTAACTAATATAGGTCCACTAGGTTAAAGTAGAATAAATAAATACGTCTTTTTTTACCTACATTACTTTTATGTTTTTAATTAATTTCGTATTCCGGGTTGAAACTTATTTCAAATAAATAAGGGCTACCACACACTGGGCCACTAGTCGCAGCCAGGCAGGAGGCCACATACAGCGTCCAACCGAACACGGTCACGACGTTAGGTACTTATTTGAAATTCACGAATCAGATATAGGTACGTGACACGCCTTCCTTACATCCATAATCCGTATACCTACATGAAAGAAAATATTATCGTTTAGATCTCTGGTCTATCGGGTCACTGGAGATCGCCTTGCTAGCACATCAACGCGCACTTCAGCCACTGTAATGAAAAATATTGATTATTTATCGCTCTTAGTTCCACTCGTGTTGACATTATCACAAAGATTATTTAGCTCTCAACATGTGAAAAACAGTAGGTAATAAACAAATGGTTCTGATTCTGTTTGTACGGTGTATATATTAGGTTACGCCCAAATCACTCCATCGGCAATTCAGCATTTGTAGGTACAATCAATTTTTCCACTCAAAAGTCAGTACACACATAGCATTCATATACGTCATCCATAGCATTAAAATATTATTTATTTACGCTGATCAACGATAAATTCTACATACAGTGAACCCAAATTGTAAAAAACACAAATAAAATAAAAACCGTTTACCTATTATTTCTTTTGTTTTAGAATAAAAAATGTTTCGCTTTAATTAAGATTCGATACAATAGTTTAAGGATCCTAAAACAATGTTAAAATGTATAATAAGTTTTAAATAGAAATGAGATAATACAAATTTTTTTAAAAATATTTTTCGGGTAACCCGATTTTTTTTGGTTTTAATAACCCTATGTTATGTCTCATCATTACAAAGTTTAGGTTATTATAGTCACTCTATTCCGATCACCGTGACAATTAGTTTATTGTCTGGCTCTTGCTTATTGATGCCCATTCTTACCATCTTCCGAAACAATATTAAAATTTAAACCAAATGAGTTGTAAAAAGTTGTACTTAACTGAGCAGCAGAAATTGCCCACACAGAAAATAAAGAAAACAGTTTGAATCAGACCTCTTCGGGTCATACAGTGAGAACTTTAAACCATTAAAATACGTAAACGTACGTTAAGTAGGTAAGTAAGTATCCAGAGGCGCAATTCCCGTAATTTAACAATGCTAGCAATCCTGTGTCGATGCGTTCCCAGTAATCAAATCAAATCAAATATTTATTTGCAAGAACACAGTTTTACATTAAGGTCTGTCTTATGTTATGTTGGTAGGTCATTAGTATTCTGCCTGCAAGCAGACGCGCAAATATTAATTTACATTATTAGTAGTTATGTCAAATTTTTAAATAATTAAATATTCATATTTATAAAATGTCAATTTTTTCAATTTTTATAAAAGTCAATAAATTCTTTAACATTATAGAAGCAGTTACACAAGAGCCAGTCACTTAATTTGTTTTTACACTTTATCCCTTCAAGCAATTTTAAGTTATTAGGTACATTATCTAAGTATTTATGTATATATAAAAAGACAAATCCTGACTCACTCATTTATTCACTGACTGGCTCATCAACGCCCAGCCCGAACCCTTGGATCTAGAATGATGAAACTTTGCACAGAGTTTCCTTTAATAACATAGACAAGGAATAAGAACGGATTTTTAGAAACTTACCCTCTAAGGGGGTGTAAATGACGATTAAGTACAGTTTGCATAAAAGTTTGTCATTTCTGAAGTTAGAAAGATTTAAATTCGTATTTAAGCTACTCTGTGTAAATAAAAAATACTGTTTTCGGAATTTTTGGGGCATTGAGTGGGAAAATTTGTATAGGTTTTTTTTTTGTGATCTATGGACTTGAAATTTGGCAAAAATACCTCACTCACTAACAAAAATAAATAAATACCTGTTTTAGCATTTGTCAACTTGCATCCCTTTAGAGTGTCAAATAGGGGATGAAAGTATGTAGGTATGTAAAATCTCCAAATGGCTTAGGATAGAGAGTTGAAATTTAGTCACTAGCTATAATTTGTGACATAAAGGCTTACCAAAAAGGGATGGGGGATGGTATTGAAATTCAACTCCCAAGAGAGTAAAATAGAGGGAAGATTTTTGTATAAAAGTCCGTCATTCTATAAAATAAATAGTTAAAGATACTGTTTGTTGTATGTGCACACACGTGCAATATAGCGCGTTTGACGACCTCTGTAGCCGAGCATACTGGACTTGGTGACGCTGTCTCTGAGGTATAAATTAGCTTACTTTTGTTCCGAATAAGAGGGTTTGATAGAGACCGTATTTACTTAGTAAGGGTAACCCACACTTTATCATCATTGAAGTCGTCTTAAAACCTTAGTCACAATACGGTATTTCACACTACAATTGACATACTTTTTAAAAACTGTCTTAACGCTACTCTTCTACATAATTTGTATGGCGATTGCAAACTATGCCGTCACTGTTTACCTAACTCAACGGACTAAATTTTTATTGAATTCGGAACAATTAAAAATCGAATTTTTCAAATTAATTATAATGTGCTGGGTTATTAGGCCTAAAATAAGGTGACAGTATTAATAAATGTTGTCTTAGAATTATTTTTAAGAATGGTGTAAACAACCCTATTAAAGAAAACCTAAAAGTAAAGGTTCGGTGTAGGTATATACAGTTGTGGTCATATAATTAAGAACGATTTGAAGTTCCAGAAGTTTTTTTATTTAAATCATGTCATACACAGAGATGTGTACCTTCTGAGAAGCAACTAGTTATGTTATGAAATAGCCACATTAATAGAGCAACGTGGCTTAGGAATAAATAATTAAATCGCTAACTTTCGCTAGTTTTCTTCACATTTTATTTATTTTACCAAAGTAACACATTCAAATAATACTGAAGCTGGACAAATAATTAAGAACGATTTATTAAAAAATTTAAAAAGCAATTTAATACATTTTAACTAAAATTAATAGTTAATAGCATATCCACGGCTTTTAATTACTGCTTTACACCGGCGAGGCATTGACTTTATTATTTTTGACATTTCGCAAGAGAAATAGAGTTCCATTCTTCTAAAAAAAACGTCGTACAACTCTCTTAAATTCCCACACTGTGTATTTGAAACCTTTTTCTTTACTTCGAACCACAGATTCTCTATTGGGTTTAGATCTGGGCTGTTAGCTGGCCAGTCTAAGATAAAAACTGATTGCGCTGTAAGAAATTCCTTTACGGTGTGTGCAGTGTGCGTGTACGTTTGGATCATTGTCATGCTGGAATGTCCAAATAACCGGTAGAAAGTCTTCAGCATAAAGTAACATTGTTTCTTCCAGTATATTTTTGTATTGGAACTGATCCAAGTTAACTTCTATCAACTTTACAGGTCCAACACCATGTCCAGAAAAGCACCCTTAAATTTTCACATTTTTGTACTTAGGGTCGAATGCTGTATTTGGGGGACGTCGTATATATCGTTTTCCATCAGAACATACTCTGTTAATTTTCATCTCGTCAGAAAAAAGTTCATTTTTCCACTGTCGCACAGTCTAGTTTTCATACTTTCTCGCAAATGCAAGCCGGGGTTGCCTGTGGCAAAGTTTCAACATTCTTGCTATCCTACCGTGCAATTTTTCTTCTACCAAACCTCTTCGAATAGTGCGTGCTAAGATTGCTGAAGGGTTGTTTTCACCAAAATATTCTTTTCACAGCTCATTGGACCCTTTAAAAGGATTTTGTTTTACCATACGAACGATGTTTCGGTCACCTCGAGGAGTTGTTTTTCTCTGTTTAGGTAGGTACACGTGGAACATTCGAAGTAGTTTGATACGTAGCAAAATGCTTTACAGCGTGGAAAACCATCGTTTTTGAACATTGCAGATGGTCGGCTATCTTTTTATAAGACCAATTCAAATTCAAATTCAAATTCAAATCGTTTATTGCATGTCACATTAAGTAATAATTAGTTTAGGTGGTAGGTACAGACTAGGTATACATGTGACGCCCTGCAAGGGCATAGCAAATCTTTCGGCGAAATGTTATTATTATTTCCCTTGTAGATTTATTACAACTTTTATTTTTTCCCATCGTTTTTTCATAGAAAGAAATCACTTTTAATCTTTTACAGCACTAAATGGCGCCAAAATTATACAAACAGTAACAAATTGACTGAATGTTCTGTGTTTAAATTTGAATAAAGGTATAACTATTTAGCGTCCTTAATTACGTGACCAGCCAGTAAATAGGAATACTATGTTCAGAAGTAGTGTAAAAAGTTTGTTTATTTATGTTAAGCTAATCATGTGTATCAATGAATAAAGTGGTATTATGGAAAAGTTTTACGATACCGAGATAAATAAATAAAAAATGCATGCAATAAGTTTTGCGTCTTAGTTTGAAAAAATATTCCCTTTATATCAGCGTTCTTAATTATATGACCACCACTGTACATATGTAACTCGTTTACTAATACACCTGCATAAAGCACAAAGGTAACCTATTGTTTATTCCGAAAAACCCACTGACATTACTTAAAGAAGTAAGTTAACGAATTTCTTTGAAAACTAAATTACAAGCGCGCGTAGCCGCGGGGAACAGCTAGTACTTACTATCTAAAACGGTATTATCATAAACAAAAAAATGCAATTATAGTGCGACTGAAAAAGGAAGAAACCACAATGAAAAGTTTGTTGCATTTTCACTCGCATTACGTACGTGTACGTTTTGATATAATTTTGTTTTTTTTTATAAATTTGGTAATGTTACTGGGAGCGGATCGACACTGGATTGCGAACATTGTTACATTACGGGAATTGGGCCGCTGACTGTTTCAGAAGAAGTAAATTTTAATACAAATCATACCTCTGATAAATTTAAATTAATGGTATCTGACCGAGGCGAATCGTTTGTGTAGAATACATCTGAAACAAAATGATTATTTTATTAGAAAACAGTAAGTTTTATACAATACCTGTTTATTTAGGTGTTTAAAATGCCAAAAAATATTTAATGACACCATTCAAGAATTGTATTGGTTGCGGTAGCGACCAAGTAGGTAACTTGCGCACCGAGTGATCCGTATTCCGTAACCGCCGTATTTTTTAGCGTTCCGTACCCAAAAGGTAGGAAACGGGACCCAATTATTAAGGCTTCGCTGTCTGTCCGTCTGTCAGAGGGCTGTTGACACTGGACATTTTCAAAGAGTGTTACTATAGCACAAATAAAAAATGAAAAACCTTTTTTATTTGTTTGCGGACTGAAAGAAAAATCTGGCCAAGAGGGTTCTGTAACACAGAACAATATTTAACGCTACTTACATATATATATTTTGAAATAGTAGGTATTGCTGTTATTAAAATCTAGCAAAATGCCAAAATATTACTTTTCTTGTATTTCCATACAGAACCCCATAATAATTTACTTTTAATTTTACAAAAACTAAATTATAATCATTTTCAGTCTACTTGTGGGTACGAGGTAGGAGATACTAATAATTGTCAAATTTTTAGGGCCGTCTGGCCCGACGGCGTGTGGTGCAAAAATTTGCCTTAAAAATTCGTAAAAAAAATGGGTTAGATTTACGGATCGGGTAAATGCAGTTGAAAACGGTTTTATCTAAGTTGGCTCAGGTCTAGGTGAGCCAGCCAAGAGACTAAAACAAAATTCATGGTCTGGTACCTCGTACCATGTTAATTAATTCTTTACTTCGTGACCATCCCCCCTAGCATGACTACCAAAACACGATATGATATAGCGATATATTGTATGTTGGTGTAAAAAAATATGATAGCTATAGACGCCATGTCGAATTTTTATCGAAACAGCGATTATAATATGTGACGGCACCGGCACGGCGATAAGTTTAACTGTATATCACTGTTGGGTTTATTAATAAAATAACAATTTGTATGCTGTGGCTTATATTTATGTGTAACTTACTGAATGCTCGATGCAAGTGCATGACAGCCGACACGAAGTCGCCGAATCTCAGCATGCCATCCTTCCTCATGTACCGAAGCACGAGCAGGGCCAGCGCGCGCTCGGGCACGACGAACCCGACTTCGCGAAGAGCATCGCGCAACCTCTCCGCGCGCAGCACACCCATCTTCTCGCGAGCATGCGTCTTGAACACCAGTTGCCAGTGCTTAAGGCTACACATAAGGTCTTTGAAGTCGGATAGAGAGATGCGGCCTGTACCGTTTTTCTGTAGGGGAGTTAAGGATGTAAAAATCGTAGGTGAATCTTTGAAAGATAACGTATTCGTACCGGGTGCACTTCTATTTCATATAGTTCTAATTTATCATAACATTAACTTTTTTATAATATTTTGTATAAAGCTAGTTACGTACTCACTATGGGCCTCATAAGAAAGCTCAAGGTTGCACAGCGTGCTATGGAAAGAGCTATGCTCGGCGTTTCTTTGCGGGATCGAATCAGGAATGAGGAGATTCGTAAACGAACAAAAGTTGCTGACATAGCCCAACGGATAAGCAAGCTGAAGTGGCAGTGGGAGGGGCACATAGCACGTAGAACTGACGGCCGATGGGGCAGAAAGGTTCTGGAATGGAGGCCACGTACCGGAGGAGTGGAGGACAGACGACCTGGTAAAGGTTGCAGAAAGCCGCTGGATGCGAGCCGCTTTCAACCGGCCAATCTGGAAGTCACTGGGGGAGGCCTATGTTCAGCAGTGGACGTCCTATGGCTGAAATGATGATAGTTACGTACTCTACCAGTATGAATACCGCTGACCCTGGGCGCCTAACTAGAGCAAACAAGATATTGCAAGATCACGGAAACGCTGACACAGCGCTCGTGCGCCGCTAACGTGACCGAGCCGCCGGACGGCATGCCACCGCCATCATCCTCACTTCGTATCAACATCGCTCGAGTCAACTAGTATTGGGAACTAGTATTATTGTAATTGTAATTTTTAATTAAATTAGATATTAGATTTTTAAGTAATTTCGTTTTTTCGATCCTACGGCTGTAGCTTCGTAATTGGCGCAGTCGCGTAGTCGGTAGGATCCTTGCGGTCGGTTTCGCGTCGCGATTCATCACGAAGATTTCCGTCGTCACGAGCTGCCCGAGTGTGGCTATCAAGTCACGTTCGAGGATCCTGAATCTGAAGACATCCAGAGGGTATCCAGACATCGATACACGAAAAAAAAGCCGAAAAATGCACTTGAATCATTCTCGTGTTCCTTATCCTTGCATGCTTGCGTTTTTAGAAAATTGAACTAATTGAAACTTGTTAATGTTATATTAATGCTTTATAACTTTTAAGTGTAATTATAATAATTGTTAGAGTTAATGAAACTGATAAAATAAAATAAATAAAATTAAGAGGAATATAATTTTTTCATATAATCTTACAGATTATATGAAACGTTCATTGTGAGTTGTTATATAAAAACAATAATATATTAAATAAAATTGTTTATATGAAACGTTACACATGCATTTGCAACGCGGCTTGTGTTGAGTTGAGAATGTCTATGCTGTCTGAGAATGTAAAGCTGTCTCTTCGAAGGTTCCTCCTAGTTCCTAGCCTATATCGATTTGCACAGTCGCACGGAGATTCACTATAAATATTAATCAATAAACTAGTTATTGCTGGGGCGTCTCTCATCCCACCCACATACCTACAAGAAAAGTTTATTTGCTTTTACCCGAACCGAACTGGGAATCAAACATCAAGCATTCAACAATCATTTGTTTTGCTCGGGTCTAGGTGTGCTGGGACTGGTCATACCTGTTCTGTGGCTATTTCCTTATTTGTACACCATGCCCAAAGATCCCTATATATTAATTTTCTTTGACCATGCCGAATGGTGTGTTGTATGGTGCATTTTTATGTTACTTTATTTTAAAAACGGTCTCTGTCATTGAGATACAGAAAAAACCCTTGTTTTATATCATGAGATACATCCCTGAACCCGTGAAAGTCAAACATAAATGAAAAGGATACATCCATTGACAACACAATTTGTCTGCACGTATCGATAGACGCGCAGCTTTTGATGTAGTCATTTGGGAGGCACGCGTCCAGTAGCTCTTGGAGCTCAAACGCATCAATAGTCCTGTGCTCATCTGCCAGCTGCAGAAACACCGCTTCGTACTGCGCGAAGCTGCTCGTCTCAACACCAGGGGGCGCCTTGATCAGCGCCGCCTTAAGCATCTGCGGCGCGTAGTCCAACACTTTCATCTTCAAAGGTTTATTCGAAAACACTCTAAGGGAGAAATTGGCCTCTTCCCGCGGCTCGAAGGTCGTCGGCATCACCAGGTATGCTCCTGTTTCCAGTTGGCATCTGCGAACGGTGCAAGTGGACCTAAATGTCTAGGACGACGACAAAGCTGCTTAAAAGACCCACGGTGATGGATAAAATGATAGACTCCGAGTTAAGAACTCTGATAGGTGTTTTAATTATTGGGATGGTCCAGAATTAATTTTGAATCTCGATTTTGGACATTTCTGCAAAGAATCTTACGATTTTTAGCAGGTTTTCCATAAAGGGTCCCATTGTAGAAACACCAACAGCTATAACAGACTTCGCTTGAGCAGAAACCATGGCTTCAACATTCGCTTAGCTTGAGGACTTACGGTACCCTGCATTATCCATACCTGTGACTGACTTGACGACTGTTTGTATACTGAGAATTGATAGTACTTTTGATCTTCTTGAAGAAGAGAGGCGAAGCGGTCTCCGTCAGGAATTTGGGCATCTTGTAGATGCTAAACCCGATGACTTTGGGCTCCATGATGCTGTGCTGGTTGAGGGAAATCACCACGGTGTCTGGCTCGTTCAGGATTAGTTGGATTTGCGGGTTCATATGGAAGAAGTCTGTGGACAGTGATCGAAAATATTTATTCTGCGAGGTAGGACATAGAATACTTTTTATCCTGAAATTCAGCACGTTTTTCTTGGGGAGGGTATGAAAGTCAAGTCAAAATGTTTTATTAGTTATAATTCATTAACGCCTACATGCGTACTTACGGACATAGTTCCTACAGCCCCCCGCTGAGACTCCTCGCCTCCACCCCCCTTGGTGCACCTTCATCTGCCACTTATGCTTCTCCGCTAGTGAGGGTTCAGCTCTACTGGTCTCCGCATCTAGATGAACCATCTCCAGTCTATTGAATACTCGTTGGAAATCCGAGTAAAGCATCCAAAAGCCTTTGGGAGTAGACGTAAGACGTTCTCGCTCGTACAGAGAAATTGACTTCCATCTGAAATAGTTTGTGGTTTAATATCAATGAAAAAAACGTGAGCGACATGCTTCCTTTACATTAACTTGGTACTTATTTTGTCGTCAGTAGATAGAATGTAAGTTACCAAACAGATAAATTAGAGTTAGAAATTTACGGCTACAACTCACGACACACGACAATAGTTTCAATACAGTTGGATTAGTAAATGTAGATGATGACGACACGACTTGAGTCGTGTATGCACAACACCACCGTAAAAAATTTCGATGCTTTTCTCATACATGTTTTCTTTTTGATTTCCCGTAATTTTAACCAATGACGCCTTTACATAAAACAAAAAAACAAGGTGTCCGTCGAAAGTATTTTTCACACAGTCGTGCACGTGAAATAAATCTCAGGTTGAATACATAAATCATAACACGACTTTAGCTGTGCCTATGTTCTATTTAAATAAGTAGTCGTCACGATGACCTACCTCTTCGTAAAAATATTTGGACCACTTTAACTTTATCAAACGCTAGCGGTTCCGTCTTACTGCACATATGGTCGACTTTATAATGGAAACCAAGCTATAGTATAGTGTTTGCTTACATTGTAGGGTCCACGACGTGCGGGATGGCTGTGTCCCCAGGAGCTAAAGGCCTTCTAAGCCTCACCAGATAGACTGGGCCTTCAGACGAATCCACCTGTGAATAAGATTGCCAAATTAATAATCGCACCAATTTGTTTACCTCCGTAGCCAAGAGGCGAGTACGCTGGACTTGGTGTCGCCATCTCTGAGGTCCCGGCCCGGGTTCGATTCTCGGTCGGTCAATGTAGAAAAGGAACTTTTCGTATGTTGTCTCGTGTCCGACCAGACGGGTGTTGTGGTACCGTCGTTGTTTCTGATTTTCTATAACAAAAAAATTTGGATCAAAGCAATGTATGTGTGATGTTGTACAATAATTATTTATTATTTACACGAAGTAAAGTTAAGTCTATTTTGCGTCGGGTCTGTGTGTTGTGGTACCATCGTTGTTTCTGATTTCTTAACACAAGTGTTTTAGCTACTTGCCTTAGGATCAGAGCAATGTATGTGATGCTTTCCAATATTTTATTTATTTCTTTTATTTTTATTGGTCGCATTTTTTATTTACTTAAGAGTTAAGTTTTAGTTATGTAAAAGTAAAGACAAGGCAGATAGTAGCAATTTAAATCAATTCACCACCTTTATAAAGGCTAAAAGTAAATGCAATTATAAAACTGTATCTACCTTTTCTATATTGTATAACCTGTAGTTCATTTCTAGTTCTAGTCCTTTTATTTTCTCGTCGATTACCTGGAAACAAGAGGGATGTGTTGTTATAACAAGCACTTAATTCGATTAATTGTCTCGCTTCATATGGCATTTCTAAGAGTAATTGAGACAAAGACCAATGTCTTCCTAGTTCGTACTCCTATTTATTCTAAAACAAACATAGGAGGTTTTTATCACTAAGCACATTCATTTTGTTTCAAGACAATTCTGCTTGCTATTGTTTGATGGGCGCGAGTTGTCAAGACTCATTATCTCATACATAGTTAAAGTGAAAAATCAATGACCAGACTCCAGATTTAGATAGATATCGAATTGATAACCGATAAATATCGTGGCTGCTTGAAACTCAGTGGCGGCAGAGCTTCGGTAGTGGTTATCTTACCAAACTTAAGCCACCTTCGTCGAGGTTGTGATTAGAAGGTGACCATTGGAACCATATTTAGTGACATTGATAACAAGCATCTCCGTGCTTCGGATAGCACATTAAATATCGCTCCTTGCCCCTTGCTATTGCCCCTTGAAACGGGGCGAAAATCTTTTTAAAGCACCCGTACCCCCTTTGTAATATTTATGTCAAAAACAGTACCTACAGTTTGAAAAATGTTACATCTTCATAGCCATACATAAAAACAAATAAACCAGTAAACTAATTTGCTAAAACTCAACCAATGGTCACGAATAATAATTTTACCCGACTGCTTCCGTATGTATGTCTATTACCTATGTCTATGACTGATGTATGTCTATTACCTTGGCACGGTCTACAGCCTAAACGGCTCGATGGTATTAACATATGAGATGTCATCTGAGGCCCAATTCCCGTAATTTGACAATAGTCGCAATCTGGTGTCGATCCGCTCCCAGTAACATTACGATCACAAACGGTACTCTGTTTCAAACGTGGCGGTTACGGCTCTTAAAATATTTTTCTTTTTTGTTAGAAAAAATCCTGCTACAAAAAATCCTAGCCTAAATATAAAAAGAAAGAAATATGACCATTATGGTCATACGACCATAAGGTCATATTTCTCTAATTTACTTAGATGCTCTGTTAAAATATTTGTTTAATTCTTTTTCGTCTTATTTATAACACACAATTTTCCGATACATTATGCACTGATTTTCACATTAAGTTTTCCTGTGTCGTAAAGTACAAGTCAATTCAAGAATACAAAACAGAAAAAATCTTTTTAAAAATCCATTTCAAATTTCATTTCAAATATTTTTGTTTTTGTTTGATCAGAAATTTCCATCATGCAATTAGTAGAAGCGAAGTGTTTCGATTTAGATTTGGTATATGGATTACAGACCATCATCAGTGGCTTGAACAACGAAAAAAAAAACAGGGATTTTAGTCATCATCTGAAGGGTGATTTTCCCAGCACCAAATCGTAAACGGCATGGCTGAAACTGCTAGTGCAGGATGGCACTTTTAACTTGTAATATTTTTTTTTAGATGAAAAGTGTTGTCTCCTACAGCAGCCTACAAATATTTTTCCATTATGATTGTCGCTAATAAGGAAAAAATATATATAAACACCTAAGTTTTTCATACCGGTGCAGCGGCACAATTTGTTTTTCAGTATACTTTTAATCATATAATTAAAACAGTTGATTTTTTAATGATTTCCTTTTTTTTATTTAAATCCTATATAGTGGCAGTACTTTATTGCGGAAACTTCATTACAAAATCTGTTGTATTTTATGAATGGTAAATACAAATTCACGTGTCCAAATTAGATTTTTCACCACGGTGAATTTTCGTTGTACGCGAATATCTAGGCATCCAACAACACTAGCTTCTCGCTACTGCGCAGTAAACTTGCGCACCAGGGACGCCTAAGCGCTTGATGTGAGAAGACGCGTGTTGCTTGTCTGGTGTTCCCGCCAAAAACGTAAGTAGTGGGTTCAGGTGACTTGGGACCACTTTTTCTTTCATTCACGTGAGTGGATAAAAGTTGTAATCCAATGATCCGATATGTCTATTAAATATATGTACTTTTACTTAATGTCGCCCGATCAAGTAGGTAGTATCAATTTATTTCTATCATAAATACTGTGCTTGTAGTGTTAACTTCTGTTGGCTGTTTTTCATGACGGTGATCTCATTCCGGTGAATTCGGTGACCTAAATTGACCACCGAAATGAGAAAAAATATCATTTCGGTGATTTTTTTTCATTTCGGTGTGAAGTTGTTCATTTCGATGATTTTTATCTTCACCTCGGTGTTTATTTTTTTCATTCCGGTGGCAAATTATTTCACCTCGGTGAAAAACAGACCATAATTTCTTTTGGTACATTTTAGTTGCCAAAGGAATATATTTGTTTTGGGGACTAAAATGTAGCTACTAGTTAAAAGAATAACCTCTAGTTGTTGCTCGCGTGGGCAATAGGCTATTTGACTAAATTATGATAATTAGTCCACTTTAAACCTAATTCAAAAATATTGAACACGTGCTTTTTTAGGTTCCGTACCAAAATTGTACGAAAGGAACCCTTATAGTGTCGCCATGTCCGTCTGTCAGTCCACGGCTTAACACAGATACTGTTTGTACTAGGAAGCTGTAATTTTGCACGAGTATAAACATTAAACACGCCGACAGAATGGTACAATAAAATCTTGAAAACAAAAATTCTAGGGTATCTCCCCTACACGTAAAGAAGGGATGAATTAATTATTTTTAGTCTACCCCATCGTTTGGGGTATCGTTGGATGGGTCTTTCAAATATATTGCAAGGTTGTGAAGACCATTTTTCGATTCAGTGATCGGTTTCCGAAATATTAACCTTCGTTGTTTAAATTCCGAAATATTTTTGCTAGAGTCGTGTCCCCATCCAAAAGATAGATTTTTGTGCTACCTGATTTATTAATGACTAAGTGTAATAATAAGATATTGTGAAGACAAATAACAAGAGATTACGTTTGTTTAATTGTTACATTATATATTACAGTATCTTTGTGTTATCAAAACTAATAATTAAAATCTTTTAAAATAAGAATCTGAAAAAGTTGTAAAGATATACAGGTTGTCCCAGAAACAATGGATAAACCTTTAACTTTCGATAGGTTTCGTCAAGACCTCTCTAATCTCAAATTTTGACTAGTAAAAATATCTCGGTTTTCAAGATAATTAAGTTAGTTTTTTTTTAATGCCACTTTCGGTACAAATACGGACTTTTTCTAATTCAGTTTTTTTTTATTTCTTAAAGAATAGTTTAGCTATCAATGACAATGGTTAAAATTGAGCTAGCTAATCACGAAGTGCTTCAAAAAAGCAATGTCACAAAAAAAATATATATATATTTTTCCTCATGTTTGGTCAACTACCATGTTAAAAAAATGTATGGCGCTCATCGTGCCCATTATCTTAAAAAATTTCTTAGTTATTCTATTTTCCGAAAAGGTATAATAAGCTTATGTTTTCTGTATCTCTTAAACTTTATGACTGGTTTTTATTAATTTTTTATTAAAATTATAATGAATGTTCGAATTGGCGTCCTTGCGCTCTAATACACGCCCTGCATCTTTTTATAAAAGAATGTTTGATGCGGCTCGCGTAACCAGACGTTTTTATGTATGCAGCTGCATTTTGTATGCGAGTTCGCAACTCTGTTATTGAGAATACTGGTCTCGCGTAGACAAGGTCTTCCAGACATCCCCAATAAAAAAAAATCAAGGGATTTAGATCCGGCGATCTGGGCGGCCATAAAATAGGGCCGAGTCGGCCTATCTACCTCTGTGGGTAGTGTTGATTCAAATAATTTCTTACTACTATTGTGTAGTGAGCTGGGCACCCATCATTTTGAAGTCACATTCTCCGCCTCACTTCTAAACTGATATCTCCTAGCATGCCGGGTAAATCATTTTGTAAAAAATTAAGGTAAATTTCACTATTCAGTGTAGCTGGATGTTCATATAGCCCGATCACCTGTCCGCCAATAATCCCAGTCCACAAGTTAACTTTAAATTGAACTTGGGACCGATCTTCCCTCATCAAATGTGGGTTTTCTACTTTCTAGCTATGTAGATTGTAGATGTTGAGATATCCATCTTTCAGGCATGAGGATTCACCCGTTCACAACATTTTATTGAAAAATTGCGGGTCCTCCCTTATTTTATTTAACATGGTTCTGCAGAATGCAATCCTGCGCGGATAGTCAGCAGGCTGTAGAGTTTGGACACTTTGAACATGGAAAGGGTGCAACCTGTATATTTTTATGGTTGATTATTACAATATATTTGTTATTTTTGTTGTTTTATTCTCACACGTTCCTAAATGAATTTAAGTTTAAATTGGTTAATATCCATGTATGGTACATTTTAATTATTACTTTCAATACCATTATAGTATAGTCAGAAAAGGATAACCTGTACTGTGTGATAGCACTCTTCAAAACGTAGGTAAGTAATTATGGAACTAGGATAGCAGCATTTTAGGTGCGTTGCGTGGTAACAGTTTAGTTTTTTTCGGTGACTGCATAAGTAATTTCATTGCGGTGACTCGCGTTTTTCATTTCGGTGATGAGAAGTTTCATTTCGGTGAACTATTCTTTAATTTCGGTGACACCAAAATTTTAAAGTACTATATCTCCTAAGTATATGAACTCAATTTGATGTCGTGTAAAGATTAATCATAACAATATCATAAATAACAATACTGCATGGTTTTATTTCAAAAAAAGGTATAAATAAAAAAGTTCACCGTAATGACAAAAAAAATGGACTTGTTGAAATTGACCCTGAAGCGTCTTAGCTAACATTTTATGCCCGGCCTGCGAGTTTTGAATTTCGATCGAAAAAGTATACGTGATTTTGTGTAGAAATCGGGGTTGCTCTGTCTAGTGGCCCGTGATCAAACAATATTTTATCACCAGTTTAGGTTGACGTTTTCATAAAAATCTATGGAGTAAAATTGTAGGGCCTCTGAGTAGGTGCTTACTCCAGGGAAGTGATGCGCAGTGACTACGCTGGTGGCAGCAAGCAGCCCGGTCAAGGTCATGGCGTCGGTCGCGTCAGGCACCGGCACGGACTCCGTGATGCCGCCGGTCAGGTCGGCGAGACCGTCCAGCAGGCTGCCGTACTTCAGGGCTTCGTAAGACCCGTGGAGTCTGGAACAAGCGTGATATATTATGTACACATCAAAAGCACAAACCGCCGACTAACAGATGCTAAACTTTATACGCAACGATATTGAATATTGTGTTCATACGCTGAAACAGTTGCTGGAACAGTATGAGCCCGAGCGTTCCGAGATTTCGTATCCGTCCGTGAGCTTCTAGCGCGCATTGTATAAAGCTTCACATCTGTATTATACCATAATTATTATTTATTCTGTGTCAATAGTGTTTAGAATTATATAAGTATATCGCAGCCAGATCGTAAAATTGACCACTTCATGATGTGACCGATCATTTCATAAAATGGTGGTATTTCATGATATGGCCAATTAAAACTGACCATTTAAACACTCGATGAAATGTCAATTCACGTTTGGCCATATCATTTAAATAAAAATACGGTCCAAGTTATATGAATTTGTTAATATTTGTAATCTTGGTTGATAGATGAATTTAATATTTTAAATAATTATTATTTTCAAACAAAACTAATAAATAAAAAGACATGAATAGCTAAGTAGCCTCTCAAATTACGTTCCGAAGTTCTTCATTTTTTGACGTTGCGTTCGTTTTTTGCGTGACTTTCTTAAAAATCACCTAGCTTGGTGTCGTAACAATAATTCACTGCACTTCCACCTTCAATTTACACATTATTATACACTATAAGAATAAAATATTTGACCGCGCCATTATTCATCACAAAAACAAAGCAACATTAGCGCCTCTACCGGTGAGTAATGTTACGATTTTACGATATAATTAACTACTAATGTTTGACCTTTTCGTGAAGTAGTCGTGCGTTTAGCTGTTTATTTAGTCAAACGCTGAGTATTCATTGATCTGGCCAGACCACATCATGATGTAGGTAGCAGGTTCTGTTCTATATCATGAAACACTACCATTTTATGAAATGATTGGTCACATCATTAAGTTACCAATTTACGATCTGGCCACGACATATATAATGCGAAGAAAAAATTGCGATAAGTTCTACAAAAATTATCAATTCGTTGTGGTACGTATATTATATCAAAATTTTTAACAGAGTTAAACTCCTAAAACAAACTTTTTACGGTGTAAAGGTTTTTGCGAACACCACAACAATGCTAATAAATGCCTTCTTGAAAAATAACGTTCAATTTTAGTACCTGAAATTAAAATAATAAAATGAATATCAAGTTTCGTAGAAAATGCTACGGAGCGTCTACGGCATCGTAGCAGACATAGATTCCGGTCGCACAGGCCACCGGGCCAAAAATAAAAAGGCTTCCTTAAAAATACACAGACGTACCACCATTTTAAACTAAATCAGAACCGCTCCTGTTGGCGTATATGGATTGTGCAGCTCTTGATGAAATTATAGTAATGGAAAAATAAACTTAGAAAAATTGTTAAAGTAATGCCTAAAACTTAACTATTTACAGAAAAACTTACCCTGTTCTTGTATTCAAACGCACACCAACAACAAAACAACTCACGTTACATAAAAATAATCAAAAACAATTACTGAGTCGCCTATAAGCAGCGTGCACCAACCATCAGATGCTTTCACTTCCGAGATCAATTTAATAAGTGTTAACTGAAGTAAAGTCTTAATTTTTGCACAAGTAATCATCGTCGAGTAGCCATTCACGAAAATCACCATGCCATACTTTCCGACGGTACAAAATGGTTGCCATACTGGAGCCGCGCAGGAGTTTTTTTTTTAAACGATTTGTTTCCCCCCTATATTTTTGACCCTCGAGTGCGCAGGCAGTTTCGCTCGCAGTGTGATAACGCTTTCCAGCTTCATCCAGGACAAGTGCAGGAAATGAACATAATGCAATTTAAAAATAGATAGACTTTACTATCGGACTGGTCCGCTTTAGATGAGTATCAACTTGTGCGTGCAGCACAATGACTAACACTCACTTCGCATAGGCCTTCTCCAGCAGGGCAGGCCACAGCTGGCCCGTGTGACTGGTCTGCAGAAAGGCCAGCTTTCCGTTCACGGTCGGGAGTCGGTCGTCGACCAGTACCTCAAGCCACTGCCCACACCACCAGAGTCGGAACCTGCAACAGTCCACAGTACGATAAGGATATATAACTAAGCAGGGGCGTAGCTATAGCTTAAAAATATATAGTTGACAAACGAACGAAAAATTTATTTAATAGTTTTCACATGTGCTTTACCGCGGACAAAGGCAGAACTTTTAGCGATAATCTCTCTTCTAATATCCCAGAACCAGTAAATGAAAATGTTGGTAAAAAAGTATTAACACCCAGATTAACTCCAAAATCCTTAAATCCTTTTTCCGGCTGAAGGAAACGACGCACCACTACTTAACTTCTTCCCATGCCGAATAATAATACACAAAGTCCCAAAGGATTTTCGTTTTTCTGTGTAAAGTACCTATAGCATCGGAAACGATACGACCCACGCACAACCTTTATAAATAGAAATATAATTTAAGGCCTCTTATTTACTGGGGAACAAAATATCCCGCGATATGTATCGTTAGTAAATAAATAGTAAATAAGTTTATTTGGAACAGTATACGTAGGTCACACTATAAGTTTTGCGTAACTTAAAAAAGCAACATGTATAACCAAAATATTATGTTTATTGCTTTTCAAAATACTCTCCTTTACATTTTAAACATTTTTTCATGCGATTGAACCATTTTTTAAAACAGGAGGACCACAGATCTGAAGTTGGTAAAGGTAAGACCTCTCATCAAATCTTTGATTTTGGGGAAAATACAGAAATCACAGGGTGCTAGGTCGGGGCTATGCGCAGGGTGGGTGACGAGTTGTACTTTTTCGGAAGCTAAAAATGACTTTGTTTTGTTGGCCGTGTGTGAAGAAGCGTAGTCATGATGTAGGAGAACGCGGCTTTTGGGTCGTCTTTCGCGAACTTTTTCTCACACCCTGGGTAAACAAATGGTAGAATACCGGCATTAACACTCTTTTGATCTTCAAGTGGAATTGTACAGATTGGACCCGTAGCTGAGAAAAAAAACGCGATCATTTTTTTAACAACTTTTCTCGCCTGCTTCACTTTTGTTGGCCTGTTCTCATTTTCAAACACCCATTCACAAGATTGCTGTTATTTTTCGGGTTCAAAACAATAAATCCACGTTTCGTCTCCTGTAACAATGTCATAAACAGCATTAGAATGTCTGTGGTCGTACTTCAGTAGCATCTGTGAGCACCATTCTACGCGAGCCCGCTTCTGCTCCGCTGTCAGTTCATGAGGGATCCAACGACAGCAAAGTTTCCGAACTGTCAATTCTTCGTGTAAAATTTCCTGAATTTTCTGAAACCAATCCCCAATAGTCCTCGAATTGTCTCATAGGTAATCCGCGGGTTTTCTTCAATTAGCCGCTTAACAGTAGCCACATTATTTTCGTTGACGGCAGTTGAAGGCCGCCCTTCACGAACTTCGTCATGTAAAGAAACTCGACCTGTCTCAAATTCAGCAAACCATCGCCTGGTGCTCAAACAAGGTGCTTCTCTCCCAAAAGCATTTTGAAGACGAGCGGCACAGTCTTGCGGAGAGAGAGAACTTTGAAAATCCTAAAAAATCATCGCTCTAAAATCTTTTCGACTTAATTCCATTTTCGTTGCGAACGTAGAACTTTGATGTGTGTGTGATAAAAAACAATTGACAAATCATTTCCTACCAATTGTTTTTTTTATAACCTTCTTAAGGTTGCAACGTTTAAAAAAATATAACATTTGAAATTCAAAGAGTTCCGATTAGCTAGAAGTGCCAAACTTTTAGTGTGCCCCATGTACAATGGTAACATTTAGTATTTATACGTTAGTAACTACATTAGTTATATAAATACACAGTAACGATCAATGAATCCAGACATCTTGCCTCACTACATCTTAGACAAAACAAGAGAGATGTCTAGCAGCGTCAGGCTTCGTCCGACATCGCATTATCGCATTATTAGCGAGCGAGCGCATTATCAATAAAAGTGCTTTTAATAGCTAATAATAAAGATTTTGATTTTGAATAATTTAGATTTTGATATCGCATGATATGTCTATCTAAGGACATACATAGTGGCTACAAGGCTTAAATCTAGTTAGAAATAGCAATATATTCTGTCAGTTTGTATGAAGTAGATAGAGACCGCAGGATGTTTTAATCCAAACGAAATCATAAACCCAGTTATGTACATTATTCTGTCTGAAAATATTTTTTAAATTTCCTGATGCATATTTATTTAACGTTAAATTTTCCGTAAAGTAAAACAGATACTCGTATTTGCAGCAAGCCAGATTATCAATATGGATGGGTTATCATATTTATTTTGTAAAAGCAGTTATTTTAAAATCCCTGGTAGCGGACTATCATTATGGGATTATGTAGAAATGTATATGTTACAGCCAAAGTAATAAAACCGGATATTATACATATTAACTAGCAATTATTTATAATGTCTACTCAATTTAGATAAAGTGATAATTGACACAGAATTAATCACATTAACTAGCAATTTTATAGAATATCTTCGAAGACTTGGATAATGTGATAAAACAAGTAGGTATAAAGATTATAAAATTATATTTCAATTTGCATTAAGCGTACCTAACTACCTAAGTATATGTGTAGCAATATTATACTGTTATTTGAAAAGTAATAATTATAATGAAATGAAATATAACGAACGTCGGATAAATGACTTTGATAGATGTTGTTACTTAAATAATTACAATTTAATAGATAGACAATAGTCTTTTTTTTTGTCTACCTACTGGACTCGGTTCGCCCTTTTTTTTAAAAATATTTTAGACATGATTCAGAACCACAGCCAAAATTTTCACATCTAATTAATGCAGCCAGTCGTAAGCCTAGTTTAAGTGTGTATGAACGAAAGTTTGTTTAACAATTATTGATAAAACTTTACTGCTCGTATAATACTACAGGAATTAGTCGCCTCTTACGACACGCCTCCTATTGGCGATGGAGAAGTATATTCTTTACGGCTCTTTCCCCACATGGTATATTTATTATAGTTTCAAAATCCGAAGTTAAATATCGATATATATATATATATATAGTTAAACCGATATTACCCACCGCTACGTTGAAATTAGTTCTGGGGTCAAACACTAGTGGCACTTCAAGTGGATTAATTTATCACATTGTCTAGTCAATTTTGCTGTTATATATAATGACCAGTCATTATGTATAATAGCTATTTAATCACTATGACTGTAACAATACATCAATTATGTATAGTAGTTACTTTGAGAACAGTCGAGTGCTTTTAAGTGCATCATCTCTTTTGAGTCGGTTTTACATTTTCCTAGAAATTTGTTAGTGTCGTGCGCTAATAATATTTTTATTGATTGTTTTTACCTAACCACTGCATCGGGACAATGATAATGGTTATGGACTAGTGCTGAGAAGAAGGAGCACAACAAAGTCGGTTTCTTTCTTTTTTTAGCCTTTTTCTATGAAGTTACCTCCCGGTGCTTGGCGCTAGGCAGTTTTTAAATCCCTTTTTCGTTAAAATTTTCTTCACTTGTGATTTTAGTTTAGGTACAGTTCAGCAGTAGATTAGGGAAAATTTAAAACACGAAACATTTCCCGTCGAATGAATCCTACCTTGTGCGATCTGAAATTTGTAACGACAAGTTTATCTTTATGTCCGGTATAACATATTTGTCGTTCTGTGATATGTAAGATCTTATTTTCTTAGTTGATTTTCTTTTAGTAGGTGTTTCTTATAATGCTCAAAAGGAAAACTTTTACGTCTCGTCCTAGTAGGCTGTCTTTATACAGGGTTAGTTAAGATCTAGGGAACAATACAAAGAAGCGTCTTATCGTTATTATTTTTAATAATTGTATGTTACGAAAAAAAATTACTTTTAAATATCCGATAATAAAGTCAACAGAGAGACTACGAAAGCCGCGCGGTCATTCATCAGAGGCGTTGGTACGGCGAGCCAACAAGGACCTTACGCAGTGCACATACGGTGCAATTTTTCATGAATGAGTTAAATTATCCACTCGTACGATTTTAAACAGCGGATAAGAATAATTAAATGTGAAAAAAAAACTTGTTCTTTGAATAGTTCGATTAAGTTACTGATTCTGAGCCACTCCTAAAGATTTAGCACCCCTTTGCAATGTAACCCTGTATTCTGTGCTTTTACTATGAGAAAAAACCAATCGAAATCTTAAAATAGAAGTTCTACACAAACAAACAGGCTGATCGGCTATTTAGTATGGGGAATTGATTTTTGCGAGGCCCATGCCATGGTAAATATTTTAAGCAGTAGAATCAACCCCTAAAATAAGTACATCTTAGATAACTAATATAATAGGACCTTATAAAGTCCGTATCTTTGGTTGGTGAAAGGTAAATGGGCATTTTGTTCGGACCTGTGGCCCACCAGCGACCACTAACGAAACTAGTCGGAGTATGTTAAAGACAATGAGATAGTCGCATTCCTCAAAAGCATGGGAAAGTTTTTTTAGCAACACAAGAATGTGTGCTAAAAAAACGAATTTTCGTATATCCATATGCTTCTGAATGTATAAAATGCTTATAAAAATGCACAATATATTCCTAAAAAGGTACACGAATGTTAAGGAGCTTTTCTATCTTGTTTCCCGTAATTTCCCTCGAGTCAATCCAAGCGCGGGCGCGGGCTAGCGCTCCCGAATGATCGACCGTGGCGAGCCAGCGCATACGAGTATTATGTGAAAGAGAGGGCCTCTGTATAGTAATGTGGATTGCGCCTTACGAGTGCCCGAAAACGTATCACAGTAAGTAAATATGATTGAAAATCAATAATTAGGAAAAAAATACGTTTTGCGTTGAAGCACATAACTTTTTTCCCCCATGCATTTGGATCAAAATAAAAAGATTCCGTGAAATGTTAATCCTAAACCTTAAAAAAACCCATTTCAATAATGGTCGCGAACTTCGAGGTACCAGGTCAAAAATGCTCAATGATCTTTGTAAAAAAAAATATCAGTGTATAAACAGTAAACTGTTATAATAAAAACGTTTTTGACTAAATAATTAATAACTGTTAAAGGTTACAAAATTTTGTGTCCATCTTATTTTAAAATAAATAATACCGTTTAATTCAAATTCAAAGCGTTTATTTCAGACACAACTCCAATAGTGAAGCAAGAAATTACAAAAGTCAGTTTTTAAATAGCAAACAAATTTATATAAAATACACTCATTTAGGCTAGGCTGTGTAGCCGAACCCAATGCTTCTTAAATGAGCAATCTACTCGCCCAGCCACAACACGCGAATACTATTGGAGTTCCTGTGTACTTAGTATCGAGGGGGCTCTATTACGTACGATGGCATGAAAGCCATCTGTGTGAGCATCCGCGGACATGCCTGACGCGCTGCAGGTCCTACCGTGGCAGGCCCAACAATACCCTAAACGCGTTGTTATACTGCACGCGCGGGGCGTTGATCGTTTTCAGCGTATAGCTGACTCACAGGTTACACGCATAAAAGACTGGCAAAAAGCCTTAAAAAGTATCATCTTAACGGGTTCTGTACAGCATGCATACCTGCGAGCCAACATATTGCTTCTGACAGCCAGCGCCCGTCGCTCTCTTTCAATGTTCTTATTATCAGAGAGATAGAGATAGAGAAAATATTCGCCAAGCCAAGAAAAATAGACTATGTACGAGTATTTCATTCTCACCTGAAGACTCCAGCGTAGGGCGTGTCCATCCTCTGGTCGGCTGGAACCACCCTGTAGAATAACCCCTTGCTCAGGTACAGCACCCCGAGGCAGGACACCAGCCACTTGTCTCCTGGAACCAAGGTCTCTTGTGAACCGGCCACGGTGACGACTGCGCACACGATTTTTTGTCCTCCAGACAACACTGGCCGGTCTTAGGGTCATAGGAATGCTCGTTCTGAGAGCTATCTCGTGAAAACACCCGATTAGTTTTAATTTTATGTTTAATACGTATTATATTGTAATCTTAATGATACACTTTATTCATCGTATCAGAATCTGCTGTTCGGGTTAGTGTAAATATGCGCTAGACATACCAATTTAATTGTCTGGTCTCGAAGTAAGGAATTAACATCTTTGCGTTGTGTACCTACTAGGCAAGTAATTAACTTACGTCTCACAGCACACCCAGAACCGAGCCAATGTAGATAAATTCGTTTTCTTAATTGACTAGAACCTCAGGGCCATTTGCTTCCAAGTAGAATAACCGCGCCACTATGCCAATCGGGTCGACCAGTCAGAAACCGTTTATTTCTAAAGTGCTGGGTAAAGTGCTGGCTAAAGTAAGTTTACAGTCTGTAAAAGTCATTTCCTGAGGCCCAAAACCCATAATTTAGCACAAGCTGCAATCAATCCAGTGTCGATCCGCTCCCAGTAACATTACTATCTGAAACGGTATTCTCGTAAACCCAAAAAATGCAATTATAGTTCGCAATGCGACTGAAAATGGAAGAAACCAAGATGAGTTTTTTTGTTCTATTTTCATTCGTATTGGGATAGTTTTGATAATTTTACATCAAACTATAAGTTTACGAGCATACCATTTTTGATAGTAATGTTACTGGGAGCAGATCGACACTGTAATGCAACTACTGTTAAATTGCGGGAATCGGGCTTCTTTACACTTCTTGTATTCCTTACTTCAAGACTATGACAATTTGGGTGTTGTCTGGCGCATATTAATTAATTAATTGTTTTTATCATAATATTTATTGTCTGGCGGACAAGAAAGGAAAAACAGTCGTAATAGCCTCAGTTACAATTCGCATTGACAAGGGTATAAAATATAAACAGGCATTAAATGCAGTGAGCATACCTATAAACAGACAGAGCAAACATTCATTATAAAGTAAGCTAATTATTCGCAAAAATGCTACAAGTCCATATAGGTTAAGTAAATAAATACAGATGCAATGTATGGTCAGCATCAAAAGTTGATAACCGCATTCAGATTTTCAAAATAGCTTAATACAATTTATTAAGTAACCTAAATCGCTCAACATGACAAGAGCCAGAATCGGATGATTATATTATCATATAAGGCTGATTCTGGCACTTGTCATGTTGTGCGATTTAGTTGTTCATAAATTGTGTAAATAGGGTAGCGATCTTAAAAATCTGAATGCGTGGTCATCGACTTTTGATGTTGACTGTACCACCAAAATTTCAGAGGAGAAAAAATCAAGTGTACTCGTACCTCGAAGACTTCTATGCGTGATAAGATCGATTTGGTAGAAAAACCAAAGTCACTGACATTACTCTTTGAATTGCTGATCTGAAGTAGCAATGGGCAGGCACGCAGACAATGACAATCGTTGGGGAAGGAAGGTTATCAAGTGGCGACCCGATCTAGAAGACGCAGCATACCCTTGCTGCACGCGGTGGACTAACGACCTAGTTAAAGTTGCGGGATGCGGCTGAATAAAAACGGTTCTGAACCGCTCGCTGTGGCGTTATAGGAAGGCCTATGTCCAGCAGTGGACTTTCATAGGCTGATTATGATAAGTCTAAGTAAGATTTTTAAAACTACATTGTAATCAATCAAGCTTTGGATGTGTCTGACACAAATAACTAACACAAACATACCAAAACTACTCTTAAGTAGTTGTTGTAGGTATTAAGGCTGTATCTAGAATCCCCGTCAATGATACAAGGAAACTCTTCATTAATTAGTTGATACTTTATGTTGATATAGTTAAAAAAGGACACACATTAATTTTTGTGCTGTTATCTAAGAGTAACAAATTAGCAGATCGCTTAGCAACTGAATCATGTAAGTAACCAATCGCTTAATTGGCTGTTTATTTCGTAGGCAGTCGGACATAAAAACAAAAAAGGCGTACCTACGTAGGTATCAAATTCGCATTTCGCATGAAACAGTTAGCAACAGGTGGAAATCAAATTCTTAATTAACTGTTTGCTGGCTTACCTAAAAACAACGATAGTAACATTTGTAAAAATAAAAAGAATGTCTTCTTTTGCTCTGTTCGAAGAGCTAACCTGGTAGCAAAAACGTAGAGTTCGAAACAGTCGATTTTTTGGTAGTGTAGCTAATAATATCTTCGAACATTACATTAGGTAATAAATAACGGTTATGGGTATTCGTTATTTATTTTGTGACTAGTGCGGAAAGTGCGAATGAGCCTAGCATTAGAGTTTACAATTCGCATGAGAAATTCCAAGAATCGTGCCTATACAATTTCCCAGAAGCAAAATTGCAATCGTAATGCTAAAACTATGTCTACTGAGCGCTTTGTATTTGTGTATTCAAGAAGTGAAGTGGACTGCATGTGCACGAATTACACTACTATTCATACCTCATGTGAGGCTTTAAGAGTTGCGCTTCGCGTTCGCTAATGATTAAGAGACACATGCGGCAGCAAAACTTCGCGGTATATTAGCCAGATACGTATTGCGCTTATTAAAAATATATATACGTAATCGTATCGTATCGTAAGTAAACTCACCTAGTTTTCCAGGAACCACATCAAACGTGTCGCAGTTGTCTTGTACGAAGATCGGGTTTGTGTAAATTTCCTGGAACAAAAACCCAATACAGATAAATATAGGATCTACGTTTTAAAATGAGTGTCCGCAATAAGTTTAATAGAGAATGCGTTTTATTTGAAATCTCGCTTTTGCTCGAGGTTTTATCAACGTGATTAATTGGTATGACAAAGAAATTCGAATCCCATTCGCTTTGAACTTTATCAATAATTACTTTGTAAGTAGTAATTGTATTAAAGCGCTCGACACATCAAAGCCATCCGAATCGTCGATATTGCAAATTTGTTGTTGTGATATTGCCAAAGGAGGTGAATGTGTTCATCAAAACAAACAAAATTTTTTATTAGGTCAACTTCAAAATCGCGTTTTATTGTTTCTCCATGCAAATTACACGCTCTACCTCGGTGATAATTGTATGGAGCAGCAAACATTTCATTAACGATTTTGATATTGACCTCTATTCTAAAAGTTGTTTGTATTGATAAAAACATTCGCCTTCTTTTAAGCAACTATTATATAAGTAACCCCGTCCCTGTATAGTTATAGCATGCCAATATTATCTAGCAAATGCTCCCTCAACGAGATAGTTTGAGCCAAGTGATGAATTATTACTTAATTCATTACTTGTTTATTAAGATGTAGGTAAGTATCATAGATTAATAATAGAATAGAATAAAATATTTGACAATCTCGTAAAATTGTGAATATTGTAGTTAATGGTCGTCAATTTGATAATTTAGGAACATTGGGCTTGGCCCACGCCGTATAAAATATAAAATTTAGTTTTTGCGCTTCGTCGGCCGCTGCCCGTGGCACCGCTTTCTTCGCTCGCCTTGCTTGCCTCCTACGTCATGTCAGTTTTGCAATATGGCTTATGTAATGATCAACTAAAGAAGTGTTTCAGGGCGTTATGTGGTGCTGATTTTAGGGACTCTTGACGGCCGTTGTTTAAAAATATGTGAGGGTACCTACCTACACGCTCCATAAGGGCCAGCCTTATGTTAATTAAGCAAATAACAATAGGAATCCTGCCTATGAGCGGCCATCAATGAAACTACATAGAATCATTTGAGAGATTATTTTTAGAACAAGTTTTGTTAAAGGAGTGAGTATGATTATTTGGAAAACAAGATATAGGTTACATTATAAATTATCATAATTTTGTTTCATACTGCATTTTTAAAAGACAAAACATATTATATATATATAAATCATTGCGTTTTGTTTATTTTATTGACGTACACCAGTAAAATATAATAATAATAATAAATAATTGAACTTATATTCAAAATTATTAACACAAAGATACTGTTGCCTATTGATGTTTTCAAGAACTTCAAATCAAACTGTTTTTTGAACACTTGTGGAAAAGATGTTTTACATTTTGAACCTGGAAGCACCAGAAGTGTACCGCGAGAAGCCATTAACCATATAACAATATAGATAGACCCTTTATTTATTACACTTACCTACTTCATAGGTCCATGGCGAGACCAATTTTGTCAAATGACCCCTTAGCACTAAATGGTTAAGAACGATGCCACTGCATTGGGCGAATAAATCCAAGAGTGTGACTCCGACGCAACACCAGGAGCCCAATTCCCGTAGGTAATTTAACAGTAGTCGCAGTCGTAGGTAGCCGTAATCCAATGTCGATCCGGTCCCAGTAACATTACTATCTATTAAAACGGTATTCTCGTAAACTTTTAATTTGATGTAAAATTATCAAAACTATCCCAATACGACTGCAAATAAAACAAAAAAATTACTCATTTTGGTTCCTTCCATTTTCAGTCGCATTATATTTGTTTCGTTAAGTAGGTAGTATCTACCTGCCTACTGTGCATTTTTTAAAAGTAATATCTAAATGGTTGATTCAAACGTATTTTAAAATATTCCGTCAAGATCTTTGTAATCGTACATCGTTATAATAGCAGTGTGTGTCCTGGCCGTATCCATAATCGTCGTCAATAGCTTTAATAGTACTAACCAATTTAACTTATGTGATTTTCCACCAACGACCGAGGACGACTTTATTATTTTTTCACTCGGCACATATATTTTTAGCATGTAAGACAACTCGTAAACAATAAAAGTCTACAGAGATCCCCAATGCAAACGTCTAGTCGAGTACGGCTTTACAGCCACAAATGTTTGGCTACTGCGCTATCAAAACAATCGCGACATGCACGATCAAGAACTCACTATTTATATATTCTTGTAGACATAGAAGGAAATGGTAGAGAAGCTATAGAAAACCACATTATTGCCTGCGCCCACATTGACATAATGTGCGTAGTAGGTAGGTAGTCTGAGGGAGAAATTGAGAGGTGGAAATTCTCTTGCTAGCTAAATTGTTTATACTGATTTATGCGCCTCCACGTTGAAGGATGTGTATGTCTACAGCTATATCATTAGACATAGAGAAATTCTAAGTATGCCATATTTTAAATTTTAATAAAAGCAAACGAGCGTTTCAGTCATAATAATTTTAGAAGCAACTAGGTACAACTTCGTTGTTTTTTGTGTGTAAGCTGGGAAAACGTGTCTCCAGCTGACACATGCCGTTAAGGCAAACCAGCAAAAATTTAAATCTTAATTGAAGCCATAAGAACCAACAAAACTAACCATCTCATTCAAACACTGTTGAAACTGAGATCATAAAACTATGTGCGAGCTGGAGATCCGTGTTTCTGGCTTGCACAGCTGTATTTTCATAATAATACGAGCAACGATTATGTATTATACCTCAAAATTACGCTCTTGGTACCTATCTGAAAAAGACTTTGGACTTTTTTTTATTAAGCCTGGCATACCTCGTTGCAAGTAACCTTAAACAACGTTATTTTGGTGTACACCTATAAAACATAGGTTAATCGAAAAAGAAAATAGTTAATTACAAACAAAAATCTGAACAAATTGTATCCTATACGACATTTTCTCAAAGAGTATTTGTTGATTGTGATTATTTTCTCCAGCGATTAACGTAATACTATGTTTCATAAGTGTACACCAAAATAATGCCAATTACTTGTCGCGTCGGCCTCGGCACAAGCTAGCACTTACAAACTCGATATGACACTGGGCACGCCCCCCCCCGCCCTATTTATGAAGCAAATGTTCTGACTATTAGAAAACTATATATTTTGCAATGTACTTTGAAAATTCATAAGAGGTTATCTATAGATCCAAATAAACTTAGAAAGCGTAATCAAAAATTGGTAATCAATCGTGTAATATCCAGAACTGTATTTGCCTCAAAACAATACTATATACAATCAAAAAATATATACAATAGAATAAACAAAAATATTAATATTTATGGTAAAACTTACCGAGAATGCAAAAAAACTTTAACTTCATGGCTAAGGACTTTAAATTATCTGGAAACTGAGGGAATATTACAATAGGATAATAATATACTTATTGTAGTAATCTTCCTAAACTCCACACTTGAACAATCCACACTCATGTGCACCATTATCTAATATATTATTTATTCTTCACCTACCCACAGTTTCAGTAAAATGGTTTGTTCGCTTGTTTATTTATTTCACAAGGAAAAAAGCACTAAGTTTTAGAAATGTTAATTTAACCTGTAGAGAGAGCGGTTCTCTCCTAATACAAGTGTTAAACTTAAAAGGAGAGTTCCAATGTACTTGTTACTAAAAATGTTAAAATGTTTAAAATGAATAAATGTTGAAAAAATGTTGAATGTTGGATTTGTGTTGTTATTTGTTGGAACGCCTATGTAAGGCATCCATAAATAAACTACCAAGACGTGATGCCCTAAGCAATTGCTTAATTTGCTTAAGGGCTAATTCGGCACATATACAGGGTTACATTGGATAGTAATATGAAAGTAGGGTTGCCAGAAGTTTACTTTTGTTAACCGACACCAAAAAAGGAAGAGGTTCAAACGGCTATACCAAGAGGGAGGGTTATGGACTTCAAAAGGGGGTGGTTTTGTCGATAGAAGAAAAAATAGGAAAATGTATGTTCTCTTATTATTGCTAGCTCGTGACCAAACAGACTCTAAAACTGGTAACAAACTGCGACGGACGCGGCTGCGGACTCATCTTGACATTGTAAGGTCAAACGCTGCCATTGGTCGATCCTTGGGTTGCCGGAAGTTGACTAAAGGATAGACCAATGGCTGTTCTTCTCTTCTCTCTTCTCTTCCATATTCTGTGAATTTTTGCAAATAAGCCTGTTAGAGTGCTGATAGACCGGGCGCAATCAAAGATGGTTTTGGTGGACGCCACTGTTTCATGACGAGACTTTGAATGGCTTGCTTCCAGCAAAGATGCAGAAGAACAAGTCCAAAGGACAAATCCTTGATACCGCACGCATCATCTGCCGATTTCGCTTTCTTTTACTCTGATCCCTGTCAACTTTGCTCATACTCCGGTCATTAGTAGAGGTTTTTGGCCTATACGAGTATACATGGGGCACACTAAAAGTTTTGCACTTCTAGCTAATCAGAACTATTTGAATTTCGAATGTTATATTTTTTTAAACGTTGCAACCTTCTTAGTAATAAAAAAAAAACAATTGGCGGGAAATGATTTGTCAATTGTTTTTTATCACACATCAAAGTTCTACGTACGCAACGAAAATGGAATTAAGTCAAAAAGATTTTAGAGCGATGATTTTTTAATGATTTTAAAAGTTCTCTCTCTCCGCAAGACTGTGCCGCTCGTCTTCAAAATGCTTTTAGGAGAAAAGCACCTTGTTTGAGCACTGTGAGGCGATGGTTTGCTGAGAGGTCGAGTTTCTTTACATGACGAATTTCGTTAAGGGCGGCCTTCCACTGCCGTCAACGAAAATAATGTGGCTACTGTTAAGCGGCTAATTGAAGAAAACCCGCGGACCTATGAGACAATTCGAGGACTATTGGGGATTGGTATGAGCCAAATTCAGAAAATTTTTCACGAAGAATTAAAAGTTCGGAAACTTTGCTGTCGTTGGATCCCTATTGAACTGACAGCGGAGCAGAAGCGGGCTCGCGTGGAATGGTGCTTACAGATGCTGCTGAAGTACGACCACGGACATTCTAATACTGTTTATGACATTGTCACAGGAGACGAAACATGGATTTATTGTTTTGAACCCGAAAAAAAAAACAGCAATCTTGTGAATGGGTGTTTGAAAATGAGAACAGGCCAACGAAAGTGAGGCAGGCGAGAAACGTTGGTAAATGATCGCGTTTTTTTTCTCAGCTACGGGTTCCATCTGTACAATTCCACTTGAAGATCAAAAGAGTGTTAATGCCGAGTGGTATTCTACCATTTGTTTATCCATGCAGGGTGTTAGAAAAAGTTCGCGAAAGACAACCCAAAAGACGCGTTCTCCTAAATCATGACAACGCTTCTTCACCCACGGCCAACAAAACAAAGTCATTTTTAGCTTCCGAAAAAGGACAACTCGTCACCTATCCTGCGCATAGCCCCGACCTAGCACCTTGTTATTACTGTATTTTCCCCAAAATCAAAGATTTGATGAGAGGTTCTACCTTTACAAACTCCGAAGATGCAGTGATAGCGTTCAATCAGCACGTAGAAAACATGCCTTCAGATCTGTGTTCCTCCTGTTTTAAAAAATGGTTCGATCGCATGAAAAAATGTTTAAAATGTAAAGGAGAGTATTTTGAAAAGCAATAAACATAATATTTTGGTAAAACAAGTTGTTTTTTTAAGTTACGCAAAACTTATAGTGTGACCTACGTACATATTAATAATAATTTTATTTAAGACCATTATGTCCATAGTCACAAAAATTGGCTAAGGTTGAGTTGTTTGAAATGCGGTCCATTTGCAAGAAAATACGAAAACGCATTTTTAGTAGCAAGAAAAGTGGCAAGTGTTGCACCATTTTAAAATCTTGACTAATTGGACTATCTTTTAAAATAACTTGCCAAGGCTATTGTGGTACATTTTTTTTCCAAAATAAAGATTCAAAGATAACTGACAATATTTTTCTAAACCATGGCTCAATTAAACTTAATTTATTTGACTAAATTAACAATGTTTATTACGTTGATTTGTGGTTGCGATTTATAGACGCGTTGCTTATGATTAAAAAAAACACTGCAAAATTGTGAGATTTGTGCTCACAGAATTAATGCGAAAAGGGAGTCGATTTTTAACTTTTTGAAAAAAAAAAAATTGGCAATACGTAGTATTACTTGTTCATTCAGTGAATATCGCTTTAAACTAAGTGACATGGAATTTTTAGCTTGGCCTCTCGCCCGTGGCCCGTTACCAGGTTACCGATGAGTTTTGGGATACCCTGTATATATTTAAGTATTAATTTCTAAACGCACTCTGTTTGACAGTACAAACAGTTTTATTTATTGTTTTTACTTATAAGTAGGTAATCATTGCAATTAGTCGCAAAATGTACTTACATATTTTTTCATTTTTTAATACTTTCTCGGACATCTACAAATATTTCAAGACCAAAATTAGCCAAATCGATCCAGCTTCTTGAGTTTTTGTGAGACTAACAAACATCAATTCATTTAATAAGTAGTGGAGACCGGGGCAAGACGAAGTTCGGGGCATGACGGGAAGTGTGCTTGTGTGATTGACTGAGGAACGTAACAGAGCCTAACACAGCGCCATTCGCTCGATCTTCAGTCACGGCACACGAGTCCGAGCGGCGCGTGCATGTCACTACGTGTTTTGGCCGACTGGAGCGAAGTTTTCTGTTTTGAATTGATGTGCACTAAGGTGTTCAACTCAGTGTTGTTGTAATATTTTACCACATACTTGTTGTAGTAGTGTGAAACTAACGAATTTACATTGCATTTTCGCAAAATAATTTTGTAGGTAAGAACTGTTGTTACTTTAGCAAAATACGCCCATTGGGGAAAAAAGGTCAGTGCATAATGGGATAGTATCCTGTTTTGCCCCATGTGTAATTGTGTAGGTAGCAAAATGTTTCATAATTATATGATAATCATATAATAAGTGAAAAAATGGCTAAGAGACCTCCCTGAACGCGTAAGTGGCAAAGCTATTTTGGCAAGCATATTTACAAGCGGCGACGATGCTAACAGCCATAAATGAGTTTAAAAAATGTGGAATATGGCCACTTGATAGAAATGTATTCACAGAGGCAGATTTCATAGCGGCTAAAACAAAAAACACAGACTTTGTCGTCTGAAAATTTAAATCTTGCATAAACATCTCGGGTCATAACCACTTCGACGTCAACTTCTTTAGAGGCAACCCAACGAATATCGTCTACTCTAGTTCATAATGAAAATACCCATGAATCTACATCTGCTGGAACACCAACTCATCTAAAAATCTAAATATAGATTCCACATTTCAGCCCTCACTTTCAACGCCAACTATATCGGGAGTATATATATATATGTATATATATAAGGTGTTAAAAAATCAGTGTCAAATATTTTAAGGGTAATGAGTTTACGTTGTGACTAACAATTTTTGTATGAAATTTTTTTTAATTTAAGCCTTAGTTTTCGAGAAAAACACGATCGAAAGTTTGATAATAAACTCAAATATCAACATCCTATAACACCTGATCACTACTACGGACAAACTACTCCGTACAGCAAGAAACGCTCGCTTGTGTGCGTGCTACTATGATTTATTGCCAAAATCTGCCGAAGGACGAACGACTTTCATTCAATTATAAACTCTAAATCGATGTAAATCGATTTAAATTTCAAAATTTTAGTGTAAAGGCGGCATTTGTCCAAATGCGAGTCAAAGATACCGCTTTAAAAACAGTCGATATTCAATTTTAGATTCTAATTCGTTATCATAAGGTTGATTTTATTTTTTAAGTTTCTGAGGGCGGCGGAACACACACGATTTAGGAAATGCCGAAAGACCGAGAAAGTACTGTTAACAAAAACAGTTTCTTATTTTACATTTCTTATGAATTAAAAAAGGATTGATGGCTAAGTGCTTTTAGGGTAAGGTTAAGGTCTTGGATCCGATCCCCGGCAAACTAGTTATGTTTCGGAGTACTCTTACTGACCTTGATCTAAGGTTAAGGACGAGTACGCTTATCTAAAATAAATAACAATTAATTTGAACCTGCTTTTTAAATGATTTTTTATGCTTTGTGTTGTGCGTTGGTTTATTTACTAAGAACTAAAAGTAAAGTCAATGAGCCAGACGTTGCGTAGGTACGCAATATTTATAGGTATCAATAAGGTTAAACTGGGGTATACCCTGTACAACGCAACTGTTATTCGTCTCCCAAACACTCAAACGGGGCATAATTTAACACATTTTTCTGAATCCCGTCTGGAAGTTGACTGCGACTACTTCACCACATGTAGATACATAGTAAATTTACATGATAAATGCATTTTAGTGATTAGACAGATACATTTTTGATTGCTGTTTATTCAACGTAAAGGATAAAATGTTGAATACTTGTACTTACAGTATCCGGCGGTAGGGAATGCACGCACATGGAGCTAAAGAGGGAGGGAGGGAGGGTACAACTGGCTAGTACCTTCAAAACTTAAGATTGCTAAGCTACTAGTTAATACCAATTATAACAAGTTAAATAATTAGTAGGTACAATACGCGGCGCTAGAATGAACATCAAGCTAACGAGTAAGATAATCGGTTAGTTTCGGCTTTCATAGAACGTCGTTTCTGTCGCACGGATTATCTCTCTTTTTAGCTCGATGTGCATACTGCATACTACCGCCGCGTACTGTACCTATTATTTGATTTGGTATCACTGGTAAGAACTAGTAGCAATCTTAATTTGTAGTTTAGCATGGTAATACAAGATTCGAATTGATAAGTAAAAAATAATTACACCAAATAATTGAGTGATTTTTTTTGCTAACGCTACACTTACACGTGCCATAGGTATGCGCTTTTTATTTATTATTACTCCTGCAAATTGCAAAACAGTCACAACAATCAATCAATCGGCGCTAGACCTTCTCTTGTGTTTGACGTTAATTGCGAAGTCTCACCATGCCATACAGGTATTCGGACTCTGATTACCTCAACATGGTTATGTGCTACCATGAGGCAAACTACAGTTTAGTGGAAGCAGTAAGGCTGTTCCACGAACGGCACGGTGTGCGCGTGTGTCCACGCACAATCTTAGGGGCTGAACAACGGTTTCGTGAAAGTGGTAGGTTCATGCCTTCTGGTGACGCTGGCAGACCTCGCACTTCAGTACAGCTTGAAGAGGACGTGCTGAATTTCTTCGAGCTCCACCCGACCGCCAGTACGAGGGATGCTGCTGCCGTTTTCAACACTAACCATGTGTATGTGTGGAAAGTGCTGAAGAGGGAGCGAAGACACCCCTACCACTTCACGAGAGTGCAGGAGCTGATGCCGCAGGACTACGCGCCACGCGTGGAGTTCTGTCAGTGGATCCGGCGTAACAGCCTAGCCAACATATTGTGGACGGATGAGTGCACCTTCACCAGAGTGGGCATGTTCAATATCCACAATGCTCACTACTGGTCTGAGGAGAACCCACATCTGGCGCGTCCAGATCATTTTCAGACGCGGTTCAGCGTGAATGTTTGGGCTGGGCTACTAGGACATCAGCTGATAGGACCAGTATTTTTTAATCGGCTGAATGGCGCCGTTTACTTGGAATTCCTTGAAAGAGAGTTGGAGGAGTTGTTAGAAGATGTGCCGCTAAATCTTATGCAGCAGATGCACTACCAACACGACGGCGCGCCCGCGCATTACGACCGCCATGTCCGCGAGTACCTGACGGCACGTTTTCAGGATCGGTGGATCGGACGCGGTGGGCCTATTGCTTGGCCAGCACGCTCGCCAGACCTGACGCCGCTGGACTTCCACGTCTGGGGCCGTGCTAAGGATCTCGTGTATGGTCAAGATGGCCACACCATCACCAGTGCCGAGCAATTAAAAGCACGAATCATTAGTGCTTTTGAAACAATGCGCGGCGACAGTGAAAGTTTAGTGCGTGTGCATAGGCATATTTTAAAAAGGGCTGCGCTTTGCATTCAGGAGAATGGGGGGCACTTCCAACAACTATTGTAAATAATTTTGTAAATAAGTGACTGTGATTTTGTACATAATAATGAACTACCTTTAAACACGCCAAGTAAGAGTAAGTAAACCTTGTTATCTGCATTGACTGATAGAAATAGCCTAGTAGTACCTATCTCCATAGAATTATGTTGCATTAAATCAGGTGATGAGTAATAAATTATTTTACGCTTACTTGCCAGTCCAAAGCCTGGAAAAGTGTGATGGGAGGTGGAAATTCTTTATTTGTTTTGTGTTCTTAAAATAAAAGTGATATTTTTAGTAATAAGTGTATTTATTAATTGTCAACATGTGTAATTTAATTAAAAATGTTTTTTTCAATTTAACTGTATTTTTATTTTACCGTAAGAACTGATAGAAGTAATTAACATTAAAATTACAACATAAAGTGACAAACTGTCAGTTGCTGAAGAATGTATTATCTTTAAAGACAGCATTAACACTTATTTTTCTATTTTGTGTACGAACGTTATGTTACAGACCTGCATTATAGCTATAAGTCGTCTTTAAAGATAATAAGGCCCAGTTTCAATACTTGCTGATAAGTTCTGGATAACCTATCTGGCACTTGTTTTGACAGATAACCCATACAATTAGCTTTCTTAAGCCTTTCTGCAACTCGCGGCAATTATCTAAAAGGAGTAGGTACATCACACATGCACACACAGACACACACACACAGACAACAATGACATGAAACGAGTGAGACAGAAATGTTAACAGTGTTTCTATCTCAAAGAAAATTCATTCATACACACACACCCAATGTCTAGCATGAGCTTGTGTGTCGTATGATTTTATGTGCGCATGAATGAGATCCTAGGGATTATGAATGGGTTTTGACTAGTATTAGCATCGTGCGAGAGTGTTTGTTTGCGTTTGTGGGAGTTTGCGATCATGTACAGGATGATATAAATTATTTATATCAATAAACATTTTCTTTTTTCGATTTATTCAAATCCGTTCTATAGTTTTAAATTTCTCTTAAATATGATCCATGTGGTAGTCTCAGTTACCCCTTAAAATATTTGACATTGATTTTTTAACACCTTATATATATAACCCAAGATGAACCATCCATTCCAGCACAAAAAGAAGTTTCTGCTAATTCTGTAGCTGCAGAACCAATGAGCACTGAGTTTTTGCCTCAGCCTTCGACGTCTGCATACTTAATTAAAGAAAAGACCCCAGAAAATATTATTGCTATAAGGAAATAAATAAAAACCTGCTATGCGAGGACCTCGCGGTGAAGGAGAGATGGCGCTCTTATTTCCATGAGTTGCTGAATAAGCAGCACAAAGAGGTGCAGCCACCGGACCTCCCTCCGGATCAGGGACTAGTACAACCGGTAACGCCTGAAGAAGTCCAGTTTGCTCTTCGCCGCATGAAGAATCGTAAAGCTGTCGGAGCCGATGGAGTCCCAATCGAAGCCTGGAAGGCGATGGGCCCTCTTGGTGTGGACATCCTAACCTACCTTTACAACCGCATACTCTTAAGCGGGCTGATCCCGAGCCAATGGAGAATGAGTATTATTACTCTGGTCTTCAAAGGCAAGGGATCAGTGCAAGAGTGCAGCAACTACCGCGGTATAAAGGTCATGTCCCACACCATGAAGCTCCTTGAGCGGATTGTGGACTCCCGGATCCGACAGGAGTGTGATGTCTCGGAGTGTCAATATGGGTTTCGCCCTGGCAACGGTACTATGGACCCTGTCTTCGCCCTAAGGGCCGTCATGGAGAGATACAGGGCGAAGAACACGCCTCTGCACTTGCTCTTTCTTGATCTGCAGAAGGCCTTCGACTGTGTCCCTCGAGTGGTGATCTGGTGGGCACTGAGATCCAAAGGGGTCCCCGAGGTATGTATTGACATTATTCGAGACATGTACCGCAGCTCCGATTCTATGGTTCGGACCGCTGTTGGAGACACCAAACCGTTCCCCTTCACCGTCGGAGTACACCAGGATTCCGTCCTCAGTCCGTTTCTGTTCAGTGTGATATTAGACGTTGTGTCAGACAGCATCAGAGACTCACATGAGCAGCAACCATGGCTGCTGATGTATGCTGACGATATCGCACTGGTGGACGCGGACAGGGGCAGGCTGGTGAGACGGGTGAACGAGTGGAAGCAGTCGCTTGAGAGCGGTGGTCTGAAACTCAATGTAGCGAAGACCGAGTACCTGGCCTGTAACTCTACAGATCCAACTCCCGTTCGCATAGGCGGAGACAAGGTCGAGCGCAAGGACCAGTTTAAATACCTTAGATCTGTACTTCACGCGTCCGGAGACATCGATTGCGACGTCAAAGCATGCATTGCTGCTGCGTGGGCCAAATGGCGAGAGGTGACTGGTGTCATTTGTGACCCCAGAATGGCGGTTAAGCTTAAAGGACAGATCTATAAGTCCATCAATAGGCCTGTTCTTTTATATGGCAGCGAAGCATGGCCGCTACTTGAGCGACACAAGCAGGAGCTGCGTGTCATGGAGATGAATATGCTGCGGTGGATGTGCGGAGTCACGCGTAAGGACCGCGTGAGGAACTCGCGCATCCGCGGTAGCTTTCGTGTCCGTGATATTGCAGACAAACTGCAGGAGAGTCGCCTACGCTGGTACGGCCATGTTTTGCGGAAACCGGCAAGCTACGTAGGAAACAAATGTCTGGCCATGCCGCCACCGCCAGGTCCTGGCAAAAGGGGTAGACCCAAGAAATGCTGGCTTGACGTTGTGAGGGCTGACATGCGTGCCAATGATCTCACAACTAGAGACGCTCAAGACCGCGCGAAGTGGAGGAGCAAATCAAGGAAAGCGGACCCTGGGCTCTAAAGCGATGGCTTTGGACGCAACCGGGATTGACCGTATAGATGATGATGAAGGAAATAAATAAAAACAAGAAAACGAGGTAATACTGCAATATTTACAGCTTTTTCGTACAAGAATGATCTTATTAGAGATATAAATGAAAAACAATAAATAAATAAGAGGTCTGAATAAAATAAACCTGACAGTAAAAAGACAAAAGAAAAGACCTGAGAAAAAAAAAACAGAAAAAATAATCAAATCTAAAAACAATGATAAAAAATATTGTCCTTGCATACCTATATTGTGAATACTTATATTCACAGTCAATTGAAGGATGGGTTTTTGTATCGTGTGCCATGGCTGAGCCCATATTTCCTGCGCAGGTGTAGACGATGACGATGAAGAGGGAATAATATGTGAACGTTGCCAACCAGATTAAAATGTGTACCCATTATGCCCCATAGCGTTTTCCATTTTGCCCCGATCATGGGGCAACACGGGACATGCACATGAATTAAACAAAAAAATTAATTTCTCATTTGCCAAAAAAGTGTTTGATTTAGCGCAATCAAAGGTTATAATTTTTTTGGTTTAATCTAAAACCGTAAGCGTTCTTTTTGTTACAAAAGATTTTTAATAAACAGATTTTCATACTATGACCTTTTTTCTCTTAAGTATCCCATCTTGCTCCGGTCTCCCCTAGGTACATTTTATTTAAAGAAAACGACTTCAAAAACTAAAAATAATATTAACACAAGTACCTAATCAGTTACTTTTGGAGTCGGTGCAACGAAAACATTCAAACTCTGATCAGCTTGCACCGACTCCAAAACCCCCTGACTCAAAGCCTGGACCCGCCCATGGCTGCCTCCGCCTAGTCAAAATCCCTAACTACGCTAATGCTTATGTGCTAATAATATTTTTAGCTCTTTAGTGTTTTGGAGTCGGTTTTATTTATTTTAATAAAAATTACTTTTACATCTATTTTTAGAGTGACAAATCCTAATCAAAACAAATCATAAGAGTGCAAATAAAAGTGAACTGCTGAACACCGATTTTATCCTCTATTTTTCAACCCCACAGGGTGAAATTTTTTCCGAATTTTTATTATAGTATCTTTAAAGTATTAGCTAAGTATTCAATAAAAAAAGAATCATCAAAATCGGTTTACATTTGTCGAAGATATTGGGTAATTTAGATACAAGAACCACGAATCAAAACCATTATCTGAGTATATATTTTGTTATTTTCTCAAAAACCGCTAAATCAATTTCGATAAAATTTATATGGGACCACCTTCTAAAATATGATCGACAAACGATCATACAAAAAAAAAATACAGTCGAATTGAGAACCTCCTCCTTTTTTGAAGTCTCTTAAAAAGACGTAAGAAACAAGAATATTCGACATCCACCGTGATTTTGTGGTATCCCTAGGGATTCGTGGAACACCTGAGGCCCAATTTCCGTAATTTGACAGTAGTCGCAATCCGGTGTCGATCCATTCCCAGTAACATTACGATCACAAACGGTATTCTCATTTCCCTGCGACAGCAGACGTTTAAATAGATATTGGTTAAATTAAAAGGAAAGTATCTTTATAAGATCGTTTAATTTTATTTTTAATTGTGATATTTAAATAATGTAAGTATTATTACATCACTATTTTATAAATAAACTATGAATTACAATAATATACTGATTAGCATACTCGTAGTCTTGTACTAAGTACATAATATAGACACCAAGTTTAAAAAACTTGAAACAACGAATAAATTAAAAATAATATTTACAACATACCTAATCAGTTATTTTTGGAGATTGTAGATAAAAAAAAACATTTTAATCCTCCTCTGCTGGCTCGACTCCAAAAATAACTGATTTTAGGTATGTTGAAGTAGGTACTTAAATATTATTTTATTATGTTTATTATATAGTAGTAGTTTATTAGTTTAAAACATTATTTATTTTGTGATTTCTTCCCCAATTTTTACACTCTTGAGATGGAAAAGACTTCACCAACAAGAGCAAAGCTCTTTAATAGGATGATGATGAGATACTTTGAAGAGATTCTTACTAATGAGGAAGCACAGGCAAAGCTAATCTCAGGAGCCAGCATGTTTGGTCTTGTCAAACAATGTGATTGTCAATGTTTCGAGGCATCAAAAAATAGAAGAAAATTAGGAAGATTTCTTGTACAAGTAAAAGTGTTGTATTGTATAGATAACCAACTGTAAAACTGTACTTCATATGTGACCTACTTTCAGCCAGGCTGTATATTCTTAACTCTGTCTTAAGATTACACAGGACACTGACTGACATACAACCCTACTAATTGTGTAGAAGAAAACATGTAGCTTCAGTAGTTCCTGTTAAAACAAAATACTGAACTTTTCTGTATGGAGCTTGGCATAACTAAAATTGCAAGTACCGAAAATTACGTTATTTTGGTGTACACCTATGATACATACGCCAATCGATAAATAAAAAAATTACAGACAACAAATCTTCGATCAAGAACACACTAGATAACGCCTCGCTTATTAAAACAGTACTCAAATATGGCAATTGGCACAGTCTTTCTATAGTATTGAGCAGAAAAAAATTGTTCTAACGTATGCCTTAACCGCAAACGTTAAGGTGCAGTTTTGTTTGTGTCGGTATTTACACGCGTTCGTAAAATATTTTTTACGAACGCGTAAAAAATATTTTATTCGTATCGTTCGTATATTTTTTTTTGTGAATTTTCCGATGTTTTATTTATTTATTCTGCTATTCGGGGCGAATACAAATCCAACAAACCAAAAATCATAAAAATCGGCCCTGCCGTTTTCGACTTATAAATGGTGTAACTAACTAACCCGACTTTGTTTTATACCGGATGGACAGAAAAGTGACGTCCAAAATTTTTTTTTTAGGTTCCTCGTTTAGAGGTATCTCAATCACCCCTATGTATGTTTTATGAATTTTCGTAGTTTTCGAGTTACGTTTTTTGTATGAATTTTTGTTTGAAAGTGGGTTTCTACGTTTTTTTTTTCTTGCAGCTAAATCTCTATGAACTGTGCATTTATTCATTAAATAAACAACCTCATAACTTTAATGGAAGTTACTACAAAATTGACCTAAAGTTGAGAATTTATGTTAAGTGAGTTATCATAATAATAATAATAAAAAAGTAGTACTTCATAGGCTATTTAAATAAAATCGTAACTCAAAAACTACGAAATATCGTAAACCTACGTATGTTCTACGATTTTTCGGATGATTCAGATACCTCTCAAACCGAGGCACCTAGAAAAAGTTTTTGGACGTCACTTTTCTGGCTACCCTGTCTATACAGATTCAAACTGAAATTATGAACAAAGTACATCATTTACGACATTTTGTTAGAGTATTTGTTGTTTGCAATTATTTTCTCTTTCGATTCACGTATGTTTCATAGGTGTACACCAAAATAACATAATTTTAGGTACTTGCAACTTTAGGTATGCCAATTAGGTTCGATGCTTTTAGCTAGAAGACAATTTAGAAGTCAATTTGCTCATCTTTACAACTTGCTAAATAAAAAACTCAGCTTATAGGCAGTTCAATGTAAAAAAATCTTTAACAATCTAGTTCTATAGAGTAAAAATAAACTAAAAATCTATTGAAATAATTGTTAAACGACAAAATCAGTAAACATATTTAAATGCTCCAAACCCACATATGACACATACTCATGCACACTGGCACACACACGCACATTTACACACAACTTAACATGCACATTATGCACAAGTTGTACAATGTTACACAACCTACAAATACATACAAAACTGATACTTAACCCGTTGAGGATTATAAGAACGCCGGCGGTCGCATAACAATGTAATTTCTATTGTGTCTCGTTCACACATGCTTGACAGGTTAAAAGGAGACTCCATCATAAAGTTATTTAATAGGTATATATGAATTACTTAATGAAGATTTTTGTATTATATTTGTATGCACACAATTATTTGGCTTAAAATACTCAGAAATGTATATACACTACACAGGGGCATCGTTTTGAAAAGAGATAATAATAAATTCTTTTTTAATGGATGTTTCACACAAGATTTACAACATTTTAATGTAGTGATTACGCGGACAACATAGCAGAACCAATGATCGAATAATCACTATGAGCAGACCAAACACAATGAGACACCTATCGGGATAAAGGTGTCATGTGCTTCCCCATTGAGAACCTCCTCCTAGTCAGTTAAAAATCAACTTAAAATATCTATAATTCATATTTCTAATACTGGTCACTGAACTTGTAAATGATTATATTTTCATTAATAATTAATTCTTCAATTCATTATCTATTTCATTTAATTGAATCTACTGTTTTGGTGCCAGAGTCACGACATGGGGCTTTTCAAATTGGTCACCTGTTTCTTTAACAGTTATCTGAAATTCATAGCCGGGATACAAGAATTTGTGAAGTCCATTGTCCCAGGTTTGACTCTCTTCTGCCGAACAATAAATTGCCACTGCTGGTTGTATGAAAAATTTCTCAGACATGGCTTTGAGTCTATTGAATGGTACTTCTACTGTCTTGCCCCAATCAACAAGTTTTACTGTTGCTCTTCCTTTTGACATTGCAATCTTTGTCACATATGCTCTTTCATATTTGTTGGTAGTGATAATCCAAACTCCAACAGGCTTTCCTTCTTTCACCTCATCTGGTTGTAATTCTTTTAGATTTTTAGAAAAATATGAAAAGTTGTCTATTTCATTGAGATATTGTTTATAATCATTGATTTCTGCCACATAAAAATGCTGTAGAGAGTCTCCCTCTTGAACGCGTACTACCAATTTGTCTCCAATTTCAAGTTTTTTGTATGTAAAATAGTGCTTTTCTGGCAACACTATTGAAAATCAATTGATTTCATTGTTGTCATATCCAAAACATGCATGTCCACTGTAGACTAACATGGTAGCAATGTCATCGGGGCAAGAGTTAATGAGTTCCACAATGAGGGACTCTGGGCTTTTTCCTCTAATTACGATTTTGGCTCGCTCATTGCCTACAAAGTACTTCATACACTCTATAGCTTCGGTGTTCCAGGGCAACTGGGGTGGCTTACAGTCAGCCATTTGACAGAGAATCGCTAATGGCGGGACATCCATGGGATTGAGCGGTTTACGAATACGTCTCAAGGGTACACACCTTTCATAACAACCGTAATCTGGTGCGAATATATCACATGATGGCACTCCTTCTTCAGTTTGTATAAACATAACCCGACCCCGCGCGTAGCATTTCATCAATTTTGATTTAAAGACTGTAATGGTGCCCATACATAATTCGTGTATGGGGAATCTATCCCCATACTTGTTTAAAACACATAAAAATTCACGGTAAACAGTTGGTCGCACGTAAAAGTGTTCTGGGTGTTCAATATGAGTGACGTCCACCCAGTGTGCACTGCCGACATCATAATTATTGATATACACGTTCTTTAGCTGTTCCATTATGTTTTCCTTTTCTTTAATTAGCAATAAACTTTGAAACGGCCCTCACTGCTGAATTCTGCTAATATCACGTTAGTCGTATACACGGTTTTTTTATTATGCATAATTATCTACAACAAACAAAAGACAGCAAAGGACATGATGAAAGGGCATTGATTTAAAGTACTTTTATATCCATGTGAAAGGTTTTGCGTAATTTGTTTGTATTGATTTGTTCTGCAGAGCTGTCAGTGAAAGTTCAAGCCACAGATTAATATATGTTCAAGCTGCCAAAGCTGCCAAACACAGACAAAACAAGAAACAAACAGAGCTGTTTTTTGAAAAGCGTTGTGCCTTTCACTTTTTTTAAGATATCTCGTAACGGCTTTGTGCTACTGCTCTTTGAGCCGTTGTAAAACCCGTAAAAGACGTTCCGAATTCGTTAAAATCAACCACCCGACCACTACCAGATAGGTGTAGAGTGCGTAAGCTGGGACTATCGAGCACATACCCTATAACCGGTGACAGATGGCGACTGACGCGGCTGCGGACTCGTCTTGACATTGTAAGGTCAAACGCTGCCATTGGTCGATCCTTGGGCTGGCGGAAGTTGACTGAAGGATAGACCAATGGCAGCGCTTGACCTCACAATGTCAAAACGAGTACGCAGCCGCGTCTGTCGCAGTTTGTCGGTATCCAGCAAAGAGACATTACGAACTATCTTTCTCCGAAACTAGTTAGTGATTTTTCACTTACCTAAAGTATGAAATGACAACTCCTGTCAACGCTCACCCATACAAAAACAGTATAGATACAGATTAAAGAATAGCAGAAAATTTTGTCGAACAAATTATATGACATTTCTACCATTTCTACTATTGACTTAAATATTACTTCGTAAGGACAAGGCGGACCGCATGTTAAACTGTTGCCACTAACTTGGCTCTAAAGTGATCCTCTTTTGACCGAAGTGACGTAGTCGGCTGTCGGCTGTCGTCGAGAGCGAAGGTACATTAAAATTGGGAAAATGATAAGATTTGTCGTGTTCATTACGACAAAAGCACAACTAATAAAAAGTACGATATTTAATATGTCAGGTAAGTCTAATATACCTATGTTAATTAAGAAACATTTACATTGTTTTAGAAATTTTGTTTCCATAATCTCAACGTTTGGCATAATAGAAGGCAACGCATGGTGTGTTACTGTTTATCGTTTACGACACAGTTTAAGGTAGTTCTAATAGATGGCGTTAGTGTGTCATGTATGGTAAATGTGTAGAGTGATTTGTTCTGTAAGCCGTATCTTTACTATTTAAATAAATGATTTCTACTCTATAGGGTATGTGCTCTATGGCTGGGACCTAAGCGGTTTGAAAACGAGTGATTTAACTTAGATAGTTGTTAAAGTATTCAATAACCGGATAGCTTTTATTTGAAGAATAACAAAATTATTTGTTGACAATTTTCGTATACAAAATATGTCAAAACGTCAATTTATTTGTCGGATAAAAGTTATCTGATAAATAACGCCCATCTCTATTCTTCTGACCAAATGCTTTTCATTCTCAGTCGCATTCGCAACGGCGCCGCCGACAAGAGACGTCAAGATGTCTTAGGGAGCGAATGTGATCGATCAGTAAAAGAAAAGTGAGTAGTTTAGTCAAAGAGAAAAGTACCTAATAGCAAATTTATACCGTTACAGCATTTATACTGTGTTTAGTGCAAATAAACGATTTTTTATTTATTTATTGTTTATTAGAACTTTTAGCGGGTTCAGCATGACCATTAAAACACGATATGATATAGCGATATATCAAAACTAGCTGTAAAAATATGATAAATATAGCCGCCATGTTCAATTTTTATCGAGACAGCGATCATAACATGTGACGTAGATTCAACATAATAATATAATATATCTATCATGGCCTGGCCATATAGGCCAGGTAAGATGTTCAGTTTTCATTAGGATGGCGAGCTGGGTTTTAAGTTCTAGCTTTTTACGTTCTGCTGGATTAGCTTCAGGATGGTAGAGTGGTATAAGATTATGTTTGACGCCCATTATAAACATGCATTGCAGCATGGTGGCAGTTACAAACTTTACATCATTATCTGATATAATCCGGCGCCGAAACCTATATCGGAGAAAATAGTCCTTTGCCAGCAAGTGAGCGCACGCTTCGGCTTTCGCCGCCTGCAGCGCATAAAGATCGACCCACCTAGTGGCTGTGTCCTCTACTACCAAGACCCACTTTTCACCATTTTCACCCTCGAAGAGATTTCGAAGAGATCGACTGCTAGCATTTTTCCGCATTAGCTAAAAACGGGAGTCTGGAGGAGTCCAGCTGGTTTGTGGTTACAAATTTTATAGCGTTGGCATTCTTCACAACTTTTTTGATATAATAATAAATAATAATTTTACTTCTGGATGGTACGTTCGACGTCTGGATGGCCTGCTATAGGTGCGTCACGGACCTACTTCAGGATTTATTCTCGCATAGAGGCTGGGACTACAACTTGCGATTCTTCAGAATCCGTGTCCGGTTGGTAACGGTATCTTCAGGACGCCACTATTCATGACATAATAATAATCAAGCCTTTATTTCTAAAAATTTGTGTTTTATTTTTTTAAATATTCTAGGGTAAGTTATTTATCAGGGTTAATTATAAGATGTTTGGTGGAGTTTGGTGTGCCTTTTGGCATAGGCCTCCTCCAGCTCTCTCCATTGATTTCTGTCTTTCGCAACTCTGCTCCAGTATGGCCCCAAGGTTAGGCAGATGTCGTCTTTCCATCTAGTTTTTGGCCGTCTCTGGATTCTAGTTCCATCTCTTGGGTGCCATAGGGTGACTTGTTTGCTCCATTTGTCTTTGCCCCTTAGCATATCTCCTGTCCAGCTCCACTTCAATTCATGACATTGCCTCTGTCTAGCCATCGATGATGATTTTCATAGTTAGCCTGTATAAGGAAAGGAGCAGAGGTAAGTTTCTCTTTCAGCAGCTGAAAAGCTTCTTTCTGTTCATCTTCCCATTTCCAGATCTCACTTTTACGGGTCAGCTTTGTCAGCGGCTGTTGCAATCTGTTCAAAAGACTTGAGGTGTTTTAGGTTCTTGGGTTCTGGCATCTGCATAACAGCGGCAATCTTCGCGGAATCGGGCTGGATTCCTTGGGCATGATCACATGTCCAAGGTAAGTAATCTCTGGACGATCAAAGAAACTACTACTACTACTATTTCAGACATAGGAAGTCCACTGCTGAACATAGGCTTCCCCTAATAATCTATCATCAGGGGGATTGGCATACTCGCCACGCTAGGCAGGCGGGTTGGCGAGCGCAGTTTTTTATAAGATTTCGCACGCAGACGCTTCTGCCCGTTTTGTGCTACAGGAATTGGTCGCCTCTTACGGCACGCTTCTTGTTGGCGGTGGGGAAGTGTATTCTTTACGGCCATACCCACACGGCACCAAAGAAACACTTTGCCCTATTAGCGCGCAAGCCAGAAATGTTTTAAACGTTCAAATACCTTTTGCAGGTCTTTCAGATGAAGGGAAAAACTAGGAGAAATGACCAGCATGTCATCAAGATATGCCACCAGTACAACTCCTGCTAAACTGGACTTGGAACGGAAATGATCCATCAAACGCTGGAAGGTGGATGTGGCTTTTTTAAGCCAAAAGGTATGCGGATGAATTTGTATGTTCCAAAAGGTGTTACGAACGTAGTTTTGTCAGTGCCCTCTTGAGCGATGCTCACCTGCCAGTATCCAGCCCACAGGTCTATACTGGACATGTAGGAATGCGGCTTAGTTAAGTGCACTAAATCGTCTATAAGAGGGAGTGGATAAGTGTCAGTCTTCGTGACAGCGGTAATGCGACGATAGTCAACGCAAAATCGTACGCTACCGTCTTTCTTGGGTACCAGGATGGCTCGGGAGGCCCATGCAGACTCGCACTCCTCCGTAACACCATCCTGAAGCATCTTTTCAAATTCAGCTTTCATAATTTCTTTTTTTGCAGTTGTTAGGCGATACGGTGGGACAGCAATCGGTAAGTGGTCACCTGTATCGATCCGGTGCTCAGTAAAAGGTGTCGGAACTCCCCCTATCCTGAAGATATCCACATTCTGCTAGATTAGGGAGGAAAGACATTCGCGCTGATTCGGTGTCTTAAAACTTACCCTCGTCTTGCCTTATAATAAGATGATCGAGATCACTTTTCGAAGACGCATTTTGAAAATCTGAATGCACAGCCAGGTTGTTATTACCACTATTATATGACGTAACACGTAAACATGAATTATCAGTGTGTGAAATGTTATCAGTTAAAAATTCATAGGGAAGCACAGCAAAAAAAAACAGCCAAAGAATAATTTTAGATTTTTCACGATAAAACACTGTTAGTGTTAATATTGGGACACACAAGTTTTGAATCATGAGTTGAGATAAGTTCAAAGTTGACTGATTAATATTGTTGTTATTATTAGGCTTTTTTACTGTAGGATTAATCAGTGGTGTAGGTAGAATACCTAGTTTGATTTTGAGAGATAATAGGGTCAGGTTTTCAGCCACAGCGCATTCACTAGGTTTACTTACATGATGGGACGACTTACGGTTGGAGAGACAGGCCTTCGGTACGGTAATGAATGACGCCGCGTTGAACTGGATATTATTGCATCGATTGCAATTAGCACACAGCAGGCCTTTCTCATCGCAACCATAGCACGAAAGTTCAGTACTGTCTTCTCGCGAACGGTGGCGGACGGCAGTCCTCGTGGGTGTGTCCACGTCTTTTACAATAAACAAAGTATGAACGCGGTTGACCACTATTACGATTCGAAGGTTTCGCGCCACAAGACGTTTCGCTCGAGGGTATCGGTGGGGTCGGTGACTGCGGCGACTCCGGTGATTGACGTGGCGGCGCGTTCAGCGGAGGCTGGCTTGCGCTTTCAGATGTGGCGGCGGCCGGGACATAGGCGCGGCACGGCGGCGGCACGCGGCGCACTCGCAATCGCCCGCTCGCAGACCTCGATCTCGCGGGCGCGCGCTATTAGGTCTGCAAACTTCCGGAGCTCTTCGCGTCGAACTCGGTTACTTACTTTACTATTAAGTAAACCAAAGAGCATAATATCTAGTTGCACTTTCTCTGTTAGGTCTCTCGACAGGCGGGCTAAGGCGCGTGCTCTGCTCACAAAGAGGTCTTTTTTCTCTTGCGGCTGCTGTTTTGTGCCAAAGAGTTCAAGATAAATCTTATGTGGTGGTCGGCGATCCCCGAATGCAGATTGAAGCTGTCGTATCGCCACTGACCAACTATTTATTTTAGCTTTTACGCCTTGACACCACGTAGCAGCCTCGTTAGTAAGTAGCATGGAGAAACCGCGCAGGGCTTTATTACTAAATTTATACATCTTATTTAGAGAGCGCGTGTTTTTCTTGCTCTCTCGGAATAAAAGCCTCCTAATATACAGAGGTGGCGTGCGACACTGACACGACGTGAGCGATCGCCTACGGCCTCGTAGTTCGAGGGGCCATCATGACTTGCCTCGGAGGTTTATGCATTACCTACTTATAAAGGGCTCAAGCCCCCTCCCCCCTTAACATACGCAGAAATAGGCATAATTAAAAACATACCTAATTGGTAAAAATAACGTTTTACTTCATCATTTCATAGTCCACTGCTGAACATAGGCCTCCCTATTGACTTCCAAATTGACTTAAACGTTTTACTTGCGCGCCCTGAAATTAAACATAAGTAATTTCGCAAATTTATCTATTTTTCTGCGCTCGCGCTACTCGCGGTTTGTGTTGTTGGAACATGGATATTACTACTAAACAGAGCGATGCTACTAAATGTTTCGTTCGCAATTTGTATTCTTGAACCTCACGTTAAAATTGATTGACGGTTTACTCACGACGCGTTTTCTCGATATTTTTGCTGTCAGTTTGTATTTATTCTAGGCTGATTATGGCAAACATGTAGCTATGTAATTTTGTAATAACGTTTTCCCACTTGCTGGCGACTGTAACAGCACGGTTATTTTGTGCGTCGCTCTTGTCCCGGTCAACAATAACGTCGCCGCGACCGCCGAATATCTCAATTTTGTTTTTGAAATTTTCTCCTTACGTTACTGTACTTAGATTACATTTTCACCACCGTGCTAAAATTTACTTTTAAATATATGCAAAAAAAAATCGCCGGTTCTTCAAAGTTATCTAAAGTGCGGAAATATTCATGGATTTATTAGCGCTGTGTGCTTAGATGTGTGCTAAAACTATCTTAAATACTATGTCATTTACTAATACTTAGATTGACATTTAGAATTCTGTCTTTTTCTGCGAAAAATCATAGGACCTGTGAGAGCTATAGCTACGCACAGATCTACCTACATAGATATGCGCGCATGCATACCTACTATTTCTGTTCGTTTTACATCACTTGCATTGCAGACGAGGGCCTCACGAATTGTACCTTCATCATCATCATGTCAGCCTATTGCAGTCCACTGCTGGACGTAACAAAGAGTGAAGAATTTAAATCAATAAACTTTCGGCACCAGGTACTATTTTTAATAAAAAGCTGCAACTGCGAGCCGCACTACGGGAAGTATGTAGAAAACGTCTAGCGAAGAGGAAACAAGACAAAGAAAGGGCATTTACATGACAGTAAATAAATTGGTCTTACTATTATAAAAAACCGGCCAAGTGCGAGTCAGACTCGCGCACGAAGGGTTCCGTACCATTATTTAGACAACATTGGATAGGTATTTCAAGCGTCTACCTGTTGCCGTTGTTAATATGGAGCAAAAAAATCACGTTAGTGGTATGGGAGCCCCACTTAAATATTTATATTTATTCTGTGTTTGTTGTTATAGCGGCAACAAAAATACATCATCTGTGAAAATTTTAACTTTCTAGCTATTACGGTTCATGAGATACAGCCTGGTGACAGACGGACAGACAGACGGACAGTGGAGTCTTAGTAACCGTTACGTAGGGTACCGTTTTTACCCTTTGGGTACGGAACCCTAAAAATGTGTAAGTTTGTGTAATTATTACTCAAATTGCACACATAACACTGATCTAGCTTTAAACATTTTCCTCGTTTTTGTGATAAACAGAGGAAGGTTGATTATTCATTCATATTTGGCCTAATTCTGATGTATACGCAAACAAAAGCTAATGTTCCCTGATAAGAACCAGGGAATCATTATTTTCCGATCCGTTACTAACCTTATACTATGCTTCATATTCATCATTTCAGCTATAAGTAGGACGTCCATTGCTGAACCTAAGCATAATAAGGCTTCCAGCTTCCAGATTTTGAGATATTTTGTTTAATGTTAATTTTATCATGGTAATTTACTTAAAAATTAATTATTACGTTAGTTTGCACTCATTAATATTTTCGCTCGAAATACTTAATTTAAATTGTAAATTGGAATTCAATTTATTTCAAATTAAGTTTTACCCGCAGCTTTGCCACATAAAAACTCTTTGACAGTTATCGTTAAAAATCCACAACAATATTTACCAGTTGTCAGCAACATCTAACTTGCATCACTAGACAAATCAAAAAAAGTTTTTTCTTTTTATTTGTCGAATGATGCGAGTTAAATAAAATAGCGGATGCGGATAAAAAGTGGCCTATATTGTTTTCAGGCATAAGTATATGGGTGATTTTCCCAGCACCAAATCGTAAACGGCATGGCTTAAACTGCTAGTGCAGGATGGCACTTTTAACTTGTAATATTTTTTTTTAGATGAAAAGTGTTGTCTCCTACAGCAGCCTACAAATATTTTTCCATTATGATTGTCGCTAATAAGGAAAAAATATATATAAACACCTAAGTTTTTCATACCGGTGAAGCGGCACAATTTGTTTTTCAGTATACTTTTAATCATATAATTAAAACAGTTGATTTTTTAATGATTTCCTTTTTTTTATTTAAATCCTATATAGTGGCAGTACTTTATTGCGGAAACTTCATTACAAAATCTGTTGTATTTTATGAATGGTAAATACAAATTCACGTGTCCAAATTAGATTTTTCACCACGGTGAATTTTCGTTGTACGCGAATATCTAGGCATCCAACAACACTAGCTTCTCGCTACTGCGCAGTAAACTTGCGCACCAGGGACGCCTAAGCGCTTGATGTGAGAAGACGCGTGTTGCTTGTCTGGTGTTCCCGCCAAAAACGTAAGTAGTGGGTTCCGGTGACTTGGGACCACTTTTTCTTTCATTCACGTGAGTGGATAAAAGTTGTAATCCAATGATCCGATATGTCTATTAAATATATGTACTTTTACTTAATGTCGCCCGATCAAGTAGGTAGTATCAATTTATTTCTATCATAAATACTGTGCTTGTAGTGTTAACTTCTGTTGGCTGTTTTTCATGACGGTGATCTCATTCCGGTGAATTCGGTGACCTAAATTGACCACCGAAATGAGAAAAAATATCATTTCGGTGATTTTTTTTCATTTCGGTGTGAAGTTGTTCATTTCGATGATTTTTATCTTCACCTCGGTGTTTATTTTTTCATTCCGGTGGCAAATTATTTCACCTCGGTGAAAAACAGACCATAATTTCTTTTGGTACATTTTAGTTGCCAAAGGAATATATTTGTTTTGGGGACTAAAATGTAGCTACTAGTTAAAAGAATAACCTCTAGTTGTTGCTCGCGTGGGCAATAGGCTATTTGACTAAATTATGATAATTAGTCCACTTTAAACCTAATTCAAAAATATTGAACACGTGCTTTTTTAGGTTCCGTACCAAAATTGTACGAAAGGAACCCTTATAGTGTCGCCATGTCCGTCTGTCAGTCCACGGCTTAACACAGATACTGTTTGTACTAGGAAGCTGTAATTTTGCACGAGTATAAACATTAAACACGCCGACAGAATGGTACAATAAAATCTTGAAAACAAAAATTCTAGGGTATCTCCCCTACACGTAAAGAAGGGATGAATTAATTATTTTTAGTCTACCCCATCGTTTGGGGTATCGTTGGATGGGTCTTTCAAATATATTGCGAGGTTGTGAAGACCATTTTTCGATTCAGTGATCGGTTTCCGAAATATTAACCTTCGTTGTTTAAATTCCGAAATATTTTTGCTAGAGTCGTGTCCCCATCCAAAAGATAGATTTTTGTGCTACCTGATTTATTAATGACTAAGTGTAATAATAAGATATTGTGAAGACAAATAACAAGAGATTACGTTTGTTTAATTGTTACATTATATATTACAGTATCTTTGTGTTATCAAAACTAATAATTAAAATCTTTTAAAATAAGAATCTGAAAAAGTTGTAAAGATATACAGGTTGTCCCAGAAACAATGGATAAACCTTTAACTTTCGATAGGTTTCGTCAAGACCTCTCTAATCTCAAATTTTGACTAGTAAAAATATCTCGGTTTTCAAGATAATTAAGTTAGTTTTTTTTTAATGCCACTTTCGGTACAAATACGGACTTTTTCTAATTCAGTTTTTTTTTATTTCTTAAAGAATAGTTTAGCTATCAATGACAATGGTTAAAATTGAGCTAGCTAATCACGAAGTGCTTCAAAAAAACAATGTCACAAAAAAAAAATATATATTTTTCCTCATGTTTGGTCAACTACCATGTTAAAAAAATGTATGGCGCTCATCGTGCCCATTATCTTAAAAAATTTCTTAGTTATTCTATTTTCCGAAAAGGTATAATAAGCTTATGTTTTCTGTATCTCTTAAACTTTATGACTGGTTTTTATTAATTTTTTATTAAAATTATAATGAATGTTCGAATTGGCGTCCTTGCGCTCTAATACACGCCCTGCATCTTTTTATAAAAGAATGTTTGATGCGGCTCGCGTAACCAGACGTTTTTATGTATGCAGCTGCATTTTGTATGCGAGTTCGCAACTCTGTTATTGAGAATACTGGTCTCGCGTAGACAAGGTCTTCCAGACATCCCCAATAAAAAAAAATCAAGGGATTTAGATCCGGCGATCTGGGCGGCCATAAAATAGGGCCGAGTCGGCCTATCTACCTCTGTGGGTAGTGTTGATTCAAATAATTTCTTACTACTATTGCGTAGTGAGCTGGGCACCCATCATTTTGAAGTCACATTCTCCGCCTCACTTCTAAACTGATATCTCCTAGCATGCCGGGTAAATCATTTTGTAAAAAATTAAGGTAAATTTCACTATTCAGTGTAGCTGGATGTTCATATAGCCCGATCACCTGTCCGCCAATAATCCCAGTCCACAAGTTAACTTTAAATTGAACTTGGGACCGATCTTCCCTCATCAAATGTGGGTTTTCTACTTTCTAGCTATGTAGATTGTAGATGTTGAGATATCCATCTTTCAGGCATGAGGATTCACCCGTTCACAACATTTTATTGAAAAATTGCGGGTCCTCCCTTATTTTATTTAACATGGTTCTGCAGAATGCAATCCTGCGCGGATAGTCAGCAGGCTGTAGAGTTTGGACACTTTGAACATGGAAAGGGTGCAACCTGTATATTTTTATGGTTGATTATTACAATATATTTGTTATTTTTGTTGTTTTATTCTCACACGTTCCTAAATGAATTTAAGTTTAAATTGGTTAATATCCATGTATGGTACATTTTAATTATTACTTTCAATACCATTATAGTATAGTCAGAAAAGGATAACCTGTACTGTGTGATAGCACTCTTCAAAACGTAGGTAAGTAATTATGGAACTAGGATAGCAGCATTTTAGGTGCGTTGCGTGGTAACAGTTTAGTTTTTTTCGGTGACTGCATAAGTAATTTCATTGCGGTGACTCGCGTTTTTCATTTCGGTGATGAGAAGTTTCATTTCGGTGAACTATTCTTTAATTTCGGTGACACCAAAATTTTAAAGTACTATATCTCCTAAGTATATGAACTCAATTTGATGTCGTGTAAAGATTAATCATAACAATATCATAAATAACAATACTGCATGGTTTTATTTCAAAAAAAGGTATAAATAAAAAAGTTCACCGTAATGACAAAAAAAATGGACTTGTTGAAATTGACCCATATACTACTCGTGTGCAAAAAGCTGTTGTTTTGTGTTTTAAAACAACATTTAATAACTACACACTTTCGCTAGAATGTACGAGTAAGTATTGAGGGTACCATTGCAAATCAGTCATGATTAAAGTTTGGTTATTGATTTTCAGATCAAAATAATTGGTCATAATTACATCTACGCCCCAAAGGCTTACTGAGTTGGCTTTCGTATTACACGTGGATAATTTATTAATTATGTTTAATAGGTGCATTTCGATTTTAATTAAACACTGTTGTTTCAACAACGAGGAAAATGGAATAACATTTAGCTTACGGCTCAATCTGTGTAACGTGATTCATTCATTATGGATTCGGATTGTTATTGTTGCATCTACTTATCTATAGACTTAGATAAGTAGTAGCTGTTTGTTTCGACAGCGAGTTAAGTATGATAAATAATAAAAAATACTGTTCAGTTTCCTGGTTCAATAGGCCTCAAGTTTTTTTTAAATAATTAATTAAATCAATAAACTTTAATCCGGCAGGGCGGAGGTTTCGAAAAATACAAGGCTAATAATAATTAAGAAATTAAGGGCCAGTTTCACCAATTGCTGATAAGTTCCAGATAACCTATCTGGCACTTTTTGACAGTTAATTGTATGGGTTATCTGTCAAAACAAGTATCAGATAGGTTATCCGGAACTTATCAGCAATTGGTGAAACTGGCTCTAATATATTTTTTTATTGTGGGAAAAAATGCAAAGCATTCTATTTCGCATTCCCAGCTTTGAAACTTGTAGAAGTAAGTGTATTTAGAAACAACAATGTTTTGATAAAAATATTTGTATCTAACGTATTGTGGTGGCCTGCCTAAGCTGCGTCTTCCATTTCGCCAGAACATTTCATCCCCAACGGTTGTCTAGCCCCCACCCCCCCACCCGGTGCACTGACGACTTATTCAAGGTTACGGGCAGCCACTGGAAAGAAACGGCCTCGATGATGCTGATGAAAACATTAGTAAGCTTAGTGCCAGAAATACTTGCAATAAAAACCATATAATTTAAATGTCAACCAGTAATGTTTCTATGGAATCAAGATTTCGCCTAAAGGCAGCGTTTGACAGAAAATATGTCATTTTGTAAAAATATATTTAATGAAACCACGAATCTATTGACATACTTTTTATGAGCTCACAAACCGCACCTCTTTCGTACCCTCCATTTGTATAGCAATAGCGAACTGCGACAATATCACTGTGTAGTGTACCAAATTTATAAAGCAATTAATAAATCAACCATCATATTTCGATGATAATGTATCGGGTTGTCACGCCTCAAATAGACTGGTATTTAAATTATTTGTTTGTGAAAGGTCCTTTACCCAATTACAACCGTAAAATAAACAGTTACCCCAAAATTTGTGGTCTCGGCACTATACATATTATAGTCTCTCTTTTGTTTGTAGAAATGCCAATGCCGGTCAGTAAATTTGCATTTGATTTCCAAAGCGCGCGCGTTATTATTTTGGAATAGTCAATATAATTATTATTTTCCGGAAGTACTTATTTATTTTAATGTTTATGCGAATATTTATTTGACGACTGACTTTTGTAGGTAGTGGTTCGCACTCTGAATTAACCAGACGGTTGCGGGTTCGAATATCACGAGGCGAATGTTTTGTAACGAGCACAAACTGTCCCTAATTTCCGAACTTAGAGACGTTACTTAACTTTAAAAGAACTTAAGAAAAACCTGTAATGCTAAAGTATACAGATACAAATAAAGACAATTATTAGAATATAAAAAAAAATATGTTAATCAACATTTTTAAATTAGCTTTGCTTACGAGTAGTTAGGGATTGGTATTACAATCAGTGGTTCAGCGCTATAGTTGGTATGATTGTTTTGTAAATATACATATTTTTTTTTAGTTTATTTTAAATTAGTTTTAAAAATATATCTATCAATTAGATTATGTTTTTGTATTCATTGTAAGATATGAAGATTTTTACTTAAAATAGTGGATCGTTAGAATGGATCTTTTAAAAGATGGATAGTGATACATAAAATACTTAATAATTAATATTGAATGTATTAAATATTAATATTTATTAGTCAATTCAAAAAACATTTACAGATTGATGAACGGTACTTAACTGTTAGGTTTATTTATAATTTTTAGGAAAAATTATCATATTAATTTGAATAAGTGGATTTCCAGCACCTTAAAATGGTAATTAAAATTCTCCTTCCTTACGCGAAAATATCAAAAACTTTTAGCCGTTATACTGCATCGACATGCATTAATGAGTTTTTTGGAAAATAGAATAATGCTAAATATGCAATACACTTGCGTTTAGAAAAAATCAATTTTGATTTTCTAATAATTTCGATGACTAACTATAACTTTGACGACCGTCTGGTCTAGTGCATAGTGGTTCGCGCTCTGCGAGTTGTAATCCTGCAAGGGAAAAATGTTTGTGGGATGAGCACGAGCTTTTATAAAAATTTATAGAATCAGGCGTTACTTTGCGGACATCAATAACTAAACAATTATGAAAATGTATTTTGATTCCAATTTTCGCTCAGTTACGCCGGCATAGGCACCCCAATTACACCACGGAGTGTGGGAGCTGCACCACACTCCGTGAACAAACACAAGCAAAATGTCAAGAGCACCACCCGCCCTCCCTCAAATTGCATGGGAGACAGATGAATGCAAAGTACCCAACTACCTACCCATACAGAGTGGAGATAATCATACTACATTATAATACATGGGCACAGTTTACATATTCTATACAGTTAGGTAACTACCTATAAACGTTCAAAATGACGTACTCACACAGACGCACGCCGCAGCAGGATGAGTTGCAGTAATAGCAGTTCTGTCAGTCGCGGTACTGAATACTGCCGAGTCGAGACGAGGTGTCAGGTGTCATTCAAAACTAGCTTTAATTTTTTAAACTTCCTGCCATTGACTTAAATATTACTTCGTACTTTTTAAATCAATGCTTCCTGCTGTTGTTGAGATTTATCTAGTAGCTATACATGGTGACTGATATTTTGACCTATTCCCGATAAGGGAATATAGAGAAGATTATTTCCAACTAATTTCGATATTATATTCCATCCCAAAATAAGCCGATTTGGAGGTTTTTATTTCCTAAAATATTAAATTGTGTTATGATGAAATGAATTTGAGTAAAACTTTTAAGTAAATCTATATATAAATATACTACATACATAATAACATTTTATTTTATAAAAAATGTTAATACGTAGATTTTTTTTATAAAACATGTTAGTAATTCTTATCCATAAGATAGGTAACAATAATTTAGAAGCTTGTAGGAATGACAGTGGGATACATAGTTAAGTTTTGAATAGTGTCTTAGAATGCAAAACAGTACCTATTCCAAAAACAAGCTAGATCACAATAGGAAAAAATTGCTTAAATAATACAAAATTCACAAGTAGACTACAATTAGTCTACTTGTGATTTTTGTGAGATTTAATAATGCCAATGCATTATAAAAAGAAAATAATTTATACGGATCTTTGCCCGCACTAACCCCTGACACGGACTAGACATTCCACAAAATTATTGTCAGTGTAATTTGCAGGTGAAAAATTACCATTCCCGAAAATATTTTTTTTTTTCATTATTATAAGAATCCTTAACATATACCTATATGAAAAAAAAACTTAAGTTATTGATTTGACTATGTATCCCACTGTCATTCCTACAATTTCCCAGATTAATGTTATTTAATTTTAATGGCTAAAAATTAAATACTAGCATATATTATTTTTAATACATCTAATATTACTCAAAAAGAAGCCATTTTTACTAAATAATTTAAAGGTAGCTTAACTAAATCTTTTGATAAAATAGTAAAATTCAGTAATCACCCAGTTAATTTTGGGATAGGTTACAATTAGTTAAAAATAGTCCCCATTAGTTCCCATAACGGGAATAGGTCATACTACCAGTCACCCTGTATAAGTAAATAAAAATCGTAAGTGCAATTTTTATGGGATTTGTGCTACTACGAGGGCAAATCTCTTTTGATAGAGGATTGTCAAATTAAGACAGGATAAGTGTCTCTAAATAAAATAAAGAGGACAACCCTAACGCTGACGTGCGCTCCATTGACGTATCTCAAGAAATAGGCTTCAATCAGCACGTAGAAAACATGCCTTCAGATATTCTGTGGTCCTCCTGTTTTAAAAAATGGTTCGATCGCATGAAAAAATCTTTAAAATGTAAAGGAGAGTATTTTGAAAAGCAATAAACATAATATTTTGGTTATAACATGTTAATTTTTTAAGTTACGCAAAACTTATAGTGTGTGACCTACGTATATGAGGCAGATTGTCGCGAAGTAAGTAACTAACATCCTTGTGTGACGAGACTATGTATATTGCCACGGACGTCTACCTCCGTTGCTGAGAGAGAGTCAAGCACGACGGACTTGTTTTTGCTATCTCTACGGTCCCGGGTTCGATTCCTGATCGAGTCAATGTAGAAATCGCACTTTTCTGTATTTTCTCGGGTCTGGGTGTCGTACCATTGTTGTTTCCAATTTCTATGACACGAGTGCTTTGGCTACTTACGTTAGGATCAGAGCAATGTGTGTGATATTTTCTAATAATTTTTTATTAAAAGTTACTTACAATCGATGATTTTATTGGTCTGTGTTTTAATTTACTGTTGTACGTACGTCTCTGACGTTTTTAATTACGACCTGGGGCAATACAAAACCAAACAATTAACACAAGGTTATTTGCGTCCATGAAAGTGGGCAGGTAGTCCACGACAGGAGAAAGTAAACGACACAGTTACACAGCGAGCTACATTTTTATCATACAAGTAAAATAAACAACTGCCCCAGGATTATATACTTTATGCAATACAAATAGATGCCACTTTTGAATGAAAACAAATCAGATTTATTATTTGACGTTAAATTCAAGCAAGCATTCAAGTGGGCGAATGACGAAATTGTTACATTGCAGTCATTTGGGTAATTTGTTAAATGCACAGTGAAACTTATCTATGCCATTTTTTAAGCTGTGTCGTTAATCGTTTTGATGAGAGAGTATTGGTTACTTGGCTATATCGACGTCGATGCGAGGAAATTAAGATAGGCTTTATATTTTGCGCTAATTAGACAGCAAACTAGTTTTAGATAATATTACGCTTGAATTATAAAAAAATAATAAAACAGACGATAAACGAAAAACTTCAATAAACGAATCAAACGAAAACATTTAAACTCTCATCGGCTGGCACCGACTCCTGCAAAAGTAACTGATTAGGTAGGTACAACTTATGTGTTAATATGTGCAGCCAAAACTCAATTCCTTGAGCTAGAGAAGGCGCAGCGTACTCTCATTAAAGTAATGTATTTTAAGAAGAGACGCTTCCCTACTGACACTCTATATAGCATCAGTGGTTTACTTTCGGTCAGGAAGTTATATGTAGTCTGCACAACCCTCAGAACGCATGAATCGGTATCTTACGACCCAAGCCAAGTAAATAAACGACGTAGAAATTTCGTTGCTCAATCCTACAATATTAAGACCAAATTTGCCAGTAGACAATTCGTCTCAAATTCTACCTTCCTGTATAATAAAATAAATAAAATTATATGTATATATGACAAAACACATCATAGACTTAAAAAACTTTTAGTAAAATGGATTCAAAATAAGACATACCATGACATTGAACAATTACTGGAGCGAGAGTACACTATAACTCACACACACACACACACACACACACACACACACACACACGACACACACACACACACACACACACACACACACACACACACACACACACACACACACACTTTTAGCTTTTTAGTTTATTGGTATCAGTAGGTTTTTTTTATAAAATTGTCTTATTTTATCTTTTTTAGTGATAAATCCTAATTAAAACAAATATCAAAGTGCAAAAAATTTAATTGTGCGCTGCATTAGGTCCTTGTTGGCAATTTCATCGACGCGAACCTTACGACGTAAAGGCTAAGGTTTGTTTTCTGCAGTTCTAGGTTGTACAGAGATAGTGCGTGCGTATTTTTTATTAATGAAACAGAATTGTCCACGCCTACCTACCATCTTTTAACAGCGGATAGTAATAATTAAAGAAAAAAAATGAGCTTGTTTTTTACTTAAATCGATTTAGTTACAGATTCTGAGTGGTCCCTGAAAACTTGGCACTACCTTGAAATGTAATGTATGTAATCCGAGGATTGTGTAAAATAATAAAATATGAGAATCGCGTTCTGTAAATTGTGTTAGGCTCAGAAAAGTACTGTACCTATGCAGATTATGAATCTGGATGTTGCCCGAAATTTGTTGGTCCAATTTTTTTTTATATCTTGCCCTCTTCTAAATCAAGTAAATCGATTTTATTGTCATGGTCACGAGGATCCGGGCAACAAAAAGCATCGAACCTCATTGGCATACCTAAAGTTGTATACTTTGTTCAGAATTTCAGTTTGTATATGTAAATGAAAATAAATATTACTTAATCAAACTAAAATTCTAAACTATATCATTTACGACATCTTGCTAAAGAGTATTTGTTGTTTGTAATTAATTTCTCCGTCGCGTCGATTGACGTATGTTTCATAGGAGGTTCACTACGTCACTCCAAAACACGTTTCACCTTGTTACATTTCACCTATGACGATTATATTAATGCTTATTTATACTAGAATTCGTTATAGCAAATGGCGTTACACCGGTGGTTCATTTCACCTAATGTCAATAGATCCATGGTTTATTTTGTTTATAATTAATCAACCGAATGATGTTTCACCCAGATGCCGTTTGCTCGAAGAACCATTTTAACTTGCTTAAAACTTTTAGGGGCTTTCTCCGGCTTAGTTAACTATCGGTTACATTTCAGCTACTGATCAATTCACATTGCGGTGGAATCGCATTAATTATACAATTGCAATGATGCCTACAATAGGCTGAGCCTGTGCCGTACCTAGCCTAGGTAATCATTTTGTTCTAGCCACATGTTACATGAATGTGTATAATGCGTGATTCAAATAACAAACAATCAAAATCGAGTTGGAGGTGGTAAAATTACCAGTTACAATTATTGTATTTTTTGTACGAATTTATATATTTCGTAATTATTTTTCAAAAGAAAATAAAAAATAAATATCCGATTGATTATAAATATCATCTTTAGTTTTCGCGAATATTTGAATTTACCGAGCTAATGTTCTAATTATACGTACAGACAACAGCACGTCAACCTACCACAAAACGACAATATATTGTTAATTGATATTGAACACTTCATCTCGGACTTACCTATAGTTAGTTGGAAATCGGTTCAATGACCTTTTACTTTTTGGGTAGGTTGACCTGCCGTTGTCTGTACATTAAAATATAAGACAATCGTTCCCAGCCGTTTGTACGTGATGCACATAACAACGCTCACTGCACTTAATTATTAAATCTACTTATAAAGGGTGTGTAATGTTTCAAATATTTAAATATTCTTTTTTATAACAACTCACTTAAATAATGAACGTTTTATAATCTTACATTCTATAATTTCATTTAAGGTAACAATTATTAACTCTAACACTCACTTATAAAAGCGCCCGGAAGAGGGCCTTTATACTGAATAAATGACTATTAAATATAACATTATTCAAATTCCCTAAAATGCAAGCATGCATAAATAGTACAAGCAAGTATACGTGTTACTACACCGTAAGTAATTTCTATACGGTTTACAGTGTCAAAATTTTAAAACGAGAATCAGAATCTAGCGTTCGCCGGTCGCTGCTGCGGCACGCTCGCTCGCTTCGCGCGGTTACTATTCTAACCTTAACGTACCTAACCCAGATGATCTTTTTGACAAGTATTGCCATATGTCGGATTTAATTTTAATTACTTATATGAAATTATAATTATGCCTCGTAAAAATAAACTGACAGTATATAAAATTATTGTTATATTTCTGAGCTTTATACAAAAAGTAAATGTTATAACGAACGAAAATTAAAAGAAATAAAGTTATAGGAAGAGTATTTAGTCCAAGTAAAAATTATATCAAATGAGCGTTATGTACCTTTCAAAATTAGTTCATTTGTTTTTAATACAAATGAAGCGCAACAACTTATAAATAAATAAATAAAATAAATATTGGACAACATTAAATACATTGCTCTAATCCTATGATAAGTAGGCGAAGCACTTGTCTTACAGAAATCAGAAACAACGACGGTACCACAACACCCAGACCCGACACAATTTAGAAAAGTTATTTTTCTATATTGATCGAACGGGAATCGAACCCGGGACCACGGGTAAGGCTTTAAGATATTGATGTTGATGATTTATAGTATGTGTAGTGTTTATAGTTTGCAGTAGAATTATCTCCTAAAGGGAAGTTAACTAATATAAATAAAACAATTTAATTACATACTACTACTATTTAATTAAGGTAAATTAAAATCGTCTCGACAGTGCACTAAATAGCGTACCCGTGCCGTGATCTATTTTCCTCTACAAAGCCGGCATATAAAACCTTTCCAGTCAATTTGCTTCAACTATACTAATTAGTATTCGGAAAACTAATTGACGTAATACTCGTAGGTGCTTTGAGGTGCAGGAGCCAAACTATAAGCTCTAAAAGTTATTAGGTTCAGTAGGTACAATAATTTACGTAACTTACCTGCACTTTTTTAGACTTTACTTCTAAGAGTAGTTCTGTTAATTAAAAATATTTTTTGAAGTTTTACTTTTTTATATTTTATGGTGATGCGCCATTGTGTTTCAAGCAATTGGATACGATGACAAGATGATAGAAATATTCTAAGCTTTAGAATATTCCTATCTAAGAGGTCTAGACCCTATTTTATTATGAAATTTGTGATCGGATTAATTTGTGATTAAAGCAAAAGTTGTTGTTTAAACCTCATATAATCAAGTAAATTAATTAAAACTTTTGTCTATGCTACTTTTTCATTGTTAATCTGTGCGAATCAATCTTTTTTTTATAAAAATCTTGTGTCACGGTGTTTGTGGTCGCACTTCTCGACGATAAGTATTTATGTTTTTTTATGTAGGTATATTTGGTTGGTATGAGAATAGATAGTAAAGTTTATTTAATACTGCTAGGTGATTAGGGTGTGTCACATCCATTTTTTTTTCTAAAATAATGCGGCATAGATGCCTAGCGAGGCATAAATTAAATATTTATTTCATGGATGGAAACCCACAACATCCTCAGAACCAAGCTAATGTTTCGACCCAAACAATAAAAACAATTTGTTAATGCTAAAAAGACGTCCCATTTTCATAATATACAACTACTCCGAGACAATTGTGGGCTTGCGCGCCGAGAAGAAGCAGCAAATTAAACTCGATAACAATACGGGTGAATTTCACGCCCTAGTTTTTGTTTGCCTTGTGGATAACTTCTTATGAGGGCAGGCCCCTCCCACAGGGAGGATCAGGCCAACAGGTCCGGGATAAAGGCCCCTCCCAAATGTCTTAATTTTCCTTACCCCGTGTCTTAAAACCTCGTACATTTACACCCTTTGAAAAACAAGCGCGCGCGGTTTGTGGAAAGTGTGAACATAGCATTTGTTGCGAGAACTATCGATTCTGATGCGGATACCGTTCAGAGGTTGTGCCATTTTTGTGCGTGACCTTCGCAAACATTTTTTTGGTAGTTAGTCAGTATATAAATCGCCACGAAGAGACTTGAGTTCGATTCCCACCTTGACGGTATCATGTTATTGTATTTATAAACTTATAAATCTATACGACAATCTTAAGTAGGTTAAACTCGACTTCCAGATTACAGATAGATATAAGCCTACTCTATAAGGCACATCACACAAAAGAAACAAAGTACAGGAAAGAAAATAGGATATCACATTAAGGCGATCTTATCGCTAGAAGCTATGTTTTATAGACCTTCAGGTGGAGGACAGTTGAATTGAAATTGAGATAAATGGTTTCAAAAATATTTATTAAATATATAATAAACAAGTAAATGCTTGTATAATAATACATACTATTTTAAATAGACACATTAAATTTATATTAAAAAAATGTTTTCACTATCATTAATAAACCCTAATAATTTGAAAATGAACCTCGTGACCAAAATGTAGAAAAGTAAAATAAAAATAAAGTTAAGTTAATAAAGTTTAAAGTTGTATGATTAACACCAAAGATTTTTGACGCTGTGTCTATTGACACGTATTCTATGGATTAATACTCTCCATAATCAAACATAGTTCGGTCTTCGTTATTCACATTTTTAATAACTCGCTTTCTTATTTACTCTTTGTTTGTCTGTTCGATACGAATATGGAATCTAATTTTAAACTTTCTTTTAAAACAATTTAGCATTTTCCCCGAAAAGCAGTTTCTGTTTTTTAAAATTTGATTTAAAAACCCTTGCCAACTGCAAATAACAATCAAGCTTTTTTTGAGCCTCATACAATTTTCAAGTGAATAGGACTCAAAATTACCGCACTGTGAATTTTAAAAATAATAATCTTTAGACACATGTATTAATATTTATATTAATACCTACATGTGCCTAAAGATTATTATTCTTCACTACTTATACTCGGAAAGCAGGTCTCAAGTTGCCTGAAGAGCGGGTTAAAAGTAATACTTTTCTTTCAGCCCTAAGGAGAATCGTTTTCAACTGACAGCTGTCAAATTATAAAAAGAAAAAACTAGTTCTATTTAACATTTTTAATGAACCATTTGCAACTTTCTATACAGCCACTCAATAACAGCGCGATGTAAAATTGAATTAGCCCCTCGAACTATTGGCGTCCTCACTACGCTCGGGCACCAAACGCCGTCTCGGGACTAAATAGGTTACCTTCACAAATAGGTTAACAATGTACTATTTCATTACTTATACTCGGAAAGTAGGTCTGAAGTTGCCTGAGGAGCGGGTTGAAAGTATGTAATACTTTTCAGCCCTAGGGAGAATTGTTTTCAACTGACAGCTGTCATATTATTAGAAAAAAATACCTGTTTTATTTTTACATGTCTATTGAACCATGTTCGAACTTTCTATACAGCCACTCAATAACAGCGCGTTGTAAAATTGAATGAACAGTTAAGTATTAAATAAAGAAAAATTTTTTAAAATAACTTTAAAATTAATTTACTTTTAACTATTTCTTTAAATGACATAGATTTGGGCAAAATATTCACTATATTTTCAATGATAAAAATAAATAATAGCTGGCCGGCCACAGAAAAAAAAAAACGAGGGAAAGCGGCAATCCGATCATCATTTGTTTTTTTCGAGTTGTAAAACGTAGTGAACTCTTTGATAGAAAAAAGCGCGGGAAACGTCGGTTTGTTCAGTGACTTTTTTTTGGTTCTTGTAATTTTTCTGTTAAAATTGTAATATAAAGGATCAATTGTAGAATAGTGTGTGCATGTTTTGTTTATTTGTATATATTTAATTTAAGTAGTGTAAAAATCGCTGTATAATGGTTTCTCACTTAACTAATTTTGCATGGAGGAATCTGACGATCCTGGTGGGACAATCCCCCAGGTATCAAACTATGTAACAATCTCGCATGGAACAGAAACTGAAGGTTCACAAAGAGACACCGACGCATCTGAAAGTGGTAAAAGTAGTTCTCATCGTAAGCGTGTGCAAAACCGCAAATATTGTAAACATTGTAACAAAAGGAAGAGAAAGAGTCATAGATCTACAGGTTAAAAAGACGATACAAAAGGTTGCTTTTGTAAAAATAACAGTTTTTTTTAGTTATTTTCATGAATAAACCTGATAACTTTGTAGTCACCAAGTCTCCCACAGCAGAGCCACGAACGTCACTCAAAACCGTGATTCCCATCCAGTTCAATTTGTTGGTAGATCTTTGTATGAAGCTTCTGATGCAGCTCCCTACATAATTCATATCCAAAAAGAACAGACCTATAGCGAAAGCTCTAACATCAATCCGGTGTCATTTGGCCATTTCCTGAAAAAGAATAAGTTCCATAACATTGTAAACGTCAGTTTAAAAAATTTGGCAGAAATCGCATTGTTATTTCTTTTTCTAAACATGAGGATGCAAATAAATTTGTTTCAAGTGAAATGTTAAAACAACACAACTATAAGGCATTTATCGTTTCTTCTCAGCACTTGCCAGATTGTCTGTGTCTTGTCTCGAAGCGCTAGTAGGGCCCAAAAAATAAGGAGACATATTCTGCCCCATATGGGCCAATAATGTTATTATTGACGTTCATAAGTGGCAGTTTTCTGTCCTAAATTGAATAAATGATTTTTGACTTTGACTTTGCAACCGATAGGAAATGTCCAGAGTTTGCTAGGCAAAAAGGAATTAAAGAGACTATGGCTAAAAATTGAGTATCCTATGGTGAGGCCCTGAAATTACATCCTACTGTAGGTAAATCATATGCAAATGTTTTAATATCCACCCCTACACCTAGTCAGTCAATTAGATATAGTTCAAATTTACCTAATATTGGAAATAAATCCTATAATAAAACGTCTTCTTGAAACCCAGGGTTCCTCCTAAACAGGGCTTACCCTACTTTAAGTACCTGATTATATCCCTTAGGATATGATCAGGTATTACACAATGCATTAATTAAAGAGCACCTTTACCAAAAAATGGTTGTGCCGTCGTAAGTAAGCCTCATAATTTCCTTGCAAACTTGCCTATTAAAGATTTAATCATTGTATTAATAAATTCTTTATCAAAATCAAATATAATATCTTTACCGTCCAACGCTGCTATACCTAATAATGATACACATAATGAAAACAATCAAAATGGCAGTAAACTCACTAGTGCTGCTGTGGAATTGTCGCATTAGTACTAAGAAAAGTGACATTCTATTTATTATTAATAAGTATAATCCATTTGCCGTGTCTCAGGAGAGGAGAGGAGAGAGAGAGGGAGAGAGAGGCCAGGAGACATGGCTTCAACCCCACTGTAATTTTAAAATTCCTGGCTACTCTTGCATAAGAGAAGACAGGTCTGATGGCTTCGGTGGCGTAGCTATCGTAGTAAAGCATTCTGTACCTTTTACACACATACCTATTTCCCAACATAGTAGTAACTTCTCTATAGTAGCACTTAGTATAAGCAATATTACCTTTATTTCTTTGTACATTCCTTACCCTTCGTCTATGATCTTTGATGAAATTGAAAGAATATTAAGTAACATCCCAAAACCCGTTCTGATTATGGAAGACTTTAATGCCCAACATCAGACCTGGGGCAGCTTTAAATCGAATTATTATGGATCTAGGGTCGTAGAAGTATTAGACCGCCTTAATATAGTTTTACTAAATACTGGAAAACCAACACGTCGCACTAAACCCCATAAAGGTCCTAGGGCACACCAACAACATAATATATTTAACACTTATTTCACAACACATGCATAAAGACATTTCTGATATACATGTCACTTAAAGGTGAGCACCAGAGTTCACCAGTTTAGTGCTCCAGGTTTATCAATCTGCTCACCCAATTTCGCATCCTGTTTAACTTGGACAACACTTAGCTCAACTTTTGGAAGTGAACACTTCCCAATTATAATTACTTTCCCAAATGAAGTAGCTAAATCATCATCAGGTAGACGCCCCCCTCGTTTGAAATATAAACTAGCTGATGCTAATTGGTTTGCATTTCAGAAAGAAGTTGAACGGAAAATCTCGTCACTACCCATTGTTTCTGATGATAATCATTCAGAGTGTGCCGACACACTTGCACAATTATTACTTACAACTGCCGATGAAGTGTTTCCTATTAAAAATCATACAATTGTAAATAAAATCATTACGCCGCCTTGGTGGGATAAATAATGTTTGACAGCTGTCAAAAAAGGAAAGACGCTGAAAAGCGCTACAAGACCGAATCAACCACTGAGAATTTCGATTATTTAATAGAGGTAATGACTTCCACTAGGAAACTACTTAAGAAAAAAAAGTGGGAAGGATGGTCGTCTTTTTGTACGTCAATATCTCCTGATGTCCCTCCATCAGTTATCTGGTCTAAAATCCGAAGATACAGGTCCATTTTTAAAGAACCCACACCAGGTAAACCTGATGATTCCGTCATTGATAAATTTTTAGATAAGCTAGCCCCTCCCTCTGTTCCGTTAAGCAATGTGTTTATAAATAAATCTCTAGATCAGCAAACTGAAGATCATCCTGAACTTAATGCTTCTTTCACTCTTTGCGAACTAAAAGGCATCCTTTCCTATGTTAAGGATTCTTCCCCGGGTGATGATGGGATCCCGTATTCATTATTTTTTCATTTTAGTGACTCTAGTTTATCTTATTAATTAACATTAATCAATTCCATTATGCGGAATGGTAATATGCCTCCATCGTGGAAATCGCAAGAGGTAATACCTATTTTAAAGCCGGGGAAACCAGCATCTGATGCCAACTCTTATAGACCGATTGCCTCTCTCTGGTTATTGCAAAATTAGCAGAGCACTTAGTTAAAACCGTCTAGAATGGTATTAAGAAAGCGAAGGGCTATTAGGTAACAACCAATATGGCTTTAGAAAAGGTAGAGGGACTATGGACAATATTGAAATACTTACTATAGACATACGCCTGGCTTTCTCAAAGAATGAATCACTTCTAGCGGCTTTTCTTGACATAAAAGCAGCATATGATAATGTTAAAATAAGCATTCTTATCAATAAACTTCATAAACACTACACTACTACTAAGCTCTCCGCATCACTTTCCCCTTTCTTCTTATCTGTCCTCTACCTGAAGGTTGTCTGGAAGAGATCGCTTTTAGCGATAAGACCGCCTAAATTGTGCATCTTTCTGTAAACACAAATTGTAACTTCTTTGTATGGTGTACAATAAAGAGTATCTATCTATCTATCTATCTACTACTACTACTACTCTACTGAATCTACACTTAGCTCATATTTTAAACTTGTTACTTGTTAATTGTATCATTGGTGTAAGATTTGTTGGTTGCTCCTATTAAATAAATAAATAAACTTCAAGTTCCGTCGATTTTAGTCAATTTTATCATTAATATTCTCTCAGAACGTTCAATCCGTGTATCCCTAGATAACTCAGTCTCGGATAGCAAATCTCGATTAGTATGGAGTGGAATTCCGCATGGGTCCGTATTAAGCCCAATCTTATTTAACATATACTCACACGATTTAGAGCCTTCTCTTATCAATTACATTAGGATATTACAATATGCTGATGATTTAGTTATATATATATTAGGTAAATGTATTCAGGAATTAAATAAATCTTTAACACGAGCTCTACAATTTCTTAAAATTTGGTTAGATAAAAACGGATTAAGCATCTCAGTACCCAAAAGCTCGGTTGTATTATTCTCTCGGAAGATACTTATCCCACCTATTACAGTCAATTATGAAGGTAAAGTCATCCCAGTCAAAGCAGAAGCAAAATTTTTAGGGGTAACATACATGGAAAGATGACTGGTCTCTCACACTGTTATGCAATTGTTGCAAAATGTTGTGAAAAGCTACTGAACATACTAAGATGTCTGTCTGGAGTATGGTGGGGCGCTCACCCATCTTCTTTAAGACTTCTCTTTAATACTACTGTTAGGAGTGTCCTTGATTATGCCAGCTGCTTTAATTGTAATTGTAATTCAGTAGGTTTTAAAAAACTTGACATGGTTCAATCTAAAGCGCTCAGAATCATTGCTGGTGCCATGAAGTCAAGTCCAATAAATGCACTAAAAGCAGAATGTGTTGAACCTCCACTGAAACTGCGCCGTCAATAGCTATGCGACAAGTACTTGTTTCGTGCTCTCCAATTTTTTAACCAACCTTTACATAGTAAGCTTAATAGCCTTTCGAACTTAGTTGAAAACTCTTCGTACTGGTCCCACAAATCTCCACCCTGTTTAGTTACCTGTCCTAATAACTTAGTTATTATTTTAGAAAATTCTTGTCCATTCAAGCTCCAGTTCACAGATCCTCATTCCTCCCAATCTTTAGTATTAATTTTGAGTCTCTCATATTAATGCCAACAATTTATTTTAATTTAGACCTAAATAAAGGTGACAGTAATACTAATATTAAATTTAGGCATATTTTAGATGAAATTTGGCCCAATTGGCACCATAAATACTGTGATGCCTCTAAACACTCTTCAACGGGTCACGTTGGCGTTGAAGTATTACACCACCAGTACCAAGTTGTCCAAAAAATTAAACTGCCCCCAGAATCATCTGTTTTACTGGGGAATGCTTTGGAATTATAAATCTCTAGAATACGCTTTACTCATGAAACTCAATAACGCAGTAATTTTTTGTGTAACTTCCTAAATCTTATCTCAGAATTGCCTGGGAGTAGAATTGGGAAGTTACTAGTCAAACTAAAGGAAGACATTACAGCCTCATACAGAGATCTATCCCTAATAAACCGTGGTTCTCGAAAATTAAGCTTTCTAAAATTACTACTACCATTCTAATTAGAATGAGACTTGGTCATGTGTGTACACCCTCACACCTGGCCAAATTTCATATCATTGATGATGACATGTGTGAATGTGGTTCTGACGTGGGAGATCTTAACCACATATTTTTAAACTGTAACCTCTATGATCGTTCCTCTTTCATTAGCTCGCTCCTATCTGCCCATGTTCCTTTTCCCACTTCCATTATATGCCTCTTATATTCCAATGATACTGATATTTCTAACTTTCTATCTTTATTTATTATCCATTATAATATTAAACTTTGATATCATTTTTTTACACAAATATTTTTATTTCTTTTTAAATATATTTACACATCTATTTTTCACTGATCCTAATAAATCCTTTCCGTTCCGTTCCGATTCTTCCGTTTCCCTACCTTTTACTTTGTTGTGGCTAAACGCAATCCGCGCGATCCAAATCCATTTAAAAAAAAACTCTGGTATAGTTTTCTTAAAATTCAAAATTTCTTTATTTAGCTAATTCGTGTTTTATTTTACTTTCCTTGTATTCGTAATGAAAAGCACAGTGTTTACCTCGGGTTAAAGACTTATTTAGTCTCTCAAACTATTAGCCGTCTATACCCCATCTCGGGACTTAAACAAGTTACTTTCACCCCCTAACAATGTACTATTAAGTTTAATAATATTAATAAAAAAAATATTTCAGAAATTTCTTTCCATTGAGTGGGTTAGTAGTTACAGAAAAGTACTTATAAGCTAGGGTTAGTACATCTATAAAACTGGAAAAAAAGAGAAAATAACAAATATATATTATTTTATATATTTTATTTATATAACCTACTTCACATTTACTAGAGCAGGTCTCGAGCCGACATGGACGCTGTTCCAGTGACTCAAAATAGGACAGCAGTAGCGACTCCCCATCGCCGCCAGGAGGCTGTTGGGGCTGTCTCGGACGCGGCGCCACGCAGAGGCAACCCGCTTACGCAAGACTAAACTGGGAAACTGTATATTCGGGCCTCAGTGAATATCGCCGACGCGCTGCAGTACCGAGGCAGCCCCATCAGCAACCTGAACCCGTTATTATATTGGACGCGCAGGGCTGAAAGCGCCCTCTGTGTGTACTCAACCCATAGACTGCAGGCTTAGAAAGATTGAAGTTTGTTTAACTTCGGTGTTCCACTGTGCAAATCTACGGGCGAGCATGTTCCCTTTCATAGCTAGAGCCCTGCGCTCCCTCTCTATGTCAGCCTCATCCGACATACTTTTAGTTACCCAGTGCCCCAGGTACTTAAAACTTGTCACTCTTTTCAGTTGTAAGCCTTCAAGAGCGACAGGAGGAATATTATAGCTTCTAATTCTGCTATGTACCAATAAAAAGCAAACTTCCCCACATACTAAACAGCCGATTGGCTGCAACGTTAAGATGTTGTTTCCATAGTAAAATCTATCGTATATGATCGGTAGAATCACCCCCTAGAAGGCAGTTAACTAATAACATATTAATGGACCTTAAATAATAATTATACATAGTATTAGAGGGGATCCCCTAAATAAAACGGTATAATAACTTATTAAAAATAAAAACCGACTTCAAAAAACTAAAACGCTAAAAATAATCTTAACACTTAAGTACCTAATCAGTTACTTTTGGAGTCGGTGCAAACGAAAACATTGGTCTCTCAATGACTGGCACCGACTCCAAAAGTAACTGATTAGGTATTTTATTTTTTTTATAAAATTAACTTATTTCATCCATTTTAGTGATAAATCCTAATCAAAACAAATCTTACGAGTGCAAACATAATTTAACTGCTGAACACCGATTTCATTTCCTATTTTTCCACCCTTAGGGGTGAAATTTTTTCCAAAAATTTTTATTATAGTATCTTTGAAGTAAAAGCTATTCATTAAAAAAAGAATCATCAAAATCGGTCTACATTTGGCAGAGATATAGGTAAGATAGATACTAAAATCAGTTGGCGTGGTACGGAGTTTATGCAATGTTTGATGATTTTCTTATAGATCCCATCATCAGAATTTAACCAAATTTATATGGGACCATTCTGAAAGTATTACCTTTCAAACAAAAAAATAATTATCGAAATCGGTCAACGCAGTAACGAATGATCGCTGAACATACATAAAAAAAAAAAAAAAAAAAAAAAAAGATACCGACGAATTGAGAACCTCCTCCTTTTTTGAAGTCGGTTGAAAATATATTTATACGGAAAACGCGCGAAAGCACAATTAATTACGACGCATGAATGAATGAATGAAGTACGCTTCGATGACAGCTGACAGCTAGTGCCGGGAACCGCTCATAGGGATGTTCCCAGCAATCGATTTCCCGCTAACAATAGCTACTCATATGTACGTATGTGTCGGAGAGAAGATGAAAATCGAAACTATATTTTAAGATTAAATGAACTCATAACGTGTTGGGCCATTTATCAGTCCAATTGATGGTTGTTTTAAATTTGATTTTTTTTGACGGATATGCAGAGATTAGTTTGGAGAAAGTGCTCGCTCTCTAGTTTGTGACTTTGGGTGAAGAGTTTATAAAAATGACAAATGTTTTGTTTTGTTTTGTAAAATCTTTGTTTTAATTATGGTTTCAGTTATTTGGCATGTGGTCAGACTTGTAGAGAAGAGGAACTTGTCTGTTTCCGTCAAAAAAAGACTCTCAAATCAAAAAATTTTGCTCTCGGACAAATGTTTTTATAGTTTCAGAAAATATTAAGACTGGCGACACTAATTTTATTTAATTTTATTACAATCTGGTGACACTAGGTATATTAACAAATTAATAAATTAAATCTAATCAGATTTTTTTGTTGTTTAATTCTATTTTGTGACATTTCTTTGTATTTATTTTATTTCGTAAATTAAACCACGTTGTAAATGAGTCTGAATTTTTGCACGTCTGTGAGCAGCCTAAACACCAGCACTGTAAGAAAATTTTGTCAACTTGTCAATTTTTTGTGTTTTGGTAAATAAACCTGAGAACTTGAACTAAAAATCAAGAATGTCGATCTTTATTGCTTGCGTGAACCTATAAATGGCTATTTAAATGAGCTGATAAGATAGGCACCCCACGATATCCTTGTTTGATTCATTCTGCGATATCACAAGTGTGGAATAAACTCAAGAGTTGAATCCACGAGGTGGAAATACGACCTCATTAAGCAAGCGGCGCCCAAGTTAAGCACGTGCTAAGTCTATATAAATAAACAAACCGGCTAGCAAGTTTTCCGGAATAATTACTTCCCTTGAAGTAACAAGTAGAGACAAGTTCAACACTGCGCTGCATCGGAAACTTGCTCGCTCAGCACAACGACATCGATCTTTTCGCTGACCAGCTAGGACATATTTTCAACCAATTTTGTAAATTTTTAAACGACGCGCAAATTGAGTACCTAATTGGTTTATTTAATGCCTGTTTGACAAATAATTTATTCATTAAGCCTAGCTGACTTTTTTGACCGAGCAGGAATGTAGGTACTAATTATTGTATTATTATCTGTACTCTAATTCCATTTAATTTCATTTATATTGACATTATTATATAATTATTAATAATTTTTTTTTTGCTCTCGCACTACGTTACCCCACTGTATTAAAACTTAATTTCCTCTGCCCTAAGGTTGTCTGGAAGAGATCGCTTTTGGCGATAAGGCCGCCTGATTGTACATAACTGTGTCTTGTATGTAATAACCTTAATGTTTTTGTGCAATAAAGTGTCTATCTATCTATCTATCTATCTTTATCTGGACATGAATGTATTCTTAACTTAATTTATTATGTATGTACTTTTCTTTAGACATATCGTTATTAATAGTGATAACAATATTATTTAAGCTTGTATGCGTAATAATAATAATGCTAATTTTTATCTAAGCTTGTATGTGCCTTGGATTTCTTCTGTAAGCTTACAAGTGTTTTGGCTAATAAATAAATAAATAAATAAACACGTCACCTGGAGGTAATAAAGTAGAATGGAACATGTTTCAAGAACAGAGCGGTATCAGTGCCGTGGCTTGAGTCGGGAATCAGCTGAGCTGGCGGTAGACCTGTATCTCGGCGCCAGTTGTTGATAAATAAAAGTTGTTTTGGCAGTTGATCGATAAGGCTGGACCGGGTGAGTAGTTCTATATTTATTTGGCTCTGGAACCAAGTATTCTAAAACCAAAATAAATACCTATATTTATTTTATATAACTATAGCTGTCTGAAGAGAGCCTATATACTAAATAAATTAATATTATGACTGAATATGTGAGTATCTTACAAAATTAAATACAAATATTTTATTGGTAACAAAACATGTGTTTAACAGAATTTGTTGGCCTTATCCATTTACGTTTATGTAAATTCATCCTAGGAATAAAAGCTCTTCTTTTATCTCAACTAGGTAGTACATCATTTCTACTGCTGAAAATAGGCCCTCAATGACTTCCAGATTGGCCGGTTGGAAGTGGCCTGCATCCAGCGGCTTCCTGCAACCATTACCAGGTCGTCAGTCCACCTTGTGGGTGTACGTCCTATACGCTGTGCTTGCCGGTACGACACGACACGTGGAAACAATTCTGCCACATCGGCCGTTTGTTCTACGTGCTGCGCGCCCTTCGCCCACTGCCACTTTAGTTTGCTAATTGATCGACTTTTGGTTTGTTTACGGATCTCATTATCATAAACATTATAAAAGATTTTTTTAAGGTACTAAAATTGGTGGAAAATTCGTACAAATTGTGACGAGCAACTACAGAACGGAACACTAGGTCGTTCGAAATATTATTATATGGTCATCTAGTTTTAAAAAAAAAACTGTTTTAACACGATTTTATTAGCTTCTCACCAAACTTACCGCTAAGTTAGTTAACTTAATAAAATCTTGGAAGTTCATTGTAGCCCACTTCTAAACGTAATTATTAGATTTAAAACTTTGTATGTCGTAAAGTAACCTCAATCTTTTTTATCTTTAAAAAAAATCTTTACCAGCTGACAGCTCATCACCTGATCACGTACTTACACGTGATCACGTACTTGTCCCACGTTCTACAGTGGGACAGAAGTACAGAACACAATGAATAACCCGTTCGGACGTGAAGTGATTAAGAAATGGGTATTTTATTAGTAGTAAGGTCATCGCCCTTTGTAACTGTATGTTTCGAGGTGAGGTATGCAGTGCATGCTAATAGCCGGACTAATGGAAGCTGAGGAAGAAAAGATAGACATTCGTCCCGCCTGGCTCCCGGCAGTCTTACGCTACGTTGACACATGTTAGCCTACTTCATAGCGCTTTTTCCCGCTTGAATCATGATCCTGCATGCGGCAAGTCAAGACATTTGAAGCGATTGCCTTCACACCTCAAACTCTTAAACCAGACTACTGTTGCCGAACTATCATATCGATTGCTTAGATATACTAGTTCGTAAAACATATTTAGCAATCAACGTATCAATAGTATCGTATCGATACTATCGATAGTTTTGGACTATCGATTGTAGACTCTAGTATTTTAATAATATCAGGTGCAGTGCACAGCACAGGTATGGTATGAAATGCAGAGAATTTTCAGGAATTTTTTAGTTTTCATTTAGTGTCAATTTTATTCTATTTTTTAGTCAGTGTGTATAACAGTCAGCAGATTGAATATTAGATTACTCGTCTCATTACTACGACTAATACTCTGGCAATACAGGTGACTATCGATAGTACAAAACTGTCGATACTATCGATAGTTTATTAGTTCTAAAGGATCAATACTATTGGGTTTAAAAGAAATAAAGTTGCCTCTATACGTCCCACTGCAGGGCACGGGCCTCATCTCAACTATGAGGTGGTTTGGGCCATACTCCATCACGCGGACCCAGTGCGGGTCGATGGAGGGGTGTTGAGCCAGTGACTTAACCTTACTGTCAGATGTTATTAAGCCGTCCTATAGGCCTCTGACTAGGCTTTGCGACTAATATCAAGCGATATTAGCCGGGACCAACTTTTAACGAGCCTTCCGCAGCACGGAGATGCTTGTGATAAATGTCACTACACCTACATATAATATGGTTGGAACGGTCACCTATCCAATCACAACCGCGGCGTAGTGGTTTAACTTTGGTAACCACTACCAACAGTACCAACCCAACGCTGCCGCCAGTGAGCTACAAGCACCTCTAGCCACCGTATTCACTGGTTTTCAACCGACTTCAAAAAAGGAGGAGGTTCTCAATTCGTCGGTATCTTTTTTTTTTTTTTTATGTATGTTCAGCGATCATTCGTTACTGCGTTGACCGATTTCGATAATTATTTTTTTGTTTGAAAGGTAATACTTTCAGAATGGTCCCATATAAATTTGGTTAAATTCTGATTATGGGATCTATAAGAAAATCATCAAACATTGCATAAACTCCGTACCACGCCAACTGATTTTAGTATCTATCTTACCTATATCTCTGCCAAATGTAGACCGATTTTGATGATTCTTTTTTTAATGAATAGCTTATACTTCAAAGATACTATAATAAAATTTTTTGGAAAAAATTTCCCCCCTAAGGGTTGAAAAATAGGAAATGAAATCGGTGTTCAGCAGTTAAATTATGTTTGCACTCGTAAGATTTGTTTTGATTAGGATTTATCACTAAAATGGATGAAATAAGTTAATTTTATAAAAAAATAAAAACCGACTTCAAAAAACTAAAACGCTAAAAATAATCTTAACACTTAAGTACCTAATCAGTTACTTTTGGAGTCGGTGCCAGTCATTGAGAGACCAATGTTTTCGTTTGCACCGACTCCAAAAGTAACTGATTAGGTACTTAAGTGTTAAGATTATTTTTAGCGTTTTAGTTTTTTGAAGTCGGTTTTTAATTCAAGGTATTGGGTTTAATCGATAATATTGCTGTAATTTAACAATCGATAGTATAGATATTATACTATACGTCGATAGGCCTATCGATACACTATCTATAGGATAGGATCGATAGTGGCTATCGAGCGGCAACACATAACTAGTCCCCCTAGCATGACCATCAAAACACGATATGATATAGCGATATATCGACACCAACTGTAAAAATATGATAGATATACAGGGTTAGAATTTTATAAAAGTGCGTCTTCATCGTTTTTTTTAAAACTATTTTTATAATAAAATTAACTTTAAAATATCCGGGAAAAACGACAACGTGACCTGCTCGATCATTCATAATAACAGGCGTACGCCGCGGCGCCTACGCGGAGCCAACGCATAGTATAGAGTAATATACCTTATGCTGTGCACATACGATGCACATACGGTGCATCGTATGTGCACTGCATAAGGTCCTTGTTGGCAATTTCATCGACGCGAACCTTACGACGTAAGGGCTAAGGTTTGTTTTCACGCGCCATTGTGACTAATAATGCATTGAAAAATTGTAACTAATGAATGAGTCCCTGAAAAATTGGCATTACTTTGAAATGTAACCCTGTATACCGCCGTGCTGGTGACGTCACATGTTATAAAACTGTAACTGGCTCACTCCACGCTTTGGCTATAAGCTGTTAGTGGAGTGTGCAATTGAATAAAATAAATAAATAAAATAAAAAAAATAAAAAAATAATCGCTGTTTAGATAAAAAATCAAAAAAAGCGGCTATATCTACAGTGTGTAACGAAAAGGTGAAATAAAACTTTAAGGGGTTATTCTACGGCTAAATTACATCAACTTTTTCTATAGGACCAACATCAAAACCTAAAAAAAAAATTGACGTTTCCATACAAACTGACGCCAGCTGGTCGCGTTTTAGTATGGGAAAGTGTTTTTTTTTTTGCGATTTCGATGTTGGTCCCATAGATAAAGTTGATGTAATTTAGCCGTAGAATAACCCCTTAAAGTTTTATTTCACCTTTTCGTTACACCCTGTATAATATTTTTAAAAAACAGTTGGTGTCGATAAATCACTATATCATATCGTATTTTGGTTGTCATGCTAGGGGGGCAGACTAGTTTTGGATTATAGCTAGACATCCAGTGTTAGGTGTGTCTAAAAGTACAGGTTTCCTTACGATATTTTCCCTCCCAGCTGAGAATGTGGTATAAATCATACAATGGTGCATACATTTCGAAAAATCCTGAGGTAAATTCTGTGAGAATCGAACTCACTACCCATATTAGCAAGGATGTGGGGCGACACTTTAATCCTTTGACCACTGAGCTACCACTGTCTGCTACACATGTTAGTATTGCACGTAAATAAATTCTTTCAACAATCACACAAAGTATCTAGCCCCAAACTAAGCAAAGCTTATGCGACTTAGTAACGGATAATAAACATACATGAATACTACTATAATACTATATATAAACATCCTTGACTCGCGTACAGGTGCTGCACACAAATATCCGGCGCCGCCAGCGGGAAGCGACACTAGGTCAGAGGGTCGACTGTAGGTACCTATATGTTTTCAGTAGCGCATAGGTAGGTACAGTCAGCATCAAAAGTAGCTGATCCAAAACTAACAATCAAAAGTACTGACTCTTCTAAATTTGAATCTTCTTTATTTGAATTTTTCGTAGTGATTTTGTCAGACTATTGTTATATGTTTTGAAATGAGGTTCTTTTGGAAAATTCAGATACTAAGCTACATACTTTTAATGTTGACTGTTAATTGTACAAAATACTCGAACATCGCTTTAATGCAAAAAACTTACGCGGTTCTTTGTTAGTGTTATTATATCATAATACAAGGGTGGCTTGGTTTAAAGTGACATATTTTTTTTGGTAGAAGAATGTAAAATATAGTTTGAAAGTTGTTTTTATTAGGTTTTTGTATAAAAAACATTATTTTAGTCACGTAAACCAAGGAAACGCTTTAAGGTGCTTCATACTAGAAAAATCTAGGTACTTTAATAATTTTCACGTTATTTAGTAGAATAAAAAAGTAAAACAAGTGTAACTAATTTATGTATAAAAAGTGAAAGAAATGTTGTAAAACTAAAAAAATATTTTAATTCCAATAATATGGCATATTATAACCACTCATTCCAGCAAAACGGGGCATAACAGAATTATTGTTACGCGACAGCTCGCCATCAAATGAGTTAAGCGGAACTAATATAAATTACCTTTATTTCACTGCTTACGTCATGCAATGGTAATACCGAAACATTAAATGAAAAACTTACCCACCTTTTCTCTAAAATCTCCAGCTGGATGAAAGACCACAGTTTGTAAATAAACTTTAAAAAATACAAAATCATGACGTTCTACCCACATCAAAAAACACCACTTAACATAAATTTACTTATAATGGCACTGAATTGGAATCGGTTAATACTTTTAAATTGCTTGATTTAGAAATAGACACCCATTTAAACTGGAAAACACACGTCCAGAAAATGAGATCAAAGCTATCTAGTTAAGCGTATGCGCTGTATGAGGTAAAAACGACAACTCACCTTGAAGCGGCACTCAGTACCTATTATGCCTACGCAAACGCATGGCTGAGCTACGGTCTTATTTTATGGGGAAACGGTACTGACGCATCTTCCCTTTTCACTCTTCAAAAAAAACGAATTAGAATCCTAGCCTATACAAAACAGACTGAAAGCTGCAAACCATATTTTCTAAAGTTCAACATACTTCCCCTACCATGTATGTACATTCTGGAAATATGTAAATTCGTTCGAAAACACCCAAAAGCCGCGCAATTTCTACAAAAGCCGCGCAATTCTACCTTATTCACAAAAGTACAAAAATAAACTGATACTACCTACTGTCCGTCTAAAGCTTCATTCCTCAAGCCCATTCGTCATGTCCATACGAATTTATATCAAATTACCAAAATTTATGCAAAATGCATCAAATGACATAAAATTTATAAAACAATTAAAACAAATGCTACTAAAAAAATGATATTATACCATTAATGAATACCTAAATAACAAACATTTTAAAAATTACAAATGAGTTTTCTTTCAATGATAAATCAATATATAATGCCCCACAAAATACAATTTAATTAATTACGATAATTATACAATATTCATTTTTATTTTAATATATATATATATATATATATATATATTTATATTGTAACATTTTATATAAATTATTACCAATTTAACTACTCATTAAAATGGCGTCATCCTCTCCGTCCTAACCTTATTGCTGTGCCCAACAGGGTCTATAATGATCTGATTAATGTGCCTATTTATAACACCTACTTGCACCTACTATGTAACATTATCGAACGGAATAAATATATTGAATTAAATTGAATTGAATTATATCTAAGTTATTACGGTGCACTGTTCCTAAAGCATTTTAAACCACTAAGTCTTAAACTGCAAAAAAATAGACACAATCGAAAATCTATTGTTTGGGGTTCACCCGGGAAAAGCGTAGTGTTCAACGTGATTGGCAATATAAGTCCGACAGACTCCATCCAGGCGTTCAAAGTGTTAAATTGGCAGTTCAAATCCGACAGACGCCGTCATAAATATTATACCATTATACCGTTTTAATGGCTATCAGGGTATTCAGAGTCCTACCGATGAGTTGACTGGGCTACTACCTAATAGAGTGAATTTTGGGTACCTACCTTAGCTCGCTTCCACACGAAGTGGAACGGTGGCGTCTGGTGGTAGAACACAGAGGACTGCGTGGCCGGAAAGTCGGGGTCTTCCCATAGTTCAGCGCGCTGCAGGCACCCGCTCTTGATGCGCTCGTAATCCGTCATCCTAAGAAAAATAAAAAAATATTTACTGATAGCTCAGTATAACGATGCATTAGTCCAACGAATCTAGTCGCTGCTTCTGCAACTGAGAAAGTACTACTCATATGGGACGGCCCCAGCGTATCAGGAGGATAGGAGCACCAGATCCAGGGAATGAGCGTTAAGCCGTCAGATCTCTTTCCGACGTCACGAGAAATTTGACGGTGACGGCTCATTGACGGCGACAAGAGCCCTGCGGATAATGTCATTAATATTGGCGTGACGAGAGACTCATACAGCAATCAGTTGGTAGGAGAGACTCGCGTGGTGCCCTAAAGACGCGACGGGGGTAGTTTGTCATGCCAACTCGTAAAGAAATAGAGAAAGTGAGCGTGATCTTGTTCAGCAGGGCCCCGATATTGGCTGAAGGAAGAGCCTGCAGCACCTGTGTGAACTTAGCACCCGATTTTGAAAAAAAAATATCTTACTTAGGTTTGTTTGGAAGACTTCGGTAGGTAGTTGATTGTAGTGAAGCTAACTTCGTTTGTAGTAATTCCAAAAAAATACTCGTATACAGACAACAAAAAGAAGCGTCCCCCAAGATTGAAAAAACAAACTTTATCCGGTTGTATCTCATAGAGAAACGTAAGTACTGGATTGTAGTGAAATTTATTATGTCTGTAGTAAAACAGAAAAATTAGAAATAAATATTTAATATCGAGTATAGATACGATATACTTTTACAGGTTACTTTTTACAGGTTAAGTCCATGCTCTCTTGTCCTTTAAATAAACGTCCACGTCATAACATCCTTCTTTCATAAGGATTTTTAAGAATTAAGGAAGAATGTGAATTTTGAACTTATGAACAAGTTTCAACAAGAGCCTGTGGTACTTTATTGAAAAATTATAACATTTCCCAAGATTGAATATTACCAACTTTGTGTAGTCTGAACAAAGTAAAACTACTCAAATAACACATGTCAGCTGGTCCGTTAATCAGTTAAGATTTTGTTAAAAGTGTTTTTTTTGCAAATTTGATGTTTGTTCCATAGAAGAGGTGGCTGTATTTGAGCAATAAAATCAGCCCATATAAGAAAGTAACTCGAAAAAGTAGGACCTTTAATTATATTCAGTCACGTTTTAAGAGTTAGTTTTAGAATATTTTTCTAAATACCCACCAAAAAACAAGCAACGCTTGGTAAGGTAACGCACTTGACCACCCATTATGTCCATTTCCACCAAATTCACTATTAACAATTAAATAACATGGTTTTTAGGACACATACTTTTATTTGTATTGTACTTGTCGAAACAAATTAATTGAGCCCAAACTTCGTGGTTTTACTATTTTCACTAACTCTATCATAAGATCAGCACGATAATGTCAAATTATTGTACCTATTGTCGTTCAAAATAATGTCAGATACAAAGTTCTAAACCGATACGTCCAGTTAGAAGTAGGTTCAAACGAATCCAGTTACGGTTTTGATCGTAGTTTCGGCACGCTTTTTGCCGATATCGAAACTGAACCTAAACTTCAATTAGGTAGATATTATAATAAGGGGCTAATTGTGTGACAAGTGGTGGGAGGGGTCCTAAAATTCGTGACGTAACCTTTTAAAATCTTTGTTTCTTTTTCAAAACTAAATGCGGAACATTGCGACAAATTCTCTTTGACTTGTAAATAAAAGCAATCAATGGATCGAATTAAAAACATCACAACAAATACCAAACGTTATGTAAATACCTACTTTAAATATTATTTTTACAAAAGAAGATCGCAATCTCATAAGAAATGTTAATTATGGCGTTTTAGTCCAGTTCAAGATTTAAAAAAAATGTAAATTTAATAGAAATCACTAAATACTAGTAGTAGTATTAAACATCATAAATACTAAAAAATGAATAAACAAAAAAGCATATTTTGAAAAACAAGCCTCCAAAAAAAGAACCTTCTTTTGATAATAAATAACACAACCAAAAAAAGGATTAGCGAAATTGTTCCTTCCGTTTACGCATGATGCGATGACCAAGGGAAATCGAGATTCATTTTAACATATAATATATTTTATACCGATTGGAAATAAGCCGTTTTAGACAAGATGAACACAATATTCCAGGAAGAATGCATTTGAATCACCAAAGCGGGACAAACGGTTGCAGCCAAAGATGTCCGAGAGCTCAACATAAATATTATCTCAGATAGTGCATCCGTACTTCAAGCCCTACAAAACAACATCATAGCCTCTTTCCTCATACTGGAATGCTACAACGAACTCTAATCCATTGCAAATACGAACAGAGTAACTCTGCAATGGATCAAAGAACACAGCAACTCATTGGGTAATGACGTAGCTCACGCAGCAGACGAACTGGCTAAAAGAGGATCCAAGGCTTTAGTCTACTGACCGAAACTACTACTGCCCATACCTCAAGCCCAAATCGAAACATGGTTGCGCAAAAGAACCAAAGAAACACATCTAACAGAATGAAGAAACAGTAAAGGATGCAGGCAAACAAAAAATGCAGTTCCAGTGGCATCAAATAAGCTTGCCCGCAACCTCATCAGACTAAAAAGGGACAAAATTCGTAAGGTTATAGGTATTTTAACCGGTCACTGTCCACTAAATAAGCATCTGTTTAACATAGGTGTGACAGGCAGATACATGGAGGCAGAAGAAACGCCACAGTGCGTGCTATGGAATGCAGGAGTGTGGCAGATCAACGGGCACGGATTCTTCAATCACCAAGATCGCTTCCGGAAGCCTGCAGGAGCCTGAAAAGGCTTCTGACCTTCTGGGATGACCTGGGCTGGTTGGAGTAAGAAAGAACAGGTAGCGCGCACCATTGTGCGCACCATTGGGCTGTTTCCGCACTTAGCCTCATGATTGGGCCATTGCCCAATCATGGGCTAAGTGTGGAACAGCCCAGACAAACTAACTAACTAAGCCGTTTATATATTGTATACTTGTGATTAAGCGACAATAAAACTCTTTAGTCTAAGTAAAAAATAAAAACCGACTTCAAAAAACTAAAACGCTAAAAATAATCTTAACACTTAAGTACCTAATCAGTTACTTTTGGAGTCGGTGCAAACGAAAACATTGGTCTCTCATTGACTGGCATTCTATTCATTAAAAAAAGAATCATCAAAATCGGTCTACATTTGGCAGAGATATAGGTAAGATAGATACTAAAATCAGTTGGCGTGGTACGGAGTTTATGCAATGTTTGATGATTTTCTTATGGATCCCATCATCAGAATTTAACCAAATTTATATGGGACCATTCTGAAAGTATTACCTTTCAAACAAAAAAATAATAATCGAAATCGGTCAACGCAGTAACGAATGATCGCTGAACATACATAAAAAAAAAAAAAAAAGATACCGACGAATCGAGAACCTCCTCCTTTTTTGAAGTCGGTTGAAAAGGAGCGTAGCGTGTCATAATTGTTCTGTGGTGAAAATAGTTTTAAGTTTTAATTAACGTCTCTTCTCATTTAATTTAGTTTATTCTTGCAGTTCTCGAAAAAGGCCTCAGGATCAGAACAAATTCCAATTCCTACTCGTATTATTTTTCTTCCTAATATTCCTTCAAGTATTAGCCTGTGTCACAGCAGCACATCAGAGCGGCGCGGCTGACGGCACACTGAGCGCGTCAGTTCGACCCCTTTTACACTTGCGATTTTTCTAGCGATATAACGGCGAGGCGAAATTGCACCGAGCACGCCGCGTGCTCGCAGTTGTGACCGTTATCACTAGCTTTCTTGATACACACAATGGATTCAAATATAGATACTTCTAGCTGACTTGTTTAAAAGACGATTAAATCGGACACAGAAACAAAAATGACGTAAATACTTGGAGGATCCCACATGGGGTACCAAACTACACAGACCAAAGTGACTATTTAATAAAAAACGCGGCCCTCTGCTGTGATATTAATATAGCGCGGTTATATCGCAGCGTGCTCGCCGCGATCTCACCGCATCGCCGTGAAAACGACGGAAAAATCGCTAGTGCGAATGGGCTTTTAGGCATCTTTAATGCAAGCTTGCGTTGCAGCTGCGCATAGTGTATAATGTTGTACGGGCGATGCACCACATCGCTTATACATTTTGTATGAAATACATAAGGAGCGGCGTTGCTCTCGCGCCACGCCTGTTCCACACCCCGCCCTAGCCCGCCGCGCCACCACCGCGCCACGCCGCTTTTGTGTGATTCGCGCCTAAACTGACAATATTTAGCTACTACGAAAGCCGGTACAGTGCTTGAACCTATTGCCTTGACATTACCGAAGACAGGTACTAGCCTAGTAACCCATTATATCATTTTTGCTCACAATGAACTTTCTCTGGAAAATGCAGCACATTGTGATAGTGGGAAGGTATTGTAAGATGGCCTCCAAGAATCGTTAATCGGCTTTTTTCCCTTATGCGAAAGTCGATTAACGAGTTAGCTGAAGAGGCAATAATGTTAAATTTCCGAGATTCAGAAAATACCGTTTGTGATCGTAATTGTACTGGGAGCGGATAAACACCGGATTGCGGCTATTGGCACAATTTACGGGAATTGTGCCGCAGGTCGAGATAACAATACCCGACATACCAGGGTATAAAAATCTGCTTCTTTTCATGTAGGTAGGACCTCCTGAAAAAAAAATTTCTCTCGTGCTCGTGTTCTCGTGCTCGTCTTTTAGCTGGGGCTGAATGGGAATCGAGTCTTTGGCTTAAATCCCTGCCTTCTCCTGCAGTGGAATCGTTTACCTTATTAAGAGCGGCCGTAAGCTTCTGCTTAGGAGCATTTAACTTTGTTTCTCATCGCAGTTCTTTTGGAAAGGTTGTCTGTCAGCTGGCTCACCACTGTCTCTTTTGCTGCAGAAGTACTGGTAGAATTCCCTGTCATGCCAGTTTATCGATGTCATCTTTCGGGCACTTGTCAGCGTACGTATTACAGCCGTTCAGAAACTCAGCGGTCTCGCGCGTGACGACAGCAAACGACCTGATGGCATGAATTTCATTCCTTGGAAGATGGGTAGGCCTTTAGTGTGGGACGCCACGTGCGTGGATACTTTAGCGCTATCCTGCTTCGACGCAACAGGGCCGGTTTAACTGCAGCTTCTGCAGAGCTCTTTAAAGGGCGCAAATATGAAAGTCTTAGTGCACAGTGAGGCGTACATTTGAACAGTTTGGGGTCGAAACTTTAGGCCCGTCGGGACCAAGTGCCTACAAAATCGTGAGATGTCTAAGTGATTAGCTGACATCTCATGATACAATGGCTGGCCAATACTTAGGCCAACGCAATTAATTTATGTTGTGTATTTATGCAAATATAACATTCGATTGTATAATTTGTATACTAAGTAGGTAAGCAGCCTACGCCACTCATAACTGTTCGCTATCGGCCCATTGAACTCTTTGTCACAGTACTTTCCACGAAAACGTTCTTTAATTCAAGGAATAACACTATTGTCTTTGAGAATCTGAAGATGTAGGTATTTTATAAAGCAATGAATCGTATACAAATTTCTGGAATATTGTGTACGATTCTTGGGATTTTATTTGCGAATTGTAAATTCTGAGCCCATAATGATTTACAGAAATACCCTTGAACTACATATTTGTTTGTATCGATGAATGATGAACAGTGATTTCTATGTACAATTATAATTGTACATAGAAATCACTGTTCATCGTTCATCAATACAAATATATTTTTTTACCGACAGCTCGGTTCGCCGAAAGAATGATAAATATTTATTCTAAATTCTAATGCATAAAAAGTACGTCTCTAGGCCCGATTTTCATGGTGTTTGTTTAGCTCACCATTTGACATAGCAGCCTTCGAAATTAGTTCCATATGTATTGGCGTTTTTTTTATATTTTCTGATATTTTCTTTCATTTTGTAAGGGAATATAGATACTCTTAAGTGCTTGATTTTATACGTCTTTGTAACTTTATTAGTTCGTGGGGTTATTACATAAACACGATGCTGCAAATATTGTTTCACAAATGACACCAGTCACCTCTCGCCATTTGGCCCACGCAGCAGCAATACGTGCTTCGACGTCGCAATCGATGTCTCCCGACGCGTGAAGTACAGATCCAAGGTATTTAAACTGGTCCGTGCGCCCGACCTTGTCTCCGCCTATGCGTTGGATCTGTAGAGTTACAGGCCAGGTACTCAGGTACATGTTTCATTTTGCCTATTAAATTAATATGCGATAGTGGCTTTACAAGTTTTTCTGACAACTGTACTTTGACATATTTTTTAATAAGGGTTGAACAGGCCCACCTAAACTTTAAAGGGGCAAACGGGTATGTTTAGGAAATGCGGGGCAAACATACTGGGCGAACGGCCGCGAGACCATTTCTGTAGTATCACGGGGTGATACTACAGAAATGGTCTCGCGACATCTCTCTCTCTATCATGACATGCGGTCATCCAAAAATCAACTTCTCTTTCTTCCCCAGTCTACTTACAGTTTCACAGTTGACAGTCATTTACTGTTCAGTTCATCCTTATGGAACTCCTTACCCTTAGCACATTGTCTTGCGCTTTGACACCTAAACCATTTCTGTATTCTTGTTAAATATTGTTGGATACTGCTCATTGTTTTAAATATGTTATTGGTTTGTACGAGTATGTATGTATGTTGTTTAAGTTTATTTCTATATTTGAATTTATTTATTTATCAGGTATGTAAAATTTCACATTAGGCTCTCCGCACCACTTCCCTCTTTCTTCGGAGCTGCACCTACTACTTGTAATTTGTCGGGAAGAGATCGGTTTTAGCGACAAGACCGCCTTAATTGTACATCTGTCTTTAAAAATAAACTGTAACTTCTTTGTATGGGGCGCAATAAAGAGTATTTACATAAATATCTAACATTTTAAATTTTCCTTATAGTTCAGTTTCTTAATTTACAAAGGGGAGGCAAAATGCAAGTCCTCGTAATTAAAATAAATATAAAAGATCAATTCTGTTCTTGGAAATTGTCATAATACTACGGATTACAAAGCCAGGCTTGGGTTCGAACCTCGCAAATGGCAAATGTTGTGTGATGAGTACGAGCATTATTTTGTACCTAAGTTATGGATGTTTAGAAATACATATATATCAGTATGTACATACGTTATTTATTCGCCATAGTACAAGCTGTGCTTAGTTTCGGGCTCGATAACACTGGTCAACAACACTTTCTTATTTCCCGAGATATTTTGCATTTTGTAGGATTTAAGCTGGTTTTTCACTATGAGTTATAATATAATTATAGTCCGAGATAGATATATTAAACTATGGGATTTTAAATTTAAATTCAAAGCCTTTATTTTCACAAAGGTCCATAGTGAAGCAACAAATTACAAAAGTCAGCTTATAGCAAAAAACTAAAAAAGTTAACGCATTTAGGTTACGACGTGTAACCGAACCCAATGCTTTTTGCCTATATCATACTAGCTGTCCTGGCGAACTTCGTTCATACATAAATTTTTTTTCGTGAATATTTCCGTGTTTTTTTTATAGTTATTCTGCTATTCGGGGCGGAGACAAATTCAACAAACCAAATATCATAAAAATCGGCCCAGCCGTTCTTGACTTATAAATGGTGTAACTAACCCGACTTTGTTTTATATATACAGGTAGCAATTTACTCGCCCAGCCACAACACGCAGACTAATACTATTATAATGCTATTGGAGCTCCTATGAATACGATAAGGCTTAGCATCGAGGCGGCTCTTTGATGGAGTATTGGATGGAAGCCATCTGTGTGAGCCTCCGCAGACAATGGACATGCCTGCCGCGCTAGTACCGTGGCAGGCCCAACAATTCCCTGAACGCGTTATAATGTAACGCGTTTTTATACTGCTTGCGCAGGCCGCTGATTATTTTCATATACACCTACAGGTTACACGCGTAAAACGACTGGCAAAAAGCATTAAATTTTATGACATAAATACTTACCATATTTTCTAAAGTAATAGTAAATGTTATCAAACGCCCATTAATATGATGTTCTTGATAAATCTCAATAGTAGGTACTTAATTCGCCATCGGCTTCTAACCTTCCTAGATAGCGCGCAAATACATTGTATTGGAATATTTCGCCTCTTAACTTAATTTTCTAAGTATTTAAGTATTCTGGAAATCGATGTAAATAATATAAATAAATATTGGACAACATTACATACATTGCTCTGATGCTATGGTAAGAAGCCAAAGCACTTGTGTTACAGAAATCAGAAACAACGGCGGTACCACAACACCCAGACCCGAGACTCTCTTGCTGCAGAAGTGATGACAGAATCCCAGTGATGCCATCTGTTGGATTCATCGCAGCTATTTTGGTCGTTCAGGTCACTTTAATGTCCTCTCATCTTCCGTCCACTAGCATCAAGGCGGGATCAGCCTGTCACTTCAGTTTCTCAAACGGCCCAAATATGAAAGTCTTTATGAGATGGGGACCAAGTGCTCATAAGCTCTATCGTGAGATAGGTAAACGTCAAGCTGAGACATCCCCGACTCCAAGACTAGCCTGCACTTACAACAAAGAATTAGTTTAGCTGTTCAGCGTAGTAATGTTTATGTCGTGGCCAGATCGTAAAATTGATAATTTCATGATGTGACCGATCATTTCATAAAATGGTGGTATTTCATGATATAGAACAGACTGATGATACAGAACTGCCTACATCATGATGTGGTCTGACCAGATCAATGAATACTCAGCGTTTGACGATATAAACAGCTAAACGCACGAATACTTCATGAAATGGTCAAACATTAGTGATTATATCGTAAAATCGTTACATTACCCACCGGTAGAGGCGCTAATGTTGCTTTGTTTTTGTTTTGAGTAATGGCGGCGAACAAATATTTTATTCTAAAAGTGAATAATAATGTGTAAATTGAAGGTGAAAGTGCAGTAAAACATACAACAACGACACCAAGCTAGGCGATTTTTATGAAAGTCACACAAAAAACGAGCGCAACGTCAAAAAATCAAGGAGATCGGAACGTAATTTGAGAGGTTAGTTAGATATTCAAGTGTTTTTATTTATGAGTTTTGTTTAAAAACAATAACTATTTAAAATGTTTAAATTATCTAGCGACCAAGACTACAACAAATTCACGTAACTTGTAAACATATTTTTATTTTAATGATATGGTCAAACGTGGATTGACATTTCATCGAATGTTGACGTTTAAACGATATGGTCAGTTTTAGTTGGCCATATTATGAAATACCACCATATTATGGAATGATCGGTCACATCATGAATTGGTCAATTTTACGATCTGGCTACGACATTTACATTTGTACAAATCAATAATTTGTTATCGTAATTATTTAGTTGTTGTAATTGAGTAACATAAAAACCTTTAAAACTTTTTTAGTTGACAAGAATTTAAATGACACACTTATTTTATAGTCCACAAAAATAAAATATAGGGTAACTTTTCTTTTAGTCGTCAATCGACATATTATTGTAAAATAATAATAATCTGACTACTTTAAATTCGGTTAAAGAAAACAGTCGCTCTTTTTAGTTCAATCTGGTCACTGTTGTATTAATTTATATTGTACAAAATTTACAAGTAAAGTATTCGAAATATTCGAATATTACTGATTAATATTCGAATAGTAAATGAGGAGAATATTCGAATAAAACGAATATTCAAATATTCGAATACCAAGCCTTAGCAGCAATAGACCAATCAATAATTTGAAATACACGATTGTCTCTGATCCGCAAGAAAACAGAGGAGCGCTGTTTAGTGAGTTTTGCGAAGCGCGACGGAGAGAAGCAGGCGGAGCGGCGCGAAGCGAGGATGTGACGTCGACCGAATAGTAGGCCAATCTACCAGCCTAACTGTCATTAACCTGATGACCAACTAAGTATAGTGAACCGCAAGACCTATTAATTCTGTTTGATAGTAAAGATTAAAAGACTCAGACTCCTTTGTCTGAGAGTCTTTTTATCCTTTATCAAACTAAATCAAAGTACACACCAACGCAAAGGCACTGCACTAAGTAGGTATGGAAAGCGGACAGTAAAGCCCTTTGCGCTCGCGCACAATATGGATCACGTGCGCCCCACTTCTCACTCGAGTGACTCCACGCTCGGATTAAGCCATAATCGGTAGCGATTCGTAGCGATCATAATAAGCAGTAGCGATTGAGTCAAGAAGTCAAGATTAAAGATTTATAGCTCTAAAATACAAACAGATTAAGGCCCAGCCGGACTCGTACGAGTATGGCTTCCATACGATCGTACAATACTGAATAGTATTTTTTTTTAAATTGGCAGGAATTAATTTAACAGGAACAAATTACCGCGATTCTGATTCACATTTGGTCGGTTTTTAGGGTTAACTCAAAATAAAAAACCGGCCAAGTACGAGTCGGCCTTGCGCACCGATGGTTCCGTACAAACCTGTAGATATATTAGTAAAAGTTCACACATCATCACGACAATCAAGTCATAGTAATAGTATTTTTATTGCAAAATGAAATCCATAACATTACAAAAGTAAGTTTAAAATTATTAAAAATATTTTAGGTTCTGATTCCCTTGCGAGTGTCGAAATTTGCGGAAATTTGCGGCATAAACGGCTGTATCTTTTGATTGCGTTGGCTTAGAAGTTTGATTTTTCACAGCTCCTAGGGACAGTAGACCTTAGTATTTGATATAAATTCCAGCTTTCCGTTTTTTCCTTTTAAGAACGAAACCCTAAAAACGGAACCCTTATAGGATCACTTTGTTGTCCGTCCGTCCCTCTTTATGTCTATCTGTCAAGACTCTTTATCTCGGGATCGCGTGGAGGTAACGAGTTGAAATTAAAACCATATACCTGAGTATATCTACAGTCTTTTGAAGCTCTGAAAATATCAAACTACTATTTTAAAGTTTAAAAAAAGTTACGGCCGTTTATGTCGTAAAAACGTATATTTCGACACTCTCAAGGGAATCAAATTTAATAGGGTATTTCCCGTTCACCTAGAAACATAAAATTTTGCAAGAAGCAATGTCTTATAGCACAAGTAAGGGCAAAAGTCTAAAAACCGTAAATTAGTAGTTGAATAAAAAAAAAAATTTAACAAACTCGGAAAATCGGTAAATATCTTCGAGACTCGATTTCCTTTTTAGACGAATTATTTACATAGCTATAAGTTGGTACAGAACCCTCGGTGTGCGAGTTCGACTCGCACTTGTCCGGTTTTATTATTTGTTGCATTAAGATTACAGTAGTTAGATGTTCGTATTGCCATTGTAATATAAAGGTCGCTCAAAAAACGCCGAAACACGTTTATTCTTGTATCCCTTTAATTTTTAACGTTTTTATTATTATTTGCTGTTGTAGCGGCCAAAAGATGACATATGAAAGGACAGCTGGTCCCGTTTGGCATCTTTTAAGTACATGTACTCGTATTTTACAGATTCATTCTCCTTTTATGGAATCAATATTTAGCTCCCTTTTTCCTTTCAAGTCAAACCAAGTCTACTTTGTGAAACAAGGTATTTCCCTAGTTGATAGCTAAATAGTATTGTATCATTGACTTGGATGGATGGATGTTTGTTACTTAATCACGCCAGAACGGCTGAACAAATTTAGATGCAATTTAGAACAGAAATAGATATTAGACTGAAATAAAAGATAGGATACTTTTTATCCTGAAAAAAATACGGTTTCCGAGGGATGCAAGATAACTGTCATTATAGATCGTACCCCTAGATATCGCTGTTCAGTTGGCAAACATTTTTGAATGTGAAAAAAATATGTAACATTAGCTATTGCCTGCGACTTTGTTTGTGTTGTCTTTAGTTTTGAATAACTATGGTTTTGTAAAGACCACGTGAACGAAATCACTGGCAACAGATAATATTTTTTAATGTTGAACCAACAATACCAACAAAAACAAGGGAAAGAGACTAGTTCGAAGACGGGCGTCTGACGGGTAGGAACCTCGAAAAAAAAAATTATGTACATACTTTTTCTTAAATTTGAATAATTTGATTTCTAATTTTCTACCGATTGATTGTTTCCGTGTCAATGTTCAGATTTCCCGCCCGCGCCTATGGCTTGCATTGCGTCAGTGAAATGTGCTAAACTGCCGGATGTTCGCGTTTGGTTTTTGTGCCGCCATTCATGCTCTCTATGAAATGCACGAAGCACTTGGCCTTCGCGGTGCCAGCTTGCCCGGGCAGGGGTGGCCAACCTCGGCGCAATTAGAAGTCCCTCTCCTAGCCGATAATGAATTTTAGCATATAGCTAGAAAATAAGGTCTTATTTTACTAATTAATTTCCTTTTAGGGGTTTACAGCTCGTACACAGCAACTTTTTATAAGTGACGGGCCCACGACTGTTGGAAATCTAAAAAAAAATTTCCCATACAATCTACGGCATTGGCAATAGCATTCAATCGACTTTTTAGTATGGAAAAGTTTAAAAAGATGCAATTTCAAATCCCCAAATAAAATTGGTTGTATTTTAAATAATAAATAAGAAATTTATAATTAAGTATTGTTTGACATTGGAAATACAAAGAAATAATCCTGGATCCTAGACATTAAAAGTCATAAGCGAGCTGTTACTAAGGAAGATAATCGAAAATAACGAATACCTAAATTTCCTTTTGTGGTACAGAATCTATAGAAAAGATATCCCACGCCGCACGTCGCGCAATTTCTCTGTTAGCGAGCCAAGCTACCGAGTTTTGCACGTTTCCGGATAGTTTAATTATCATTTTAAGGCGAGTATATTCGCCAAATGTAAATTAGCATGTGGTTTCAAAAGCCTATTTAAGCCTAAACTGTCAGAAAAATATTTAAAAAATATGCCAAAAGCCACACAATATTTTAAGCGTAGCATTAATTTGTTTCTAGTAGGTACTTATGCCTACAAATATGTGTCTTATTATTACAAATGTTTCAATATAATTGACTTAAATAGAGTGTAAACGCAATAATTTGTATTTCATTAATCTAAATTAATTTTAATTCCAAAAAAATTATACTTAAATTACACATATTATACACGGGTCATAACACGATAGTTAATTGTTTTAGAGTAATATGCGGGTAGGAAATCTATCTACACTCGCAAGAATAATTGACATCTCGCCGCGCCAGTCTACCCGTGACCACAGACGCTTGAACAGGTTTGAAACGTCGGTCTGAATTTGAAGGTAAATACTCTTACCTTCAAAAAATATAACTATCGTGATAAGACCGATGTATAATATGTGTAATGTGTGAAAATCGCGAATCTTTAAAAGTAATTATACTAAGATTTAACATTACATACCTACCGACTTTCCGTTTGACTTGGGATAGTTCTCCTTTTTATTTGCTATCAAAAAAACAGTTAAATTTAGCAAATTCGCTAGTAAAAGATAGGTTTTGTAACATTCGTGGAGTCTTACATAACTTCGTGGACACCAAAATTTCATCATTAAATATCGAAGTAGATTATGTACCGTTTTTCATGTTTCAAACAGAATTTACCTTACTTTTACGCCTTTTTTATTGTTTTTTTTTTTTTTTTGCGAAAAAACGCAAAATTAAATTTGACCATGACGATGACGCGGGGAATGCTTTCTAAAGAATCAATCTGATGCATGCCACAAAAACCTCAAAATGCGTATTAGCTCTCAAAAATATTGTTATTTCAATATTATGAAGTTAACGGATGCTTGATAAAATCGTCAATTTATTGACGGACATCGATCGGACGTTAGGAAAGTCTTGTCCAATATCTGTGTTGTGTAGGCTTATATTAATAGGCTTTGATATTCTTTGCGGGTCGAGAAGTACGAGTAATCGCACGTGTGTGTCGTCATTTCGGTGCGGTATGGAATATGTCAAGTTGATCGACGATACGATTATTGTAAATTGAAAATATTAGAAATCAATTGCAATCTAACCGAATCCGTCAAAAGCAGTGTTATCGTAGGGTTTTGAATCGAGTGCTTGTGAGCTCCGCAGTACCAGAAAAGTAATCAGAAAAGATTCCAGTATTTCTCCAATTTCTTTATGATTTTAGTTTTTCGAATCGTATGATCGTACAACCTGCTAAGTATGACCTTAACGGGATAAAATCCGGGAGTGCGTCAAGATCTTATATTTAAATAAAAAATAAATTATAATTCAGTTTTTCAGTAGACAAACATAATTATAAATAAAAAAACAGATTTAGACTTGCCAAAACGTTATAAATGAGTTTTAGATAATACAATTATGTCGTACTATAATTCATTATATTATAATGAATAGGCTGGAAATAAAAAACTGTGTATAAGAAAAAGAAATAGACATGTCAGATAATTAAATTAAAAACCACTAGATAGTTGAAGATTAAAGTACAGATGTAATTTTGTTTCTTTAAAAAATACCTAATTACGCATAAGTAGGTATTTTAGCTTGGTAAGTATAAATAATCAAGGAAAAATAGTAACGAATCGTTCAAGACCGATTCGCGGCGTGCAAGAAAGTTAATGAAAATAAGTTTTATAAGTTTTCAGCCGAAAATAAAAGATCTCTAAGATAGTCAGATGATACCTAGAAGTTATTAAAAAGTGAAAAATAATAAAATGATTTAATGAGCCGAATAAACGTAAGTAGTCATATTTTCGGACCAAACCATACTCTTTATGTAAAACTTATATGCGAGATACAGCCTTCTTTAATGCAGTGGTGGTACAGATAACTCACACTTCATAACATGACTGGGAGAGCTTTTAATAAAATCTCCTTTAATCCTTAGCGCCTGATTTTGCAACCTATCTAGTTTTGACAAATGCGTTTTAGCACAATTAATTACCGTACAGAAAACAACCAAAACCAAGTTGACTTCGGACGGTGAAAGCCCAGCCAGGACCCGAAAGCAATTTGAGTATATTTAAATACTTCGTTGCCTTCTCTACAATCTCATTCACATGTTTACTCCATCGTAGCGACCTACCTAAATATTTAACTGCTTCTTTACATATTAATGTACTATCATTTATATTAATTTTAAGCTGTGTCATCCTACGACCTCTACTAAATAAACATATCTGATTTATTTTCAGAAAGGTGTAGTCCGGATTTATCTGATAAACCAATTATCGTATCTAATGCTCTTTGTAAGTTTATTTCGCAGCGATTCAGATCTTTACGACTTATGATTATAAGACATAGTTATCGGAATATTAAGACATCATAACACCAGAAATTTGCTGGCATATCGAAATGGTTACAATATTAATGAGCAGTGGAGAGATTGGGTCACCCTGAGCGAGTCCCCTGATAGTAGGTACATCTCACCTCGAGAGTTTCGTCTTCTTTTTCATTTTTAATTACTAGATGTCTGTCACTCAAAAATGACCACAGATTTCAACATAATTTTTTTCCTACGCCCAATCCATCGAGAACCTTAACTACTTTGTCAACCAGTTATTGTACACATTCAGTCAAGAAAACAGGATACTGTTGGAATATTACTAGACAACCCTAATTGTATATAAGTAACCAGTCTAGTCAAGCAGTCCAAGCACGGTTGAGCTCTCCTAAAACCGCAAGTTTTAGGAGGTAGAGGTAAGGTTTTCACGTTCAACAAACCATTCTAGTCTCTTGCCTACCATGTTGTGGAATGTTTTACATAAACATGATAAAAGCGAAATGGGTCTGACTTTTATCTCTTGGCCATTCCCAGGTTTTGGTATAGGTACTATTAAGATAGTACGCCCCTGGCTAGGTACAACATCTAGTCTGTAGATGGCATTAAACAAGTCTAACAAAAATTGTTTGCCAGAAATCGCCAAGTTATAAATCATCGAGTAAACTTTGACTGGCGATAACCTTTATACTTACCATCTCATTTGAGGCCACATATCGGATACATTTGTACATTCCATTACAAAACTTTCTCCAGCTAGTTTTGTCTGTGTATATTTTTCCTAGTTTCGATTGTCTTATCTCCTGTAATGTTTTTAAATTGCTTGGCGTGGGGTTCCTTCTAAATTTACTTAGAGGTAATCTACGTTCAGCCACCGACTTAAACAAGTTAACAGTCCAATACTCTTTCGGCATAAAAATTCTAGTGGGATTAGTACATATTTTAACGTTTGGTGTACATGCTTAGATGCTGAAGAGTTCATCTGTTCTATTAAGAAAATCATAATAATCCTGAACATTTTTACTATAACAACGATTACTATCAAAGGTGAAAAAAGCATTTACAAGGTTTATTCTATAAGCTTCCCAATCAGCTTGTCTAAAGTTACGCCTGTTATCATAATCTAAGTTTACATTCAAATTCATTGTGGCTTTTATAATGAGGTGATCACTGCCCAAATTTACACTAAATACTTGCCATTTAAAATGTATCACCGGATACAAATGAGATATCAGGAGCGGATTTTTGTAATGTGCTATTTACTAATTTGACTCTTGTAGGTTCTCCGTTATTTATTAAAATAAAACCGTGTGCCAATGACGATTCTAATAACTGTAACCCCCTTTGGTCACATCTAAGCGACCAATTTGTATGATGACCATTAAAATCTCCTGCAATCAAGGTACTCGTGTTTAACAACCCATAAACTTTATCCCAATCTGCTTGGTTTGTACGAACAGAAGAAAGACAATAAATAGATAAAATATTTTCTTAGTACATACAATTTGAAATCTTGACATGAATTAACTTAACATAAATTAAACTAACAATTACCCGAATTGATACCGCTGATGGAGTAACTCTGTGAAGGTAATGACTTGTGTAATAATTGCTACACCACCATAAGGGTCGTATCTATCCTTTCGATACGAATTAAGTATATCCGTTAATTTGTAGAGGGATTTCCTCGTCCAACCATGTCTCACTAACTATTGATGTATATTTTCTGTATAAAGTAAAGCGATAAAGTCCACTAGTTTTGGTCTCAAACTTTGTGCGTTCTACTGGAATATACAAATTTTAAGACTTTTATTCATTAAAAAAAAATAATAGGCGTTCAACAAAAACTCCACCAGAACAAATCTTTGTTATACATTTACACTGCTCAAATATAGCGATCAATACCGAAATTATTACAATCAATTACTTATCAATTGTTTCTTATTTCAAACACAAGTACCGTGCAAGGGGGTGACTTTGATCAATTATGAAATTGATAAGCATTTTACTCCTCAAATTTAACAGCAAAAAATAAAAATTATAATATCGGTTTTGTTTATACTTTCCAATTATACAATAAAATATGTTTAATTATTATTATATTTGTAGAAAAAAAGGATTTATTAAGGTTTTTATATACTTAGTCTGGCCATAAATACTGTTACAATTAAAAATAAACAAAATATTACATTTGAATTTGGAATCTGACAGTTTTGTATGAATCGTTCATTGAGTTTTCTCATTTTGGCGCTAATACATTGTACAATAGTTTGCGATATTAAAATGGGGTGATAAAGATAACCGAATCGCTGTGATTGCATTACACACAGTAGGTATGGAGCCACTACGCATTATGCAATTTTTAAAACTCTCCTGAAGCTTGGTATTAATAAAATGTTTGTGTATCGGGCTATTAATAGGTACAATGAGACCTCTATTTGTGACAGAAAAAGATCTGGCCGTCCACGTAGTGTTCGTACGAAAAAGGTGGTCAAAGCAGTAATGGAAAGAATTCGAAGAAATCCTGTCCGAAAGCTAAAGATTTTATCTCGGGAGATGAAGATAGCACCTAGAACCATGTCGCGTATTTTAAAAGATGAGTTAGGACTTGCAGCCTATAAGAGACGTACTGGTCATTTCTTAACTGATAATTTAAAAAAGAATAGGGTGGTAAAACCGAAACAACTACTGAAGCGCAAAGAGAGGTCATAGAAAAAAAATGTTTACGGATAAGAGTTTTTTTACAATTGAGCATCATTTTAACAAACAAATTGACCGTATTAATGCACAAAGCTCTAAGGAAGCTTTCCAATTAGTCGACAGAGTGCAACGTGGGCACTATCCGACTTCAGTGATGGTTTGGTGGGGTATTAGCTATGAAGGAGTGACTGAGCCATACTTTTGTGAAAAAGGTATCAAAACATCGGCACAAGTGTATCAAGATACCATTCTTGAGAAGGTAGTGAAGCCCCTTAACAATACCATGTTCAATAACCAAGAATGGTCCTTCCAGCAAGACTCTCTTGGTTGGAAACGAACGTTTCGTACTTCATCAAAGCTGAAGACTGACCGCCGTCTTGTCCCGATCTTAATCCGCTGGTTTATGGTCTGATTTATGGTCAGTTTTAGAGAGTACCTACGGCTTGCTCTAAACGCCATGATAATTTGGAGTCCCTAAAACAATCCGTACGATTGGCAGTGAAGAAGAAAAAGAAAGAATAAGCTTTTTATATTTTAAATTATTTTTTATTTATGTATTAAACTAACACACTGAAAAGTAATAAATGTTATTTGCAATAGAAAATTTTTTTCTTTGTTTCAGTATTTATGACAAGACTAGGTATTTGAGGTGACTTTGACACAGAAAAACTAGGGTATTTTTTGTAACAATCAACTTTATTTAAAAACTTTGAAGTTTTCAGAATATTACTCACAAGATGCCAAAACGCCAAGTAGATTCCACAGCGACTGACTAAACGCAAGCATTTTTGACAACCAATGCTGCCAACCGAAAAAAAATATACTGAAAGTTGCGTTCAGAAACCGTTTAATTTAAGTTTTACTACGAAATGAAGTTTTTATCAAAGTAACCCCAGCATTCAAAGTAACCCTATTCCACCAGTACACAGAAGCATCGTTTTTAACAAAGGTACAGACAACAGAAACCTACCACAAAACGTCAAATTTTCTCAATTGAAATTGATATCTACATGGCGGACTTAAAGTTAAAATCGGTTCAATGACCTTTAAATTTTTGGGTTGGTTGACCTGCCGTTGTCTGTAGTGTACAATCATTGTGTTAATTTAGATTAATATTGAAATGTGTCTGACGCAAGTTTGACACATGTTTGACATCTTAGCTGAAATTATAACGTACAACTCTAACGTAAAACTATTACTGATTCAGTCAGTGGCTCTGCCACTGATCAAATAATCACTACGAGCAAAATCAAACAGAACGCGACCAACCAGTTTGGTTCCGTTGATATTAAACTCTACACGTAGAATGTTAAGTTGAAAATCGTTTAAGGAAATTTGATGTTTATGACTGTCGGTCTGAGATACTTTCAGCGCTCACACTACTCACGGCGTCATCATTTTTCCGATTTTGTCAACTTACAGTGCTATATCTGCGCGCAATCAATACATGTAGTTCTGGCTCTCTGAACCACCTGTCCTACAGAGATCTCGCATATCTAGGACGATAACAAATCGTAAGTCACAGCAATCATACCAAGGTTTCATCGTTTGTGACGCAATACTTTCTTTGAAAGATTAAACAATTTTGGTTTAGCCAGCCAGAATTTGTTTTCAACCATAAGTTCAATAAATAGAGTTCAAATAAGGTTTTATTTATAAGGTAACTTTTTTTAGTTTACTGCTCATCTACATCAACTTTCACCGCGGACCTAAGTACAGACAACAGCTCGTCAACCTATCACAGAACGTCAAATTTTCTTAATTGATATTGATCTCTACATGTCGGACTTAAAGTTGAAAATCGGTTCAATGACTTTTAACTTTTTGGGTAGGTTGACCTGCCGTTGACTGTACAACGAAATCTCAAAAATATTGAATATTTCTATTCAACCTAAAAAAGTTGATTAAAAAACCACTTCTATTAAAGTAACCAATAGAAGTGTTTTTTTTTGCGGTTGCAACATTGGTCCTATAGAGTTGTATTTGAACAGTAGAATGACCCCAAATAGAAGGTTTAAAGATCTTTATTTTCATACGAAACATTTTACATTTCATTTAAAATGAGATTACAAGTAACAAAATAAAAATTAAATATCTAAGTTATTATCCGGTACACGCTGCGAGATGCAATTTGAGTTTATTCTTGAATTCGTTCATATCTTCGCAGGTCTTGACGTCATTTGGCAGTTTGTTACATAATAATTGTGCTCCCTCAACCAAAAGTGTCTTTTTTCCATAGTTAGTCCTGGGCGTAATTAATGAAATTTTATTTTTATTCCTTAAATTGTGGTTATCGGCTTTAATAGAAAGTTAAAGAATGCGATTATTGTTTAATACGAGATTTGCTGTTCTTGACTGCAACTACTGCAAGTTAATATTTTCCTTATGCTTTAAATTTTGACGCATTATTTCAGTAGAAACATCCTTTATGGAAGGTAACTATTCAAATAAGACCTTGTATACAGGGTAACATTGCAAAGGGGTGCTAAATTTAGAAAATAAGATCTAGGGAAGGGAATAATATAAAGTGGAGCCCTAATCGTGATTATTTTTAATAATCGTATGTTACGAAAAAAAAAAAACTTTAAAATATCCGAAAATAAAGTCAATAGAGAGTACGTAAGCCGTGCGGTTATTCATCAGAGGCGTAGGTAGGTACGGCGAGCCTACAAGGACCTCACGCAGTGCGCATACGGTGAAATTTTATCATGTTAGAGTTAAATTATCCACGCGTAAGATTTTTAACAGCGGACAGAAATTATAAAATCATGAAAAAAAAACTTGTTCTTTGCATAGTTTGATTAAGTTACTGAAAAATGCAATGTAACGCTGTATAAAAGATACAGCACTAATAATATTTATTTTTATTTGTTTATATATTTTAAGTATAACCTCGTTTATTATTATTAAGTAGTTTATATATAACAAACGAAGCAAAGGAAAGTATAATATATTTACATATTTGGTTGATGTAGAGTAGAACGCAGCAGAGCATATCATATTGACCTAGAAGTCGGCATTTTACAAGACTAAGAAGTATTTAGTTTCCTTTGAAAGTGTTTTAAGTAATTATGTTTACGTTAATTACGTTTTTAACAAAATAGCATCATACTGGCGTCTACCGTTTAAAAAACCTTTTTAAAAACCTACCTGTATCTTTGTTGACGTGCGTTTAGTAGGTACGTATAGTTACATGCAGTCGACTCCATTACTCCAATAATGTTATCCACTTTTGATAGCTGTTGACTATTGTTACAAGTGAATAAGATTGTTGAACAGTCAAATTTGTAGGAGTATAAATATTTTAAAGACGAGTTTGACGCTAGTTTTGATTTTTCTTGAAAAAAAGTTTTACTTAAAATCAACACCTCTTAGTACACGTAAAAAAACTTTTCCTGAGGCGTCTTCCAGCACAAACAGAAGCGAGCCAACGTACAAAAATTAAATTCGAAATTGATCCGAGCCGGGAATTGAACCCAAGACCTGTAGTTTGTAAGGCGAATCACTGCGTCACTATACTTAGTCTGGCCATAAATACTGTTACAATTAAAAATAAACAAAATATTAAATTTGAATTTAGAATCTATCATTTTTATTTGATTGTTCATTGAGTTTTCTCATTTTGGTGCCAATACATTACATATACAATATTTTGCGATATTAAAATTGAGTGGGGTGATAAAGAGAACCGAATCGTTGTGATTGCATTACACAAAGTAGGTATGGAGCCACTACGCATTATGCATTTTTTAAAACTCTCCTGAAGCTTGGTATTAGTAAAATGTTTGTGTACCGGGCTATCAATAGGTACAATGAAACCTCTTCTATTTGTGACAGAAAAAGATCTGGCCGTCCACGTAGTGTTCGTACGAAAAAGGTAGTCAAAGCAGTAATCGAAAGAATTCGAAGAAATCCTGTCCGAAAGCAAAAGATTTTATCTCGGGAGACGAAGAAGCACCTAGAACCATGCCGCGTAGGTATTTTAAAAGATGACTTAGGACTTGCAGCCTATATGTTAATTTTAAAAAGAATAGGGTGGTAATATCGAAACAACTACTAAAGCGTACCAAAGGGAGGTTACAGAAAAATTTTGTTTCCGGATGAGATTTTTTTTACAACTGAGCAACATTTTAACTAACAAAATGACCGTATTTATGCTCCAAGCTCCAAGGAAGCTTCCCAATTAGTCGACAGAGTGCAACGTTGGCACTATCCGACTTCAGTGAGGGTTTGGTGGGGTATTAGCTATGAAGGAGTGACTGAGCCATACTTTTGTAAAAAAGGTATCAAAACATCGGCACGGCACAAGTGTATCAAGATACCATTCTTGAGAAGGTAGTGAAGCCCCTTAACAACACCATGTTCAATAACCAAGAATGGTCCTTCTAGCAAAAGTCGGCGCCGGGTCATAAAGTTCGGTCTACGCAGTCTTGGTTGAAAACGAACGTTTCGGACTTCATCAGAGCTGAAGACTGGCCGTTGTCTAGTCCCGATATTTATGATTATGATTTATGATCAGTTTTAGAGAGTACGGCTTGCTCTAATCGCCATGATAATTTGGAGTCCCTAAAACAATCCGTACGATTGGCAGTGAAGAATTTTCCCATAAAGAGTGCCTGCTTCTATTGATAACTGGCTTCAACGTTTAAATGACTGTATTGCAGCCAATGGAGACTACTTTGAATAAGCTTTTTATATTTTAAATTGTTTTATATTTATGTATTAAACTAACACACTGTAAAAGTAAGAAATGTTATTTGCAATAGAAATTTGTTTTTTCTTTGTTTCAGTATTTATGGCAAGACTAGGTATATACCTAATTTTTTTTTCCTTTTTTTATCGATGTTGCCAACAATGTTAATTATATTTTTTTCTACAATCACACCAATCATCTAGCCCCAAACTAAACAAAGCTTGTACAATGGTGACTAGATAACGGATAGATAGACATACCCACAGAACAGGTATGAAACGCTGCGCTCCGCTACATATCTAAATGCATTTATAAACATCCATGACTAAGGTTCAATTGCTCGTGCTCATCACATAAACATTTGTCCCTTGCGGGATTCGAACCCGCAACAGCCTAGCTTTGTAGTCCGGAGCGCGAATCACAAACCAGTCATAGTCATAGTCATAGTTCGAAGGAGGTGGAGGCCTGCTAATGTTATTTATTAAATATTTTAGTATCGTTGAATATTTCTGGCGAATAACTCTTCTATTCGCCACAGGGAATGCCGAGTACTTAATTGGTAATCAACTTTTTGCCATAACCACCTTTCGCAGCATCTCTTGCTGTTAATCGACAAGCCAGGTTACCGAGTTAAAGAGTGGGATCTCGGTCTATAAGAACAGTACCTACCTACTTTTACTTATAATTATTGTTGTGTTGTACGGCGTGGATAGTCGGCAGCTAACTCGTCGTAATCAGTGGTCGATTTTATTGAATTTATTTTATTAAAACACTTCTAATATGTCTAATTCATGACAGTATATTCCAAAACGATATGAACAGCAAAACAATAATTTATTAAAAGTTTTTACAAACAAGTAGCAAACTTTATAATATTTAATTAAATCACACTTCTGTGAACTTCGCCATTCTAATAGTAAAAGATGCCAACCTCCTTAGATTGGCACTAAGATTTGCACGTGTTTCAGATAATTATTAAATATTTAAAATAAATTATAAACAATGCATAATGTACTGTATTTTGGTGACTGTTTCACTGTTTTATACGCGTACCTAGGTATACATATCATACAAAAAACATTAATTTAGACCAATCCTTGCTATTTTACTCCCAGATCTTAATCATTGTAGTGTAACGAGACACCGCTCTGTAATTTTTTTGGCCAAGTCTGTGGCCCAGCACACCCACGCTGATTCACAAAAGAATTTTTCTACATCCACTAGTTACTTGACCTTCGTAATTACATCTATACATTTTATTTGAGATCTGCACCTACCACCACTTACCACCTACTTATCTAAATTAGTAAATGCATTCTCACCTGATTTCGCTTGCATGCATTAAATCATAATCCAATCCATATGTTTTGTATTCACGTCCTAAAATATCCGAAAGTCGTCTTAGCAATCAAACCACAAACCAAACTAATTTGCACAAAACGAAACTCCGGAACAACTGTTCTGTAGTCAATCTAGTCGGCTTGTAAAGCCTTTTTTCCCAACCGGTCCTCTTAACTCTCGTAACCAAAAAAAACGATAATTTTCACAAAAACCGTAAAACCATAGTGAGACTTTCTAACTTTGTTTCTTAAATGGTTATTTATTCAACCGGCTGACCTTTTTATAGTGTAAGAACATTGTTGTTATGTACATAAGGCACGGAGTGATCAGCCCAGGCGCAGATACGCGGCGTGACTGGTTCCTCCCCGCGCAACATTACTCGAAAGAGGTCTCCCCCTCCTCTTAAGACGTAGAGTCGGTTGGTGAAAGGCGAAGCGATTTACATGCGTCGGAATTAGCCTTATGCCGGGGATTGACTAGGTAAAGCATGGTTCGAGCGTGTGCACTCTGAATAGCACAGATCATAATGAGTCAATTAGATTATGAGTACTACTCATAGAAACAGGGCACTAAATTAGTTAGGATCCTCATACGATTAAGCTAAATTCAGCAAAACTCAAGACCGATCACCTATAATTTTATTTTATTTTATTAATTATGAGCAGATAACGTTTAAATTATCATGATTTGTTTTTTATTTTATTTTACTTTAACTTGGTAAAGGTTGCAGGAAGCTGTTAGATGCAGGATGCTTCCAACCGGCCAATCTGGAAGGCACTTGGGAGGTCTATATTCAGTAGTGGATGGCCTTTGGCTAAAATGATGATGATTTGATTTTAGGAAAATAATTTTAGCTATCTAAAATATCCCTTTCAGTATTTATTAAGAGCTTATTTTAGCTAGTAGAAGTAAAAACATACTTTCACTGCGTGTAACTTTAAACACGCAAAACTTAGGGGATAATTCAGCTGCTAAATATATATTTTTTTAAAGGATCAAGATCTATGATAATACATCCTATATATATATATACATATATATAACATTTTAAACTTTCTTGTTGCATTTTTTAAATTAACACTATACACAACACGGGTATTAATGCAATTAATATGTAATATATATTTAACTTCTTGGTCAAGTGATCTCATTTGCACGGGATTTCACACGAGTCTCATTTATTTGGAGTTACACGTTGTATAGTAATACAATGTGTTTTTTTTCTAAAGGTCACCCAGAGCCAAGCCAAATCAGAAAAGTTCGTTTTCTGAATTGACCCAAACCAGGAATCGGTCCCGGTAACCGTAGGGAGCGAACGAGCACAGCCGCAATGGTCGCAATTCGGTTATTTCACTCTTTAAACTCTCCTAATTCTTTAGTTACCGACATCGACATAATACAAAATCACCCAGGCGTAAGTGACCACCCAAAATATTCTGATTACTCATAAAAAAATCCAGAAAATATTTTTAAAATGGTTTATCTTAATTATTTTGCATTCACTTTTTAAATAGAGACGGTGATCTTACTTAACGTTTTTTTGCCTAATCTCCAATATTATTGGCTCGATTTCAGTTTTCTTTAAGCTTATGAGTAATAAATATTATTATGCAATTTAACATTAATGACAGAAACTGACGACTTTAATAAAAAAAGGGTTTATTTTTTGGTAAGCAACAATAACTTTTAAATTAGTGAGGGCGTTACCAATTGGTATAAATGCATACTTACTTAAACGTACATACTTTTGTACATAACTACGAGTATTATAGTCCGCTCTCGCTACCGCTCCCGCTTGTTCAATTGCAGTCACTGCGCACGGCCGAACCGGCGCAAGCGCCTCTCTCCGAGACAAAGCCGGACTAGAGTGTAGCGGCCATACTCGCTCCGGAGCATTATGATAGAACCGCTCGACAATAGGGATGACGACTGGGTAAAGAAAATTAAATTCTATTTATTCCGTCAGTTACATTATCAAAAAAATAATGGACTCTAATTTTTTCCTTTGTCAATAATCCAAAAAATTATAAAGTTAAAACGGGTCAAGGTTCGGGAGTCCCGCTTGGGACGTCACTTCTAAGTAAAAATTTTACCTAGACGTGACGTCATGCGACATTTCAAATCCATATATCGCTGTAATGTTTTAATAATGTGAAGAAAAAAAACATGTTATACTTTTACCTGATAGACTAAGAAAAAAAAGTTAGTCATCATCCCTTTTCGGTTATATCTCAATATCTATTGTTTATACTGCAATAAGGACATTTGGCTACAATCTCCTCAACTTGTGCCATTGGCACAAGTGCCACCATAAAATTGATTCCTCGCTTTCTAAGCAGACTATAATGTCAATTTCTGAGCAGCGTATTAATTTGGCTTTCTGAGTAGAGCAATAATTTTATTTCTAGACAGGGTATTACTTTATTTTCTGACCAGAAGGTTACTTTGTTAAAGATTATATTTTTTATTAGAAGAGTATCTTTTTAACCGTTTACTGTACTAACAACATATACAAAGTAACGTAGTTTTAAACTACAAAAATAAAAAAGGCTATTATTGTTTACGAGAAACTTGAAAGAATGTGAAAAGTTAAACTTATTTCTCTTTTTTTACTTAAATGGTTAAAACAATATTATCAGAGATGATAATAATTCGACTTAAAATAACGTATTTATTATACTATTTACCGGTTGAAATGACCACGATATAGATATAAGTCGAGCGAGTCATTGATAATAGCCCTTGATTAGACTACTTTCTACGGTAGGTATTACTAACACGACCGGTGTCGATTATTTTTCAATAGATGTAATCACCATAATTGCTCCAATTCGCGTAATACTCGTACTCTCAAAAACCAGTAGCTTAGTAGCTACGAACTGTAGGAATTTCAGCTCTAAAACTTTATGTAACACTCGTATTTAAAAGAACGTAATTATTTGTTGTTAAGTTGTTACTTAAATAATACAGGGTTACATTGCAAAGGGGTGCCAAATTAAAAAAAATAGATCTAGGTAACAATATAAAGAATCGCCTTAATCGTTATATATATATTTAATAGTATGTTACGAAAAATATTACTTTAAAATATCCGAAAATAAAGTCAATAGAGAGATTACGAAAGCCGCGCGGATCACGGATGATTGGCTGGCCGATGGTTGCCATTATGAGGTCTGTTTTAATCCCGTCCCCAAACTGATACAACAATATTCAAAGGGTGACGTAACCAGTGGTCAGCTTTAGGAGCTTGTAGCCAGCTTGCTTTGTGAGTAATAACGTAGTTATTTTTGTTATTTAGAAATGATTAATAATTATAAACGAAACTTTCTGGTATTATTAATAATAAATAAAATAAAATAAATTAAGAGCTAGCCAGCCACTTCGAACTTTTTTGTATGAAGTCTGGCATACCTTAAGTTGCAAGTAACCTTAAAAACCGTTATTTTGGTGTACACTTGAAACATACGTTAATCGAAAGAGAAAATAATTACAAACAATAAATACTCTTTGACAAAATGTCGTAAATTATACACTTTGTTTAGAATTTCAATTTGATTATGTAAATAAAAATAAATTACATGTTCAGCCTGAAATTCTGAACAAATTATATAATTTACGACATTTCGTCCAAAAGTATTTGTTGTTTGTAATTATTTTTTCTATCAATTAGCGTATGTTTCATATGTTGTTTTGGTGTACATATTGTGTACACCAAAACAACTTGAGGTATGACAAATTAGGTTCGATGCCTTTTTGACAGCTAATGCGGTTATTCGGTGGTTGCTGGACATTTAAAAGACAAATCGAAAATCAGAGGCCGCTACGTACTAGAAAATCAATAAGCTAACATAATAATAAGTCATCATTGCGCAAAAAGTGTGAATTTTTAGGAAAGTGCAAAAATACGAAATAACTTTATTGCTTTGTCTTAAAAGTTATAAATTATTTAGTGAAATTACATAATCATAGCTACTTGTAGTTTTATTTATTTATGATTTATCTTTTAAATGTCCACTAATCACCAAATAATTGTAAAAAAATTGTGATGGGCCTATTCTGTTTTGCTATCTTTTTGTTATGTTATCAATAATGTCATGTATTAGGCGTATATATATTTATATATTACACGGTACACGGTAATTTAACGAAATCGACCTACTAGGTAGTAGGTCGACTTTGGAAGAAATCGTTTTGTTTGTACAGACAGTACTCGTCAACCTACCACAAAACGTAAAATTTTCTCAATTGATATTAATCTCCAGGTATCGGACTAAGAGTTGAAAATCGGTTCAATGACCTTTAGCTTTTGGGTAGGTTGAATTGCCGTTGACGTTTTGTCTTTTAAATGTCCAGCAACCACCAAATATTGGACAACATCACATACATTGCTCTGATCCTAAGATGAGTAGCTTAAGCACTTGTGTTACAGAAGCAGAAACAACGACGACACCACAACACCCAGACCCGAGACAATATAGAAAAGTTATTTTTCTACATTGACCGACCGGGAATCGAACCCGGGACCTCAGAGACCGGGACACCAAGTCGAGTATGCTCGCCTCTCGGCTGCGGAGGTCGTCAACCGCATTCTGTCAAAATTTATTTTTTGCTAGCTCTTTGTTATACATACTGCCATGAATTAGGCGTATTACGGAAATTTAACGAAGTCGATCTACTACCTACTTTGGAAGAAATAGATTTTTTTGTACAGACAACAGCTCGTCAACCTACCACAAAACGTCAAATTTTCTTAGTTGATACATATATTAATTTCAGGTCGGACTTAAAGTTGAAAATCGGTTCAATGACATTTAGCTTTAGGGTAGGTTGACCTGCCGATGACTGTACATAGTTCGTAGAATGAAATAAAAAGCTTAGTTCATCAATAAAACTATAATTATCATTTGCTTATTTTTATCAATTTTTGACAATTGTTTTTTTTAAATAAAGGTCATTGGGCATTTTTGACCCGGCACCTCAAAGTTCGCGACCATTATTGAATTTAATCCTTATTACTTACTGTGATGCGTTCTTTGGCGCTCGTAAGGCGCAATCAACATTACAATACAGAGTTTAGATGCCCTCTCTTTCACATAATATGCGCTGGCTCGCCACGGTCGATCATTCGGGAACGTTTGCCTGCGCCCGCGCTCTTAGTGACGCGAGGGAAATTGCGGGGAACAAGATAGAAAAGCTCCTAAACATTCGTGTAACTTTTTAGGAAGATATTGTGCATTTTTGTAAGCATTTTATACATTCAAAAGCATATAGATATACGAAAATTCGGTTTTTAATAATAATTCTAGTTTTGCTAAAAAATCTTTCCCATGCTTTTAAAGAATGCGACATCTCATTGGGTAGTATTTATGGTCTTGTCATACTCCGACTAGTCTCGTTAGCTGGTGGGTCACAGGTCCGAACAAAATGCCCATTTACCTTATAAGTAGTTTTATATAAAAAAATGTGACATTACCGTCCTATTCTTATAACTAAACACCTAGGGGTTAATTTATGGTTGATTATACTTTTTTTTTTAAAATTTGACATAGACATGTCATAATGGAATAATACATTGAAAGTATTAAATCTAACTTTATATTTTTATTAATAAAGAAGTTTTAGTTTTTTTTAAATAATATAAAGCTTACTAATAATTACCTACTTATATTATTTCTTAAAGATAAAAAAGTCTTAATACTTAACAATGGTTGTCTACATAATAAATAGTTTCTTATATATTTTCTTGAATTTCCTATATTAAACTGACAACATTTTTTTAAAATTTCTAACGTGTGCCTCTTTAAAAAAGGTAGTTTTTTAATTTATAAAAGCACCACGTTTTCCGTTCTCTCGCAATTAATGACCCTACACATAATATGCCAGAGGCTCGGAGTCAACCCTGGGCAAATTAACCATTTGGTTCAGCAGGGTTGTCGTCCGGGCAGGGGGGGGTTTGTGGACGACTGGCGTTGCGGCGGCGGCGTGCAGGCAGGTCTTGTAGTGATACGGGGGCTGAAATAATATTCCTCTTATTTTTATTGAAAAAAATATCTTCTCGTTTACAAACAATTGTTTAAATTCAGCCTGTATTTTGATGAAGATAAAGAATATTTATTGCTAAAGGACATCACAACAAAACATAACAGAACAGCGCACAAATAATAATTACTATTAACATTATTATGAACACAAATTATAAACAAAAACAAAAATTTTCCTATGATCCTTTAAACCTAAGATCATGTATTTGGATTTATTTCCATTTAACACCAGCGAATTTGATCAAGCCCAGTCTGCGATGCTCTGTAGGTCGAGATTTAGACGCGTGACAGCTTCGTGTGTGTCTTTTGTGTTGCATGAAATATATAGCTGTATATCATCAGCATATATATGGTATTTACAATTAAGTATATCTGAAACTACGTTAGCGCTGTAAATAATAAACAGAAGGGGACCTGTTTCAATGTGTGCTGATCCTGGAGACCTATTTACCGAATAATACAAAACAAATACAATTTCCTACGATTTTCTATATATATCAAAGAATTTGGTAAGCGAATTGGAATTCGAATTCTTAAAAAAACGCCTCCAAAACTGACTTGGGAAAAAGAATTAGCCACATAATAATAAAAGACATCTGATCGAACTGTTTTTGTATGGAGCCTGGCATAAAGTACATTAAATGACGTTTATAAGTGTACAGTGTACACCTATGAAACATAATATGTTAATCGACAGAGAAATTAATTACAAACAACAACTACTTTTTGTCAAAAAAATTATCTTCATTTACATTTACAATACGCGCTCAAGCAACACACACATAGATATCGCTGATGGACACAAAATCTCGGAATAATTTGTCAGTTAGAGCCCGAATGCTTATACTAAGCTAACATTTTAGAACAGCTTTTAAAAAAAAAGGATGGACATAGCCTTACCTTCAGTGACGCGCGGGGAGTAGCCATTTCTACGGCGAAATTCTTCAAGGTATCCGCTGTATGGTCCAATACCTCCCGGCTCGGCTAAAAGGAAACAAAAACACAATTGAATTGTCACCCTGGAGACGTATTTTTGAAGCATTATAATCCCAATTCGCACGTGAAATCCCAAGAATCGTTTGCAAACTGTCCGGCGTTACGGGGCGTAATGTAACATGTTACAAAGCAATCGTACTGACACTGGTGAGAATTATAAATTTTATAAACTAGCTTCTGCCTGCGACTTTGTGTACTTACACCCGTATTTATAGACAGTTCTAAGTAATTACTTGAGTAAATGTAATTGCTAAGCAAAGATTTTGTTTTTCTAGTGAAGTAATTGAGTGATGTTAGAACTGTCAAAAGATAGAATTCTTAGCCAAGTAATAGTCACCAATTCCTTTACTTAGGAATTAAGAACGTGCCTAGAACACAATTTTTTATGGTTAGAGCGGTAGTTTACCTACGTATTGTTGTAGAATTGTTTCAAAATGGAAAGTTTCGAAGCGATTGTTTTTATTATAGATGACATCGATATAGTTTTTTTTGATAATATATTTTTATTTATTAGGATCAAAGTTAAAAGCAAAGTTTACGCCCACAACAACCTTTTACGTCGTCGATTGACTTTTACCAAGTGGGGAGCATCACCTGGTGTTTTGCCCATCTCCATCCTCTACAACTCCGCGAATATTTGGAGACGTTCTGCACACGCGGGTCTGGTAGGTACTGGTATACGGTCTTATAAACGAAACCTGTCGTAAGGCGTCTTAAATCGGCTACAGTTCAAATGATGTATCTACTAGCTGGCATCGCTCCACCAAATATGCGAAACAGTGGCAAGTGGCACTAAGCGTCCTAAGCAAGAGACGAGCAAACTTCATCCTATAAGGTGTAATTAAAATATTAGTATCCTTTCCTATTTGTTTGTGTCGATCTTTGAGCAACTCCCGACTGGACAAGATTTGTCATGGCTGACTTGGGAGTCCCTAATTATAGAGCCAAGTAATAGGCCATTGCAAGCAAAATCAAGGTTTTACTGTTTTCGCATTGCAAAGACTGTAAAGTATGACCCCCTTCTATCTTTCTTGAAATGCCCTGACATTTGCACGCGGAGAGCTTCTAACATTATTTTGCCTTCAAAATGCTAACAATAAGACGAATTTTAATAAAATGTAATGTTGTATTATCATTTCTAACGGAATGTCAATCTCATCGGCATATCTTCTCATGCAACATAACACAGCAATCGAGTCTTGCTAGAGGAAAACAACCATCAAGCACTGGCTGCTACTCTAGCATTTACTAAGCCAAATCAGTGACTTAGCTAAGTAACGTACTTATCTTTACTTTAGAATAAATTTTCAAAATAAGAATTCTATACTAAAGTAATGACTTTGCTAAGTTGTTACTTAGCAACAAGCAATTACTTCTTTATAAATACGGGTGTTAGACTTCGATTAAGCCAATAAATGAATAAATGTTCATCCTGCTGGGACTCAAAAAAAGATTAAAGAAACTAATAATTTCGTTTCACCGATAAAACGTGATCGAGTGACACGAACAAACATACAAATTATCATTTTTATAATATTAGTCAGTAAGATTTGGTCACGATAAAATTACACCACGTCTACAGCAGAAATACATTCAATTTAATTTCAATAAAAATCTAGTAACCATATACATTTACTCGTATGTGAATGAATGGATTTGTATAGAATCATTCTAATATTATTATTTAAAAAAATATCAACAACACTTTTATGCAGGGTGTACAAAAAATAGGACATTTCTTGATGAGTTGCTTTTTACTATGGAAGCAACATCAAATAAAAAATAAAAAATAAAACAAAGTATCAATGGAGCAACAAAACAACTTTTTCACCATTTAAAAGACTAGTTAAAGTGAGCAACTGATCACTTAGTATTCTCTTGTACATCTTGTATATGTATTTATGGAATACGGACTCGTCATAATGAATGTTTTAGAGTTCCACTTTTAACTCCTGGCTCCATCATCTGAACAGCTTCATAGTATCAAATGATTGTGTTGTCATCCGGAATAATAAAGTTTCTTATCGATACGGCAACTTAGAAGTTGCTCAAAGTCGAATAATAGTTACTTCTAAGTCTGTAAAAATTTTTGTTTTATTTATTTAGGTTTCGTGAATGTGCTGTCAGGCGGGGAAAATATTTCTTAAACATACATTCGTGTTACTTTTTGATCGCGTAAAACTAAAATATAACTCGCTTAAGACCCTCCGGTAGCACATTATTAAAACCGTATTTTTCTATGCAAATCCATGTTTACCTTTTAACGCAGAAATAAAAATGGATATATTTCTCTGTTATCACCTCCCTCTTTAGGGTATGCCAATGGTCAAAGAAATTATTTCATGATTTTATGAAGCCTTTTTTTGTACACTGTACAAGTAATAGGAAAAATAATTAAGAGTAAACCTCATCAGTGATTTACGAGACTAGTTTTTTAAATTTTTTTGTAGCATTTGTTTTTATAAATATTACAAAGTGGCGTCTGCCCAAGCTAACACTGTAGACCGCTTATTTTAAAACGAATAAGCTAATGCGATTACAGCGCTGCTTTTATTGGAGACTGTTCTACCACAAGTATATATACCAACTAAAGCAGTAAAGTAACTACGTATATACATTCGAAATTACGCACTCACACAGACATATGCCTCGACAAGTTACAAGCTTTGAGTGTTTATCCTACTAGTCAAAGGTTACAAGACCCCAAGGAATTTTTAAGTACTACACTTATAAATTCCTTGCAAGACCCACGGTCAAATAAGCGTTGCTTCGGTTCTGCTTTGGCTTGTGTATATACTGGTTGCATTCATGCGTGGTTCTACGAAATGGAAAGACGCAAAGAGGTTTGTCTGTCAAAAATGACAGAATTATTTTCTCCAACCACTTGTTGTGTGAAACCAAATTTTTTAGCCTACAACATCGATGTCGAAACCAATGTGGGTTTGCATGTGAATCATTACTGTAAACTGTTTGCGTTAGTTTATCATCTTTAAATAATGCGTATAAGTATGACTATCCGTTATTTCATCGTCATAGCATAGTATAGTCGACAAAGAAATTGGTTTACCGCCCTGATTGAATATCACTCGCTAATAAATAAATAAAGGTCTTTTCGTTACATATATTATCATAAAGGCAAGCTTCTAATTGAACCTCCTGCAACTTCAGGTGTAATATGTTGTTTTGAACAATATACAGAGATATCTAATAAATCTTTAAACTTTTGGGAATTTTCCTTTTTATTAAATGATTTAAGTTGTCAATTGTCAATAAATGAAAGTTAATAAGTCAAAAGCTTAATATTTTTAACGGTTTCTAGCTAGCATAAACCTTTTGATTTTAAGGACTAGAATAAGAATAAGACAGTAATATAAAATAATTTCTGTTGATTAATTAGTATCACAGTTCAAATTGCATGCATCTTCATCTTTTCCCTTGTTTATGATTGTGTGATTAGCTGTCAGTTAACCAGTAACGTTAACGACTTACAATAAGAGTTAGCGAAATATTATTTTACTAGAATATGTCATCAAAAGTGGTAAAGCTAGGTAAAGCACTTCCTTGGTCGACTACATACCTACACAAGCTTCTTTTGGTTTATTGTGATTTTCAGATGAATTTATTATAAACTAGCTGTTGCCCGCGACTTCGTTCGCGTGGTCTTTAGTTTATTCATAAAGGATTTTCTGCGGAACTTTCTTAATTTTTTTTTCATAAGAACCTTCTCTTGACAATAATTAACACAACAAAATAAGAATTAACTAAATGGTTCCATCTGTTCACGCGTGATGCGATGACCAAGGGAAATAGAGATTCATGTTTAATATATAAGATATTATTTTGGGAGGTAAAAACAACTTCAAGAGACAAGCTCGCAGGAAAATACAGCTGGGCTGGGCTGCATTTGGGAAGCTTTGTTGAGTTTTTTCATAGTCAATCTCTCAAAGTCTGAAGACGAAAGTCTTTAACGAGTGTGTGCTGCTTGTCATGACATAGAAAACCGAGTCTTGGACACACGGTGCGACTAGTACACCAATGAAAAGTTGCTCAACGGGCTATGGAAAGAGCTATGCTCACAATTTCTCTAAAGGATAAAATAAATAATAAGGTTTTCCAACAAAATACTAAAGAAATCGATATAGCTCAAAGAATAAGCAAACTGAAGTGGCAGTGGGTTGATCACATTTGCCGCAGAACCGATGGGGTTAGACATGTTCTTGAGTAGAGACCGCGACTACGCAAGTGCAGCGTGAGGCACCTTCCGACAAGATGGAGCAACGATTTAGGCAAGGCTGCCGGCAGTGGATGAAAAGAATAGCCAAGAATTGGGCTCAGTGGCGTACATCGAGAGAGGCTTACGTCCATTAGTGGACTGACGTGGGCTAGGCTTATTATGATGACGGTGATTATTTTGTTTTTCTCCATTATTTTTGGTACGCAGACGCCGAACCTCAGTAAAATATTATTTATTAAATGCATTTACCCAAGATTTGATGAATGCATCAAATTTCTATGATCAAAGCCATATTATCTTTGTGTACCTACATGTACAATGTAATACTAGCTTATAAGATTTTTGTAGAGAAATGTAATATTATTATTTACATTGAACAAAGAAACTAAACCAGTAGCTACCACACCCTAATATGCTGGGACTATAATATTTATCCCAATTACCTGAAATAAAGATAAATTCTATATACATTATGTTCTTAAGAGAAACAGAAAGATAAGTAAAGAAAAACATAGCAATATGTACAGAATAGAACTAAGTGGCTAAGTGCAAAAGGGACTGTATGTGAATTTTAGAAGCAGTTGTAAAATAGGAGAGAGTAAGTAACTAAAAAAAGGTCGTGTAGTTTAGTACGTGCTTTAGTCGAGTTAGTTTGGTAACTAAATCGACTAAATAACTAATACAGAGCAAACCAGGCTATAAAGGGAGTAGTAGTAAGTAGTAAATTATTAAAACTTTTAAGAAGTTCTAAACAAGACAAGGAGTAAATAAATAAAGTAAAAATTAGATGGTAGATTGCACTGAAAAAGTAATAAAAAACATGCAAAAGTCACAAGCAAGGCGGTAACAAAGCAAGGAAAAATTTAGCCTAAGGCGAATGCGTAGTATTTGATGGATGACAAATACTCGTAGATGTGTTTTTCGAGTTTCTCATTAGATCCTTAAATATTGTCAACTAAATTTTGAGTTTCAGATTCTTACTTCTTATAAATGAAGAACCGCTAAAAGGTGGTTTGGTCTTATTTACACTACAGACCAAACTAAGGAGACTTTAAAAGATGACGCAAATGCTTAACTGTATGAAAACCGAGCGCGTTCAACGTTTCGTACTTATTATGACGTACCGTGATAACTGCATTCGGCCGGCCGACTGTGTTTGTAGTATTTTTAAAACGGAGTTTTGCATAGTTACCTGTACCGCGGCAACCGGTCAAAGGAAGACTGGCTTCAGTCGGACTCAACTCCGTCCAAAAATCGGAGCTAAGTTTACTTAGCTCCGATTTTTGGAATCAAGCTTTAGCTTAATTCTGTTGCTAATAAAAAAAACTCATAAAACCTACACCATTTGATTTGACATCCATCAAAGAAGTAGTACTATCGAAACGGTATTCATCAAAAATGAAACAATATACAAAAAACGATAAAATAACTAACTTATTATAATTTTTACTACTTTAGAATCGGGAAGAAAAGTATAAAATGAATATAATAAAAGATAATAATGTTGAGGTGAGATGATGTATGAAATAAATTATTAACTCTCATTTTAGACATGACGTTTATTTAGAAGCAACACTATCGATTGTTGCTATCATACAGGGAGTCAATATTATATCAAAATTTTAGTTTGAAATTCGAGTAAACTAAGTGAGTAAAGTTTTTAATTTTAATGGCAGTATTCTAAACCGATCTTAAATTAAACACTGTTATTAACTACGGTATTTAAAGTTTATACAGTATATTAACTAACGAAAGGCGTTTCCGTTAATCCGTAATACTATAGCGTCCATACAAACTAAAAAATATTTCCATTTAAAATGAAAATGTTTTTAATTTTAAAATTTCATAAAAAATAATAAACGTCAGACCTTTTTCTCACCGTGCGAGCAAGATAGAAAAGCGACGTTGCCAGTTTGCGCACTGTAATTACGCTAGTTAATATTGCGCGTTACGATTTTGGTTTTGAACAGGCGTTTTGTTTTTTTTCTATATTTTGGATTTTTATGCTTATATTTGTATATATAAGCATAAATATATATTTATATTTAAATTTCAATGTATTAATGATGTAGATAAAGTGGTTAAATAGAACGCCCTCTGTTATTTTACGTACTGTATATAAATCACTATTTCCTATCTATCATATATTATTGATGCGCCAAATATGTCATTTTCCAATTCACCTGATTATATTCAGTGTTCTAGCTATTAACAATAAGTTACATAATTAGAAAAAATTACAAACTTTTATCTAACTTAAACTTTTGAGTATTTTGCACGAAATTAAAAAAAGAAAAAAGAACTTGAGAACTAACATCTTTCTGATATTTTAAAGAATATACCTAGTTATTCCAGTGGTTCCCAAACGGTACGCCGACGCGCCCTGGACACATGTTTTGGTAGTACATTAGAATCGAAATCGAATCGTGTACAAAATTAAGAAATTTTTATACGATTCTTGCGATATCGTATGCGAATTTGAATTTAGTATTTAAAAAATATAAATAAGTCTCCTGGTAAGAGTTATCTACGGCCGTGAGGAGCTCCTGTTTACTCAGATTGGCTAAATTGCCTTTTTTTCGACTGTTGTTCTTTTTATCTACTTGCCACCTAAGCTTAAATTATTCAGATCAGCTAAGTTTTTTGATTGTGGTAAGTCGAGTTTATTCAAATCCTGTGATGTGTCACCTCATTCAATGCAAAATTCGATTCAGATTGACGCTATTCGCTTTTTTTGCAATCTGAACGTAGAGTCAGATTTTAAGTTTATAAAGAAGGCCCTTGTGCCATACTCGGTTGAAAGCTTGCTGTACGCCTAGAATGGCAGCCGAGCAATGTTCCTTCCTCTGAAGTGACTGTCAGTTGGTAAAAACTACTCTGTGTATTTGTTCTGTTGTTTCATGGTCTATAGTTCCATGATCATGATTTATATAATATACAGGTGTCCCGTAACTTAAGAGGCTGAATGTAGCCAAATTGTGCTAACAAAAGAAGGTTTTGTATAAAATCTATAGGTCATATCATTTTAAAAAGACAAGGCAGTTATAATTGATCGTATTTCTGACCTAATGCTCAATTCCAAAACAAGATTCCACAAACTTCACTCAATGGAAAAAAATAATTTGCCTCTGAAAATACCTACATTAAATTTTTTCTCACTTGTACTTGTAGTAATGTTAATAATCTTAGGCAAAATTATGGCTTTTATATTACTCAAGCAATTAGCCACTTTTGATTTTCAATAAAGTGATTATTTTCATTATAATCGTGTATTTTGTGGTTTGGCACTTTCATTCCAAGCACATTCAATAACTGTCATACTGAATTCGACAGTGATCGCTGAGGCACGCTGTTTGACGGATCTGTGTCTATTGCCCAAGGTTACACCCTTTTACAACCTTTTATCTACATATATATATCATCATCGGAAACAACTTATGTTGACTTTTGCCAATTTGCATGAAAATTTATTGACTTTCCACACAACGTTACTAAACAGCCGATAAAATATTTATAGAAAGAACAATCTGCATATTTTCAAAAGTCAAAGAACTAAAGTTGTTTACTATGATGTATAGAACGTGGAGTCATTGAGTTACGGGACATCCTGTATAGATTCTTTATGCTTAAGTTCGGGGTTGTTTGGACCGGGTTCTACAATAACGAAAAACTTAAGTTGTTTCTTGTTTCTTCTTGAGAGTGCACAAATGGTAAATTTGCATATATAAGACCGCCTAAATTGTACGTCTTTTTCCTAAAAATCATGTGTAATTTACTTGTATGGTGTGCAATAAAGAGTATCTATCTATATGATTCCACCACTGACTTTATTCCCGGATTTTTCTATTTCCTCTACCTCCTCTCTTCCTCTGCTTTTGAAGTCGTATGATGCAGATTTTTAATGACGATTCTACAACATCTTTTGTCTTTTTGGGTGAAGGTATGGTCAATGAGTCAAAAATGTCTTTGTACAATTCAGTCTCCTTTGTCAATAATCTGAGCTGATCTCTATTACCTATTTTATAGGTGTAGCTGGCATTCGGTACGGAAACATTCTATAGTTTTGTTAGTTTTGATAGTTATTGAGACTTCGCCTGCGGGGTATAGGGGCGCGGGGGGTAAGGCGAGAGCGGGGACCGTGAGATCGGCGGGGTGCAGGCTGCGGGGATACACAAGAGGCGAAATGTGCACTGGACAGTCGTCACAATGGTGGTTACTCTAAAACAATAACATAATTTCGATTTAATTTTACTATTGAATCAAAATTAAACTGGAATCTTAAAATCTATACTAATACTAATATTGTAAAGCTGAAGAGTTTTTTTTGTTTGTTTGAACTCGCTAGTCTCCGGAACTGCTACTGGTTCGATTTGAAATATTGAACGGAGTAAGTCAATATGCGTGGACGAAGTCGCGGGGGACCGCTAGTTATAGTTTATAATCGTTTTTATATGTATAAATGTATGTATGTATTGTATATATATATTTTTAAATGTGTATCTTGTTGATGTTCAGCAGAAAATAGATCCAGTTTTTTTTAATCTAAAATATTCATATACATTAAAAGCCATTTGCTTGCACTATTAATTTTATGTCCGAAGATACTTCGACTCATCTTGAGAAAGTAATCTCATGTGTAATTATCTCAAAGCGTCTGCAACTGTCTGCTCTCTTCTCCGTCCGCGCCCTTTTACCTACCCCGCAGGCGAGGACTCAATTTAGGTATTTTAGAATTATTTGTGGCGGTTGACTGGCTTTCTTTTTTTTGCTTTTTATCTGTTCATAAAATTCGTTAGGTATGTCAACTGGAGGTCCAGTGTATCAGTTAGAAGATTGATAGAGCTTTACGAATTCTTTAATGGGTTATTACTCTTAAATCTTTCTGTGGAAAGTGGACTATTAGATTGAACCTTTCGCTGATTGCCGATATTCGGCTTAATTTGATGTGGTTATTAGTGTTATACACATATTTTGTGACTAGGATGCCTTGATAGAACAAATAAACTTGCAAGTTTTATGCATTGTAAACTCCTAAGTTTATTGAATAAGCTATTATTTAAGTTATAGAGTTGTAGGTTTTCCAACACGCGCAAGCTCTAAACCGACTTCATTACTTACCTGCTATTAATAATATTTAAAATTAAGACTAGTCTTCAAAACCACTATAATGGACTGCTACCTATGATTCAAGCAAATAAAGCATCTTTGATTTGTAAATACCGTCACATTCTGACAACTGCTTTGATGACATTCGAGAATGCTCCCTTGGGTTCGATCTTCTCGAGCAAAATCAGGCTCCCGATGAAATAAACCTTGAATTTAGTAATGGAATACATCTGACAGGAGAAGACAGAAAAGGAAACCAGCAAAGCGCCTCGGGCATATTGATGCGAAACGATATTTTTTAACAAATAAAATACAAAAAATGTAATATTCCAGGGACTTTAAATCCAACAAAAGTCTTGTACGGTACATTTAATACCTATTTAAATGCAAGCTGTATGGACTGTCGATCGTAGGGAAACTTATTGTGACTTAAATAAAATCACTTATGTTTTCGCCAGCTGAACACACTCAATATTTTTTTGCAAAACAGGGTACAGTAGGGTTAATAATCGCCTCGTTCATTGAATTAATGAACGAGACAATTTCATGAAGAAGCTGCCTCACATTTTTGCTGAAAAAACGGTACGCTTTTTAAATTTTTAAATAAAACAAATATATAACCATAAAATATTGGTATGATTAATTAATATAAAGACAAGTTTTGAATACCTATAGGAATAGCGTTAAAATATTCAATATAATCTAAATATACTTAATAATTTAAAATCATCACTTCGAATATCACAGAAAAATGCCGGGACAGCTAGTGGTAAATAATTTACAATGACATACAAAATTACGAGTTTCCAGTAGGTAGGTAGGGGACATGTACAGTGGCCGAGGATGATTGTGACACAAAACATTAATTTGCGTGACTGTATTTTGTCATGAATTCGGTTAAAATGCGAACGTGTGTCCGGCGAGAGTTGGCGAGAACATAAAAGTGATTTTATTAAAGTTTCTCTATGTGGACACGCGTAAAAAACTTAGCGTGTCCAGATGACGAAATAATGTGAGATAATATTTTAAGTTTCACCAACTGGACACACGTGTGTCCGGTCTCTTGTGTCGAGTTGGTAAAAAAACCCCCGATTCTCAAAAGTCAGACAACAGAAGCTGTGCGGTCACCGCTTTTGCGGACTGGACTAGGTGCCATAGATTTAAATACCACAGTAAATCTGTGGTATTATTAAAGATGCAGGTTCGAGATCACAGCAATACACTTACTAATATGATTGGTAAGGTAGGTAACTAGTGTTATGAGTAAATAGATTGCACCGTACAAGTCTTATATCGTAATACATTAGTCATTTTTCAAAAATGAAACAAACATTATATGTCAATAAATCATTGAGATTCACGTATCGAATCAATAAGTGATTGAGGTCGTTTGTCGTTAAATTGATAAAAGGCATGTAACCTCATTGGCATACCTAAAGTTGCAAGTACCTAAAATGTCATATTTTGATGTACACCTGTGAAACATATGCCAATCGACAGAAAATATATTTACAAACAACAAATACTCTTTGACAAAATGTCGTAAATGATATACTTACTTTTTGAAATATTTCAGTTTGAAGATGTAAAATCAAATACATATGTATATTCCCAAATAAAAATATTTCATCATCATCATCATCATTTCAGCCATAGGACGGCCACTGCTGAACATAGGTCATTGACTTCCAGATTGGTCGGTTAGAAGCGGCCTGCATCCAGCGTCTTCCTGCGACCCTTACCAGGTACGGTAAAAAAATATTTAAATGATCATTATTTTACATAATTATAACAAAACAGATCAAAACAGAAGAAAATGTGATAGTTATTGATCATTTAGATATATTTTACATACATTACATTTTCAATTAGTATCATAATCACGCAATATCATAATCATTCACATTTTACATATTCAAACTGAAATACTGCAAAAAGTATATTATTTCACAAATGTTTGCAAAGAATATTTGTTATTTGTAATTATTTTCTTTGTCGATTGGCGTGTGTTTCATAGGTGTACACCACGGTACTTGCAACTGTAGGTATGCCAGGCTCCATACAAAAAGTTCGAAGTCTATGTTATAATAATTATGTACTAACCTTCTAGCCGGTCGTGACGGCTTTCACGACGCCTGCTCAAGAGAGTGTAGATCCCTGCCGCTGCCGAGGCCACAGCAACCCCAGACACAGCTGAAGTTATAATAGACCTCTGCCAGATGGATTGAGGGTTACCATTATCTAAACACACAAAATAACGGTTTAAAAATATGGCACTACTCCATTAATAAGAATACTTATAGTGATCTTGATAATTAAAAAAAAAACAAATGCACTAGAAAGACAGCTTAACATTAGGGAGGCCTATACATATAGAGACAAAAAGGCAAATAGTTTACAGTGACCAATAATATCGAAGCTAATGAATTGTTTAATTAAGTAATAATATTTAAGTAAATTTCATTTAAAAAACCTCACTACAAATTACGATATGGACCCAAACTCGAGGGTTTACTAGTGGCCACTGTAGAGTTACAGTATCTATATTTAAGCTCCATCAACTGACCAGCTTGATGGTATCAAATTATTGCATAGTCATCTGAATGACACAAACTTTCAAAAGGCATCGAACCTAAAAGTTGCAAGCCTACCTAAAATTACGTTATTTTGGTGTACACATATAAAACATACGCCAATCGATAGAGAAAATAACTACAAACTACAAATACCAATACTCTTTGACAAAATGTCGCGAATAATCTAATGTCGTCAATTTGAATAATGTAAATACAAATAAATATTACAAATTCAAAACGGAATTCTGAACCGAGTTCGATATATCATTTCCGACAATTTGTCAAAGAGTATTTTGTACCATATCACAAAATACTAGTAGTAAAGCGTAATTCAATTTGTTACCGGTACATCGTCTACCAACAAATGTTCTACATCTACCCCCGGAATTTGGAGCTATATTGCTGTATTAAAACCGATTGTTGGTCTTATTGTATTGTTAATTTTCTTTACTTGAACTAACTGTAACTAGTAGTTTTTTAGATTTAGAGAGATAGATTTTATAGATTTTGTGTAAAACATAACTTTTAGCTAAGAAGAGCCATACTTCCTGGCACAGGTATATTTTTACCTAAAAGGAGGTATTGGTCAATGTGTTTATAACAGTAACTATATTACATGAAATAAATGATTTGAAATGATTTGAATAAATGATTTGATTTGTTGTTTGTAATTATTTTCTCTATCGATTGGCGTATGTTTCATACGCCAATTGATACACCAAAATTACGTAATTTTAGGTACTTGCAACTTTAGGTATGCCAGGCTCCCCAAAAAAGTCTTTTCAAATCGGTACGATGCGACAGTCAGAAAGAAGTAGGTTAAAAATGATGAGATTACATTGTTTTAACCATGACAGTTAGAATAAAAAAAACCGTTAAAAACAATTGTACAAAAAATATGCTTATTATAATGTTTTTTATACTATACGAGTAGTTTGCGTAACTATGCAACCAACACAATAAAACTGTTAGTTATTTACAAGTGCAGCTGATAAAGCGTGTAAAATTCAACTGCCTCAGGTGGTATGTACACAACGCAGAGTAGCAAGCGTTTGAAAGAATTCTACAAAAAAATGTATGACCTCTGATAACAAAAGCCGGACACGTTAGGCAGTCAAGCTTTTTGAATTTTCAATGCTTCGATCAATTTTGGATCGAGGTTTAAATGTTAAATAATATTGGTTAGATTTCCGTTGCCACTTGGCAACGGTAAGCGGTAAAAACGTCACGCTTTAAGCGAGCACCTTAAACCAGCCCCTCTAGCATGACCACCATAACACGATATTATATAGCGATTTATCAACACCAACTATATTTTTTTTAAATATGAGAATTTTTAGGAATAGCGATCATACATAACACGTGACTTTACCGTGCACCGGCATGGCGATTCATGGCGGCTATATCCATGATATTTTAAAAAAATACAGTTGGTGTCGATAAATCATTTTATCATATCGTGTTTTGGTGGTCATGCTAGGGGGCCTGGGTCGTATACACAGCAACACTTAAGGGGAAGCTGCAGCATTAGACAGATAGAAAAATCAAATGTATGTGTTTTTTCTGAGCTTTGCAGTGTATCTTTAAAATTTCTTTACCGTAGGATTATTTTGCGATTATAATTATGGTTTTTAATGTGAAACATCCTTAATTGAAAAATCCCTTTGCGAAAGCTTCAAAAATATCCACAACACTCAAAACCGTCAGACGTAATGTAATGCAATTTAGTATTATCCATTCATTACAACACAACCTGTACTTAGTATGACTGTAAATGTTATGTTGGAAATATAAAAAGAATCTGTGATGCTGTGTTGTACCTACAGCGAGGATATGTTAGTACATATGTCAAAATTATTACTGTGCTGCCTTGTGCAAATATTGTACAGTATTTATTTATACTCTAAGCGAGTATTATAGTTCGCGGAAAGGTGGAGGCAAAAAACGTGTGCTAAAAGCGAGATGCAAGTTCACTCATAATTTTTTGAAAAATGATTACTGTCAATGGTTGAAGTTGTGTTAAGTGGAAATTTCTGCTCGGAGCTTTTTCCTCTGCTGGTTTCGGAATATACGGTTGCAGTGAGATTGTCTGTGCCAACAAATTTAGGGAGGGTAAAGTACCCGCTTGTGTTAGAGTCATTGTGAAGGAGCTCATTACGCGAATTCCTCACTTCAATGTGGATACAATGATTGCGCTCACCACTCCAACCTAAAATGAAGACAATTAAGAACAACGAAATTATGTGATCGCTCAGTCAGTTTTTGATACATATCGACTACTACCTTCGCATTTAAATAAATATACTAGCTTCCCCGCCTCTTCATATATATTTTTTAAATTTTAATTTATTTTTATAGTTATTCTACTATTTGGACGGAGACAAATCCAACTAACAAGGGTCATAAAAACCTGTCCAGCCGTTTTTGAGCTATAAATGGTGTATTTAACCCGATTTTGTTTTATGTTTGTTTAGATAATAATCGTTTAGATAATAGTCAGGTCCATGTATTATTAATTTATTCATGTACTTTGTTAGCTAGAAGCTATTCCTACTAAACTACTCAGGACTTTCATTTACTCGTCATACAGATTTATACATTTGCAAATATTTGACCAAGCCATCGCTATCACATTAATAATTTAATACTATAGTTTTAAGAACACCTTACATGCCGACCCGATTTGTGTAGTTGCGCGGTGCTTCGCCTTGATTGGTCTCGGGTTTGATTCCAGGTGCGAGTCAATTCAGACAATCTTTTTTAAATTGGCTCGAGAGTTCGAGACTATTTTTGTTGGGAGACGCCCTTAGCGAATTACATTGTCGGGTTACAAAGATGATAATTCCCTATCTCGAGACCATTGACAATTAGTGTGTTGTGTGACGCATATTTTATTTTAGCAAATAATAATTAATAAATTGTTTTCACAATCACACCAATTATCTCGCCCCAAACTAAGCAAAACTTGTACTATGGCGACTAGATAACGGATAAATATACTCAAATACTTTTATAAACATCCCTGACAGGTACAATGCTCGTGCTCATCACACAAACATTTGCCCCTTGCGGGGTTCGATGGTTTTGTAGTCTGGATCGCGAACCACTACACCAGACAGACGGTCGTCAAATATTTATGAGCCAAGAGTCTATCATGAGGTCAGCACGTCTATATCAAATTACTGTATTTGTCCGGATTACACATAAAAACTTAAATCGATATGACCGAAATAAATATTAAGGTCAAACTCTACTTCCAAGATTCGATTACATATTTAGTTAACTAAAACTACGAAAAGTGTGTTATAAAATGGACATGGGTAACTATTAAGGCGAATATAGTCGCCAAATGTAAACTACCTTGTGGTTTCAAAAGCCTACTAAAAGCCCAAATTGTCAAAAAAAATATTAAAAAATATGCTTAGAATTGTCAAAACCTATACACAATTTGTGCATAGCATTTGCTTGATTTGCTTCAGGAAAAAAAAAATTAAATTATTAAAAAAACAAACAAAAGAGATGATAATTCTCCTTCTTTTTATTCGCCATTCCCCAATTTTGCTACCTAAAGTCGGAGCGATTGTCGTAACAGCTACGTTCCATTGAAACCTAGTAAGCTAAGAACCGTATTGATTTTATTTTAATGAGTTTTCGTGCGAAATTCGTACTAACACGTGTCGAGTAGCTCATTTAGGGGCACTACTCGCCATAACATGAGGCAGTGATTTTTTCAATGATTGAATTCATCATCTACCTACATTACGGTATAAATTAATATTGACATGGTTTCATTTTTGCGAATTGAATAACGTTGCAGCCTATTTTTAAAGTTAAAACCTTTTTCATGCTGAAAGTGTTTTAAGGCTTCACATATTGCATCCGACAGATTGTACGTCACAATTCGATTTATAGAAAAAAGATTCATTGCTTTTGACTGTACTGGGTATTATTTCATGCTGGCCCGGACAAATCCCTGGCATATAATTGGATTCATCGAAACGTGTGACAAGGCTGATTATTCATACCCAAATAGGAAAAAGATAATGAGCGCATCTGACCGACATTCAAATTAATATTATTGTACTTACTACTTGCCCACTACAAAATATTGAGATTGAGTTATTTATTTCATTTTAATACTAGCTGTCCCGGCGAACATCGTACCGCCTCTTTGTTTTATATTTGTGAATTTTTCAGATTTTTTATTAGTTATTCTGCTATTCGGGGCGGAGATAAATTCAACAAATCAAATATCATAAAAATCGGTCCAGCCGTTTTTGACTTATAAATGGTGTAACTAACCCGACTTTGTTTTATATATATAGAAGAAGATTAGCAAACACAATAGACATCAGTAATTATGTGAAAGAAAAAGGAAGTAAACGTATAAAATGTATTGGACTAAACTAGTGGTTCAATAATCCATCTTAAAATTATAGATAGAACATCCCTTTAATCATTTACATTTACCTACTTTATAATACCTCCAAACTGTTAGAGGTTTTTGCGGCAAAACAAATTTTGACAAACCGTCTCTCATCACTAAAAGGTTAGTAACCATTACACTAAATTAACGTGTTATGAGTGTTTATACTGCTGCTTAAATTATTGAAATAAACAAATTTTAAGTATATAAATTAATACACAAAAAAAAATCTTAAAATTAAATTGCTATTGATGAGTTATTTACTTAGGATAAAGGAAAAATCGCAATTAGAGATAATTAAATAAATAAGATATGATTCAACTTAATACATAATAAAGAGCAACAGTTCATTCATATAAAATACATAAGTGAAAACAGAATGAATAACTAAGGTAGTTAGACAAAACATTAAAACATTTATGTAAAAATTAAATTAAGAGACTTACTAGCTTCGCAGGCGAGCTGAATATTTTCAGCCTGTGACAATTCTTGTTGGATACATATGGGGGGTTCTGGAGCCTCCCCATGCACTAAGTTGAACAGGCAAAAGTCCCTCTGCTCCCCAAAATCGGTGATGATGTGGCACTCCAAACGACCTAAGTCGGCCACACTTGGCACCCACGACAACACGGTGGTGTACGAATTTGTAAGGGCATGTAAAGCCTGCGAAGAACATTTTGATATTAGATTTATGTCTTTCTGATAAGTGATTTTATAATAACAAAGCGGGATATCTGAATACAGGTGCCTAGGAGTTTCTTAAAAGGAGATCACAGTCACATTGCTATACTCGGTGTTTCTTTGTGAGATCGAATCAGGAATGAGGAGATTCGAAAACGAACAAAAGTCGCTGACATAGCCTAACGGATTAGCAAGCTGAAGTGGCAGTGGGCGGGGCACATAGCACGTAGAACTGATGGCCGATGGGGCAGAAAGGTTCTGGAATGGATGTCACGTACCGGCAAACGCAGCGTAAGACGTCCACCTACAAGGTGGACAGACGACCTGGTAAAGGCTGCAGGAAGCCGCTGGATGCGGGCCGCTTTCAACCGGCTAATCTGGAAGTCACTGGGGGAGGCCTATGTTTAGCAGTGGACGCCTACTGGTTGAAATGATAAACGATGATGAAAATTTATATGGAAAGCTATAACACCTAAAAAGCATCCCGTTCCCAGCGTAACATTGAGGATCCTAGGAAAATATTGGTTTGCTGTAGTGGCGAACAGCAAAGATCTGCCAGAAGTCAGCCTAAAAGAAATTAACATATTTGGTTTAAAAATTACAAAGCCCCTAGTGAGGATTGAATATAGATATGAATAGAGAGATATGACAATATAGCGGATTTACAAGTCCGGGTACGTAAAACTAGCTACTTGGAGAAGGGCCGCTATAGCAAATATTTACCTAATAATAATAAATATGATGTTTGTGGTTTTCAAAGTAACTTTTTCTGATTTAATAATAAATTTCAAGTTTGAAATTAATTAAATAAATTTTAAGTTTAAAATTCATTTCATTTTCAGAAAAAATCCGGCCTAGCAAAACGAGACACAATAGAAATGGTATTGTTACGCAGTCTAATGTGACCGTGGTCTCTGGTAAGACAGTTGTTGTTAAGTTCCTTTTATCAGGGTGCGACATGTGTATTGTTACAAAGCCGATTTAAGTTTACTTTTACAGATTGGATAAATTACTTAGCTTTCACTGTAATTGGCCATGTTATGTAAGTATATCAACATAAGCATAGCAACATAAACCTCAATAGTTTTTAGAATTTATTGTGTGGTTATATTGTGCTGTTGGTACCTACATAATTAAATAACAAGAGCTTACCATGGGGTTAGAGAAAATAACTCTCGAGTTGGAGAATACCCATCTGAATTGCCGTGGTTGTTCGGGTGATATCACAGTACATGTAATCTCTTCTATGGAGCCTGGTCGAATACTGATCACTCGAGTAAGTGACACGTCGCATGTAGGGCGGTCTGTGGAAACAACTAGTGATTAGGGACAATATAGCTTCCGTGTCCCGTAGCAGTGAGACCGAGATCTACGTGGAGTTGAGTGTGCAAAATATGCGGACCGCGTTCTGTAAATTGTTTTAAGCTCAAAAAGTTTTTTAGTTTTTAAGTGTTTATTTAATGCTTTATTGAAAAAAGTGAGAAACAGACAAACATAAATTGGATATTTAAACTAACATAAAATGGCCCCAAAGCATTTGTTCAATCGATTTACTTGATTTATAAGAGGGCTTGATATATTTAAAAAATGGACCAACAAACTTTATGGCAACATCCACTCATAATCAGCAAGTTTTTCTGAACCTAAAACCATTGACAGAACGCAGTTCTCATATTTTGCATAATACTCAACTTCCTATGGCGCCTGCACTAATATGTGGTAAGGTATGATAATTGGATTTGGAAGTGTAAAATTTCCTTGTTTATTTATTTAATCTTTATTGCAAAGATTAAAAACGTACAAAATGTGGACTAAATACAATGTGGCATTCTCTGCCAGTAAACCATTAGTGTTATGCAGGCCCATTTGCAGAAATGAATTACTTATTTGTATCGACTTTCGGGAATTATGTTAGTTGACACCACCAATTAATTGACGTTGTTTTTTGGGCTGTTTAACATATTTTGTATATAGTCAGTCACTGTTTGCCAAATCAACTGTTACAAATTTTAAAAAATAACATATTATTTTGAGGAAATTAAGTATACATGGTTTAAACATAACAATAATGGTTTTATTGCGCACGCGCACGCGTGTCGTCGTATACGAACAGCGTCTTTGCGATTTAAACAATTGGGAGTGTCACGGAAATTTAAGGATGACAAAAGAGTTTTTTATAAACTCTAAATTATGAAGGGGTAAATCAGTTACATTTTCAAATTCTATTGTTTGGTATACTTTTTATTAACCTAACCGTATCCTTCATAACTTAAATAAAACTAACAGCAGTTTCAACTTAAACTTGGTTTTTTAATCGGAGTTAATAAATGTATTGAAGAACCGTAAATATACAGTCATTTCGTTTGGATTGATTGAATTTACAAATACAAACTGCGTCCAAAAACAACGTAGCGATGTATCCACAATGAAGCCTTGACGCATAACATGCCTAAATTGTAACTGCAACAAGTTAGACAGAAGCAAAATTTCTTGTCCATGTACAAAAAGTGAAATAATTGTCTTAGTGATATCTTTGTCACGTGCTCCAAAGACACCGCCTTCTCTGTAAGTTACTTATAAATATGCACCAAATCGTTGAAAAGAGACAGAACCTAATAATAGACAGAAATAGAAAGTAATAGGGAACTATTAATACTAGTAACTGTTGGTTGGCACATTCCAATATTGTACCTATATTTTTGGAATTTATTTTAGAAAGATAATATTTCTTATTTTTTAACTGTCCATCTTGCGATTTTTGCCGTTCTTCTTTCTTGTGTCGTTTTTTTTCTTTAAACAAGAGAATGTATTTGTTAGTTGATAAAATTTAGTATCTATATGTATACTCGTCCTCATGCTTCGACTGACATTAATATAGTTTTTTTTTTACAAATAGTTACAACATCTATTTAGCAATGAGGAATTAATATTATACGTGCATGGTTGTATGATGATGATATGTGATGATAACTTTGAAATCACGACTTTGCATTAAATACATTCTTTCGTATGAATGGCTCTGAGGGGCACCTAAGTACAGATGAACGCTGGTAGGTTGGAATGGATGAATGGTTATTACGATATCCATGCGTCTGCGTCTCATCCATAGTAAATAAGATTTAGCAATCACCTAAACAGAAATTACCTACTATATAATTGACAACTCAGGGTAGCTGGTTAAATGAGGGAAAGACAACAGGATGTACTACTTGATGTGAACAACTTTCGCTATGGCACAAAAAAAACCTTTTCATATAAAATTGACATGACTATGACGAATGGGAAATCATCATAATTTTGCGATTTCGATTTTGGCCCTGAAAAGTTGTTCTTATTTATGGGTAAAAAAACCTCTAAAAGTCAATCGCTCTAAAAGTTTAACCAGTCACCCTATAAGAGGCATACATGCATACATGTGTCATTATGTACATACGGTTTTTAAATGTTCTGTTCCCAATACTCCTGTTGAAGACATAATATTTTGTGTCAAGACTTACGGCTGACGTGCAGAGTCACATTATCTTCGTATATCGTTGGCAAATAAGCGTTGTGTACCCTACAAGAAAGCCATTTCTTGTTGTCGCGCATTGAGGCTGTTAAAGTCAACGATGAGACAGTGTAGTTCCCATCGTGGAGTTCCTGTAACAATATGCATTATGCATGTGATCAGGGGCCAAACCATGAACTCTGAATAGAACATACCTAATTAAGCAGTTTTGTTTTCACGTATAATTCTGTATAAGTTATATATGTCACCAACATATGTTAGTTTTGTTGCCAGATAAGTAGATAGCATTTTTTCATTTTATTTATAACATCTACATCTTGGTATTCCTGTAATATACTGATTCAAATATAAGAGCAAAGGCATTTCAATATTATAGTGTGTAAAATCAGACGAACTTGTTTCATTCCTGAACCCCAAAGCACCTACTCGGTGGGCCTGAGCAAGTTTGAACAACTCCTTAGTTGTTCAAACTCTATACAGAAAAAACAAAACAAGGTTGAAGTAATGTTGTTTGATAAGCAAGCTAAAGTGGCAGTGGGCTGGTCAGATTGTTTTTAGTAGAATCGATTCAATGGGTCTTCCCCATTGTTCTTGAGTGGAGACAAGGTGGAACGATGATATACGCAAAGCTGCTGGCTGTGAATGAAAAATAATACCTTAGGACCGGGCTCAGTGGCGTGCATTGGAAGAAAGAGAGGACTATGTTCAGCAGTGGACTAAAATGGGCTAATTATGATGATAAGCTTCTTCTTTTAAGCGCTTCACGACAGGTTTAATTGCCATCTGACCTTAACCTTAACCGTAACCTTTAGATTGGTAAAACCAGGAAATCTAGATCATAAATAAGAGTAGACATACAGTGTTATCTGATTGTGCAGGTTTCCTTACGTGTTGTCCCTCACCGCCGAGCAAGAATTAATCAAATTAATGTATTGTCACCTGGTAAAACTTTGTTCGGGATTTGATTACATAGTTAGTTAAAATTACAAGAAACGATAATGATATTTTAATACTATAGTTTAAAACTATAAAACGCGTTTATGACTCGACAAGACGAATCAAAGCAAAGCATAAACTCTAAGATTTTACTAGTATCCGTTGAAATGTTCCACAATCCAACTTCTCTCTCCAACCTACGACACTCCGCGTTTCGGGCGGGATAAATACCTACGCGTCGCGTCCCTTCGAAGGGACTAAATCAGTCGAGTGTCACGCGCTGTTACACGCTCTCACTATTAAAGGTTTTTTTATACGCGTTCCGACACTTATGACTTTATTTACTACTAGCTGTTGCCCGCGACTTCGTTCGCGTGACCATAAATAATTTTCGAAGCAACTTTCTTATTCATTTTTATATATATAGATATATTCTGTGCTCCAACCTTAGATCAGCTTTATAGCACAAAATAAATGTATTGTCATCCGGATTACAGACACGTTTAAAGTTTGAAATCGATACGACAATTTAGAAGTAGATTAAAATCGACTTTCAAGATTTGATTGCAAGCTTAAAATTATGTAAAGCTGATAAAATTGTATTACTATAGTAAAAGTCATGAGCAGGTCATTCTTCCCGGATATATCTAGACAACTGGACCTAGATTTCCACACAATGGATTACTAAATAATTATAGGTATCGCCGTAAAGGACGTCCAAAAAAACTATGGCGTGACGATTTGCAGAGCTACAGTAAGGATTGGTAGACTTTGGCATGAACATCAGACCGACTGTACAAAGTGACAAATCAACGTGAAAATAATATAAGCATGCAGTACGTACATACCTATTTGATACTATTTAATACCCTTGTTTAAATGCTTGATACCTAATTAATAACGGAGCAGTTTATTTAAAAAGTGGCCAGTCATTCTGACGTCAAGATGACCGGCCAGGTTTGTAATTTTTAAATTTTATCTGTGTAAAATCGAATACCTATTTGGTACCAACATAATATTTATTTTCTATAATTTTAGGACAACTAATAAAAAAAAAATTGGTAATAAAAAATAGTAGGCATAAAGGCCCACCTCCAATAGTATTGACGTGTATACAGGGTTACATTGCAAAGGGGTTCCAAATCTTTAGGAGTGGCTCAGAATTAGTAACTTAATCGAACTATGCAAAGAACAAAAAATATTTTTTTCACTTTAATTATTCCTATCCTCTGTTAAAAATCGTACGCGTGGATAATTTAATTTTGCATGAGAAAATTTCACGGTATGTGCACTGCGTAAGGTCCTTGTAGGCTTGCTGTATTACTCTCTCTACGTAATCTCTCTATTGACTTTATTTTCAAATATTTTAAAGTATTTTTTTTCCGGAACATACTATTATTAAAAATAATAACGATTAAGACGCTTCTGTATATTGTTCCCTAGATCTTATTTTTTTAAATTTGGTAACCCTGTATTAAATGAATGGTCTGTTTATATTAAATTCACTATCCGGGACCGGAACTTGCTGTTTGGTTGGACATATTTGATTTAGAAAAGTTGACATTATCAGCTTAGAGAATATAGAAGTCCCTATTTCTATTATATTTCTATTTCTATTTCTATGGTATGGAAAACCCTATTTTTAGTTTAAATAACTTTTCTTAATTCCAATCCAACCACAAAGCGAATGCGCGTCCCGGATAATAAGTAAATGTTTATAAACAGACCTTATAATATACAAGTCATTCTTCTTGGAGGTGGACCCATTAAGCCCATTATCCATTTTCAACAAAAAGTTGTTTTGCTTATTTTTTTTTTGTTACTTGTCCTTAAATTATAGAAAATAAATATATGTTCGTATCAAATAGGTATTAAATAAATAAAGGTATTGAAAAGTATCAAATAGGTACTGCATGCTGATACATTTTTTTCACGTTAATTTGTCACTTTGTACAGTCATTCTGATCTCATGATTTTAGCTCACAAAGAAGTAAGCTGGGGGGACTAGGGGAAAGACCTTTGCCCAGCAGTAAAACACCAAAGGTTTTTAAAAAAAAGTAACTATACATTTTGCACGAAACTCGACAAAACGATTTAAATGAGCCCGATCTCGAAGGTTTTACTAGTAGCCACTAGTAGCCATTACTATAGTTACTACTCTGTGGAAGTGGTACCTACTAGACTTCCGACGTAAGCAAGTGTATATTATGAGTGTATTTAGATAAGTGTATATATTGTAGTATTCTAGATACTACTGTGTTTAGGTACTTACGTTTTACTATCATACATAGGTTTCACATTATAGACGCTTTTTCGCAGCGAATTACAAAACAATGAGTTCCGTGAAAATCTCAATCAAACTGTCAAAATTGACTTTTGCGTCTGTCTGACAACTGATGTCTACTTACGTATTCTTTTTCTTGCATAGTTTTTCTATACCGCCGATTCAAGGTACTATAATTGTATTTTCTAAATAATCATTTATAATGTTTCGGCTAGCGTAAGTCTGGATTTTTATATCTATTTTTGTTTGTCTTCTGAATATCTAAATTACAAATTCTTATTATAAGCTCTTGTCACACTCCCGAATTTTATCCCGACAAGGAGGCTGTAAATATCCTGGCCGTCTATACTTATCAAGTCGGGCGATCACACTTTTCAAATCAGAAAAGGAATTGAGGCTTCTAGCATGCCCAGATTTCCTTATAAAAACACGCTCGCCCCAATATGGGACAGTCTATAATTTTCTTGCAAAGGGAGCACAAGGGAACGAAAACCTGATGAAGTCGCATTTATCCTGCAAAGTCTGGAAGTAGTCCTTGTACCGGAGTCACGCCAGGGAGACAACTCAGGAGCACCAACGCTCTTGCGCTTGCTTGCGGAGTCCTGTCCTGACAGAAGAAACCCTACGTGAGTGAACTCAGGATCGCCGACGCTCTGACGCGGTCCTGCACAACTCTAGAACGCACATCCCAGTGCTGATCAGTGACTCGCCTGGGATCACCACCACGGTAGCGGAACGTACCAGCCTAGTTCCGCCTCCTCTTCACCCCCTTTTTATTGTCTCATTATTCGACCAGACCTCTTGTTAAGTTTTTAGTTAATATCTGTATTTTTTTGAAATCTGACTACCTTTTCTATTTAATTTGTAATTTTTAATAAATCCAACTTTAATAATTAATTGTTCGTTGTCTATTTTTATTTGACAGGAGTAGGTAGATAGTAAGTAAGAGAAGCTAATAAAAGCGTATTAAAAGCATGTTCAAGTTATATCTGAACATAACCTTACCTTGTGCGAAAGCTTGTTTAAGTTGATCTGCTGGACAAAACCTTACCTTGTGTGCGGATGCTTTTAGCAATGTACCTCCAAGGTACCAGTTGATGGCTGGAGTGGGGAAGCAGCCTACGACCACACAATCCACCACCCTTGGCTGTCCAACCTCAAAGTTCAAATTGTCGTTTAGTCGTATTTCTAATTTTAGTGGGGGAACTGCAATTAAAAAAAACAAAGGTCTTAGAAGTTTCCTGAATCAATGCAGATTACAAAAAGCTTTTAAACGAAGTATTAGTAGTCTTAACGGTAGTAATTATACGTACAGTGGTGTAGACGAAATTTAAAAGTTTAAAGGATATCATAAAATTAAGGGAAAAGCAACTCATTTAAAATACAGACTTTATAGGATGTGTGATTTTTCTAAGTTTTTAATGACGCATAAGAACAGTTGGTAGATGACGCCATATAACCCGAATTGTTTGAAATTCCACGTCGGTGAACAAGTTGATCAGGTTCAGGAATCAGTTACCATTGCAGCGCTACTGTAGCGGTTCTGAGATGTATACCTTCCGAGGCCCGGATCGTTTTGTTTCCACGGCCTGGCAAAAATACTTATGCAGACAACACCGTATTGATGTTGGGTGGAAATTACCACTTTAGAATCCTCCAAGTTTGTAAATCTTATCTGTTTGTGTTTTTTTACTTTTTTGTTATTGTGTTAAAGATTAATGTGTCTGAAATAACCATTCATTTATTTATTATTTATTAGAAACTAACATCGAAACATTCTACATACAATGGTCGTGTATTTGTAGACAGGGGTTGGCAATTGCCATGTCTACGACAACTGTACGTATATTTTATATTTAGACTAAATAAGGCCTTATGCTGTCAAAGGACAAATGAACTCACGATACATTTTGACCACAACACTAGCTGCCATGGCTTCGGTGACGTCAGCGTTGGATGCTGTGCACTGGTAGTGCGCATCCAGCTCGTTCCTTGTCGCGTTCACTATCTCCACTTTTTCCCGTAAGATCCCTGGTTTATCGGATACTATGCGACGGATGGTCACACCATTACGAAGCCATAGTACGGTTGTTGGGGGCTCGCCTAAGAAGGTTTAATTGTTAAGGATATCATAAGTCTCGTCTTTCAAATTTGTGTCAAATTTTCATGTTCAATTATCTTCTGCCCGCGATTTTATCTGCGTAGATTTCAGAATTAATCCAAAGAGGATAAAATAATCATCCCACGGATCCAAAAACAGGATAAAATTATATATTTTAAGTTAGATCAATATCTATAATATATGTGCCTTTCAGCTAATTCCGTTAAGCCGTTAAAGTTTGATTGAAGTACTAACATACAAAATTTCATTCTAATATAATTCGCGTAGTAATATTTTCCAAAATATTTTATTAAACATGCTTCATCAAATTTAAAAACGGGATTTAAAAGTCCATAAAAATCGTGTGCTCCGAACAATTTTTATATTATGTTCTGGAGGCTGTAGCACTCTACTCACTACCCCTCATAATCCATAAAATATAGACTAGTAAAAGACTAAAGAAGACCAATAAGAAATAGTTAAATTATATTTGGCGATTGAATGCCGGTTAAAACCAAGTCTATTTTTAACGATATGGATGTTCAAGAAAGCTATTTTAGAACAATTTGCCGAACAGAGTGATGATGTCGCAGAATTTTGATGTAACCAGCATTTTGATCAAATCTATTGATTAAAGATAATTAGTTTAATTGAATTGAATTTATACCTAATACTTTAAAAAAAAAAAGTGTCTAATTATGATAAATTGGGTCCCCCTTAAGGTCCGGCCGACAAAAAAAAGGTAATACATCTGGACTGGTGTGTGAACCGTCAAGAAGTACTTGTTACTCTAATTTCCGGTTATAGTCATACCGCTAATAAGTAGTGGGCTTAACACAATCAAATTATTTTATATACATAAAACATTTTTATTCATACTGTTATTTTAGATTTTTTTTAAAATACCAAATACGATATGATAAAGTCGAGCTTCTATTTTGTCTTATTCCAACATTTGATCAAAATCCTAGGTATTATAAAAACTCTGCAACAAAGACAGAGAGTGCCGGCGCCGTAGCGCACACCGATGGAATTGTACATATAAAAGTAATTATACGTACTAATTACGACTTCGCATATTATAGTCAAGTTAGACCCCAGTGTGAGAGGGCCAACATAATGCGAAATTATTTGCTCGCCTTTTTCGTCTAAAATCTTAGGTGTCCCTGTGGCCTCTGAAAACGCAAGTTTATGTTAATCAACTGAAAATCGAACAAAAATCTATGTAAAATAATTGTTTTCTGTTTTATTGGTGAAATTGCTAGTGCTAATTCTTTTATTTTAAATAAGTAAGCAGTGGGCTAATTATATGCTTCACTCATTGAAAAAAGCACGTTTAGAACCTAATAATAAATATACAGTGAATACAAAATACTAAGATTTTTTCAACAATATGTTAAATAATAAGTAGTTTAAAAAACTATGAAGGTACACGTACATATCTCATGCAAACTCAAATGAAATAGTTTAAGATTAAAAGCTCTTAAGGCGAATGCCCTAAATTGAGGAGTTAATGCTACGGATACGCACGAAAACTCATTAAAATATGGTTCATATCAGCTCGCAATAAAAGGTAACTTTTACGACAATCGCTGTTTCTTTCTTCAGATAACAAAAAATTGGCGAAAATAATTCTTTGTTTATTAAAAAATACCCTATGCACAGTTTACAGCTATCAAATTGGCCTATCAACCTACGTATAAAAGAAGAACAAGAATTAGCAACTTTTTTGTTTAATGGTTTCAATATTAGTTTGTTTTCTTGGAAGTTGGGTGGAAACTAACTGTATTAACCACTGATCAAGTAAAACTACGTTAGGTATATACTTAACTACTAGAAACAAATGCTTTGCTCAAAATGTTGTGACAGTTTCGACAATTCTTGGCATATTTAAAAAAAAAATTGTCAATTTCGACTTGGTAAGCTTTTGAAATACCACAGTTTATATATTCTATACAGTTAGGTAACTACCTATAAACGTTCGAAATGACGTACTCACACAGACGCACGCCTCACCAAGAGTTGCAGTAATCGCAGTTCTGTCAGTCGCGGGTGCCGACTACTGCCGAGTCGAGACGAGGTGTCAGGTTTCATTGACGTTCATATTTTATTGATGCACTCCAGATAATCCACGTTTTTTTAAAGATGCCAGAGGAATTTATTGCTTAAAAATTCGGCTGTTTGAGCTCTGCTTTCTCAATACTAGATCTTTCATTTTTTTAACTTCCTGCTAACATTTTTTAAATATTTTTTTTTATTTATTCTTATCCATAAAAAAACATTATTTTGGTACTTAGCTTGAGAAATGATAGAGGGGTACATGGTAAAAGTTTTGAACCATGTCTTAGAATAAAAAACAGTACTTATTCCAAAAACAAACTAGATCACAATAGGAAAAAAAAACGTCTAAATAGTACAAAATGCATTGAACAGGCGGGAAGCAAGTGGTTGTAAGGCACCGCTCCCGACGTCCAGAATATAGGGTCAGACAGAATGCTAACTCCCTAGTGAGCGTAAAATCCCTTTAGCCCAAGACACTAAGTCCCTAGAGCCCTAGCCGCACCTAACAATAAATACGTAAATATAATAAGATGTGGAGAGGAAAGAGCTGCTCCCAGGTCACACAGGGTAGCAGCGTTAGGACGGCGGGTAGGCGGTGTGAACCCGCTGCCAGTCTGGCAGACTCACTAGACTGATCATAGTGACGGCTAAGGTAGTCTTGGCCGCAGCGTGCAGCGGAGGGAAATGAGAACCAACACGGACGGGCGGGTAATATCTGATTTATTAAATAAAAGGTTATGTTTATATATAAAAATTACAGTCTGTTAACATGTGAAGGTTTTCTATTGTGTGCCGTCGGTGTAGAGTGCCGACAGTGCATGTGCAGGGTCCATGGGTCGTCCGCCGGTTTGAAGGTTGCTGACGGCGCAGCAGATGAATGTACGAAGTAACTCGTACATGCATAAGTACACAAATTAGCATTAATCTCAACCGCACTAACCCTCGACATAGACTAGACAATTTCACTAATAAGACGTTCTTTTTTTCCTATTGTGCTATCTAGCTTATTTGAGAAATAGGTACTGTTTTCATAATGAGACACGGTTCAAAACTTTTACCATGTATCCCACTGTCATTCCTACAAGTTCCCAGATTATTGTTATTTACTTTTAATGGATAAAATTAAAAGACTAGAGATGTTATGTCTAAAACTTGTCAAATAGAAGAAACTGAGTAACTATTTTCACCTAAATTATTTTGTAAGAAGCATAAGAGCTCGTTCCCACTTGTCTGGTATCGAGCTCGGATGCTAATCAGGCATCGGAGCCTCTGTTCACACTTCAATCGGTTGTCGGATCAATTCTTCAGGATTTATATTTATTTCCATTATTATGAAATACCAAACGTGCATACAAAAACAACAACTCTGCCTGATCGCGCCGCGATCTGCGGCAGCGACGTATGGGCGAAATGGGGTAGCGGAGATTAGAAAAATGTCAACAGCGTCATACTTACTCAAAGAGGAGCGTGATCCAACACGTTTTTTTTTCCGGGCGACGAGGGCTGGATGCTGGAGGGCAGTGTAAATAGCTTCATGTAATATGCTTAGCCACTGGAACATCCGATTAAAATCCGAGCCAGACACCCGATAAGTAAGAACGAGCTCTTACTTAATATTTTGAAAAAAAAAAAGAAGTAAGATTCAATAATCTCCTTACAGGTAATTTTGGGATAGGGTATGATCGGATAACATTAGTTGGAAATAGTCCCCTTTAGGTCTCCATAACGGGAATAGGTCAAACTACCAGTCACCCTGTATAAGTAAATCAAAATCGTTTGCCTCATCTATGACGGAGCATCATTTTATTCGAAAACTGTTCGACTGATTTGGCAGTTTTAATCACAAGGTGTCTTTTTTTTACTTTGCAGTGCTTTTTTCAGTAGGATTTTTGCTACTACGAGAGCAAATGTCTACTGAAAGCTGATTGACAAATTAGGACAGGACGCGTCTAAGTAAAATAAAGAGGGCAACCCTAACGACGACGTGCGCTCCACTGACGTGTCTCAAGAATTATGCTTCCATACTGTATAAAATATATACTGTGACTATACTCCCCTTAAGTTGTCTACGTTTGAAAGCAGAAACTGTATTTCCGTTTCTACAATCCAATCATATATGGCTTTAGAAAACTATTTGTTTATCATTTAAATGTTTTCTAGTGTCTGTATTATTGGAGTTTTATTTGTTAGCAACCAATAATATACCTTTTGCAATATTGAACTATTATTTGAACTCGCATATATTTTCAATTCACAGTGGTTTGAACAATGTAGGTACTCGTAGTATTGAAATATGATATTCATTTGTATTCAGGACGTCTAGGTATCTCTTTAAAAAATGATCCTACTATTTAGGTCCGCAAAAAGGTTCAGAAGTTACGTGATTTTGAAAATTGCGTTCTAGGTTTGGTTGGGTTAGGTTGGTTAAGTAGGTACTGCAAATGATTTTTTTTGTTGTTTAAGTATTACTACTGTTTTAAAAATCTTGACATCAATATCTTTTTTTTGACTGGTATGTGATTGGTGGAAAAAACAAAAAAGAAATAGAAACCATTTTATTTTAAAAGAGGTAAATAAATCGTTATAAGTCGGACGGGGCCAAGACGATATGATGATGATCCATGATTAGGTTTGCCTTTTTTATCTTACTTCTTTCATGTTTGTAAAGGTTTTGTTTCCACAATAATTTGGTGTGATTGATGTTTCGTCAAGGTATCATATACGCGGATATTGATTTATAATAATACTGCTTGTCCGAAACACACAAGGATTAAGAAGGATTTATCTAAATGAGAGTAGAGACCCTGTCAAAATCAGTTGTTTATTAAAACTAAGAATTTAATATACAACTGATTTTAAAATGAATGAATTTTAATAAGCAACTATAAAACTAAGCACATATGCAGACAGATACGAATAGCAACTTCGTTTTATGCTTGATTGATAAACATAAAAGTTCAGTTCAGCTTTCACCAATAAAACAGCTTACTTTGAACTCCTACTTACCTACAATATGGAGATCAATCACATAGTCTACAGACGAGGAACCCTGGTAGTGAACCCTGCACCTGTATATACCTGCATCCTTATCACCAACCTTGGGAATAAAGAGTGAGGTGTCGTCATAGCAATGGTCGGCGTCAATACACGATGTGCCATAAATATTGTTTGGATTAAGTGACCTGAAACATTTTTATCGGTTGTAGAATCTTTGTCATCTTATCCGTCTATTTGTATTTTGAAAATAAGATACTTCTTTTTAAGTTTGAATATGTATGCTGCAAATAGTTACACTAACTTAGCCAATGTGTCCTCATTCGGGAATCTGTACACGAATTTCTCGTCATCCTTAACCCACAATACGTAAGCATCAGGGCCGTCTAGAAAGATCTTTCCCTGGCCACATGGGAGCCTTGCATCGTAGTTCCTGACAGCACGAAGTAATCTTTCTGCAAAATATTGTTTGAACTAAAATTATTTTGTGTAAATTACATTAGGCACATTTTTCCTTTCACATCATCGAAGTGACCTTTCAGTAAAATAATAATAACACATTTATTCATATACCAAAAACATTTTTAAGAGTAGGATTATGTAGTACATAATTTACTCAGTTCTTTGCAATTTCTTCTAAACCTTACAGAAGCTTAAAGAAGAAAGAAAGATGACAATATTTTTGTCAGTCTTTATTTTTCATAACAAAACGATTCTGCAGATTGCGAAATATAATAGCGGAATTTGTTTACTTTTTGTAAGGGATAGTGAGCATAATATAGTAATTGCAATTCAGTTCTAGGTACTTATATTTAATAGTTTAAATTGAATATGGATATTGTTTGAAACATCTACCTTTACTGTGTAAGAAATAATAAAAGCAGGAAAGTAGATATCTACCCATTGAGGATCTTTGCAACAACATGCATTATTCAGTATATTACTCAGAAATATGTTGTTTGTAGCTTCTAAGTATTTCTGCATTTTAAATGTATAGTTCAATTGAATTCAACCTACGTTTGATCATGCTTTGAGATATTGCTAAAAAGCCAACAGCAGTTTAAAATGTTTAAGACATGATGTCCTACCCTTAGTAAATAAATTTGGTATTTTTAAACTAGCGATTTTGCGAAATAATATGTAAGTGTTATTTTAAAAAAATCACTTCGTAGCTTTCATTCAAAGATAAGTTGTAAAATGAAACCTGATCTTAGTGGTCAGTCATTCAGACTTCTTACAAAATCTTCCATTGTTTCACATTGCATTCCCCGATTTACGTACAGTACAATATTTATCTGTATGTTTCTGATGTGTGGACCTCGATATAAAATGATGACCGAATGATGTAGGTAACGAAACGTCTAATAATAACATTTTCAGGTTTGATTATTTGTGTTAAAACGGCCATTACGTGTTCGGGATCTGTATCCCCACGCAAGCCTTAAAGGACCGGGTCACTTTTGGCTCGTGAACTCCTAAAAAGGATACAAATGATAATGTTACCACTTACCTTGATAAAAAAATTCTCAATTAATTCCACTGAAAGATCACTTAAAAACTTCTGAAAAAAAGAGAACTATAAGCCTTAAAAGTAAAGAGCAGGTAACGAAGCGACGATGTGAAGCGACAAACAGATTCTGATCACCATAACACGAAAACAAATAATACAAAACCAGATAAGTACCCAGACGTCCAGATTTCCGATCATACCAGAGCCACAAAAAACTGAAAAGGAAAAATGGCCGAATGAAAGACAAAAATACTACTCTTGCGATCTAATAAGAACATCACACGAATTATAATATTACTATCGGCCGCCCGCGACTTCGTTCGCGTGGAGTTAGTATTTATATTATACCTAGTCTTGCCATAAATACTGAAACAAAGAAAAAACAAATTTTCTATTGCAAATAACATTTATTACTTTTATAGTGTATTAGTTTAATACATAAATATAAAACAATTAAAAATATAAAAAGCTTATTTGAAGTGGTCTCCATTGGCTGCAATACAGTCCTTTAAACGTTGAGGCCAGTTATCAATAGAAGCACGCACTCTTCCTATGGGAAAATTCATCACTGCCAATCGTACGGATTGTTTTAGGGACTCCAAATTATCATGGCGTTTAAAGCAAACCGTACTCTCTAAAACTGACTATAAATCATAATCCAGCGGACTAAGATAGGGACTAGACGACGGCCAGTCTTCAGCTCTGATGAAGTCCGAAACGTTTGTTTACTTACTTAGCTTTATGACCCGGCGCCGAGTCTTGCTGGAAGGACCATTCTTAGTTATTGAACATGGTGTTGTTAAGGGGCTTTATTACCTTCTCAAGAATGGTATCTTGATACACTTGTGCCGATGTTTTAATACCTTTTTCACAAAAGTAAGGCGCAGTCACTCCTTCATAGCTAATACCCCACCAAACCATCACTGAAGTCAGATAGTGCTCACGTTGCACTCTATCGACTAATTGGGATGCTTCCTTAGAGCTTTGAGCATAAATATGGTTAAAATGTTGCTCAATTGTAAAAAAAAACTCATCCGTAAACAAAATTGTTCTGTGACCTATCTCTGCGTACCGTTTCAGTAGTTTTTATTTTTTTTAAATTTGATTTTAAACATGAGATTAAATAATCACTACTACTTAAAACAATAAAAACCAATTTATTTCTGCAAATAGGCCTACATTTAGTTTACACGTTCCAATTATGTTTTACCATACCACTGCTTCGGGACAATATTGTAAGCTAGCGCCGAAAAGAAGCAGCGCAAGAAACTCGGTCACTATTGTCAGCCACTTTTTAATACTATGTTTACATTACAAGATAAAATACCTGTGCGAGCATTTAATTCCATCATCATCATCATTTCAGCAGTGGACGTCCTAGTCCACTGCTGAACATAGGCTTCCATGAAAAAGGGAGGATTGCCAATACTCGCCACGCTTGGCAGACGGGTTGGCGAGCGCAGTATTTTATTATATTACGCACGCAGACGCTGCTGCCCGTCTCATTCGAATTAGGAATTAGTCGAGCGAGGGGTCTTAAGCGACACCCTCCTGTTGGCGGTAGGGAAGTGTATTCTTCACGGCCGTCCCCACACGGCACTAATTCCATACAAGGTCAATAACAATGTAAAATCTATTTTCATTCAAATCATCTTGGTCACATACAAAAAACTAGTTATATAAATTAACAAAAAAAATCAACTATTTCTCATCTTAAAAGCAAAGAATTTGACAATCATAATCATAATTATCTGGATCAAACTCACAGCAAAAAAATCGAATTACCCACACTCTATGCAGTCTGAAATTTGGAACGGCAAGTTTTTCTTTATTCCGAGATGCATGTCACTTCTTTTAGGGACACTATCTAATGAATATAAAATACGAGTGTTATTACAATACGATACGATTGCACCAGATACTGCACTGTCATTTTCTCAGCATACTTTTTGCCGGGGATGTTAGTAAAAATATAAAACGTAGGAACAGTACCCCTCGCGAATGAAATGTCTTTTTTTCGGCTAATAATCTATTAAATGTCATATGCTAGATGACTACATGCGTAGTCGACAGCAATAATAACTAGGTCTAACCGCCGTAACCTAAACCCAATCAAGTTAGGGGTTTATTAAGCGTTGAGTTGTTTTCATATTTTTAATTATAAGTTGATGAATTTTCTTTTCATATAAACCAGATGATATTTAACTAAAAAACGTATAAACGTTTGCTTTCCATTTGAAGCAGTCAATTTTATTTCAAGTGATGTAGGTATCATCGATTTATCTAGTATTACAAATTCAAAAACAATGATTAAGATTAAATTATTCTACTAATTGATTAAGTGCTGGCTACCGGCTATTACTATTTACAATAAATTTAATATTTAAGTATATTAAAAGACTTACCAAATGAGATCCGCTCGCGGTAGATGATAGGCAGCCCTGCGTAAGGAAAAGAAGACATAGTTAGCATTAGAAATACCTAGATATCTTTTTACTGGAATCAGTGCCGATCCTAGGGTACTTTTAAAATGGATCAAGATCCCATGATAGCAACATTGCCTTGCTTGTCATTAATATGTAAATGAAGATCTCCACAGCAACAGAAGACTGTCTAATTGATCTGTTGATAAAAATGCTCATTGGCATTTTATTTCGTTTGATTATTACCACATAATAAACTAGAAATGTTATTCGAATACTAGCTTTTGCCCGCGGCTACGCTCGCGTTAGATTTGATTTTGAGTGAATGAATGAACGTCAAACTCAGTAAATAAAATGAAAAAATCTACAAAACTTCATCATATACAATATTATTTACTAAGCCAGGTGCCAAAACCTCTAAACTACTAACTGGGTGTGCCCCTGTTAAATTGTGGCCTCCACAATATTTCTATCTTAAGCTTTGACTATTAACCTGATTCCATTGCATAATTTAGGGGGTTTTAAATTTTGCAACAACACCACAGGGGCACCCTACGCGTAGAATAAGCCCGGTGGTTTCAGCAAATTCAGAAATTCTACAGGGTAATTCGTAGTGTCGTCTATGTTGACCACCGTGTCTATAGAATTTCTACCATTTTTTTCCTCTCGAAAGACTTTAACAGCATATCATTAATAGCTACCGCTTGATCGTTTTTCGGAGTAAGTATGGCACGTTCAAGCAATCGGCTTATCGTGAATTTAAGGAATACTCGTATCCATGCAGATACATTTTTGATATTAAACCACCGTGAACAAATTGCTTGGGACAGTTATTTTTCTGTCAACGTACGGATAATCACCGATGCCAATTTCAAGTAAGGGATCTGCAAAACCAGCAGTATCTTTCCCTCCCAAGTGAACCCTCATATTTTTTGAATGCTTGAGAATGTTAAACTGTGGCCACAAAATAGATTTCTTTAAGCACGATCTAACTTCATCGGCTCTGGTTCCTTATTTATTATGACGATGATGAAAGTTCATGACATTTCATGTCGGCCTTGTTGAATTTTAAATCGATGTATTTTTCGTAACATGCGACCCAAAAATCTTAAAAACGATACGAAAAACGATTAAAGGGTCGATTTTTAAAAAACCCTGAAACAGGTATTTGCTTATTTAGTTACCCTACCTCCCCTGCCTCCCTACAAACTTTAAACCCGCGTTTTACCCCTTGAGTTGAGTGAGTTTTGGCGAATCCTTTCTTATTAGGCGCACGCCTACATCATAATAGCTATGTGTGCCCCAAATTTTAGCACAATGCGTTCAGTGGTTTGAGCTGGGCATTGATAGATCAGTCAGTCAGTATTAACGGGATATATTCCATATAAACTTACATCTACTATAAATTTTGAATATCATACGAAAGTTAATGCAAAATGTCCAAGAATAAAAAGTTTCATACAAAAAATTATCCCTTATATTACCCCAATGGAAGTTAAACTTTGAAAAATCTTTCCTTAGACATCATAAGAGGGATTAACGTGTGCGTAATTTAAAGTTTTTAGCCCTAAGGGTTGGCCTGTGCTTTGGTACATCAGTCAATCACGTTTGTCTTTTATATACATAGATAGAGATAAATATAGTATCTAAGATTAAATATCTCGACAACCGTGCGTCCTAGCTCAAAAATAACAAATTTTTGGCTCCCGTAGAGTGGAGTGTCTAGTGCACTCCTAGACCTTATAAGGAACCCATGTGCCAAATTTTTAATCTCTAGCACCAGTGGTTTGGGCTGTGCGTTGATATATCAGTCAGTCAGTTACTTCTTTTATACATTTAGATTACCAGGTTGCACAATAAAAACAGAAATCTTGTTGTGTAATCTCTAAATTGGTAATAAGATATATTATAGTGCTGTAAGAACAGGTACATCCGAAAGTTATGACTTCTTAAACAGGCTGAATGAAAGAAGCTGCTGATATCTTATTTAAAAAGACAAGTCCTGACTCACTCATTCACTGACTGACTCATCAACGCCCCGCCCAAACCCACATAAGAACCTGGAATTTTGCACAAATGTTCTCTTAATAAGTGAGACAAGGAATAAGGCCGTATTCTGCGAAATTTATCCCTAAGGGGGTAAAAATGTGGATAACAGTTTGTATGAAATTTCGGCATTCTTGAAGTTAAAAAGATATAAATTCATATCCAAGTTACTCTTCTTCTTCATCTATACGGTCAATCCCGGTTGCGTCCAAAGCCATTGCTTTGGAGCCCAGGGTCCGCTTTCCTTGATTTACTCCTCCACTTCGGGCGGTCTTGTGCGTCTATAGTTGTGGGATCATTGGCATGTCAGCCACGACGTCAAGTTAGCATTTCTTGGGTCTACCCCTTTTGCCAGGACCTGGCGGTGGCGCCATGGCCAGACATTTGTTTCCTACGTAGCTTGCCGGTTTCCGCAAAACATGGCCGTACCAGCGTAGGCGACTCTCCTGCAGTTTGTCTGAAATATCACGGACACGGAGGCTACCGCGGATGCGCGAGATCCTCACGCGGTCTTTCCGCGTCATCCGCACATCCACCGCAGCATATTCATCTCCGTGACACGCAGCTCCTGCTTGTGTCGCTCAAGTAGCGGCCACGTTTTGCTGCCATATAAAAGGACAGACCTAATGATGGACTTATAATTCGGCCGACCAATCCCTTGGGTGAAGGAGGTCAAATATCTAGGTGTCACTCTCAACCAACGGTTATCGTTTGTACCCCACATTACGCGCGTCCTCAAACGAGCGAAGTTCTATACCCACCGACTATACCACCTTGTCGGTAGCAAGAGTAAAATGTCGCTTAGGAATAAGTTGACAATTTACAAAACTTGCATCCGCCCCGTGATGACATACGCCAGTCCGGTGTTTGCTCACGCTTCTTCCAACAACCTTGAGAAAATGCAAAGTTTTCAAAATAATTTCCTTCTTAGAGCCTCGGGTCAACCGTGGTTCATACGCCGCAAGAATCTCCATAGAGATTTCGACATGCCCTCAGTAGCCCAATATATGAAAGAAGCGTCTAAGCGCTTCTTCGATAAGGCAAAAAACCATTCCAATCCGCTCATAGTCAAAGCCGCCACGTACACGCCCCAGGAGGATGTCGCTGCCCGACTCCGTCGGCCTCGGCACGTTCTGGACGACCCTGACGATTCCTACACCGCGTACTGTAGAACAACAGCCAACACCGCCTTAAGCACTTCAAGTACTGCACAACATTTTAGTTCGCATCACCGCACCCGCCGAAGGGTGCGAGGTCCCGTATTTCATTTCGGCCGACACAGACATGTGCCTGGCCGTTTTTCCCCTGCCCACCCTACGGACGACGGCCCAAGCCGAGGTCCGAGCCTATAGAGGCGCCCTTGAGGCCAGAGTCCGACTCACCCCCAGATCGGGCCCGCTAGAAAGGAGCCCGGCAGCGGTCCGGCCTGTTTCGGCAGTTCCGGTCCCGTCGGCGCCACCACTAGCGGGTTCGCCGCTTGGTAGGGTGCCTTTTGCACTCCACATTGGCCCGATCACGCCTGCTAGTATGGGGCTCGACACGTACGAGTCTGAGGCTTCGCTGCGCGAAGCCTCACACTCGGCCGGGCTCGCTAGCGGGGCGGACCTAGGCTGTGCGCCTTCAGCGCACGCCACAACTGCCCGGGTTAAGCTGACGAATGTCTTCCTCAAAGGCACTCAGCGATAAAAAAAATCCGTAAAAAAAATATATGAAACTACAGTAACTCACAAGCACGGAAAATACATACAGCTCATCAGCATTTTCAGCTGCCGACAGGCTAACCGGATCTTCAAGCTGACCTAGAGAGGCGAAAAGATAGAACTCAGGCTCTGACCCCATTTTCTGGGTATTAAGCTGGACAGATACAAGTACCACTGTCAATATATCAAGCAAAAGGTCAGTTCTAGAAACAACCAGCTCCAACGTTTTACGTCCACTGCATAGAGAAGCACGTTGGCACGGGTCTGCCCACTTTAATAAAGTTGATAATGCAATGAACGTGATGTACCGTATTTGACACACTGTACCGTATTTAGATTTATAATTTTTCGGATTTGTCTCCGTCCCGAGTAGCAGAATAACTAACAAACATCGAAAAAATTCACGAAAAAAAAACGAATGAAGAGGCGGTACGAAGTTCGCCGGGACAGCTAGTATTTAATAATTAGAATGATAAAATAACTTACCATGGTCTGGATGGAGCCCACTAATCCCAGCTGCAGTGGACGCGGCATTTGCACGGCACGGCATTGGGACAGGGCATTGGCGTTGTGATGACCCTACAAATTAATGATTCTATTAAGAAAGTACCATTAAATTATTAAAACCTAGATACTAAATGAACTATTTATTCATAAAGAGAATCGATTCTTAAATATTTTTACCGTTTTTTTTTTCGAATTAGTTTAACTCAAAAGGGTCATGACAGATAGACACAGAAGGATAACGAAGAGATCCTCTAAGGGTTCCTTTTTTATTTTTTAGGAACGGGACCCTAAAATAGATTGAAGTTTATAAAGGCATGCGCCTATTGAAAGCGACCATATGGGAAGCTATGGGTGGAGCAAACACTCCGAACTAGCCTCAGAGGATGAAATACAAAAGTACTCTTGGGATGAAATTTCTCTATCTCTATTTCGCTTTCGGAGGCCGGTGGTCTCTTTCTAGCGTAGTCATGGTGATGTCATCGGTAAATTCAAATACTGCCGGTAAATACAGGAAAAATAATTAGAACTATCTCTATCTTATCTAGGTTTACAGAAAAATATAATTTCTTGGTATCAGTCTAGATTTGTCTTTATCAAGCTACCAATTATCTGAAGTAATGTTAAAGAGGGGCACCCATTTTGCGCCTTCTTTAGTAATTTACAAATTAGAACTTTCAAGACAATGCCAATCTTACGTAAATCTTATTATCAAACCAATTTTTGTGCAATAATTTGGATTGTTATCTTAAAATAATGCTATGGTGTAATTTGTTAAACTAAATAAAAACTACCACATTCTCGGGCTAGGATAACTGGCCGCCTAGGATTTTTCTGAGGCGACTGTCAATGACGACAGACAAACTGACATTAATGTTTTAGGTCGACTTAAGTTTAAAACAGTCCGTCAAACAGTAGAGTGACCATGATTAATATTTTCATGGAAAAGTAGTATTCTCTTAATGCCATGTGCATGTGTCCGGTCCGCTTTGCCCCGTCGCGATGCACACGCGTCGTGTGCGCAGTGCCTTAATATTCCAAAAACGATATTTGCGTCCTAGCTTAAAAATATCAAAATTTTGGCCCTCGTAGACCCCAGACGTTGTCCCCGGAACACTTCAACAGCATTTAAACTAAACTAAAACAGACCTTCATCGAGGGTTGAAAGTATATCGACGAAGGTAGAAGTACAATATTGAGAGTAAAATGAAGTATGATAAATAAATCGTATTATTAAAAATAATACTGTGCGACTTAGCTCAATAATAACAACATTTTGGCCCCCATAGATCCGACGTGCTTTCTCCTTTTTCACCCCTTCGGGGGTGGAATAATCAAAAACGCTGTAATACATAAATTAATTTTTCAATCGTCACCCTAAATAAAACATTTGAAGATTCTTATTTCGAAACTGATGTGCTTTCATAAACTTTTATTCCCTATTTTACCCCCTTAGGGCTAGAAATTCCAACAATCCTTCCTTAATGGATGTCTACACTGTCTAAGGTAAGGCTGTGCGTTGATATATCAAGAATTAGTCGGTTAACTATTTTATTTAAATAGATAATTGAAATACGAAATTTCATCCCCCTTTTCACCTTCTTAAAGGTTGAATTCAAGAATTTTCATGTCTACAATATTAAATTTCAAAATCGATGCCATTTTAGTAATTAACGTCCCAAAAAACCTTATAAACGACACCCATATTAATATTTAGTAATTTCAACCCCATCGCACCCCATCACGGGAGATGATTTTACCCCTTTACGGGATGAATTTAAAAAAATGCTTTTGGGATATTGATTATCATATGGTTACCACTCCTGAATATGAGCGTTTGGTGTAGGGCTCTTCAGGGCCCTTCGGGGTTTCACTTTTCTCTCCCCTGAATGCGTATACACCCAGGAAACTTTAGAGAAACTTAATTATAGAATCGACGTACCTCTAAATGATTTGGCTCATAACTATAATTACAACTTACGGTCCTATTATTTAAACTAGACGATTTCCAAACCAACAGTTTCATTTTTGTTTTGTTACAAGTGGTACGGGATTGGAAGGAAACGACAGTAGGTACTACCAGAAAGATGCTTTATTTCCTCTTGCCACAAGCCACACAGACGCCGTCCCGATAAGTGACAGAGTTCCAACGTGGACTTCTTGACAGACGGGACCGACGTGATTCTCCTGACTGACGTAGCCCCGGCGTGGACCTTTTGACACAACACTGACACGGTTCTCTTGACAGACGTAAACCGCATTATACGGCACTGTTCACTACTTCAGGGACTCACTATTTCACTTTCCTAACTGTCTTTTGTGCGTCCCACAGCCCCTTATACTTCCTAAACGAACCTTTCACAGCCTAATTTCAAAAGTCATTCGTTTGTCATTTTGTTCATCTTCCTTTTAGTAGGTTCCTGATTTTACAAGAATATTCTAAAATTTCGACAAAATATTTAATTTCACGTTTTTTTAAAATTTATTTATTTAAAACTGTAATATTTGTTTAGGAAGTAGAATTATTTTATTCGTTATGTGTTTTTCGCCACATGTAGAGTTCTGAATTAAAACAAAACTTACCCCAAGGATGCCTACGGGGTCCCCTCCAGGCAGCACGTCCTCTGTCTAGCACCACACCTGGAAAAACACTAAAGTCACTGCCTGCATCAAACCACGGAAAAGTCCACAGATTGCCGTAATTCAAAAGTAGTTAAAATCAAGTTTCGATCTGTCCTACTAACATTAAGAATAAAACCGGGCAAATGTGTGTCGGGTCACGCGATTTTAATGTAATAATTTGGTTATTCGAGGTGGATTTAAATCCAACAAATAAAAATCGGTCAGGCCGTTTTTTATTTATAAATGGTGTAATTAAACTAACCCGACCTTGTTTTTATATTAGGTCCTCCTTACATATGAAATTGCCGATACTCAATACTGGCAACTTTAACATCAAATATCCGTAGTTTTACCTGATCAGTGCAAATATCTTGCGTTTGATTAGGAATTCCAAATTCAAATTTATTTAGAAATAAAGCCAGAATAATATTGTTTTAAAATTCGTGTTCATTTGTTTTCACATCATTTGTTTGAGCTTGAATAACAACTATGGACAAATTGAAAATTCGCGGTAATTACGAATACGAGTTCCACCGAACGGTGCGTTTTTGGTTTCAATGTTTCCGTTCTGGAAATATTGATTTACACAATGAGCCTCGTGAAAGACTTTATACTCAAGTGAATAACGAAGAATTGAAGGTGATAGTGGAAGCGGATCCATCACAAACCACTTCTGAATTAGCAGCAGCCTTCGGCGTAAGTGACAAAACGATACTTATCGATTTGCGCGAAATCGGAAAAGTCAAAAAACTCGAAGTTGGTACTGCACGTATTGACTGAAGCAAACCAACAAACACGTGTCGCTTGCTGCGTTTGTTTGCTCAATCGTCACAATAATGAGGGGATTTTGAACCGTATCGTGACTTGTGATGAGAAATGGATCCTGTACGACAATTGGAAGCGATCATCACAATGGTTTAACCCTGGAGAACCGGCAAAACCTTGCCCTAAGCGAAAACTGACCAAAAAGAAGATTCTGGTTAGTGTTTGGTGGACCAGTACTGGTGTTATCGACTACAGCTTCTTGAGATCAGGCCAGACGATTACTGCAGACTTGTATTGCCAACAATTGCAAACATTGATGGAAAAGCTCGCCATTAAACAACCGAGACTGGTGAATTGCTCTAGCCCACTACTCCTTCAGGATAACGCTAACGGTCGACAAGTTAGAGAAGCTGTGACTAGAACCTTTGCGTCACCCACCATACTCTCCAGATTTTGCCCCAACCGAATACCACTTTTTTCAAAATTTTGATAACGTTTTACAAGGAAAAAAATTCAAATCTGATGAGACAGTCAATATCTCCTTCAAACCGTTAGAGTAGACTCTCACTCCCAGGATTTTTTTTCCAAAGGCATCAATGATCTGCCTATAAAATAGCAAAAGTGTATCGATAACAACGGCGCATACTTAGATTGATTAAATAATAATTTCATGAAAAAAAGTTAATTCACTTTTTTGATACTGAACGGCAATTTCATATTTTGAAAAGACCTAATATAAATAACTTTTAATAAAATAGAAATAGACGAACCACTTCCAGCGCTACTACTTCTTCCAGATTCATAGCCTGCGTCTCGGTTATCGGGTACTATAACAAAAACAGACTATAAATCATCTAAACATACAATCAAATACATCTTTTTTTTCTATCCCATAACACAATTTACATACCTCTTTATTAAATAATAAACAAAACTCAATTTTTGGTACATCGCATTTACTTTTTCCCGAATAGTCTATAACTACAAAACTTTTACATATTTTGTTCATATCATCCATGAAGTATGACATCGATGTTATGTTTCTAATAATTTTATTATCACCTATGTTTCAGTTTCATAAAAGTCTTTTACAACATTATTTCATATATTATGATTCAACAATAAGCGTTTGACAACTAGGTTGTTTCAGAAATTTTTTTATTTTAGAAAGTTTTTTACTTTAGATATAATTACTTAGTACGAAACTTTACTCAAAGTCAAAACTTGACAAAAATCTCATCTGGGAAGTTAGTTTATAACAGTGCACACAAAGCGAGATGCTGAACGAGCGGAGCGAGCTTGCCGCGGTAAATTTAAACTGTGATAGTAGTATAATTTACATTTTGTTTCGTTGAGTTTATTAGGATAAATAAAATTATGACATACGATATTGATGACGCTACATGCATGATTCACGAGTTATGCATGCATGCTGCTTCGGTATACAGTTTCATCGATGAAACGATAGTTAGGTATATGACAAACAACAACAACAGCTCAAACAACAAAAGCAAATACGAAAACTTTTTTCATGAAACAGTAGTCTATATAATTATGGTATGAAACGATATCGATTGGTGAATATGTAAATTTAAAAATCGTGAAATAGTTTATATATGTGTATTAAATAAGAACAATCTCGGTCACCTTTCGAACAAAAAATAGTTAAAATTGGTTCATATATTTAGAAGCTAAAATGCTATAGACAGATAGTGAGCTAAATGCTATAGATGGTCACATCACGTAGAGTGAATCAATAAGAAAAAGCATTTTTTAAATTGATTAATTTTATTAAGTCTTCCTACCAGGGATTCGGGGCCCGCGTTGTTGTAACCCTGAAAAAAGATAAAAAGTTAAAAACTATGTATTTAACTGCCGAGCGCAAGAGGTATTCAGTAAGTATATAGGTTGTCCCTAGAAGTATAGATCAAATTGAACAGACGCTTGGCGGTTATTCCCAAACGTTTTCTATGAATGTAGGTTTTATTTTTAGCAAATAAAAAGTTTTATTTTTATTATTTGGGTAGGTTGACCTGCCGTTGTCTGTACGTACAGTATACCTAGTATTACATAAATGTTTTAATATGATAAATTGAACTTACGGGCTTGGATCGATCTATAGTCCAACAAAATATTATCTACAACAAACAAAAAAGTACCATTAGAAACAATGTACATACAACCGTATTATATATCTTATGGTGATATACAACTTTTGCGAAGTCGCGAATAGACATTATTAAAAACCTTTCGAGCAACAGGAAGGCAGCCTTTTAGCGGGCAAAGGTAAGTGTTTAAGTGACAAAATAAAATGAAAGGTTATTCATTACATGCAAAAAAAAGACAGCTTTCATTTAAATGGTCAGAAAAGTAATTAAAAATGTTTTGGTCAGGTCTAAAACGTATTTCATCAGCAAAAGTAAAATGAGCTGCAAAAATAACTAATGTGATGTTGAGCAGCCTTAAAAATTATGCTGTTTATTAATGAGAGGAATTGAAATATTTCTATTTTCACATTTCGTTATAGAGCAGCAAATCATTCAGAATTCTAGATTTTTTCATATTTTGGCAAGCTGTGTAATTTTATTCTTGAAGCAACAAAAGTGCACAATTTTTATTACATTTGTTAATGGACTGACTCTCAAAAAATATTCAAATGCTCTTTAATACGAATAGCTAATTTAAAAATCTTAAATCAAAGAAGTTACATTAATAAGTTAAATAGTACTTATTATTGGTCTCACTATTATATTTCTTTATAATTGGGCGAGCGAAGCAAGCGAGAAACTCATACATTCTTGTGGTACACTTTACAAAAAAACGATCACACCTTTAGGGTTGCGCTTTAACATAGTAATTTAATTTTATGTCTAGATGTGTTAAACATCATTAAATTTGAATTTTATGAACAAATATATAAAATATAATATTAATTCGTATCAACTAAAATGTTAATAAACTACTAACGCCATCTGTTGTAAGTGTTGTAACTTAGAAAGTAATGAGGCATGAATCCGAATGAGGAATTTTGCAATATGATTTATTTAAAATATTTATCGTGTTAATTATTTATAAAATAATATTAATAATCCATACATTAAAATCCTATTAAAACACGGTCTTCAAAATTATTACTAGGTAAACAATGTTCGCGAGCACTCGCAAAGTCTTTTTGCTAGTAGTTAAAATGAATTTGTTTTATTGAATCATCAAATGACAATTTCACACGCAATATCCCTGACGACAAACTTTTTGTCTATCATGTAGATTATCGTAAAGTATTGTACACGTATTTTTTCTTTTTTTACATAATCAAATTATTACAGAGATTATTGATTTGAAATGTCACATGACGTCACGTCTTAGTACAATTTTTACTTAGAAATGACGTCACGAGTTCTCTACTCCTGACTTTGACGCGCTTTAACTTTGTCTATATTGTTATGGTTGATTGACAAAAGAAAAAAATATGTGTTCATTATTATTTGATAATCTAACTGACGGACTAAATATAATTTCATTTTCGTTAACCAGTCGTCATCCCATTGATCGCTTTTGTTGCAAAATTCCACCTAATTTAACCGATTGTTGTTTCCGCTTTTGCAATAAAATCGCGCTAATTTTAAATTATTCGCCGACCATTAGTCTAAACCCATAAATAACATAAAAATATATGTTTATGCTGAACCGACTGTATTATTATTCTCCTGAATTACTCGTAACAAATAATATTTTTGTATCAGGACAATTTATTTTTAAACATAAATAAACATTATCAACATTACCAAATATCTACTTAGTTTTTAATAATCTTGATGTAGTCGATGACAAGTGCTGCAGTTGTTTTTATTTTTTATCTTTCTTGCTGACAGAATACTTTCGAAAATATGTAATACCATTTATTTAAATTTAAAAAGAAATATTCCTATTTTTTATTTATTACAAATTAAATGCAAATATTTCGATAGCTACTTTGGTTCTTACTTTATCAAAGGTAAGTTTAGGTAGGTTAAGGTTAGGTAGGTTCTCAAAAAAGTGACACATGAATATATTTTTTTTAAACTTACAAATATTGTTCTTAGTACATAAATCGGTTCATTGTATTTTTTTTATATCGAATTATTAACGGAATAAAATTATAACATCATTAATCTGTTAAAAAAACTTTCTCACAGGTTAAAGATATATCGAACAGGTTGATAAGAAAGTATTACAATGATATACACAGGTTAGTGAAAAAAAAAACAATGAAAATACATAAAAAATATATAAATAAAAATATAAAACAAAAGTTTACAAAAGCCCAACATCACCCGTTCCCAACGAAAAGTTAAAGGCTGGCTGCATTACCTCACTGAAAAGCCAAGCTTATCTATTCCGGCCCTCTGGTCACCAGAAACATCGACTAAGCGGGTGGATAGTTCGGAATTAGATTTTTTCCTCAGGGCCCTAGGTTCTCAGCGTCTCTACTCTGAAAGGTAGCAGACGGTATCAACTATCTAAGACGAAGCATTTCCTTTTTTAAAGACTAAAATTGTAGCTACTGCTACCGCAGCCATCAGAGGCAGGAAAGAAAACATACAAAAATAAATTTCGACTCAAGTTAATCTAGTTAACTAAACAGAAAAGATTAGGCAACGTTTTTATTAGATGCATTGTAAAAAAGAGGTCGGAGATATGGAGCAAGAAGTATACAAGGTGTTTTTAAAATAGTTACAAACTTACAACGATACATATAAAAACTATATACATATTTGAACTTAAAAAAAAGCAATCGGAGGTGACTCAGCTTGTGGGATGGGATCGTGATCCCACCTAGCGCTGATTTTCAGCCACTTCTCTATTGATGTTAAAAAGGCGAGAATCTATGTTATGAAGGCTTAAAATCAGAGGGACATCCATAAGCCTAAGAGGAACAAAAATCTACGAGCCAGAGTTTTAACGAAAATGCTATATGACAGGAGAGCTAATATGGTTTAAGACATTTATTTCTCAAAATAGAATATTACAATTCACTTACCTGAGAAACACTAGGTTAATAGTAAATTAATTAACACATAGGAAACGAGAACAGAACATAGCGACACAATTTTAGAAACAATAGGTAGTTTATTTATATTTAATATAGGGTTTTTGATGAAGGATCTTTGGTGTAGCGTGGAGCGGATGGCTCCGCTCTGATGGCTCTTTGTTGGAAAGGAAAACTCCCTAAGTTGCACCGAAACTGAAAAGGTCCTGATAAGGTAGCAACAAGGATTATTGACGTGACCTACAGAATTCGGAAGACGAGTAGGGTCCCGTGAGATAGTCCATGTGAATTCAGAGACCTACTAATGAGATGATTAAAGAAAAGATAAGCAGAATGCAGAATCAAATTTAAGGTCTGAAAAGTTTGGAACGGCGTCCTGGGGCTGCGAGCCGCACAGCGGACTAGTGAACAGGAAACAAGAAGAAAGGTAAAAAGGAAGAATTTTTTTTAGTAGTAGTGAAGTAATATAGTGAGTCTAGTTGTAATTAGTGTATTCAATGCAGCATAGTGCGGAATAACGTTCGTGAAGAAGACAACTCGGAACTAGGTATTAAGTAAGTAATCTATGGATGAGAACTACGTCAGTCAAGACCACACGACGTCCCCTGCATCTTCTGACAGGAGGGCTACGACAAATAAGAAGACCACGTCAGTGTGTGTTACGTTGAAACTCTGTCTTTAGAAGGGGCTGAGTCTGTGTGACTTTATTAGGTTTAAGAAAAATAAACAGCCAAAATCTGTTTAAACTGACATTGATCTTATTTCTAAGGTCTCATTAACCTGTGCATTCTAGACAAGTAAAACAGAGTCAGATAAATGAAAATATCGAACTTTTGTTCTGATGACATTAAAACGGTAACGTTTGTAGAGAAACTGTGGAAAAAGACACTAAATTGCATATCAAAACATTTAGTTTTGCTAATAAATTTAACCACAGATGAAAATATGAAAGTCACATAAAAGATAACATAGCATTGACGTAATATAAAAAAATAGCGCGTACTTTAATACCATAGCTTGCTTTACTATAGGATAGCCAGATACTGACTGCCATAATACGCAGGATTTGTTATAACCGTGTCACGTATATTTTCGTTTTTCTACTTAGAATTTATGATAAATCTCTTTAATTACAATATTATTCTAAATTTGATAAACAGAATTAAAAATAACACAATTCCACTAAATAAACTCACCTCGGCCTTGTTCGTCAATTAGGAAATACGTAGTGCCTGCAAAAAAAAAAAACATTAAACACACAATAAAAACAAAAAGACATTAGTAATTCTAATTTATTATAACCGAAAGTCCATTTAGAGCTTTGTTAACCGACTTAAAAAAGGAGGAGATTCTATGGTCAGCTGTTTGGAGTTTTTATTAATTATTCTGCATTGTGTGTGACAATCCTTAGTAAAAAAGTAAAGTATAGTTAGCCTATTGCCAAGTTAGCGTCACACTGCAGGCAGAGATGTACAAAATGGTTTTAAAAAAGCATTTAAATACAAAATTCAAAATACTTTTCAGATTGACTATTTCAAATGCAAAATACCAAATAGTTTTGCGTTTTGTATTTCAAATGCTAAATGCAAAATACTTTTTTAAAATAAAATACATTTTGACTAAATCAAATAATATTTTTATTTATTTTAGGTATTTATCATGAGAAATAGAATAGAGATACAATGTGGAACCAAATGGCACCTTATGCATGACATTTTGATCATATTTACCAGTACGCGTATCAATAAATTCTGTTATGTTAATAATAATAATAATACTCACTTAAAATAATGTAAAAAAACTAGACTAACGAGAAGCCATGGCTCCATTTTGTGAATTGTGTGGCCATTTATTTCGGTTGATTGTGCATCTAGTTCTTATTTTATTATTATTACACTTTTCTTATATTGATAACAATTGGACTGGTATTGTTAAAAAGTGAAAAAAATTAACATAAATTTTCATTAATTACACTTTTCAACCGACTTCAAAAAAGGAGGAGGTTCTCAATTCGACTGTATATTGTTTTTTTTTTGTTTATATGTTACGCGATTACACCGCATATTGTGAATCGATTTTGATGATTCTTTTTTTTTTGGTAGATCAAACTTCAGAGGTGGTCCTATATAAATTTTATCGAAATTTATTTAGCAGTTTTTGAGAAAATAACAAATTAAATAACCAGATAATGTTTTGGTTCGTGATTCTTGTATCTGTTACCCAATATCTTCGATAAATGTACACCGATTCTGATGTGTCTTTTTTTATTGAATAGCTAATATTTCAAAGATACCATGGTAAAAATTTTCGGAAAAACAAATTGCCCTAAGGGTGGAAAAAGGAGGATGAAATCCGTGTTTAGCAGTTAGATAAGGATTTTAAATCACTAAAAATAGATGAAATAAATAAATTTTATTTAAAAAAATAAAACCGACTTCAAAACACTAAAAAGCTAAAAATAATTTTAACACGTAAGTACCTAATCAGTTACTTTTTGAGTCGGTGCAAGCTGATCAGAGTTTGAATGTGTTCGTTGCACCGACTCCAAAAGTAACTAATTAGGTACTTGCGTGTTAAAATTATTTTTAGCTTTTTAGTGTTTTGAAGTCTGTTTTATTTTTAAATCAAATCGTCGTCGGCGTCAGCGGCGTTGCGTTTTTATAGCCATATATAATGTTCGTCGTTTTCGTTTGACATTGACACTAGTCGATATAAGGCGCGCACTCTGACGAAAGAAAGAAAAAGGGCACGCATGGCTAGCATAGCCAAATTGACGCTTGTATTGCCGAATTTGCTATTCAAATTGCTATTCAAAAAAAAAAAAATTAAAGTTATTTATTATAATATAAGACCGCCTAGTGTGTATGTAAATTATTATTTTTTATGTAAATGAAAAATGAGTTTATTACTTTGCGGGTGGCGTCCGCGCAGGTCACTTCGTTGAGGCATCGCTATTGAAAAAAAAAAAAAAAAAAAATGATGCTGTAACTATTGGTTTTATTTTAATTTGTATTTACACATTTAACACTTACGGCTGATGCTCGAATCAGTGTCACTCAGACCTAAAAAAAAACCAAATGGTTAATAAATATTTTTGTAACTACCAGGGGATAGCTGAATGAGAACGTCATTCTCAAATAAAATAATACACCTCATCCCCTTTTTTTTAACCACTTCAAAAAAGGCGGAGCTTGTCAATTCGGTTGTACTAAGTTTTTTTATGTTTGTTAACTCAGAACACCATCAGAGGAATCATACTTACAAAAAAATTGTGCATCTTTTTGTAAACACCAATTGTAACTTCTTTGTATAGTGTACAATAAATGGTATCTATCTAACTAACTCCGCCATTAATAAACCGATTTGAAAATCTACAAGTATACTATAAAGATACTTTTAACATTGGTTCCATTATTTTCATAGTTCAATTCTGATGAATGATGGGATCTATAAGGAATTGAGGGAATTCCTAAAATGTTATAGGGATACATACCAATAGCAATTTTAGTATATTTTAACTACCAGTATTCAGAAAGTAGGTATCATTTTCTGAGGTTGAACTAATGACTGATCTTGTATAAGACAGTTAAGTTTCGTCATAGTCGACAAATCAAATTTAAATCAATGATTCTGGGTATCGTACTGATCTGATGACGAAGGTAGGCACCGGATCGTCGTAATGAAACAATGTATCACAGCCGTATTTGGACTTATTTGAATCGTCATGAGATGCACTTTAGTTACAATTATTATTTACATTTACATTAAAGATCGCCATTTAGATGTGTAGGTACATATTATAAATAGTTAAGGAACCGAGTCTCGCAGTTTAATGACAAATTAATTACAAAATTAAGTTATAAATGTAAAGTTTGCAATTTTTTTTGTACTTGTAGTATTTTAGCTAAGTTCCCTTAGAAGTGTCAAAACATACGTTTTTGCAGCATTAACAGCCGTAGCTTTTTTACGTTAATTTAAAAGATTGTTTTTTTCACAGCTTCAAGGGACTGTAGACTTTAGTATATGCGTTTAATTATAGCTTGATACGTAGGTCACACTATAAGTTTTGCGTAACTTAAAAAAACAACATGTTATAACCAAAATATTATGTTTATTGCTTTTAAAAATACTCTCCTTTACATTTTAAAATTTTTTTCATGCGATCGAACCATTTTTTAAAACAGGAGGACTACAGATCTGAAGGCATGTTTTCGACGTGCTCATTGAACGCTATCACTGCCTCTTCGGAGTTGGTAAAAGTAAAACCTCTCATCAAATCTTTGATTTTGGAGAAAATACAGAAGTACGAGTTGTACTTTTTCGGAAGCTAAAAATGACTTTGTTTTGTTGGCCGTGTGTAAAGAAGCGTTGTCATGATGTAGGAGAATGCGGCTTTTGGGTCGTCTTTCGCGAACTTTTTTTAACACCCTGGGTAAACAAATGGTAGAATCGGCATTAACACGCTTTTGATCTTCAAGTGGAATTGTACAGATGGGACCCGTAGCTGAGAAAAAAAACGCGATCATTTTTTTACCAACGTTTCTCGCCTGCCTCACTTTTGTTGCCTGTTCTCATTTTCAAACACCCATTCACAAGATTGCTGTGTTTTTTCGGGTTCAAAACAATAAATCCACGTTTCATCTCCTGTGACAATGCCATAAACATCATTAGAATGTCCGTGGTCGTACTTCAGTAGCATCTGTGAGCACCATTCCACGCGAGCCCGTTTCTGCTCCGCTGTCAGTTCATGAGGGATCCAACGACAGCAAAGTTTCCGAACTTTCAATTCTTCGTGTAAAATTTTCTGAATTTGGCTCATACCAATCCCCAATAATCCTCGAATTGTCTCATAGGTAATCCGCGGGTTTTCTTCAATTAGCCGCTTAACAGTGGCCACATTATTTTCGTTGACGGCAGTTGAAGGTCGCACTTCACGAAATTCGTCATGTAAAGAACCTCGACCTCTCTCAAATTCAGCAAACCATCGCCTCACGGTGCTCAAACAAGGTGCTTCTCTCCCAAAAGCATTTTGAAGACGAGCGGCACAGTCTTGCGGAGAGAGAGAACTTTTAAAATCATAAAAAATCATCACTCTAAAATCTTTTCGACTTAATTCCATTTTCGTTGAGTACGTAGAACTTTGATGTGTGATAAAAAACAATTGACAAATCCATGTATTACATAACAAGCTGTCCCGGCGAACTTCGTACCGCCCACGCCTTTTTATGTTTTTATTTTGTGAATTTTCCGATATATTAATAGTTATTTTGCTATTCAGGGCGAATACAAATCCAACAAACCAAAAATCATAAAAATAGGTCCAGCAACCAACCAACCAACAAAAAAATTCTATTGCAAATAACATTTATTACTTCTACAGTGTGTTAGTTTAATACATAAATATAAAACAATTTCAAATATAAAAAGCTTATTCGAAGTGGTCTGCATTGGCTGCAATACAGTCCTTCAAACGTTAAGGCCAGTTATCAATAGAAGCACGCACTCTTTCCATGGGAAAATTCTTCTCTGCCAATCGTACGGATTGTTTTAGGGACTCCAAATTATCATGGCGTTTAGAGCAAGCCGTACTCTCTAAAACTGACCATAAATCATAATCCAGCGGATTAAGATCGGGACTAGACGACGGTCAGTCTTTAGCTCTGATGAAGTCCGAAACGTTCGTTTCCAACCAAGAGAGTCTTGCTGGAAGGACCATTCTTGGTTATTAAACATGGTGTTGTTAAGGGGCTTCACTACCTTCTCAAGAATGGTATCTTGATACACTTGTGCCGATGTTTTGATACCTTTTTCACAAAAGTATGGCTCAGTCACTCCTTCATAGCTAATACCCCACCAAACCATCACTGAAGTCGGATAGTGCCCACGTTGCACTCTGTCGACTAATTAGAAAGCTTTCTTAGAGCTTTGAGCATAAATACGGTCATTTTATTTGTTAAAATGTTGCTCAATTGACAAAATTTTCCGCCATTTTTTAATCTGTATCTGTACTGTTTTTGTATAATAAATAATAACAATTTAGTAAAATTGAGCCCTTGATACCTAACTACCTACTTTTCTTAAATCATTTTTACAGACATCCCCTATTTTGAATAGTTTTAACTTAAACGCGACCCTTTCAGTTAACGATCTTTAAAATTAATTATTTCAATCTCGCCTAGACTTACAATTTGGTCACCCTATTTAGAAAGGGACACAACAATCCACCGGTTGTTTGTCTTTGTCGGCTCTTTTTTTTCGCACACTGCTCAATCCGGTTAGAAAGAATGTTAAATCCATGCTTCAGTCAAAGAGTTTTCCATTTTTTATTATTATAATTATTTTTTAAAAAATGTAAATGGCCAGTTCCGGATACATACAGCCCTTGTAATGCAACATGATGTTTCCGCGATTTTTACGACGCGATTGGTGTAGTGGCACAATAGATAGCCTTGAATGCAAAGGGTCCTGAGGTCGGTTCTCGGTTTGGGACATACAAAAAATAAAATTTTCTAAATTGGCTCGTGTCTGGGTGTGTTGGGAAACGCCCAAGGCTATTTTGATTATGTGGTTTCTCGTAACATAATGATATTAATTCTTATTTCGAGAGATTGTGATATTTACACTAAATTTATTTATTTATAGGGCCCTTAGCATTCGTTCATACGTACCGTAACGCGTCCGCGTCGAGCAGCGACGGCGATGGAGCAAGGCTGATAAAAATAAAATAAGTTAAAACCAAATTATGCTAAAACTATTAATGATTAATATTAGACACATCTAACACTTACCGCTTGAGCTAAACCTCAAATCACACACGAAAATACCTAAAAATAAAAATAAAAACATTAGAAAATCCATCTTCTGGTTAATGTGATATTATTTGAATTGTCTGGTGATAAACCAATGAAATCTAACGTCGAAGTCATACAATTTTATAATTTTTAGAGTATTTATTCCGTCACTATCGCCTTTTTTTACAAATAATTGCTAATTCCACTTTCAATAGCTGTCATGTCTATAGCTACTAGCTTTTTCACGGAACTGAGTGAAAAGCAAAATACAAGCAAGCAACAAGCCTAACGAGAAAGCGAAGTACCGGATATAATTTCTGCAGAAATAAATAAAGCTGTGAAAACTTAAAGAAAAGATAAGGCTCCAGGATCGGACGACGAGTTCCTGGTACTAAATATAGACCACCTAGTACCAATACTCAAACACCTTTTTAATGAAGTACTACATAGTGAAATAATACCTAAACAATTGACAACGTTAACTATAATACTTCTGCACAAAAAAGGGGATAAAAATAACATAAATAATTATAAACCTATCAGCCTGTCGTCAAATATTTATAAAATCTTCGCTAAAGTAATACTCTGCAGAATAACTAAGACTTTAGATGAAAGTTAGCCAAGAGAGCAGGCTGGATTTAGAAGCGGATACTCGACTTTAGACCACATATATGTTAACAAACAATTATTTGAAAAAAGCAAAGAGTTTAACGTTACCTTCTGTTGCTGTTTCGTAAACTATAGTAAGGCTTTCGACACTATAGAGCATGAAAAGATCTGGCAAGCACTTAAGAACCAAGGTGTCGAAAACAAATACATTAGAATACTCTCTTCAAAGCACATTGGGTGACCTTGAGCTTATTAAGGAGGCCAACAGCCAAGGACCATGACTCAGTGCCGTAAGTCATCACTTGGCAACCCACACTTACTCAAAGACTTCAAAGACAGTTAAGGCTGTGGGGTAAATTAAACGAGAAAATATCACGTGTTTCCTGAATGCTGCCCAACCAAGTTAGATTCGTCCTGCTACCTCTTTGTCGAAATTGGACCTACCTAGACGGATCGTCTGCCCTAGGAAATAATTCAGCGTTTGAGAGACCATAATATCGCAATGGCTTTTAAATCTTGGTGAAATACGAGGTACGTGAATAGTTGAATACGCCCCATACATAGACCGTGGCGGGCGGAGCTCATTCGAACCATATTTTTGCCATATTTGTTGATATTAAGACAGTTTTAGTTGTGTCTACCTAATTGTCTAATACATTAATACCCAATTGTGTTAGTGCAAATGTGATTGTAAGAAAAATCATTACGACCTCTATTTCTAGGAATTAATTTGGACACCGTAGGATCATCCTGAACGAACCCAACGAGAAATTTAAAGTAACAATTTAGTTCGTTGTTTAATTTAGATTTATTCTGAACCTAGATCAGAATATTCTATTTCTGTTAACTCGATACAAACAAAATGACCGGGTATAAAATAATTCACTTTAATATCAGGTATAAGTTATAACTATTTTTGTGGAGATAAAGATATATGTATTTACAAAAACATGTGTGCAAAATACTCGTATAACATGGCATGTGCAGAAATTTAGTCTTGATGTTAGTATTATATTAGTACCTAGGTCAGCATGTTTGGAGGTTGAACAAGTGTGGATAAAACAAATTATTTTTCATTACTCATACTCGAAAAGTAGATCTGAAGTTGCCTGAAGTGCGGGTTGAAAGTAATACTTTTCAGCCCTAGGGAGAATCGTTTTCAACCGACAGCTGTCAAATTATTTAAAAAAACTAGTTGTATTTTCACATTTCTATTGAACCATGTTCCAACTTTCTATACAGCCACTCAATAATAGCGCGATATAAAATTGGAATAACTTAAAGTTAAGTATTAATTATGGAATATATTTTTATAAAGGACTTTATAATAATTTACCTACAACTATTTCTTTAAAATAGCATAGATCTGGGCAAAATATTAACAATTTTTTTAAAGTTAAAAAAAATGGCTGAATAGCAGCTGGCCGGCCACAGAAAAAATAATAGGCGGGAAAGCGGCAAACCGATCTTGATTTGATTTTTCGAGTTGTAGAGTTATTCAAATTCTCATTTTTTCCTTAGCTAAATTCATGTTTTTATTTTTACTTTTCTTGTATTAGTAATGAAAAGAATTACCTCGGGTTAAATACTTATTTAGTCCCTCGAACTATTGGCGCCCAAACACCGTCTCGGGACTGAATATGTTACTTTCACCCCTAGGGTAAGAATGTACCAATACATACCAGATGGTTCGGTTTTTTCGGGGGTAGTCCTTGCCTGATCGCCTTCTGGAAATAAGTTACCGAATTAATTCACACATTTGGAAACTTATGTAAAGCTAATTGTGGAAGGCGCGAGCAGAGCGTAATCACCATTGTGGTTTATCGAGCAGCTTTAATTATTGTCCACCAATATGTATAGAATATCTGGTGACAAGGTTATCCTTGAGTTACGGGACATCCTGTATAATAATTGACATGTTTTCTTGCATAATCATACCTAAAATAGGGTGATGCCCAAAAAAGTAACTTTCAATTGGGCAAAATAATCGGCTGTAGCAATACCTCTATCCAAGTTTTCTTACATCATTTTTGGTTGGCAATATATTCTATCTACGTTCGAGCACGTTTAGTATTTTTGTTGCGAGCTGTTAATTGCGGTAGTCAGTAAATGGGGGGCGGCGGGTAACTATGGTAGCGTAACGGTCTTCTATTCGTTTTCATGTCCGATGGGAGCAGTTCAGTATTGTGATTGTGAATATTAAGTTGTTTTGGTACTTGTAGGTTGACCTACAAGTAAGTAGCAAAAGTAAAGTAATGTATTATATAGCGGAGCATACAATCATGGGAGTGATTCGGGTACACCACAACATGCCAAACCTATTTTTTTTGTGACGTCTATTTCCTGGCCACCTGTAAAACTATTAACTATAATTAAAGTGATATTAAAGTTTAGATAGAAGCAATAGGCTATTTTCCTTGTACCAAAATTGAGTTATCTAATTAATATTTTAATAGTTAATATTATTAGTTTAATAGTTTGCACCATATGGAACCGAAACATATCAATAGTTATTAAAAATTATAAATGAATACTGTAAAAAAATCATTTTCAAATGTTATATTTTTGTCGGTATTTTACATTGTCAAAAACGCCGGTAACAATGACAGGCACGTCATCATTGAGTAGCTTTGTACTAGAACTGACATCCCAAAGCGAGATTTTGCGCTACGCTCGCACAAAGTATGAGTAGTGTGACGTCGACAAAGGTTTTTAACATGCCTGTTTTAGTATTTTGCAACTCAATGGATATTTAAAGGTTCGTGACGTCACGAACAAGTACATCATAGCCGACGGCGTTTTCACACAGGCTTTTAAAAACGTAAAGAATAAAATGCATTTTTTTATTATTCTCAAGGTTTTAAAAAATGAAATAAAATTGTTGACGCTTTATTTGAATATTACCAACAATAATAACTCTATTTCAGAAAACAGTCAAATAGCCTATTGTTGAAAAGAGATCATGCTAAATTAAGAATTGAATTGAATTGAATGAATGGGTGAATTAATAAAAAAGATATGTATATGTGTGTTAGTTCAGATTGACGGTAGGTATATTATTTGGAACGTGAAGTGTACACTGAAAGACAGCGAACGAGAAGTGTACACAGTATTGCTGTGTGATTAAACCCCTATTGTTGTTAACCTCTACAGCATTAGATATTGTAAACTAACCACGAAATTGCGGTGTGCCCGATGTAGAAACAGGAGTGGTGTGATGCTGCATCTCCAGAGTCGGCGATTCTGAACAGTTAAAAAAAAGTTAAAACTCAACGAACTAATCAATACTCAAACGATTAAGATAAACTTAACTTGTAGGGTTTGACACACATCCGTAGTTTACCACGTCTATCTCTGGTGGAAAGCCAACATAGTCATCTTCTAACAAAGAAACAGATTTTCTACTAGTGCTTTGTCCCGTTCCTAGTCTTGTCTTAGTCTTGGTTAGCAATTCCCATCAGACCTCCGTAACCATTTGACAGGAAAACCAGATCATTTTTGAACCATGGCTATACATCCAGTGTTATCTAAATGTGCAAGCTTCCTCAAAATGTTTTCCCTTATCGCCGAGCAAGTGGTACAAATCCTTACATAGATTTCGAAAACTCCAGAAGCACGTTTTGTGGAAGGAGAACCACTGAGTTACCACTGCTATCAAGCTTACATAAACTGAGCTATGGAAATCAAGCGACCCTATTAATGGGTTTGACACACATCTGTAGCTTATTAAAGCCACGTAATGTTTGGTGGAAAGTCAGTCTCATATAGTCATCTTCACACCAAAGTAATACAAAATAGTGTCTATTTTAATTTTAATATAAGAAGGTTGAGCAAGTTGACCTTAGATCGATTTAAAAAGAAAAAATTTCAAAGTACCTTCAGTAATTGTACTTGTACTCGAATAATGAGGGGCTGTAAAAAAAAATATATTATACACATTTTTTAACTTATCATAATTAAGTACATCACAACGCGTGTGGTTTTAGTATAGCATTAAAATAAAACATTGTTTTCGTAATCGGCACGGAATGAAGGCACTATCGATAGATTAAGTTTCAAATTTTTCCCGATATTTATATATTTTTCTACCAAAATGATATAATCTGGAACATTTTTCCCTTGAATTTCTTTATGCAGTAAATAAAGTAAATTGTTATATTTGAAGGTAAGTTAAACTACCATGGTTATTAGGCTCTATCTATTCTATACTATAAACTAACCAAGAAACTCCGGTGTGATCGGTGCGGAAACAGCAGTGGTGTCATGCTGCGGCCTTGGGGTCGGCGATTCTAGAAATAAATAAAAAACGATTAAGATTTTAATTAGCTGCTATAAATGAAATTAAAAAAACATTTCCAATGACCCAAATTGTAGGATGCCATTTCTATTATCGACAAATCCTTTTGCGTAATGTGTCGCATGCAATTTTACTTGATCAGTGCATGCAAGCTTCATAATCCACATGTATTTTCTCTGGAGTCGGGATAATTTTATTTAAAAAAGAAAAACGCTTGACATACGTGTCTTCGGTTTTGTCTGGAAGAGGACAATACAGGGTTGCATTTCAAGGTAGTCTATGTCAGAATCAGTAACGAAATCGATCTACGTAAAAAACAAACTCTTTCTTTTCATATTTAATTATTACTATCCGCTGTTAGAAGATGGTACGCGTGGATAATCTTGTCTCATTCATAAAAAAATCGCACGCACTAACTGCAACCTAGAACTGCAAAGTTCAATGCATTATTAGTCAGCGGCATGGCGCGCGAAACAAACCTCAGCCTTTACGTCGCAAGGTTCGTGTCGATGAAATTGCCAACAAGGACCTTAGGCAGTGCACATACGGTGCACCGTATGTGCACTGCATACAGTCGTTGTTGGCTAAATCAAAATAAGTCTTTTTCTTTTAAAGTCTGCGCGCCGTCCTTATATGACTACCCACATAAAGTGGCCAGTTTTATCAAACCTCTTAAAGCTTAAAGGAGGTCCCCGTTAGGGTGTAGTGTATAGATACAGATAGCCAAAGAGATTACGTAAGGCAATATTTTTGCGTATAAAAGTAGGTAGGTCAAATAGACTATCGGCGGTGGTGGTAAAATTGACATTTTGATACAATTTCCACACGAAAACTGTCAAATGTAAAAAATATTTTTCGAATAAAAGTTATCTGACTATTGAAAAATCGGCCCTTAGTCAGATTATATATCATTTGAGGTTTTTTAAGGAAACTGGCAAGTTGTGAAAACTGACGAGTACATCCCCGCCCCGTAACTTCCTCAATATATTAGATATAATATGTCTCATGGACAGTTTCTAAGAACCCGTTGATAATCTCGTCTACTGACTCGAAGTTCTCCAGGCATACAAAGCGATTTCACAACTCGAGCTGAAAGCTCTCGAAGCAGTAGATATAGGCATTAGAAGGGTCCTTTCCAGTTTCGACGTTAATGTTCAATGATCAGACCATTCAGTGATTATTAGTTACCGGTTTTTACCCTGTTGATCACAGAGACTTCATTGAATATTCGTCGCTTTGTAGTTATGATAAAGTCAATATCATATTTAGTGGACCTAACGGGACACATTCAATTCCGATTCCTGTGAGGCGGCTACTGACAGATGAAATTCATCAATAAGATGTCTTCATTTTTTGAAATGAAATTCGGCCAGCCTTTGTCCTCTTGGGGTCCCATTGCCCATACCTAAACTGCGCCATTCTCAACTCATTATCACCTTACATCCCGTACGCTGATTTGTTGGATACAAATCCAACAAATAAAAGATCATAAGAATCGTTCCAGCCGTTTTTTATTTATAAATGGTGGAAGTGTAACTAATACGACTTTGTTTTTAGATATGGCCCTACTTATGTCCTCATGCATAGCCTCTAATTCCTGATCTGGGTGCGTAGAGGTCGGTGCATATACCTGTATCACCTTTAGCGAATATCTAACTATCAGGTATGCAACCCTGCTAGACACAATTCTAATGGTAACAATATTGTTACGGGTGCTTGTGGACAAGAAACCCGAAACCACCTTGGGACAGTTGGTCGCCCTCCCGGTAGTCTAATAGCCCCATGATACCCTAGTGCATTCTACTTAGTTCATCTTACAGCTCAACAATCTCGTCAGTCCTCAACGTTGTGTGTGTCGTCGTCGGGAGAGGCGGAATCGCCTCTAGGGATACTTAGCACTTTCTGCTCCGCCGTCACCTTGACCCTGACCGTAGCCAGGAACAGTGGGACCACCGGAGATTGGGGGCCTGGTTTTTTCTGCAACACCACGTTTAGCAGGCGGGTTGGCATGCGAAGTTTTTACAAGATTTCTCACGCAGACGCTGTTGCCCGTCTCGTGCTACAGGAATTACTGGCTTCTTACGACATACCTCCTGTAGGCCTTGAAAAAGTGTATTCTTTACGGCCGTTCCCACACGGCGGCGTTGCCGCACGAGGTACTTAAAACTATTCGCCCCGAATTACGTAGGAGTTAGTAAACATGAAATGAAATGGCGTGCAAGTATTCAGATGAGAAGTACTTAACAAAGGTGTCGTGTTATGTCTGGTCTATAGAAAATTTTGATGATGCGGTTGATTTGTCTGTTTTTTGAGTTTTTTTTTAAAAAGTACGTATGTTTTATTTCAATGAATACATTTATTTCACTACTGCATCTTTTTATAGAAAAGTTAAAGTGACTTGAATTCACTCAAAATTGTTTAATTACTGTGACGATAAACATTCGCTTTTTCCGTCTCGCTAACACGTAGACAGTTGCGTGTGAGTAGGGTGACTTCATTAATACTAACGAAGGGCAGCAACGACTATTTCTACCTATTTGTCGTGTAGATATAGTCGTCGCCTTTGTGTATTCTCATTTAACTTATACTTTTTGGATATTCCAAGCATGTTGGAATCCAATATTGCATTTAAAGGCCTAATAATTGGCACAGTTTTATTGCGTACTGCGAACTTAGCAACAGATTGCCAGACTACTCACCCTGACGAAAATCATGTGTAGATATTACTCTATGTAGGTACTATGTCTAGGTAAAAACAGTCAGAACTATTTTTGGGTTTTAGTTTTTATTATTATTATAATACTGCTAATTATCACCCGCACTGTTGCACCAGAAAAAATCAAAATGAACTTAATCATAATGTAACCATATTATCTTACCAGGACTTGGAGGAGTCGCCCTCCATACAGAGGTGGAGGCGCGTGTCTCTGGCTCTAGGGCCCACGATTCTAGGACAAAATAGATGCGTTTACTGAAACCTCAACTTTTGCTGCCATTTGCCATTTCTTTGTTACTTAATATAGTTAATAATTACGTAAGATAATCGTGGTTACCAGTGTAAAACTATACACTGGTTTACATGTCTTTTCTGTGTTTTTGTTCGATGAATAATAATAACAAATAATACATTGTTTTTACAATCACACCAATTGTCTAGCCCCAAACTAAGCAAAGCTTGTACTATGGCGACTATCAATCAATTCAATCAATATAATTTGTAATTAATTTAATTAAATTAAAGATTTAATTATTTGCAGTAAATTTAAATAAATCGGTGTATCGAGATTAAAATGCATAACGTGAGTAGTGTAGTGGTAAGTATGACTTCTTTTCCAATCATGCCCGTTTGTAACGCTCCATTCTTACAAAGGCCTGCCTGAAATTAAAAACTGTATGGAATAACACTGTGGCGCCAGCATACTTTAGAATAAAACTAACCTGGCAGACGTGGAGGAGTCGACCTTGTTTCGGACGCGCGGCGCTCTGACTGTGGGGTCGGCAATTCTAGAACAAAATATTTGCGAATTACAGCCACTAACCACTTCTTTATCAGTAAAAAATTTTTCGGGTCTCATCCCGTACTTACAGTTGCGGTCTTGATAACGCACATGCAAGCCGCAAGATAATTTAAAAAAATTTGGAAAACCATTAATCATCAGCCTTTAAAAGTGTACTGCTGATTTACCTATGTTTAGGAATTAGTAGGTGTCCTTTACGGTCATTGACGGTGTGGCTTTCATACGCTTATGTTAGCAATCCGTTTCAATGTGTCTAAATAAGTAATTGATAAATATTATTAAGCTCACCCGCGACGTCGTATGTTCGATCCGGTTGGCCTGTAAAAAAATATAAACTGTGTACTTATAGAGTTACCCGTTTACTTAACCTTTCATTGGTTCTGCGACAGATGGTCGGTCTGTAGTTCTTCAAAGAGTTTTATCTCCTTTTTTGAAAAACAGAGCCACCACGCTCTCGCTCCACGCCTCCGGAGTAGTCCCATTGGCTATGAAGACGCTGAATAGTCTCTTCAGTTCCATAAGAACGTGTGGAACTGAACGAGGACGTCAGAACTGAACGTCTGAGGAGAACGTCTTCCTTGTGTCAAGGAGTTTGTCTACCTCGGACAAATGCTGCAGTTAGGTAGCGACAGCTTCGAGTGGGAAATCACTAGCAGAGTTCAACTTGGCTGGGCAGCATTGAGGAAGCTGCGTCATATCTTCTAGTCACTACTGCCACAATACCTGAACAGCAAGTTATGCGACCAGTGCGTCCTACTAGTGATGACCTACGAAACCGAAAAGTGGAACATGACAGTAAAGCTGGCCCACCGACTTTACGTCACTGCCCACACATTTTACGACGTCACATCATCTTGAAATTTCGTTAGGAGATAAAATCCGAAACGAGGTTATTCGGCAGAAGGCCAAAGTAATGGATATGCATAGTTCTAAAATATAAGATGCTACAGTAGTAGTGAACCGATGAAAAGTAGAGTAAACGGGTTATCGAGTGGAGACCACGCCTTAGCAAATGTAATGTAGGACGCCCCCCAGCTCGATAGAACGACGACATTAAAAAGATGACTGGCAGTGGCTGGATGAAAAAAGCGGCAGATCGTGCTCTTCGGCGCTCATCGAAGTCGTGAGTTCGATTCTCATACGATAGATTTGAATAGGCACTCTAATCGCAACAAAGGAATTCGATACCGTGACTATCTAGCGTACCACTTATAAAAGGTATTTCGTGACAGCGTGTTCGCAAGTCCGTCATTCGATTTAGCGATTTTCGATGCAACGGCTTTTCGCAAGGGCGCGTACCATTTGAATTTTTTTTTGCAACAGCGTGTGTCGCAACTACGGTATTCGGAACTACATATCAGACCCAATTATTACAGACGTCTATTTCCAATCCCGTTCGGATCGGCGCTCAGAAACAGAACGATGCAGATGGCGGATATCTTTGTAGATAATTCCAAAAAACTACGGTGCAACGTAAATAAATTTTATAAATTGTAAAATACACTTTTCAACATGAATTAACAAGTATTATGACATCAAGTCATAAATACTATATGTAGGTAAGCGAAATTGACTTAAAATATTTATTGTTAGCTAGCTGTTGCCCGCGACTTCGCGTGGTATTTATTTTATTCACAAAGGATTTTCTCCGCAACTTTCTTAATTTTTTCTTTCATAAGAACGGTCTTCTCCTGACAATAATTAACACAAAAAATAAAACGAAATTGTTCCATCTGTTTACACATGCATGATGCGATGACCAAGGGAATTAGAGATTCATTTTTATATACCTATATGTTACGGGTAAGTTCAGAAGTTGAAATAAACTTAGGTTTACCTGGGTTTACTTAGTATTACCCAAGGTTTTTGGGAAATGTCCAAATACATGGGGCACACTTAAAGTTTTTCACTTCTAGCTAATCGGAACTATTTGAATTTCGAATGTTATATTTTTTTAAACGTTGCAACCTTCTTAGTAATAAAAAAAACAATTGGCGGGAAATGATTTGTCGATTGTTTTTTATCACACATCAAAGTTCTACGTACTCAACGAAAATGGAATTAAGTCGAAAAGGTTTTAGAGCGATGATTTTTTATGATTTTAAAAGTTCTCTCTCTCCGCAAGACTGTGCCGCTCGTCTTCAAAATGCTTTTGGGAGAGAAGCACCTTGTTTGAGCACCGTGAAGCGATGGTTTGCTGAATTTGAGAGAGGTCGAGTTTCTTTACATGACGAATTTCGTGAAGGGCGGCCTTCAACTGCCGTCAACGAAAATAATGTGGCCACTGTTAAGCGGCTAATTGAAGAAAACCCGCGGATTACCTATGAGACAATTCGAGGACTATTGGGGATTGGTATGAGCCAAATTCAGAAAATCATCTGTACAATTTCACTTGAAGAACACTCTTTTGAGTGTTAAAGCCGAGTGTTATTCTAGCATTTGTTTACACAGGGTGTTAGAAAAAGTTCGCGAAAGACGACCCAAAAGCCGCGTTCTCCTACACCATGACAACGCTTCTTCACACACGGCCAACAAAACAAAGTCATTTTTAGCTTCCGAAAAAGTACAACTCGTCACCCATCCTGCGCATAGCCCCGACCTAGCTCCCTGTGATAGGTTTAAACCCTGTATTTTCCCCAAAATCAAAGATTTGATGAGAGGTTTTACTTTTACCAACTCCGAAGAGGCAGTGACAGCGTTTAATCAGCACGTAGAAAACATGCCTTCAGCTGATGTAGTCCTCCTATTTTAAAAAATGGTTCGATCGCATGTAAAAATGTTTAAAATGTAAAGGAGAGTATTTTGAAAAGCAATAAACATAATATTTTGTTTATAACATGTTGTTTTTTTAAGTTACGCAAAACTTATAGTGTGACCTACGTAATAATGAAAGTAAGTTTTAATTTGGGATTTACCGACTCATTTACTAACTCATCTAGGTGTGTCCAATGCTTACTGGGTAATGTGAGAATAAATACTTAAATTAAAATCTAAGGTCATAGAAAGCATTCACTATTTAAAAAATATGAAAAGAACTTAATAGCTCTAAAAGCATAAAAATAGCTCTAAAAGCATAAACATAATGGCTTTAATAGTACAATATATATTGTTTTATAGTCAATTAATATATAAAATATCATTTAAAACAAAATAGATATTATTTAATTGAGCAACACAAACTACTGTGACATTTTGAATATTTGCACGCCGAATATCGGTAAGACATGTTAATACTTACTAATAATACTAACATCAAGAATATATTTCATCTCATGCCATGTTTATATTTTACACACGTTTTTGTAAATAAATATATCTTTATCTTCTATCTTTAAAATTTACCAGCAGCCTTGCATGAACACTTATTTGTGGCACATTTAGTTTATTTTATTTAGTTTTGCGATTACACCTTTTTTATAGCCTTGACCTCCTGAAAACGCCTGTTCATTTGCAAGTTCTCGTAAGCTTTTGTTTGGGAAAAATATTTTTAAATTCAATCAGTTTATCCTGACACACAGAAAAATGGCGGGCAGGCGCTGTGCCACTTACTCAAAAATGACGGAACACCTAACGTTATCCAGCCAGAGTTGGGTAAACCTAGGTGAGTATGGGCAAATTTCGAATTAAAATTTATTTCACTTATTATTAGAACTTTACCCAAAACGTTTGGGTAATATTAAGTAAACCCGGGTATACCTAGGTTTTATACATCTTCTAGCATTACCCGTAACATATACAGGGTTACATTTCACGGTAGGCAATTTTCCAGGTTCCACTCAGAATCAGTAACTTAATCGATCTACGTAAAAAACAAACTCTTTTTTTTCTTTAATTCTGCATTTGAAAAATAGAATTCGTAGAAATTTTACAATTATTCGATTAAATTGCACCATATGTGCACTGCAACGACTGAAATTAATAACGATAAATTAGTATTTTTATATTGTTCTATAGACCTTATTTTTCAAATTTGGCACTACCTTGAAATGTAACCCTGTATAGATAGATAGATAAAGATTAGGTTTGGGAAAAAGTTTCTTCGCATTTTATAAGAAAACACAAAACACAAGAGTTCCACTATCGACCTCCTGACTTCATCATCAGATCAGCATGGTGTGAAATTATTGTATTGTTATCCGATTGTTAAATACTAGAAAATTTTTAATCGATACGTCAGAAGTAGATTAAAAACTTTGATTTGATTACATAGTTAGTTAGTTAGCTAGTTTTATGTAAATCTAATATAAAAAAAATGCTGGAAACAACATTTTACAAATTTTTTGTTATCCAATGAGTTTTTAATACAAGTTTAGGTATACTAATTATGCGAAATTCTTCCTTGCTGATGTTTTTCATGTGTGATCTATTGCTGTTTATTTCGAATAAATCTGAGCTCAATGCACGTTAAAATTATAAATAGTTTTAACTTACGGATCTCAGGAGGGGTGTCCGGTTGCTCTGGAGCTGTGAAAAAAACAGAATATGAAACGACAAAAATATTTTTTCATGATAACTTAATTAAATAATAATACATTATAACCATTTTGTACGATAGTAAGTTAAATGTGATTAAGGTTTATTAAACGGGTAGTTATCCCAAACTGCCAGGTACTGTTCTTAATAAATCTCTTTTTATTTAATTTGGCAACGGCAACTGATTAACTATTATAAAATTAAACTTTTAAAAACACCGTACTTATTCATTAATTACATTTTAAAGTTACATTTTTAAACCAAAAATATTTTTTGCAGTTTTTGCTATCGTAATAATTAATAATAGTAATTTCATTTTTAATGTGCGATCTATTGTTGTTTATCACAAATAAAACATGGCTTGAACCCTTAAGTTAATATTATAAATAGTTTTACTTACAGACAATCGAACGGGTGTCCGGTCTACGACGATTCGGTTGCTCCGGAGCTGTTAAAAAAAAAGTAATGAAACAACCAAAATACCTTTGGATGCTAACTTAATTAAATTATCATACTTTCTAATCCGATTAAATGAGATATTATCATCTATTACATTATGATTATTATCTTGAAATATTATTGAAGTTTATTTATTAATAGGTACCTAACACGAAAATGTCTTTTCGTGTTAACTAAATTGTGCTTTTCTTAACTCTAGAGTACACGCGTGGCCAACTTAAGTAGCCCAGGTAATATTTGTCGTCATAATTTCGTGTGCAGTAAAGACCAGGTAGTGCTATTTTTACATAGCAAAACACATAATTTTGTCAGTGGCAATGGTAATTATTACTATTAGAAAATGTTTCACCTTGCTATTCATTAATTGAAAAAGTAGATACATCAATCAGTGTGTTCGTAAACGTAATATATGATAATCCCTTCTCTCAATATCAATTCAACTTTCCTCTACCTGAAGGTTGTCTGGAAGAGATCGCTTCCAGCGATAAGACCGCCTAAATGTGTGCTATTCACAATGTATTTACTTTCCTGTGATTTGTTTCTTCTGTGTGGTGTACAATAAAGAGTATCTATTTATCTATAAATCCACTAAAATCTACGTATCTGTAGCTATCTAAAAAACAAAAACAAAAATAGATCGCATGCGTTCATACTACTATAATAATTAAAACTATTCAAATAAAAAAACATTTAAGAAGTAGGTAGGTACTCACATTATTTCCACGACATCGATCCCCTTAGACAAGACTCGTCCACCATTTGTATGGGCGCACACCATGGGCAGTGGGCACTAGAAAACTAGAGTTACGTCTCATCATTGTCTTAATGTTAGGTAGGTAGGTCCATACCTTCCTAACATTAAGACATACAAAGATGGATTAGGTAAGTCTTGTTACGGATATGTCTTGTCTAAGGCTTTAAAACAAAAAAGCTAGACAGAATTTCAAAATATATATTAAAGTCCACTTATAAACGGACGGCTTCAAACAATAAAACAATAACGGTTCAAATAATACACCGATTCATTCAAAAAGTCTGAAAATATAAAAAAACAAACAATGAATTAGTCCGACAGAAGTGATAGTTTTTAATAATACCTACCTATGTATGATTTATTTTAATTGCTCCAAGACAACAAGTACCAACACGCGAAGAGGTAAAAGAAAAGAGGCACAAATATGTCTCCATTCACAAACATCACAATCTTGTACAAGAAGAAAATTGACACATAATATTGACAGTATTGTCAACGAGCCATGCAGCTCCCACACATGATATTGGCGGAATAAATTGTGGAAACGCAGATTGCCATACAACAACACAGAAGGAGAAGGATAGTGAAAATGACGTACTTTCTGCTACTTAACATTATTACCTATGCAAACAGAAAAAAAACCTGAAAGTTAAAAAAAGACAAAATATGATGCTCGAAACTAAAATTCAAATACTTACGAGGCGCTTTGTCGTCCACATTATCGCCAGGAACTAAAACATTTAAAAAATATACTTTATCGTTTTTACAAAATATGGAACTGTAAGTTATTTCTTTCCCTTTCTTTCCACATTTGTTTCTCTAACTTCAGCTCAACAGATAAATATCATTTTGTATAGTCCTCCAATACCCCTACATCCAAAGAGTGCCTGTGATAATACGAATACACACTCATTCGTCCTTACACACATCTTTTTTTAAATATTTTTACTCTTTTTTACCTTTGACTAAGAGGAGGTAATACACAGTCGGATCATTAGCGAGAAATTATGTGTTAGTAATTAACTAGCCTATTCAGCCTGCCAACGTATTCGCCTGGCAACGATTGAATCTTGGAATGAATAAAAAAAAAATCACAACCATGGTTTAGGAAACATTATGTGACACTTTTTGGCAACGTCTATTGTTCTACAATATCAACTAGGTTAACAAATACCCCGCCGCACTGCCGCCTAACGTTTTTGCGACTGGCATGACGAAGAAAAGCTAATAGCTCTCAGGACGATAGTGGCGTTTAGTTTCCAGCAACCGACCCAGCAAGAGTCAGACTCAAGCTCAGAGGGTTCCTTCCTTTCCTTACCACCACACAATAATTAAGATTTATTTCATTCAGTGTTTGTGACTATGATTTTCCCTATATGATTCACAGTTCACACACACTAAGATTGTCACCCGATCAACTCCCATCTCAAAAATTAGATTCCTATACAAATGTAGATTCTTGTTAGGTTAATTCATTTAATTATTTTTTCGTATCACAAATAGCATTTAGTTATAATATTCAAGACTTGATAATCGACGAATTTGATGACCTCCGTTCATTTTCTTTTATTTTCTCAGGTCTGGGCGGTGTGGTACCGTCACTGTTTAGTAGTTTATATCACTTTGGATCAGAGTAATGTATGTTATGTTGTCCAATATTTATTTTTTATTTTTTACAACACTATTCAATGGTACAATAAGTCAATTTATTCTAATACCTCAGTTTTATTTCCAGTTAAAGCAAGTAGGTATAACTTATTATGAGTTGTCGAAATAGAAAATATATTGTTTTGATTTTTGCCAAAAGCGAGCTGGTAGGTTACAACTTACATATATTTTTTTATAAATATCGTGTTTTCAGATTGAGCTATCCCCTCCTATCTCAAAATCAGACCCCGTATATCAATAGAACAGTTTTTACAATAGAATAAAACAAAAATAAACTTTTCCATAAACTTAAAAAGGCTAAGTCAGAGGCCTTATGGCAGCTTGATTACAACTGACATAGGTACAGTACAGGCTTAGTCACTGACCTTACAAGGCCCCATAAACTCCTATATTTAATATTTTTTTGTTATAATGGCCATAATGACATAATATACCTACTCTCTGAAAAATTCAACCAGCTGATGCACCGCGTATGAGCTGCACTTTAATTCTTTTTACATACAATAGCAGAACTAGCTGACCCTCAGTTTTCAAGTTGCTTCTAAAGATGTAATAATAATAGTAAGACAACTATTACAATAATCCATCAAACTAATTATGTAAACTAAGCAAAGTTGAACTATGTCGACTAGAAAACTCGTGCTTATTACATAAACCTACCGAACCACAGGCTCGTCCCGAATGGACCGTCATATACGATAATAACAAAAATTGTGTTTGTATTTTATTGGGCAAGCACGTGCTTTTTGCGCCTTAGGAACTTTACATACGAGTGACTACATGACTGTTGTACAACGTTGCCAAACATGTCCGTCGCTCCGTCACGTGTTACGGTTGCGCTTCAATTGTTCCCAGTTGAATACGTGCATGACTATTACTGGAATACTGGAATTTATTAATTTATGTACTTACCGCAAGCAGCTAGCGTGACAATTACAAGAAGTAACAAAAGCTTCATCTTGAACTTCGATGCTGAAACAAAAAAAAAAAGTGTAAGTAAAAAGAATCACCATAAAATTGGTATAACAGCGTTTAATTTGCTTGCCCCAAAACTAAGAGTAGTCAGATAATCTCGCAAAACTGGCAATTTAAATTTTGTTTAAATTTGGCGGCGAGCATAGCGAGAGAGAGCCAATAGTTAATAGCCAATAGAACACTACGCTTTTAAAGAAAATTAATCTTAAAAACCTGAATTAGCTAAAGAAAAAAATAGTAAATATTATTTTACATAAATCAACAACTTTAAACAAAACTCTACAACTCGAAAAACCAAATAAAGATCGGATTACCGCTTTACCGCCTATCTTTTTTTTCTGTGGCCGGCCAGCTATTCAGCCAATAATTTTCATTTTCATAACTGAAAAAATGGTAAATATTTTGCCCAAATCTATGTTATTTTAAAGAAATAGTCGAAAGAAAATTATAATAAAGCCATTAATTATACATCACCATCATCACCATTTCAGCCATTATCCTCCCCTAATGACTAACCATCGGGGGGAGCGCCAATACTCGCCACGCTTGGCAGGCGGGTTAGCGAGCGCAGTTTTTTATAAGATTACACACGCAGACGCTGCTGCCCGTCTCGTGCTACAGGAATTAGTCACCTCTTACGACTCGCCTCCTGCTGGCTTTGGGGAAGTGTCTGTACGGCCGTCTCCTCAAGGCACGGCACGACAATATATAATTTATTCTTTAATTAATATTTAACTTTATGTTATTTCATTTTTACATCGCGCTGTTATTGAGAGTGAGAGTACAGAGAGTTGGTACATGATTCAATAAAAATGTAAAAATAGAACTAGTTTATTTTTAATAATTTGACAGCTGTCAGTTGAAAACGATTCGCCCTTAGGCTGAAAATTATTACATTCACCCCGCTTCTGAGGCAACTTCAGACTTACCTTTCGAGTAGGTATGAGTAAGTACCTAACGAAAAATTTATTTACCTTTTAAGGCGCGTTTTCTGGAAATGTTTAGTTTTTGCCAATTTTACTCATTGATTTTTCTGTTAGAAAGGACAGTTTGTCCCGTAAATATTTCAAGGTTGGTTGATTTATTTTGTAGTTCAAAAATTACAGACATCACAACCCTCAATATAAACTCCAAATAACTTGAAACCCGTAGTGTACAAGAACCTTTGAACGCACGGATCATCTTGAGCTGTCGTCGCACTTTATCGTTAATCTTTTAATGGATAGGAATATTGTCAAAGTTAGGTTACTCCAAAGGAGCCAGATGTTGCCAAACATGCAAAATAAGTACAACATCCATTCCACGAAAATCCTACGGCACTCCTTCGATAATCCTATTTCTTCTACTCTAAGGCCTACTTCTGCCTTTCGGTTTAGCATACCCCTTCTTGATAGATATCTTTATTAACATTTTGTTGCAATCTTACTCAGTATTATTCATAGTTATTATTCATGGGATCTACAAAAAAACCGGAAAAGTGCGAGTCGGACTCGCCTACTGAGGGTTTATTTATTTATTTATTTAGACTTTATTGCACAGATTAAAAAAATCATACAAAAGGTGGACTTAATGCCATGAGGCATTCTCTACCAGTCGACCATTAGGCTAAACAGAGACGTTCCAGAGAGGGTTCCATACATATTTGTAGGTACATATTATAATTAGTTCAAGAATCGAGTCTCGCAGTGTTTTTTATCACACATCAAAGTTCTACGTACGCAACGAAAATGGAATTAAGTCGAAAAGATTTTAGAGTGAAGATTTTTTAAGATTTTAAAAGTTCTCTCTCTCTCCGCAAGACTGTGCCGCTCGTCTTCAAAATGCTTTATGGAGAGAAGCACCTTGTTTGAGCACAGTGAGGCGATGGTGTGCTGAATTTGAGAGAGGTCGAGTTTCTTTACATGACGAATTTCGTGAAGGGCGGCCTTCGACTGCCGTCAACGAAAATAATGTGGCTACTGTTAAGCGGCTAATTGAAGAAAACCCGAGGATTACCTATGAGACAATTCGAGAACTATTCGGGATTGGTATGAGCCAAATTCAGAAAGTTTTACACGATGAATTGAAAGTTCGGAAACATTGCTGTCGTTGGATCCCTCATGAACTGACAGCGGAGCAGAAGCGGGCTCGCGTGGAGTGGTGCTCACAGATGCTACTGAAGTATGACCACGACGAACGCGAGAAACGTTAGTAAAAAAATTATCGCGTTATTTTTCTCAGCTACGGGTCCCATCTGTACAATTCCACTTGAAGATCAAAAGAGTGTTAATGCCGTATTCTACCATTTGTTTACCCAGGGTGTTAGAAAAAGTTCGCGAAAGACGACCCAAAAGCCGCGTTCTTCTTCATCATGACAACGCTTCTTCACACACGGCCAACAAAACAAAGTAATTTTTAGCTTCCGAAAAAGTACAACTCGTCACCCATCCTGCGCATAGCCCCGACCTAGCACCCTGTGATTTCTGTATTTTCCCCAAAATCAAAGATTTGATGAGAGGTTTTACTTTTACCAACTCCGAAGAGGCAGTGATAGCGTTCAATCAGCACGTAGAAAACATGCCTTCAGATCTGTGGTCCTCCTGTTTTAAAAAATGGTTCGATCGCATGGAAAAATTTTTAAAATGTAAAGGAGAGTATTTTGAAAAGCAATAAACATAATATTTTGGTTATAACATGTTGTTTTTTTAAGTTACGCAAAACTTATAGTGTGACCTACGTATATAGTTTTCATAACAGTATCTCCAAGCGTTCCCGAGATAAAGGATTTTGACAGACAGACAGATGGACAACAAAGTGATCCTATAAGAGTTCCGTTTTTTCCTTTTGAGGTACGTAACCCTAAAAACTTAAATTTATTGGAGTACTTTGAGATTTATTCATTAAAAAGCAGCTAGAGACTATGGATTTAACTTAGAGGCAACAAAGCAATAGGCTCAAGAGAGCAAATATTGCCAAGATAAAACTTTTGGTAAATCAAGTACTAGAAACACAGCACTGACATGACACACCCTTCACGGACTTAATTCACTCTTCACTACTAGGCACTCACTATTTATAGTATGATATAACTATGCCCGTTTTCACTCAAGAATGAGATTTGGAAGAAAAAAATAAGTAATCGAAATAAAGAAAGCAAATTGTTTTTGTTAAACCCGAAGTAACTAGACATTGAATCACTAGATCAGCTACGTTTGTTACAATTTTATTAAATTAATTGCGTCAATTGGTGATTTTTGTAATCGAGAACAAAATTGAAATATAGGTATTTAAATTGGCTAAATACGTAGGTACATCAATAATATTTGTTATATTATACTGTGGAAATCTAACTTTTCTTAAAAGTAAAAACTAAAAATATACAGTATATTAACTAACGGAAGGCGTTCCCGTTAACCCATAATACTATCGCGACCATACATATAAAATAAACATGTTTAATTCGCTGTGCATTTGAAAAAATCGCAAAAATTCAAAGCAATAAAAAGATATTCGCATTAGGCAGACTACTTAAATTAAGTATTCTCTTATTATTCCAATCTATAATTATTAAATTAAGAAAAAATATTGACCATCAATTATACCTGTTACTGAACACAAAATAAATCTTACTTAATCAGAATTAGAATAAATAAAACAAAAAACTATTTAATAAATTAATTATGTATTAACAAAAAACTAAATTAATTCATGTCATCAAAACAAATTGGTAAATTAATTAAATTTCAGTTTAATTTACATCACGTATAATTGGGATCAAAATAATAAAATGAACTAACAACTACATAATACAGGTACTTAAAATATACATATTATGTACTTACAATTCACAAAAGGAGTCGCAAACTTCTAAAACAACTGTTTTAAACTTTCAAATTAACAGAACCAGTCCACGGAAAACTACTTTAAACTGAGTTCACGCGTTCCTCCGAGATGGCGCGAATTCAAAACTTCAAATATTCGAAACATTTATTTTTTCACAACGAGATCCAACTGCCAGAATGCTCCCGGGAACTTCGGCAATAGTAGCCCTAGCACTAGCCAACAGCGTACTATCGCGGCGGGCTCTCCAGAGAGACTGACTGGCTATCCCTTGCACACTGCACCTCTGTGGGAGGGAACATAAATTGTGTAAATTTGTGAATCCTCCCCCCGCACCCCGATGCAGATATACGTTCCTGGAAACGTGTAACCACTTTACACAGGCCTTTTCGTTTGATCTCAATTTTTTTTATTAATCAAATATTCATATTTGATTAATAAAAAAAATACATTAATTTATTTTATAAGGCCAAATTCGTGTTCTGAACTCTTAAATTAAATGAATAAACAGATAATTAGTTTACAGTAAAACAAAGGATTTAGTCTAAGTTGGGTCAAGATGGAAAAAAACCGGCCATGTGCGTGTCGGACCACGCGCAGTTTAGGGTTCCGTAGTAGCCCGTTATCACAATATAGAACGATTGTGTTGTTTTTTATTCTGAATATAATTAATGGTAGAGATATTTGTATTTGGTACAAAATTATCCAATACCCAAGCTCAACGACTATTGCGCCTCTGGTTGTCGACGACAAAAGTGGCCGGAACGTCAGCTTTCCTTGTGAGTCGGTACATCTTTAGTAACTACTTACTACCGTTCGAGAAATCGAGTAGTCTAAAAATTTGGACCTAATTCGGTAAAACTCAAATATACCCGGTTGGTGTAGTGGCGCAGTAATTCGTATTGAATGCAAAGGGTCCCAGGTTCGATTCCCAGTTCGGGTCGAGTCGCGATTTAGAAAACGATCTTTTCTAAATTGGTTTGAGTCTGGGTGTGCTGCTAGACGCCCCTGACAAAGTTAACTGTCTGTACCTCGTAATACAAAAGCATGTCGATTCCTTACATCGAGACCAGCTAATTGGTGTGTTATTTGCTAATTGATTTGAAGCGAGCTGTGTGTCATGGATGTAAGAAGCGACCCAAAGGCACAAAATGGATAAAAGTATAATCGTTATTATCAAAGTGCTTTCTCAATCGCAATAACTAGGCTAAATTAATGTTTTATGTTCCTAACGGTAAATTATGGTTGTGCTGGGAGATCTAGAAAATTCACAATCTGTACTAATACCAATATTGATTCCTTGCTTCAAGACCATAATGATTGAAAAAGCGCAGTACACCGTTCTTCACTCTTCACCCCTGAGCTGGTACACGGCGACATGCCGCCGCCCCCCGCCCTTCCGGTGTCTTAGATGACTCATAGCGCGAGGGCTCAACAAGTCGTTTTCCAGTCGGTGCCTGCCTTTTTTCAGAGTGAAATATGATGGTGACTAATCTTTATACAGGGCGTACAAAAAAGGTTAATATATACCTATATTTCTTAAAACCTGCTCAATAAATAAGTTAGCTTTACTTGTAACTAACTATCTAGACTCAAATCTTTGAAGTAGTTTTTACCTATTATTCTAACTGACGTACCTATATTGATTTGAAACTTTGTAAGTAGGTAACTAACATTCGGATGACAACACAATAATTTGACGCCATCGTACCTACTGATCTGATGATGGAGCCAGGAGGTAGATAGTGGAACTCTGCAATGACTACTAGTACAACCTTCGTGTTTGGTCTCATTCGATTTGTTTTACGAGTCCAGTAATGTGTGTTTTATAATTTTTAAACTAGGTACTCGTATCAATCTAATAATAATCTTTGTAATCAAATATTTGAAGTAGTTTTTAACCTACTTCTAATTAACGTAACTATTGATTTGAAGCTTTGTAAATATCTAATATTTTGATGACAATACAATGTTTTGACACCATCGTACTGATATGATGATTGACCCAGAAGGAGGACAGTGGAACTCGTCAATGGCTACTATTAAAACCTTCGTGTGGGTTCACTTGATTCGTTCTGAAGATACAAAGTTGTCTATATTTTTTTAAACAATGATATTAATTATTTACGACAACTTTTACTAGGTATCAGAGCTACATCTAAATAGTACCTACTATATATCATAGCAAATGTATAACTATGAATATAGCTATAGACCGTTGGCTGTGCAACCCTCGAATTAACCAAACTACCAAAAACCATTGTAAAAAATTATAAATATCCTATAAAAATACTTTATCAAATTATACTTAAAAGAGAGGTTGCCTGCACGGCTAAGGTCATTAAGTAAACAAAGAAATGAATGATGCAAACTAGTTAAGCGAATCTCTTCAATGGATTCAATAATTTAGTTAAGTAATTAAAATTGTTAGTAAACCTTTTATGCAAGTTTAAATTTAAACTATTTTTATTAAAACGTCATATCTTTTTCACCTTGATTACGTGGTTCTAAGGAGTGTCCTACCTTATTTACACCCGATATAAAAAATCAGAATCCAAAAGAAGAAAAGTCATTTGCTTTGTTCGGTCTACCAACAGTTGCAACAGTTCCTGTACACGAGCTAGGAATAGTTTCTGACTATGTAGTCATTCATTTCATGGTAACTATGTAGTTACCATGAATGATTAAAGCAAGAGATGAGAACCAGCAAGTTTTTGAGTAATGAGCCAATTGGCGTAGTGGCGCTATGATTTGCATTGAATGATGAGAGTCCCGAGTTCAATTCCCAAATGGAAGGTGACAGGCCCTAGCAAAATACATTGTCTGGTACCTCGTAGTAACATAAGGATATTGATGCCTTACTTCGAGACTATGACAATTGGTATATTTATTTAAAGGGCCGTAACTCGTTAATCTATCAATCGTTGATTAACGAAGCTAACATTATGAGTATCGAATTTACTAATAAGTTATTTTTGAAAATTGTTAACGGACTCATTATCTTTCCATAAGACCCATCATCATCATCATCTATACGGTCAATCCCGGTTGCGTCCAAAGCCATTGCTTTGGAGCCCAGGGTCCGCTTTCCTTGATTTGCTCCTCCACTTCGCGCGGTTTTGAGCGTCTCTAGTTGTGAGATCATTGGCTCGCATGTCAGCCCTCACAACGTCAAGCCAGCATTTCTTGGGTCTACCCCTTTTTCCAGGACCTGGCGGTGGCGGCATGGCCAGACATTTGTTTCCTACGTAGCTTGCCGGTTTCCGCAAAACATGGCCGTACCAGCGTAGGCGACTCTCCTGCAGTTTGTCTGCAATATCACGGACACGAAGGCTACCGCGGATGCGCGAGTTCCTCACGCGGTCCTTACGCGTGACTCCGCACATCCACCGCAGCATATTCATCTCCGTGACACGCAGCTCCTGCTTGTGTCGCTCAAGTAGCGGCCATGCTTCGCTGCCATATGAAAGAACAGGCCTAATGATGGACTTATAGATCTGTCCTAATCTTTCCATAAGACCGGTAATCGTTAATTAATTGCCTACTAGGTATTTCCCAACAGGACAGCTCGCGGACTGCGCCGCGCGGATACAATGCGCACTTGAGCAACATACACATAGACATCGCTCACGGACTAGAAGTCTCGGAACACTCTGACAGTATTTGGGTCCGAGCGTTTCGAGATTTTTCATGAAGCTTAACTTCGGATCTAAAATTTACTCTGTGATATTGATGAAAGAATAATTACCTATAATTCTAATGCTTCAAAAATACGAACATTAATTTATAAGTAAGTAGTACTCGTAGGAAATCTCACAATAAAGTAACAAGCATCATCGATTATGGACCATGTAATTTACTTAGTTATGTGCCAACGTATTTCAAATAATGCCTACATTTGAAATTTAAACGTCACCTTAGTTTAATTTAACAATGTTATTAAACACAACGGTGTTTTCAGTAAGCAGTGCGTATTAATAAAAAATCTAGTGCAGCAGACATCTGAGAGCGAACTGCACTTACGGAAGAGGGTTTGGTGTTGCAGGACGTTTTACGAAGGGGTGGAGGGCAGTTAGGGCTGCCAAGCGTACCGTTTCGATACATTTAAACATTACAATGCAGTTCATTGATGAATTCGACAGGCGATATTTCTTAGTATTTTTGAGCTCAGCTTAATTGCAATTAAACATTAAATATAACCTTTATAAAGTACTTTACATCGAGGACAATGTGCCTGCCGCTGGTGTGTGTGTATCCGGGCGACTGCACTTCCAACTGAGCTACGGTGTTATGTTGGCGAATTTTTTCAAATGCTTAAATAGATGTTAGTAAGCCAAGGTGTTTTTATTTTTGAACTTCTAAATTTTGTGGTCTCAGAGCAAAAATTTGACAGTGCATAGGATTACACCAGCCAAAATTTTTTTGTCAAAGTGGGTCCCACCACACCAAGACGCAAGGCAACTTAGAAAAGTCCGTTTTCTAAATTGACCCGACCAGGAAACAAGCCCGAAACACTAACATCACGCGCCTGGGGCAATGGGTCGTCGAATATATTAATTTTCCTAGTAAAAAGTTATCAAAATTTTTAAAAAAGTGGTAATCGGTTGGGACAAGATCTGGAGAGTATGGTGGGTGACGCAAATTTTCCAGTCGCAACTCCTCTAACTTGGCGACCGTTTGATGTGCAGTGTGTGTCTAGCGTTATCCTAAAGGAGCAGTGGGCTAAAGCAATTCACCAGTCTCGGTTGTTTAATGGCGAGCTTTTCCATCATTGTTTGCAATTGTTGGCAATACAAGTCTGCAGTAATCGTCTGGCCTGATCTCAAGAAGCTGTAGTGGATAACACCAGCACCGGTCCACCAAACACTAAGCAGAATCTTCTTCTTGGTCAGTTTTCGCTTAGGGCAAGGTTTTGCCGGTTCTCCAGAGTTAAGCCATTGTGATGATCGCTTCCGATTGTCGTACAGAATCCATTTCTCATCACAAGTCACGATACGATTAAAAATGCCCTCATGATTGTGACGATTGAGCAAAGAAACGCAGTGAGTGACGCGTGTGTGTTGGTTTGCTTCAGTCAATTCATGCGGTACCCCTTTTCGAGTTTTTTTACTTTTCCGATTTGGCGCAAATGGATAAGTATCGTTTTGTCACTTACGCCGAAGGCTGCTGCTAATTTAGAAGTGGTTTGAGATGGATCCGCTTCCACTATCGCCTTCAATTCTTCGTTATTCACTTGAGTATCAGGTCGTCCACGAGGCTCATTGTGTAAATCGAAAGGAGACAGCCGAGTCATGCCCCAAAGTCGTTTCATGTTTGTATAAAGAAAAACATCAAGAGACCTAACATAATGCCTTTGCAAGAAAAGCATTTGAATTATACGTAATACATAAATATAAGATTAATTAACTCCTATCTAGCGGGGTTTAAAACTAAGTTTAAAAAAGAAATGTAAGGATCTAAATTAATTTCCTATTTACGTCAATGACTCAAATGTCAAAAACAACTTTTGTAATTCTATCTAGCACTACTACCTATATACGGGTCTGGCAACAAGACTTTTTGGTTTAATGAACAAAATTCGACATTTTATTAAAAAATAATTTTAAATGTCTCATAAGTCAAATATGTCAAGATGTCACAAGGAAAATAAACAATAAAAATATTTGTTTTGTATACGTTTGCGTCTTTGTAATCTTCTCGTCTTTTATCGCCATTTTAGTGTAGTTTTTTCAGTTATTTTGTTATGTAAGGCTTTTGTTGAAGTTAACAGACATAGAAACTCCTTAACAAAAAAAAGTAAACCTATACATAGACAGCAGTGACAATATCTGTCAAAACTTGTAAAAAGAAAATGTCTGTCGGTTCGTGAAGTAAAACAAAATAAAAAAACTGTGAATTCGATAAAAAATCTAAAACATCCGCGTAATTAATTCTAATTTATAAAAGTGTGTTAGTATATTATTTCGTATCTGCCTGTGCTCTGCAATTTAAAGATAGGACTCTGGTAAGATCTTTAAATTATATCAGGTTACGGACCCGCACTACAAAAATGGAAGGTATCACAGGCAAGCTTTAGATCGGCCTCCTAGATAAAAAAAAAATGGGGCACCTGGAAGTACAAAGCCTTATGCTTACTACGCACCGTACCGTTGGCCCTAGAAGTAGTTGAAGGATCGTTCCAAACCCACTCGTCCACCTACCGGATGCGGCAATGCTGAATTGGCGGCTTATCAACAACAAAAAGATAAGTTTGATCAAGCTGATGCCAGTGCTATCCTAATACTTACCACCATTAAGCAAGAAGATACACTTCGAAAAGTTATGCGGTTCACTTAAGTACGTGATGTCTGGTTAGAGCTCCACAGGCTGTTCGACGGAACAAATGAGGACAAAACCTATAACCTGTGTATGAGTTTTTCAGCTTTAAGAAGGAACAACCAGATGACATAGCCACCCACATGTCAAAATTAAAGAACATCTGAGCTGAACTGAATCAAGAACTCAAAAATAACAGTAACCAAGAGCTACCCGAACTGCTACTTGTTTGTAAAATACTGGACACGCTTGACGATTCATGCTTCAGCTTCAGGAGTAGTTGGCTCCTCCTGCCCAAATCAAACCGTACCGTAGAAAACCTAACCAGTCATCTTTGCGTATTTGAAAGGGCACTGCAAGGTAACAACGCACCCTCGCATCAATCGGAAGCCCTGGTTTCGAATACGGAGAAGAAGAAGGACAAGAAGCTTAAATGCAACTACTGCCTAGGTATTGGCCACAGAGTACGGAACTGTCAAAAATGGATCCGTGACGGTAGACCTTCTAAGAGCCAAAATCCGACCCAGACAGCAACGCCTTTTACTTCAAAGACCGCTAACTTGTTACTCATGTCTCTAGAAGACAACGAAATCTTCACAGTTTCACGGGACAGCGAGAACTGGTACATCGATAATGGCGCAACAAGCCACATCACCAACAGAGCTGATATTTTCCAAACCTACGAACATTTCAATGAGAACTACACTATTACAACGGCCGCTGGTAATGAAGTCCATGCCAAAGGCAAAGGTACAGTACAGCTTAGAGAATAATATGTTAACGGGAAACAAATCGACATCAGCCTGCAAGACGTCTGGTACGTTCCGGCCATAAGCAAGAACCTCTTCTCCGTACTCGCACTTCACGACAGAGTCCCGAATAGCACCTTTTCATCCAGGACAACTGAATGCAACGTCATGAATGCAACGCAGAGAAGAGACAAAAACAAGGTGGCTTATATCGACTGGAAGTAAAACCCGTACTGCCAGAAACACCACCCGAAGTCTTTGCAACTACAGCAACGATGCAACTGTACCACGAGAGACTCGCTCACCAGAATAAAAGACACGTAAAAGCGACGATCCAACGGGAACTAGGTCTAAACCTGCCGATGGATAAAGAGACATGTGAAGGCTGCATCTTTGGAAAGGCGCATCGACTTAAATTCGGTACAAGAACCCGAGCTACCGCGCCCGGAGAAATCGTACACACCGACGTTTGTGGACCGTCTCAACCTAGCTTCTCAAACTATCAGTACTACGTTTTGTTTAAAGACGACTTTACCGGCTACCGTATGGTGTACTTCATACGCAAGAAGTCCGAGGTCAAAGACAAGTTAGTTTTGATGATCGCTCAAACTAAAACAGTCGGACACACCATAAAATGTCTTCTAAGTGACAACGGCGGTGAATTTGACAACGCGTCCATAAAAAGTGTTTTAGACACTCATGGAATAGTACAGCGACTCGTCACCCCGTATACACCGGATCAAAACGGAGTAAGCGAAAGGGAGAACAGAATCCTAGTTGAGACAGCAAGATTTATGATGTACGCTCATGAGCCATTACCGCAAGTCCTATGGGCAGAGCTCATTAATACCGCGGCATACATACTAAACAGAACAGGTCCCACAAGTTCAGATAAATCCCCGCATGAACTTTGCTATGGAAAGAAACCTATTATTAAACATTTCCGAATAATAGGCTCAAGCGCATACGTCCATATCCCAAAGCAGAAGCGTAGAAAATTCGACAAAAAGGCGATAAAAGGTCGACTTATCGGGTACAACGAAGATTGCTACCGTATCTGGGTCACAGACGGAAAACACTCGACGCTCGTCCGCTCTCGTGAGTCTCGTGACGTAATCTTCGATGAGAAACCTCTTCCCATCTGTAATAGTGAAATTCCTAAAACAGAAGTTGAGACAAGAGAATACCCGATTACCATAACGCCAAACACGAACTCAGAAAGAGAAGTTGCAATTCCAGAGCAAACACACGTTCACGAGGGAGATAAAACTACCAAAACAATCTCAAACGAACATGATCATGTTCTCGAGGAAGAAGAATCGGATCAAGTCCTCCACGAAGACCATGACCATGAAGACGAAACGACAGTTCCAGAAGAATTTTATGACGCTGAACCACCGCCAACCGGCTATAATCTTAGAGATCGCTCACTGATTCGACGTCCTGAGAGAAGAAACATTCCCAAATAGTTTCGCAGATGCTATGAAAAGGGACGATCGCGAAGAATGGCAAAGGGCAATGGATAGCGAATTGAAACCCTTCGAAGAACTGAACGTTTGGACGCCTTGTGCACTGCCAAAAGGACGAAAAGCACTTGCCTGCAAATGGGTTTTAAGGATCAAACGAAATCCAGATGGCACGATCGACAAATACAAGGCTCGACTTGTCGTAAAAGGGTACAGACAAAGGAAAGGAGTAGACTATGACCAGACCTTCAGTCCTGTGGCACGCCTAACTACTGTACGAGCACTACTCAGCGTTAGTGCGCAGGAAAACTTGCTCGAGGAAGAAATATACGTTCAACCGCCAGAAGGGTGCAACCTCACGAAAGGAACGTCTACGTCCACTGTTTTCAAGCTTAACCGTAGCCTGTACGGACTTCAACAAGCACCAAGGTGCTGGAACTCTTGCTTTCAAGAGATCCTATTGGATATGAGCTTCAAACAGTCCAAAGCTGATTACTGCGTAAATTCAAAAGAAATAAACGGAAAGAAACTACTGATCACGTTGTACGTCGATGACGAATTAGTAGCTGCCACTGATGAAGATACGGCTAACGCCTTCTTAGAAGATTTGAAAAAGAGACTGCGCATAACGACGAAAACTGCGACATAATATCTTGGTTTGAAGACCATCCAGATAGAGACCAAGATCCATCGAAAAAAGGATAGCTCCATCTTCATCAACCAAGAGGCATACGCGAAAAAGGTATTAGACCGCTTTCAAATAAGTGACTGGAATCCCGTTTCCACACCGATTGAGAGAGAGACTCTTCAAGAAGGGAAAGAAGAAACGGAAGATTCCTGTTTCCCATATAGAGAAGCTGTTGGTGCTCTGGCATACTTAATGGTTGGTACTCGAACCGACATTGCTTATGCCATCAGATTTGTCTCAAGAAAGTTGGAGAAACCTGCAAAGACAGATTGGCTCAAGGTAAAACGTATCTTACGCTACATCAAAGGTACCTATTCGCATGGGGTCTCCTATAAAGCTGGTCTCAAACCTGGAATTCTAGAAAGATTTAGCGACGCCGACCACGGAGGTGATCCAGAAACTGGACGTTCCACGACGGGAGTGATCTGTCGCTATTCTGGAGGCACAGTTTCATGGATCAGCCAGCGACAAACATCGGTCGCTATCTTCACTACAAAAGCCGAAATTGTTGCAGCCAGTGAAGCCGGCAGAGAACTAATGTGGCTTGCTAGAATATACCAGGCATTGACTACAATTCCGGGCGTACCGGTTCTGCATGTGGACAATGAAGCTGCTGTTCGTCTTGCTCACAACCCCGAGTTTCACAAGAGAACGAAGCATATCCGGCGCAGACATTTCTACGTCAGAGAATGGGTAACTGAGGGTATCTGCAATGTTGTAAGGATCGGAACAAAGGATCAAGTCGCAGATGTCTGCGACTTGATCCTTTGTTCCGTTTCCGTCCGTTCCGTTCCGTTTGTTTGTTTGTTGTGAGGATGTCCTCACCAAAGCACTACCTCGTCTGTCATATGCAGTTCTACGCCAGGCGTTAGGATTGTGTACTATGGAAATGTTTAGGGAAAGTGTTGGAGTTAACAGACATAGAAACTCCTTAACAAAAAAAAGTTAACATATACATAGACAGCAGTGACAATATCTGTCAAAACTTGTAAAAAGAAAATGTCTGCCGGTTCGTGAAGTAAAACAAAATAAAAAAACTGTGAATTCGATAAAAATTCTAAAACATCCGCGTAATTAATTCTAATTTATGAAAGTGTGTTAGTATATTATTTCGTAACTGCCTGTGCTCTGCGATTTAACGATAGGACTCTGGTAAGATCTTTAAATTATATTAGCTTTAATATAATTTACAAGAGGTCTATAAACTTGCTAAAGAAGAGCTACAAGAGCTTAAGTTACAATTGTATGTAATTGTATAAGTGCAGCATAAGAGAATCTTGAAAATAGCTGGCCTGATGCCTGATGATAATGGGTTCCCTATTAGTCCGGCCACTTTACTGCGACCTTTTGGCTGAGTTTCCTGTCATATGCGAAAATGTTAAATGGTTCCACCTTTATACATGTTTTCAAACAAATAAAAAAAAAAAATTTATCATGTTTTATTGAGAAAAACATAAATTTAAGCGGGGTCCACCAGGTAAAACATTGTTTTGACAGTTGTGCCTTGTTGTTGTTAGGTAACTTATTATTAATACATGAATTTATTATTTATCTGCAGGAAGACAGTAGATATTGGTGTTCAAGTAGTTGAAAACATTCTACCGTCTATCCGTCAACTTCTCCACCGGGTAGCGGTGGAGGCATTTGTACCACAGCAACAAGAAATAAGACCTCAAAGGCCAATTTTGCCATTGCCAACTTAGAGAAAACTTTTATAAACTTAAAGACAGTGTATAAATTCAGTAATTGTCTCAATACAAATTAAGTAGATAGATTTTAAAATATACATTCCTTGTTGTGCTCGTATTTTACTTAATGACCCAAATAGTTTTAATAAATAATTTGTAAGTTCGCATAAGCGTGCCGTGGCGGCCGTAAAGAATACACTTCCCCACCGCCGACAGGAGGCGTGTCGTAAGAGGCGACTAATTCCTGTAGTACGAGACGGGCAGCAGCGTCTTCGTGTGAAATCTTGTAAAAAACTGCTACTAACCCGCCTGCCAAGCGTGGCGAGTATTGGCAATCCCCCATGATGATAAGTCATTAGGGGAGGCCTTTGTTCAGCAGTGGACGTCCTATGGCTGAAATTATGAAATTCGCATAACTACATTAAATATTACACCTAAAACAATTATATTTTAGTAATCTGAGTAGTGTTAAGTTATAAACACAGTCATGGTGTTAAAAGGCACAGAGTCACACATATGTTAAAAAGCGTCAAACTCTTTTTATATGATGAAAGATTAATTGGTTTTGGACCTTAAATCAAGAGATTGAAGTTCATAATTTGGTGGAAACTATTCGGCCGCTGCCTTAAAATGCCTTATAACTTTGAAAACCCCACTATCAACAGCTAAGATTTCTATCTATTCTTATAAATGACTGAAAAACGAACCCAGAAATTCAAGTTTGATTGTGACGCATAGACTTTTTCTTTTGGGGCAAACAATGTATGACGAGTCGGCCCTCTCCTTTCCAGCGTACACGTCGTTAATTTTTCGAGTTTTTCTGCAGCACTGGTGCCACGATGAAACTCGTATTCTTAAACACCGCGAATTTACAATTTGTCCATAGTTATTGTTATAGAAATGTTGAAGCTCAAACAAATGATGTGAAAACAAATAAAATACGTAAATAAATTTTTAAACAATATTTTTATGACTTTATTTTAAAATAAATTTGATTTTGGAATTCCTAATCAAACCAGTATTAAGTATCGGCAATTTCATATGTAAGGAGCTAATACATAATTAGGTACCTACAAAATTACGCAGAATAACGAGTGACACCCGCCATACTTTTCATAAGATTTTGCATATTATGCATAACTCGCGTAGGTATCCATTTTCTTATCGCGCTGTCTTGTCACGAGACACCTAATTTCGACTCGCATCAAAGCCAGGAGACATTCCAATTAGTGGAAAGGCAATGCTTCAGTAACAGTTTAGTCTGTATATTAAGCTCTAAGCAGCGTTTATGAACACATAGGTAATGTTATTAGGCATTTTTAATGGCTTTTTGAAGTTTATCGTTTATGAATATGGCTGTCCATATACAATAAATGCATTTGAATTTGATTCCATATCCGTTGATAGCCCTAACTGCAACCCTCCTTGTGTGTCAGACAGGAGTTCATTAAAACCCCTTTCATTAGGCGTGCCCTCTGGTTATTACAATTAGAGAAATATTTTGGTTTTTGGAAAAAAAACTACCCCTTGCAACGTCATCGGTTGGGACCAGAGCATAAAGCTCTTTCGAATAACGATTGGATTTCGTTTGGGCACATCACTTTTTGTGACAACAGTGAAGTCACGTGATGTGTCACAAGTCTTTTCTTATCTTCAAAAGACTATAAGTAATAAAGTTATCTTATCGGCTATAATTTTCTTTTAAAGTTTATAAAATGCCTACATCATACATTTTTTCAGATTTTTCAAGCAGTTTCATACAAACTGATGTCCGCTGGTCGGCGGCTTAGTATGGGGAAGTGAGAGCGAGACTAAGTTAGAGATAAATTATCGAAATTAACACCTTCGCTGACAATAAGTACATACCCTGTTACTGTAATACGGCACTAGAATTTTCCATACTAAATGATTACCCGTTCACAGACGTACACATATCAGTATTTAAATTATATCTTAAATAAGACACTATGCGCTAGAGTCGAGTCGAAAATTAAGTACGTACAATTTCATGTATTCTCCAGCTCGCACATAGTTTTGTGATCGTAGTTTCAACAGTGTTCGAGTGAGATAGTTAGCTTTGTTGGTTCTTATGGCTTCAATTACGATTTAAATTTATGACTATAGTCTAAACCCCAAAACCTCGCTGGTTTGCTTTAACGGCATAAGTGTCAGCTGGACACTCAGCTTGCACACAAAAAACAACTAATAGTTAGTAACGAAGTTGTAGTTGCTTCTAAAATTATGACTTAAACGTTCGATTGCTTCTATTAAACTTTAAAATATGGCATACTTAGAACTTCTCTATGTCTAATGAGGAAGCTGTAGAAACACATATCTTTTTCCTTATGTTTTAACACACCTATTAGTCTTATATATTACGTAAACTCATTAAATACAACAAGGAAAGTAAAAATAGAAACAAGAATTAGCTGAAGAAAAAATTTGAGAATTTTAACAAAACCATACCAAAGATTATGCAACCACTACGTTCTACAACTCGAAAAAACAAATGAAGATCGGATTGCTGCTTTCCCGCCAATTTTTTTCTGTAGCCAGCCAGCTGTTCAGCCATTATTTGTCATTTTTATCATTGAAAAAATGGTGAATATTTTGCCCAAATCTGTTATTTTAAAGAAGTAGTTGATAGTAAACTTATGATGTGGTCATTTATGATTTTTTTAAATTAATACTTTACTTTATGTTACTTACTTATTTCAATTTTACATCGCGCTGTTATTGAATGGCTGTATAGAAAGTTGCAACATGGTTCAATAGAAATGTAAAAATAGAACTAGTATTTTCTCTAAATAATTTCACATCTGTCATAGTGATGCGCAATTCATGTCTTTTAACGGATTGAACCTGGAACGGTTCCTTCAGATTTTGGAACTGGTTCCGTTATCATTGCTATATATAAGTAGTTCCTCTGATTAGCACACACCTTAACAGTTCCTCGGTCCATTGGACATTGGAAAAAATGTTATTACTTGGTAGGTATTTATTAAAACCTTAAAATTACTATTTTGGTTAGCGTACTTACAAATCAACTGATTGTATGTACATAATTTTTCAATATTTACTTTATCCTTTTTCCCTACGTTTTTGTTTATTTTTTTATTTTCGGCTTATCTTGGACCTCAGTTCGCTTGGACATGCGCGGAACTGTGAACATGTTTATTTAAGCACCTCGGAGTGGAACGATATCGTTCCAGTGTCGGACATAGTTCCTGGAACTATTACGATCCGGAACGACACATGTCTAAATCTGTCAGTTGAAAACGATTCTCCGGCTGAAAAGATTACTTTCAACCCGCTCTACATGCAACTTCAGACCTACTTTCCGAGTATGAGTAATGAAAAATCATATTTTCATCAGCATTTTGACCTTTACGCGAGACCCGGGGCAGTGAACTGAACGGGCTTACTGTGTTGTATTTTGTCGAGGGCAGATTTGTACGACCGTTTAACTTTCAAGTAATTATAATGTTTATTCCGAGGGGGTTAGACCTATAATGGGGTCTTTTAGTATGCGAGCGAGGGGTGTTACCTGGGGTGCAAAGGTGATTCAACAGTGAGTCATGCACTCGCACTAATAAAGTTACGGGAATAATGATGTGATAGCCGATCGAGTGACTAAAGGGGATTTTTAAGTTGGGAACTTAAACCAAGGGCTCACCATCAGACATTAAAATAGTATTATTACTACTGTGTTTTGTTTTTTCTATAGTTTAAAATAAAAACAACAAGCAACACTGCTTAGGTAGGTACTGTATAGCATTCTTAATCAAGCCCTAGCAAAACCCAGCATACCTTGTGAAAATACTTTTTTTTATAGGTAAACGGTTTTGCACAAATCGAAGATGGCAATCTAACATAAAATCTGCTTTTCTGTCAAAAGGGAATATAATATTTGCTCTGGTGTCCTCCACGCACGACAGTTCTCAGTTCATACGGGGTTAAGGCAGTTAAAGTATTGAAATAACCATATAAAATAAGTTATTATTCAAAGATTTATCTAATGATAAATTCAAGATTTTTTAAAAGAAAATAAAAGGTGTTGGGATTAATTTGTTTAATAAATACATTATAAACATCTTTCTCCATTGGATCCATAGTAAAAGTTTTTCATATTATTTATGAGAAAACATAAAAAAAATATTGCAGTAGCATCATTTTCCATTAAAAAAAAGAATAAAAATGGTATTAATGATAGCGGCGGAAACAAACGAAGATGTGGCATAATTCGCTTTTTATCTTAAATAAAATACCTACAATGTGAATTTAGGTTTTTTAAACTTTCTTCCTTTACAAACCTAATGTACCTACCGATATGATCCTTCAGGAAAATAAAGCATTAGAGAAAAAAATTATGATTACAGTAAGAGGATAAAAACAGTTAACTTCACTGTACAATACCTACTTACATGCTCGTTGGACCAAGGAAAGGAAACGAACGAAATACGAAATAAGGATGCTGTCTAGTTAAGCTAAGAGACGTATTTTGAATGCACCGTATTATGTATAGCTACGAAATATGTAGAGTGACGAACTGCTATCAGAACCGTAGAAATGTCCCTTGCTTATCCTAATATTTTTTCAAGTGAAGATTTAGATATAATACCTACCTACTTACCTACATTTCAGGAATTAAAATGATCTTTGCAAAGCAAAATGTTTTTTCATCATATGGAAAGATCATTTTACTTTTTTAATAGAAATCTGGGCACTTACTGGGCTCTGCAAAGTCCTAAGTATATTAAAGTAAGTCTACCTAGGCATGATTTATTTTCATGTATGGGACATACAATACATGGCTTTGAATCTATTACATAAACTAGAAAAATATTTTTAAATAACCTATTGTAAGTTATGACCACCTCGGTGGTGCAATGAACAAAATGCTGAGCCAGCATTTTGTTCAGGTCCTGCGTTCAAATCCTTATGCCAAAATGCCAGGTTATTGATTGAACTATGCGAGGATGCTGTATCGTTGTAAGTATATAAATCGTTTTAAAGCTGAATCCGTGGTCTAAAACCACGTACGTGGCCAGTTGGTATAATGAACTACTACTTTTAAAATTAATATAAAAAGTTAAATTTCAATAATTTAGTGAAGTGAAGTCATATATTTTCATACTTTTAAAACTTTAGAATTAGACCTAATTTTTGGTATTACTTACTAATTAATTGTAAGTAGTAATTTTTGTAGTAGGTAAGTAATAATAAATTGAGATGTTTGTAGCTCAGCCGCGAAAGCCACCTACGCCACGGTTGTGATTGGATTCATTCTAATCATGCCTATTTAGTGGCATTCATCACAAGCATGTACTTCGGAAGACACGCTAAAAGTTGGTCCCGGCTAGCTAATATCGCTTGATACTAGTCGTGAAGCCTACTCAGAGGCCTTAGGGCGGCTTAATAGGATCTGACAGAAAGGATAAGTCACTGGCCTTACAACACCCCTCCACCAATCCGCACTGTGCCCGCGTAGTGAAGTAAGTATATGGCTCATGTCAACTATGCGGTAAGGCCTGTTGTAGTACCTATACAGGGTTACATTTCAAGGTAGTGCCAATTTTACAGGGACCACTCAGAACCAGTAACTAAATCGATCTACGTGAAAAACAAACTCTTGTTTTATTTATTTTTATTTTTTCTATTCTGCATTTGAAAAAAAGAATACGTAGAAAATTTACGATAAATCGATTAAATTGCACTGCACGAGGTTATTGATGGAGCGGCGTCGGCGTACGGCTGTGATCTCTGATGAATGACAGCGCATTTTGCGTTTTCTTTTTTTTCGGAAATTTAAGTATATTTTCTCCAGGAATACGACGACTGAATTTTATTACGATAAATTAGTATTTATTTTATTATTGTTCTATAGACCTTACTTTTTAAATTTGGCCCTACCTTGAAATGTAACCCTGTATATTCTTAACTTGCTAAAGTAGCGGTAATTTAAAACAATTTAGTCTAAGAAAAAGTCTTGGTCCGAAGATGCTCACCGGGGGCAGACGCCGTTCTAGAAACGGCGGCGGCGGCGTGTTTTCAGCGCGATTATAGCGCGGATATTTTTTTTAAACTGTCTGGCATACCAATACCTACTTACATGTTAAAACAAAAAGCAGTACAATTTAAACAATCAAAATGAGTGTGTGTATGTTTGTCCTCTATGCCTTTCTAAAATAATCCACTTTGGCAGGTGGTTATTCGCACGCGGAGGTTTCTGAATTGAATTGGTTTTGCCTCCTTCCATTTCACTTGATATTTTGTTAAGAAGCTGTAATAGCAAATGTTTGAAACTTACAGAGCTGTTAGTCAACTAGGTGCATACCCAACAGAAAATATTTTTGTATAAAATACTGTTGGTATGAATTCATGACATTCAGAATTGACAATTCTTGAAATCAATAATTTCATATCGTTAAAAGTATAGTTTACCCTTTTTTTAGGCTTGACCCTCTTTTTTTTCTGTTCAGTTAACGGTGTTTTTTAGTTTACAAACATATTTTAGTGCTTTAGGGCCTCTGTGAGACCGGGGGCCCTGGGCACAGGCCCCGTGTGCCCTTATGGTAAAGAGAGTCAGAGGCCTTCTGGCGGCTTAATAACATCTGACAGTAAGGGTTAGTAACTGCTAAGCGGCCTTACAACACCCTTCCACCAATCCGCACTGGGCCCGTGGCGGAGTATGACCCAAACCACCACATAGTCGTGGTAAGGCCTGTGCCCTGCCTGTGGGACGTAGGTATATAGGCATACTTTACTTTTTTACTTTATTGTACAGAACCACTGATTTTATTATATTTCCATGCATAGCTTCCTTTTTGTCTGATAGCTTGCGATTAAATGGCAAGTGTGAACAGTTGTTTGCTTTGAGCATGCTTATTTTCAAAATAAGCATGCTTATTACTAGCAAATGTGAACAGTGACATGAGCATGCCACTAATAAGCATGCTTTAAGCATGCTCTTTTCTGAGCATGTTTGTCAGTACCTTAAATCAGTGATCTGCCAAATGTCAGCTTAATATCTAATGCTGTCGGAAATAAAATACTCAGATTACCACAAAAACGTTTTTATTTCATAAAAGAATATCAATCAAGATTTAAACAAAACTATTTAAGCAACAAAAAATAATGCGCAGGGAAATGCAATCCTAAACGGGTTTCGATTTGTCCACGAAACAATAACTTGTTCTAGAACTAGTCTAGAACTAGAAGGCCTCGGCCCACGCTACACATACGGGCCACACGCACACTTAGTTTAATATACAAAATACATCCCAACGATTAAGCAAGGGTTACATGATTTACTTTGAAAAAATTCAAATTACTTGTACTGACTTCTTAAAAAATCACATCACAAACTTAGTATACCTCAATAATATAGTTTAATTTTATTAATTTTTTGTCTATAATAAACGTTTATAAGTAACTACAGTTATACCTAGCGCCTCTCGACGCCTATACATAATTATATCAAACGAAAAATCTATATGCATTCTTAAACAAATGCAAACACTCGCATTCCATCGAAGGCTTCCAGCCTTCAATAATATAAAAATAGACTGAAAGATGCAACCCACCGCCGAACAACTATACAGTCAATCACAAGTAAAACAACTAAGTAAGTGTGAACTCAGTTAAATAGGACTAAGAGTTTTTGACATAATTTACGATACATTTTAAAACACAAATCGCCGCCATCGGCAAAAGGAGTCAAAATTGCAGAAACAACACAACAACGAAAACAACTGAAATGAACTAATATTAATGCTAGATAGGAGAAATATATTTTCATTACGGTAAATGGCAGGAATAACGCTGATATTTTGTGTCTTGCAACTGACAAACAGTACCACAAACTTACCCTACACGATGTCAGCTGGACTCTTAATACTATCTAATCAACCTCATATCATTTCACAGTTCCATTTGCCAACAGTCGGATTAATTTGTGACAATGTTTGATGAACAACAATGATGCTATCAGTCAAATATAAGAAATCATATATATTTCGAGATAGTTAACAAAGGTAACAAACAAAAACAATAAAAATTTATTGAAAAATATATTTGTTAGGTGAACCGATTTGTATGTAGTATGTAGTAGTAATGTAGAGAAAAATAAAAAACAGACGTATATTGATAGAAATTCAGAATCACATTTTCATCTTTCCCCAGTGGCTGAACAGTACAGTGGCAGGACACAACAGTTGCAGTACCATAATAATATGAACAATCAATAGTTTTTAAATATAGTACTACATAACATTGTATAGGCCATGTCAATTACTGTATCTGCATTGGAGCATTGAAACTATGTGAATCACAATTTTTACCAAAAAATATTATTTACAAAGTAAGCTTTCAGTACAATACATAATATATTGATAATAAACTTAGTTCCACAAGTGTTAGTGTTGAACCTGTATTAGAAAGAGACAAAACAGCTTTTGTCTATTAATTTATTGTACTATAACGTAGTACAATAAATAAATAGCCAAAAGCTGTCAGCAGTAACGGGGAAAATTTAACAAAGTTGTCAACTTTACTAACACATACACAACAAAATCTCAATCCGAGTAAAGTAAATGTAAGGAAAATAACAAGTAAAAGTTACGAGCGTAACAAATGCTGTTACAATAAAAAAATTATTAAAATTTAGACAAATCAACAACAGGATTGCAATCATTTTTATAATTAATAATTACATGGTCTTTTTGTCCGAAATATGTATGAAAACGAATAGTAAACTTAAAAAAATATGTAAAGATAAATATTATCCACCAAATAAAATTATTAGCATTTAAACACAAGATTTCCGAGATAAAGCAGTGAAATATTGTTTGCATTTGCTATAAATCGGGAATCCTATATAAAATATGAACAATCATACTTAATTCTAAACAATAAATAAAACTAATCACAATTAGTATATAGTTTCTCTACATAAATCATTGTTTAAACAATATACTCTGAGTCCGCAATATGTAAATCAGGTGACTTTTAATACGGTTCAAACTAACTTAAATTATTTATGGGCGTCTTATGTCTATGTACTAAAACAGGTACCGCTACATAGTAAATTGGCTAGTAATGGAGAAGTGCTCCGAATCCGATTGCAATTGCACTACAATCTTTAGATTTATCCACATACATACAGGGTTACATTGCAAAGGTGTGCCAAATCTTTAGAAGTGGCTCAGAATCAGTAAGTTAATCGAATCTATGTAAAGAATTTTTTTTTAAATCAAATTTAATTATTTCTATCCATATATTGTTAAAAATCGTAAGCGTGGATAATTTAACTCATTCGTGAAAAAAATACACCGTATTTACACTGCGTGAGGTCTCTGTTGGCTCGCCGTACCTACGCCTCTGATGAATGACCGCGCGACTTTCGTAGTCTCTGTATTTTGACTTTATTTTCGGACATTTTAAAGTAAATTTTTTTCGTAACATACGATTATTAAAAATGATAACGATTAAGTTGCTTTTTTATATTGTTCCCTAGATCTTATTTTGAAAATTTGGCACCCCTTTGCAATGTAACCCTGTATAATAGGGTCCATTTGAAAACATTATCAAGGTTTAATATTAAATTCATCTGTCAATTTTTTTAAAGTTGAGAGACAGAATAATGATTTTAACAAAGTTGCCTGTTACTTTACTTGCTTACGATATCTATTGTAGTGAGACTGCGTGCGGAAAACTTTACGTGTCATCGGCTTATTGTATGATTCGACATTATACAAATGGCGTTGTCCATTTGCAAACGCTGGCTGTTTTGTAGAATGCCTATGCAAATTGGTGATTCTTCTAATCGTAGTCGTTTTGTCAAGACATAGGTTAAGGTAACCTTGATTTAAGATCATAGCCATTATTTATTTATATAATCATGTAAGTACTTACTTATGACGGAGAAAGTAATATCAAATCAGACTTATTTTTATCAAGTAACAGAAAGAAATTTTCATAATAAAAACTTACTTTACGTTACGTTACGTTACTTAAAAACATTTAGGTACAAACGTAACGAAATGTATTATTTTATATTATTATAATTTTATAATAAACAACTATATTATTATTAGTATTTTAAGCAGTTGAAAATAAAATTAAAATTATTGTATTAAACGTGCACTTTAAGCAACATAGTTTTTTTTTTCCGATATTTGAATGTTTGTAAATATCTTAAAATGCTTATTTAATTGTATAATGCCAACAGATTTCTTTTTGAGTAATCTAACACTAGTATTATAATATGCCAGATAACCTCAAATGATTTTTCTTTTCTTGTCCACGGCTTTACCACTGTTAGTTAGATTCTTCGGTAAACTTATTATTACTATACCACCTATTATGTAAACATCATAAAAACACTTGTTTCTTGCAATGTACGATTATTTATACTTTTATTTTTAAAACATTGCTCTACTTGACGCAATATTTGTTGTTTTGATTAGAAGTGCGTCTGGTGGTAGAATATAGAACTAGTTACTAGAACTTTTCGCGGCATTTTGTAAATGGCTCGAATTGACAGTCAGTTATTATGAACTACTACAAGCTGACAAGTAATTTTACAATTTGCCTTAGGCATTTTACAAAACAGAAAGCGTTTGCAAACGAACGGCGCCATTTGTTTAATGACGAATCATACACTTTGCCGACGACATACGGAAAAATCAAAATAGTAAACAGTCAATTTTTTAATTCGAGATAAAAATAATATGTAAACAAAAGTTACCACTTTAACCTTGTAACCACATTTAAACTCAAGTTTTTATTTTTAGGTAATTTGGTAGCAATAGCATCATTGCAGGGAGATTCAATCATTTAAATCGTACTGTCAGTTTCAGCTCTTAGTTTACATTTTATACTCGAATTTGGAATCCGACTATAAATACATTGAACACAAAAGTCCGGAATAATTGCACGGTGTGATCACAATTAATTAAAAAGTCATAATATTGAAGGTCCTGAAACAGACCTGTTTTAATAAATAAATAAATTTTCCTGAGGAAAAAAATATACCAAAATGAAATTGGTATTAACCTTAATAAATATGACTTGACAAGTCATATAGTATGAGTACGCGAGAGATAAATAACTGTCCATGATAATATATTATGTATAAAGAGCATATTAGAATATTTAGTTCTAATTTTGGATTTTCATGTCTGTTCGATTTCCGCTAAGACTACTAATTAAAATATAAAAAGACACCGTGGAGTCATTTTTTCCTTTTTTTGTGTAATTCCCATGTGTGTAACATTAACATTGTTTTATTCGTTTTTAATACAATAAGAAACAGGTGCTTCCACATGCTTATATTCTTTATACGACTTTATATGATCTCTGCGTTTAATCACTATATGTCATTAAATGAAATAAATTTATTAAAAAATATTTACATACATAAGGCATTGAGTTGAATCTCTCAGCTATATAAACTTTACAGCCTTACAATTTCGTCTATACGTAAGGGATAAATAGATGTATCTATCAACAGCCTTTTGATGTCGCCTCGTTTTACAAAAAATATAACTACATTCTAGCTCCGAGAGATGATTATGATCGAAGCGAGCTTTGCCAGTGTGTAACGAAACGCAAAATTACTTGAATTAAAAAATACAATCCCTAGTTAATTTTTTTAATTTACATACAAGACTAATATTAACTTTTACGACCACTCATTAAGCACAGCGTCAAAGTCGTGTTTTTTTAAATTTCCAATTGACCGAGGGATGTTTTATAAGGTCCTCGGTAATGTCGTATGCGTCCTCTTAGTTTTTAGCGGAGGGCCTGAGCACAGAATAAATCATAGTTATTTATAATCATATACAAGCTTCATACAATGCGATGAAGCTTGACTTTTGATACCTATAACTTTATTTAATGGCCCGAGTGTTTAGTAGGTAAGAAAAAATACGAAAATTATATAAAATTTAGGTTGATTGCATTGAGACTACGATATTTAGATGTGTAATAATAACATAAATAAACACATCGTAACAAACTAGCAAAGCTGAAACAAATACAACTAGTTATATAGGGTGTTCTGTCGATAGTGCAGAAAACTGAAAGGGAAGCTAGGTGAGGTCGAGTATTAAGTATAATTTTTTCTCAAATCTTTATCATTTTTAAACGGCCATTTTGTATTTCTAAAATATATAAATTCATTTGTTCTATTTAGTTTTGAAGTCCTCTTTGGGTAGTTAATTGATTGTAAGTTAAATTTAAAAATGCGGACCTTAATAACGTCCCTGTTTAAATATAATTACATGTCCTTTTATTATTTACAGTAAGTAAAAATTAAAAAAAAAGGTATTTATAGTGATTAGTTAGTTGAGTTACCTTACCATGTTCTTTTAATATCATTGAAGTAATAGGTACGATACTAAATTTCGAATCGATAGGACATTTGGAAGGTAGTCAGATCCCCTCATCAACTATTAAAAAGCTGATAATCTTCAAACGGCTGATCAGGTCATGGTTACCTTACCATTTACTTTCAATATTATTGAAGTAACACGATACCAAATTTCGAATCGATAAGACATATGGAACGTAGTCAAATACCCTTATCAACTATTAAAGAGCTGACGATCTTCAAACGGTTGATTAGGTTATGGTAACCTTACCACATACTTTCAATATCATTGAATTAACACTATACCAAATTTTAAATCGATAGGACATATGAAAGGTACTCAAATCCCCTCATCAACTATTAAAGAGCTGATGATTATCATGAAACATGGCTAAGAACACTCGGTATAAAATTGTCTATGACACAAAAAAAAACTAAACGAAAATCGGTTCATCCGTTTGAGAGCTACGATACCACAGACAGATAGACAGATCTCATTTTGCGTCGGGGGTTTAAAAAAAGATTGTCTAACAATTTTTTTTTATAAATTTACACTAGAAATTTAAAAACCAAGTATAAAACGGGCTCCGAATGATTTACAGAATTACCCTTGAACGATATAATTGTACATAGAAATCACTGTTCATCGTTCATCGATACAAATATATTTTTTTTACCGACAGCTCGGTTCGTCGAAAGAATGATAAATATTTCTTTCGGCGAACCGAGCTCGTAAAAAAATATATTTGTATCGATGAACGATGAACAGTGATTTCTATGTACAATTATATCGTTCAAGGGTAATTCTGTAAATCATTTGGGGCTCGTGTAAAACAACGTGAAATGCCAAAAAGAACTAAAATTTCAATTTACACAAAACTAAAAAAAAACACACAATGACCAATTAAATATACCAATAAAAATACTACTTAACAAATTACCTAAAAATAATCCGTTTTAGTTTTTTTTATTTTCGACAAAACACCCAAATATGTTTGTTTGAAATAAATATACTAAAGCCGAGTTGAGATAAGGTATTGGCTTCAAGTATATTTGATAAGCACGCGACAAATCGGTATATAAATAATAAATTTTACTGGTACCTAACAAATACATTGGGAAAAAATTATTTACCAAATAGTCTACCATATTAAAACAAATAAACAAAGCTTGTAAAATAGTAATGATTGTAAACATCAAGCAATGATTCAATTCACCCAAAAAACTATCACATAGAAATAACAAAAATTTATTTCTTTTTACATCCATATATTTCAAGTTATTCTTCGTACTAAGAAATAATGATTTTTCTCTAAATTCTTTATTATTTTTGTGTGGTGGGAACATTTATCTGGGTAAATTAAGTTCATAGTTTTCCAATCATTGCTGTTTTTTTTAAACAAAAATACGGCGCAAAAATGTGATTAAATAAAAACCTATTACATCAACCTGTTTTAGATTCCGCTCGAAATAACTACTACAACATTTTACATAAAATCACACCAGTTTTATTAATCTAATTCCACTCTTTCACACGCTTTTAGCGCAAAAGAGATGCATAATATGAATCCTATTTTAATAAAACAGCCTTTTTAGCCGATAAATTATTTAACCGTGTTCGGGAAACTAGAATATATTAATATATTTAGGCCGAAATTTTTTTTAGTACGTTTTAGTGTTTTTTTTATACAGATTTTAAACATCACTGTGTTGTAGTGTAGAGTCTCGTGTGTTTAGCGTTATCATGAATAACTTTAAGGATATACCAGTAACAATTCGCTGGAGTAGCGCAATCACAGATGTACAGGCCCCCGATTCAGAACCGTTCGATAACAAATTGTCGACCGGAAAATCAAGTGACACTATATGATTTAACATTAGTACCACGTGGTTTACCAGTTGTCAATTCCTTGTCGAAGGGTTCTTAATCAGACGAATTTGCAATTGTTGCTCAAAATGCGTAATTTTTATGAATTAGAATTCTAATTTATTTATTTGGAACAACAAACAGAAATACATTATGAAATATTCAATTAGGATTAGTACGAATATAAGTAAATGTATTACCAACTACGTTATTCACAGATTGATTTGCATACGACATCGCATGATTCGTGTGCGAATTCCTAAGAAATTATATACGGTTCTTGGGATTTCGTATTGGAATTCTAGTGTCCCAAAAATACGTTTTTTGAGCAAACATTTTAAATTCGCTCGCGACGGCCGGTTAACATTGACTAGTAGCGACAGTCAAAAATATACATATACAGGGTGACTGGTCAGAAGCAGGATGTTCTGCTCATTAAAATAAATAGCTTTTACTACGGGAAAAAAGTCGCAGCACGAAAAAAAAGGGAGACTCCATATATTATCGTCGAAGTAAATGGCTATTTTGTATGGAAAGGTGAACTTTTTCTTCCTATTTCGATATTGGTGCCATTGTAAAAGTTATTCGTCGCCGGTAACGCCATCTTCCTAAATATACGGTTTCCACTGAAAACCAGCGCAATGAGTAGGCCCTTCACCTACGCCATTGCACATGCTGCGATACCATTTATTTCCATATCACAAATTCCAAACTATGTATATTAAGTCATGTTTGTTTTTTCCTTTTGTCTCCTTTAGTTTAGTTTATTTTTAATAAAATTATTATGTATGTTTATGAAACAATAAAAAGTATATATTCTATTCTAATTATTTTAATGGGTAGAATATACTGTTAATGCGATTCCTTAGTCTTACCAGTCACTCTGTACGTATGACGACGACCCGGTCAGAGTGATAGCAGGGTGATTCGCTTTGAACGCCAAGGGTCTCGAGTTTGATTTGCGGTTCGAATTAATTCGGAGAACTATCTTTTTAAAAAAATAGATCTCTGGTTGTGCTGCGAGACTTCCCTGGCAAAATAATTGTCTGGCCGAGACTGACCGAGACCGAGACATTTTTTGTTTTGTCTGGCGCATTTATTTGTTTATATTTTGCAGTCCATATAAAACATGGATGTTGACATTATATATAACAAATTAAACCACTTTATTTAAAGTAATACTTAGTGAAAGGCCAGAAATACGGTACAGATTATTTAAATAAAAAATAAGTGACGTTATTTTTGCTTTGACTTAATTGATAAAGGTGTATTAACTATCCTACAACATGAGATGGGAATCTGCTAGAATCAGACAAAAAAAGTATCACTTGAAACCACCCAGTATTTAAAGATTGCGCGTGAGACCCACGCACTAGGCCTGAAAAACTATGGTAATTCCACAATAAATACTCATTGAATTTATCACTAACTTTTGGCTGAACAATAAAAAAGTTGATGCAAAAATATGCTTACATTATTAATCATAAGTCGATGCGATATGATTAAATATGTAATTTTGCATCTGCTAGTATAAAATATCTTGTTGAAAATATCTTGCTTTGAAGCGTCACACAAGAATAAACGCATTTGTATGACTTGGTATCGATTAACATACGGATTAAAGCTTTAATTTTACACATTTATATAGAACAAGCTGCTCCATGATCAATTTTACTTATAGTACCTTTAATCCGTTTCGATTTTATTGTATTATTTAGGTACAACAGTTGATACAGGGTTGTAATGTTAGTTTTCGCCCAACTAATCCAATTTGGCAAAGCAGAGAGACATATACATCATAGCAACAACTAGTACCGACTTAAACATAGGGATCTTGATAACACAGTTTTTTTTCTTTTCTTTTATATTGTTTGTAGACACATATGACATCTTTTTGTATATTTACATTGTAGGGTATACACAGAGTATTTCCCGATGAGGTCTTATATTTTAAAGACATGATTATAATGACATATAATAAGGTCTCACTCAACGCGTCTCACAAGTTAGATCGGGTTCGGTGTGACCTTAGTTTACCATAATATTCTATTTTAACGTATAACACTGATCACTAAGTTTTAATTCACTGAACTGTTTCGTCGTCCCTTGATTACGCATAGTATAAGTCCGATACTTTGTTGAAATGTAGCCTACAACCGTTAACTTGCATCCAGTAACTTGCCGATTAAGTCCTTTTCCACAGGCTGCATTATAAAGTCAACATCTCTTATCTTTTCACAGTTTGCATATTATCATTACACTATACTCCTTTCAAGTTATGAAGCGACTTATGACACATCATGTGACTTCACTGTTGACACTTAGTGATGGGCCCTAACGAAATCCAATCGATTCTTTTTGATAATCGAGAAAGTTTAAAGTTTAATTGATTTTTATTTAAGTAGGTTTAAATAAGAAGTATACTGCGATGTTCTACCGCCAGAGTGTCTCATACAGTTTTTTAACAACCCTTTTTTGCTTTTTTGGCATTTTACCAAATAATAACAAAAACTTTAAAAAAAACTCAACAAACACAGTAACAAAAGCCAAAGCAGGAACAGAAACGAAAACAAAGCAGACGCTTCTGTATTGACGTCAACGCACAAGACGACCGAACCGATACATCGATTTAGTGTCGAATAGTATTGTCAATCCCCATAGGTTAACGTTCCGTTTTACGCATCAAGTATTTGAAGGAAATCATATTAATTTATTTTTAAAATCAATAAGCTATATTAATGGTTTGCAATTTTAGCTTAGATTTTTAGAGGCAAAGGTTATTGCGTTTTTGCTATGATATAAATTACTTTTTTTTTAAGTAGTATGGGTGAAATGGAAAATCCGATGTGTCATAAATCGCTTCTTATCTTGAAAGGACTATAGTACGCCATTATGCCGAATAATAAAAATGCCTATTGCAACGAAAACTTTATAGTCAATCCGCTGTCATAAAAGGCATTCTTATTGCGTCACTTATAGTAACATTATTTGATCATTGTTAATTTATGATATGAATACTACATATACACAAAAATATACCGGCAAAATAAATATTAATTTCTATATATACATAATTTACTGGCGATATTTCATTTAAAATTATTAACCTTGTAACACAACAACAATATATACAGCAATGGCTGGTGGAACACAGTCCTTGATTGCGTGAGGGGATGGTACACCAAGCAAAATGTAAATACATTATTTCTGAGTTAGACTCATAGGGCAAAAGCACGTCTAGTCTTAATAATATTAAACAGCAGTCTAGTCTAATTTGTTTTGTTTTAATTGCTAACACAGTAACACAGTTTTAAATTTTGCAACATGCCTAAGCCAGAAGGTAGGAGCTTCCCTTGGCGGTTAGAGCTACACTGAGTTTCACTGCCGCTTGGTGCCCCACGCAGCGTGACTAAAATCCCTTTCACACTAGCGTATCTCGAGCGTAGACATTCGTCGATCGCATGCGTAGTGCACACGCTGCGACAACGCGACGCTAGCACTGTGTAAACGATGACCAGTGATCAGTGATCGTAAATCACAGAGCGTACCGCACTGCGAATTAGTCTCGCCAACCTTTTTGCTCGATCTGAAGTTGTTTCATGAAGGCTCGGGAATAAAGTTATTTACACATACTACTTTGTTTATGCTGTAATTTGTTTAAATAATTAATATAAAACATTGTCTTCTGTTATTAGTTTGTTGTGTAGTTATAGTTGTGACTAAAAACCTGCATAAAACAACTTCAGAGTCAACTAAAAGATTAGCGAGACCTCTACAAAATTGAATGATGCGCAAGCGGCTAGTCGCGTTGCATTGTCGCGGCATCTGCGATGTCTATACGTTCGAAAAACGACGAAGTGTGAAGGCACTTTTAGGGCTTGGCTTTAGATGCTACTTTTGAATTATTTTTCCGAAACCTCATCTTCATGACTGCCTGAACGTTTATGCCTTAACTGTGCTATTTAATAATATAATGTATGAATAAACATCACTATACATCAATCAGGACACGTAAGCTTAGGATTCAGGATTAGGAACTCAAAAAAAAAATCCTCTTCGCAATACTAACATTTCGTACAGAACTTATAAGCATACCATTCATACACTCATTTAGAATTAAATCTAATAGAGTATATTTTTAGTTTTTCGAAAGTATATCACATTTTAAATGATTGAACACAAATTACTCGACTGAAGCTCCGACTTTATCATTTATTTGAGGTCAAAGTCAGATAAATTGTGTCAATATACAATCATGAGTACATAATGTGTATACAATCAAAATATATTTTAAGATCTTATTGCATCGACTTCAAATATGATATAATATACACTTTTGCACCTGACTGTATTAAAGGTTTTATGCACAAGCGCTCCCATAAAACAAAATGGTTTTTCAACGACGTAAAATGATAAACAACATTGTAATTAAGAAGCGTTCAAAACAAATGTTTTATTCGTTTGGATATTTTATAAATTCGGACGTATTAAAACATTGTCCAAAATTATTAAAAATTGGCCTAAAAATAAATTATAGCCCGACAAAAAGTAGATGACCCTCCGCCATATTACGGAACTTAAAAGTACTTTTTTGTGATGACAACACCGTCTAATGTCTAATGTTTTTTTACGCAATCATGGTTATTTCATTTGTCAATGTCGCCGATTGCCAAAACTTTCGATAGCAGTCAATAAATAATAAAATAAATAAATTCTTCAAACAATCACACTAAAATACATTACATCCATCACTTAGATGCATATGCTTGTGCTTATCACAGAAACATTTGCTTTTTGACGGATTTTAACAAACAAAACACCTAGCTTTGCAGCTCAAAGCGCAAATCACAAGATCAGACGTTCTAAAAATAGAAACTCGAATAAAAATAAAGAATATCAATATAAGAATCTCGACTTTTAATATTGGAATTTTAACTAAAAATCAATTTTAATGTTTTTTTTTCTTTTGATACATAACAACTTTTGGCGCAAGGGTCATATATTTGTTGTCTAACTTTACTTAATATTAGTCAACTTAGCCTCAGCGCGTTCTCAATGGGAATAGCTGGGGCAAATAGATTACTTTGCTGTAACGATTACTATGAAATTAGTAATGTAGTGGAGGGTCCCTTAGTATTTCGTAGAGGTGTAATATGTCAAATATACAATTGTCGTTGGAAAATGCTGGGGTACACTTAGATGTCCATATGAAATACACATATTAATTGTATAATGTATCGCTAAAACACGTAACATGGATTATATCGTACCAGTGAAATGCAACTGTCACAACTTATAGTTAATCTAGTCAAATATAAATATACGCTGGTAGAAATATTACTAATGTGGTATCAGTAGCGGCAAAAGAAATGAGTTAAATAACAAACGTAATTGTAAAGTACACATATTTAAAAAAGATTTAAAAAAAAACAAATTGTACTGATTTCAAATAATAATGTTGTACATTACTAAACTTATTAGTGCTCTTCTGCACTTTGTAATTCGCCTCGAGTCTTATGCCGATACTGTACGATAAGAAACAAATGGTACGATTCCCTGCGGGCAGTCTCTAAACAAATTTTAAGTTCTCCTGTCACTTTCACTTTTTTAATTGAAGAAAAAGACAGAGTATAATAAAAATTAAGAAACGTCACACTCGAAATTTGTCCAACATATCTACGTGTAACATAAAAGATGAACCATATTATAGGATATGGTTGCATCTATGAAATCGAACAAGTTCCCAAAAAAAAAATAGATCACAATATAAAAAAATATATAATTTTGGCCCTTCCACAAAAACTGCGCAATCAACTGATCGATTCAGTAAAGGAAACTTAAGACAAAAAATCTTCAATACCAAATCAGTCGATACTAGAGGAAGTGATCATAAGATCTAAAATTAAATCAGTACACTTAAGTTTACCAGTTCTAAAATACAAAGTCTTGTCTCTTTTCATTCATTAGGATAAGAAAGAGACACGTGAACCTAAATTGAGAGAATGTCGGTATAGAATCGGTCACTGCAATCAGTTTATTAAGAGTCTGGTATTGTTTATGTGTAACTTCACACACCACCGTAAGCTCTGCTTAGTAATAGCAGAACCGTAGCTTCTGGATGGGGCGATTCGGGTAATAGCAGAGACTGTCGCCGTAACAGGCGGGTCTCTTGTAGATGTGCGCGCTTATGATGGAGATAATCGAGTGGTTGGTTCGGTCGATCAAATGCATGTATCGGGCGTGGGGGCGACGCCGGATCCTGCGGGCGGCCCTATGCTAGTCGGTTGATTTGAACTCGGTGTCGATTCGACGCTCTAAGGCCTGCAACTCCTCTTCTAGTTCTTGCTGTGAACGAGAACAATACTGTGGAGATAGATGTCTCAAAGCATGTAATATACAGACACAAATAAAATAGCTGCCAATGAGAACAAGTCTATAGTGACCGATGCCTCAAAGTATTTAATATACATACGCAAAGAAAATCGTAAATGGGTCAACAGGGAAGCTTGACGCCACGCCAAAACAATGATATTATGGGGAGTTGATATACAAACAAAGTCTATGGAACTATGGCAATTGACAACATTTAATTTTTTAGTAAATTACATAAATTCGGAAACCATTTCTAGATTTGGCGATACCCTAAGACGTTAAGTATTTTTTAGATTTTTGTCATGGCCTAAATTTACAAATAATTCCAAAACACTGTTATGTACAAGGATATAGGCATTCCTTATACATACGCCTTTGTTTTATAACATTGTTTTAGAAAAAAAAACAGTTACAAGCTAGCTGTCACTTTGACATTTGACAGTTAGTGTTTTAGGTTACCTTTATAAGTAAATATTGTTCGATAAATAATATTAAATTATAATTATTTACTCCATTTTAATTCGTGTTGTCTATGGCTTCTGTGTTTTGTTTTTTTAGATAGTGACGGTATGATTCTAGAAAGAGCTCACGAATGTTTTCGTACAAATCCTTTCTCCACTGGCCATCCATGTTATATCGTGTATAAGTCCCCGACATTGGCAGAATCACCACTGAATAACAGATCGGGATTGGGGTCAAAAAAGGTAACCTTTTTTGTATTTTTTTTTTTTTGTTTTTGCTTGTTCTTAGTTATTCATACGATTATTTCCATTTCCTACACCACATCTAAGTGCATTTTAAATTAAGCCAAAGTTGATTGTAGTGTGCTCAAATTTTGGGAATGTTACGCTAATATTTATTCTAAACTTTATTGTTAAAGGATTTTCTTAATTTTTTCTTTCATAAGAACCTTCTTCTAACAATAATTAACACAACAAAAAAAGAATTAGCGAAATCGGTTCAGCTGCTCTCGAGATTTGCGCTTAGCAACACATTCAGCGATTCACTTTTATATTATAGATGTGTTTGAGCACGCTAAAACCGAGTTTAAATCAGTTTGGAAAAATGAGTTGCTTTGAATTTTTTTCTTAATCGGTGGGTTATTGGCATGACGTACGTAATCGTGACGTACATGTTGTTTTGCAAGTTAAAGTACGAGTACTTTACAATAGATATTGTCTGAGGTAGGACGTTTAAAAAATGTCTAGATTGGTTACAAATCAACTAAATTTAATTATGTACTTATTCATAAAGATATACCTATATTATTATTCTATTTTTGCTATCCCAATTGCAAATCAAACAATAAAATAGGACTAAAGTGGCTCATTTTAACGTTGTTTCCTTTTTGTGATATGTGTCAATAAAAACCTTGTAGAAGACTAACTTTTTAAGGGCAAAAGAAGGTGTTCAAATAAACCAAATGACCTTTGAAAATGTTTGCCTTATGCCTTATTACTGTACGTAAATATTTGTTTAGTAAAAAAATATTAAATCGATATTTGGTAGTTGGTACTCCCTTTCTTCTCCTAAAATTGTTTGTCCGAAAATCATTATCCATATCACGTTTGCTATAAACTTCAGTAACCATAATGTTAAAAAATTCGAAATTTTGTGTTACCTAATGATCTTTAGTTCTAAAACTGTTCTGTCATAATATCGAATACTATAATATTTGAGTCTACTAATCTTACATGAAATAAAGTCACATTTACACAGTATTGTATTTTATACTGTGTATTATTCCGAATGTTCATTTATAAATATTATTGTTACTTTGTTAGTCCTACAACCATACCTAAAAATTAGGTTTTTAGTGACAGAAACGAATCGCCGTAAATCCGATTCCACGCAGTCTTGTCTGCCCTACCCCTAGAGTGTAATTCAAAATCGCGTACGCGCGTGGGACCGCCGGAGACCTGCAGCGCCGGAGCCGTGACAGAAGTCTTGCATGCTGATTGCTTGCCTGCATGCATGGTGCATTCTGCTTGCTTGCATAAATGATGCATGCTTGCTTGCTTGCAGGCATGGTGCATGCTGCTTGCTTGCAGGCATGGTGCATGCTGCTTGCTTGCATGCATGGTGCATGTTGCTTGATTGCTTGCATGCATGGTGCATGCTGATTGCTTGCATGCATGATGTTTGCATGTTTGGCACCTGCATGCATGCTGCTTGCTCAATGCACGCTGATTGCCTACATGCATGATGCTTGCTGCAAGCATGCACTAGGTATTTATTATTATTAGGATCAATAAACATTATAAGATTTAAATGTAGGACTTACAACTTTTATTGAAAACGGTTTTTAAATCTTTCGTATATTATTGATTGTAATATTTATGACAAATGAATTCAGGGCATATTATACAATTTTATTGCATGTAATATTATGGGACATTAAGTTCGGGCAAGTTATCATTTGGACAAATGATGATTAGGAAAAAAAAAGTTATTGCACTTTAGATAATGGATAAAACAGTTAGGGAACAAAATAGATAACCTTGGTAGTAGCTATTAGTGCCACATGATTTTACAATACCAAGTCGTTTGACGTCACCTTTTTAAAAGCATGCCCATTATATTATTTCTACACAACCAAACTCTTGTGCTTACGCTCTTTTAGAATAAACATTTTTTAAATCATTAATTGCAGAGAATAGAAAGAAAAGAAAAGATATGAAAATTAAAAAATATTTTGTAAAGTTTTTAAAAACAAAAATTCAAAATGTTGTCAATTACCCAAGAATTTTTTATTAAATAATTTATAAAAATATTTTTACAAATGAAATGTTTCTTATCATGACGTTTATAATTTTAATTTTGTTTTGTTTTTCTAAAGGATTTTAGCAACTACGATAAATGCGTAGATACAAATTGTTAAATTTGGAAAGGCTAACGTCTATTGGGTCAGCTAATCTTACTAATAATAAATGTGAAATTGTTTATTTTTGGATGATTGTTACTCATAAACGCTTCAACGGCTGAACGGAATTATCTGAAATTGATAATAATGCTAACTTAAAACAGGATACAGTTGATCTTTTTTATGTTTCTGCAGACATAAGCAAGATCGAAACAGAAACAGCTTCAAATAAAAACTTCATCACAAATTACCTAGACGACGTTTACTTTCATATAATACTTGTTTGTTCCACCCTGTTGTATAAAACAAATTGTGGACTTACATCATCAGCGTGGTTTACATCTGCCCGGCGCTCTACAACTACGCGTCTGTCGCCCGCGACGTTGAATATCTGTTAAACACGATTAAAATAAGGACGCCTTCATATCAGTGCCGTGAAGTAATAGGGGCATAGACATAAAATAAATATAGACTGGCCGCTCTCAAATTATATTTATGCCTATTTGATTATCGCCTTTTTGACGCTGTAGGACGTAGTATCAGAACTTGGAACTAAATTAGTGATGTCCCTAAGTATATCTCCAATAGATATTCATAACGTTTTCCGATCAATTCGTTATAGTTACTGTGGGTGGTTGCCTAGAATAGAATACCCGAAAGAAAGATGAGCCAAGTTTTAGAGAGTGGTACAGAGTCGAGTCTAGAATAAAAGAAAATCGTTTCAAAATCTATTATATTATTCTTTTTAATTAAGTATAAATAAAAAAATATTAACACAAGTACCTAATCAGATACTTTTGGAGTCGGTGCAACGAAAACATTCAAACGCTAATCAGCTGGTACCGACTCCGAAGACTTTGTCGAAGATATTTGGTACAAGAAGATAAACGAATCACGAACCTAGACGGTATACATTTTGTTATTTGTTGATTTTCTCAAAAAGCGCTAAATCAATTTCGATAACATTTATATGGTACCTCTGAAGTATCTAACAAACAAAAATAGAATTATGAAAATCGATTCATAATTGGCGGAGTAATCGCGTAACATACAAAAAAAAACATAGTCGATTTGATGCGATCGTGCACGTGTCTTAGCAAACGTTGGAATAATGATTTTAATAGATGTTGTTAGTATAATAATTAAAGTGGGTAGATAGACAATAGTTTTTTTCTGTCTACCTGACTTCGGCTTGGATTGTTTTTTTTTTAAATATATTCTAGACTCAATTCTGAACTACAAAATTTTTACAGTACTTAAATCAATCCTCCTCCATCGAGCTAGTCGTAAGCCTGGTTTAAGTGTGTATGAACGAAAGTTAAATTTAAAAATCATTGTAAAACTTTAATTGTACCTAGATAAGATTTTACGTATCCAATATGTTTACTGTTACTATAAAAAAAATTAAGCTGTAAAATCATACACAATAAATTATACCATATTTAATCAGTATCAAATCGTTAAATTATCACAGTAGTGTGTGTGTAGTTACGAAAAATATACAGTTTTAGAATTAATAAGTATAGTTTTAGAATCCGACATTAAACATCAATATATAGTTAAACCGATATTACCCATCGCTATACACATTAAAATTAGTTTTGGGTTCAGATACTAGTGTATAGTAGCGCTTCAAATAGACATACGAAATTTGCTGTTCTTTGTATGAAACAGCCAGTCCACATTTATTTTATGTCAGTGCGTAGGAGACAAGGCCGTAGGCAGGAGGGGAGGGGGAAAGGGGTGTTCAAACGGCCCCGATTTTTTTTGTAAGGAAAATAGATCCGCAGGTATCATACTGTCAAAAATAGTTCGTGTTATTTAGCATTAAAATTATTTTTTGGTACTTTAAAAACTTTTACGCGCGGTTGAAGTAAAACGTCTTTGACGTGGCAAATATGACAAGTGAACTAAAAAAAAAAACATGTTAAGGAGAGTGAGTGGCAATAATAGTACCTTTATTAAACCACCCACTATCGCAATAATTGTAAACCCCCTCAAAAATGAATCCTGGCTATGGCCTTAGTCGCGCTCCTGATGCTCGTTAGTCGCATTACTGCTTGCGTGCTTACACAAGACTTCTAGCCACGAAGCAACCGCGCTGCTTATAAGGTACTGACAGACATGCTCATAAATGAGCATGCTTAAAGCATGCTTATTAGTGGCATGCTCATGTCACTGTTCACATTTGCTTTTAATAAGCATGCTTATTTTTGAAATAAGCATGCTCAAAGCAAACAACTGTTCACACGTCCCATTTAATCGCAAGCTATCGGACAAAATGGAAGCTATGTATGCATGAAAATATAATAAAATCTGAGGTTCTGTACAATAAAATAAAAAAGTAAAGTATGCCTATATACGTCCTACTGCAGGGCACAGGCCTTACCACTACTATGTGGGTCGTACTCCGCCACGCGGGACCAGTGCGTATTGGTGGAAGGATGTTGTAAGGCCGCTTGACAGTGACTAAACCTTACTGTCCGATGTTACTAAGCCGCCCGTAAGCCTCTGACTAGGTTTTACGACCTAATATCAAGCTATATGAGCCAGGACCAACTTTTGACGTGCCTTCCGAAGCACCGAGATGCTTATAATAAATGTTACTCTTTATGGTTGGAACGGTTACCCATCCAATTACGATCGCGGCGTATGTAGCTTAACTTTAGTAATCATTACCAAAGATCGCTGTTGCCAGTGAGCTACAAGCATCTCTAGAGTTACTAAGATAAAAGAAGAGTTACTATAATAGTATCAGTTCTATCCGTACAGACGTAATAAAACAGTGTTATTGCTTGCAACGCAATTGATATATCTGAAGACGGTGGGTAGGAGGATTCGTTATCAGGTGGGTCTCACATAGCGGAAAACTGAAAATAACAGTCCTTTTAATTATTACAGACGTCTATTTTCAATAGAGCCAACGAATGAACAGAAAATAACTAACGATTAAACGGATTACTTGGTCGAGAAACACGGTAAGTACGTTAGAGCGACGCGCTTACAAAGTAACAATTTATAGATAATTCCAAAAAACTACGGTACACCGTTATCAATTAACATTTAGGCCAAAAAATCTAATAAAATACTTAACGTGTTAGGTATCCGAGAGACTTGAAATAGTTTTTAAGTTTTTACACCTAATCCAAAAATGAAATGTTGTCAATTGAAATAAGCATGCTTAAAAGCAATGGTGTTCAGACGTGCTCAAAACACCCTCCACCCGCTAACAGGTGGCTTGCTCAAAAATCTAACCACGGTTGTTTTATGAGCATGCTCAAAATAAGCATGCTTATGACTGGCAAGGCGTTTTCACACATGCCGCTAGTTAGCTAGTGGCATGCTTTTTGGCAACTAATGAGCATGTGTGTCAGTACCAATACGCAAAGTTGCATCATATTACATGATTGCCCCTCGGCAGTCAATTAATATGGACTACAGTCGGATCAAGCAGCCACGGCTCAGTCGCGAGGCCAAGTCGCCTAGTGTAAACTAAGGAGAGTCCAAAGCGCTTATTGAGATAGTGACACAAGAAATCAAGCGACGTACTTATAATGAGCTATTAAAACATGAGGCCTCAAGAAATGTCGATGGATGTTTTTATTACCGCGTTCCAGGACGCATAAATCTATCATAAAGTAACTTTTTGATTGACTATTTTATAAAACGCACACTAGTTAAATAGTTTAAAGAACTTACATCATCAGGATTGCCTGCAGGCAAAGGAAGGGCATCTCTCATACCATCGAAAACGAACGCCTGAAAACGATACACGAATTAAGCCCTGTACAATTAATATATAAAAAACAAAGTCGGGTTGGTTACCCCATTTATCAGTCAAGAACGGCTGGACCCATTTTTATGATCTCTGTTTTGTTAGATTTGTCTCCGCCGAAGAGCTATATCGGTGGCTGGATAATAATATCCTCATTTCGGTTTTAATCTCGCAAAGAAACGCTAAGCATAGCTATTTCCATAATAACTAAGCTGGTTTAATAGGCCAACAGTCAACATGGACCACGTCTCAGTGCCGTAAGTCATGAGAAAGTAAATGTGGGTTAACTTACATTTTAATTATCTAATGTGAAACTTGCGCACCAGAGTACGGAATTATGGCATTATTTTGTCTCTGATTACGCTATAGGAATGTTTAATACCATGTTAGTCGATAGTTCTAGTTCGGGATTAAATTTCTTATTTGGACCTTACTAATATAAGGATTGTGAAAGCTTGTATGTTTGTTGCTCAATCACGCAATAACAGGTAAACGGAATTGACGGAATTATGGTGGAATTTACGTGTTAAAAAGTACATATGATCAAATTTTAGGGGGTGGTGCAGAACTGAGTCTAGAATACAGTAAAATATAAATTTTTTAAAAGTCGTCAATCGGAACGCGAACTGTTATATAAAATTTTTGTATAGTAAAAGTCAAATCGAGTCTTGTCGTTTTCCTTCGCTTAATTTATTGTTTGGTACCACGTAACATAAGTTACGTTACGGTACGGTACGTTTTTCCTTACTTTTAAACTTACTTTATCTATACGGTAAACCACTAGTAGCGACTACTTATGCCCTAGTGTACAGCAGTTTTAGGTACTCACATCATTTGGATTGGCCCAAGGCACGTCGTTGCGCCTCTCGCGCGGCGGCGGGGCGTACTGCACTGGCCGGAAGTCTGGGATCAGCTCATTCGGCACTGTAAAATATTATCTCCACTAGATTATTCCTAAATAACATTTAACACTTTGAACAAACTAAAATTTAGCAACATAATAAAATGTTTGCTATGTGTACGAAGTACATACATTAGTTAAATTATTAGTTAATATTTGCGATCACGCATGATTATGAAATTGCACTTTGGTCGCGACCCACATTTGGGACAGTGACATTAGGTGAATCTCGCCGTATGAATCACAACAATAAAGCAGTGTTCCATAAGAAGCCAATCGGTTAACTTGGATGTTTAATTTATTTACAACATTTTAAATATCTCTTGGGCACTCATACTTGACATTACTTGACGATGACCGTTACAGCTTTTTGGTCCTTCGAGCCGGATGAATTATCATCATCCTATGGACCTGACAGTACTTAATTGTTCTATTTTGTTTAAATTACCCTTACTTTGCACCGGGAAGAGGTGCCTTACAACTACTTATTCTTCCCGGCTGTTTTGTGTCAATCTTTAAAAATCTTCCAAGTTCTAACATTGACTTACATACTGACTTACAATGATACGGATATTCCATAACATTACGTTGACTGGTAGAAAATGCTATGACGCCTTAAGTCTGACAATCACTCTTTACTTCGATAATATTTTGCACTAAGGTTTTACTAATTTAAAAAATAACGTGGGTGAATAAACGAATCAATTGCGCTTGTTTACATTGCAAGTGGAATGTGAGAAGTCAGCAACCCTCGCATTACAACACCTAATACAGGTTATTAACCTTAACAAAATTGTTTTTTAAATATTCATTGCATAATACTAATGAATGACATACTATAGATCGTGCTATCGAAGTAACAACACTTTACATGATGTTAATTTGACATGAAATTAAGGAAATTAAAATTGACGTTGTTTAACTTTACTGACATTGAATTGTCGGGAGCGGTGCCTAACAACCACCTGCATCCCGCCGCATCATTGACTTGACAAAATAATGCGTATAATATTGAATATTATCATATTATATGACATTTTATATTAAAATGGCGGAAGCGGCGCCTTACCAGCTAACCGTCATAATACTGACATGTCATTGCATTTATATTGACATTTCTTGTGTTTCTTGCTGCATTAACATGTTATTCAAGTTATATATCATTATCATTTACTTACTTGTCATTTTTACATAAACTTGACAACATCGTGCATTTGCAAAAAAACCCTATCACATTGACATTGACATAACATTGTTTTGCATTTGTATTGACATGTTTGACAAGTTTTCTTTAGCATTTTATCATTGACATGACATATCATTAATTATCAGTATTGCTGTCATTGATATTATCATTGCATGACTGGATCAGCGCCTTACATCATACATTGGCAAAAAACCTATTACATTGACATGACAATACTTTGCATTTGTATTGACATGTTCGCCAAGTTTTTTTTTACCATTTTATCCTAACACTGTCCTAACACTGCTACCCTGGGAGACCTGGGATCAGTTCTATCATTTTCTTTCTACATCCTTATTATATTTACGTATTTATTGTTAGGTAGGGCTTAGGGCTCTAGGGACTTAGTGTCTTGGGGTAAAGGGACTCTATGCTCACTAGGGAGTTAGGTTACCGTCTGGCCTTATATTCTGGACGTCGGGAGCGGTCCCACACTTGCTTCCCGCCTGTTGGATGGATGTTGACACAGCCAATAAAAAAAAACATTCTAAAAGCTGTTATACGTAAATTGTCCTTGTATACTATTTAGCAATTGCGTACTAAGCTTGGACTAAATAATATTACTTTTTGTGTGAATATAGTGTAAATATAGGGTTATTGCAAGGAGCTTGTTGCATATAACAAGTATGTCGGTGGTGTGCTTGACTATCTAGATGTACAGTCTATAAAAACAGACAAACATTCGATTTAGCAGTAGCGAACTTAAGCGTGACGTTTAGGATGACCAGTGACTGTCGCCAGTGAGTTTTTTTGCCCTACTTTCGATTGACTCAAGAATGCTAAGCTAATATTTAGCTGCATCATCCCAATGCAATAGTTCATGTTCCGTCAGAATTTAGGCTCAGATTAACTCGTGAGGTGGCATCTGGTGTTCTTCTCGCACTGTCAAAAAGGTTCGCTTGTGTCACTAACCTGCAGAACACCACTGACGTCATGCGCTTACGTCGAGTCGCGTTCAAAAAATCATAGGACGGTGACAGACGGGAGTCTCAACCGTGTATCGCATACCAAAAAAAAGTTCAGAGTACTGGCAATAGATTCTATGATCTCTGCGCGTAAGGTCTGTTTAATCTGTGCGTGCAAAGTTCACCATATGATTCTGACATTACGTGCGTGGGTGCGTGTTGTTAAATAATTTTGTTTGATGAATGTTTAAGTGAAAATACATGAGAATAGTGCTTAAATCGATAAAGTGAGAGTGTTTAGATGGATTTGCAGCATTAGTTTGCATAATGGAATGATATTTCAAGGTAAATTTTATAAAATGTAAACAAATATTTTGGCGGCCGCCATTGCTCGAGATTTTTGGTTAGTTTCAATATTAATTCGATAAATTCATATCAAATAAAGCTTTGATAAATCTATTTATAGAGTCAGCAACGTAATTAATTTAATAGATTTGTTTTAATAAGCCATAATTACTTACAATATCAAAATATTTAGCGCGACGGCACTTGACAACAAAAATGTATGATTTTGTTGGTCATTTTTAGAATATCAAAGTTTAATCCTTATCCTTTATTTTATGATAAATCTAAAGTAAATTTGATAAGCTTTATGAATACATATTTACTTTTAAGGAAAAATAAATGAGTTTTGTTCTACACACCATTTGTTCGAGGTACCTACCGATTTTAGGGTGATTTTGCAGCGGTATTTTCATTTACCTTAATTATGTATTAATTATTTACTTTTCTTACATTATTATTTCAAGAATAACAATATTATGAATCATTCTTTGTAATTCAGTCGTTTTTTTGAGGCTAATTGGCCAATTTAACTTTTTGCAAAAATTTATTTTCCCGTGTTGGCGGGTGGTCTGCAAAAGACTTTTGCCAAAAAAAGCCATTATTTTGCAAAATTTTTTTGGAGTTGACTTTTTGTTTGTTTGTGCTTAAAATCCATTGTAAATTCGTATTGATGAATAATGAAATAAATGAAAGGCAATCTCTCGATAGAATATTGTTTATTTGGTAGATAATTACCTTTTTTTGCAAAAATCGGGGAAATTTAAGGTCAGCTGGATTCATGTCGCTAATAAATCGCGTAGTTAACTCGAATTGCATAATTTAATACATAATAAAATAGGTTGTTTCCTAAGGATTCCAAAGGTATACAATACAACCCCCTTACGTGCCGGCTAAGCCACCATATGTTAGTTTGACCCAAAACGCGTCATTATCTGCGTCATGCGCTGCTCACCTGTGCCAATTGTAAGGTGAAAGTGATTTATTACCGTGCCAAAGGAAGGGATAAGGACCTAGACGTTGGCTGAAGGCCTTTAATTGGAAAATTGTATGACAACTGCGTTTGAAAAAAATATTAAAACTACCAAAAGTTAGTGTCCCGTGCTGCACGACTTACGTCTTGCTTAAAACGTTTAATTGAAAGAAGTTTAATGCTGGCATTTCACATGTAGATAATGTTTGCCTAATTTGTCAAATGACATCCATGTGTACATACGCACATATGTATGGCATATTTTGGGCAACTTGACAAATGCTAAATGTTGTTTCCATCGCGAGTCGGTTTTCCGTCGCTCATTAATTCGCTATGTGCAAAGTGGGTGGTGTGGACCGTCAAATAGCAAAAACGTTAAAATTCGCAATATGGGTCACAGTACGTGTTGTGTTATAAATTAGTTTCCAACATCAAGATGGAAATTGGAGCAAAGAAATAAATGGATAGCTGTTGTGAAAAGAAAAAAGTTTGTAGGTAGGGACACTGACGTTTGTCTTATGATCACAGCTCTTATTAAGTAGCTGTGTCCGTTGGTTTTAAGCTCTTGTCTCTCACATGCTGTGTTGATACTAATTGTTTCCCTTTTTGCACAGTTTAAAGTTGGAAAGTTATATCATGTTGTATCGATTCAAATCACGTACATATTACATTCATATTTTAATTGAAGTAAGAAAATCACTTACTATAATAGGCACAAACTTTTTAGAAATTTTCATTTAATTTTGAAAAAAACAATCCGAATATCATTCTTAGTTGCCATATTTTGAGAGATCTTAAGTCCACAATAATTGTGGTCATTAGAGGCGCTGTCATCGCGCACACAACGACGAATGTTTGTGTCGTGTGTCCACACTTTGTGCGCTGTCGACTTGTACAGACGTGTCCTATTATAACATAAGATAGAGAAATAAATGGTATGGAGCAATGAAAATATTCTTTATATACTTAGTCTGGCCATAAATACTGTTACAATTAAAAATAAACAAAATATTACATTTGAATTTGGAATCTGTCATTTTTATATGATTATTCATTGGTTTTCTCATTTTGGCCAATACATTGTACAATATTTTGCGATATTAAAATGGAGTGGGGTGATAAAGAGAACCGAATCGCTGTGATTGCATTACACAAAAAAGTGGGTATGGAGCCAAATGCAACTTTTAAAACTCTCTATATGCTTGGTATTAGTAAAATGTTTGTGTATGGGGCTATTAATAGGTACAATGAGACCTCCTCTGTGACAGAAAAAGATCTGGCCGTCCATGTAGTGTTCGTACGAAAAAGGTAGTCAAAGCAGTAAAGGAAAGAATTCGAAGAAATCCTGTCAGAAAGCAAAAGATTTTATCTCGGGAGATAAAAATACCACCTTGAACCATGTCGCGTATTTTAAAAGATGACTTAGGACTTACAGCCTATAAGAGACGTACTGGTCATTTCTTAACTGATAATTTAAAAAAGAAAAGGGTGGTAAAATCGAAACAACTACTGAAGCAGCAAGCAAGTACGCAAAAGGAAGTCACAGAATTTTTTTGTTTACGGATGAAACATTTTTTACAGTTGAGCAACATTATAACAAACAAAATCACCGTATTTATGCTCAAAGCTATAAGGAAGCTTTCCAATTAGTCGACAGAGTGCGACTTCAGTGATGGTTTGGTGGGGTATTAGCTATGAAGGAGTGACTGAGCCATACTTTTGTGAAAAAAGGTATCAAAACATCGGTACAAGTGTATCAAGATACCATTCTTGAGAAGGTAGTGAAGCCCCTTAACAACACCATGTTCAATAACCAAGAATCGTCCTTCCAGCAAGACTCGGCGCCGGGTCAAAAAACTCGGTTTGGCCGTCGTCTAGTCCCGATCTTAATCCGCTGGATTATGATTTATGGTCAGTTTTAGAGAGTACGGCTTGCTCTAAACGCCATGATAATTTGGAGTCCCAAAAACAATCCGTACGATTGGCAGTGAAGAATTTACCCATGGAAAGAGTGCGTGCTTCTATTGATAACTGGCCTCAACGTTTAAAGGACTGTATTGCAGCCAATGGAGACCACTTCGAATAAGCTTTCTATATTTCAAATTGTTTTATATTTATGTATTAAACTAACACACTTTAAAAGTAATAAATGTTATTTGCAATATATTTTTTTTCTTTGTTTTAGTATTTATGGGAAGACTAGGTATAAGTTTATTGAGCTTTATCAAAAGCAAAGGTAGTTGTATTTAGAATCCGAAAAACAAATTTAATTACCATGTTTTATTGATGACACAAATCAAATAGTGTTATAAGCTATGATCCAGCCTTTAAAAGTCCACAGCCGGACATATACCTTCCATATGGAACGCCACAGCGAGCGGCCCTTTGCATGCACCTTGAGTAGGTCGCCAGTCCACCGGGTGGCCTGCTTACACTGTGTTTAATGTAGTCAGCTAGCAAGTGGACAAATACCATGTTTGCCATCTCGACATTACTTTTTACGAAATTATTCCTTTAAAAATAAGATAGACAAAAATAATAACCTATTGTAAAAAATCATTTAATACAAAAATATGTTATCCTATTCTAATATCCAGTTTTTTGTTTCTTTTTTTCTACACGCTGATATCTTTGTAAAAAGATGTGCCAAGAAAAACGGACTTAACAAGCGACTTCAAGCACGTCCGCAACAACTCATTTATTAATGCCAACATGTGCAATAACATTTGTCTAATATGGCATTCGTCACCATGTATAGACGTGCAGTTCGTGATATTCACCTGTGTCAAACTAGACAAATTCAGCAATGCAAATGCCTACTGCCATGTGAAGTGCCACCTTAAATTTTGGGTTGGTTTAATTATTTATAACATTCGTGCCTTTAGGTTGTTTTTTTTTAATAGTCAACAAAATAAGAATTATAAGATTTTTTTGTGGATTTTACTGTTAGAGCCTACTTTAGTGATCGGATATTTTGCTCGCAATGATAATCTATTTGCACAGGAGCGCAAAGGGTGGATGTTTAGTCTGCGAGAAGCATTTGTACTATCTTAGGCACGTAATAGATGTCGCGTAAGTCGACGCTAAATGCTCAAGGACACATGCCTTACCCGTCGCCTTAAGACAGCCGGTTGGCGAGTACTTAGAGCTCGTGTAGACGTAGATCTGGGCCCCGCAATAGCGGGCGCGACATGACCGTACCAAGTACTAAGGGCACTGGCCAAGAGGTGAACCCGATAAGTGGTTGCACCGTCATAGCCCAAGGTTTCATTACACACTGGTCTATAAATGTCGACGCGGGCTTCATTCTAGAAAGCCCGATCGGAAAACTTTGTAGGTTTGGCCTGGGCCTTCCCGTCCTTTAAAGGGCGGACAAGTAGAAAGTGGCAAGAAATATGTGTGTACTTGCCGAATTGAATAAGGGACAGAAGAAAGACATAATAATTATACAAGAACGACTTTGAACTAAACTTTTAAACTCCTTTGTGTTTTTGTTGTTTTTAACGGCGTTGAATATAAATTATTTCTAAAATTGTCTACGGGTGCTAGGTTCGACAGCGGTATACTGTTGTTTTATTGAAATGGAGAAAAATAGATGTACTGACATTTAGTTTTAGAGAAAGTGAAAATTTAGGAATCGAGTACATTGTTCTTGTCATATGATAATACTTACAATCGTCGAAGCCATACGGGCTGATATTCCTCGGAGGCTCGTGTTGCGGTGGCACGAATAAGTTGGGCATTGGCGCGATAGCTTCCTGGCCTTGGTAGGGGAGTGCGCCGGGGCCTGCGTACATCTGTGTGCGAACAAAGATTTAGCTATTCGATGTCGACCAAAGCGAAGACGGCCAAAGACGAGACGAGAGTGTGTTTTATACAAATGACAGCCCAAGTGAAGTAGGACAAAATTTTGGGATATCATTAGTATACGCCATTCGCGCGTAAGAAAATGTGCTTTTTGCTTCTGAGTTTATGGAATCGATACAATTTTTTTTGCACCACATTTGTTAGTTTATGAACACTTGGAAAAACGGTAATATCTACATAATAAACATCTAGTTTAGGTCGAGTTATAGGTGCGAATGTAGCTATCTTTTATTTTCTAACAATCCAACCTTCAAGTTTTAAACCACCTCCTAGTTGAGGTGAGGACTGTGCCCTGCAATGGGACGTATATAGGCATACTTTTATCGTATACGTGCTTTGTACTAAAAACCACTGCAGCGGCACTCGGAACTATAATAATTGCATTAAATATGCATAAAAGTACATTTGACAACATTTTCTGTCTCGTTTTTACACCAAATAATATTTCAGTTTTTTTTTGGTCAAAAATGGTTTCCTAGATCTATCTTAGACAAATTTGTTGCCTCGAATCCATGTTAACTCTCAATGTATGGGGACTCATGTTTGTCTACTGATAACTTGACTTAAATCTTGTTAGCTATCGAACAATACCAAATTGTTGCTTATCAGTGGCAAGGTGCCCTGTCACTTGAATGGTCCACAACTAGAACCTAGGTTTTTGAAATACGGTGAGGGCGGCCTTACTTGAGGCCTTGAGATATAGCTATTGATAATCTTATCTATATATATAAAAGCAAGTCGGGTTAGTTTCACCATTCATAAGTCAAGAAAGGCTGGACTGATTTTTATGATTTTTGGTTTGTTGGATTTGTTTGCACCCCAAATAGCAAAATAACTAATAAAAAATCTGAAATTTTCACCAAAAAAAAGAGGCGGTGCGAAGTTCGCCGGGACAGCTAGTATCTATATATATAAAAGAAAGTCGGGTTAGTTACACCATTTATAAGTCGAGAACGGCTGGACCGATTTTTATGATCTTTGCTTTGTTAAATTTGTCTCCGCCCCGAATAGCAGAATAACTAATAAAAAATATGAAATTCACAAAAAAAAAAAAAGAGGCGGTACGAAGTTCGCCGGGACAGCTAGTTGTACATAGATCACGCTCTTAAAGTTTAATTACTACTTCCCCGGTCACAGTGCATTATTTAGTCTTGCTTCATTATCGGGGTGAACAAATATGTTTTTGTATTCTGTTTTTTTTTTTAAATTATTGTCGTGTCATTTTGCTTTTCTTTTTTGGATTGAAATGTGTGTCTAATAAAAATCTGGCTCTCCGTCTTTCATTCTGCCCCCTATATATATATATCTGTCTCTGTCTTCCTCTTTCTCTCTACCTCTCAACCAACCTGCGGAACGTAATCCGGCCGAAACTGCATGTTGGCCGCCGGGTCGTCCAGCGCCACCATGCCGCCGTACCGATTGTAGTACCCGCGCTCCGGCATCGGGATCATCATCTCGTTTTGGTTCATGCCCATCGGCTGGTTGTGTATTATGGGTGCGGGGTAGTTTCTGTTGGACAAATATATTGATTTTAAAACCTGACATTAAAAATACAGAATGTTGGTGTGAATACAGGCCGTTCTTAGTATAGTTTGAACACGAGACAGTAAACTATGTTATACAGTAAAACCTGTGGGTTGATGAGTCACGGTTTGAACGAGTTGGAATCTTCAATATTCATAATTTGCACACGTGGGCGATCGAAAATCCACACGATGCGAGAGCTTCTACATTACAACATCGTTTCAGTGTAAACATGTGGTCTGGGATCCTCAATGGTAAACTAATTGGTCCGTTTGAACTGCCGTCGAAACTTATTGGAGAGACGTACAAAAATTGCTTAGAAAACGATCTACCATTTTTGCTCGAAGACGTCAATTTGGCAATCAGGCGAACAATGATGTTTCAGAATGACGGTGCCCCATGTCATTATGCAACGCAAGTCCGACATCATCTTAACGAAACGTACCGTAACAGATGGATCGGGGGCAACGGACCAATCAGATGGCCACCACGCTCTCCTGACCTCAATCCCATCGATAATATCATCTGGGGCTACTACAAAGAAATCACATACGCCCGGGCTCGCTCGGGCCAATAAGAGCTTAGAGAGAAGATTGAAGAAGCCGAAAGAGTGATTAGAGCGAATCGTGAAGCCTTCAGACATTTATAAGATCTTTTCATACGCAGGTGTAGTTTGTGCATTTCTGTGGGAGGGATTTGTCATTTCTCTTCATTTCATTTTGAAAAACTATTGTAAATAAATTTAATTGTATTAAAATCATCTTTATTTATTGAATCAACTCATCCAATGTACAAAACCTCAAAAGCTTTCAGAAATAATAAGTAACAAATTTTTAATTTTCAGTTGAAAATTTAAATGATAACTCACTTAACAGTTTATAGAGATTTAGCTGCAAGAAAAAAGTCGAAGAAACCTTCAACTTTATTTTTTTGAATTTTTACAAACTGATCCTTTGCAGTTTTGCAAAAATTTATAAAAAAATGCAACTCGAAAACTACGAGAAATCGTAGAAAATACATAGAGGTGATTCAGATACCTCTCAAATCGAGGCACCTAAAATAAATTTATTTTCTGGCCACTTTGTATGTACCAGTTTATAAGCTCTTTCTAAGTGAACTATGTATATATACAGCTTCTGAGGGGATATTTTATCGCCTGTGTATACAGCGTACAGTCCGGCGCAAGTATCGCGTCTTACCACCACAAACGCTGATCGACAGAGAAGTGATAAAATAATGCAAGCTACCCCGAACCCGCGTCTCGTCGCGCAGATATCTAAAGCGCTTGTGATCAAACTATAGCCGTGTTTAAATAACTAAAAATCAGTCCAGTATTTTTTAAGCACCTCAGCCTCAGCGATATATTAGAGTATCTATATCGACTAAATCAGTATCTGGTCTTTTAGTGGACGACCCAGACCACGATGCTAGCTTCGCGAAAAGCTTGTGTGATTGTGTGTGTGTGTGATGTGGGATGTTTGAAAGTATTACAATATACAGTCACCAATGTACAAGCTCAGCTTTTCGTACAGCTAGCAAGGGAGCTAAATTCGTGTAAGTTTTGTGTCTCATCGACTAACAAACTCACCACACCGTAGCGGTATTTCATGAATGCCAATATTTGATTCCTAAATAGTTCTAAATAGTGCCCAAAGAAAATAAATAGTTCTCTTAAACAGTTGTCAAGTGCCGTCGCGCTAAATAATGCCCAAAGGACAGAATTATTTCTGTCCTTTGGGCATTATTTATAGCCCTTATATTTACGTAGGTAGTATGTATCTTCCGAAGCATTTTGGGTGAACCTCTATCCAAACCAGCAAGAATGTTATGTGAGATAGTAAATTGTAGGTAAGTAACCCTTTAGGTAGGTAGGTAGGTAAGTAAACTATTATAGTTTTTGGTATTTTATATGCACAAATAAGTTTATATCAATAATATTTGTAGTCAATGTATTAATATAAGTACGATAGTAGGACTGGCATGTCATGTAACGACGTCATTTAAATAATATAGAAAAATAAAACCTAAGTTAATTAATCGATAAGTTATATCATCATCATCATCATTTCAGTAACAGGACGTCACTGCCCTCCAGGCCAGGTCCAGGCCTCCCCTAGTGATTTCCAGGTTGGCCAGTTGGAAGCCGCCTGCATCCAGCGGCTTCCTGCAACCTTGACCAGGTCGTCTGTCCACCTTGTGGATGAACGTCCTACGCTGCGCTTGCTGGTACATGGCCTCAATTCCAAAACCTTTCTGCCCCATCGGCCGTCAGTTCTGCGTACAATATGCCCCGCCCACTGCCACTTCAACTTGCTAATCCGTTGGGCTATGGGCTATGGGCGCCCCAGTTTTATGAACGAGGTGCGAACGACGGCACGGGGTTGTCACTTGAGAAGTTTTTGTACCTAGTTGATTTATTAGTTTTACGATTAAAATAAGTAGCTTAAGCATTACAAACGTTGATTCTGTAGACATATAAATTCCATCTGAATGTCGTGTATTCGATTCCTACGGGTATAGGTATTCCATTGTAAACATTATCCTATCCTATTCTTAATATTGTTTCTGGGTTAATATAACTTATTAAGGATTTTTATTTTAACTATTACTAATTATTATGGACATGGAATTAAAGAAGAATAAATATTTAAATCGTGTGAAATTTAACAAAATGTTAGCTCTGATTCACTATTCGTTTTATTCAGACAACCGTAAAACCAACAATATATTTTATACGGATTATTATATTGATGTTTAGGCTTAGTAGAAGACATTATGGGTCAATTTGCAAAAGCAAAAAAAATTTTTTCAAGTATGCGCCAGCGCGACGTGATCGCGACTGTCGTGCGAGCCGAGCGACAGCCCACTGGCAAACGCCGCTTCGGGCTGCGCGCTGCCCGAATATACCTAAACTGCGAAGTGACACCCCCCTGCTTGAGCTTTTTTATGATGCCCATAATGAGAGGCCACACAGACACACTGGCTGTAGATTTTCGTCGTTAGTCACTGAGGTATTTTGGACGAGAAGATGTGTAGTTTCCCGAACGCTGCTCAGCCGAGGTGGATTCGACAATTGTCCTCCTTCTCAAAATTTGACATACCCAACTGGATCACTTGTCTTAGGTAGACATATTTGTGAACAATTTCGAGAGTAGAGCTTCCAACTGATACTGGGTAGGGCGCAACATGGACATTCGACATGACCTTCGTTTGTCTATGTTCATCCGAAGGCCTACTTCTTGGGAAACTCGACTGAGGCCATCGAGGATTGTGCCGAGGTCTTCGAGCGATTCTGCCATGACCATAATACCGTCGGCAAACCGAAGGTGAGTGATGTAGGCGCTGTTAATGTTGATACCGAATCCTTCCCATTCCAGGAACTTCGAGAAAGCGTCTCCCACTGCAGCGGTGAACAGTTTCGGTGATATAACATCTCCCTGCCTTACGCCTCGCTGCAGAGGAATCGCCTTCGTGCTCTGCTCCTGTACTCGGACCGACATGGTGGCGTTTTTGTATTAACACTTCAGCACCTCGATGTACCGATAGTAAAAATGGCATCGCTGCAGAGACTAGCACTGCCCAGGTTTCGATCGAATCAAAGGCCTTCTCATAGTCCACGAACGCCAAGCATAAGTTATACTCCTCGGTCTCCTGTATAATTTGCCGCAGCATATGGATGTGGTCTAAGGTAGTAAAGCCTTTTCAGAAACCCGCTTGTTCGAGAGGCTGGAAGTCATCAAACCTACGCGCGATACCATTCGTGATAACTCTCGAAAATCTTGTAGAGATGGCTCAGAAGCGAAATGGGTCTGTAATTTTTCAGTAAGGTTTTATTTCCTTTCTTAAAGGTGAGCACCACAACACTTCTGTTCCCTGCCTGCAGCGTTATTCCCTCGAGCAAGAAGGAGTTGAAGAGTCTCTAAAGGACTTTCAGTATCGGTATTCTACCCGCATTCAGAAGCTCTGATGTGATTCCGTCATCACCCGATGCCTTGTTGTTCTTAAGCTGTTTGAGGGCCATTCTAATATCGTATAGGCTGATGTCCGGAATATCTTCGATATAGTGTCGGGTCAGCTTAGCTCTTGGATCTTCGGTTGAGCTACTAACAGGTTTAGTGACCGAGTTATATAACTGCCCATAGAACTTCACGATCTCCGCCAAAAATTTTGGCTTTTGTCGACGTTATACTGAGGTCCTCCGTCTTCTGCTTCCTCAGCTGGCTTTGCCCAATAGACATGTCTCTTGAGAAAACTTTGGAGCCTTGGTTCCGCTCTATTGCTTCTTTAAAACATAAATTAAATAAATAATATTTTTAAAGACTAATTGTACCTCGACTGTATTATGTGAAAATGTATGTAGATATTTATCTTTAAATTTGACAAGCTTCTACGTCAATAATCAAGCAAAAATTACTCTCATTGGGGGAACTATTTCAAGCACTATTTATTGAGATATGAATTGTATCTACAGCTTTTTCGGTTAGCACGCACGGAGGTGAGTATGCTAGGCGTAGAAGCTCCTTCTAGCGTACTCCCCGGACTATGGCTATAATTTCGTAAATATAAGGGCATTATTTCTGTCCTTTGGGCATTATTTGGCATTATTTATACACTATTTTTTGATGTATGAATTATATTAACAACTTGTATAGTTTTCCCACACGAAGGGTGAGTACGCTGGGCGAACCCTCCTCCTAGCGTATTTACCAAACTATGGCTATAATTTCGTAAGTTTAAGGTAACTATTTATTTTCTTTGGGCACTATTTAGAACTATTTAGAAAACGTTTTTTTTTTAAACGTTTCCTAATGTTTATATTTACAAGTATACGTAAGATACAAGATACAATATACCTAAGATACAAGCAAAACTATTGCTTACTTTAGGTATATACTTTATAATTATTAGATTAAACTCAATTACTTAAGTTTTCATATTAATGCTAAGTTTTTATAAATAATAAATTTTATCTTATCTTATATAACCACCATTATTTTATCTCATATAGTACATTAAAAATAACACAATTTCATTTAAAACTCTAGAGTTTAAAATTTCGACAAATTTACAACTATAATATTGCCGAATGTTATACTTGCATCATTGATAACCTTAGTAAAAAAAACGAGTGATTAGGTTCAGTAGTTTTGGCTGTACGAGTTCCGAGTTTCTGTATTAGTATCATACAGTAATCCTTCTCTCGAATGTCAAATATATGATTAGTCGCAACTGCATCTACACGTCGCCTACTTCTAGTCGGATTATAAACCTATGCAGTAAAACTTACGCGGGTTGTATCCCGTCATGCAGATTATCTGGCGCGTACTCGGGGTTCTGCAACATCTCGGGCGGCATGCCTTGCGCCGGGATTGGAGCGATAGCTGGAATACGAACGACCAACATATTTTTAACATTTGCTGGGTCACACACAATTTTTTTGTGTTACTGTTTGTGTTATGATCGGGACAAAATTGGCAGAAAGTATAGGCAATCATTCCACCAAAGGTAATTCGTTGCAAGGGTGCACCCAGTTCTTCATCCGATGATGAAAATATTTTCATCTGATTTGATCAGTCGACTATTTACTCAAAAAGGTTGTTTTTTTTAAATCATTGAATCAAAAACTGGCATGGGTTTGAATAAAAACAATTATTGCAAAATGGGAAGTATGGATAAGGTACAGACTGAAAACATGTTCATCTAACAGTCTAAAAGGTAGACGGTATAAAAGTTACAACAGGAAATAACTGCATAGACGGCACATAACACACACATGTGGCAGTACAAGTTAACAAGAGGTATTGTGTGTGCTACAAGATTTTAGTTACTTCGAAACACAACAATGAGGATTAAAACACATAGTCAGTAGAAATATAAAAAGATTATCTACACTTTTGCAAGTTCTATGAATAACAGTCATTAAAAATCAAATCAGAATATATTCATTAAGGCTATTTCATTAACGTTAATTCCTGTAGGTTTGTGTAGGTGAGTAGTGATTGTTATTGTGAAAGGAGTATAGACCAAATCCTACAAGGTGGACCCAAACGACCATTCAGATATAGTATTTCAAACAATAGTAACACACAGTCGGTTAATCAATGTTACGTTACGAATAATATAAAAAGTATACTTTTTTATCCAGAACTTTGTCTCCAAGTTACAGTTTATAAATATAATTTAAAAAGAATGTAAATAAATCTGAATAATATCAGAGTAAAAAATATCATATTATTTCAGTTCTTTCGAATACACCTTGTATAGAGACTGGTATATAATCGAACTTAAATTATTGGTCGAATAAACCATAGCTGCATTTAAAGCCAATAATTTGATTGATGAGTTAATAATATATGTTTAATGAATCAGTAATATACGAGTGTACTCCATAATAAACATAAAAAGGTATTTATAATCATTATATAATATATGTATTGTAATAATGTAGAGTCAGATTATTACCTACAAAATTTTGAAAAACTTCTCGAATCTCAACGTCACATTTTATGTTTTATGCGTCCAATAAGTTGAGTTTTATAAGACGAATAAATCGCTCTCAAATAGATGATATACGAGTATATGATAAAAAAAATATAGGACGTATAACATCTGCTCGAGGTCAAGCGTAAGCTTGCAAAACATTGAACATGATAGCAAGCTTTAAAAATAGAGTGGAACAGAGTACGAAGAAGCACACATACATAATTACATCAATTACTGTTCGTAGACCACACCTGATCATCGCTTGATGAATATATATTCATTTTATTTTACGAACTATAAATGCAAGCAATGAAACAATTGTTTTGTTTTCAATAGTTTTGTATTTTTCCTAAAACTGTCATGTTTACTTGTAGTTGACTTATACGTTGAAATGCATGCCTGCTCTGCCAGTAACGCACACTATCGCAAGAAATGTGCTTCTGGGAGAGCACAGCGCTTTGGAAGTGATTATTACAACCCACGCCGTGGTTATGAGTGGATGGGTGACCATTCCGACCATATTAAGTTTCGTTTATCACAAGCATCTCCTTGCTTCGGAAGGCACGTTAAAAGTTGGTTCTAGCTAATATAGCTTGATTTTGAAAGAGACCATAGGTCTGCTTGACTAACACCCCTGCACCAATCCGCACTACGCTAGCGTGGTGGAGTATCCCAAACCACTTCATTAAGGTGAAGCCTGTGCCCTACAGAGTGGACGTTTAAAGGCTTACTCACTTTACTATACATATGTATATGCCACAATAAAACTTCATTACAAGTCAAGGTTTTGACTGATTTTAATCACAACGATCTGTTTAAGTCTTGCTTATTTATAGCCTTTTACATAGTTTCTTAAGTCCAAATCCATAGATTATTTTAAAACTAGCTCACTCAGTTTAACTGAGCGATAACGACAGCAAACATCTAAATTACATTACAGTAGACATTTCACAAGCTCGGTCTGAGGGAGAGGAATAACAAAAGTAGTTGTCCCATACAATTATTCAAATCTAGTCAAAACCATAGAATATCTAATGGTACCTACTCGCTTTCATGCAAACACGCCATTCTAATTGCCAAGCTTTATAAAACTCTATAATCATTGCAAATAACTGTAGCATGTTTATATCGTAGGATAATAGGACAAATTGAACCTTGCGGACGGACCTTATGCGATAAACCGAGTAAGACTATTGCCACATCATCATCATCACTATAATCAGCCCACAGACCCAGCTAGATATAAGCCTCTCCCAAAGAACAACACTGAGCCCGATCCTCGGCTATTCTTTTCCATTCGCTGCCAACAGCTTTGCATCATCGTTCTATCTTTTCCAATGACACCCTACCTTGAGTTTACCGCGACCTCCGCTTAGAACATGTCTATAGGTTATCGGTTTTACGGCAAATGTGACTAGCCGACTGTAACTTGCTTGCTTATCCTTTGTACTACATCGAATACATTCGTTCTCTGTCGGTTAACTTCAGTTCTGAATTTTATCCTTTAGAGAACCTTGTTGAGCAACCTGAAATCATTTCTGTAGTCGTACAGTGAGTGTCCACGTCTAGGTTCCGTAAGTCATGACAGGTAGTACACACTCCTTGAAGACTTACGTCTTTAGACTTGAGGGATCGACGATAAAAAGACCTTCAAATGCTACCTAGCCCAACCGTACTTCTTAAGCTTCTGTCTCGATTTTTTTTCACTTAACTGCAATGTTTGCCCGTTGTAAACATACTCAGTCCCGGATCAGCATGTTCATTGAACACTCTTTGCCACACTACGCAGCAATTCCGATGCCGATCGATCTTTGGCGACGGAGCGCGTACAAAAAAAATTTCTCGTTGTGAGCCCAATGTAAAGTCCGCGACGGACTTTCCGCGTAATATGGCGCTGGTCTAAGACGTTCATCAAATGGTCAAAATCAAAACGACGATAGGTTCAGTATCGTGACTTCATAAGCGCTTTTAACATAAGAAACGATTTTTTTTATTTTTTTTTTTAAATAGTAATAATATTGGACAACATCACATACATTGCTCTGATCCTATGATAAGTAGCTTAAGCACTTGTGTTACAGAAATCAGAAACAACGACGGTACCACAACACCCAGACCTGAGACAATATAGAAAAAGTTATTTTTCTACATTGACCGACCGGGGCTCGAACCCGGGACCTCAGAGATAGCGACACCAAGTCCAGTATACTCGCCTCTCGGCTACGGAGGTCGCCGTTTAGGTTTACTAAAAATTTGCACTTACTTGCAATTATGTGGTCGATTGTGTTTACGAACACATAAAAATAATTTTAAGATGTAAAAAGTAATGTGCAGTGAAGGGAAAACACAACGTGGATTATTGCATTTCTTGCACTTCGAACATTGCGCAGGCACAGGGGATCATATAGTCCAGTCTAATTCTAAGGAGTATCGCGGTCTTGTTTGGGTGATATTGCTGGTCTATTTTCTTTTATCGTACCTATGTAATTTTCGCACATGTAATTTAAATTTAAGTACTTATGTAAAAAAAGTCTAATTTCTACAAATCTTTAACGTTATTGATTGTGTTAATCATTTGTAACTTATAGGATGCATTTTGTTAGGTTACAATTTAGCCCATAAGCCTTAAGTTAAACAAATTGTAAAAATCATGATTGTAATCTGTTAAGCATCTTGAATAAGTAAAATAAAAAATAAAATAATTAGCGATCCACCTCGGATTGAGAGATAATAAGCTAAATTTTCGTATATACCTTCATTATGGCGTTCCAAAAGCTGACTCAAAAGCCTCATAACATTTCGTGTCTGCGTTGTTTTTGTGTTCAGTTATTAAGGTTCTCGCGATTATCTCGGTTTGTATTGATATAATTATCCTAACTTTTATGATTAATTAAAGAGTATAAAATTTGTGACAAATTTATTTAAATAATGTTTCATTCGCCCAACCGTTCTTGCGATAGAGGGTGGTGAAAAATACTAAAGATAAATATTCAATAATTTTTCCACTTTAAATCGAATTTTAATAAATTAATATTTACAATATAATGAGTTTTAATGACACAAAGTAGGTAAGTAGATATTATTAAATTACAAGGTAATATTTACAGTGATTCACTGCCACTGGTTGCATGAAACCATACGTATAAAACCAAAACAATCGGGAGAAACTGTTTTTTTACCTTTGACCTTAAATTTTTGAGACTTTTGAGATAACTTTTAGAACACCAAAATTAGGGTTTATACTAAAAATTTACTTATTATTCCGAGCTTGACCCCTTTTTATGCTAAATTGACTGGACTAATAGTTGGTAACACAGACAAGCTTATCTCGGTGGAAACGCAACACGGAATCATAGCCCTACTTCTATCTTAAGTTTTTATTAAATACCGAATAAATATATATAGATATTTAATATTAATTTAATAGTACGTAAAACTTTGAAAGGTAGTTATTGATAGTATTGATTCGGCATGAATAAACTTGTTCAAACGACATTTAAGTTATACATACTAATCAAAATCCGCTCAAAGCACATAGAGAGAAGGTGTAGACAGCACTGCTCCGCTTATCGATGATGCAATAATCGCAAAACCGCAAAACTGCTTATTAAGAACATTTGGAAAAAAATGATATTTTTGAGTAAAAGTAAAACTAAGAATATAAATAAGAATATATCTTCTCCAATTTTAAATTGTTCTTCAAAATAATATTGTGACGTCTGTACCGCTTACGTCACCGCAAGCGTCAAGCCACTAAGCATTTCCAAGTCATTCATTCATTCCATCCGTCAAGTACCGTTGGCCGACTATGCTCCGTGGGCCGCGAGTCGACGACAGCCGACGAAAAGGATAAAAAAATGTTTTGATAAAAATTCTAGTAAATACAGGAACCAACTAAAAAGAAGATAAACGAAATGACAAACGAAATGACTATCGAAATTAAGGTCTAGAAGGTTCGATTAAGGGGTATAAAGGGTATAAAAGTAGTGAAGTGCAATAGTGAGTGTCTAGTAGTGAACAGTAGTAGTACACTAGTAGTACAGTGCAGTATAGTGCGGTGCTGTGTCCGTCAAGAGGACAGTGACAGACAAGGAGACTACGTCAGTGCTACGTTGGAACTCTATCACTCATCGAGGCTGCGTCTGTGTGACCGTGTGAAGAGAAATAAAGCGTCTTTTTGGAAGATTGTCGTTTCCTTCCAATCCCGTACCCACTTCCGTAACAATATCATTTATCTAAAAACAAAATATTTAAAAAATGCAGAATCTATGTTTAGATTACATTAAGCTATATTCTAACGGCTAGGGCGCCGCGTCAATCACTATAAGTATTTTGCAAAAATGCAAGCTAGTGTAATAATACGAGTAATTTAGATAAATTAGTTTTATGTATACCAGTTAGTTAAAAAAACACAGGCTTAATTCATAAGAATATTTTTCTTATAACGCCGCAACCGCCAATTTATGATATATTATTTACTTGAAATGAAATGAATACTTTATTTGTCCAGAACATGGTTGTAATGGATGTTACTTTACGATCAGTTCTCATGTTCTACCTAATTCGGCATAAAAATTTATACCATCGTCGTAACTCGTAGCTGAATTTATATAAATTAATATTATGGATCCTGAACTTATAATTATAACTTATATTGGTTACACATTAAAAAAGTAATATAATTGAAATTATACAATTAATTTGCTTGCAAAACTTGGCTATGATTACCAACTTTTTGTAAAAGGCGAAGCAAGCACAATTATCGCTATCCACCAGTGTGCATTGATTTGGTTTGTTTATTTTTCTTTCTTTTGCTCGATTTTATACTAGTTTATGAAAAGTATCCAGTATTAATTTTTTGTATACTAATACTGTTTTTTTTTTGTTTTTTTTCCATAGTATTATATAATTGATGTAATAGTCGCTAAAATTGATTACTGCGTCTTCGATAAGCGGGCGAAGCTTATTTATTAGTTTTATCATCGACACACCGCGCAGAAGAGCACGCAAGCAAGCACGTGTAAACAGTCGTGTGCAAGTATACCCCTTTCAAAAATAAATAGTGTAGTATTGCCTTATTGCTTAGATATGCCTTAAATACTTACCAAAGTAGAACACTACATGCTCCCGGAATGCGAAAATGGAGCATCAAGCAATTAATGGTAATACAAATGTACAGTACCACCACCACCTTATATAAGTTACATATTTTAAAAATGTTTTATTGCAATATATTTTTAGTGCCTCCCTAAAGAAGAATATTGATTCTGCCATTAGCTATTGTAGTGTGCTTTGTACGTCAGACAGACAGTCAGAAAATATCCCACTAAGGAAATGTACAACTATGTATTATGGGGCGCGCCCAGAAGCCGGCCCAGAAGTGCTAGACCATAAATTCACAGAACCTTGTCTAAATGTAGATATTATGCCAATGACATAACAGTCTTAATCTTGTCAGTTTTCACCTTCTATAAAGCAGTTTATTAAGGCGACGGGTAAGACAAGTGACCTTGAGCATTAAGCGTCGACTAATGCTACTTTTATTACGTGCCTAAGATAGTACAAATGCTTCTCGCAGACTACACATCCATCGGTTGCGCTTCTGTGCAAATAGATTATCATTGCGAGCAAAATATCCGCTCATTAAAAATCCTTTTAATTCAATTATTAATTAATTGACTATTTGAAAAAAACAAAAACTTCATCGTCAGGGCACGAATGTTATAAATAGTTAAACCAACTTTAAAGCTAAACAAGAACGTCGTTTAACATATAAATGTGTATAAGCTCGCGATATTGGCGGTACTTTGAATTTTTTTTAGTGTTTATAAGAAATAATAACTAGTATTTAGATACATCAGGAAAAACTTCAACATATAAGTTACATGATATATTAATTTCCACATCCTATATAAAGTATTTTCGCCAGAAAAGTTGTCCCAAAACACCTCTTTTACGTGTATTCTCCTTACCCGGCGACTAAATTAAAACTCTTGCTTTTCTCTTCTTACACACTGTATGGTCTTAATCATTTGGTAGTTTTTACTTATAAATATTTTCGAGTAAATAAGTTTCAAATATATTCGGTGATTAAATAAATTTTGTCGTGCTTTGTAAATTTTCACTCTGCTATCGTATTTCTATTGCATGAAATTTCTTTCCGCTAAAAATATACGCAAAAGCAATTAATCGACCATTGCAGCATTTTTTTCAACTGAGCTTTGTACACAGTGCCTTTTATTTCTGATAGGTAAATTTCATTTTAGTAAAGTTAATACGATGTGGCAAAATAACATTTCTAAAGAACTTGTCGAAATATATTTTTAAGATAGTATAACGATTTTGATTTTCGTGTAGAAGACATTGTTTTGTTTGGAAAACGTGATAGTAACTTATATTTGTGGTTCGACTGATCACAAAACGCGTAGACGGCTACAATACACGCACGAAACTAGTCAAGTCTATTCACTACTATACAGAGTGACTTGGAATTAGATGCGTTTCTTGAAAGGAATGTTATTGCATGTCATTTGCAACATTTACGAAACAGTAAATTTAACCCATATAAACGCCAAATGTCATATATTTTGTTCATGTTGTGCTGGTATTTTTTAAAGCGCTTGTTCATACTATTAAAATGTTCAGCACTTAAGATCTTTTATACTTGGCAAAATAAGTACTGTAAACTTAATTTAAGCCCTAGGACGTCCACTGCTAAACATAGGCCTCTCACAGTAATTTCTAGATTGGCCGGTTGGAAGTGGCCCGCATCCAGCGGCTTCCTGCAACCTTTACCAGATTGTCTGTTCACCTTGTGGGTAGACGGAAGTCTTACGCTGCGCTTACCGGTAAGTGGCCTCCATTCCAAAACCTTTCTGCCCTATCAGCCGTCAGTTCTAAGTACTAATAAATATATAAATATCCAGGTTTTATTTTTACTTTAGGTTGTATTGTTTACTATAACTTGTGTTTTGTAACAGATTAAGAAATATCAAAAAATTCAAACCATGCAACTATTCGGTAACCATCAAGTTAATAGGGGTCAAATTATAGCAAATGGCCTGAAGTATTACCCCTTTCAAAGAATACGTATAATTTCAAGTCACCCTATATATACATCTATATAGATAAAAGTTCTAGACATAATTCATATTCATTCATAATGAGTAATAAAATAATGATAAGATTAAAAAAATTCGCGCTTGTAATGTAGCTTAAAGCTTAATGATTTGTTAAATCATTTTCGCCTTTCCGGTTAGTTAATAATTATGAAAGCTAGCTGAGACAAACAACTAGTATAGTATGTCTCTTGACTCCTTTAAACAAAATTACATTAATACTAATTTCATTATATATTATATTTTAACAAATGACGCCTTAAGCGCCAAAGCGATATATAAGGAAAATATTTATACATGATTCGCCGATACAAGCCTAAGCAGATGATTATGAATTGTGGTTGATTAAACCTTTACAGAAAAATATATTTACGTTACATCACGGTAAGAATGATGTGCACAAAATAGTATGAAATGTACTATTTTCAAAAGCAATAGGTAAGATATTAACAATAAAACGGCTTCTTTGAATAGATCAATTATTACAATAGCACTATCTAAAGCTGCACAAAATATCAGGGGTTAAAGTATGAAATTGGCGTTTACTAAATTAAAAAAATCAATCCAATAGAGTAAGAAATATTAATCAAGGCTAGGTCTAGTGAGAACGGAGAATGACGTATGGTTTTAACTGCAGGTCTTGTTAGGTTAAAACAGTGTGCCAATGGTTAATTGCGTTATCATTGGGTACTTAAGGCAAAAATTATTATTGGTTACTTATTTAAAAAAAATTAAATACAAATGCGGCCAGTCAACACACATTTTACGTTTATGAAGTACGGAATTAACTTCCTTGTGTTACCATACACCAGCAATGAATTTAGCACACCCAGACCTAAGCCAATTTAGAACGTTTTCTGAACCGACCCAAACCGGAATTCGAAACCAGAAACCATCTATTAAAACAATGTTTAATTTTTTTTATATAATTTATTTAAAAAAGAATATTTTGCATTTAAGGCAAATCACAGTGCCACGACGCCAATAGGGCCGGTATGCAAAATTATTATAAAATACCAAATGTCAAATGTCAATATAGGTAGTAAAATTGTTTAAATATTACCTCAAGTCAATTAAAATGTAATTAATTAATTGTTTCAGATTAATACAAAATTCCAAATTTCGACTTTCGAAATCACCTTTCGTCTTATGAGAAAAATGTCCAAGTGATCACGGCATGAAGGCACTTCTCACTTATTAGTCTGTAACCTTAAGAAAATTGTCCGACTAATCACGACATCAATACAATTCTTAACTTATGAGTCGTCAACCTTGGTGAAAAATATCCAAGTCATTAAGCCATGAAGTCACTTCACAACACTTCAATTCACACAAATAAATAAATTCAATCAACAATCACACCAAAATTATCTAGCCCCAAATTAAGCAAAGCTTGTACTATGGCGAATAGATAAAGAACAGACGTACTTAAATACGTTCATAAACATTCATGACTTCTATGAACATTTGTGCTCATCACACAAACATTTGCCTCTTGCGGGATTCAAACCCGCAAAGCCAAACTTTGTAGTCCAGAGCGCGAATCACTAGACCAGACAGTCGTCATTAACGTTATAGTCACATAAGTCTTTAACCTTTAAGAAAATTGCCCAAATCATGGCAGGATTGCCATCAAGACCCTTCTCCACTTTTGAGTCGTAAACCAAAAAAATATCCAAGTCATCACGCCTACAAGTCACTTTTCCACTTATCAACTCACATCTCCACTTAAGAGTCGTGAACCTTTGAGAAAAATGTCATGAAGTCACTTCTTCACTAACAAGTATTTTCCAAGTTGCCCAAGGTAGATCATGTCCAGGAGTCTATGGAGTCGCTCTGACAGCTCTATGTATGGGTCTATGGGATATTTATCCTTACTCTCCTTTCCTCTTATGAGTTGTTATCCTCTGTGAAAAATATCCAAATCATCACGACATCAATTTTCACTTATCAAGTCACTGTTCTTCTTGTGAGTCGTCAACCTTTAAGAAAATTGACTGAACCATTAAGCCATCAAGACGTTTCTCTATTATTGCATTTAATGAATTTTTATTTACCTCAGTACCTGGTCTTCCTCGTCGTTCATTGTTCAAGTCCAAGTATCTACTACGAAAGCGATTACACCAAAAACAGAAAATGCATTCGTTTTTTTATACACGCAGCATATTGCGAGCTGTCTTTGTTGAGATAGAGCAACGTCTAAATTAGTATTCGATATAAAAAAAAAATAGTGTACTTTCAAAGTAAAGTCCTTTACTAGACAAATCATTCAAACAAAAGATTTTTTTATTTTTTTATTTAAACTTTATTGCACAAGTAAGTACAATTGGCGGACAAACAAAAGATATCTCTTCTGTACGCCGATTTCATGCCTTAATTTTTCATCGTTTGAAATAATAAAAAATCTTTAAATTTTTTCACCGCTGCCTCTTTAGCATGAGCACCACAACACGTTATGATATGATATGATATAGCGATACATCGACACCAACTGTAAAAAATTTGATAGAAATAGCCGCCATGTTGATTCGCCGTGCCGGTGAAGTCACATATTAAGATCGCTGTTTCGATAAAAATACAAAATGGCGTCTACATCTATCATATATTTACAGTTAGTGTCGATATATCGCTTATATCATATCATATCATATCGTGTTTTGGCAGTCATGCTAGGGAAGCTGAAGTCACGCCATTCAATGAAAACTGGTTACATATCGCGTAACATAGACACAAAAAAGATTCAGTGAAATTGAGAACCGCCTTATTCAAGACAGTTGAAAAATTTAATTATTTGAGGTCTCAGTGCAAATACTGAACATAAAAACAATTAAAGACAAACAATAGAATGCCATAGTTTGTTTCAAAATATTTATTATATTATAATTATGCTTAAAATTGTTTTAATATTATGTGTCTTGGAACATGCAGTTTTTATTTGAATTCCATGTAGGTCAGTTAGAGATGTGCCGTACCCCGGGAACATTACCAATGCGGGGAATATTCCCTATCCCACGTGGGGAATGTTCCCAGGAAGGGCACATCTCTAGAGCCAGTACGTTAAAACGGCAAGTTTATACTTCAACCCCATATTATTTGTTGATCCTTAATTGCTTGTCTGTTTTATTTTATACCTATTCCACGGGAATTTTAAAATGTGATATACGGTAAAATTTCAATAAAAATGACATGTACTTTCTGAATGTATATGAATTCAGGTACACCTTAGAAGCATTGCAAGGTTTGCTATTAAATAGCAAACCCTTGAAACGTCGGAGCTGCTAATAATATAGAAACCCTATAGATTAGAGTGCCACCACACCGACAGATCGTCGATGTAGTAACAACGTCGGCATCGACGTCGACTAATTCATTCTATCATCGATCGACGATTAATTGGTGTGATGGCATACTAAGTAAAATTAACAATTCTGTAGAACCATACGTCGGTTTCCACAGTACATTAAACAGTTTTCCTATATTCCGGACAAAATGACAAAATCCGCAGCTTATTAAATATGTAAGTGTGCTCTACATTAGATTTGCTAATCTTTGCTAACAGTTGTTGCAAATCACTAACAAACATGACGTTCACTTGTAGTTACATGTATAAATACAGCATGTAAAATAACGGAGCGCATTCCCTTAAGGCCGTTTATCTACATCATTGATATTTTGTATGATTTTGTACGTCGATATAAAGACATACAATTATAAATCTAAGATAAATTAAGGTGCGTAGCTCAGTGGCGGCAGCGCCAAGCGTTAAGCTACTTTGATGTTGCCGCGGTTGTGATTGGATGGCTAACCATTCTAACCATATTTAGTGACATGTATCACAAGCATATCCGTGCTTCGGCAGACACTCTAAAAGTTGATCCCGGCTAATATCGCTTGATACTAGTCAGGTCGCCTTAGGGCGGCTTAATAACATCTGACAGAAAGGTTTAGTCACTGATCTTACAACACCACTCCACCAATCCGCACTGGGCCCGCGTGGTGGAGTATGGCCCAAGTCACCACTTAGTTCAGGTGAGGCATGTGCCTTGAAATGTAGTACGAAAAAAAGCTTAAACCCTAGGAAAGGACATAAGCTACTGTTTTTCAACCCACCTCCTAAATGAGTAAAATAGGGGATGACATTCTGTATTTCACGGGGGCTAGTGTGGATATAAATTAAAGGTGAGTTACCGACCTAACTTTCTTCATACCTTCTTACTTCCATCCTAGTGATGTGATAGTATAAACATTTAAGAGAACGCCTCTCGTTAATTAACATACTGTATAACACCAATTGTCATGGCCTCGAAGAAAGGTATTAACATACATCAAGTATGTATGTTGAATAAAATGAATTTTCCTAGAGGAGGGTCCCAGCACACTCAGACCCGAGCTAATTTAGTAAAGTAACTTTTCTGAATCGATCGGAAATGGGAATAGAATCCGGGTACTTTGCGTTCAAAGCGAATCACCTTGCCATCATGCATAATTAAGTAACGTTGGTGTTGGACGTTCGTGTCTTTTCACACTGTTTCTAAGTGCATGTATAATACACACACTCAAAGCACAGGCTTGATAGTGAATCGCAATAACTGTACCATTATAGCATTTTCGAGTTAGGATGATTTATGTGTCAGTTCACTGTTTCAATATAGTGATGCGCTCTAAAGAAATCTAATCGTTTTTTTGGATGTCGAGGAAGTTAATAAAGAGACTATAAACGAATGATTATCTTAGTAATATTTTATTTAACACATTTTTTTTTATTGATTACTGTAATAAATTAACATTTTAACACAAACCGCATACAGACGCACTCGGTAAGAACTGCCGTCATTGTCAGTTTACCATTGTTGATTTTTACAAGATGACGGCATCGATCATTTTAATTAGGGTGGATTCAGCGAACGTTCTGTTACGCGCATCAAGTACTTTAAGAATTTCTTATTTTTATTTAATTCTTAAGCTATATTATTGTATTAACATTTTTGCTTAGAATTTAAAGAGGCAATACTTTTTGACCAGTTTTTTTTTATTTGTAAGTGGTATGGTTGAATTCGTAAAGGTGAACTGTCTCCGAAATCATATTATCTCGAAAATAGTATAAACGTTACTATGAAACTCCCTTCGTCAAAAATCGTGTACTCACGGGGGACGTAATTGTCTCCGTGATGATGCGGCGGCGGGTAGCGGGGGTACAGCCCCGGAGGGGGCATCGGGATGCCGCCGGGCATCATCGCCATCGGCGACGGCATCGGCCCCATGTACGGCATGTTTCCATTTGTGGATGATCCTTGGTTTGAGTTCGGCATTGCCCGGTACCTGAAAAGTTGAGATGTTCGGCGCTTTATTAAATATATCGTTCTCAATTTTTAATACGTATAAATAAACTTAATTTACGAAGCACGCTAACAATAAATATGGGTTAGGCATCAGGGTTTTGAAATGATTCATGGTCTATATCTTCAAATATATAAAAGAAGAAACTGACTTAATGACTGACATATCAACGCACAGCCCAAACCGCTGGTTCTTGATATTTCAAATTTGGCACGTAGGTTCCTTATCAGGTCTAGGGGTGCACTAAGAAAGGATTTTTCAAAATCCACCCTCTAAGGGGGTGAAATAGGGTTCCAAAGTTTGTATGGGTAACCAAATTAGTTAAGACTATTTTATTCGAAACTCAACATGGGTATTGTTTTTATGATTTATCGGGTCGCTGATTACGAAACCAATAACAATTTTAAAATCTAACGTGGCGGATGTAAAATAACATCTCCCCTGTTGAGGTGCGATGAAGTCGTAATGTCTAAATATCAATATGGGTGTCGTTTTTATGGTTTTTTGGGACGTTAATTACGCAAATGGCATTGATTTTGAAATTTAATACTGTGGACATGAAAATTCTTAAAAATATTTGTGCAAAATTGCAATTCAATCAGTCCAGTAGTTTCGGAGCAAATCTGTTGTAACAGACAGACTTAGACAGCCTCACGTGATCCTATAAGGGTTCTATTTTTGCTTTTGAGGTATGGAACTAGGCCCGCGTTATCCTAATAGATTTTTTGTATTTGGTGCCATCTCCATCGTCGTCAATTAGTACCTAGGCGAGTGAAAATTCTAGCCCTAAGGGGGTAAAATAGAGGATGAAAGTTATATGAAAGTCCATCAGTTTCGAAATAAGAATCTTAAAATTTTGTATTTAGGAGGACGATTGAAAATTAATTTATGTATTACAGCGTTTTTAATTATTCCACCCCCGAAGGCCCGAAGGGGTCAAAAAGATAATAAAGTTGTGTCTTGACCCTAGCCTGATCCCCTAGGGGATCCAAGTGAACTCATTAAGTCCACCAGGATCCCCTAACCTGATCCCCTAGGGGATCCCAGTGAACTCATAAGTTCACGAGGATCCCCTTTGTAAAATTATGTAAAGATGAGTGTACAATAGTATTATTACCTCCGGTCAGGTAAAGAAGTGGCCATCGGAAAAACAAATGAGCATTAGAAAACAAGTGACCATCGGGATAACGAGTGATCATTTGGAAAACGAGAGAGCATCGGGAAAATTATGTTTCAAATTTACTTATTTATTTATTGTTTTCTCCTTTTGCCTTTTTTTAAGTACCTACCTACCAAAACTTTTATAGTTTAATTTTAAATACACTCACATACACATACACAAACACACACATACACACAAACAAACATACATACATACATACATACATACATACATACATACATACATACACATACAAATCGCGGGCAAATGCTAATAATATATAACTTTGGAAAGGCCATAATAATAGGATACTTCCACTCGTCATCTTTCCTTTGTTTTAGGGTCATCTATCGGACTTTTGTGTTTTTTGTTTTTTATTGCAAGTTAATTTTGGACATAATTCTTTTATTTAAGCCGAGCCATTTAGAACAATTACTAAATTACTCCTCTTATAACTCTTGTTATTGCGTAAACATTTTAAAGTAAATAAGTTGATTGCATTTTTTACTAAGGCAAAACAACATACTGTCCCTACATAAAACCAAATACCTAGTCATGTATTTTACTTGAATATGTAACTTTTTTACCGGTCTTAATCCCGGAAGGAAAAAGGAAAAAGTTCAATTTGGTTATAAATGTAGGCCTAGGTCATTGCGCTCGCCACGTTGCCGATCTGGTGTTTATTTAATGTTGTATTTTATTTACCGGCAATCGAATCTTATTAATAATGTTCATCATAATAAATTGTTATTTTGACTTTAAGTTATTTATGTGTGTTGTTTTTTTTATATTAGACTATTATCGTAACCCGAAAAGATGCACGGTTTGGTTGAAATATGAAGTATCAAAAACGAACGCACACTAAATAGCTTTTATAAGTACACACCAGTATAAAAGAATGGTGATATTCTTAGTAGCGAAAAATAACCTTGTGCAAAACAGGTATACACAGAAAATAATTCGCGGCATCAAACTAACTCAAAATAAATTTACATAAATCATATAATATGCCCAAGACGACACACCTACTTGTATTGTCGTGGGTCTCGGACGAATAATATCATTTTATTACGCGGTACCAGACATTAATATTTTTTCCGTCAAAATTTAGTCTAAAAAGAGTTTAGGAAATTTCGCGATAGTCACTGCAAAAATAGTCCGTATTACTTATTTCTTATAGTCATGTCACTATGCGCGCCAAATCTACGCTACTATAATGGACAATGAGGGATAACGAACACGACCTTCACGTAAGTCGGACTCAAAAATTGATCGCCATTGTTCGCATGTTGCAAAGCAGACTTATTGAATAAATTTTTATATCGATCGCAGCGCGCACTTTGGCAAAAAACATTTTGGCTAGATAAAGGGATAGCAAAAAAATGATTTAGTCCAGATAACTAAGTTAAACGAGTTATCATTGACTGAACTTAATTCAGAAATGGAGTACACTTAGCCATAGATGATCGTAATGTTTTCTACTCATATTATAAAATAATTTACTGTGAAAGTGATCACAGGAGATACTCCTAGAGAAGTTATTTCTTTAAAAGTAACTGGTCGAAAAAACTGACTTACAAATGACAGCGGAATCTAGATTAATTGGTCTTTTATAGATATTTATAAATTCTACTTAAAAATCGGAAGCAATGATATTTAACATTTTTTATTATTATTTTTATAGAAAGAACGCTAGGCGGCGTGCTGTCGTGCTCATAGCGAATAGGATTTGTCAAATATTAAAAAAAAAAAATGATGCGAATAATAAAAAATATATGTCGTTTTAGTCGAAGCATATTTTTTTTAGGCTTGATGGACCGACGACCTTAAGAAGACGGCTGGCAGTGGCTGAATGAAATAAGCGAGAGATGGATCTTTGGCGCTTTTAGGTTTTTTCGTCTAGCCTTAAGACTCGGCATCAGAAATAAGAAACACACTACGTGCATATATTTTCTGAGGATTTCCCTTGATTTCCCCGAGATTCCATCATGAGATCCTAACTTGGTGAAAATAGGAACAAAGCGGTTTTTTAAAATTTTGAAATCGGTCCATAATTATTAAAAATATCGGTAAACATATTTGAAAAAATACATACAACTGAACATAAAATAATAATAAATATTGGATAAGATTATGTAATCTTAATGTATGTACATTGCTTTGATCCTGAGGTAAGTAGCTAAAGCACTTGTGTTATAGAAATCAGAAACAACGACGGTACCACAACACCCAGACCCGAGACAATACAGAAAAGTTCGTTTTCTACATTGAGCCGACCGAGAATCGAACCCGGGACCCCAGATGGCGACGCCAAGTCCGGCGTATTCGCGTCTCGGCTACGGAGGTAGTCAAAAGCTAGACCTTTTTTGAAGTCGGTTAATAACTTTGGTAAAATGTTGTGCGCATGCCGGAGAATGTTTCTATCGTGAATTGAAGACCACTCGAGTAAAGTTGCGGGCAACATCCAGCATCCATCAACATTCCTTGACCATACATAGCAAAATTAATCTATTGTTTCATAATTCGCTAGGTAATATCAATCGCAGCTTCAGCATATAAAATAAAACAAAACTAGGTGCAAGCAACACAAAATAAACATGATTAATTTCGCACTTGCGCACTTTAAACAAAACACAGCAACATAAACTAGTTTTTTTTTAAATAACAGGGCAACAGAATTATACAGAATTAAATGTAAATGCGATTTCAGTTTCACCTGATGTAAAATGGATTTAGATTTTTTTAAAGTACTTTAGATACACAATGATCTATTACAGCACTGAATGAATCAATAATAATAAACTAGCTGACCGGACGAACTTCGTATCGCCTCAGTCAGAATCAATATACAGTGTGAGTCTTTATAATGTGCACATATTAAAATATGGGAAAATATGTTTAATTTTATCGATGGAAAACAGGTTTTTTTTTTTCAAAAATAATTTTTTTTATGGACTTTTTAAAATTTTGGTTACCTGTTGAGATCCCCGTGTAAACAAACTAGCATATCTTTTAAACTAATCGATCGATCACAATGAAACAAAGTTTAAAATGATCGTAAATAATAGGGCGTCCTCATTAAATTAAATCCATTTTCAAATTTTCATTAAAATAAAGGAAAAAAACTGTCATCAACCGAAAGTTATAACCCAGTTTTTAACAAAAAAAAACGTTCCCTTTTCATATTTTTTTTAATAATTGTAAAATTTCTCAATAAAACCCCTTATTTACCTCCATTTTTTATAACATAAAATTATTCTACATCGTATTAGCTATCACATGGTAAAAATTTCATGCCATTATCTCAATCACAACATTTTCTATAAATTATGGAAGACTGGCATTCCTAACGCGTCATTTATTACTATCTTAAGAATAGTTAAATTAAGGCGATAAGTAATAGAAAGGAGTTCAATTGTAATTATTTATTATTATTTTTTAAATCTAATCATCAGGTCCCCAAAATGCCCTCCTCGCTGCTGTAGACATAAAGTCGCACGAAGTAAAATTTGTTGAGTCGCTCTCCTTATCATTTCGGGTTCGTTCCGAATGTCGTTTGCGCAGTTTATTATTCGGTCGCGCAAATCAGCATCACTATCAATCTGAGTTCTGTAAATGCGTTGTTTCATTGTCCCCCATAAAAAATAGTCGAGGGGCGTCATATCGGGTGAACGCGCAGGCCACGCTATGGTCCTTGCCGGCCAATCCATTTGTCCGTGTAATTTTCATTTTAAAACGCTCTTACATTAGATGCGTAATGTGCAGGACACCTATCCATCTGCAGATACATCCTTCGACGCAAAGCCAGTGGTACATCAGCCAACAGTTCAGGAAGGTCATTTCTCAATAGGTTTAAAAAACTGTCACCAGTCAACGTTCCCTCCAAAATGACTGGTCCAATTAATACGTTATCGATGAGACCAGCCCAATTGAGTATGAGTATGAGTATGAGAATGGACTCCCTTTTCCGCACTTAGACTCAAATTCGGTCCTTTGTGCGTAGGGGTATGATGGTTACGGATATAACCAGCCTAGCTCCGCCCAGAAGCGCAGAAGTTTCCTGGGTTTTTCACAGGCTTCGCGGAGCGACCTTGGGTTGTCAAGGATTTCATTACGTTGTGACGCAACCGCCTCACATTCCAGGACTACGTGGTTGGCAGTTTCGTCTGTAGTGAGACATGCCCTACAGAGAGGGCTGTCTGTGTTACCTATAGTGTAGAGGTGTTTGTTTAGGAGACAGTGACCGGTCACTGTGCCCACGATTATTCGCAGGTTTTGTCTTTCGAGGCTGAGTATACGTCTAGTCAATCTGGGCGTGACCTCTGGAAGAGTTAGTTTTGATTGCCTGCATGCAGTACTCAGTGCCCAACGTTTGTTTTGTTGTGATAGTGTGCGGTTTCTGATCCAGGTGCGCAGTTGGGAATATGGTAGAGGGAGAATTGGGAGTGGCCCTTCAGTGACCATGTCCGAACCTCTCCTCGCCAACTCATCTGCGGCGTCGTTGCCTAAGGATTTACTATGACCTTTTATCCACTGCAGTGTTACCTTGTTGGCTGTAGCAATCTTTTGCAGGGATAGGTAGCATTCGTAGAGACCAGCCCAAACATTTATATAAAATATTGTTTGGAAAGTTGATGCCCGTTTTAATTTCGGGTTTTCAACCTTAGGGTTCCTCTGGTGCAAATTACGGCAGTTGGTTATTCCGTCTCTTGTAAACGTCGCCTCGTCCTTCCACAGAATGGTTTTTGGAAAATTCGGGTTTGCTCTGTTTTTTCTTTGAATCCAGGCAGACAACACGCACCTCGGACGCCAGTCTACATTTTCATGTAGATGCTGCACCCTTTGGATGTAGCCCTTCTTTCCTTAAAATGCGCCACGCTGATTTTTACAATATTCCATGCCGCAGAGCCAGACGTCTAGAACATAGGGTTGGATCAGCATACAAGTCTCTTAGTACCGCTTGTTCAATAGCCACATCAATAATTACTCGGGTTGAATCGCGACGATCTCTACTTGATCCAAGTCCAGTAACAGATAATCTTCTGTAAACTTCCTGGAAGTTACGGGCAGAAGGCACCGGTTGCCTGTCAGGAAAGGCAGCTATGTAAGCTGCGCGTGCAGCTCTGGCACTTCCACGTTCCACACCATAATAAAAATGAATGTCGGCAATGTGTGCTGAGGAGAACTCACTAAAACGCGGCATGATGAAGTAGCGAACGACGAAAGTAAGCAAGTAACACAAGTAGCAGCGGCGAATAGTTCGGGGCGACTGCCTGCCTGCCTTTTGTCTTTTTGTTTACCCCCCTGCCACCCCGCACCCCTAACCGCGCGCATTTACGACAACACAAACAAAAAAAAGACAAAATTCCAAGATACCTAATAAACAATAGTTAGTGATAATAACGTAGCGACGCACTATTGTTTATCAGGTAAAAAAACTGTTAAAAAAGGTCTAGCGTACCTACAAAGCGGTACGCTAGACCTTTTTTTAACAGTTGATAGAAAATGTTGTAATTGAGATAATAATATGATTTTTTTACCACGTGATAGTTAATACGATGTAGAATAATTTTATGTTATAAAAAATGGAGATAAATAAGGGGTTTTATTGAGAAATTTTAGAATTATTTAAAAAAATATGATAAAAGATCGTTATTTTTGTTAAAAACTGGGTTATAACTTTCGGTTGATGACAGTTTTTTTCCTTTATTTTAATTTAATGAGGACGTCCCATTATTTACGATCATTTTAAACTTAGTTTTATTGTGATCGATCGTTTAGTTTAAAAGATATGCTATTTTGTTTACACGGGGATCTCAACAGGTAACCAAAATTTTAAAAAGTCCATATAAAAATTAATTATATATTGGAAAAAAAAAACTTGTTTTCCGTCGATAAAATTAAACATATTTACCCATATTTTAATATGTGCACATTATAAAGACTCACACTGTATGTCGTTCCATACAGAATTTTCTTCACAATTTTATTCGTGAATTTTACCCATGGTTTACTATTAATCTGCTATACGGGGCAGATAATAAAAATCGATCTAGCGATTCTTAATTATATATGTATTGTGTAACTCACAGAACAGGAATGACACGCTACGCGTAGAAGTAATAATTTGGCGTGGCCGGTAAGCCCATAGTAAGCAAATTCTTACTAACTTGATGTTTCGCACACATCAGTAGGTGTCATTTCATCTAAGTCGTTTGTCATAACCCGTCATAGCTTGACATTAAAATATTTTGCACAAACATACATAAAATGCATGATTGTGCGGTAGTAGAGTGTAAAAACAACACAGGACTAAAACATCATCTAATGGTGGGATAGTATACCATCGGTGAGTAATAATTACACGATATTTTAAATAAAATAGTAAAATATGCTTGTCAAGACTATCAATAAAAAATACAATTTAAAACCAATCTTCTCACTATAGTTATTATGTGTCATTTAATTTTGGCAGCTAATTCTTTTTATGCAGTAATTAGAGATTAGGGATGTTCCTTAAAGATTATGTAAAGCTATCGATATGTTATTACCGTGCATTTATTTATTTAAACTTCATGGCACAAAAATGAAATCGTACAAAAGGTGGACTTAATGCCATATGGCATTCTCTACCAGTCGATTATTAGGCTAAACAGAGATTTTTTGTGGGCGGTGCGATATGACGTTTTTTTTTTAACATAAGTATACAATCATAGCATAAACTACACACAGTATCAATGACAATATATTGTAAACTAAATAATATAATACATAGACTACATAGATAAAATAAGGTGCGTGCAAGTATATAGTAAGTAGTAAGAGTATCTATTAGGAGCTGCTTTGATATATTCGGGGAGAGAATACCAGAGCCGAGTGGATTGAAGGAGAAAAAAGTTGGACACGAAACCAGTGCGATGGGAAGGGGTGGAGAGAGTAAGTTTGTTAGCCTGACGCGAATGTGTCGAATTAAGAAGAGTAAATTGGGATTTAAAATAGGAAGAAGAATTGGAATTTTTTTAAATAGAAAAAGGATTGGATTAGATTCTGACGTTACGTCGAAGAGAGAGGGGAAGCCATTGAAGCGGTACATGGAGATGTGGTCGAATTTGCGTAAACAGTTTTATATAAGTATATAAAACGAATGCCGTAGTTAATCGGGCGATCTAGTTTATTTAGTAACGCTCGGTTTATGTCAGGTTAACACACATCAGCATAATCAATGAGAGGAAGAACCAGACATTGGACCAGGTAAATCTTAGTCTCGATAGGGAGAAAGTGCTTCAGTCTAGAGGGAGCGTATTGTGGCAGTGACCTTACGACTTACTTCGTAAACATGAGTCGTGTCCTGAGTTTGTCAACTGAGAGTTCGATCCATATGAAGGCCAAGGTTTTTGACGCTCGAACAGAACGGTATATCTTCGACATTGAAGCTTACAGGAGCAATGCTGGCAACATCAAGCCTGCATAATTGTCGCTGACTAACAATAATGATGGCCTGGCATTTGTTAGGGTTTTCGGCAACACCATAACGGTCAGACCAAGAAGATCCATGCCTGAGGTCATCATTGAGCTGCTGTACTACAAGTTGAATTTCGTCAAAGCGACAGTGCCGGTATAATTGAAGGTCGTCAGCATACAAATGGTAAGAGGAGCTAATGTCGAGAGTAATAGAATTGATAAATATGGAGAAAAGTAGCGCAGAAAGTACCCTGTACGTCGTACTGTCGTGTACCCTGAGGTAATAGGGAAAGGGTTTGATCAACACGAACTGCTTGCTGGCGTTCACAAAGGTAGGAGGTAAACCATTTCAAGCCAACAGAGGAAAAGTTCAAGTGAGCCAACAAAGATAAAAGGACATCGTCAACCGTGTTGAAAGCGTTGAAGAAATCGATTAGGATAAGGACAGTAACTTTTCCATGCTCCATACCATCCCTGATGTCTTCAGTGACTTTAAGTAAGGCAGTGCTGGTGCTGTGGCCAGACCGAAAGCCTGATTGGAAGGTACTTAGGAGCTTGTTGGTAAATATAAATTTTGAAATTTGGGTATATTCGTAGACAACTGCTTCGAAACTTAGAGAGGAATGGGAGGACGGAAATGGTTCTATAGTTGCTGAGCGTACTAGGGTTAGATATTTTGGGAAGTGGGATTACAAAAGCTTTGCAACACGCTCTGGGATATGACCCAGACCCAGACCCCAGTAATCAATGGTAGAATTTCATTAAGGATTATTACAATCATAGCACGACTAATATCATCAAAACAATCTGTGTTAGATTTAATAGAGGATATACTTTTCCTGACCACATCAGCAGACACGGGGGTAAAGGAGTATGATTCAAGTAAGAGAAGGAGGCTTAGATGCAATTTCGGCAATGGTTTTAGATCTGATACCTTGGTCTAGGGCAGAAGTGGAAGAGAAGTAAATATTAAGATCATCAGGGGAGAAAGAAGAGGAAAGGGGGGCCCAAGGTCTTAAGAAACTTCCACACGTCAGCTAAATATGAATCAGTAATGTTATCGTGAATGTATCAACGTTTGGCTGATCTCACCATCCGGTTACAGCGGTTCCTAGCAGATTTGAGGTTACTCCAGTTTGAATCCGAGCGGTCCCGTTTTATTTTCGAAAAGCACGGTCACGATGTGACATAGCCATACGCACCCCTTTAGTGATCCAAGGAGATAGTGGCCGCTTAAGCTTAACTGGACGAAGTGGCGTATACACATTGAAGAGGGAAAGTAGATTGGAATTGAAATAGGCTACCTTAGTATTGCTATTAGTTGTGTTTTAATTAATCAAAATTGTGTTATGCGCTCTTTCGTAATCGTTGCAGTTGACCAATTGTAACTCAGTATTCTTAGTTTGCGTCATGGTGTAGATGTGTGAGTTTGGTTACACTGGTTCTCCGTACAAATAAGTGATCATACTATTTCTATTTGATTACTATTCCGTGGTGTAACTAACATGACTTTCTTTAGGTCAATTTAGGAAGATTTATAGGTTAGATGATTTCCAGTTGAATGTGATGCCATTTTTAAGACATAGACCGTAATAACAATATTGTTTACAATAGCAGCAGAACACCAAACCCAATTGGTACGGTGAAGCAGTGATTCCCGGACGAAGCCATTAGAATTATCTGAATTCTGAATTGCCTCGTATCTGGGGGTGCTGGGCGATGCGCCAGAAACAAACCAGAAATCGTTGTCGTGTACCTCGCACCAAAATAATGTTAATTCCTTGCTTTCCAACCTGCACAGCTAAACTGGCTGCGAAAACCATATGAAAACAATTCATACTCGAAATTCAAAAGCCGAATCATGTTTTTTTATTTATTTACTGCGTAGGAATTGCCAGGAATTCAGTCAATTTTGATTTATTAAATGAGTAACATAATAATTACCTTGCAATCAGAAACACTACTAGTCAAGTTGTCATAAACAGTAGTGATCCTCACTTAATTATCTCTCCTTCGGAATGAACAAAATTGCACAAATATTTTTAAGGACTCAAAAACCTGGTAGCATTTTCTTTATAAGACAGTTATTACTTATTTGCAATCAAATTTGACACTGAAGTGATCATTACCATCTATCTCCGCTTCGTAATCGGATGAAAGACAAAAAAAACCTCATAGGTGCGTCTCGACACTACACAGTTATTTGCAATCACTACCCGTCAAAACTGACATAAACAGAAGTGATCTTTTACCTATCCATCTCCCCTTCGGAATAGGTAAAATTCCACATGTAATTTTGAGGACATGAAGAACTGGCGGCGGCGTTTCGACATGATTTTCTCTCCGGGATGGGAAAAATTGTAAGTTTTTTTTAAAAAACAGAAAGACCTTATAGCGGCGTCTCGACACTACACAGTTATTTGCAACAACTCCTAGTAAAGTTGACATAGGCAGAAGTGGTCCTTACCTACCCTCTTCAGAAAGGTCAAAATTACAAATGTATTGTTGAGGCCAAAAATTCCTGTAAGCGGCGTCTTGACACTTATTTTATTTGCTATCACAATGATGTCAAAGCTGTTATAGACAGAATGGATTCTCACATTTTCATCTCCACTTCGGAATAGGTAAACTTGCACGACTATTGTTGAGAACAGAAACCTGGTAGCAGTTTTTGGACACTCGACACTTGTTTTTTGCAATTACTATCAGTCAAAGTTGACATAGGCCGAAGTGACCGAAGACCTTTTCAGCTTGCCTTCATAGAAGGTAAAATGCACGGACATTTTTGAGGACAGGAAGACCTGATCTCGACACGTGACACTTAATTTATTTGCAATCACTGCCAATCAAAACCGTCATCGTTACAAGTTGCACGAAGACAGGAAGATTTGACTTGGTTACCTGGCAGCCGCGTTTGGACATAATCTCCTCTTCAGAATGGGAAAAATTGTAAGAATATTTTTGAGAACAGAAAGACCTTATAGCGGCGTCTCGACACTACACAGTTATCACTAACAGTTAAAGTTGACATAGACAGAAGTGATCCTTACTTCTTTCCTTTAGAAGAAAAATTGCACAAGTATTGTTGAGGATAGAAAGACCTGGTAGCGGGGTCTCGACACTTGAAACACTTTTATTTGCCATTACTGCCAATCAAAGCTGTCCAAAGAAATGCTACTCACCTTTCCAACTCCTCTTCGGAATGGGCAAATGTGCACGAATTTCCTCGAGGGCAGAAAGACCTGGTAGCGGCGTCTCGGCACATGGACACCTTGTATTTATTGTGCGTCGGCGTCGAGGACGCGGTCTGCGGACTCGGTTGACCTAGAATAAAAAGTATATATAAATATGTGCCGAAAACAAACTTGTATTATGTATCTTAATTAAACTACGTACTACTAAAATGTCAAATTAAATGATTGATTAAACTTATTTAATTAGTGAGTAATAATATTTTTAACGCGTTACCATCCAAGCGGTCTCATGAGACCGCATAATAATAGAATTTCTATTGTGTCTCGTTTACGTATGCTTGATGAGTATGTGGCGAATAAGTTTACATAAGTATTTTAACTAGGAACAGACTGGTGTATATAAATTTATAAAAGATCGGTGCATAAACAAAGCATCGCAGTGCAAAGCACCAGTCACATTTGATTGAGTTATTGATTTCCCATAATTCGCAACCGCAACGTCTAATTTAAATTAAATTCAGGTACTTACTGTTTATGTATCAAATAATATAAGATTAGAAAATATAATTGTGTTGTATGATCAAATAGACGTCTATATATGTATGTAATGAGATGGGCAGCAGCGTCTGCGTGCGAAATGTTATAATGAAAATGTGTGATGAATGAAATAAAAGTTATTGGATGAGGGCTGTGTTCAGCAGTGGAAGTCTATGGCTGAAATGATGATGTATGTAAAGGTTTTCTAAGATATTTAAAAAAAGGAACACTTTTATTAGATAACTATATAATTATTCTATTTTTACTTATTAAATAAACACAATTATATCTCTTCTCCACTGGCAGATTGAATTATTGGTAGGTACAGAAAATTACAAAAAAAAATGTGTCGAAAACCAATGTATTAAATTCACTATGCCTAACGTGAAGCAAACTAACCCAGAAATTTTACTAAAAGGTGAAAAACTTGATCTATCAAACTCCACTGTCTTTCTGGGCATTACTTTTGGCATCAAAATCCATATTCATATTAATAGGGTTAATAATTAGTGTAAGTACTTATATGTATTTATATTATGTATGATAATTATTTACAACAATGTGTAAGTATGTATATTATTTTATTTATTAGTATCTATGTAATAAATATAAAATATATTATATAATATATTAAATATAAAAATTACTCTTAAACTATTCACCGCCTCCCCTCATAACTTTTTTTTTCCAACTTTCCTCTACCTAAAGGTTGTCTGGAAGAGATCGCTCTAAGCGATAAGACCGCCTAAATTGTACCCTTTCTAAATTTATTGTTTCTCTGTACTGTTTTTTGTGTGGTGTGCAATAAAGAGTATCTATCTATCTATCTACATTGGATTCGAAGTTGCAATGGGGACCACATGTTGACACTCTGGCTGGGAGACTTGCTTCAGCTGCCTTTGCGGTTAGAAAAATTAGACATCTAACTGACGTTGTAACGGCAAGGCTCTTGTATTTTAGTTAGGACATAGATACCATCTTTATTTTACAGAAAAGAGCCATTCGCGCTATTTACAAACTTAGTTCGCGCGAATCGCTGAGAGATTTCTTTAAAGAAATCAACATACTCACTGTAGCCTCTTAATACATATTTGATAATATCATGTACGTTGGCAAAAATTTAGATCTTTTTATTTAAAAAAGTGATATTCATTCATATATATAACACAAGAAACAAACACAAACTTGTAGTCTCAAACTTCAGACTTCGGCCAAAACAAGTAATTCAGTCTTGGGTAATTGTATTATTTTTTTTAATAATATACCTCACAATGTTATCAAACTTCCTATTAATAAATTTAAATCACATGTCAAAACTACCCTAATGTCTAAGGGTTATTATAAAATTCAAGACTATCTTGATGACAAGAATGTATGGTCAGTCCAGCCTGCACTAAACTGATGTACCTACCTGTTTATTTTGATTTTATATTTTTTTGTGGCAGCTAGTGGTGACTTTTTAAAAATCGGCTTAAAGCTTTCACACTTTCTTTCTTCTTGACTCAAACTGCCTTCGGATCTTAGAATATTACTGGTCACTGTTGGTCTCGACATTTCCTCGCATATATCAAGTAAGTAGTATTAAGTATATTTAGTGTATGTACGTATATATTATTGTTATGTATTTATGTATTTTTGTGCTCTTTTGTCTATGCCTTACATTTTCCAATCCTATTTGTAGCAGATAAATTTAAGAATTATTATAACTCTGCCCACCTTCTCCTTTCCCTAGATTGTCCTCTACCTGAAGGTTGTCTGGAAGAGATTGCTATTAGCGATAAGACCGCCTAAAATGTACGTCTTTAAATCGAGTTATGTGATATAAAGGTAAAACAAAATACACAAATTATATGTTACACATGACCTCAGTCATATTTATATCTACCCATATTTTTTGCAGAGGGTTTCTTTCATTGTTTTATATTTTAAAAAATAAAAAAAGTGCTAACCTGCAGTTCAAATCACGTTCGGGTACTACTGGTCGAAACTTGTCGATTAGTGTTTAAAAACGTTAAGGGATGACGTTAGTGTTTTTTTTAGTAGCTTATTAAGTAAACAAAGGGATATAACCGTTTTCAACCACAAATGTTACGTAATTAATACTTATTATTTAATTTATATCTTATGTCTACGGTCTGAAAGGGTAAATAATGTTCGAGAATTGAAAATCAGCAACATTACCATCATTACGGCCATAGGACGTCTGCTGAACATGCCTATGCCTCCCTCAATGACTTCCAGATCGGCCGGTTGAAAGCGGACTACATTCAAAATATTTTTTAAAAAATATTTAAAGTTTATTTTTGTTGTTTTAGGTTTGAAGAGAATATGAAGACACATACCCCAAAAAAACTCTCTATAGTAGTCCATAATGTAAGGTTATTATTAAGACTATCAAGTATTTAAAGTTTGAACCGCTAAGACTTTTCTCACGTGAACCATAATAACAAATAACAACTATTTCGGTCACTTTCACACTTTACACTTGCCAAATATTATTGATGAACAGGACACCAGGCTATATTAACCCAGATGAACCTGAAACTATTTTTACTTTAGAATTCAGAGATTTTTGGATAAACGAGTTATTACGATCCCAGTACCCTACGAAAAATAATAAAAAAAATTAGTCACACCCGGGAAAGCGGGAAAACGATGACCCATACATGGGTCGATCGGCATAAATACTGCATTTTACTTACCTGCTAAGATTAATAAATAGATATTCAAATAAAACGCTTTTTATCAATGAAACATGTATGTATTAGTATGAAAAGGTATTTTTATTTATTTTATGATAATTATGTTAGTCTGTAACAGTATTTTATATTGTGTGATAGTTAAAAAAACATTCTTTAGGGTGTAAATGTATGTAACACTTCACGCAAATGTAATTACAATTTTTTTTACACATTCTGCATTTTAGAATCTTACTTACATAGTTGATTAGATGACCTATTCGATCGTATCTTGAATCTCCAAGGTGGCTTTTTGGTACAGGGCAAGGCCCGCGTTTTTCACAACTTTTGAAAGTTTCTAATAAGGATCTTGTGACAGACCGGCGAAAACCTAGGGTAGATCAAGATCTCCACCATCAAGACGATATAATTGCCATGAATTATGTAGTGCCATATCAATACTATGACAGAATAACGGAAAGTACCATTTTTTACCTCTGATGCAGGTTCGGTACAGGGCTATATTCTGATCTGAACGATCAACGCCTCCCATATTTTCATTATATAATTTGATAATGTGTGGTTGGTCAATGTTGATGTACTTTTTCAAATTTTGAGAGAAACGCTTCGTTGTTTGTAACGGTTCAATAGACTCGGCATTTGAGGCAACAGTCACAACACTGTTGTCGTTCCACTTGCAAACAAGGATCTGTTCCTCCAAGCTTGCCTTGAAAGCAAAACTGCCGCGATCAGTTTTCTTGAAATCCTGGTTAGTGGGCAAAGGACATTTTGTGGTACGATTTTCACGAACCGTGCCAGTTGCTTTCAAGTTTCTGTTTTTCAATTCGTGTAAAAGCGGGATCGAGGTGAAATAATTATCAAAGAAAAGATGATAAACATTGTTGGGGTACATTGTCTGAAGGACATTTGCATACTGCAAAATAACACTGCCACCTAGTCCAAATTTCTTATAAATAGATGGTAATTGAGCAGACTTTCCTTGGTAAGGGTCAAACCAAAGCACATAGCCTAGTCGTGTAGCCCCGACCCAATACTTGTATCCCCATCTAATCGGTTTACCCCTGATAAATTGTTTACAACTGTGGCCGCCGTAATATGGAATCATAGCTTCGTCGATACTATGCATCTCTTCAGCAGGTGCATTTTCTTGAAAAATAGCATTGAGTAAACGAAATAATGGTCTCATCTTAGCAAATTTGTCAGTCTGAGTCTGAATCAAGGAGTTGTCACAACAGTCCAAATGGTTCAAGATATAAGTAAATCTGTCCCGAGATAGTGATCTATTCACAAGAGAAAATTCACAGTCTGTTGAGTTTTCCCAATACATACGACGCCTTGGTAAAGACACATATCCGCTATAGAGGTGTATTCCGATGAAGCATTTCATTTCACTGAATGTTATATTGCCTGCTTTATTTTTCTGGGTAGCATATAGATTTGTGTATTCTACTAACAAGTTTATCACTGTATCATTGAATATTTGGTCAAAATAGTTTATAGGAGGGCTTAACTCATTTTTGGGTCCTTCCAACGGCTGAAAACTCTGAAACTCGTTTGCAGTATGTCGATTTCTCCAGTGGTAGGTTTTATTCTCCACAGACGTAGGAAGAATCAGAGTAACATCCTCACTTGATGATGTAGATGGCATAGGTTGTTGTACTTCAGTGCGAGGCCTCTTCTGTAAACTCGCCAAAGGAATGTCATCTTCATTCTCCGAATCAGAACTAGTGCAATTAGTATACACAGCCTTTGCAGGTGCCCGTAATATAGAACCAGGTAGGTTATGTATGGTAATATTGTCCTCACCTCCAGAATCTTCATCAGTAACAACGGTATTTGCGTTGTCTGGTGGTTCAAATGTAATGTATTCTGGGACCAGATCATTGCTATTTTCTAGTTCATTCAATATTTCATGCAAGGACAAAGGTTTCGATCTGAAACAGCAAAAACAAGCATATTTACTCAAATAGATCAAATGTATTATGGTTGTGCCGACGGGCCCATGTATGGGTCCATGGAATCTACGGCTGAATAAAAGAGGGAAAAAATAAGGCTGATTAAAATTTTATTTACATAATCAATCTACAATGTATTCTATTTTAAAGTAATAGTTCGGTATTTTGAAAATAATAACATAAAGTAATTATAAACTTACCTTTTTGAAGACATGTTTTACATTTTTTTCAAACACTTGTTCACTTGAAAATAAAAATGAGAAATGATTCACTTGACTGCGTTAGTTGTCATTATAATCAACAAGTACATCCTAAAGTTTTTAAAAAATACTTTAGTTTGTGTAAATAAAATAAAATAATGAAGGTAGATTTTTTTATTTCTCACAACCCATGTATGGGTCGGTAGGTTCATCTGGGTTAATAAAACTATGATATGAATACACAAAGCCTGGCTCCAGAAAACAGCAGTACCCATTTACAACTGACATTATCATTAGGTGGGTAGTCGCAAATATTTATTGCAAGGACTACTAAAGACATTATAAAGTAAATACCATTATGGGAGCGAGATTTAAATCGGTGTACAGTCAACGGCAGGTCAACCTTCCCCCAAAAAGTTAAAGGTCATTGAACCGCTTTTCAATTTTAAAGCCGACACGTAGAGATCAATATCAATTGGAAAAAAATAACGTTGTTGGTAGGTTGACGAGCTGTCGTCTGTACATTACACCTTTCTTATTGCACCTTCCAATATTATTGCTGTATAGTGTTGCAGAAATCGCTACAAATATTAAAGGACCCAAAACTTCTTCGTTACTTACTGATTTAAAATGTTACTAATATTTTAAATGTGAAATATTATCAGATGTTTGTAGCTCGATCACACTTATACGGCTGAACAGAGTTAGCAAAAATTTTGCACACATGTGGAATTAAGCTTAAAACATAGGATATTTTATATGTTTCCGTGACCACGACCAAACCACACGAACCAAAAATGAACGAATCATACCAGTATGATTCGTTCATTTTTGGTTTAATTCTAAAGTAAAAAAAAAAAACATTTTCTGAACTAAAAATCGAACCTGGGATCTTTTGCGTTCAAGACAAACGACGGCGCCACTACGCCAATAAGTACTGCTACCGAACTGGCGCGGAGCTACTACATTACCTCGTTATTATAAACATCAATGATTTCTTCATGTGAGGTTCGTTTGTGCAAACTTTAAATTAAAGAAAAAAATATTTACGCGTTTCTTGATGGTCAACTTTTCAGGCGTAACAAAGCGAGTTATAATACAATGTAAGTATTACCTCTATATTATGAGAAGTGTGCCAGCGTGAAAATACAATAACTGATTACAATATTTTAGTAAGTGGCGACACAATGGTATATTTGATACTGTTGAAGTAAAAACTGTTACAGTACGTGGCGATAATTATTGCAAACCTTTGGAAAGAGACAATCTGTTAATTTCGGTTTCGAACAGCGTTACCTCACTCGCACAAAGCACTAACAGACCGGTGTCTATTAGGAGCTGTTAAAATAATGACTTTTCATTACTCGTACTCGGAAAGTATATTTTGAAGTTGCCTGAAGAGCTGGTTGAAAGTAATACTTTTCAGCCCTAGGGAAAATTATTTTAAAAAAAGTTTTATTTTCACATTTCTATTGAACCATGTTCCAACTTTTGTACAGCCACTCAATAGCAGCGCAATGTAACATTGAAATTACATAAAGTTTTTTTTTATTCATGTGTTTATTTTTACTTTCCTCTTATTCGTAATGAAAAGCACAGTTTTTACCTCGGGTTACAAGATTTATTGTCTCTCGAACAAACTCCGTTTCGGGACTAAATAAGTTACTTTTACCCCTAGGGTAAGAAGAATGTACTATTGTTTTTTTTTTGTAATCGAATAAAATTCATAAATTTTTCTATGTGCTGTCTGTGGATTGGGCAAAATTAAATAAAAAGAGCATGTTTTATTATGTTTACGTTTTTATTTACTTTGGAACGTTACAGATGAAGTAAACATAATAAACACAATTATATCTATTGTTAAAATGACACAGTGAAACCTCCCCTCCAAATTTTTAAAAAATTCATAAAACTTTCTATTTCACTATCAGTGCTTTCAATATGGTCAATATTACTGTCACTATCAGCCGTATTTATCATTAATCTATCAGAGTAATCGTCTACAACGTGTGGAATTATTCGATATTAATTCTCGCATTTGATTCCATGATCTCAAACCTTTCTACTTTTCAGCCGGCCCAGAGCCACTTGCTGTGGCGTTTTATAAGGAATCCTATGTCCAGCTGTGGACTTCCAACGATTTATGATATTAATAAACCCAAAGCCATATTACGAGTACAAGAAGCGTTTTTTTTTTGCAATCTTCCTTGTCTATTCTCTTTAGGTATTCTTTTTTCGCCTTTACTCAGTCTTTTACTACATTTCTTTATGTACATGTATATAAGGTCATATTTTAGTAAGTGCAAATAATTACAGGATAAGTTCAATGAATTTAATAAATGATTTCTTTGCAAAAAATATAATTGTTTTATACGCTAGTTTTCAAGGAAAACACCAAAATAAATTTTGGCAAAAAAGTAAAATACCGCGCCCCGCCCGCCCCAACCCGCCGCCTCGGAGATCGACGCGGGAGCGGTTCATCAGTTCGCTAAAAACATTTTGTCGTGCTGTACGCGTGAACGCGTTGTAGGTACTCGTAGGTATCCAAATGCCGTATCATAAATATGGCTATGGCCGTGAGATTTGGACGCGTCGCTATAATTCGCACGCCTTGACTTGGGCAGGCCCGCCAAGGCCACGACACCTGGAAGATAACGTGCTGGACTTCTTTCACCGGCATCCAGTGGCAATCACCGCAGACGCTGCACGTATTTTTGGAGTAAGCCACTATGTGTGGCGGCTTCGGCGCAGCCTGGTTACCATCCCTTTCCTCTTCTCCTGATTCGAGTTCGGGAGACTTGGGCGCGGTAGCATTATTCGCTGGCCGCCACGTTCACATAACCTGATGGCGATGGACTTTCATGTGTGGGGTTTTTTTCAGTTTCAAGAACGACAGCCATACAATTCGTACAGTGAAACAATTACGTGCGCGAATCGCAAGTGCATTTGACGTGATGTCTAGTGAACAATAAGTGCTCAGTGCAGTGCATAGGCATTCCTTCGATCGTGGTGACCGTGCGTACTGCGAGAAAAAGGGCGCGGTCATCACGTCCAACACTTAATTTGATAGGTGAAAATAAGAATCTGTAAAAATGTCTACATAAATGCGTAATATCGATTAGTTTAGACTTGGCTATGTTTACATTTTGTTTGTTGTGCAAAGCCTAAAAAAGGGTGCTAAAAAGTCATTATTCGTTGCAAACAGTCGAAGTGTTCAACAAAAAAAAAACGTGTGTTGTAAAACAAAGTTACATTATCTATGAGTTTTACTTATTCACAACTACCTACTACTCACATCCAATATTAGGGTGCATTTCCACTGAAACGAAACGAAGCAGTATTTACTACCTTACCCGTGTTCGATATTTTTGTTTTGCTCACTTATCGCATTACCTAAATGTCTGTTTAATTCCTTTGGTCAGTAGAAACATTGTAAATTAATTTTAATTGCTAATTGTTAGTTTAATAACGCTCCGATTCGTTGGAAATTTCTCTCCAATTAATTATTTTAAAGTACGCAAAATTAGCGTATAGGTAGATTTTGTTTTACACAGGTGGAGTAATAATATTATGTAGCTCAATGTCACTTCTTATGTGTGGTGTGATAGCTTTGGGTAAGGTAACGTAGCTTGTGGTGTGGAGTCTATCCTTAGGTGTAGCGCTGAGCCACTGATTAGCGCGATGCGCGGCCGCCACATTTGACACAACTTATGAATGAATGAAGACACAACTTATGAATGAGGAAGAGTGTGGATAGAGTGAAATGAAAGAGATCATGTCAGGTTATACGCGTACTCAGGGTGCTCTTCAAAATATCATAACTATTTTGTTAGGAAAAGTTATAAAAAAAACTAGCCTGAATATTGAAAAAAAAATGCTAGGGCCATATTTGTTTAATATAATTAGATGCTCAGTTAAAATATTTGCACTTACTAAAATGTGACCTTATTTATACAACTAGCTGTCCCGGCGAACTTCGTACCGCCTCGTTTTTTTTTCTATGATTTAATAGTTATTCTGCTATTCGGGACGGAGACAAATCCAAAAAATCATAAATCCTAACGCTTTGACCCGTTCCTAGTCGGGATGCACTCGACCATGATCTCAATGCAATAAGTCATTTTTTTACATTTGAAACGGTTGTCATAAAAACCTACGACAGTGGAACCATACCATTTTTAGGATTCCGTATCTCAAAAGAAAAAAATGGTACCCTTATAGGATCACTTTGTTGTCTGTCTGTCTGTCCGTGTGTCTGTAATATCTCGGGAACGCCTGGAGGTATCGGGTTGAAATTAAAACGATATAAGTACTCAGGTCTACATTCCTTTGATATGAGAAAAAATTAAACTTCTAAGATAACGTTAAAAAAAGGTACGATCGATTATGCTGCATAAAATGTATATTTCGACATTCTCAAGGGTACTTTGCGTTGACCTAGAACTATAAAATTTGGTAAGTAATATCATCATCATATTTGCGCTGCTTCTTCTCGGCACTAGCCCACAATATTGTCCTAAAGCAGTGGTAGGGTAAAAAAATATATTGGGACGTGTAAAAGAGCTTAATTTAGGCCTATTTACAGAAATAAATTGGTTTTATTGGTTTTTATCAGCTACTACTATTTAGAGAAAAATCTGAAAACTTTACATATGTAATTAGATCTTAGCAAACGACTAGCGCCGCGTTGTGGAACCTATACGCACTACAAAACCCTACCCAAAGGTTTGCCCTTATGGAAATTGACTACAACATTAGTACCATCACTTTTCGCTAGATGGCGTATATCAAAGTTACATCGCGGTTAGAGCGTGCAATTACCGGTCGTTTTCATTACCGGTAAATTTACCGGTATTTTAGTGACACCTGCGTGTTGCTCCAAGTACTGCGTTGCTAAATCCAACACTTTATTTATTTGCAACCCTTGATTTCATATTATAACATGCAACCTGAAATAAGTATGGACTGGCTGCTGTCAAATTAAATTCATTCCTATTTGATAACCGCCATTTTATTCATCCTCCAAAATTCCTCTACCTCTCAATTATATATCGCCGTTTGAGCACTTCTTCTGGGCACGAACAGACTTAGCCAACCTAGATGGCGCTAAACCATCTTCGTACAGAGGTTGGCCGCCGTAGACAAAATTTAGTAAAGTGGGATATGAGGACCGAGCGGCAAAGTGAATATGACCGTGGTCCGGACCCACAAACTATATGTCACCTGTTCTCCTGCCCTTAGTGTCCCTACAGCTGCACGTGGGATGACCTAAGCAGAGCGACTCCAAAAGACGTAGGAGTTGCCAAGTTTTGGTTGAAGTCCGTCTAGTTTCCATTGACTTGATAGAAGAAGAAAATCGCCACGAGACGATTTTAGCGCTGTAAGCCTATCTCTATAGGCAGATGCAGCGTTACACTGAACTAAATTAATAATGGCCGTAAGATAGGCAGTCTTTTGTAGTTTGGGCTATAAATGCAAAAACTCATTTTCGAAAAATTTGAAAAATTGGTTTCAATTAGAAAGGTCAACAAACTCATAAACGAACTTTGAAAATTTACTATATTTTTTACGCATTCATTATGATGGTTGCTAATACCTTTTACATTACATTTTAAAGTCAACGGTAATTAAGTGCCCGATTTGCGCAATTACCAATCACGTAAAGGTACTTAAAACCTACTTTTTAGCCTCGGTATGACGGTACATCATACCGTGCACAACATCATCATCATATTTTCGTACATCACTGCACTAAAAGTGACTCGGTACTAACTAAGCGAGGCCTGCGGCAAATCAGCGTGCAGGTGCCGGGTTAGTCCGAAGTTTTGTTTTTGGGATAACGTGTAATATATATAACCACCGTAATAATATTAACCACCGTGCATTACCACGACGCAAAAAAATGAGAATTAATATAGCATAAATCACAGACTTAATTTTATGAATTCTGAAATAAATAATATGTACATTAAATTGAATTGAATCATTTTATATTTTTCTGCGTGAGTCTGCAGTGCACTAACTTTACAAAGTCAAAATAAACACAAATAGAGAATTTCAAGCTACAAAATTGTATCGGTAAAATACCGGTTTTTGGATTATTTACCGGTAATTTACCGAGTGCCAAAATGGACGGTTAACCGGTAAAAATCAAAACCGGTAAACCGGTATTGCATGCCCTAATTAGTTATAAGTAAGTTTTTTTTTCGCATAATTACCGATAGCCGATTGTAAATCAATTCAAAGCAAAAGTTGCATCCAAGTGCAGTCTTTACGACAACTGTCATCAATCGTATATTGAGACTCCTCACGCTGCTATCTGCCAAGATCCTGACCAATGTTTTACTTAGACGACCGCGTAAGTTCCTCATCCTCCGTCGACGTGCTTGCCGGACACAAAAAACTAACCCACATCCCTTACAGACTATATTTAAACATTTTAAAGTACGTAATCAATCAATCATCAATTTTATGTTGCCTGTTACATTTGCTGTTTGCAAACCGAAATTCATTATTTAAAGGAAACATTTTTTTGCCTTCAAAAGAAGTTCAATCCATTTAGTCTCTTCATTTGGTAAGAAGGGACTACCACCTTCAAGTTTTTATGGAACCCTCACGAAAAATCTGTTTTATATAAATTGTTTTCAAATAAAACGCGTCTACATAATATCTGCGGTTTTTTATGGATGCCGCTTTAATATTTCCCAAACAGGAAATCAAATGCTGGATCTCACGATTAGCAGGAGTGTTTTCCTAATTAAAAATGTTGAACTAATTTGGATATCGCCAAACAGGTACATGAACAAAGCGTGGCCTGCAAAAACAACATGGCGGGCACACGAAGCTCGGTGCCTAGATTCATTTTCCAGCTAAAATCAATACCAGATAACGCGCAACAATTCCTAGAAAATGGCCGGTCGGTATTATTAATTATATATCCGAATATTCGGTTATCTCGCTCTATTCATTTGCTTTCTCGTTCCATGATATTTGCTCGCCCGGGCATATTGATTGCAGTTTGATGCGTCGCACGTAGCCGATACATGCAGGTCAAATCTAGGTCACAATTTCAACCCTTAATATTTTAAATTATATGACGTCAAAGTTAACTTAGATGTAAGGTGTTAGAGGCAAAGGTAAGGCCACGGGTCAGACAAAAAGCCATTTTCTCTAATTAAAGAGCTGGAAACAAGAATTACTGAACGCCCGTATTTGTCCTTCACGAAGTTCGAACCCGCAGTCGCTGGTTCTGTAGTCATTCGTCGAGTATGTTTCTAAGACGCGAGCTTCGTTTCAAACCATTAGCGGGAAAATGTCCCAAGCTTTCGGAGAGTCGTCAAAACAATGCAACCGGTGGCTTTGATCAAAATAAGGAGAGCATAGTTTATGGCGGGCAAACACACAAAGAAAAATATTTTTTTGATTTTGTTTTCTTTACACATTTAATCAAATCAATAAAAACCAACAAAGTTTAACTACATGTAACGACATTCAATACTTTTATTTAAAATAATTGCAAAAAGAGGTTTTCAACGACAATTAATTAAAAAACGCAAGAACTAAATTAAATCATGCAAAAAATATGGTACTAAAATATTTACTAAATCAAAAATTAAAAGAAAATTAATATAAAATCTTAAATTAACTATTACCTCTTCGCTGCGCCATTACTTCTGTAGTTGAGCTGATGCTTGAGAAAATTGGCCAAATCGGCTGCTGCCGATCATCACCGTGACCGACGAAATAGGTCGAACACAGATACTCTGTGATCACTCACTTCTCGAACATAAGAAGAAGAGCATCTTGGAAGACCTGCGCTATTTTCGATTTTACTTTATCCACGAAACAATTCCACTGCAGACAATGCTGAGGATCTTTAAAGTTCAGTGATGATTCGAATTTTCTCATAGATAATTTATTTAGCAGCAACATTTTAAAACACTGCGACTTGCAACGATAACGCATTTAAACTGAGGGAGGGCTCGATTGATTAGCAAGTGCAACCAGTGTCCCGGGCGTGGGTCACTGACATTTATTGATCCATTGCGTTCCGTTCCGCGCTCAAATTTATTGCTTGCAGCGTTTTGTTTTATAAACTACAATTTACGACAGTACATTTTTATACCACTATAAATAAACCAAACCCATTAAAACAATCTTTATGTTATTTTATTTTTACGAATTTATAGGTCCCGCATTAGCTATTGCATAACTTTGTTAAAATTATCGATTCGCCAGATGTAAACAGATCACTCAAGGATACGAACGAATCACTTGACGTAAGGTCATTATATATTTAATGAAGAGAAAAGTACCAGTGTTAGTTGTATTTATCTAAGAAATTCCGTCAATTAGTAAAGCAAAACGTAAATATGACATGAGTTCGCTGAGATCTTTATGTAAAGATTACGTTAACGGAAATTACAATGATTTTTGGCCAATATATACGGATGGCTCGAAACAGGGGAACAGGATAGGTGCTGCATTCTTAGATACTACTTCAACTTGCTCTATCAAATTTAAAATGGGGACGAATACTTAAATTATGCATGCAGAACTCGCAGGAGCAACATCTTATGTTGCTACATTGGAATATGACAAATATGTCATTTTAACAGATTCCAAGAGTTCGCTGCAACATTTGGCTCGATGTACCTCGTCAGCACGAGGTCTACCGATTGCCTATGAGATACTGAGAACTATTCGTCAACTACGAGTATTAGCTGACAAACTAGTTAAACTGCAGTGGATCACATCCTACATCGGGCGGACGGGTAATAAAGACGTAGACGCGCTAGCTAAGCATGCCTGTTCAGATGGCATATCGTACCCTGTCGATCTTTTTCACTCGGAACATATTCCTGCTGTTAAATCGAGGTGCTGGTGAGTTATGGCAGGAGTATTTTGCTAAGAGATCGACAGAGAAGGGCATATGGTATAAAACTATCCAACCGCACCCGCTATCTTCCCCATGGATTGATTGCTCACCTAATAGAAACGCTACAGTTATGGCTTTAAGACTTCGTTCTGGTCACATTCCCCTTAACAAGTTCGCGTACATGAGGAAAAAAGTCCCATCTCCCAACTGCCAGCTTTGCGGGGTTTTGGAAGATGTGTATCATATATTGGTTGATTGTGCTCGGAACGCAGTTGCAAGGAAACAGTATTTTGGTAATTTGTTGAGCGATGTCGGCTATTGTAACGTAGTTCTGACTTCACCTACAACAGAGCAACCTGTCGTTTGTTTGAAATTGTTAAGATTTGTTTTAATGATAGGTCTTAAGGGGGTAACTACTTTGGTTAATTTTTAAGTTGATTTTGTTACTTAAGTTTAAGAAGTTAAGTTAAGTTTAAATGTAAATAAATGTCGTTAAATAAAGATTTTAAAAAATATTGAGCGAAATAAAGTAAAATATGAAAGCACGGTAATTAATGATAGCCTAATCTAATCTTATAATTTTAGTTGGTCTACCGACACCGTTAAGAAGACCACAAAAATATATATATACGTGTTTTTCTAAATTTTAAGTTTCTCATATTTCAAAAGTAATTTAAAGTCGATCAGAAGAGTGACAGAGTGGTGAAGGTTCCTTCAACAAAATCTAAAAAGTACAACACATAGCTCTCTTCAGATAATCGAATTTGCTGTTATCAAAAACAGGTTCAAGTCCGTTTGTAAACTACAATTCCCCAAACTGACAAGCAGATAGCGACACACGGAAGGGGTTTTGCGGCCGAGGTCAAGTCATATCGTTTTTAGTTAGTTTTTATGGTTATAATTTGTATTTTTTCAATTGTTCTAAATAATAGTTTTAAATAATTTGCTAGATCTATTGCTACAGTAATTCAATATTTTGAATAACTTCCTTTGAACTTTTTAAAACGAACAGGTTCTTTTAAATATTAACTGTATCATTCACGACAAATTTCCGTAGATCCACTTGCGCATTTAAGGATAAGCGAATTTCATCTCGAACTATCTACTATAAATGTATATATATACATATATAAGGTCACATTTTAGTAAGTGCAAATATTTACAGGATAAGTTCAATTTAATAAATGATTTCTATGCAAAAAATATATTTTTATATACGCTAGTTTTCAAGGAAAACACCAAAACGGATTTTGTCAAAAAAGTAAAATACAACATCCCGTGTATGACAAAGAATTCTCGCTTCCGAACTTTCGATAGTTATCAATGGACCCGACAAAGCGGCCGCGTCGCCACTACCGCGCCCCGCCCCGCCCCGCCGACTCGGAGGCCGGCGCGGGAGCGGTTCATCAGTTCGCTAAAAACATTTCGTCGTGCTGTACGCGTGAACGCGTTGTAGTAGGTACTTACTCGTATGCGCATCCAACCAAAATGCCATGTCATTAATATGGCTATCTGCTGCTATCATCAAGCAGGTGAAATTATGTTGCGATCACAAGAACTGTTCACCGTAAGATTTGGACGCGTCGTTATCATTCGCACGTCTCGACTTGGGCAGGCTCGCCAAGGCCACGACACCTGGAAGATAAATTGCTGGATTTCTTTCACCGGCATCCAGTGGCAAGTACCGCAGACGCTGCACGTTTTTTTGGAGTAAGCCACTATGTGCGGCGGCTTCTGCGCAGCGTGGTTACCATCCCTTTCCTCTTCTCCTGAGTCGAGTTCGGGAGACTTGGGCGCCGATGGACTTTCATGTGTGGGGAAGGGCTAAAGACCTTGTGTATGAGAACGACAGCCATACAAGTCGTACAGTGAAACAATTACGTGCGCGAATCGCAAGTGCATTTGACGTGATGTCTAGTGAACAATAAGTGCTCAGTGCAGTGCATAGGCATTCCTCGATCGTGGTGACAGTGCGTACTGCGAGAAAAAAGGCGCGGTCGTCACGTCCAACACTTAATTTGATAGGTGAAAATAAGAATCTGTAAAAATGTCGAAATAAATGCGTAATATCGATTAGTTTAGACTTGGCTATGTTTACATTTTGTTTGTTGTGCAAAGCCTAAAAAGTGTGCTAGAAAGTCATAATTCGTTGCAATCAGTCGAAGTGTTCAAATAAAACAAAGTTACATTATCGATGAGTTTTACTTATTCACAAATACCTACTACTCACATCCAATATTAGGGTGCATTTCCACCGAAACGAAGCGAAGCAGTATTTATTGCCTTACCCGTGTTCGATATTTTTGTTTTGCTCACTGCATTAAATACATGTCTGTCTGATTCCTTTGGTCAGTAGAAACATTGTAAATGAATTCTAATTGTTAATTAATTTCAATCTTTAAATAGAGTCGCTCTGATTCGTTGGAAATTTCTATCTCTAATTATTGATTAAAAAATACGCAAAATTAGGGCATAGGTAGATTTATTTTAACACAGGAGAAGTGATAATATTATGTAGCTCAGTGTCACTTCTTGTGTGGTGTGATAGCTTTGGGTAAGGTAACGTAGCTTGTGGTGTGGAGTCTATCCTTTATGTGTAGCGCTGAGCCACTGATTTGCGCGATGCGCAGCCGCCACATTTGACACAACTTATGAATGAGGAAGAGTGTGGATAGAGTGAAATGAAAGAGAGAGGTGATGAGTGGAAGCCGAAAAGTAAGGTCATGTCAGGTTATTCTCGTACTCAGGGTGCTCTTCAAAATATTATAATTATTTCGTTAGGAAAAGTTAAAACAAAAAACTAGCCTGGATATTTCAAAATAAATGCTAGGGCCATATTTGTTTAATATAACTAGATGTTCTGTTAAAATATTTGCACTTACTAAAATGTGACCTTATATATGTTAACACTAGATCAACAGTTACGGCGCTAATGCGTTCCCACTGGACCTTTACTGTGGCCATATGTCTGGCTTACGTAAAATTAATGCCCAGAGTGACATTGACAAAGTGACACGTTACAACACAAAATTTAAAATCGGTTTATACGTGGCGAAAGAGTCTAATTTGAGATCTAAAAAATTATATCGCAAGATGGATCACTTTTCACACGTACATATTTAGTTTTTGTTGTCATATTGTCGTAAATTACACAAGTTAATCAATAAAACATCTAAATTTCACATTGGAGGTTCAATGTTTCCAGTAAAACATCATTCGGTTTTTCCATATTTATGGGAAAGTTCATAAAATTATTTAAGGCCAGGTTTTCCGACGACTACGGGCACAATTTATCCCAGCAAAATACAAGTGAAACTCGCGCCAGAAGAGCGCGAGCCATGACATACGATGATTCCCATCCGACATTGACTGGTGCCACAGTATAAATTATTTATTGTAAGATATAATAATGTTAAATGGTATACTCGTAATAATGTATTTAATTTATTTGATTGTACGCCCTAGTGGCAGGACACGGTTAATTCTAAGCATGACATTTTATAAAACCCTTGTTGTATACCTGTGTTCCACAATAAAGATTTATGATTATGATTATGAATTTATGATTATGAAAAATAAATGTAGTAAATAATAGATATACACCGTGAAATTTAAGTGGTTGTTTACGCGCGGGGAGACGATTCCACTCATAAAAACAAACAACTTTTACTATGGAACCGACTCTGAAATCGCGAAAATAAAATTCTGCTTCATACTTCATACATTATAGTCTTGTAATTTTTGAACTTCTGTATAAAAAAAGTTTTTTTTTAAATATTCATAGGAATGTATGTACTGTGCATAACTATACAGGACTTTTGAGATTTGACGTAGTTTGCAGATTAAAATAATTGTTTTTTATGTATTTTTTGGGCATAAAAAGGTTTTAGAATGGAGGTCACGTACCGGCAAGCGCGGCATAGGACGTCCACCTACCACAAGGTGGACCGACGACCTGTTAAAAGTTGCGGAATCAGAATCAGCAGTGGAAGTTCTTTGGCTGAAATGGTGAAGATGACGCCGATGTTTGTTTCGGAAATATTCCTCTCATGCCAGGCCATCATAAAAAATGGCACCTAATTTCTGGCCGCTTCGCTATGTCTGGCCACGGCGACGGCCATGATACAGGGGTTGCTAAGAACCTCAGAACTACGGAAGGCCGCTATAACTTCCTGACAATGGCTACGTACAGTCACGAGCAATGAAATGTATACACTTCGTAACTTATTCCCGTTATACCTAGTCTTGCCATAAATACAGAAAAAAAAAATTCTATAGCAAATAACATTTATAACTTTTACAGTGTGTTAGTTTAATACATAAATATAAAACAATTAAAAATATAAAAAGCTTATTCGAGGTGGTCTCCATTGGCTGCAATACAGTCCTTTAAGGCCTTAAGATGGGTGAAATGTCTAAAATCTCGTATATAAACATCAAATTCTTAGAAGAACTGTTACTTGAATTCAAAAACTAAAAATACAGTTTGCTAGAAGAGGATTAAAATGTTGTTAACAGCCTTGCAATAAAACAATCCCAAAAATGCGTCTATTTTATTATAAACTGCATTTCATTTTTTCAAATGGCACAAGCTATTTCGTTACCGTTTTCACACAAAGCAAGGTTATGTAATAATTATATTTACTTGAGAGTTTAATTGTTATTTGGTATTAAACTCATTAAAAAAACGTTTTTTTCCGTATTCAGAGCTTATTTGCGCAAACGCGCTTGCTCCGACACCCTATAATTTACGGGCCAGTCCGTTTACGGACATTGCCGAGGGTGGACTGCTCGACGTTGTCGGAGCAATTTTGCTAACTTTGTTTTTTAGTTTTGATGTGTTTATACTGATTTGTAAATTATGATATTAATAGCAGTACTTAGTTTAGGTTTTATCTATAGATTAGTAACAATAAATAAATTCTTTTACATAAGTTGCATTTTATGTGGTCAAAGAATAACAAACTGTGATTTGATTTTTCAAATTGATATTATGCCTACAAAGGAAAAAAATTACCAGGACAGCATTCACTAAGAAAAATTTCAATATTTATTACTTCCTATTTATTTAGATACCTACCTCTTAGTATTTTCGTTATTTTTATTGGTCGTGTTGATATAAAAAGTGCAGTAACGAGAAAACACAATAAATTAACAACACCGCCGCCAACAGGAGGCGTGTCGTAAGAGGTGAATAATTCCTGTAGCACGAGACGAGCAGCAGCATCTGCGTGCGAAATCTTATTAAAAAAACCCGTGCTCGCCAACCCGCCTGCCAAGCGTGGCGAGTATTGGCAATCCCCCACGATGAAAGTCATTGGGGGAGGCCTATGTTCAGCACTGGACGTCCTATGGCTGAAATGATGATGATGATGATGACATTAAGTCAAACCTAAGTAATTATTGCTGTATCCATAATGTTAAAATTTGTAATCTACTAGTGACTAGTGTTGTTATTGTGTATATGTAATGCACCAAGTGATTAAATGGGCATTGTACATAATGCCTCAGCATCTTAAAATGCCCAATATCATGAGAGGGCAATATAGTAATCTACACTAATATTATAAAGCTGAAGAGTTAGTTTGTTTGGTTGAACGCGCTAATCTCAGGAACTACGAGTTTGGATGAAAAATTATTTCTGTGTTGGATAGTCCATATTTTATCGAGTTAGTTTTAGACTACGAAAATATAACATTACGTAGCGACCAAGAGGTGCAGAGTATCAGTGAAAAAGGTTTCAAAAAAACGGGAAAACATATTTCTTATAAGAGCTTCCGTTGCGTGCGCAGCGTAAACGGTTAAAGTTACGCAAAGAGTATTTATACCGGAAATGTTCTTCTTTAAAAGTTGCAAATAAAATGTCCATGACAGCACATGTCTATCTTTTAGGGCTAACTCACATTTTTTTTTTAAATTATGCATTCTGTTACTTTTAGAACGATTTTTTGTTTATTTTGAGATAGAAAGTTACAAGGGTCATTGATAAAGACTGCGACAGATCAACCTCCACGCGGGCGCAGCCGCAGGTGGAAGCTAGTAACTGATAAAACAATTAAATTGCCTGAGCTTTACATTTCATGTCTGTAACATATTAGGCAGGATAATTAAAATACATGTTTTATTGTTACGATTTTAAAGAATATAATATAATACGTTTATTTGACACACATTTAAGAAAAATAAATATATAATAGTAAAATATAGGGATAATATGTTGACTTTACTATTACAAAATGCGAAGAAACTTTTTACAAGTTCTCGTGAAAAACTATTATATGTACTTATTCTATCTGTTAGTAAGTCAGCATTATTTCATCAATAAACGCAGTTATAAACACCTGAAGAAATTCGCCAACAGTACTTTTTTTAAACTTTAATTATAACGGTAACATTCCTACCAATTACAATAATCGCGTGATAACAATAGGGATGACGACTGGGTAAAGAAAATGAAATTCTATTCGGTCCGTCAGCACAGAATACCTAATACCGTCAGTTCGATTATTTTTCTATTTAATTTTTATTTTATTTAAATTTAAAGTTTAAATAACACATTTAAATTGATTAAGCTGTTTTATTTTAACTGATTGTTAAATATTTAGAATAAAATGTTCGGATGTTTGTGGGTACAAAATTCAGGAAATTAATGAAACAAAACTGACTTACTAACACTTGAAGAAATTCGCCAACATGACTTTATCCTCCATATCTCAATTGGAAGAGCAGTCGCCCGGATAGCGAAAGGTCGTGCGTGGGTTCGAATTCCACCAGAGGCAGTTGAATAATTTTGTTAAGTGAAAAATATTATACTTGATATAATTCATTACAAATAATACGATTTTATTCATCAATCTTATTATAGTTTGTATGCTGTGAGAGAAATAAATGAATTACTTACTTTTACGTACTTACTAATCTCTGGTGTAGTAGTTCGCGCTTTTCCGACTACAAAGCCAGCGGTAGCGGGTTCGAATCCCGCAAGAGGCAAATGTTTGTGTGATAAGCACGACGTTTATAAAATTATTTGAGTATGTTTATCTGTTATTCAGTCGCTTTGTTTTGTTTGAGGGTAGATATTTGGTGTGATTGTAAAAACATTTATAATCAATTCACAATAAAACATTATTGGTTGGAACCTGGTTAGAAAACTATAACCTGTTATAGTTCTTATTACCTACTGAGCGCAATTAAATGTGTTTAAACAGAGTGGGAGCGGGAACTAAACCAAAACAGGGAATCGAACCCAGATAACGTTGTGTTCGAAACGAGTTACCCAACCGATAATTAATTTGAAGTGGTTAACAGGTTTAAAACCGGCAGTCATCACATCATGACTGACGCTCTCATATTAGGTACAAACTTGAACGCACTCGTGTGATGAAATCCACGCTACGACCTTCTAATGCTCCAAAGAAAGGCTGGGTATACAACATTTTAGTTAAAACCAATTTACTCTTCTCTCTCTTCTAAAATTCTTCTAAGAAAATACAGACCGATTGCGATCAAAAACAGCTTATAGACGTGGCTCAGGAAGGATCCTGAGCCACGTCTATAAGCTGTTTTCGAGAGTCGTCACAAATCGTCTTGCCATAAGATTTGGCGCCTTTCAGCCTCCGGAGCAGGCTGGGTTTTGTTAAAGACTATACGAGGGCTGCACTAAATGTATCGGGAATGGAATATTTCCACTGTTTCTGTCATATTAAAATCTTTTTATTTGCAAACTCCTTGGTTTTAAAAATCGAATACCATTTATTTATTTAAATAAAGATTCTCGGTCTTATCACAAGGTCTTGTCAAACTTGTTTAGTCGTTGAGAAAATGGAATTGCCCATCCAAAACCACAATTTATCGCTGGTTTGCTGGACTGGCTTCAACGTGGACGTGTCAAGCTCAATGATGATCCCCGTCAAGGTCGTCCAAAAACTGCAGTCACCCAAGAAAACCTTGATGCTGTGCGTAAGCTGATTGAGGAAGATCGACATGTGATATACCGCGAAATTCAGGCAACTTTAGACATTGGCATGAGTCAAATACAAATAATCTTGCATGAAAAATTTGGTGTAAAAAAGTTGTTTTCCCGATGGATACCGCATTCGCTCTGTGAAGAGCAAAAAGCGGCTCGCGTTACTTGGTGCGTCAGAACTCTCGAAAGATTCCACGCAGGATCCTCAAATGCTGTATACAACATCGTATCAGGTGACGAATCCTGGATATACGCGTACGAACCCGAAACAAAAAACCAGTCACGAGTTTGGGTGTTCGAAAATGAGTTAAAGCCAACAAAAATTGTTCGTTCAAGGAGTGTTGCAAAAAAAATGGTGGCCACGTTTGTCTCCAAAACCGGCCATGTTGCGACTATTTCTCTTGAGGAACAAAGAACGTTTAATGCAGAATGGTATGCTAGCATTTGTTTGCCACAGGTCGTTTCTAAACTCCGTAAAGAGAACTGCAACCGCCGCATCATCCTCCATCACGACAATGCGAGTTCTCACTCCGCGCACAGAACAAAAGAGTTTTTAGAGCAAGAAAACATAGAATTATTAGACCATCCGCCGTACAGCCTCGACCTAAGCCCTAATGATTTCTATACTTTCCCTAAAATAAAGAATAAATTGCGTGGTCAGAGATTTTCATCACCTGAAGAAGCTGTGGACGCCTACAAAACGGCCATTTTGGAGACCCAAACTTCCGAATGGAATGGTTGCTTCAATGATTGGTTCCATCGTATGGAAAAATGTGTCAAATTTCGCGGAGAATACTTTGAAAAGCAATAAATAAATTTTTAAATAGTAATGTTGTGTCACTTCCTTGATTCCCGAAATTTTCAGTGCCGCCCTCGTAGTACCGTAGACCGTATCCACACAGTAAGGCAGATTATACAGAAGTCAAAAGAGTATAATCTACGAGACTACGAGAAAGCGTTCGACTCCGACCAGAGCAGACCTAGGCTGTTTTGAAATCCTTACAGCGATGCCAAGTCGATTGGCAATATGTAGAGGTGCTGAGAAGCCTTTACAAAATGGCATCGATGACTGTTAAAGTTTAAAATCACAAGACAAGACCTATCCAGTTGCTGAGAGCCGTAAGACAAGATGTCATATCTCCGAAGTTGTTTACGAACGTACTGGAAGATGTCTTCAAAACACTGGATTGGAAAGGAACGGGCATCAATGTCAACGGCGAACACCTCACGCACCTCCGCTTTGCAGATGGCATAGTTTGCATGGCGGAATCACTCGAGGATTTGTAAAAAGTGCTGCATAGTCTGCGTGCATACGCTGCCTCGCGTCGTGTGGGCCTAGGAATGAACTTGGACAAGACTAAAGTCATATAAAATGACCGAGTCATTTTCGGAACGGTTTCCGCCGAAAGCGTGGCGCTCGAAGTTGTCAAGGAGTATGTCTACCTCGGACAAGTGCTGCAGTTAGGAAGAGACAGCTTTGAGCTAAAAATCGATAGAAAAGTGCAGCATGGCTGGGCAGCATTTAGGTAGCTGCGTCATATCTTCTTGTCGCCACTGCCACAATGCCTGAAGGGCAAGGTAAACATGGAACATGACAGTAACGCTGGCCCACCGACTTCACGTCACTCAGAGAGCTATGGAAAGGTCGATGCTTGGGATTTCGTTAATAGATAAAATCCGAAACGAGATTATCCAGCAGCAGACCAAAGTAATGGAGATAGTCCAAAAATTTAGCAAGATAAAGTGACAGTGGGCCGGCCACATCTATCGCAGAACCGATGAAAGGTGGAGTAAACAGGTTCTCGAGTGGAGACTACGTTGTGACGAGGATCCGGCGGCGAGACATCCCTAACACGCGAACCGAAGTTCGACAAACCTACGCGCCCGCAAGCGCTCGCGCACCAATATATAAGGCGTGGTGGGAGGCAGCTCCGGGACAGTCGTCCGAGTTCTGCGGCCCTGGCAAGACGTCTTCGCGCGCGCACGTCACCCATTTTCATTGCCTTGGCACATCGGAACTCTGACGATTTGTTGACCCGTGTTCCCTACTAACTTAGTTAAGTTACCCGATCCACCTCCCAATCCGAAGGTTTAGCAAGGCTAGCGGTTACCGTATGACGGCAAACCTTCACTCCCTATTCTTGACCGCGCTCCTGCGGTGAACCCATCCCCGGCCCGGATGCTCCTGCGGCTTAGTGTCGCATACGACCCCGCATGCCAGCCTTCATTACCCGTAGTGAGAACGTAGATATAAACTAACCAAACACCCGCCACGCTCCGCGTCGATATACCGCGTAGGACGCGATCTCGTTACCGCTCCAGAATCCGTCCCGTAGGGAACCGCGCAGATCCTCGTCGCCCTATCTCGCCGTCCAGCCGTGACGGCAGTCAGACAGCAGTCATAGCCTAGGCTTAGGTTAAGCGTTAGGAGTGTATTAACATTTAGTGAATATTGTGAAACTGTTCAATATATAGTGTGAAAACGTCACGTTGGTTTCTCTGGTCAATCCCTGGTAGGTTACCCCAAATTAGGTACACATCCCCTCACCGCACGCACGGCGGGCTGGGGCCAGTACATATGCTGACGAGGAACTCAGGCTGAGCTAGCTGAAAGGGTTCTTCGTCACATTTCGTCTGTCCAACTTATTTTTGCCCCTATTCTGCTTAGTATGTCCATCCCGATTATTATTTTTGTAATCTGGGGGTGGTATAACATTTGGTGGTTTATTTGTTTCTCTCTTACTTTGATTTCTAGGGGTAGGGCTTGCGTGATTTCTAGTGTTGTTCCATTTGCTGTGCTTGCCGTTTCTGACACATTTTTAGGCTTGTGCTTTCTCTTTAGGTATTCCTCGTATATCTGTCGGTTTGCGTATGATCTTGTTGCTCCTGTGTCGATCAGCGCTTGGTATACTGTGTCTAACACGGTTATCTGTATGTATGGGCGGTTGTCTCCGTTTTTCGTTTCTGTGCCTATTATCATGGATTGTACTATGTTTTTATTTTCCCTGCAACACTTGATGCTTAGTACGCCAATCTTTCCGCACCCTCCACAAAATAACACTTTTCTTCCTCTACACTCTCTTGATGTATGTCCGGGTTTGCCGCAACTCCAGCAGCATGTATTTGGGTTGTAATTATAGATGTATTTCGCCGTGTCTCTGGCTTGTCTGTTTTCTGATAGTGCCTGTGCGGGTTGTGCTTCCCTGTATATTTTCGTGTTTGTTTGTGTGTTTGTACTGCTTCTGTTCTCGAACCTTCGGTTGAAGCTCATTTGGCGGTCCTCTGTGACACTTTCGTAGTCTTTTGCGAGTTGTGTTAATTGCTGTACCGTGGTAAATTCTGTTCTTTTTATGTAGTACTTGTATTTTGGGTTCATATTATCGTATATTCTGTTTAACTTTTCCTCTTTTGACATCTTTGTGTATCTTCTCATTAAAGTTTGTAGATCGATTAGGTAATCGGTGAACTTTTGTTTGTAGTTTTGTCTTGATGTTACTATCTTTCGGAGGAGTTCGTTTTCGTAATTTTTTGGCATAAATGTTATAGAGAAACACTCAATAAATTCTTCCCATGTTGTCCACGAGTCTCTGTTGTTACGGTACCACAACACAGCCTTACCTTTTAGTAGTCTTGGTATTACTTTTAGTAGGTTCGTTTTTTCTATTTCCCCTGTCTCTGACAGCTCTTCCAGTCTTTCAAGGAACTCCACGGGGTCGTCGTGTGTATCGAAGTGTATGTTCCACCTTGATACTATGCACTCACTTGCGTTAGTTGTTCGTGGGTTGCCACATTTCGTCTGTTCTGGGTTTTTTTCTTCGTGTGACATCTTTGTGTCCTCGAACTCTGTGTCCGAGTTGTCTGTGTCTTCTTCGGTGACGCTGGAGGGCTGGTCCGTATTATCTGGTCGGGTTTGTGACGTGGATGGGGTTTCTGCCCTTACCACTTGTGCGAGGTTTTGTCTCAGGTCACGCACTGTCGAGTTTTCGGTGTTTAGGTTTCTTCTTTTGCACTCTTCTTCCAATTCTTGCTTTTTCAGGTTGTATATCCAGGACGTGGGCATTAGATTCGGTTTCTGGTCAATATTTTAATTCTGGTTACTCCCGAGGCGTCGCTCTCTTTCGGTTTCTAGCCTGGGTGCGACGGCTCGGTAAGTACCCTATTCCCTGGGGTTTATATGGGTTTTTTCGTTGGGCGCCAATGTGACGAAGAACCCTTTCAGCTAGCTCAGCCTGAGTTCCTCGTCAGCATATGTACTGGCCCCAGCCCGCCGTGCGTGCGGTGAGGGGATGTGTACCTAATTTGGGGTAACCTACCAGGGATTGACCAGAGAAACCAACGTGACGTTTTCACACTATATATTGAACAGTTTCACAATATTCACTAAATGTTAATACACTCCTAACGCTTAACCTAAGCCTAGGCTATGACTGCTGTCTGACTGCCGTCACGGCTGGACGGCGAGATAGGGCGACGAGGATCTGCGCGGTTCCCTACGGGACGGATTCTGGAGCGGTAACGAGATCGCGTCCTACGCGGTATATCGACGCGGAGCGTGGCGGGTGTTTGGTTAGTTTATATCTACGTTCTCACTACGGGTAATGAAGGCTGGCATGCGGAGTCGTATGCGACACTAAGCCGCAGGAGCATCCGGGCCGGGGATGGGTTCACCGCAGGAGCGCGGTCAAGGGTAGGGAGTGAAGGTTTGCCGTCATACGGTAACCGCTAGCCTTGCTAAACCTTCGGATTGGGAGGTGGATCGGGTAACTTAACTAAGTTAGTAGGGAACACGGGTCAACAAATCGTCAGAGTTCCGATGTGCCAAGGCAATGAAAATGGGTGACGTGCGCGCGCGAAGACGTCTTGCCAGGGCCGCAGAACTCGGACGACTGTCCCGGAGCTGCCTCCCACCACGCCTTATATATTGGTGCGCGAGCGCTTGCGGGCGCGTAGGTTTGTCGAACTTCGGTTCGCGTGTTAGGGATGTCTCGCCGCCGGATCCTCGTCACAACGTCTTGGCAAACGTAGCAAAAAGCGGGAGATCGTGCTATTTGGCGCACTTCGGAGGAGGCTTACGTCCAGCCGTGGACTGCAATAGGCTGACATGAAGTTGAATTTAGACCATATTATGATAATAACAGAAAATCTGCAAGCGGTTGTAAGCATTTAAGTTGCGAGTTCTTCGAAAGATGCTTAAGATCCCAGGAACTCCCAGGATCTTATGTACAAGATTAGGAAAAGGAAAGTTACTATTTTCGGACATCTGCAGAGACTTTTGGTATTCAGATTGAACGGGCCTCTGCTATCGCTAAATCAAAACTTAGCCAGTCACCACCTATGGTTTCACATACTGTTGTCTGAATTTCGGACTTAACAGACTTACTTGTTGACGGTTCTGGTACTCTCTCTTGTGTGGGTGGCCTAGGGTTGTGGTTGGAATCTCGACCGGTCGCGTTCTGAAGATAGTGAAGGAGACCAGAGACTACCTCTTTAAGTGAAGTCATTATATCTGCCAGCTGTTGCCACGTGGGACTTCTGGCGTCTGTAACAAAGAATATCAATATATTTTTTATACCTAAATCATCATTCATTATCATCATTTCTTATCTTCTCGTATATAAAAAGACAAGTCCTAGATACTCATTCACTGACTGACTCATCAACGCCTAGCCCAAACCCTTAAGACCTAGAAAGCGGAAACTTTGCATATAGGTTTTTATTATAAGAGTGACAAGGAATAAAAACAGAAAAGAAGATAAAAGCGCCCTCGCCTTAAAAATATTATTTTGCTCCCTTATGATACTACTATGGACTACCTGCAGCTCTCGCTGGAGGGTGATTCCGTGTCCGACACTTGGACACTAGCTTCGGTACCACGCCTCTCCGTTACACGATTTGGACAACCGCTTCTAAGGTGCCCGCGCTCCCCACAATTGTAGCATCTTGGGATGATGACATGACAATTCTCACGCGACCACTTCTGGAATCTCAACGTACGGCTTCGATTTCAATAGCATTGGACACCGCTTCCTTGATATTCTTGTGATGTCCTAAACGCACAGCAGCCCTTACTTCCGGGTCGTAAATGCCGTCTACAAACACCTGAAAAAGCATGCTTTCCCGCCGGTGCCGGTGGTCCCGTCTGATACGCTTTCCTCGCTAGCTTCTCCACTTCCAACGACCACTGCTGCAATTTTTTGCTAACACGTTGACAGCGGTCGCATAGTTAAGCGGGAAACATGATCTAGGTGGGCTTCTCCGTGTCTCGATTCCATCGCTTCGATAAATTGTTCATAGGAGGCACTGTCGTCTAAAACCTCCAACACTGTCAACCCTCTGTCTTGGCTTGATCCTTCCTCCATTCGTTGAGTTTAACTACGAAACTGTTTCCTATGGACCGTCCAGGAAAAAGTACCGTCGAAATCTGGCAATTTGAAACTTCCTCCTGGAGTTGCTGTAGACGTAGTGGCAACTTGCACCGTTTGTCTTCAAATTTCTAACATTTTCCTCGATTGTAGCTACACGTGTTTGCACTTCGTTTACGTCCTCCTCTACTGCGGTGATTCACACCTGGATGTCGCTAACGATCTTTTCTACCTCTACTATTCTCACTAATATTGCTTGGATGATGTCATCGTGGTGACTTGCCTGTTTTGCCTTGCAAGTTCTTAATATACGAAACTCTTCTTGACGACTAATTTTCTCCTCTTCGCGGCGTTTTTGTTCCTCCTCTTTACTGCGTCCTTTTTCCTCGTGCAGGGTACAAAGAAGCTGCTCTCCTTGACGGCGCGCTTATTCTTGGAATAACGACATAAGTTCGGTCATTGATGGTTGCGTTATTCCAGAGCTTCCTTCTCCCGAGCCGCTTTCTTCAGTCGTAGTTCCCGCTTCAGTCGTATCCGCAGGTGATTCACCCTGTTCCTTCGCAGCTGACTTGGCGCGGGTGGTAGGTCCACCTCGGCATCAAAGGCTTTTCACCTTCCAAACCCACTTCTGACACCAAATGTTACAGAAGTGAGTACGGGATTGGAAGGAAACGACAAATCTTCTGGAAAGACGTTTTATTCCTCTTCACAGAAGCCACACAGACGTAGCCCCGACGAGTGATAGAGTTCCGACGTAGCACTGACGTAGTCTCTTTGTCTGATACGGTCCTCTTGATAGTCCCGTGGATCTCTTGACACACACTGACACGGGACTCTTGACGGACATAAACTGTACTATACTGTACTGTTCACTATTTGGCACTCACTGTTGCACTTTACTACTTTCACTTTTCTTCCTTTTCCTTCCTTCTTCCTTTTGTTTCCTCTTCACTAGACTTTTACTAACTGCCCGTAGTGCGTTTCGCAGCCCCTTATCGAACCTTCTAGACCTTAATTTCGATTAGTCATTTAGATTGTTATTTCGTTTATCTTCTTTTTAGTCGGTTCCTGTATTTATTAGAATATTCCCAATTTTCATCGAAATATTTAAACACAAGTTTAATTTTCTAGAAGAATCCAAAAACGCTAACAAAACTTTTCTTAGCCCGCTGGGTTTAAATTCGCGGCCCGTGGAACATAGTCCGACATCTTAACCGTTCGGCCAATGGTACTTGACAGATGCCGACGAAATTCTTAACAGCTTGACGCTTGCGGTGACGTAAGCAGCACAGACGTCACACTACTCATTTAAATTGTTAGGTGAACACCAGTTCCCAACTGCTGTAGCTCTATGAACAGCAGCAGCACCTGCATGCTAGTCTGTCTCGTAACAGGTACGTGGACTAGTGTCGATCTTGGCGTGGCGGTCGAGGTACCTGCTCATGAGCAATAGCTACACGAGATCTCCTCCCCCCACTGCTACAGCTCTATAAACATTTGCAGCAACTGGCTGCTAGTTTGTCTCGCGAGGCGGGTACCTGGACTAGCGTCGACGTTGGCGAGGCGGTCGAAGTGCCTGATCATGAGCTCCAGCTACGCGGGATGCTCCTACTGCTGCAGCTCTATAAATAGCTACAGCACCGGGCTGTTAGACTGTGTCTCGTGGCGGGTACCTGGACTAGCGGCGTTGATGTTGGCGAGGCGGTCGAGGTGCCTAAACATGAGCTCCAGCTACGCGGGATGCTCCTACTGCTGCAGCTTTATACATAGCTACAGCACCTGGCTGCTAGTCTGTGTCTCGTGGCGGGTACCTGGACTAGCGTCGATGTTGGCGAGGCGGTCGAGGTGCCCACTCATGAGCACTAACTGCGCAGGGTCGCCCGTCCGCTGCAGCGCTATGAACAGCTCTTGCACCGACTGCGCGAAAGACTGCGGAGTCTGCAGCTTATCTTTAAACATAGAATACATAAAATACTGTAAAAGAAGTTCATAAAATTGATCAACTCATAATGTATTCGACTATTTCATGATATGGCGGTATTTTATGCATGATATTTAACAGAACTACGAAGTGCCATTACCTTCTAACTAACATAGAGAAACGCGGAAATCCGCGGCAATCGACCTTAAAGTTATAGAATCAAGTCAATTTCTCCAAAGTTGTAAGACAGGAGGTATTTATTATTCGAACCATTTTACAAATGTAAAATGGTATGAGAAATATTTTCGGACTTCCGATAATAGGACCTAAAAGTTATGTGAAAAATTGCACACCCACAAAGCTTACTACTGACTGATGGACGACGGGGGGAACGCAAAGCGACGACGCGGGACGAGGGAACCCTAGCTTGCTAACATAAGAAACCGAATATACTTTTCACCTCACAACCTCGGAAAGATTCTGTTTGTCATAAAAATCTGAGTGAAAAAGTGCATTTTGTCCGCTAGCGTGGAAAGAGTTTATAAAATTCGAAAATTTCTATTCCATACTTTTTTTATACCGCAAGTCAACTGAAAATGCATTAAATAATTATTTCATGTCAGTGCGCCAACCTCATTTCTTTGAATAACTGCACTGGCCAGCCACAGGTGGCAGAACTGGACTGAATTAAAAAAAATAACTTGAATTTTAAAATTTTCTTTTCTTTATTCAATTCACCTTCCACAATTTGTTTTGAAAATCGTAATTTCATTAAATATTAGCGAGTCCAGCAAAGAAGATATTAATTTAACACCTGCTGAGTTAGTACAAGCGGTACATAATGCCGAATTGAGTTTTCTATCGGAAAAATCGCGTGAGAAGTACTTGCGTACAATTTGTTCAATGCATGGAGACATTCTAAGGCTCGGAATTTTTCAGAACCCCATACAAAACGGATTGAATCCGGGCTTGCCCGGGGCCGTTTTGTATGGAGTTCTAAAAAATTCCGGATGCATGTAGTCCGAGCCTAAAGGTGCGAAAACGTTTTCGGAGACTATAATGCTAACATACTTCATTAAACTATCTGAAACAAGAAGATCAATCAAATGAATTTAAAACACTAATTCCTCGCTGTAGTGGTAGTAAAAATTGTGTGTTTCACTCGGCAGCAAAGTTGTTTTGCATCTCGTACCTTTGAAACCCTCGCTACGCTCACGATTCAATACAAATACTCGCACCAAGGTGATAAAAGCCTTCTGATAGATGTCTATACTTGACATTGACATGGCATTTGACATGTCTAACGAATCGTCTCGCGCATAGACTCGAGGGCTTACAACCTCCCGAACAAACCGATTTCTGAGTAGGATATGGGACCATAGATCACATTCACACATTACGGCAGATTATACAGAAGACCGAGGAGTATATTTAGCCTCTGTGCTTAGCGTTTGTGGATTATGAGAAGGCCTTTGACTATATAGAAACCTGGTCAGTCTTAGTATCGCTACAAAGGTGCCAAGTCGTTTGGCGATATATCCAAGTGTTGAGATGCTTGTATAACGCTGCAAATATGACGGTCCAAGTACAGAATCAGCAGTCTCCACCTAAATCGCGGAGTGAGACAGGGGGACGTAATCTCCCTAAAACAGTTTACAAATGCCCTGGAGGATATGTTTAAGACCCTTAACTGGAAAAGACACGGCATTAATATTAACGGCGAGTACATCTCACACTTGCGATTCGCAGATGATATCGTCATCTTGGCCGAAACGATTGAAGACCTACAGCACATGCTAGACGGCTTAGCTGAATCTTTCCAACGCATCGGTATCCAGATGAATCTAAGAAAAACAAAGATTATATTCAATGAACATGTTACTCCGAGACTGGTTGGTTAAGGGGGCTGCTCTCGAGGTTGTTTAAGAGTATGTTTACCTCGGGCAAACATTGCACTTAGGTCAAAACAACTTCGAGAGAGAAGAACGCAGGAGAATACAGCTGGGCTGGGCAGCATTTGGGAAATTTCGTCGAGTCTTTTTATCGTCAATCCCTCAAAGTCTGAAGACAAAAGTCTTCAACGAGTGCGTACTGTCTGTCATGACGTACGGAGCCGAGACTTGGACACTCACGGTGCGACTAGTACACCAATTCAAAGTTCCTTAGCGAGCTATGGAAAGAGCTATGATCGGGATTTCTCTGATGGATAAAATAAGGAATGAGGTTGTCCGACAGAAAACTAAATAAATGCCGAAAGAATAGGCAAACTGAAGTGACAGTGGGCTGGTCACATTTGCCGTAGAACCGATAACCGATGGGGTAGGTTCTTGAGTGGAGACCGTGACTAGGCAAGCGCAGCATGGGGCGCCCTCCAACAAGGTGGAGCGACGACATACGCAAGGCTGCTGGCAGTGGATGGAAAAGAATAGCTGAAGATCGGGCTCAGTACTAGTGGACTAACGTAGGCTGTTAATTGTGATGATGACTCGCACCAAAACCCAACTTTGCAGCCTTGCATAACAAATAACTATTTCTCCCTCTCGCGGATCTGTGCGAAACGTGCTAAAACTACAGTAAAAAATTGTATAATATAGCATTCGGACACATAATAACCATTCGTCAAATGTAGTACAGAAAAACAAAAGTTGTGTGTGGATTAGAGTTGTTAATTGACGGTCTTATGCTATAAGCGTCCGTCATTTATGATAAATGCTTGCTCACATTGGACATTTCTTGTTACGATGGTCACATATATTTATTAGTATAAATTTTAAAAAAGAAGAATTCCTCTAAAGTAAGTCTTAAATGTTAAGTATTTGACAATAAAAACATACAATAAAACATGTAATTGGATCTGGATTAAATTTAAAAAAAAACTCGCGCGTAACGATACGACGCTTTTTAGCTTGTTCGTGCAGAAAGATACATTAATTTAATAAATTTCATTTCGTTATAGATCATCACTACTAAAGCCTGTCTTTCTTATAATATGCACTTATTTGTGACCAAATTTTTCTTTTTCTTAGTTTGTCAATAGAATTGATTGTGACGTTAGTGACAATAAATGTCCAAATTGTCCGGTCACATTGAGAAAATGTTCAATTTGCTCGGTCATATTGGTCAGACATTTATAACGTGACAAACACTTTACAACTCTAGTGTGGATACAGCTAAAAAGATATTTATCTGTGATTTTGAGTAAATATCAGATAAAAATTGATAAAAACGAGTATATATCCATTTTAGATTAATATCCGAGTATTTTCTATTTGAGTAATTATCCACTGCCCATCACCAGTCGTGGCCAGATCGTAAAATTGATCATTTCATGATGTGACCGATCATTTCGTAAAATGGTGGTATTTCATGATATAGAACAGAACCCGCTGCCTACACCGTGATGTGGACTGGCCAGATCAATGAATACTCATCGTTTGACGGAAATATAAACGGAAGTATAAACAGCTAGACGCACGAATACTTTATGAAGTGGTCAAACATTAGTGATCATATCGTAAAATCGTTACATTACCCACCGGTAGAGGCGCTAATGTTGCTTTGTTTTTGTGATGAATAATGACAGCGGACAAATATTTTATTTTAAAAGTGAATAATACAGTGTCCATTAACCCTTCCTTTGGCACGGTAATAAATCACTTTCACCTTACAATTGGCACAGGTGAGCAGCGCATGACGCAGATAATGACGCGTTTTGGGTCAAACTAACATATGGTGGCTTAGCCGGCACGTAAGGGGGTTGTATTTTATACCTTTGGAATCCTTAGGAAACAACCTATTTTATTATGTATTAAATTATGCAATTCGAGTTAACTACGCAATTTATTAGCGACATGAATCCAGCTGACTTTAAATTTCCCCGATTTTTGCAAAAAAAGGTAATTATCTACCAAATAAACAATATTCTATCGAGAGATTGCCTTTCATTTATTTCATTATTCATCAATACGAATTCACAATGGATTTTAAGCACAAACAAACAAAAAGTAAACTCCATAAAATTTTTGCTAAATAATGGCTTTTTTTGGCAAAAGTCTTTTGCAGACCACCCGCCAACACGGGAAAATAAATTTTTGCAAAAAATTAAGTTGGTCAATTAGCCTCAAAAAAACGACTGAATTACAAAGAATGATTCATAATATTGTTATTCTTGAAATAATAATGTAAGAAAAGTAAATAATTAATACATAATTAAGGTAAATGAAAATACCGCTGCAAAATCACCCTAAAATCGGTAGGTACCTCGAACAAATGGTGTGTAGAACAAAACCCATTTATTTTTCCTAAAAAGTAAATATGTATTCATAAAGCTTATCAAATTTACTTTAGATTTATCATAAAATAAAGGATAAGGATTAAACTTTGATATTCTAAAAATGACCAACAAAATCATACATTTTTGTTGTCAAGTGCCGTCGCGCTAAATATTTCGATATTGTAAGTAATTATGGCTTATTAAAACAAATCTATTAAATTAATTACGTTGCTGACTCTATAAATAGATTTATCAAAGCTTTATTTGATATGAATTTATCGAATTAATATTGAAACTAACCAAAAATCTCGAGCAATGGCGGCCGCCAAAATATTTGTTTACATTTTATAAAATTTACCTTGAAATATCATTCCATTATGCAAACTAATGCTGCAAATCCATCTAAACACACTCACTTTATCGATTTAAGCACTATTCTCATGTATTTTCACTTAAACATTGATCAAACAAAATTACTTAACAACACGCACCCAAACACGCAATGTCAGAATCATATGGTGAACTTTGCACGCACAGATTAAACAGACCTTACGCGCAGAGATCATAGAAACCCTTTCAATCTATTGACAGTACTCTGAACTTTTTTTTGGTATGCGATACACGGTTGAGACTCCCGTCTGTCACCGTCCTATGATTTTTTGAACGCGACTCGACGTAAGCGCATGACGTCAGTGGTGTTCTGCTGGTTAGTGCCACAAGCGAACCTTTTTGACATTGCGAGAAGAACACCAGATACCACCTCACGAGTTAAAGGTAAAAGTGCAGTGTAATATCGTTACGACACCAAGCTAGGCGATTTTCATGAAAGCCATTAAAAAAACGAGCGCAACGTCAAAAAATTAAGGAGTTTAAAACGTAATTTGAGAGGTTAGTTAGATAAGTTAGATTATTTAGCTATTCAAGTCTTTTTATTAATTAATTTTGTTTCAAAATAATAGCAATTTAAAATGTTTAATTTATCGATCGACCAAGATTACAAATATTAAACAAATTAACGTAACTTGTAAACGTATTTTGATTTTTATGATATGGCCAAATGTGGCTTGACACTTCATCAAATGTTGATGTTTAAACGATATGATCAGTTTTAGTTGGCCATATCATGAAATACCACCATTTTATGAAATGATCGGTCACATCATGAAGTGGTCAATTTTACGATCTGGCTACGACATAGATACCTATGATGCTCTGCATGTGGCTCTTGTGCGCCGTATCGCCGTAAAGCAGCGCGCTCCACTGGTCCGGCGCGATCCGCAGCCCGGCCTCGGTCGCGATCTGCACGATTTGCGCGTCGTGCTCCCGCCGCAGCGACTCGTACGTTCGGAACTCCTCCTTCAACTGCATCAGCGACGAATCACATTCGCGTTTTGATACCTGCGGGAGAGATTGTAAAGGTGAATGACTTGTTCGACACGTACAATAACCACACCTCATCGCAGCGACAGAAAGTGATTAAGACATTACGTGTGAATAGTGTCGCTGCAGCTTTTGCAGTAGCGTGCGAGGTGGTCGGTATCGCCCACACGGTTAAATTTGCCTACAAAAAGTGGTCCGTGTGAACTACCTATTCAATTTCATATAAGGTACACGTATACGTTCTAAAGACAGGTTAACACTATACATGATATTTAGGCATTGTTTGTTTTGAACTGAATATCAATTTTTAATCGCTTTAAAATTAATATTTATTTAGTTCTTCGACTTTGTTTTAAGCTACAAAGCAGTGACGTCATAACTACGGATTTCCATCCAAAATCTATGTATGGGGAATATAGAATTTTGACACGTCATAATAAATCAAAAGGTCAAAATAAAAGTCCGTAAATTATTTGTTTGTGTCATCATCATTAAATTTTACTAGATTTTAGATTGCGAGAACATATAGTATACCGTGTGTGGCCAACAACCGGGGATAATATTGAAAACCGAGACTCTCTGGAGTATTAGTATCTTTCCTAAAAAGATTCCAGTTAGCCAAAACCCATGCATTAGACACAATAATTATTTCAAGTTACGATTCATAATCAATGTATTATTGCGAAACAATATTATCGCCAACGTTTTAATGTCGTGTCAAAGAGACGTTCCGAGTAGCTCCGAACAAGTACGATGCAAAATGAACTCAATCGATCAAATTGAGCGGAACTATTGCATTGTTTGCATTACATTGAATTTACGATTAAGTTTGTTAGAAAAAAACAAAAAGTAAAGTTTTTATTTTAATTAATTGGGACTATAATGGTTTACTTATTAGTGACCTATAGAGTCTCTGTTTTCAATATTATCCCCGGTTGTAGGCCACACACTGTATACTTAAATTTCAGATTTAATAATGTTGACGAATAAATTATATCTTACCTTAAAACAAGACGCTCTGTACAATAACTGCACAACGTGCCCTATACTAGTTTTTGAAGCCTGCGGGAAGTGTGGCTCCAATCTTTGGACTACAAACATCACTAACACCTGTAGACAAATATTGTTTTATTAAACACATTATAAAATTAAAATAAAAAATAAAATGAAAACTTTATTTGTAATAAATGTGGTACATTACATAGGTGTTCAAGGTTAGTTCGATCATTGCACATTTAGTAAATGTTAGCATACATAGAATACAAAGCTAAATATATAGGAAAAGCACATAGTCCGGCACCTTCGACTGGCGTTAAGAAGCGCGGCAAAAAGACAGTTGCAGTTTAAATAAGTGTAAGTACTACAACTTCGTTTAAAAAAAATATTAGTTCTCATACAACCGAGGGCTGTTCCTTTGGGTTTTTCCGATTTTTTTCAATTCCTAACCAACCCCAGTATAGAGCCAACAAATTACAAAAACAATAAAATATTTAAATCAGTCCAGCCATTTTCGAGTTTTTGAAAAAGCACGTCGATTTGTTTGTATAGATTTAGTTACTGTACCTTTCTAGACAATGCGGACCCGTCCTCAAGAGCAAGGAGGACTAATTTAAGGACTTCCTCCTGCATCGCCGGTCCGAGGAACTGGCAGCCGCGGGCGCGCACTGCCGCCCACAAGTTTGCACTCAGCTGTTGAGGATTCTGTAAATAAGTACCGAATATCTGAGTGCCACCAATAGACATTAAAAAAAACCCGTATTTTTTTTTAAAAACCGGCCAAGTGCGAGTCGGAATTGCGCACCGAGGGTTCCGTATAAACCTGTAGGTATATAAGTAAAAGTTCACTTTAGCTTTAAAGGTATTATAGACTATTTGTATTTGAGTATTTGATATAAATTCCAGCTTGATACCTTTACGCGTTCCTGAGAAAAAGGGTATTGACAGACAGACAGACGGTCGGACAACAAAGTGATCTATAAGGGTTCCGTTTTTTCATTTCGAGGTACGGAACCCTAAAAACGGCCAAGTGTGAGTCTGACTCGCTCACCGAGTGTTCCGTACAAACCTGTATGCAAATAGTTCGTTCATAAGGGGAATCGAGCCAAAGATTTAAATAGCTCATTCAGTTTATAAAAAATTTTTTTGTGATGTTTCTTTAAATTTTGTGTTTTCGACTTTTTCTTTTACTTGTGCTATCGACTCGAGTCTAACAGGGCCCCAAACCCAACGCGATTGTCATCCGTCGTCACCCGACACTTAAGCCTTGGGCACACAGCCGACGGGGCGCGACGGCAACGGGATGCTAGCGCGATGCCAGTGTTTGTAATGTACTTAAGTCTATAGAAGACGACACACAGCACCGTAGCGCTCGGCGCGACGTGGGTTGTCGCCGTCCCTTCGGGCGTGCCTACAAACGGGCGCTGCCGTCGGGCGTGAGCGGGACGGTAGATGTTGTGTTGCATGGGAAACGTACTAGGCAGTCACGCAGACGACGGGGCGTGTTACGTCGCGCTCGGCCGGATATTCTGTTTGATTATTTTTACAACTTTCAAGAAAAGTAATAAACAACGAAACTATTAAACGTTTAAATGAGTGTGTCAGTCACATATTTTTATATGATCTCCGTCAGAAAGAATCCGAATCGCTTGACATCTTGTTTGAAAATAGGAAAACACGCCACGCCGAGGACGACGAGATGGTCAGCGCTACCGTCGCGCCCGCAGTGTGGCGTGCACGCCGCGCTTTTGCCCCGCCGGCTATGTGCCCAAGGCTATAGGAATTTTGACATCATTTTTTTTAAAGCATGATAATATTTCTACACAACCTAACACTTGTATTTACGATCTTTTAGAATAAACAGTTTTTTAATTAATTAATGGCAGGGGATAGAAAGAAAAGAAATCAAAATAAAAAAATATGGGTAACCTATTTTATTGTGAAGTTATGGTAAAACAATGAAAAAAATTTTCGACACTGTATTTTTTGCAGCTTTAAGGGATCCGATTGCCGACCTGAGTATTTTATAATAATATAAACCTAATACCACGTGTTTCTGGTAAAAAGGACAGACAGACAGACAGATGGACAACGAAGTGATACCATGAAGGTTTCATTTTACCTTTTGAGGTACGGAGCCTTGTAAATTAAAGCACCTTCAAATTAGTCACCAAATCAAAACGCGCCAAAACAAAGTCGCGACACTAAAGCGCGGCAGACGCGCCGCTACTTAAAAAGCGCAGTTTAGCAAAAAATATTATTTATCAGTTATGCAGCTACAGTCGTATTGAAGCAGATATTGTATGAAAGTTAGAGCATGTCTGCCGCGCGTTATTGGCGCTATTGTGGCGCGTTTGTGGCGCTTATAGACGTCACTAATTTGAAGGCGCCTTAATCACTGTTCGTGTCGGGTACTTAAAATTCTTATTTCAAATGTTTTAAGAGTATACCTTATTTATTCAAAGTCGATCAGACGAGTAAAAGAATGATGTTTCTTTAAACATCTAAAATTCCTTAAGAAAATAAAACTGATAATCTTCTGATTAGTTGACCTGATCTTTATCACACAGTCAAGAGCCACCCCAATAAAATAGATTTAATGTCACACTGAAGATGGCTATTTAGTTTCCCTTTGGTTTTTGTTGACGGATCTGTATGTAGAGGTGTCAAGTTATCTTACCTGGTGCTGGAGAATAAGCTCTGTGACCGTCCGCTCGCCTAATGACCTCGCCGCCCGCGCCGCCCGCCCCTTCCCCTCCTCATCGGTCATCGCGCATTGTAGGAGCGTCACCAGCTTCCGCTGCATCGGCCTGGACAGCCGACTACTCCCTGTGCTGTTCGCTGGAAATAGAAATGTATTTGAATATGCGAAAGGTTGAAAGCCTTATAGATGGCTGTTCGTGCAACGCTTCTCTGGCACTTCTCATATTGGCGCTCAAAACTTAACATCTAAAATCTAGACAACTTTGGATGTGAAAAACTTTTGCTGAGGCAACCTCTTCTTTTTCTTTATCTATACGGTCAATCCCGATTGCGTCTAAAGCCATTGCTTTGGAGCCCAGGGTAGACTTTCCTTGATTTACTCCTCCACTTCGCACGGTCTTGAGCGTCTCTAGTTGTGAGATCATTGGCACGCATGTCAGCCCTCACGACGTCAAGCCCGCATTTTTTGAGTCTACCCCTTTTGCCAGGACTTGGCGGTGGCGGCATGGCCAGACATTTGTTTCTACGTAGGAATTGCCGGTTTCCGCAAAAAAAAATGGCCGTACCAGCGTAGGCGACTCTCCTGCAGTTTGTTTGCAATATCACGGATAGAGTTGTAGACAGGCTTTATTAGTGATGATCTATAATGAAATGGAATTTCTAAAATTAATTTATCTTTTAAGACTTACTTTAATATGTGACCATCGTGACAATAAATGTCCAATGTGACCAAGCATTTATCATAAATGATGGACGCTTATAGCATATGACCGTCAATTTACAACTCTAATCACGGACACGAACGCTACTGCGGATGCGCGAGTTCCTCACGCGGTCCTTCCGCGTGACTCCGCACATCTACCGCAGCATATTCATTTCCGTGACACGCAGCTCCTGCTTGTGTCGCTCAAGTAGCGGCTACGCTTCCTTTGCTGCCATATAAAAAGACAGGCCTAATGATGGACTTATAGATCTATCCTTTTAGCTTAACCGGCATTCTGGGTCACAAATGACACCAGTCACCTCACGCCATTAGGCCCACGCAGCAGCAATGCGTGCTTAGACGTCGCAATCGATGTCTCCCGACGCGTGAAGTACAGATCCAAGGTATTTAAACTGGTCCGTGCGCTCGGCCTTGTCTCCGCCTATGCGGACGGACGTTGGATCTGTAGAGTTACAGGTCAGGTAAAGTGGCGATGCGTAGTTTCCGTTGTGGGGCTCGCGTCTTTGGCCGTGCCCGCCCGTGGCATGATGCCCGTGCCCGCCCGTGGCGTGGCATGGTTGGCTTTTATAGGAGCGACTGCCGTCCGACCACCCAACCCCGAAGGGAAAGCCTGCGCTTGAGCCTCGTCTGTTGTTCAGCAGTAGCACTGACTGGCAGGTGTGGTAGGCTTGGGCCCAAAAGGTCTTGGTTGGGCCCCTTACAACTTGCTGAGGCAACATAATAATAATAAATTGTTTCAACAATCACACCAATTGAGTAGGGAATAAAATAGCCTTCCGTTTCTTATAAAATTCAACCCACATCAATAACGCTTACCTGTTTATACCTGGCAACTTCATACGGAAAATAGGCAACCTGTATTATTCCAATTCGTTGTATCATATTCTTTCAATATTTTTTTGTTTTTTACGAGTATTAATAACAAATCGGGAAAGCTGAACCAATGTTGCTTAGTATTATTATTCTTTAACAGCATCGGCACGCGGTTTAGCGAGGCCTCCCATTTCCGATTTATCAATGTATATGTTTATCTATCTAACATGTAATCTTTGTCATCGTCAAATAACAGATGAGTGTCCACCTATGTCTAATACCGGATCTCGTCTCGTAGCATGTGTGTGTAATCTGTAGCCTCTGTAGGTAACCATAAGGTATATAGGGATGCACGATTGCTTTGTTTTGTTTTGCGTGGATCATGTCTCAAGTCAATTCTTAGATTGAATGGTATGTTATTTAATTGGTTGGTATGCTCTCTCATAGCCCTTCAAAACCGAATAAAAATCGCAATAAATGAAATATCGCGTTTTGACAGCTCATAAAAAAGATGTGTGGTGTGGTGTCCTCATTGCTCCTTTTAGGTTAGTCACCAGACCTTTAAATAAATAATTAAATGGTATCTTGAAATAATTTTGTTAGTGGAGTTAAGTATACGGATAGTTTATGATACTTGAGGGTTTGTTGTAACAAACAACTTTTTCCAAGAAACTAGTTACCTATTACAACTGAATTTTGCTAATGTACGAAATCTATTTCTAGCATAAACCTAAAAAAAATAGTTTTCGACCTAATCAATTCGCGGTATTTACATGTGAATATCGTAATGCCTTCTAAAATCGTCTGTTAATGCTATGTTTGTCAGTTTTTTTTTTGCATTACCGTAACTGGGGCGGGGCCGGCGGTGCCCAGGCACAGACCCTGAAGGGGCGCTAAAATAACTGGACCAGATCACGTTTTGGGTCATGCGTGGGTGTAGTTATAGCGGCTTACACTGTGCTCACACCGAGCGCATGAAAGGTTAGTTACGGTACTGCTTTTAGTAAAGCTGTAAACTAAAGTATTTCATTCACTTAAAAAAACATACTGAATTTTAGTTTTTTTTAAAGACTGGTCAGAATCAAATCTGATCATATCAGAATTGCCACCAATAATAAGTATCTATTTGAAATTTGGGTATAGTATATTTACACAAGATCTAGCTAGTCACAAATAATATATAATTGATCAAGAAGACGTTAGACATATCATGATGGAAGTTTTATACCCGTCTATTAGCTAAGTGGTGTGCTTAGTTCGCATGCAGTAGTAAGGCAGTTAAGGGGCGTGAGAAATAAGTGCACAACTGCTGATATGGAGTGATTTAAGGTGCGTATTTACCGCGAGCGGGGAAAACAAGAATTATACATTTGTCAAACGCCTTCGAAATTAGTTTCAGAAATCTCTTACCAAAGCGTGTGGCATATATAAACCTGGCAAGCCTTAATAGGTTTAGATAGGTTTTTACAAAAAACTGCGTAACAAATAACAATAGCTGAATAGTCTGAAATGTGACATCGTGAAGCTAGATTAAATCTTACACATTATATTTTAATCTTTTTGGGAATTATAAAGCTATTACGCAGAATCTCTAATTCTGGCGCTTAAATAAATAATCAATAAATCACAATATAAATAAAAATATACATACAAAAAAACGACATCTACTAAAGAGAGACCACCATCGGTCGTACACACGGTCGTACGAAGTAATGAAAATCTGCTCAATAGTTCATACCACAATTATTTTTGCAAATAGACGACCGTATGGTGTAGTGGTTCGCACTCCGGACTACAAATCCAGCAGTTGCGGGCTCGAATCCCGTAAGGGGCAAATGTATGTGTACGAGTAATATGAGCAGCATTTGTACCTAAGTCATGGACATTTATAAAAGTACTAATTGACCCGGCGGACTTCATACCGCCAATAAACGTTATTTCATAAAATATTATAAGTTAAGTCGCAAAAATTATTTCTGAACGCATCCTGTTTGAAAGTTCAAATAGTTTTAGTTATTGTTTTTACTATTTTCCTGGCAATTAATCGTAAAATAATTTTTTAACGTATCTTGTTTGACAGGTACAAACGGATTCTATGGAAAAACAAAATAGTTGATTTCAACTATTTTCCTTGCAGTTCCCTTGTTTCTTCTCGCCGTTTAAACCTTTTCTGAACTTCCACAAATATTTTAAGATCAAAATAATCCAAATCGGTCCAGCCATTCTCGTGTTATAGCGAGACAAACAAACAGCAATCCATTATAAATGACATTTTTTACCGTCAGGAAAAAATAACTGTGTATTTTGTACCTAAAACAATTTCTATACGTGAGTGTGTTTATAAAATACAACTGATTGTATAAATTTTGGAATTTCCAAAATAATGCATAAATTTAGAATACATTAGTGCATGCGTAGGTATTATTCGTAGGAAGTGTAGTAAAACGGTAGCGGGAGCGCGGAGCGGGAACCCCGCATGTGACTGAATGAATTGAATGTCGTTTATGTTGATTCCTTGCAGAGCCAGCGAGACAAAACTTTGCGAATGTTTTTCGTCTTAAAAAAAAGAATCTCTATAGTACTTATGGTTTTTTCTTTTCCGTAACAGATAAGTAATTATAATAAGAAGCATGATGTGTTCCCCCATAATTAGTTATGCACTTAGTCAAAAACATGTTGGAATTTGTATTTTCTTTTAATGTATAGTGTTGTAACTGTTGGAGAACCTAATAAATAAATAAAAAGATAATAAAAAAAATTAATTAAATAAATTTAAGGTAAATTTCAATCTTGGCTTCATACGGGCTTAGGACTGTCAAAGATACAGTAGTTATCTACATTTTGTTAACGTCCGATTTTTCAATAGCCAGATAAATTTACATAATTCCACTCACAAGGTGGTCAGACGACCTGGTAAGGGTCGCAGGAAGACGTCAGGAAGACGGATGCAGGCCGCTTCCAACCGGCCAATCTGGAAGTCAATGGGGGAGGCCTATGTTCAGCAGTGGACGTCCTATGGCTGAAATGATGAATGATGAGATAAATTTTATGTGAAGAATAAGTTTGACATTTGGACTGTTTCCGTATAGAAAATGTGTCAAACCGTATATTTCATTCGTTGAATAAAAGTTATCTGGCGATTGAAGATCCGGCCCTAAGTTAAAATAAATTAATATTTATTATGACTTATTTTTACAACAGGCTGTATCTGTGTAGTAGGTAAGTATCACTACGACATCTGAGGCGTACTTAAAAGATTGAAATCAACTAATATTACTAATTATAACGTATCTTTTAACGATATTTCAACAATTGTTCAAAATGTTTGCTCTTTCTTTCCAAACATAAACTAGCATGTCGTTGCATATTGTTTGTTAAACTGCGAAGAGTGTCTCTATCATTTTTTATAATATCGAAAGCACTGTTTAAAGTCATTAACACTTTGTGCTTCCTCAGTGTACACTAGCCGCTTCAACTCGGGCCACAAATAAAAATCTAGCGGCATTAAGTCCGGTGAACGCTAGGTATCCCACATTTGAATATTCGTAAGCCACTATAAAGTACGTCTACGTAATTACGGATAGAGTTGTAAATTGACGGTCATTTGCTATAAGCGTCCGTCATTTATGATAAATGCTCGGTCACATTGGACATTTATTGTCACGATGGTCACATTTTTTTTTTTTGGATAAATTTAAAAAAAGAAGAATTCCTCTAAAGTAAGTCTTAAATGTTAAGTATTTGTCGATAAAAACATACAATAAAACATGTAATTGGATCTGGGTTGAACTCGAAAAAAAAAACTCGCGCGTATCGATACGACGCTTTTTAGCTTGTTGGTGCAGAAAGATAAATTAATTTTAGAAATTTTATTTTGTTATAGATTATCACTACTAAAGCCTGTCTTTCTTAAAATAATGCACTTATTTGTGACCAAATTTTTTTTCATAGTTTGTCAATAGAATTGATTGTGACGTTAGTGACAATAAATGTCCAAAATGTCCGGTCACATTGAGAAAATGTCCAATTTGCTCGGTCATATTGGTCAGACATTTGTAACGTGACGGACACTTTACAACTCTAATTACGGCGAGCGAAAGATGCTTCCGATACGCTCACGCCGGGTCACGCGTAAATGCTGACTGATCGAAGAAAGGGGCCGTCTGGCCGGCGCGGGCGCGCGGCGGTGAAATAGATAATAATAACAAGTGTGTGCTACGCATTTAATCTATGGCGCTGCGCAACTTAGGCGAATTCATTGATGTTTAGGGCGTTCGGAGTAGGGATATGCGTTTGAGTTTTGGTCGATTTCGTTTTTATTTTATTTTTTCCAATATTCTTTTTGAAATGTTATGTTAATCAAAATTAAATTAGAATTAGATGGTTACGAGGATAGGTTATTTATTTTTGAAAAATATTATGAAACTTTTTTTTAAAGTGATCATGCTATCGTCACCTATATCATTAACCTATCTCACATGTTTATTTTCCTGACGGTAAAAAAGTCATACAGTATATATATTTAATTATGTTGTATGTTCATCCGTTACCTAGTCGCCTTAGAACCTACAAGCTTTGTTTTGTTTGTGGCTAGATAATTTGTGTGATTGTAAAAATAAGGATAGTATATAATTAATCTTAATTTTTTATACTCTACTACTTCTAGACAAGCAGGGCAGTTTTCAATTTCACACATAACTTAAATAGTCATAAACTACGACATATGACATGCGATTTAAATTTACAATAGACTGTGGACATTTATTAAAAAAGAGTTATTCCTGTCTGATCCCCTGAATCCGATACCCTAGCTAGGGGATCGGTTTTATTTTATAATATTTTGTATTCCGGTCTGACCCACTGTGCAGGGGATCACAAATAAATTTAAATATTTTATTCCGGTCCGATACCCTATAGTTATCTAACAGATTATTAGGACTGTCATCAACAAAATATACGTACAGCGTTTATTGAAATACAGAATTATGTTCGTAATGTAATGAAGACATGTAGATACATATGTTAGTAATAAGGAACAACGACTCCTGATTTCCGTCTGTCTGTGATGATTTTATGTAGTAATTTTAAGCTTTGTTTTTGCTATTGAATTAAGATGGTCAACATCTTTTATCCAAATAAAGAGACCAAATTTCTGATTATCTGTGATGATTTTATACAGTAATTATAAGCTCTATTTTTGTTATTTAATTACGATGGTATTTTTTATTATTATACAGGTTTGTCCAAATAAAGATACCAAATGTCTGATGGTAGTGATGATTTTAAGGACTTGAACAAATAAAACCAAATATTTTTTAAATGTACAACTGTTTTTCTATTGACTGTACTTCCCTGTCAAAAACAGTAAGGGGATCAGACCGGAATGCAAGTTTATAGTGGATCGGACCAGAATTAAAAAATAATAATAATCAGCAGGAGGTCGGATCAGGGGATCAGACCAGAATAACTCATTAAAAAAGCGAATACATTTTCCCAAAGGAATTACCCACTTTAAGCAGTCTGAAATTTAGAATGGTAATATTATTTTTATAATTATCTTACTGTCTCTTTTTCAATTTCTGTCTTAACACGCTCAATGCGATACAAGGCTGAAAGGCCTTATGTATGAACTTGCAGTCAGTGCGGAGCGACATACAGCGTTCTCCCTTTGGTGCGAAGGTTTTAACTTAACTACGTAAAAGTGTAGGTCTAAGGCTTTAGAGAGATAGTGACTCAAATACTTCCCGCAGCTAGCGTGTTAACTTTACTTGGACAGGACAAGACCACTGTAGCCAACGAATCGGTCTGACACGGACACGTAAGAATCCCGTTCTAACCTACCCTTGAAGAAACAGACCAAAGATTAGGAATTCACATTCATTAAATGTAGAGCAAGAATTCGATGTGGCGGGAGCCTGCCTGCTAAAAGTGAGGATGCACCTTTACAATGCAACTTACGACGGGAAATTATACATTACATGGTCACAATGCCTGTATTACGAGATGTATGTGTTACAGTCATAGTGATTAAATAGCTATTATACATAATGACTGGTCAATATATATAATAGCAAAATTTACTAGACAATGTGATAAATTAATCACTTTATCCGGATATTATCCATAATAGCGGGTCAAAGTTAGCTTAAGTAATAAATATGGTCTAACCATTGACTTAGAAATTAATATAGACTGGCCATCCCATACAAATGACAGCAAAATTTTTATTTCCTTTTGAAGCGCCACTAGTGTTTGACCCCAGAACTAACTTTGACGTAGCGGTGGGTAATATCGGTTTAACTATATATCGATATTTAACTTCGGATTTTGTAACTATAATAAATATACCATGTGGGAACGGCCGTAAAGAATATACTTCTCCATCGCCAACAGGAGGCGTGTCGTAAGAGACGAAAAATTCCTGTAGTATTAGACGAGCAGTAAAGTTGTATCAATAATTGTTAAACAAACTTTTGTTTATACACACTTAAACTAGGCTTACGACTAATTGCGACGACTAATGCATTAATTAGATGTGAAAATTTTTGCTTTGGTTCTGAATCATGTCTAAAATATTTAAACAGTCCGAACCGAGTCCACTAGATAGATAAAAAAAAGACTATTGTCTACCCATTAAACTGTAATTATTTAAGTAACAACATCTATCAAAGTCATTTATCCAACGTTCGTTATATTTCATTTCATTATAATTATTACTTTTCAAATAACAGTATAATATTGCTACACATATACTTAGGTAGTTAGGTACGCTTAAGGCAAATTGTAATATAATTTTATAATCTTTATACCTACTTGTTTTATCACATTATTCAAGTCTTCGAAGATATTATATAAAATTGCTAGTTAATGTGATTAATTCTGTGTCAATTATCACTTTATCTAAATTGAGTAGACATTATAAATAATTGCTAGTTAATATGTATAATATCTGGATTTATTACTTTGCTGTAACATATGCAACGTGAAAACCGTTTTCTTTGGGGTAGGGGCGCGGGTTAATGCCCCCCGGACAGCTAGGAAACCACTCAACTAACCGTAAACAAGTATACTAACTTGATAAGACAATATTAGCACAAAAAATACTTACAATACTTTTTGCTATCTTTTAAAGCGCACACTGCGACTTTCATCATCTGGGATCTGCGATGTTACGCAACTTACTAAAATGTGACCTTATATATAAGATAGAGATAGTAGCTCACCATTCCCACAGTACTTAAGGAAGACGGCCAGGTGCTCCATGCAGCGCACTATCGCGTCGTAGGCCTGGCGGTCCACCTCCGGCAGCGCTTGTATGCATGGCGGGTGGTAGGGCTGCGCGGGCGGCGTATACCCTGCCAGCTGGAGCAATGCTGTATTCACCACTAACTCCTCTGCCTCCACTTGGATCACAGTCTAGGTAACAAAATAAAATTATAAAATAAATAAATATGCTCCAGACACAACTGTCAAGATCTCGAAGTAAGGAATTAACAGCCTTTTGTTATGATGTACAGTCAACGCAGGTCAACCTACCCAAAAAGTTAAAGGTTATTGAACCGATTTTCAACTGTCAGACATGTAGAGATCAATATCAAGAAAATTTGATGTTTTGTGGTAGGTTGACGAGCTGTTGTATTTTGCCAGACCGTTTCCTATAATACTTATACTCGAGCCAATTTAGAAAAGACGGTCTTTATATTATCCAAACCGGCAAAGATAATTAAATTTATGTATTTTCTTTGAAACATGTAATCGAACCCGGGACCCTTTGCGTTCAAGGCGAATTACCGCGCGACTACACTAATCGGGTCGTAAATTTTAAACAAACTTCCAATAGGAGGTTCTTGATTCGACTATTTGTTTTTTCAAATTTTGGTGTTTTTTTTTAAATAGAGTTTACTTAAAGGTGATCTTATAAATCTTTTAAAGAAGTCACGCCTAAGGGTGCAAAAATAGGGGGTGAAGCCGAAGTACAGCAGATCTTTTGTCAGACTCAAATAATTCGTCTTTTAAAAGATTTATTATTCAACGATATCATTTGATTTACCACTGCACTGGAGAAGTAAAGATTACCTAATCTGTCCATGTCCATGTCCAAACTATTTTTAGTTTTTTTTAAGTCGGTCTATACTCAACTACACTATGCATTTGCACTCACTCTACTATATCGTGACTGGTAGAACAAATAAATAGCTTTACAGGGGCTTTTCCGTCTATGATTGTGAACAACTTATTCTGATAGACCAACTTTAAGATCCCGAAATAATAACTGATGTTCCATACAAACTTGTCAAGCGCAGCGTAGGCCGCCCTCTGACAAAGTGAAGCGATGTTTACACAGAGCTGCTGGCAGCGGATGGGGAAGAAAAACGAGGATCGGGCTTTGTGGCGTTCATTGGAAGAGGCCTCTTTTCAGCATGGAGCTTATCATGATAATGACACATTATGATATTTTAAAACAACTGATAATTTTATTCTCATCATAGATAAGGCAATGAGAATGATGAGACTAATCGCACTTGCCCGCTGCAGCCGTTAAGCGAGAACGACTCGACGTCTTTCTAACGGGAACCCATCACTTTATCGCAATTCTGCCGTCATAAGGAGAAAAGACGTATCTGACATTAAAAAAAATCAAGAAATATACTTACTGATTGGGATGTGTTTTTTTCACTGATTCCGAATATGAATGTAACTCAATTCGTAAAATAAGTGTCAGATACGTCCATTTTCCGTATGACAGCAGAATTGACTTCAATGATTTCCAAGTCCCATAAAACTATTCGCAGATATTTTTATACAATATTTAACAATTCCGAGAATCAGGATACATCGCAATTTCATTTCATCGAATATTTATAATCTACAAATTTACTTCATCGTTATTTCTTTTCATATTTTATGTATTTTATCGAAATAATCTTAGATCAATGTTTTGTTACCCATAATTTTGTTTCCACGTAAGTTTCAGTTTGCAAAATATTTGAAACATCAAAGTTTACTTCACTTAAGTCAGTGTACATCAATGTATGTCAATATACGATTTTCATGTATTGAATCATTTTTGTCTGTGATACCCACCCACTTGTACACTACCCAGTACATAATGTTTAAAACATAACTAATTATAAATTAAAAACAAATGTTATTAAAAGTCGACTTGGTCGACCCCGACTCCACATACGAGTAGTCTTGTTTGCCCTACCCCTAGAGTGTAATTTAAAAGCCGGAGGCGCGGAGGGAGAACAGCCTCCGCCCGCTGTAACAAATCCGGAGACATGGAAACCCTAGCTTAGAGATATGCTACGTGATTGCTTGCATGCTGCATGTTTGTGATGTTTGCTTGCACGCTGCGTGCATACTTGTACGATTTATTCCTACATACCGACATTTTAACTAATATTGTCAACGTACAATAACAGCGAATGCTGTAACGTTACAATTATTATACTATAGGTAATGTAAAATTTATTAATATAAAACTGACCGCAACAGTTTTTATCCGCTACACGCGAATGCATCGTTCGAGATAACGTTACTGCAATTAAAGTTTATTAAACGAAAAAATATAATGTGTTCCGTTAAATATTAAAACATATTTCTTTAAATAGTTATATCGATAACTTGATAGTTTATATGAAATGTTATCTGGTAATCAAAAAAACTTTGAAACATATTTTATGAAAGTTTATTCGATGTTGTGAAACGGTGATGATTAGCTATTCAATGAATCAAGAAAAATAGACGTTAAAAATCGTGGAATAGTTTTATGTGAAATGAAATTCGATATCAAAATATTATATATTTTGATAGAGACCCCTTTTTAACACACATTTATTAGGTTCTTGCATATTAAATTTCATCAAATTAAACGTTCAGTTTCAAATTAGTGAATCAACGTTTTTTAATGTAATTATTATTTACTCAATCGAAGTATGCGCCGTTGTTATAGGCATTTTATGGGCAGATCATAGATCCCTTTGGAAAAAAAAACATGGGAGCCAGAGTCTATGAACTGTTTAAAGGCGGTTTTGACTGCCACATCAGATTTGATTTTTTTACTTGTTAAAGTTATTAAAATTTCTAAAAAAGTGGTAATCGGTTAGTGCAATATCTGGAGAGTATGGTGGGTGACGCTAAGGTTCCAGTCGCAGCTCCTCTAACTTGGCGACCGTTTGCAGTGTGTGGTCTAGCGTTATCCTGAAGGAGCAGTGAGCTAGAGCGATTCACCAAGCTCGGTTGTTTAATGGCGAGCTTTTCCATCATTGTTTGCAATTGTTGGCAATACAAGTCTGCAGTAATCGTCTGGTCTGATCTCAAGAAGCTGTTGTGGATAACACCAGCACTGGTCCACCAAACCCTAACCAGAATCTTCTTTTTGGTCAGTTTTTGCTCAGGGCAAGGTTTTGCCGGTTCTCCAGGGTTAAGCCATTGTGATGATCGCTTCGTATTGTCGTATAGGATCCATTTCTCATCACAAGTCACGATACGGTTCAAAATCCCCTCATTATTATGATGATCGAGCAAAGAAACGCAGCAAGTGACGCGTGTTTGTTGGTTTGCTTCAGTCAATTCGTGCGGTACCCACTTTTCGAGTTTTTTGACTTTTCCGACTAGGCGCAAATGGAGAAGTATCGTTTTGCCACTTACGCCGAAGGCTGTTGCTTATTCAAAAGTGGTTTGAGATAAACCCGCTTCCACTATCGCCTTCAATTCTTCGTTATTCACTTGAATATCAGGTCGTCCACGAGGCTCCCTGTGTAAATCGAAATTTCCAGAACGGAAACGTTGAAACCAAAAACGCACCGTTCGTTCGTTAGCGGTGCCTGGTCCGTTAACGTCGTTAATTCTTCGAGTCGTTTCTGCAGCACTGGTTCTGGTGCACTGGTGCACACGGTGAAACTCGTATTCGTAAATACAGCCTATTTTCAATTTCTCCACAGTTGTTGTTATAGCAATGTTGAAACTCAGACAAATGATGTGAAAATAAATGAAATACATACAGAAATACATTTTAAAACAATATTTTTCTGGCTTTATTTCAAAATAAATTTAAATTTGGAATTCCTAATCAAACGCAAGATATTTGATGTTAGTTGTCATATTGAGTATCGGCAAATTCATACGTAAGGACCTAATATATACTTAGTCTGGCCATAAATACTGTTACAATTAAACAAAACAGAACATAACAAGTAAACAAAATATTACATTTGAATTTGAAATCTGTCATTTTTATATGATTGTTCATTGAGTTTTCTTATTTTGGCGCCAATACATTGTACAATATTTTGCGATATTAAAATGGAGTAGGGTAATAAAGAGAACCGAATCGCTGTGATTGCACTACACAAAGTAGGTATGGAGACAAATGCAATTTTGAAAACCCTCCATACGCTTGGTATTAGTAAAATGTTTGTGTACCGGGCTATTAATAGGTACAATGAAACCTCCTCTGTTTGTGACAGAAAAAGATCTGGCCGTCCACGTAGTGTTCGTACGAAAAAGGGTGGTCAAAGCAGTAAGAGAAAGAATTCGAAGAAATCCTGTAAGAAAGCAAAAGATTTCATCTCGGGAGATGAAGATAACACCTAGAACCATGTGGCGTATTTTGAAAGATGACTAACACTAAGAACTCACGGAGCGATTTTCTCCCGCGCCCGCCGCGATTGCGGGCCCGCAGCTTCTGTAGAATGTAGATTTACATGCAAAAAGTAAGAGCACATTTTACGACGCGATTTACACCCGCCGCCGCGGCGGTTTGCGCCCGCGCACTCTTCGATGGCTTGGCGGGCGACCTTAGCAGCTTACCATTAGCCGGCGGGGCGGGGGGTACAGAAACTGGCCGTCTTGCGATCATCGCCTGCCAAGTTTGCGGACGATAATCGCAGCGGCTGCGTACCCGCAAAAACTCCGGTCTCGTGAGTTTTGAAATAAAACAGATGTTCCGCCGCCGCGGCGGGCGCGTATAAATAATAGGGTGGTAAAATCCAAACAGCTACTGATGCAGTACGCAAAGGGAGGTCACAGAAAAAATTTGTTTACGGATGAGATATTTTTTATAATTGAGCAGCATTTTAACAAACAAAATGACCGTATTTATGCTTAAAGCTCTAAGGAAGCTTCCCAATTAGTCAACAGAGTGCAACGTGGGCACTATCCGACTACAGTGATGGTTCGGTGGGGTATTAGCTATGAAGGAGTGACTGAGCCATACTTTTGTGAAAAAGGTATCAAAACACAACACACACACGAGTGTATCATCAAGATACCATTCTTAAGAAGGTAGTGAAGCCCCTTAACAACACCATGTTCAATAACCAAGAATGGTCCTTCCAGCAAGACTCGACGCCGGATCATAAAGCTCGGACTACGCAGTCTTGGTTGGAAACGAACGTTTCGGACTTCATCAGAGCTGAAGACTGGCCGTCGTCTAGTCCCGATCTTAATCCGCTGGATTATGATTTATGGTCAGTTTTAGAGAGTACGGCTTGCTCTAAACGCCATGATAATTTGGAGTCCCTAAAACAATCCGTACGATTGGCAGTGAAGAATTTTTCCATGGAAAGAGTGCGTGCTTCTATTGATAACTGGCCTCAACGTTTAAAGGACTGTATTGCAGCCAATGGAAACCACTTCGAATAAGCTTTTTATATATTTTTTTTTATTTATGTATTAAACTAACACACTGTAAAAGTAATAAATGTTATTTGCAATAGTTTTTTTTTTCTTTGTTTTATTTATGGCAAGACTAGGTATACTTACTATGTTATAGCCGCATCTAAAACATTGGCCGTCACCGGAGCACGCAATGTATTTTACATACGACATCTCATTCCAGCTCAGCTTCGATAGAAAAGCGCCCTAAGAGTGAGAATGAGAACATACCTGGTCGAAGGGGCATTGTTTTCTGTGCAGGTGTTTCAGACAGTGCCTACAGAGGGTGTGCCCGCACCCGAGGCTGATGGGGCTGCGCGGCGGCGACCCGAACTCGCGGCAGCACACCGGACAGTTGAGGTAGTCCGTCCACTGCGGCGCCTGGATTGGCATTCTGTAACAAAATATAGTACTGAAATTCGGCACGGTATCTAGTATTCAGCCACCAAAACACGTAATAAAATCGATAAATATTATAGTGTAGCTATTTATCGACACCCACTGTATTTTTTTAATATGATAGATATAGCCGCTATGTTGAAGTTTTATCGTAACAGCGATCATAACATGTGACCGGCACGGCGATAGAACATAGCGGCTATATATTATCTATCATAATAATAAAAAAACAATTGGTGTCGTCGATAAATCGCTATATCATATCAAGTTTTAGTAGACTTCCTAGGGGGGCAGGGTTCGAGGTTATCAAGATCATTTTGGAATAATAATAATTATCACTTCGAAATAGGGTTAGTAAATTTTTTACAGCAGAAGTTGATTCTAAATTACTTAAATTTGTTTCTGGAAAGTGTTTTTAAGAGATCTATTACATCTGACTTTGTGCTTCGGAATATTAGCAACATTTTATGAGTAAGATTGTGTATTTACTCTATTGTAATTATGCCAAATAAACTTTTATTAATATCTACATAATATCCAGTACTGGTCATTGGACATCCTAATGTCAACAGTGTTTACAGCTGTCTATAATCTATAGAGGCTATAGACATCGATAATAACTTTCCATCAGGAGTATTGTCGGCTCAAATGTCTTGTGTATACTAAAAAAAAAAAGTGACAACATCAATGGCCTTCTGGTTGGCGTTGTAAAGGTCCTCTTGCGTGCAGGTGGCAGGAGAGATAGGGCACGACATTAAGTGTGGCATTTTCTAATACCCTGGGTAAACAAATGGTAGAATACCACTCGGCATTAACACTCTTTTGATCTTCAAGTGGAATTGTACAGATGGGACCCGTAGCTGAGAAGAAAAACGCGATCATTTTTTTACTAACGTTTCTCGCCTGCCTCACTTTTGTTGGCCTGTTCTCATTTTCAAACACCCATTCACAAGATTGCTGATTTTCGGGTTCAAAACAATAAATCCACGTTTCGTCTCCTGTGACAATGTCATAAATAGCATTAGAATGTCCGTGGTCGTACTTCAGTAGCATCTGTGAGCACCATTCCACGCGAGCCCGGTTCTGCTCCGCTGTCAGTTCATGAGGGATCTAACGACAGCAAAGTTTCCGAACTTTCAATTATTCGTGTAAAATTTTCTGAATTTGGCTCATACCAATCCCCAATAGTCCTCGAATTGTCTCATAGGTAATCCGCGGGTTTTCTTCAATTTGCCGCTTAACAGTAGCCACATTATTTTCGTTGACGGCAGTTGAAGGCCGCCCTTCACGAAATTCGTCATTTAAAGAAACTCGACCTCTCTCAAATTCAGCAAACCATCGCCTCACGGTGCTCAAACAAGGTGCTTCTCTCCCAAAAGCATTTTGAAGACGAGCGACACAGTCTTGCGGAGAGAGAGAACTATTAAAATCATAAAAATTCATCGCTCTAAAATCTTTTCGACTTAATTCCATTTTCGTTGCGTACGTAGAACTTTGATGTGTGATAAAAAACAATTGACAAATCATTTTCCGCCAATTGTTTTTTACGTACGTTAAAAAAATATAACATTCGAAATTCAAATAGTTGCAATTAGCTAGAAGTGCAAAACTTTTAGTGTGCCCCATGTATACTTGTTGCAGTTATTGCAATTCAACAAGTGCAGGCTTTACTTGTTGTAAGACGTATGTACACGATGAATGAACAACGTACATAGTACACTCTAAAAATGTGAGCCAACTAAGAGCGATTTTCTCTTGGTTGACGTCAAATTGAATAAAATAACAATGATAATACTTAAATCAATCAAAGCTGACTAGCTATAAAAATAACTTCATCTGTGATTGAACTAAACAAGTAGATGCGTATTATATTAATTAAATCTATCAGTAGGAACTTTTTGGCATGATTCTATCAATTTTGATTGTAAGCTTATACAAATAAATATATTGAATCAATCAAGTGATTGTAAGCATAAACAAATAAATATATTGAATCAATCAAGTTACTATTGACTAAGGTCTTTTTGTTGGATTTACTAAGATGAATTAGTTGGTATAATCATTGATCCTGTTAGCAAGAATAAAAGACCTTAGTATTTTATATATGTAATAGTAACAGCAATCAAATCCATCTTATCGATGGACTAGACTAGATACTAACGTCTTGGCAGGCTGGTATGGAGTAAAGATACTACTTTGTCACAACAGTCACAATCTTGTTAGGAGCAATTTTTTTTTTAAAGTATGCCACCGCGTGGTTAAGAACTACGCAGCGTTACATTATAATTTAGTGGAGTGGCAGTTTGCGTTGTTGGCTGAGCAAGCACGCAGACCATGTAAATGTTAAACCACAAACGGACTGACACTTTTTGAGAAATGCAAGAACTGAATCACTAGAACATAAGTCAACTAGCACTGATCCCTGATAATGACCACAGTGTTACGCAAACCAAGAGTAAAGGTTGTCGTCTATTTATCGCCACCCGCATCAGCACCAAACCAAGCGCCTCGCTTTACAATCGATGTAATGAATAGTATATTCTGGACTGTAAGTCAAAAGAGTCAGGACAACGCGCCGTTGCGTCGTCGGATGACTAAAGGTATGAAGTGTGCGGGTCTTATGGGACAAACGGATTCCATGGATGACACACTGTATAACTCCGGAATTCCCTATTGAGAAATCCAATCAGTAGTAAATAAACTGTTGACTCATTTAAACAAAGTTGGTCATTTATTTTTACAAAATAATGTATAAGAGAGCCTATTGCCATTGGCGTTTTAAAAAAAATCTATCTATCGCATCTACAGATTACACTATTAGTTAATAGTATAATGTGTAGGCAGATGCACCTTCCTTTATGTAATCCTGGCGGCGCGCATGCCTATTGGGTTACTCAGTATGATGAAGTTAAAAAAAAAGGTAGCCCCATGACTTCCATATTGTTCTCCAAAAACGGTACACACAATAAAGATGTTTTCATGTTTGTCTGTGTGCTCATGCCTATCCTAAACTTCTTGATTGGTTTTCACGATAATATCTTATAAGAAAAGATTTAGTGTGCAATATTCTGAATACATTAATTATCATCATCTCAGCCATAGTACGTCCACGGCTGAACTTAGGCCTCCCCCAGTGATTTTCAGATTGGCTATGCTCGATTTTTTTTCCGAGATCGAATCAGAAATGAGGAGATCCTTAAACGAACAAATATCGCAGCCTAACGGACAAGCTAAAGTTGCAGTGGGCAGGTCACATAGTACGTAAAACTGACGGCCGTTAGGGCAAAAAGGTTTTGGAATGGTGACCACGTAGGTACTAGCAAGCGCAGCGCAGGACGTCTATTCACAAGGTGGAAAGTTGACCTGGTAAAGGTTGCAGAAAGCCGCTGGATGCAGGCCAATTCAATAATGTTCAGTTCAATTATACTCATAAAACAATGACAAGTAGTTTTTTTTAATTAAATTATTAACTAGGGCAGTGACAATAAGACAAGTGTCAAGATAAAACGTATGCTTCAATAAATAATATATTTTAATTTAAATGTCAAACTTCCGCAGAAAAGTAATTTGTTGACACTTTATTACTTATGCCAGTGTGGAAAATTCTTGTTATTTAACTTTTTTAATACCAGTTATATTCTTTAACAACATCATGATTATCGTTAAGTACTTGATATTAATATGCATTACAAGATAAATGCAATTGTACTTCGACGTTGCATCCTTGAAATTTATGTTTAGTATGTAGTCCACTCTTCTAGCAACGAAACACTTTTAGAGCTAACAAAAAGAAACTCCTAATAGTATAGTGTAAAAAGTTACCCATAGTACTATTCATATTGAAGCTAGGTGTGCCCATTTTTTCACATAACTTTTTAAGTCCTATTACACTGGTCAACAAAATTCAAACTTTTTCGTGCCACACGGACTTTTTTGATATTTTTTACTTTAGTTGGTGATTGTAAGAAAAAATAAACAGTTAAAAAAAATTTGCTAGCCAAGGATTTTATTCTATTGAGTAATTAAAAATATTAAGAAAAAATACAGATCTCGTAAATCAAACTTTTTTTTTATATAAATTACTTAATAATTTAAGATTTTCTTGAATGTTTAGCTTCTGGTTGGTCCCTTTTAATTGTCCAGCAGTAATCCGCTAACATATTTGGGCTCCATTTTCCCTGGTACCGCTTTTCCATACTAGAAATGTCCTGGTGGAACCTCTCGCCGTGCTCGTCACTGACAGCCCCTAAATTGTCAGGAAAAAAATCCAGGTGCGAGTCTAAAAAATGGATCTTGAGTGACATGTTGCAACCCAATGCTTGATATGACAATAAGAGCTCGCTAACCAACTCTCTGTAGCTGTCACTCTTGTGGTTGCCCAAAAAATTTGCAACAACATTTTTAAATGCGTTCCATGCACATTTTTCTAAACCGCTTAATTTTTCTTCAAATGTTGAATCTTTTATTAACTCCCTGATTTGAGGGCCAACAAAAATACCCTCTTTTATTTTTGCATCACTTATTTTAGGGAATTTTTCTTTTAGGTACAAAAATCCACTCCCACTGTGATCCATTCCCTTCACAAAATTTTTTATTAATCCTAATTTGATATGCAATGGTGGTAAAAGCACATTATTTGGCTCTACAAGGGGTAAATACTTTACATTTTTTTGGCCAGGAACTAACTTTTAAGTCAGTGAGACAAAAATAGCAATCCGAAACGTGATCTCGCTGTTCAGTCCATATCATGGGTACAGCAAAAGGCATAGCTCGTGCACCTTTCTTCCAGTCGGTTAAATTTTTCACACACGTTATGCAACAGACATGGGGGGCCCAGAATTTGTCTTGATGGGCGACAGAAAAACCAAAACATTGGTGATAACACTCCAGCACAAGATTCGTAAAATTTCGTCGTTGTTTTTTGAATGTAAGTTCTCCGCAGATATAACAAAAAGAGTTAGGGTTATTTTTACACTTCCTCGACATGTTCACAGGATTAATAAATCACAAAAAATATTAAAATTCAACTACAAATACTTTTATGACGATTTACTTGTGAGCGTTTCTGTTAATTTACCGCCGTAGTACTAGTTATGAGTATTACCGTATCACAACAAATATGAGGCTAACAGACAAATGAAAACTGTGATTTAATGATGAGGGTAGATTGATAAAACAAAATTAGCTATCAAAGTTCGTGTGGCAAAATCAGTGTTGACCAGTGTTATCGGAAGTCCAAAAATGTTTCTCATGCCATTTTACATCATAATGATCTCTCTTCATAAAAATATTTAATACTAACGATCGAAATTAATAATTATGATTCATATCACTAATAATAATACACACACCTGGTTTATACTAATATTTGACTCTTCAGCCATATTAAACCGAACCGAACATATTATTTAACTAATAGTAATATGTAGACAACAAGCAGAGAATTAGCCATATAAATAATAATATGGATATAATTAATGATATAAGTAAGTCTTATTTTAATTAGTTACCTTTATGAAAAACAATATTTTCTTATTAATGCCATTATTTATAATAAAAAAATATGACAATCGTCTGTTATGAAGGAAACTGTTACAAAATACAACATTATGAGTTGAAGTATGTTCTTAGTTATGACATTATTAATAAAAAATATAAATTCACTGACTGTTATAAAAGAAACAGTTCTGAAACAAATATATAAGTTAAAAATATTCTTAGCAATGAGAGTATTATTTAAAAAAATATGATAACTGTCTGTTATGAGTACCATTGGTAGTAATAAAAATTTATGAACAAAAAAAGTATGAGGAATAATTATGAAGAGTGATTATTATGAACATAAATCGGAAGTAAAACAAAAAAAGGAATTCGATTTTTATGTGAGCCAATATGGACCCTGAAGCTAGCTCCCTTTAGGGCACTCGGTCAATTTAAGCCCTGACATTTGTTTTTACTTTTGAGAAAATTTCGCAAAATTATTCCATAATAATGATTAGGGCAGAGAGGAAACTTCACAAAAATCTCTTCGTATGCTACGTCTCATACAATCACCGTCAAACATCACTTTAATTAGGTTTGTATGGAGCTACCTTCCAATCTCTTCGTATGCAACGTCTCATACAATCACCGTCAAACTTCACTTTAGTTAAGTTTGTTTGAAAGTCGCGCGGTTACTATGGAACGGGTGCTTGTACAGACAACATCACGTCAACCGACCACAAAACGTCAAATTTTCACAATTGATATTGATCTCTACATGTTTGACATAAAATTGAAAATCGGTTCAATGATCTTTAACTTTTTGGGTAGGTTGACCTGCCATTGACAAAGCGTTTTTGGGTTTAATTACCTGATTGGATTGTCAATAAAATTGCATATTTCGAAAAAATAAAGATCAAAAGTATTCTGATTGTGACACAAACTTTTGATTGTAAATATGCTTAATTTAAAACAAAAATCCGTAGTAAACTAACGATATTTTTGGAAAAGATTAACGAATTATTTATTTTTTTTAGAGGTATTGTGATAAATAATCTATATTTTTGAACACTTAACGTCGACAAAATTATATGTTTGATATTTGGGCGTATATTTTTATTCTTATAATGAATATAAATGAAAGATTTAGTCGAGGTGGCGGGATTGATGATTTTATGAATAAAAAATAATGTTACATGCTACATTAAAAGTCTTAACTAAAAGATTGGACTTGCTTTTGCATGTATGTAACATTCTTAAAATCATTCCTATAGTCGCAAATTAGGCGCTGGAAATATTCGATTTTGGGGCCAAAATGTGAAATTTTGTGTGTGTGGATCAAAAGTTACCTACAAAGCAGAACACAAGGCGTAGAAGTTGTAGCCTTAAATGACAAAAATGAGCTGACAAAATACACGTCCATTTATTAACAAATATGGGGTTTCCTAAGGCAGCGTACTAGGTCCACTCCTATTTCTTATTTATATCAATGACCTGCCTGATATAACAAACTACCTGTGCACACTCTTGGCTGACGATATCTCTATAGTTATAAGTAACGACAATATTGAAAAACACATTAATGAAGTCAACAAAACTATAAATAAATGCATTAAACCAGTTAATGAATAATATACCAGCAATAAACCAAAAAGTAAATGTTTTTAAAACTAAATATATATATAACATTTTATAATAGGAAACCAGTGTCAATTTTTGAAATGTTGATTTTAGAAATTTTTTTTTGTTTAATAAGCTGACATGAATAGATTTAAACTGACATTATAATTGATGTAATACTTATTGTCAATTTTTTTAAGATACATATATTTCTTGATAGTTGTCTTTTTACATTATGATTCATGCATGTGAACTTGTTAAGAATTGTGCATTAATTGATCTAAACTAATTATTATTGTTAATATCATTTTATTAATATGTACCTACTATCACACACTAGCTGCGCTGGTAAAATAAGCTGCACTTTTAATACTTTGTAACATCACTACTGTATTACCTTGTCTTGGTTAGTAAATAATCTTAGAATCTTTGAATGAAATGGCTCTTGAACACAAATTATATTCTTATCATAACTGAGTGGATGGATCAATCTCATATTACATGTTTGTTTACAAAATTAATATAATTTCTAAACTTTTGCGCATAGGGTTGCCTGGTCCAAAACTAAAAAAGCCTGAACTCAGGTTATATTGGTCTGGACATTTGGCCTTAATAGCCAAACAATGTTGGGAATGTAAAGCACATGTGAAATGAGGATATCAATGAAAGAACCAGTCACTGACATGTAAAGCATGCAAGCAATGGGCAGGCCACATCACTCACAAAACTCGGTGGTGACTGACTGGATGATGATGATGCAGCTTGGAGCCTTCATTTCACTAGGTTGCCAAGCGACCTAGTCAAGCAAGCAAGCAGCTACTGGGTGTAAACGGCCCAACGCAGCTTGCTGTGGGATTTTATGGTAGAGGCTTTGGAAGTCCACTGCTGGTTGAACTCTTTATCAAAAGCCAGACAAAAGCCGAAAGCCTAGCAACATCATTTGCACAGTCATTTTAAAGACAAATGTAAGAAAAAATTTTGAGTATTTATTTTATTGATCAGTATTTTCTAACCTTTTTTAATGGTAAGTATTTATTATTCACCTATTTATTTGACACATTCCATTATAAAAATATGAGTGAAAACGATAATATTAGCCATAGCAATTTTAATGATAATGTAGGCAATTTTGATTTTAAATCAATCTTAGGGATACAGAAACTGAACAATAAGATGTAGGAGTCAGGCCACCAGGTTAGCGTTTTTATACAGTCTAACAAATATAAACGTTAAATTGAAAAAATTAATGACGAAAATCCTAGAAATGACCAGGCTATAAAAGAACATTTACAAGTTCAACGACAGAGCTACCATATCACCACACAATATAACATCACATGTTTATAATGACCGAATCCCTGGTGCATTGCAGATTGCTAGTTACCTGAGGGCACGGCAGTGCCCCCGCCAAGTCAAGCAAAAAAGCGGCACCATCCTTTTCTCGAAGCAGTTCAGGCTATTTTCGACCGCCTATAACTTCGTTGTAGATAAAACTAGAAGCCTGAATTTTCAGACAGTATGTTTCAAATTTCATTCAATTTAAACCAAAGTATTTTAATTTTGTCACTCACTCACTGACTGACTGATCATCAAAACTATAAGGCAATTCTAGCAGACATAGTAGCTTCAAATTTAGAATGCAATTAGTGTTTAGTGTATATATAGCACGAAGAACTGACGGCCGATGGGGCAGAAAGGCTCTGGAATGGAGGCCACGTACCGGCAAGCGCAGCGTAGGATGTCCACCTACAAGGTGGACAGACAACCTGGTAAAGGTTGCAGGAAGCCGCTAGTTGCAGGCTGCTTCCAACCGGCCAATCTGGAAATCACTGGGGGAGACCTATGTTCAGCAGTAGAGGTCCTATGGCTGAAATGATGATGATGATGAATAGGTATAGATATTGGTATTTAAGAAGTAGAAGGTACCGAAGGAATAAAAGTAGGACTATCTACAAAAAGAATGGTCAAGTCAATCTATTTATTTAAAACAAAAAGATTTTTAATATTGATATAGTCACTATAAGATGTTGTTAGGTTAGCTCATTACGTAATAACTTAAGACAGACAGGCCCTTTAAGTGGAGACTAAATAAATTAGCCGACTTGGTATTACATGGATCTCACAACTTTTCACAGTACAAGAACTGACTTTTTTTTTACAAGTTATGTTTTTGATGGCATTAGACCTTTATGACTACTTAAACTCTGAGCCTATTGAAATCCAGATCCAGCAGTACTCGAAAAACTTATGCAATATGTCCTAGTAGCCTGAACAGATATAAATAAATTGTTTTCACAATCACACTAGGTAGTTATCTAGCTCCAAACTAAGCAAAGCTTGTACTATGGTGACTTTGTAACGAATAAAGATACAAAAACACTTTTATAAACATCCATGACTTAGGTACAAATGCTCGTGCTTATCACCCAAACATTTGCCCCATGCAGGATTCGAACCCGCAACTGCTGGCTTTGCAGTCCAAACTTTTGCCATCATGTGAAAAACCAATGACTGCTAATTACGCAGGGCATAAATGCATTACATACAAGTGTTCTAATTTTTTTGTAATAATAAAACTATGAATTTTAATAAATGCTTAATTTTGATTATTATGTGTTGATTTTTGTTTAATTATGTAAAATAGAAAGGTAGTAAGTAAAAATGTTATATCATTGATAAATGTTGACTGTACTTATAATTGCATGTTGTTTATTTTAAATCCTATAATATAGTCAGCTAATATAATAATCTTGCAAATGTTAAAGTAATAAAATATTTAACATGCTAAGATTATTTGTTTATATACTTTATACATCTTTCAACAGTAATATTTAGTGCTATAATTGGACTAGGTTGTCAGCTTAAGGTTAATAAAGGCTTCTGTATTTTCATTCCGAGATCTAATTTATAACCTGCATCAACCTCTATTTAAATCCTACAATATTAGACCTTTCTAACTTTTGAAGGACTTGGACTTTATAAAGTTGACCAGAATATCAAATCGGACAGCATAATACATTGTGACAAACCATCAATTTAGGTGTTGTTGGCTGTTAGCTTGTTTAAAAATAAAATATGTGTAAGCATTTATCAGATAGTGACTAATAATATGATTGACTCTGAATTGACCACAAGGATTTTACAGGAGTAAAAACTGTTACCTACTAATACCATGATGCATTATGCCAAGATAAACATACCGTAATAACATCAGCATATTAGTACAGAATAAAAATCTCTACACAATAATAAGTACATGGATTCAATGTCTCACTGTAGGTATTTAGCACCATGTCAAATTCCTATAGTTGTTCTATGTGTCTTCACAATCATCTAGTATCCATGAATATCTCATTAAGTAACGATTAAATAATTAACAAGAAATAAAAATACAGAAGTTATTCTAAACTGTGACATCAAAAATTGCCACCTAGGCAGTCGTCGTATAAGTAACGTATTCAGTGAACTATTTACCCAGCAATTAAAAAATATAGAATGAAGAAGCAGGGTAATAGTAAATAGTGTTTTCTTTATTTACCTTACAAATAACACGAACACTCATCACAAAAATAACACATTCAATTTTTGCCCACTTCAAAACATGATCCGTCAGCAGCCGTAAGTAAACCATAGACTTTTTTTATCTTGTGTGTGTTGAACTAATGAAACAGATGTTACAAAATTGTTTATGGTTAATTTTTTTGACAAATCATCCAGGGCTCTTAGGCTCGGACTACATGCATCCGGATTTTTTCAGAACTCCATACAAAAAGGCTCCGGAAGTCCGGACAAGCCCTGGACCCATAAGCTGGTGACAAACTGCGACAGACGCGGCTCCGGACTCGTCTTGACATTGTGAGGTCAAGCGCTGCCATTGGTCTATCCTTCAGACAACTTCCGCCAGCCCAAAGATCGACCAATGGCAGCGTTTGACCTTACAATGTCAAGACGAGTCCGGAGCTGCGTCCGCCGCCATCTGTCACCGGTATTAGGCTCGGACTACAAACATCCGGAATTTTTCAGAGCCCCATACAAATCGGATTGAATCCGGACTTGTCCGGAGCCGTTTTGCATGGAGTTCGAAAAATTCCAGATGTTTGTAGTCCGAGCCTAACCATGAGCCTTTTGAGTATCTATCCTACCATGAGAGCTCAAAGAGCAGGGCCCTTACCATGACCTCATAAAAGCAGGCCTACTTTTGAACTGCCCTGTTAATTCGTACTAAGACATGTTCAGGACTTCCGCTGCCAGGCCTGCTATTTTGACGTTTAGAAAAACGTTCATCTTTCTTTTGTTTAAACGTTTCGTACCATGACATAGCAGCTGAGCGTCTTTTGAGCGTCTCTAAAGTCACTATTTTACTCTTTAAATGTCACTTTTGTGAATTTTGCAAAAGTTACTATTTACTAGTTTTTTCAAGGATTGTTTTGTAGATATAGATGGGTTTAGGACTATTTAGATTTTCGATAAATAAAATTGTGAAATTTAAAGTTGACCCTTTAGGAATACAATTTGTTTTCGTTTTGGTGTCTTACAAAAACGTTCGTAGTGACTAATTATACAAACAAACATTGGTAAGCATTCTACCAAATAAAATGGATGGTCTCTTAGAAACTTAGCAGTTTAAATAACATTCATTTCTTTGTTGTAGATACTTAAGTAAATATGTTGGATAAAACTTATTCAAAGAGTGTGCCTGGACATAATAAATAAAGTACCTATGAACAAACAGTGTCATTGTAAGAGGAATAAAGGGAATTTACTACTACTACTAAAACTGGAACAAATAGGTATCACTAATGTGTTTACAGAATGTAATATGTGTAAAGTGCGAATGTTTTGTTCTCTTTATAGAATTCAAAACTCTTTATAACAACTCAAACTATTTCAAAGTATAAAAGATATCCATAAAGATCTTTAAAATGAATAAGTTGAATCAAAAATCAGAGGTAAGGGGAATTTCATAGTACTTATCCTCATTCCAATAAATAAAATTATGACAAGTTGACAATTCGTTCTTTCTTGTGAATTTTTGTTTTGTGTCAACTAGCAGGTTGGTAAAAAGAATTGTTTTCCAATAAAGATAGGGCAGTTCAAAAGCAGGACAATAGTTGAATTGCTGGAAGCCGTTCCATGAGCACTAAAAAGGTGAACGACTTTTGCACTGCTAGATCTCAAGGTGAACAGTTTTTGTTTGTGGCCTGTTACTTTGAAAGAATGAAAGAGTGAGACAAAGTAGTGATTACTTGCTCAGTTAATGAGACAGAAGAATCACAGAGAAGAATTTAAAGAAAAAGCAGATTCAAACTTTCCATTTAAAATTAGTTTCTACAACACTTTCATGATGAAAAAGCAGTATACATTATTAAAAAATGTTCGTAATGTTCGTTGTTGTAAATATAGGAAATAGATTTAACACGGTAAAGAAATTCGAACGGTTTTCAGATTTAGTTTTGGCGCTAAATTTCAAATGCGTTGAAGTACATACCTATAAGTAACACCTTTTTCTAAGTATTATGGAAATACCGATGTCGGCAAAATGGCCACCATTTTACGGCCACGCACGACTAAAGTGGCAATGGGTAGGCCACGTATACGTATGCATGTAGTTTTACTTGATCAGTGACGTATGCCGTAGAGACGATAAAAGATGGATTTACATGGACTTGCTCTAAAGACCCCGTACAGGAAGACGAAGTGTGGGCAAACCACCAGTAAGATGGTCAGATGATATTAGATAGACAGCAGCAAGACAGCAAGACTGACCTAGACAAGAATCGCCGTATAAGAGCAAGAGGCATATGTCCAACAGTGGACCAAACATTATGCAGAAGTAGAAGTATTATGAAGATTTTTATCAACAATATAGGAAATGGGTTAAGTTTCCCAGTGTAGCTGTGTTAAAGACCCTGGGGGCAACCTGTTATGCGAGGACCTCGCGGTGAAGGAGAGATGGCGCTTTTATTTCCATGAGCTGCTGAATAAGCAGCACGAATCAGGGACTAGTACCACTGGTAAGGCCTGAAGAAGTCCAGTTCGCTTTTCGCCGCATGAAGAATCGTAAAGCTGTCAGAGCCGATGGAGTCCCCATCAAAGCCTGGAAGGCAATGGGCCCTCTTGGGGTGGACATCTTTACCTACCTTTACAACCGTGTACTCTAAACCGGGCTAATCCCGTGCCAATGGAGAATGAGTATTATTACTCCGGTTTTCAGAGGCAAGGGATCGGTGCAAGAGTGCAGCAACTACCGCGGTATAAACCCTTCGACTGTGTCCCTCGAGTGATGATCTGGTGGGCACTGAGGCCCCCGAGGTATATAATATTGACGTTATTCGAGACATGTACCGCAGCTCCGATTCTATGGTGCGGACCGCTGTTGGCGACACCAAACCATTCCCCATCACCATCAGAGTACACCAGGGTTCCGTCCTCAGTCCGTTTCTGTTTAGTCTGATATTAGACGTTGTGTCAGACAGCATCAGAGATGCAGCCACCATGGCTGCTGATGTATGCTGACGATATCGCACTGGTGGACGCAGACAGCGGAAGGCTGGTGAGACGGGTGAACAAGTGGAAGCAGTCGCTTGAGAGTGGTCTGAAACTCACTGTGGCGAATACCGACTACCTGGCCTGTAACTTTACAGATCCAACGCCCGTCCGCATAGGCGGAGGCAAGGTCGAGCGCACGGAACAATTTAAATACCTTGGATCTGTACTTTACGCATCGGGAGACATCGATTGCGACGTCAAAGCACGTATTACTGCTGCGTAGGCCAAATGGCGAGAGGTGACTGGTCTGTGATCTGTGACCTCAGAATGCCGGCTAAGCTGAAAGGACAGATCTGTAAGTCCATCATTAGGCCTGTCCTATTATATGGCAGCAAAGCGTGGCCGCTACTTGAGCGACACAAGCAGGAGCTGCGTGTCACGGAAATGAATATGCTGCGGTGTATGTGCGGAGTCACGCGGAAGGACCGCGTGAGGAACTCGCGCATCCGCGGTAGCTTTCGTGTCCGTGATATTGCAGACCAACTGCAGGAGAGTCGCCTACGCTGGTACGGCCATGTTTTGCGGAAACCGGCAAGCTACGTAGGAAACAAATGTCTGGCCATGCCGCCACCGCCAGGTCCTGGCAAAAGGGGTAGACCCAAGAATTGCTGGCTTGACGTCGTGAGGGCTGACATACGTGCCAATGATCTCACAACTAGAGACGCTCAAGACCACGCGAAGTGGAGGAGTAAATCAAGGAAAGCGGACCCTGGGCTCTAAAGCAATGGCTTTGGACGCAACCGGGATTGACCATATAGATGAAGAAGAAGAAGATAGGAAATGGGTTAGGTATAAATTACCTCACATTGTAAATTCATACAAAAGAGCATAGTAGTACCTAATATTTTATTTATTATATTACCTTGAAATTGTAAATCAAGCTGATAAAGTTCACATAAAAATACATACAAGATAAAACATTTTTTTTAATAGTGTGATTTATAACCAGATCTTGATATAAATTGTTAAACTGTCCATTGGGTGAATTTGATGTTGCATTTTGAAATGTTGTTTTTATTGCAGCAGTTCAGCTGTGACTAAACAACAACATTCATTCCACAAGCACTGAAGATCATAGTTGTCAGTGTACCGGGCAACATGTAGCTCCCCCAAAGTTTGCTTTACTAAATGAATGCAGAAACATTGATTGTTTTGAGTAAAATAAATAAAATTATAAATAAAAAGTTTGTTGTTCCAAAAATTGTTACAATTTGTTGAGGGAATCCTCTCTTAAAGTTTAATTTACCTATATTGAGAGGATACCGCTCCTTCGTTGCTTAATTTATTGTATACATAGGTAAAATTAAATGTGAATACTTAGCTTAGAACTAGCTGTGCTATTATTTATTATATTCCTCAGACCTAGCCACTTATTTCCTATCTTTCTATTGGAAAACAAATATTTTTACCAACCTGCTAGGTAGTTGACACAAAACAAAAATTCACAAGAACACCCACAAATATCACCTACTAAGCCTGTTGGTCCTTAGTGGGTGATATTTGTGGGTTCAACCACAAACACATATTTTTAAACAAATTATAAATACATCCAAATATAGACAGCGATACACATTTTAAATAATACTTTTAAGATTGTTGATAATATCTGCAAACATTTATAAATATAAAAATAAAACGAAGTGTCAACCTGTCATTATTGTATTTTATTGGAATGAGAATGAGTACTATCGTACTATGAAATTCCGCCACCTCTGATTTTAGATTCAACTTATTTATTTTAAAGATCTTTGAGGATATTTTTGCTATACTTAGACTATTAAGAGATTTAAAAGAGTTTTTAATTCTTTTCATCCCACCATCTCGGAAAGAGTATTTTTAATCTTCAATATCTGAGTGGAAAAGCCGTTTTTATTCTCTAGAGGATAAAGTAAATTGAATTTAGAACATCGTGTGCACTAAGTTTGTGAATTAAAAAAAACATTAAACCTATTTACTGCTACCTGGTGCCGAATATATCATACAACTTTTTTTTAATTTGTTAAAAACTCAGACTCGGAACCTTCTTGGTGTTTTTTTTTTCAATTTGCTTTGTACGCGGTTCTTTACGCGGCATTTTTTCACGTCATTGTTAAACCTTATATTAAAAACAAGAAACTTGAAAACAAGTGAAAAAACTAAAATGAGTGATTCTAGCGACGAGGAAGATTGTTTGACGCCAACAGAATTGACTGAAACTGTTAATAATGCGCAAATGAGCTTTCTCCCTCAACAATCACGCGAGAAGTATTTAAAACAGTACGATATGTTCAACACGTGGCGACTAGCAAAAGGAGCCAAAACTTTCTCAGAAAACGTTTTGCTGGCATATTTTATAGAATTATCCGAGAACAAGAAAGCAAGCACTCTATGGAGTACGTATTCGATGCTAAAAGCAACAATAAAGATGAAATATCGATGACATACATATCGATACCTATCCTAAATTAGTGGCATTTTTAAAAAGAGCCTCATCTGGTCATCAACCAAAAAAATCGAAGGTTTTCACAGTATCTGATATTGAAAAGTTTCTTAACGAAGCACCCGATTCCGTATATTTGGCGGCAAAAGATAAGTCAGTTGCACATTCAGTATCTACTTAAGTATATTAATCTCAATTAAATAGTATACTTAGTAGATGTTGATAGGCATAATTATGCGTTCATATCAATTTTATTCATTTATCTACTACAATACTCTTTACGTTACAGGTTGTTCTTATTATTGGAATAAACGGAGCATGTCGAACTAATGAACTAACACAACTTAATGTCAAAAACATTGAGAAACATTCAGATGACTTACTATTAATTAATTTACCTAATACAAAGACAAAAAGAGACCGCAACTTCGTCATTCGCAAGGAATACGTAACGATTGTTGAGAAATATCAAGCCTTACGCCCGCCTAACACTCCAATCAATCGATTTTTTCTACAGTATCGCAATGGAAAGTGTGTTAGACAGCCTATGGGTACTAATAAAATTGGCAGTATCCCACGAGAAATAGCAACATTTCTTGAACTTCCAGAACCCCTGTTGTACACGGGTCATTGTTTCCGACGAACTTCAGCCACACTTTTGGCTGATTCCGGAGCTGATCTCCTGTCCCTTAAGCGCCACGGAGGCTGGAAGTCCAATGCTCAATTTTGTAGAGGGATACATAGAGGAATCCATCCAAAATAAGTCTAAAATATGTGAAGGCATCGTAGGAGCCATTACACTGAAAGAGCCTCAATCGGATCCTTGGACTGGCCCTTCTACATCAAAAATAAGCCGTTATGAAACACCTAACCATCTCCCTCTCTCTCCAACATTCACGCCAAGGGAATCCGATGAATCGGTACAACTATTAAGTATGACAGATAGTTTACCGAAAAACAGTACACAAGTGACTAACACCAATATTACAGTACCAAACAAAAATATTACACTCAATTTAAATAACTGTAGCAACGTTACTTTAAAATTTTCTTAATTATACCTTAGTATTGTTATAATTTAAAGATTATTCTGTAATACTTACCTGTCATAATGTAGTAATTAATACCTAAACTGAAATAAAAGTGTACCTATCTTGTGATTGTAAACGTTTTTTTTTTGCATTTAGTCATTTCCTCGCTGAGGTGGAATGAAAAGTTACGTGTTGCACTCGAGTGCAAAGATTTTTCACCTCGTGCTCTTTTGATTCCCTCGCTAACGCTCAGGATTCTAATTTTAGAATCCTTCGCTTGCTCGGTCATCAAAATTGAACACGCGGTTAAAAAGCAACTTTGCACTCTTGTATAACAAATAACTATTATCTTATTCTTTATACGTATTGGAGAACAAAACCTTCGCACATTATACATATTACATTCTGTTGATACATTAGTGATTCTTGCTTGTTCCAGTTTTATCTGTATTAGTAAATTTCGTTTATTCATCTTACAATGACACTGTTTGTATTTATTATGTCCAGGTACACTTTTTAAATAAGTCTTAACCAACGTATTCACATATCTACAATAAAGAAAGGAATGTTTATTAAACTGCTAAGTTTCTAAGAAACCATCCATTTTATTAGTTAGAATGCTTATCAATGTTTGTTTGTATATTAGTTACTACGAACGTTTTTGTAAGACACCGAAACGACAACAAAGTGTATTTCTCCAAGGTCAACTTTGTGTTTCACAAAATATATCAAAATAGTCGTAAATCCAACTAGATCTACAATACAATCTTATAAAAGCCACTGATTAAGTAAAACTACGATAAAAGCTTGTAAATAGTAACTTTTAAAAGATTGCTAAGTGTAATTAAAGACGCCCAAAATACGCTCAGCTGTTAATGAATGATGACTGTCATGGTACGAAATATCCATACAAAACAAAGGTGAACGTTTTTCTAAACGTCAAAATAGCAGGCCTGCGAAAGGCCTGCTAATAACATGGCATTCATAGTACGAATAAGCAGGGCAGTTAAAAAGCAGGCCTGCTTTAAGAGGTCATGGTAAGGGCCCTAATCTGTGAAGGGCCCTGCTATTTTGACAATTAAAAAAACGTTCACCTTTCTTTTATACCTATCGACTTTTCGTACCATGACGGTCGTTTAATAACAGCTGAGCGTCATTTGAGCGTCTTTATTGTCACTTCTGGCAATCTTTCAAAAGTTACTATTTACCTACCAAAGATTTTTGACGCTGCGCTGTGTCTATTAACACTAGATACCCAATACGCCTCTGCCAATACGCACGCAAAATTTGAAGCAACTAAATTGGAGCCGCAGCAGGTTCCAAACGCCTCGGAACGCGACTCTTGGAAAAAAAAATAATGACGAGATTTGCTATTAAATGGTGTCAATACCCATTGGATAAATATAAAAACTGTGATAACTTTACTTTTCACTTACAAGAGTTACAAGCTTTCAATATTATTTAGTATTTCGTCCTTAAAAGCTAATAAAATTAATCGCATAACATTTTACACTTTGTAAAAGGTTAGTGTTGCCAGTTAAGGAAATTATTTTCCCATTTTATTTTTACATTATTGTCCATATTGATTAATTTCAAAGGTACAAACTGATATTTTTGTCTGTGATAAGAAGGTGCAGTGTAATTTAAACATTATACATACTTGAAAATATATTAGTTTAAAGTTGAAAAGCTTAAATGAACATCACTTGTTAAAATCAAAACATTCACATCTTTTTGTTTTAAGGATTCCACAACAGTATATTAGTATAAAAATATTTACGTCGTGCACATGAGAATCTAGATGTAGGCATTGTTTTTATTTAATTTTCCCCAAGTTTGGGAAGAACTACTATTATGAGCAACCCTCTTTTATAGTGGTGTGTGTGTGTCTCTGTGTAAACGAACTGTAAAGTTGCTTCAAATTTATAAGGCGGTGACAGATGGCGGCGGACGCGGCTCCGGACTCGTCTTGACATTGTAAGGTCAAGCGCTGCCATTGGTCGATCCTTTCGTCAACTTCGCCAGCCCTTCAGCAAGACTCCGCCCTTTCCTGTTCCGAAACTGGCGTCCGGCTGCCGTGTGTCACCGGTATTAGAATCGCCGTAGGTATCGAATTATCCTTCTATGGTATTTTATGCTATTTACCAGCTTTTTCAAGATTGTTTAGTAGATCTAGGTGGATTTACGACTATTTTGATAAATATTTTTTGGGAAACAAAGTTGACCTTGAAGGAATACACTCTGTTGTCGTTTTGGTGTCTTACCAAAACGTTCGTAAACTATTATTCAAACAAACATTGGTAAGCATTCTATTGAAGAAGGTGTAGGTGTGTGTTAAGTAAGACTTATTTAAAAGTGAAGCCCGGTCATTTATAGTAGGTATGAACCAACAGTGTCAGTGTAAGATGAATAAAGGATATTAACTAAAGATAAAATTGAAACAAGAATTACTCATGTATCTATAGAATCCCTACAAATGCCGACAATCCACTGTGGACCCGTATTCCTTAACCATAATTTTAGAATCAGAGGTGGGGGTAATTCATAATACTTATTTTTATTCTAATAAGTACAATATTGACAAGTTGAACATTCGTTTTATTTTTGTATAAATTATAAATGTTTGCAGGTATTATCAAAAATCAATGTTTCTGCACACCTTTATGTATAAAAATGAATCTCTATCATCGCATCACGCGTGAACGGATGGAACAATTTGACTAATTCTTTTTTTGTTGCGTTAATTATTGTCAGGAAAAGGTTCTTTTAAAAGAAAAAAATTAGAATATTGCGCAGAAAATCCTTTATGAATAAACTAAACCCATGCGAATGAAGTCGCGGGCAACTGCTAGTATCTTATAATATCAAGCCCAATCTGGAGGAGCTAAACACGTTGCCCGGTGCACAGACAACAATGATCTTCAGTGTTTGTGGAGTGGATGTTGTTGTTTGGTGACAGCTTAACTGCTGCAATAAAACAACATAACAATATGCAATATCATATTCACCCAATGAACAGTTTAATAACTTATCTGTATTAATACCTGTTTTTTTAACACACCATTAAAATAATAATTTATGTTGTATGTATTTTTATGTGGAACAAATTTCAAGTTAAAATAATAAATAAAATACTACTGTAGCACTACATTCAAATATCCGCGCGCCCGCCCTGCCGCTACGCGCCTAGTGATTCCGAGCATCCGCGACACAGCGACGAAAAGCTCCGAGCGTCCACGCCAGCTGCTATAAATACCGCCTCTGTCCCTATTGACGACAGTCTGTCTGAGTCTAATTTACCCCCAGATTGGGCCCGCTAGAAAGGAGCCCGACGGCGGTCCGGCCTGTTTCGGCAGTTCCGGTCCCGTCAGCACCACCACTTGCGGGTTCGCCGCTTGGTAGGGTGCCCTTTGCACTCCACATTGCCCCGATCACGCCTGCTAGTATGGGGCTCGACACGTACGAAGCCATGAAGTCTCACACTCAGCCGGGTCGCGACGACCGCTAGCGGGGCGGACCTAGGCTGTGCGCCTTCAGCGCACGCCACAACTGCCTGGTTTAAGCTGAAGAATGACTTCTTCAAAGGCACTCAGCGATAGGTCCGTCCGAAAAAAAAAGATAGTCTGTCTTGCGCAGGCGCCGCTTCCGCACTGGAACGACACCCTGCCTAGATAGCTGCTCACTTTTTATGTGAAGGTAATATAATAAGAAAATTACTGCTACTACTAAGCGCCAAAACTAAATCTAAAAACTAATTGAATCGCGCTATCGCGTTATCATGTTAATTCTATTTTCCATACAAAAAAAAAATATGTGCAGGTACAGACAACGGCAGGTCAACCTACCCAAAAACATAGAGGTCATTAAACTGGTTTTCAACTTTTAAGCCTGACATGCAGGGATCAATGTCAGTTGAGAAAATTTTACATTTTGTGCTAGGTTGACGTGCTGTTGTCTGTACCTAAACTGTTTTTTTTAATGTAATTTTTGTAGAAACTAATTTTCACATAAAATGGAAACCGAATGGTTTTCTGTAAGCTCAAGGTAAGGACTCCATGCATGATCCTACAAAAAACATTCAGTTTCCGGGAAGTTTAAAAGCAGGCCTGCTTTTGAATGGCTAAAAGCCGTAACCATAAGCGCTAATTTATAGATACTACGTACGACTTATACGTATAGTTGTGCTTTGAATGTAGTACTTTAAGCGCTTGCTAAGCGGAGGTTTGACTCCTCTTGACATTGCTCGACTTTGTCCCAGACTCCGCTTCCTTCTTGCATATTGGAAACTTTCGATTAGCCATTGTAGCTACTCGCACAACACACAAGTCTCCGAGCATGTGCCGTCGTATCGAAAGAAGCACAGAAGCAAACAGTTCTGAAATGAACTACTTCAAGACAAGAAATAGGATGGTAGCTCTGAAAAGAGCTGTAGTTCTCAACGCGAAACAGGATGGTAGCTCTGAGAAGAGCTGTCTTGTGTGAACGCGCACCCACGACGCCGCGGCACGAGCATTCTTCAGTGTATGCGTACGCGCCACGCGGCGCGCGCGAGCGCTCCCTGCCCCGCGCGTTGGACCTCCGCAGACACCTGTGCGCGGTGGGAGACTCCACAAACAAGCGAGAGGATGTGGAGGAAAGAGACAGCAATAACTATGTGCTATTGGCTATTATTCGTATTTTTTAATTGGTCAAATACTCTCTTCCTTTGTAAATATTTTTACATAAATATAGCTTACCTTTTTGTAAATAAACATTCCATACTCAGCAGTTAACCGAGTTATTATTCCTAGATACATACTTCTTCTAAACCATAATCGATATGTGTTTTCTGAGTTTACTATCGCCTTCACCACTCGAGTTTCAGTAAACTAAAATAGATTTGTGCTCAATCTGGAACAAGAAGCGAAGAGGACGAATGCTACCCTTTGATTAACTACTCAAAGGCAATACCGGAAGTGGAGGCAAGTTGCTAGAAGCATGTAGTAGGTATTCTATTCTATGAATAATGAAGATCGAAAAACGTTACGAATGTCGACTTGGGGACATCACTACTTTAGTTCCATGCTCCGATAATAGGGCCTACAGCGCCAAAATGGCGAAAATCAAATAGGCACGAATTTCATTTGATAGCAGCCAGTCTATTATTTTTGCTACCGACGTTTTCTCAATTCTGTCTAATCTGTGCCAAAGAAAGAAACCAAAAAAAAAATGTCTAAGCTGTGTTTGTCTGTCACTGTCAAATAGGTTGGAAAAGCTTGTTTGCCAAGAAGAAGAGTATTTTTTAAATTAAAGAAGAAGAGTATTGAAAACGTATTCGCCTTGCACAATTACTGCCATTATAACTGAAATTGAAATGGAATAAAAAAAATTGAAGTAGTTATTGACGGAATTCAACGGTGAGGTGGTAGTGAACCGCTGACCCAAGATTTGGCCATTTAAAAGAAGATGTTTAGTTTTGCGCACTGATCAATGACTGATCAATGATCACGTCATGTTCATCGCCATAAAAAAAGAAGAAGAAACAACAACGTTAGCTTTGGGTGGACTGGTTGGTGAATGTGTTTGTTGCGTTGTTGCGCATGAATCTTGTTCAAGAACTTTGAGTTTTCATCAGTAACTAGCTAGAGTAACCACTCTTACTTGATCACGGTTACTTGATCAGGTTAGGAGCAAGTGGTTATATAATCAGTGCTAGTTAGTTCCTTAGTGGTCGAGCAATCAATCGCCTTTTAAATTTCAATGAAGTCTTAAAGTGGCAAATCAAAATGGCTTTAACGATGCAATTCGTGTTGTCGTTGGTTTTCTTGAGTTTTTTGGTGAGTTTGTAAATCTTATTGTCGCCTGTTGTATGCTGCAGTATCGGTGTATTGATTACCCTTTGAGCTCTGTCATACCTATGTGCATTATACGCATGTTTGTTGTCCATATACATTTTAGGACCTTATGTTCTGTTCGACAGGTGGTGAATGGGCAGTTTTATGAAGATAAAAGATGCCGCTGCATATGCCCTAGCCCTTCTGTGGTGCTTAACAACTCTTTAAGCAACAGCCGCAAGCTGTTCATAGCGAATGTGCCACCTAACAAATGGTAAACATTGTACATACACACCTCCCTCACACCTTGAATTTTTTTTATACCTTTAAGGAATTATGTTGCTATATTCGACATCATACTTTTAACTTTATTTCCTTTACTTAGTGATAAGGTGGAAAACAAATAAAATATTGCAACATATTGTTGCCTTGTATTTTTTTTATTAGAAGCTAATTAAAGCTTTTAAAATCAATGTTTCCATTTTCCAGGTAATTTTCCTTATTAAAGATCAACCCCTCAGTTTAGGGAAAGGCAGACAGACAGTAGAAATTTTATTATTATACAGTTTCATGCATCAGGTGTTTTGACGAGTTGAGTCTGAAGGGTTTCAGGTGTCACTAGAGCCAATTTAATAGCGATAATAAAGTTTTCTTACTACAAATATTGGTACATGGCTATTTAAATTCTTGCAAAATTAAAAGGCTGGTAAAGATAAGGAACAACATACTCAGTCATCTGTGTCAGCCTTTTTTTGACATGACATGTTTAATAAGTGCGAGCTAGGTAGGTTAAGGCCTTGCACTGTTGTAATTTAAATAATCTACCTACTTTATATTTTCCTTTTTTCATAATATTTTTTTAATGTGAATTTTGACCTTATGAACCGGTAGTTCACCAAGAACCTGTGGTACTTTATTGAAAAATTTAACACATTTACCCAAGAATGAATTATCAACTTTGTGTAGTCTGAAGGTGGAAATGGCAAATTTATTTTTATTTAATGATGAAAATCACCATTTAAGCTTTACAAACTTAGATTTTCAAGAATGTATTGCAATCCTACATTTCATATCGATTTTCTGCAGCACTGACTGACTGACTAACTACTAACTCCATTATTTGTACTTCTAATACTTGACATTGGCAAAATCACTGCTCTACATTGAGTGGGATTAGTCCATAATAATAATACTTTTTTTTTTATCTGCACTAAATAAATAAATAAATATTGGACAACATCACATACATTGGTCTGATCCTATGATAAGTAGCTTAAGCACTTGTGTTACAGAAATCAGAAACAACAATGGTACCACAACACCCAGACCTGGACAATAGAAACGTTATTTTTCCACATTGACCGACCGGGAATCATACCTCAGAGATAGTGACACCAAGTCCGGTATACTCGCCTCTCAGCTACGGAGGTCGTCAAATAACATTGGAAACTTATTTGTGTTATTTTTTTGCACCACAAAACAACCCACAATGATAAAAAAACACCTGCTGTTTGTGTTTTGTACACAAAACGAAACAGGGGCCACATGGCGGAGAAAACCAATTCAATGATAAGGCGGCTTTTAAGTCAGCCGTGATGTTCTTGAATGGCATGGTTCAGTGAATTGGATAGCCGTGCAATTAAACTGCTATTTAAACCAGTTGGCTGTGGCAGATACATCTACAGTACTACTGTTGGATGGTAGTAGATATAATCCATAATCAATTTACTCTTGAATCTATCTAATTGCTTAGTAGTCATTGGCATACAAATAATATTTACCATAGGCGAGACATGATGGTGCTCAAATGTAGTATTTATGTAATTATATCGACATACATTTTTACAGCAACTGTGACGAGGTAATTGTCATGCGTGTCAGTGAGGCAGTCCAGGCCCGTCTGCAGGAATACTGTCCACGATGCGAGTGCAAATATGAGACTAGGAACACTACTGTTATTTTGGTAAGGATTCTCTGATGTGATCAAACTTCTAACGTTAACGTAAAAAAAAGAAATATTCGTTTTTTGCGGCATAAACGGCCTTGTATGCAGCATATTTTAGCACGTATATTTCGACACTCGAAGAAATCAAAATTTATACGTATTTATACGGTACTTTCCGTTAACCTTGGACTATAAAATTTGTTATATCGTCTTGTACAGCAAGTACAGGGTAAATCTGAAAACTATACATTTGTAATTAAATTTTGTAATAAATATTTTAATTATATGGCGAAACTGGATTCCTAAACTATTTATAATATTATGTACCTACAAATTGGTACGGAACCCTCGGTGGGCGAGTCCGACTCGCACTTGTCTGTTTTTTTATTTTTTTCAATAAACACATCAATGGTCAAAGTTCTGGGAAATAAATCAAAAAGAAACTGTTGTATATGCTCCTAATTTATCAGCTAACTTCATTCTAGACGGTGATTGTACTGCTCATACAACAATCGTTTCTATGGGATTAACATCGAAATCTTGAAAAATAAATTCACTTCTTCATCCAAACTAATTCAGCTAGGTGGTTTAGTTTGGGGAAGTGTAATATTTTTTTCGATTTCGATGGTGATCCATAAGAAAAAGATCCTGGATTTGAGTAATAGAATCATCTTGTATAATATTGATACCTACAGAAATTGAGTCAAAGCACACTGTAAAATGTTTCCTAGGTGGTTGTGGTGATGGTGCTGTGGGTCCTAATGATGTTGTCGGTGTACATGGGCTTTCTGCTGTGCCTCGACCCTCTCATCAAGCGCAAGAGGACCAAGCACTACAGGGAGGATGGCGGCGAAGAGGTACTGTAATGCAACATCTTAAGTGCTGCGCAGACGACGGGGCGGTGCGGTATTTTTGACCGCGAAGCAATAAAGACCGCGCCTGCCCCTCGATGCCCGCGGCTGCCTGTGTCGCAAACTCAAAGCACACGACGAATGACGCTCATTTTAGTTTACAAACTGGTTTGTGCGATTCACGGCGGCCACGGTCATGTCGCGATGCCACGCGTTGCCGCGTACCCAGGTCCCAGCGAGCACTGGCGGGCGGCGCCATCTTTTTGTCCGCCATGTGCGCTGTCAATATACGATTCCCTTTGTTCTATTGTTCGCGAAGAAATTGTATGGTCTATGGTACTAAAGCCCTTTCGGAAGCCCGCTTGTTCGGGAGGCTGGAAGTCATCGAACCTACGCGCGAGACGATTCGTGATGACTCTCGAAAATAGCTTGTAGACATGGCTCATAAGCGAGATGGGTCGGTAATTCTTCAGTAGGGTGTTATCTCCTTTCTTAATCCTTAATTTGAATTTGTTCGGAGGGCGGAAACCAACTTTAAAAAAAAATTGGGGTGTTGTAAGATAGTGCGCGCGCGACTTTTGTCGCTGGGACAAAAAAGTTTTTGTCACTGTCGCGTCGCGTCTTCAAAGAGGGGTGAGCGCACGAAGGAGACAGAGACGAAACTTTTTTAAAAATTCGAAACGTCATTCGCTTGAATGAATGTAGGTAGAATACATGGAGAGCAGTGCTGCCAGACGTGGGATAAATGAGCTAGATTCACGATATTTTGGAATGTAATGCAATAGAAAAAATATTAATGTATCGCACGATAAATCTACGAAAATCCGTGACATTTTGCTCAGTTAAGTAAAAGATAATTTTATGAAATTTTTATCTGAGAATTTGAATACATTTTACCTTTATTTGGACAACTTTTACTCTGACAGCAGGATAGTAAATATAATTTCTTTGCACTACGAAAGAGATAGAATTTTAGCGTAAAAACATATTTTTTAATCTGTATCTATACTTTTTATTTAGGCGAGAGTTAATAGGAGTTGTCATTTCATACTAAATGTAAGTGAAAAATCACTTACTAGTTTCGGAGAAAGATGGTTCGTATTGCTGCTATTTAGGGTATGTGCTCGATGCTTGTGCAGTAAGTACTGCAGTAATTTAGTTAACAAAAACTTGTAATTTTAAAAAGTAAACAAGTAACAAGATTTAAACTTTTGAGCCGTATATTCTGTTCTTTTACTAGTAAAATCTAGTTTCGGTAATTACTAATACAGTAATTTTGTTAACTGGGGATGCGATAACACGATAATTTTGCAGTAAAACTAGGATAATTCTTAACCTATGAATCTGGCAACACTGGCGGAGAGACACAATTTTGTCCAATGTTTTTCATTTAACTAAAAAACATTGGTTTTTATTTCGAAATTTCGATGGTTTTAGAAAAAGTTGTGTTTGAGCACCAAAACAAGACACTGAGTGTTTGGATTTACATGTTGTTTAATTATTTTTATTTGTGAGGTCTAGAACCCAGAGTCGTAAAACCCAGTATTTAAAAAAAAACAAAGAATTTTGTTACCCGTGCTGGTCGGGGAACAAAAATATCTCCCAGTTGTCGCGTCGCAACGCGCACCTCCATACATAACATGTTACGTTTTACGTGTGGGTACCTACCTAATTAAGGTGTGAAAAGAAACCCACAACGTAAACACAATCATTTATTTGGGTACTAGGGTTGACAAGGGCCCGACTGATAACTACTTCCGCAGGTCTGGACTTCCCTGTTGTGGTGAAAACCGTAGATGGCAGATGGCTGGCCGTAGACTGTGCCGGTGCAATCCTCCGTGTCCGAAGTTCCGAATCCGTGTCGCCAACTCCCAATATTGTTCCCTGGAAGATACGAGGATCCAGCTTAAGCCAGGCCGTTGACGACGCCTGACGACTACGATCACACCAGCATAGCAAAGCCAAGCCAAGCCAAGCCACTCAGGAAGAATGTCCTAATAAGTAGAAGGTGAAGTGGCTGTGATCGCAATCAATCAGTGCGGAGTTTACAAATAAAAATAAGCTTACGGGAAATATTTACGAATACTTTTTACGTCAATTGCAAATACAAGATGACTAATTATTATGTAATTACGCCGAAGTGCGAAAGAGAAACATTAACACTAAGTGTTCAAAGAGAAAACCGTTATATTGTTCGTACACAAAGTTACTACGCAATTACCTACAAAAACAAGCAAAATAACACTGTTCATCACTTACCCTATCGGGGAATAGCACAACACGCACTTGTAACCAAGGTACTTAAACAGTCGATACGGTCAATACGTGACCGAAAAAGTCGACATAATTATGTAAAAGATCATATAGCGAAAGACGTGTCCGCATATGAATATAATCACATTGTTCGTGCGCACAGAAGGCGAGCTCAAGAGTGAATGTCCAGGTGATTGGGCGACGGTCGCGGAGCATCTCGCAACCGCTGCCCGTCTCGAAGGTTCGAGAGAACAATAGATTGTTCCATGCGAGTTTTAGGGTCCCGCGCAGTAATTCGTGAAATTGTAAAACGGTTTATTGTTACAGATAATATTTTAATTTAGTCAGTTTTAATTGTAAATATTATTTTTGATTAATAAGGGTCATTGTTTGATTAATAATTTGCAGATTAGTAATAATTAGTATATTAATAAATTATAAAATATGTTCATAATAGTATTTTAATGTGTGTAATAGTAATAAATACATGACAATGTACGTACAACGTTACAAACAGAGGACTTGATATGAGAGACAAAAACGTCGCAGCGACAAAAGTCTCCCGTGCGCGCACTCTCTAAGCGTTCTTTTTATTTTATTCCTCAATGTTATTTTTTCATAATTACTATCTGTCAGTCGCGAATAAAATGTCGGCGTCATCTGTTTTCGACAAGGTAAATTTATTATTTTTTCAGTGTTTTGCTGCTAAAAGCTCATTGTTTTTTGCAATTTGTTTTAGAATATACGTGTATGATAATGTTTAGCTGAAATTCATAACATTTTATACGTGTTTTGGTGTTTTTTTACTCGCTTGACCTCTTTGTCCGGCACAGCGGACATTGCCAATTACTCACTGATATTCATAAAAACAACTTGGTCCGCTGTGGCGGACATTGTCAAATTTGGTTTGTTTTGCTGTTACGGGCGTTTTCTTTTGTTTTTTTTGTTTTTCGCTTGTCTGGTGCATGCGCGTGCGTCAAGAATATTGGCTTTAGTCCCTAACACACTTCCTGAACACGCTTCCTCAGACGCAAGTGAGAAATCTGATACAGATTCTGAAAAGCTTAATGAATGTACTTCTACTAACTCAAACTATTCTTCACCTGCACCCTCTATCACTTCTTCTTCCGCTAATATAAATATTAGCTTCTCTGATAACGATGAAGACGAACCACCACCACCTAAAAGTCCAGCATTACTAACTTTACCTGATTCTGTGCCGCTAACCCCGATTCTGCAAGATATAGACGAGTCAAATTATGAAATTGAGGGAAATGAAGAAAGCGATTTCGTTGATTTGCCAGATGCAACTGGGTCACCTTTATCTTACTTCTATATGTTTTTTTCTAAAGATATATTGACAGATATTGTGGACTAGACGAACTTTCATTCGGTCCAAGAATTGGAAAAATCAATTCAATTGACTGAAGAGGAGTTGAAAGATTTTCTTGCAATTTACATTATTATGGGTATAGTCAGCATGCCATCATATCTCGATTATTGGTCACAAAAATTTCAGTATGCTAAGGTAGCGGAGATTATGGCCTTGAAGCGGTATCAGCAAATAAGATGTTGGCTGCATTTTGCAAATAATAACATGGAAGATGAAGACCGATATCACAAAGTTTGACCTATACTAGAAAAACTAAGACAGAATTGTATGAGACAGCAAGGAAATGAAAAAAGATATAACATAAATGAAATGATGATACAAAGCTTACAAAGGAACAAAGGCGGGAAAAAGGAAGCAATATATGAAAGATAAGCCAAACAAGTGGGGTTTAAAAAAACTATGTACGGGCCGGAGTATCAGGGATCATTTATGACTTTTTACTTTACGCAGGTCCAGATACATTCCGCAATTATACATTTTCTGAAAAAGACGAATCTCTTAGTTTTGGCGCTCAAATAGTGATTGCTCTATGTCAGAGTATCGTCCGGAAGCCTGCATTTATCTATTGTGACAACTTCTTTTCATCTCCAGAGTTATTCTACATATTGCGGGACAATTATGGGATTTTCGCTTTAGGCACAATACGAAATAATTGCATCAGGGGCGCGGAGAAATGATTACCCACTGAAAAAGTTTTCAAGAAGAAACAAAGGTGATCTTTTGCTGAAGTAACATGTGACAAAAATCGCTTAGCAGTTGTTTGCTGGAACGATAATAAGGTTGTGACATTTATAAGTTCATTTGTTGCAAGTGAGCCTGTGGAAAAAAATCTGCGGTAATCAAAAGATGGGAAGAAGAAAGTGCAGTGCCCACAAATTGTACGCCAGTATAATAACGGGTGGCGTAGATTTAGCCGATATGTTAGTAGCACTGTATAAGACACCGTTTAAATCCAGAAGATGGTACATGGGTCGCGCGATTGGTAGACATTTGCGTAAAAAATGCTTGGCTTGTCCATAGGAAGAATAATGAAGGCAATAAAAAGAAGAAGATCGCTCTAAAAGCATTCAGATATGCCGTATATGAAAATCTGTTAGATGAAAACCGCTGTGCTAAACGGACAAGACGGAAAGTTGGTAAGCCTCATGTAAAACGCCCTTCCAGCCCTTTAAAGTACGATAATTTGGGTCATTTCCCAGAAGGACGTAGGTATTGTCAAAAAAAAACAGTGGTGTTCTGCATAAAGTGTCAAACGCGCCTTTGCTTTGTGACGGGCTAAAATGCAAGAAAGTTTCTGCGCGTTGACAGTACCGCGGCTGGACGTTCAAGTGGGTATAAATGAAGCTTTTTTATTTTATCCCCTATTTATCAATGTCCGCCATGGCGAACCTATTTGTGAGATCTTTGACAGTGTCCGCTGTGTAGGACACGAATTTTCCCAACTCTGGGAAATGGGATTTAAGTTCTTAGCATACCCTTGATGCCTTACATTAATCAAACTCATGTATTTCCAACTTTTATGTCGTTGCCAAATTAAAGAAGAACACTACCACACTTCTGTTCCATGCCTCCGGCGTTATTCCCTCGAGTCTTACTCGAGAGTCTCTGAAAGTCTTTCAGTATTGGTATTCCACTTTGTTGCCTTGTTGTTCTTAAGCTGTTTGAGGGCCATCCTAAATAGAAATTTGTTAATACAAATATAGATATTTGGTCATTTTCGGATAACAAGTAAATTTACTGGTTTTAATAAAGCTATGTTGTCTCATTATAAAGTTTAGGTAAATATTGTCACCCTATTCTTCCAATTACTGAGTTGACACATAAAGTCTGTTTATCCTTACTTGTCCTATTTAGTAAATAAACAACACTTAAAACAATAACACGTCTTACCGACTTGATCTCACTATGTATTCTGTGTATTAAGGCCTTAAGAAGCTAGAATGACCTTGACAAAACTGTTACCGCAGAGTCTTTTGCTAATGTCAACGCCATCTTGCCTGCGACGCTTGGTACTATTTGGCACTGTTCAAAGATTAATGTCCTAAGGACTTGCAGAGAGAACAAGTTACATTTTGCCTATTTATCTTTGAGGAAGATTAGCGTATCGGTGCGGTAGCTCGTTTCGAACACAACGTTATCTGGGTTCGATTCCCTGTTTTGGGTTAGTTCTCGCTCCCACTCTGTTTAAACACATTTAATTGCACCCAGTAGGCAATAAAAACTATAACAAGTTATAGTTTTCTAACCAGGTTCCAACTAATAATGTTTTTTTAATGTGAATTGATTATAAATAAATATAAATATAAATATTGGACAACATCACATACATTGCTCTGATCCTGTGGTAAGTAGCCAAAGCACTAGTGTTACAGAAATCAGAAACAACGACGGTACCACAACACCCAGACCCGAGGCAATATAGAAAAGCTATTTTTCTACATTGACCCGACCGGGAATCGAACCCGGAACTTCAGAGATAGCGACACCAAGTCCGGTATGCTCGCATCTCGGCTACGGAGGTCGTCAAATAAATAAATAGATTATAAATAAATAAATAGATTTACAATCACACTAATTATCTACCCCCAAACAAAGCAAAGCTTGTAGTATGGCGACTGAATAACGGATAAACATACTTAAATAATTTCAAAAACGTCCATGACTTAAGTACAAACGCTCGTGCTCATCACAGAAACATTTTCCCCTTGCGGGATTCAAACCCGCTACCATAGGCTTTGTAGTCCGGAGCGCAAACCACTACAACAGAGATTGATGAATAAAATCGTATTATTTGTAATGAATTATATCATGTATAATATTTTTCACTTAACAAAATTATTCAACTGCCTCTGGTTGAATTCGAACCCACGACCTTTCGCTATCCGGGCGACTGCTCTTCCAATTGAGATATAGAGGATATAGTAATGTTGGCGACTTTCTTCAAGTGTTTATTCGCTATGTGCAAAGTGGGTGGTGGGGGCCGTCAAATCGATCGCAGCACGCAATGTAGCAGAAATGTGAAAGAAGTCTGGACTGTCATGAGTCAAATTGTTATATTTCCATAGAATTCCATACTAACGTTATTAAGTATTTTTAAGTGAAAACGTTAAAATTCGCGATATGGTTCGGGTCATACATGTTCTGTTATAAAGTGTAGAAACAATGGGAAAAACATTTCGTACATGTTTTATTCGTTTCCAACATCAAGATGGAAATTGGAGTAAAGAAATAAATGGATAGCTGCAGCTGTTAAAAGAAAAAAGTTTGTTAGGGAATTTGTATTACAGACGTTTGTCTTATGATCACAGCTCTTATTAAGTAGTTTTGTCCGTTAGTTCCGAGCTCTTCAAAATCTCTTACACGCTGAGCTAATACTATTTTTTTCCCTTTTTGGACATTTTGAGGTTGGAAAGTTACATCATGTTGTATTGATTAAAATCCCGTAGGTATTATAAAATTCGTATTTTAGTTCAAGTAAGAAAATCACTTATTATAATATGCGCAAACTTTTTAGATATTTTCATCTAATTTCGAAGAAAAACAATCCGAAAATCATTCTTAAACCATTGAGTTGCCATAATTTGAGAGACTCAAGTCCACAATAATTGTGGTCACTAGGGGCGCTGTCATTGCGCACACAGCGAATAGCTGTTAGTAAGCCAGCTTTGTTTCATCAGATTCCTGATTTGAATTTGTAATTTGTGCGTACAAACATTCGAAAAAATTTATTCTAAATCAGTTAAGATGAAACAGCTTAATCAATTTAAATGTGTTATTTAAATTTTAAATTTAAATAAAAAAAGTTTACATTGAAATGAATTACTTTATATTATGTACTATATTGTTGTGATTTATCAACGATATGATGACGACACTTTTTTTTATTTGTCTATTATAAAGTATTGTACACGTATTTTTTCTTTTTTACTTAATCCGAATATTAGAGATATATTGATCTACAATGTCGCATGATGTCACGTCTTGGTACAATTTTTACCTAAAAGTAAAGTCACCATCTCCCACTCCCGAACTTTGACGCGCTTTATCTTTGTAATTTTTTGGTTCATTGATTTAAAAAATGACCATTATTTTTGACAATCTAACTGACGCACCAAATAGAATTTCATTTTCTTTACCCAGTCGTCATCCCTATTGTTATCACGCTATTATTGTAATTGGTAGAAATGTTACCGTTATAATGAATCAGCCCCTAGAAGGGTTTGCGTTATTTCAATTTACATCTTGAATATTTTGTGGACCAAGTGATTTATCTATAATGCCTGGGCGTTATGGAGTGTTAGTCAAATACTACCAAGTGACTAATTATTACCAGGAATTAATTAATTAGTGTGACTTTTTTGATACCCTATAAAGTTTTATTGTTATTTATTTTTCATTCATATGTGTCAAATAAACGTATTCTATTCTATTCTTTAAAATCGTAACAATAAAACATGTGCTTTTATATTATCCTGCACAATATGTGACAGACATTAAATATAAAGCTCATGCAATTTAATTGTTTTATCAGTTACTAGCTTCCACCCGCGGCTGCGCTCGCGTGGAGCTAGATCTGTCACAAAGTCTTTATCAATAACCCATATAACTTTCCATCTCAAAATAATCAAAAAATCGCTCTAAGTAAAAGAAAAGCGACGCTAGCACCAATGTATAATATTAGAAAAAAAAGATTACCATTGAAAATGATAGTGAGTTAGCCCCAAAAGATAGATATATGAGAACATTTCCGGTATACATACTTTTTGGGTAACTTTACCGTTTACGCAGCGCACGCAACGGAAGCTCTCATAAGGAATATGTTTTCCCGTTTTTGAACCTTTTTCACTGATATTCTGCTCCTATGGTCGCTACGTAATATTATATTTTCGTAGCCTAAAACCAACTCGATAAATGGACCATCTAACAAAAAATATTTTTTAATCCAAACTCGTAGTTAGATTAGCGCGTGCTGAGGCATTATGTACATGCCCATTTAATCACTTGGTGCATTACATAAATACAATATCATCATCATCATCATTTCAGCCATAGGATGTCCACTGCTGAACATAGGTCTCCCCCAATGACTTCCATCCCCCGGGGATTGCCAATACTCGCCACGCTTGGCAGGCGGGTTGGCGAGCACAGTGTTTTTATAAGATTTCGCATGCCGACGCTGCTGCCCGTCTCGTGCGTTACTCCAGCAAAATGTTACCTCCTTTCAAGGATAGAATGATGCAGAAAATCAGTACTTTACCTGGTGTAAATGTACCCGAAATTAGAAATTTGTGCATCTAACCGTGTCAGAGTTATTCAAGAAAAACTGCTGGGGTCCCGTTACCGCAGCATTTTTTTTTTTAGTTTTGGGTCTAGCTAGATTCTAAGTATGCAGAAAGATAGCTTATGATAATGTGTAATTGTACGGCAAATATTAAATTTGTGCGTCTTAAGGATTCAGATTTATTTCAGTTTTTGCTGCAGTAACGTTTTGCCGATTGCTAGATATCGGAATCGGCTGGATGCACGATCATGGTTTTTTGTTTACGTGTAGGAACCAATTTGTACCAATTGTACCAGAATTTTCGTTAACATCAGAAACATGGTTTGGCAGGTATAATATTTATTCTAAACGAAAAACGAAAAATGGCTCTGACCCTCGAACGAAGGAACCCAAAAACTTTATAGTAGTATCGGCTGGTAGGTCTTGTATACTCACATAATCCTGTGAAATTTCATCAGCCTACTCTAAGCCATTGGCGACTTTCAGTGATATTATTCGTTTTTGGAGGTCGATTATTTCGAACACGGCAAACACTGGTTTTCAGTGAGTTTGCTTATTCAATGCTTTAACAGTAATTAGTTACTTCAAGAATACGTACACAAAATTTCAGCTAGAAATACCCGATAGAGAGAGAGAGAGAGAGAGAGAGAGAGAAGTTTTATCAAGACATGGCTTATTCTGGGTTTTGTTAAACTTAGGTCTGACTATGATGCTCAGAACGAGGCCTTAAAATACCGATATTTTTTTATTAAGTTTTTATTAAGTAATATCGTTACTACTGATCAAAAATCAGATAACGCTATTTTAAAGATATCGGTACTATATAAAACTTATTTATGACACGGTATAACGATGTAGTGAGTGCTTAGTTTATTCGTTCCCTATTATTTTAGATTTCATTCAATAGTTCCTAACCCTATCAATTGCCTATAGTCATCCGTCCGCCATTATTTTTTACTATACAAGACAAGTAAGGATAAACAGACTTTATATCCATTGAAAAAACAAATATCTTTTATTAACTTCTTTCTTTTAATTCCAGGCTCGCAATCTGCTTATACCGGGTGAAGACGAAGACTAAATCAGGGAGTAATTTGTCTCTATTTACCAAAATACTATTATGCCATAGTATTTTCGAGTATGGTATTGTATTTATTATAAATGTAGATCTGGTTTAAAATATTTTCATCATTACCTTTCACACCATTCTTTCTGATAATTATGGCTTTAACATGATTTTATAGATAGAGAATGGTGTGACCGACAATGATTTTATTATAAAATACTTTGCCTAGCAAAGTCCATCTAATGTACTATCTATACTTTAGTGATATGTAAAAATGTATAAAACTGTAAGAAATCAAAATTCCTATTCTTCTAACCAAAACTAAATTTATCTATTAACATAGTATTGAAATACAGGGTTTTCTAATATTATACATGCATCTATCTGTCTGTAACAAAATTAATAATACCTATGGAAAAGTATTGTGTAACGTACATATCAATTCTAATTAATAAAAAAGATCTTTAAGTTTAGTATTACACCCTGTATACCTTATAAATTGTATCGCACGGTTCTCATTATGTGCCAATTTCAAATTATAGCAATGATTAGGTAGTAAATTTCTTTATTTTAAGCCATGTTTATACGCTGAAGCTATATTTGCCAATTCCTTTTAGTTGCGTTCCTACGAATGCGGTTAGATCACTTACAAAACATAATAAACCTGGATAGAACTCGTAAATAGAAATCTGTCACCTATGAGGGGCGTTCCAACCTTTTTTATTAAACTTTTTAATACTGGCCAGTAAGTGTCATTCAAAAACATTTAAAATAAATATTTGTTTTTTGCAATTGAGTCATCTTAATGAGCTATTTTAGAATGTTAATTTAATTAGAGCACCGAGCCGTTAAAAAATGTTTGACCAAGCAGGGGAAAAAATTAAAAATCTGTAAAAGAAAAAATGGATCATGTTTATCGTGTGTGCTCTTTCATTATTCATGATTCAGAAGTGGTCAAGTGTTTAAGCATAGTGTGAGAGCATCTAAGACGACCTTAGACCAGCCTCCCGATTCAGAAACCCGATAACAAATTGTCAATCGGAAAACCACGTGACACTATAGGATTTAACATTAAGTGTCACGTGATTTACCGGTTGTCAATTCTTTATCGAAGGGTTCTGAATCGGGGCCTGGTCGGGCTGTCGAAGCTACTTCACAGGAAAATGATAAAAAATGGGAGAAACTTATATTGGAAGATGGTCGCGTGAGGTAAAGGCAAAAAAGGTTCTTTTTATATACCAATGTACTGTGCATGATATCATTCATGACCATTTTAACAAGACCAATTAAGTCAAAACTTTTATGGAATTGAAACAGAAAAAAACTGAGGATATGTGGGGCATATCAACTGACACAATAAAACCCATTATACCTCTCGTAGCATCTCACTTAGCACATTTATTCAATGAATGTATTGATCAAGGTCAATTCCCTACTTTAATGAAATATAGTAAGATTATACCTTTGTTCAAATCAGGAGAAAAAAGTGACCCAAGCAATTTCAGGCCAATTTCCATTCTACCTGCTTTTAGTAAAATTTTTGAAAAAGTTATATTTAGTCAATTACTCTCCCATTTTAAACTTAACAATTTACTGCACGAGAAACAGTTTGGTTTTTCTAAAGGTAGAAATACAACAAATGCTGGGGTGGCACTTGTCAAACACATTTTGGATGCGTATGAAGATAAGCATGATGCGATAGGTGTGTTCTGTGATTTATCGAAGGCGTTTGATTGTGTCGATCACCAAACACTTATTATGAAGCTAAAACATTACGGTGTATCTAATAACGCATCAAAATTGTTAAATTCTTACCTCTCAGGCAGATTACAAACAGTAAACGTTAATGGTACTAACTCTTCTGGCGCCCCGCTTCAAATGGGAGTGCCCCAGGGCTCAATATTGGGACCGTTGCTATTTTTGATCTATATTAACGATCTCCCTTTCTATTCTAAAGACTCCTGTGAGATAGTTCTGTTTGCTGATGATACTTCTTTAATCTTCAAATTAAAAAGAGGCGAGGAGGTATTTGACGATGTAAGCGGAGCTCTCTCTAAGGTATTAAATTGGTTCACAAGTAACAACTTACTTCTTAATACAAAAAAAACCAAATGTATTAAATTTACTATGCCTAACGTGAAACAAGCTAACACAGTAATTTTACTAAATGGTGAAAAACTTGATCTATCAAACTCCACTGTTTTTTTGGGCATTACATTGGATTCGAAGTTGCAATGGGGACCACATGTTGACACTCTGGCTGGGAGACTTGCTTCAGCTGCCTTTGCGGTTAGAAAAATTAGACATCTAACTGACGTTGTAACGGCAAGGCTGGTGTATTTCAGTTACTTTCATAGTATTATGTCTTATGGTCTTCTCTTGTGGGGTTCTGCTGCGGACATCGATACCATCTTTATTTTACAGAAAAGAGCTATTCGTGCTATATACAAACTTAGTCCGCGTGAATCCCTGAGAGATTTCTTTAAAGAAATTAACATACTCACTGTGGCTTCTCAATACATATTTGATAATATCATGTACGTACGCAAAAATTTAGATCTTTTTATAAAGAAAATTGATATTCATTTATATAACACCAGAAACAAAAACAAACTTGTAGTCCCAAACTTTAGATTGGCCAAAACAAGTAATTCATTCTTGGGAAATTGTATTAAATTTTTCAATAATATACCTCACAATTTTACCAAACTTCCTATTAATAAATTTAAGTCACATGTCAAAACTACACTGATGTCTAAGGGGTATTATAAAATTCAAGACTATCTTGATGACAAGAATGTATGGTCAGTCCAGCCTGCACTAAACTGATGTACCTACCTGTTTATTTTGATTTATATTTTTTGTGTGGCAGCTAGTGGTGACTGAGTTTGTTCCGGCGTTTCTTCTCAGCACTTGCCAGATTGTCTGTGTCTTGTCTCGAAGCGCTAGTAGGGCCCAAAAAATAAGGAGACATGTTCTGGCCCCCTAGGGGCCTATAATGTTGTTATTGACGTTCATAAGTGGCAATTTTGTCCTGAATTAAATAAATGATTTTTGACTTTGACTTTTGACTAACATGTCAAAAGATAGTGCAAGATGGGTGCCTCCAATTCTGATACCGCCTTAGAAAACTATAGGCTTGTTGCTTATTGTTATGACTTTCTTGAGCTGTGTGGTGAAAATCCAGATGAAACCTGGGTTCATCATTATGAACTAGAAAGCAAACAAGAACCGATGCAGTGGCATATTAAAGGATCACCTCATCCTAAGAAATTCAAGGTCGTTCCTTTAGCTGGGAAGGCCATGGCCACAATATGCTGGAATTGTAAGTGAATATTGATGATCGGTTATAAATATTACCGAACAATACTAGACCAATATCATTCGCCAGTTAAGGAAACAATCAAATAGAAGAGGAGAGGAAAGTTGTCCAGGGTTGTTCTGCTTCTGCACGACAATGCATGCCCCTGTGCATACTGCTCATATTGCCAAGACTACTATTCACGAATCTGGGTTCGCAACTATAAAACACTCGCCGTATAGTCTAGACCTGGCCCCCAGTGAATACTTCTTTTTCCAAATATTAAAAAAGTTCTCATCATCATCTCTCAAGATCATTTTCTGATGATGAAGCGTTGAAGGCAGCAATGGAGAAGCATTTGACACCAAAGATAAAAAATATTTTTATAAGGGGTAAAAAAAAATCGGTAACCGATGTTTTAGGTGTATTCCCATAGTTGCAAGGTGTTTCGAAAGGTTTTAAAAATGAAAATATTTACTATTTTTTATTTTTGATATTACTATCAAAAATTTAGTGAACGCCTCTTGTACATAATAATTCGAAATTGAAGTAACGAAATGTTATTTTTTTTAAATCTGTGATTCTAAATCTACAGTAAACAAAGTTGACGTTAAATTATTGTTTCGGCAAAGACTTGGATGTAAATGGTGGTTGTGAGTGATGCGTTATGGTAGGAGCACGGGATTGCTTAGCATGTCTTACAGAATAGTTAGTCAATCATAGTCATTACTGATATTTTTATTAGTATGTTCAGACAATGTCCAAACTTCTTGTATAATTATTATGTCTAGTATCAGCGAGGTACTCATAAAAAGCACAAAAAATCCATGTTCACAAATATTCGCACAAATCAAATATTCAATTGATTTAAGTTTATTTCAAATTAAAATCTAACAAATCTTTGTCTGAATGGGGTTAAAAGCAGTTTTACATAATCTCATCATGTAATGAAACTAACATCTTTGATTATTCGACGATTAATAATGAAGCAAGAGCAATTTATTTTATTTTAATACACAACTAAAAATAAAAACTGGACTTTTGTAGGGCATAATATTATGAAGTAGTATTATCAACACTATACAATTTTATCTAATTTGACAATCTTTAGCTTGATGTGTAAGACAATAAGAATCGTTTTGACCTATATTATAGATCAGTTAATTTCACAAACATTTAATAGTAAATACATTTATTTGTTTTACTTACATTCATAACCATGCTCAACTTCCTAGAATAGGCTACTAGAAATTTGGAAAATGTATTTCTTATTTATTTTTATTAAATTTGATTAGTTATTATACCACTTAAACAGCATTGTATGCTAAGCATACATTGTTTATTGTTCAACGAAACTGAATTAACGCTAAATTAAATCGTGGCATGTTTACTTATAACTTTTTATTGGCAATTATCCAAATATGTAGGCATAATTTGAGTTGTTGTAATGCTGAGTTATACACATGTTTCTTTCAGCATCAATAAAACTATAGGCATCATTAGTTATAAAGAAAATTAATAAAGACCAATATATCTGTCAAATAACAGTTATATTACAAGATCCAACTGCAACATTTCTACGTCCATTTAGTTTATTGTAGGTGAATTATGTGATAAAATGTTTCTGCTGTTGCCTGCCTACCAAAATATGGCAACAAGTATTTTTTTAAATAATCACATGTAAATAATTTATTTCGACTGACGTGGCGAGTATTGTTTGCTGTCATTTGATGTAAAATGTTTAATATCTATTATAATAATTATATCAGACTGAAGCCAAGAAACAAATTCAAATAGAGACTATGTCATATTTTAAAAAAAGATATTTACAGCCATATTTAATAAACAATCCGGCAGAAACGTATTTCTCATTTAATACTTATCTATAAAAAATGCATTAGGATTAATAAAACAGATAGATGTAGGAATCTGCCGTTGGATTAGAAAATTAGAGAAACGAGGGAACATGAGGATGTGATGGTATATATTTTATTGTTTTTTAAATATGTTTATACTTGATTAATTGTAAGGTTCCACGTTATTTTTTAAATCGAAGCAGGCCTTTCATTTTGGCAAAGTCACTGTAGATTTTAAGTACCGTCATCACGTGGTGTATTTCTATTATTTATTTGTATTGTTAAATTTTAATTGAAGTCAGTAATTTGACATTTGGGTTGTCGATTTTTTACCATCCCTTTTATGTCGAAAATGTTAATATGACAGTTCTATCGGTAGATAGCTTTGGCTCAAATGTCAGGTTACTGGCTAGAATATAAAATTTTACTTTTAGTGTAAGATCAAACATAATATAAATCTAAAATGTGTTTATTATTACACTAAGTGCTCACTTGCGAGCTTAAAGCGCACTAGTTTTTTTGAATATAACTATACTATTACTAATGGTATATCCAAAACTTGCCTACTCAGATGCATTGCAGGCAAAAGGTTAAATCAGTTATTTAGTTGAATGGCTAGGCGTACCTGTTCATTGACTGCCAGAATTTAGACGAATTGTTAAATTTCGTCCACGACTACGACCGCAACGTTTAACTAGAGGCTAAAGTTGGCTAAATCAACTAAGTTAAACTGATCGTTGGTTTTTGTGCAGGACGAGAGGACTTCTTAATTTTATAAACTATATAACTCCAGTGAATTCGAAAATTTTAACTTTTTACCATAAAAATAGGAACCTATGAAACAGTAAAAACTACTTATTAATTCTGGCAATAATTGAACAGTTTACCATCTATTTGAGTGTCTGTTAAATATAATTCGGACAAGAATAGACGTTTCTTAAAACTGATTAGTCTCGGCTGTGGTCTCGGTTTTTGAATTTAAATGTCATTACATATTACTATTGATCAGAGGGTTAAAGCTGAAATTCGGTGACACGCAAGTAACAAAATCAAAATTTTGAGTGTCGTCTACATTAGTACGAGTTATCTAAGGTAATATCTGTGTTCAACTCGAAAGCGAAGCCTTAACATAATGTCAATGGTATTAATGTTACATGTATTGTTTGTTGTAATAAATTATTAAAAGTACCAATGTTGTTTAATTGGTAAGTTCACGTAGTTCCACAGTCAGTTTTTTAAATAAAGGGGAGGAAATTGTGAATGACTGCACAAAACCATAGAAATTGTGAAGTTATTTCAAAATTAAATCTAAATATTGTTTTTTTTACATTTAAATGTAATTAACCCTTAACCAGGCCCAACCTCTAAAATTTGTTCATTGGTTTTCGATCGTAGTTCGTAACAAGCGAATGAAGTTTAAAGTATGGTGGTCACTATTTCTGCCACAAATTAATGTAGTTCGAGGCCCAATTCCCGTAATTTATTAATGTTCGCCATCCTGTGTCCACCAGCTCCCAGTAACATTACTATCTAAAACAGTATTCTCGTAAACCCAAAAAATGCAATTATAGTTCGTAGTTGTATTACGAAAGTTTTGATACTTTTACGTCGAATTTAAAGTTTACAAAAAAACACTTTTTAGATAGTAATGTTACTGGGAGTGCGTGGATCGACACTAGATTGTGAACATTGTTAAATTACGGGAATTGGGCCTCTGGTGTCATGTAAAGGCGGCAGATTTCGGAAAAACACGCTACCATTTGAAGTCTAATACGTATTATACCACTTTACAAAGTGTAAACCGCGGTTTTACATTTAGCGGTGCCATATTTTCTGTCGGTACATCAAGGTGCTGAAGTGTTTATACAAAAACGCCACCATGTCGGTCCGGGTAGGTACAGGAGCAGAGCACGAAGGCGATTCCTCGGCAGCGCGGCGTAAGGCAGGGAGATGTTATATCTCCGAAACTGTTCACCGCTGCATTAGAAGACGCCTTCATTCAAGCTCCTGGAATGGAAAGGATTCGGCATCTACATCAACGGCGAGTACAGCACTCACCTTCAGTTTGCCGACGATATCGTGGTCATGGAAGAATCGCTTGAATACCTCGGCACAATGCTCGATGGCCTTAGTCGAGTTTTCTAACAAGTAGGACTTCGGATGAACATGGACAAAACAAAGATCATGTCGAATGCCCATGTTGCGCCCTACCCAGTAGGTATCAGTTGGGAGCTCTACTCTCGAAATTGTTGACAAATACCTCTGTATTTAGTAGAGACCTGGGACAAGTTATCCAGTTGGGTAGGTCAAATTTTGAGAAGAAGGTCAATCGTCAAATCCAACTCGGCTAGGCAGCGTTCGGAAAACTACGCAACGTCTTCTCGTACAAAATACCTCAGTGCCTAAAGATGAAAGTCTACAACCCGTGTGTGTTACATGACATATGGAACTAAAACGTGGCCTCACTGTGGGCCTCATAAGAAAGCTCAAGGTTGCACAGCGTGCTATGGAGATTCGGTACCTTATTCGGTAATTTTTTTTTGTAAATTGGTAGGTGCAGTATCACGTAACCTCAGATAGAAGCGTCAAGGCGCCCAGTACAGCCAACAGTTTATCAGACTACCACAAAATGATTTTCAACCAATTTTACTATATTAAAATATTTACAAATAAAATAATTAGTAAACGGAGTGTAATTAAAATTTTGAAAATTTGAAATTTTGTAGTCGCGTAGTTTTTGACTGTACATGGCTCAACCACAGGCGCTAGTGTGTGCTGAACAAGTGCACACACACAAATGGGCATTGCGCTGTCTGGTGTCTCTGCGGCCCTAAGCATAGACAAAGATTAAGTACTTAGGGCCTAGTCTGAGTTTTACTCGATAGCTTTTATGAGAGCCATAACACGGATTTACACAGAAAAATATGGTTTCTTAGATGTGCCGCCAGGCAGCGCCACCCCGACCGTAGTCCAAACATTTACGTTTACTTTTCGATCGATTTATGCGATCTGATTAATTATAGAAGTCATATTAGGCACTCCGGAATTGTGCACATAAGTTAAAATATTTTGTAGGGATATCTTATTTGTTTTGGAAAAACTCAAATCGGCCATTATTACAGTTGTTTAATGCTCGAAAAGAGTCGAATCATAACTTTTTAGTTTTAGAAGTAGTTAAACATTCCAAGTTAAACTACCTGTCACATTATTTTATTGTTTATATAAAGGACTTTATTGTTGTTGTGGTGACTGTTGTAGTTTGTTTCATTTTTAGTTTACAGCGACATCTAAAACACTTTACTTAAACTTGAAATCCGCTGCGCACTAGATGGAGCTTTTCGCGTTTTAAGAGACTTGTGGCCACAGAATAGGAATCAAAGCGTAGCGTGTCATTCCTGTTCTGTGTTTGTTGCACTAAATCCACAGAACAGGATTGACACGCTTCGCTGACTACATCTACATTTTCCACCGTACAACAGAGTGCGCTTATGGTACTTACCCACATAGAAAAAATACCTAGGGGGACGCGTGGGACTATTAATTAAAAAAATATGGTTATTAATTATTTATAGGTAATTAGTAAATAAAATTAATTTTTATTCAAATTCTAGTTAGAAATGCAGTATAATTTTAGTCAATACAAATTTTAATACAGCAAAACGTTAATCAAATACAATATTACCTTACTTACTTACTACCTATTTATTTACTTAAACTTTTTTGACGAAATTATTAATGACTTGTTACTTAACCGATGTAAAGGATGTAAGGGTATGTAAAAAACTCGTCATACTTCTAGAATCATCAGCTTGTTACTATTCAATTCAATATATTTATTGCATTCTATACTACTGTTTGGAGATAACCTTTTCTGAAGTACTAATCCATTTTAGATAGATATGCCCGTCTTGAAAAACTACACTATTCCACTGGGCCTAATAACTATTGGTTGCAGAACTCGTTCCAAAAACTTTAATCTGGTCGATAGTGTTGCCCAAATGCAAGACCAAGACGATACTTGGCCAGTCTTGGTCTTGGTCTTGCATCAATACACCTGGTCTTGGTCGTGTTCTTGGTCTCGATCTTGCACCAAGAGTCTTGCCAGTCTTACAAAATCTATTTATTCGCCTATTGCTTTTTATATATATGTTTAGATTTAGATTTTAGAACAATTCAACAGATTTAGTAAATTTTTGGCTTTTGTTGATATAGTCATAGTAAATTGAATAATAAACAAAACAGAAAATGAACCTTTTAAATTGTCTCGGGGCTGGGTGTGCTGGACACCTCTGGCAAAAAAACATTGTCTGACCATGACAGTCAGTTTGTATAATTGTAACTACATATTTCATTTTATTTTATGCAATATCTTTTAGTGTTGTAACGTCTAAGGAATCGTAGCGTAGTACCGGAAGAATATTGTCGTTTCCTACTCCTGTAAGTGTTGCCGAACTATCGATAGTTTAAATATGGATAGTTAACCTTGAAATTCAGTCACCTATCGATACATCGACTGCTTAAAATTTATCAATACGCAGCAATACTATCGATAGTATCTCACCCTAACTTAAATCAAACTATAATTAATATCGATACTATCGAAGGTAATGTTAAGCTTAGCAAAAAACTAACAACATTAATAAAATTAAAATAAAATACTATCGTTACTTCGTTAGTACAAAACTATTGCTGGTATGGATTCTATCGATATTATTGATATATATAGTAGATAGTAGAATATTGAAGAGCAATACTATCGATAGTATCGGAACTATCAACAGTTTATTAGTCCAAAGGGATCAATTGGTAGGTAGGTACTATTGAGCCATCGATAGTATTGGGTTCAATAAATACTATGACTGTTACTTTACAATCAATACTATCGACAGGCTAATAGACAGTTTGGCTATTTTTGATACTATCGAGCGGCAACACTAACTCCTATGAGAAATGTCTATCATTAACGATTTTGAAAGCAAATACAATAACGCCCAAGTTTCAGTTTGACTGACCCCGAGAGACGCAAGTCTTGCAGGCTCAGCCTAGTCTTGTCTTGCGCAAGTCTTGCAGGGTTAGTCTTGGTCTTGGGTCTTGCCGTAACTAGGCGGTCTTGATCTTGGTCTTGCAAAAATGCAAGAACAAGACCAAGACCATTTTTGGGCCTCTTCAACATTGTTAGGGGAGGTTATAAATCGTTGTTTTCTTTTGGAGACTGCAAGAAAGACTTAATTACCTTCGGTTTATAAAAAAAACCGGCCAAGTGCGAGTCGGACTCGCGCACCAAGGGTTCCGTGCAAACCTACCTATATAAGTAAAAGTTCACCCATCACGACAATCGAGTAATGGTTATGGTATTTTTATTGCAAAATGAAAACCATAACATTACAAAAGGTATAAGTTGAAAAAAAAACTACTTACTAGATCTCGTTCAAAACAATTTTCGGTGGAAATTTGCATGGTAATGTGCATCATATATTTTTTTTAGTTTTATCATTCTCTTATTTTAGAAGCTGTTTATTTTAGAAGAAGAAGCAACAGATTTTACCACTTTGGAAGTGTCTCTCGCGCAAACTATTCAGTTTCGACAAAAATGATATTAGAAACCTCAATATCATTTTTGAAGACCTATCCATAGATACCCCACACGTATGAGTTTGATGAAAAAAATTTTTTGTTTCAGTTCTAAGTATGAACCCCTAAAATTTATTGTTTTTTTCTATTTTTTTTTGTGAAAATCTTAATGCGGTTCACAGAATACATCTACTTACTAAGTTTCGACAGTATAGTTCTTATAGTTTCGGAAAAAAGTGGTTGTGACATACGGACGGTCTGTCCGTCCGTATGTCACAACCACTTTTTGGGTTGACAGACATGACGAATCCATAAGGGTTCTGTTTTTTGCCATTTGGCTACGAAACCCTAATAAAACTTACCAAGTGCTGTAAGTAAAAGAATATTACTTACTTGCTGCACTTTGGATAGCATGAATCTTAAATATTACATTTTCATTTACATTTATGTTATTTTTATGATAGATAACTACGATTTGAATACAATTAAAAAATAATAAGTACCTTTCTAAGGACATAATAATTAATATTGGCCATATTTTAGTTATATCTCTCCTTTTTTAACGTAACAACTAATATTATTCTAGTTTTAAATTACTTACATAATAAACTTTTAAATCAATCTAGTTGCATTATTGTTATTTTTAATTTCTAATTAAGTAGTAGGTACTTTTACAAAATTTAAACGTTAAACGCGTTTTTTTAAGAACGCTATTTTTACTGTTAGTGCTGTTTAGGCTCGGTCGGGACGGCGTACTGTCTCTGGTCATGGTATTGAATTAGGGAATTAACATCCTTGTGTTACGATGCACCAATGTATTTTGCCAGGGCCGAGGTCCTAGCCCACCCAGACTCGAGCTAGTTTAGAACAGATCATTTCCTGAACTGACCTAAACCGGGAATTCAATAGGAATAACCGCTACACTCATAAACCAATCGGTCACTAATATTGCTAAATATTAAATGACATTGTTTGTATTAGCACAAATTCGCATCATTTCTTTCTGGCCGGATAAACATAACATAAGTAAGTAAGAGTTAGTTTGGCTGACTCATTTAAATTTTACATTCTATTGGTATACAAATATATTGTTTTATTCGAAATCGTTCTAGAACAAATCTAGTAGTCTAGTATTCCATTTTGAACCTTGTCATAAAGGCAAAAAGACTCGTTTCTAATCTTTTTGCCTACGCCGTATTTAAGTACTACGCATGCGCGAGGGTCAGGCCACCCTGCCAGCCCTAGCTTTGTCTGGTAGGACCTAGATAATTACATCCTGGATGCATGCGCTGTACGAGCAACGCAAATGCACTTGCGCCCATCGATCCAGACTGGCGTCCCCACGCTCGGGGCTTAAAATCAATACCTAGGTCTGCAGTCTTGTCGGACAAAGGAAATGTTGCGTGGGTGTGCTACCTACGCAAATAATTTCCTTTGTTTCCAGATTCAATAGGAGCGTTCCTAACTAAAATAATAATAATATTCAGAGCCACCTCACCCTTAGCCACTAAGAATGTTACTCAGTCTGGTCTTGCATGACCCATGACGCTAGGAAGAGTCCATTCAGTTGCCTACCTCATGGCCTGCCATTTTTTAGTCTGAGAATACAGGTAGGTACAACACAGGTAGGTAACACCTAACAACATCTTGTAGTGACCATATATATATTTTTTAAATTGTTTTAAATAGACAAGGTTACATTGCAAAGGGGTGCCAAATTTAAAAAATAAGATCTAGGGAACAATATAAAGAAGCGTCTTAATCGTTATTATTTTTATTATTGGTATGTTATAAAAATAAAAATAAAATTAAATAATATCTTTAAAATATCTAAAAATAAAGTCAATAGAGAGACTACGAAAGACGTTTTTTTTACAAGTTATGTTTTTGATGGCTTTAGTCTCCATCAATAGCTCATAACCCAGTCTCTCCATCCTCCTTCAATAAATAAACCTAATGTACTTGTTACTTGCTGCAATAGCTCGCGTAGGTGCCCCTGTGTGCGAAGTGTGCGGCGCACACAGGCGCCAAGACAATAGGGGCGCCGGATGAAATGCCAGCGCCAATTAGCAAAATTAAGTTTGTTACACAACGATTTTTATTTTTTTTGTTGAGTATCGATAAGTTAATAGGTACTAGTCTTCCAAGACAATGTACACACATCTGTGGTTTAGTTTTACACTATTTAGATAAAGATAAAAAAATAAAGAAGAATATTTATTGCTAAAGGACATCACAACGTCACATAACAGAACAGCACACAAATAATAATTACTATTGACATTATAAAATTAGAACATAAATTATAAACAGCAACAAAAATGTTATTACTTATGAAAAAAAAAAAAAAAACATTAAGACTGAACAGTGCAGTTACGCGCGTCGCGATGCCCGTCGCAAAAGGACCTCACTCAGCATACGTCGTTGCCCACAATATAGGCCACGACGCTGGTTTTCAGTGGGCCCCTGCTGAGTGAGATCACGGACTACCCGACATGAAATAATTAATAGATATATACATAGAGTACTGTTACAAAGATGATAAATAAATGCGTATGTGTGTATGTGTGTGTCGGTGTGCAGAATGGCAGGATTATCAACTTGATAACGGCGGGTACACCATCAAACATACCAGTCGGGGTTATTTCACCGCCACCGTCATTACTGGCGCATATATACCTATTGAGTGAGAGTATTTGAGTTGACCTAATGTTGTTTTGGGTTTTAGTTTAAATTAAATTCAATTACGAGCTTTGAGCTGAATCAAAAGGACCGCCGCAGTCGCTACAATATCCTACTATTTTATAACAAAAGCCGTGGGTTAGTTTATGAACGCAACCCAATGCGATGCGACGCGAGCGGGGTCACCAGGGATTCTCAGATTTTACCGAGCGAGTGAAAAACTATTGAACAAACATTTTATCGAAAGTGGGTGCAAGATGCACTTCACGCTATTCCCACTCCCGCTAAATAATTGTATTCTTTCATTCATATTTCCTTATTTTTAATTCAGGGCAGGGAATGGCAGCCCCGGACAGATTGTCTTTGGTTATTTTTGTTACAATTTATGTTATTATTCTTATTGAATTAGAGCTAGTCCTCCTACTCGAAGGCTGGATCTGCCCTTGGCTGCCCCCCCAAATCAAAATCCCTTAGCTACGCCAATGGTTGCCGTCTCGCTCACTCCTACGTGTGTTACGCTTTAACGGGTTTTCACGATGAGTGTTAGTGATCAAGATAAAAAAAAATCTTGTTGCCAAAATCTATAAGGAAAAGACAACGAGAAGAAGAACGTAATAAAAATACTACTAGAAAAAAAAAAAAATTTACGTCTCTACCGCTGAAATTACGTCTGTGATTGCCAAGCGGAAGCACACCGTTTTTACATAAATAGGAAAATATTACATTTATATTACTCAGTTAAAACTAGAAAACATATTTCATTCAACATTTTAAAATAAAATAAAAATCTCTTCGATACGACGCCAAAATTATACTAACAAATAAGTACCTACCTAATCAGTTACTTTTGGAATCGGTGCCAGCCGATGAGAGTTTGAATGTTTTCATTTGCACCAACTCTAAAAGCAACTGATGAGGTCAGCGTACTTACGGGTACTCGTATGTGTTATTATTATTTGTAGTTTTTCAGTTTTATGAAGTCGTTTTGTTTAAAAAAACTTATTTCATTTATTTTTAGTTAGAAATCGTCATCAAAACGAATCATTAGAGTGCAACCACAAGTTACCTGTCTAACTCCGATTTCATCTCCTATTTTTACACCCTTTGCAGTGTTTTTTTTTCGCAAATTTTAAATATATTTAAATTTCAAATAAAAAGTTTCTGTCTTTGAAGTTTGTGTCTTTAGTGTCTTTGAAGTTTAAGCTATTCAATGAAAAAAGAAAGATCAAATCCGTTCACATTTGTCGAAGATATTGGTTTACATAGATACAATAAACCGCATCAACATAACCGGTCGAGCTGAGTCGAGAATATATCACTTAATAACGGATCCATGCGGACGTCGTCACGGGGTATCTATTTGTTGTTTATTAAAACCTTCTTCAGAATGTAACAAGTACTTTTCTGAAAACCACATCGAAATCGGTTCAGCCAAACGCGTCAGGTAATATACGGGTTAATGTGAGAACCTCCTTTTTTTTGAAGTCGGTTAAAAGAGGCGCTTCAAAGGTTTTGCACACAGGCGCTGCCAGAGGTCGGCGCGGCCCTGCTGACTACATCCCATTATGACGTTGTCTTTGACTTTCAGGTTTGTGAGCTTATAATCTGTAGACACATAATAGATCTACCTACCTACGTAAGCCTTACAAGAGCAGGTTACTTTTAGCCCGTGACGGGAAATCTTAAAGAGCATACAAATAATAATTTATTCGAACAATCACACCAATAAATACCCTCAAACTAGCGACGCTTTTATACAAGCGTACGCCAGAAAACAGATAAACAAATTTAAATAATACTAATAAACATTCATGCCTTGGTACAAATGCCTAAATTGTGCTCCAGTGGTCATCACATAATTTTTTTCCTTATAGGGATTCAAACCCGCACCAGTATTGAGTGCCCCCAATAAGTGTAATTTTTACTTGATGCGTAGAAGCTCCTAGCGTACTCACCGAACTATGGCTATAGTTTGGTAAATATAAGGGCATTATTTCTACACTATTTTTTATGTATGTATTACATTAACAGCTTGTACAGTTTTCCCACACGAGAGGTGAGTACGCTGGGCGAAACCTCCTCCTAGCGTACTCACCAAACTATGGCTATAATTTCATAAGTTTATTTCCTTTGGGCACTATTTAGGAATCAATTATTGGCATTTATGAAATACCGCTACGGTGTGGTAAGTACGCTAGTCGAAGAGACACATGGAATCTTTTATTTTGGAAGCCTCGTAGTCGTAGATAGTTAGTACCTGCGACAATCCCAGTAAAGTTACCATCCGGTACATATGGTCATTCAGAAATAAATTTCACCGCAACCAAACAATCCCACAGATTAATATAACTAGTAGCAGCGCGCAACAATCTGTGGTAAATTACGTTGTAAAAAATAATGTAAGACGAACTAAAATCTGAGAGCGCAGCGAGTAGAGTTTTGCGATACTTATAGTGTTTTTTACACCAGACAATGCAATGTTGACAGCGGTGACACTAGTTTCTGTGACATGGAAAATCGCGTAGTATAAAGCCATAATATTTTTGTCTACCTTTTGTACATATTAACTGAAAAACAAACCCATGGTGTTGTTGGAACTAGAGTCAATTAAATGCAACATGAATGTATGTATATATAAGAAACTCCCTTGCAGATAATATTTTTACAGCTCAAATACAGCATGTTCCCCTAGGAGACCAGCATCAAGTTCTAAAAAAGGTAAATTTCCTCATATAACCCGTTTCAGCAGATTGGCTATTTGAACTAACGAAGTGATCTTTTTTTGTGCTTTTACCGTTAGTCCCACGTAGAAGCAGTAGAATCAACTCTTAAGAGAAAGGCAACTAATAAACTATGACTCACACAGATCACAACTACCGCAAGCGAAGCGACCGCGAAATTTTTGAGATTGCAAAGAAATCTGTCTGATACCTGTTGTCTGTTCTTATTTACGGGCTCGTAGATGTAACGCTGTACAATTTCGTGTTTTTTTTCAGATTAATTTCTATTTATAATTTCATAAATCACCCTTTTAAGTTGCACAAATGCCACAGTACCTACACTCATCTACGCACTACCTAGTACAAGCAATAGACAATTTTGGTACGGTGGAAGATTTGTATTATACAGATAAGGATTAAATGTTCTATTATTTTGGCACCAAAATTATGAAATCTAGCTAAAAACATAAAGCTGGGTCGCTTACGCTTTACAAAATAACAAAATATACGCCATAAGGTACAGCGTGGTTTAGGTTTTAATTTTACATTTGTCAGGGTTGATCCTAGATGATTTGGGATACCGGGACATTACACAGCGAAGGGTCTTTATTAATATATTGTTTTTCTTTGTTTCAGTATTTATGGCAAGACTAGGTATAATACTATAGTACCTCATACTCATAACACAAGGATGTTACCTCTTACTTCTTTAACATGACATTTTGTTCGCTGTCTGGATCATTTATTATTATTATTAATAATTAAATTAGGTCTAAAATCTCGAGATAGGCGGTATACCTATTACAATGGTAAGGGTAGTAAAACAATTGATTATTTTATATATTTTATTATTTCATCTACCTAACCTGCCTGCCGATATACTAGCCGAAATAGGTAAGTATAAGATAAAATCTAAGATGATAAATGAAACAACAATGTTGATCACACTACATTTATTTCTGAATTCACAAAAAAATACGCTTACTTGCTTCTAACATATATTCCGAACATCAAATAAATGTTTACACACTGAACAACATGAGAAACTGCAAGGGGATTACGGGTACAGTAAAGGTATACATCGAGATTACAAGGGGAACGAATATGCAAGCGAAAACATAGATATTCACGTTAATAGACACATAGAAATAAAATATCACAACGTCAAACACCGATATCGCCCATAATTAGAACGCGTTCTATTATGTGTTGCTTACATACTAAGTTTTTGATCTCTCCTTTTTGTCACTTGAATTTTCCGAGATCAAATGGCAAAAAGTGAGTACCAACGGTGCATTTCGAGTACAGCTGATCGAAACCTCAGTCCTAGACGAATTTCAGCAAGAGGGTGCGAAATACGACTCGACTACAAGATTTCGAAAAGCTTAGAAGAATTAAAGTATAGCGATAGACTTAAAAAATCATTATACAAGAGCAATGATATTACATAAAGAATAATAAATGACAATTCAAAGACCTTTCACAACTCGCAAACTTGGTTAGACCATACATAAGACACCATAGGAATTAATTCCCAAATCGCCGCGCCAAAAGTAATAAAGTACAAAATACAAAACTTATGAAAAGTTACAATCATATAAACTTAATTAAGTATAAACAATGCTTAAGTAGAAGAAGGCGAAGTAGAAAGTATCCAGCAGTATACAGCCTCCCCCCTAGTCCGGGTGTTGCCTCGTCTGCTTCTGATGACGCCGATGTAGGCTGAGGTGGTCGCTTCGGGTTTCCAGTACATCAGGGCAGCAGCCTTGTCAACCTACGCAGCGCAAAAAAAACCTTTGATAATATCATGCATAATAAAATAAATTACAATAAGTGTTTCTGATAAGAGAGATATGGTTTAAACAATTACCTTTTTCACGACAGGTTTGAGAAGGCGCTGACCGCGGGCTCTACACCAACTGCATCAGCTTGAGGAGGCCGCTTTTCACAGGTTCTATAAATGACAAAGGTATGGTTTTAGTAAATTTAAAAACAGATCCGAAGTCACAGAATACCTAATACCTAGTACTACCGCCGAAGTGAACCCTTATATCCCCTTACTTACTTGGAAGACCAGCGATGTGGACCCGCAAACTGCTGACGGCTGCCAGCGGCATCTGCAGGCCCGTGTCGAATTCTTATTGCGTCGTTCTGCCGTAGGCCGTCGCAGCGACCAGACCGCAACCCGTTCCAGCCTATCAGGGCTTAGATGGAATCAAGGTGTGGTAGTACAGGGTTGCTTGAGCTGGTTGGAGGGACACAACCGTCCTCGGAAAGGTCGCTGCGACGACTGGGACTCAAGCCAGCCCCGGCCGGAGCTGGTCTCGACGGGCGATCGATGCGCGCATGCCCAGACGGGCTTCCAGTATGGATTATTTTAAGAGGGTCACGGACGTGTTCCTTTCTTTGGTTCTTGTCCTCAACCTGTTAACATCACAAAACTGTGCAAGTCCCTCAATTTTCATTTTCTCGCCGATTTTTTTGAGACAGGTTGTGGAATGTAGCAGTTACTAACTGCAGGACAACACTCTGGAAGCTTCGAAAGTTAAGCTTTGTCACGTTGGTCATACTTGAAGCGAAACTAGCGCTATCATAGGGATTCACTTGTTAATAAGTAAAATCATATCATAATACCAAATAAATTCTTTTTTTTACTTAATAAAATAATGCGATGATGTTGATGCTCTACGAACTTTAATTTAACTATTTATTAATTAATATAAATGGGCGGTCGTTAATATTTATTTTGTAGAAGAAGTACCGTTTAAACTATTTCCTTTTGAATAAAACTATGGCATATTAGGAAACAACCATAACAATTTACACTCAGACAGTTTAACTCAGTTTAACAGTGATTAACAACCCCCGGGAATAGGTGAACTGTTGCAATAAGGGTGTATGTTGAATAACGAAGATGTAAAAATACTCTTCAGCTCATAATAATAAAGTCCAAATCTGTTTACTGAATTCCAATCGATAATTGAGTCTAGCCGACGCCTAGATGCATCTTTACAATATCTGTATGCACTATGCAGGTATTGTGTAGAGTATAGGTAGGTAGCCCCCTAAATCAATACTATGGACTCCTGGATGGACCTATACCTAGATTTTTATAGTTTGTTCTAAGTATTCATATTTTGAAATGAGTTTCGTTTTTGAGCTTCATGTAAATATTAGAATACTTAATGACAAAAAGCCAATTACTAAACTATGACAGTATTATTATTTTTTTATTTTCGGGATATTGTAGAGTCCCCCGTTTTCAATATCTCAATTGACTAAATATCACTACGGTCGTGCTGTTTTCATACTACAAGAACAGAGTTTTAAAAAAAACCAGCCAAGTGCGGGTCGGACTCGCGCACGAAGAGTTCCGTACCATTATTATCTGTGAATATTTCAAGCGTCTACCTGTTGCCGTTATTAATATCAAGCAAAAAACGGCAAAAAATCACGTTTGATGTATGGGAGGGGCTCCCATACATCAAACGTGATTTGAAACTGAAACTGAAACAGTTATTTTATTCTTTTTTTAGTATTTGTTGTTATAGCGGCAACAGAAATACATCATCTGTGAAAATTTCAGCGGTCTAGCTATCACGGTTCATAAGATACAGCCTAGTGACAGACAAACAGACGGACAGTTGAGTCTTAGTAATAGGGTCCTGTTTTTACCCTTTGGGTACGGAACCCTAAAAAAGAACATAGTGTTTATATTATCTTCGGCAGCAACAAGTCTTGCAACTCTAAATAAACCATCTAAATCTTAACAGGTGCCTGTAAATTAGAGGCACCTGTAGATTAATTTTCATCTTAATTATCAATTTTAATTACCAACATGAAACTCGATAATGTAAGTGAGCTCTTTCGGAACAAGCCCAATTGTGTTCAACTGTGATGTTATTTTATGAAGAATTGTAATAAATAAGTACTGCAATAACATCTTATTGAATTAAATAACATAATAATGTTTAGATTAGGTTTGCTAATTTAGAAATTCATTTCGATTTGGCAGTACAGTGACATCTATTGACGAGTAGCTAAACTATTACCTACCTCACTGACAAAGTTTTTAGACTACTCTGTGAAAGATGGCGCTATTATGGATGATCAAACAAAAGTTCGAAAGAGAGAAAGTTCTGGTAACTAGCGCCACCGTGCTTAGAACTTCACTTACACCCGTATATAAAATGTAGTTCTGGCTGTCTAGACACCTGTCCTACAGATATCTCGCATAACTAGGTGGATAACAAATCGTAAGTGACGGCAATCTATCAAGGTTTCGTCGTTTGTGGCGTAATACTTTCTTTGAAAATTGATTGATGATTTCAGGTTCTATAGGGTTTTAGGGCCCCGTTTCTTAACAAAAGGATGGTGACGCGATACGTGACGGCATCTAAAGTGATTTGATCCATTATGATGCAACATAGGTACTTCGAGAAATCTTGAATAACGTGTGTCCAGCCAGCCATAAATCAGGCTGGCTGAACCATTTTATTTTAATTAAAATAACTCAAAATATTATCCTTTTCTCTTTGTTTGTGTCGATCTTGAGTAGGTAATTCCCGCCTGGACATTATCTGCAATGGCTGACTTGGAAGTCCTTAAATATAGGGCCAAGAAGGCCATTGCAAGCAAAATCAAGGTTTTACTGGTTTCGCATTGCAAAACCTGCAAAGTATGACCCCCTCCTATCTTACTTGAAATGCAGTGACATCTGCACGCGGAAAGCACTGATGAGTGCCAATGCCATTCGCGTGTCAAATCAGCAGGATCACAGTTTCCAACACTTTTTTGCCATCAAAATGCTAAGAATAAGACGAATTTGAATAAAATGTAATGTTGTATTATCATTTCTAACGGAATATCAATCTTATCGGCATATCTTCTCATGCAACATAACACAGCAATCGAGTCTTTCTAGAGGAAAACAAACATCAAGCACTGGCTGTTACTTTAGAATTTACTTAGCTAAGTAACGTACTTCTTGACTATCTTGATATGGAACAAATTTTTTTAAATAAGAATTTTCTACTTTGCTAAGTTTTTACTTAGCAACAAGCAATTACTTCTTTATAAATACGGGTGTTTAGAATTGTCTATAAATACGGGTGTATTAAGTGAAGTTCTCACCCGTATTTATAAAGAAGTAATTGCTTGTTGCTAAGTAACAACGTGGCGAAGTCATTACTTCAGTATAGAATTCTTATTTTGAAAATTTATTCTAAAGTAAAGATAAGTTCCCTATCTTTATTTATGACTCTGAATAACATAAAAATATAATTCTTCCAATTTCTGTTATTTTTATATACTTAAATTTAATTATTTATTTTACTTCTATAACTTTTCTGATCCATTTCCAAATTCGCTCCGTTCCCTTTCCATACTTTTGATTGCCTAAACGTTTCCCAACCTTTTGACCCATTGTCCTGGCTGACGCACAAGCCGCACGGCTTGTGCGTGCCATAAAAGGAAAAAAAAAAAAAGATAAGTACGTTACTTAGCTAAGTAAATGCTAAAGTAACAGCCAGTGCTTAATGGTTGTTTTCCTCTAGCAAGACTCGATTGCTGTGTTATGTTGCATGAGAAGATATGTCGATGAGATTGACATTCCGTTAGAAATGAAAATACCACGTTACATTTTATTAAAATTCGTTTTACTAAGAACAAGATTTTGATGGCCATTTTTTTGGCCAAACTGGATCCTGATAATTTGTCAGGCGAATGGCATTGTCTATGGCACTCATAAGCTCTTTCCGCGTGCAGGTGTCAGGGCATTTCAAGTAAGATAGGAGGGGGTCATACTTTGCAGTCTTTGCAATGCAAAACCAGTAAAACCCTTGATTTTGCTTACAATGGCCTACTTGGCTCTATATTTAAGGACTTCCGAGTCACCTTGTTCAGGATGAAGGTTGCTAGTCTCTAGCTTACGACGCTCTGTGCCACTTGCCACTGTCACGCATATCTGGTGGAGCGATGCCAGCTAGCGGATACATTATTTGAACTGAAGCCGATTTAAGAGACCGTATACCAGTACCTACCAGACCCGCGTGTGCAGAACGTCTCCAAATATTCGCGGAGTAGTAGAGGATGGAGGTGGGCAAAACACCTGGTGATGCTCCTCACTTGGGTAAAGTCAGTCGACGTAAGAGGTTGTTGTGGGCGTGAACTTTGCTTTTAGCTTTAATCCTGATAAATACAATAAAAATAATATCCATAACTAAACCTACCGCGTACCGGCAAGCGCAGCGTAGGACGTCCACTCACAAGGTGGTCAGACGACCTGGTAAGGGTCGCAGGAAGACGCTGGATGCAGGCCGCTTCCAACCGGCCAATCTGGAAGTCAATGAGGGAGGCCTATGTTCAGCAGTGGACGTCCTATGGCTGAAATGATGATGATGAAACTTTTTAGATATTTTCATCTAATTTCGAACAAAAACAATCCGAAAATCATTCTCAAACCATCCAGTTGTCATAATTTGAGAGATATTAGTCCACAATAATTGTAGTCACTAGGGGCGCTGTCATCGCGCACACAGCGAATAACAGGGATAACTTTACTTCTTGAATTTACTCTTTGATAACTTCGTTTGCGTTTTTCCAACTTACTTCAGGACACTTTACTCAGTTTTATTTTATTGTGAATGATGAACGAATTGATAAACCTACTAAAATCCATGTAATCTATTTCTTCTAGGTTGTCATCAATCCTAAAAAAATCTAATTAGTCCGCCAGATGGATTAACAGAAAATATTGGACACGTATTTTTTCTTTTCTCAATCAAACAAAAAATGATAAAGATATAGCCTGTTAAAGTTTCGCGTAACGTCACGCCTTGCGACACTTTTTAGCAAGGCGTGACGTCACGTGCTCACTTCAATGCGCTGTATCTCTGTCATTTTTTTTGTTTGATTGACAAAAGACAAAATATGGGTCCAATATTTTTTGATAATCTAACTGACGGACTAAATAGAATAATCTTTTTTTAACCCAGGAAACTAGCCCATTGCCACAACAATTAAATTTTGTAGGATAACAGAATGCCAATGGTAGATTATACAAGTTGACAGTTACTAGGTGACTAGGTGGTGGTTTAAATATTTTTCATAGATTAGTGGTTGGTAGAATGAAAAATCTGCTTACTCTAGATTAAGCAGTGGTATACTCTCAAGTTAAAACTTACACCAGCTTGGTCGAATCCGGTCTTAGAATTTTAACTTTTGACAGTTCTAACATCACTCAATTACTTCACTAAAAAAACAAAATCTTTGCTGAGCAATTACTTTTACTCAAGTAATTACTTAGAACTCTATAAATACGGGTGTAAAAGTATGGTAGCGCCAGTTACTAGATGAAGACAAAAGTATACCTTTTTAAAAAATTCCATTTTTTTTTTCTCTGAATACGTGCAATTCGCTATGTGCAAAGTGTGTGATCATGTGATGGGGACCGTCAAATCGATCGCAGCACGCAATGTGGCAGAAATGTAAAAAAACTCCTGACTGTCAGTGTTAAATTGCTTCAATTCCATAGAATTCCATACTAACGTTATTAACCCCTTAAGAATAACAAATCCATATTTAATTGATTTAACATAAACAATTAAGACGATTTTGGCCGGTTTTTTCATTGGCTTTTGCATTCAGAATGATTAATGAAAATCCGGCCAAAAGCGTGTCGGGCCACGCCCATTGTTGGGTTCCGTAGTTGCCTGTCACATTATGCGGTATTTGCTACCTGTTTACAGGCCAACTACAAAATTTTGACAGTTAAGTGGTTATTTAGTGATTCGTGAAAATATAAACCTTTTGGGAAAAAGCAATAAAGCTATTTCCTTTTTATTTGTACGTTTCTACAAATTCACACCGATTGTGCAATAATGACTTATTGATATATTTTAGCTTTTGTTATTTTATCGTACGTTGTGGCTGCTGGTGAAAATGTCTAGCAATTCCCAAATAATAAATAACTGTCAATATTTTGTAATAGGCCTCTTAACATCCTCTAAGTAATTATCTTCTCCTAGTAGGTACATTTTACAAGTTACCGAATTGTAAACACCTAACTAGCTGTGTTTTAGTAAGTAGTTTTCCTTTTAACTTCGTGTTTTAGGCTACGGTCGTGAATTCTTTCGCATTTCTCAAAGCAAGTTGGAAGAGGGTGTCTACACTTAACTTTAACAAAAAATTGCACTTTGCGCAAACGGATCCCTGAATGAAAATATGGTGTTTGCACATATTTTTAAACGACCTATAAAACGACACCCCACACCATGGCATGCGATAGACGAGAAAAATCAACCCCACTGTCCGTGTAGGGGAAGGGAACGTACCGACAGACAGACAGACAACTATACGGACGGACATCGCGAAACTATAAACATTGGGTTTTGACTACGGACAGACGGCTGTCTGTGGTCGCCCATTTAAACGTATGTTAATAGACCCGTCGTACTCCCGACCCGACCCGTCGCCGTCCCACTCACGCCTTTTGCTTTGCTTTAAGGTAGACATGATGCCTAAAAAGGTTAATCAGATTTTCTCTTCAAAATTATTGCACGATTAGAAGGTTGCGCGTTGATTTTTTTTTTCTAAAAACTTTTCTTTTCGCGACAATACGGCGATAGCATCGTAATTCCTATTTATAAAACAAAAACTAATAGATATCAAATATAGACAGCTATTATTATGAAACTGTACCACAGAATATATAATAGTACCTACACTGTATATGGATATGATATTCAATTTCAATAAAATACTAAATGTTTGATCAAACTTTATTATTAATGCAAATTATAAATTAACAATATAATATTTACATTCTTCTAAATACACAATTCAATACATCATTTACAAATATATACAAAATAAAAATATTATGTATTACATTAGCAATTTATAAATTACATCGTATTGCATCTATTTAGGTAAGAAAAACGACAATACATTAATATAATTGATAACATTTTCAATTATTAATAATTGTAAAATTCTATAACAACAAGTGGTCTTTTCTGCAAACTGTAGTTCTTGCAACATACTAACCTAACAACCGAGATGTTTAGTAGGTAGTTAGTCGTATCACGTATACTTACATGTACTTTAAGCTGGTGTGCGTACTGTGCGTGTGGTGTTTCGTTAAGACAGGCCGCATAATATCAGAAGCTTCTAATAGAAGCAGACCGGATCGAACTGTCACAAACCCCGCACATTATCCGGTTCGGCGCCAGTTGTGTTTGACTGCGCCGCCACGACACACCTGGTCTTTTGACGTTCGCACAGGGATGTTAAGGACGGCGATATGTTATAGCTATTGGCACTATTATTAGTGTTTTAAAGAAGAAAATCATTGTTTATGTTTTCTCCTACGCTAGGTCCTGCTGTATTTTATTTTGATAGTGTTTACTATCCTCATTCTATATGCACAGATATCTTTCCACTTCAGCTATAAAATCTTTAGAATAAGAATAATACGAAAAAAATACGTTTATCTGTAACAAACTAACAAAATATATTTAAAAAACTCGAACAACTATTACTTAATACGAATTAAAAGTTAAAAATACATTGAGAAAACTGTAGAATTTTTTTTTGCGGTTGACCTTTAGTGTGTTTGTGTTAAGTCACGAGCTAGCATTATTAAAAGCATAAATTTTCCTATTTTTCCTTCTATCGACCAAACCACCGGCTTTTAAAGTCCATAACCCTCCCTCTTGGTATGGCCGTTTGAACCTCTTCCTTTTTTGAATCGGTTGTAAGGCTAAAAATTTGAGAACCTCCTCCTTTTTTGTAGTCGGTTAACAAAAGTAAACTTCTAGCAACCCTACTTTCATATTTGTAATTTTGCACCAAGAAGCGCGTGTACAGCATATGGCGACATCTGCCAAACTGACAAAAAAAAACTGATGTTATGCGGGGTCTAGTACAAAATGAATGAAAGAGAAGCGGACGACCGACACGGGACATTTCTTACAATATCCCGCATATTGCTAGTACAAAATGTATGCACGGAGCGCCTTCAGGTGCGAATTAGAATATTTCTATTAGAAACTTCGGATAATATGCGGCCTGTCTTATTCGCTCGGGCCGAAACTGTCAAGTTTGTAAGGATAAAGTGCCTAAATTAATCGAGTAATTTTCGATCGATGTATGCAAAGCGATTGTTTTGTGGCCTTGTTTTGTGTTTTGTTTTTTCTAGGCCCTAAGCCCTAAGTTGTCAATATCATTTATACGTCTTTATCGTTTATCAATTTTATTGAGCTGTAAAAATGACTTAGTTAAATTAAAGTTAAATAGGGTCATTTATTTTAGTGTAAAGTACTTTTATGTTACGGGTTCGTTACTCATTGTACCAAACAACTTTGCCCAAGAAATACTAGTACCTATTTCAACTTATTTTTTTTAGTGTACTTACGTTTGCAGTACGGCACCAAATGTTTAATACAAATAAATATACAGTCAACAGTTCAAAAATCTAGCACAAAAATTCAAAGTCTCTTAACTTTTATTGATCTTTATGTTGAAAATCAGTCGAGAAAGTGTGACATTTTGTAGAAGGATAACAGACTATACTTTCTAATCTGTTTTGGTTTATAATACGTACGAAACTTCAGTCGCCCTCCGCCAGCAACGCACACTGCCACAAGGTGCATGTGGTAGTACATTTAAGTTTGTCGTGGTTTGTCAATTCTTAGAATTTACCACTTCATAGTGTCCGACTATTTCATGAAATGGTAGTATTTATGAAATAGAACGTGCCCGCTGCCCACATTAGGGCATGCTGGTCAAATTAATAAATACATAGCATTTGACGATATGAACAACTGAATATAATTATGACTAATCATTTTATAGAAAAAGCGTTACATCTTTCACCGGTACAGCCGATGATATCACTTTCTTTTTTGGTTGGATACGTTATGAAGTGATTAATTCTAAGATTTCACATCTACCTACAAGTGAAGCACACGCTTGTTAACGAACAGCAAGAACTGCAACACTATTAATCTTAATTTAAACAACAGCAGAAACATCTAGACGACATTTTTTTCTATTCGTTATATAAATTCTTTTTACTACATTAAATACCTACGAATTATTAGAACAATAAAGTTTATGGTAATGTATTTTGCTTTGCACAGATCGCCCCGAGTAGATGAATGTTTTGGTTATTATAAAAAATATTATTCGATCTACTTTCTTGATCGAAAATTGGTATTAAAAATGATAATCTTAGTGAGGTATGTTGTCTGGCGCATATTTATATTTATTTAATAAGGTATATATAGTGTATATGAATCAACCATTACATCATTTATCTATTGGGGATGATCTGTAGATATGATCTGTTTAAGCAATCTTGACTAAAACATCATTAATTCTATAAAACGAGGTTTAAGTAAAATTTTGATTTAAATGGAAACCGTTATTTGACAAATATACGTCACATGGATGTGGTTATTTGGATGTAGTGCAGTTGTGTGCATTTCACAACATTTTCAATTGTAGGGTTTTTCGCAATAGTATCAATTGATTCATTATTTTGTTAAAGACATATTGCGGAGATAATGTATATGGTAATGATCTCTGGTAGGTACTATCGTGACTAAATAAAGGAAAACATGCAAATAACTGTTTCAATCATAGCTACGTTATAGACTAGGTCAATATTTCTGCAAAAGGTAGACAATACACAAAAGGAAGTAATAAATTTGCTACAAAAACGCATCAGTTCTCTCTCAGTATCACAAAAACTAAACTATCTGACGTCTATCTGTCAAAAGTTGCGACCGGCGACCTTCACAATGTTCAGTAGGTGTGTGTTTCAATCTCGAACGCCTAATTCGCTTACATCCGACAATCAGTGACCGATTGTTTGTTCGAAAAAAAATGAATTGGTACTTATAGTTGGCAATATAATATACATAAAACAATATGCACACGTCCTATAAAAAGTCGGTCAAAAACACTAAATCGGTGCATTTGGTGCATAAGCTGCTCGCGATTCTCGGTGAAAAATGGAACGATACGCCTGCGTGCACTTGCTAGGGAAGGAAGATGGCCACTAGCAAAGTGACGGACGTGTGCGTTGAGTTGGTCACATCATAACTCTGTGAAATGATCGGCCCGATTATCGAATAACTAAACAGTCTGATCAGTCTGTTAGTGGGCGGAGGCCCTAAAGCTTCGGTCAAACCAAGTCACGGCACTTCGCGATTGACCGTGTTGGTATACCCGAAGATTTAAAGAATTACATTAAATTAAACAAGAAGCAATTGCATTAGATGTGTGGCCAGTTTTATTTAATATTCTAAACAGCGTAGCACTAAAATGTTGTATAAAATTTAATAAAAATATTATTTATGTCGCATAGTTTCACAGATTTACATCAATGTCTGGAAAAGCCAAGACAAACAGTAAGTATATAAACGTGTAAATACAGATCATTATGTATAATCAAAACTACACTAAAATCCTTATTGTTATAATATTTAACTTTATGCAGATAGATTTAGGATACTAATATTGCATGTTGAGTTGCAGCACAAATATTGCTGACATGAATATTCAATTATAATCTAGTTGTAGGTACAGATTTATTGCTTAGCGGATTCAAATACAAATTGTAAATAGAGATAATATTACTATAATGTTTAAGCAAGTTAGAATACATAACGTGTTAGGTACTTTAGTTCACTCTATTTTTCTATTACTATACGTGTAATAATCAACACTTAAGTATACTAACAAACAACATGCATAAGGTGTTTATTTTCAAACAGAACTGACGAATTACTCGAATATTACCCTGCCCTGTAATAAGCGTGTCAAATTTTTTATACCTAATATGACGTCACGTGAAAATAAATATTTCCCCCCTGACTGCCCAAGTGCCAACTATATTTGTAGTATTTTTAACTACTTATTGCAAAACCATTTTCGTTTCTCGCTGACACGATCGAAAGCAGGCTAGTTTTAGTCAAACTAGACTCCAACAAAATATCGGAATTTTGTGACTGTTACGACGCTACATAGCGTTTTGGCGACTACGTTAGTTTATTAGCATCAGCGATATGGGATTTTGCGTCTGCATCGCTGTAGAAATGACAGGCCACCGATTTTATAAGATCGGACAGCTGGCTGCAGAGAGTTGCTCAGCCAGTCATAGTCGTCAACGCTCTTTCAAAATAAACACCCTATGCGACCATAAAAGCGATTGCTAATAAACTAAGAATACATTCATGCGGTAGGTCCGAACAAAACTTCTCATTATATATTTGTCTACCACATAGATAAGTATGTTGAACAGACTATAGTAAACTTCTGAGACGATTCAGAGATACAAGTCAGCGACGGCTCTTTTTCTTTTATCTTTTAGATAGCTGATGGTTATCTAACATAGCATCCACAAACAATTTTAGGAACCCTTAACGAATAAAACCTACATCTCAAAATATCACGGCAAAAAAGTAATTTTGACAATTAGTCAGTTTGACATTCTGACTTTGAAAGTCTGATGCATTTCAGTCATCATAAAGCTAAAGAGAGTCTTGTTTAAGGCGCCGGGTAAGGAGAATGCACGTAAAAGAGGTGTTTTTGTACAAGTTTTCTGGCGAAAATACTGGATATAGGATGTGGAATTTAATATATCATGTAACTTTATGTTGAAGTGTTTCGTGATGTATCTAAATACTAGTTATTATTTCTTAAAAACACTAAAAAATATTTCAAAGTACCGCAAATATCGCGGGCTTGTACACATTTATATTTTAAACGACGTTTTTGTTTAGCTTCAAAGTTGGTTTAGTTATTTATAACATTCGTGCCTTTAGGCTAAAGTTTTTTTTAAATAGTCAACCGATTAAGAATTATAAGGTTTTTTAATGGATTTTACTCTTAGCGCCTACTTTTTCATGAGCGGATATTTTGCTCGCAATGATAATCTATTTGCACAGGAGTGCAACGGACGGATGTTTAGTCTGCGAGAAGCATTTGTATTATCTTAGGCACGTAATAGAATTCGCATTAGTCGACGCTTAATGTTCAAGGTCACTTGCCTTACCCGTCGCCTTAAAGAGTGCAAAACCGAACATAATCATTGCTTTTAAGTTTTCTGACATCCCTACCGCAATAGAATCATTATTCAAGGCAGTTAGTTCTTATGGCTGTGGTCTTTAAGTCACTATACTATCCCTCGTCTAAAGGTAAAAACCAATGAAAAGGTTTCATACCTTGAAATAATTATAGTATAGTATTGGAATAGCAACGCCTCTATTCATCTCTTACTTAAATTAGACAGAGCAATAGTAACGCCTATATTTACAGAGATGTAAATATAGGCGTTACTATTTCATATTACATATTGTAACTGTTACAACGATTGTGTACTAATTTTATGCCTGCCATTACAAATTTAAGCTATAACACAGCAAACAACTATCAAAAGATATGAAAATATTATTATGCTAAATTGAGAAATATGGTTTCTATTTATACTCACAGAAACTGGCCACACTTTAGAACCGGTTTATCAAGCCCCAATTCCATATATTATAGCTAGAAAGACGCAGCATAGAAGTCAGATTTCCACTTTTTTCGGTTTATTTTTACAACGAACGAGGTTAATCGAATCGAAAAATTTCTATAAAACTTCTATGTTGTGTCCTAATAAATTTTTAACTAATTTTCAGTATTTTCACAAGTACGCATAAACGAACAACACTATTTATTATAAAATAAGTTACCTCTTAGGGGTGATTCTGTAGCTTAAAGACAACAACTCTTTCTATAGTCTTTTCAAGATAAAGATACTTATGACACATGGCATTTTCCGTTTCACCCTATTTACGAAAATATTTTATAAAATATATATTTTTAATCTTTAATTTATATAATTTCAAAAACACAATAATCTTTCCCTCTAAAAATCTAATCAAAAATTGCAAACCTTATGATTTAACAAATAAATTAATAGGATTTCCTTCAAATACTTGATGCGTAAAACGGAACGTTTTCTTATAGGGATTGACAATACATAAAATCGATAAATCGGTTCGGTTGTCTTGTGAAAACATATGCTTTGACGTGAGTAGTACAAGAGCGTCTGCTTTAAGCGGTTTGTGTTATCGGTATTTTTCGAATAGTTCTTATTTTGACTTGTTACTGATTTTGTTAAGTTATTGTTTTGCTTTTATTTGGTAAAATGCAAAAAAAGGAAAAAATACTTGTCAAAAAGCTGTATACGGCACTCTGGCGGTAGAACATTGCAGTATACCTCTTATTTTAAGTAAGTTCATTTGAATAAAAATCGATTAAACTTTCTTTATAATTTTATCGTTTTTTAAAAAGAATCGGTTGGATTTCGTTTGGGCACATCACTATTTGTGTCAACAGTGAACTCAAGTGATGTGTCACAAGTCTCTTCTTATCTTGAAAAGACTATAATAGCCGATCAGGCCCTCGATTCAGAACAAATCCGGTAACAAATTGTCGACCGAAAAACTACGTTGTCAATTCTTTAACGTAGGGTTCAAGAGGCCTACTACGAAAATGTTTCGTTCGTTCCGACGTATAAACCTAAAAAATTAAAATACCATCTACTTGTATGAAACCTTGGACAATTTATAAACAGTTGAAAACAGCCGCGTTTTTTAACCGGCTAGTCAAAAGTCAAAAATCATTTATTCAATTTAGGACAGAAAACTGCCACTTATGAACGTCAATAATAACATTATTGGCCCATATGGGGCAGAACATGTCTCCTTATTTTTTGCCCGCCCTACTAGCGATTCGAGACAAGACACAGACAATCTGGCAAGTGCTTAGAAGAAACGCCGGAACAAACTCAGTCACCACTAGCTGCCACAAAAAAAAAGATAATATGTATACCTGTGCAAGCAGGGCAGTATTTAATTCCAGACATTTTTGTCATCATAGTTAGTGACATAGTCATTAACAGTATAACAACTCTTTTTAAAACTCAAACATGAGTAGTTCAACAATAGACTGTGGTAATTTGTTAAAAAAGCGAATTTCCCCATGAATGAATTACTCACTTTATGCAGTTTGAAATTTGAAACAGCAAGTTTATCCTTATTCCGGGTATTAACATTATGTTTGTCACTTTTCTTAGGGAATAGATGCAGGTTTTTGCAAATGTACATAATATTTTCATAAATAAATTGAGAGGCCATTGCAAGTATATTAATTTCCTTAAACAGTTCTTTTAACGAGTCTCGGGTTCGAAGGTTGTAAATTGCCCGTACAGCTCTCTTTTGTAATACAAAGATAGATTCAATATCTGCTGCTGTGCCCCAAAATATTCCGTATGACATTATACTACGAAAGTAGCTAAAATACACTAATCTTGCCCTTCCAACATCAGTCAATTGTCTTATCTTTCTCACAGCATAAGCAGCTGAACTAAGTCTTCCTGACAGAGTCTCAATATGAGCACCCTATTGCGGACGGGAATCCAAAGTTATTCCCAAAAAAGTAGTGGAATTACTAGTATCCAGTCGTTCATCTTTTACAATGATATGTGTTGAGACCTGCCTCACATTTGGCATTGTAAATTTTATGCATTTCGTTTTGTTTGCATCACTGTATCATCTGCAAATAATACCACCTCACTAGGTTGCTAATTTCAGATGTTCATGTTTTGTCAAAGGATTGACACAGGTGAATGGTTAATCTAATTTATTACGACACATCTTCGTAGTAGGCTTCCTGAATGGGGGCCAGCTCCATGAAACCGTTTTTTTGAGGTTTCCATGTTGGTTCTATTATAAGTTATTGCAATGGAGTAGTACAATGACTACTTAGAAGTATTTGACTAATTAAATAGGACCTCATAATCACTCTAGAGACTAATAGATTTCAATTAAAGTTAATATATTAAAACGTTTTTTTCTTATCATAGTTCAGTGTCATACATATTCATAGTTTCTCTGTAACTAGATCTTGAATTAATAAACACAACACGGGTTTTTAACACGATTTTATTAGTTTGACTTGTAACTAACAACAATCTACGTCAAATCTTAGAAGTAGATTTCTCCTACTTTTAACTGCCGGGTCAATTTGAAACTTTGTATGTGAAATGTGGATGACAATACAATAATTTAATACCATATCATCAATAATTTAATATATCATCATCAATTAACGAATCGCATGCAAATTTTGACGAGTACCATAAACAGTCTACTGTTGTACTGTATAAAAAATATCTATATTTTTTTGAAAATTTTGATTTGATGACGCTGTTTGTAAGCTCCTTAAGAAAATGTATTTGCCAAGGAAACAAAAATACTAGATGGTTCTGCACTACTGACCCAAAGTCCGTTCATCATTGGTTGGCGAATATTGAAAACAATCTTGGCATGTCTTTTTAGAAAAATGAGTGTGTATAAAATTAACGAAATTCAAGTTTTTTTTTTGTAAAATAATGAATTACTATAGTAGGTATATCTAGGTATTATCTTTGTGTTTATCTTTTTTTTATATGAATAATTACGTTAAGTAACTTGATTAGATTGAAAGTAACAAAATTGTTTACAATATTCGCCAAGTAAAGAAAAATTGACTATTTAATAAAATGGACAAGCTATCAAATTCTTTAAGGCACATAAACTATACCGACACAACAATAGAGTTTCCTATCATGATTCGAATCGGATTCATATGAGCCACCTGGCTCGTACCACCAGGTAGTTTGAGGGTAAAATATAACGGTAGCTTTTTATAAACTTACCAAAGATAACACGTAATGAATTACGTTATATTAATAATAACCTATTATATACGAATACGATCATGTATGTTTTTCATTTGCAATATTTTGATCTATAATATTTTAATTTAATAATGGCGAGTCAAACAGGCACCGATTTATTTATTAGAGGCCAGTGCACTGGGCACACACACACATAGTGGACAGAGGTGATGTAAGGTGCAATCTTCGAGGTCCGTGATTTGAGGTCGTATGAATGGCATTTATTTTTTTGGAATTTTTGGAAAAATAAAGAGTAAAATAACCAAATTATTTTTGATTTAGCAATATTTTACTTTACATACCGAATTCAAATTGAGAGGATGATATTAATTTGTCATCAGCGTGGAATACAGTTATTACAAAATGAAAGTCTATGTTATTATGACACCCAAAACGAACCCTGACGTTTGGGCTACGTTCCGAAACTACACACTGTATGTGACTAGTGGTTTTGATGGAAAAGAAGTGGGGATGTCGTGTGCTCTCCAATGTGATATGTTACCGAACGTTTTTTAAGGCAAGTGGGTCTGGTGATATGACACTAGAAGGAGGTCCACACCGAATTCAGGTATTATTTCGCCGGGTGGTTGGCAGCAGTGTATATCACCCCTGCGAGTTTTACCCTTGAGGGCACACCAATTCAATTTAAATTTCGGGCAATTTCGGATCGGCTTGTTTAAGTCTGTTTACACACGAGTGCTGTTTCGAAACGTAGTGTGAGTCCTTGTGGACACAAGTGCTGTTTCGGAACGCGGCCTTAGCATTATCAGTCTGAGTAACCACGGTCACCAATAAGAAATGCGGGTGAATGGATATTTTTCGGTAATACGATGAATGCAACTAGGTCGAAAATTCGAGAGCCAAAATCAATAAAATTTGCACGTGTTATATGAATATCCGTGTTGTGTAGTGTTAGTTACAAAAATACAACAATATTTTTAACTTGTTATTTAACTTACTCTATCAATAAAGTTATAGCTGCAATACATAGTAAATAGGTTTTATTATTTGGTCTTATGTTACAATAATGTTTATTGCTAATTAATTTTAGGTAATCGCTGTTGTATTATCTATCAATATAAATACATTGTCTTTTTAGAGTAAGACAAAGTTGATAATAGGCTAACTTCGATTTTAACGAGCTTTGACTTCTGCTTTGCCTGGTACACAATACAATACCGTGGCAAGTGTAGAGTAGCGCCGTCTGGTGTAACTTTAACGAAACTTGTTCTATGCAAATTCACGTTTATGTCATCAAATTCTATCAGGTTTAAACTAAGATCCCCAGTTTAGTGACAATGTATTATATCAAAAGCACGCAGGTTTTACCATACTGGATGAGTACGTCACATAAGTGTATAATAACGGATAAAGTATTATATAAGTGTAATAAAGAATTGTATAAGTGGCAGAAAGAAGTATTATTTATGCAGTATATACGCCTTCTTTCCGACACTTATACACGTGCCAAAATATAGCTTTACACTAATAAATAATAATAATTACATATAGCTTTAGTTCAGGGACTACGTATTGCCTCGTGATAAGAATAAACGGCGCAGGAAACTCAGACGGCTGAGTATCGATCTTTTTAGCTCGTTTCCGAATGCTCTACAGAACCGAAGCTGAGCCGATCATTAACCAAGTCTCCTTAACACATTAGTGGACAGTATCCCAGGCACAATAAAAGGTTTATTGTTGGTAAAGGCGTATACTGTCCAATAATGTTTATCTATACAGTGAACACCAAAAATTGAACCTCATTTAACATAAGGTCGAAAAAAAAAATTCAAACAAATATAAATAAATAAATAAATATAGGTCTACAGGCCCGAGTTTTGTCGATGGCGATTTTGCTCATAGACACTGTGGCTTGATGACGAATAAGACCCGCAGAAGTATATTTGAAGCGTTCGAAATCAAATTCGCTACGAAATCGTATGAAGTGTATAAAATTTTTAAGGATTTAACGTCTCCTGTTATTTGATCGATTATGTTCGATTTTATAGATCGTTACATGTATCACAACAGAGCAACAGATGTATCTCTCTGATTCTACAAGTTACGTTCGGAATAAACTAACTAAATACCATTTTTGGTACAGTATGAATAATTGATATAAGCCCTGTATAAATAACATCGTCAGTCCAAACGAATCTCCTAAATTTCAGGCCCGGACGTAGAAACCAAATAGCAGAGCACACGTTGCTTATATAGGTTGACTTTTGTATATGTCGTAGCCAGATCGTAAAATTGACCACTTCATGAGTCACCGATCATTTTATAAAATTGTGGTATTTCATGATATGGCTAACTAAAACTGACCATATCGTTAAAACGTCAACATTCGATGAAATATCCACGAAATCCACGTTTGGCCATATCATTAAAATAAAAGTACGCTTACAAGTTACGTGAATTTGTTTCTTATTTGTAATTTTGGTCGATAGATTAATCAAAGATTTTAAATAGTCATTTTTTTTTAAACAAAACTAATAAATAAAAAGACTTGAATAGATAAATAACCTAACTAACCTCTTAAATTAAGTTGCAAACCTCTTGATATTTTGAGGTTGCGCTCGTTGTTTGAGTGGCTTTCATAAAAATCGCCTAGCTTGGTATCATCCTAACGGTATTTCACTGCACTTTCACCTTCAATTTACACATTAGTATTGACTTTTAGAATAAAATATTTGTCCGTCGCCATTATTCATCACAAAAACAAAACAACATTAGCTACCGGTGGGTAATGCAACATTTTTTTAATATTTTTATGGACGGACCTATCGCTGAGTGCCATTGAGGAAGACATTCTTCAGCTTAACCCGGGCAGTTGTGGCGTTGTGGCCTGGCCGTTTTTCACCTGCCCACCCTACGGACGACGGCCCAAGCCTAGGTCCGCCCCGCTAGCGGTCGCCGCGACCCGGCCGAATGTGAGGCCACTCGTACGTGTCGAGCCCCATACTAGCAGGCGTGATCGGGCCAATGTGAAGTGCAAAAGGCACCCTACCAAGCGGCGAACCCGCTAGTGGTGGCGCCGACGGGACCGGAACTGCCGAAACAGGCCGGACCGCTGTCGGGCTCCTTTCTAGCGGGCCCGATCTGGGGGTGAGTCGGACTCTGGCCTCAAGGGCGCCTCTGTAGGCTTGGACCTCGGCTTGGGCCGTCGTCCGTAGGGTGGGCAGGGGAAAAACGGCCAGGCACATGTCTGTGTCGGCCGAAATGAAATACGGGACCTCGCACGATCGCACGAATGCAACGATTTTACGATATGATAATATTTGACCAATTTATTAAGTAGTAGTACGGTTAGCTGTTTATATCGTCAAACGCTGAGTATTCATTGATCTGGCCAGACCACATCATGATGTACGCAGCGGGTTCTCTTCTATATCATGAAATACCACCAATTTATGAAATGATCGGTCACATCATGAAATTATAAATTTTACGATCTGGCTACAACATATATAATTATATTACTACAATCTTTATTGTTTTCGTTTTGAGATATTTCTATTAACCGATGTTTACTTATTGCGAAATTATACGTTTATTGCAAAAATCGATAGGTAAAAATCAAATTTTCTGTAGCCTTATTAAAAATTAAATTTTTATCAGATAAATTTTAACCAAATGGTGTAAGTGTTCTTTTTTGAACATATAAAATTCTAAGTATTGATTTTGCCACGAACAAATGATCGAACTATCAAGTGGCCGAGTATGAAAACTTTGCCGATCGACAAAAATCGAACTGTGGGTAGGTACTGACCGACGTTACGAAGCTTAATGTAACATTCGCAGCGAGTGTGTTACATTACGCCGTGTGTTAAAATCCGTATTGCTCACTTGTTGCCCCGTACCGAGTGCAGGAATGTTCCCTCTGTTACATAGTTACATTACAGCTCGTAAACCCCGACGGTACCTCCTACCATAAGGTTCATTGATGTATAGTATTTTTTTTGCTTAAAGGTTCAACTGCATTAGCGCTGCAATGCAAGTTACTTTGTATGTAGCAGTTGCCTCTGCCGTCTCGCTCAAGTCTCGCAGTGCAGCACAAGTGTGGTCCTACCTTAAAACTGCACATACTGTCGGTGTGGTTAGGTTTAGTTCAGCATGGTGTGCCTGTCGTATATGTTGCGTCGCTGCTCCCTAACCTGCCGCTTCCACTTGTCCTGCTGGTGAGTGACGCGGTTCAGAACGTTGCCGCGCGCACCCATCTGTTGCGACGGCCCGCCTAGTGTGCTCTCGTCCTAAGGAAAAAAGGATACGATGAGCAAAAGGGTGTATTTATGTCGCAGATGGATTGCAAAATGCGCTGTTTTATTTAACCGCTAGGTTTTTTACAGTACAGAGAGCTATAACTGCAGACGCAGGAAGTCGCTTTTCCATTGTAATATGAAACCGCAATAAGCAATAACCAACACTTGTTCATACGCACTGGGCGGTTCAGTTTGTGGCGAGCCACCGATGAGTCTGTTCCTACGTATATGTGAGTTGCGCGAACACCAAACACAAACAAACACTCATTCTGATATAACCGAAAAATGTACCTTCGTGCTTCTTCAGTTCTTGAAATCCACTTGCGAACTGGCCAGATTAGTTGTATTTCGTTGTTTTTGGGAGTTATAATAGATAATACAAGCTACCTCGACGGCGTCCATTTCATTTCGCAGCTGGCTGCTCAAACGAACCGCTGAGGCGTCCAATCGCTAGTGCCCTGTTAGGGCTGATGCTATATCATAATATAGGTACTGTCACGTGATTTTCCGGTCGACAATTTGATATCGAACGGTTCTGAATCGTCTGGACTGCGGTTGTTAGCCACTCGAGAACCTTTCTTCTCCAAAGGTTTTCAATTCTTCGAGCGATGTGACCTGCCCATTGCCACTTTAGATTTGCAATTCGAAAAGTTATGTCGGTGACTTTAGTTCTAACAGATATCTTCATGAAGAATGAATATCTCACAGATACTAAGTTATTAGAAAAAATACAAAGCGCCTTTCGTCTGTCAAATCGTGCGGGACAGAGTGATGATGACGATGAATATTTACTTACATCCTCGTTAGTGTGTTCCTGGTAGGAGGCCTTGGCGCGCTTGTTGATGAGCGGGTCTAGACAGATCAGGAATCCCATGTACACCACGAGCAGCATGATCACCCAGATAACGATAATTACCACCACCTGCAATGAGGATCGTAATAATCATAACATAATATCTGTATTCCTTGCCTATGTCTGTATAAAAAAACCTGACAAGTGCGAGTCGGACTCGCACACCGAGGAATCCGTACAATTTTTTAGGTACATAAATTATAAATAGTTTAGGAATCGAGTTTTTCGTTGTATTTGTAGTATCAGACGATATTTCATATCTTGACTCAACAAGACTTGCCAAATTTCATAGTTTTAGGTCAACGGAAAGTACCCTATACATTTTGATTAAGGTCGAAATATACGTTTTTTGCGGCATAAACTGTCGTATCCATTTTTTACCGTTAACTTAGAAGTTTGATTGTTTTACAGCTGAGGACCTGAGTATATGGTTTTAATTTTAACTCGATACCTCTGCGAGTTCTCGAAATAAAGGGTCCTGACAGACAGACAGACGGACAACAAGTACAAAGTGATCCGTTCCGTAATAAGGGTTTCGTTTTTCCCTGTTGAGGTACGGAACCCTAAAAAGACTTGAGCAGAGCGGATCACGCACGTGGCAGCATAGTGCGACGACGTGTTTTTGGAAAACCAAAGTTGTACACGCGCGGTCTTCTTTTTACAAAATCAGTGAGCCGCAACGTGACGCGGTCGATACGCGCTGTGTGAGTAAAGTTAAGTACCCAAACGTATGTTTAATGTCTATTGATACGAAAAGATGAAAATAATGTGGAAGTGCAGTCACACGCACTCTGCTATCACAATAATGGTTTGGAATTTAAATTTATTGAAGACCCTTAATCGAGATTTAAAATATTTGTAATTTTCTAATCTTTCTTAATTTTATAACTTGACACTGAATTCTCCGCATTGTAACCTAGATGTAATGGGCTCTGTCGACTTTGGTGTGTACGTAGTATTTTAGTTAGATAATAAATTATTGAGTAATAATAAAGTAGTACACGATTATACTTCGTTTTGATGTAAATCTCTTCCAAACTACTCTAAATTGGAGGCCCTAAAGGAAGCCTATATACGTCCGGCTGCAGGGTACAGACCTCACCTCAACTATGAGATGGTTTGGGCCATAATCCACCACGCAGGCGCAGATTTTGCAAGGGTATTGTAAGGCCAGTGACTAAACCTGTCAGATGTCCTAAGGTCACGACTATTATCAAGCAATATTAGCACAGACAAACTTTGAAGTGCATTTAGAAGCATGAAGATGCTTATGATAAATGTCACTATACATGGTCGGAATGGTCACGCATCCACTCACAACCGCGTCGTGGCTAGAGCTGTTCCGATTAGGAATATTCCCAAAATTTCCCAGAAACATTGTTTCTCCCATTTAAAAAAATGTTTTTATAAAAAATTACAAACTTAAATAAGTAAAATGGGTTTAGTAGTGTTTGAAACGTTGTTTGTTAATGAATTAACTTAATGCGAGTGAGTGCAATGGAGGTTATTTATTTAATTTATTGTTCATACTGTACGCACATGGACAGTCGTCTTGTCTGATGATATTTATTTATTAGAATGCGCGTCAATCGCAGTGCAGCGATTGTTGAATAAGAAACCGCACGCTTAATACTTATTACAAAACTAGTGTTGGAGGCGTACCTTTATAATCGTTGTGTTTCTGTTCTCGTATTTGCACTCACACCTCGGACAGAACTCTTGCTCCCGGCCCAGAATCTCAGGTCCATCCCGGGGGATAATCACTCCCGCACAGTTACTGAAATGACATTAAAGTAAATAAAATTGCTAATTATTTTAGGATAAATAGGTTATATACAAAATTAAAATACCAGGAATGGCTAAAAACAGTGAAGCTTTTCGACAGACAGGAAAAACTAATAGCAAAGCAAAAGAAGAGAAAAGAAAACCTCTGGCTTGAAAATCTTCCATTGTTTCTCTTGAGTGAAAACTAATTCTTGTCAAGAAAAAAAGTTTGTTCAGACAAAATGTTAAAGTCAATTCATAAGAAACTAACTAAGATCCCATTCTCATTGAGCACACACTATATTATAGCAGCAATACGGACTATTATATCCTAAATTTAATCACAATCGTTTCAATCTTCGCATCAAAAAGTAGTCTTTATCCTTCTCCAAAGTCCAATGTATCTCTTTAGTTTACTAAAATCTTCAAAATTATTTTAGGGGCTTAGGCGTGAAAACATAACAGACAGACAGAGTTACATTCGCATTTATAATATTAGTATGGATGAAATTCAACAAACTTGTTGTGTGCCTAAGAACTTAACAATATGAACACCATATAGAATCATTGAATTTATTATATTAGTAGTATTAATTTAACTTTTATTGTCATAAAAATATTTTCATAAAAATAAATCTGCGCATCTTTCTTATGTTTTCCTTTAAAAGAACCCTCTCTTGACAATAAATAACACAACTAGAGAACGAACAAAATAGGGATTAATTTTATATACATAGATCTGCATGATAATAAGTGTTTTAAGTTATTATTAGTAAAAGAAAAGTTTAAACATTTTTTTTTTATGCTGTACACTATAAACATTTTCATAAAGTATGTTTTTTTATGCATAGTTTTGGCAAATAAAGACTTTTAAATATGTACTTCTGTACACATAGGTATAATAAACAAGTACCAGCAACACTAAAGCTTCGAATGATTTATTATAAAGCTACACATTTTTATTCTGCTAGACGGTTGTCCACATAGTTCTCAAGTAAGCAATGTCACACATACACAGTAACGTTTTTGAGAGAGTTCGCAGATGTCGATGTAGGCATCCTGCAGATGCTTCCAGGTATGCCGTGCTTTTTGCCAGTTGTGTCCAAACCAAGCCAGCTGTTTTACTTATGTTGTCAGATAGGTAAATACAATACATGCTGCATAAAAAGGTACTACTTACTATTCTGTTTCCATTTAAATATTTGTTTGCTGCAAATGCTGCAATAGCTATATTCTTACCATTTATTAGGTGGGACATTAGCAATGTAATGTCTGCGGTGATCAGCTGTCTTGTCCGCAACAGTCTTGTTAAACACAGCGGCAGGGCTTGGGCACACACATTTACATCTCTTGTCTTCATAAGACTGCCCCTGTTAGATTTGAGTTAAACGAGAATGTTATTTTGTGACTTAATATCAAGCATAAATGTAAAATTTTTAGTTTATTTTCACAAACAGCACACTGCTAATTAAACGGAACCTATAGTTGCCAATGTATCAATGGTACTTATTATCATAGTGAACATAGCATAATGACTTGTCTCCCTGTCCTTATTTTAAGTTCAGTGTAGAAGCCGTATAACTAATCTTTGTCGAGGGGACAGGCATTTACGGTAGTCTCTATACTGTTAACACATTATAAACCGCAGATACATTTTTAATTACTTAGATAAAATAATATGAATTACGATTGTTCTAGTAAATGTTAAGACATTGAAAAAGGTCAGGGCATGTTAATATTTAGCAAAAACAACCATGAAAATCAATAGTACTTACAGAAGCAAATGCGCCGAATGTGGCCACTAAAACCAGTAGTATGTATTTAAAATACATGACTAATAGTCTTTACAAGGTAAACTACAGAAAAGAGATCTAGATAATACTCTAACTCAAAACAAAATTTGCTATTTGTTCATTAACACTAACAGTGACAGTCAGTCAGTCTTCCAATCAGTGCTGCCAGACCAAATTTTCAAAATCCAGGAAATAAAAAATATCAGGAGATTGGTTTGATAAATCAGGAGATACATAAAATACTTACTAAGAGTACCTACTTAACATTATTGTTTATTATATTTATACATTTGACTGTTAATTTATGCTGTAATTTATTCGTTAACTTGAAAAAGATTTTGAACTTTTTTGTATGGAGCCTGACATATCTAACGTTGCAAATAGACTTTGTTCAGAATTTCAGTTTGATTATTTATTATTTATTTTTATTTACATATCAGATTGAAATTCTGCACAAAGAATATCATTTACGACATTTTGTCAAAAAGTATTCGTTGTTTGTAATTATTTTCTCTTTCGTTAAAGTATGTTTCGTGTACACCAAAATAACGTAATTTAAGGTACTTGCAAATTTAGGCATGCTCACTGAACAAGTAATACTGCGTGGTATGCTAATTAAATTCGATGCCTTTTACTCAAAACAGTTGTTTTTTTTCTTTATACGTTTTTAGTTTTTATAATTACGGCAACTGTACTCAATTTACTTCGGAATTTAGTCTTTGTTGTAATAAATTGTGAAAACAGTCTTTACGGTGGCGGTTAAAATCCTCGTACTTTTTTTTTTTTATTTCCTGTTCGCATGCGCAACAATAACATGATATTACAAGACGGACAAACTACAAAGGTTTATTGCAAAAACACTCAGTATTGAGATTGGATAAAATATGTTATTTAGTGTGGAGTTTCAAAACTTATTACTGCCAAAAATTATTAGATTAGTCGGAAGACACAGATACGTTCCTTTTATCGCATTCATACACTGTAGGTTTTTTCGAAAATAATCTTAAATATCAGGAGACTTATGCATAAAATCAGTAGATCAGAAGAATTAGACGAGAATCAGGAAATCTACTGGAAAATCAGGTCTGGCAACACTGCTTCCAATAAACTAATGTACTCTATGGTCACAGATTGATTCGAGTCATTTTTTTTTTTTTTTTTGGTTCCATTCTTTTCTTCCTCGATGGTTGATTCGAGTCAGTTTGTCAGTCAGACAGAGTCAAAAGCATGGATTTAGCACTCTTTCTAAAAGGATTGAGTACTTCTAGAATGTTGCTAAAAGAACTTACACTTTAGGACTCAGCAATTAAGTTTAATTTTCTTTGATATAACCAAATTGAGGAACTGCGTTGAGTGAGATGGAAAAGGGGAGGAGTGTGTAGAATTAATGAAATCGATCAACAAATTGTATACCTACTACCATTTAGTAATATTTCATAATGGCAACTGTGCAAGCAGGACACACTCCTCCCCTTTTGGGTCTCACTCAACACAGTCCCTCAATTTGATTACATCAAAGAAAATTAAACTTTATTGCTGGGTGCTAAAGTGTAAGTTCTTTTAGCATCTTTTTAGAAGTACTCAATCCTTTTAGAAAGTGTTACATCCATGGTCAATGGTTATTTCTGTCTATGGTCCTTTCTAAGGAAGTACATTACAAAGCCGTGAAAGTTTAATAAAAAAAAAGTAAGTACATCTTTGGCAGACCCCATACAAACTTTTTCTCATTTCCATAAATTACGACAGATGGTGTTACGTGTCTCGCATTTTGCTTGTATGTAAAAAAAATATTGAAAGAGGCGAAATATCGCATTTCTCTGTTTTGGTTTGTCATGATTATTAATTTTTTAGATGAAAACTGCATTTCCTTTATTTATTTAAATTAAAATAAGCAAATTCGATTTCAGCAATATTTATTTTTTGATGATTGAACATACTGATAGATAGCACGTATAAGCACAAGTTTGCATTACATACAGTTATATTAAAATACGCTAGATGGCGCAAACTTGTTATTTTAAATGAAAGCAGTGAACTCAATGTGCGCTTGTGGTCCCGAGTTCGATTCTCTTTCGAAACTATTTTTATACATTTTCATTTAGTTTTGAGAATTACATTTTCAGTAATTTTTATCAAAAACCTAGATTCAATAATTCCCATATAAAGTCATAATTATTTTCTCTTTGCCATAATCACCATAACTTAGCAAAATTTAAATTGACAATTTGATAAACGTAAGTAGCTAGCTCACGAAATAAACTGATACCTACTATTAGAATAAATTAAGAGATAAGACCCCCTAAATTGTGCCAATCTTAATGTGCTTTTACCTGTTACCTACTTTGTTTCTTCTATCTAAAGAGTATCCAAATATCTTTTTTTTAATATAAAAAAATATTGGTCAACATCATATCACATATATTGCTCTGATCATATGGTAAGTAGCCAAAGCCTTGTGTTATAGAAATCAGAAACAACGACAGTACCACAACACCTAGACCCGAGACAATACATAAAAGTTATTTTTCTACATTGACTGACCGGGAATCGAACCTGGGACCTCAGAGATGGTGTCGCTAAGTTCTGCGTGCTCGCTTTTCGCTCGGCTACGGACATTGTCAAAATTAAGTTATCAAAAAGTAAGTTCTTCCTTAATAAAGTGAAAACTTATTTACTAATAATACAGGGTTACATTTCAAGGTAGTGCCAATTTTTCAGGGACCATTCAGAATCAGGAACTAAATCGATCTACCTAATAAAAACTTTTTTTTTCATATCTAAACAGGGTTATTTGTACTAATACAACAACTTTTTCAATGGGACTAACATTGAAGTCTAAAAAAATTTTTCGCTGGCGGCTTAGAATGGGGAAGTGAATTTTCTTCAGTTTATATAAATTAACTTCAGTGTTAGTCTCATAGAAAAAGTTGTTGTATTTGAGCACCAAAATCAGCCCTTAGGAGGTTGTTGATGGTTTGCAAATAACCCTGTATACAGGACTACATTTCATTTTCATACTTAAAATTTTCCGAAAAAAAAAAGAAAACGCGAGATGCGCCGCCATTTAGGTATCAGAGATCACAGGCGTACGCCGACGACGCTTCAACAAAAACAGTTCTTCTCATGCAGTGCACATACGGTGCAATTTAATCGAGTAATCGTAAATCACCTACGTATTCTATTTTTCAAATGCAGAAAGGAAGAATAATACCTGAAAAAAAAAATAGTTTGTTTTTGAAATGTAACCCTGTATATAAAACAAAGTCGGGTCGATTTTTATGATTTATGATTGTTTGGATTTGTCTCCGCCCCGAACAGCAGAATAACTGTTAAAACATCGAAAAATTAACGAAAAAAAAAAGCCGTGCCCTGACAGCTAGTTAGTTATAAAATTATAGCACGTAGTGTTCCATTTAATTACTTAGAAATGACATAAAAAATATATTTGCCAGATCGGTAGAACTGTTTTCAAGTAATAATCTAACAAACTTTGTTCAATTTGTTTATATTTCTTAATACTATTGTACGATTATACTATAGGTACTCAATCACCAAGATCAATAACACTGAAAATGTGATGTAATTCAACACCATATCTTTTCATTACCTACCTAAAAACAACGAATAGTAGGCACCTCCTTAACATTAATATAAATGCGAAAGCAAGTTTTTTAGTTACGCTTTCTCGCCTCAACTAATTAACCAATCGTCATAAGATTTGCACATGTTAAGAGATACTTTTTAACCCAAGAAAATGCAATAACAATTTTGTGTCATTCCGAATAGAACGCAAGCGAAGCCGCAGGCGATCGCCAGTTCATATTTTACACAAAGCTCAGTGTCGCGAATCCTAGTTTGCTCTTCGTAATAACTAAAATGCGACGTTGCCAAACCGCATACCATCCGAGATGCGAGTCGTATCACAAGTTAAACAATACTCAACCCTATGAGCTTTCCATAGAGCTGAAACTTCAAAATGCCTAACTAGCGCTAACTGTTATGTCTGTTGCCGCGCCGCTTAAACCCGTAACATGAATGAACGAAGGGCGTGGCAGCTAATTGCGGTGTAGTAGTTGTGTGTGAAAATCATTATCGTCCTAAGACTGGTAACTGGTAATGAAATAAAGAAAATATCTGAACTATCGGTTAACATTTGCACTTGAAAAAGATCGAGTCCCATTTAAAAGGCAGTCGTTTTTTTATGTAGATGTATGCAATAAGTAAATGCAAAAACACAAAAAAGACAAAATTCAACAAAAATATTTTATCGTAATGGAGCAACCACAAGAATAAGCTAGGGTATAACGCTGTTAGGCCATTCGTGCTTAAGCTACTGCGATGAATTTATCTATACGTTGGTACTTTGTGACGTCATAATTTAGACGTCACTTTATAGAAATTAGTATCAATAGTGTTTAACGCCATCTCGTAGCACGTAGTACACTGTGTCTTGTTGAATAATGGAGTTGCATCAAGTGTTTGCTAGATGGCATGAGGTAAGCCACATTTCAGCGTGCACAGTAACCCCATCTAATATATTAAGTAGAACTAGGAGGTACCGGCGAAGATAATAAGTTTTAAGCGAGTTCACTTTCGTACTATGGAGTTAGCATTCTACCTTTATTAATTTTCTTTGATCTTTGGCAATAATGACAAAACGTCAGTTTGCTAGTAATTTGGTGTACGTTTTCTCTTAGTGAGCGAAGTGGCACTAGCGCTATCTAGCGAGTAAAAATGAATTTAAAACTACAGGTGTCTCACTATTCTTTAAGTTCCAGAAATAAGTAAGAGATGGCGTTTAAAACAGAAAAAAGCTATTTTTGTTTAGAATCAAAAACATCTGCGATAATCAAAAAGTACCTAAAATAGTCCCAATTTTAACTTAACAGCAGCCAGTCCATATTTCTTCTTCTTCTTTTGATTATGGCGATAATGTCGGACCCCTTATAAGAACATACTTATATATCTAAACTATAGATACCTACTGAAAGGCTCTCGTCTACAAACAAATGAATGCCAATTTGAAGCGCCACTAGTACCTTTTATCCAGAGAGCTAATTTTGACTTAAACTTAATATAAGTAGTAGTAGCGGGCCAGCTAATCAATCCTAAGCTGTTGCTTAATTTTATTTAATTTGTCGGTTTAATGTAAGTTTTTTAGTTTGTGTAAGCACGAGTTTTGCAACACGAGGAAAATTAAATGTGTGTTTTGTAAACATATTTCCAAGAATGGTGGTAAAATTTATTTTATGTGAAGCATTTGATTATAATTAGAATTTTAATCAGATGCTTGCTTGCTTTTTGTATTGTAATACTATCTTGGCTAGATATATATATTTTGACTTAATTTGAATCAAAATAAACTAAAAACAAAGCCTTCTTTTTACAAAATTAAATATTTGTCAATTTTTTTCATCTTTCTACTATTAAATAGTAATTCTCAGTTGGGTAGCTTTGAGAAGAAAATCGCTTGGCTGGGCAGCATTAGGGAAGTTGTTTCATTTCTTCTCGTCGCCATTGCCACAATGTATGAAGAGCAAGGTATTCGATCAGTGCGTCCTACCAGTGGTGACCTACGGAGCTGAAACATGGAACGTAACAGTAAAGCTGGCACACCGACTTAACGTCACTCAGCGGGCTATGGAAAGGTCGACGAAATTCACATTAAAAAAATCCTTATGAAAAAAGGATAAAAAGTAAACAATTACCTATTTAATCGAAAAGAGGGCATGGACCTAGTTCACACTCACTACATGTCTTGTAACAGGCTTTCCAGGTCGACCACGGCAGGTCTTTGGCTTTGCCTAGTGGGATGCTCTCTGACGGTAGGAGCTGCAATAATTCGGCTGTTCTTTACACCTTTTGACCATAAATTGGGGAGCATTCTTGGTGATGCAGCAATTCTTTGCCATGTAGCTTGGCTTCAAGCAGCCCATATAGTTATTCTGCTGTATCCGCATGATTTGCGTGTGCTGAGCAGCTCACAGGGCAGGCACACTCGCCGGCCGAGGAGCAGAAGAAAAAAGAAGATTTGTATTCGATTTTCATAAGACTTAATCTGAACGATGACTATGTTTTTAAAAAAATGCTAAGCAATACTGTATCTCGATTAAGCATACAATTTATGAACTCTCTTTGGCCTTATTTTATTTTTTATTGCATCTCATACCGGAAGATGCTTAAAATTATCTTAGACAGTGCATCCATGCTATAAGACCTAGACCAAGAGTACTTTTTGCCTTTTTTTCTTGTGATAGCAAGAACCAAACAGGTTATTTCCCGTTTGCGTAATAGAAAAACTAAAGATTTAAAGGAACCATGTGTCATGGATCCATTTTACATATCGAAACTGCAGAGAATCTGGAACTTAGCGGCATGGTTCTTGTTTGTTTTTATTAAATGGAGTTATTCCGGGTTGTTACCCAAGGCGACATGTTTTTATATTACTTGGAGTTGGTGTAGGTCTATGATATTTTTTGAGCATGGAAAAGACAAGTTGAGGATTTCAACTGTGTATATAACTCATTTTCGACCAAGGTGCGGGTTGGTTCTGGTTTGCATAACTACGTCCAAATAATTATAATCGACCAAAGTAAAAATTATGAGCAAAATCATAGTTAGTCTAAACTAAAGACCACGCGATCGAAGTCACAGGAAAGACCTAGTATATTTTTTACATTAAAAAATGTTTTCCTACTGAAAAGATCTTACGGTACGAAGCGCCATCTATAATGACAGTTATCTTGCATCCCTTGGGTACCGTTCCGGGGTAAAAAGTAACTTATTTATTTAATTATTTAAACTTTTTTGCACAAAAAAAAATCGTACAAAAGGTGGACTTAATGCCATGTGGCATTCTCTGCCTATTACTTACTGCTATTCCAGGCTATAATCTATTTCTGTGCTACATTTCATCCAGATCAAATCAGCCGTTCTGGCGTGATTGAGTAGCAAACATCCATCCATCCAAACTTAAACATTTTTAATATTTAAGATATTTTTTTTACGGCCTCCGACGTTTCCGCACAGAGATTTGACGCTATACTTATTTGTTGTAAAAATCTCAAGTCATCGTAGGGTTTCTTGTAGACGCGACTCGGTGGTTCGATATTCGATGACCGTAGTGATTGTAGGCGCGGTGGTTTGCCTTGAACGCAAAGGAGTTTGATTCCCGGTTTTGGTCGATACAGTAAACGAACTCTAGCTCGGGTCTCTGCGTGCTAGGAGATGCCTCTAGCAAATTTAATTGTCTGGTACTTAGTAACACAAGGATGGCAACTCCCTACTTCGAGACCGCGTAGCGTGTCATCGCTGTTCTGTATTCGAGACCATGACAAGAAATAACAGTGTAAGTATGCAGTTTACAATACAAGGGCTGCTATTTATGTATCCGGAACTGGCCAGTTACAGAACAATATTTAAAAAAATACTAAAATATATAAAAATGGAACTCTTTGGCTAAGGAATACAATTTGTTTCATATAACTGTCATTTGGTTATCCTTTGTGGGGTCATTTTGAAAAATTGCGTGTCTATCACCATGGGTTTAACTCGTGGAAATTTTCGTACTATGATTTATTACGACTTTTGGGGACACCATCGAAAACTACTGTATATGACTGGTTTAGTGTGTTTAATAGTTAGAAGTCTGTGCTCATGGACGAAATTAAAAAAGATCGCCCTAAATCGGTTGTTGTGCAGACAACGGCAGGTCAACCTGCCCAAAAAGTTAAAGGAAATTGAATTGATTTTCAATTTTAAGTCCTACACATAAAGATCAATATTAATTGAGAGAAATTGACGTTTTGTGGTAGGTTGACGTGCTGTACCTGTGTCTGTAGGTACCTCAAAATATTAATGATGTGCAAAAACTAATAATGCAAGATCGTCATGTTACTTAACGCGAGAAAGAGGAGTCTCTGGGCATAATATGACGAATAATATATATATATTGTAAGCCTACTCGGTGTAAATAAGTATCTCAGTAGCATGTGAATACAGTATTAATATCTATTTACTTTAATTCTAATGTAATAACACTAATAACCTAAGTGTATATCTGAGGTAGGCTTGAAACACATGGTTTGATTGTAAAATTTATTTATTAGAGTAATAAACTCTTTAGAACGAAGCGTAATGAATGACTGTACATATTCTATAATTTCTATATCGACACATGGATGGCGGGATTTCTGTTGGCAGAGCTGTTCATTACTTTTTGCATGTGTGTTTGTTTGCGCAGAATAATCCATTGTTTGAAAATCTACTGTTTTGTATTTCATTATCCAAAATTTCTGAGGCTATCCTATAATATGAAATATTACACGAATATTTAGCATATGATCCTGAAACTAAACAAATAATCAAAGTTTTGGGTGTTTCAAGATGATCCAAACCCAACAAAAGTCATTCGTTCAACAAGCTCCGTAGCTGGAAAGAAAGAAGAGCCTGGAAGATCAAATGACGACCTCCGTAGCCGAGAGGCGAGCATACCGGACTTGGTGTCGCTATCTCTGAGGTTCCGGGTTCGATTCCCAGTCGGGTCAATGTAGAAAAATAACTTTTCTATATTGCCTCGGGTCTGGGTGTTGTGGTACCGTCGTTGTTTCTGATTTCTGTAACACAAGTGCTTTGGCTACTTACCACAGGATCAGAGCAATGTATGTGATGTTGTCCAATATTTATATTAATTTATTTAAGCACTTTGAAGAAAATGGTCGCTTGGTTTTTTATTAACATTGGACATGTGGCTACAGTGCCACTAGAGGATCGTAAACGGTTATTTCTAATGGTACAGGACCATTTGTTTGGCAGAACTCTTTGAAGAAATAAAAAAGAACAACCGACAACGCAGAATCCTTCTTTATCATGACAATGCTAGCTGCCACACATCGGCTAAAACAATTCGGTATTTGGAAGATCAAAAGATCGAATTAACGGTTCATTCGCCGTACAGCCCCGACTTGGCCCCTAACGACTTCTATTTATTCCCAACCGTGAAAAATAAATTACGTGGTCAACGTTTTTCGAGCCGTGAAGAGGCTGTTGATGTGTTCAAAATGCACGTTTTGGGGATACATCAATCTGAATGGAAAAAGTGCTACGTTAATTGGTTCCTACGTATATAAAAAAATAACAGACTTCAAAAACATTAAAAAGCTAAAAATAACTTTTTAACAATCATACCAGTTATTTCTGGAGTCGGTGCAAACAACCACATTCAAACATTCCACAGCTGGCACCGACTCCAATAATAACTGTTTGGTATGATTGTTAAAAAGTTATTTTTAGCTTTTAGTGTTTTTGAAGTCGGTTATTTTTTTATTAAAAAATTGTTTTATTTGTATGTTTTTAACATTCTAAATGGCGATCTGTTATGTTATTATAGCTAAATTGCTTCTCATGACGATTCAAATAAGTCCAAACACGGCTATGATACATTGAGACACAGAGTTCCGCTGCTTACCTTCCGCCTTCTTCATCAGATCAGTTTATTGGTATCATTCTCACCAGAATCATTTATTAAAATTTGAAATGCCGACTATGGCAAGGCTTAACTGTCTTAATGAAAATATCTTATTGCGTGGGTGGGGCGTGCGTACCTTACTCATGGACTATTGTGGCCAACTATGGTCTCCATCATCAGTTCCACCTCAGCAAATGATACTTTCTGAATGCAAATACTTGACTTGACTAAAATCGCTATATATATATATATATATACAATATTTTAGGAGTTCCCTCAATTCCTCATGGATTCCATCATCAGAATTGAATTTTGATAAAAATGGGACCAATCTAAAGGCCCTTTCAATTGAAAAAATATTTTTTCAAATCGGTTCATTAATGGCAGAGTTCTGAGGTAACAAACATTAAAAAAAAAACATACAACCGAATTGAGAACTCCTCCTTTTTTTAAAGTCGGTTAAAAAGTGCTTCGATCATCATGACAAATATTTTAAAAAGCAAAAGACATTTCGTAAAATATTTTATCCAAATTACAACAAAACCGCGAACAAAGCGAGATAAACATATAAGTAGTATGTTTAGGTCATATGTTGTATGTGTACAAAATAATAATTACATTACTTATATGACTACCCAATTGACGCAGTGCCGCGGTAATTCGCGTTGAACGCCAAGGGTCCTGGGTTCAATTGCGGATTTAGTTCAATTTAAAAAAGGGTTCATTTCTAAATTGTATTGAGCCTGGGTGTGCTAGGGGACACCGCTCGTAACACAAGAATTTTAATTCCTTACTTCAAGGCTATATGAAAATTGGTGTGTGCGTTATCTAACGCAATTTTTTAAATTTACATTAGGTATACCACCGCGATTGAGTCACTGAAGCCGCCAACAGTAGTGGTCCTTTAATTTTATAAACATTCCTTATGTAGGTAAAAGTACGTATGTTAGTACCTACTTTCAAAGTTCAAACCGATATTGTTTTGGTAGAGCCAGAAGCTATCCCAGCTCCAAAATTATCCGTAATTGAAACATGGAACTGTTCCGCTATTGGAAACTTAAACGCGCCCCCGTTTATTTATTCATTAAGTATTACCTCCGTATCGTGGAACAGAACACTAACAATTTGAATTCGAGATGTTTTTGTGCGAATGGAAACACTGAACGCCATTTTACCCCACACGAAATACCACTTAAAATCCATTCTGTGGTAGGTATGTACGTAGGTATATTGTCGGTAAGTACTCATGTACTTTCTTTTTCTTCATTTGAGCGTGAGTGGAAAAGAGTTTCAAAATAGCACAGCTTAGCTTCACTGTAATTTCGCTTTACATTTTTACAAAATGTGATTTAAAAAAAAGGTTTTAATTAGTTGGGCTTAATTAGGTCCATGAAATCATAATTACGATACTGAAAAGCATAATTATAATAATTTTGTCATTGACCAGAGAATACGAAAGTAACGCCTTGGATTTACTTAACACTACGCGTGCCACTTAAAGGTTTCCGTATAGTTTATCATTGTTTTTCCGGTCTACCATGGGTATGTGGAACGTGAAGGCAAACATTTATTGAATGTCAGTCATTCATGTCATGTTATTTGCAGTTTAAATGAATATCAATACAGGAAACCTATTTTATATGGTTACTGAGACAGGGTTTTATTGCAAGGTAGTTACTTAATTATTAATTATTCTTATCTGTTGTTAAAAAAATGGAACTCGTAGATAATTTACGATCGGTCGACTAAATGACTCCGTATGTGCACTGTAAAGGTCCTTCTTGGCCCCGCGTCGGCGTCAACTAATAAAAAAAATTCATTTTATTTTCGGAAATTTTAAAGTTATTTTGAAAATTATGAAGATTAAAATCATTACGGTAAATTCGTTTTTTTTAATATTGTTCTTTAGACCTTCAATACCTACTACCCTGCAATGTAGCCCTGTAGATCTACATCGACTCTACAGGGCTACATCTATCAACAAAGTTAATAAATCTAATATTGTGGGTTGCTTAAAACACTTTTTTAAATCGAAAAGATTTGAAGTTTATGTTTTTACTAGACCTACCCATCCTCCGTTATGAAATGAATGAATACAGCTAAATTAGGTAAATTATTCGATCTATGTTCAAAGGATAAGCACTTTTGTATTAGGAGGCGAGTGGTCACTTAAGAACGCGCATAAAAAATTATTTTGTGTGTCGTTTTACTCAACTAGAAGGTAAATGTATTTAGCGCTAACTGTATTTAACGAGTCGTGTGCAAGTGGACCTTAGTTACTTTTAGGTGTGGCACAGTTAACTAAAACTAACTAAACGGAGTCGTCCGACGTACGGCTCACAGGTAGCATTTCACCGAGGCTCGGTTTATAGCTCCCAGCGGACAGGGCACGAAATTCACAGCAAAGAGTACAGCTCGAAAGTTTATCGCGCTCAAATTGTGTGAATTATTTATTTAATTTAAAAGCGAAGATGCCGGCGTGCGAGATCATACCGCCTGGATGAGGCGAAAGAATGCAAAGAATAAATAAGGGCTCACGAGAATTGTAAAGGTGATATCGAATTGTTTTTTGTTTTTTTCGGGGTGCGTGTGTGAGGTGTTTCTACTATGTAGGTACCTAGAACGATAATTATGTTCCCTAAAGGTCAATGAACTAAAATAATACAAGGTGGTGTATAGATTATGGGGTTCAAGGTTATTCTTGAGATATGGGACACCTTGTATATGTGGATAGGTACCGAGGTACCATAGAGAGAGGAACTTAATTAAGGTTTTTATTTGTACGGGTGATATTTACGAGTAACTAACTGAACTGTAGTAGCAGGGTTCACCTTTTTTCAGTAGTCTTGATTAAAGTACTTAGTTTGACAATTATGGTCCATGGGCGAATCACAAATAGACTATCATGGAATTTAATTATTAAGACCTTTGATCACAACACTTAAAAACTCATAATTTTATTAACTTACGTTTTGATTACGAAATAATACCTAATAGTAATACGAAATAGTACCTTACGTGTCGTCGAAATGAATGAAACGTTAGTACGACGTTTTGATTTCAAGTTGTGTTTAACTGTAACGTGCTTAAAAAAAACATTTAATTCAAAGGTACAAATAGGTAGCATATAGTCTTTCAGAGCTTTAAAATTCAATAAAATGATTATGGCAAATTTCTCTAGGTATTTTATTTTTTAAATTTTCGTCTATTTTTATGTTTTGTAATCGTCTTTATTACGCTTACCTTTTTGTCCTGCCAAAAAAAAATCCATTGAGGTTTCGTTGAGACTAGAATTTCCACCATTACTTTGGCTTTAGGATTCCTCAGACTTGGTCATGTTTGTATTATTATATGAAGGATCTAACAATAAATTATTGTTTATTGTCAAAGTCAGAGCCGTGCGGCTGGGCGTGTCGTTGGCTTCTGATAATGTTCTTGTTCATTTCTAAGATATATCTACAATTTAATTTTTCAGGAAATGAAAAGCGCGCATAGTTTGCGTCGGGGTTCCTCGTCACAATATACGGTATTTGCTAGCCGCTTTACATATTATGAACATCTTTTAAGTAATTTTCTTCACCAAGGTACTACATTTTACAAATTAACTCGATAACTTGTAAAGCCTACATAGCTGTGATAAACTTTCCTTTTATTTTTGTTAAGCAAAGTTGCTTTTTCTTGCGCAATACCTCTGAAGGGCTAATTCTCGTCAACGGGAGGTCAACCTACTCAATAAGTTAAAGGTCATTGAACCGACTTTCAACTTTTAAGTCCATTACCTGGAGATCAATGTCAATTAAGAAAATTTTACGTTTTGTGGTAGGTTGACGAACTGTTCTGTGTCTGCACAACAACTTTTGTTATGAGATGAATATCAAAAGCTAACAAAAAACCTAACTTAGTGACCGATCTGTAGCTGTAAGCGCTGAGAGCTGTAACTTGTTACGACTTCTATGAGAGAGTAATTTTTTTTTAGATTACCTGTTATTATGATGAAGAAATCGCATAACATAACAAAAAAACAGACGAGGAAGAAACACTTCCGAAGAAAAAACCAAAATCTGACTTAAAAAAAAAACTAAAATACCTAATAGTTAATTTTGGAATCGATGTAAGCCATGGAGAGTTTGAATGTTTTTATTTGCAATTTTTTTCTTTCGACAAAACGTACGCATTAATTACTAACTTCACGATTAGGAGTTCTGTCATGGCTTTCATCATCAGCTCAGCAGTATGCTATGATGATTACCAGACGCAAATACCTGAATAAGTAATTAAGTTAACAAACACACTCTATGTGACAATATTTTTTTTGGATTTCCCTGAGATTCTTCATGGGGCACACCACAGATTAGACAGAGTATGTTGGGGCACACTAAAAGTTTTGCACTTTTAGCTAATCGGAACTGTTTGAATTTCGAATGTTATATTTTTTTAAACGGTGCAACCTTCTTAGTAATAAAAAAAAAACAATTGGCGGGAAATGATTTGTCAATTGTTTTTTATCACACATCAAAGTTGTACGCAACGAAAATGGAATTAAGTCGAAAAGATTTTAGAGCGATGATTTTTTATGATTTTAAAAGTTCTCTCTCTCCGCAAGACTGTGCCGCTCGTCTTCAAAATGCTTTTGGGAGAGAAGCACCTTGTTTGAGCACCGTGAGGCGATGGTTTGCTGAATTTGAGAGAGGTCAAGTTTCTTTACATGACGAATTTCGTGAAGGGCGGCCTTCAACTGCCGTCAACGAAAATAATGTGGCTACTGTTAAGCGGCTAATTGAAGAAAACCCGCGGATTACCTATGAGACAATTTGAGGACTATTGGGGTTTGGTATGAGCCAAATTCAGAAAATTTTACACAAAGAATTGAAAGTTCGGAAACTTTGCGGAGCAGAAGCGGGCTCGCGTGGAATGGTGCTCATACACGGAGAAAAATCGGGGACCAAAATATTTACAAGAATTGTATAGTAAAAAAAATTACCAGATTTTTAGTTATTTTAACAATTTTATTGTGTTTAATACAATATTCTGATTAATCTTACTAACTTTCAGTTTTCTTTACATTTTGTTTTGTAAAGTATACTTTGTTAAATCCTACAAGAATCGTTATGTTAACTACGACAATTCATATTGGTATTTACTACGAGTTAGTGTGTAAGGATAAGCAGAACAATATGTTTTAATTACAATTAAACTAATGATGCTTTGTACGATATATTGATAAGTAGTGGATACCATAAAACTGGTTTTTGATACTAAATACTCTGTTTTGAGTACAATTTTATCGTTTGTAGGACATAACAATATAATTTACCATAACATTATAGTAACTGGTAGAGATAACAAAACTAGTGTAGTAAGTAATATTAATAATATAGTTTTAATGACATAAACTTCATTTCATCTGTACTAGTCAATTAATTTGTTAGTTAAACAAAAATAATCTTGCTATGATTGCCTGTTAAAACGCAACACAAACTTCGCGTTTCGCAGCAGAAACGAATCTCATTGTTAAAAGCGGAGCAGGTGCTCCTTCAATTACCTACTCACGCGTCATTTCTATCATTCATTCTATATAACGTTATTTTCAAAACTGCACCATGCCGAAGTAGCGTGCTTTTTGGCATTTTGGCTAAGTTCACTTAATTTCGTGGGTAACAAAGATGGCAAATAAATAAAGGAAGAACTGTGGTGTAAAATGCATGAAGATGTTTCTCAGTTGCTTACCCTGTGGGATCTTGAGGAATATATACCTAAATTTCGAGGTAAACCCGTTCATTTTGACCGTAATAATATTTCATTTAACGATCTCCGGCATGATGATAGGTATTTGGTACGATCAGTTTGCAATCAGCACCCACTGAATATGATTCATTATTTTGAGTAAAAATCAAGAATTGTATGCCCAGCATGTGCAGCACACCCTCGTGCAACCACCCGACATAACGTTTTCTGCAATTAACGAGATCATTCGTATCACATTGTCAGGCTGCTTTTTCGCCGCCGATTTGGCGTACTTATAGCAAAGAGTGTGCAAGGCGCAACTTTGTTACTTATTCTTTAAACTTTCATTTGAAGAATAAGTTCCACATGTTGACAGTTTTTGCTTAAAAAATGTGTCAAGCGTCAATTTTATTCGTCGAATAAAAGTTACCTGAGGTTTTAAAAAACAGCCCTTAATCATATATTCCAATATTTTTTTATTTATTTTATAGCACTAATCCATTGAAAGAACTTTTGAAGAAAACAAATGAGGGACTATGTTTACTCAACCTCTTTGAGAATGATATGATAAATAAAATAATAACGGCAGAAGAAAGCTTTGTAACATATTGTTCAAGATCAATCAACACATCCTTCAATAAGGATGATCCATCTAAACGAATAGATGGATCGTTGTTGCTGGAAAGGACTGCACAAATTTTGCGATTTGTCGAAGGCTTTTGATTGTTTGCGACATGACATTTTGTTACATAAGCTAAAATTTTACGGATTCGAAGGAAAAGAATTAAGTATGATGCAGTCTTACCTTAGTAATAGAACACAAATAGTTAAATTAAATGACACTAAATCGGACATACTACACAGTCATATTGGCGTTCCGCAAGGCTCCATCTTGGGACCGTTGTTGTTTTTGGTGTATGTGAATGACCTTGCAATTAATTTACCAGACTGGGCGTTGGTTACACTATTTGCTGACGATACACAAGTAGGCGTTAAAGATAATAATATAGCTAATTTAACAGAAAAGACTGACGAAATTGTAATAAAATTAAAAAAATGGTTTGAAGCCAATGGGATAATATTAAATGAAGACAAAAGTACCGTACTAAATTATGCAAGCAAAAGAACAAATAAAATTATGAATAGCGAGGTGACATTTTTAGGTTGTACAATTGACTCTAATTTAAGGTATGAAAGTCATATAGATAAAGTTTGTAAAAAACTAGCTAGCGCTAATTATGCCTTATTCAAACTTAGGCCTATTGTTGACAGAAAAACTCTAGTATCGGTCTACTTTGCTTACTGTCACTCAATTATTAGTTACGCGATAACAGTTTGGGGAAATGCTCCGCAAATAGGACGAGTATTGATTTGTCAAAAAAGATCGTTAAGGATTATTTATGGATTGGAAAGGTTAACGTCAGCTAGAGCCTATTTTAAAAAGGCTAAGATAATGACAGTGGTATCGCTTTTTATTTATAAGTCGCTTTTAGAAGTCCACCAGCATAAGAAGGCGCTGCCAATGAAAATGGACGTACATAATTATAACACGCGAAATAGGGAGAAGTTGTGTATCCCAAAAACTAGACTGGTTAAAGCCCATAAACAAGGCCTTTCGTTAAAAATTCATATGTTTAACAAATTACCATCAGAAATTACAAGACTTCCTCTTAATGCGTTCGAACAAGTGATTAAGGTATTTTTCTTAAATCATGCTTTCTATGATGTAAACGAATTTATGAAATGTTCATTTTCTGACTTACACACAAAATTTAATTTCTATTGACATTTAATTTATTTAAGTTTAAATTATTATATTTTTATATTTAATTATTTTTCAGTTATAAATTAAGTGATCGTAAATTATTTGACAATGTAATTATGGAAATTGTAAATTTTGACGTACCAATGTTATGCAATGTAACGAAATGGTTAATAAAAAATTTGAATTTGAATTTGAACAAATCTTACTTAAAAGGTAAATTTAAGTACTTATTTAAACAATAAAAAATTAAAAGACTAATGAAAAGCTGTACGACTGTCTCCAAAACCGAAGAAAAGACCTACATGAAGCAAATATTATTAATTCCAAAAGGCGTAGTCAATCTGCAGAGCCTTCAAGCAAACATAATGACTTTGAAGGTTCGTATTTATTGTATTTGTCATTTTTACAAGCTTTTATTTAATTTCCTATATATATTTGTAGTAAATCCAACGTGTTTGGTCATGTTAGATTGATCTTTATAAACAAGTAGTGATGAGAATGTTCAGGATCATACATTTAATTTCTTAGTTCACATATCATTCTTAAATAAAATGTGCATAACTTGGTACTTTTGTTAGTAAAATTATAAATAATAAATAATTTTCCCAGGTTGCTCAAATGAAGAAGACATTTTATGGATACAAAATAACACTAAGCCCTTCCATACAGTTGAATAGAAGTGGAAGAATACAGCGCAGTTCCGTTTAAATGAAACAAAGTCCAGCAGTTTGACCATTGATGATACGCCACCTACTTACCTTTCGCTGTATGTGAACATCCATTACCTATCACAGATAGTGCAATGCTGTTATTAAATAATAATACTAGTGACTAAATAAATGTGATTACCAAAATTTTTGTGTTTTATTTATCATCCAAAATATCAGAAATATTGATAAAGTGTGTGCTATCTTGTAAGTGTTATATTATTTAGTCAATAGTTATTTCCTGTAATCACTTTTTTCGCTACCTATCTAGTAAGTGTTTACTGTGTTATTGTGTGATGCGGTTGCCTCATATTTTATAATGTACGAGTAAGACGCATTGAGACAGTATGTACTGTACGTAGTACAAAATACTGTACCTATGTTACACTTACTTCATAATCTTAGACCCATTTGCTTTGTTCTATTACTGTTTTTTTTGTAGTTTTTAAAAACCAAAATGCGTTACTTAACAACACAGTAGTAGTACTTACAAAATTGTGAAAAGAATGTGATTACAGTAAATAACTATTGACTGAATAATATAACACTTACAAGACAAGTAGTACAGGTTACCATAAATAGAATAGTAGGCGTAACTAGTGAATAGTAATAATAACAATTATACTCTAGTAAAGTGTACCTTATGGTTAAGTAGGCATAACGTTGCAAATATAAGGTTCGGTAGGCTTAACGCCAGTTTATAGTAATAATAACAATTATATTCTAGTAAAGTGTACTATTTATAAAGTTCTCAAAACTTTTTTCATTTTTTACACTTTACAGATAACTAAGTTAGAATAACGAAACTTCTGTTAAATTTCTGATTTAGTAAACCGAACTTAGTAATTCTTGCTGTGTCGTTAACAATAAAAAAGTCTAGTTCCTGTAATTGATGTTCTTGTGAACGCTGCAAGATTTTTTTCTCCGTGTAGATACTACTGAAGTACGACCACGGACATTCTAATGCTGTTTATGACATTGTCACAGGAGACGAAACGTGGATTTATTGTTTTGAACCCGAAAAAAAACAGCAATCTTGTGATTGGGTGTTTGAAAATGAGAACAGGCCAACAAAGTGAGGCAGACGAGAGTGTTAATGCCGAGTGAGAGTATTTTACCATTAGTTTACCCAGGTTGTTAGAAAAAGTTTGCGAAAGACAACCCCAAAGCCGCGTTCTCCTACATCATGACAACGCTTCTTCACACACGGCCAACAAAACAAAGTCATTTTTAGCTTCCGAAAAAGTACAACTCGTCACCTATCCTGCGCATAGCCCCGACCTAGCACCCTGTGATTTCTGTATTTTCCCTAAAATCAAAGATTTGATGAGAGGTTTTACTTCTACCAACTCCGAAGAGGCATAGCGTTCAATCAGCACGTAGAAAACATGCCTTCAGATCTGTGGTCCTCCTGTTTAAAAAAATGGTTCAATCGCATGAAAAAATATTTAAAATGTAAAGGAGAGTATTTTGAAAAGCAATAATCATAATATTTTGATTATAACATGTTGTTTTTTTAAGTTACGCAAAACTTATAGTGTGACCTACGTATCATCAGATCTTGACTTGGTAAAAATGGGATCACGTCGGGAATTTAAACTTTCAAACAAAAGATAATAATTTTGAAATGAGTCCGTAATTAACGAAAAATATATTTTAAAAAATTATATAAATTATACAGCCAAACAACCTAATTTTTAGAAGTCGGTTAATTATAAAATTTTTATTTAAGCAGAACTTTGTTCTGAACTTGTGATGGTTTCTTGACCAATATTTGCTTGAGGTAAGTAATGGAAACACAATGGACGTCTGCTAAAATGTTTCCTTCCTTTTTTCGTATAAATTAAAGTATAAGTAATATTAAGTTATATTAAAGCATATAACCGGATAATATACTAAAACCGAAAAATTACGCATTTTCTTCTTCTTAGTCTCCACCCAATGCTGAATGTAGGTTTCTTCCTGAACACGCCATTCCAGCCTTCTTATTATCTTTCAGCCATTCCAGCCTTCTTATCCAAATATTTTAAATTATACCTTAACTTATAGAATCATTCTCACAAAATGCAGCTACTGACATTTCTTCTTTTTCCCGTGATCTTCAAGCTACATGATACCTCACGATGACACATGAAATAAATAACAGACTCTTAACTTTGATGGTTTTATCAACCGACTTCAAAAAAGGAGGAGGTTCTCAATTCGTCGGTATCTTTTTTTTTTTTTTTATTTTTTTTTTTTAAATTTTTTTTTTAATGTATGTTCAGGGATCATTCGTTACTGCGTTGAGCGATTTCGATAATTATTTTGTTGTTTGAAAGGTAATACGTTCAGAATGGTCCCATATAAATTTGGTTAAATTCTGATGATAGGATCTATAAGAAAATCATCAAAGATTGCATAAACTCCGTACCACGCCAACTGATTTTAGTATCTATCTTACCTATATCTCTGCCAAATGTGGACCGATTTTGATGATTCTTTTTTTAATGAATAGCTTATACTTCAAAGATACTTTAATAAAACATTTTTGGAAAAATTTAACCCCTAAGGGTGGAAAAATAGGAAATGAACTCGGTGTTCAGCAGTTAAATTATGTTTGCACTCGTAAGATTTGTTTTGATTAGGATTTATCACTAAAATGGATGAAATAAGTTAATTTTATAAAAAAAAAAAACGAAAACATCGGTGCAAACGAAAACATTGGTCTCTCATTGACTGGCACCGACTCCAAAAATAACTGATTAGGTACTTAGGTGTTAAGATTATTTTTAGCGTTTTAGTTTTTTGAAGTCGGTTTTTTTTTTTATAATTACTTGGACTATTACCCATATATCCCGGTTTAAAACTACAAACATTATAAAACTTAATTATTCGATCCGCATTTTCCTTACTTGAGTGTTGTTCGTGCATTTTTTACCCGGCTGCAGAAAAGAGAAGTAGTGTTTTTAGGTACAATGTTGTCTATTTGTGACAGCATCGAGGCGATAAATCGACAGAGCAGCTTCCCGGCGACTAACGACGCAACATGTTTTAAGAATCTCAGACACAACGTGTGGTGTACATTGCTGGCTTTACATTAAACTTAAAAAAATAAATGCATCTACACTTTCATGATCTCGAAGTAAAGAATTAACATCCTTGTGTTACGTGAAACCAGACAATTTTGGCGGGGGCGTTACCCAGCACATCCAGACCCAGGCAAATGTAAAAAATTTGAAACGTACGTTTTTATCGTACAGAAATATTGCTCTTACATTTTATGTCAATTTTGACTTAAAAATATACCTTAAACGTTTTCTTTATTAGACTAAACTTAATTACCCGGCCAAGTGCGAGTCGAATTCGCGCACCGAGGGTTCTGTACCAACTTATGCCAGCTATGTAAACAGTTCGTGTTTAACGGAAATCGAGTCTCGAAATATTTACCAAATATAATTACAAATTTATGGTTTTTGGACTTTTGCCTTTACTTGTACTTTATGACATTGCTTCTTGTCTAATTTCATGATTCTAGGTCAACGGGAAGTACCCTATTAACTAATTTTGATTCCTTTGTGTACGTTTCGTTCGTTTTACGTTAACTTAGAAGTTTGATTTTTTCACAGAGTCAAGAGACTGTAGACCTAAGTATATCGGTTTAATTAAAACTCCAAACCTTCACACGTTCTCGAGATAAAGGGTATTGACAGACAGACGGACGGACAACAAAGAGATCCTATAAAGTTTCCTTTTTTCCATTTAGGTACGAAACCCTAAAAAGATCGCAAGCACAGAAAAAAATTTAACTTTGACATTTGCGTCTACATTAGGACAAAAACAACAAGACCAAACACGCTGGCGCCATCTGTGACTAGTTTTGCCTGTGCTTTCCCATTGAACCAGCATTCTGAATGTGATGCAGACTAGACTGCCTATATGTAAACTGTTCTTGAGCCATTTCAGGGGGAGTGGTGCACGAATGGCCACTTAAAACTTTTAAAATTGTTAATAACAATTTTTATTTAACATTATTTTTTAAATTCTGCTATATAACAACATGAGTCTTTGTTACTTGATTAGATAAACTTATTCATTCATTCAATTGCTTATAATTGTCAAAGGTTTGACACTACGAACGAAACATTTTCGTAGTAGGCCATCCACGGGCCATTTAGGGGCCTAACCATGGGTTTTAAACTATTTACTCAAATTCCACGATATTTACTCAAGTTCAGTGTAGTTGCGTCTAACTGAATCGCTCAGATTCGTACCATGATCTCCCTACTCGCTCCCTTATTCGTATAGCGTTGTCTCGCAGTGACTTTTCACTCTCTCTCTTCCTTAAATAGCTTCATTGTTGTATAGTAACTAAGAACTAGATAGCATGATGGTGGCATTATGTACTCAACAAGAAAACTCCACTGCTGTATTACCTAAGTGTCTGTGGTCGAACGATCGATCTTCGCTCATCATTATAAGGGCCCACGCTTTCTAATGGAAGTATTTTTGAACCGTATTAACCTGTAATAAGGTTGTTTAACAAAATCTTTTTACTGTTTGTTTTGTGCATTAAAGAGTTCTTTCTTGTCAAGGTCACGTGTTATTTAGCCAAAGTTAAAAAGTTAAATTTATTGTAAAGCTATAAGATTCAGAATGTTCGTAAGAGCATTCCGGTATGGCAGTTCAGTACTATCATTTCAAAATTATCTCTGACTACGGTGAACTAAGAATTGTGAGGTCAGCCAGCTGCATCTGCATTGCAGGGCTGATTGGATATCGTTTTAAGCACTTCAGTGACTAGCAGCATTAGCTATGCTAAATTACCTTGATCTATCCACTTGACACTTGCTGCTAGCTTCAAGTGGCAGTGTTTGTGGCCGCCGCACACTGTTGTCACCGGTGGTCGCTACTTATGGTGGTGTTTGTGGCTTTCGCGTGTGACCCGTGTGTGCCTACACTAATAGAATTTAATAAAATTGCAAAACCTAGCACCACAAGTAATATCAAGGTCCAGTATGGCCGCTAGAGCGGCAAACACTGTGCTCACGAATCGTAAGATTACAACGTGTAACTACAAGTACGCAATACTTGGAAACTTTAAATGCATAAGTATAATTAATTTATGTAAGATAATTGAGCTAAATAAAAAAACTTCTTAGGGGATGACAAAGCTGCTCAAATACAGCAACTTTTGAATTGGGATCAACATCGAAAATAAAAGTGGCTCCCCTACAAGTGATATACACTTGACCAAGAAGTTAATGGGACACCGTTTTTTATATTAGTTAAAAGAAAAAGTTGTTGTATTTGAACACCAGTATCAGCCCCTTGGAGGTTTTGCGTATTTTTGCGAGTTACAATACAAATTGCGACAAGCCCCAACATCGACTGTAGGTTGCCGTCAACACATTGCTGTAATTGCTCGTTTAGGAGCACCTTTAAATATAGTTTACGATTAAGAGCCGTCAATGTATAGTGAACTTCACTTATCAGACGTCCCCGCACTGCTCCGCACGCAGGCCACGTTCTCGTCGCACCGCGTCGCACGTATGTTTAATGCACGCGGCTGTACAGTGTTTGCATACGCACCGAAGATATGTTAAATTCCCCTTGTTATTTTTTGAATATGCTCAGTTCAAGTGGAAATGTATTTTCTCATCATTTTAAAAGATAACTGACCAATTTTCCAACAGTCCCCACTAACAATCAAAGTCAATTTATCTATTCTGTGGCAGGTATCTATTTCTTACTAAAGCGACTACATATATCAGATAAACATACTTTATTATACATCTACTACAAATTCATATTTTATAACAAACCTAATTATTTTAGCGTATGAATCTTTTGTTCAAATACAACACCTATAATTGTAAAATAACTAATTATTGGTTACCTATCTTATGTTTGAAAAGTTGTTGACCGAATTTTATTTCACCGAAAACTTTACGACTATTTGTCTACTACTTTATTTTGTTTCGCCTTTTTTCATTTCATCGAAATGACCTTTGCCACTGTATCAGTTGACCTATTATTAATTCGTTTTTTATTGTTACCCCGAGATTTCATTTGTTCTAAAAACTTATTGCCAAACTTGGCTTGGCCGAAATAACATTTGTTGATGTTACAAATTAAAGAACCAGTGTTATGGTCCCTGTTGGTCACGCAACTTGGGGGCTAGAAGAGAATTTCAAGTATGTATTAAGTATTTTATTATGTTACATACAACATTTGCCAGAGCTATTAGTGTAAGATAATTTAGTTTCCAGAAAAATGATGCCAACATTATAATAATTAATCCTTTATCAATAAATATTTTCCTTACAATTTATCCTTAGCTATAAGCGCTCGGCGGCCGCTGCCGCGCTGTGTGTGGTCACTATTCTAACCTAACCTATGTTGCATAACTGCATTCAAGTGTGCACGCATGACTGCATGCATGCATACAAACACGCAAGCAATGCATGCATGCAAACAAGCAAGCAATGCATGCATGCAAACAAGCATGCAAGCAAGCAATGCATATACGCATAACTGCATACAAACAAGCAGCAATGCATGCATGCAATGCATGCACTCATGACTGCAAGCATGCATACAAACAAGCAAGCAATGCATGCATGCAAATAAGCAAGCAATGCAAGCAAGCAATGCATGCATGCAATCAATGCATAGATGCATGCAAACAAGCAAGCAAGAAATTATCCTTAGAATTTATCCTTAGTTTTTAAGCGCTCGGCGGCCGCTACCGCGGCACGCTCGCTCTGTTCGCTCGCCTTCACGCTGTGTGTGGTCACTGTTCTAACCTAACCTAATCAATTTAGTCTTATTATATACGCAGTATTCTGATAAATAAAAAAGGTCAAAAGAGACTTCGGACCACAGTAAAAATATATTCTGAAAATCGATGAAATGTAGTTCGATAAAATGATACTTAAGTCAAGAGATATTTCGATGGACTAAAAATATGTCAAATGATACATATAGCAAAATAAATGTCTGTCTATAATTTCTGGCCAACTGAAATTCTGTCAAGTAAATTACGGACAAGTAATCGGTTACCCTAACTATTACATAGGACTAACATCGAAAAAAATTACAATAGTCTAATCATACTAAACCGCCGACCAGCTGACTTCTTTATAAGGATAAGTGTTTTGTTTTTCGTTGTTGTTCCGTGGAAGAAGTTGTATTTGAGCAAAAGTATCAAATCCTAGGAGAAAGTTAACAAAAAATATATATTTTATAAACAGCAGTTTCGTAGTCACTACAGACACAATAAATGACACACTTAAAGTCTTAACTTCTATCTTACTAATATTATAAATGTGAAAGTTTGGATGGTTTATTACTTAATCACGCCAGAAAGACTGAACGGATCTGGATGAAATTCGACATAGAGATTAGGTATAGTCTGGAAACGTAGATTACTTCTTATCTCGGAAAAATTCACGATTCTTGTGGCATAGATGTGTTTTTGTTTTTCACAAAGCAAGGAAGCGATACGACTTTATGCATAGTGGAATATTAGAGATCATAGAATGACATAAGCTACTGTTTTTATTTTACCACCTTCATGTAAGTAAAACAGAGGGTGGCAAGCCATTTTCACGCAGGCCAAACCGCGTGCACAGCTAGTTTATATTATTTATTAAAGTATAAGAATAGTAGAATGACTTCCCGATATGTATCAAACATGACTATCTCCACAAAAGGTTACCCTGAACTGAGACCAATAAAGTCTATCCCAAAAATAGGTTAGAGCGAGCTGCAAATAGCTGATCACACATGACCCTGACAAAGCTTCGAATTTAGTAGTGACACAGACTGAATCGTTTGTCGCTCATTAAATTACCTACTTGTACTTACTTATGTAAGAGTATTCTGGATGTAAAATTAATGTGTTGTAAGTAAATTGCTTTAAAAAAACTTTTTCCTACGTACTATACTACACACATTATCGTGCATGCACCTTGCACAATAATGATAGATCCAGGGTTCCTTGGTCTATATGGAGCTCTAAACGTTTCTCCATCTCCGTCCGTCCGGCTTTGTTCGCGGCTTGGCTTAGAGACTCCTATACTGAAAAGCTTTAATTTGGCATGGAATATACTCGTACAATTAATAAAGCCGACAAGTGTTAAAGTGTTACAAAAAATACGGTACTTGCCCTACACGTAAAGTAGGGATGGCCGAGATAAGAATTCTTCCACTTCTTGACAATCGTAAGGAGCTTTCGCTTCCTTGTTGTTGTTATAAACTTGTTAACGTTAAAAGATTAAAGTTTATAAATCTAAGGACTAGCATCATATAATTTTAACACCAACTCACAACACTCAACTCCCTTACTCGCAACAAACAATTATTCGAATTAAAGCACAGTGCAAACGCAACACTTGCAATCACAAAGGGTTGTGAAACTACCAGTTGATCCGAACAAAAATTAATTTGATCAAACATCGAACTTAATGTATAAACAATCCCTATCCATCGGGCATGAGCCATGATCCCGTGTGTAACTGGATATAATATAGTATAATCGATTATACGCCCCAAGATTATTTCTGAACTAGTGACGCGGCAACTCCCGAGTTGCTGTTCAAATTACCCGAAAGTAGGATACGTGACTTTATGCGATTTACATAAAGTTTATCATCGCTTGTTTCATTTTTAGGATGTCAAAGTAAGTGGTTTTTCGAGTGATTTGGACCCCTTAAATTCATGGGCGTTGTTGTCGGTGGTGCTGGCTAATTTTATTGTTATTTCAATTCCATTTGCTCCCTTGGTCGGGGCGAATTTTTTGCTAATCATTATTGCCGGCATTGTAAGTTGATTATCGATTGTACGCTTGCCATTTAACAGTTGTGTGAATTGCGTGACATACTTTTCTATGAGTTTTATAGCGCGATTTTGATTTATACTGCCTTGCAGTAATAATATTTTGATGTAATTTCTATCTATGTCATATATGTCTAATAAGAAGAATAAAGTGGTAAGTCATATTAGATATTATTTTAGACGGATAGCAATATTGCAATAGGGTTATGTTTTTCGCTTTAATCCGCTAAGGAACTCTAAAAACCATTGTTGGTGTTAAAAAAAAAGAGATAAAATGCGTGACTTCAACTTTGTTTTGTTTTTTCGATGGTCTATGTTCAGCAGTGTCCTGTTTATGAAATGATGGGTGACAAAGAGCCTCAGGCCCACGCATCTCCAGCACAAAACAAGAGCTTAAGCACTGTTAACATTGACTCAAACGGAAATCGAACTCGTGATCTCAGAAATGGCGATACCAAGTCGGACGTATTCGCCTCTCGGCTACGGAGGTCGTCTAGATGCTGTATTTTAAAGTGCCGATAGTGTTATAGTTGTCTAACCGAAACCTAAGGCGAGGATATTCGTCAAATGTAAACTTGATGCGGTTTCAAAAGCTTACTAGTTAAGCCCAAATTGTCAGCATTAAAAAAAGCTAAGTATTGACAAAACCTACACAACATTGGATTTCATTTGTTTTTATTACATAAACTTCAGAATAAAAAATCAAACAAAAAAGATGCTAGTTATCTTTTTCTTTTTTAACCGCTTGATCGATTTAATTCGTTTATAGGTTGATTGATAGGCCAACTCGATGGCTATAAACTGTGCGTAGGATTTTTTAATCAAACAATTGCATCTATACGAAAAGTATATTTTCCCCAATTGTCGCTACCTAAAGACGCAGCGATTTGTCGTAACGGCCACATTTCATGGCGCGCTGTTATGAACCGTATTTTAGTGATCTTTCGCGCGATATGCGTACCAACCGACACGTCGCTAATTTAGAGACACTCCTCGTCTTAAGCGGCTGCCCAAGATACGAATAGTGCCAATCAAATTTAATTTGATCTAAGCCCGAGTATCCAGACTTAGACATGCCCTTCAGGGGGCACTAGGTATATCATCTGACGTTCATCATCCATGATCATCATTTTAGTCATAGAACTCCACTGCTGAAAATCGGCCGCCCCCAATGACTTCTAGATTGACCGGTTGGAAGCAGCTAGCATCCAGCGGCATCCTGCAACCTTTACCAGGCGTCTTTCCACATTATGGGTTGATGTCCTACGCTGCGTTTGCCGATAAGTTCACCTTACTATTTTTATTCTGTAGTGAAATAATTTGTTCGCTCTTCTTGGGAGACAGTCGTTGAATTTTGTGTTACTCGACCAAAACGTATAGAATAGCTAACTTTTACCCTCGATTTTACTACTGCTTTGGTTCCGTAGTAAAAGTTGTATGTGTTACTGAGTAAAACGGCTGTCCCTTGTTCAACTTAACAACGTATAGAAATGTTTTCTTGTTAGTTTGTCCCGTATTCCTTCGAAACAATTTATAAATCCATTTGCAAATTTAAATTCAAATATTATTATAAGGTGAAGAATGTAGCTATATCTAGAGGTCTTAAAATGGTTTTCGTTCACCTACATCATACCTTAGTGGCATGCAACTTACACACTTACTTTGTTATCTAGATAAGAAGAGTGGGAAAAATATAATAATTGGTGTTTTGTTTGGTGCATATTTATTTATTTATACTGCAATTTCCTAACTACACTGTGCATTTTAAAAATTGAGTTATTATTTAGTCATTTATTCAGGAAGTTTTAATTCCAGTGTTATGTAGTAAAGGAATGGTAAATAAATAAATTGAAATAATTTTGTAGGCGAATCAATTTTCGGCTTGCAGAGGAGTGTAGCGTTGGCTTGACCTGGATTCCAGGCTGCAATTCACGGCAGAGATACCGCTCTAACTTAACCTATCAAGCTCTGACTTTGTAGCGAGGCCAGGTTCTGATAAAGTGTATGGCTGTTCTAGTAAGTAATTGTAGCAAGTCAATAGGCGGCTGACATTATTCAAAGTAATTTTTGTTAACGCTATGCCTGTTAAGGCCTGATTCTGTTGCACCTAGAGCACTTATAATTGTAATTAGCTGACATACAACAACTTTTGATATAGGGCGAGCATCGAAATATTGTCGCGACTATTTAGTTACTTTGCTACAGCAAGTTATTTTGGCCAAATTATACATCCATATTTTGAGTATAGAACTTACTTAGTACTAAGAGTTCATGTACAAAGGAAAACTCCGCAACAAGGTATCCCCCATGTTATTATAATAAAATTAATGAAATTTCATGTTGTAAGGGGAACATATTAAATTAATTAAACTTCATAAATAGTCGGTAAAAATATTTCAACTATCATTCTTAAGTACCTTACACAGAAGCTATAGTTATTTCAAGATAAAAATGGTTTTGTGACACTTTACTGTTGTTGACACGTATAGTAATGTGCCTTAACATAATAGAGTCGATTCCTTTTGAAAATCTAGAAAGTTTATAAAGAAAGTTACCGATATCTCTTTTTTAAATAAGAGGTAACTGTAGTCTGCTATGTTTTACCGCCAGAGTGCCGTATAGGTACAGGTTTATGTAAAAAGCTTTTTTGGCATTTTAACAAATAATAACAAAAACTTAACGAAAAACTCAACAAAAACAGTAATAAAGCCAAACCAGGAACTACGCGAAGCACAACGAAAACACCGCACCGCACCGCAGGTAGACGCTTTCGCATTGACGTCAACGCATAAGTTTTCACAAGACGATTGAACCGATTCATCGATTTAGTGTCGATTATGTATTTATCAATCCCTATAGTAAACCTTCCGTTTTATGCATCAACTATATGAAGGAAATCTTATTAGTTTATTTTGAAAATTATTAAGCTGTATTGTTGTTTTGCAATTATTGCTTTGATTTTTAGAGGCAACGATTACTGTGTTTTTGTAATGATATCAATAAAAAATATTTTTTTGAAAATATCATTGTAAGTACTATGGGTGAAACGGAAAATCCGAAGTGTCACAAAACCCGTTCATAACTTAAAAGAACTTTAGTGGTAGGGTAAATGCACTGAATAACTATCTCGTATCCAATCATATTTTTTTTAATTAACAAAGTATAATACGTTAACGAAATAAAAAAAAATCATACTTCGAGGTATGTACGGACAACAGCACGTCAACCTACCACAAAACGTCAAATTTTCTCAATTGATTGGTGCCGGACATCGAAAACAAAAAGTTAAAGGTCACTGAAAATCGGTTCAGTGACCTTTAACTTTTTGGGTAGGTTGACCTGCCGTTGGCTGTACCTACGATAAAACTTAAAATCAAAAAACTACTTAATTTGACATCTATACTCCTCTTAAGGCCAAGATATATGTCACCACTCACCGATCCCATGCACCGATCCATTCAACCTATCAAGTACCTACGTATCCTTTATTAATGTCATTTAATGTGCACCAAATCCGCGGATAGCATCGGTCAATCATCTGTCACTTCTCAAAGCAAATCTCACATTGACAGTATTACGTCACAGCCTGTTATAACAACCGACGTCACGATAAGCCAATCGCACTCCACCCAGAACGAAGGTCGCGCGGCGATCCCGACATCAAAGCACGCATCAAAATCTTGCTAAGTACATTATTATACCCGTGAAATGTCTGCATCTGCTGTTTTTTGCTATTAGACACAAATAAGCATTAAGTCCCTTGCCGATTTCGAACCGTTCCAAACTAGGATTTATCCGCTAACTTTATGGTCCGAATCCGGTTGTCGCTTGTCAAAAAAGTGTTTTTGCGGAATTGTGCTTTATTTTTGGTAGAGTTAGGGTTGCGTTTGCCTTGACGGCGAGGGAGTTGCCGCTTGGGTCAAGACCCTAATTGAATTTCCACTTGTGCCCCTGATCGCATTACTGGTGCAGCAGATGACGTTTCGTCGCTTACACCGTTACGCCCTTAACTGTGACTTTTTTAAAACGGGTTAGTGTAGTCCTTTGTGGAGTTTGTGGTTGCCGGTGGAAAATGAAGCTGCGGTATAGAAAATGAAAAGTGTTTGAGCTATAGTTGCTCAAATACAAACCATTTTTCTAAGAGACCTACATAGAAATCTCAAAAGAATATATCACGTATCTATACAGATTAACGCACTCAGGTGTTACGATTTGTATGGAGAAGGAGCCTAACTTAACATTATTACATCAGTCTTGTTTTTTTTTTCTTATATAGTTTGAGGTATAGACAACACTGCTTATGTATATTTTAATATAGAGTTCATGATTACGCCTCAGTATTTGTTTTGTCATATACTGTCATATACTTAGATATCCTTGATGTTCGAGGAAAACTTAACGACAAAGGTATTTAATTTTAGCTGTAGAATCAGCCTGATTTAGGTCTGACAATGTTTCACCATTTATTTGTAGACACGAGAAAGCTGTAGAACAAATGATGAAGCAAAAAAATATCCCTAAAAAGGGAAAGACATATTTCATACTGCGCACAGCGTACTTGTTCTCATGGGGCAAGACAGCGCAAACTTGGTAAGTATAATCCTCCGCCCGGGGCCGCGTCCAAATAGCATTTGCACAAGCCAATAGAACAGGCAATAAAAAATTAATTACATTTTTAATCTACGAAAACGTGAGCAGAAGGTGGATTGGCCAGACTTAAAGATACTAGAAGTGCGTTAATAGGGTCAGTTAAATTTAAGTTTAGCAATCTCTATTAGTAGGTATCTATGTGATGCGGTATTACAAATATCAACCCGCATCTTTAATTCGACGATGACTAAGGTTTATGTTAGATAAATCGCACATGGGTTACCTAGAATTTAAATGTTCGGTTAGTCAGGGCATCTTTTTTATACTTCTAGAAGTATCCGTTGACAGATTTACAGACGACAGACTATTGTTGCTGTTATAGCTAGATTCTGGCTTGGGTACAGATTTTTAAAGCGGTCTGTATCGATGCAAAATGAAATCAAAGTTCAGCAACAAAGAAATGACGGGGGAGTTTTTTTTATAAACGATCTTTTACCTAAATTAATACTTAACCTACCCTGATTCTTCCGTTGTTTTTTTAACCAGGTACATCTAGTAACTTCTTTCCGTGTTAGCCCTCAGAGAGCCTGAGGCGTATACAGTGGCCCTAACGTGATTTTATAGAGTCCATAGGATGCCGATTAGATGGCTCTAGTGGGGCCCGGGCTTTGCCCGCGGTAATTCAATCTGGTTTAATCTGTTGCACGGTTTTTAGGAAGACGTTGCAAACTTTTTTTATTAGCTGGAGAATTTGACTGGGGTCATGAACTGAACAGTGAACAGTTTGAAAAGAAAAATGTAACACTGGCCTTTAGCAAATTAGCGCGCGGTAGGGAAGCACAGGGAAAGCTAATCTCAAATGGCGCTAGCGTGTTTGTGGTCTTGTGAATCGAATTTGTCAACACCAATGACCACAGCTCAATTAAAATAAATAATTGAATAGTGACGTAATTTCTTAACTAGTTAGTAAAATATTTAAATTAAAATTGTTTTACATAAGCATTTTAATATTGTTTGCTAGTTTTGCTTTTAAAAGTTAAAATTATTAAATTATATGATTACAAATAAAATATACATATTACAAATAAAAAATATCGCTTAGATATGCATATTTTGTTTAATATGTATATCTTAGATGCATATTTTATTTGTAGTCTATTTATAATGGACTGTACAGCTTGTGTGATATTATTTTACAAAATGGCATTTAGACATTTTAGAAATATAAATAACAGTATGGCGTATAGGAATTCTTGATCCGAAAAATCCAAAAGTGATTTTCTGGATTTGAAATTGGGGTTAAAATTCCGGGACATCTTGTGCCTTGTAGTTTGGTTAAAAACCAAACTCAATTCAATAAATTTTTTAACTCTATAAACAAACTGATGTCACCTGGCTAGCTTAGTATTACGAAGCGAATAGTTTTTCGCGTTTTTGATGTTAGCCCCTTAAAAAAAGTTTGTGTATTTGAGCAGTAAAATCACACCATAGAAGATAATCAACTAATAAATTAATAACTTATTTACAAATTTGTATATGTAAAACAGATCGAATCATTGCGACATCGAAGAGTGCGAGCGTTGGCTCGAACACACAATTTTCTTGATAATGAAATTGGAAGTACATTTATGCAAAAATTTAAGTATGAGTTATTTGTAACTTACACCAAAGTAAAACTTGATTTTTATCCGAATTGATTATTTTGATCATTTCCCAAAAATAAGACACACCCACTTCTTTTCATTGAGCCTGGCTGGATTCACAGCTTTTTTTCTCATTCGTTTTTTACGACTACTTTGCTGCTAAATAGTTTAAATAGCTACAAATATTTTTAATTATATATTTTTTCATATATATACTTATAGATAACTAATTTATTAAAGTCTTAGTCATAAGGTACCTCTTTAACCTAGACTCTTTCATAACTTATAATATCACGCAAGACTGCCATTTTGTGAGTGCCTACTCTCTTGAAGTCATGCGTTTTTCCCCTTTGCGATACTCTCAAGATGTCTAATCCCATCAAAGACTAAGTTAAATGTCCGGATTTACTCAGAGAGAAGTATAGGACGTGGAAGTATTATGTATAATGTACGAATAAGGCGTCCTAAAAAAAATTAACTGAATTTAGAAGTGTCGTGCTATTTGTGAGGTGGTAGAAATTGGAAAATTGTACAAAAGAATTTAACAAATGAATCAATATTTCAATAATGTAACCACTTTAACACACAAATTTGCGCATAGTTTATTCATAAAGTATAATAACAGCTCTGTAATTTTTTTGAAATATCTAGTAGCCTATCAGACAAAAAAATAAGTAGAAACATTAATAATGAAAACATGAAAAACTAACTGATTGGTAGCATTAATGATATTAAGTTTATGATATTATCATAGTTTAATATAAAAAGGAGTTAAATGAGCCCGAATACTACACTAATAAATAGTTTAATAGTAGCCAGAGTAGCCATTAAAGGGTTCCACCATCACCTAGCTCCAGTATCAGATTGGCACAATGGTATCAATTTATTGTATTGTCAGCCAAAATTGCCTAATATCAACAAAAGGCATTGAACCTAATTGGCATACCTTAAGTTGCAAGTACCTACCTAAAATTACGTTATTTTTGTGTTCACCTATGAAACATACGTTAATCGAAAAAGAAAATAATTATAAACAACAAATACTCTTTGACAAAATGTCGTAAATAACTTAACTTAATAATCTCAGAACTTCAATTTGAATATGTAAATAAAAGTAAATATTACATAGCAGACCTGAAAAACAGAGAACTGCTCAACTAATGTGGCTGTTGTGATCTTTATTTTTGTTGTGAGCGTAATTTTTGTGGACTAGAAATGAAAAGAAATGTATGGTATGATATAATATTTAAGAAGATTCCCGGAAAAAAATTAGTAAAAACTTAACGTCCAACATATTCCTTAAATTAGAAGTCATATTTTTTGTTCGCAAACAAAATAATTTGGGCACTATTTGCCCCAGTGACATACTGTTTAGTATGGGCGGAAGTTGACAAGACTTGTCAACTCATACTTAGTTTAAGTGAAAAATTACTTATCAGTTTCGGAGTTGGTCTGTATCTATTATGTGCATGTGGGTTTGCTACTTTTAACTTTCAACTTAATTAATTAAATTAACTGTCAAAGAACAAGACAACGTCTGTTGGGACCATAGACTTAGAAAACGCTACGCTCAATCTATGGTTGGGACATCTAGTTTAGTTTACATTAGTAAGATTTATAACCGTATCCTTTAGTTAGTGGATCACTGGTAAGTGCACTCGTAGCATTTTTATGTCATCCGCTTTAGCCTCATTCGGCACAGCGAGAATTGAATGTGCTACATTTCTGATGCTTCACTTGATACAAATTATAATAAATGATAAATCTTATTATTAAAAGACTTTATACGATATTTACAAATACAAACTGTAAAATACTCGTTATTTAAAATAAATAATCAAATCTTATTTAAAATAAATAAATGCAATTACTTTATAACATAGTGCTCAATTTTCAGGAAAAACTTAGAATCAATGGATCTAATGTAAAGAAAATTTTTTTTTGGCATTCTTTAATTATTATTATCTGCGTTTACAAAATAGAACTCTTTGCAAATTATCGATTAAATTCCATTGTATGTGTACTGGATAAGATCCTCGTTAGAGCGACTGTTTCCTCTGATTAATGACGGCGCATCAATTTTTTTTCTGTTTTTTTTTTAGGAAATTTTAAGTAGTTATACTTTATTCGTAAAATATGAAGACTAAAATAAATTACGATAAAATCGTATTATTTCATTGATTATAGACCTTATTTAAAAAAATTGCCAGTATCTTGCAACACTGTATATAAGTAAGTGACAGACAAGACACAAATTGTCATATTCTCAAAGTAAGGAATGCTTGTGTTTGGGTGCCTTCCAGCATACTCAGACCTTAGCTAATTTGGAAGTATCCGTTTCCTTTATCGACCCAAACCGGATATTGAACCCGTGAGTCTTGGGACCCTTTGCATTCAAGGCGAATTACTGCGCCAAAATGCCTATCAGGAAACTTTCAAGAGTCAGTGGCTTCTCTCTCTAGTTTTTGCTCTATCTATAAAACAGTACCTAATACTTACAAGTATCAGATACTCTCTAATACTTGGGGCATACTAAAAGTTTCTGGAACTGGCCACTTACTTAGTGATTAGTCTCTGAAAGGAAGGAAAAGTATTTTATTTGAACAACAGATAGATACATATATTTAGCTTAGCCCACTATACAGCTAGTAACTACAGATCCTTATTGGCCATATAATGGGGAAGACAATATTATGATACTTCATTATTAACGTGAGCGCGGAACTGTCATAGCGCGGGTTAACTCACCCCTTAATCATAATAACAGTAACAAACTGGGGCGTACAGGGTGCTCTCAGAAAATACTATAATTAAACCATTACTAAATTAGGTCCTATTTTAACACACTTTTACTAGCTTCACTTGTAACTAACTATCTATGTAATCAAATGTAGGTAGTTTTTAACCTATTTCTAAATGACGTATCGATTTAAAACTTTGTATCGGACATTCAGATCACAATACAATAACTTGGCACCATCATGCTGATCTAAACTGATCTGATGATGGAATCAGAAGGTGGATAGAGGAGTTCAATGCAAATATAAGTAAAAGTGTGTTTAACTAGTTAGTTATGATCTTTTTATTAGATGGCTTACCTTCAGGGGATGATTCAACTGCTCATTATGTTAGCTAATTGCAGTTCACAGCTGGACGTAAATCTCCCCCATAGAGCGTCAAAGAGCACGATCTCCCGCTTTTTAGGGTTCTGTACCGAAAAAACAAAAAAACAAAAATCAAAACCCTTATAGGTAGGATCACTTTGTTGTCCGTCTGTCTGTCTGTCCATATGTCTGTCAAAACGCTTTATTTCAGAAACGTATAGAGGTATCAAGTTGAAATTAAAATCGTATACTTAGGTCTGCCTTGAAGCTGTAAAAAAATCAATCTTTCTCAACCTTTCCAATACGTAAAATATTTTTTTTTAGTTAGTTGCCAACATCAAACTCTAAATAAAAAGATTTTACGTATTATACGTATTTTACCATAGGATAGTAGGACCAATCCTATCCTATAGTAAAAGTTGGTGTACTAGAGCAGTAGAATCACCTCCTAAAAGAAAGTTGAATAATAAAACAGAACCATAGACCCCCCTCTATTTCTTTGTCCTGTTCGTAGTGAGAGTATGCTTGACCATGCAAGTCAAGTCTGGATCGCCACCAGACCTCAATACCTAACTTGGTAGCCAGGAAAAGGTGCCACATGATTACCAGCCAGACTGATTGGTTCACCTCAGTCATTTCAAACAATAGCTCTTTTATAACTTTTACTAGGGTTGAGAATTCACAAATAGGCGTTTTATCGATAATTTATAGCCATGATAGACTGTTGTTACATTATAAAGTGAATAAATGAATATAAGGATGTAATATAATCAGCAAAGGTAAACGAGATTGGAAACCCATCCCTGAAGGAAGAAGAGAAGAAGAGTTCTTTGTGGCCGTAAGGCTTACCCTGTTAGATGCGCGACGCGTCGCGACGTGTATGGCGACGGAGCGAAACTACTTTTTCAAGCTATTTCCACGAGTAATGCACACTATTTAAGGCGCGTATAGTCGCCAAATGTAAACTAGCATGTGGTTTCATAAGCCTACCACTTAAGCCCAAACTGTCAGAAAAATATTTAAAAATATACTAAAAATTGTCAAAATTTACACAGCATTTTCATAAACATAAACTTCAAGAGAAAAAAAAAAATTAAAATCATTGAAAAAACTAACAAAAAAGATGCTAATTCTCTTACTTCTTTTACGCTTGATCAATTTAATTCGTTTACGTCGATTGATAGACCAACTTATAACTTTTATAGCTAGCTTAAGGATAGTTATTTTATATCGAATATTATAGGGTATTCTTTTCACCACACTACACCACACCACAACTCCACTATAATTGGACACAGGTGGCCATTATTGACAGATTCACAGGGATAATAAACGCTCTATTCAATTATTGCGTGCAACACCAACTCATTTCACTATTCCATGCCGGTCTAAGTTTTTAAAGTCAAGTGAGTAGTTTTATTTTTAACCGACTTTAAAAAAAAGGAGGAGGTTCTCAATTTGGTTGTATGTTTTTTTTAACATTAGTTTTCAGTCAGTTAGTAGTTTTCTTTTTAGCACTACTAATTACTTGCACATTTATTACATTGATGTCACTTATTTGATGACTGACTAAAATGGGTCCTTCCTTGGGCTTGACTAGGATGTTTGTGATACACAGAACAAAGATTCAAACCGATACGATAGGTTATAAAAAAATAGCCGACTTCAAAAACACTGAAAAGCTAAAAATAACTTTTAAACAATCATACCAAACAGTTATTTTTGGAGTCGGTGCAAACAACCACATTCAAACATTCCACGGCTGGCACCGACTCCAATAGGTCTCCGATTGTTTAAAAGCTATTTTTAGCTTTTTAGTGTTTTTGAAGTCGGTTATTTTTTTTATAAAAATTTGTTTTATTTGTCTGTTTTTAACATTCTAAATGGCGATCTGTGATGCAATTATAGCTAAATTGCTTCTCATGACGATTCAAATAATTCCAAACACGGCTGTGATACATTGTTTTATCACAGAGTTCCGGTGCTTACCTTCCGCCTTCTTCATCAGATCAGTTTGATAGTATCATTCTCACCAGAATCATTTATTAAAGTTTGATCTGTCGACTATGGCAAGGCTTAACTGTCTTAATGAAAATATCTTATCACGTGGGTGGGGCGTGCGTACCTTACTCTTGGAAGACTATTGTTCCCAACTATGGTCTCCTTCATCAGTTCCACCTCAGCAAATGATACTTTCTAAATGCAAATGCTTGATTTGTTGTTAAATATACTAAAATCGCTAAATGTATACCTATAATATTATAGGAGTTCCCTCAATTCCTCATGGATTCCATCATCAGAATTGAATTTTAAAAAAAATGGGACCAATCTAAAGGCCCTTTCAATTGCAAAAAGAATTTTTCAAATCGGTTCATTAATGGCGGAGTTCTGAGGTAACAAACATTTAAAAACATTAAACATACAACCGAATTGAGAACCTCCTCCTTTTTTTAAGTCGGTTAAAAACGACTGCCACGATTTGATTACATAAAAATATAATTAATAAATAAATAAAATTCGGACATCACATACATTGCTCTGATTTTATGATAAGTAGCTTAAGCACTTGTGTTACATAAATCAGAAACAACGACGGTACCACAACACCCAGACCCGAGACAATATAGAAAAGTATTTTTTCTACATTGACCAACCGGGAATCGAACCCGGGACCTCAGAGATAGCGACACCAAGTCCGGTATACTCGCTCCTCGGCTACGGAGATCGTCATAGTTAGCTGTTTGTTAGTTACAAGTTAGCTTTACTAAGTAGTAGAGTAAAAATAATTGTCACGTGTAAAAGAGTTGCAATTTGCAGAAATAAATTGGTTTTACTATGAATTTAAAAACATAATTTTCGATTTCAATCTTGGTCTAAATAATTATGTAGTTTGTTCATCATCAATAATTAACTTTAAATAAATAATACAATAAAAATAAAATATCTAATTATATGTACATAATATTCTAAAACTAAACTTTTTATACAAATTTAGATATTTATTCATAGAAAAGATCCTATAAATGGTAATCCTATGTTGGTCTTATATAATGAGTTGTTTTATTTGGCCACCAGATTCAGCCTTTATGAGGATGTGCATTAATTTGGTTACACCTTGTAGATTCCAAAAAATCCAGAGGTACAGACAACAGCACGTCAACCTACTACAAAACGTCTAATTTTCTTAATTGATATTGATCTCTATGTGTCGGACTTAAAGTTGAAAATCAATTTAACTTTTTGGGCAGGTTGACCTGCCGTTGTCTGTACCAACGTGCTGTGGGATGCGATCTCGCGACCCAACGAATGTAAGGCGAAAGAAACAAAAGAAGGTTGAAGTAACACTGTTTTTGTTGAGGTCCTGGTTAGGCCTCATAAATGGGTAAAAAATATAATTTACCTTAGATCGATAATAGTCAGGTTAAGTTAGTTCTAGGCAGTTGATTAGACTTACCAAGTCAAAGGTATACGTACAAAGTTTTAGGTTCATTTTTGCATTGCCCGTTCGTCCATCTGTATGTCTGTATGTCAAAACCATTTTCATCAGGAACGCATTGAGGTATCAAGTTAAAATTTCTATCAAATATTCTCTGCAATCCTTTGAGCTGTGTAAAAACTAAACTTCTAAGTCAACGCAGCCAAAAGATACTGCCGTTTATATCGCATATTTTACACCCGCAATTGAATCAAAACCCAAAGGGCACTTCCCTACCTAGAATCATGAAATTTGGCAAGAAGCAAAGCATATAGCATAAGTAAATAAAAAAGTCCAAAAACTGTAGTTACTTCACAAAAAAGTTCTCTTCTTCTCGGTGTTTCTTTGCGAGATCGATCAGAAAAGAGGAGATCCGTAAACGATCAAAAGTCACTTACATAGCCCATCGCTAAAATGATGATGATGATGATGATATAAATTAGGACTTTGCGTTTGTCTGGACGTGGCCTCCATTCCAAAACCTTTCTGCCCACTTCAGCTTCCTAATCAGTTGGGCTATATCAGCGACTTTTGTTCGTTTTGGATCCTTACTGCTTCCAAATTATAACAACTGATGTTGACACATATTTATGTATAGTACAGTAACTTATGTTAAATTAACCCGCAAAAATGAAGCGCCCTGTAACACCGCGCCCCAACCCCTTCCCAAAAGTAATTATCATCAGGACTAAACTGCAATCAAAAACGTAGCAAAAACTGTTTTGGCGAGATCACTTGTTAATATTACAGAAGCTATCGAATTAGAGTGTGCAGTTAATCATCCGACCCCCTCTGAGATAATTACCTCGTAGAACAACGGGTTTAACCGAAAAACCTAATTTAATTTTAATTTTAATAATGCCAACCCTTCTGGGAGGGCAACTTTGAGTTTCCGTTGCGGTTGTGCTTAGCGTTATGGTCTACAAATGGCGGGATACCCGTCCTCGGTAAAGGCAATGCATTCGACATCGAACATTAAGGGTTAGTCTATAAATTTTAAAACAAAACGTTTTAGTAAAAAAAAAAATGTGTTCGAGATAAGGATTTTTTGGTACAGTTTCTCTTGAAAAACAAAACAACTTATTTTATGTCATTTCGATTATTTATTTCTTTTCAGTTATTGGAGATTTGTTTTTTAATCTATATATATAAAAAATTGCTGTTGCCCGCGACTTCGTCTGCTTGGTCTTTAGGGGTATGAAAAATAGATATTGGCCGATTCTCAGACCTACTCAATATGCTCACAAAATTTCATGAGAATCGGTCAAGCCGTTTCGGAGGAGTACGGGAACGAACATTGTTACACGAGAATTTTATATATAAGATGAATCTCTATTTCCTTTGGTTATCGCATCACGCGTGAACGGATAGAACGATTTCGCTAATTCTTTTTTTGTTGAGGTTATTTTCAAAGAAAGAAAGTTGCGCAGAAAAATATTTATGAATAAACTGAAGACCACGCGAACGAAGTCGCGGGCAACAGCTACTATTTAATAAAAATCACGTAATTTGGTTTTCCAGAAATAGAGGTTTTTACTAAAACCTAATATATCGTGAATTAAGAAAATATGCACTTAAAAAAAAATTACAGGGTATTCATAATATGTAATAGCATTAATATATTATTTTTTAAGTAATAAATTGTAACATGTAATAATGACGCCAATTCTAAGTATAAATAACTATAATAAATCAATTCAGCGATAAAACTTTATGCTGAAGCTGCCATGCGACAGCATATGTAGTGGTGAGGGTAATGGACACCATGTGACTAAGATCGAATTTAGATTTTTTTTTCTAATTTTAGAGATTTTCCTACTGTTAATTGCAAGGGGAACTATGGCGACTAGATAACAGATAGATATAGGTGCTCGTAGATATTTTAATACATTACGAAGCGTTTATTCACGAGATAGGCTCAAAATGATAAATTAATGATGAATATAAAAGAAAAGTCAACATAGCTCTTCAGACAACCATTTAGGATGGGAGGTTTTCGAATGGCGACGACGAACTGAAAGATGCAGCGTGAGAAGGCATCCTATCTGCGGACGAGTAAAGGATGTGGGATGTCACTGGATACTACCTTCAGAGAACTCCTCACTGTGGCGTCTTATCGGGGACACCTATATGCAGCAGTGGACTTCCAAAAGCGGATGATGATGATGAAATATGCAAACACTTTAGGCTGGGTAGGATGCTTTGACGACCTCCGTAGCCGACAGGCGAGTATGTTGGACTTGGTGTCGCTATCTTTGCGGTCCGGGGTTTGATCCCCGGTCGGTCAATGTAGAAATATTCTTTAAGAAAAGAAATATTCTTTGAGAAATGTTCTTTCCAGCTAAAATTCTTCTTCTTAGTCGATTCGCTCTTGACAGAGCGGTCGTGATAGTTATGTAGTAGTATCGGAGGGTGCAGATTTTATGCGCTGCACGATGTCTCGCCATCTCTCTCTGCTGGAGGTCATCCTGCTGCATTCGTTAACCAACCATAGCTGGGAACCACTCACAGCAGACCTTATCTGGTCGGCCCATCGCATAGGTGACCTCCGGCGCGGTCTAGTGCCTTCCACTTTTCCCTGGACGATGCGATATTGCACTAAACGAATGGCTAAAGATAAACATAAAGGGCCTATCTAGTCCCTAGACTAGTGCTAGGTGTTAAAATTAAGGAATTATGAAAAATAGAGATTTCAACAAATTTTTGAGGTGTAAAGAACCACAACGTTACAGGATACAACTCCTTCATATCGTATGAAAACCATAATATGTATGTCATATTTTCGCATGTAAAAAAGGCACATGGTGTTGTAATAACTACTTGTGTGAGCTCCACCTTATCGCTCTACTTTAAAATGTTTGCAATCAGTTAGACCAACAAAAAATGACATGCAAACGAGAAGCTATAGTTCTTTGCTGTCGCGGGGAAACCGTTAGATTTGCCACGTGGCATGTCAAGCAAATAGGTGGATTCGAATGTTCAAAATGCCATTTTCAGACAATTTAAGCGACTATTAGGTATTCTTTTAGATCGGCATCTTTAGGAAATATTCAACTGCTTCATTTAAAGAGGTCTAGATATCGTACAGACTACGGCAGGTCAACGTACCCAAAAAGTTAAAGGTCATTGAACCGATTTTTAACTTTAAGTCCGACATGTAGAGTTTAAGAAAATTTGACGTTTTGAAGTAGCTTGACGAGCTGTTGTCTGTACATTTTTTCTAAACTATAGTTAGTTCCCACTCTACTGTTACGGGTCGTTGCCAGAAAAGGACGAGCTAGCTACTTACTACTAAATAAATATGCGCTAGATAAAACACCAATGGATGAGTGGATGAACGCAAGATAGTTAATTCCTTCCTTGACTTAAAATGCTTGTGCTACGGGGTACCAGACAATGTATTCTGCCAGTGGTGACTCCCCCACATGCAGACTCGAACCAATTAAGAAAATATCGTTTTCGGAATTGACTGATTGATTCGATTCCTTGTTGGAACAAGGAATCGAACTCAGGACCCTCTGAGTTCAAGGCGAATCACCTTAAATTAATTTTAGTGAAGCTGTGTTTTGAAGCCATCTAGTCATTACGCTCGCGCTCGTCTGGTGGATTTTTGGCCTCTACGATTGATCTGGCTGCTTACAAGAGTTACTAAATTAGTTCCGTAAATTATAAATATAATGTTTAAAAATCAAGACTCAAGACTATAAGATCATGTTACCGTCTTAAGTAGTGACTACTTTAAGGCGAGTATAGCCTACTACTAAAGCCTAAATTGACAGAAAAATTCTTAGAAAAATATGCTAAGAATTGTCAAAACACTTTGAGCATAGCATTTATTTCTAGTACTTATTACTTTAGGAGAAAAAAATATTGAAATCATTGAAAAAACAAACGAAATAGATTCTAAGTCTCCGTCTTCTTTTTAAATGTTTGACCGATTTAATTCGTTTATACGTCGATTGATAGGCCAACTTGATAGCTAAAAACTGAGCGAAGGTTTTTTTTATAGAACTATTGCGTCCATCCGAGAAGTATTATTCTCCCCAATTTTCGATTCCTAAATACGCACAGTGATTGGCGTAAAAGTCACGTTTCATTGTGCGCTGCTTAGACCCTTATTTTAATTAGTTTTCGTGCGATATTCGAATAACATGTGTCGCAAATTAAGGGGCACTACTCGCCTTATAAGACTTTTTTCATTGAATATTGCAATATAACATTATGTCAACGTATTAGTTCCCAAGACTGTAGGTAAATCTAATCAATATACTTTTAACGACTAGTTTTTAGAGTTGATAGGTAATAGAATAGAAACGAAACGCTAGAAAACACACCAAATGTCATTTTCTCGAAGAACGGAATTAAAATCCTTGTGTTACGGACAATGAGTGTCGCCAGGGGCGTCTCTCAGCATACACAGAACCAAGCCCCTTTAAAAAGTTGGTTTTCTAAATTGAGACGAACTCGGAATCAAACCCGAGACTCTGTATCGGTCGTGCTAAAAGAGGTAAAGTAATAAAATCAGACCTTTTATAGACTTATAAAACGTCAGTAAAACTAATTGATTTGTTCAAAAGGCCTGATTAAGGTCTTTTACACGTCAAAATTTTATTTTAATGATCAATCTCTATTAAACAGTAGGTAATAGAGTATTTTATTATGAACAGGGGATTTCAAGTACCACTGATAGTACTTCAAATAAACTGACTGAGTTTGTTGCGCCTTTTTTTCTCATCATCAGCCAAAATGTAGTCCCTGAAGCAAACATAAATATAATTTATTTTGCGACGTGTTAAAGTGCCCGGAAAAGTGCCTATACTAAATAAATGAGTATTATTATTGTTAAATAACAAAGCTTTGTGAAAATTAACCCTAAAACAAACTGAACTTGTAAAGTTACTGTCAACCTGATTTAACCTGACATCAATTCAACTAAATGTCTCTTGGCTTGATGAGGACCATTTTTACAATGAGAGGGTCAAAATAACAATTCATCTTGCTCATGACTCAAGAGGATCTTGAACAACAACAATCGTTGTTGTAATTTGTTAAACCAAGTTGGGGTGAAACTTACCAACATAATGGGACCCCTAAGTTCTAAGGTATGTTTTAATAGCATGTACTGTTATAAAGGGATGAAGGGTCTTCGTAAAGTGGAGGGTATGGGATGATAATTGAAGTCATTTATCATTTTAATACGAACACTGCCCTTGGTTAATAGTCTGCAGAGGATGAATAGGTGTAACATTATTTTCACTGTTCATTTTGCGGGTTCCGCCATGTTATGTTAATTTTATTTATCAACCCTTATAAACGGATGATTAATTTTGAAGAACGTTTTGATGGAATAATCATTACTCAAAAGTACTTGAGAAGATGAAGTTAACTTTTGTTGAAATTGGGTTTTGATTGTTTAAAAAAAGTTTTATTTTTATCAAGATTAGAAAATAATATTTTGCCTGACTGGTTTGGATAATAAATTGGCATGCAGGTAGGTAAATAATTTTACTCACGACATATTTTGCATTATTGACATAATTTAATCTTTGCTCAAAGGCTTGGTAGCCTTTCAGCGAGAAAACGCTGCTAGTATTATCGCTTCTTTGCCTCGCGGACACGCTTTTATTTTCGAGTAAGTAGTAGTTTAGTTTAAAGTTAATGTTTAATATCAAGTATCTTTATTAATAAATAAAATTTGTGTGAAAAGTCTTAAATCTCACATAAATAAATTCAGTGTGACTTCTAAAGTGTGAACGCACTATTTTTGTTCTGTTTTTTAATCATCGACTTTTGTATAAGACGGCCTCTACCACTAAAGGCTTTAACGCGTTGTACTTGTAAGTTTCCGTCGCAATAGCAGACGGTTAATAATTTAATCCGGACTGAGAGACTTCATAAAATAGTGATGAAGTGGACTCTTCTTTGAATCGAAACATACTCTGCCAAAATACTTAAGTATAACTACTTTTCAAGCAAGAGTAATAGTTGAAGCAAGGGACGACCAGAAGCATAATGAATTGACGGCGGATGCACCCGTACCTCAGCAGTGACTATCACTGGTGCACACTGGACGCATTATACTACGAGTATAATACCGAGTGACGGATCCCAATTGTCTAGCTTCTAATTTATACGTTGGAACAATTTAGTACTTCTGTACTAAATCTTACATCGTGTGTACATCTTACACTTAAATTGCAATTCGCTGATGATTTGTCGTCTTTATGGCCGCCTTCAACGATTTAATACGTACAACACATGCTAGACGGCTTATTAGCTGAATCTTCCCAACGCATCGGTCTCTGGATTAACCTTAGTAAAACAAAGATTACGTTCAGTAGACACGTTACTTGGGGACTGATAGCTGTTCACGGAGCTGCTCTCGAGGTTGTTCAAGAGTATTGCAGAGTAAAAACTACTTTGAGAGAGAATCTCGCAGAAGAATACAGCTGTGTTGGCCATTTGGTAAACTTCGCCGAGTCTTTTCATCGCCAATCCCTAAAAGTCTGAAGACGAAATCTTTAACGAGTGCTTGCTACCTCTCATTACTTACGGAGCCAAGTTTTGGACTCTCGCGGTACACTGTACACCAATTTAAAGTTGCGCAGAGAACTAGGGATTTCTCTGAATGATAAAATAAGAAATGAGGTCATCCGGTCTACAGAAACTAAAGCACAGTACAGAACAGAAAACTAAAGTAATACCGGCAGAAAAATATAGCTCAAAGAGCAAGCAGACTGAAGTAGCAGTGGGTTGGTCACATTTGCCGTATAACCGATAACCGATGCGGGTACCGCACAAGCCAGCAAATGGGCCGAAATTAACTGCAGACCATCGAACAGCGCGCCTTTACTTTGCACGTGAGCATCTAATTTGGTCATACCTCCAGTGGAACAAAGTCCTGTTTTCTGATGAGTGTCAAATTATGCTGTATGGTAACGATGGAAGGAAGAAGGTCCACAGAAGAGATGGAGAACCCTTTGCACAATGCTGCATTGAAGAAAATTTCAGCTTTGGTGGCGGTTCGTGAACGGTTTGGATACGTGTGTTGTTTTATCAATTTCCTTCATACTCCATACAGGGTACAAATGACTGTTTAAACACAATACAAATTTAATTTGAATTAAGGATTTGAAAACTTTATATTACTCACTATTAAACGACATTTGACATATATTCCTAAATATACTTATTTATCTGATAATCTTTACAAAACATAAACTTGCAAGGTGTTTCGATTTTTCTAATGAGAAGTATAGTACGTAAACCTACTGGAATGGATGGAAAAGAATAGCCGAAGATCGGGCTCAGTAGCGTGTATTGGTAGAGACCTTTGTCAAGCAGTGAACTGACGCGGGCTGATCAAGATGAGTACAGTACAGCCTGTCATTTTGATGCCAGGTCATCTTATTATAAAATAATAATAACATCCAATGTCATGTCAGTGTGTCTTGTCTAATCTGTTAATGTGTGCTAGTGTAGCAAGACGTTAAATTACAGTGGTATTTCATAAGTATGGCTATCGCACTTCCTGCCGAAAATGGTAATTTTTACAGTGGCATTGTAGCTCTATGGATAGATAAAGGTTTTGTTTACAAACAAAGTTGAATCATAAGACAATTAAGTATATTAAAGTTTTAGTCTAAGACTCGATTACGAACCAGGTAAATACTTAAGTATATGTAATACTCGAGTCCGCTGTCTGCACACCGCGCCATAAACTGGGTGGCATGGAGGAAACAGGATCTAACTGCGCGTTCTTAATCCTATAAATATGTTATTAAGAAGAAATCACGGAGGAAAGTTTACTGCTTGGTTCTGCGATATATCTGTTCTAGCTTGATTGTTTCATACCAGCACAATTGAATTGTTGCTTGACGTTCATTTTACATGGTTTTGAGGCATTATGTTTACGGCTAATAAAAATAAGGCTATGTTTTCAATGATCGTTTGATGGTTTCTGTGCGTTACATACTCGTAATTGAGGGTAAGTCGTGATGATGTTCATTTGTTTTATTTATTTTTACTCGCTCTAATACAAAAAAAATATGTTTTAAAGTTTTAACGGATATATGGTAGCCATTACCTTGATACTTTGTGTTTTCTTCGGCTTAATGGTAAGTATAGCAAAATTCAATTTTCCTTATGATTTCCGTACCTTGATAAGTCACATAATGAACGTTTTAACCTATAACATTGCCGTTGATGAAACGAATGATTTCAATAAAGTTACATCATTATTCTCCTGGTTTGTAAAATAGGTCCTTAAAAGGAAATTATTGAAAATTATCGCAATACTGAAAGAAATGGGTATGCTGCATTGCATAATTTCAAAGCGCAAAATTATGCGAAATACTTCATTGATGTCGTTTGAAGGCGGCTTGGCTTTGTTCTCACAGTTTGCCCTACATATTTAACGCATAAAAGAAAATATCGTCTTAAAGCTACCGATTTTACAAATATAAAGTGTCTCTAAAATGCGTCCCCGATATACATAGCAAATGCAAACAGACTTTACATGTCGAACAAAAGCTTGCCCTTGTTGCGAGCCAACCTCCCTACCAAGACACATCAATTATTCTTCATCTTTTTGCTTTACAAAGACTTAATTAAACCCCACGGATAACAATTCGGTTAAACTCGCCCATTCTTTATTCCCTTTAGTTGATACTTCAACTTTAATGCGCGCGCGCTGATAAAGTCGCTCGCTTATAGAAACACTTAATTGGTCACCACCATTTATTTTTCCCTTTGTAATTCGTTGGTTAGCTTACAAAATCAAAGGTTTGGCCACTTTACAACCACCGGAAGACCTCAGGGTATGGTATTTACCAGCCTTGGGTCATCGAAATTATACACTGAAAATAGAAGGTAATGACAAAACGATGTCAATTAGGTAGATAGTTCCTATTTAATTTTTATGCATTAAACGGAATCAGCATAAGCGATAAGGCGCAAGGAAGCCGATTTGCAAGAAACTAGAAGAAACAATTGAAGGTATGCAACGGTGGTTATGGTTATTTTAATTAAAAATGGAACATATTTCATATTTTTTATAAAATTGGGACTGACTTAAAAAAACTGTGTCACTAGATGGTGCTCTGTTTTATCGGCAAACGTAACTACGACGGCTAGAAACTACGTCTCCGCCCGCGCTGTCTAATTTCTCTGGAGAGTCAATAACTTCCCAAGTATAGATTTTTTTAAAGACATTTAATACTCAAACAGTCCTTTTGTCTACTTATTTTACCTATAAGAAAAAACACAATCACATGAGTTTATTAACGATCATAAGTGCTTGCTTAATTTCCCATTATAATGAGACAGCTGAAATAGAAAACTATAATTCTATATTTGCCTTTTAATGAAATTTACTAACTTTACTTCATACTTATACAAAAATTAAAAAAAAACTAATATAACTTTTAAAAAAAATTAACTCTGTATTTGCGGAGTATAAAGTTAAATAAACTTACAATCAGCTGCAATCAGATCAAGCATCAGCTAATAGTTGTTTGGCAGTTTCGAGAGATATCAAACACTTCAGCTTTTACGAAATCGTTAAAACTCTTCACAAAAAAACACTTATCTGCATTCTCATAAACACTTGAATCGCCCCGGAAAATTATAACAATAAAGAAGTACAAAACAAGGTACTCTTACCTTTCGAGTGTAGCCAGTTTACAAAGAACTGTTCACAGTCGTGCGCATGCAGTTTTGAGACTTCATTGTTGGGTTTGTAGAGGGGCGGGGTGGTTCAAGTGTTTTGGTTTGGTTAGCAGTAGGGTGAGAGCCCCAAATTTTGTTTCATGGCTTACACGTGGCTCGGTTCCACCCCATCAGCCTAAGTTTACATCTGAATTAATGTCAAACGGTAATTGTTGACGGCGGTCTGACGGCGATCTGAGACAGAACAGCCTTAACAATGCTTACTTTAACTTGTTAATTTAAATCGAAAATCTAAAGGTATCGGCCGTCAGAGATAATTGATTCTATTATAGAGATAAATTCGATCATAGATATTAGATTAGTCCCTCAATATTTTCATAGCCAATTTGATAGACTTGCTGCTTAAATTTGTATTGGATCTGCTTAATTTATAGTTACATAATACTCCAACGGTACTTATTTTTAAGTTTGAACTTGACTTTTTGAAATTTGAGGTTATTTTATTATTTGTATTTCTAATTAGAAGCCCGTTACCTGTCGAAGAGTTAACACAAATAGACAAAATGATTGCCATTGCCGACTGACATTTTAAGAGCCATCATATAGGATCCTCCTCCATAGGATCATATTCGTGAACTTGGTTAAAATTATATTTCGCAAAATATAATTAGGTTTGTCATTGAAAACGTGTCATATTTTGCACAATGTCAGTTCCATAAGATTAAAACCCGGGGCGTAAATTGATTACGAAAATAAGAGCAAACAAATGTGGATAAGGGTTAAAAACCGTCAAAAGTGACGGGCGTATTGGATCTACATCTATAACCTAATGTATCGACGGTCGCGTGCCTTGGGTCCCCGGAGGCCGGCGCGTTTATTTGGTGTCCTGACCAGCACTGGGGCTGCTACCCTGATAATTTACTGCCTTGTATGAAACGTAGGTAGTTGAATATTTGCCGTAACGGAATAAATAACTAACAGTTATGTAGCTGTAAAGTAGGACACTTCCTTATTTTTTTGGATGGGGCTTACTTTAGAATTTGTAAATCAGTGGTCGGAGTCAGCACTTGGTCAACGGGGAGGAAAAACATTGTGACAAACTTTTCATCATCATCATTTACGCCATAGGACGTCCCCACTGCTAAACATAGGCTCTTCCAGATTAGCCGGTTGGTAGCGGCCTGCATTCAGCGGCTTCCTGCAACCTTTGCCAGGTCGTCTGTCCACCTTGTAGGTGGACGTCCTACGCTGCGATTGCCGGTACGTGACCTCCATTCTAGAACCTGCCCCATCAGCCGTCAGTTTTACGTACTATATGCCCCGCCCACTGCCACTTTAGCTTCTAATCCGTTGGGCTATGTCAGCGTAGTCAAGGAGGTCAAATGGTAACTGCACCAAATGTTATAATCAGACGTTCTTGACCCGATCCCATGCAGAAACAAAAAGGATCAGGATAGGCATAAATATCACTCGAATGGTGTAGAATTGTTATCTGTCAGTAAGTTTATCTACAAGAAAATAATATTAAACTTGAAAATATTTCGGATACCTTACCTGGGAACCGCAGCCAAGAATTTTCGCTATGCGGGCTGTTCTTACAACTGAGTCACAGAGGAGTTTTCTTAACTCTGGCTTACTAACAGCGAAACACTTCTTGTTATTTCTTTTTAACACACTTTTAGAACGATTAGCTTTACTTTTAATTAACTAGTTGACATGTAATCAAATCTTAGAAGTCGTTTAAGTATAAGAAAATATTAATTCGACGCAAAGGAAGTAAAATATTCTTTATTAAAACATCGAAAAGAAAAAATTGTGACAAAAAGCAGCTAAGCATTTTTCGTGACTTTAACCTACTTCCAACTGTTCGTATCGATATAATATCTTTCTGTATCATAAAAAGTACCTAAACTTGGTATAATTATAGGGAAAACTCTAAACTGAAACTGGCGAAGTATGATTCTGGTTTGCGGCAAGGAATTGGTATGTAAGGTACTACTTTATTAGTTAAGTAACTAAATTCGATTTAGATAATGATTATACTTCTTAAATACAACTAAAATAGGACTTAAAATTATAGTGATATACGGTTTTTCCTGTCCATTCCTGGGTGTCACAGAGCTGTATCAAAAAACAATTTCCTAAAAGTGTAATTGCAATTTGTTTTACATTCCGATAATTCTGCCAACATCTCCGTACCAGCGTGTAATCTTACAAATCGTCATACAAATAATGGGTTGAGAATTAAGTTACAACCGTCCCAGACGAGCCGTAACGTCGCACGCGCAGGCCACGTGACCGGCAATCAGACAAATTGGGACGCGTAAGGGGACAATGGGACACAATATACGTGGAAATAGTAGAATCGTTTTCAAACAGGGTGAATTAGGTTTATGGACTTTATGAAAAGTCCAAGTGCTATTCAATCTATAAATGTTTACAGAACTTGACAGCACAGAGAGAGAAAGAGGGCATTTGTAGCTCAAAAAAAATGCATTAGAACTATTTATGTGGGATTCCACCAGTCGAATCCTGAAGAACAGCTTTCGCGAATTTAGGCTTACTTCCGCTGCCGGCACTATATATATTTGAAAATAGCTGTTTTGTCAAAAGAAATATCCATTTCTCACTAAAAGCAGGCGATGCAAATGCTAGACTGAAAAGAGACCCTGGTAGAATCGTGTTGAATGTCGTGTTGAACTTTGCAACACCGAAGTCAGCTAAATATAGGAAAAGGTGTCTAATCATGTGCCAAATGACATTAAAAATCAAAATATTAACCATTTTAAACCAAATTATTTAAGTGGCTTATGGAACATAAAATATATGACATAAAAGATTTTATAGACCGTAAGTTTTAATTAGATTTATTTACATATCATTTTAATACTATTTGACTATACATACTGTTTTCATGACATGATAAATATTTTAATTTTTATCCAAATATTTCATTCAATATTTTGTTCGGGATGTAACTACCTCTTTGCCTTTTAACTTATGTAATAAAATAAGACATTGGTAAATTTTTATTATTATATAGAAGTCAATGGATAGTACCCTAGTTTTGATTACCTTGCGTGTGGCAAAATATGAGGAACAAATGGCCGTATCTTATGATTTCGTTTAATTAGGAGTTTGATTTTTGTTCCTGACAAAAAATGTCTTGACAGACAGACGGACGTTGGTGTGGTACGGAACCCTAAAATGATACCCTGTAAATAAGTTTAAGCATAAGTAAAGCCTTGTTCGTGATTTGCGAGAACTAATGTCACTATAACTTTTGGCTTTTTGTTTGGAATAAACCCAAAACCCTGACATGTACTTTTATTTCTTGGAATTTTGTCTATTACGGCCAATTGAAATAATTCGTGTATTTTTTTTCAGTTTCAGTACTTACAAAACTAAAGATTTTAAAGTTATTATTAAGAGTTGAGCGTAGAGCTTGTTATGGAATAACAGAAATAAACAAATCAAATTTAAAAAACTTTTTCTTTTCTCATTTAATTTTAGTAGAAGTTAAATAGAGTACAGTCAACGGCAGGTTAACCTACCCACAAAGTTAAAGGTCATTGAACCGATTTTTAACTTAAGCCCGACACGTAGAGATCAGTATCAATTGGGAAATTTTACGTTTTGTAGGTTACGGTAGGTTGACGAGCTGTGGTCTGTACTTAGGCACTCTCACTCCCTGCGTGTTCCCAAAGCACACTTTCATTTTTGATAAATATTTTATTTACGTTTATTATTTGTTTCGTTATTAAGTATGCCTTACTAGAAAAAGTAATAGAACCCTTAGGCAACGGCCGTATTGCTTACAAGCTTTGCTTAGTTTGGGGCTCTAGATAATTGGTGTGATTGTGAAAACATTTTATTTATTGTAAAAGTTGCTTGTATAAACTTATAAACACTGTGCTTTCATTTACTGTCGTGTGATACTCCACCACATACTTACATACTTAAACCTATCTGCTCTGCGCTAGGCGACTAGCGAGGCCACTACGCGCCTTACGCCATAATGTTTTGTAACGTGCTAAATACGACCCTCAATTATTTAACTCCACTCCCCAAATTGTTGAGTTTTAGTGGTTTTGTTGCTTCACAACTCGGTTCAACAATTCACCGAATATTTACCGATCCGATCCGATACGGATCCGGCACGTGTCGTCACAATGCGCCGGAAAATTTGGACACCACTTCCGGTTCTAATTCCGGATTAAATTGTCCGAAAATGTTTTTTGGTGGAGGGTCGCTGAAAGAGAAATCAATTATGTGAGGGATGGAGTGTGAAATATTTTGATTATTATGTAGATTTTAGTTTTATTTCTGAATGAAGCCAAGTGTCGAATGTATGACGATATATTAAAACGAAACTGTTTGTAATGAAAGCCTCATCAATTCAATTATTAACAATAATTTAAGAATATCTGTGACTTACCACATTTTAACTCAATCGGTCTAGTAGATTCGGAGCAAATTGGCTTCGACAAACGGACAGAGAGACACACAAGTAATCATATAACGGTTCCGTTTTTTATTTGGATGTACAAAACCCTAATTCGTTTAAAAATCCGTAAATTATGATCATAACGGTTGCTAACAATCTAGACAGATTTTTCAAAATAGAAATTTACCTAATCCTATATTAAAGATTAAATCTGTGTTAGCTCATGATTTTTAAATTTTGAAGTAGACATAGAGTAAAAGTAATATTTATTTTGTTCGACAAAAATTCCGCCAATTTTTTCATCAGTGTAGAACCTATTTTAATATGGGCGAGAGTAATTGTCAAAACTTGTTAACTCATACTTAGTTGAAGTGCAAAATCACTAACCAGTTTCGGTCACAGACAATACGTATTGCTGCTTAATAGGGTGTGTTCTCTATGAGCTATGGCCGTAGCAATCTAGAAGCTCCAAAAAAACCTGCGAGTGGAATGGTGCGGAGCTGAACCCGCTTAAATCAAACCCGCTGGTGCCTTAAAATATGTCGTTTTCTAATACATGTTCATTAGACTTAATGAGTCTAGTCAAAGTTTCAGAATGCTACAGTGAGCCGCTCTGGGCCGTTTGCATCCGGCGGCTACCCATAACCTTGACTAGGACGTTAGTTCACCGAGTGGGAGGCCTACTATAAGCTGCTTGTTTCCAGTTCGTGGTCTCCACTTTCCGAACGAGAACTTTTCTTCGCCAACGGTTGTTAGTTCTGCGAACGATGTGGTTGCAATTTGGATAACTATGATGGAATTTTATGGATGAGAATTTTGTTCTCCTACGGATATCCTCGCAAATAATCTTGCAAAAGTATCATTTGCAACGAAAGACTTGGGCTGTGAAAGAAGAGAAGAAAACAAGAAGCCGCATACGGGATCTGCAATAAGTACTTGTAATCGGATTCGAAGACCGTCTGATCTATTGGTTCGGTGGGGTTGCCTCTAGACAAGGCCAAGCAGTTGCAGGTGCGAATCCTGCAAGGGACAAATGTTTGCGTGATAAGCACGAGCGTTTTTACCCCAGCTTTGCTTAGTTTCGGGTTCGATCAGTTTAAGTGATTGTTGGAAGAATGGATTTATTAGATAGATAGAAAATATTTGGTATTTATATTTTTTTATTTGTACTTTGTGTTTTATAGATAGAAAATAGTAATTCCGTATTTCGTCAATTAATTTAAAATCATAGCCTTAAAAAAATTTAATTGCTATGATCATATAATTGGACACTGAACCAATTTTTTTACGTAGTCACACAAATCGGAATAGAATAGAAGAACATTTATTTAGAACCATTTATACCTTTTATTACGTCCAAAATACCTCAGTGCCTAAAGAAGAAAGTCTACAATGGAATTAAAACGTGGTTTTTACTATGGGCATCATAAGAAAGGTCAAGGTTGCACAGCGTGCTTGTTGTTTCTTTGCGAGATTGAATCTGAAATTAGGAGATCCTTAAACGAACAAAAGTCGCTGACATAGCCCAATAGATTAGCAAGCTGAAGTGGCAGTAGGCGGGGCACACAGCACGTAGAACTTGACAGTCGATGGGGCAGGAAAGGTTGCAGAATAGAGGTTACGTACCGGCAAGACAGGTCGCTTTCAAACGGCCAATCTGGAAGTCACTGAGGGAGGTATATGTTCAGCAGTGGACGTCCTATGTCTGAAATGATGATGATGATACATTTTGAGCGCTTGATTACGGTACGACCGTTACTTTGTGTCATTAAAACACATTAAACTAACTAACTCCAAAAATGGGCCATTATGTTTGTCACACAACTAGAGCATTATCATCAATGTTATAAGAGTAAATTGGAGTAGAAACAAAGAGTTATAATTGAGATTAGCGGTCGGTTTAACAGCCTTTAATTATGATTTTAATTGGGGGCATGCGAATATCATATTTTACAGTTTTAATGCGTGCCGCCCATCGTCTCAGTATGGACAGCAAAAAAGATTTAGAACATTATTTCTTCTGACTTACTTACTACGAAAATATGTTTTGATAATTCAGACGTATAAGCTTAATAAATTAAAATAACCATTCACTTGTGTCAATCCTTTGCCAAAACATAAACATCTGAAACTAGCCAAGTACAAAACACGACCGTTTTCAATTGTTAAATTTGACACAGGTATTTTAATTTGTTAGGTATATACGTCTGAAATAACAATCTTTTTTTTCTTAAGGGCCCACCATTACGTCAGCCCTGTTTTGTTTTTAGGGTTCCGAAAGTCTAAACGAAAACACCGGAATCCTTTTTATAGGATCACTCCTGTGTCTGTCTTTGTCACAGCATGTTTGCTAAGAATCTACTGGATCGATTAAGTCGATTTCTTTAGGTACGTGTAATTTGGAGGGCAAACTGGAATATTAAAAATAAAGATTTGCAAACGGTTTCGCATGATAGATATATCAAATTAAAGAGCTTGTTGTGAGGGTCTTAAATATATCTTACTAATCTTATTCTACTCATTTTACTAATATTATAAAGGCGAAAGTTTGAATGTTCGTTACTCAATCACGTCAGAACGGCTGAACTGATCTAAATGAATTTTTGACACAGAAATAGATATTAGTCTGGAATAAAAGATAGGATACTTTTTACTCCGGATAAATGTAGGGTTACTCAGGGGTGGCCAGATAACTGTCATTTTAGATAGCGCTTCTTACAGTTAGATGTCGCTGTTCCGTTGACAAACATTTTTGACTGAAAAAAAAAGTTACACCACCATGCGAACGAAGTTCCGGGCAACAGCTAGGATCTATATAAATACTCGTAGCATACAATAAAGTCGCATCCCGCAGTCTGTACGCTTAGATCTTTTAAACTACGCAACGGATTTTGATGCGATGGATACCTGTAAAGTGATACATTTTATTTAAAAAAATAAAACCGACTTCAAAACACTGAAATGCTAAAAATAATCCTAACACTTAAGTACCTAATCAGTTACTTTTGGAGTCGGTGCCAGCCGATGAGAGATTCAATGTTTTTGTTTGCACCGACTCCAAAAGTAACTGATTAGGTACTTAAGTGTTAGGATTATTTTTAGCATTTCAGTGTTTTGAAGTCGGTTTTATTTTTTTAAATAAAATTTACTTATTTCATCTATTTTTAGTGATAAATCCTAATCTAACTGCTGAACACCGATTTCATCCCCTATTTTCCTACCCTTAGGGGTGATTTTTATTTTGCAAACTTTTATCATATTATCTTTGAAGTATAAGCTATTCAATAAAACAAAAATCATCAAAATCGGCTCATATTTGTCGAAGATAGGTAACAAGAACCACAACCAAAATATTATCTGGGTATATATTTGTTGATTTTCTCAAAAAGTTCTAAATCAATTTCGATAAAATTTATATGGGACCACCTCTGAAGTATGATCTACCAAACAAAAAAAGAATCATTAAAATCGATTCATAATTGGCGGAGTAATCGCGTAACAAATATACAAAAAAAAAAAAAAAAAAAACATACAGTCGAATTGAGAACCTCCTCCTTTTTTGAAGTCGGTTGATTAGTACATAAACGATCTCGTCTCCTACATCCAATCTTGTCTCTTACATCAAAAAATCAGTAGATTCAGACTCCTAGTCTCGAAATTTTTAATAGGCTCAGTAGCCTAAAATAAAATGAAAAATTAAAAACATAGTTCTTTACAGATTATAGTAAAATCTCAGAAGTTCGGAACCCTCTCCACGCTACTTCATAATAGCGACATCTGTCTCGCTACATGCGGACTAAAAAACTGACGTATCCGAGCGATTGAATATATACCTACAAGAACCCGACAACAACCGTCGGGCAGTAGCCCACCAGACACAACACTCGTCTGGTCGGAGGATCCTCCCTTAACACCCTGTTCCTCAGTCCCCCTAAAAGTGTCATGTCCTTAAAGTATAATTTTCGAAAAACTTGTGGGTTTTGCATTATTACATAAATACTAAGTACTTGTATACTCAAAACATAAATTTAACTACGTGATAGATCAATGCGAAAGAAAAATAAAATTTCAAGTCAGAAAATATTGTAGGATTCTCCGGAAAACTACATTTGTTAGTCTGTCTGTCTAACATTTGACAGAAACGGACCTATTTAGGTCAGTTTCTCTTTAATAGCACTCAATATCGAATATTGATACAGTTCTTTCACGAACAAGTGCAGGCTTTATTTTTGGTTAGACAGACACATGCATTGCACTCGATAACATTTGAATATATTTTATACACTACTGTTGCCCGCGACTTCGTTCTTGTTTTGTAAAACCATAGTCAGTCAAAACTAAAGACCCTGCGAACGAAATCGCAAGTAACAACTAGAGTTACATATTTTATTTCACATTCAACAAGTTGCTTTGATCATGGATCCACGTACACACTTTTTACTGAAAAGTATGTTTGCTATGTCAACTCTGCGTTATGGAATAATATTTTGAGGAAACTCTACCTTCAGGGCACAAAAACGATGTGTCAGAGCTATATTTCGTTTGAAATCAACAGACAGTTGTATGCCAATATTTGAATCAATGGAACTTATTACTCTCCCAAGTTTTATATTATGGAGTGGTGTCTTTATGTTAAAAATAATCCTGTAATGTAAAAAAAAACAAGGGCCAATACCCTGCCCAAGAAAACATAGAATCCAGCCAAAAATTTATAAAACTGCATTCATGAGAAAAAGTCTTATTGGTATGGCTCCGAAGTTATTTAATAAGCTTCCAAAACATTTACAAGATCTTAATCCCAAAAATCGATTTTTTTTAAATTTGTCGGTAAATGCTATCCTGAAATTGAGGATCATTTTAATGATAAGATATAATGTAATTTTATTTTTTATAAATAATGGAGCCTTTTTACATATTTAATTAAATTAAATATAAATACTTATTCTTATTCTGATTTATCAGGTTCAAGCATTTGATCATTTGTGCTAGACGTAGGTTTTCTCTAACGAACGCCATCTTGCTCGATCAATTGCCTTCCTCATACAGCTACCATCGTTCAGCATCGTTTTCCAGGTCGCCTGGTTAACGAAATTATTTTACCACTTTGTCAGCGTGATTATAAGCATACGCTTGCGAAATTATATTTTTCTAGTAGGTAAGTACTAAGAGTCTCTGAGCTAAGCCGCGGACAGACAGACATACAGACGGACGGAAATGGCAAAACAAGTACCCAAGTGGATACACTGTGGTAGAAAGAGGGTTCCGTAGCCTTACACTAATAGGGAATCTCAAGTCTGAAATATTTTTTGTTCAGTTATATTTGAATGTTGAAGTCTGTAAGCATTATCATGCTGTCGCTCCCTTCGGAAGGGCTGCTTCCTGCGGGTGGGAGGGGTCAGAGGGAGGAGAGGCCACATCCGGCGGAAGCTGCACTCCTCCCACCATTGTCTTGCCGAGAAACAAAAACATTTTGCAATGTGCCGGCTCGCCTTTTCACGGATTAGACTTAGTCTCTATTTTCGGTTTATGGCTCTCTGAGGCGTTTGTGAGGTAACAAAGTTAGGTTTTTTAATATAATTTATTTTTGGGTGAATTTTTGAGTTTGCCTAAAGTAATTAATTATTGTTTTATACCTTTCTATATAAATGAGATTAGTTTCATTTCACGAATTAAAGTTATTGTTATTCTTTATTAAAGATATCAGAGGTTGCATGACAGTCACAATCTTACAATGTAGAAGTAATAGGTAACCTACATTTTCCAAAAAAATATGAGAATTAACGTCACACGGGTTTTCATACAAACTCTCAAGTCGAAAATATTGGAAACGCACAAACCGATTCTAACAAGAGTTGTCATGCATGTGCAAATCAGGCTAGTCTGTTAAGTTAACAGAGGATTATTAGACTTTAAAAAAAATCCTCTGTCAACTTTTTGGAATAGGTCTGACTTGCATATGTATGGAAAGACTAGTCAGAATCGGTTTGTTCTTTTCCAATATTTGTGACTGGAGAATTTATATGAAGCCATGCGACGTTAACGCTTCAGTTTCCTAATAAAAAATAATTTATTTCTGCAAAAAGGCCTCTAAAGGCACTTTTATTTATTTATTTAGACAAACAGAATATAATTAAAAGAGCACAGTTACTAAATAGGTATTTATGTAACAAACTAAATTATATTCCAAAACTTGCATGCACAGAAACATTGAAATATATTTCTACTTTAAGAACAGCTATAAAATATGAGAAAACCAATCTTTTTACGCTTCCAAATTGATAGGACGTGTAAAAGTGCTTTTAGGTGTATGGGCTGGTGCCGAGAAGTAGTTGCGCACAAATTTCGGTTACTTACGGCAGCTTTTTTATGTAGTTAGTAGTTAGCGGTATGGTATTTTACACAATTTTGCAGGCTATGTTTAAGCAAGTGAAACATTAACTCCTATAGGCGACATCATTTATTTGATTAATAAAATTGAAAATTTTGTCAGGTGAATAACCTGAAAAAATTTTCAAATGTATGGTGAAAAAATTTTCAAAATGCTGGTTTTGTTACAGTTTTAATTAATAACATAAAAGTGTTTTGATTCAAAAAATGAGGTAAGAAAGAACTCACTTTTTTCAACCGACTTCAAAAAAGGAGGAGGTTCTCAATTCGTCGGTCTTTTTTTTTATTTTTTATTTTATTTTATGTATGTTCAGCGATCATTCGTTACTGCGTTGACCGATTTCGATAATTATTTTTTTGTTTGAAAGGTAATACTTTCAGAATGGTCCTATATAAATTTGGTTAAATTCTGATGATGGGATCTATAAGAAAATCATCATACATTGCATAAACTCCGTACCACGCCAACTGATTTTAGTATCTATCTTACCTATATCTCTGCCAAATGTAGACCGATTTTGATGATTCTTTTTTTAATGAATAGCTTATACTTCAAAGATACTATAATAAAACATTTTTGGAAAAAATTTCACCCCTAAGGGTGGAAAAATAGGAAATGAAATCAATGTTCAGCAGTTAAATTATGTTTGCACTCGTAAGATTTGTTTTGATTAGGATTTATCACTAAAATGGATGAAATAAGTTAAATTTATAAAAAAAAAAAAACCGACTTCAAAAAACTAAAACGCTAAAAATAATCTTAACACTTAGGTACCTAATCAGTTACTTTTGGAGTCGGTGCCAGTCAATGAGAGACCAATGTTTTCGTTTGCACCGACTCCAAAAGTAACTGATTAGGTACCTAAGTGTTAAGATTATTTTTAGCGTTTTAGTTTTTTGAAGTCGGTTTTTTACTAGGTGCGACTATAACTTTTAATCTGAACCAACGAACATTTAAATGAAGTAAGTAAATTAAAAAAAAAGAATTAAAAAAGGTTCATATGAAATTTTTTATGATAGAATAATTATACATAATACTTACTTAAAACAGAGTATGATTGTTAAGGCCGCGCAGCTAAAAAAACAAAATAAAAGACAAAAACCACAAATAATAATACTTAAGTATTATTCAAAAACTAAAAAGTATGTAAAATATTTACAATAATGGACGGTTTGTAGCAAATAGGATAACATTTTCGTTTTTAATCACTACCAAGTTATATACATAAAAGCGCAATAATAAACCTGCCCGCCAAGCCACTTACCCCAAACAAAAGAGGGTTAAATCGCACTATCCAAAAACCCATTCTGTCTGGAAAAAACACAATAAGTAAATCTGCGATTCATTAGCCCTCTAATTTGTTGAATCGCTAATGCACATGGTATGTTTGCGCATAGCTGTCTGCGCCGGAGCGTGGTTCCTGATCAGAAAGACCCTAAAAAGGGTATGCGGGGGGAGCACCGTCTAAGTCAAGAGCCAAAAGCGGGAGGTGAATGCCCTATACTTTGTCGATCTGAACGATTACCAATTAAATTTCTTCTTGTTTTATTTTTTACAATTTACTACCAGTCGATGAGTACCTACGCTAAAGATGTTACATATTAAATAGCAGTGGCAAATAATATTTTAAAATTATTGACCGGTATGGTATGCTCAAAGTTAGGTTTAATATAATCTTTCTTCTTTAAATATTGTCGGCCTAACTGACACAAACATTTACATGTAAAATAAGATTTTACACTCCATTCATTGGTTTTACAGAAAATTTAATATTTTCTGCAACTTTTTGTATGGAACGAATATCGAAATCTAAAAAAATAATTTCATGGGCCATTTTATATCGGTTTTTTTTATGACCACATAACATACATTGCTCCTGATCCTATGGTAAGTAGCCAAAGCACTTGTGTTACAGAAATTAGACACGACGACGGTACCACAACACCCAGGCACGAGACAGTATTGTTCTACATTGACCGACCGGGACTCGAACCCGGGACCTTAGATATAGCGATACCAGGTCCGGTTTGCTCGCCTGTCGGCTACAAAGGTCTTCAATCTCAACTCATCATCTATATATAAAAAAAGTCGGGTTAGTTACACCATTTATAAATCAAGAACGGCTGGACCAATTTCTATGATCTTTGATTAAAAGGACTATGGAAAAAAAACAGGCCCTGGTGGAAGTAAAATGTATCTCAGATTTTTAGTAAAAATGTGTAATTAAATACTGTATAGTTGGAATCGTAGAAATATTTTTCTAAAAGTTAAATCATTTTCAATTTTGTTTAGTTTTGCAGGGGTCATAGTAATGTTTTACTAAAATGATCGGGTATATCGGACTAGCTTACGCCTTCGTTTAAGTCAGCGTTGTTAATCCTGGTCTTCATCTATCTATCTACCTACCTATATACCTAGTTTCATTCAAAAAACAGAAAAAAACATCTAAACATTAAAATATCAAACCATCGTTATTTACACATTCAGAATATTTCTTAAGCGTGATGTGATTATTACGGATACCTAGTAAAGTATATTACCAAAAAAAAACAAATATTCATTATAGTTGTATTTCAGCAGGAGAATGCAAAAAACTCAAATCTGGATTAAGTTTTCCGCTATCGCTTATGGGCTGACTCCGGCCCCGGTCCCGAAGGAGCCGCAGCGAGCGATAAAAGCGTCATACATAATGCAGGCGCGTCCGAAATCGAAAAATTAAAACTCCCGCCATCTGCCGGCCGCGCGGGTAATTACGCTGTTTTGACATGATCCGGATCGGGTGCCGCTTTCATCAGTCGCAAATGGTATCTTATACCTTTTTTAGGGGTACTATACACGTAGCAAGTGCTATCTTATACCTCTTTGGGGGCATTATACGCATAGCAAGTAATTCTTATACCTCTTTTAAGGGTATTATTCGCGTTGTACGTGGATCTTCACGGGTGGTCTTAAACTGAGACCTAATTCTCGTAAAACACCGAGAGAACGCATATTAAGGCCGTGTAGCAATGAACATTTTATTGTGTATCGTTTTGCTGGGCTGAAGTGTTAAAAGTAGGTAAAATCCAAATTTCAGTCCCAGTAACATTAATATCATAAACGACATTCTTGTACACTAATTATGAGGTCAAATTAACAAAGTGGTGCGACTGAAAATGAAAAATGCGACTGAAACTAAGAATACTTTTTTCGTTTTTCCATTTTTAGTCTCATTACCCTATTATATATACGAAACCCAATTGGCGTAATACGTTTCGAATGCAGTAGGTTCCGGGTTCGATTCCCGGTTCGAGTAAATTTAAAAAATGGATTTTATAAATCTGCTTTCGTATAGTTGTGATCAGAGAAGCAACTGAAAGTACTCAGTGTCTGCGACCTCGTAACCAAAGGATAAAGGGATGTTAGGTACTTACTCGAAACCATGACATTGGTGTATTAAAATAAATTATTATAATATAAATTATTTATTCAAATTAACAAACAAACAAAACTCTTGGGGACTCCATTGTTTTGGTAACATCTCGTACACACTGTAGAAAAACTATGAACTTAAAGACTACTATCTTTTTTAAGTCAGTTAAAAAGTAAGTATTCAACATTGAAAAGATTATATCCGATCAAAGTGATAGATCAACACACTTGTGCATTATTTTGCTTGTAAATAAATGTCACAGAATTATCAACCCCCATCCCTGATGCTGCGTGACGTTGCGAGGGGTTGCAACCCACACTTTAGAATACAAGCAACGAGAACAAGTTTGTTTTCGCGAAATAGATTATCTTTTTGATCTTAATTGACGTTATAACATGAAACAAATTATTTTGTCTTAAGTAGAAAACCATCAATACATTTAAAAGAGATGTCGGGACTTCAGGAGTGAATCAGTCCTGTCTCACTCACGGACTGATTCAGTATCTAACGACCTCTGTACCCGAGAGGCGAGCATACCAGACTTGGTGTCGCTATCTCTGAGGTCCCGGGTGCGATTCCTGGTCGGTCTAATGTAGAAAAAAAATTTTTTTTATATTATCTCGGGTCTGGGTTATGTGGTACTTTCGTTGTTTCTGATTTCTGTAACACAAGTGCTTTGGCTACTTACCATAGGATCAGAGCAATGTATGTGATGTTGTCCAATGTTTATTATTTATTTATTTATTATTATTATTTATCATCGGCCAGGCTAAAACCCTTGGACTCTTTAAAATTTTTGACTTTAATTATGAAACACAATAAGATGATTTTTTCGAAATTCATCTCCCAAGTTGATGACATGACACGGATGACAGTTTGTTAAAAATTCCATAATATCTGGACTTATCGAATTAATCGCATGATATAAAATCTATGAATGCAACACATTGCCGATTTGCTTGACCTCTGTTGCAGTTTTGTTTTGAACGGGGTGAACTACTAAAAGCTTACGGTCGATTGAACACTATCTATAAAATGAGTACATATCAAGCTTCCTATTGACAGTATTACTTCACACCGACAGAGCCTTCAAGCTCAGTCGGTCTGTAGTAGTACTGTACTATCAATAGGAAGTTGTCTAAAATTTGATCTACAATTACTTAGCCTTCACTTGTTTCCGATTGAGATGCAAGTGGATAGGAGGGAATTATTTCATACCGCCAACGAATTAAATGAAACCTTTATACCTATACATTTGTGAGTAGCACAGTAAGTGGCCACTTTGCTAGGAGATCTCTTGTAGACAGCTTTCCGGTAGATAAACACTAGAAAACAGTCTCGAAGTTGTCATACTGTCGAAATACAGTACACAACTGACTCCACGTCAATCATTGTGATTGGGGTTTATGCCCCAGGTACACCGGGAATACCAGAGACACGAGCTTCATCTACCGTTCGGTATATTTCCTGTTCATACCGGGAATTATACGGTATCGTCTCTATTTAGAGAAATTTCATAAAAGCATCATTCCTCGGTCATTTTGAAAGCTCACAATAATTAAGGCATTTTAATACCTCATACAAAATTATCTCCTTTCCCTTTATTATCAAACTTCTGTCCCGGCGAACTTCGTACCGCCACCTTTTTTTTAGCTATAGTTTTTCTGCTATTCGGGACGGAGACAAATCCAAAAAATCATAAATCATAAAAATCGGCCCAGCCGTTCTTGACTTATAAATGGTGTAGCTAACCCGACTTTGTTTTATATATATATAGATACATAGCCAAGTAATTTTAATTGTTGTCAAATTAGACCGGTCTCGATAATTGTGACAATTGGTTGACTTGTCATGGATATATTTAGTCTATATTTGGATAATTACGGCTGCTTTAGTTCAAAATTTGATTTTATTCCAGTCCACATTGAACGACGAAGAAATACGTATTGTACACACCAAGTTAAGTTCTTAATTGATTTTTTAGATATGCACTTTAATATTATAAGAAAAGAGTAAAAAATATTATAAGTTTTTTGATTAAGTTAGCATTTGCATCAATTACAGTGACGATGAAGTACAGTAGAACAAAAAAGTATTACACAATTAACGTTGGAAACCGTTATTTCATCTTAAGATATGATCTTTATCGGGGACCCGTGAATACCCGGGAGGATAGGTAAGAATAGATAATATTTCCGATTACTGGAAAAGGACTGGAACGCGATATCCCTTGTTTTAGGTATAAATGTATACTATTTTAAGTTTAGATTTTAAATAATTATACATTGACATATTGTTTTATTCCCATAATTTAATTGATTGAATTTTATTTAAAATGAATTTTATGTATTATTATGACTTGACATACATACTTTTATTTTTTGAATTTATTAATATGACGATTAACTTTATTGATTGCATATTAATATTATTGTATAACATGAATGCAATACTCTTACAGGGTCCATGAGTATGTAATAACGCACACAATGTAATAACACCTTAATGTACACCTATGACTCAATAAATGAATATGAAATATTTTTTGAGTATTATAGAAAAAAACATAATTAAAGAAAATGTATTTAAAAACCCAGGCTATACATATCCACCTAAACCTAATTACCTCTATTCACCGCAGTATTTGAGTTAATAAGGACTTCACTATTCTGTGTGTAGAAGAACAAACAGAATATTATTTCGCAATTATCATTATTACTGATTGAATTTAATGACTTAATTGACCTAATAAAACACAGTTCAGTTGTTAAACTGAAATAATTAGTTGTTGAATAAATTTTGAAACTTATTGTCAAAGTATTATCTTTGACAGTTCGAACCTATGTGGTCTATGAAGTCTTTTCTAGCTTCTAGCTCGTTGTTTGTTTCCAATCTGGGTACTTTATTTTTTTTATTTTTTTTTATTTTTTTTAATACATCATCATTAAAAATAATGTTGTTTTTAAGCTTTTTTTATTTGGACCGTGACCAATTTCTAAGTTATCGTAAAGGCTAAAAAACGATTTAGGCTACAAAAAACGTATATTTCGACACACTCAAAAGGAATCAAAATTTATTCCGTTGACCTAGAATTATGAAATTTGGCAAGTAATATCGTCTTACACTACAAGTACAAAAAATCTGAAAACTACTTTAATTAAATTTTGTAATTAAACAAGGAGACTCAATTCCTGAACTATTTATAATATGTACCTACAAATTAGTACGGTACCCTCGATGGGCAAGTCGAACTCGCACTTGTTCGGTTTTTTTCTTCAAATGACAACTGGGCTGGACGATATTTTTTTAAATTTTGAGTAGTTACGCACTGCATCCGATCCGTTATCAATCCGAATCCGAAAAGTATCGGTCTGAAGTAGACTTAGTATCATTTGTATTTGTATTATTTTTTAAGGTCCGTTAAGGCGAGTAGTGCCCCTAAATTAACGACTTGACGAATGTTAGTACGAATATAGCTCGAAATCTCATTAAAATATTATGGTTTATAACAGCGCGCAATGAAACGTGGCTGTTACGACAGTCGCTGCATTTTTAGGTTGCGAAAATTGAGGAAAATAATAATTTTCGCATGTTCGAATAAAAAATCCTATGCTCAGATTGTTGCTATTATGTTGGTCTAAACCCGATTCGAATATGAGAACCTTCATATAAATAGCACTACAGCTAATTCGGACCGATGTATGATACAGTGCGTTGACCTATTTACTCCTGTTTTTCCATGCAAATATTTAAGCGATCGAGCGGATAATTGCTGAAAGAATACAATTATTAAAAGCGTAAATAGTCATATTTAATTTAAAACAAATTTTTTGCAATTATGGCGTTATTTGGTGTTTAGTGGATATTTCAGAGATAAATCAAAAATCGAAAGCCGCTATATTATTATTGAAAAAAAAAATTTTTTTTTCGTATAGCTAATTGAAAATTGAATTAACTATAATAAGATTTCTACTATCCACCTCCTATTATTAGATTAGCCTATTATTTGAGTATCTATCCTGTACTCAAAAGCCTACTGCGAAAATGTTACGTTCGGTCGGACTTATAAACCTAATAAATTATAATAACCATTCACTTGTGTCAATCCTTAGACAAAATATGTACATTTTAAAATAGCCGGGTAAAAACGTCCGTTTTGAATTGTTCATAACACATTCATTATCTATGTATATAAAAGAAAGTCGGGTTAGTTACACCATTTATAAGTCAAGAACGACGGGAGCGATTTTTATGATCTTTGATTTGTTGGATTCGTCTCCGCCCCGAAAAGCAGAATAAATAATAAAATATCACAATATTTAAAAAAAATTTTTAAGGCGGTAGTAAGTTCGCCGGGACAGCTAGTTAATAATATAATACAGATATATAATATAGTTAAATGGGAATCAAACCCACGTCCATTCGCTATTCGAGCACTATTCCAACTGAGCTACCGAGGAAGTTTTCACCTTACGCAAGTTGTCAAGTGTCTTGCTGTCGAAGCCAGCGTTTTTTCTGATCAATGTGGCGGTTAACATTTATCTACCGTCGACATCCGATGGAAATATTGTTGCAAGGTTGCAAGTATCAGTGAAATAATTTTTTTTAATATATTGTGTATGTGTGTTGTTGTGTATAATACACGGTTGTTTATTGTTTTTTTACGGCTCACACATTTAATGTTATACTAAATGTACTTTGTTTATAACGTGTTAATGAAATAACGCAAAACCTTATAGGAGCTGATTTTGCGGCTCAAATACAACAACATCGAATTCTAAAAAAATACGTTTCCATATTCGCTGTGTGCGCGATGACAGCGCCCCTAGTGACCACAATTATTGTGGACTAAGATCTCTCAAATTATGGCAACTGGATGGTTTGAGAATGATTTCCGGATTGTTTTTGTTCGAAATTAGATGAAAATATCTAAAAAGTTTGTGCATATTATAATAAGTGATTTTCTTACTTGAACTAAAACATTTAAGTGTTATAATACGTACGGGATTTGAATCAATACAACATAATATTTATTTAGTAATACAACAAACAACAACAACTTTCTAAGCACAAACTGTGCAAAAAGGGAAAGAATTAGTATTAGCACAGCATGTGAGAGACGTCAAAGAGCTTAGAACCAACGGATAAAGCTACATAATAAGAGCTGTGATCATAAAATAAACGTCTGTGACACAAACCACCTACGAACTTTTAGTTTTTTAACAGCATCTATCCATTTATTTCTATCCATCTTGATGTTGGAAACGAATGAAACATGCACGAACTGGTTTTCCCATTGTTTTTACACTTTATAACACGACACGTACTGTGACCCATATCGCGAATTTCAACGTTTTTACTTTAAAATACTTAATTTCGTTAGTATGGAATTCTATGGAAATTAGTAATTAGACACATAACAGTCCAGAGTTATTTCACATTTCTGCCAAATTGCGTGCTGCGATCGATTTGACGTCCCCCACCACCCATTTTGCACATAGCGAATACACTGATGTCAGCTGGTCGCAGTTTAGTTTTTTTTTGCGTTTTCGATGTTGTTACAATAGAAAAAGTTGTTGTATTTGAACGGCAGAATCAGTTTTGCGTTATTTCATTAACACGGTGTATAAGAGCTCCAATGGTAGAGTTGCACCGGTGCGTGAAGTGCCGAGAAGAAGATAGCCAGCCCGTTTAACGCAGTGGCACAGTGGTGGTCTCAGGTTCGATTTAAAAAACAAAATTCTAAAATTGGGTCGGATCTTAGTTTGCTGGGAGACCCCTTTGGCCACATTCATGATTTGGTACCTCGGAATACAATGATATCAATCATTTTTGTGATCTTGACATGACAAGGATGTCATATCTCTAGATGAATTCAATCGCAATTAGAAAACACAACAGACATTGATTAAGTACAACTTTATTACAACGATACAAGTAATAACATGCATAATCATTACGAATAATTTTAAGTCCCATAATGATTGTCCCTAAGGACCGAATATCTGCGTGACACATCAACGCTTATTTCGAAGGGTATAAAGAGACCCATAGATAATTATCGCGCACCACCTCTAATGTACTCCCAAACTTGAGAATCCCTTATTGATTAGGGCATAATTAGGAGAGCCGATACCGTAACCGGCTATCCGTCAACCTTTTCCGAGTTGGCAGCGTGAAAACAGCCAACAGAAGTGAATGGACCAATTAAATAATTCAGTAATTCGTGCTGCCGGCGACGGCGACGTAAACACGCGTGAGACGGGCGCGGGGCGGGGGAGGGGGCGCGAGGGGCGGCGGCAGTGGAGGGGCGAGGGCGTGGCATCTGACGTCACGCCGCGCCGCGCTCAGTCGGTCAACACCCGGCGGTCGGAGCGGTCGCGGCGACCCGTCGCCTTTTTAACCCGAAGTACGATACAAGACGCCAAAATTTTCGACCGTCAGTACCACTCACCTTCCAAGGTGTTGAAATTAGAGGACGACCCGTGGGGGTCATGTGCGATGTACTCGCCGGACAAGATGAAATCCGGCGGGGGGCTGATGGCGCCGCCGGGTTGCTTTCCGGCGCGGTACAGCCCCACGTACCGCACCACGGACCCGCGGCGCTGCGTGCCGAATCCTTCCGTGAGTACTCCTTTATACCTTACACAATAGATACAACACACACTTTAAAACCACAACGATTGCATTTTCAGTGATTTTCAGTAAGTTCTGAAATATCAAGATCTACGGTTCACAGATAGCGCCAGAACTAACACTAAACTTACAGGTATATGTTTCAAGTTTTTATACTAATCCTATCTTTTACAGGTTCATCGGTGTTTTCACTAATGCACTGCGATTTGTTTTACTAATACGCTAGCATCTGCAAAAGCGATTGAACATGGAGCTCCATGGAAGGTTGTTTATGTATTGTTTTCAGGTTAAACAAATTTTTGCTGCACAGGGTTTAGTGAATAAAAATAGTTCTAATACAAAGTGTTAAATAATCTCAAGTCTTTAAAATAACTGCTTTTGGTGGACGTTTTAAAACCATGACCATATTACTACTGTCGTTACTCCTGTTTCAGTGTTTAAAATAGTACAAAACTTAAAAACGATAAATATTGAACATAATAAAATACAAAATTTACCTTATTCTATGTTGTATTGTAGTAATTTTTAAAAAATATTAGGTATTAAACATACACCAAGTTTGGGCACTTATACAATAAGTTTTTAGTATAAAATTCATAAGTAGTTTTAATCATGCATCTTCTTCAGTGATTTAAAATAACATAAATTCATCAACCCAAAATCGAACTCTTTACGTCAAAGTAAAATAAAAACAATGAGATTTAAAATATATTACTTTATCAAAGTGTTTGGTACAATTATTTTTAAATAAGAAAAATTACAACTTAGTTGTAGTTTCTTTCGAAATTACTAACTTTAACTTATGTTGTTAATGTTTTGGGGTATATAGCAAAAATACAGTAATGATAAATTATATTACAACAAAAACTTACTTAGATATATCTATTTTATAAATATGTTATCGAACAAAAAAAAATATTTTAAAAATTACTTTAAATAAAAAGGTTTGTCTTTAAGTATCACCTTTAAGTAATTCAATACTTCATGCATAATAAAATATACCTACAATGTAGTTACTTAAGATATTTCTAATTTCAAAATGACGTCGGATATAATGTAAATGTTTAAATCCAAATTACATTATTTTACTTTTTTATTTGTGTAAATTAAATGAGTGCGGTTACTATAGAATACAATAATTTTATTGCGCTACGACAAATAATAAATTACTACGAGGCTACGGACTACGAAAATTTCGTAACGCCGACGGGGCGGGACGGCACGCGGCGTCGGCGGCCTCGTAGCGACGGCGTAGCAATTCATGTTCTACGAAATTCGTAGATAACGAGTAAATAATTCAGCAGTAAATTAAAATATTTTAGCAACAAAAATATCTTGGTTGCTATTTAACATGAATAAATTAATATAATAACCATGCAATACAATAATTAAAGCAAAATAAAATAAAAAGGTGTAATAAAGCATAGTTTGTATTTTATATTTAAAAAATAAAACAACTGCAGCATTGCAACAATTGCAAATTCTATTTTAATTGCAAATTAGATTTAACTACTTTGTAAATATAACAACTATAAATAAAATTTAAACAGTATTTTTATAAATATTAAAAGTTTTCAATGTTTTATTTTTTACAAAATTACAAACTTATAAAAAATTATAAATGAGTAAATGAAAGTTCAGGTAATCCATTAGTGGTAAAATGCAAATTTACCACTATTTGTGCACAAAAGTTTGTTTGATTTGTTTGTGTGCATGTCTTATATTTTTGCAGGTTTTGCCCCCCTCCCCCCTAGGCTGTGTTGCCGCCGGCTGAGTGTTAAGACTGATGTTTTCATCGTTTGTCAAATCATAAAACAAAAAATAAACAGAATTTTAAACTTACATTATTCCCACACTACTACATTGGTATTAATGCAACACGTATATATTTTGTGAATTGTTTTTCTCGACTTTTCAGCTCAATTACAAACGTGTTGATTATAAAATGCAACAGGAAAGTTTAGAATGTTTAAACTCTGAAATTTGGTGTACATACAAAATGTTTATTGAAGAATCCGTCTTAAATCTATTTCTACTCGAAAACTAAACATGTATTAAAAAAATATCACACCTCTGACAACTTTTAACAAATACAGAATCATATTAAAATTAACCTTTAGGCCAATGTTATATAAGGTTCTGCAAGTGAGCCTATTTTTTTTTACATTAGTAATATAGAGATTAAATTATTATTTACATAACGCCACAAACTAGCCGTTCCCTAGAACTTCGTTCTTGAAGATCAAATCGAGTGACTGTCGCATCGTGCCCACAACAACTCACCAAGTTTCATCGCAATCGAATCAATGGTTGACAAACAAATATTTTTTTATATTAGGGATGCGCCAGGTATGTAATTTTTGAATTCAAGGCATTCTTAATACAGGGTTTTTGAAAGTGAACGCTGAGACAAATGCCGCAGTTTGGACATACCGAATATTTTTCCGAATACCCGGTAATTATTTGGTATTCCGGAAATATAAATGGTTCAAGTTTCGCTTTGAACCACCGTGAACTGAATTTAGCAAAACCAAAAAGAAAAAAAATTGGCACGTCCCATATTTATAAGCAATTGGATTGGCAAGATAAAAACTATAGGTAATTAAGTAAAACAAGCAAGTGTACAAAACTTTGAAGTTAGAGTTACAATGTAGCCAGTCTACGAGTAATACTAAAAATACAAATTATATACTATTTGCCCCTCTTCATCTTTATATTCTATCTCTAAAATAATACCTCTATATTTAGTCATCATTACTCTTTATTGATACATAAAACTACCGACAATGTTTTAACTGTCTTCAAAAAGGAGATTATTTTTAGGGTTCCGTACCTCGAAAGGAAAAAAACGGAACCCTTATAGGATCACTTTGTCGTCAGTCGGTCTGTCTGTCTTTCTATCAAGACCCTTTTCCTCAGGAACGCGTGGAGGTATCAAACTGGAATTTATACCAAATACTTATGTCTATTTTCCCGTAGAGCTGTGAAAAAATCAAACTTCTAAGTCAACGCAATCAAAAGATACAGCCGTTTATGCCGCAAATTTTCGATACTCGCAAGGGAATCAAAACCTACAGGGTACTTCCCGTGAACTCAGAATCTTGAAATTTGGTACGAAGCAACATCTTATAGCACAGATAAAGGAAAAATTGCAAAAACCGTAATTTTTAGTTACATTATGATGAAATAATATTTTTATTATAAGTAGGTAAAAAAAATGTTTTTAATAATTTTAAACTTACTAACCCTTTTCCTCATGAACGCGTAAAGGTATTAAATTGAAATTCATATCAAATACTCAGGCCTATAATACCTTTAAGTTGTAACAAAATTAAACTTCTATGTCAACGCAATGAAAAGAAACAGCAGTTTGAGCCGCATATTTTCAAATTTGCAACTACTCAATCAAAGCCTAAAAGTCACGAATCAAAACCTAAAAGTCGACCTAGAATCTTGAAATTTGGCATGAAGCAATGTTTTATAGCACATATTATAAAGGAAAAATTCCGAAAACATTAAATTTTTAGTTACATCTTTTACTTCCTTTTGTCCTCGCCTTATCCCGTTACGCGGGGTTGGCTTTCCTAATCTTAAATTTTTAGTTACTTCACATTTAAAAATAAATAAAAAATAAACGTATTACTTACATTTTTCCTCATGAACGCGTAGAGATATCAAGTTGAAACTCATATCAAATACTCAGGTCTAACTTAAGCTGTGAAAATAAAACAAACAGGTTTGTACGGATGTTTTTTGCCAACCGTTAATCCCATTTCTGATGGCAATCGCTTCAAATGTAATGTGAATATTTTCTGCATCTAAGATATTAAAAACGCAGCCTGCCGTAGCGTAGCATTTGAAAAATATACATTTGTAAAAGTCTTCTAAGTATACATAATATTAAACCGAGTGTACGAAGAATAGGACACTCCTTAAACAACGTGATCAGCTGCTGCCGATCATCACAATTTTTTACTATGGAAGCAACATCGAAATCGTGACTTTTTTCTCTGATGATGATGATTTTTGCTGCAGATAATGCAGGTTTAGATACATACATTAGCATCGAGGTAGAGCGTTATTTTGTATCGAAAATAAAAAATTTTTTTTAGGATATTGCTCTCATATAAAAGTATATACCTATATGTGAGCCACTGATTACGTGGTTGCAAGGCGTGGCCTATTTAATCTACGATCTGTTTAAATAAAAAGTACTATGTTGAAATATTTTTAAACGCTCGAAAAATATTAATTATATTACTACGTTAATTTCAAAATATTTAAAGATTCCCTAAATCCTTATTTTTGGCTTCATTACATCAGTTTCATAATCGCATACTAAATTAAGAAAATTTAATCATTCCATTTTTAAATACGATTGATCCACAAATAAAATATCTGAGTATTTATATGTATTAACGCCTTACAAACTCACATTTTATTAATAAGGCTTTTGATGAAATAGTTTGTCGTTGCAAAATATACCAAAGGAATGGCATTTTAAAATTTTACTATTGGTTGAAATACCTAGACGACTAATAATGTGCGCAATGATTAAAGTGCCTTTACTAGGGGTTAGAGCTATGCCTTTGTTTGCTTTATCGCGTTTAACGGGGCTTTGTTCCAAGCTCTTGGGAAGCTAGTTTCGGTAAAATCGATTTGTTATTTAACCGTCCACCGTACATACCTATGAATATGTACACACAGGCTGGCTGGCATTTACCGGTGGTACCTTTTTCGAGACGATCACGACTGTGTTCTCCAATATTAGGTTTTTGATGTCTTTAAACATAGATTAAAATACTCGCAACTACCAAAAGAGAAACAAAGACTCATCAATGTCTCTTTGTAATTATAGTTTAAGATTAAAAAGTGTCATTTTAATACGTTTGGCTGTAAATGTTGTGATTAAGCAAAAATTGGTCCTATTATCAAAAAACCGTTAAAAATTTAAAATCATCGAAATGTGTTATGTATTAGGTATACATAGTACTTTTTTCTAATTTTTCTTCTCGTGTCGATTACAAACTAAATACCCTATTCTGTATGACCACTACTAATAAATAAATAATAAATAAACTACTCAAATATTCACACGAATTATCTAGCCCCAAACTAAACATAGCTTGTACTTTCGCGACTAGATAACGGATGGACATTAATACTTATGTTTAAAATGTACAAGTAAAACAAAGCTTTTTCATTTTACTGTCACTCAAAGTAGCATGAAAATTTAAATATTTTTTTCCAAGTAAATCTATTTCTATTGGAAAGCAGTCAGTCTTTATGAGTGCAATTACGTGTATAAGTATCGGCTCAGAGTAAATAAGTACTACGTGTATCGGTAACTAATTACCAGTGTACAAATACGAACACAAAGCAAGTTTAATAATAAAAATATACAGTATTGTACGAGTAACAGTAGGTTTTACAGCGGCTCCCTTACAGGTTAAGTTCGCATCACGGGCGGACTAGGAAGTTACTATCTAAGCCTACGGTCTTGCCCGCGTCGAATACGGGTAAGAAATCTATTACATATAATAATACATAATATTCTTTCAAAATTATTGACAACTAAGCAGGGACATCTACTGGCGCCATCTAAATATATTGATATTTATCTCGCATCCTTAGCTCGAAAGTAGCTTAAATCCACCTAAAAGTAATAATGTAGCTCCAATTTTTTACTTCTTCATAATATTAATATAGAGGAAAGAAGAAAGGTGTCGCTCTCTGAGTGGAACTTTGTGTGTGTTGTGTGTGTTTGCGTGTGTGTGTGCGCTAACAATTAACCAGATTGTTACTTCTGTTATTGTAGTACCTACTCGTCCCTACATCGAATCATTTTATTAGGTTTGATGACTTTTATTGATAAAAAAAAAATACTTCACGGTGGTATTATATTGTAACTATACAGCTTGCAATTACGTCATTATGGCAATTGCTTATTATTGTCACTGTGGTTCTGAACTTTTTTCTGTAATTGCTAGGCAAGCAACGATTACCTTCGCTTCACTGTGTTTGCATTGGACGCCGTAATCTTTAGGTATCATGAAAATATTTTTTATTTCATTGGCTGAATAATTATACAGCCAGGATTTTTATTCCAAGAATTGCGGTTCGAACGTGATTTAAGTTTTAATTGTCTTGATAAAATATTTTCTACATTTTAAATTTTACTTGTAAAATTAAATAAAGATACAAATATTAATTTGCTTAAAATACATACCAATATGGTGGGTTGTAAATATTTTAAAGAATCATCTCAAAACAACATTTCAAATACCTACATGTCAATTGGATCAAATAACATGATAAATGTCACTAAACTAATCATTGGCAATTAATCAGTGAATTTAGTGGTCCCTAAAAACGATTAAATAATGTAACAGAAATACTCTTTAAAATTGGGGATAGGTGAACAAGATGATTCCTCGAGAGAGAGTAAGACCCGTAAGATGATGCTTTTCAACTTTAAACAACAACAACGTATGTTTAAATTCTGCAGGAGTCAATTTGTTGTGGCTCAAGTAAAGAGTGGATTTTCAGAAAAGAAAATAAAACTTGTGTGGTTTTAAGCTAAGGTACTGTGTACATTAAGCTTGGCTAGCATTGTTTGTACACATCACACAGCCGCTTGAAATGACTTTTAGATTTGTGGGATTTTATTATATTGTTCATTGCAAACTCTAGTAAGTTGTTGTTTCGATTTTAAGTGTACAGAACTAAGAAAATTTGTTGTCGCTTCTTAGAATTATCGTAAACAATTGTGTAATAATGTGATCTTTTTTATTTAGATATTTTATCAAAATAGCACCGACATTAATTTCAATTTTGGAAAATAAAAAAGGTGGCTCGTTCCTCACTCAAAGGCTTAGTATAGCCATTAAGCAACGAAATGCTGCAAACATTTTCGCCTCCTTGTTTCATGGACACGCTTTTATTTTTGAGTAAGTAGATTTTAGTTTTAGGTTAGTTTATTTTTCTTTTTAATTTTTTTAATAATTTAAAGTCTAATAGGTTTGCTTATTTGAATTTTAGACTTAGCAGCTTACAAATCCCATAACATATATAAAATCCTCATTTCATTTTGAAAAACGCTCGAGTGATATTCATTTTAAAAAAAATGGACTATAAATAAAGAAATACATTTTCCTAATCAATCACAAAAGTAAGATAAGTTCCATTTGAATTTTAACAAAATATAAAGCAAAAAATAAATAGAAATGAGAATTAAATACTTACCTACCTTGGTAAGTATTTAATTCTCATTTCTATTTATTCAAGTATTATTTACTTTATTTTTTATTTCATTTAAATGAATTATATAAGGTACTTAAACAAAAAGTTTACTATAACGACACCGAATTAATAAATAAATTAAACAGTTTAATTATAACAATAACAGGTATTGATATTTTAAAAAATGACCTTGCGTCCTTTTCGAAATCACCAAGTGCATCCGGTCTTTATTTTTTTAAACAAAATTTACTCATTAAAATACGGGTATACCAATTAATAGAAAATAAAAGTTTATTTAATTAGTAAAGTTTTCCATAAGAATTGCATATTAATAGTTATAAATGTTATTTAAGAAGGTACTGTAATAAATTAACGTTTAAGCATCAAATATTAAGTTGCGAAAAACGTTTTTACTTCTACACCGGGTATACAAGTAGGTACATATTACTTATTCATGGATGTTTCAATTGCTGTAACATTTCGGAGTCATTTACAAACCTATCGCGTATTCAATTACTTGTTTTAGTTATCTGTGAAATATCTAGTAAAGTTTTAGATATCTTTTCTTCTTTGATCTGAGGCATATTTTGCTAATTTATTTTCCTTTTAACTAAGACAAAACAAAGGTGTACATACTATAGGTACTCGTACCCATGTTAACGCTTTAATATGCTTTAAAGTGAGCATAAACGCGCGGTTAAAGAACTATACATCGTTACTATTATTGTAAATAAATAATAAAAGGCACCACTACCAACTCTACAATAATGTTGATGTGTGTAAGCACTTGGTTTTATCGAAATGACTCAGAGCAGGTTTGGTCTTTTTTCTTATATATACCTAAATATATATATATATACATATATATATATATATATATATATATGTATATATATATACACTTTTGTCAGCCTAAAAAGCTTTTTTTGCAAAGTTATTGACGTTAAACGAAACTGCTTACGTGCTATTATTATTTATACGATATTGGTACAGCCCCTAATTTTGGAAGCCATGTAAAGAAAGCCATAACCGATTAAAATACAGCGAAAAGTTAAAGCAAGACTTATTTAGACATATTTTTAGTTTGACACTACTTAATTTTATAGTCGGTTTTCTTTCAATACTGAGCAAAAGAGAAAAGTGAGATTTTAGTAGGTTTGAAGAGTGGTCGATTTGATTCTTTACCTATAAAAACTTTCAAGTTAACTAGTCTACGCATTTTAACAAATATTGTAAGCAATTTGTGTCACCGAAAGTAGCATTTTCTTATAATCTGTATCGAGTATTGGGGTACTACTTACTACGGCATCTCGTGCTGAAGAATGGTGTACATTGAGTGGCCTAGAACTGGGAATAATATTGAAAACCGAGACTCTCTAAAGTATTAACTAATATTTTTTCTAAAAAGATTCCAGTTAACCAAAAATGCATGTAATGCATGGGATTACATACAATAACAATTTAAAGTTACGATTCGTAATCAGTGTATTATTGCGAAACGATTTATCGCTAACGTTGTCAATGTTGTGTCAAAGAGACGCTCCGAGTACCTAACTCCGAATAAGTACGATGCAGAATGCACTCAAAATGCAAACAATGCAATAGTTCCGCTCAACTCTGCAAATTGCATTGTTTGCATTACATTGAATTTACGATTAAGTTTGTTAGAAAAAATCAATAAGTAAAGCTGTGATGGTCATTAGTTGGGACTATAATGATTTAATTACTAGTAACCTATAAAGTCTGTTTTCAATATTATCAATAGTATAAAAAATATAGATATATCGCTTTGTTCTATTACGCACATACTCAAAGAAACTAAATATAATTTTTAGACAATTATTATTTGCATACCTTGTTATAAAATGATTATATTAAAGAAAATCGGATCAGAAAACAAATAAATTAAATTAATTCAAAACCTTAAGTCGATTATATGGGTATTATCTTTATATATCTCTCTATCTATCAGTGTTAAACAACCTTTATTTAGTAGCTAGCATGTAGCGTGACCACTCGATTGATTCCCGATTACTTACCCACGACACGACTACAAACTGCAATTTATTTAAAGATAGTCTGGCAGTTTGTACGGTTTCAGCGAGCCAACTTAAGGATGTATGCCCCACATGTACACGCAATTGAAAAATATCCTAACATGTTTGTCTATGATATGTTATTCATGGCACAGGCAAATCGTTTAAATATAGCATTATATAATAAGTTATTTTATACTTACTTTAGCTTTATTAGCCTTTAATACAGTGTGACTAATATCAATGATACTTTTATTTAATAAATTTATCGAATTATGGAAGTCAATTACTATGATGACTCTTACTTTGGCTGCACAGCTGAAATTAGCTATTTATTTATTTTTTATTTATTTAAAGTTTATTGCACAAGTAAGTACAATTGGCTATGCTATGTAAAGTCATCATACTTTGTGAAAAAGGTTATAAAACTACCACCATTTCTACTTTGTCATTACATTCTATTCTATCCAAAAAGTAAATATTACAAATGGTCATAATGGATACGTCACAGAGTACGAGGAGATATTTATAACTGACAGTTTTTTAAAAAGTGATACAAAGGTAGCTAACACAGCGTTAAAATCAAATAAGTATTTATCAGAAACAAATTCAGTTTAATTACTTACTAACAATACTAAACAAAAACTTAAACAAATTTTTTTTGAATGACTTAATTTGGATATGGGCTGAATACGAATTTAGATTTATATAGGTCAATTGATGGTTAAGAATCGAGGCCGACAGATACTAATGCATTTTGTGTATTAAATATTTATTGCTTAGGTTAAATATTTGAAATATCTCGCAAGATAAAAGCTAAGGTGCTTTAAATAAAACGAATTGGAGCAAACATAAATAATAAACAACGCTTTAAGATTAGTAAGTCCACCTCATAACTTTAACTTTCTATTCGGTATAACGATATTTAAGTCCAGCATTAACCTTAATAAAGAAATTCTAATAATAATTATAAGCAAATCTTGTACAGTGGCGACTAGATAACGGTAAGTAAACTAAAATAAATTTATTAACATCCTTGACTCAGGTACAAGCTTAAATCTGAACTCAAGTATTTAGATTATTTGTCAAAAATAACTTTATGTATCTTGGTATGCTCATGTCTTTACTAACAGTTTCAAACATCAAAATTCGTTCAGCCGTTGCGGCGTGAAAAGTAACAAACATTCACACTTCCAGTAATAGCAAGTAGGATGTCAACTGTTTTAGGAATGGGCTAGTTTCCTAAAAAAATATAATTAGTCCGTCAGTTGGATTACCAGAAAATATTGAACACGTATTTTTTCTTTTCTCAATCAAACAAAAAGTTATGAAGATATAGCCCGTTAGTGTTCCGCGTAACGTCACGCCTTGCGACACTTTTTAGCAAGGCGTGACGTCACGTGCTCACTTTTAAACGGTTTATCATCGTATTTTTTTGTTTGATTGACAAAAAACAAAATATGGGTCCAATATATTTTGATAATCTAACTGACGGACTAAGTAGAATAATCTTTTTTTGACCCAGGAAAGTAGCCTATTACGGCTGCTATGGACGCTACGACTGCTACGATAATCTTGTAGCTAATGGAGCATGACCACAGAATATTTGTAGTGTAGGTACTCGTACACGACAAAGCACAACCATAAGCACGTCAGAATTAGGTTATTAAAAGTTGCAACCTGGTTATCTACTTTAAATATTGCGCGTGTGCGAGCTTGGTATAGACAAACTAAAATTACAAGCAAAAATACTTTTGTTTTAAGCGACTTAGAAATCAAATATGACGCAGATAAACACTCTGCTCAAAGTTAACTAAATAAACATCTATAACTTAGAGCTAAGCTCAATGTTAAAATATACAAACCCAGTTAATGTTTCAAAGCGATAAAATCAACACCAGTTATAGATGATACGCTGACAAAAATACAAATACTTATCATGCAGTTTACACTCGACCACTTATTTTAGACCACCACTACTCGATCGCGTTTACCAACTCGGAAGCTGTCTGCAGGCCCACTAACATGGCCACACATTACCTATTTTTAGCTGAACAACACAAACAATCTGTCAGCTAACTTCTTTTCGAGCGCTAAGCGAGCTAACAAATTTACGAGCGAAAATAGCTCTCCCAAGCGAAAACTCCCGAACTCCGTAACTCATACGGATTTTTACCAACATCCAAATGAAATAAGCAACGTCATTATCCGAAATTAAACGGAAATTAACACGTGAGCCAACCGCGCCGGGATAAACAAATAAAGCAACACATCTATAAGGCTACAGCGCACCACATACAGCTATATTATTACGACAAATCTCCCAGTAGGCTTTGGGTTTTATTGCAATTCAACTATAGCGCGTACTCTGTCACGCGCGATGCGCTTGGCACTCGTAAGAGCGGGACGGGTAGCGGCCGACGATGCTGTCTTATTTTATTCATGGTTACGCGAAACATGCCACGCGTGAGATGGTTATATCAAATCGCGCGTGGGAGAGAAAAGAATAGAGAGCGGCTCTCAAGACCGTCTGCAAACAAAACGTAGACGAGGGTGAGTGGCCAGGCCACCAGCAATTGTTATCCGAGTTATGTAGTAGCGTCTAGTACGGACTACGGAGGTATCATAAAAGCAATGATAATAATAATAAAAAAAGAAAATGCATCTATTGAACCGTAATCTTCGGAAATATGTAAACAAGCAGACATTTATGGCCTTTCGGATTGTTGTGGACTGGAGTTATGCGAATTGTTTTTTGTCTTGTTATGAAAGGTAAAGTTACATCATGGGGGGTAGATTTATTATTATTATAGTAATAATATATATAAATAAAAATTATGCAAATTTAAAAAAAAAATATTAGAAAAATTGTAACATAAAAATCAAACTTTTAAAGAATTCTTGAAACTGAAAAGTAAAATATTTTTTTATTTATGTATTTGGCTTGTTATTTTTAGTCTAGACACTAGAGATATGAATTCGGTTGTTGGGCATGGCATTCAAGGTGTTAAAGATATTTTTAATACATGTTGGCAAAATTGCTGGAGTTTAAAGTGAGGTAGCGATTTAAAGCAATTTAATTGCTGTTGATATACATTTATGGACCAATGTATTTTTTATTTATTTATTTAGGAAAACCAACAAAACACTTACTTAATACATGATTTACACATATTAGGTTAAAGGTTACATTGAAAAGTGATGTCTTAATTATAGGCTGCCACGGCAAATAAACAAGTTAACTTATTATTAGCTTAAACTGAAGGTCAAATTAACAGCAACTGCATCAGCCCTGCGATAATTAACATTTATCTTGGGGTCGAAATTAATTCACTGATGCAGAGCCATGAATGAGTGATACAAATTACTTTGTTTTCGTGAATTTTTACATTTTTCTTATTTTTATTTTTATTTTATTAAGATTTAGGGTTTAAGAAGTTATAGATCGGACAAAGGCTCCTAATTTATTAAATAATTATGTCAATGTTAGTGCATTTGGAGGCCTTGTTGTATGTACTCTGCATGCGATCCGGGGCGTGCATTGGTTTCAGATGGGGGTAGGCTGTGAGTGAAAATTGAGTAAGTTTGCGTGAAACAGCAGGCGATCTCGCGGCAGCCTAACATTGGTTAAATTGCACAGAAACGATCTAAGTTGCGCGCTTTAGTAAGGAATAAGTACAGGTAGACGACAAAATGGTTACAGAATATTTATTGTTGATTGTTGAATACGTAATTAATAATTACGGTTAGCTGTCGGTTTTTTATGAAGGTTGGCTCTGCATAATAGCCTATATGGAATGCACGCCCCTGCATGCGATTCACTGAGGAAAAGTGACCCAGGTTACTTTTGAACGGTTTTGTGGCAAACAAGAGATATCTGGAAAAGCGGGGTAGTTTACGGGGAATATTAAATTTGATCCTAAGTACCAAAAGTGGACAGTCCAGCTGAACGTTGACCAACTTATGCAGGAATTTTATTAATTCTGATGACGGCCAAGTTTGATGAACTATGGACGACTTAGAATGGAATGGTATCTTCCTCATTTTAGTGGAAGTCGGTTATTTTTTTGGATTTTTTAATAACATTTTTAGTGTGACTGCTGTCATCAAGGTATCACCAGAAACCGATATGTAATGAAACAGTTTTTTCAAATTGTATGAGATTTAAACGGTAACTTTAATATAATATGCCTTATCTAATAAAAAAGAACCATTACAAATGAATACTGACTGGTAAGAAGAGGGAAACGCGTAACTGATGTTCTACCTATTAAAATAATAAACTTTCCCTTTGGCTACTCGAAATCGGAAGATAAAAGTTCAACTCTTACGAAATAGTCATTTACTTCGACAAGAATGTATGGAGTACTAGTAAATTTTTTCGTAATGCGATTTTGTCCCATGGTAAAATCTGTTTACTTTAGTGACAAGAACCTCCGTTTTTGAGTCCAGGTAAATAAACATAGATTTTGGGAAATCTTCACTAGTTCTTATATTGAAGTTTCTCGCCGCGTTAGCCTGTTGTCCATCCAGCTTTTCTGTATAGTCATTAGACTCAGACCTCAGGAAAATGCTGTGATATTTTGATACAGTTTTCCCATAGGTAGCCGAACTCACGATAAATAAAGGCTAACACTAAAAATGTTAGGGCCTACCCGTGCGCAGCCGCGGTTTGTCGGTAGTTTGTTATAGCGTCGTTGTACTGTCTAAATCGTTTATTTATGTTATTAGTAGGTACAAAAGGAAAGCAAAGCTTAAATCAAGACTTACTTAAATGTTTATTCATTATTGCCAAATTAATATTTCCAAAAAAATATGTGATAGAAAAATAAAAGCGTGTAAACATTTTCTAAATTGGTACGTAATAGATATCTTTACATCACCAGCTACTTCCGTTACTTAAAATGTTCTTCTTTCTCACCGACCTTTTGTTTTGACCTAGAAATAACGCTGGTTTTTTCGCGACAATTGCAGTATTGTGTTTACGCGCAACATTACTTCTTTTATCGACAACGTTTGAAACTTGTTTTAAAAACCAGCCAAATTAGATCCGATCTCGCTTATCGTAAGGTCTAAACTCAAGAAACACAACTTTCCAACAAAACACTCCTTTTGTCTATCGTTACAATTGTTCCAGCTCAATAAAGTCGAGTATCCCATGACAGAAGGATAACTTACCCACGGTCGTCACTACTTGAATACGCGATGAGGTGTACGCGAATTTGAACTTTTAAGGAAGCCAAACTGGTGCTTTGCAAAAGGGAAATAATAAAAATATCTTTATGTAAGAAAGTCACGGCTCGTAAATAATGTATGCTAAGTTTTGTGTTTGGCAAAAGGAAATTTGGTTTGAAACCTTTGATGTACTTCTCATTCGGGAAGGTAATAATGTTTAATTTACATACGGGTATAGTTCCAATCCAATTTATTGTAAATGTAAAGCACTTTTGTCGTATTGTAGGAGGATCTCTTTCAATATATTTGAACAAGAATATCTTGTAACTTAGCCTCAAAACTTGTCAAATGTATGTCAGAACAACGATCATAACATGTAACATCACCGGCACGGCGATTCAATATGGCGGCTTTATCAATCATATTTTTGCAGTTGGTGTCGATAAATCGCTATATCATATCGTGTTTTGGTGGTCATGCTAGGGCAGGTTAGTATTTGGATTGACCAGCACAACCAGACGCAAGTCAATTTAATTAAAATTGACCTACTGAAAATCTTATCATAGTCATGCCATACCTACGTATCTATCACACTATTCTTAATTTCAAACCCGGTTTTTGATTTCTCTGAAATTTATATTGGTACCTTGATAGTTACAGGTTTACAACTGATTAGTTCGCAATATGTCGTTAACTGGCAGTTTAATATTACATCCCGTATAGCCACAGTATAGTTAAATTAGCATACAGCAGTAAAACAAGCCATATAAACTAAATTGCCTGACATCATAAGTCGCACACTCTTACACACAACGACCTCTTTTTGCCTCGTTCTCCTGGGCACTGACCACGAACTCTGTACAAAGGATGTACCTGCATAATTAGAATTTAATCGTAGTTAATATTTTCATTCACTTATAACATGACTATGATAACTAAGCATGATTTTGCACTTTAGTCGCGCTCGCGACTTACATTAGGTGAAACTCTCGGCGTATGCATCGCAACAGCAAATCATTGTTCCATAGGAAGGCGATCCGATAACTGAGATACCGGTTTATTCAAAACCTTTTTAATATCTCATGGGCACTAATACCTGACATATCACTTGACATTATAGCTGACCCTTACAAACTCTTAACACCTAAGCAGCTAAAAGCGAGAACAAAGTAATACTGTTTAAAGAGCAGAAGATTCCGAAGGCCAAATTAAGAGCTACATGTATCTGTGTGTGCATCATATCAGGAAATATATAAAGGTAACATATTTGACGACCTCCGTAGCCGAGAGGCGAGCATAGCGGACTTGATCTCTGAGGTCCCGGGTTCGATTCCCGGTCGGGTCAATGTAGAAAATTAACTTTTCCATATTGTCTCGGGTCTGGGTGTTGTGGTACCGTCGTTGTTTCTGATTTCTGTAACACAAGTGCTTCAGCTACTTTTCATAGGATCAGAGCAATGTATGTGATGTTGTCCAATATTTATTTATTTATTTATATTGTTGGAAAACAACTCAACGTCAGCTATATATTTAATGTGATATTTAAAAAAAACACTTATTTATGCCAATTTCTACCTTAATAATTAGCAAAACAGAAATGACATAATTTATTTTTTCTAAATCATGCTAAAACAAATTTATCTTAAAATTAATTTAAAAAACTGAGACTTGTTTTGAGTCCTTTTATTTGATGTGTCCCACGAGGACAATTTTCAAAACTTTCTATTAATTTTCTTATTTGCCTATTAAAAGGGTTTTCATATTTAAAATTCATTATTTTCGTTACCCAACCGTCTTTGTATCACATAAATTCAATGTGTACCAAATTCTAATTAAATCGATTAAATAGATTCGGAGCAAATGGAGCGGCTGTTTCAGGCAGACAGACAGACACACGAGTGATCTAAGTAGGTTCTGTTGTTTCATTCGGATGTAGGTACGGAACCCTGAAATTGTAGTTGTTTAAAAGGAAGGAACAGAAAGGTTTGCCAACATCAGCTGTTGGCCGGTCCATTGCGTTTCCGCGCCGTCTCTGCGTGTTAATATTTAAACTGTAGTTACCACCGTAGTTAACACATAATTGAGTGTCGCTGCCTCGCCTGCGATACAGACTGTAGAAAGGTGCAGAAGGCCCGCTATGTGTACAGTTTAATTAATTAAAATCAGTTCACGCCACCAGTCCACTGCTAGACATATGGTTTTCCCAACGCACGCTACTGATCCCGATCCTCAGCTTTCCCATCCGTTGCCAGCAGCTTAGCGTAAATCATCGCTCCACCTTGTCAACGGGCGCCCTACGCTGCGTTTGATTTGCAGTTTGATTACGAAGGCGAAATAAACTGCCAATTTAAGCACGTCAAATTTATGGGACTTTTGTGCAAAGTTGTTATAGGTCGGTAAGGAGAAGAAATTTTTATAGGATTTCGATGTTGCTTCCATAGTTAATTCCTGGGACCTATGCCAAGAATGCGATACAGTACCTTAGCAGTGTTATTTCTCGTCAAACTCTATTCAAAACAACAAAACAAGGTTGAAGTTATCCTGCTATGAGCAACAAAGATTATGATTAGCCTATTCTAGTGTGATTATATAACCATTTTTACGGTATGTTGGACGTGCGAGCGTAAATTCTAACTGCCTGCAACTTCGTTCGCATGGACTTCAGCTTATTTAGATTTGATAACCTGTAATTACGAGTACTTTAAATCGTGTTAGGCATCAAACTAACATATTATTACACGAGCGTATGCTTTCTTTTTGTATGTTTAACTTAGCTCACTACTACCTATATGTATTATAAAAACCTCCATGATAAGCAATTGTATGATACCTATTATTAACTATCTGTTGCCCGAGACTCACCGCCCCGGCGTGCGCTTAAAAACTTACCAATGTTTGATCGTAATCGGATGAATGGTTTAAATAAATACAATTTAAAAACAAATTTGATTTCCCTGATCTTTGTTGCTGCATTGCCTACTTATCTACAACTCATTAAAATTTCGTCGCAGATAGATGTTATGGATTAGGTGAACGAATGTATAAAAGTATAGAAAATAACTTTGTAGGTACTAATAAATATATTTTTTCAAAAATCTTTTTTAAGATTCACTTGTATCAGTACCTTTAACAACTAACAATGAGGTAGCCTACTTTAAACTTTTTTAGTTGTTTAATCGATGTGAAACTTTGTGACGATAAATCCTGATCATTAAAATCAATGTCATCAGATGATCTGAGGAGCCAGGAGGTGGATAGTAAAACTTTTCGATTGTAAATAGTAAAACCTTCAAGTTTGTGCTTATTTGATTCGTTTTGAGGAGTCCTAATACATTTAAGAGTGGGTTTTATATAAGTATAAACCATAATACTAAAATTATTATACATGGTCATTTTTCCCTGCAAGAAAACTATAAGAAATAAAATAACGTTTTCAATGGACCAAAATTTAAATCTAATAACAAAATCTTGGGGTATAAACATTAGCTTAGAAAACAGTATTACTAACTTCAAACTTGATTTGTTTTTACTGTAGATTTGCATTTACAACAATATTGCTTAGTTCCGTTCAGAGTTCATGTAGGTTTTATATAAGAGAAACAATTAGGATGTTGACACTATTCTAAGAAACAATGTCTTCAAATTAACATTCAGACATTATATTATTCATAATTCTTAATTATTTGCAAAGATCATTTTTAAACGCTTTTAAATCAATAAATTTTTAGTCATTTGACTTCGTTTTGGGTTACATAAAAATGACGTCACAACAAGGCTTTCCCATACAAAATCTATAAAGATATTGCGTTTTGATACCTTATAAGAAGTACGGCTAGAATTCAAAACAGATAGAATTCAAGCAAGTCAAAAGGTTGTCAGTAGAAAAACTTCCAAATTCAAGGTCGCTGCATAAGATATGATCCTCGTTTTAAGTTGCCGAAAGATTTAAGCCATCTTTAATCTTCAACCTTCTCTCTGAATAATGAATCTTTCTTTTCTTCTAAATTCGTACTTATTTAACGTAATATTGTAAAATATTACAGGTCAATTAAAAATGAATGCTTTAAGTTTAATAAATACTTGCAACAATCAAACCAATTACCTAGCCCTAAACTGAGCAAAGCTTGTACAATGTTGAGATAACGGATAAATATACTTAAATACAAATGTAGATGCTTTCAAAGGAAAACATGTTAATGCCTCTCAACCTCAGCCTAAACAAAAATAAATACCTACACTGGCGTGTGTATTTCCTTCAAATTTTATCATTTCCAATTGCACAAATATTTGTAATCGTTAAAGAATACATTTTGATTATATTTCAGCATTTATCTTTTTTTAGTCTAAGTATAGTGAGTTTTTAACATTAGCAAAAAATTTGAAAACTAATGGAAAAAAGAATCTTTTCCTTTCCGAACAAAATTTTTCCATTTCCCATCACTAATCTAGGCTGGCCTAAGCTAGACACTGCTTCCTAGCTTTTTCGAGAGTGCATTGACACTGACATTGGCACTTACTACATGTAATTTTATTTGTAAACATCCATGACGTAGTACAAACTCTTATGCTCATTAGAGAAACTTTGCCCCTTGCCGGATTCGAATCCGCAACCGCCTGGCTACTAGTCCAGACCTTGAACCACTTGACCAGCAATTAAATAGTCACTTGAAATTCTCTAAATTTTCAATAAGTAGGTATGTACACAAATAGTAACATCAAGGCTAAGTCATGTTTCAGGTATGTTTATACATACCTATAAATTTGAACAAATTTGCCAAAGAAACAGGTTAAAATACGAAAAAACCGACCAAGTGCGAGTTGCAGTCGCATTAAGTTGACAACGGTTGAGAAGACCAAACACGCTGTCGTCATCTCTGATTACGAAACTTTACTTCCACATTACGAAAGGTCCTAGAGTATTTTTATATTTGGGTTTTGTTTCATAGGCTATTTTATATAGTTTCATGAGAACAACCAGATCCTGAAATTGAAAGACCATTTATATTAAACGTTGAATTTATCTTACATTCATTCTGTTATTGAAATTACAACAAATTGATTGATGAATATATGGTAATTAATATTTATAGTTTCATGTTTTATTTGCTTAATTAATTAAAACATTCAAAGGCCTGTGTCAATTATTTAATTAGATTTTATTTTTATATCACACCTGATAAAAATATTTGGTTGTTGTTGAGAACACCACTACGCACGGGAAACGGGTCCGAGCGGCAGACACTGACGTCATTGCAAGATCATCGCGAACGCGCTCGGCCACTCGCCTTGGGACACTCACCACCGCCGGTTTACTATCGCGTATTGTAAATATTAATTGTAATTTAGAGGCGAGAATACAGCACCTATTTTTATACAGTTCGCTAGTTTTATTTCATCTATAGGACCCTAACAATGGTCGTTTAGGATATTCGTCGTCTTGTTTGCGAGAAGAGAAGAACTTTCATTTTAGCTTTTTCTATCCTTCTTTTCAATCATGTCTGACCAAAAATTTACAAAGAAACGTAGTTGTATGAAAGCGAAGCTTACGATCTTTGGTAATTATTTAAAGGTTCTTAAAAGTACTGACGAACTAGGAAACTTGCAGCTAGTCGACTAAGAAACTCGCCTTACTAAGTTTGGAAGCTTATACTCTAAATTTGATGCGTTGCAGTGTAATATCGAGAAGTTATCGGAAGTACAAGTCCTGAAAAGGACCTGAATCTCAAACTACATTACGTCACATTCTTAATATAGACTTAGACTTAAATCTAGATTATAACTTCACTCTGTTTTTATCAGGTTAAAACAAAACTGAAAGATAAAGAATTTGGTTTTTAGCCCGAGACTTTTGTGTATAATTGAGATGGAAAAATCTTAAATATTCTAGAAACCTGTTTATTTATTTAAAACTTTATTGCATATTTTTAAAAGTATACAAAGGGTGATCTTAATGCCAAAAATATTTATAAATAAATAAATGCGCGAGACAACACACCACACAAACACACACACACACACACATCACACAATAGTCATGGCCTCGAAATAAGGTATGAACATTCTTGTATTAGGCTGGGCCAGACAACAAATACAATACATTATATAATACATTGGCAAGGGCATCTCACAGCACACCAAAACCAAAGCTAATTTAGAAAAACTCGTTTAAAATTTTCCCGATCCGGGAATCGAACCCGTGACCCTCTGCGTTCAAAGCGAATCTATTGCTCATCTACGCCAATTTTCAAAATAATGTAACTTGTTGTGTCTTACAATCTGTATTGCTACTCAAGGCCTGGTTAACATGTTGCACTGAACTAGCATCGAACCAAGCCTCAGTTAGTGCAGTCAGTTGTACTTTGCAGGGGTCCGCTTGTAGTGAGGCCGCACCCTCCATTAGTTATTCTCACTGAGGACACTGTGCTTTAGACTTCCATTGGCAACTCAGCTTTGCCGTAAGCGTCTCTTCCCATTTTCGATTGCATAATGGTGGGGATCAATTACTTATTTTCCTCCAAAAAATCTATCAAATTGCATCATGAAGAAAGTTTTAGATTTTTGCTTTAACTTTTTAAAAAAAAATAATGTTAAAATGAATTACGATAAGCAGTATAAATTACAATATACTTACATTTCTGCAAAATAAAGTTTTTTAAATTGAATTTATTTTAATTACAAAGCTCTAACAATAGTAGGTATAGGTAGCATTTTAGCATCTTGTCATCAAATCCTAAAAATAAGATCTAGGGAACAGTATAAGGAAACGTCTTAATCGTTATTATTTTTAATAATCGTATGTTACGAAAAAAAAAAAACTCTAAAATATCCGAAAATAAAGTCAATAGAAAGATTATGAAAGCCGCGCGGTCATTCATCACAGGCGTAGATACGGCGAGCCTACAAGGACCTTATGCAGTACACATACGGTGCAATTTTTTCATGAGTTAAATTATCCACGCGTACGATTTTAAAAAGCGGATAGGAATAATTAAATGTAAATTTTTTTTTTGTTCTTTTCTTAATTCGATTAAGTTACTGATTCAGAGCCACTCCTAAAGATTTGGCACCCTTTTGCAATGTAACCCTGTATACACATTGATCTCGTTTCACACAGGATGGTTTTAATTCCGTTTTTTTGTTAACGTGGAATGATTATTCATTCCTCTTTGGCATAATTCTGAAGTCTATGCAGGCGAAGTTGTGAGCAGAAGTTAGTACTACTTTAAGAGATCATGATAAGCCCCCAAATCTGTATAAACAGAAGGTCTACTGTGAGTTTAAAACAAAAGTAGTAAAACAATAGTACTACAAATTAACGTTTACTATTCGATCGATTTATGCGAAGCGACCACTACACTAAACCGATATTTCAGCAATGTATCGTGCGTTCTTCTATGGCAAAATATTAGTTTTAACAAAAATAAAGTTCAATCCCGAATATTTTGACCATGACCATGAAAATTGGAAAGAATATTTCACTATCAATTCCCTCAATCCTCATTAACATGGAGAGCGGCTGGCGTTAGGCGAGGTGCAGACACTGTATCGATCAACGCGGACTAATGTATTCCAGGAACTCTAACTTTGATGATTTGCGCAGCGTATAAATACTCCAGGGTTGTAACAAAGCGTATCCAAAGCACCAGTTTCGCCAACTTTTGTGCTGTTCACAAAACCTATTAAGCTCAAGATGGTGGGATTTTAATAACTGAGCGCACGTTCTGCGGTTTCGTAAACTTCAAATTAACTTTGTACCCTCGGGAGGTATATGCTGCTGCTATGAATAAGCCTGGCTTCAAGCTATTGTTAGGTGGAGCAGCTTGATGTAATAATGTGGATGAATGCGCAAGTTTTCTCTAAGTTAAAATAGAAAATTAGCAGCACTTTCAAGAAAATTGTGACGTTTGTTGGGATTTTTATAGGTATTTTAGACATTGTGGTATCAATTGTTATTTAATCGTAGAGTTTTTTAAACATAAATGTATCAACAACTTGTGTTGCGTTTCTGCCACGGTTATGGATGAGTGTTTTCACCTGATTTACTAATCTATTTAAAATAATAATATATACAGTTTTAAATCTTTAAAGATAATACAAAGTCGGTTTAGTTACACCATTTACAACTCAAGAGCGGCTGAACTGTTTTTAAGATCTTTTGTTTGCCCCGAATAGCTGAATAACTATTAAAACATAGGAAAATTCACACAAAAATAATAAAGAGGACGTACGACTGTTTGCCGGGTCAGCATGTATATAAAAAAAAAAAAATTAAAGTCAAATCGGATAAGTTGACATGTGTACATGTGACATGTGTATTTTTTACATACAATACCTAAATAATCTTTCCTTTTTCCATTTTTATATACGAGCCCTCTTTTGACACATAAGTAAAATTTGATTTCACTGTTTTGTACACTATAAAATAACTTCTATTTAATCAAACAGTCAACAGTCTAAACAAACGAACCTTACATCCAGCTTCTGCCCGTGACTTTGTCTGCGTAGACTTTAAAATTATACAGGGTTAAATTGCAAAGGGGTGCCAAAAGAGACAGCTGAGTATTGCCCCAAAGTCGTTTCATGTTTGTATAAAGAAAAACATCAAGAGACCTGACATAATGACTTTGTAAAAAAAACATTTGAATTATAATACATAAATATAAGATTAATTACCTCCTATCTAGCGGGGTTTAAAACTAAGTTTAAAAAGAAATGTAAGGATCTGAATTAATTTCCTATTTACGTCAATGACTCAAATGTCAAAAATAACTTTTGTAATTCTATCTAGTACTAAAATATACGGGTCTGGCAACAAGCCTTTTTGGTTTAACAAACAATATTTGACGTTTTATTAAAAAGTAATTTCAAATGTCTCTTATGTCAAATATGTCAAGATGTCACAAGGCCTAAGAAGAACATTAATAACAGAATTGGCCGTATGGACTCAGTCCAAAGCCGTTAAACAAATATATTTAAAAAAAAAGATGTCACAAGGAATATAAACAATAAAACCATTTTTTTTGTTTGGTTGTGTTAAATACGTTTGCGTCTTTGTAATCTTCTTGTCTTTAATTGCGGTTTTAGTGTAGTTCTTTCAATTATTTTGTTATTTAAGGCTTAAATATAATTTACAAGAGGTCTATAACCTTGCTGGAGAAGAGCTACAAGGGCTCAAGTTACATTGTAGCACGTGCAGCAGAAGATAATCTTGAACTTCGCTTGTCTGATGCCTGACGATAATATCGGTTACCTATTAGTCCGGCCTCTCTACTGCGACCTTTTGGCTGAGTTTCCTGTCATATGCGAAAATGTTAAATGGTTCCACCTTTATACAACGTGTTTTCAAACAAATATAATTGATTATTTATCATGTTTTATTGAGAAAAATATGAATTTAAGCGGGGTCCACCAGGTAAAACATTGTTTTGACAGTTGTGCCTTGTTGTTGTTAGGTACGTTATTAATAAATACATGAATTTATTATTTATCTGCAGGAAGACAGTGAGATACAAAGGCATGTAGATATTGGTATTCAAGTAGTTAAAAACATTCTACATCCACCACCTCCTCCACCGCTACCCGCATTTGTACCACAGCAACAAAAAACAACAAAAGAACAAACCTCAAAGGTCAATTTTGCCATTGCCAACTTAGAGAAAAGTTTTATTAACAGACAGTGTATAAATTGTCTCAATATTGAAAGAATATGCATTTTATACCATTATGGGTAAGTCAAATAATTTTGATAGATAGATTTTAATATATACATTCCTTGTTGTGCTCGTAAATAATTTGTAACTACATTTATTATAACACCTAAAACAATTATATTTTAGTAATTTGAGTAATGTTAAGTTATAAACACATGGTGTTAAAAGGCACAGAGACATATATGTTAAAAAGCGTCACACTACATGTCTTTCAACTCTTTATGGTTTTGGACCTTAAGACAAGGGATTAAAGTTCAAAATTTGGCGGCAACTTTTCGGCCGCTGCCTTAAATAGCCTTATAACTTTAAAACCCCAATATTGATAGCTTAGATTTCTATCTATTCTTATTAATGACTTAAAACCGAACCCAGAAATTCAAGTTTGATTGTGACGCATATATAGACTTTTTCTTTTGGGGCAAACAATGTAAAACGAGTCGGCCCTTTCCTTTAAAAATAAGATCTAGGAAACAATATAAAGAAGTGTCTTAATTGTTATTATTTTTAATAATCGTGTAACGAAAAAAAAAACTTTTAAATATCCGAAATTAAAGTCAATAGAGAGACTACGAAAGGCGCGCGGTCATTCATCAGAGGCGTAGGTACGGCGAGCCAACAAGGACCTTACACAGTGCACCTCCGGTGCAATTTTTTCATGAATAAGTTAAATTGTCCAGGCGTACAAATTTTTAACAGCAGATAGAAATAATTAAATATAAAAAAAAAGTTTTTTGTTCTTTGCATAGTTCAATTAAGTTACTGATTCTAACTTAATTGAACTATGCAAAGAACAAAAACTTTTTTTTATTCGACTATCAGGTAGATTAGCAAAAAATATTGGAAACGTATTTTTTTTTACATAATCAAATTATTAAGGAGATTATATTTATTGGAAATGTCGCATAACGTCACGTATTGAAACAATTTTTACTTAGATGTGACGTCACGAGCCCCCCACTCCCACTCTCCCCCAACTTTAACGCGCTTTATCTATGTAATTTTTTTTGGTTAATTGACAAAAGAAAAAAGAAATGTCCATTATTTGTTGATAATCTAACTGACGGACTAAAAATAATTTCATATTCTTTACCTAGTCGTCATCCCTATTTATCGCCCTTTACTCAAATTAAGTAAACATTTGTCGACTCCATCCTCATTTTGAAAACATTAACGGGAACCATATTTTTTATCAACCTGTTGCAAAGTCGTAACGTCAATTCATATGCAGAGTGTGTTTAAAGTGAATTCGTATTCAAGTACCTATAACCTTAAAAGTAGGTACTATAGGCCGTCGCGTAACTTCGTGCGCGATACGCTTGCGGGGAACAGGCGTGGGCGGGACGCAGTAGCACGTCACGATTGCACACGGTCAAAATGTCGGCGAGGTATCTGAGGATTTCAATCCGCTTATGAGACGTAGTGGCTGGCCTAGAGAATGCTCTCATTGTTATTATAATAAATTAGAATTGAATAAATAAAATGTTTGTTCATTTAGTTATTGGTTTTGTAACAATCAATAGATAGAATGATTACAAAAAAGTTGTTTGTAAACGAAGAACTGATAAATTAAATACCAAACGAGCTTCCTACCTATTATTTGAAATAAAAAATATGTACTTTGAAAATCATAAAAAAACTCTTTTTCAAGCTAGATTGCAGCTGGAAGAAAGAAAAAATTTTTTTTGACTATTACAAATGTTTTCAATTACACATGTAGACATTACATTCAATTTGACGACTCAACGACACGACCATCTTGTGTAGTGGTTTGCGCTCCGGACTACAAAGCCAGCGGTTACGGGTTCGAATCCCGTAAGGGACAAATGTATGTGTGCTCGTGCTCATGACGAGCATTTAATTTTGTACCTAAGTCATGAATGATTTTAAACGTATTTAAGAATGTGTATCCGTTATCTAGTCGCCATAGAATAGAGCAAGCTTTGCTTTGTTTAGGGCTAGATAATTGGTGTGATTGTGGAAACAATTTACTACCATTACAATTACTAATTTCTGAATTTTCCTCTTCTGAACTGGTGTCATCATCATCTCCTTTGCACAAATTAATTAACTAATCACATTCTTCATCAAAAAACATTCAAACAACGCAACAAGTGCTTCTTGTTTTTGATGAAAATTCGTATCTATACTAACTATTAGTTCCTAGTTAGTTCTTCTTTAATTTCTCTTTAAACCATTTCAATTTAGTAAATCTGGGTAGTAGGGTGGTTATCGCAGAACTGCTTTATTTTTTTTTAATCTTTTCAGTTGTATAGCCAGTCATGAGCTCAATCAAACAAATCGTATTTGCGATGACTAACCAATCCTGCTTATGCGATTTGACAGAACTCATTGTGGGATTTTGATCAATTTGCGAGCAATGGTACAAGGCGTCGATCAAGACTTCTACTTAATCGGGCATATACTTATGGCACAAGTCTCTTATTGGCGCCGTTTTAGAGTGGGATTTGAAAATGAGCAACCCATTATTGATGAATCCATTGCGGCCACTATTATGAAACGCACTGCTTTCCTAATATTCGTCGTTGAAATTCAGTCGCCGCATTCATTTGTGGACTGCCAAGACGATGGAACTGTGTGACATTGTTTCAGGAATGTTTCGTCAAGGAAAACTATTTACAAACGTCTTTAATCACAGTACTTTTTATGTCTCGGATGTTCTAGTATCTAAATATGTACCCTTATCTATTATTTGACGATGACCGATTTACGATTTATAAATATCTTTACTATCTTCTAACATACATGTTAGATTATACATGTATGTTAGAAGATAGTAAAGATATTCATAAATCGTACATGGGTTGCCTAGCTAAATTTCGTATCAATGCTGTTAAATAATATAAGTTTTAGTTAACTTTCTTAGATCAGCTTCAGCTGAAATAATATGACACAAGGTATTGGAAAAATATAGATACCACTCTCGTCTAAGCGCAACAATGAAGTTGCCAGCTAGAAAAAGATGGGCAAATTTTGGAATAGCCCCCAAAATTTGTAGGGATAAAGGAAATGCTGATTTTCCTCGACATTTGGTTTAATTAGGTTTTCAGCAGCACGCACTAAGACACTAACTCCTACTCCTCAAAAACAATTGAATAACGTCCATAATCATATTTTGCACATCTTACGTTCCATTCCACACGTCCCACATAATATATTAATTCTAACAGAACCAAAGTCGCCGGTACGTAATTTACTCGGAATGTGTAAACGATTCTTCGGATTTCATATGCTACGAGTAATTAGAATTAGAATGCTTAAAAAATAAGCCCTCCTGTTTAGTTAATGTCATTGAAAATGTAAGTTAATTTCTGCGAAATATTACCTAATTTGCCGTTTATACACATTGATCGACAAATCGTATTACTAATGTAGAAATAAACGGTTGCAGTTATAATTTTTAAATCGTCATATTTGCCAATAGGTAATTTGCCGAAAGTACAATACCTACTGCTAAGGTGGTCATGTGAAGCAGTCAGGATTAGCTCTTGCAGCTCATTAACCAAACCAAAAACAAAACCTCAGATTATCTCAATCGATATTGAACTCTTCTAGTTAAACGATAAGTTGAGAGTGGGAAGATCTAATTTGTATTTTTTTATACAAAGGTATACTTAAGTTGATAAGCCTAAAGTCAATATAAATTCATTATTTATCGTACCTACTTGTAAATTGATAATTTCTTATACCGAAAAAGTTTCTCAGGTAAGGCAAACTTAAAAAAAAAAAAAACTTTTACTGTAAAATCAAATAGTGATTTCGAGTTTCAAAAAAATATATTGAAGACCTATTTGACGTTTGGACTGTGATATTTGAGTTGAAGGTCTCTTTCTTTTAGGTTTTTGCTCTTTTATCGAATATCCGTAAGACTAGAATTATGATTAGGTACTTGTGACAAAAGATTCTACATAAAATGTTCTTAATTTTGAAAAGCAAGTCAGTGTTTGTCGAGTTATTTTATTTATTTTCCTATTTTCAAACCACTCTGGCTCTAGTCGATACCTTGCATCACTGCTTCGATATCAGGTGCTTTATAATACCAGGGTTTAGCACCACTTTATGATTGCGCGAGTTTTTTATGGTTATCCCTTCGCTGAGTCGTCGATTTGTGTACGCACTCGGAAGGTTTTATGCTCTCTCCATATTGTAATGGGTGTGGATCGCCTTGAAGGAGTACGGATTGAGGTGTTAACGGAAAGAGTAACTGATTTTGTTTATTATCTGTGATCGGTAGAGTTGAATTATTTCCTTCCATGTTGTTTGTTGTTGTTCCATGGGTTCATATTTGAAAAATAAAATATTGTAGGATGCCCTAAAAAGCTTAGAAAAACCACATACAGTTAACTTTTATGTGTCTAATGCGTTGGTTGTTCCTTACAATCGGCTATTAGGGTGAGTGTTGTGATATGTCACGATGATATTATCATCGTCACATTATTCCGTGACAGTGTCAGAGTTTTAAATATGATCATCATCATTATCAGCCCAAATCTGTCGACTGCTGGATAAGAGCCTCTCCAAATGCACGCCACCGAGACCGATCCTCGGCTATTTAATCCACCCATTGCCAGCAGTCTTGTGTATATTATCATTCCACTTTGTTGAAGGGCGCCCTACTACGGTGCGCTTGCCAAGTCAAGATTTCCTTTTAAGAACAGGTCCACCACATCGGCCATTGGTTCTACGGCAAATGTGACCAGCCCATTGCCACTTCAGCCTGCTTATCCATCGAGCTATATCAATTACTTTTTGATGATCGATTTTGAGTTATGTAAACAATAAGCTATAAAAAGTAAGTACTAGACGTAGGTCAATGCAAAAGAAATAAGATGAAGTTGAAGTAATCCTGCTGGAGCTCATGGTTTGGCCCCAGACCTATTCAACAAGTGTTTCAAATAGGAGCAGCTACTTTTAAGACATAGCTTCAATACAAGTGTGTACGTACGAGTAAAGAGGTAAATGACCGAAAGTGTAGGCACCTTACCCTACTAAATAAATTACTATTTCAATTGCTACATCGTGGTGTGATTGCAGTCAACTACCTGCTTTAACACCGTGAATGCCACACAGATTTTCTATTGTGTCTAGTTACTAGGCAATTATGGACTTAAATGGATTCACCGCTATGAAACCGAAACTCTTTCCTGGTATTGATTACGGCATCGATAGTAGAAAATTGGCGGGCGTTATTAAGTTTATTATACTGTTGTTTTACACGTCAGGTGGCAGGTCCCATGCCTGGTCCGGTCACGCACCTAGCGGTATTTTTAGATATTGGGTCACTGGTAAAGTCCTGGAGACACCATACAAACCGTCTTGTAGCACAACAATATTTAAAGGACCATGGAGATAGAATAAGATGCACAAGAGAGAAAATATATTATCATTGTGAAAATAAGATATTTTTATTAGGAGATTTAAATTTATATTTAAAAATGCATGCATATTAAAAATGTCAATTGAGCTTGAAATCACAAAATAACGTTAAAAATCAAGTTAATATAAATGTCGTTTAATAGTAAACGACGTAATCACAAATAGCAATGCTCATTTGAGAGATGTGATTCATACTAACTAAATAATGTGAGTTGTAATATAATGGTGTTTTATTTACTACCAGAATAGTGTCAGATCATCCGTCAGAAGAAGTTACTATTTTTGAAGCATTAGAACTTTATTCGTAGACGAAATTGCAAGAATCGTTTACAAATTCCTGAGAAACTGTAGGCCAAGAACTATTAGGCTGGTACAATGACAATGACTCTTGGCATGTATGTTTAGTGATACTCTAACCACTGGACTGGCTGTCCCATATAAATGACAGCTAATTTTGTGTGCCCATTTGAAATGCCAACAAGTGAGAGTACCGTTAAGTAATTTTGACGTATACCTACTGCATATGATTCCTTATCTTGCGGTCATAAATAACTTAGTTCCATGGTAAGCTTATATCTACCTATACAGTGGCCTACAGCGCCCAGATGGCGATAATCAAATAGATACGAGTTTAATTTGACAGTATCCTGCCCAGGTTATTACAGCAGGTCAGTGATGTCCCGCGCGTTAAGTGTGCGGCGGGCCTTAACTCAGACAGACCGCGTGACTTTGCGGGTTAAGTTACCTGGCAATTTTGGACGGTCTGACTACTATGAATCCTATATTAATTAGTTCGTAGTTTAAGTACTAAATTAATTATGGTGGCGCCTTGGTCGAAACTCTAGATAGGTTTGTCCGAACGTTACTACGAACGAACTTAGGCTGTTGAGAGTAGTTCTAATAATAGAAGTATTAAGTTTAGTAGCGATGAACCTTATGAGTAATACAATTTTAAATCCTCAAAAGGGTGTAATAGGGAGACGAAAGTTTCCAAAAAAGATTAATAAAAATCGGTTTTCCGTCTTTTATTAATTAAACACTAACTTTCGGGACACTAATATTTTATTTTTATATAGGGTTATTGAGATATACTATTTACACTATAGAAGATAATTTTACTGCTCAAATACAACAACTATCACTATATGTAGGACCAAAATATAAATATCTAAAAAGTTAAATAATTCCTTAGAATCCATAACAGCTAAAGATGTTATATCTGCACCACTTGCTCATGTCTTTAACCTTAGTTTGTCCAGCGGAATATTTCCCGACTGCTGGAAGACTGCCTCAGTTTCCCCAATTTACCAAACAGGACCTCGGGACATTTCGGGGTATTACCGACCGATTGCGTTGCTAAGTACTTTGTCCAAGCTGCTCTAAAATTTGTTCAAAATCGCTTGTCGAGCTACTTCAACTCAAATAACCTCTTATTGGATAGACAATTCGGTTTCAGGAAAGGTAGATGCACTGAAAGCGCAGTTTTAACGTTAACTTCATTCGTGAGCAATTACCTTGACACCAATCGTAGCTACTTGGGCGTGTTCCTGGACCTCGCCAAGTCTTTTGACACCGTATCAATTCCAATCCTACTTACTAAACTTGAAAATAATGGGATCAGGGGCGAGGTCTTGGCGTGGTTCAGGAGCTACCTTACGGGTCGTCGTCAGTGCGTTCGAGTCGGTGAGGCCGTGAGTGATACCCAGCCGGTTCTTTTTGGGGTTCCACAGGGAAGCATTTTGGGACCGCTACTTTTTAATATTTACTGCTTACTGCTATTTTATTTCATGGTGCTACGTGGGCAGAGGTTTTTCAGCTTACTGAAAAGGGTCTAGCAGAGATTGCGTGCTGGTTGAAGAGCTAAAACTAGATTTATAACCTTCCACAAGACAGCTGCAACCAAACCCAAGATATTACCTAAAATAGCGATTCATCATAGTCTTTGTGTCGCTGCACAAAATAACACGGGTGCTTCGTCTTGCAACTGCGACACCATCAGTCACACGGACACTGTGAGGTATCTGGGTGTGGAAATTGACTGTAGGCTTACCTTTCACCAGCACATCCTAGCGTTGTTGGGTCGGATTAGGAAGGTAATTAATATAATGCGGCTGCTTCAAGGGGCTGCTGGCCAAACGGTTCTCCGCATGGTTTATATCGGGCTTTGCCAATCTGTATTGGACTACTGCCTACCAGCGTGGGGTGGAACAAGCAAGACTAGCATGATGTTTATTGAAAGGGCCCAGGGCGCTGTGCTTAAAACAATGCTCGCTAAACCCCGCCGCTTCTCCACGGATCTTCTATACAGAGAGGCCAAAGTGCTAAGTGTACGGAAGCTTTTTATACTTAGGGCTGTGCACGCAACCCACAAATTGGCAATAAATAGTAAAGACTATAAAAGTCTTCTAAAGAAAAGAGTTTTACCTGTTCCCAAAACCGCAGCTTTAATAGCAAAAAGGCATGCCAATTTTCTATATCCTTTTATTTAAAATAAAGTGGTTCTAATGTGTGACATTAAATCCAGCCCTCCTTACCTTTGGTGAAGCATAGGATAAGGATACAATTACAAAGTACACACACACACACACACATTTAATCTGTTCACTCTAAGCTCAAGTCCCCAAAAGACAGGACTACCTAGTTCGGGGACTACTAGTAAGTAACTATATACAATTGTTTTAACAGCACTGTGAATCCAGTTACTGTTTTTTGAATCAGTTTGTTTAAATAAAGTTTATTCTTATTCTTATTCTAAGTATGCAAGTATGTTTTTGCGAATAGAAATTTATATAATCCTAAACTATATAATTAGTTTAATAATTATAGAGTTAAGCAAAATTTAACAAACTAAACAGAGTTATAAACAGTAAATTGGAAGCCACATCAAAATGGGATATGTATGTATAGTACACTTATAGAAAGGAAAGTATTACCAAGTTATACTTCGAAAGATTCAGTATTAACTTTATTTTTAAAATAATTAGGTCTCGCTGTAAATAGAACTACATGTTTTGAGTAATTAGGGTTTAAAAAAAAAAACCTTTTTGATATAAGAATTTCGTCTAAAATTTGTAGTACTTGCATCGACATGGAGTCCGAGTTGATTTTTCTTTGAGTTAGCACGAACTGGTGATTGTATTTTGACCTAGGTAAAAGCTCGATATAATAATTTTTACCTTTGTTAGATTTTGAAGAAATGTTAGGTCAGCAGTTTAAGTGGAAGTAAGTGATGTCGTTGGCAGTTATCAATGTAGGTAGAGCTTGAGTTTAATCGGTGCTTTAAGGAATTAATACTTATTTTGCGATTTTGTTGTTATGCCCCCAGGAAATGTTTTTTTATTTAAACAGTACAATCACTCTCGAAAAGAAAGTTAACTAATAAAGATGGACCTTACCTATACTTAGAGTTGCCCAAAAATGGTCTTGGCCTTGGTACTGCATTTTTGCCAGACCAAGACCAATGCCGCCTAGTTGTTGCAAGACCAAGACCAAGACTAGACCCTGCAAGACTTATACAAGAACAAGACTAATTCTGATAGACTCTTGCGTCTCGCAGTTAAGTTAAACTGAGACTTGGTCGTTATAGAGTATTTGGTTGGAACATCAATATTGATAGGAAAGACGTCTTAGGGGTTAGGTAGAGAGAGGAGGATAAAAAACTGTGCTTTCAGTGTAGAGTAGGTCCCTTAAAATATATATATTTTTTGTAATAAAAGTATCAGAACTAAACTGCGGGCAGTCAGACAGACGGATGGACATGGCTATAATATAAGAATTCCTTATTGAATACGAAATCCTAAAAAAAAAACAATTTCTAGTACTGAAGCAAGAAATTAGAAATGGGTGATGAGTCAGCCAGACCTTTTTGTAATTCTTGGTCAAAAGAATTAATATAAAGAAAACATACCTACATCAAAGCTTTGTACAAAATTTAATTTGTGTAGTATTTTTTAATACTGGCAGAACGCAAATGTTTGCCTAATTTGTCAAATGTCATCCACGTGTAGACTCACATTTGCCAATTTGGAAAAAAACATTTGGCATAATTTGGAAAACTTGACAAATGCCAAATGTTGTTTCCATCGCGTGTCGTTTTTCCGTCGCACATCAAAGGCGGCCAAATAGCCAAATGTTTGTGTAGTGTGTCCACACTTGGTTATTGCGGCAGCAGTGCACGCGCCTTCGACCTGTGTGGACGTGTCCTATTAAGAATAATATTGAGAAATAAATTGGAATGAAGGGATGAATTTTTGTTTATTAAGCTTAATCAAATGCATCAATGCATGTATTGTATGTATTTGGATCGGAATCCGCAAAAGGAATTCTAACTGTCTATATGACACAAATCAAATAGAGGTGGGAAGCTTTCATCATCATCATCATTATTACATACATAAACCTTCTATAGAACGCCACAGCGAGCAGCTCTGGGCCTTTTTCATACAGCGGCTGCCCCCAACTGATTAGGTTGTCCGACCGCCGGGTGTGAAGCGTGAGACCTGCCCACGTTGCTTTTTAACGAAATTATTCATTTAAAGTTAACATAAGACAGAAATATAAACCTACTATTGTAATTAAGTTAAACACATTTTCATTTATTCTAACAGTTCGTTAATTTCATTCACTGATGTTCTGTACTGATTACGTTTACTCGTTAATTAGTTTAGAAAATAGTTATATTAGCATTTACCCGTGCATCGTGCACACATTAAATGCTAAGAATAGACTAAAATATATATCAAAAATACCATATTGGATTTAGAATTATAAGGGAATTTTATGATCAAATAAAACCCGGTTACTATTTTATAGATAGAGACATAGTGTAAGTTTTAATTTTCCCAATAGTTTTTAAAATATCCTATGACCTGTTCAAATTATCTATAGTACCTAATAAATACCACCAAGCGCTTATCCATTTTTATCCTTTTATTGCCACCAACGAGAATGCTATCGTGTACATGAGGCAGAATGCCCGAAGTTATCTCACGGCTATCTCTGTGAAGAAGACGTCAACCATCATATTCGCACTGTACCCGACTGAATCCAGTATCTCATCTCGGGACAATCTCTACTACAACCAACCATAACGACGAGATAAAACGATTTAAGATAATGAAGATCCCGAATATTGAAATGCAAGCTACAAATTCATCTCACATCAATCTACAGTTTTCACAGCGTCCAAGACAAAATAGCGTTACAAATACCAGTGCAAACCCGAGAACTTTCAACTGAGACGTTATGTCATACGACGATACCTTTCTACGGCGTACTAATAAGTGCAACTATACTCATCCTCGTAGTCATGCTACGTCGCTATAAGAAACTTACCTGCAATCGTACCCGTGACGCAGATTACTGGAGACAGAAACCCACCAGCAACAGTTTCGCTGAACGTTCTCAAATAGTTGCTGATCTGAGGGTGGAGGAGTTACGTACTCTACCAGTATGAATACCGGTGACCCCGGGTGCCTAACTAGAGCATACAAGATATTGCAAGATCACGGAAACACTGACACAGCGCTCGTGCGCCGCTAACGTGACCAAGCCACCGGACAGCATGCCACCGCCATCATCCTCACTTCGTATTAGTATTAGTCAATTAGTATTAGGAACTAGTTTTATTGTAATTTTAATTTGCAATTAAATTAGATATTAAGTAATTTCGTTTTTTTTTCGTTCCTCCGGCTGTCGCTTTGTAATTCGTGTGTAATTAATAGTAATAAACAAAAAATAGGTAAGGTATTGCAAGACTGGCAAGACTCTTGCTGCAAGACCTAGACCAAGACCAGACTTAGTGCGCAATACCAAAGACCAAAACCGGAGTGTTGATGCCAGACAAAGACCAAGACTTTCTAAGTCTCGTCTGGTCTTGTATTTGGGCAACACTACCTATACTATACAGGATAATTTTAGAACAGTTGCCAATTTATGGAAGCAAATGTGCTCATAATACACAATAGGGATGACGACTAGGTAAAGAAAATGAAATTCTGTTTAGTCTGGCAGTAAGATTATAAAAAAATAATGGACACTTATTTTTTCTTTTGCCAATCGACCAAAAAATGGCAAATATAAAGCGGTTCTAAGTTCGGGAGTAGGGGCTCGTGACGTCACTTCTAAGTAACAATTGTACCAAGACGTGACGTCTTGCGTGCGAAATTTCAAATCAATATATCTCTGTAATATTTTGATTCTGTATAAAAAGAAAAAATACGTGCCCAATACTTTTCGATAATCTACCTAATATACGGAGAAAAAAAAAAATAGTCGTCATCCCTATATTGTTTCGGTGTGGTCAACATTGAAATCGTGTTTTCTTTTGTTTCCTCATACTAACCAAACCAACGCTCTAACTCGATGATAATGTATGGAGCAGCAACATGTTTTTTTATTATTTTATGGACCCCTCAGTAAAAGTTATTTGTATCTATGAACACATTCGTAATAATTCGTCTCCTTAATTTTGGCATTTTTTTTAAAAACTACAATTGTTTTGTTAAAAAAGCGGCCAGGGTCGTTCCCCTATCAACCTGATGGGACAGTATGAAAAAACTCATAAGTAAAAATAACTTACTTGCCCCGACAACCCAATACAGAATGTCTTCGTGCCTCGAAATTAAGAGAGCCGACCCCACCTAAAGTGCGATGGAGCAAAGAAAAAGGCTTCGCAATTGTTTTATATGTTGAACTGGTGGTAGCCCTGCAGCACTAGTAATGTCAATCTTATTGAGCTGTTTATTCAAGATGCATATTTAATTCATCGCATAATGAGTTATGTATGGGCAGACCACGACGACACATGCCCCGGAGGGCATTAATTAAGCTGCGACAACTATACCTCGATGATTTATCTACGCAAAGACGCTAGGCGCTAAAGGCAAAGCGGAGAGAAAAGAATAGATTGGCGTGCATTAAGAGAGGCCTGTGTCCTATCTATGGTGGAGCCAGAAGGTGGAAATTTTCAATGACTACTACTCAATAAGTCCAATACATTGCAAAGGGGTGACAAATTAAAAAAAAAGTTCTAGGGAACAATATAAAAAAGCGTCTATATCGTTATTTTTAATAATCGTATGTTACCAAAAAAATTACTTTAAAATATCCAAAAATAAAGTCAATACGACTACGAAAGTCGCGCGGTCATTCATCAGAGGCGTAGGTACGGCGAGCCAAGAAGGACCTTACGCAGTGCACATACGGTGCAATTTTTTCATGAATGAGTAAAATTATCCACGCGTACGATTTTTAACAGCGAATAGGAATAAATGTGAAAAAAAATGTTTTTTTTATTCTTTGACTTTTAAATCGAACTATGCAAGTTCGATTTAAAAGTCATTGAACCAATTTTCTACTTTAAGTTTGACATGTTGAGATCAATATTAATTGAGAATATTTGACGTTTTGTGGTAGGTTGACGAGCTGTTGTTCGTACCAACGACATGTCAAATTTAAAAACCTCGAGTACAACGACAAATGTCCAGTTGGACAGTAATTAGTCGCACGTGCACCGCTCTGCAATGATTTGGGGACGCACTTCCGGTTTCCGACACGCGATTGAGCCGGTGACGCTACGGATCAGGGGTAGCTAACATTTGGGCCCACTCGCACAACCTTGTGGTGTACTCCTTGGTGCTATATTTTTATAGTTTATGGTATTTTTTTACCTGACTGCTGAAGGAAGGTTAGCAGTATGAGTTCTTTGCTGAGCTCTGAAGCCTAAACGGTTTAACGGATTTTATAACGAAGTCGTCATATATGATTTGGAAGTGTAATATTAAAATTTGACGAAATCTGATGAAACACGTAAAGTAAGAAAAGCTTTTTTTGTTAGAGCAATTAATTAAGTTAATAAATACCTGGTTTTGCTTTTGAGTTAAAGAAATAATATTAAGGAACCTAAGTATGTAATGTTTTTTTTTGTAAAATAGCTAATCACATAAGATTTATTTTACCATTTTTAGGGTTCCGTAGCCAAATTGAAAAAACGGATCTCTTATGGATTCGTCATGTCTGTCTGTCTGTCCGTCCGTATGTCACAGCCACTTTTTTCCGAAACTATAAGAACTATACTGTTGAAACTTGGTAAGTACGTAGGTCACACTATAAGTTTTGCGTAACTTATAAAAACAACATGTTATAACCAAAATATTATGTTTATTGCTTTTCAAAATACTCTCCTTTACATTTTAAACATTTTTTCATGCGGTCGAACCATTTTTTAGAACAGGAGGACCACAGATCTGAAGGCATGTTTTCTACGTGCTGATTGAACTCTATCACTGCCTCTTCGGAGTTGGTAAATGTAAAACCACTTATCAAATCTTTGATTTTAGGGAAAATACAGAAATCACAGGGTGCTAGGTCGGAGCTATGCGCAGGATGGGTGACGAGTTGTACTTTTTCGGAAGCTCTAAATGACTTTGTTTTGTTGGCCGTGTGTGAAGAAGCGTTGTCATGATGTAGGAGAACGCGGCTTGCGAACTTTTTCTAACACCCTGGGTAACAAATGGTAGAATACCACTCAGCATTAACACTCTTTTGATCTTCAAGTGGAATAGTACAGATGGGACCCGTAGCTGAGAAAAAAAATTCAAATTTTTTTTTTCCAACGTTTCTCGCCTGCCTCACTTTTGTTGGCCTGTTCTCATTTTCAAACACCCATTCACAAGATTGCTGTTTTTTTTCGGGTTCAAAATAATAAAACCACGTTTCGTCTCCTGTGACAATGTCATAAACAGCATTAGAATGTCCGTGGTCGTACTTCAGTAGCATCTGGGAAGACCATTCCACGCGAGCCCGCTTCTGCTCCGCTGTCAGTTCATTAGGGAACCAACGACAGCAAAGTTTTAGATTTTTATTAGATGCATGTACGTACATTTTATATTAAAATGAAAACCGGACAAGGGCGAGTAGAACTCGGGTAGAGAGGGTTCTGCTTATTATTAAAGGTTTTTCTGTTATCTATTGGCAATTATCAAACTACTTTTTGTTTTTTTCTAAATTTTAGGCTTAGTAGTAGAATCAGGGATAGTAACTTTTTATAAATTTTCTTAAATTAATATTAATAAATTCAATTTTTAAAAACTGTTTAATTCAAAATTATAAAAGAAATATATTTAAGATTCACAAAACAAGCATTTTCATTTGGTTACACGGTACAGTTTACATAACTTTTTTATTTTCAGTCTCAAAAAAGGGACTCAAATTTTAATTATTTACGTTACACGTCAGAGTCCTAGTAATGGTTCCGTTTTTTCATTCGGACGTACGGAACCCTAAAAAGCAGAATGCAATTGCAATTGGTCAGGCGTAACGATAATATGTAGTGTCCGGTGGGCACAGCGTGTGCTGCAGAAAACTGCAGCGCTGACTTTCAGCTGGATCTTAGAAGGGCGCAATGATCACAATCCATCCGTATGAAATGGAGAAAGTTTGTATGCAAAATGGCCAACAACGTCTATAAGGTCGAATTTTAACTTGTATTTTTGACAAAAAAAATTTGAATATGATCAACAATGTAATGGCATCGTTCATGAAGAAATGTTCAACAGAAATGTTTAATATCGCAGCTCGCGAAATTAAACATTTCTGTCGGTTCTGATGGGAATGTGATTCGCGGCTGCAATAAATATATACATATTTATAAATAAAAGAAAACAGTTAAACAATCAAATTACAAAATACGAATGATTGATGAAAGCATGTTATTTCTCATAAAAGTTAGATATTTGAATTTTTGTTTGTCTGATAATGTTTTTTTCTTGTCAGGCTTTTGTTTATTTTGACAACCTGATACGAAGTCATGTAATAAAAGCAAAGAAATGCTGAAAATTACAACAACACAACTTGGGACTTAGGAGTAATTACGTACTTTTTCCTTGAAGGCGTGTTTAAAATGTATTATTATTTGACATAAACATTGGCAGAAATGGGAAAAATTATATCAAGCAGATTAAAATAAAAACTAAGCGGTATATTATTATTTGCTTATTTATTTATTTGAAGTGGAAGCGTTAAATAACGTTGACATATTATTATTATATATACCTTTGATTAGAATGGTACTACAATAAGATTTCAGCCTTCACGCAGCTACACCCTCTAAAAAAAATTGTTGGTCCCAACAACATTCTGTCTGTTGTGACAAAGCATCTTGACTCCATACGAGCCTGCCAAGACGTTAGATACATCAAATTTGCTTATACGATTATTACAAAGATCTTATTCAATACTAACAGGATCTATGATCATACCAACTTATTCAACTTAGTAAACCCAACAAAGAACTTAGTCAATACTAACTTGATTGATTCAACATACTTATTTGTTTATGTTTCCTATTATAAGTGATCATATAAACTTACTATTAAAAAGTAATTAATGATAGATGCAACAATTATACTTAATTAAACACTTTTTGGTGCCTGCTCGCCTATTCCACGTCTCTGCAAACTATACAACAAATACAATAAACATTCGGATATCCACTGGGATTCAATATTCCGATTTAAGAAAAGTTTAGATCTCTGCGATCTATGTAGCATTGTCAGGTTGCCCTCTCCTTTCTACTTACAGCTTTCACAAAATTTGTGTACCATAATGTTTTTTTCTTTCTTTTTTTTCTCTTATTATAATTTATTGTCTACACATTCTATACATGTGCGAATTATGGTGCAATTTGTGTTTATCTATAAATCTGTCGTGCAACATTTCTAAATTCCCTAAGCATGTTTCCTCTAGATTTAAAAACATTGTAACTACAGTTGATAACCCTAATAAATAAAATAAAAACAAAACTAACCTAAAACTTAAAACTACCTCATTACTCTAAACTAAAAGGAGGCTGCAAGCGTTACTTCGTGATTTAATAATTATCTGAGCAAGGAACGAGCCAGTATTGTGTTTCCGAAATTAATAATAATTTTGGTGCCATTTCTGTAAAATTTACATTGCAATTTGGTCCCAATTACTCGTTGGCGAAGCACAAGCAAAATTATCAGCACCACAATATCCTAACTTATTCATGGTCAGGATTTAGTCACAACTTGAGTTTCACCGGCAAACTCCTAACGACAGCGTGTCAATAAAGCCAATAAACTCATCGAAACTTTCTTAAGTAGCTACCGAACACAATTTATCGATTCTATACGGCCTTTGCCACCCCATACGTCAGTTTACAGCGGATATTGATAGTCGGTGACAGGCGCCCCAGTGACGTCCCCTATGACAGCCCCACAAACTTTATTCACCCACAAAAAATAGCCGAAATCCAATCTTATGTCCCTGCAATAGAAATCTCACTCGTGTTCCCCGACTGCATAAATAACTTGGAAAGTTAAGTGAAACTTACGCGACACCGAAGAAAATATTTTCTTTGAAACGAGCCGAGGTTTTCCCTTCGCGGGCTTAGGAAGATCCCCTTTTTCTCTCTCTCAGATGCGGCCTTTTCATAACTGTCGGGGATCGATCCGGTCAAGAGATTTGGTTTCCAAATCCAGTTTTATCCGGTTACAGCGGGTCGCTGGAATCGAAAGTGAGTGTTGGGTAGATATTACTGAGTGCTTCTAGGATTTGCTAGTAAGTAATAGCGTTTGCTGGGTCTGTTTTCGTCATATTTATTAATGTATGTATTTTGCTTATATTATATGTATTGTATTTATTAAGTTTTACATTGTTATTAGGTACTGTGTGTAGTTTACGCTGTGCTTTTTTAGGTTAACCTGTTTCAACGTAAGATCACACCACCTACAACATATTTTTATTAAGCCCAATAGTCGATGGGCCGCGAATACCATACTTGTACGTTTGTAAAAACTTTTTAATAAAGTTGTATACTATTTTGTAATTACATTTACACATATCTCTATAAAATAGAATAAAATGTTTATTTTCTGGATATACAGAAGTTTGACAATGATAACATTATGATCACCTATCAGGCGATCGCATTCTTAGCTATTGCATGGCAGACCGGTTTAGAAACTTTTCTAAATTGATTTGGGTCTGAGTGTGCAAAGGGAGTGATTGATATAAGTGTTGGAGAGAAGAGAGGTAGAGAATGACCAAAAAATTAATGAATTATGTAAGGGATTGAAAAGAGAGAGATTACTCGATGACGGCTGACCGGGATGCATGGAAGAGAAAAATATACCCCTCCTAGCCTAAATGGCCTAGGGCAGGTATTACTAATTTGTATGTAAGTACAGTCAACGGCAGGTCAACCTTCCCAAAAAGTTAAGTGTCATTCAACCGATTTTCAACTTTAAGCCCGAATTGTAGAGATCAATATCAATTGAGAAATTTTGACGATTTGTGGTAGGTTGACGAGTTTTTGTCTGTATTTAAGTCTTCTTCTTAGCGCTTTGTCCCGTTCCTAGTTGGAGTAAGCTTTGAGCATGATCCTAGATGAGGAAACTCCGGTTATTACATTTGGAGACATTGCCATTAGACCTCCGTTAACCTCAGACAGGGAAACCAGACCTTTTATACCCATGTTATTTGAATGTGTGTTTCCTCACGATGTTTTCTTTCACCGCCGAGCAAGTGGTATAAAAATTAGAGGTGAGACTCTGATTCTTTGACTACCAAGCTACCACTCTTCTATTAATCTGTATGAATGTAAAAAATTGAAAATAATTTATTTTCGTATTCAAAAACTTGATTTCTTTATCATTGCGCGTGACTAATAATATGTGATATCATATATTGATGTGGTTTGCAGAATTGAAAATTTGCAGCAAAAAACCTACCTTAACACACCTACGTACAAGATTCTCAAATAAATACAAAAATAAAAGCAAGCATACGTTATAAAATAAAAGCTCTAAAGAAAACTTTTCGATTTTGGGGTGAAACAGTTTACGATCACTGCATTACCTAGCCGCGGCCGGAAGTGGGTAGTTAGGCAAGATGGCCGCCGGTCACGTGACCGCGGATTCACCCCGGCTTCCGGCGCTCTCACAACATGTCAAGTGTATTGCGGGTAGTTTGATAATTATCGCCGTCATTAAGTGCCCCTTGTTGTTGGAGGCGCGCGCCGCAGTACATCTGTTCTAGGTTTGCGGTTTTTTTTGTAAATCAATATTTTTGATTTCATATAAAAAATTGGGTTTGATTTTCGAAAATACAATAAAAAGTAATTTTGGTTAGGAGCAAATTGGAAGACGGCACATAATACTAAAATGCGTGTTCAAGTAAAAATGCAAATTATTTGTAATTTAACTACAATAACCACGAAAAGCATACAATGTCAATGAAATTCGTTATATTCCATCTGTTTGAGCTATTTCAACAAAATCCGTTAGCGTTAGGCTGAGTAGGAACAACCAAACATAATTTCGCATATAATCTCTATTACCCGAAGATAATTTAAAGTAAAAAAAGGCGCCAACAACAGTAAACTTACAAATTAAATTAGATAATATTTTCTGTTCCGATATTTTTGTATCAATTGGTATTACCTATAATGAAACAAATCAGCATGGTTTATTATCTCGCTCAAATGCTGTAATAAACCCTAAGCTCATCTAATCTTTCTTTCTGATTGCGGTCTGTGATCACAGCAGGTGAAGATACAGAAGGCTCACACAGTACCTACGGCACTGTACAACAGTACCTTATCCTCAAACGCTGATGCTAAAATACATCATTTTTTCTAAAGAACCAACATCGAAATCTAAAAACAAATTCAACGCTCCATACCTGTCAGCTGGTCGGCGGTTTAGTGTGGGGAAGTTTTTTTACGAATTTGTTTTTGATCCCATAGAAAAAGTTGTTGTATTTGAGCACCACCATCAGCCCCTACGAGGTTATTAGTGTTTTAAAAATAACACTGTATTATAGGAAAACGAGACAATATTTTTTTTATTTCTACGCGGTCTACTCAACTAGGGGTTGTACGAGTTAATTAGACTATGCTATAAACATTTGGATTAATTTGTGCTCTGTGCACCATCTGTAGAACTGAGCTTTCTATGTCAATATTTTATTGTGTCGCAATCGAGCCGCGGGTATTATGGTCCACTTGGGGACGTCTGTCAGAGGCTTTAAAAGAACAGTAAAATATATGTTATGAACAATGCAGTGATGGACTAGGTATGTGAAGTTCCCCCTGATGTAATTATCTTTAGCTAGATGTTTGTCGTGACTACGTTTGCTTGGGCTTCTGTAAAATTTAAAACGATTTACGATATTACGAAGACGAATTTAAATACATTGATCATGAAAGTTTTTTTTACTATAAAACTAAATATATTTGCAGCCCCTAATCACATTGTAAAAAGTATGTACATTAAAAACAGGGACGATATTTAAAAAAAACGTAAGAATGTATTTTGCGGGCTGCCTTAAACGATCCCCCTAAGGTCTCAGTTCAACCTGTCACAGTGACAGGACCTGAAGTAGACAGACAGGCAAGGGAATAGTGATTTGACAGTCTTAAAGCTCAGTGTTAATCCTTTGCCGTGTACTAGAAGGATTGTTATATAGGCTATCTGTCTATGTTTTACAAGACAACACACTAATAATTGTCATGTTCTCGAAGTACCTAAGGAATTAACATCCTTAGGTTACAATGATTTTTTTCAGAGACCTGCACACGCAGACCAGAGCCGATTAGGAAAAGTTTTTTGAAATGTCCCGGACCGGGAATCGAACTTGGGAACCTTTGATTCATGGCTAATCACTGCACCACTACGCCAATAGGGTCGTCAAATTAAACTCAGATGAATATAAAGCTAAAAATTGTCACAAACGTGAAAATTTTTGTGTTGCAGTAAGATATGAGTTACCTACATATTACAGCCATAATTATTAATTAGTGAATCCTAATTCTGTATTCTTAAATAAAATAAACTGTGTTTTGGTTTGACACTTTGCGTTGTTGTCTTTAGCAGTTAATCTTTTTCATTTTTTGTGCTGCATAGAAGTTTTACTCGTTTATATCGGAAACGGAGTGAAAGATATCAATTTCCAACCGTCAAGCTTCCATGAAACGTAAGGCACTATTTGAAACACAGATTAGCTTGAATAAATAGGTACCTTAGAAACAAAATACAAAACAAATTTATTTTTAACGTTACAAAAGTTTGCCATTGCTAAAAAACGTTACATTAGCCACTACAACAGCGAATAGTGCGAATAAATTAAAATAGGCTTAAGTTTTATTATTTAAAAAAATATACAGCCAACTTCGCTTCTAAAGCGAACATCAGTCGCGGAAAAAACTGCATAAAACGAAATCACCGCCGGAGATACAATAAAAAGGGCTAGAGTACGTCTGTCCGTCTGTGTCAATCAATTAGAGTGGTGCGGGGCGCGGAGCACGCAGCCGAATCTGGGGCCCGCCTCCTATCGATCCCGACCCGCCCATAGTGCTCTGAATTTTGTGGCGCGCATCTATGGACTTGACGGAACTCGGCGTACGGACGGCCCTAGCCCGTTATAAGCATTGGCCATATAAAAGAAAGGCCTAGCCTTTAATTTAAAAAAGTGGCGATGGCGTTTGCTTTTGAACTGAACTATCAAAATACCTATACAGAGAAAAACAGCGCCTTTGGCAGGCCAAAAACGTGTAAAAAATCAATTGTATTGGACGATTCAAGCGCCAGTGCGATTTACGTTCATGTTATACTAGGCTGCGTTTGGACACAAAAAATACGTCAAAACTTTAATTATGTAAAATAAAAACAGTGAAAGATCATCTAACTCAGTAAAATACGGTTGAATAACGTCAAATGTGCTTTTGTGAGTTTTTCATTGAATCTTAAAATATTCAGATAAGTTGGTGGGCATGTGTTTAATTCTTCGTGGTTAGGTTTCTAATTTGTGTTTACTGCAGGTCTTAGTTCATTGAATAATTAACGAGCGTAGAAATATTCAGCATTCTTATTTCAATAAAGTAATAAAAGAAGTAGTAAGTAAATATAAAACCAAGTGATTCGTGAAACGTTTAACCACCATTAAACATTGTAATGATGCAGTGAAAAACTCACAGTTTGACATTATGTTAAAACTGAAAAATGTGTACCTACACGTGAGTTTTCTGTTAGGTGAAGTACAAGTTGTAGATACCTACTTATTTCAGGAACGATCGTGGACTTGTGCTCACGCTGTTCGTTGCAGACGAAACAAGCACACCAACGTACAGTCCACGGCAGATAAATCTACCTCAAAAGACTAACGTTATTCTTCTGATTTTCAACTTTAACTCCAGTCATGTAGAGATCGATAACTATTAAGAAACTTTGACGTTTTGTGGTAGGTATAAGCTGTTGTCTGTACTTTGTATGATGATGTAACTAGTAAGTGTGATAAATACTACCGCTTACAGTTGTTTACTAAAGTTACGAGGGTAATGTAAGCTCCCCATTGGACGGAACGATATATTAATCAATCGTCAAGAAAAACGTAACGATTCGTAGCTACCACTGTGGCGTTTATTCACAAAACGTTTGGTCGTTAGGTACGATCGAGTGGTCGCTGTATGCATTCCATGCTTTTTGGTGGGATCTCCGATATCGTCCTCGCTCAAGTAAATCCTTATGATCTTATACCATACGTACAGTATACATTATTAAATCGTGTCGTTTCGATCAGTCTGAAAAGACGGATCGTGACGATAAATCCTTTTGTACTTCAAACAGTTAACATACTTTTTATAAGTTGTTAAAAGGCGATTCCGATTGATTTTGTACTGAAATACATAGATAAACGTCACTTCTAAGGAGCTTAAAATTAAGTGCATTAGTATTATTATTAGTACATTGAAGGATTTCACTGTATTCCAAAGCAATCAAATATGTCAAAGAAAGTCATACTGCTGCACTCAGAGAAGTCAACTAACCGTAAAGTGTTTATTAACATTTTTGTTTATTCAATAATTGTTTTTGTTCGTATCGACTTTAGATTACAGATTTTTCTTAAGTAACCATTAAAGTTAAGTAACGTCTCTGAGTGCGGCAGTTAAATAAGTTGTTGTTTAAAAAAAACTGTGTCTTGGATGGTCATGAATGGTATCAATAATCAATATTCCAATTAAACGAGGTCTTGTTTTCTTATAGTTAAATGTGTAGCAGTGTGCATTAGTGTTGTTGGATGAAGCAGGCAACGTATACAGAGTGGAAAATAACAATCATCATCATCATCATCATGTCAGCCTATTGCAGTCCACTGTTACTGACATAAGCGAGAGAGCGCCACTGAGCACGATCTCCTGCTTTAAAAAAACAATAAAATTTTAAACAACGACCAAAACAAAACAAACATTTAAAAAAAACTTATCTAAAATAATCACAACAAAGACAGACGGCATCGTGATAGACCCCGACTAAGATGGTAATATAAACTAGCTCATTTGCAGGAAACAGGTTGGGGCCTCGTATATCCACGCTAAACAGTACGTTAGCAGTGTTGTCTTAACCCTTAAACTAGCAGTGGGAAAATAGTTCCCCCCATGCTTTAAACCTTATTGGCTCGAAAACGAATGAGAAACGTTAATAGGCTAAGCCTGTTTAACGATTAACGGCAAACTTTGCACAAAAAAAACAAAAGAAAAATGAAGTAATAAATACTGGCAATTATTTAAAAAAATAAAATTTCCTTTTATTTTAAAATACAATTTAGGATTCATATCAAAATCAAAATTTTCCCTTTTGCTACTTCGCAACAATACTTTAAGCTAGCGCCGCGCGCCGTGAAGAAGTAGCGTAAAAAACTCGGTCGCTATTGTCAGACTTTTTTTTTTAAGTTAGTATGTTTACTAGAAAATTTATACGCGGTCAGCAAGGGCTGCTATATATGACCAGGTTTGAAGGCCGAGAGCGTAGCTAGGCTAAGCTTAAGACCATTGTAACGTGGCCAGCAACGCAGTCATTGCGAACTAAGGCTTGTTTAGTGCTAAAGGTGCTCCCACACAGCAGTTATAAAATGTTAGAGAATGTGGAGAATGAGAAGATTTGATGAATAGAGAATGAGAACATTTGTTAAATAACTTTTTTTAACAAATTGTAACAAAAGTTATATATTGTTAGTGATGTTATACAAATATAGAAATAAAATGTTGTACAACTATTATAATATGATAATATATCAAAATTATAACTATTGTTGTATGACAACATACAAGCTTCGGGGCAGGACGTTAGTGGAAGGTGGGGCGACGGGGGCGGGAGATAGACGGATAGCGCTAGGTTTGGATTAAAAAATTCTAAAGTTTTTGATTTTTTGCATAGTTTTCAGACACTGCCTAACCTAAGACATAATTATGTGTCATTTTAGGTACTTTTACGGCAGAAATTTCTCACTTCCTCCGTTGAGCCACTCACAACCAGCTTCCTCGAAAGACAGACGCAAACTGAATGTTATCCGATGTTATACAACGAGTTCAACTAGTGTAGGGAGCGTTTATAACATATACCTAACATTGTTCGACATAGTATAGCAAAAAGATACCCACAGTTATAAAATGTTATCATGTTACACAATGTTTTATAGCGTTATATTACTGCACCTTACTGAAACAATGCGAGTAATTTAAATAGAACCAGCTTAAGTAGTTCAGTAAGAATTTATTTAAAGTTACATTACTTAAAGTACAGGTACTAAAATTCAGGGCCGTCTTTTCAAGGTTTGTATTACGTAGGTACAGACAACAGCACGTCAACCTACCACAAAACGTCAAATTTTCTCAATTGATATTGATCTCTACGTGTCAGACTTAAAGTTGAAAATCAATTCAATGACCTTTAACTTTTTGGGTAGGTTGACCTGCCGTTGTCTGTACCTATAGTTTGTAATAATCCTAGATAAATAAATAAATAAATTCTTTATTTGCAAAAAACATGGTAGGTAACAATAAGTGCACATGTTTTGCCTGTATTAGCATACTGCATAAATCACTAGTGCGGTATAAATCACTAACTTATCTTTTTTTTTTATTAAATGATTGAAATTTTGTTCTAAAAACGGCCTTTACTAACTATAGTTCTTTCAAGATAAGGTTTTTGTGTAACTTCGGATTTTCAATTTCACCCATACTATTTACGATAATATTTTCAAAAATGTATTTTTTATTTATATCATTGTAAAAACATAATAATGTTTTGCCTCTAAAATTCTAAGCAAAACTTGCATACCAATAATATAGCTCATTGATTTTAAAAATAAATTAGTATGATTTCCTTTAAATACTTGGTGCGTAAAACGGAACGTTTCTATAGGAATTGACAATACATAATCGACACTAAATCAATGATTCGGTTCTATCGTCTTGTGAAAACTTATGCGTTGACGTCAATACGAAAGCCCTTGTATGCGGTACGCCGTTTTCGTTGTGCTCCGCCTAGTTCCTGTTTTGGCTTTTATTACTTTTTTGTTGAGTATTTGTTATTATTTATTAAAAAGCCATGAAAAGCAAAAAAGGCTTGTCAAAAAACTGTGCACTCTAACGGTAAAACATTGCAGTTTACCTCTTATTTGAAAAAAGGTCACTAATATAAAAATCGATTAAACTTTCTCGATTTTCATATTGAATCGAATGGGTTTCATTAGAGCACTTCACTATACGTGTCAACAGTGATGTGCCATAAAGCCCTGTAGGTAAATAAATACTTTTCACAATTAATTTGTATGATAAAAAAATATGAAAAATGTTAGGTCGCTAACCATTATTACATCGGTAATATGTAAAGCATTTCTCACCTGTCTCACCCGGTATAGTTAACCTCAAAAAATCCTACACATTCGTCAGCTTGTAGCTACGCTTGTTTGTAAGGTTTTCCAGCACTAAACGGATTATTTTACTCTAACTTGATTTCGTTGCTACCGTTAACAGTTCTTGATACAATTTTAAGTTGATTGAAAGAAGTTTTGGTCGCTTTATCTCGGTGTCGGCAGAAGTAGCTCTTATCCAAGGTACTAGTTAAAATTACCTTTCTAAGTTTAGTAGCTATAATCCAAAAATTTACGTTTACACAGCTTTTGAAACTTTGTTAACCGCTCCTTAAATAAAATATATATTGATCTAGTTTACTCGAAAATATTAAATTATGCAAATATATTTTTAGAAATAGAATTTAGCTACGAGTATAATAATAGTTTAAATTTTTTACAACGGAGGGTATTTACCCAATATGGGTAAAAATATATATATTTATGCCTATTTCGAATTTAATAAAAAAACTTCGAAATAAAACTTCTTACACTATAAGGTGTATGTAGCGATGGAAACTATTTTTTTTATCCATATTGGTTAATTACCCTGCATCGACCATCGCGAAGTAAACCAAGTTTCTTTCTCTCTTCTGCTTTTTATCGGCAAATCCTAAAATTTGCCCAAAAAGTTATTTAAAAATTTGAAAAATTAAAACGTGTGTAATAGATCATTTAATCTCTTAACAAGACACAACCAAAAATGCTGAAATAAACTATTTTTGCAGCTAAATTGATAATAAAAATATCTAATGATAAAAAGTTATTAATATAATATATATATAATAATTAATAATGATTTTTTTTTACATTCTATTATGGTTTTAAATGAAAAAGTTATAAACAAAACTTGCGAACACTTTTTACGAAACATCGTTGATAACGTTGCTAGCATAATTAGTAAAAGCCAACAAAGATAAAACATTAAACGTTACCTTTGAAGAGCGAAAATATTTAATGAGGAGCTTTGGACGCCACAGTAGGCTGGCCTACTCGTATATCCTGGAAGCGAATAGATTATGTAATTACATTGTTGTGCTACAAACAAAGTTCAATCAAAGAATCTAGTACTAGCTTATGCATGCGACTCCGTCTGCGTAGACATCAAAATGGAAGAAAGAGGTATAAATATGTTTAAAATTGTTAAGAAATAGAGGCTTTTTTAAAAAACAAACGTTAAAAGGATATTAAAATAAATTTCTTTGAGTTCAAACTACATAGTTAAAAATGTACGTGTATAATTTGTTTGTAAAATTTTATTTATATAGCTTTACATTTTAATGAATAGATTGATTGACTGACATTGTATCCATAGTTGAGTAAATAAATAAATGATTCTAATAGTATATTTTAAAGTTTTTTTTACTTAATATCAGGTTGTATTTTATAAAAGGTAAGTAGGTAGGTATTGTAAGATGAAGACTAAATAAATAAATTCTTTTCACAATCACACAAATTATCTATAGCCCCAAACTAAGCAAAGCTTGTAATATGGCGACTAGATAACGGATAAACAATAAACATACCTATCTAATACTTTTAATTACTACTTTAATAATGTTAATGTTGTTATTGTAATGTAGTTAATGAAAATTGTTTTATTGTTCAGTATCAAATTAACGTTCTTCTATTTCTTCTAAATAATCATTCGTCACATTTATTAAACGTCACTTACTCAAATACTTTTTTATGCGACTAACAGCGATTCCTCAAATAAATAGTTTACTTTCCCATGCAAATTGTAACAGCTAATCGGTCATTATGTATGGAATAGTGAGTTTCTTTTTGTAATTCGATGTTGGTCTCAAAAAAAGTGGTCGTTGTTAAGCAAGAGACCTTGCGACTCCAAAACCAACAAAAATTCACCGTATGGAGTGATGAATTTCATCTAATTATATTTAACCCTAAAGTGTATGATTAACAAACATTCTGGCATATTTTTATTATTAGTAACATAATGTAGATACTCAGTGCAACCGGTTCGAAGCCGAGTCCAAGTAAGTGTCACATATTTCCGAATCACTGTCGTAATTACTAACAATAGAAGCCTGTGTGGTAGGCAATACAACAGTACACTCGAACACAGCCTCCCCACAAAGTGAAGTACAGTAAGCCACATAAGGGTCCGCTAAAATCGGAGCACCGTTCGTTAGGGGGGCCATAACGATAATCGTTAACGGTAACGGCGCCCGCTAATGCAACGCGTTATTCTACTCCGCCATTCACGCTAAGACTGAAAAGTAGCGCTAATTTTGGTAGATTAGTATAGCAGCTTATTGCTAACGATAATTAGATTTATTTTTTTATTATCAACAACCAACGAATTTTATTTCTCAATGTGAGCAGACTAGTTACAGGTTGCTTTTTTAAAAATAGAATCAATAATGGATTTGTATTTTTATAAATTTAGAAATGCTTTTTGAAAACAACATTGATATTAGTTTTCGTGTCACTTTTTATACTGTCGTTGTTATAAAAAGCTTAGAATAGGATATTGTAAGTAATGAATTTTAGTTAAAAATATGCTATCAAACTATAATCGTAGTAGCAAAACTCTTAAAGAAAAAAGGACATTCAGCGTATTTCCTGAATTTCGTCACGTCGTCATAATAAAGCAATATAAAATGGCCAACAGCGTTTTCGTGAGCTCATAAAAACAAAAGTTTTTAAGTGTCTAAAAAGCATAGTTTTACACAGTTACCTTTTACGTTATAAATAATAAATACTCAAATACCTAAATACAAGTACGCCAAACAACTCATCAATTATCATGGGTCCGAAATAAGAAATCAACATCCTTAGGTTACGAGTACTTACCAGAATCTAAACTTACGTCTTCCAGCACATACAGTTCCGAGCTCATTTAGAAAGTTTGATTCCTGACTTGACCTGAACTGAGAATCGAACTTGGGAACTTTTTTGCATTCAGGGCACGTCACCGCGCTACTGCGCCAATGGGGTCTTCGAAACTGCCTTAAGAACTGGAAATAGTTATTAACATGCCTTTCGAAGCTATTCGGATACTTTAAGTCGGAATTGTCCCTTATTGTACCTAATCACAACCAAATTGCTGTCTTGTTGCCACTGAGAAATACAATTAATGACTAGTTAACAAGCTTTTTTTCTGAAACTAAAACATAGTTTGCTCACTAAAAGCCATTTTGAGGCTACCTATACCCAAAGGCTACTTTATACACGAGATGGCACTTAAGAACCATTTTCAAATCCATTATCGACCCATCTCTTATAGAGGAAAGCGCAGGGAAGTGACTCAAGCAAAATTATTCCACTCACGCCACTCGACACAGTTTTTTTGTTTCCCAGGACCCTACATCTATGATAAAATAAATAAAATGAATTATATAAAAAGATAATTTAATCCCAAGTTACACCCCTAGACTACCACATAACTAAAAAGCTTTTACATCCTTCGATAATTAAGAATCATCCTAACCTTACTTACTAAAAATATTTTTATTTTTATTTTACTAGCTTAAATTGAACACAAATTTATATAAATCCTTCATCTAAACCTCACTGCTTCTTAAGAACAGTCCACCAAAGTCACCCAACCAATAAAATAGGACAAATTGACTATAACCCAGAGACCTCACCGACACACTTTCGACCAACACAAACAAACAACACAATCCTAATACAACATTATAAATGCGAAAGTTTGTGAGTGATGTTTGAGTGTGTTGTATGGATCTTTATTACTCTTTCACGCAAAAACTACTGAAAGAATTATGATGAAATTTGGCATACTGATAGACCATGGCCTGGATTAACACAAAAGAACTTTTTATCCGGGTAAGGTCAACGCAGACGAATTCGCGGCCAATCTAGTACATTTGTATGTTTACGCCCATGATAGGGTTTTTAATATCGTTGTTTTAAGTACGTACACTACATAATATAACACCAGTTTTCTTGAATTTAATAAGGGTTATATTCTTTACAATTGCTAATTAATTAAGTATTTACATCATAAATTCACGTGGTCTTTAAACAACACAGATTATGTATTAGAATATGCAACTAACCCATGGGGTGGAGCACTGGTGACGCCCTGAAAAACCCTACCGGAGGTACCAATCTATGACAATCAAGGTGTCGCATATTTGTATTGAATATTATTTAATCTAGTGGCAAACGAGGCAAGCGAAGCGTAAGGGTCCTAACCTACTTTGTCTCGATGCGCTTCGTCGTTTTTTTGATCCCTCATAACTTAGGCATGGATTATACCAGATAAACAAAATTCTCGAGATATGATGTCAATAATAAACTTAAGTTTCATAACATTTTATAACAGAAAAGTAAGCCGTTTCGCTATCGTCACCTTACGCCCATCATGAGACTAGCGAAGCGGCCAAGCCACATATTTTGACTAAGGTGTAGTTTGTGAAGTTAGGGCTTATAGAGTTAGTGCGTGTAGAGTTATAAACTTGGCTCTACATGAGATTTGATAACTCTTTGATAGTGCGTGCCATATGGTCTCGCCTTGGTAACATTTTACATGAAAATGTTTTTGGTGAGATTAGTTTTACATCTCAGTTGTAACTTTATGTGCGAGAAAATTAATAACTATTATCTTATCTCCCTCTTCTAAAAGTGCTATTGCACCTATTCCAGAACAAGCACGGCACTAAGTCTAACCAACCATAAACTCAACGCTAGGCGTAAGCAGTGTTGTTTACTTATACATCAGAATCTATTCAGAAAAAATTAAGGCCTTTTAAGAGCTTATCTGTGAGTTTTTATTACGTATGATGTCATGTCTACCTACTCCTAACAAATATAAGTAAAATTGAGCTGAACGGATATATTTATAATACATTTATATTAGAAATATTTTATAAAATCAAAACAGTTAATTTATAACGCCTACCAAACACGCACTTGCGAAAATAGTCTCGAAAGCCAGGAGGTTGTGTAAGAGAAAGTGAATGAAGAAAGTTAGCAGTAAGCATGCAGTAGCAGGTAACTACAATAAATCGGTCGAAAAGCAAACGTGAATTTGTATGGACTTCGGGTTAGCGCGGCCTAGCGGCACATCAACGAAACCAAAATTTACCATCTAAATCTGCGTTTACGTTCTCATCAAAAGTTATCGAAAAAACTCGCACTAGGCCCTAGACCTACAAATAAATCATATCAACTTCGTTAACGAGCCGCGAAAATAAAATGTTATTCGTCATACAGCGGATTTAGTGTACTTATTTATTGACACATACAGCGCGGATTAGATTGTAGCTATTTCCATTTTATAAAATTTTCACGAAGTTAATTTTACTGTGGCGACATTGTTGGCATATTTTGACTGTAGTCTATGGCTATGGATGGCCATATCGTTATATAACCTCGAAATACATACCTCTAGAAAAATTATCTAAGGAATCTCGAGAATTTGGAAAAAAACAAAAATACATTTTGCTCATCCATCTCACAGCCATTGGCCGTAAAACGTCCGCTAGTAAAAGATATGTCTAGGACAGTGCAGTGCTATGAACTATTGAATTACGACGATTACAACAATAGCTATAAAATTTGTACATATTTACATCCCTTACCATAATAGTAATAAAAATAAACAAGGTTTAAATCATTCCTAAAGATTACCCAAACAATGTATTTTATATTTTAAGTTTATTATTTTTTACATTTACATTAATGCTAGTTTATTATATCATAATAATACCTTGATATAATTCATATAATATACTACCTATATTTTGTCACGATTTTTGAGACATGTCTAATTTGTTAACATTGTCATCTTGATCACCGCATTGGTGTAGTGCCGTGGCAATCCGCGTTGATTGTTAAGGGTCCCAGGTTCATTTCCCGGTTCGAGACGATTCAGAAAACGATATTTTCTAAATTGGCTCGAGTCTGTGCTGAAACTGGGAAACGCCCTTGGCAAAATATATTGTCTGGCACATTGTAAGACAAAGTTGTTAATTCCTTACTTGAGAGACCATAACCATATCAATCAGTGGACTGACGTAGGCTGAACGATAATGATGATGATCTAATTGTCGAATTATGGTGAAAGATACGTGACATGCATAATCTTAATGCCCCGAATAAAGTAAAACTTGCCCTTTCAAGTTTCAGACTGACTAAAGGTAATAACCACAGTCTATTGCTTGCTGCTGCTGAAGTACTTACTAGTTATGAATTTAAATCGCTGAAAAAATATTGTTACACTGTTATTGACTAATTTAATGATAAAAATGTAAGTATAATTAAATACTGCCCTGCTTGCACAGATACATTATATGGTGTTTATTTCACTGCTACTTCTCGACGCTAGCCTACATATTGTCCCGACGCAGTGGTAGGGTAAAAAATAATTAAGAAGTGTAAACGAGCTTAATTAATTCATATTTGCAGAAATAAATTCGTTGTATTTGTTTTTTATGGGTGTACGGTAAAATCAGAGCCGGTTTTTGTTTCTACAAGTGTGAAATAGAATTATGTCCAAGCAATCAAAAAAATTTCAAAATTAATATTCGTATCGTGAAAGGGTGGACTACGCATTACCAGTTAATATCATATCAGTTCACCACTAGTTGTCGCCAGCGGATATCCGTCATACCGGTTTAGATACACAATCTAAGCCATTGGATATGTTTGATCCGTTTAATTTTGCATGAATAATGGCCGGTCAAATTGGACGTTGGTATTTGTACTAGAGAGGGCGTCTCTATTTATAGTATCACAATTTGGTTGTATCACTCTCTTTATAAAATATATATTATAAATATACTCGTATAAGGGCTAGACAGGTCGTCTAGCCTATTAAAATATTATATTTGTTTAATTAGCGTGAAGTGACCACAAATAGTAATCATTTAAATTATCTAAGGAATCACGAGCTTTTAGCAAAATTTTTGTTTAGAGACTAATCACAAAATATGTTTTTAAATTTAAAAATACTGTTCCACAGAGTATTACAGAATTTTTTTCTTTCTAAGGGCCGTTTTTCAATCGCCAGATAACTTTTGTCTGAGAAATAAAAGTGACGCTTTGACACATTTTCTATACGAAAACTGTCAACGCGTCAAACTTATTCTTCAAATAAAAGTTATCTGGATGTTAAAAAATCAGCCCTTAGGGCCGATTTTTTCTTAGGATATTAATGTATTAAATTATTCATAATTAATAAAAATGGCGTCGCCACCATAGCACTTGTGCGTGCGCTTTTAATAGGTTTGCTGTCAAAACTGAAAAGTACTAAAGCACAGTTATCATCACTAATAAATACTAAGTTTGTAACTAAAGGTAAAATTATAGATGCCATCTACACATATAACAAAATATTCGATAGATTATATTAGTACAGAAAAAAAACTTGGCAAATCGAGAAGGATATATATAAAAATTGAGAATGGTACCAAAATGCACAAGAAAAATCTTATAATTCCTTCTGTTCGATGCTACGCTCCCTACACCGACCTCCAATAGGCCCTCAATTATCAATTCACAAATCCTCCCTCCTACGAACATTAAATACAATATCTTTAAATTGCTCTTAAGTACCCCCACCCTCACTTTTATCGCGATTACCATAATCTGTAGCGTCTCTTTCACTCGCGCGCAAATTGCATCTGTCCGTCCCTTTATTTAAGGGCCCCGTCGAATTTAGAGCTTACGGAATGATTTAGGCAAGATTGTTCAGAACTCCTGGGCGTTCGGCGCTCGTTTAGTGAGTGTAATTGTTGGAGATGGGCGGTTTTGAGTGGCCCGTAATTTTTTACAGCTGGGTCGATGTGACCCACGCAGGTGGTGGGCGGGTCAAATTGCCTGCGATTAATGCGTTAGTGTTAAAATGCAACGTTGTGGGGTGATACTTTCAGCCACGAAATTGAAATGAATGGCGCTATTTTATTGTTTGAATGTAATTTTATTGTTTGGTATAGATACATACTGGTATGGTTGCTCAACGACAAATGATCTTTTCTTGATCTTGAATAAAGGGTCTTATTAATATTTCTTTAATAAACATAGAATACCAACATTACCGCAGTAGCTAGTATATTGCAATAATCGATATCTCCCAATACTAACCTATATGACTGGGAGCGTCTGTGGTCTTGTAATATTAGTCAAATAATACTTGATATATTACTTCATTATTTTAATACAACTAAGCCATTTTGCCTATGTCATGTAGGATAATATAGTGTCGCATAGTTAATCTGTGGTTCTTCTTACGTAGTCTCGGTATCGTTGCATACATTAAACATTGCGGCTTGAACATTGTGCTTTCTCTAGTAAGTGGTAGATAGTAATAAAGTATTGCATGCACTGGTTTTTTCTGCCAAATGAGACATGTTACTTTCTTTTTGATAAATATTCAAAAATAAAAAAATCATCATAGTGCAGAATAAAATTACCAGCTAACCGACCATCATCTTTTAGCCGACTTAAAAAAAGGTAAGGTTTTCAATTCATTGGAATCTTTGTTCGTTTTTTATTCATTTTGTACTTCCGCGTTTAGTTCGGGATTTTAAAAGTGGTTGTAGGTATACGCGTATTCTTTTATACATCTTGTATAATAGAAACCTGTTTGAAAAAGAAAAAGGTAGAAAAAGACCGGGGATTATTGTCTATAGGGGTAGGTTGATAAACTGTTAAAAAATGAGGCAACACTGTCAAAACGAAGTCTAGTTTTTGACAGTCAACCTTATAGACAACTAACTCCTGTCTCACGTACTGGTAGGCAAGACCGAGTAATACCCATATAAAACCTTATTAAAATATTGTTAAATTTAAACCACGACTAAAGATAAGCCAACCAATTAATAATGTATGCCACCATTATCGAGACATGACATCTAATTTCAAATTTCAAATTGTATAATTTTTAAGTAGATTAACCATGGTGTAAAAATATTCCGAGTTAAAACGAGTTTTTATGAATAAGGCAGATGAAAGAAATAAATTATATTTTTGTATTATAATTTATACTTAATTTTTATGATATGTTAGAAAAACAATTATTATTTAAACAATAATCGTACTAAGCAAAATCTGTAATTAAGTAATTTCACTTCATGGAAATGTAGGTAAACACGCAGCACTTAGACAAACAAATTGACGAAACCTGGTAAAGGTTGCAGGAAGCCGCTGAATGCAGGCCAATCTGGAAGTCATTGAGGGAGGCCAATGTTCAGCAGCTGACGATGTTGGTTCCATATTAAAAGTTTGTATTTGAGAAGTAGAATGACCAGCGCCAATATCCTGAGGCCCAAATCTCGTAATTAAACATTAGTCACAATCGCAATCGCATAAGTAACATTACTATTTAAAATCGTATTCTCGTAAACCCAAAAATTGGATTTCTACTTCGTATAGCGACTGAAAACGTACAAAACCAAAATTAGTTGTTTTTGTCTAATTTTAATCGTATTTGGATAGTTTTGATAATTTTACATTAAAATAATAGTTTACGAGAATACCGTTTTTGATAATAATGTTACTCGGACAACGTCAATTGATTGCGACTACTGTTAAATTATGGGAATTGGGCTTCTGGCATCTTTGCTTTGAAGCTTGACTGTCCAATGATTCGCGTAATGACAAGCTAACAAATGAACTATATGTTTTATGTCCTATTCAAATTATATTAATTACATTAGGTTAAGAATTTTCTAATCTGCTTATAACACACTATGATCTATGTTTGTCGAAATAAATATTTAAAGAAAGTTAACTAATAAAATATTTGGCCTTTATTTTTTTTTATTTGTGTTGGCAAAGGGTTGCAGGTTCGAGTCCCGTTTCGGGTCAATTCACTGTCTGGTATCTCGTTCACAAGGATGTTTAATTCCTTACTTCTAGTTCGTGACAGTTAAGCCGTAGTCTGGTGCATATTTATTTGTATTTTAGTTTTAAATAAACACCATTACAAAAAGAAAACTTTTTCATAAAAAATACCAGAAATTGCTCTGTACATTTTTGATACCAGAACTTTGATACGGTTTTTCAAAGGATGAGTGACTAACATTGTTATGACAGACTAAAATATACGCGGGAGAGCCATGTACATCACTATACAAGATAAATAAATCGAATAAGCTGTAAATATTTATGTTACTTTATTAATTATCCTATCAAAATACAACCATCCATGTTGGACCTAAATTTAAAGCATTATTTTTTAATCTGACGCTCAAAATGTAAGTACATCTTCCCCTTTTATATATAAAACAGTATTTAAAACGTCCCTGTTTTGTACCGAACTGTACCTTCCGTATTAAAAGTTTGTGGGTGGTGGGGTCCCCCCTCTTTAGTCACACCATTTAACAGGCGGCAAAGGGCTGGAATTAATTATTCAGAGGCAACAGTGGAAGATGTCGCTACGATGCATATCTCAATTCGTTTTTAGGCCCGATTTTCTATAGCAGCTCTGTATTTTCGTGAAATTAACTGCTCTTTTGACAGTATACATTAATCCCAGGTTTGTTAATAGCTACATTGGACCTTTGAGATTCTTGGACGTGATGCATTAAAATCGTCTTAATTCGGAAAGATGTCACGTCACAAAAGCTAAATTATTGTCATCTATGTGTCGACGCTTTATTAGACGACCCGGTTGGTGTGGTGGCGTTTTAATTGCCTTCAATTAATTAATTAATTATTATTAATTAATTGGTCCCGGGTTCAATTCATTGTTCGGGTCAGTTTAGAAAACGTACTTTACTAAATTGGTTTGAGTCTGATTAATTCGCAGCTAACGCAGCGCTAACTAGGACCTATGTAAATTAACCAATTGTAAATTATCCACGAATTCTATTTATTCTATTTAAACAGTAGATAGGTATAATTAGGGAAAAATCTTTACCTTCTGAGTTTAAAGGCACTACTTTGCAATGCAACCCTGTATGTGTGTTAGTTAATTCTGTTCAGCCGTTAAAGCGTGATTGAATAAGAAATATCATCAACAAAAAAAAACAATAAAACCAATGTATTTTTGCAAATAGGCTTTAAACTAAGCCTTTTTTTTTACCCTACCACTGCTTCAGGACAATTATTGTGGGCTAGCGCCAAGAAGTAGTAGCGCAAGAAACTCGGTTACTGTAGTCAAAACATACAGTTTTTCATATTAAGGTGGTATTAGTAAGATCTGTAACATACCTGTAGGTACTTATGATCAAGTCGAGTCTAAGGATTTGTTCACAATTTACAGAAATACTCAACCAACGAATATTTGTATTGCTAGTAAACATTGTTAAAAACCTTTGCACGATACTATTTTTAAATACCAAGTTTTAATAAACCAATATAAAAAAAACAATAACCAGCGGGCAATACAGAGGCCGCTTGAGCAATATTACGAAAAAAACATAATTCGTTAATAATACGGGCCTACACCTCAATTAAAATAATGTACGCGAATGTAACTTGGGAAGTTGGGCGTTATCAACGATACGTGGCTCCCATAGATTTTAAAAGATGTTATAGTGGTGATGTTCTGGAAAACATAGGACTTTTTTTGATTTTAAGTAAACTTAATGCATTATTACAACTACCTTATAGAATACGTAAATAACATGTTAGTATGAGATGACTTTAAAAGGTCGTACCACCGAAAAATCTAACAGTTGTAGTAGCTATTATTTTATTTCAAAAGCCCTATCCAAATGTCACGAATGGTGGGCCCAGTTCCCATACATTCGTTTCTCTTTCTCTTTTTGGGATTTAGATTTTCTGGTATCAGCTGCGCTGTGATATTGTTGCCTTACCTACAGTATAATGCTTCTGTTGGCGCCATAAAGCTTAACTCTTAGCAAACGCATTGGTCCTGCAGTTAATCGAAAATCTTCGGTAATCCTGGCTTAGTGCTGGTTCAATTTCACAGATTAACACTAATACTCAAGGATTTATGAAATGATGGCAAGACAATAACGTGTTAAGAGACAGTAATTCTGATACCATCAGGTACAGTTCTTGTTATTACCAAGAAGTGTGACGTTAACTTGTATAGTAATCGGCTGGCTTGCCTGCCTAACAAATTAAGGGTATTCAATCGATATTTTAACTGGGAAGGCCTATATTCAGCAGTGGACGTCCTATGGCTGAAATGATGATGATGTTGAATCGATTTATCTTTAAGTTTATCGTTAATAAGGTTGTTCTCGTGGCTTTACTCTTTCATACTGTATCACATTTAATACTAACACTGGTTTTGCTTATTCTGTCTCCTCTTGAAATCGGTTGGATGCCATACGGCATACTGGTGAACATTTCTATTGTGTCTAGTTTTTACGAAAGCGATTCAACCAAATACACACCGTGCGTGTTAGACTTACCCTATCTAAACAAGAATTGATAGAAATTTAAAACATTGTCAAAAGTCGTTCTCGAAAATTTCTATAATCCAATTTATGCGTTTTCCATGGTAAACTCAGACACTGAATATAAAAACAATTAAAAGTCAGACAAAATAATGTAATACAATTTTTAAATTTTGTCATATGTAACCCATTGTTAATGTTATATAATAAAGTTTTAATTGCTAATCTAGGATCATGCCTGTTAAATTTTAAGTCAAAGTTAAAACGGTAACTTTTTTATTTTAACCATTAATAACTTGTGGTCACATTTAGTTTCAATCAATCTGCTGATTTAGACCTACAACGACTAAATACAAAAATGTATGGCACAACAAGGTAATCTTTCAAACTGCAACGTATGAGGTAATTGAAACTGCTATTAACCCGATTGAGCAATTATTCAAAACGAATTGTTGAGTCACAACTGTAGACTGGCTCGTCTAATTAATCTGTTGACTGCAGGAAAGCGCTTGAAGTATTTCAATTAAACTGTAGTCAGGTAGTTAATGCTAGGTACTGATGACGATTATTCAATAGCCAGATAACATTTTTAATAAGAACATGTTTGACATATTGATAGTTTTCGTAATAGAAAATATTTCAAAACGTAAATTTTATTCGTTTAAAGTTATCTGGCGTTCGAAAAATCTGTCCTAAGAATGATGACGTCCGCGCTGAGGCCCGGCACAATTTTATTTAATATATTTTTAATAAAAAACATTGAAAATAATGAATTAATTATACTTAATGATTTTATTACTAAATTTATACCACCTTAAGTGTCATTTCATACAAAATTGCCAATTTCGATTTATGGGCTATCTCTTTTTTGCTTTTTCTGAATTATTATTTTTCCTAGACAAACCCAATATTTATGTAATCAAAACTATAAAAGTCCAATCGATTTAGCCATTCACGAGTTTGGTGATTGTATATATATTTTTTGAAATTTTTTGAATGAATAAATTAATTGTACAATATAAAGAATAAATAATTATACAAATAGACAAATTGGCTGTGCCACGGTAATCGGTATTCGGTGAGATACTTAGTGCGGTTACACGATCAGTATCAGTCAGGTCCATCAGTCGTTACTGATGGCAGAATGATGGATTTCCAAATACAGTCGGAATCATTTCATTCTATAGATTGTTAGCGATATAGACTCTATATTTATAGAAATAGGTTACAATATTGCATGGCACTCTACACGCAACTCTACACCTGGATTTTGCTGGGTGATATCAATCCACATCATTATCTGTCAGTCAGTGGGTTACACAATGATTTTCTTATCAATTTGACCAGACTAATTAACCGAACACTTACTCTCTAGCTGTTCGTTTTTAGTGGCGTGTCCTCTCATTTTGGGCCTCACAAGAAAGCTCAAAGTGGCACAGCGTGCTATGGAAAGGGCTCTGCGTTTCTTTACAAAGATCCGTAAACAAACAAAAGTCGCTGACATAGCCCAACGGATTAACAAGCTGCAGGAGTGGCAGTGGACATAGCACGTATAACTGACGGCCGATAGGGCAGAAAGGTTCTAGAATGGAGGCCATGTTCAGCAGTGGACGTCTTATGGCTGAAATGATGATGGTGGCGGCGACTGGTCACGCTGCCATGGTGTTCAGGGCTAGATTCAGAACACTTCGATAAGATTATCAACAGCTAAATCACGTGACACTAATGTTAAATCATATAGTGTCACGTATGTTTTCGGTCGACAATTTGCAATCGAACGGTTCTGAATCAAGGGCGTAGCCAAATAGAGCCCTGACCTCATTATCCAACTATTTACAATTCATGTACTGCCGTGCCGTTTTACTGTACTGGTTGCACAGTAACCATTACGGTTAGTCTCATGAAAATAAACTATGTACACAAACCCCAGTCGGTCAAGTTCAATTTAATTAACTCAGCTCCAACAGAAAAGCATTAAAAGCGTCGAATGTCCAAGTAGAATTAATAAACCAAATTGACGACTTAGCACCTAGGAAATAGGAATTAGCTTAGTTGTCTACCTTTTAGTTGAATTATTTATTTGGTTAAGTGGCTATGATGGGCCAACTCTATTGTATAGAAGGGACTGTATTATTTATTTTAACCCACTTAAAAAAATTACTGTATATTTTTTGTGAATCTTAAACGATATCTTCGTCGAATGGGAGCCAATTTTTATGATTCCTTTTTTATTAAAGAAAGTAACTTGGTCCCATAAATGTTTTAAGAAAAAAATTACCCCTAAGAGTCCAAAAATAGGGCACAAAACAGTTATACTAATAATTATATTTCGTCGCTTCATTCTTCAGATAAAGATATATACCCAGGTATTTTTAACGTCGACTCCAAAAAATTGAAAAATACTTGGTTATATAGGTATCTATCTATCTTTGAATGAAGACTCAAAAATAATAATTGAACTTTACTTAGAAGTTTGTTTAATCATCCATAATATTAATAAACTTTATTTATTCACCAAAATAGTATAAAATTACAGCAAGCAACAGCGGTCTCTGCACTAAGCAATAATGCTAATCGCTGGCCACTGCCACACTGTAATTAAATTATAAACAAAAAGTACTTATACAGGTACCTGGTTGACAAGACGTGTATAAAGTTAAATGTTATGCAGATGTCTTTTGTTCGAACAAAAATCATTTGTCTTGTGGTCTTGTGGAGGACTTAACAATTTATTCAATTTGTTTATTTTAGTGTTATGTAAAAAACAATAAACGTTGCACCGATTCAAAGATCTTGAACAACACGATTCATAACATTTTTCACCGCATAAACGTTTTTGTTTTCCATGATAAAATAAGGTTTTAAATTATCGTTATTAATTAAAACTTATTTTTAGCACTTTATAACTTTATAGTATAGGAACATAGCTTTTTTTAAGGAGTGCCTCTGCTGGCCGTTTGCCGAATTGACTGCCGGCGCCGGTTGCCAAATTGGCTGCCAGCGACGGTTACCAAATTGATTTCCGGCGCCAGTTGCCGAATTGGCTACCGGCAATGACCGTCTAACATTTATTTTTTAAATTTTAAGCGAGACAAGAAACAAGTTACAAAAACATGAATTGACTAGATAAAAATAATATTACTACTTTAAATCGTTTACGGTTTTTATTCATTTTCTTACGCTTTAAACCTATAAGCTAACAGTATGCCTGCCTAATCCCTTTGAACGACTCCCTTTTCTCATTTCTGCAGGCATTTTTATATTATTGAGATTTATTTGTTTTATTTAACTCTCGTATTATATTAATTCTCTTGAATATTCGTCACCAATATTTTTTTTAATGTACAGGGTGCCCCAAGAAGGGTGTACCAGTTTGTATGGAGAAGTATTTTTTTAATGAAATTTGATGTTGGCATGAAGTTGATATCTACATTCATAGATGTTGGTCCCATAGAGAAAGTTGTTGTATTTGATATTAAGGATTTGTATTTTAGTGTTTGTTAACCGGCTCTGGAATCCAGCCTTTTGCGCATTAGAATTTATTCTCCGGTTGCCATTTTGAGTGCCAGCGCCGGCAGCCGTTTTGTTTTAAATCTCGACTGCCGGCAGTATACCTACCGCCGGTTCCCAACAGCGATATTTTTGGGAGCCAACGTCGGCAGCGGGGGCACTGCCTATTTTTAATGCTTTAATATCTATTCAAAACATATGTTCATTATTTTGGATTTCATTTACTAGTTCATTCAATGGTTCCCAACCCTATCAATTGCCAATAGTCGTCCGTCCGCCAATATTGTTTACTAAGGGCCGATATTTTTATATCCAGATAACTTTTACTTATACGACGAATAAGTTTGACATGTTGATAGTTTTCTTATAGAAGATGTGTCAAAACGTCAATTTTATACGTTAGATAAAAGTTTGAAAAATTTGGCCCAAAGTAAGACAAGTAAGGATAAACAGACGGAGAGGAGTGCAAGACGGGGCGGTTAACGTTTGAAGTCCAATAAAACGAAGAATGTTTTTTTTTCTAAGGTTATTTATTTTAATAATATTCTTAGGTAATCAATCTTTGAAAATCAACATTAATAAGGAACTTTTCATTGATAATTCAATTCAAAAATATGAAAATGTGCTTAATGTCCTATCTCCCCATCTTGCCCCAGGGGTAGGGTAGGATGAGGCACCTACACACTATGCTTATTTTCTGGATAATATTCAGAAAAGTCATCAGATTAATCATCTTGATTCTGGACCTCAAAATTCACATGTGAATACGGATTCTTTGTCTTAATCTTCCACTTCATCACAAAAACAATATGCCCATTTGTTACACGCAGTACATGCTACCCTGCCCTGTATAGTCTCTAAATAGCGTCCGTTGCAGAATAAGCATTGAGTATTTTCGGAATCACTGTTGCTTTTTTCTGATGATGACGATTTAGCTTTTGAAGTTTTTTTTCTTCTTGGTCATACCCCATCTTGCCCCTGCGCATCTTGCGAAAGTAATAAAATTATTACAAACAAATATGGCCGTTATGGCACCAAACAAATACTTTACCTATTGGCGTGATTGTTGACACATAAATAACTTTACACTGTATCTTTGCTGGTGATATGAAGGCAACAAACATGAAGCAAATGAAACACAAAAATGATAAGGAAAATAGAAAAAAAACAGTTTTTTTACTGGACTAACTAATTAGCATCATGGCGGCGCATCAATGTGCATAAGCGGGTATCTGATTGTTTGATTGTCATGCCAAATAAAGCCATTTTCCCCTCTTGCCCGCTTTCCCGTCTTGCCCCCCTCTCCCCTACATAATAAGAAGACAAAACAATTGTGTAACAGGTCATTTTATCACTATAGAATATAGTTGTACACGTCAAAACTAACAATAAAATGGATTTTAAGGCGTACTCGTAACTCATGTAAAGTTCATTCTCCGAAGTTTAGACCTGAAACAAAAGCACATACGTAGGTCACACTATAAGTTTTGCGTAACTTAAAAAACAACATGTTATAACCAAAATATTATGTTTATTGCTTTTCAAAATACTCTCCTTTACATTTTAAACATTTTTTCATGCGATCGAACCATTTTTTAAAACAGAAGGACCACAGATCTGAAGGCATGTTTTCTACGTGCTGATTGAACGCTATCACTGCCTCTTCGGAGTTGGTAAAAGTAAAACCTCTCATCAAATCTTTGGGGAAAATACAGAAATACACAGGGTGCTAGGTCGGGGCTATGCGCAGGATGGGTGACGAGTTTTCCTTTTTTGGAAGTTAAAATTGACTTTGTTGGCAGTGTGTGAAGAAGCGTTGTCATGATGTAGGAGAACGCGGCTTTTGGATCGTCTTTCGCGAACTTTTCCTAACACCCTGGGTAAACAAATGGTAGAATACCACTTGGCATTAACACTCTTTTGATCTTTAAGTGGAATTGTACAGATGGGACCCGTAGCTGAGAAAAAAAATGCGATAATTTTTTTACTAACGTTTCTCGCCTGCCTCACTTTTGTTGGCCTGTTCTTATTTTCAAACACCCATCCACAAGATTGCAATTTTTTTTCGGGTTCAAAACAATAAATTCACGTTTCGTCTCCTGTGACAATGTCATAAACAGCATTAGAATGTCCGTGGTCGTCCTTCAGTAGCATCTGTGAGCACCATTTCTCACGAGACCGCTTCTGCTCCGCTGTCAGTTCATGAGGGATCCAACGACAGCAAAGTTTCCGAACTTTCAATTCTTCGTGTAAAATTTTCTGAATTTGGCTCATACCAATCCCCAATAGTCCTCGAATTGTCTCATAGGTAATCCGCGGGTTTTCTTTAATTAGCCGCTTAACAGTAGCCACATTATTTTCATTGACTGCAGTTGAAGGCCGCCCTTCACGAAATTCGTCATGTGAAGAAACTCGACCTCTCTCAAATTCAGCAAACCATCGCTTCACGGTGCTCAAACAAGGTGCTTCTCTCCCAAAAGCATTTTGAAGACAAGCGGCACAGTCTTGCGGAGAGAGAGAACTTTTAAAATTATAAAAAATCATCGCTCTAAAATCTTTCCGACTTTATTCCATTTTCGTTGCGTACGTAGAACTTTGATGTGTGATAAAAAACAATTGACAAATCATTTCCCGCCAATTGTTTTTTTTTATTACTAAGAAGGTTGCAACGTTTGAAAAAATATAACATTCGAAATTCAAATAGTTTCGATTAGCTAGAAGTGCAAAACTTTTAATGTGCCCCATGTATTATTATACTCAGGAGCTTAATTCTACTGCTTATAATACAATAACATTTTCACTGATCAAAATCTCAAAAAATAACAATAACAGTGTCGAGAAGTAAATATTTATCATGATCTTGGTCCCATAGCTATTGTATTTGAGCATTAGAACCTTTTAAGAAAATTAATTATTATAGGATAAATTTTTAGTTTAAAAATTTTGACGTGGGAAATGGATGGTCTTTGTCCAAAAAAAAGGTTCCGTAACACGTTTGAAACCAGTTCCTTTTCCAAGCATGTGATAGAGTTGACACTTTGCTATTAAATCGCCACAATATGTTTAATTGCTTAGCTGCAGATTGACTACAATTATGTGAAAGTGATAATAGACCATAGATAACAGGGTAGCGACTTACGCCAAACGAAAACTGTAGGCGGTGTGAACGGAAGTGTGTGCTATTAGAGCGGTGACACGGAATATATTTATCCAATTAAATGGCTACCTCCATTGTCTCAGTCTGAGTTTTACTATTGACAATGCAATAATATAATGTACACATATGCCTTGAACACACAGCGTTAGTCAAAGGGGATAATATTAAACTAAGTATTATGCATAATTGTTTTCGATTTACAGATTTTTTATAACATTTTTATTTAAAAGTAAGTTTTGTCTTTTCCTTGTAAATAGTGTTTGCCAAGTGCCAGCACGGGAGAGTCAGAGTATTTTTTTCTAAAACATAAATATTCTTCTAAGCATTTATTACTTTGCCATCAAGTTGTAACAAGAGAAAAAAAAGATCTATTTCCCTTTTATTAAAGCTGTTACGATTTGTTACGAGAAAGCATTTGTTTTTAGATCGCAGTGTTGGTCCCGAAGACGTTGTAGTAATTCTGCTTACTAATCGTTAATAAATTTATTCGGTGCAGACACACTTTTTAAAGATTCTACACAACCTGCAAAGTTCCGCCAAGAAAACTAATTTTAAATAAGGGTTTCGTTTTTTCATACGAACATTCGCAAATCTACAAAATGAAACTTCTTGTTGGTCGGCCCATAGTGTCTGTGTCTTGCTAGTACATGATCCCAACAATCGTTTACATTTTTTAGGAATTCTTGTAAAATTTTTGCGATTTCGTATGCGAATTGCAAATTCTAATAGTTTTAAACTAAGTCTCATAAGGTCGCTGACACAAGCCTGTAGCCACCAGGCTACAGGCTTGTAAGGCTCAGACTTGTTGACTTGCATCGGCCACGTAAAGCTTTACATGGCCCAGCAATATCGGTTGCTTGAAAACGTGAAGTTTATCATAAACTAAGGTATTATCCAGGCAAAGTTGCGTAAAATATTTATAGCTTCGAGCCGTTCAGCTTCAGACATCGGCATCGACTAAATTGGTTTATGTAACGATGACTTGAACTAACACAATGCTAGTATTGACAGTCCTATACCAAACATGCCGTATTTCAAAACTTAACCCGTGGAAATAAAGTACAATTTCCAGTACAAACTCGCATAAGAGAATTATTCAGCCGGTTACATAAGTGGCGGGTAAAAAGTAAATTACGCCACTTGTCAAGACGGCTGGAATTATAGAAGCTGAAATGGCTTGTAGGTGTAATTTTGCTGAGTCAATGTCCTTAAAAGCGGAGCGCTATTTTGGAATTTATTTAGTGACCAACATAGACAAATGAAAGTATTTAAGAATTTATTTATTTGTTTAAAAGCAGATTCTTGAATATGCTTTAAAACATTATTTTACACTGGCACATTTAGCAAAACAAAAACAGATTTTTAAAAACATTTTCAAAGGAAACAATTTGTATTTATATTAAAATTGTAAAAAATTGTCCCTGTAATTTTTTCATTAATTAATAAATTAAATTGTTTCCACAATCACAAAAATTGTCTAGCCCCAAACTAAGCAAAGCTTGTACTACGGCGACTAGATAACGGATAAACTTACTTAAATACTTTTATAAACATCCATGACTAGGGTACAAATGCTCGTGCTCATCACACATACATTTGCCCCTGGCGGGATTCGAACCCGCAACCGCTGGCTTTGTAGTCCGGAGCGCGAACCATTACATCAGACGGTCGTCAAAAAACTCTACAAATCATAATTTGTTGATGATTTGTAGAGTTTGCCTTAAGAATCCATAGATAACAAGCAGCATGCCAGATCCATGGAAACCGCCATCAGAGCTCGAGCGGGAAATACCCGTTATTAATGTATTCGTTTGTTTAAAGTTAACCTACCTTAATTTTTATTTTTGCCACTATTTCTAATCGTTCACAAAATTGCAGAATTATTTCGTTCTGATTTTTTTTCAATAAAAAAATTATAACTACTTAATGTTTTTTAAATAAATAGTAATATTATTTACATTTTTTTTTATGTTCTGCTAAATGTGCTAAAAAAAGCACATCAAATTGCTTTCCAAGGTTTTGTAGTTGTGTAAAATGTCTATCTAAAGTTATATTTACCTAAACAGTTACTTATTGATAACCAAAATTAAGAACTATACTTACTATGTCTTCGCAGTTTCTTACCATACGTATTACATATACCATATGTAAAGTTTCAGACAAACGGGACGAAGGATTACCTAAAATTTATAATGATGATACTCTATATCGCACACCTTATCCCTAGTGCTTGATTTTTACAAAAAGAAGTTTAGGCGGTGTTAACCTTAAAAGCGATCTACTCCATAGTAACATATAAATAATGTAGTGATGACGCACGTGAATACAAAGAGAGCCTCTGATTCGCGAGAATTAGGCTTCGTTTTGTTAATAATCCGCTTTACTTAAGATATTATTCTAGGACTAAACTTTTTACAAATAAAAACGTAATTATTACCACATTTAGTTTATTTTAGATTTTTCTTTTGTAAACTGTCTGACTGTAACAAACAGCTTTATAAAATATTGCCCAATATTGGCGTACACTTTTGTTTGAATTAATTGTTTACAATTAATTTATATAATAAATATAAACAAATTAAGATAAATATATTTAGACATAGAGAAAGAGAGGTTTGTCTCTAAACACAGTCAAAAATATATTTTTTAATATTTTTTTATAATAATGAGCCATCAACAATACATATCAAGTTTTGTTGGTTCCATTTGTTCTGAGATGGAATGAACAGATAGATTGATTTAAATATTCGGCGTTGTCTTAGAAATCATATCTGTTGTTTTTTACTGTGTAGATAATTCATGTAATATTATAATAATATGTAATAATTTCATGTTTGGCCTATCTCTACAAAAAAGTTTAGCTATATTAAGTGTCGATAAAAAAATAACAAATTGTGTTACCGTGTCATATCGGCAGCAACATAGCACTTACAAAATGAGTGATTATTACCGTAAACGGAAACAAAACATGTTAATGTATTTGACAAAGCGAAGCAGGGACTTTTTAAGCATTCATAAGTCCTAGGCGGCGCCACTGCATTCGTAATGACCGTTAGCCATAACGAGCATTTATTTATTTACTTAGCATACACAATTTTAATAATTACATTATATTAACAATGTTGTTTAAAAACGAAGACTGCGCAAAAGATACATAATTGTTTGAATATTACTTCAATATAAATGAATTCTTTTATTTACAGTATAATATACAGGAATTGATTTCTCTTAGTCGATCGTAAATGAATAGTTATTTTAAAAAAGTCATCATCATCATCATCATCATGTCAGCCATAGGACGTATACTGCTAAACAAAGGCCTTTCCCATTGACGGCTTTCACTCGTTCTTAATTTAAAAGATTTTTATAGACGGACAGACAGATGTATAAAAAGGTAATTTATTCCTTTTGTACGGTCCACTAAAAACAAACACCCAATAAAGAATGGCAATAAGAAAATCAAATATCAAACAATTATTAAAATTAAGTAGCCTTACCTACAACTAAATAGTATAATACTTCCTCCTTAAAAATAAAAACGTGTCCGAGAGTCAAGTAGGTGAGCATGCTGGCAGCGTTTTCTGCCTGAATACACATGATTTTTAATCAACATACTTTGAGCACTCTTAAGCATGATTATGATACTTTAAACAAGCCAAGCGTTTTTGTTACAGAGTCGAATACTGGAGGATGCGTCGCTGATGTGCAACTCGTGGTCTCCACGGCACAATGTAAGTTACCACACCAGAGGCCTAAATCCTGTTATTTAAAAATTGCCAAAATCTAGTTTTGATCGTATCTCTATAACATTAATGTCAAAAACGATATTCTCGTACGTATGCTATGACGTCAAATTGCTAAAAAGTTCGTAATGAAATTAAACATTAAACAAAAAACAAAAGCTTTTAATAACTTATTTTGCGTTTGTTTAGTCTTCAGTGGTATTACTAAAGTTGCATTTTTTTAATTTGCGAGAATACTGGATCGGATCAAAACTAAATTTTGACCACTTTTGCAGGACGGGAATAAGGCCTCTGATATTTCGTTTTAGATCATAATACGCACTCTAGCTCTAGCATAGCGAACGAAGCTTGCGATCTTTGGCCAAAGATATTTTGTATTTGTCTAATGAAGGCTGAGCGATTTTTATTTGCATTTAAATATTTTTGTGTTCGATTACAGAGTTTTTAGATAAACCTTGGGTTCCTTAGAATTCTGTAAGTATTTTAGTGAATTAAAATATATATATAAGTGATACAGGCTGTTTGCAAACAGAGACTAACTGCAAAATCAAATCATATCATAGTAGAAAAAAACTATCAAAACTAACTTTTATGTGTGATGAGCTCATCAAATTGAATCAAAGTTATGAGCACAACCACAAAGGTTTTTACTATTAGCCATTGAAGCTTTCCACTATGTACCTCCTGTCTCCAACATCAGATCGGGATGATGGTAGCAAATTGTTGTATCGTCATCTGGATGTCACATAGGTAGGTACTTGCAAAGTTTTAAATTGATACAACAGAACAATTTAGAAGTAGGTACAGAACAATTAAAATTAGTGATTTCATGACAGATTGCACTATTTAAATGAAATTTCGATTTATTAATTAAGACAGGTATTTTACAATGTTTATTTAATAACGTTAAATAGTTTTGACATTTAAATTAATGAATTAATTTAATTTAATACAATTGATTAACACATATTATTGTATGCCCATGCGGCGGGACACAGTTGTTCTAACCTTATTATTATATTGCCACCTCTCTGTACCTGTGATTCACAATAAATAAATTTGATTTGATTTGATTTGTATTTAGAAGTAGGTTAAAATCGACTTCCAAGATTCGATTACATTCGAGCTGTTAGTTAATTGCAAAACTTCCAAGTGAAGCTAAAAAGTGTACCTATTAAAAATATCACTTTATGCTCCATACAAAATCAGCTTTGTTCTAACACGTTAATTTATGGTTCTAGTTAGTTTGTTTGGTAATACAAGAATGGGAAAGCACAGAGGCAAAGCTAATCTCAGATGGCGCCAGCGTGTTTGGTCTTATCAAGCAATGTAAATGTAAGTGTTTCGCGCTATCAATCAAAATAAGAAAGAATAATTTTATTGCTCAAATATTTCTGTGGTTCTAAGACAAAAATGTATTCGCATCGTTATAAACAGGGATACCTACAAAAGGAAGATTTTTAACGGATGTGTTTGACGCAAGATTGGCAACATTGTAATCATTACATGTTCAGTTAACAACATAGCAGAACCAATAATCAAATAATCACTATGAGGCTTAGCGGACCAAACACAATGCGACACCTCTCGGGATAAACATGCAGCGGGGTTCCCCATGGCTTCGGTCTCGAAGGAGGTTACATCTTTTCGTTACGGGGTACCAAACAATGAATTGTGTGCGTCTCCCATTATACTTAGATTCAAACCAGTTTAGAAAACTTCGTTTTCTTTTACCCAGACCGGGAATCAAACTCCCCCTTTGCGTTCAAGGTGAATTACCGCACTACATTGCCAATAAAGTTCTTCATATTCACCACCTACTTAATAATTAATATAAAACACCGAACTGATTCCTCGTAGCACTTTTCCAACCTAGACTGGTCACGAGACTACCAAGGCTATTCCGTAATTTCGAATCAAAGCTCGACATATCACGAACTGTATCAGTTAATTAACGAACCTTTTTACTGACATTTTCGTAACGGTCCAACCTTTTTAGGGTTCAACATGCGAACGAAAAAACAGAACCTATTACTCGTGCATCTGTATAAATAAATAAAATTATTTTGACAATCACACCAATTCTAGATCTAGTCTCAAACTTGTACTATGGTGACTAGATCAGATTAGATAAATATACTCAAATACGAATAAACATCTATGACTTGAGTCGAAATGCTCGTGCTTATCACACAAACATTTGGCCTTTGTGGGATCGAACCCGCAACCACTTGGCTTTGTTGTCCGGAGCGCGACATACTACACCAGGTGGTTTTCATGTATGTCCCAGCCAATTTGCTCAGAATAGACCGATTCATAAAAATGTGTAACAGATTGAAATTTGTTACATACACTAAATTTTACAGAAATTTAGTGTATGTAATACATTGTAAAAAAGGACGGTCGTGTAGCGTCAATCATTAAATTTCGAATCGATTACTTTTGGAGGGTAGATTAGCAAATTTTTTTCATAAGTGTATCTGACAACAAATAAAAGGACTTATTTTGATGGTCTATAATTTTTTTTTTAAAAAGAAAATAGATGTAACTCCGAAACTACCTACTTAGCCCAGTAAAAAAAAAAGCAAAATCGATTACAGACAAATAAGAACTACGGAGTCTCCATGCGAGTTCAACTTGAACTTGTCCAGTTTTTTGGATGTCAGTGTTATTTTGACATTCCAGAAAAGGTAACCCCTTTGCTGTAAAAGAAACAATTTGCCGTCAGACTTTAAACTGTTAGCCTGACGTAGATGTTACGATCGCTGTTCTTGGCCATCCGTCAAATTGACGACCCCAATGACGTAATGGCTCGGTGATTTGCCTCGAACGCAAAAGGGCCTGGGTTCAATCCTCGGTTCAGGTCAATTTGATAACGAACTTTTCTAAATTAGCTCATCTGTGTTTGCTGAAAGACGCTACTGGCAAAATACATTTTCTGGTATCTCGTAACACTAGGATGTAAATACCTTACTTCGAGAACATTACAATTGGTATGTCGCCTAGCGCAATCACAGATCAGCTGTTATGATTTGTATGAATATCCAAATATATATTTTTTATCGATTTTGTATTAGAAAAGTTTCAACATCAGAATTACTCTAACAACCTTAATAATAAAAATAAGCCTGCGAAAACGCCGTCGGCCATGATGTTGTACGAGACGTTATAAGCCTTTAAATATCCAGTCAGATATAAAGTATCTACTAGAACAGGCATTTTAAAAAATCTCCGAAGACGGTCACAACTACTTAGTTACTCAACGTTGTGCGTGCGTAGCTCAAAATCTCGCTTTGAGATGTCAGTTCTAGTACAAAGTTATGGGGACATCATTGTAGCAGGAGTTTTTGATAATTTAAAATGTCGGCAAACAATTTACATTTGAAAATGTATTTTTTACAGTAGTCATCATGTACTATGTTTAAATTAATACCGATTTGTTTCGGTTCCTTAAGGTACACACTATCAAACTAAATTATTAGATATGTACATTTTGGTACAAGAAAATATCCTATAAGACATGCCATCACATGATATACATTATAAATTGGGTCGGTTATCTTTTGTTTAAATCACATCGGTACAAGAGAATAGGTAATTTGTCATTGATAAAATCATGAAAAAATGGTTTCAGGTTTAAATTTTTTTTAAGTTGACAAGATAATGCCGGTTTCTCTATACAAAGGTGTTACAGGATGATCCATTACTGTATTACTCGTCAGCGCGTCAGTGCCCTGCTGATCCGGTATATGACATATCTTATAGAGGGTTGGGCCTGATTAGAAGCGGCAGGGTACCGGTAGCAGCGAAAGTGTTTACTTACACGCAAGTGCTAGGAGACATGTTAGATCTCGATGTAACATACGCCAAAGTCGTTTTTACAAAAAATAATAAGTTTGATCACCCTGCAAATATTTATCTAAATAAAGTTTAATATCAATTCTATGAATTATTTAGTTCCGCATGCAGGACAAAACGAACATTTATTTTTATATTTTAGTATAAATTATAATTTCAGCCTTAGATTGAATATTTTTAAAATAGATAACATGAGTTACATTTGAACTTAACGCCAAGATGCATTCTCTATCAGTTTCCTTGTCTTATTCATTTAGAAAAAGTCATTCAAATATAATTTTTTACTAAATATCTATTTTTGATTTCTTTTGAATTTAACCAAACGCCATTTAAGCTTCTGAAAAATCATACCATGATTAATATACCCAATCTACCAAAAGGATTTCTTGGCCGACTGTACTCGGTCGGGATTACGCTGTACGCACTTAGTCGCTATGATTATAGCGCTCCCACCCGGATAGGAGGGGATAAAATTATAATTCCAGTTTCATTTTGATGCTAAAACAAGCCCCTAAATTAAGATAGAAACACGGAAAATACAACATCAAAGTGGCCGACGCGAAGAAATACTACGGCGATGCCGGGAACCTTGTGCCAACTAATAATATTTATGACGTGCGTCTGTTAATAATGAACCGAATAATTGTACCTACTGTGAATTAATATGCGTGATGTTTACAAATACAGAAACTATTTCTATGGGATAACCACGAAATCGCAAAGAACAAAAATGCAGTAGAGTGATAATTTTTTTTTATTGAAGTTGGTTTCTTAGATTAAGAAAGAGATGTTTTATTTGAGCAGTAGAATCACCCCCTCGAAGGTAAAAATCGAAAAAGAAAGGAATAAATCAGGACCACAAAGGTACTGGGTGTCCTGGTGTATCCGTATTGATTTGAACGATTTGACTTGATTTGCCCCGAACTCAAGGTTAACCTTGTAACGATATATTCTAGACATCATAGTCAACAACTTTTGTTTTATTAATACTTAATTTTTTATATTTTTTATTTAATCGGCTGTTTGGTAGTTTTGTATGAGAAGTCGATAAATTTTCATGCAGAGCATTTAAGTTACGGAACAAAAGTTATTCAACGTGATATATGTATAATATGTGTTATCCTTGAGTTAGAGTTAGAGTTAGTATATACTTATTACTTGGATTTAACAAAATGTAATCAAGATAAATCAACAAAAGTCCGTACTGCTTACACAATTACTATTTATTGCGCTCGAAGTTCTTACGCAAAGAATCGCACATTACGAATGAAGCAATTACAGTTTAAGAAACAATACGGTTCTAGGAATAGAGGTAGTGCAATGACTATAGTTTTTCTTCTCATAGGTAAAATCAATATTCATCATCATCATCATTATCATTTCAGCCATAGTCCACTGCTGAACATAGGCCTCGGGACCATTGACTTCCAGATTGGTCGGTTGGAAGCGGCCTGCATCCAGCGTCTTCCTGCGACCTTTACCAGGTTGTAAAAAAGAAATAAGTATGTATCTATAATAATAATATATATGTACTTACAAGGGTGTCCCATAACTCAAGGATAACATATTTATACATCATGGTGAACAACTATAAAATCAATTTTAGATGTTGGTGTATAGTAAAATAAATAAGAAGTCGTTATCATAAACAAATAATTAATATGCGCCAGGCACACTAAACTGTCTATAATTGTGTTCGAATTTGGTCTGGAGCATTTTCCAACACACACATAGGTACCTTAAGTCATTTTAGAATAGTTCATTTTCTAATTTGATTAATCCGGGAATCGAAACCGGGACCTTTGTCGTTCGTGGCGATTCGCGCAACTAAGCCGATCGCGTCTCTAATTTGTAGCGAATCAAATACTTTGCTCTCGATACTATCGATATTTAAACCGATCGCAAGGTCCTCATCGCGTTCGGCATCGCATGTTGTGGAAACAAATTTAGATTTTGTATGCCTAGGACTTAAAATATTTATAAAATTTTGTATTAAAGTGCGCAACCCTAGCGCACTCTACATGAGACGTCTGGTTGAACATTTTATTTTCCTTGGCTACAAACAGCGTACCATAGATTATAGGGTATCAATAAACTCGTTGTGGTTTCCGTATTAAAATAAAAGAGAAGTAATAAAAATGATTTTTCGGATCGTTTGTAAAATAAATAAAATACTAAAAAAAATGGTACAAGCATGTAATGTGTGTAAATATTTAAGGGCAGAAATTCCCGCAGGTGCCGTGCAGAAGTTCAATACAAATGTTTCTATCGGCTCTAGTACTAAGCAGTTTTTTCTGGATTCCACTATTGATCTCATAGTAAAATCATTTATATTTGCTAGAGAAACAATGTAAAATTGAAGGGGTAAAGTAGAATATATATGTTCTACGGTATTGTCTTAGTATTTTCTACTACCTCACTTGTTATAGATGACACCGTAGAAAAGCGTGCGAAGAAATTATAAGCCAATAGCAAAACTATTGTTCATAAAACGAAAAGTAGAAAAACAGGAAGTCTTCGGATCCAAACATCTTTAAATATTTTGTTGTTTTATCGAATTTCTATTATCATCAACATGCTCTAAGTTCCTAGTGAAAATCAAGAAATTCTTGCAATGAAAAAAAAATAAACCTAATCTCATACGAAACACTTGTAATAATACCAAAGTCAATTGTAATCAAAATGATCACATCGTTCTGTTCAATTTAGTAACAAAAAAGCGCAATAAACCTTTGTAAGGAGCGACGTTATAATTCGGATCGCTTCGCATCTATTCGCGGGGTGACGTTATTAAATTAGATCCACTGGGGCACGTCAGTCTGAAATGTGACACTACGCCTTTCGAACGTGTTTGATGTCTGAGCGAGACAATCTGCATTCGGTGGCAATTAACCTAATTAGTTTGACGTATAATCATTACCATTAGCTCGACAATGGGATAATTATCTTGATGTAACACTACAGTCGATTAATCAATCTGTCTGTAGCTGGATAAGGCTTCTGTAGCCCGTTATTAGTTTAATCACTCATGGAGTCTGTAGGTACAGGTTGAAATGTATGATTGTAAAATACTGAAGAATGTGGATATACTGATAAGAATAAGCCAAAAAAAAAAACAATCTCAACTAAATTTGGTTTTATATAATATAGTGTACGAAAACTATTTGCATTTATGTAAATAGTTTTCGTACACTAACAAAATTAAGTTGAGATAGGTACGAGTAACTATTTTCTTGGGCAAACTTGTTTTTTTATCATGAGTATATACAAACCCAATGTTGTAGCCTATTAGTTAACTTCTACTGCTTAAATACAACAACATAATATACGAGACTAACATCAAATCTTTAAAAAAAAACTTATCAATACAAACGGGTGTGAGCTGGTCTGCGGTTCAGATTTCGATGTTGCTCGCATTGGTAAAAGTTTTTGTATAATCAGCAGCTGATTAGTACGTGGTTTTAAATAGTGCCCGTATATTTTGTACACCCTGTCTAAAAAAGTATTTAACCTTTGCACGTTGCTGTCCCTCCTTAGCAACTTTTGTATTTGAAAATAAGTTTTTTCATAAAAATACTTTATTATATACAGGTTAAGAGAAATCCATGACTGTGCGAAGTAATTTTTTAACTGACAAAATCAGATTTAGATAAACTCTTTGACTCCTTTGCCTAAGGAAAAACAGTTCTTCTCTTAAAAACTTACGCTCATAAATGAAAAAATGAAATATATAATCAAACATTCCATAGAGATCTACCATCATGAAAGGTGCTCATATTTCACGGCTTGGTGCTCACTGAGGCCGTTGTGACTACCCCATGTTACACTTGTCTATATTTCAATTATCGCGAGAGGGTGAGGATTGCGACACACAGATTAGGGGTGCCATTTTAATCATTTTCATAAATTAGCGGACCTTTAGTCCGATTTAATTGGATGTTTCATGTTGGGCGAGTTCATCTCGTTTAAAAATACCTACTAAAACTTAAGGAGACATAATCTGTAAAGTGCTATCTTCAGAGACATTTAATCAATATCTTGGTTTCTCGCTCGATGGATAAGAAGAAACTTAAGAAGCTAACAGTGGCTGGATGAAAAAAGCGGGAGGTCGTGCTCTTTACCTACGTCAGTGAGATGAAAATAGGCTGAATGAAATGTTTTTCAATGCATTTTAACTTTATTGTATTCAAGACACGATTCTGTAACACCTCCTAAATTTTGCTCCTAATTGTTTTAACATTCTAAAACAATAATAAATATTAAAGAAAGTAGAGACAGCCTAGGTCTGAGACAAACCAGCGGACGAATGCCCAGGGCTTGCCTGAGGCGATAACCCGCAGTTCCTACTCACTCAATGGCACCGGAGGAAACCGTTGGGTTTTTTAGTGGGTAGACGGGCCTCACTCTGAGGTTTGGAGTCCCATTGATCCCCGGCCGCCCCCGCGGCTGGTGTGGTATGCGAACAGCATTTTCCTAACGTAATAAACATTAATTTAAAAAAGTTGTCCGCAAAAGAGACTGCTCCACAATAAGTGGCGTCCCTATCGTAGCACTACTATAATGACCCGGGCGCGCCTGTTCCCACGCTCAATTGACGCTCATTATTCTCTTCGGGGATTAATGCGATTGACAGTAATTCACGCTTACGCGTCGACGTACGCGCACGCTTCTGTTTCAAGTGGGATCAGATGTCAGATGAGGTACTTATTTTAGGGTTCAGACATAGGGCAGACAAAACTAAATACTACAAGTTTAACATGTTAAAATCTCCGAAATCACATTTACCAAATCTTAGGAAAATTTTAGTAAGTGTAATTACTTAATTTTTTACTGGTTTTTCCAAAAAATCTGTCTACTATATTGAATTTATAAATGGATGTTTTATTCGTAATCGACTGTTCAAATGACATCCATATCATTATTACCTCAGACAAACTATCATTCCTTATTTTCTGCCTTTTAGGCTTAGAGCATTAAACCAACTTTTAGGGCTACGAAGATGAGTTTTCATAAAACTGACATTCCTTGCTTTTAATTCAAAACACGAATATACATGTTTTCAAAAACCTTATTTTGTCGTACGTAAGTAGAAGGTACATAAGGAAGCTGCCAGACATTTCAACCCTTTAGCTTCTGTAGAATCAACTCGGCGTTGACACTGAACGAGTTAGTCAGGACATCTTTTCTTTTTATGCGACTTCAAAAATAGCAAGAGGTTTTAAATTCGTTTTCATACTTATATTAGCTGTCCTCGCTTCATCCGCGTATATTATAAGCGCAATATTATTGAATATTATTGAACTGCAATATCTACGTCGTCTACATATTGACTCAATCTCGCATCCTTTCAGAAACGCGCATTTCGGGATAGAAAGTAGGTAGGTATAATCGATGAATCATTAATGTTATAAATATTGGTCAAATAATTATTTAAATCAGTGGTTTCCGAGATAACTTCCTAAATCCAATTTCCTAAAAAAAGAACTATCGCTGACGGCCTTTGAAAAAGGCGTTTTTAGCTACACCAGGCAGTTGTGGCGAGCGCTGATGGCTCTCTGCCCTTGGTTCACCCCATAGCGGTTGCCGCGACCCAGCCGAGTGTGAGGATTCGTTCAACGAAGTCACTTAGGAGGTGGTTTAAAAATAGTACCTTCTCAAGGTTTCAAAATTTCCCTGTTCGAAGTTTCATCATAACCAGTTTAGTGGTTTTGCCGTGAAAGCGTAACAGACAAAGTTATACTTTCGCATTTATAATATTAATGTGGATAGATTACATTTGAATAAGATAAATAGAGAGCATTACATTACCTCCATGCATTTCAGTTTTGTAGCACGAAAAAAAGCGGAATATTACTCGCAAAAGCCTGCCCTTTTAAATTCTATAGCCGTTATTCGGCACTATGTAAATTTTGTCCAAAATCCTCGCTCTAACCAAACCCGGTGTCCTAAAAAAACTGCACTACTACAAACTATCGATCCCGGAGTAACAGGGTCGGGATAAACCTAACCTTGTGTGTACCACCGACAAATCGAAAAGAGACCATCGCTTTAATTCAGTCGCTTCGCCTATAAAACTAGCTGTTTGGAAGTCAGGTCGCGAGCGAAGCATCTGTCCGTTCTCCGCAGTAACGAGTTGAGTGCAGAGGGGTCAGAGGTACTCATCAATAATTTAAAGCGATTTGCCAAAAACCGTGTCCGCGACCGACGGCCCATGACTATTTGATGCGTGACGTATTGCGTCTAAGAATTAGCGAGTGGATTGTTATTATGAAGTCGTTGTTACAAGGGCCTAACTGTGTTTAAACAGTATTACTTTAACCTTGTTTTATTTTTGTGTATATAGTTTAACGTTTGAACAATACTGCTTACTTAGGTACTGCTAAGCGTAAATGCCTAATCGTTAACGCCTAGGAGGCGCGTTTTAACACCGATATGGACCATTTGCGTTCAATACATTAAAAGTTACGTTTTCCGTTTGGATCCGAGGTTGAATTAAGAAATTTGACGTCACTTTTTTAATAAAGCTTAACGAGTTAACTTACATGAAACATCTTGGAGAGTGCAGCTTCGTTTTAAATATAAATGGTAAAAATCTACATGCTGTTAATTAAAAGGTATCGCGTAAATAACCCACTATTTATTTTTTTCTTAAACAATGGTAAAACAATACCACCTTAAAAATATTGTGTCACATATTTTTTGTTTCCACAGCCCTAATTTGGCACTTAGTCACCTCAAACAATTATTCATTTTAATGAAATTGCATTTGTCCCAAATCCACCAAAAAGCTCGCATACAATAAGTTGAGAAATATCTCAACTTTTTAACTGTCTAGATAGGTATTTACTTTATTTAAAACATTAATCAAATATCCTACATAATTATAATAACGATGTTCTCGTTGATTTTTCGCAATATATTATATTAACAGAGAGTATATTTGCAGTATACACGTTCCAAATAATATAAAAAGTAAAATTAATAAAAATCACAAAGTGATAGATAACGTGTTCGTTTACGTTGTTTCAGCAATTTTCTAATAAATTTAATATTAAACTTAAATAAAACTATGAAACCGGATTTTTTATGTAAAAGTTTATGTTAAAGGGATAAATATACAAACAGACATGGCAATAGGGAGGCATGAGTTCAGCAGTGGACGCCCTATGGCTAAAATGATGAATTGGATCACGTTTCTGCAGGATACTTTTATTTAGGTATTACTAATTAGCGACTTGCTCCGGCAACTCACGCAGGTAGCACTTAGTATAAATACAACAATCTTCCTTGTAAATTAAGCAATCTCTGAAAACCGTAACTAACTAAAATAAACTAAACAAACATTTTATAAGTAATGTCGTTTTTACGTTTAACTAACATTTTAGGCCCCCTGACACACCTGGTTTGATTTCGCTGTAAAATAACGAATTTTAGCAAAAAAAAAAAAAGCGTGAGATCAGAATTAGTAAGTAATAACACGTGTAACTAAATGTATGTCGATATTAACCTACTAAGAATTGTCGTCGCGATTTTCAAAAGTACCTACCCTTATGTTATACTATCTTTGGCCCGCGACTTCGTCCCCGTTGACCTCACCCGGATAAAAAGTATCCTATGTGTTAATCCAGGCCATGGTTTATCAGTTTGCCAAATACATCAAAATCTATACATCCATACTCACACACTTTCGCATTTATAATTTAGTAAGATCGAAACAACACAATAATTTGACACATTCTAGTTAATCGGTTGATGGAGCCAGGAGGTGGATAGTAGAACTCTTCAATGGCCAGTGTAAATCTTTCGAGTTTAGGCTCGTTTCGTTTTGACAAATCCCGTGCTTAATGTAAAATCTTATAATATTGTATTTTTATACTGTTATGAAATTCTTTAAATTCAAATTTTATACATAATGTTTTCTTAGTTGATCGTTAATAAACAGTTTAAAAAAAAAACAGTGTTTTAAAAGTATTTGTTAAGTAAGATTTGATAAATACTATACTCTTTTCAAGATAAGAAGAGACCTGTGAGGCTGTGACACATCACGTGTCTTCACTGTTGACACAAATAGCTATGTGCCCTAACGAAATCTAACCGATTCTTTTTGAAAATCGAGAAAGATTATAAAGAAAGTTTAATCGATTTTTATTTAAATGAACTTATTTAAAATAATAGATATACTGCAATGTTCTATTGCCAGAGTGCTGTATACAGCTTTTTGACAAGTTTTTTTTCCTTTTTTTGGGAATTTTACCAAATAAAAGCAAAAAAATTACGAAAACTTAACAAAAACAGTAATAAAAGTCAAAATAATAACTATGCAAAAAATAACGATAACACAAACCGCATACAAGGCATACGCTCTCGTACTACTGACGTCAACGCATAGGTTTTCACAAGATGACCGAACCGATTCATCGATTTAGTTCCGATTATGTATTGTCAATCCCTTTAAGTAAACGTTCCGTTTTACGCATCAAGTATTTGGAGGAAATCCTATTAATTTATTTGTTAAAAAATCAAGATGTATCACTGGTTTGCAATTTTTGCTGAGATTTTTAGAGGCAACGATTACTGTGTTTTGCAATAATATAAATTAAAAATTAAAAATATATTTTGTAAAATATTATCGTAAATAAGTAGTATGGGTGAAACGGAAAATGACAAGTGTCATATGTATCTTCTTATCTTGAAAGGACTATAATGAAGATGTCCCGAATTCGTAAAATACGTTTTTAATTAGTGAAATGGGACTGATAGGTGTGCGGGGCAGTCGCATATAAAAGCGGAAGTAAATTGCTTAATGTTGTTGATGGTGTCGTAATGTCATAATTGACAAATATTTCCCAAGATTGAGCTAATTGCCCGCATAAACCTTTACATTTTTGATGTGAACGTTGAACTTTAATTCATTCATCGTAAAAGACAATTGACGAGCGATTTTTAAACAAAAACTGTTGCATTGTAAAGTCGAAATTGATTAAATCTTTTTTAAATATTTATCGTAAATCTTGACTAACATTCATCTCTATCGATTCCGAACAAGTTGTCAGATACAGAATGACGTTGAAACCAGTTTAAAGTTAAATCTATGCATAAAGTTTGTTCAAGTGAGCCTATGTATATGTACCTATGTATATATCTATGTATACCTATGTACCTATAACATAATTTGTGGTTCAAATATTTGTTAGAACCAGAAGTTCAATACTTGTAAAGTGTGTTTTATACCAGTGTATTGTCAACGGCGCGAACTGTACACCTGTTATTATACCGGCCCCAGGGGACGATTCTCGTGCTGTGAATATTTTTTTCGAAATCGAATCTTGATTATATCAAATTATATTGACTATTTTTAACTGACTTCAAAAAAGAAGGTTTTCAATTCGGTTGTATATTTGTTTGTTATCTCAGAACTCCGTCAATAATAAACCGATTTGGAAGAATATATTTTCAATGTCAAAATGGAAGGGTATATACTTCCTGATTGTTCCCATTTTATTCAACATTCAAAACTGATGATGGGATCCATGAGGAGTTGAGGAAAGTTCTAAAATATATTTATATATTATGTCGTAGCCAGATTGTAAAATTGACCAATTCATGATGTGACCGATCATTTCATAAAATGGTGGTATTTCATGATAATATGGCCAACTAAAACTGACCATATCGTTTAAACGTCAACATTCGATGAAATGTCAATCCACGTTTGGCCATATCATTAAAATAAAAATATGTTTACAAGATACGTGAATTTGTTTAATAATTGTAATCTTGGTCGATAGATAAATTAAACATTTTAAATAGTTATTATCTTTAAACAAAACTAATAAATAAAAACACTTGAATTGCTAAATAACTACTAACCTTTCAAATTACGTTCCGATTTCCTAGATTTTTTGACGTTGCGCTCGTTTTTTGAGTGACTTTCATAAAAATCGCTTAGCTTGAGTCGTAACGATATTTCACTGCACTGTCACCTTCAATTTACATATTATTAAGTATTTACTTTTAGAATAAAATATTTGTCCGCCGGCATTACTCATCACAAAAACAAAGCAACATTAGCGCCTCTTCCGGTGGGAAATGTAACGATTTTACGATATGTTCACTAATGTTTGATATGTATTCGTGCGTTTAGCTGTTTATATCGTCAAACGCTGAGTATTCACTGACCTGGTCAGACCACATCATGATGTAGGCAGCGTGTTCTGTTCTATATCATGAAATACCAACATTTTATGAAATGATCAATTTTACGATCTGGCGACGACATATATATAGCGATTTTAGTATATTCAAAAACTAGTCAAGCATTTGCAATAAAAAAGTATCATTTGCTGAGGTGGAACTGATGAAGAAGACCCTAGATGGCCACAATAGTATTTCACGAGTAGCCTTAAGATATCTTAATTAAGACAGTTATGTGTTTAATCATAGTCGACAAAATGATTCTTGGGAAAATAGTACCATCGAACTGACCTGATGACGAAGGCACCGGAACTCCAAAGTGAAACAATGTATCAGAACCGTGTTCAGACTTATTGGAATCGTCATGATGCAGTTTAGCTAAAATTATTTATAAAAAATAACATTAAAGAGACATAATAAAATAGGAATAATAAGCAGCAGCGGATATACATGTTTGCAGACTCCAAGAATAACTGTTATGTATGTTTGTGTAAATGTTATTTATTGCTTTTTAGTGTTTTTGAAGTCGGTTGTTTTTTAAATAAAATTTTTAAATCGATAAATACTCACTTTAAACTTTAGAGTCACCAGTAATGATAATAAATCTGTATTTATTATTCATTATCATTGCTAGTGACTAAAGTTTTATTAAAACCTAAGATAATTAAATCCGTAATTTCACGTAATTTATGTCACTGCGTCATATGAAAGTCCAACTTACCATATATATGTGTTATCCAGGGTGATATATTCGGCGGCCTCAACGATGGCCTCCTCAGCAGAGCAGAGGCCCTCGCCGTTGACATCAGCAAGCACCAGTCAGGGCCGCAGCCAGGGCCGCCGCTGCCGCAGCTCAAACACGACATGGTCTACCACCACGGAGTCGGCGGACCACCACCACACAATGCTAGGCCACATCAGGTATTATTGTTTCTATTAACAAGGCCGGCAATGCAATTCAATAATATGATTTTTAAGAGCGCCTCAAAACTTCAGACCGCTACAAATTTATAAGTTTTTTAAAGAAAGCAAAGACATATACGTACAAACATACGAGTTTATATTTCTTGTCTGATCGTAATTTTACAGATCCATCTTTTAAACTAGTAGTGGCTAATTGCATGAGCTGCACATCCTAATTATGATTACAAACTTTAGACCTTAATTATCACTGTTCAAATACAAGGGGAACAACAATTGCGTCGGTCTACCAAATCCAGGTTCTACGAGTATAGGTAGTTATTGCTATTTTTTACAATAGCTAAGACGAGTTTTTTTTTTCTTTGATTATTGACTAATATAATTTATTAATTTAATCCATGGGGATCTATGGTCTATGCATGGGTTTCTCCATGTTTACGAACCTTTTACCTATCCGCGCCTTTGCCACCAGTTTGGACAAACTGGTGGCGTGAAACCCACCACTGTCGTGCACCTGAAGTGCAACACTAGCGCCACTACTAATTTTCATTCAATATCTAGAATCGCTGGAGTGGCGCTATTATAGCGCTGCAACTACGCTTTTAGATATTGTATAAAAGTGGTAGTGACGTGTCTGCCGAGCGTAAGAGTCTTATCACCAGTGATCGGAATAGGTAGATGATTTGGGGTCAATGATCTCAAACATTGATGTTAATATGATGTTGATGATGATGATGTTTTTGAAAAAAGGCATATCCACATTATGCTAGCAATACCAAAATACATCAAATCAATCTACCTATTCCGATCACTGCTTATCACACGGACGATTTGCGAGCGAAATTACACACAGAGAGAAAATTTATCGAATAGAGACGCAAACAAAATGACCATTTTAATACTAAACCCAATCTGCGTAGAAGACATCGCATCTCTGAGATAACTTTCAATCTTTATCTTAGCGCTTTGTCCTGTTCGTAGTCGGAGTAAGTTTGTCGATAATTCTAGATGTGACAAGACAGTTGCTTTTGGAGCCTTGTGCCATTAGTTCCCCTCAGGGTGAGTTTCCTGAGAACTCCTCTCTTTTTATACAAATGACAACCAACCTGAGCGTAGTGTTCATTTTGTATGAAAATACAGCTCTCCACTTTTGTGAAGACAGCTTAAACAGACAACCCTCCTTAGACAGGCCTAGGCCATAGACCAGGACAACACATCCCGGGTTATACGAATGTGCATCGTGCATAATGTTGTCCCCACCGGCGAGCAAGTGCAGCAAGCAACTTTACCCGCATTGCGTATCGATAAACTTATTATAATGCTCTATAGCGGCCACCCACTTCACACCGCTAACCCTCCAAATCGTACAAACGGCAGACCAATCATACCAATCGAGTTTCCTGTCTATAAAACTAAGGATTCCTCGTAAAATTTCTGCCATCCTCGCCTACGAAACTGTAAATAATAATAATAAAGTATATGCAATTTTCCATACCGGTTCTTACTATATCGAAATCTTTAATTCGAGGGTCGGCGGTCCTCTGGGAGGGGAGGGAGCGATAAAATGTGAGGTAATGTTATGCACTATTCGACGTAACGGAGCTGTACCCTCCCTAAGAAGGCGGAGCGTCTCTTTGTTTTTGCTTAGAAATTGGTTGTTTTGGAGTTTATTGGAAAGGGGCAACAGTCACAATGGTTTTTTGACGGTGTGTAGTAGAAAATACAATTTAATGAATGGAGTTAACATGGGCCAACTGTTTATTTGTTAACTTCTTTACACTGTGATAGACTGGTACGGTAATTACATTGACGAAACGGGTAAAATCTATCCGGGGCCTAAACGTGACGGCTAACAGAAGGAGTGCTGTTTAAAATCAAACACAGAAATACCAAACCAAGGGTGAAGTAGGTAATAAGTAGTGCCTTATCAGCATAAAGTTAGCTCTCTGTACTTAGACGATGCTGATATAAGTCGTTGGTTTTTTGTTAATTAAACAACTTTTTTTGCTAGGCTTTATCTTTCATGTATTTTGTGCTAATTCATTACACTGTGAATTCGAAAGACTGGATAAACATTTATTTATTCTATTAAAGTGCCTGATTTATCACAAAATTTTTTTTTTCATATTAATTGTAAAAAGAAATTATTACAAATCAACCCATCAAAGGTTTATTGAAAGATACTAATATTTTTTGTGGTTCATTGTTGATTCTGTTGCTCAAATAGTAATAATAGCAGTTGATTACAGTGACTTAGCAATAAATGATTTATGTAGCAGTAAAAATAGTCACAATCTAGTTCCAAACTATACCTATCTTAGCTCGACGCTGCGTAAAAAGTCACCGCTGAAGCGTATCATAAAACAGGGTCCCAATTTTCCCCTTTCCGAGTTACCCCGGCCCTTGGGTCCATAATGTGTGCTTTATAGCCCACGGAACCAAAAGCGTGCGTTTGGGGTTCCATGGTTGTCTCTAATCTGTAAATATAGTGGATACCAGTAAGTTGGGGCTCTTTTTGATTTGATTAAGTTTTTTTATAGAGACGGTTGTGTTTCATGATGTGGGAGTGATGTTATGTTCGCAGTTTATGATATATATGTTTTGTTAGGAGCATTTATCAAAGCAGTTTTATCGGGAAGTAATAAAAACAGACAACATTGATTTTGTTTGAAAATATTTGATTTTCGGTTCTGTTTTAGCATTTTTCAATTATAATGTAGTTGGAATAAATCGGAAATCTTGCAAGTTTGTAAAATTATACGATGAGACAGTACCCAGCTTTGTAAATTCTTTATCCATCTCGCCCCAAGTAAATTAACTAGTTACAATTTATGTGTAATTCTTAGGGTTGCATAATTTCATTTGAGCCTCAGATACATATTATTACTTAAAATTGTTTTTTGGTTTCCAAATAGGTTAAGTGAGTTATTTTATCGATTAGGTACCTAAGATTCGGTATGATGCTCTGCTGCCATTCTTTTAACTTTAGTTCGCGTTCAAACTGCCAACTTCTTATGAAGATTGATGGGCCGATCTGACGAAGAGTGTCACGAAAGTGTTTGATAAAGCCTCTGAAAGGTTTTTGTTCTGTCAATTAGACGTTGACTGTGATTCTTTTGACATAATTTTACACTGAACTGTGGAACACTTTACAACGTGTAACGTCAAATACTTCTCTAAAGGGCTGATTCTGGTAATCAAACACAATAGTTTTTTTTTAAATCGTACCATACTTACTTTTTAATCATATCATCATTTCGTACTTGAATCTTTTTTTTCGATGCTGTATGGATAGATGCTGTTGAAAGTTGTTGTTTTAGGCACTAGAATCAGCCCCTAAGAGGTTTTGCGTATTTGGCATTACACGTTGTATAATTTTCTACTAGTTTCGTTATAGAGACGACGTAAATCACACCTCACAAATAGGCTTTTAATATAATTATAGGTTAAGAAAACATTTTATATAAATGATCGGAAGCTTTAATCAAATCTTAAAAAAACTAAACAGCGTACCACTTTCCGTCTCCACCTCTCCATCATCATCAGTCCGATTGATGACAATGTAATGTTATGATACATACCATAACATTGCATTGTCATCAATCGGACGCCTGCAAATGGTTGAAAAATAGTTAAAACTTAGCTGTTGCCCGCGACTTCGTTCGCGTTGTTTTCAATTCAGTTTAGCAAGCATCTCGGGCTTCCTTAGAAGACCGTACCAAAGTTTCATCACAATCTGACTGATTAGGATCGCAGAGAAAACACACATACAAAAAATCTTTTTTTTATTACACAGATTCTGAACAGAAAAACTTATTATCAAACATTGCCAATTAAATGAAAGCTTTTAAAAAAAATATTAAATCAACTTCAACTAAATAATAATTGGGTTTTACTGCAACTAGGTACCTACATAAGGTAATTTTTTTTCTACGTCTGTTTTTATTGTAATTTTCCACAATATTTGCTATGTTTAGTAAAGGAAATGTGTTTCAACAGACCGCTTATCATCTAGGGAACAATGAAAACTTTTCCAAGCTCTGTTCGAGCCCCATGATTATTTGCTATATAATCGCTTCATAAAGGTTTACAATCTAAAGTTTAATTGGTCTTAATTGATTTGGACGTATTATTTCAGTATGTCAGTTTTATTTAAAAAAAGATAGATTAAGCGCCATGACTATTGTAATTCTAATAAAATTTGAAACAGATTTTGACGACCCTGTTGGTCTTGTGGCGCGGTAATTCGCCTTGAACGCAAAGGGTCCGGGGTTAAATTTCCGGTTTGAGGCAATTCAGAGAACGATCTTTCCTAAATTGGCTCGAGACAGACAGCCCAGACAATGGGAAGCTTTGGCAGCACAGCGCCCAGAATGGTGTGGGATTGTAGAGAGACAAGTCCGCGAGTTCGAGGAGCAGCGTAAAGCTGACCTCGACGCTAAGCGCGATGAGCTAAAGGCCCGTCCTTCTGCCGCCATCAACTATAAATATGTAAACGGCGTACTAAAGTGCCCTCATTGTGCACGGGAGTTCGCTGCGAAGATCGGCTACATAAGCCATCTTCTGGTGCTCCAGCGCTCGTCCGATTAGGTGTCGAAGTGGTCGCCATGGCCGAAAACGGTCGGAAAGATCATCATCATCATCATGTCTAGGTACTAGTAGTACGTAACCACGACAGTTGGTTTATTGTCTGGCGCATATTTATTTAATTATTTTTCGGGTTGGTCGTCTAGAAAGGCATATTTGTCTAAATGTTAGAACCTTCTGTGCCGCGCGCATTGCTGGACCCTCAAGCATTGCTGGATGCCTTGCTTAGCGCCTGGCATTTAGACAAGATTCTAAGAGGAAGGCAGTGTCCAAACAAATACGTAACTGGCCACAAAACGCGCTCTACTTTAACTCTACTTTAAGCGCTCTACTTACACACCGATGCTGCCGACCCGACGACTTTGTTGTCGTCGGCCTTGTTGTTCATATAATTGCGAGTCGGAAAACTTTGTCAGCAGCATGTCAGTGACACGAAACGTGACAAAAAACGAACAGTAGCAAGCCACTACAGCATGAGTGTCGCCAAGCAACTGTGTGCGTACGCAAGTTGCCGACATGTTGCCGACTTGCCGGCGGGTAGCACACGCATGTTGCCGACATGATTTCTTTTTTATCATGTAAGGCTTTGGTGTGTAGAGCCCATTGAGTATACCTATAAAGGTGAGACGCACATTTATCCGAGCCGAACGAATCAAACCAAACCAAATTTTACAATTCTTTATAGTTATGAAGCCTATAAAAACGTTGCACACCTGCTCGCGTCAAATCGTCCAAATCTGAAAGAACTCAAAAAATCCTAGACAAATTCGATTGACGTCTTATGATACGGCGCAGGCAATGCTTTCGAATCGACCGATGCGCTCACATTCTGACATTTGCGAGCGATATCCATCACAATTGACATGTAATTACCGTGCAATAGGTGTAAAGGAAATGAAAACGATTCTTTCAGTGCGGTCGATGCTTTCGGTGCGGATAGGTGTGCCAAGGCATACTTCGATTCGTTCGGCTCGGATTAGTATGCGTTCACCTTTATAATTTTCGTACGATTCTGTTCACGTCATAGTATAATTTAGTAGTTTTACTTAGAAAGTTACTGTCAAAATACTGCTTTTTAGGCGTAATTTATCCAATATAGCGGCGCGAGTGGCAAAAATACAGGTGACAAAGTTGTAATTCGGAAAGAGCACATCCAAATCTATAAAATTACCAGTTTTAAAAACTCCCGGAAACATACCAGATAACTTCTTTTGACGATTTCTTCTCATTTTATACGTTTACGATAGTACCGTTACTGATATTGATGTTTCTGAGACCGGATCGAAACTGGACTTTAACGGAAATCAGGCCTCTGTTGGCTGTGACATGCACCTGTAGTCTGATATAACCTTATAGATATAAAGTAATATTTTTATTTAACCAATATTTATCTTCATTATCGCATCGTTGATTCTAAACAGTAGAAACAACAACAACAGTTGTCGCACAGTTCTAAACAGCGTTTGTCGTGTCCCCAGCGGGCGGGACAATTGTGAAAACTAGTAAAAATGCTCATATGTCCCACGTCTCAGGGGAGGGCATCGTGCCCCTTCCAGTTGGGGTCGCCACGCTATGGGTTTGTCCGGGACAATTTGTACTTAGAGGATATATTTCTTTGTACCTGGATAGGAACACATCAATGTATCTATCTCTATCCACATCCGCATCTTTCTTAAATGTTTTTGTTTACACTGCTTTATTGTTATGCCATAAAGAGTCTATAAATGATCTATTGTACCTATTTATAACACTTAGGTATTTAACATTATAAAAAACAATAAATTACTAAATTGAAAGATATTGAGCTTAAGTTGAGCCAGTAGGTCCGAAAAAGGAGTCTCAAAAACTGAAAACTAGAGCAATTTATAAGTTTTAAATAAACAAACACTACTAAATCGTATAATAACTAAAATTTAGTTCAGTATCCGTTTCATTGTACTGTTTGCTTTTATTTGATACCTGTTTGCTTTTATTTGATACCTGTTTCCTTTTATGTTATGACAAGAGATATAATACTTGTTTCTTATCCGGACTTTTTGCGATTTAACCGTCACCCTACTAGTTCATGTTGAACTTGCAGTGTTTATTTTTAAGGGTCGATATTTTCGTAATGGGCAGGCAAGGGAATATTTCCCTTTGAAGACGGCACTCCGTGAGGATTGTTCCGTTTAGCACTCATTTTAAAACCCGCTTAACGGTATTCTCTATTGGTGGGCTGTGCATGTTATAATATAAGTTATAAAAAAGAACAGGACACTCCCTAAAATCACATTAAATCAGCTGCTGATATTTAATATCTATGGAGCATCTACATTTTCATAATTCTGTTATGTTATTCAATGCTTCTCACATGGTAAAAGTTGTTAAAATCAGCAACCTGCAACTGTAATTAAAAAATGAATGTTTGTTTATTTATTTGTTTGTCTCGTATATGCGTTCCTTATCTAATTGCGATAAAACTTAGGTGATTGATGTTTCCTACCGGGGGAGGTTTCTGAATTGAAGACCAAGCGAACAAAGTCACGATTCATAGGCAATAGAACAAATTACTTATTCTTATTTTTAAAACTAAAATTTGCTAAAAATAAGTCAACCTGCGATTTGTCACAAATCTGGGATAAAAAGTTATCTTTTATCCATTACTAATACAGATAATATTAATCTCTGTGGCAATATTTCATACTAATCCGTTCAGCCGTTGATGCGTTTTCGCGTATGTAACAACCAACGTCACAATCTGGCTCTATTAACCCTTTAGAAGGCACATCGTGATAAAACTATTCCGTCCGTAAAACCGGTTTTAATACAAAGGGTTCAAAGTTTGGTGCCTACTACTTTAAACATAAAGATATAAAAGTATTCGTTAAAAGGTATTATCTAAATTTTTTTTTAAATAATTATATTAAATAAATAAATATAACAAATTGTTTCCACAATCACACCAATTAGCTAGCCCCAAACTAAGCAAAGCTTGTATTATGGCGACTAGATATCGGATAAATATACTTGAATACATTTATAAACCATGACTTAGGTACAAATGCTCGTGCTCATCACACAAACATTTGCCCCTTGTGGGATTCAAACCCGCAACCCTGGCTTTGTAGTCCGGAGCGCAAACCACTACACCAGACGGTCTTCGATAAAAAAGACTACTTGGAATTGTACATCTTTATACTATGAACATTGACCGTAAATGTATGTGTAGGTATCTTTAATGTATGTGTGATTTTGGTGTAGTGGCGCGGTAGTTCGATTCCCGGTTAGGTTCAATTCATAAAAACGTGCTTTTCTATTTGGCTCGAGTCTGGATGTGCTGGGAGACGCCCGTGGCAAAAAACATAGTCAGGTACATGGTAACACAAGGATGTACATCGATACCATGATAATTGTTGTGTAGTAATTATATACAGTCCATTAGGATTATTTTGAATTGCTAACTAAGTAACATTTGTTTACTTTTACGAACGTATATCAAAAAAGTACATTAAGTAACATAATTAAACCCAAGTATGTCCAATAAATATAGTATGTTATGGATTGCAGTAACTTTAGAGGAAGAAAAAGAAGAACAAAATTTATTAAACATTAGACACACACACACACACACAAATAGCAATTAAAATTATAAAAAAACAACGAAACAAGAAATAATTGAAAACAACTACTTTTACTGTGACTCATACAATTTAACGTATTATACAACACTTCAACAGATTCCTAAAATCCTCAACGAAATTCAGCAATCATTATAATGTACAAGATTATCACAAGTACATTAGAGGCAAAGGGTATCAAATTATTGTCGAGCCGCGGCGGCCGTCAAAATAGTCAGAACATCAATGCAGGCATCATAACGCATGCATGTCATAGAGACCCATCAAAACGCGCCTAGAGGGGAGAATGGGGCCACGAAAGTAGAGGGTATTCAGCCGTTTACACACGCTATCTACTCAAAAACAAACCCAGTCAAATATTGCCACAAGGATAAACAGAACCTAGCCTATTCCATGTGGCATTTCACATTGTTAATTTTTTACGATTATTTGAAATTTTAGATTAATAATTTATTCATTTTATTTTAAACTAGCTTCTTGTCGCGACTTCGTCGGTGTATACTTCAAAATGAAACCAAGGAGGAATGAATATTTATCACACGGGAATACAAAAACGGCTTTATAATCTACATGTTACGCCAGTTCCATATCTGTGTGCCAAATTTCAGCTAATTCGTTCAGCTGTTAAAGCGTGACCTATACTAATATTATAAAGCTGTAGAGTTTGTTTGTTTGTTTGGTTGAACGCGGTAATCTTAGGAACTAAGTACAGGCTCAAATTAAAAAAATATTTTTGTGGCGGATTGTCCATTTATCGAAAAAGGTTTTAGGCTATATTACGTCCACGCTACGACCAATAAAAGCGGAGTGTCAATGAAAAATGTTGCAAAATCGGGAAAAATATGCCTTTTGCGAGCTTTCGTTGCATGCGCAGCGTAAACGGTTAAAATTACGCAAAAATCATGTATGACGGAATTGTTTTCATTTAAAAGTTCTAAAAAAAAGTTTGTGGCAGCATAATAATATAGCTATTTTAAGGTTGACTTACTGTAACCTTTTTTATGGTGATCAAATTTGCTATAAAATAATGCATCGGCAGTAGCGTCGCTTTTTCTTTTACTTTTAGAGCGAAGCTAGTTAAGTAAATAAAAGAATTAATTAAGCAAAGGTTGTACTATGGGCGATTAGATAACAAAAAAACATACTTAAATACTGGAGTGGAGTTCGGTCTGCCACTTAAAGTTTTTAACAACGATTAATTAATGCATTATCGTAGAATAAATTTGATTACCATTAAAGAGGTTACAGTGAGTCAAGCTTAAAAGATAGACATATGCTGTCACGGACTTCTTTTGGAACGTGCTCCGCTTTTATTAGTCGTAGCATGATGTTATAGAGCCTATAACCCTCCTTGATAAATGGACTATCCAACACAAACATATTTCTTCCATTCAAACCAGTAGTTCCTGAAATTAGCGCGTTCAATTAAACAAACTCTTCAGTTCTATAAGATTGAGTAATAGATTATTTTTTTATAAAGTATTAAGTAACAGATATTTATTAGTTAGATTTTGGGGAAACAGTATGTTCGTATAGACTTTGCAGTCAAGTAACGATTCTACCTTGGGCTATTTGCATTTTTGTAACATCTGAAACGATAAATAATAATTCTATATTAAAAAAATAAGCAAACTTGTCAAATAATAATTTAAAAAAAAATACAAAAAAGGAACGTGCAATATTAAAAGTAAAAGATCTAAATTAGATTCAAGTAAGTTACTGTCCTAACTAAAGTAGATTCTCAATAAAAACTCGAGCAATAACACTCACATTAAAAAATCATTGAAGCTCATAAATATTTTATGTGCGTTCTATCACATTACCTTACATTACTAGCAAGCACAGTCAACATGGCCTTGACTACCTGAATGGTTAGTTAATATTCTATGTGAAAATGCTAGACCAGAGCAAGTATTTTTTACATAAAAGTCGCTGGTTTCGTGGCCTTTTAGTTCCGAATAAATTCGGCCACTTGTCCCAATCATAACGTTGTGATACAAATCACTATTAACGGAATATAATTTATTTAATATCCACTTGCAATCGCATATACGCTCGGCCAGTGATGTGCCAAATTTTAAAAGGTCGATGTTTATTTGTTATTAATTTGGGATGGCACTTATTTTTAATGGAGTAGTCGTTTTGAATAATAAACTGTATTATTTTAAATCTAATTTTATTTTACACTTATTTTGATCTATGATTTTTCTTTTATAGCATTACACTCTTACATATGTGGACAGTAGATGCTCCCATGTGTGTTCGAGTTAGAGCTTAGAAAAGCTATGTAACTATCGATCTATATATTATAATCTAGTATACCTAAGCAATAACATCTGAATACATTCCCAAAAAAATATATTATCTACTCCTGATTTACAACACTGTTCTCTCTATGTTAAATTAAACAAAGTGACCAGTGTCAGGTTCATTTTAAACCAGGTTTAGATTTAATCTTGAAATTTGTTAAAGTTCTGGAAGGGTCTTGTTTAGAGTAACCATTTATAAAGTTGTCATACGAATTGGTGTATTTATAATGTTTTTAATAATGTAACCTTTGCGTTTATTTGACAACTTAAACACGTCATGTGATTCTGTAAGTAAAATAAATAATAATGTTGCAGCCCGTATCGATACCCAAAATTGGCCGTGGGCACTACCCTAGCAAGTGACATGAGGGGTGGTTCGTCCCCTTATTATTACACAATGACATACAGCGCCCCCTGCACAAATTGTAGTGTATTATCGGGGATCTACTCTACACCTGAGTTCAATATTTGCGGTTTCTGCTCCACTTGAAAAGGGTTGAAAATTAATTTTAGTTTAATATGGTTTTGTTGATTTAGGCAGTTTTAACAGAGTAAAATGTTCTACTAACAATTTCAACACTTACCTTTGTAATGAATATGCATGTAATAATAAATGTGAGATAATTATTGTGTGCACGTAGAATACGACAAAACAGTTTATCCAGAACTTTAATTAACATTCGTTTTATTTAATAAATACTTAAATAATAATGATCACCATCTACATAATGTACGTAAATACTAAATAAATAAATATTAAATATGAAAAAATGATAGGCTTAATATATATTTTCCCCTGATTGGGTATTAAGTAAAATAGGTAAGGATTAAATTTTCTCGAAAATCCGTATCAACTGCTGAGTAGCAAAACACATTTAAGTTATATACTATGCCACGAATTTTGTTTGGTTTGTGTCATAGTAGGGGAGAAAAATTAATTTTCGATTTGCGAGACTGTGGACTTCTAAAGGCTGATGAAGATGATTATGTGAAACATCGTAAAAAAAAATCTAATTATTGTCTAATATATCTTCACTTGATAACATTATTGTCAATATAAGGTGTTTCTTTATCATCTGTCCTCCCTCCATACTAGCTGTCCCGGCGAACTTCGTACCGCCCTTCACAATATTTTTTTTATGAATTTTCCTTTTTTTTAGTTAGTTATTCGAGACAGAGACAAATCCAAAAAATTATAAATATCGGCCCAGCCGTTCTTGATTCATAAATGGTGTAACTAATAATAGTAATAATATATCATTTCAGGCATCAAATTCATTACAGTGTTAATACATTATAATAAAAGGCCCATATAATAAATACCTTACAGACTAACATACATACAATAATAAAAAATTGATGTAATATTATTGAGGCTTCGTTCTTAAAGTTTCAACTGGTAATCTTCCACGGAAGCGACTAACTAAAAACTAACCCGACTTTGTTTTATATATATACTAGCTGTCCCGGCGAACTTCGTACCGACTCTTCATTTTTTTTTCTCTCATATTTTCCGTGTTTTTATAGTTATTCTGCTATTCGGGGCGGAGACAAATTCAACAAACCAAAGATCATACAAATCGGTCCAGCCGTTCTCGTCTTATAAATCATGTAACTAACCCGACTTTCTTTTTATATAATACTCGTAGATACTAGCTGTCCCGGCGAACTTCGTACCGCTTCTTCATTTTTTTGTATTCGATTTTTTATCCGTTATTCTGCTATTCGGAGCGGAGACAAATCCAATTAAAAATCACAAAAATCGGTTCAGCCGTTCTTAACTTATAAATGGTGTAACTAACCCGACTTTCTTTTATATACATAGAAGATAGATAGAGAATAATCTACAGGGTGACTGGAACTGAAACCGCCTTAGCAAAATCGCATTAGAGGGTGCTATTTGCTAATTATTAGACCTTACTTTCCGTAACTAATATGTTTTATAGTTTGGGAGATATGTTAATTTTATAGATATGATCAGGTTTTAATGGGCGTTCAAGGATTTGCAAAATTTCATGTTAATCCTTAGTAATTATTTTCTTGAGAATAGGAACACATATGGTCATAAATTATTGTATTTTCATTAGAATGTCAATATTTGCAAAGATAGAAATCAATAAGATAGTTAAAAGTATATTAAAATTACACAATCTCGTTTTGGTTCGCGATTGAGTAATCACTTGAATACGGACGCGGCGGTTAGTTTGCAGAATAGGGACACAATGTACTTGGCGTGAAAATATAAATATTATGAGAGTGGGTGAAGAATCCACCTCTCATACGGAGTGAAGAAATCGCTGTTCCGGTCAGCCTGTGACCACGGTTGGTGTAACCCGGTCGAAACGTCAGGCAAATAAAAGGTAAATTATGTACCTATTGATGATCGCGTTAATTCCCGTTATAGTGAGTAATTAGATTAAAAAGAATTCCAAGATTATTTACAAGTGAAACTATACTGTATGTGTGTTAATGACGAAACACATGCTCACGCTTGACAACTTTTCTACTCTATTTTTGTATACTTACTTTAAAAATAGTGGTAAAGTCCAAGAAACGCAAGGTTCCGTGCTAGACATGGCTTGTAATTGTGAAATATTGCTCCCTTGGCTCCAGGTCTTGTAACCGACACGCATCAACTCTCATGGACCTTAAAATAAAGTAGTAAGGACGAGAATTGCGTGATACATTGTGTAGATATGAACTACCTCTTGCTACGCCTGTAAAACCTTAAGCTAAGGCACTAAGGATCAGTTTCCCTCGGTTGCGACTATGGAACCCTTCCTTAGAGAGAAATTGTCAGAGAAAGACTTACGATCCGTTTAGAAGGCTAGTGAGATATATTACAGCGGCCCGACTGTCAATTGTTCTGGTTAGGGCTTATTTATGGAAGAAATGCTGGATATGCAAGAACTAGTACTTACTAACCTGGTTTGAATTCAATTATAAATAATAAAAATAAAACGAATGAAAAAATACTTTCAACAATCACACCAATTATCTAGCCCCAAACTAAGCAAAAGTACTATGGCGACTAGATAACGTATAAACATACTTAAATCTATATATATAAAAATGAATCTCTATCTCCCTTGGTCATAGCATCAGGTTCACGCTTGAACGGATGGAACAATTTCGCAAATTCTTTTTTAGTTGTGTAAATTATTGTCAGGAGAAGGTTCAAGTAAAAAAAATATTTAAAGTTGCGCAGAAAATCATTTATGAATAAACTAAAAAACACGCAAACGAAGTCACGGGCAACAGCTAGTACATTTATAAACATCCATGACTTATCACACAGCTAGTTGCCTCTTGAGGTATGCGGACCCGCAACCGCCTGGCTTGTCCGAAGCGCGAACCACTAGACCAGACGTTCGTAAAAATAGGGTATAAATAATTGTTCCTTTACCATAACCTCAACCCAATACGTTGTCCAACCTTCTTTTATGGAGATATATTATTATTTTATATTCTTTATTGCACAATATAAAAGTGAAAGTTAAAGTAATGTTAAGATGCACAATTTAGGCGGTAGATTTAATGTACACCTGGTTTAGAAGAACATTTGTTAAACGTTCGCGACACTTTGATCTAAGAATCTTATGAAGGTACTATATCACATTATAGGTAAATCTAGGTGTAGCTACTACTACCTAAGGATTAAAGTTACCTAGCAAGTGGCTAGACATTCTTTTTGAAGATATCTAAATGGCGTTCAAGAAAGATATACTAACTTTTAATTTTGAGTTTAAAATTAAATGTTTAGGATACCAATTAATTATTTTATCTTTATTTTTTCCTTGCCTAATTATAACAAGAAAAATTATTAACTAACTTGATGCTGCCCGCGATTTCGTTCGCGTGGTCTATAGTATATTCATATAGGATTTCAACTTTCAATTTTTTTTTTATAAGAAGAACATGACTATTATTAACACCATAAAAATAATTAGCGAAATTGCTATGCGATGTACGATGATGCACGATGCGATGACCAAGGGAAATAGAGATCCTATATGGTAACCAGTTTCTGATGCTGAAGCTGGAAGGTGGTTATAGGAACTCCGCAATTAAACGACACAACCCCATCGAATTTGGGCTCGTTTGATTCGTCTCGATGAGTACTTTGGTCCTAGACAATATTCATATTCTATTCCATTAAATTTAGCAAAATACAAGCTTTTACATAATTTGCAATGTATGTAATGTAACTATGTTTGTTCGGGTGGAATCTTGCAACTCAATTTTGTAGCAGATATCTTCAACCGATTGAGCTAATTAGTTTGAATGACAATGCATGATTAGCTGTGTGACGTCATTCTAAACCTAACATGGCGGAACACCCAAGATGGCGGACTAGTTATTTTTAATGCACATTCCTACATTATGGGTATCGAATGAAAGAGCTTGCCAAGAATAATTTGAAAAATAAAGTGACGTCATTCTAAATCCAATACGGCGGACTTCTGAAGATGGCGAGCTTTTAAGTTTTTAATTTTTTCCTACAATATGGGTATCAAATGAGAAAAAAGAATTTGCTGAGAATACAAATGCGAGTGAAACTTCGTTGCTCTAATCCGTCTGAAATTTTGGTTTACTGGGGTTTTTGGAGTCCTCGATTTTGATATTGTGGTCGAATTGTTCAAGTCTGTAGCATCGGTTGGTTATCTTTGACTTGTGTAATTTGACGAGATAGGTGTCAACAGCATTGGTTTGCAACCCGTCTAAAAGAAAAAGACAGGAGTTAGAAATATTCATTGGGGTCAAGATGACGTTGCGTTACAATGTAACAGCGTAATGTGTCCAAAGGTTAGGTGAATGGTGCTATAGTTTCTTTTTTGTGCGATCACTGTATTGGCAAATGCATCAAAGGTGATGCAGCTTTAATTTGACAAGGTAAATTGTTTTTTTTTGTAACGGTAACGACAACGGTATCGTTATTCTGTAACGTTTGTTCTTTTTCACATGTTGTATTATTGTTTGTGTTACTGTCGGAATTTTTTTGTTGCATAATTGTATGTTAATGATTTTAAGGTCGTTATTTGTAAGCAGTCAACCGACAGGTCGTGTCTTAAAATATAACTTTGTAAAAATATTATTCGACAAAATTTTACTTATTACATTAATTATTATATTATATTTATTACATATATACACAACTACACAGTATAATGTCTAGTGAGGACTCATTTCACTCAGCGTGTGATTTCTCTTCTTCCTTTCACTCTCTAAACTCTTCAGCCTTCCTTCTTAACAATCTTTCTGTACAATTACAAAATTGTGCCAATTGTTTTAACGTTTGTCATATCAATGCTCAAAGCATTCCCCATCACTATCATGAATTACTCCACACTTTCTCTTCTAACGATGTTCAAGCTATTCTCATTTCTGAAAGTTGGCTTAAGCCCAATCTCAATTTATCTTTCTTTCCGCTTCCTGGTTTTGTCCTCATTCGCAATGATAGAATCAGGAAGGCTGGTGGTAGACTGGCGATCTATCTTCGTAGTGATTTAAAATAATTCATTCCACCCCTGGTGAATACTCAAACTCTCTTGAATATCTATTTTTTGAAATTTTTGTGAAGAGGACGAAGGCCGTTCTTGGAGTCGTTTACTACGGGTACCTTCAGTCAACTATTTCTCCAAACTGGAATCTGTCTTAGAGACAATTGGCTCAGAATATTCCCATCTCATTGTAATGGGTGATTTTAACACTGATCTCCTTAGGAAAACTTTCCGTTCTTGCCAACTTCTATCTATAATTAGTTCTGTGAGTCTCTCTGTATTACCGTTGAATCCAACTCATTACAATCTCGATACAGAAGATACCTGGATTGATTTAATCATCACATCTTGTCCGGACCTCTCTTTCAAGCATGGTCAGCTTCTTGCCCCTGGTTTTTCTCGCCATGATATAATATATCTTTGCTACAAACTTTGCCCACCCAGGCGCAAACCAGAGACTGTGCACCTGCGGAGTTTTGCCAGAATTGACCAAGATAAGCTTTGTGACTCTTCTGCGATTGTCTGGACTCTAGTAGCACATGCAGAGACGCTAGACGACAAGGTTCGTTCTTTCAACAGTACCATATTGCAGCTTTTCGATTGGCACGCACCAGTTCGATCAGTACGTGTTAGGCGGCCACCGGCTCCTTGGATGTCAGGTTTGGTTCGTGAAGCTATGGCCTGACTCTGCATTTCGTAGCTTTAAAAAAGATAGCTGCACCGTTAAATGGGAAGTCTTTAAACGAGCTAGGAATCGCTGTAACAATTTAGTTAGAGCCGCCAAACGCCACCACATACATCAAAATGTTCTCGCTACCTCTAGTTCGGACGTCTGGAAGTTCTTAAAAACCCTTGGTCTTGGTAAATCATCTTCTACTGCCCCTCCTACTTTCTCTCCTAACGAGCTCAACTGTCACTTCTCTTCAACCTTTCTTTTAAATAATTATGTTAAGCTCGCTACTATTTCACACTTGCAATCTCTTCCTAGTCCTTCGGACAACACTTTCTCCTTCTCCCCAGTCACTGTTGATGAGACTCAAAGGATCATTTTATCAATCAAATCAAAAGCGGTTGGGTCTGATGACGTCAGTAGAACTATGATTCTGCTCATCATGGATAATATTCTGCCCGCCATTACACAGATCATTAATTTCTCCCTTGACAGCGGGTGTTTTTCGACTATTTGGCGTCGTGCTCACATAATCCCTTACCAAAAATATCTAATCCCAGTACTCTTAATCAATTTCGTCCCTTTTCTATCTTGCCTTTCCTTTCCAAAGTTCTAGAAGGTGCGGCTTACCACCAATTTTCCAAATTCATCCATGATAACGATATTTTAAGCAGATTTCAATTCGGTTTTCGTCCTGGGCACAGCACCACAACAGCTCTTCTAAAAATTGTTGATGACGTCAGAACTGGCATGGAGAAGTCACGTTTAACTGTTCTAGTCCTGATTGACTTTTCTAACGCTTTTAACCCAGATGTTACTGAAACTATTTTTGTCGCGTATCACTTAACACTATATTTTTTTGATATTGTTACCTTGATCGATATAATGAAAATGAAAAAAAAAATTTTTTTTTTGATCTCTATTACGATCGGTCGCTGTAAAAGGGTTAATACGGTTGATCACGACATCCTGTTGGCCATTCTTTCACATCTTGGAGTCTCATCATCAGCTGTGGACTGGTTCTCCTCCTATCTTCGCGACCGTCAGCAGGCAGTACGTCTTGGTCAAACATACTTGGATTGGTTAGATCTGTCAGCTGGTGTGCCGCAAGGTATACTCTCACCAATTTTATTCTCTGTCTTCATAAATATTCTTACTTCTCACCTTATTTCTTCTTTTCATCTCTACGCTGACGACCTTCAGTTATACTCTCAGGCAAACTCTACTGAAATCTTCTGTATAACTTGCCGCAGCGTATGGATTTAGTCTTTGGTACTTTTCAGAAACCCGCTTGTTCGGGACGCTGATAGTCATAGAAACTACGCGCGAGACGATTCGTGACAATTCTCGAAAACAGCTTGTAGACATGGCTCAGAATCCGTCCGTTTAGACTTCGGTAAAAATGGTGTTCATCTCATTCAACCCAAGCCTGTGCAATTTCCAGCAAAATATAGTCACGACATTGCAGAACGAAGAATGCTGCCTATTATATTATTTTGGCCTTGCACAGTAGGTACACAAATGTAGGGTAGTACCATAGACTTTACATACTAAATCTATGGGTAGTACAGCTGTCGACCATGCCGTTACATACTTAGCCTCGAAGCTCTTCGAAGCTGGTCAAGCATACGTGGCCTTAAGAAGGGTAAAATCATTTAAAGGTCTCCTTAATGAAGAGCTAGACTATTCAAAATTAACTAGCAAATGACCTTGCCAAAATTATGCGTTGCATGAGATAACAGACTGAGAAACCTGTCCAGCGATAACTAAAAAGTAAAAAATAAATTAAAAGTAACAAACTTTTTTAAAAACATAATTTTATTTAAATGCGCAAAAAAGTATAAAAAAAATATTTCCTTCAAAACTTTTACTATGAACTTATAACGCCATAACACAATTTTTATTATATAAAAGCTTGTCGCGAGATTTACCTGTGTAGATAAACAAGTTAATTAAATAAATTAATCTAATTGATTTTAATTTAAAAAAAAAACTATGTAAATACAAGTAGGTACCTACTCTAATTTCGCGGACAGCTTTTAAGTCATATAAATTGTGTAATAATGTTATAAATTGATAGTAAAAGTTTTAAAAGATTTTTTTAAATTCTTTTTAGCGCATTTAAATAAAGATTGTTTAAAAAAAAGTTTTTTACTTTTATTTTATATTTTAGATAACATGTATTGGTAACGATGAATTAATACACAAAATCGAATCTTGTTTCATTTACCAACAGGTTCGATTTCATCTAACATGACGTTTTCCCGATAAAATATTCATCCAACTGTCAGGCCAAATTAGAGTAACAGTGATCAATAGTTGAAGTGCACACTCATTCCGCAACAAAGCGCGCATATTGGCGCTGCACTCGCCGCGCCCCATCAGAACAAGTGTTTGCACTCATAAAACACGGCGCAAATCTACGCAGATTGTTTATGTTGCATACTCTACCATTGTGCGCCCCCGACACAATGCAACGCCCGATTAAACATGAATGCACAAGTTAATTCACCGGGAATAATAATAAGCCCCCTATCCTTAGTAATCTTCTCAATCGACTAGGATTTGGCAGTACGATAAAACGAATTACAAAGTCTTTTTTCTCGCAGATGGGGCACCACGGCATGGAGGGGCTCGATATGCTCGACCCCTTGACGTCGTCGTCGATGACGACCCTGGCGCCGATGGGCGAGGCGGCACCGCCGCACCACCAGCTGCACGGCTACGGGGCCATGAACCACGTCATGAACCACCACCACCACGCGGGCGGGCTGGCGCACGCGCCGCCCGCACACCTCGGTCACCCCGCCGCCGCGCTCCACCCCGACACCGACACCGACCCCCGCGAGCTTGAGGCTTTCGCGGAACGATTCAAACAGCGCCGCATCAAACTCGGAGTTACCCAAGCCGATGTCGGGAAAGCCCTTGCCAACCTCAAACTACCAGGAGTCGGCGCCCTCTCACAGAGCACTATCTGCCGTTTCGAAAGCCTCACGCTCAGCCACAACAATATGATAGCCCTCAAACCCATACTGCAGGCGTGGCTGGAGGAAGCAGAGGCGCAGGCGAAAAACAAACGGCGGGATCCGGACGCGCCGAGCGTGTTGCCCGCCGGCGAAAAGAAGAGGAAGAGGACCTCCATCGCTGCACCGGAGAAAAGAAGCCTAGAGGCGTACTTCGCGGTGCAGCCGCGGCCGTCCGGCGAGAAGATCACGGCGATCGCGGAAAAGCTGGACCTCAAAAAGAACGTCGTCCGCGTGTGGTTCTGCAACCAGAGGCAAAAACAGAAGCGCATGAAGTTCGCGGCGCAGCACTGACCGGCGGGCGGCGGCGCGGCACTGCTGTACCCGGGCGCCGGGTACGGCTACTGAGCCGCGCCGCGCCCGCCGGTCCCGCTGCTGGACGCCGCGTCGCGCCACGCCGGTCCTGCCGCCGGACCGCGCCCTACATTCGTGAGCAATAATACAGATCTCATCTCGATCTCAACCCTTCAAGCTCCTTCAAACGCAACCTAGTGACTAGTGTAGATATTGTATATGACCGATTTTAATTTCTTTGTACACTTGTACGATGACTTCTTATATATTTTTCGAGACACAGGGTATATAATTGATTATATACATATCATTACAAAATAGAAGTCGCTTCGTTCACACAACGTTTCTTTCCTATGCCGTGTTTTGATGTTTTTGGAGCATCGATATACGAGGAAAAAAATTGAAATTCAGGATTTTTAAGAGAATGTGCCTTGCAAATAATCAATATTCTGTGTTTAATATTAGTAACTTCATCGCTGCGAGTCGCAGGTATGTGATCGGACGCAAGAAGTGCGCCCGACGCACTTAAAAGACGCGCGCGGACGCGGGCACGCTCCAGACACTCATTCACAAAGTATTTCTATCAATGAATACTTAAGTGCTGCTACACCAGCCCTCTATTGGCGACCACTGACCGCTGCTACAAGTCGAATTACTCGACGCCTGCCATCAGCTCGCTAGCCTGCCTCTAGCCACTAACTGTGCCTTGGCGTCGCCACTTTTGCTTTAATTTAAACTCTGCGATATATACCGTTTAGTTCATCAACAAAATGTGTACTGTTATTACACTAATGTCATTTTGCATAACGTAAGTACTTTCGTGATGCAGATAAAGTATATTTATTTTTAACAATCAAATTATTCATTTAATAAGTTCACACATTTTAACTCGCAGATTTCATTTTTAATTAGAATTGTATCGCTGATCGGTACCACAGCTTGTGGCTCTGATGCGACTAATTGAACCTACTCGTAGTCGTTGTTTCCGTCGACACAGCTTTTGGTGGCTGCCATCAGTGGCCTAGCCTGTCGCTGCACTTAGTTCTAATCACCAAGACGCGGCCCACTCCCGCGCCAGTCATGTGTCACGAACTCACGACCGATATTAACGTAATATCGTTTGTATTTAATGATAAATTTGTTATGCGTTTTGTTCTCGTATTTGAACTGTACAAAATAACTGTAAGAAACCTTTTACTTAAGTTGTAGATAGCGTAGTGTAACATTATGTTCTATTGTTTGTTCATTTTGATAAATTATTATAAATATTTCACAAAATGGCACAATTTTAGACTAAGAAGTTATTAGATACATTTAGCCAAAATAGTATTAAAAACCATTTGTAAATAAATCACATTTCGATTTACAATTAGAAGTTAGTTAAAATACTTACTTAATAGTTACTAAATTGGAAGGAATTAGTACAACGCTAACGGGTTCATGCAGTCTACACTCACCGTACCAAAAACTTGTTATTTTGTTCTGTTACAATATATTTCGATGTTTTTTTATTTAAATTGGATAAACATTTATTGTTTTAAGCTGTGTATTAGAAAATAAGTTTTCGTTTATCTCGTAAGAATACTTTATGATGCCAAAGACAAATAGTGTAAACTGATGGACTTATTTTCATTGTTCATTAATTTTATTATAATAAATCGCGATGTTGCATGAATCCAGCAAAAGTGGCGAAAAAACCACTGCTTGAGAAACAAACAAAAAAAGAATAAAAAGTTTGCGAATTATAAATAATATTTTTAAAAGAAATTTTGTAAATATAGTGTTAAATGAGCTAAGTTAACAAAACGTGCAATTTAGACCTCGGTAATTTAATTATAATTAACTGCTAGGAATTTGAGAATTTACAACTGAAGTGAAGTACCAAAATAACGCTTTACAAGGCCATATTGTGCGAGAGTAACAGAATGAATAATAGTTAGCTATGGGCTTCATACAATGCGCGCTCGAGCTACGTACACATAGACATCGCACGAATACGATATCTCGGAACACTGACAGTGGTTCGAGCTCGAGCGTTCCGAGATTTCGTGTCCGGTAGCAATGTACAGTCAATGGCAGGTCAACCTACCCAAAAAGTTAAAGGTCATTCAACTGATTTTTAACTTTAAGTAAAGTAAAATTTGACGTTTTGTGGAAGGTTGAAGTGCTGTTGTCTGTACATGCAAGGCACACTGAGCTCGCATTGTAGGTATTTATATTCTGATACCCGTAACTAATATTTATTGTGTGGCGTGAGTGTCGCAGAGACGGCAACATTGCAAATACCACTATACTCTAGTTTAGATAAAAATTATAAATTATTTTGTGTTCATAAGCCGATAAGGCCTCACGTCGTGTGGTTTTGGGACCTGAGCGTTACAACGAACTTCTTACTTGCCTCGCATGTCGATCTAAACTAAAATCCAAATGTTACTTCCACTTTGGAATCGCTACAATCCAGACTTCAAAGAATAAATTGTAAAAAATGGATTTTGTCACATTAGGTTTAAAGAACTTTATTCTCTTTAAGAGCCTCATCATTTTTAAGATCTGAATGACTAAAACTTGACTTGAAATTTGGCTTGTACTCTGGCTCTGCAATACTGTTTTCGACTAAAACCTAAACTAAACTGAACATGTAGATAACTTAAAGTGGGAATAACATTAAAATGTAGCTTCACTATATCTGGTAAACCACTCGTGCGGTATGGCCACTTTTCTCTAGTCATTGTCTTAAGTTAACCTTGTATTGTACAAGTTTTGTGATAAATCACCATTCACTTTACTATTTATACAACAATATAGTGAACTAAGATCATGTACTTTTTTACCGCCTAAGTATTTATATTTTTTATTATTTCACTGTACAGTCAATTTGAGGCCTCCCTTTTAATATAGCAAAAAATTTAACTGCATTTATGTAGGTATTACTATGTAATGTATAGGAGATTCGGTTAAACGTGTAATTGTACAGGCTGTTCTTTCTTAAATAGATATCGCCATTTGATCAATAGTAAAATGGGTTTGTATTAATTTAAGGACCAGCCCGTTGAAGTATGTCCCGAACACAATTTTAAATTACAAATCTGTGTTCAAACCCATATTTTGTCTTTTGTTAATCAAACAAAAAATGACGAAGATAAAGCGCAAGCGATATCAAAGTTTGGAACTGACGTCACGCCTTGCTAAAAAGTGTCGCAAGGCGTGACGTTACGCGGAACTTTAATGGGCTATATCTTCATCATTTTTTGTTTGATTGAGAAAAGAAAAAATACGTGTCCAATATTTTCTGTTAATCCAACTGACGGACTATTTAGTTTTTTTTTAGGAAAATAACCCATTGTATTACAGTTCAACTTCATTAATAGCCCAGTAGAGACACTCTCAAAACTCCGAACTTGGTTTGTTCGCCCTAATAGCTGAACTAAAAACAATAAACTTAAAATGCAACTCAATTAACATTTTTGAATGTTTATTACTTAATTTTTTTGATGTTTTTTAGAGTGAGAGATTTGAGATTTAGAATTTTGAGTTTTAATATTTACTTAAACTTAGACAGAACCCCTCCCCCCTCCAAATATGATCTTATTCGGAAGACGTAGATTGGTTGTTGTACAAAAAATCGCGACTGTATTGGGAAATCTTTTTGTCACGTTTGTCCGTCTGGCTATCTGTCTGGACACTGTACTGCAAAGCCGTATTTTCGCATGGTTATGCATATTAATCACGCCGTCAGTACATAAATGAAATCTTGAAAAATATGTTTAACTATTAAAATGTACTTGGAGAAGGAAATTAAGTACTTGGATGAAGTATGTAAAATAGGTAGCAAATACCGTATATTATTATGACTGGCAACTACGGAACCCTAAGCCCGGAAAATTTCAACAAGTTTTAACCAAAAATTAATAATAAATATCCAACAATTGACTGTACAGTGCTTATAATCCTAACAATTTCGGTCTCCCTCGTGTCGTAGATTAGAAGAGGATGGCATGATTTTCGAAATATCATTTGGTTAAGACAGACTCAGAATTAATAATATCTACCTAAAAGCACACGGATAAGGACACTGCTTTAATAGGTGCAATTTGAGATAAATTATCTTAAAGATTATGCTTTAATGTAATAAAAAACTGATGTCAAATTATCTTATTTACGTACAAGGGTTGACGTTTCTGTATTGAACCTTTTTAAAAAATAACGAAATAAATGGCCTAAAACTGGCGGCTCAGACGTCATAGTGACAGCTTATGTTAAATTCAACCAAAAATGTCAAGTAAGGATGCACAAGTATTATTTTATTCATATTTAAAATAATACTTTAGATAGAGTTATATAAATCAGAATATAAATCACGTAAATTGCTTAGTTTTTGGTGTGTTGGCTTAAATGACCGCAAGTATCTTAATCAAGATCGAGACCGCAGATTGACCATTTTGTTTAAGCCAAACGAGAAAAATAGCTGTTTAAAAAAAGACTGAGCGGAGCTGAGTGGTCATCATGTGCGATAGAAAAAAATATCTCAATAATAAATTAGTAAGATTTTCTACTCTACATAACTTAACTAAATACCAAACTTCTACCTAAGTGTAGGTATCTTATTCTGCCAAGATTGACGTAAAAATTCAACTCAACATAACATTTCAAAATAAATTAAACAGTCGATGAAAAAGATGCTCTTATTTGTCATATGTGCTTACTGCAGAACGGACTAAAATACATATAAGTATTTTTTATTTTATTTCTCATTCTTTGTCTTACGTACTCTTTTGCTCTCGCACTACGTTACCCCACTGTATTGCAACTTAATTTCTTCCTGCCCTAAGGTTGAAGAGATCGCTTTTGGCGATAAGGCCGCCTGATTATACATAACTGTGTCTTGTTTGTAATAACCTTTAATGTTATAAACTTCCCAATCTTAAGTTGCGCGACCATGCACATTCTACCCCCATTCTATCAAATTCACTTTATGTGAACAGAACAGAGAGGGAACTTTGTCTTAATGTCTTTATTCGCGAGAAATCTATAGATGTTCCAAGAATGGCCCTCTAAGCTCTTACTATAAACGGCTGACGAGCCTACAAGCAGTAATTGTAGAACAAGAATATCAAGCAAATAACGCTCTTGCTCTGGTTTATGTTCGCTAGGTTTATTTAAAGTAAAAAAATACAAACCATAAATTGATAACGACTACTAATATTTCATTGAAGCAACCCTATTACAATAAATAAGATAATAAAATGAATTTAAACCAACGTTTTATTTGTAAATAAAAGAAAAAATATTACTAATAAATAGACCGAACTATTAGTTCATGAACTAACCGCCTCGTCGTAGTCGGGACTATACTAGAGTGTAGACTTACAATAGCTGTCTCGTACATCTGGTAGGAACCAAATGTACCAATGTACCAAACACCCAATTTTTAATACGTTGAGTATTAACCGACTACGAAGCGGAGGTCAGTCGGTGATAAGTTAAAGTAGACATTAGACATTTCTCTTGCAATTATTACTCTTTAATTAATTATTATTAATGATAAAAGGAGGCGATCTTATTTCGAAAACCAATAAACAATAAATTGAAAATAGAAATATTAGTAAATATTTGTTGTTTCATTAACTAATTTACAGAGTTATATGTAATTTAGGACTCAACGGGAGGTAAGAATAATGGAAGATGATCACAACACCTCTAACCCGGTTTATGGCCAGCGACACATTACGTGGAAAGTCTGTCGAGGGACTTCTGACAATCCATTTACGACAAATTTTTAAAAATAAATACATCGGTAAAATCGAGAGATCGGCGACGGAGAGAAATCTCCGTAATCGCGAAAGCGTCGTCTGCTTTAGAAGGTATGTTCTTTGAATGATGGCAAGACTCATATTACCTCCTCATCCTCATGCAAAAAATAGGGCAAGCGCGAGTTGGACACACAAACCAAGGGTTCCGTATATACATGAAGGTATGTAAATAGTTATTTGATCACAGAAACCGATTTTTGTTAGTGATGTTTCTACAAATTTACGATTCTTTGGATGTATATATTTTGGATTCCATTGCTTGTGCTTTATGACATTGCTTCTGCCCCAATTTAATGGTTCTAGATCGACGGGAAGTAATCTATAGGTTTTGATTCATTTGCGTGTCAGTGTATGCGGCAAAAACGGCCGTATCTTTTAATTATCTTTATTTGATGGACTTGGAAATTAGTTTTTTAACAGCTTCAAGGGATTGGAGACCTTGATTATTTGATATTAATTTAAACTCGATACTTCCACGCGTTCCTGACAAAAGCGGTCTTGATAGACAGAAAGACGGACGACGAAGAATTTTATAATTTATGTTAGGAACCCTAATAAATAAAAAACAAATAGATCGTTTTTTCTTTAGGTGCTTTGATGGACTGATCGCTGATTGCTATTGGAGAAGGCCTCTTCAGCAAACCGGGCAGTTGTAGCGAGCGCTGAAGGAGCTTAGACTAGTTCCACCCCACAGCGATAGCCGCGACCGGCCGATTGTCAGGTATAGGTACTCGTACCTAACAAAAAAATATTAAACGGAAAATGTTCTTAAAGTTCCGTAAATAAAAAATAAACCTTATAGGATCACTTAATTGTCCGTTTGTCTGTCTGTCATGACACTGTTTGTCAGAAATGCGTGGAAGTTATAAAGTTGATCTTAGTATCAAATACTCAAGTCTGCAATCCGTTGGAGCAATGAAAAAATTAATCTTCAAGTCAAAGCAATCTAGGGATACGGCCGTTTATGCCGCATATTTTGACACTCTCAAGGGAATCATAACCTATAACCTAGGTACTTCAATTGTCTTAGAATCATGGAATTTATCAAGAAGCAATGTCGTATCTACATGTATAGCACATAAAAAGGAAGTCCAAAAACAGGTAATTTGAAGGTACAAAAAAACAGCTCAGTGATAACTTGTAGGTATGTATGTAAATAGTTTAAAACTCAATACTTTATTGCATCCATAATGTACATTAGTTCGGCCGTAACGAGAAAATAGGACACGGCCTTTCCGAAATGACAAAAAAAAGTGGTGAAGGTATGGAAACTTATTCCTTTACTTGTGCAGCCATTGCTTTTTGTCAAATTTCATAATTTGGCAAAAGGCAATGGAAAAGCACCCTAAAGGTTTTGATTTCGTTTTGAGTATCAAAAAACGGCATAAACAGCCGCATATTTTGATTGCGTTGACTAAGAAGTTTGATTTAGTATTTGATATTTGTTTTGACTTGTTACCTTGACTTCCTGGTAAACGGGTCTTGACAGGCAAATCTTTTGAGGTAAGGAACCCTAAAAACGATTTTGGTGATGGACGAACTACTTGCGTAACTAAAAGTTTGTACAAAACCCTTGGAGCGCGAGACCGACTCGCACTTGGCCAGTTTTTTATTATTTTACAACATATTTTTTCCTTACAGTTTGTCTACAAGATTCAAAGCTAAGGTGGTTATATTACCACATGAATACTACACTAACAATAGGCTAGCTGGAAGTCTGGTCTATATTTGCTGACAATGAAATCGGTCTAGACATTGGCAATGGGCTAAAATAAACTATTGTCATAAATAACTTATCTCACTGACTTTAGTGTGAATGATACAAACCAAATACCTAGTTAACGTGTATGGATAAAATTACGAAATTGAAAATAAGATCCACTGCAGACTTAATTTTTTTCATTTTCGAGTAAATTTGAATCATTATTGATTTAATGATTAGAATTTAATTTAGTTTCGAAATTTTTATACTGGCTTTTAAACTAAATAAATATAGGGCATACATTTATACAGGCTGTGCGAAGGAATAAAAGACTTAATGACCACGAACACAGCGTTGGACTTAGTCTCGGCTGCGGGAAGCGACTGCTGATGATGCAACTGCTGATGATGGTGATAATAGTGTAGCCAGGTTTTCTAGTCTTATGTGTAATATTATCTTACTAATATCTTTTGGATGCAGCTAAACGGAATTGCCCAAAACTACGACTTATTTCGCGTGGACTGCAGGGTGTGTGGTTTGCGTGAAGCACTCTGACCAACAAAGGCGCTTTTTCGTTTTAAAAACTCACAGAATGTATTTATCAAACGATAGTCACTCAGGGAGAGAGTTCCTTCGCACAATGAAATGTTAAAAATTACAGAAAGTACTTCGCTTTGAGCGAGTCTATGGAAGTCTTTGGAATTTCGACTGTAAAACAGTACGTACCTGACTCTCCTTATTTGGTGGTGGCACGAAGATGGGGATATTAGATTGTTTACTACCATTGCAGTCTCCAAACTATATCTGTTAAAAAAACTGATAGTTTACACAAATACTTACAGACTGATTGCGAAATTGTTAAACAGGAAGCTAGTGTTTGTAAGTACTCCCGACATCCAGAATATAAGGTCAGAAGGGAAACCAACTCGTTAGTAAGCGTAGAGTCCCTTTTACCCCAAGACACTAAGTTCCTAGAGCCCTAGCTGCACCTAACAACAAATACGTAAATATCATAAGGTAGTAGAAAGGAAAGTGAAAGCTGCTCCCCGGTCATCCAAGGTAGCAGCGTTAGGAAGGTAGATAGGTGGCAGTCTGGCAGACTCACCAGACTTTGCAGATTTATTATTGTTGATTTATTATTATTGTAATTTTTAAAGATATTTAAAAGTTACCGAATGTAAAGGTTGATCGTTGTGTGTGTAGAGTTCCGAAGGTGCATGTGCAGGATCCCTGGGTCATCGCCGGTTTGTAGGCCGCTGACGGCGCAGCAGACCAATGTACAATTGAGCTCCTACATTAATTTAAACTTCAAAAGCCATAATGCTTAACAAAATTTTGTGTTCATAATAGCTATTAGAACTAGTCAACAGATTAATGCTGTGACATAAATACACACCAAATTAAACAACCGTAGCACCTCTCATGAGTTAATCAACAAAATGGGGTCTATCCATGAAGTTGACAACTGCATGGTCCTAACTAAAAGTTGACATTTGATTCTGAGTTTTTTATTTTTCCAAAAGTGTCAAAGATATTATTTCAATTTGAAATTACTACTATTCCTACCAAAAAAAGAAGTGCCTCTTATCGAAGCCAGATTTAAGAGGCGTTTATAAATAAAAAAATAAAATTACTGCTTACCTAAGACCTAAGATGTTAATTAGCTAAGTAGTGCTTAACTAGTTGATGAGCAGTTTTAATTAACAAGGCAAGCTTTTCCCTCTTGAGGCTCTTGCCTCATCGTTACCTCTCAGTTAAATTTATAACCTCGAGCTGATTTTTAGCGAATAAATCCCAAGTAAGTATCCTATAGTTAAGCGTCTTACTCCTCAAGCCTACCTACCCGACTTCTCCACTCCTGTCTCGCATTAAAATTTAGAATAGAAGGAATAGGATCGAAGTAGTGCGTAGGACTTTCGTAAAAACATGCTACCGACGTTGTTTATTAAAGCATTGCTTATTATGAAAAAATATCATCGTCATCATCTTTTAAGCCATAGGACATCCACTGCTAAACATAGGCCTCGCCCAATTAAGAATATTGTTTGGCATATCTGACTCTGACTAGTGGTCTGACTTTGATAACATGCTTATCCATTTTAAACGTATATAATAAAATAAGCACGTCAGCTAAAGATGTGACATATGTTTAAAGGTTCTGTACATTCCAGGTTACTACTTAAATATTTGGAACTAATACTGAGGGTTGTGATGTTTGTAATTTATGAACTAAAACAATAACGGCACAATCTTGAAAGTACGTCATTTCTAAAAAATGTATTAAATGAAATAGAACTACGCGTAAGGAATTACAACTAAATTAGTATTTATTTTGACTTTTATCCCTTCTCCCCAGCTAATCGACCTGAATTTTGGGATAAAACCTACCTCGTAGTATGACCTCAAATCATACCTATACAGGTTTATTAGTTTCGAAGTAATGCACGGACAAGATATAGACAGAGAAAAAACACAGTTTTGGCTTTAGTGTTGCTTAAGGAATGCCCTAAAAAATGAATTTTCAAAATATCTTCAATAAACAGAATTTGACCTGTTACAGTTTTATTATAAGTATAGATTTATCGCACATGTGGATATTTATCTATCTTCATCCAGTTTTTATATTCCCGTGTGATGATCAGCAATCAATCCACTTTAACATTTCTGCAGCCTACACAGGCAAGGTCGCAGGCAGAAGCTAGTAGAAAAGAAATGAAAACAAAATGGAGCATTTAGTAAAAATACGATTAACTACGATAAATTGAACTGCAACATAATCCTCCGAATCGTAGCTGATGTAACGGAGCTTACTCGACTTAGTTTTATAGCCGCATTTCAGAGGCGAAAGTAATTTACAATACGTCAAACTGTACAGGCCGGGGCTGTGGGGATTAAAGTGCGCCTGAGAACCGCTCACGTCGCTAAAACCGCTCGCTCCGCTCAAAGCGCTTAACCGCTCAACTCCACCTAAATGCTAATACACCTAACAGAATACCCCTATCTTTACTACGCTCCGAGGAAAATTTGACGTGAACAGAGAGCTACTAAAATGAAGGTTGGTAAAATATAAGGTCTTTCTTTACTAGTTACTTCATATTAAGATTTTACAGCTCAAATACAACATCTTGATATTTAGGTTTAACATTAAAATAAAAAAGTTTTTTTTCACACTGTTTGTAATAAATAAATTCTTCCAACAATCACACCAAAACAAAGAAAAGTTTGTATAACGACTAGATAACAGATAAACCTAAATAAATACAATGACAAACGTTTCCCCCTTGCGGGATTCGACCCCGGTCTTTGTAGTCCTGAGCGCAAACCACTAGACCAGACGGTCGTCATTAAGAGACCTAATCAATAGTTGGACAATCATTTTTTTTTAAGTAAAAATAATTAACAACTTATTGTAAATTTTGACATCTGCCGTGATTTTAGCAGCACTTGTGGTTTTTCTAAGAATTTTAAGAAATCCCTGATATCCTCATTTCTTTCTTACATAAACTTCAAAACTTCGTCTTTGTACACTTCTGAAATAGGCCAAAGCGAAATTAATAATTATCCCATAGAACATAGAAACGTTAATGATATACCTATGATATAACGATATGTGTGCCAAATTTACTTACCTACGGAGCCGATACGTGGAACATGACAGTAAAGCTGGCACACCGACTTCACGTTACTCAGCGAGCTATGGAAAGGTTGATGCTTGGAATTTCGTTAAGGGATAAAATCCGAAACGAGGTTATCTTCGGAGGCTTGATGGACCGACGACCTTAGAAAGATGGCTGGCAGTAGCTGGATGAAAAAAGCGAAAGATCGTACACTGTGACACTCTTTTGCCTCCTGGCTTACGTCCAGCAGTGGACTGTAATAGGCTGACATGATGTGCCAAATTTAAAATATTTCGGTACAGTCGATAAAGCGAGTAACAAACATCCAAACACACAAACTTTCATGTAAATTATTCGTAAGATTAATTAAGATCAACTTCAAATATCACGGGCAGGATCGCTCGTAGCACTGCTTGGGTTTCGTAGCTCCGTAGCAGCGCCTACGAATAGGTCACTCCGTTCGCTACATTTAGTGTGGTTCAGACTTTCACTCGGTTTTACCCCAAATATGGTATTCATTCTATCAGGTATAATTTTAACTTCTGTTCTTTATTAACCGATCTTTCTTGACCTTGAATAAATATATTTCAAGAACTACCTTTACCGATGGCGGCCATAAGGACGTTATACGTAGGTCACTCTATAAGTTTTGCGTAACTTAAAAAAACAACATGTTATAACCAAAACATTATTTTTATTGCTTTTCAAAATACTCTCCTTTACATTTTAAACATTTTTTCATGCGATCGAACCTTTTTTTAATACAGGAGGACCACAGATCTGAAGGCATGTTTTCTACGTGCAGATTGAACGCTATCACTGCCTCTTCGGAGTTGGTAAAAGTAAAACCTCTCATCAAATCTTTGATTTTGAGAAAAATACAGAAATCACAGGGTGCTAGGTCGGGGCTATGCGCAGGATGGGTGACGAGTTATACTTTTTCGGAAGCTAATCATGACTTTGTTTTGTTGGCCGTGTGTGAAGAAGCGTTGTCATGATGTAGGAGAACGCGGCTTTTGGGTCGTCTTTCGCGAACTTTTTGTAACACCCTGGGTAAACAAATAGTAGAATACCACTCGGCATTAACACTCTTTTGATCTTCAAGTAGAATTGTACTTGTACATTGTAGATCATTTTTTTACCAACGTTTCTCGCCTGCCTCACTTTTGTTGGCCTGTTCTCATTTTCAAACATCCATTCACAAGATTGCTGTTTTTTTTCATCTCCTGTGACAATGTCATAAACAGCATTAGAATGTCCGTGGTCGTACTTCAGTATCATCTGTGAGCACGATTCCACGCGAGCCCGCTTCTGCTCCGCTGTCAGTTCATGAGGGATCCAACGACAGCAAAGTTTCCGAACTTTCAATTCTTCGTGTTAAATTTTTCTGAATTTGGCTCATACCAATCCCCAATAGTCCTCGAATTGTCTCATAGGTAATCCGCGGGTTTTATCCAATTAGCCGCTTAACAGTAGCCACATTATTTTCGTTGACGGCAGTTGAAGGCCGCCCTTCACGAAATTCATCATGTAAAGAAACTCGACCTCTCTCAAATTTAGCAAACCATCGCCTCACGGTGCTCAAACAAGGTGCTTCTCTCCCAAAAGCATTTTGAAGACGAGCGGCACAGTCTTGCGGAGAGAGAAAACTTTTATTAAAGTCATAAAAAATCACCGCTCTAAAAGTCTTTTCGACTTAATTCCATTTTCGTTGCGTACGGAGAACTTTGATGTGTGATAAAAAACAATTAACAAATCATTTCCCGCCAATTGTTTTTTTTTATTACTAAGAAGGTTGCAACGTTTAAAAAAATATAACATTCGAAATTCAAATAGTTCCGATTAGCTATAAGTGCAAAACTTTTAGTGTGCCCCATGCTCGTATCTATAAGTTTACAATCTATATACGAGTATATATAATGAATTGACGTTTATTAGTCTCACAAAAACTCAAGAACGGCTGTTCCTATTTGGCTAATTGTAAAAGGTGAGAAAATATAAAGAAATTGTGAGGAGAGTAGTAAAAGCAACTTTTTTATTTTCCGTCGTCACGTCAAACAGGATGCGTTTAGAAATTAGTTTTGCGACTAATTGCAACAACTTTTGTTTGCGGTGCGAAGTTCGCCCGGTCAGCAAGTTTATAATAAACTGTAACAGGTTTAATTATGTACATTGAAGATATTTAGAAAAACGTTTTTGGAAGGCACTATACAGGGTGTTAGGTAAATGTTATGTCAAGCCGAAACTTGCCCATGTTAACATATAATGATAATCATAATACTAATTAATAGAAACAAGACAAAGCGCAAATTCTAAGCAACTCAGTGATTAACCTTTTTAATGCATTTCTTTAACTTTAATTTTAGAGTGGCTTCGCAGGGTCACTTCAGGTTCTTCCAGGCACCACCAGTGCATGTGATACGCGGTGTTCTAATAATGTAAATAATATTGTCTCGTTCTCAATTTGTGTACAGATGTTGACTATGTTTGTCTGAAATAAATCTAGAATTCCTAAGCTAGCATAGGTGTCTTAGTCCCAATCCCAAAATAGTCTGCTTAGCTAGAGTATAGAACGTAGTATTGCTTCTACCAGCTACTAGATTAGATTTTAAGAAAGAGCGGGATTCTTCTAATTCAAGTGCACAACCTAAAAGGAGAATCCTTACCATTGTATTCTAAAGCTTGTGCATGTGCAAATAAAGAAATTTGAATACCAAAACATTTGTTTTAAATTTAGTTTTCATTGAGGGTTGCATATTTGCGCCGCTTCAAACACTCGGCAGAGGCCGCCGCCGCACCTGCAAAAGAGGAAGTACTACTTATATGGGACGATGATGAAGTATCTACGCCGGTTGCGTCCCATATAAAAGCACGACCTTGTTTCCAGGGAATGAGCGTCATGCCGTCATTTATTGCGTCATGCCGATTTAAGTAGGTAAGTACTGCTGTCACATTGATGGCGACAAGAGCTCTGCGGATGATGACATTAATGCAGGTGTGATAAGAGACACGACCAGCACTAAGTTCTCAGGAGAGACCGTGGTGCTCCAACTCATTGACGCATTTTTTTTTAGCCTAATAATTAAAATTAAAACACACTCATCAGGTTCCCTTGTGATTAAACTCAATAAAAATATAAATAAAGAAACAACTTTCATAAATAAAATTTTAAAATACCCATTAAATTTTACAAGAATATGTAATCGATACATTAATAAATATATATATAACCGAATGACAGTTCACTGTCCTAATTGCCGTGCCGAACAAACAGTGCCCATAATGATCTTTTAGCCATAAACAAATATTGTAACACCTATATACTTACATTATGGTTGCAAATAAAGATTTGAATTATGTATGTTACTCCGCCGAGACGTATTTACTCATAGCAGAACTCGGTGTTTGACCATGAACATGAATCACATGAACCACCATGAACCTCTGCTTCCCAAATAACCAAGCTGAAGTGGAAGTGGGCTAGTCACATTTGCCGAAGAGGCAATAACTGATGGAGTAGGTCTTCTTGAGTGGAGACCGCAACTTGGCAAGGGCAGCATAGGGCATCCTCTGATATGGTAGATCGATTATACAGAGTGGCCAGAAAAGTGACGTCCAAAATTTTTTTTAGGTGTCTCGTGTAATGAGGTATCTGAGGCCCAATTCCCGTAATTTGACAATAGTCGCAATACGGTGTCGATCCGCTCCCAGTAACATTACGATCACAAACGGTATTCTCGTAAACTTTTAATTTAACGTAAAATTATCAAGACTATCCCAATACGACTGAAAATAGAGCAAAAAAAATACTAATTTTGGTTTCTTCCATTTTTAGTAGCATTACGAACTATAATTGCATTTTTTGGGTTTACGAGAATACCATTTGTGATTGTAATGTTACTGGGAGCGGATCGACACCGGATTGCGACTAATGTCAAATTACGGGAATTGGGCCTCTGATCTTTGTATGTTCTACGATTTTTCGTAGTTTTCGAGTTATGTTTTTAAAAAAATAGCCTATGAAGCCTATGAAGTATACACACACACACACATACACTCACACACACACACATATAATATAGATACTTAAATTTAATTAATTAATTTAATACTCAAACTTACTATTACTGTGAAAAAGAAATGTTTATTAAGATAAGTTTACCCATACTGCCTTGGGAGCCTTGGGAGATGGAAGAGCGGGCCCTCCAAACACAGGCATTTATTGCTTAAATGGAGGCTCCAATGTACTAGTTTTTAAGGCATTACCTTTGTTAATCAAATAAACTTATTTTATTTATTTATTTAAGTACTATTTTTTTATTATTATTATGAAAGCTTAGAGTCTAGCGCATTCTCTGAAGCTACTTAGAAACTAGGGAATTATCAGTTTAGATTTTTAATTTTGTTGAAAATTTAAATGATAACTCACTTAACATAAATTCTCAACTTTAGGTCAATTTTGTAGTAATTTCCATTAAAGTTATGAGACGGTTTAGTTTATGCATAAATGCACAGATTATATAGATTTAGCTGCCAGAAAAAAAAAAGAAGAAACCTTCTCCTTTTTTTTAGAATTTTTTTAAAACCGATCCAGTCTCAATTTTGCAAAATTTATTTAAAAAATCGTAACTCGAAAACTACGAAAAATCGTAGAACATACATAGAGGTGATGCCTCTCAACACGAAGCACCTAAAAATATTTGGGCATATAACAATGCTGCTTCCGCTGTAAGCACCAAAATAACTGAGGATCGGACTCAGTGGCTAGCATTGGGAGAGGCCTATGTCTAGCAGAGGACTGACGTGGGCAGATTAAGAGGATAGGCCTGCTTTAAAAAAAACACACTTAAGTGCAATGAATTCGAGTCACTTACAAAAACATTCATGCTCTGGGACTCTGGGATCTCCGAATTTTACCGCTATTAATAATAAGATAAGATAAGTATTTTTAATAATAAGATAAGTATTTTTATCTGACTCCAGAGAGGATTAAACCAGGACGAAAATGACATAATTTATTACTAGCTATTGCCTAAAGGTTGCAGGAAGCCGCTGGATGCGGGCCGCTTCCAACCGGCCAATCTGGAAGTCACTGGGGGAGGCCTATGTTCAGCAGTGGACGTCCTATGGCTGAAATGATGATGATGATGATTGCCTGCAACTTCGTTCGCATGGTCTTTAGTTATTCATAAAGGATTTTTTGCGCAACTTTCTTATTTTTTTCTTTCAAAAGAACCTTCTCCTGAAAATAATTAACACAACAAAAAAAGAATTAGCGAAATTGTTTCATCCGTTCAGGCGCGATGTGATGACCAAGGAAACAGGGATTCATTTATATATATATCGATTTTTGATAATCGAGCTGGCTTTTTGGTTTCTCTTTCTTTGGTACTTAATTAACTTTGCCTGTAACGCAAAGTTAATTAAGTGATCTGAATTCATTGCTCTCAAGGGTACGTCAAATTATTTTGGGGATTATAAATGTTACTTGACAGCTTAAAAAAAATTCGTACGTATTATATTACGACTGATGAGAAATTATTTCAGATGGCATTGAATAACAGTCGTATTCATCAAGTAATTTTACACCAAGTTAGAGAGTTAATTTGGACGATGGTCTTGGTTTAGTGGTTCTACTACAAAGCCCGGCGTTGTGGGTTCGAAACCCGCAAAATACTAGTGTTTGTGTGGTTAGCATGAGCATTTGTACCTGAGCAATGGGCGACATATTTTATGTATTTAAGAATGTCTCCCTGTGATAGCCGCCATAGTACAAGCTCTAATTAATATGGGCTAAGATTTTCAATTCGTGTTCATAAAAATATATTTTCAATATAATAATCAATGCCGAGTTATCACATTGAATGTAATTTTACTAAAGCTAATACAGGGTGGCTTCATAGCTGTATACTAAGTTATACTGCAGATTAATGCAAACCTACGTCCCATTGGTAGCAGGCAGGTCTGTTTGCCCAGGGCTGCGCCCTAGGCGCCCCTCTCCCTAATATCCGATGTATGGAGATTGGTCCCGTATTGTTAAGGTAAACAATATTTGGTTAATCTAACTGTTTGGGTAAGTTCTAATTGGATCAACGTTTGCCAAACGATCGATTTGGATTCGTTATTGTGAGGAGAAATTAAGATTTGATTAGTTCTATTTTTGAAATTCGTTCTTGTGTTTTGATTTCATTATCATCATCATTTCAGCCATTGGACGTCCACTACTGCACATAGGCCAAATACCTTTTCATCTGGAGAAAAATGAGCTCAGCAAGGAGCAAAACAGTAAAAAACATAATTAACCAATAAACTAAAAAGAGTACGGACCAAGACTATCTAGAAAGAATTTTATTTAAAAAAATCTTATCAATAAAATCAGCCAACTAATTTAAATTCGATATACTGAACTCTATTTGGCGTGAAAACGTCTTACCACTTAGTACAGTACTGATTGCCGGTAGAAAAGTTTTTTTTTCTTTAGCTAATAAACTAAAATGCTAATAATACAAGATTTATTTCATTAAGGATAGCTTATTGTCTTCATGTGTATGACAAGCAGTATTTAATTTGCCTGTGACTTCATTGTTACCGGTGCAGGCGCATTTATAATGCGTTTGATTAAAATGTCCATTTCACAATAACAACTAGGCGATATCTTTAAATTATTATCATAATACTTACAAATCAGAAGTCAAATGCGCATTCTCACAAGCGGTCTCATGAGATCGCATAACAATGGAATATCTATTGTGTCTTGATTACGGCTGCTCGATGAGTAAGACGCGCCTGGATTGAGAAAAAGGCCACTGTTCATAATAAGACACTCAACTAAAATTCCCAAAAGCCACCATGAAAGTGAGCTTATTAAGCATAAAGGGAAGACGTCCCTTCTTTTCACTAAAGAGGCTTGCTGGCTACTTGCAGGCTCAACTAATTTTACCCAGCAGCTGAACAACAAAAACCGGTTTTATGTCGTACATAGGTTTTATGTACGAGTCTGGTTCTAGTATCTGGTTATGTATGTAAGATTCTTTTTCCCTGAAAGCATCTCAAGGGCTGGACGGAATTTAATCAATGATGTTCTCTATCGATTCGTTAAAACTGCGCAATGGTAAAAGCTTGGTTTGGTTTTTATTAAACCACAATGACAGTCATAAAATACAAATCGCGGTAGACGGGGAAAAAGTTTTCTAAATAAGTGGCATATAACGAAAGTCTGTCAAAATCTAGATGTTTCCTACATACAAGCACCATTTAAGATTTACACAACTCAAATTAAATTTAAGATTTTTTTATTCGCTCTAATTATTAACCGTACTTATCGCGAAGCAGCTGCTTTTAAGGTATCTACCGTAGGATCCGTATTTAACCTTGCACAAAACCCATTTACAATAACATCGCATCTGTTGTAAATACCAGAACTAATTTAGTATTATGATGATCGGCGACTATTCGTTACCGGCCTGGCAAATAACCCCTGTAAATATTTATGGGCAATGAGCCGGCCGGACTGCCCACGCAAGGGTTAACTTTCAACCCTTCTGGGTTACGCTTGGAATGAACACTTTTGAAATTATCAATGGCTACGAATAAGTTCAAAATTTCCAAAAAACATGATGTACCATTGTTATAATTTGTTGGCTAGTTACAGCAAAGTATCTTTAAGCTTATCGAAGACAACAATGAGTTATTTAACTCCAACCACTTTTATGTAAAACCATAGTAAATAATTTAATTTCTGACATCTATTTTTATTTGACTTCAAAAAGAAGGATGATTGCAATTATTCGTAATGTCTATTCGCTAAACGTCGATTTTTTATTAAAAAGATAAATTCAAACGTAATCTTATTAAAATTAAAGACAACAAAATACCTTAAAGGGTATGATATCGGTGGATAGTATGTGTCATTTGTTTAAACTCAATTCATTCGTCTTTTGAAGGACTTTGCACGAACAAACACTAAAAATTGACTTTTTAACAACGACTAAAAAGTTTTAGTCGTTGCTAGCTAATGCATGAAGCGTTAATTATTTCATTCGCACCGACGCAAAAAAAAACCTAAGTATGTTTAAAAATATTTTTTTCGATCGATCGAGAATTTTATTAATTTTTGTGTTGTGAGACAAGTCGATTTATAAACGATTATTATGTGTATAGATAATCGATCGATAGTAATTAGAATCAGATTATCCGTGTTTAATTAATGCGTAATATACAAGATATATGGCGGTGACATTCGCGCTCCAACTGTTCCAGCGTGTTCTATGATTTCGTGTCTTATTACTATAACGCGTATTGTATGAAGCATTCACTTCTGTTGAAGCGACAGAGCCATAGACATTTTATTTTGGAAAGATGTTTTGTTTATAATTATGTCACTCAGCCACAAAAACTTAAACTTCTTCCAGCATTAATTAACAGCGTTTGTGGCCGCTGCACACGGTTGTTGCCGGTGGTCGCTACCTTTGGCAGCGATAGTGCAGCCACTAGGAAAACTGGCACACGGGTCACACGAGACAGCTCTCGTGTGGCTCGTGTGCCAGTTTTCCTCTACCCAGATCCCTCATCTCCCTCTCACATAGAGACAATAATGTTGCAATTTCTACGAATAGACAGCTTGCTCTCAGACTGTGGTTCACCAATGTGTTTTATGTGATTAGGGTGCGCGTAAGAGAAATAGCTACCTACTTTTGATGGCACATTATAAGATTTGACGTTAAAAGATTTGTTAACAAAATAGACCTTTTTTCTATCTAGCAAGTAGGCTTATAGATACAGGACGTAGTGGTTGCTTTGATCAGTGGATACAGGGCTTAATTTGTCAACAAGACAAGGTGGTGAGCACTCTTGAAAGCAGGAAGCACATTTAACCAAAGGACCACTAAAGTAAACATAACCCTAGCTAGCACCAACTGTGCGCATTCCGTGAAAAGAGTCCACTGACATTGGTTTACAAAGATTATAATGGATCAATTCCAATTTCGCAGTTGCTTTATTTTGGAAAAAAAAATACGGATTGGTGCCTGCTTTCCTCGGACACAAGCAACACACGGGTTTTCATCTATTTTATTTTTTCCTTGTGTGTTTTCTGACAAATCGTACTTTAAAAATAGTTAAAAAGTACGTGTTATTTATTACAAGGCGAAGACGGTACTTCTTTCTTTTTGTTATTAATCATGTACAGACTGTATCCTCTTAGTGTATATCATAATGTTTATCATAAACAAATAAATTCATGCCCGTACTTTTTATTACTACATTTTATTTTTTTACAGTAGTTATGTAGTCAAAAATTTTTATTTTTACGCGTAAGGTGGCTCTCTTAAAGCCTGCTTATGAACACCTAACTGTTTTAATCACGAGCACCAGAAAGCACTCTCAACAAATCATGGCATCTCGCAATAGTTGCCTATTTGACCATACCTCGGAGATAGATTTAACAATAATAATGATTTAGTGACACCCACAGTGGATTTAGGGTTCCCCAGGCGGACTGGACACCCCTGCCCCTGATTTATTTACAATGCTGAGACCGTACCTGGCATCCCACTTAGCCGGCTACTTTGATTTGGGGCCCTTGCTTTTCTTGTAATTGACGGAATTATTGAATTTATCAAATAACTACTAGCTGGGCCTGTGGCTTCCCTTCGTGAATAACGACTTGTCACCCTGTATGCCTTAGTACGAGTATTAAAAAATTATCCCATGACATTTCCTGGGATTTGAGCTTGCTCAGTGGCAAATTGATATATGACATTCACGACTTGCTGGTTACAAATGATCGTGCTCATCACATATACACTTGTCCCTTGCGAGATATGATCCTTCTAGGGCCACGACAGCTGGCTTAGTAGTCTAGACCAGACGATCGTCATAAATGATTCATTAGGTTAATTGATTCCGTATGACATTACCTCTCTTTTATTTCTAAAAAATCTAAAAGTTTGTAAAGTCTATAATCTTTCAGCGTACGAGATCGATCGCGATCTAACTACTAATGTATATTGCACGAGTACATGTCTTTCTGCACGACTACATTACGAATAGGTAAAGGAAGTTTTCAAAACGTAAGCATGCTTAGTCTTCTTCTTTGTGTTATCTACACAAAGAAGCAGCAACCAGCAAATTTTACTAAATATACTTAAATATGGAAGGTTGTATGTTTGTTACTCATTCGCGATTTAACGGCTGAACGGAATTACCTAGTTGGCACACATTTTATCATTTTCGTGTTTGCGAGCGATGATTATTCATTGCTCTTTGGCTGGATTCTGAAGTCTCTGTCTATACGCGACCCCGTCTGCATACATACGGAGTCGCGAGCAGGAGCTAGTAGTTGTACAGAGTGGAGAACTGGAGTCGATTATACAACAATAAATGAAAACACAATTTTGATTAGTATATCAAGCAATTTTTACTAATAGGACCAAAATCATTTATTGTCTTGTGATGGTCTCCACACTGTACAATATTATCGTGCTCGACTGTACCTATTTGTAGTTGGAGTATCGCCGTCAGTTGTCAGCGGATCTTAAAAGCAGTTCCACCTGCACTTCGCCAATCAGACTCCGTCGCAACTTCGACACAATAGCCTCACGATATAACTTCATACTGATATTTTAAATGAACCATAATGTAAGACAGGTAGAGTTCATTTCGGAGTGCAAGAGGGAAAGCTGACTTAGAGCTATTTGCAGTAGACGTGTGCACGATGCAGTCGACTCCTAGCCTCAGATATGTAGGGAATGGACCCGTTCTAACTCATCGATATCTGGGACTTGGCTGGTTAGTTTTAGAGATCTGATTTTCATCATTCGGATGTACCTACCGACCAAAAATTAGGTCTGTAAAGTAATAAATGACAAGCATTAATTCACGAAATTAGACTTCCTTTCGCATCATTTGTTTTATAGGTTATCGTCCACTCACCGCTACGAAATGTCATGTGTCATTTTGCTCGGTCATTATTTAGCATTCTTATCTAGCCACCACCACAAACCTATACCATCCACCTATAATTATTTGTTCAAAGAAGTTGGGTCTCATAAGCAAAGCAAAGTTGGATCATTGATTTAAGTGTCTGCTTTGTAAATATATACATTGTATTCTGCTGAATTGTTCACAAGTATCAATTTGTTTTCGACATCGTTTTCATGTACTGATGAAGATGAAATAAAACAGTCAACCCGACTTATAAAACTAGTTTTCTAACTCCTTGTTTTTGTAAGTCTCTCCATATAATAAACTCTCTTCTTCCTTAGGTCAATAACGTAGTTTATAAAATATCACAAAAGTGGTCTGATTTGGGAAGGGGACTTTTCTAAAGTCAAGGTTTAAAAAAACTACGAAAAAACAATACTTGAAAGTTACAAAACTCGCGTAACATACAACTAGCTGACCCGGCAAACTTTGTAGCGCCAGTAAAAATTGCTGCAATCAATTGCAAAAATAATTTCTTAACACATCCTGTATGACAGGTTCGAACAGTTTGTATCGAAAAATAAAATAGTTGTTTTCACTAAGTACTTTCCTTGAAATTTCTTTATGATTTCTGAGCTTCTTAACCTTCCTAGGACCTCTACAAATATTTCAAAACCAAAATTGGCCAAATCGGTCGAGCCGTTCTTGAGTTTATGTGAGATGTATAGTACGTAGATGGTAACCTTTTTCGTAAATTAAATTTTTACACCGTGAGTGTACTGATTCTTCATACCACATGTAGATATCGATACTGACACGGTTCATCCCTAGGCATGAAAGTTTGATAAGGGCCCCTCATTACCAGTTTTTTCAGTGAATACTTCAGCAGGCCCGCCAGTGATTTTCCGCATGTTTTGCTTTAGACCCTCAAACCGAGTTATGTCCTCTGCGACAGTTTTACTGTTTCCAACTAAATTGCAGTGCAAGAGGATCTACGAGTACAATTGTTACAAAGAAGATGGTTTGTTTTCAGTAAAGTAAGTTAATATATATGCGACAAACTACACAGTAGTCATCATGTACTTGAAGAAAAGTAATACCATCCTTGTGTTACGACGAATTTGTCATTTTTTATCAAGGATTATATTTCACTTGAAAAAAAAATTAACTGACCGGTGGTGTTAAAAGGTTTTTCAAGTGAAAATATTATCCTTGATATAATAAATTAGCATTATTGTTAATTTTTAAAAAAGTTTTTTTTTCTCCAGTCGCGTCTTACATCACAAACACACTATTCCCGGTTCGAGTCTTGGCCCTTGTGTGTGCTGGAAGACGATTCTGACCAAATTCAGTACCTGATACTTGTTGTAGATGAAGGATTATAATTCCTTAATTCGAAACTATGATATTCAGTGTGGTTTCAAGTGCTTATTTATTTAATGTTTCTTACTTAAGGGTTTTACTCTTGTATATATATTTTTCAAATTATTGGTTTAGCATGCTAAAATTTGTGCAATTTGTGTTATCAATTATTCGTATATATTTGGTTATTAGTTAATAAGCAGTTAATATTTATTGGAATGGTTGGCACGGGCAGTACGATCCAAGACAGCGTAGCAATTGAACCAAATACTTCAACCAAGGTAATAACAAAGGGCAGTTAGTTTGCACCCTTAATCAAGTTGCCCCAAACTCGAGAAAGTGATTAACATTGAATAAGGTGGCGCGCGCCAATCGAGTGACGTGGGGACTGCCAATATTATGTTCGAGTGGAAAAATTAAAAATCCTCCATTTTTTACTACGTTAAAGCTGTATGTTATCTTTTGCGTTTTTAACTAAATTAAAAAATCAAGTTCTCAAATCGACGCTGACATGTTTTTGTTATGTTAAGACGTTAGGATCTTTGCCTCATCTAAACTGAGTTTGATAAGTTTTTTTATTGAATAGAAATTACTTAAGAAGTGATCCCGTAAAAATTTGTAAAAAAAAAAATAAGTATGAAATTTTATCAGTAGGTACATCTTGCTAACAGCGGACTGCACCGACTGCGAATGCTTGAAATATTATTCAAAAACTATCCACACAATTATTTTGAGAATTTCTGAGCGATAGGTACCTACTTCAATCAACTGGCATGGTGACCTCTGAATAGTAATCTTGGGGACTACTTATTGTTTTTGTTTTTTTGTTTTTGTGTACGTATAAACCTAGTAAATTCAATTGACCACGCACACAATCTTTGACAAATTATGAACAACAGAACTATTAGTGTAAAAACACGGCCAATTTGAATCGTTTATGACGTGTGAGGCTCAATACATAATAATGTACTGTCTATTTTATAGTGTGGCCGTACCTTAAAAAGTGAAAACGAACTTCACAGGATCACTTCCTTGTCCGTCTCTTTGTCTGTCAAGTTGAAATTAATAAGAAAAATAGTATAGGGTACTCCCCGTCGACCTAGAATCATGACAGAAACAACGTCGTAAAGCACAAGTAAAGGGAAAATCCTGAAATCATAAACAGTTTCATAACAAAAAAAACGTTAAACTTTAAAATTAAAAAGCTTTAAAAAATATGAGACTCGATTGCCGTTAAGGACGATCTAATAATTAACATTCCTACAAGATTCTATGGAACGCACTTAGCCGGTTTTTTTGATACAACTAACGTACTGCACCGAAGCTCGCGCAAACCAACCGAGCTCCAGCCCAGCGGCACCCACTCCAGTTTCATTAGGGGTCACTGACTAATTAATTTTTTTAAGTACAAATTAGACGCCTCCTTGCTCGCTCGTGCGAAAACTGGGAACTTTACGTGTTATTTCATTACTTGAGGCCTTAATGACTTTTCTTTTGACTCCCTTTGGCGCGGTTGAATTTTTTCTGTGTTATATTGATATTTTTAATTTGGAACTTTTACGAGTGACTGGATATTTTTCGCGGTTCCATTTTTATTTGATCTCACGGGTTTTTATAATAAAGTGTACGTACGCATTGATTAATTTGAAGTAATTAATGAGTGTATTGAACGAATTGATGACGACTATATAACCGAGACATATTTTTGAAGTCAAAAAATCGCGACCAGCTGGCATTAGTTTGTATGGAAACGTCATTTTTTTTTTGAGATTTTGATGTTGGTCCCATAGAAAAAGTTGATGTAATTTAGCCGTAGAATAACCCCTTAAAGTTTTATTTCACCTTTTCGTTACACGTTGTATAGGCAATTCCAAAAATCGAAAATAAAACCTATTCGTACACGGTTATTGCGAGTACATGTCGGAATTGCCACAGGCATCTTCCAGCACATCCAGACACGATAAGAAAACAATATTTATTGATTTGAACCGGGAATTGAACCCTTTGCGTTAATGGAATTACCGCGCCACTTAGTGACCAAGTTTATTTCGCTTCTTCTTGTCGGTACAAGTTGTTATGAAGCAGTAGGGTAAAAAAATAGGGCGAGTGAAAGATAAAAAAATATATAAAAACAACTCTAATGCTTATGAATTAATTATTTATTATAAAACAGTTTCCTCGCTGAATGGCTATAAATAAATCCTTTGAGCGAGGAACAAAATAGATTTTTTATTTACGGAATTTAAATAAAAATTTTGTCACACGACAGTTTGTCAAGCCAAGTTTGAAATACCATATAGTTGGGTATTGATCATTTGTAGTCTACATAAACGTGCTTCGTGTACACCGCAGTTCAGTTTTTGTATTCTCATAATCTGTTGCGGATTTCGGCGAATTTCACGCGGCGCTTAATTCCTTTTGGGAGTAGTTCCGGACAAATGTAATTAAGGAACTTTTCGGATTAACCGCTGTGTTTTTCTAGCAGTTGTAGCCAGTTTAGTCTGGCCGCTAAATTTGGCATCCGATGGCGTGAGACACCTAGGTAATGGCCTAGTAGGATAAACATTACCATCCTTTTGGTTTTCGGGTAAGAACTGCTTTACTTTGCTATATCTTAGACGATCTGAAAAACCTCGTGCCACAGTATTATTTAGCATTCATGTCACGTGATTCATCGGTTGTTGAAGGGTTTTAAATTTGGGGGCAGGCCCGACTTGCTTGAGTCACCTAGATGGTTACAGACGATCGGACCGTGTCGGGATTAGTGACTAGTCTAGTTTTTTTTAACACTAGAATTATATATTTTTTTTAATGTATGTTTTGGTATTTTCCTAATTAAAAAAGTATTATTTTAGTAGCAAAGTAATTTGTCTCCGATCCTTGTCACACTGATCTCAATAGCAAATTTTTCAGACAAGATACATTGGAACTCTTCATTGCACACCACACAAAACGAACAGTCCAGGAAAATATGTATGTCGCAGGGATACAAGGATATCAGGGATTTTACAAAATCCTTAAGAATACCACGAAGTCACGGTTAATATCGGATCTTCTTGTTACGTACGTCTTATATACATATATCTACTACGAGTAGCAGTTTAGAATAAAAAAAAAGGAAACACCTAGCGATATGAAATACATTTTACGACCTATTCCCATACCTACCAAATATACATAAAAAAATCATAAAAATCAGTCAAGCAGTTTTAGAAGAGGCGCTTTGGTAGGATTACCAATGTTGCTCATGCTAATATCGCTTGATATTAGTCGTGAAGTTTAGTCAAAGGCCTAAGGGCTTAATACCATCCGCACTGGGCTGCGCGGTGGATTATGGCCCAAACCACTTCATAGTTGAGGTAAGGCCTGTGCCCCGCCAGGACGATTATAGGCATACTTTACGTTATCACCAATAGTAATAACAATTATGGTTGACCTGACCAATCTAACTAACCACCGCGCCGTGGCGTGCCGCGCCGTGGTGACGGCAGCAGGTGACGTGGGACTCCTTGACAAGGGGCGGGCAGCGCTTCTCTACACCATTCGCCAAGACTAAGTACCTATACCCACTAAAACCTCCGCGTGTGCCATCAGGCTACTATTAACGGGACGACGAAGAACTGTTTGTATGCATTCCTCATTGTTCACTAGAACTATTTAGTATCTACGGCAACGGACACTGACGCGCACACACAAAATTCAATGTATAGGCTGAGAGGGGCAATAAATCGGTGTCTTGTTCCTCGTAACACAAGGATTTTAATTCTTTACTTCGAGACCAAGACAATTAGTGTCTTCATCATCATCATAATTTCAGCCATAGGACGTCCACTGCTGAACAAAGGCCTTCGCCAATGACTTATCATCTGGGAATTGCCAATACTCGCCACGCTTGGCAGGCGGGTTAGCAAACGCAGTTTTTTATAAGATTTCGCACGAAGACGCTGCTGCCAGTCTCGTGCTACAGGAATCAGTCGCCTCTTACGAAACGCCTACTGTTGGCGGTGGGGAAGTGTATTCTTTACGACCGTCCCCACACGGCACGGTTGGTGTCTTGTCTGGCGCATATTGATAGATTTATATACCATATTTAAAAGCAATAGAATAATATGCGTGAACAACACACTATCTGTCATGGTCTCGCACTAAGGAATAAACATCCTTGTGTTACGAGGTAGTACTAGACAATGTATTTTGCCAGGAGCGTCATCCAGCACACCCTGACTCAAGACAAAAAAGATCGATCTCAGAACCCGCACCGGGAGTACCCTATGCGTTCAACGCGAAAAACTGCGTCACTACACAAATCGGGTCATTGTCGTTTTATAAATATAGAGTCTACGTCTATGCCTTTGGTCCACAATTTTATTTAAATATATTTATCATATATATTTATTTATTGGAAAAACAACCACAGTTACAATATTAGCTTATCCTCTAAAAACTTATGTACTAGAATGTGTTTATAGGCCTTTACATCTTGTTGTCAAGGCAAGACATTGTTAAGCTTACTTTAAATAAGGTTAAAGTATCAATCTATATCCACTTAAACATTATTACACACAGCACTACCAGACTAGAACCAATTTAGAAAAGTTCGTTTTTTTAATAGAGCTGAACCGAGAATCGAACTTCGGACCCCTTGCGTTGAAGGCGACTTACCGCGGCACTACGCAGATAAAAATAATAAAAATTCAATGTAACTGATTTGCGACGGCTTAATCACCACACAACAACCCTAGGGCCAGAGGTCTTTGTAAACTGGTCCTGCCGGCCACATTTTTCGGCCACTTATTTAGTTTTAGTTGCGCCACATGCGGGGTCAGCCCCTAGACAGTGAGATATTCGCTAATTTCCTTGTTGTAAATTTGTTTTTCTACCTCGTTAGGCAATCTCACACTTTAGCTCACATGATTTTTCTTTCTAGCCGTAGCGAAAGGGCAACTAGGGTAGTGAAACTAATGATGCAGGTATAAGTATATATATTTAGGTACAGAGGGTTAATTTTGCAAAGCCTAAAGTAAAATAGAGTAAATTTAATTAACTACAAAACGACCGCCTTTACTGGAAATGCCGTATAAAGTATCACCGATGTGCAACAGTTTTATAATACTCGTAGTTAGCCACTTAAACTTTTCAATGAATCTTTTCATATTTTTTTTTAAATATATAGACGCAATCCCGCTCTATATGCAGAGCGGTGATTCGGCCAATGTCGAGTGATTCTTGATATAGTGATCACAATAAATAACGGGTGTTTAGTTTTTATTGCTTCTCTTAGATTCATTGAAAGCTACTCTTCCCGTAGAGAGCCGGACCGGATAGCGTCTTCGTTTCAAGACGCTATCCGGTTTAAAGCAAGTTGTCTTGAGACAAGTCACTTGACACTGTTGACACTCGATGCGGCGTTGAATACAATGATATTTCAATAGTTTCAGGTCTTTATCACTTCACCAAACATTGGAACACAAACTACACCAAACTTGCACTCTAAAGCTCTTTAAATGATAAAACCATTAAAATAGATTGACCATGCTTTTCGTTCGACTACCCCCCACCGAATACCGAACTTTTTTTACTGAATCTTTTCATAAAAAAATAAAATTATATTTCTAATTCTGTCAACCTTAACTACGACGACATTGTTTGACATTAGTAATCTAATTCTAGAATTTCTGCAAAGTATCGCTGACCCGATCTCCTGATAGGATTGAACTTCATCAACTTCATCAATGCGATAAACATTGACTAATTAGAAAAACAATTAAAAATATTTATATACGAGTAAGTAGTTCCTCGAGACCTATCTTAAATGTATAGACAAAATAGTTATTTTTAGGGTCGGGCGTTGTGAGTGGTTTTTGAGTTGGTTATCACCGCAGCGGATATTTAATACAAATACTACGTGAAACAGAAATAAACCATAGACAAATTTATATACAAGATTTTAACGCAAAAAAAAACACTTCCTCATACAAAACCGCCAGTTAGCTGATATCAGTTTGATGTGTGTTTTTTTGATGTCATTTCCATAATTATAGTTGTTGAAAGTATTTTAGCAGGGGTTGTAATATTTGCGGCTCAAAAATCATATAATTAAATAATACTTTTATATTGGTGACTACTTAAGCCTTAATGTAATCTTGTTATGTAGTCATGGTTTTATTTATGAGCCTATTACGAGTGTTTCATCTAAATAATCTAAAGTTGTAGATATTCATTATAAGTAGGTAATTACTACATGTATCACATGTGGGTATCTCATACACTTTAATTCAATATTTTTGATCACGTATCTGCAATAACCAGTCGAGCAGGATCTTGCCACGTATATTTATCAAGCAACCCCCCAGCATACGTCTCGAAGGCGATGCTTTTGGAAAAACAAAGAATTCTGCGGAATGCTGCCCATAAATTTGGGCGCCGCGGGAGCTTCACGTTTGCATACGGGCCCCGTAGGGTGGCCATGGATCCCAAAATCGTCTAGGATTGTTTGGGAGTAGGCAGACGTACCTACGAGTATCATTATTTCAGGCATAGGACGTCCACTGTTGAACATGTTCATCTACGGGTATGGCTGGAGTCTATCTGATTAATATACGTACTGATAGATAGATAGATAGATAGATACTCTTTATTGTACACCACACAAAACAAACAAATCACAGGAAAGTAAATACTTAGTGAATAGCACAATTTAGGCGGTCTTATCGCTGGAAGCGATCTCTTCCAGACAACCTTCAGGTAGAGGAAAGTTGAATTAATATTGAGAGAAGAGAGGCGGTGAAGAATTCCAAAACATAAAAGTCCAAAAATTTAACAAACTAATTAAACAAACAAATAAAATAAGAACAAATAAAATAAAATACATACTACCTAGTACATGTACATAGTAAAATACTTATATAATACAGACATAATAATATAAATTTAAATAAATACATAAATATTATACGTCCACCACTGAACAAGGCAGCCTCCGTTTATTCAGGTTTAGAAATCCGTAGCAGGGTATATCCAATTGTAATGCAACGTTTATCAGAGCTTCTATCTATGATCTTTAACAGAATAAATAATACTTGAACTTTAATGTATCTGTCCTATGTCAAGGGTTTTTTAAATATTTTTATTTATTTTACATACTGTTTAACGATTACCTATTGTAGCCGTGCTGGTGGCTCTTTTGTCGAAACTGCGCATGATCGCAATTCAAGAACTTTTCTGCTCCAGCAGCTGTTGGGTCTCCACGGGTGTGAGACAAGACTCCGACGGTACCAATCAATGTGTGATATTTTTAAAGGCTTCGACACCCCAGGAGTTACGCCAATGTAGCAACATTCCGTTTAATATTAAAAATCTGAATTCTAAATTTTATACCTTAGTACTTGTACTTACTTAAGCTGGCGCAGTGACCCAAAATGATTCTTGCCCTCCAACAATAAGGATCTCCACTCAAGGATCTCCACTCGGGTCTTCTCTGCGCCACCTCTCGCCAAACTTGCGCAGGTCCAGGTCCTCGTCTCCTCAGCGGTATCTGGGATGACCGTCAGGTCATCGATCATGCGGTCGTCCCAAGTACGCTTTTCAAGTACAAAAATATTTCAATAAATTGAAAAGCAACTGCTTCTAATTAAAGAAAGAAGAAAAGTATTTGCGTCGGACTGAGAACATGATCATCTTGGGAGCTTTTCGAAGTCCAAGGTTTCAAAGGTTAACAATATGATGGTAGAGTTAACATCAATAGTACCTTAGTATCTGAATTTTCTCAGAAATCCGCATTGCAAAATATATCACTATAGTCTGACAAAATCACTACCCAAAAAAGTTTTAAAAAGTCAGAGGCCCAATTTCCGCAATAGCCGCAATCCGGTGTCGATACGCTCCCAGTAATGTTACGATCACAAACGGTATTCTCTTAAACCCAACGTAAAACGTAAACGTAATGCGACTGAAAGTGGAAGAACCACAATAAGTTTTTTTTTGTTCCATTTTCAGTTGCATTAAGAACTTTTTGATAATTTTAATATTATTATTATTTATTAACAGGCAGGCAGTTGAAACAACTGATGATTGCCCGTATCAGGTTGTTCTTCTTTTTTTATATGTATGCAGTTCAAAATGCTTATCTTTTATGTCAAATTTAATGTTTACGAGAATACCGTTTTAGATAGTGCTGTTACTGGGAGCGGATCGACACTGGATTGCGATCATTGTTACATTACGGGAATTGGGCCTCAGGTTATTTTGAAACTTATAAGAGTGTAAGTACTTACATTTGGGAGTTAGTTTTTACTCAGTAACTTAACGCTGACTGTACAATTTTATGTGCCTACCATAAGATCTTCTCCATGGATTTTTACAGTATATAAACTTAAGCCGATATTAGTTATTTTTGGTTAATCTTACTAAATTTCTCCAATGTCCGTAATTTCCCTTCTGGTAGGGTCACCCTGAACGCTTTTCCTAAGGCGTCAGACACACGATACAGTTTCAGGCGATTACACACGTTTATGCCTACCTACCTTTGAAGGCTGTAGGTATGTAGCATGATTTCCCGTGCGTGTGTCCTATTTTGGAGTGTACTTCGCTTAAGGAAAAATTAAATTTACTGGGCTCTCTGGGCTTAGGTACTCCAGAGCTCATGGAGCTCTTTAAACAGTATTACTTCAACCAAGTTTCGTTTTTCTGTAAACAAGATCCTAACTTATTTGGTAGCATACACAGATAAAAAAGGCTTCCATAATACTAAACCGCCACAGCGTCGAACAGCTGACTTGAGTTTGTATGAAGAAGTGGTTTTTTTTTGTGGATATCGATGATAGTCCTATAAAAAAAAAATTGAGCAGTAGAAGAGAGTAAAGAGAAGTAAACTTATTAATTTGGATCATATTTAATTTAACGTTTAAACTTGTATATACTAGAATTTTTGGTTAGGCCCTGTTCTCGTATTGAATGTAATGGTACATACGAACTTCGTAGAATCGCATTAGTATTATAGTAGTTAAAAGAACTGATTAATTCTAAACTAAGATTACAAAACTTTTTTTTTTCATACAAAGCTGGTCCTGACAGGTAGTATACCTGACAGGTAGGATACTAGTATCCTGGGTCAATTTTTTTTAATTATATTTAGTCCGACAGTTACATTATCAAGAAATATAAATATTGGACCCATATTTTGTCTTTTGTCAATCAAACAAAAAATGACGAAGGCGCATCAAAGTTTGGGAATCCGAGCACGTGACGTCACGCCGTGCTAAACGGGTGTCGCAAGGCGTGACGTTACGCGGAACTCGGGCTATATCTTCATCATTGTTTGTTTGATTAACAAAAGACAAAATATGGGTCCCATATTTTGTTATTCTAACTGACGGACTAATTCAATTTTTTTAGGAAACTAGCCTGCCACATCGGTTAGCCGTACTTAAATGATGCTCTATCATACATACCTACATGGTACCATTGCTGCATTGTTACATGGCGGTTGACAAAGTCCTGTCAGTCTGCACCTACTGTACAGTCTAACAATGCAACTACTGTAGCGATATTGACACGGTTTCCACTGATAGATAAGACTAATTTACGAGGAAAGTTGGTTTCTTTAAACTTAGTGCTAACCAAGCCTGATCGTCTCCTTCTTCTTCTTCTCGCTAATATCTACCTATTAAGTATTGCTAAATCTAGCTTTGTTCACTTAATATACAAATGCATATTTTTAAAATTTTCTTATTGCTACTTTTAACTTCCTAATTTTTTGATTAGTTTTTTAGGTAATAATGTTTAATAACCAATAGAAAAACTCTTTTCTGCGTGTGAAAACGTTTTCAAACCGATAATTCAACCTGTGGTTTAAAACTTTTTAGCTGGTAGCCGAACAAAGGGAAACGAAATTAATGTTCATGTCTGCCACCTCACCTGTTGTGGCGCTAGTCTACAAAGCTTTATTGTCGAGCGTTTGAGACTTCACGAGACATCTAGGAGGAGCATTGCGTACTAAATCCTCCTACTTTAATTCTTCTAGGTTGTGCTGGTATATTTGAGGACTTTAGTGTAGAAATAACACACCTTTTGTTACAAATAAATAAACTAAATTTATATTAGAAGGCATACTTACAAAATAATCCAGAGAAAGTACAAAATGTAATTTAAAATCTAAATACACTTAAGTAACAATTTTCTTTCTTTGGCGAAATCAATGAAGGAATATTTGAACCAATTGTATTTATTATAAGTGTTCAAATTTAATAAAAGCATTATGGTACTTAATTGTATATTTACAGTTAATTATAATATTTACAATGGTACCTATTATGGCACTATGAAAATAATTTAAAAGTATAATGAAAAAGGCATTTTGTCAAAATGCACAACACTAAAAAGTCGCATGGGCTGTTTTTTTATCAAGCCAATAAAGTGAGTCTCTAAGATCACGAAGGCTTATATTAATATTGTACCTACCAACTCGTATTATTTATTGTTTTGTCTGTAAAGATCGCAAACGAAAGATGTTTATTTATCCAAGCGACTTCTGAATGTGGTCAACAAATTACCTTACCACAGTTTTTTCAATTGATATTGATCTTAAATGATGTATGATTGACCTGTCGTCGACTGTATACTTCGTTTTCAAATATTCACTGTCATAAATTTTAATGTGGTTCGGCTTTCTTTAAATTTTATACTTTATTTTTTTTTAGAATTACTGGAACTAAAAATGTGGCTTTAAAAGTGTTTTAAGTTTTAAAATAACAAGCAATTACAGAAAAAGAAATGGAAATGATTACTTTATATTAATACCAACATAAGGAGTTGGTCCATAAACCAAGATTAGTCATTTAGGTTCTATTTCTATACGAGTACACATGAGAAATAAATCAGTTAGAATTTTGAACCTTAAATTATTTTACAATATTCTAGTAGAAAATGCAAATCTAAATGCAATCTGTACCAAAAGTACGAAAATTTTAACAACTCTATGGCACTTTTTGAAATATAAACTTATAGTGTTGCTGCCTATTATCACTATAAAATTAAACTTTTTTAGAAAAAATATAAACGCCTACATAAAAATATTTCTAAAACTAGTTTAGCATGGGATATTATCAATCACTAAAATGTAGTGGTAGATTGTAAGCAAAAGCAACTTAGTGCCAGAAAATTGAATTATATCAAATGTGCTGATATGCACGATGAATTTGAAACGATGTAAATCCTTGACTTACCGTCTTCCTACAACTTTCAATAGGTTGACTCTAATCAATAAATCTAATCTATTTTGTGTAAAAGATATGCGTATGAAAGATATTTAATTATCGATACAAAATCGTCCAGGTAAATGATTTAAATTGAGATTTCAAGGATAAAGGAATAGACGATTTTATATTCAATTTGTATATAATAACTTTTAATTACCTAAGTATACGCGTTATGAAGTTTTTTTACGCAATTTCTGTGTGTTTTCCACAGAAAAAGCAAATAATAATTTGGAGGAGGCACACAATTTTAAATTCAGCTCGTATAACGTAGTCAATAAGCCTTGTTCACACTTCAGGTTAAAGAAGCATTAATATCTCAAAAGAAACTACATCTTGTGTATGTAAACGTGTTAACTGAGTGCCTAGTGTGAGTTTTTTAACTTCTAAATCGATTAGACAGTAAAAGTGAATTGTATAGGATATGTAGTGACGCCGCCTAGTAGCACGTATTTTTTATTTATTTTAAAATAAATCTGCGTTCACGATAGCATTAAGAGCTACACGAACGTTAATCCCGTTAATTCGCTACACAGGGCGTGCAGCGCGGGTTCAATCGTTTCTTTCAAAGCTTACTATTGCTGCTACAGATACCTTTTGACAGATGTTAATTGACAGAGTTTTAGGCGCAGTATAGATGATCTACTATTAAACGCCCCGCTCCACGCCTGCTGTAGCGAATTAATGGGCTCAAACATTGTCCTAAGTAAGCGACAAACGCGCAACACATAAGAAAATATTCAAACCGAAATAAGTCGCATCTTGTCGCTTTCCATTGCTTACCTAAGACAACGTCAGCGATCCGCAATGATATGTCTTCTTTACAATCATCAATTTACATAAACACTTAGCAGACAAAGGGTGAACAAGGCATAACAACACATGTACACAAATAGGAATTATTTAAAATGTAAATAACTATTTTTAAAACTATAATGACTTCATACAATAACAAACATTTTCGTATTTTTTTATCCTTAAATATTTAGAGGACAGCAAAGGCACAGGCAAATTGGAGCGTCGTCGCATCTATTATATAAAGTATTAGTATGAAAAGTATATATTTTTAAAGTTTCTTTTACAAAATATGAATATAAAAATACCTACCTACATTTACAGTTGTGGACTGTTTATGTTTTAACAGTATCTATGTGCACGCTCATTACATTTAATACCAAAAAATAGGTTATGTACCTAACGACTTATACAAAAGTAGGTAAGTGCATTTCGTCTTCTTATGCAGTGGCGTAACTATAGGGTGGGAGGGCTGGCAAAATGCCACGGGCCCCCGACCCAAGAGGGCCCCGGCCCAAGAGGCCGCCAGCTCAGCAATATTTTTTTAACATTGCACCTGAGTATTTTATTTTACTTGAAAAGTATATTTTTTATTTATTTTTTTTAGTTTTGCTTAAAATCTAAAACTGATCAAAAAGATCTTGATCAATTTTAGAAGGCATCCATTGGTTTCTACTTTTTTTGTCGCGGTACGTTGGCAGTGCGGGTCGGGTAATTCCCTCATTTTGTTAACCAAAAAGGACTTTTTTCGAGGCGCTGCCGCTGGGGCGAGCTAGCAACACTATGTTAGGGGAATCCCGGATTTGCTATTTTTTATGAGGGCTCTACTGACTGCGCATTCTTTGTGTGGTTGTTTTGACAATTGATCATTTGTATCTTTGTTTTTTCGTAATTGTTGTTTAATTGAACCTGCAAATAGTGGTAAAGTAAAGTTGATTGTGAAAGTTAGATATTAAAATGTCTAGTTCCAGAAAATATTTAAGTGGGAGCGAAAAACGAAAGAGAAAGAGAGAGACTGAAGAAAAAAATAAAAAGCTTCCTAAAATTAGTCAGTACTTGAAGAATGATGACTTTAAAAATGAAAACTCGAGTGAACAGTGCTCCAAAAGTGAAGATTTGGACCGTATTAAAAGTATACCAGAATTACCAGATGCAGAACCCAATACCAGTGTCTATCCAGATCCAGAACAACCACAACAAGGTACTAGCGAAAATCAAAGAGAAATATATTTTAGCGTGAACAATATTGTATCTTCGCCATATGTTACTGATAAGGGTAATTTTAAAGAGCTAACTGATCAAGTGAAAAGGTTCGTGATTGAAAACGGACATTGTAAACCTAAGGGCCCTTTCTTAAAAGATAGTGACAATAGATCTTTTCTAGAAAAACATTACTATATTGTTTCCAAGTCTGGCGTGAAACTTGAACGTACATGGCTATCCTATTCTTTAATACTTCAGAAGGCGTATTGTGAACCGTGTTGGTTATTCGCAAATCGGGCATCTAAAAAAATACAAAATGTTTGGATTGAGGGCTATGACGACTGGAAACATATTGTAGATGCCATAGAAAGACACGAGACATCCAAAATTCATCTGGATTCTTGTCTTACGTATCGACAGTGGCGGCTACATGGAACACTCGATGAAGAGCAAGAGTCCATGATTAAAAAAGAAAAATCTTTTTGGCGCCAAGTACTTTCTAGACTCCTTGATGTTACTCTGACACTCTCAACATGTAATTTAGCCTTTCGTGGCCACAGAGAAAACGTAGATAGCAGTGATCCAAGCTCCCAAGGAAACTTTTTGAGTATTGTTGAGTTATTAGGAAAATACGACCCGATTTTACAAGAATTGTTAAGTAAACCAAAGGGCCAGATAAAATACTTAAGTCCAAAAATACAAAATGAGCTAATTTCTGTCCTGGTTCTAAAAGTAGAAAATGCACTCATAAATGAAATAAATGCCGCACCATTCTACTCTATCATATTCGATACAACTCAAGATATTTCAAAAATTGATCAAATGTGTGAACTTTACCGTTATTGTATGATAGAAAAAGATGGCAATGGGATCCCAAAGGCACTTGTCATTAAAGAGACATTTTTAGGATTTCATGAAGTTAAGGATCAAACTGCCTTAGCAATGTCCAAGCAAATTATTAAATCCATAAATGACAAAAATATTCCTCTAAATAAGTGTCGAGGACAAGGGTATGATGGTGCTAACACAATGAAAGGGACTTATGGTGGAGTTCAAAAACTCATAAAAGATGTCGAGCCAAATGCGGTATATGTTCACTGTGCTGCTCATAACTTAAATCTAGTACTCAATGATGCAGTGAGAGAGGTTATTGATATGCAAACTTTTTTCGATACAGTTCAACAAATTTATAATTTTTTTGGGAATAGTATCAAGAGATGGAATATTTTATCAAGTTTTATATCTAATAAAGAAAGTGAGTCTTCAACTTCAATAACATTAAAAACATTAAACCCTACTAGATGGGCAGGACGTTATGATGCTGTTTTTGCTTTAAAAGTTCGGTTTGTTGAAGTCCAAAAAGCACTAACGAAAACAATTCTGTTAAGTTGCAAATCAGATGAAAGAAATGAAGCTGTTTCACTCAAGAAGAAGATCGAAAACTACAATTTTATTATGTTATTGGTTTTCCATTGCAAAATTCTACAAACTACCGATGCAGCCTCTAAAGCACTTCAGTCTAAAGCTACCGATCTTTCAAATGCCTTAAAACGTTTGAAAATTTGTCTAGAAGAATTGGAAAAGTATCGACATGAATTTGTAAATTTAAAAATGGAAGCAAATAGTGTAGCTGAAAAATGGTCCATCACCCCTGAATTTTCTAAAACTCGTCAGAGGAAGGTAAAACGCCATTTTGACGAACTTTGCGAAGATGAGCGTCTCCAAGATCCGGAAGGTTTGTTCAGAGTGAACATATTTAATCAAGTATTGGACATCATTATTAATCAACTGAAATCGCGTTTCCATCCGATGAATGAAATAGTTTCAAATTTCAATGTTTTGCAGCCTTCAACTTTACAAGTTTTAAATGACACTGATCTATTAAAAAAAGCTCTAGAATTTGTTGATATATATAAAAAAGACATATCTGAATCATTTGCCAGGGAAATTCTCAGTTTTCGGTCCACTTTCAGAGACGAAATAGAAAAGTCTTCGTGCATTAGAGACCTCGCAGATTTATTAATAATACAGAATCATTTTATGTCCTGCAGCTTTCCTGAAGTATGCACTGCATTAATGTTATTTATTACAATTCCTGTGACTACAGCTAGTGCTGAACGATCATTCTCAAAACTAAAATTAATAAAAACCTATTTAAGAAACTCTATGGGACAAGACAGGTTACGTAACTTGGCTATTCTGTCTATTGAAAATTCTATGGCCCGATCTTTAAACTTTGATGATGTTATAGACACTTTTGCGGAACAGAAAGCTCGAAGAAAAGATTTTTCTTAATAAATATCCTATTCAAATTAAATTGTTATTTTTATTTCATTGTAAATGTATGCAGGTTTCCTCACGATGTTGTTCCTTCACCGAAAAGCTAGCAAATGGAAGATGAATATGAAGTCTCCAATCCGAATTGAGAGGCGGCATATGCCCAGCAGTGGGACGTATATGTATAGGCTGGTGAATGTAAATGAATGTAAATGTATAAACCCATGCTCTTGAAAATAAAATTGTTATTAACTGTTGGATTACTACTTTAAGTGGTTTATTAAAATTAAACTAAGTACAACGTGACGGGCCTTACTGATAGGGCCCCATCAAAAGAATTTGCCACGGGCCCCAGATGGTATAGTTACGCCACTGTTCTTATGGTTCATAAACGTGAAAACACAAGTGAAAAATGTGTTGTACTCGATATTGTATCATCTACATGTGACACAGGACACTGACGCGACGCTCCCAGGAGTCATAAGTCACAGTTTGGGTAGGTACCTGTAAGTAAAGTTCTATATTGTACACTCTGGTCTAGTGGTTCGTGCTCTTGTCTAAAACGCTAGCGATAGCGGGTTCGAATCCCATTTTTGGCAAGTGATTGTGTAATAAACACGTAGTACAGGAAAATATCGCCAATTGGTATTTTTGGGGTGAGCATTTTAGAGCCGTGTGAACCAGTTGGAAACAAACATCAACCTATCTTGACAACAGTATATTATAATTAGTGGTAATTAAGGTAATAATTAGGATCGTAGAAATCGTAATTAAGAAAATAAAACCTCAAACAGATAGAAAACTAGGCACTATGATCTCTTCACTCATTTTTTTGTTTGGCTTTGAACATTTCAGTAGTTTGGTTTTGAACATCAGTCGATAAGGCCAATTCTTCAGTCTTCCTTAATAGCAGGTGGGTGGATATTCATGGAATATATAAAATGCTTCTATTTTAAGCAGGATTTATAACAATCATATTAGGTCAAGGTATGTCTTGATTTGCCCAACCACTAACAAATACCTACATACTCGTACATCTGTTTTGTTCACTTATTATTATAACTACCATTTTGAGAGATAAAGTCTGAAATGTGATATCCCTAAAAGGACCAAAGTAACGACCATAGCTAAAGAGCTACGGTTATGGTTATATTTAAAGGAGTTGCAAAGAGAAAGTGGTAATGAGCTAACAACCGTTGGGGGTGGAAGGTTCTTCAGTAGCGACTAAGAACTGGAAGACGCAGCGTGGGCAGGCAGGCTGGATGCACACGGCCCAGAGCCGCTCGCTGTGGCGTTCTATGGGGGAGTGCTATGCCTAACAGTGGTCACAGATGATCTGTTAACTTGTGATGAGGTGGTGGTGGTGGTGGTTACCTATCAGCTGTTTAGTTGGAGTAGGCGGGGCGGCTGGGCGCCTCCGTGGGCTCGAGAACGATGCGCTTGAAGCAGCCCACTGGCAGCTGCTCCATAATCTCCTTCACGTTGTCCACTTCGCCGCTTAGGTGCTTGTGCTCTTCTTGGTACTGCTTCATCCACCTGAGGAGCAATATTAAACTCGAATTTTCTATTTGAGATTTTTTCAGCTGAACCAATTCAAAAATAGATAAGTATCTGATGGACTGCAAAAAAAGAAACTTGTTAAAAACAGTTACGGTTAATTGATCTTTAAATGTCTGCCTAATATTAAAGCTTTTTTGCACCCTCTTTACTGATGCTTTTAGATTATTGTCATCTTTTTCAGTACTGTTACAAAAAAAACAACTACGTTACAGTTTACTTTTAAGTTTTTTATGAAATAAGGATAGTCAATTCCATAGAGACGATTACAGAAGTTGTTTTTATTTTTGTCTCAAGACCTAAATAAAATTGTGGTACAAAGATACATAGCTATGTGACGCCTAGCTGAAGATGATCAAAATATTGGAACAGAATTAAAAATACAACGTAATCTAGTTTTTTATTCCATAGTGCATTACCTCTGATGGTTGTTCTTCGCTTCCGTGAGCGATTTTATCTTGCCTTCAAGATCAGCTGCTCGTAATGCCCTTTCAGCTGCATCTAAGCTTTCCTCTGTAAAATAAAACAAGCGAGTCAGAAGTGCACTCAGTGAAAGCTGAAGGCATTATCAGCCTAGGTTCACCTCACTAGTAGTTACCGCGACCTGGCCAAGTTTGAGGCTTCGCTGGCTTATACAGTTAGCATCTTAAGTAGTTTATTATCTGAATTTTCCGAAACAATGTCATTGCAAAACATATCATAAAAGTCTGACAAAATAACTACGCAAAAGTCAAATAAAGAAGTCATGTTATCGTGACATGTTTAATGGTTAGTACAGTAAAATTACTTTTTGATCAGCTATCAATGATGATGATGATGATGATGATGACAATGATGCTTGATTTTAACTACGTGTCAGGCATAAGGCTCCCTACCAAGCGGAGAACCCGCAAGTAGTGCAGTTGACGGGAACGGGTTTGCCGAAACAGGCCGGACCGCGGTTCTTTACCGCAGGCCTGATCTGGAAGGTGAGGTGGATTCAGGGATAAGGTTGTGAAACCAACTTACGCAGTCTATCCAACGCTTGGTCATCTAGAGTCGGCAGATTTTGAAGCTCATCCATGATGACCTTGAGGTCTTCCAGACCTTGGGAGACCTGCTTTTCAGCCTCTCTTGCGTCGGTGTTGGCTTGACCCACCTATACAAAACAGTTACATAATGTGTAACTAACGTCTCTGTTCACTATGAAGCCAACTCTCGATTGTTAATTAGTATACAAAGTTCGGTATTACTGTTTATCAAAAAGTTATGCAGTTCGTTAAATTTACAAATAAGCGTTGTTTGTGACAACACAAACACAATTGTATGTGTTGAATGGCCAACATTTATTTATTTATTATTATTTATATAGGGTTATTTGTAAAACATCAACAACCTTCTAGGGGCTGATTCAGGTGCTCAAATACAACAACTTTTTCTATGGGACCAACATTGAAATCGCGAACAAATTTTTACTTGCCCATACTAAGCTGCCGTCCGGCTGTCATCAGTTTGTAGGAAGCAGTAAACATTTTTTTTTAGATTTCAATGTTAGACACATATACAAAGTTGTTGTAGTTGAGCTCCAGAATCAGCCCCTAGGAGGTTGTTGATGTTTTACAAATAACCCTGTATAATACGAGATCCGGTATTAGAAATATCTATTATTTAGCGATGACTAAGATTACTAGTATACCTATGTTAGTTACTAGATAATATATTAGTATTTCACTCGTGGGTATTTTTTCTATTCAACCTTTTTTGGATCAGATTACTCAATTTGAAATTTCGACAATATTAGCTATAAGTAATAAGAGTTGCAAAAATATGTATAGGTTGTCTACTTTCCCCTTAGCAAAACAATGAAGTTACCAGATAAAAGCAGGTAAGCAAGCGTTATTAACTACCCTCAATAGTTGTTTAATTGAATTTTATATGAAATAAAACTTTAACGTTTTCAAAGAGTAGCAGGTTGCCTTGACAAAAGTAGATATTCCTAATACCGGATCTTAGACTAATACGTCTAACTGCAAGTAGTCACGAGTAAAGAGTTATTTGCAAGAACTGTACTTGCTTTCAAAACAAAGACAATTTATTAGCACTGCTGAGTACTATGTAGGTGAACGTACCAATCACAAACCAGTTAAGCTCAATTTTGGACTTTAAAACACTGTCATATACAGGTTAATTGAAATAGGGCAATATATGAACTATGCTTACTTGCGTTGTTTATCGGCAAATCAAGATAAAAAATATTATGCATGTAACCCTTCTAGTGTTTTATTAAATAATTTTTGAATTCTGAAAAGTGGAATTTGCCTAAGTTTGACCAGCAGGTGCTAGTAATTGACCTAATTTGTGCCAGTAATTGACCAACATTATTAATAGGAAAGTGAAATGAAACAATTGTAAATTAATGTCAAAATTAACTGTTTATTATTCACCTTTAGGTAAATAACTCTTACATAACAATTATTAATAATATTATTTATAGTAATTGAGATCTGAATCAGACTTAGAAGTTACAAGACTATCACTGTCGCAACTAAATATAAGGAAGTTTTCATTACGAAAATATGATTAATCTCTAACAAAAATATATTTCCTATTATAGTCAGTCAATTTGAGCAGACTTTATAGACGAAAGTCATACTCCTCCAGGTTTTCGTCTTCTAAATCAGAATCTATTGTAGGTCGTACTCTCTTTCTAATCTGTCTTGAGGATGTCGGACAATCCTCTTCGGAATCAGCTTCTTCTTGGGTTGGAAACCGCCTTTTAGTAATTGCAGGTTTAGACTTAGTCCTTGCCTTTTCAATTTTATTTCTCTGCTAATTTAATCTTTTTTCTTCGCGCTCAATTTTTTTCCTTTCCTTTTCTTTTTTCTCATTTTCTTTGTTTTTCCTATAGTCTTTCCACTTAGGTGAATTGATAGCATCTGGAAAAATTTGCTTTCTTTTGCCACCTTCTTTATTGGAGATTCTGTGGGCCAAACTATAGCGCTTGCAAAAGCAGGGCTAATAGGAATATTTAATGTTTTTTGATTATGTACTAATGTACCAGATGTCTTCCCGAAGGATGTTTGGTCTGCGTTAGGTCTGGACTGGCGTGTCAGTCCCAAAGAACTTGGAATCGCAAGGTTAGGTTCGGTTTCGGAACGTGGAGCTGTGATCTCTATCAAACAAAAAAAAAACAACAGCCCGTTATAGTCGACTGCTGGACTTTGAGCCTCCTCCACACTAGTGGAGGGTTTTGCCATTATCTCCACGCTTGGTAGGCGGGTTGGAGATTGCAGTTTAAAAGTTGATGTTTAACAGAGAGCGCTGCTGCTCGTCCTCTGTTGAATGTGTAGTCCCTAAGTCGCCTCTTACGACACCCTCTATCAATAACTTGTATATTAATAAAACTTTGTCTAATTAATTACATGAATGCGATGGTCAACTTAAGGAACACAATGAATGCACCCATAATAAACCACTGGTCAACAATTGGAAAAATGTTGATCTTACTTTACATTTATCATCACACAAACATTATTAGCAATGCAAAAACAATTAAAATGCATTAATTAAGCAAACTAGTGCAAATCCCGGTAGTTGACCACGGTGGATAACTGCTGGTACTCCAAACAACCGGTGTTCCAATAGTTAACCAGTGTAAAAAATAACAGAAATATTTAATTTTTATTCGTAATATGATTGAATAATACATTATTAACAATGAAACTAATAACATTTCATGAAATTAAAACATTTAGCTACTAAAATACAACGATCAAAGCAGATTTATTCTTACCTTGCATCGCACGCTATTTACTGCAATGGCGGTCAAATGACAACTGAACGAGACGTGTGTCAAGAAAATAAAATAAAAAGCTGTATGTTCTATCTCATTCACTTGGAATAGTGATTGAATGCTTCACTGAAGTATTATCTTGCAACACTATTTAAATCGTCGGCTTTAGGTGAAGGGAGTTCTTAAAATAAGAGCTTTTACATGAAATTGGTCAACAACTGGTGACTGGTTTGGGACTGGTACATCCACCTATTTAAGAGTTTAGAGGTTCCATCTAATTCCTACCTTCATCTTTGCATCGCCAGTTAGCTGTTTGTTCTCTGCAGCTTCCTTTTCAAGGTCTTCGATCTGTTTAGCAGTTCCTTGAACACGAGCTGCAAAAAATAAAATGTTCACTTGGTAAAACGGAGCGTCGACTTAAATACTCTATGTAGTATACTGTATAAAAAAAAACACCTATGCCTCGGTAAACCTTGAATTCCTACTAAGAGGACAGTCGCTTTACCAAAGGCCCCGATAGCTAAATTGGTAAAGTACCTGAGAGCTAAGCAGGTGTTCAGGGTTCAAGTCCTGACATAGGCAAACCGTTTTTATTTATCTAAGTAAATATAGCTGCCCCGACAGACGTTGTCTTGTCCAAATTTGACAATATAAAACGACATTTGCGCTCGTAGTAGCAATAATCTCATAGAAAAAGACGTTCGGTTTTTCCCAAATTTGAAAACTTTCTAGGAAACTCTCCAGTTTTTCTTTTCACACAAACCTTTTCCTGACAAAGCAAGAAAGAATCAGCCAAATAGATGCAGTCAATCGGAAGTTATGCGCGTCCTTATATTTCGAAGATTCATTATTAACCTCTATACAAATTATACAATGTTCATAAAGATTTGTATTCCACAATACTTGCAAAGTAATACATAATGATGAAGTACTATATGGTTTAAAAACGTTTTTATAATGTTGGCACAAAGTAAAAGTATCTTACTGGACAGTTTGTCGGTCTCGTCTCTGAGTTTGGACGCATCGGCTCTGGACGTAGACGCTTTCTTTCGGATCTCGTGAGCGGCCTGTTGGACAGTAAGAGCTGTGTTTTAAACGTTGTTTCTGTTATTACTTACATGCTAGTTCTTTAGATAATATTACACTTAGAAAACATTCGGCTGCCTCAGGTAGGGATGACACCCACGTCTATTTTCTATACTGCTCTTCCTTTAGTTATCGAAGTGTTTCGCTGTTGTCTTAAAAATGTTTCGGTTACCTATACAATTTCTGCCAACAACCGATAGAAATAATACTTAAATGTAATATAAGAGCACTTTTACGTCGCACGACTTTTCATCCAAACTCTCTAGTCGAAAATGTCGAAAACGAACAAACTGATTCTAATAAGACTTTCCATGCATTGCATAAGCAAATCAGACTAGTCTAAAAATTACCCAAGGATTTTTCGAAAAACAGTATTTATAGTTGAGTTTAACAATTTTGAACTTTTCATTTTTAAAAAAATCGCCAATAGTTTCTTTTTTATTAGACTTCAAGTCTTAACTGATTCGGTTTGTTTTTCGGTTTTCAATATTTTCGACTTGATAGTTTGGATGAAAAGTCATTCTCGAGTTGTGAAATTATAAGTTACGCCGAGATAAATAGTTTGTCCCCAGTTTATAAAAAACATATTTTATTAACCATTCGTCCTAGGTCTAGGAATAGCAGGTTGGTACCTAGAAACGTGGCAAAAACAAACAAAACGATAAAAGAGCATCTGAGTACCTCTGAAGCTTTTTCAGCGTATTCCTTTTGTGCTTGCTGCGCCAAGTCTCTGGCCTCTTTGGCCCTGTCGCTGGCCACTGACAACTCTTCGGTGATGCTGTTGATGCTCTCTTCAGCGGCCGCCACCTTCTCCTGGATGTTGGGCACTTCTTGAGCTGCCTGGTTGGCTTGCTGGCGGGACTCGGTCACTTGGTCACTGAATTCTGTAAATATTTGAGAAAATTGAAAGGATCTATTTGAACATTTCAAAGGATCTATCTAAAGGAGGTATCTGAACTAATGAAAGAGGTTACGTTACTAACTGAAATAGAAGGCAAAAGGCGGCTGTGCGAATAGGGCTTAAGTGGATTTCAAAAGACGGCGAAACCTCTATAATGTATATGTGACTGAAGGCTGCATTATATTTATTTGTGTATTTTGCTTAGTAAGTAAGTACTGTCAACTACATTGTTGATAATTTTATACAAAAATATTTGATCCCTAGTAGTTCTCAGCTATGTTATTTAAGTATCTGTTGTCTAGTTTTGTATAGTATATTGCTTTTCTTAGTTTCGTATTAGATAATTGATGGGATTGTTGGTACTATTTATTATTAACCTCCAGATCGAGCATCTTAAAATTACTGCTTACCTTTTAGAGTCTTGTAGATCTCAGTAGCCTCTTTCAGGGTAGCGTTGGTGAGCTCGACGTCGTGTTTGGCCTGCGCCTGTAGCTCGTCCAGCTTGGCTAACAGGTCGTTCAGCTCGTCCTGTCTATCGTGGCCCTGGTCCAGTAGCTCTCTTCCTCGACTCACGGCTGCGTCTAACTTGTTAAGAGTCTCCTCGTTTTCGGCGACCAGGCGGTCCAGCTCCGCTGATTTGCTGTCGATCTGTGTTCATTGATGGGATTATAAGAATTATTTTTACTGCTTAAACTTAAAGCTCTGTTATTTCTCTTGTTTTCGTAATTAAACATTAATGTGATAATAGAAGGTGGTGAACAGCACTAGTTTCCCTGTTATACAATTACTGTTGCTTTTAATATTTAAAATAGCTAAATTAATAGTAAATAGTAATTAAAAATGAATGTTCGTTCGAACAAAGACTAAGGGACGCCATTGTCATTGGCCACCGGCGCCGCCGTCCATGAAATTGTAATCTACTTACTAATATTTTTTTAAATTTTTGGTGTTGTAACGGCATTTATATTATTAACTTACCTTTTCGGCCAAAGCGTGCTAATATTTTGGTAACCAAGGCGGTTGCCTTGGTTACCAAAACTCTGTCAACTGGTTAGTTGACGAAGCAATCACCGGACTCTTAATACCTCCACGGTTTCCTGGGTTTTTACTTTAGGTACTTTTGTTTCATTCTAAATTTCATGATTCTAGGTACCTGCCCTATAGGTTTTAGGAAGTCGAATTATGCGATATTACCAGCCGTATCTTTTGATTGCGTTGACTTTGAAGTTTGATTTTTTACAGTTTCAAAGGATTGCAGACCTGAGTGTTTGATATTAATCACAAATTAATACCTCCACGCGTTTTCTGATAAAAAAGGGTCTTGACAGACAGACAAACAGATAGACGGACACCGGAGTGATCCTAAGGTTTTTTTTTCCTTTCGAACAAACCCTAAAAACCACAGCTCCTCTCTTCTCCTCTTTGGTGGAAACCCACCCTTACTCTTTTCTCTTCTTTGGTCAAAATCCACCCTCATTCAGCCGGAAGGTTTCGCTGTAGACTTGTTTTGGTCAAAAAGATATCGGCAACTTACAGTTTTATTGACTTCCGAAGCGTCTTGCTTCAAGCTTCCAATCTTAATGTCGGGTAGCAGAGTGGTGTTGACCTCGGCGTAGAGGCCTAGCGCCTCGTCGTACACCTTCTTGGCGTGGTCTAGCGCTTGCTCGGCGAGCTCCGCCATGCTGCCCAGCTTGCCGCTGGCCGCCTTCAGCTCGTTGCTCAAGATTTGGATTTCGTTGCTAGAAATTGGAAATTGCAATCCTTAAGGTATGAGTTTGGTAGGCACCCTCAGACAATAAATCGTTGTCTGGTATCAACGGTATGAGGTTTTCTTTTATGGACTATCACGTGAGGCACGGGCATCCCAGGGGTTTTGTCAGGAATCCCCTTTCAACATGAATTTAGCGACGCTCCACCGTTTTATTTTATTAATCTTACCTCTTCCTCTACCGAAACCTATCCGAATCATCCATTCTCCATGTATGTTTAGCGATATTAATATTAATCGTAAATTTATAATCGTAGCCCCAGACAAAAAGCGATTGGATGGAGTTCCGGTAAAACTGCATAAAAAACTACGGAGAGGCCCATTAAGACAAATCCGCTAAAAAGGTATAAAAATGTCCTGGAATTATTACTATTTTACCAAAACACGTTAAGTTGCTATTAAGTTGTCTATTTCAGCCATTACGTCTACCAAAAAATATGATAACAATGGTAAAAGTATGCTAAATAATTTTAGTTACCATATGTGACCACAGATTACAGAAAAAAATCGTCCCTAAAGTTTTGTTATTTAATAATATTAGTGTCTGTTTAAGTTTTAAAAATAGGTTTGGATCTTTAAAGCAAGGTCAAAGATTTTTAGCTAATTTTAAAATTGTGACTCTACTCGCCTAGAACTACAAAATATTGTAACCTTTGACAATCATAAATGTGTCAGTTATACCAATTTTTAAGCAACAATAGAAAAACAACAAAAAACAAACGTCGGAAAAACGCAATTTAAAAAAAACAATTATTTTAACCTGCAAACTAAAGTGATAAGATCTCATAAAGACGACCCAAACAAATATCTTGCGTGCTGTATACCGAATTCATTCCCTATTTTACCACCATTAAAAATAAGTACTTACATTTAAATAAGACCACTTCTGAGTTAAAGTCAATTAAGACAGAATTTAGTATTTTACACTGTTTCATATAAGTAAATATAATTTTTTATTTAAAATTCCAATCAATGTGCATGTTGTTTATTCACATAATTATTATTTATAGACTTGCCTGATGTTAGCTTGCTTATTAATCCCATCCTTAGCGATCTTGTTAGCAGACAGCGAGCTGTTGAAGGCCTTCTCGGCGATGTCCCTGATGTTCTTCGCCTCGTTCTCTAGCTTCTCTGCCAGGAGACGGGACTCCTTGGCCAGCTTGGACATCTCGCCGGACTGCTTGCCGAACTGGTCGGAGCGGTTGCGAGCCTTGGCCAATGCTGCAGCACCTTCCCCATCTAGGTATTCTAGTGCGCTCTGGAAGGAGGAGATTGATAGATGATTAAACAAAAAGGTGCAGTAGATCATTAAGGTGTGATTCTACTGTTAAAATACAATGACTTTTTTTAGGGACAAACATCGAAATCTCAAAAAAAAAAACATTCTCCTTAGTATTTTTTAGATTAAGATGTGGAACTCGTTGTAAAAGTCGTTGAAATTGAGTACCAAAATCAGTCACTAAGATGTTTTGAGTGTTTGGATTTACACGTTGTATAGTGATAGGATTACATAACTTTTTTTTTAATTTAAGCTTTTAGTGGTTTGGGTACCTACTTATTTAATTTAGATATTTTTTTGATTGAAGGAAACAATTCAAATTTTCTTTCATAAGTATATTTAGGTTGGTATATAATAAAGCGTGTCGACTCACGTTGATCTCTTTCTGCGCCGCCTCGATGGTGTCCTCTGCCTTGGACACGTTGCCTTTGCTCCTCTCCACCGCTTCGTAGCCCTCGTAGCTCTCGTCTTCGATCTTGAACAGCATATTCCTGAAGAAAAGTTATACGTTTCATCTTTATTAATCCAATCTTTCTTAATAGTAACATAATGCCACATTTACATTATCTGGTTTGGTGATATTTGGTCACCGACTACTTTATTAGGGATGGCGACAAACTTTTTTTTATTTGTCTATCAGTAAGATTATCAAAACACGTTTTTTTTTTTTACATTATAAAAATATTACAGAGATATATTGATTTGAAATATCAAATGACGTCACGTAAATTTTTACTTAGTTGTGACGTCACGAGCACTTCCGAACTTTGAAGTGCTTTATCTTTGACATTTTTTGGTTGATTGCCAAAGAAAAAATTTATAAACGCCTGGTACGCTTTTGGTGACACGGACCGCTGCTCATGCGCACCGTCGTCGTGCAGGTACAAGGCGCAACCCTGACGAGCCATAACATGGGGAACCAAGCCATTGTTAACGGCACTAATCCCATTGCTATTAAGATTGTCGAAGACAGACAACTGTTCGCGCGTAGCAATTCGGTTCATTTTCGTTTATCATTTAGCGTTAAAGGTCAATTCGGTTGTCAACTTGCAGAATGCCACTGACCTAATGTAAACATATATAGCATGTTACGGTTACGGTTGTTTTAAAAAATATACAACGTATCACATAAAGGTTCAGCCCTATTAAAAACGTGGTGATGCTGCGTTGTGGTCATAGATTTAGAAATTGTCTAAACTGTCTTAAATCAGACAACATACCTACAACGGCTTTTTAATACTTCCCATTAGACCAAACAGTTATAGTTTATTTTCATAGAACAATTAGGCGGCGCTAACGCATATATAGTTACATATTGGCGTAACGTTACGCGTTAAAGTAAATAAACTTGATATTAATATTAATAATATAATTTGTATGAAGAGGCAAGTAGTGAGATGAATGACAGCGGGCAGACTGTCAGTCTGCTGGTCCAACGGTATTGTGCGAGTTTTCATCATCATAATTAGTCCACGTCATTTACTAATCTACTTAGTCCACAGCTGGACATAGGCCTGTAACAATCTTTGCGTAGGTACCTATATCAATGGTGAATGTATTTAAGTCAGCTTGTTCTACGTGCTGCAAGTCGTCGAGACGATTTGTTATGACCCTCGAAAAGAGCTTGTAGACATTGCTCAGAAGCGAGGTTCGTCTTCAATTGCTTAGACAGCTTACGCTTATTGTGTGAGTGGCTGGGACAAACTAGGAAAGATGAGGACCGTAAGACGAGACAGTTAAGAGGAGGTCTAGCACCAGCAGTGGGTTTAAAAACGGTCTGGTTAGATACGAGGTATAGATGTTTGTACATATTATTATTTAACTAAAAATGTTTATTATACTCATTAATAAGTTATTTTTGTAAAATGTATCTATTTAATTTATCCTTATATGATTCCGAAATATGTATGTGATCTGGTAAAGGATACCATTAGGTTTTATTAGCGCCTCATTACTCCTGTTCATTTATTTCGCTCAATTATAATTCATATACCAAAAAGTATGTCGCAGCGAGTTAGTGGTATAGCCAATGGTGGGCAGAAGTTAAAAAAACATACACTGCACACAACACAATACGCTTTATGATACCTACCTATATATTTTTTTACTGGGACACATAATGCAAGAAACAAATATTAAACCATTTATTGATTTTGGTGTCGATATCCAGTAGGTCTTCAAGGCTTGAATTATTCACGAACGTGTGTTGACATTTAGTAGGTAACTATAGGTATGTATTTTCAACTCTGACGTCGTAGGTACCTGTAATTAAGCCGCCCGATGAATACACGATTTTGCGTTTTAGGCATTTTTGATGAAAAATATTTCAGTTTTCACAGCTTAAGCTTTTAGTAAATAATCACAATAAAAAATTAAGGCACTATATCGATATATCAGACCTACGGACGTACACGTTACTGCTACGAACTCCTAAAGTGCTACGAAACACAGACTGACAACTGCACAAAATACCGTATGAATGATTCTCGTAGGATAAAAATGTATTTGTCAAATTACATTCGCTAGATTTTACTTTACAGAAACTATTTTAAGCCGCACGTCGAAACTACGAGACTAGACCAAACAGACTGTAAACTAGGCATATAACGCAACTTGTTGTACCTTCTTCCTTAAAGATTGCCTTAAGTTACAATTGGTACTTGAAAATTGAGCTTTCACTATTCGCAGGTGCAACGGAATCTCAATTTCGATTGTCGTTTACGTCAATTTGCTTTTAGAGTTTGGCTAGCCTACAGCTGGGTTCATACTTGCATCATGTCTGTTAATCGGAGCTGTATCATATGAAAAATCGTTATATTATATTGTGCTATTTTATTAGTATGCTATTGCTATTTAGGGGCTGATTCTACTGATCAAATACAACAACTATCGCACCAACATTGAATAAAAGTAAATCTTGCCATAATATGATAGCTGATAGACTAGAATTTTTTGTAGGTATTGCAACAGTATTAAATATCACATCCTAAAAGGTAGTTAACTGATTAAAATGATCTCAAACTCCGGTAGAGATAATGTACCTTTCTAAACAGTAACAAAATTTTATCTTTTGCCCTCACTAAATACATGGTGTTCTAATAGTGTCAAGTGAAAGTCTAAAAGTGGAGTACCCTTACGGGTAACCCAATGATGTGGGGTGACTCGAAAACTACAAAGTGTCTCGGAAAACTGCTGGTGCTTCATATGCTTCTAGAAGGCTCTATCTTTGGACACTATTTTTAGATCAACTTATAGAACAGTAGGACTATGAAAAAATTAACTTTTTTTAAATAAATATGCACCAGACAACACACCAAAGTAAGAATTTATTTAAGGTTCCAGACAATTTACTTTGCTAGTGGCGGGCGGCTCACAGCACACCCAGACTGGAGCTAATTTAGGAAAGATCGTTTTCTGAATTGTATTAAACTGTCAGTAAAAAATGAACAGTTTTTTTTTATATAATATTAGCTGTCCCGGCGAACTTCGTACCGCCCCTTCAAGAATTTTTATTTTTTATTTTTCTGTGTTTTTTATAGTAATTCTGCTATTCGGACGGAGACAAATTCAACAAATCAAAGATCATAATAATCGGTCCAGCCTTTCTCGATTTATATATGGTGTAACTAACCCGACTTTTTTTAAAATAGTATAAAAACTAAACTAATTTGAACCTTAAGCGTTAAATGTCTAAGTGTGAAATGAGTCTATGTTGCATCAAATCCGCAAGTGTGACCATAACCTAAGCGACTTTCCTACGTAGGTACTTAGTGCACACAGGGCATGCGCAGTGAGCGCTGTGCGCAGCACGACTGGCTGGCCGCCTGATCTGATGCAGGGTGAAGCGCGATCTAGTGAACTAGACCCCGTCTTATGGCACAGTACCGCACTCTTGTGTCTTACACGACTTTTTGTACGATAAACTACACGCTCGTTAAAATCTTGTAATTACCTACTTTTAAAGTTTATAATTTGTAGTTTTATTATAAATGTGAGACATTCGCATTACTTGTAAAAGTTAGGTCCAAAGATAGATGTGCGTAGGCGTTAGTCGCATGTCGCAGTGTCTAGCATGCCTAATTGTTTTAGTTTATCATTGTTTTAACTTTATAGTCTTTTCGACAATCTAATAATGTGTCAATAATACGTTTGGTTTCTACCTTAGTAAAAGTGGATAAAGTTTTACATTTTATAAATTACAACGGGCCTAGGTAGAAACCTATAATTACACGGTTGTATAGGAACTGAATAAATAATGAGCTTGCGTGGCTGGCTTCGACCGGAGCCTGAAAATTTAATATTGGCTTAAATCGATTTTTCTAATAGAATCAATTCGAATGCACTAAGGCTTCAAACAAAGTGATCTGATTACACCTACTTCCTTATTTAGGATATTTCCTGGTCATGTAAAAGGAAAAAAAAAGAAAATGGTTTAAATTCTAGTAAAATCAAACTTTATTGAAAATACAAATTGCACAAAATCTACTAGCTCCATAAATAACATTATTCATTGAACATTTTATTTATCTAGATATTTTTAACTGTTTTTCATACAATTATAAAAAAATATTACATAAAAAAGAAACGTTGCCGTTCCGTAAGGTAAAATAATTTTATAGGCTATTTGTAGTAACTACAGCAAAATACATTCGAAATATGCAATGACTGAGCAAAATAAAAAAACGCATACTATCAAAAAGTTAGAAATCAGGAAAATACCCTCTGTCGCCAATCGCCACTCGTAACACAAGCAGCTGCATGTCAATTCTTTACTTTGAGACGGACAATTGTTGTGTAGTCTGGCACATTGTTATTTAATGGTATTATTATTACATAAGATACAGAGAGACAGAACGGTTTTATTGTTATGTGCGTGTATATATTGTAAAACCACAATCACAAGTCGAAACAAAAAACAAAAGTAAAACAAAAAGAATACTAGAGAACAATAGTCAGAGAAGGTGTCAATGTGTGTGGGGTGTGCATAAAGATATACTGAAATATGACTGAACTTTAATCACGACGTAGTCTTGTTGCTCTAAAAAACTTCGAACTTTTTTGTATGGAGCCTGGCATACTTCAAGTTGCAAGTAACCTAAAATAACATAATTTTGGTGTACACCCATGGGACATACGTTAATCGAAAGAAAAAATAATTACAAACAACAAATACTCTTTGAAAAAACGTCGTAAATGATATACTTTGTTCAGAATTTCCATTTGAATATGTATATAATAATAAAATTACATGTTCAAACTGATATTCTGAACAAAGTAATTAATTTACGACATTTCGAATGTTTCATAGATGTACACCGAAATAACGGTATTTAAGATTACTTACAAGGTATGCCAATTAGGTTCGATGCCTTTTAGGTATGCCAATTAGGTTCGATGCCTTTTAGGTATGCGAATTAGGTTCGATGCCTTTTGTGTGATATTGATTCATCGTTTTTTGTTTTCATCGATACAAGCTACGTATCTATAGGTAGGTATCGGACGCAATCGCCGTCCGGCGAGTACGGTGCGGCGAAACGGCAAAGCAAAGCGCTACGAAGCGTCAGAAGCCGGAGTCTACTAAGCGGGACGGCCGCCTAATATACTTCGTCTCCAACCATAATACGAGTAATATGAATATCGTTTTTACAAAGGCTATTAAATTGCCACATTACGCATAAAATTCGTAGTTTATGTATTTGATAGTAGAAGATTTGAAAATGCACAGAGCCGCAGTATTTTGGAGGCATTTATTCTATTAGTTTTTTATAGAATTAAGATTTTTTATGTTACAATTAACAATGGCACATATAACTTTAATAAAACCTAATAATGATATTATTGGGACATTGTTGACAATAATTACGACTAGTAGATTTGAAATTTTATATTTTTTTATATTTTATTGTATATTTTGTTTCTTTTAACTCGGAAACGGCTCTAACGATGTGGCTGGCATGTATTTAGCTAAGGTTCTGTTTTTTAAGTTTACCTATAACTATAATTAGTTGTATTTCTTGCAAGATGGCAATGACAATGAATGCAAATATGACTGCCAAGTGAAAATATGTGGTCAAAAGCCCACTCCAGCTAATTAAAAGGTTAGCAAGTTCTGTGGTTGCGTCAGCTTCGACAAAAGCACTTTTAAAAGAAGTATAATATTTCATATCACAGGTAAATCGAAAATATGTTAAAAAAACTTGTTGATGTTATTTTAAAAACTTTGTTTTTTTGTAATCAATCAATACTTGGCATTATGAAGCGAAGCCATGTATAATGCAGTATAACCGTTGATGCCATAGTTACAGTAGAATAGATGGCCGTATCTTCCTACCTTAATCAATGCCGCTACTTCATATTTTGGGAGATCGCACTATTTATGATACCCCAATGGAATCTAAAATATGAAATACCTACGGTACTTCAATTTCAATGAAATGGAATTAGTTAGATTAGTAATGGCCGCAAGATAGGCGTACAAGTATACGTCAAAGTTAGTTCTCGGTATACTAGCTTGTGGCGTTTCCAATTATAACACTTGTTTATTCGGATGGACCTGTCGCTGTAAGCCTAAGAAGAAGGCCTCATGAAGCTTCGTAAGATTGTTTACTTTTATGCAGGCTGTACAAATAAAAAGATACTCCTTTAAACCACGTGACCAGCTGTTCATATACAATAACTCGTACCTATTAAGGGAGCAACATCAAAATAGTGAAAAAATATTCAAATCTTCCATACAAACTAGGCTAGTAGTACTCGTAACTAAACTAGGATAATGTATGTAGAATCAAACAATTTAACAATTTATTTGTACAATTTCGATGATGTTTCCATACTTCCCATATTTATTAAAAGATAAAAGATGTTGTACAGACAGCGGCAGGTCAACCTACCCAAAAAGTTAAAGGTCATTGAACCGATTTTCAACTTTAAGATCGATATCAATTGAGAAAATTTTACATTTTGTGGTAGGTTGGCGTGTTATTGTCTGTACATCAACAGCTTGTTTAAGTGATTTAAAGAGTGTCCTAGTTATTATTTTATTCATCCTGCATAAATTAAAACCTCCATTGGACCCTCTGGCTAAATTATTTTAATTTGCAAGTCTCGATCATATGCAAAGCTTTCTAACCACCTCAGGTCGAATTTTCAAGAAAACAATGGTTAAAATAGTATATTTTTACCTTTGTTTTCTTATTACCAGTCGGTAATGTTTTATGGATGACATACTTAGTCAATAAATTGAAATACAGCGTTGTGATGCATACTGCGCGCGCGCATTTAGAGGACACTCCAGTCCGTGCGGCAGTAGGATAAGATTTGTGAAGCGCGACAGCCGCTAGGCAGATCTTATGTTACTACTAAATATTTCAAAACACTTATTTTTATTAGTGTGTGGATAGACATTAAATTTGATCTGCAACGTTTCATTAACTTTCTTTCATTAATTTATTTATTTTTAAATAAAATTCATTGTGCATTAGTCTCGCCAATTCGAAAATGGCTGGGCCGATTTGCCTTTTTTTTGTTGTTGTTGTGTTTGTAAATTATCAGGAATTGTTTGTGTGACAACAAAAACTGAAAAAGTTTCCCGGAAAAAAACATGATTTGGAAAAACTGAAAATTCTGCTACTATGGGCGTTTTACACATGATTATTTAATTTGGATAAGACAACGTCTGCCAGGACTATAAGTATAGTATAAAAGAAGATGGTCTGAGTGACAATTTTTTTACTTAAGTATTAAAGCCGAGCCAATAGGCCTCTAAAGCTGGAATAGTTGGGAGACTAAAAGTTTCAATGACTTTTCGAGGTAAAGAGAGTCGAGGCAAAGGTTTGGTCTGGTTACCTATCATAAGTTCGAAAATGTTTTGACCGAATTTCATTTGACATAAAACTTTTCGCCTATTTTCGTTTCGTTTATTTTTACTTCGTCGTAATCACGTTTGCCACTGTATCATTTGACTTACTATCAATTGTTTTTTTTTTGTTTATCCGACGTTTTATTTGTTCGATAAACTTTTTACCGAAGTTATGTTTGGCAGAAATAACATTTTTGTTCGAAGTATATGTTTCCGAACATTCATGACACCACTGTTCTATTCACAGTATTTTCATTTCACCAATATAACATTATTCAAATTCCCTAAAATGCAAGCATGCGTTATTGTACAGGCAAGTGTAGGGAGGTGGGTCTACGACGGGCATAACGCCCAAAACGGGCACTTCTTTAATTTTGCTGTTTCAAATGGCTTGGTCTCACTAAGTGAGCGTAGTCTCCGCTCCCCTTGCATCGGTTTCCCGGTTCACCTGCGAGCACACAGTTTTGCGTTCGGACGAAAATTATTTTTGTACATGATTTTGAAAAATATTGCAAGGTATGTTACTGTTATCTGTTTTCTCTTTTTTTATTGTCAATTAGCTGTATTTGTAATTTGTTGGGTTAAAGGTGTTTATTTAGCTGTTAAATGATAGCATTATAGCTACGTGGTGTTTAATTTAGAGATTTGGTTACGAGTGAAATTTAAACCATCGAAAAAGGCAAAGCGAGCAGGGCAAAGGTGTCTCTTAGCCCATTCAATATAAAAAAAAACTGGTACGAAAATATATATAACATTGATTTCGTGTTTTATAAAAAAAAAGAATATGACATTCTAAGTAAGAAATAAGTTTTGAACATGATTGATACCTTAAAAATCTGATTTTGATTTTTCCTTTATGATCTCATAGTAAAAAACGAAAAACTACGTAACGTCTTCTCTTCCAAAATACCTCAGTGCCTAAAGACGAAAGTCTACAACCAGTGTGTGTTACCAGTGATGACATATGGAACTGAAACGTGGCCTCCCACTATGGGCCTCATATAAGAAAGCTCAAGGTTGCACAGCGTGCTATGGAAAGGGCTATGCTCGGCGTTTCTTTGCGAGATCGAATCAGGAATGAGGAGATTCGTAAACGAACAAAAGTTGCTGACATAGCCCAACGGATAAGCAAGCTGAAGTGGCAGTGGGCGGGGCACATAGCACGTAAAACTGACGGCCGATGGGGCAGAAAGGTTCTGGAATGGAGGCCACGTACCGGCAAGCGCAGAGTAGGACGTCCACCTACAAGGTGAACAGACGACCTGGTAAAGGTTGCAGGAAGCCGCTGGATGCGGGCCGCTTTCAACCGGCCAATCTGTAAGTCACTGGGGGAGGCCTATGTTCAGCAGTGGACGTCCTATGGCTGAAATGATGATGATAATGAGTAAAAAACGAATTCTCTACTGTTGTCTACGATAGCATCTAGTGCTTAAGTATTAGACTATTGTAAGGGGTGACATCTTTGACAACAAGTTGGTGTGGCGCCGAATGCAGAGATGTCGCCCTCATAAAATGACAGTAAAACAGAACTGCGTTCGTTGATGTTTTATACGATTAGATTTTCTATTCTATTCCAATTTTGACCGTTGTATCACTATATCCTATTTACCAAATATTTAACCAATCTTTATTTTCTTTCTTCCAATCCAATTAAGTACCTTCCCTTTATAATATCTAAAGCCTGAAGCAGTGCGTAACAGTATTTTCGGTGACCCCGACGTGATATAAGAAAAAAAACATGGAGTCAGATTGAAAATCTAATCGTATAAAACAACTATTCTTCTGACCATGCGCTGTCCGAGTTCTTCTGACCATACCATCCCTAAACGCATGCCCGCTTTAGCCATAGGCAATGACAATGGCAATGGCAATCGTAGACCTTTAGTGAATTGCTTATATTATTATGTTCGTTATGTTTCAAAATTAGTATTAAACTAAGCATCATGCATCAAGCACATAAAATACTTATATTTGATGTAGATAATTAATCTAACTTTTTTTCTGCAATTTCCCTTAAGGTGCCCGTTTTGGGCCTCCTTCCCCTACGTGTTACTACACTGTAAGTAATTTCAATATGGTTTACATTGACAAAATTTATAAACGAGAATTAAAATCTAGCGCTCGTCGGAGTGCCGCGTTTCCGGAATTGGCCACTTAAAATAAAATATTGCTACATTTGTAAATGGAACTCTTTAGCCGTAGTATACAATTTGTTTCATATAACTCTCAATTGTTTTAAGATTTCGTGATTACAATAAAATGGATTAAAGTCGGGAAATTTTTTGTTGCATGATTTTTTACGATTGTAAGTGTAATTTGACAGCTCAGCAAAGCATCGTTCGGCTTAAATCTGCGTTTGGCGAAGAAGCACTATGCAAAACGATGCAGTCGTGTCAATCTCTATGATGAAATTGGTGAAGATGCACCGCTATAAACAACAAAAACATTAATGCTGTGCGCCGTATGATCGAAACAGACAGGTATGTGACCTACCATGAGATCTGGACATCTTTGAGTCAAATACAGTCAATCCTACACAAACGTTAGGGTGTGAGACAGCTGTTCTCGATAGATGCCACATGGATACCTGATGCTCAAAAAACAGACCGCATCACTTGGTGCCATGATATTCTTGCCAGATACAATAATAGGGCTTTAAATTTGGTGTAGGACATAGTAACAGGTGACAAAACATGGATATATAGCTACGATACTAAAACAAAGCAGCAATCGAGCGTATGGGTCTTACGAGATAAGCCGAAACCATCGAGCACATGGATATGTGCATGTATAGAGCAGTATTACGAACCATTTTTCATCGAAACTAGTTAGTGATTTTTCACTTAAACTTAGTATGAAATGACAACTCCTAACAACGCTCGCCCATACAAAAACATCAAAGAAGCAGATTAAAAAATGGCGGAAAACTTTGTCGGACAAATCATATGACATTCCTACTTTATAGGGTGTTAGATGGCTGAAAACAATCAAAGTGGCGCGAGAAATGTGCCTCGAAGCGAATGATTGCTTCTTTTTTAAAAAAAAAAAACAGGATACGTGGCTGCTGATGCTTTAGAAAATTGTCGTACACTAAATAGTGACTGGTACACGACCAATATTTGTTTACCGAAAATTATTGACATACTCCGTGAAAATAATGGTAAGCGCTGTATCATCTTGCACCACGACAATGCCAGTTCCCACACGGACAGACAGCCAAATGAGTTTTTAAAGGCGAAAAACTTATAACTTATGAGTCATTCTGATACAGTCCTTTTTCTTGTTCCCAAAAATCAAGAACCAATTACGCGATCAAGGGTTTTCATCATTAGAAGAGGCTGTCGAAGTGTACGAAAAATATGTATCTGACGTCACCACGGAGGTGTGGCACAAATGTTTTTAAAATTTGTTCAATCGTGCAAAAGTGCATTGACGCAACGGGAAAATATTTTGAGAAACAATAAATTTAGTTTTGACCATTAATAGTATTTTTAACCCCCGACGGAAACGATGGGTGTTATAAATTCAACGTGTCTATCTGTCTGTCATGTAATGTCATGTAATTTGTGTATCTGTCTGTGGCATCGTAGCTCCCAAACGAATGGGCCGATTTTGATGTAGTTTTTTGTTCTAAAGCTGATATTACAGAGATGGATCTAAGCTATATTTTATGAAGATCTGTTCAGTTGTTTGAAAGTTACCAGCTCATCTCTTACTTGACAAAAGGCTTTTCAGCTTATTGCAAACTTACACAAGTCCGATTATTCTGAAATGATGCACTGTTACCTTAGTAGTAGTATTCCCAAGACATGACAATCTTGAACTGATGCTGCAGCATCAAGGAATCTATGGGATTCCCAACTACTAAGCATTTTTTTTTAAATTATTCCGGAAACTTATTGCGCCCACGTTTAACATACTTGTGTTCAAATAATATTTTATTTTATCATAATAAAATTTTATTTTGGTAAAGTGAAAGTATGGCTAATGAATCATCTGGTAAATGAAAAAAGTTTTTAAAAGACTTCGGTCAATAGTAAAAAGTTATTTTGGAATTCGGTAAAACATAGTTCGGTAAAATGATATTAATATTTCGATGGTTTAAAAATATGACAAACATTACATAAAAAAGACGTCGATCAAACGTTTTCAGTCAAATAAAATTCGTACAAGTAAATTTTGGACAAGTAATCTGTTCCTGTTCCTCCATCTGGCAGAATCTTGTTGCATCGAAATTTATTTGGCATAACATATAAATTATTTAACATAATTATTGTTTGGCCGAATGCTTATATGACCGAATTCACAATAACATACTTTTAAAATGGCTGAATTTAAATTGGGTCAAGTCGATTTGTCACTTAAAGTCTTTATCAACTACCCATGTCACTTCCCAGCTCAAAATAATCAAATAATACAATACTACATCAATGCCTCGCTCTAAAAGTAAAAGAAAAACCGGCCAAGTGCGTGTTGTGCGTGCGGCCCAATGGTTTGTTAGTCTCACAAAAACTCAATCACGGTTGGACTGATTTGGCGAATTTTTTATATATATATTTCCTGAGATGTAATCAATGCTGTTTGATTGACTTAGTATCCAAAGTAAAGACGACTTCTTTGTATAAAGGTTGCTAATTAATTTTTTTAAGGTAATTAGAGTAAGGTTCATTTCTGCCACTCTGCGTAGCCTTTTTTTACAACAAACCAGTACCTATTTTTACCTTTTGTTGTATTAATCCTGCTTTTGAAAAAAGGCGATCACTGTAAACCGATAAATACTAGAAACCCCTTTTTAATGGAACAATTGTCTGCGGGAAATGAAACATTCAGAAATGTATGCGCTTACGCTTACTATACTGACAGGTGTCGCGTGTACTGGCCAGGGAAGGACGATAGCCACTAGCGATGTGACGTACGGCGTTGAGTCGGTCCGAAAAAATTTTTTTATCAAACCTGTGAAAATCACCTCTTTCAGTGTACAGTAGCCTTACCTGACATCCGCCAGTCTGTCCGCCAGTTCGGAGAGGTTTTCAGTGAGACTAGCGCCGGGTGTTCCCAGTTGCGACTGGGTGGCTTGAATCAACATCTCGATCTCTCCTCTAACTCTTTGCAGCTCGTTGTCGAAGTCCTCGTTCTCAACCACTGTTGGCGTCTTGGATATCTTCGCAAGAATCTGTCAAAATTTTAATTTAATTATTTATAGGTACTTCTACCACATAATCAATAATACTTATTACAATGTGCGCCAGCATCGCACAAATAGATATCGCTAACGCGGACACGAAATTTCCGAACGCTCGGGTCTAACTATTGTCAGGGTGATCTAAGATTTCTTGTCATGTGAAGCTTAAGTTCTGACTTCTGATACCTACTAATACTGCGATGTGTATTTTTGAAAATATAATCAGATAAAAACCAGTAATTGTTGGAGAGGATATCCTCAAAGTTGTTGACGAATATATTTCGTCGAATACAGACGATCCGTCTACGTAGGTCTAAATTCGACAAAGAGGTAGCACGACGAATCCAACTCGGTTAGGAAGCATTCTCGAAACTACGTGATATCTTCTCGATCAATATCCCCTAGAGCCTAAATAGGTACTAAAGTTATTAAGCAGTGCGTGTTGCAAGTGATGTCAAACGGCACTGAGACGTGGTCAATGGTCACTGACTATAAGCCTTTCAAAAGTATTACCTAACGTGTGTAGCTCGCTACACGCAATGTAGGTTCCCGAAGTTGCTTGTCACAAAATGCGGTATTTACTACTGTCTTACAAAATTTACAATTTTATTTTCTCGGTCTTAAGTAACTAATTTTCTTCGTTAACTCGTGATTTTACTCTACTTATCTGTGATAGTTTTTCTTTCAACTTCGTTATACATATATATGTTATGGGCCAAGTTATTTATTGAGCATTACATTTCATTTCCATTTATTAATTAGGTATGAGACCCACCTCGTCCAGTTGTTTGAGTTCCCTGCGGTGGTCGTTGACAGCGTCCTGCACGAGGTTGTAGCAAGGGGGACATGACTCGCAGCCCTGCCCGTCGGCACGACGCTTCTTGTTCTCCATACACCTGTTCAATTATACAAATCAGATTAATAAAACTGGCTTAGTGGTGCGATAAATTAACTTTAACTCAAGGATCCCAAGTTCGTCAGTTCGAGTTAATTTTTGTGTAATAAACACACGCATCTTTTTTATAAATACATAGTTACTGGTTATATGCTAGTCAGGTTATAAAGTAAATATACTCTTGTCGTTTCTAATCGTCTACTTACTACTATTTTATATTTACGAGATTCTAAGTAGTTGTGCTGACTGCTGAGATAGTTAAGTTGATTCCTTACTTTGAAACTACGGCCATAGTGTGTTGCAACAAAGCCATGGGAGCCGATAAATCCATTAAAAAAAACAATAACACGCGGGCTCAATTTGAAGGTGAGGTGTCGTAAGTAGTGACTAAATCCTTACTGTCAGATATAATGATGCCGCCTCAGGCCTTCGACTTGACTTCACGACTAGTATCAAGCGATATTAGCCGGGACTAACTTTTAACGTGCCTTCCAAAGCACGGAGCTGATTGTGATAAGTGTTACTAAATATGGTCAGAATGGTCACCCATCCACTCACAACCACCGCGTGGGTTGCTTAGCATTGTTAAGCATTATGTCGCTGCCGCCACTGAGCTACAAGCACTTCAAGTACAGGGTACACACAAAAGAAAAGGACACTTCTTAAAACCACAAAAAAAAGCAGGTCCAGTTTTACCCCCTATTATTCCACTACACCCGGATTGCACTTTATCCAGAGAAATGCTGTTTAAGAAGCTGATTTCATGGTTTTAATGGAATAAACAAATAAATAAATAAAACAAATAAATTGTTTCCCACGATCACACCAGTTAGCTAGCCCCAAACTAAGCAAAGCTTGTACTATGGCAACTAGATAACTGATAAACATACTTAATAAATACTTTTATAAACATCCATGACTTAGGTAGGTACAAATGCTCGTGCTCATCACACAAACATTTGCCCCTTGCAGGATTCGAATCGCATTTTTCGAATTCGAAAAGCACGAACCACTACACCAGACGGTCGTCAGGCGAATGATCTTAATTTTATTTTTATCTTATCAAATAATAATTGCCGAGTCCGAATAAAAGGAAATGAAGAAAATATTACGTCTGTTGTATTGCCAAAAGTAAAACATTGACTAGTACCTCGTATGTAACAAAGGAATTTTAATTCATTACTTTAAACGCATGGCCTATATTTACTTATTTAAACAGTCTAGGCCACATACCTGTCACAGCGGCGTCCTTCCACGTTCTCCTGGCACGAGCATTGGCCGGCGACATCGCACTGGTAGTTAGTGGAGCCCCACTCGTCGCAGTCGCAGTCCAGGCAGCCCGCGCCAGAGAAGCCGTAGTGGTACGCTCGGCAGTGGTCACAGTGCTTGCTGTACAAAATTATTTTTACCCATATAATTAATGTTACCTTATAAATTTTGCATTCTGCTAAGATAATGAGAGACTGACTGCAATAGCAGGCAAACTGGCTCGTATTTAAAAATTTATATTGATTTAAAATTAATTAACACTATCATCATTTCAGTCATAGGACGTCCACTGCTAAACATAGTCCTTCCCCGATGATTTCTAGATTGTCCGGTTGGAAGCGGTCTACATCCAGCGGTTTCCTGCCTTTACCATGTCCTTTACGAGGTCGTTTGTCCATCTGGTGAGTAGACGTAATCCCTAGAACCTTTTTGCCTCATCGGCCGTCAGTTTTATATTTTAGGACAGCACGATACGATGTGTTCGTGAACGTAGAACTAACTTGATTCTCACGATACGATGTGTTCGTGAACGTAGAACTAACTTGATTCTTTACGATATTTGAAATCAATACATTGTGAATTGCTTTATAAGTATATACAGCTGACTAGCTCTTTATGTAATAAAATCTTGGAAGACGTTAATAATACACTCCTAAACTGTCGTGTCGACTTGAAAATTAGTAAGTAACTATCTGGTATGCGGGTAGCAACGCAATAATCTGTTAACATCGAGATAATCTAAAATAGAGCCTATACTTAGATGTTTATGGTGGAACACTTCAATTATCATTATCATCATCATCATCATCTATACGGTCAATCCCGGTTGCGTCGAAATTCATCGCTTTGAAGCCCAGGGTCCACTTTCCTTGATTTACTCATCCACTTCACACGGTCGTAAGCGTCTCTAGTTGTGAGATCGTTGGCATGCATGTCAGCCCTCACGACGTCAAGCCAGCATTTCTTGGGTTTTTTCTTTGGGTTCAGCATTCCTTTTGCCAGGACTCGGCGGTGGCAGCATGGCCAGACATGGTTTCCTACGTAGTTTGCCGGTTTCAGCAAAACATGGCCGTACCAGCGTAGGCGACTCTCCTGCAGTTTGTCTGCAATAACACGGACACGAATACTACCGCGGATGCGCGAGTTTCTTACGCGGTCGTTCCGCGTCCGCGTTCCGGTCACTCCGCACATCCACCGCAGTATATTCATCTCCGTGACACGCAGCTCCTGCTTGTGTCGCTCAAGTAGCGGCAACGCTTCGGTGTCATATAAAAGGACAGGCCTAATGATGGACTTATAGATCTGTCCATTCAGCCTAACCGGCATTCTGGGGTCACAAATACCAGTCACCTCTTTGCTTCTCAGCTTTGATGAATCGCGTGAACTACAGATCCAAGGTATTTAAACTGGTCCGTGCGCTCGACCTTGTCTCCGTCTATGCGGACGGACGTAGAGTGACAGCCAGGTACTTGGTCTTCGCCACATTGAGTTTCAGACCACCGCTCTCAAGCGACTACTTCTACTCGTTCACCCGTCTCACCAGCCTGCCCCTGTCCGCGTCTACCAGTGCGATATCGTCAGCATACGTCAGCAGCCATGGTGGCAGGCAGTCTTTGATGCTGTCTTACACAACGTCTAATATCACACAAAACAGAAACGGACTGAGAACGGAACCCTGGTTTCTCCAACGGTGATAGGAAATGGTTTGGTGTAGCCAACAGCGGTCCGAACCATAGAATCGGAGCTGCGGTTCATGTCTCGGATAATGTCAATATATGCCACGGGGACCCCTTTGGATCTCAGTGCCCACCAAATCACCACTCAACAACGACAAACACAGTCGAAGTCCTTCTGCAGATCAAGAAAGAGCAAGTGCAGAGGCATGTTCTTCGTCCTGTATCTCTCCATGTCGGTCTTTAGCCAGGACGAAACCCATATTGACACTCGGAGACATCACACTCCTGTCCTGAGATCCGGGAGTCCACAATCCGCTCAAAGAGCTTCATGGTGTGGGATATGACCTTTTTACCGCGGTAATTGCCTCTTGCACCGATCCCTTGCCCTTGAAGACCGGAGTAATAATACTCATTCTCCATTGGCTCGGGATTAGCCTGGTTAAGAGTATGCGGTTGTAAAGGTAGATTAAGATGTCCACCCCACGAGGGCCCATCGCCTTCCAGACTTTGATTGGTACTCCATCGGCTCCGACAGCTTTACGATTCTTCATGCGGCGAAGAGCAATCTGGACTTCTTCAGGCGTTACCGGTGGTACTAGTCCCTGATTCGGAGGTAGGTCTAGCTGCACCTGTTTGTGCTGTTTATTCAGCAGCTCGTGGAAATAAGAGCGCCATCTCTACTTCACCGCGAGGTCCTCGCATAACAGGTTGCCCCCAGGGTCTTTAACACAGTGACACTGGGAAATATCCTGTGCCGCGTCTTTAACACAGTGACACTGGGAAATATCCTGTGCCGCTTTGACCCTAGAGCGCGCCAACTTATAAATTAGCTTCTGCCCCTCAGACAATTCCAACTTGTCATAGAGAGTATAAAAGTGGTCTCGCCTGGCTCTGGCTACAACTTTTTTAGCAACGCGTTTTGCAGCCTTGTACGCGTCGAGCTCTTCAAGAGATCTGGACGCTTGCCACTTTTTAAAGAGGGCTTTCTTCACCCTTATGGGAAATAAGGACTGGACTGAGTCATTCCACCACCAAGTCTTCTTGTCACATTTGCGACCGTCCTAAGATAAGCCAAGCACCGCCTTTGCCGCACCAGTGATGTTGGCTGCCTGAATCCTATCCCAGTATTTTTGGACTGGCTTGCCATCACTACCGTCGCACTTATTGCCGAACTTCTGGGACGTGTATTCATCAAGTTTCCACCGTTGGGTGTCGGCAGCGCTCGATACGCTTGATTTGTGTTGTGTAGCGAGACTCTCACCGGGTATGACCTTGCAGTCGGCCACTTTACTGATGTGGTGTCTCCTAGTGAGTAGGAAGTCGATCTGAGTGGCGTGCTTCCCGCTCCTGTAGGTGACAAGGTGCTCGGTTTTTTTTAATTATGTGTTAACAATGGCAAGGTCAGCAGCCGCACACGTCCTGAAGATATCCCCTTCTTCTGAATTACGACCACCATACACAAAGCCACCATGAACACCCTCAAACGCCTCACACTTCTCACCCACTTGACCGTTCAGGTCGCCACCCACAACAATCCCATGCAACAACGGGATACCACTAGGCACTCCACCGAGTAGATCCCAGAACGCCATTCTCTCAGCTTCGGCACAACCGGCCTGTGGCTCATAAGCACTTATCAAGAGGATGACAACCCCTTCAACAAGCACGACCATCAGCCGATCGCTGTAGCGTTTCACTTCCAGAATGTCGTCCTGCAATCCTTCGGAGAGAACCACGGCCACCCCATTCGCTCCACCAGGTGCGCCCGTGTAGATCAGTTTGTAGCCATTCCCAATTAACCGGGATTGCCTTTCCATCGAGTCTCCTGCAGGAACGCCACGTCCACCCTCCGCCTGAAAAGTACGTCGGCCAACTCCCTCGCGCGTCCAGTTAGCGTGCCAATGTTTAGACATCGTTCACACCAAACGTATTGTCCGCCGCCGATTATGAGTATGCTCACTGTCAGCCCCAGTGACAATACACTCTGAAGAGGGGATAGTAGGTTCGGTGTGAACAAGAAGTTTTATATATATGGAAAAGCGATACACACAACTTGGTATCGTGCGCTCACAGTCAGCGGTCGACAATACGTTTGGTCTGAACAATGCCTTAAGGTGGCGAAGCGGAGTTTCCATTGTGGGGCTCGTGTCTTTGGCCGTACCCGCCCGTGGCACAGTAGCCCTAGCCCACTTGCCACAAGAGTCGGGCGATGCTCCTGCGCGCCGTTTTGCGGCGGCGCCCTATAAGTGACATTTGCTTTCCTTGTTCGCACCATAGTTGTGTGGCAGGGTTGGCTTTTATAGGAGCGACTGCCGTCCGACCACCCAACCCCGAGGGGAAAGCCTGCGTCCAAGCCTTGTTTGTTTACAGCAGGTGCACCGACTGGCAGGTGAGGTTGGCTTGGGCGCAAAAGGTCTTGGTTGAGCCCCTTACACCCACAGTTTTTAAACTAAAATGTCAAATAAAATACTATTATGGTTGTGTGTAGAACGCCCCCCAGCTCGATTGACCGACGACCTCATGAAGATGGCTGGCAGTGGCTGGATGAAAAAAGCGGGAGATCGTGCTGTTTGTGGGAGAGGCTTACACCTAGCAGTAGACTGCAATAGGCTGACATGATGATAGTTGTGTGTGTGTACATGCGAGAAATGCATAGTAACTTACCCATCAATGCCAGGCTTGCAGTAGCACTGACCGGTGTAAGGGTTGCAGGTCGCGTTGTATGCGCCCTCCAGGTTACAGTCACAGGGCTTGCAGCCCTCGCCGGAGTCGATGTTGTAGTATCCATCCTACAGGTAATAAATAGATTAATGCAACACTAGCTTCTGCTTGCGACTTCGTCTGCATAGTCATCCGACTTAGGCCAAAGAGGAATTAAGAATCATCCCACGGGAACACAAATACGAGATTAAATTATCCTATGTGGTAAACTAGATCGATTTCTATGTATGATAAATTCAAGCGAATTTTGTTAAACCACTTATTTATTTATTGCAATATTGTACATAATCAATACAGTTGAACAGTACAAAACTCTGTAAGCGTGCAGCAATTACATCAAATATAACATCTTAGTAATATAATTAAGCATCATATTACTAAGATGTAACAATTGATGTTATAGTGTGAACCTAGGTCACACTAACAAAATATTTTGTTTATTGCTTTACTCTCCTTTACATTTTAAACATTTTTTCATGCGATCGAACCATTTTTTAAAACAGGAGGACCACAGATTTGTAGGTTATGTTTTCTATGTGCTGATTGAACGCTATCACTGCCTCTTCGGAGTTGGTAAAAGTAAAAACTCTCGGGTGATTTTCTCTCTTCTTCCTCTCGGGTGTTGTTTTTTTCTATGTGTTGGAAGTAAAAGCAACACTGTTTAGTTACTGATTTTAGCTTTCATGGTTAGACCCCAGACAACAATTAGGATGAGATAGATAGTGTGTTGCTACAGTGACATGCAAGAAATACCTACAGCATTTTATAAGAAACTAACTTGTCTATTTTACATTGGCTTCAACTAAAGTAGGCGAAGAACAGCCTTTAAATACAGGGTTATTTGTAAAACATCAACAACCTCCTAGGGGCTGATTCTGGTGCTCAAATATAACAACTTTTTTTATGGGACCAACACTGAAATCTAAAAAAAATTACTTTTACATACAAACTGATGTCAGCTGGTGGTAGCTTAGTTTAAGGAAGTAATTTTTTATTGCGATTTCAATGTTGGTCCCGTATAAAAAGTTGTTGTATTTGAGCACCAAAATCAGCCTCTAGGAGGTTGTTAATGTTTTACAAACAACCCTGTATAGGCCAGTATTGTACTAACACTGTTCAAAAACGGGAAAAAGCCAATCCACTAAACTTTATTTGTCAGCTTCCAACACGTTCCTCAGACTAATACACATTTTTACGCTTTTCGTTCATTAGATGAGCAAATAAAAATCCCAACAGCTTACCTCGCATTTGTCACAATTCCTGCCAATCACATGTGGCCGACAAGAGCAGAAGCCCGTGAGGCCGTCGCACAGTGGGGGTCCCTCTGGACTCTCGAGGGTGCCTGCTTCGTGGCACTCGCAAGGTTTACAATCTCCCTTATTTTTCTGGTCGAGAGCATCGCCGTAGTATCCTGTAGGATGAGAAACGCATTTATAATCTTCGAACTGCGTAACTGGTGTAGCAATGGCAGGCTACATCGCTGGCGGAGCTAGCAACCGTTAGGGAAGGAAGGTTCTCGAGTCGCGACCACGAACTGGGAGACGAAACGTAGGCAGGCCTCGATAACCCGGTGGACTGACGACCTATTTAAGGTTACAAGAAGCCGCTGGATAAAGCAGTGGGCTTTCAGAAGTTCTTAGGGCTGATGTTGATGATGATTTAAAATCTACTTTTCTACAACCTCTACTAATAATGACTAGTTTCTAGTTCTGTTAATAGTCACGGCTTGAAGTCAAACTATTTATTGCCATTATAAGCTAAACTTTCATTATGCAGGGAGTCCCTAGTTGTGAATACGTATAGTGACGAATGCCCATGGCTTTCTATTGTCTATAGTTTCTAGGCAGTGAAATACCTACTTAGTCTTTGAAATTATTGACAGTCCGAAAAACTTTTAAAATGTGACAGTCCTAGATATTTGCATACACCTACCTTTTGAATAAAATAGAGTTTGAAGTTTTATAGAAGTTTGTTTGTGCGTTTATTTTTTCAGCCGCAACTTTTAAGTGCTCGTACTACTTACTTCTTTAATTAAATGTGTCATTCAGGGTGACATAGGTACAGGATTACGACAAAGTCAGGTATAAAGGCGCTTTTATTAATAGTTTGTGGTTTCAAACTTGTATGGTTTATTCTTCGACCAGTATAGGTACTTATATCTAGACGGACAGTCGAGGCAGCGAATGCTTCAACAAAATTGTTACAGACGTTGGTCGTTATATCTCTTTCCAGCATGTAGTGTCATTGTGCCATCACCGGAGCCGCACATGCCACAAAATTGATGTGTCGGAAATAGCGATTTGTCCTAATAAAGTGTGAAGAAACTATAAAAAAAAACCTAAGAAAAATAAAAAGTAACGTACCATCGCTGAGTACCTAATTTTCGTTTCAATTCTAGTAAAATACATTAAAAACGTCTCAATTAAAAAACAATTAAGTCCGCCATATGTTATATTTTAGGTAAGTGTTGCCAATTAACTAAGACACAAGTTCCTTAAGACGTAAGTTCAGATAATCACTATTATATTTAAAAAGCAAAAGTAACCACTAAGTATACTTGAAGATGCGTAACGACGGCCACCCTTCTATTTAGTGACTACACTTTAGGTTGCTTGAGAACGGTAACCTTCAAGTTGTTTACCCGCGGTCACCTGTACTAATTTGAGTCAGAAGCCGCAACTATAAAATAAAACCACTTTATTGAACTTTATTCTGTAAACCGGTTTTATATCAGTATGACCATTAGTCTAGCTAGACTGACTAGACTAGACTGACTAAATTATACAGAACTGACTAGATGGACTAGACTAAACTAAATAAATTAGACTAAACTGACTGAAATAGACTTGACTGACTAGATGGACTAGGCTAAACTAGACCAAATAGACTAGACTATATTGACTGAACAGACTAAATTAAATTTACTTAATTAGGTTAAACTGAATATTAGACTAAACCGAATAAATAAAACTGATTACCTAGACTAGTTTAGTCAGTTTAGTCGAGTTTAGTCAATTTAGTCGGTCTAGTCAGTCTAGCTTGTTGGTTTAGTCTAATTTAGTTAGTTTAGTCAAGTCCGTCTAGTTCGTTGAATTAGTCTAGTCTAATCAGTCTTGTCAAGTCATTCTAGGCTAGAACCGATTTTAAATCATAAAAAAAACTAAAGATAATAAATCCATATTTTTTCCCAATTTAATCGGAATTGTTCAACACCTGGTATCACACGCACACAGAGACATCGAATGACACGAGCGGGAGCGTAGACTTCTACGTAAACTGTGCTTCTGCTATGACGCACGAATGTTAGCCTGTTTTATTTAGTAGGTACGATTCAAGCAGTATGCTCAATCTTGACAATATAACGGTTTACTAATGTTTGGCAAAAAAACGTTTGTTAAAACAACGTATTTCAAATTTTTATTTAGCAAATCTTTTTTTTGGCATATTATTGTTTAACTAATTATTGTTTGGCAATATTTCATTAAACCAAATATTATTTAATCAAATGTTTCATTTGGCAACACTTACTCTTCCCAAAATATTGCAAGGCATATGATTTGAAACAATGTGAGTGGTGCTTATAATACTTACAAACTAGCTTAAGATTATATTTTGTAAAGTGGGTAGTTCGGTTTAATTATTTTATTAGTTATTGATCATCATGGCACCAAAATTATGTGTATTTGATTTTGATAAAGCTAGTATTTTAAGCTTACGCTCCAACTTTGAAAATATAATGCTGCATAAATGTTTATTTCACCTTGAACAAATAATTTACAGGTAATATTTTTTATAATAAATTCATTTTCATGTTTAATCGAAATTTCCAAATGATTCATTAACAATAGAGGCGATCTAGCGCTCGGCGGCCGCTGCCGCGGCACGCTCACTTCACTCGCTCCGTTGCTCGCCTTCGGGCGATGGTCACTATTCTAACCTAACCTAGCCCAGATGATTTAACTGAGATATACTTTTTGTTTCAGGAAAATTCAAGCCCAAAAATCACAATGGATATTCTTTGATTTGAGTACCTAAGTATGTGAAGTGATAATTTGAGCAAATATTTTTTTGGAATATAATATTTTCCAAAATAAAATATTTGCTATATATTATCATTTTTCTTAATAAAACTAGACTTAGTAAAATTTTGCCAAATTATAATTTTACCAAATGAATTATGTGCGAAATGTACAGTTGCTAAAGGTTTATTTGCGAAATGAAACTTAGGCGATAAGTTTTTTGCGAAGTGAAATTTGACGAAAAATTATTTGGCCAAAGGGATGGATACCCAATTTAACATCATTGGGTCTATTATAGTTGATTGACCCCTATCATTTCCCATTTTGCACGCTTATTATAACAGAATAATGTGTTTAGCTAACACATTATTCTGTTATAATAAGCGTGCAATTTAGTAAACACTCCTGGGCCATAAATTAAAATTTTATTGACCAGCTAGCGTCGGGCCTTATATCTCTCAATCATGGATTGCACACCATACAAATAAATTACATTTGATGTTTACAGAAAGATGCATAATTATGGTCTAATCGCTAAAATATATCTTATGCACGCAACCTTTAGATAGAGGACCACTATAGAGAAAAGAGAAAATAGTGGCACAAAAATTTCACTCACCACTCAAACACTTGTCACAATGCTCCCCAGCAGTGTTGTAGATGCACTTCAGACACTCCCCAGTGGTTCGGTCGCAGTTGCCGACTGCATTCTGATCGACATTCCCGTTGCACTGACACTCTTGACACTGCTGCGATGGACCGAACTGGCCTGTCGGGTCGCCGAAGTGGCCGTCGGCACAGACTTCACATCTAGGCCCTGTGAAAGAAGACATGCTTAAGTGATTTTTATAGAGTTCTATCGACCCTGTCGATAGTGTGGTCACAATAGACCGCTGAATTTCGGTCGTGTGTTCGATCACATTACACAAGAGGAAAATGTTCATGATAAATACGATAATCACAAGCAAATTGTACCTTAATCAGTGAATTTATAATCACTGAGCATAATTATAAGTATAATCCTTAAATGGAATAAAACAAAGTCACCAACCGCATCTGTCTATACGCTCATACATTTAAGACATCCATGACTCAAATGGTGCAAATGTGCGTACAAATTACAAAGACTTAAAAGACCCCGAGATTCAAATACCAACCGCTAGCTTTGTAGTCCGAAGCGGAAACCACTAGCTAGACTTCGCTTAGCTTCGACAAAGGCATTGGTCGTCTAAATAATAAATGATGTCTTACCAGCGTATCCTTCTGGGCAATCAGTGCACACGATGCTGGAGTCCATAAGCTGGATGCATCCACTATCCTTGGGGCATGGACAAGGCTTGCAGTCGTCTGCCGTGCCTGCGATGGCATGGCCGTAGAAGCCTTTGGCGCAGAGCTCGCAGTTGCTGCCGGTTGTGTTATGTTTGCATATGCAGAACCCTAAAAAAAATTTTTGAGTAAGAATGTTGAACGACCTCTTATCATTAGTTGGTTTATGATGATAAGAATTAGAAACACTGACTTACCAGTAGCAGTATCACAGATGTGCGCATGTCCATTACAGTCACAAGGAATACAGGCAGAGTATGGCCCTCCGTTAGCGGGCTCATGTTTGAACCCTGGGGCACACTCTTCACAGTAATCCCCTACATAAGCTTTCGGACACGAACATTTTTCCACCCAGTTAGCTGGAGCGAAGCCTCTCTCTCGTCCAACTTTCGCAGTATCCAATTTAAAGTTCATAAGGTAGCCAATGCCTCCCTTGTTGTAGGTACCGCGTATCTTGATAGCCGTCAAATTTTGTAGAATAGACATAAACTCAAAGTTGGATAGTGTCGGTGTCCACCCATAGCGAGGGTCTTCGTGCAATCTGAAGATGTATTCTTGAGTCTGGAAAGAAAAACCTGGACGTCAGTTTCATGTAACATATTTGAGCATTTGTAGGTAGTAGTATGTGTAACCATGCAGTTAGTTAGTTATGTATGCAGAAAATCGCATTCTCCCCAATTACAGCAATAGCATTTGCATCGCATAGCGTTATCTATAAATAGCATATACCTGATCGGAAGGTTCTGGATTGTTCTGTGCGTAGATGTTCATAGAAATGGAAGATCTGGCCCCTTCAAGTATGATGTCCTGAGCTGACGGGTACCCTCTAGCTTCCCCGAGACGTAAGGTAAACTTCAGGTCGTGGTTGTAAGAAGGCCGTTGGTCTCCAAGGAATTGGTGGGAAGCCAAGAAGTATATTATGTCCGGGCCTTTTGATTGGACCGCTGAAAATAAAATAAAAATAAAATTATGCCACAAAAAATGTTTTAAGTTTTTTTTCGGAATAACAAAAGTGAGTTAATAACAAAATTTAACGCAATTTTAGGCATGTCCTTTGACGTTTTAGTCTGATCTGAGTAGGTCAGTAAACAGATAACGGCAAAATCAGGGTGTCGTGTTGATGTAGAAACTCTGGTTTATAATGAAGTGGCTTGCAGGCAGGACATAGGTAAGTGAGTTTAAAGTCGTCGTACTAATTAATTAAAATGCGAAATACCCTGACCTGACTCATTTCACATTTTGCACTTCAAACCCATATTCTGGGTCTTCACTGAGCAATTACACTTGGTTCTTCTGCTTAAATTCAAACTGCTAGAAATGGCTAGAGCATAAGTAAGAGATGCAACTGAACTTCCTTGTGCCGTCTACATACCTATATTCTGAGTGTTGGCATTGAACATCAGCAGCGCAGGTCTTCGCTGGTCGTCCTCCGCGCCCCACTTCTCTGAGTCCCTGATGAAGTGGGCGCTGAGCATGTGCGCTTGGTACTTCGGGGCTGAGCTACACTGCGAGGAGTGCCCGAAGCAGAAGCAGGGGGTGCAGCCAAACTCGTTGTTGATGACTAAGTTAAAGAAACCGGGCTTGCACCTGGAGAAAAATATTTGTATTTAAAATAAAAATACCTTAAGTTAATTAATAATTGTCCAGCAGAGCACACGCATGTTACGTCAATCAGAAAGTGGTTTGGTTCTTCACTACGTGGAGTTACGCCATAGGTCAAGACCATATTTTAACGTATCTTCCGAAGCAAAGATGCTTGTGGTGCATGCCACTATCGCTAAATATTATTGCCATAGATTGTATAGGCTTCATAAGTTACTACAAAAGGAGCTGCCAGAATCCTTTGCTGATAATGTGATAATTGAGTGACGACCGCCTGGTCTAGTGGTTTGCGCTCTAGACCACGCGGCCGCGGTTTAAATCCCGTGAGAGGCAAGTATTTGTGTTATGAGACGCACGAACAATAGTAGTTACCTGAGTCATTTACAATTTATTTATTCTATTCGGTACTCGTTAAAATCAAGGCTGACTCAACGGACACATGCTGCTAAACTAATAACTGCCGCATTTCCACCGCGAATACTCACTCTCCACACCGCTTTCCCTCGACGTTCTGCTTACAAAGGCACACTCCAGTATCAGGGTCGCAGTGGGGCGTGTTCCCGTAGGAGCCAGCTTGCTCGCAGCCACAGGGCTTGCAGCCCATGGTCGTGAACTCGTAGTGGTTCGGGGCGCAGGCGTCGCACTTGTCGCCAGTCACGCCAGGCTTACACTGGCAGCCGCCTTTAGCGTTACACTGCAGGATTCTAGATCCTGTGAAGATTCAATACGTATTTAATTTTAAATATTTTACTCAAAAATGCTTATCTTTATTTTAACAACCTTTTCAGAGCAAAGTCGACCTTTTCGAGCTACTTGAATAGGTCTCAGCAAAGCTGTATGGAATTTCATTGCTGGTGAGTTTTAGTCACCAGAAATTCCCTTCGTAAATCCATTACTGTCGATTTTTGCGTAGCGTAGCATAGCTAAGATTTTTTTTTTACAAATTATTACTTTCTATAAATTTTCGTGATTTTAAAAATAAAATTGTAAAAAAGCAACTCTTTAAGCGACGAATCCTCCAATTCAATTTGTTTAACACCGCCGATCATTAAAAACGAAGCGAAATTAGTGATTAAAACTCACCACCCTTGGATTAACACAAGCTGTAAGTATATAATATGGAAACTGTAGGTATGTCCTAAATTTAAGTACATATCTGTGAAGTATGCTAATCCAATCGGGTCGTATGTATGTATATTATATATACGTCTACTAACCGGTCGGGTTACAGTTGCAGGGCAGACAAATATCCCCATAGCCCTGGTAGAAGTTCTCCCTGCACCGCTCGCAGTTGGGCCCGTCTCTATTCTCGGCGCAGTCGATGCAGTGCCCCCCGTGCCCTGTCCGCTCGTACAACTCCTTGTCGAAGTAGCACTTGTTCGAAAAGCCGTTGCAGTTGCACGCTGCAATCAGAAATGTAGACTGAACATTTTTAGACCAAATTAGCTTGGTGAAAGTAAATGAATGTGTGATTTTTGGATACACATTTAAGGGACTTTGCACATTAGACGACTACGACCGCTGCCAGCGGCCAGACCAGGCCGGCAATTTATAGTGAACTACGACTGGATAATCGTGGCTGTCTAGTGCGCAAATTATAACAATCGCAGAAAGCTCTTTAGCTAATTCGCATCCGCTAATAAATAAGTTTTAAATTAATCGCTTCGCACGCTACAGGATATCTTCATGCACCTGTCTTTTACAGGTCTTTCTGTCATACTCTTGATTGGTTCTAAGTAATTTGCACGTGGAGAATATGTTAAGGCGACCCTTCGGTCGGCTCTTCGCCCTCCAGCTGACAAATGTTAACCTTGTTTTGTTTTTTCTGTCTAAAGTTTAGTGTAAAAAACACAGTTTAGTTACTGTTTAACTTTAAATGGAGCCCTGGGTCGCTAGTGAAAACATAGGTACATTCGCGCACGCTACTTTAAAACTAGCCCATAATGTAAGTATGCTATGATCATAGAGATAATATTTCAAAGTATGATTAAAAGGAAAGGAATGCCAAGACTTAAGACAATGGTCTCACATCTTCAATGGCTTCTCTTCAACGCTAATTCTCATTATGATTCAGAGAAATTTCTACACAAAGAACTATAGATTCAAGTCGTATTTCGATAAAATGATTCTTATAACAGACAAGACAGATCAGACCAACTTAAAAAAATTACAACAGGATTTGGAATATTTTTGAACGTAATAAAAGCCACTTTGATTCAGATAGCCATAACATATAGGTACTAAAATAAAGTGAGTTACAATATTAGTCACTATGCAATGCAGAAACGCATATTGTGAAGATATTTTTATTATAAAATTGCTGAATTCGCTAAGCATTGATGGCGCCAAAGCTGTTATTTTGCTTTTTATAAAATTCATAGAATATCAAGACAGTTTTACAAGTAAAAAATTTACATAGAGTAATTAATATAGACAGAATTGAAAAAAAAGGGTAAAAAAGAATAACATGCCAGTCCTCAAACCTATCTTATAGATAAAAATTATTACGCGCCCGAGTGGAGTTCGATCTGTCATTTAAAGTCTATATCAACGACCCGTCACTTTCCAGCCCAAAATAATACAATAATCCACATTAATGCCTTGCTCTAAAAGTAAAATACAAAGCGACACTATCGCAGATGCATTATCTTAGAACAAATTTGATTACCATAAAAAGGTTACAGTAAGTCAACCATAAAAGATAGACATATAATTATGTTCTCACGGATTTTTTTAAAACTTTTAAATTAAACAATTCTGTCATACATACATGATTTTTGCGTAACTCTAACCGTTTACGCAGCGCACGCACGGAAGTTCTCAAAAAGAATTACTTTTTCCGTTTTTGCAACATTTTTGGTCGTAGCGTGATGTAATAAAGCCTAAAACCTCCTCCGATAAGCGGTTAGCGCGTTCAATCAAACAAATAAGCAAACTCTTCAGTTATTATTAGTATAGATATCCACGAATGTGCTGCATCTATCTTAGCTATTTATAGTTTTGTAGTAAATATTTCCTCCCGTTCAAAAAAATTCAGACATTAAAAATCACAATAACTTTGCATTTTACAAAAAGAAGATAACCATAAGAAATCTTGATAAAAAAACCCGAATTTTAGTTACTAAACTATTTACTGATCAAATATTTAACTAAAAATGGACACAAATAAAAGATAAATAACACAAATATGGATGGACATAAGTGACATTTAGCTGATACTCCTAACGGATATTATTTGGTCTCTCATGTAGCCAGATCCATAAGAATTCAGTGGAGGCACCACCTAAACTTAGTATCTACATATGGGAATTTATGTACGTTAAAAAAGAAAAACTGCAATAAAGTGTTTTGGCGTTATTTCTTCAGTAGAAACAACTCAGCTCATTTAAGGCTCTTTACAAATTTCCTTGAACGATCCCCTTAAAGAACCTAGCTATGCTGATTTTCAGTAGAAACTATATAAAACTATGCATAACTAATATTATTGTATTATACAACGGTTAGTATTATGGTTAAAATTATTGGCCTCGCATGGATACCTTTGCACTCGTGAACGTTGGTGGGCGAGGCGCGGCCCCACGGTGCGTCGTTGTAGAAGTCCAGGCAGCGCTCGCAGTCGCGGCCCGCGGTGTTATGCTCGCATCTGGAATACCATTTTCTTTGTAGTTCTCCGCAGACATATGAGAAGGAAAAACTTTTCTGAAGACGTATTTTTGAAGCATTTGTATTGTAATTTGAACAAAAAAACCGCAAGAAAAATATACGATTTCCTGCGAAATAAAATAAGATTGATGTTATAATGCTTTAAAAGTACGTGTCTTCTAACACCTGCAAAAGCTTACTATCAATTCGATATCTTCTGGTGAAGTCGAGCCTACACTAGCTACGTAGTGTAAATATATAGATATGCATGCACCAGACAACAAACCAATGTCATGGTTTCGAAGTAAGAAATTATTATCCTTGTATTAAGAAGTACCAGACCGCCCGCTTCTCCTTCTTACCGAAGGCTTCTCCCAAAAACCCAGACCTAAACCGTTTTTAAAAAAAACGTTTTTTTTTAAATCGAACCAAAGAAGACAAAGTGTTCAATCAAGGCCAATCGCAACGTTATACTATCTATATTGTTACGTTACAACGCCAATCTCGTATCATCATCATAACAGCAGATTAAAGAATTTAGTAGGTATACGTAGGTCACACTATAAGTTTTGCGTAACTTAAAAAACAACATGTTATAACCAAAATATTATGTTTATTGCTTTTCAAAATACTCTCTGAAGGCATGTTTTCTACGTGCTGATTGAACGCTATCACTGCCCCTTCGGAATTGGTAAAAGTAAAACCTCTCATCAAATCTTTGATTTTGGGGAAAATACAGAAATCACAGGGTGCTAGGTCGAGGCTGTGCGCAGGATGGGTGACGAGTTGTACTTTTTCGGAAGCTAAAAATGACTTTGTTTTGTTGGCCGTGTGTGAAGAAGCGTTGTCATGGTGTAGGAGAACGCGGCTTTTGGGTCGTCTTTCGCGAACTTTTTCTAACACCGTAAACAAATGGTAAAATACCCTCGGCATTAACACTATTTTGATCTTCAAGTGGACCCATAGCTGAGAAAAAAAACGCGATCATTTTTTTACCAACGTGTCTCGCCTGCCTCACTTTTGTTGGCCTGTTCTCATTTTCAAATACCCATTCACAAGATTGCTGTTTTTATTTTCGTGTTCAAAACAATAAATCCACGTTTCGTCTCCTGAGGCAATGTCATAAACAGCATTAGAATGTCCGTGGTCGTACTTCAGTAGCATCTGTGAGCACCATTCCACGCGAGCCCGCTTCTGCTCCGCTGTCAGTTCATGAGGGTCCAATGACAGCAAAGTTTCTGAACTTTCAATTTTATGTGTAAAATATTCTGAATTTGGCTCATACCAATCTACAATAGTCCTGGAATTGTCTCATAGGTAATCCGCGGGTTTTCTTCAATTAGCCACTTAACAGTAGCCACATTATTTTCGTTGACGGCAGTTGAAGTTGAAGAAACTCGACCTCTCTCAAATTCAGCAAACCATCGCCTTACGGTGCTCAAACAAGGTTCTTCTCTCCCAAAAGCATTTTGAAGACGAGCGGCACAGTCTTGCGGAGAGAGAGAACTTTTAAAATCATAAAAAATCATCGCTCTAAAATCTTTTCGACTTAGGTAATTCCATTTTCGTTGCGTACGTAGAACTTCGATGTGTGATAAAAAACAATTGACAAATCATTTCCCGCCAATTGTTTTTTTATTACTAAGAAGGTTGCAAAGTTTAAAAAAATATAACATTCGAAATTCAAATAGTTCCGATTAGCTAGAAGTGCAAAACTTTTAATGTGCCCCATATACAAAACTGCAGATAACTTTAGTAAGTAGGTATTTCTTCTCATTACTAGAGAGTTTACTCCAATACATTTCGTTGTTAAAGACCACTGTCATAAAACACTACTGAAGAAAGTTTTAAAGGTTTTAATATAAAAATATGCAAACATAATTTATAGGCCACGAAAAGGCGACTTCTAGATGATAGTGAATTGGCCTACATTGAAAATCTCTGATTTATATGACCAATTTCCATTAATCGTGTTACGTGAATCCGCTCTTATTCTTAATACATAAGCCATTATCGAAATAAAATTGGAACCGCTGCGGTCCTGTAAACAGTTAATGTGCGCACGAGAGGCTAACGAGATGAGAGAAGAAAGGTTGTGTAAACAGGAAACTCAACTGCAAGCTATTGTCTTGGGTGCCATCGGGCAGGTCCTGCGTCACAGACTAAGGCGTTGCCATTGCACTTGCAGCGATCGAGGGGGCGTGGAAGGCGGTTATGAAATCAGGACAAGTAACTCACCTGCAGGCCCTCGTCTTGGTGCCATCGGGCAGGTCCTGCGTGTCGCAAACTGAAGCGTGGCCATTACACTTGCAACGCGCTCCGACGGCGACGTCGGCGATGGCGTACCAATACGACTGTAGCACTTGAACGTCGCCAAAGATCTCGTCTCCGAAAGTGTTTAGACGGTCCAGGGAGATACGAAGGTCGGTTGCTGTCACCCATTCCTGATAAACGGGGGTGTTAGTTTATGGGAAACTTGTGTTATGGTGCTACTAAAACAATGCTTCTATTAAAGAGTTGACTTATTCATATACCTACCTAAGGTTATTTTTGATCTAACTTATTTTAGATCTCCTTATTTTAGATTTTTTATTTAAGAACTGCACTTCTGTGTGAAGGAATAAGCATTAAAATATAGTAGTCTTTGGGCCAATCGGAAAACGGTTATGATATTTTTGTTCAGGAACTGCTACTGGAAAGACTGGACCATTAAGTGAGAGGGCATTAAAATTTGACTTAGCTGTTTTGCATAAAACGAGTCTAAAGTTAAACTAAATCCATATGCTTTTGTTGTAATGATGATATATTTATAATAATTGTAACTCTAGCTTTTATTTTATAGAAAACTCCCGGGACTGGTTTTAATAATCTTTGACACAGGGGCACAAAGCCATTCCTCCTTTAGTATTAACCCGTTTCCTATAAACTTAAAGTATACTCTAGAAACCACTCTTAAAAATACAGCAATACATTATTTGAAAATGCTGCCAATCAACCAACCAATACTCCAACGGAATGGCGCTCTAAGTAAGTATTTCTTCAAATTTCTTACCTGTAATTCCGGACTGCTATCAAAGGTGTAAGCTGACGGCCGTCCCTCCAGGGTCGAGAAGAGGACGTTCCCTCCAGACAGGGGCGATATATCTGAGTACTCGCTGGTGCAGAGTGCGCGAGTCTCAGCTCCAGTTTCAGCCGCCCTTTGTTCTTGCACCCCATAGGTGTCTCGGCATGACGCACTGGATATTATATTTATGTGTCGTAAAATTAGTTGTTGACAGTTTTTAATAGAAATTATATAAATGACAAATATGCGGCAGACGACGTACCAATTATGACGAAGTAAAGAATTAACATCCTTGTGTAATGTTGAAGATAGCGTATTTCGACAGGGGCATCTCCTAGTACACCCTGACCCGAGCCAGTTTGAAAAAATATACCTTTTCCAAATTGACTAGAAACGGGAATTAAGCCCGAGACCATGCTATAGAACCCAAACCTTTTTACATGGAAATAAACCCTCGCTCTCAATATGATTAGTTAAATTTAAAATACGTAATTTAAACGACCAAATGCCTAAACCTACTATAAGTTTACTATATCAAGGAAAATAATTTTACTTGAAAAAGATTTTTCAACTGGTGGGATTCTATAAGATACTATAAGTTGTCATCTTCCAACATGTACGAGAACGTATCTGAAGTACGATTTTATTATTTAAATAGAAGACTGTTGGACTTCATAATTCCATCTACTCTTCCAACGAAAATTAAATAATAATGTTATAAGAATAAGTGAAGAATAAATGTACAGTTTCAGAAACAGATCTTACTGGGCCCCCACACTAGGCTAAAGCCTGTCCTGTCTGTCTAAAGAACAGTGTACGATTTACAAAAATATAATTATTTACTTTTTTTTATTTTTTTTATTTATTTATTGTTTGGTATTAGTGAGGTTAAAGAAACGTTACAAAAAAAAAACAAAAACAAAAGACAAACACTCACTTGTTTACGAAAATTGACGCTCTTAAGTACAAAACATTCAGATAAGTTATGTGAATTATGGTGCTGACCATAGACTTAAAAAACATACTATGGTGCTGAAAATGTTAAAACCCACCTGAAGTACTGGAAAGGCTCCCATTCCTTGTCCTCGCTGGTCTTCTTGTAAATGGCAAAACTTTGCGGCCGGGGCGAGTAGAACACGATCCTCACGTATGTGATGTCGTACGCTTTGCCTGTCAACGAAATAATAATAATAAAATTGTTTATTAAATACTAAACAGTTACATTTGTATTGGGTATAACTTATAACTAACAGTGCAAAAAATTAGCTAGAGACATCTTACGTAAATTTTATTATACTGTTTATAATATAATTTAATACAATAATTTAAAAACTATAAGACACACTTTAATAATGTATTAGTGCCATGAGCCCAAACACGAAGGTTTAACAAGTAGCTATAAACTAAGAGTTTCACTGTCCACCTCCTGGCGCCATCATCAGATCAGCACGATGGTTTCAAATTATTGTATTGTCATCCGAATTTCAGATTTTTCATCATCATTATCATTTCAGCCATAGGATGTCCACTGCTGAACGCTGAACATAGGCCTCCCCAATTGATTTCCGGAATGGCCATTGATTGATGATTCATTTACCTATAAATCGGTACCTACCTCGTCATTTAGGAGTAGGTCACAAACGTCTCCCAAGATTTAATTACAAAAAGTAACAATAACTGATCATTTAATTCGGGAAGATGAAATTCACTTTTGCGATTTCGATGTTGGTTCGATGGTAATAATTGATGCGTTTAACTACTTTAATCAATAAAGGAAGGAAAATTAAAGGAAGTTAAATAATAATTAACAAAGGCGGCATTTGACTCTAACAAAATATAGCACATAAAAACTTAATATTACACGCACAGATCCCTGAATCGAAAAATGGTGTTTGCCCACCTAAAATATTTTTAAATGACCTATCCAACGAAACCCCATACCATGTGATTGATGAGAGAAAAAAAATCGCTACTGTGGTATCGCAAAAATGATATTTCAAGATTTTCTACTAATTTACCAATTTTGTACCATGCTTTAAACACAAACTTATTTCATTTCATTTCAATGAGTGAGCTGGTTGAATGATACTGACCTAAATGTAAGGTCAAGTTGACCTGGTTGGGGTATTGGATTCCTTCCTTCATGGTCTCCGACTGCCACCAGGTCTGGTTGTCGGTTTCGTGATGAAGATCTGTCAGGTAGTAGCTGGAGAATAGGCCTTGTTGACAGTAGTCGCATGACCTGCACAAAGAATAAATAATCGAAATAGGTTCTAATCTGAAAAGGTACTTATTCATCTTCATCAGTGTAAATAGCGTTAACTTCAGCATATACAAGGTTTTAAAACATATTTAAAAAAAATGGATCCTATTTTCATTTGTTAGCTTACGTTACACGTCTATGTTTGGGTCACAAAAAATCATATGTGTACAAAATTTAAACTGAATCGGTCTAGTACATTCGAAACAAATCGGATATGGCAGACGGACAGACAGACACTCGAGTGATGATAAGGGTTTCGTTTTGTCATTCGGATGTACAGAAACTCAAAAATGTTAAATCAGAAACGCCTTACGAACGCTTATCGAACGTTAAATGTCGATTTTGATGGGATTCGTTAAAAGTATTTTTTATTTATACTTTTATTAATAACTACGTAAAATGAATAGACAATGGATTTTCTGTGTAAGGAAGACTGGTTTCTGATTATTTATTTTTACAGCGGATTATTTTGTTTTAACTATATTCTAGACCTTTTATTACTTACAGTAAAAATATTGAAAAATCCATTCGGCGTATTTTTTAACTCCTGTAGGGAGAAGCAGAATGGGACCAAATCTAAATACAAAAAACTATTCGCATACCTTTATCTAAAACCACAAATACTCAAAACCGGCCAAGTGTAAAGCCAAGATGAAGTTTTGAATAATTTACGATGTTACGGATTTTAAATAATGTACGATCGTTTGCGCGTCCGACTCGCACTTGGCCGGTTTTATTATTGTAAAGTGTGTACCTAGTGGAAGTGCCAGCAGAAGTCTGTATACAATACATCTTGACGCCGTTGTCTCCACATGTGTTGGTTGCTTCCATTTGCACCATGAAAGCTGCATTCTCAAACTCAGGGATGCATCGCTAGACAAACAAAAAACACTAATTAAAACTGAAAGATCAGAGCCAGAGCATTAAATGAGTTAACTTATTTGGCAAAACTAAGTAATTGGTTGTTTCGGTAACCACGTATCAATTCTATCCAAATGATCTCTATCTTTTATTCACACAAACTCTGTACAATCGATACAGTTTTATTATCTTAGTTAATATTTCAAATAATAAAAATAAATTTCAAATCAAAGTGAAAATGTGTAATAAAAATATGATTAATATATTTTTTTGTTTTTAACGATCGTTCTAAAATCAGAGCGTAAAGTTTTTTTAATAAACAAAAGACAACGCACACCGCAGATAAATACATTTTATTGCAAACAGGTGCACGTACTTGTAACAACTTTACTGTTATCCTTAGAGTTTAAATTATTTAAAAAAACTCTACTAAAATAAGTCATATATTTAAAGAATAACTTATGTAAATAAAACTTGTTTGTTATATTAGACACCTATTTTTGTTAATAAAATATTCACTAATTTCCCAGATTTATTTTTAATTAATTTATACCCTTTGAACAAAAACATAGTAGTGGATAAAGGTGGACTTAAAATGCTAAAAACATTATCCAGCAGCAACAATGCTAGCCAACGTTAGGGTCCAGCAAGTTATGGGTGCAGTAAAGATCCAATTTAAAATATGTAGGTGTCGCATTATTCATGCCAGAAGATGTCTTCAATTAAAATATCTAGCAGACAGGAGACCTCATTCTTTCTACATTTTTCATAGAAACATAGAGATCTCGCCCGAGCCGGCAGTCTCCCAGATAAACGGGGTGATAAGTGGTTATCAGACGTCCTGTTGGCTCACCACGCGTGATAACGGGTTCGACGCTCGCCCGGGCCCGTTTACCGAAGCATTAATTAATGAGGCTAAACTTAGTATGAATAGATTGCTATAAATAGTCACGTAATATCAGATCTAATGAAGCTGTAATCTTTAACTCGGCGCATGTTTATATATTTGGGTAATACATTTGTTATAGGTGATACATGTAATTTACATAGGTTACTTACATAGGGTCTAGATATAAAATTGTTCTAACTATCACGCCAATTATCTAGCTTGTACTTTAAAGACGGTAACCGGTATGGTTAAACATATACCTACTCAATTACATTTATAATTTTACATATATTCAAGACATAGGTACACATTATGCGTGTCTTCACATATGTTTTGCCCCTTGCTCTAACCCTCATCCATTGTAGTCCTAAGCGCGAACCACTAGACCTATATGGACCTAGATGGTCGTCCTTAAAATTATACTTTGTGCTTTTTAACCCATTTGAGAGGATTCGTTTTAAATAATAGAGGAACGAGAACCATTCAGAAATCGCTTAACAATATTGTACGTAGGTACATTTAAAGTTAATTACAATGCTATTCCGCACCCTTTGATAGTTAAGTATACATACGACAAATAATTTCATAATCATCATCATCATCATTTCAGCCATAGGACGTCCACTGCTGAACATAGGCCTCCCCCAGTGACGTCCAGATTGGCCGATTGGAAGCGGCCCGCATGCAGCGGCTTCCTGCAACCTTTACCAAGTTTGTCTGTCCACCATGTAGGTTGACATCCTACTATGTGCTTGCCGGTACGTGGCCTCCATTTCAGAACCTTTCTGCCCCATCGCTCGTCAGTTTTACGTGCTATGTGCCCCGCTTACTGCCACTTCAGCTTGCTAATCCGTTAGGCTATGTCAGCAACTTTTGTTCGTTTAGGAATCTCCTCATTTCTGATTAGATCTCGCAAACAAACACCGAGCATGGACCTTTCCATAGCACGCTCTGCAACCTTGAGCTTTCTTATGATAGGCCCATAGTGAGAGGCCACGTTTCAGTTCCATATGTCTTTACTGGTAGCACACACTGGTTGTTGACTATCGTCTTTAGGCACTGAAGTATTTTGGACGCGAAGACATTGTATAGTTTCCCGAACGCCTGCCTAGCCGAGTTGGATTTGACGATTGACCTTCTTCTCAAAATTGGACCTTCCCAACTGATCACTTGTCCCAGATAGACATATTAGTCATCAATTTCGAGAGTAGAGCTGCCAACTGATACTGGGTAGGGCGCAACATCGACCTTTGTTTTGTACATGTTCCTCCGAAGGCCTACTTGTTGAGAAACTCGACTAAGGCCATCGAGCATTTTGCCGAGGTCTTCAAGCGATTCTGCAATGACCACAATATCGTCAGCAAACCGAAGGTGAGTGATGTACTCGCCGTTAATGTTGATGCCGAATCCTTTCCATTCCAGGAGCTTGAAGGCGTCTTCCAATGCAGCAGTGAAAAGTTTCGGACTCCGGACGGAAATAACATCTCCCTGCCTTACGCCGCGCTGCAAAGGAATCGCCTTCGTGCTCTGCTCCTGTACTTGGACCAATATTATTACCGTTTTTGTATAAACACTTCAGCACCTCGATGTACCGATAGTCAATACGGCACCGCTGGAGAGACTGTAGCACTGCCCAGGTCTCTCTTCTCATAGTCCACAAAGCCAAGCATAGTGGCAAGTTATACTCCTTGGTCTTCTGTATAATTTGCCGCAGCGTATGGATGTGGTCTATGGTACTAAAGCCTTTTCGGAAGCCGGCTGGTTCGGGGGGCTAGAAGTCATCGAACCTACGCGCGAGACGATTCGTGATGATTCTCGAAAACAGCTTGTAGACATCGCTCAGAAGCGAAATGGGGCTGTAATTCTTCAGGAAGGCGTTATCCCCTTTCTTAAAGAATGCACCAACACATTTCTGTTCCATGCCTCCGGCGTTATTCTCTCGAGCAAGACGGAGTTGAAGAGTCTCTGAAGGACTGTCAGTATCGGTGTTCCACCCGCATTCAGAAGCTCTGATGTGATTCCGTCATCACCCGGCGCCAAGCAAATAATTTAAGTAGTTCTTGTGAAATGGTTTCTTTCATATAAGTCATAGAATAAAGATACGTCAAAGCTGTTTACAGAGATGCCATTAGTTTCATAAACGTGCAAAATGTGGTTGTCACTAGTTACAATTAATCGCAAAAACTAACACAATAAGTAGTAATTAAAAGATTATATCATAATTATTGTATTAAATACCAGTTTTACACTATGAAGAAATGGGTTGATGAACCATGTTGGATATTCATTTTAATTGATCGATTAAACTTTATTTGTATGAGACAAATTAAGTGTAATCGATCAATTAAAATTAACATCCATCTTCCTGGCTATGAAACATGTTACTTCTTACGTAGTTTACATGATGGTACAAATAAATTCTAATTATATCGGTTACCGATTACAAAAATAGTTGACTAACCCCTGACATCAGAGCGCGTAACTTTTATACGGCATAAACTGTTTAACTGCACTGCAATGATATTGCACGAAGATACAGTAGGTTAACACGAGTATTCCTCACTGTGCTACAGAATTAGATAGACTGTTTTATGAGACCATACGATAACGTGACAATCATGCCACTCTTCGATCGCTTTCTTGTATTTTATTCGCACCTACAAAGTGTATGTCATTACGTCATAATAAGGCTTAAAAGATACAATTTAATAATAAACATCACACATCGTCTTTTATTTTACGGACTAAAAATAACGTATTTAAATATATTTTTAAGGCTCTCATTTTGTACCTACTTAAAAAAAACCAAACAAACTGTAATCTTTTTTAACTGACTTCATAAAGAAGGAGGTTCTATGTTGTACTGTATGTAATTTTTATGTATGTTCACCGATGTGAACCTACTGCGTACATTTATTGTGGTCTACTACACGGAAACCGGCTTGGCATCCCAGATGGTAGTTTTGCCGCCAAAATAGGTGGTCTATTTATAAGAGCGTCGCCGGCCGTTCACATCTTTGCGTCAACACGGCTTTAGTCATGCTTTGATTGTTACGTCAGACTTGAGTTGGACACTCGCTATACTATTGACTTTACTGATTGATGAATGAGTGAATGAATCGGTTCATATCCTACGTAGATTCTAGGCTTAAGTCAAGCAAAACTTCGTAAATTACTCGTTGTGCGTCTTTGATTGACCTTGCTGTCAAAAAGATGATTATTACTATCAAATTAGATACTGATTTTCAATTCGCATACGAAATTTAAAGAATCTTCAAAAACGAATATTTTTAAAAAAATTGTGTACCTACACATCTTGCGATTTCAGACGCAAATTTAGTTCTCACTATTTGTTACGCTATTCAATTAAATAAAATGAATTAAATTTTCATCTATAATAAAAAAAGATATACAGAGTGACTAAAGACTGGTCGATCAGCCCAGCAGCCTAACGCATAAATTCGAATAAATCAAGTTATACGCTTTAAAAAATTTAATATCACAACTATTCTACATAACGCTTAAACTAATGGATTTTATATTTTGTGGTTACATGTAGAGTCGTGTCTTACGTAAAGCCATATTAGTAGGAACTATTTGTTACTGAACTACATGTAGTCCTCTAAGGCATATTAAAAAAAACAATTTAGCCATTATTTCTAGGTTGATAGTGGATGTAAGGTATTCCTCAAAGGATGTTGGGTAAACTAGGTTTACACCTGATATATATATAGGTATGACCACAATAGCTATAATATCGTACAAGATTATTTTTAAATTAAATGTTAAGACTAACATAAGAGCAGTTGCTCTGCCATGCTACTGAAATAATATTTAAATTTTAAATACTGTCAACCCATCCATCACCCAAGAATGAGATAACGTTGGTGATATAACTACATTACGCGTTCGGATGACAGACATGCGGTACACACACGGTCATTTAGGTTTGTCACTGAGACATAATGATCGGTTGACGGATGCGCTGCACAAACGCCCATGCAAGCGCCCTCTGCACAGCTTATAATCAAAAACGTACTCTCCAAAATAGTAGTCTTGATTCTCCACCACCATGATCCATAGACGGTCCAACAGCGGTTAAGGATCGCGACCTTGTCTATTTAGTAGCCTCGATAAAGAGCCGTTTCAAATCATTGCGGACCTGCGCCGGCCTGAGTGCCCCTGGAACGTCATTTTCAGGATCTTTACCATTAAGTCAAACCACATTGTTGGTCTTTTGCCCCGTCTTTTACAGATGATAATAGGTTTCGTTCGTTCGGTAGGTACCTGCCACCTGCCCAAAGTTTGGTAGGTACCGCTATGATCTCGATGATTAGTGTAAACTTTTTCTAGACAGATACAATGACTATCTATCCTATGATTATTCAAACGAACATTTCAACTAAGGTGCTATATTTATAATGATTAAAGTGTGAATCAAAACAAAGAAATACCTACTTGTACATTGGTCTATGTATGTTTTTTCGGTTCATGAATTAGGTATAATGCCAAACAAAGATACAAAACAGTGATTTAACGCTCCGGTGGAATCGTAACAGTTGACATTTCAAATAGAACATTACCATTTAGCAAAAACGTTAAAAGACTTTTGATGTTCAATAGTGGACAATAAAGATAGCACAAAGTGGCAAGTCGTCAAAGCATTTTGTTATAAAAGGATAATACAAAAGGCAGATAATACGAATATGTACTTGTTTTTCAAGAATCCAGTATCTACATAGTATGAAATAGCCTTTCTGTTTGATATATCTTCTGAGACGTTTTAGGCAGACTTTGTCTCAGTTGGGGTCTCCCAGTTACAGTCAGAGAGAGTAATTTACATACATAGTTTGTGGTGACAGTAGTAGTATACGAGTATAATACAATTTTGTTTTGTGTCAAAGAACTATTGATATCTAGTAATTGTTTTTCTGACTGATGCAATATCTTCTGTGACTTTTCAAGTAGGCTCAAACCAACCCAGTAGAGGTTCTCCAAGTAACAGTCGGATAAAGTAATGGTAACGATGTGGTAGTCATTAGTTATGTCGACACCAAATATTATTATATTACTTATGTACTGCCGCATAACGGACAGAAGATAAGTTTGTTCCGCCGGCCTCTGATAACATCCTAGCCTAGAGAAAAAAAAAGTCGCTGGGCCTAGTTACGACACGAATCTGATAACCTTTTGATCTGCCAAAACTGTTAGCAACCAGTGATTGGGCATAATGAGTACTAAATAAACACGCTTGCCTTTTAGGTCAATGAGCTAATGATATCTGTCTTACATACCTACTACGGGATTTGATAGAGAAACAATGCTATTTTATCGCAATCACCAGAAAAACGTATCTAACTTTTAAAACTGCCATGCACTTAATGAGGTCACTGAGCGAATGTACTTCAGTGTTTTTCTAAAAGATAAATAGAGTTATTTGCTTATAATTGGCTTAAAATTTTATAAAACTATCGTCACAAAAGCCTTATTATGAAAAGTAATAAGTATGTTTCAGAGATTAGTCTCAAAACTTAACACTGCGTCGCGTCGTGAGGCTGAATCGGTAAACACGGCACTTACTAATTCTTGACAGCCCTAACATACCATAGCATGTAGTCAGTAGACAAACACTAAAAAACTTACTTGGGGTTGTCCATTATTGTAACATGAGGCGAGTTTGGAGCCAACTCGGGAGGTGTAGTAGTCCTGGGCGAGTGCGGTCGCGAGGAGAGAAACGAAATACAAGCGTATAGCGGCCGCCATTTTGGCCGAGGCGACTTCGACGCCTGCTGGTCGGCCGAGCACTGCCGCGGACTGTTTCACAACATGCGACCAAAGAATATGGATGTGTCCAGAAGATCCAGAAGCTATGACAGCTTTTGACTTAAACTCAAACTTAAATCATATATTGCAATCATGTAGTGTTAAGTGACTCTAAGAAAGAATTTACCTTATCCTAATGATCATTAGATCTCTTATCGTCTTACTGGGATTTAAAGGAATTAACAAAAAAAAATTTAAACTCTGTTTTGATCCTTTGATAAATAACTATAATAAGCACTTGTGTTACAAAAAAAAGGTTTTAATAAATCACCTGTTAGTTTTAAGTTTAACTCTCGCGAAAGCAACAGCACAATCAATGTATTATAATAAATAATGGACAACATCATATACATTGCTCCGATTCTATGATAAGTAGCTTAAGCACTTGTGTTACAAAAATAAAAAACAACGACGATACCACAAAACCCAGACCCGAGACAATATAGAAAACTTATTTTTCTACATTGACCGACCGGGAATCGAACCCGGGACCTCAAAAATAATGACACCAAGTCCGGTTTGCTCGCCTCTCGGCTACGGAAGTCGTCAAAATTAAATGCAGTTGTTTTATAGCATCTCATTGGCCTACATAATTGATATACTACAACAAGACGAGTTTTGATTTGATTTTAATTATTTAAAGATTTAGGTACTATTAGGATTATGTACACAAATAATTTTTAAAAAGACAATTTTTGATCCTATTTCGTAAAACAAAAATGTAATATTTAAAATACAAAGCATTATTATACCATAAAACATAACCTATTGGCAATGGGTCTACAGTTCACTTGATGTTACATACATTTGATTGCCGTCTGGTGTAGTGGTTCGCGATCCGGACTACAAAGCCAGGCGATTGCAAGTTCGAATCCCGCAAGGGACTAATTTGTACCTAAGTCATGGATGTTTAAAAACGTATTAAAGTATATTTTATCTGTCATATAGTCACCTTAGTATAAGTTTTGCTTAATTTAAGACTAGGTAATTGATGTGATTGTGGAATGAACTTATTCAGGAATTTTAATACATATACAGTTTTAAACTGGCCATCATTTTTGCTTTGTCATCACTTTGTGGATTAATCCACCAAATTATAACTGATAGTGGCACTAATTAAATGGTAGTTCACTTAAAAATACAACCCACAAAGTTCTTATAATTTTATACTTACCTACATGAAAACAACTTTTATGCTCCTTATTAACATATTTCATGTGTGAACCCATGTAGCATTTATTAATACCTTTATGCAATACCCATATAAATAAGGCAAATAAACGGTTGAGCTTAAGATTGTCCCTTCTGCGCCTTGTCTAATCTTTGCGCAGCGGGGCAGGCTAACGTGGCCCCATAGCACGTTTTTTTTGTAACAGCAGGCCTGAAAGGCAGCAGAGCTTTTGTCTCTCGCTTGCCATGTGCGGCCATTCGGAGAAAAAACCGGCAGTATCGGTACCACAAAGAGTGCCTAGTCGCTCAGAAAAATATCTGGCTTAAGTAATCAGTCACGAAGATACGATATCCCTTGGTAGAAACTAAACCTCCAGTTAGATTAAACAGTAAAATCTCTTATTGCATACATTGCAATATTGAAGTTTGATGTTAAATTCATGTTTATAGAGTTGGTAATTTGGTTAATTAATTAGAATAGTGACCGTCTTATTTTAAAAAAAAGACGGGTTAAGTAATTTATACAAAGTTTTAACCTCTAAAGCAATTCGGAAAGAGAACAATTGAGATGGTCTTAAAAAAAATGTAGCTACTGCTTTACAGCTTATTAATCATTTTTGTTTGTACATAGATTAGAACTATGTCATCAAACCAGGAAGAATCGAGTCCACAATTACGAAATTTAATCTGGAGTTCTGGACCTGTGGACTAACAGTTTTTATTTATTTGACTATACTGAACATTTGAGCGGGTTGAAAGTAATACTTTTTAGCCTTAGGGAAATTGGTTTTCAACTAAAAGCTCTCAAATTAATATTTCTTTAAATTGTTCTATTTTTACATTAATTTCTATTGAACCATGTTTTAGCTTTCTATAGAGCCACTCAATAACAGCGCGATGTAAAATTGAATTAACATAAAGTCAAGTACCTATTAATTAAAGAACATATTTTTTCAAATGAACTTATTGTAATTTACTTTGAACTATTTCTTTATAATGACATAGATTTGAGCAAACTATTTACCATTTTTTTCAATAATAAAAATCAAAAATATTGGCTGAATAGCTCTGGCCGGCCACAGAAAAAAAAATAGCGGCAATCCGATCTATATTCATCTATATTTTTTCCAGTTGTAGAACGTAGTGATTACATAATCTTTGGTAGAGTTTTGTTAAAATTCACTAATTTTTTCTTTAAAAATTTTATTTTATTATTTTTACTTTCCTTGTTCCTTGAGGTAATGAGAAGTACAGTGTTTTTCTCAGGTTAAAGACTTATTTAGTCTCTTGAACTATTGGCTTAACCAACCCCGTTTCGGGTGTTAATAAGTTACTTTCACCCCTAGGGTAACAATGTACTATTCTTAAACATAGCTGCAGTTTGTTACCAAATAAACTTAGTTTTTTTTTGTTTAAGCCGCCCAAGATGTAGAGTAAGGGTGGATTCATTGTAATTTTTACGTTTCTCATATTTAAGCACACAAATCATATTTTACGTCACATAGGGGAAACGACATAATGTACTTAGGTCAAAAAAATTTAATAATGTGCGAAAAGCATTTCTTCTTCTCGGGATGTAGAATTGGTAAAAGTGTTTTCGTAATACAGTTTTTACTTAAACTTACAGGTATTACTATGTTAACAGACTATACCTACTTATAAAAGTCTAATCGTATTAAAGTCTAGTCAGGAGTTTCATTTCTTGCAATAAAATATACACACATACACACAATGCAAGTCTGGTCGCGAAACTTTACTCTAAAGCTTAGTCAGCATGTGCATTAGGTCACTCCGACATCCGTCTCTCTCGCACACTGGGGATCTCTCGCTCTAGGGCTCCGATGACCGCATTGACACCAGATATCCAGTGATGGTGGGCAGCGCATCCTGGAATCCGAATATTTATTGGGTCTCAAAATTTGGCTGAGCTTTGTAATTAAGTTAAACTATTTATGATCCCGCTATCGAAATTCATCAGTATTATTTTCAACTACTAACCTACTATACTAAAGAGGAAGAGGTTCTCAATTTGACAGATTTTTTTGTTAAGTATGTGTACTTATATTAGGTACGCGATACTATCGGCACGTAAAATCTTTTTTTTATTATAATTTAAGTATTAGAAACTCCTGAAGAAACAATTTCACCCTTAGATGAAAAAAATATGAGATAAAATTTTATTTATGTAATATAAAATTTCATCTAATATTTTTTATGACTTTTGTTTTTTTGTAGTCTTGTTAAAATAGCGACCGGACACCCTGGTTTGTGGTCCTACCACTAACACGGTGTTAACTTTTAGCGTAAACATAAACAACGTTGTTTTTTCGAAACACATAGATGTTTTTGCCATACTTCAAAACCATAAGAATAATGGCGTGTGGCGCAGTGGCGCTCAAATAATAGGTACCTACTAATGATTAATTACAAGTAGGGTATTAGATACGTTTGGTTCTTTTCGTTAAAAAAGAATGTCAAGATTAATAATCAACAAGCAAAGAACGGACTTTGTGGACGGACTTTATGTTCCGTGTTTTTTTTTAAGTTTTCAAGATTTTTATTTCCTTCACCAAGAGAGACATTATTGGTCACAACGACATGAATTATTGTGATAGGTACTACATCAAGTATGTGTGTTTTTCAGAACCCTTGGATAAATCATGTGGCACATAAATTATTTAACATCACCTTTACATGATGTATCGTTTGTCAATTCGTTATCAAAAGAAACTCAACTAGTGGATTGATTTGATAGTGTTCAGAGGTCAGAACGTTAACTCAAAACGGCACTAAGCAGCGTTAAATTTACGTCAAAACTTTATACGAAGATCAAGCAAAATTTAATCATTACTGTTTTAGGCTAATGGTATAATCCAGTAAGTCAACATTTTATTGTTGTGTCTAATTTTTTGCTCCTAGGTCGTCGACACTAAACAGGATATTTCTGGCGCTGCGCCAACCAAAGGATCCTATTTTTAACGAGCTTGCCAAAGATCTATTAAATTCACCAGGAAACTGCCCAGATTGTGCGACATTAAAATCCAATGTCACCAAACTCTTTTAATTACTATTAATTAATATAGATAGATAGAACATTTATTTTGCGTGAATCGACACAACTTATTGTTACGTACCTACATAGTTCGCCAATAACAGGAATCGAGTCTCGAAGGTTTTTTTCCAAGAAATATTATTCGACTGTTCAAAAAAAAATATCCGAAATTGAAAAATGCGGCTTAAACAGCCGTGACATTTAATTACGAAACTTAGATGTTTTATTTTTTACAGCTGCAAGGGATTGAAGACGTATTTGATTTAATTTCTGATGAAAAGGGTCTTGACAAAATGTCAAAATGAAACGAAGTGATCCTAATAAGGGATCTTCCTTTTTAGAGTTCCTTAGTCAACACGGACTCCTTATGATAAGGTGTCCGTGTTGTCCGTGTCCTTATCATACCATAATGGTATCGCCATGTCTTTCCGTCTCTCAGTCTGTCCGCGGCTTAGCTCAGAGACTTAGAATTATCACAATCAACCACGCCGACAAAAAGATATAATAAAATTATATATTTTTTTTAGGGTAACTACTTAGTTGTTACAAAAAATGTTTTTTCATCTATTCCCATGGTGTGAAATATCGTTGAATATTGTGATTTTTTACAAATCATCTTTTTAATTAGTGATCCGTTTGCGTATATACTTATATCTTAGCGAAGTATTTCTTGTTTGAGTCAACTGTCCCCCCTTTGACAGCTAAATTGTTAATCTATCACAGCTAGGTTTTCATTAGATTTAGCTAGGTTTTAAAAGTTACCGAGTAAACTAATAAAATATAGGTACTTACTTAGTTTTAGAGAAGAAAATTATTTCAAAGTTGTTAAATATGTAAAACAGGTAAAAAATACTGCATATTGTGGCTACTCGTGCACAGGAAAATGGTTAAATATAAATAAATGAGATCCATAATTCAACTTTCCCTTATTACAAAAACAGTTGCCCTTGTGGGAATCGGACCCGCTACCGCTTGGCATTGTAGTCCGAAGTGCGTACCTCTACACTAAGCCGTTCCTGAGTTAGTTTTTGAACCTTTTATTCGTGTTTATGCAAGGGTTGTACTAAAATTGGTAACAATATCATTTATTTACATTAATTTATTATTTTTGGGTTTAAATATTACATAGTAGACAAGAGCAAATTATTATCATAAGTAAAATCACTAGACTCAAACTGTAGTCCAGCAAACTAACCAAAAGCTAATTAAATAAATCGTGACCATGATCTCTAGCTACTAGCAAGCTTTAATATCTAAATTATTGTAATATTAACACTGACCCTTCTTAAGCTCTCATGGAATCAACACAAAGTCAACTAAAAACCTAAAAACTGTCATTAAAAAAATAAGGTACCTCTTGAATACTTAGTAGATAAATCTTACGGAACTCCAAAATAAAATAAAAAATTCACAACGTTTTCTACTTCAAAATCCCTTAAACCATTTTCAAATTAATGCAAATTCTTACACTAGTAAATAATTACCCTCTTCTCAGATAGTTGAGTAAAGTTGTAATATTTACACAAACACAATTATCTACTGTTCCATTTTTTAGCCATTTTTTTCAAGCAAATTTATTGATTTTCTCGAAAAGTGGTATTTAATAAGATAGTACAAATGACAAAGATCGCTCAATGATCTGGCATGAATCGCCATAAGCTGGCATGCAAATATTCAGAAATTGATTGAGTTTAACGAATAACTAGATAATATCCATTAAACAAATTAAGAATAAATAAAAAAATTACAAGTATAAGGCAATGTTAAAAAAAAACCATTACAAAATTAAATTAACAATGTCAATATTAAAGACAAATTTATTAGGTAAATGGTTAACAACACCTACAACTTCTTCTTTCAAAAATTAAAGAACTCAAAATATTCATTTATAGAGTAGAAGCTATTTTGCAACAACCATATCTTTAAATTCCTCTTAATTAAAAGTAATAATTTTAATTCTAAATCTAATGTTATAAATTTTTATGGCCATACAATATGCATTTTTGCTATAAAGAGCTGTCGTTTTAGCAGGCAAATTAAGTTTGTCAGGATATCTCGTATTAAAATTACAGTCTTCTTTATTTCTTTTAAACAAGTGCATGTTTGTTTTGACAAACACGGATATCTCATAAATATAGATCATACAATATGAACTTCTCTAACATTGCGCGTGGCCCGTTTAATACCTTTCTAGGTGCGGAACCGTAAAAAAGAACCAAAACAATAAGTGATACAGGAAGTAGGTAGTAGACATAATAGTGATACGTGTAACTACTCAGAAATTATACATAACGAAATAGATAATTAATTTAATAGGAGTCATGTACCTACACTGACAGTCTGTCAAAAGAACTTATATCCTGTTAGTGACAAACCAAACAGAGCCAGGTGAAATTGGGCCTTTAGAAATGTAGAGTCATGTCCCTGTAGACGATAGATGCTTGATTTTTTGCCGAAAGAGGTAAATAGTATGCCTTATGATCACAAAAAACATTTGTAGGTCGATCTAATCAAAATTATTATTGCGCAATAAACAAAAATTAAGCTAGATATATTTAAGAAAAAATGAAATATTAAAAATATAAAATAATTCATTTTGGAGTTTTTTAAAAAAATAATTTATAATTTTTCTGGGGGTCATTAAGGGATGCCTATGTTTAGCAGTGCACGTCCTATGGCTGAAATGATGATGATGATCATGATGATTACACTTGGCTTCAAGAGTTATGGTTTAAGTTTTCATATTCTATTAGTTGAGACTTCATTAGTTTAAGTGCTACATTTGTAAACATTAGTATATTTAACTGTAAACTGTTTGTTTCTCAACAATAAATAAAATAAAATAAAATACTTGGTTGAAGTCGGTTTAACTTTAGAATTATCTTTTTATACTGAATGTATGCTATATAATGCACGTACTATAATCTTTCATTCTTTTTTTACTTAATGTAAATATTACTATATATTCGCAGTAAGAGTTTACTGGAGTTTAGCAAAATACGTTCCATTCAAGAAACCGAGACATGGCCATTGATAAAAGGAAGAGGACATCGGCCGACCCACAAATAAATAAGATTACACCACGTGACCTTATCTCATTTACGTCACGGGTCACTGACCTTTCTTATCACTATTTGGTTACAACACCAGCTTCCCTCGTCTTCGAAATTTAGGGTTCTATCTATTTTCTAAATACATATCATAATTCCAACAGTGTGTAGTGTAGCATGTGAAGCGCAGTGATAACCTAGCGCTAGACCACAAACGGTTCGATTTTCGGTTTGTTCAATTGCAAATACAAACTTTTCTAAATTGTACACAAAAGAAGATGTTATTTAACTTAAAAATCATTTTTTATCACATCTATTCAGAAAAAGCTGGTAGGTTCTTCGTAAACATGGACCAAAATAGCTCTTTAATCCATTGGGGCTAAAAATAATTTCAATTTTGAATGTAGATATGTTTAAAACACCAAAAAGATCGATCAAGAGCATTGTAAAAACAAGTAACTGGCTATATGATAAATAAATAAAAAATAAAAACCGACTTCAAAAAACTAAAACGCTAAGGGTAGAAAAATAGGAAATGAAATCGGTATTTAGCAGTTAAATTATGTTTGCACTCGTAAGATTTGTTTTGATTAGGATTTTTCACTAAAATAGATGAAATAATTTTATTTTATTTAAAAAAAACGACTTAAAAATACTAAAACGCTAAAAATAATCTTAACACTTACGTACCTAAGCAGTTACTTTTGGAGTCGGTGCCAGTCGATGAGAGATTCTATGTTTTCGTTTGCACCGACTCCAAAAGTAACTGATTAGGTACGTAAGTGTTAAGATTATTTTTAGCGTTTTAGTTTTTTGAAGTCGGTATTTATTTTTTTTATAAAATTAATTTATAAGTTACACACTTGTTCTCATAGAAGGTGATAAAAAGTGGAGAATCATCTTCGCTTCTCTCTGGGTTTTAAATAGTGCCCGCGCCGTATAAACAATACAATCTAAAAAAAACACTCCTTATTAAATAATGTAATCGGCTGCTCTTTTAAATCTACCTTCACTTTTTAAGGGATTAACATCGACATCGGAAAAAAAGTATTTTGATGTTCCATACAAATCAACGGGCTACCTTGATGATTATGCATTGAGTAACTTTTTGTTTTTCTTGATTTGGATTTAGTTCCTATCGTAAAAATTGTTGTATGAGAACCGCTAATTGCTTTTGTAAACCCTACAAAAATTTACGATAAGTAAAATTCCCCGTACACCTTTATAGCAGTATTTATATTTTCTCTATGTTAAATAGTGACCTCTAACGGAATAAGTCGAACTAGTAAAGAAATAGGTATTCCAGTTACATATTATTAATTAAATATGGCAGTGGTTCAGTGGAGGCTTTCACTGACACAATTTGCGTCAGTCTCGTTCCACGGCCATTGTATAGATGGCTCTATAAAAGTCAAGTACGATCTAACCTACCTACATAAGTAGGTTAGAACAGTGTTAGAACGTACTTGACTTCTCTATCTTCTTGATCTGTCTCTATATTTTATACCCTACTATTATTCCCTATTAGGAGTATTTCCTACGTAAAAATTTTTGGCGACCTTGTTTTTGTTTGTTTGCGCTTCTAAGTATGACTTCATGTGCATGTGCTTATCTATCCGAGTATCTAAATGTTTGTGGCTTAATAATTTGATGTGACTGTTAGAAAATACCACACTCAAACCCTTTGTCTATAACAAACCGCTACTTATACTCAATATGGTACATAAAACAAAACAAAATCATTCATTATTGATGTTTTTTTTGTCCATATGCCCCATATTGAATTTGGTTCCAATAAATCTCATCTAGTTTCGTTAGGGGTCGATTCCCGTGATTCCTTGATGACATCAATTACACTATGAAATACTATTTACGAATAAAAATTACACAAATTACAATTACAAAAACAAATTAAAAATAGGTAAATTAATTAAAAAAAAAAATACAAAAATATATTTAAAATTATAAAAATAATCCTCGTGGTGGGGTGGGTACCCAAGATGCAGGAACCTCGCTGAATTGCGATGCTCAGTCGCTGTTCTGTCACTGCTGTCAGCTCTTGGGTCACCAAACTTGGGTTGTCAAACATTTTTTTCGCAATGTAAATGAGGATAATACTTTAGGACACCAACTGGGAGTTGTCCTGCTTCCCTCCACCTGCCTCCATACCTTCAAAGGGTTTTGAAGGTATGGATTCTGGTGCTCATATACAACTATTACTATGGGATAAACATCAAAACCTCGAACAAAAAAACTTTTTCAAACAATCGGTAATTTAGTAGGGAAAAGAGATTTTTTTGTTTGTTTTTGATGTTTGTCCCTAATAAAAGTTGTTGTATTTGAGCATCAGAATTTGCCCTTAAGCGGTATTACGTAAACAAAAAGTAACGTTGTACAGTCCGATTCCTAGCACCCCCAGACCGGAGTCAATTTAGAAAAGTTTGTGATCTCAATGGAGAATATGCATATTTTTTATATGGTCTTGTAATAAATAGTACGTTTAATAAAAAATAATAGAACTTAATTTTTTTTTAAAAATATTGTTAAAGTACAATTTGATAAATTACCTGACCTGACTCGCGTGGTAGATTGTACAAGGAGATCCGATATATGTACCTACCGTGACGTTACAACTCACAGATTACATCCGCCATACAGTTTTCATCACAGAACAGGAATGACACGCTACGCTCTTTCTATACTGTGGTTTCATAGTAAAAGTTGTTTTAAAAAGAGACAGGAATTCCTCAATTTCTATTGTATTACGTTAATTTTTTACCTAAAATAAATTTTTATTTTACTATTAGCACTTAATCTTTTTATAATTTCCTATAAATGTAGTATAAACAATATATTTTTTTCGTGTATACGAGTATTCCCTATTAACCCAAACCGGAACCGAAACCGTTCAAGGCAAATCACCGCACCATTAATCGTGTCGCCTATCTATGCAAAATATTTTAATGGTGTGCAGCGCTTGTACGCTCTTAACATTTCGGTGCTAATTAGCGCTTAAAGTATTCCCAATCTCTTACCTTTTATTTATTTTACGAAGAAATACTTAATAAAGAATAGTTCGGTAAAGTGATACATTCATAGGTACTCGTTATGATTTTAGTCAGTTGTTTTAGGCAATATTCCTGTTAAAAAGCTAAATAACGCTTCTAAACTGATGGCATGTAAAGCGAGCCGGGTCTCACCCCTTTTAAAAGCTCCTTTGCTTGCCACTAGCTAATTACGTGATGCCTGTGGTAAAAACGAATAACTCTGAAATTTATGAAAATATTATATGACTAGATTGGGTGGGACAGTTAATTGGTTGTCAAACGGTAGTTACCCAGTCGGGTCATAGAGCCAGACTTTTCTAAATTGGCTTGTCTCCCTAGACACAAGCCAATTTAAAAAAAGTCTGTCTCCCTATACTGGCGGCCTAGAATCTTTGTCTGATACCTTATAACGCAAGATGATAATGCTAAGAAATTATGATGAAGAAAACATAATAATGCAAGTAAACTAACACCAAATTTATTAAATTTGTAATATGACGGAAATCGACTAAACCTGATTAGCTACCACAGAACCGTACATAGCACTCTAAGAATAAGGTTTAACCCTGCAGTAGGATCAAAGTAGCTAAAGGCTGATGATGAAAACACGCTACTCCTTTTGGGTGAAGGTAGGTAGGTGTTCGATTACCATATTCCAATTTTGACGCTTGTCGTGTTGAGCGATTTAGGTATAAGGTTTATAGCGATTTTGAAAATCTGAATGTGGTCATCGGCTTTTACTGCTGACCGTTATAAACCTTCTTTGGTGCCCAAAAGTAAGACTTTCTATTGATTAACCTTTTTTTGAAGCCACATATCAGAACATCCCATGCAATCGCATTTGCCCAAAGTAATTAATTTAAAAATTATGCAAATCTGTCACCCTCGACATGACCTGTCCTACCTATTCACGGTCGCGGTAAATTACAGTGCTTCAACACACCACACCATTAAGCTATAACAAAGTACCTAATACGGCAAAGTGTAGATATGATCTTGCTCAGGTTTTGTCGTGGCCGCAATTTTAATAACTGGAGTTAGTGCGTTTTAGCTGGCGGCGAGACCACGCGACTGTCGCAGTTCACAGTTGATGGCAGTCGTCTGCTGACCTGGCACCATGGACGTCAAGGTAACCCTTTCTTTGTTTTCTTGGATAAAGATTTTAACTACTCAGTCCACTCCTCGGACACATGCGAACGCTCGGAATCTCATGTGTTATTAGGATAACTTAGTAAGAAACTCCTTGCTGGCACTTAGTACTTATTTTGTATTTGCGTTTTTTGTTATTTAAATGCTGTTTTTAAAGGAGCACTTAACTATTAAGCCATAGGCTTAAGGGGTCTGGTTATAAGTACTATGATGAGATTATGCATCGAATACTACAACATTCACTTTTAATTAAACTTCAAATTCAATTTAGTTAAATATCTATAGTTCGTGATACGGGTAGGTCCTATAGCGCTGTAAGCGCTGTTGTTTTTTTGATGTATAATAATATCATTGTATTTTTAACTAGCCCCCTTTAGCTTATAGCTCATATCTATTTATTATATCAGCTAAGGTACGGGCCTCGACTTAGGAATAATGAACCTATTGTTATAGTCGTTTTGATGATATTTATTTGATGGAAAATATCTAATAAATTAGGACCTTTTACTATATTATTTATCTAATTTGAGCATATGCTTGCTAAACTATTGTTTATTTGGATTTTGTTGCAATTGAAAGCCGACACTTGTTGTGTACTGTAATGAAAACGGTAGGTACTTATAAGTAGTAACAAAATTTTTGATGTTTAGTGTAAGGAAAAAGGCATCTTGAAGCTCGAGCCACGGCCAAGGATCGTAGTGGAAACTCGCTGCGAGCTCACTCCGCAGGTAAACTTAAATTTATGACTATTATAATAATAAACTAGATCTTCTTACATTAGATTTACTCTTAGAGAATTAAACCAATTTACTTTTTGTGTTTGTGCTTTTACATAACATGTTTTGGGCCGTGGTGTCCACTTGTTAGGGGGTCGAATGTGGCTCTAAATAGTTTGTGTAATTTATCACACGAATTGTGCTGGTGCGTCGCCCGTTACTTATTTTTGGAACTTGGCTTGCGACATTGCCGTGTGTGTAGATTAATTTAGCCAGGTCTTCTCGGTGCAAAATTAAAAATTTTTTTTTTAAATGTGACAATATACTTTGTTCAGGAACTTAAGGAAACACCTCTGTTTCACATGGTAGATCAACTTGTAGTATGAATGCTGAAAACTTGGACTAGGTCCTCACCTACAAGTTGATCTACCATGTGAGTCTTAACTTCGATATTTTGTTTGATGAATAAATGAAATAGAACTTCGCGTTAATGAATAGCAACTAAGTACACATTTTGAGTTTCATCTCCTCTCCCAAGGCAACCGTGCTATGAATTTACAGGATAAAAAGTATTTTACAGGATGTACAAAATAATAGGACACTACTTATAACCACGTGATCAGCTGCTCATATACAACAACTTTTTCCCAGACTAACGTACGGCCCTTACTCCAGGGAATAATAGTCATTCCTTCGGGCCTTTTGCCATTATCCCGACAAATGACTGAAGGTTCTAAAATGCCAGGATTCTAACTAATGTGAAGGCTCTTTGGAGAATGGCGATAATGCTAGCGTGGCGTGGGATACCGCCCGCGCTTTGGGCACAGGACATACCATGAAGTCCGAGACTATCCACTGTGACCCCCCTGTGACTGTGATGAGTGAATTGAAAGAGAGGTGTACCTTGTGGGGACGGCCGTAAAGAATACACTTCTCCACCGCCAATAGGTGTGTCGTAAGAGGTGACTAATTCCTGTAGCACGTGACGAGCAGCAGCGTCTACGTGCGAAATATAATAAAAAACTGCGCTCGCCAACCTGCCTGCCAAGCGTGGTGAGTATTGGCAATCCCCCCCGATCATAAGTCATTAGGGGAGGCCTTCGTTCAGCAGTGGACGTCCTATGGCTGAAATGATGAAAGAGAGGTGTTGTCAATAAGAGTCCCAACGCTGGCAGAAGGCAAACTATGCAACCAAAGTCCAGACTCCTATTTGGCAACTGCAATGAGACGAGCACGCTCTGTATCGTTATTACATGAACCAGAAAGTTTTAGAGCGGCTTGTCCCAATGTTTTTGAGATAATAGTAAAGTGTGTGGGTTAACATTACAAAAGCTAGACCCAGGCGTTTCTCGCATTCGCCAAGCAGAAGAGCTCAGCATCGCTGAGTGACGGATTCAAGATAGAAAGGAGGTCATGAGTGCTATAGACGCACAAAAAAAGGGCAGGTATACTTGACATTTTACGAGTGCCCAGACCACCTAATCGAACTGGAACAGAAGCCCCGGGGAACGGTCATTTAGCGGACAATTTGGGATTCCACAGAGTAGTTTTTTAGAGAGTTTTCTAAATAGACTATTACATTTCTATAGAGAACTTTATTGATTGCCATCTCACGGTACAGCGTGACGTGGCGGTCCCCTGTATTCATTATGAATTTCTAGCCCGCGCTTCGTCTGTGTGGACTTCAGAATTAAGCCAGAGATGTCTGAACACGGGAACACCAAAAGGGGTTAAAAATATCACATATATTAGGCTAGATAAATTCTAATATTGTGTGCCTATTTCAGATTATTCTGCTGATCCGTTAAAGCGTGATTGAGAAACAAACTTTAATAAATATCTAAAGCGGAGATGCTTTATTTTGACTCTCAATCAAGGCCGTTCAGCAGTGTTTAGGCATTTTTTCTTAATATCAATGACAAAGTTTTCAATAAATAAATAAATATTGGACAACATCACATACATTGCTCTAATCCTATGATAAGTAGCTTAAGCACTTGTGTTACAGAAATCAGAAACAACGACAGTACCACAACAACCAGATCTGAGACAATATAGAAAAGTTATTTTCCTACATTGACCGACCGGGAATCGAACCCGGAACCTCAGAGATAGCGACACCAAGTCCGGTATGCTCGCCTCTCGGCTACGGAGGTCAATGTGTAATTACCTAGCGTTACCACCTTTAACTTTATGTTGATTATGAGTAGTGATTTTCCACTTAACTCTCTAAACCAAACACGTGTAATGGACACAACCGCATTTGAAAGGCTCGTGCAAACGAAGTCGATCCGCAAACAGGCTAGCCGGACAATTAACGAAATGTATACGCCTCCCAAAGGCAATCAACAGAGTTCATTACGCACATGTAAGCATAACAGATTTGGTTACTGACGAGACGAACTATTTGACGATGACCTAATTAGTGCGAAAGACTATTCGACCACTTGAGTCACCACCACTTGAGTCACCACCACTTGATAGAAGACAAACTTACACGAAATATATTGCTGCTAAAACGCAATTTATACGTTATTCTGTGCCTGCAGTTTTACCCTCGTCAAACGCGGGGGGCAGTAGGTAAATATTATTATACCAATGTTTAAACATTCTATTAAAAAAAAACTAAAGCTTTTTGAATAAAGGCTCGTTAAACCGCCTTAAATGCCATTTAACACGCTTCGTTACGCACAATGCATTAATTTGGTTATTAAAGAAACTATGTTAAGAGTCCACCATTATTTATTACTTGCACTAATTAGAATATAAGTTGTTGTGAAAAATCGGCACAACGAGGGCGCGTGAAAAATCTTCGGTTAATTATCGCTACTGGGAGGGGGTGAGGTGGAACTTAATGGAATGAAACTACAGGGCTGACACATTTAAGTAATAGTTAAAGTTAGCCTGAACGTTGATGGCCTTTCCTACCACTGTACCTAGGAGAGCGGTGACTGCTGGAGCTGGAACCTCATTAATGCAACTATGTTCACATACCTTACTGCATTGTTTACTGATCTGATAAACTACTGCTGTTTACCTGCTCCGTACCGAATCAAATAGTACATTTTATTTAATATGATATGTCATATTATGAAAACTGTACTTTTTGATTACGGTCATATTGGTCAAGTTGGTGCGATAGATAATAAAAGTCATATGAGGCGACTCGTAGCGTGTTTGCTGCGCGCTTGCTGCGAACTCGCAGTCGGTCGGCTCTCTTTGACCTTGCTGGCAAATTATCAGTATGATCATCATCATAATCAGCCCACGTCAGGTCACTGCTGAACATAAGCCTCTCCCAAGGCACGCCACAGAGCCCTATCCCCGGCTTATCTTTACTGTCCACTGCCAGCACCTTATCTAGAAAACCAGTAATAGAAGTTTGAACTAAGTAAAAACTGTATACGGTAACATTTTCAAAGTTTCACGGGATATAATTAAAAAAAATATTACATTTACAAATACAAGACATGCTAGTCGAATAGACAACAATTGACAACCTTATTAGATACTAATGCCCCTGCTTAATAAGGATTCGTCACCTTACAGAGTATTTTTTTTTGAAGTCGTATGTATTATCAATAAATAAATAGTTTTAAGGTATTTAGTCAGCCCTGTCCTTATAGTTAATCAGAGTCACCGATGGCACTCATTGGCGGCTGAAGAATTACTGGCTGCAGTCACGACACCTGGTGGGCGCGCCAACTTCGCTGATTTACCTACTCAAATTCATCGCATAAATCAGGACATTGATTAGTCCTTTAGAACATTGATCTGTTCTTCGACACCCGGAATTGTATAGCTCACAAAACTGTCAGTGTGTCAGCAGAGTCAGAGATACCATAATACGGTGATACTAGGGGGTACGTATAATGTTTGTAGCTTGATAACAACTAGTTTGGTAAATGGACCCTCTTTCTTCCGGACAGTGATCATCATTAGTTATTATTATGACTTATTATTACACTACATAAAATAAGTATATAAATTTACACTATTACGGTGTATTTTTGCCTTTATAAGTGTCGGCGATGCCGTCACTTGTAAGTGGCAGCACAATGTGTAAAACGCTGTCCCTCTGTACACTCCTTTCGACTCTGTGTGAAAAAAATCTAATGGGTTAGGTCCCAGAAGATCTTAATTGAGGACTCTCAGGCTTCAAGGCTTCTAACTTCTAAATCGACTAGTTATTTTTATTATTATTTTAAAACTTGATTTGTGTTTTCGAATTTCACCCTTAAACCACATTTGTAGGAAACCATACCAAATAGAGAAACAGGGTTGACCGATAAAAACTTCTTGCATAAGACAATGTAGCACATAACTTTGAATGTCTTTTGTCGTTTTTTATTTCTTTAATATAATAGCACGGGAAAAAAAAGTGCCAGTCGGCCTCGCACACCGAGGGTTCCGTACAAACTTGTAGATATGTAAATGCGTCCATAGCGAGAATCTAGTCAGAAAGGTTTTTACTGCTTTTTACGAGTTAGTTTAAAAAATAAATGTTTTTATGATGAAACTACAAGTTTACTAATAAATGTTAGACTTCTTCCACTACAACTTACGTACTTGTGCTATAAGGCTTTGATTCTTGCCAAATTTCGTGATTCTAGGTTGACGGACCCTATAGATTTTGATTCTCTTGCGAGTATCTAAAACTAAAATGCGACATGAACAGCCGTATTTGATTTAGAAGTTCGTGTTTTTCACAGCTTCAAGGGTTTGCAGACTTGAGTCTTTGATATAAATTTCAACTTGATATTCCACTAACAGACAGACAGACAGCATAGTGTTCCTATAAAGGTTCCTTTCTACCTTTTGAGAAACGGTACCCTTAAAGTGACAGTTTTTTCCTCCTATAATATTTTTATAGCACGGCAAAAAATAATAAAGTTATCAAAAAACGATAAATATATGAGTATTAAATTACCTTTTGTTATGGATCCAATTTATTATCATTATTAGGCCGGTCGAAGGAACGCAGCGGGATAAGCGCTCGCGTGATGGACCATCGCATTTCATTTCGGACAATCGCGTAGTAAAGTGCATATTAAAATTCCTGAGGTTTTAGATCAATGTCCAAATGAAATCAGAAACTTAGGCGTGGCCATGAAACCTTAATAACGTACGTACTTAAAATATTTTCTTAATTTAAGTAGTACCTACTTGATATTGTTTGAAAAATTTGACTAGTCTAGATTAGTCATTTTAAAGGCTTGATACTTCTCTTATAATAAGAAAAGCCACAAGACAAACGGAGAACTTACCACTTACACTTTGAAAGGACGTTTAAAGGAAAGAAACAGGGTCCTGACCAATACAAAAGAAGCGTTTTACTGCTTAATACGATGAATGTAACGTAAAATAAATATTTTCATAAAGTAATATCCCATTTAGATGTCAGAAATTGCCCCTGAAGCGTTTGTGTTGAAATGTACAATTGTTACAGATATATTTCCTACCGCGCCTTAAAGTAGCGAGCTACCAGTCTGTATTAATTTCCAATAATAAGGCTGCGTTGACACAGAACCCCTAATAAAAATTTTTTGAAGCTTCACTAAATTATTATTATATATTATAAATTTTCCTTTTTTTTATTATTCTGCTATTCGGGGCGGAGACAAATTCAACAAATCAAAGACCACAAAAATCGGTCCAGCCGTTCTTGACTTATAAATGGTGTAACTAACCCGACTTTGTTTTATATATAAAGATATTAGATTAGCAAATAGGTTACTTTTTATCCCGGAAAAATGTACGGTTCCCAAGGGATGCAAGATAACTGTCATTATAGATAGCGCTTCCTACCACTAAATATCGCTGTTCAGTTGGCAAAAAAAAATTTATGTGAAAGAAAAATAGCACCTAGTTACCCGCGACTCCGTTCGCGTGGTCTTTGCAAAACTATAGTTGCTCAATAAATGTCATAAAACAATCTAATAGCACAGAAATCAGAAATAATTAAAAAAAAACAATAGCTAACACCGCAAAAAATAAATAAAAATATCGAAAAGAAAGCGTGATTTCTAATAAATCATTTTTGGTTTTGACCATGCCTGACCTATTTACGGTTTCTACAGCTGTACGACATATCCTAACGTCACCGTGCCCAAACGTACTATCCTGCTCTAGTTTCCCAGAAGCGAAAGCAAGCAAACACGAATCAAACCGCAAGTGACGTCCTCACAAAGGCAAGTCGCCCTCACTGGATGCCGTAAATCGTTAAAATTATTGGCCGGTGTGTCCCCAGCCTTGGTTCAGTCCGCTTGGATCGCCAGAGCACAGTTCGACTGCCGACCTGTTGGTCTCCACACCGGCCTAGCTGGCTCAGAGAAAAACCGAAAGCACAAGTTCGAATTTTAATTTGATTTTAGATTTTTGCATACAGTTTTAAAAAATGATGATTCGATTCTTAGATTCAAAAGTACATTCGCTGTATAAAGTATTGATGTGAAAAAAATTAACGCAATAAATAAATTATATTTACTACAGTTTTACAGAGCTGAAGAATATTTAAAACTGTTGATTCATAGCAAGTCATAAATTCAACAAAATTATTTTAAGGATCTCAAATTAGTCATGAAAAACTATTCCCAAAAAGCTCAATTCATAAAAGCTTTTAAAAAATTTAAGTGGAAATAATTGCGGCCACCCACTGTGTGTGACTCTGTAGGAAATGAAATTAGCTTTTCAACTGGTTTAGATTAAAATCGCTGGTTTCACTACTCGCAATTAACAAATTGCTAGCGTACAGTTCAGTAAAACAATAAATTAAAAAGCCATAAGTCAAAAAAAATATTTCTATTGTTTACCTACTGTTATTATTTAATAAATAAGCGAGGCACTAAAATGATTATACGAATTCGGCAAACATAAACACCGTCTCTTCATGTTTGTAACTCTCTTAGCTCTACAAATGTTTTAACGAAAACAGATGTGCTGGAGACAAGCATTGCGAGTGAACAAATTGAGCCTGTGATATCAGTTACTTTGCTAATCAGTCGCTCATCACCCAGGGTTCCTGTGAGCACGCGCCTGTCTCGCCGCAACCGTCGGTGGACCGTCTCTCGGTGACGTGGGCGGAGCCCGGCAGCATGACATCTTCGGGAGTCAACCTGTTTCACTTGCCTTCGGAGGCACCGCTCAGCAACGAAGTCAAATTTTCGCCGTCGGCAGGAGGTTAGTTACCGTCACAGTTTAATACAATAAGAGCTAATATGTGGGCAAGTTCTTCCAAGATTACACAAACTTAGACCAGTGTTTCCCAACTTTTTGCAAGAGACCCTCAACGCTGAATAACTTAACCCGTAAACCACTAAAAAGACTCTACCGTATTAATACGCTCTTAATTATTATTTTTCTTTTTTTTCTCTCTTTATTGACCCTGGGATATCCGGGCGGACCCCAGGTTGTATACAACAGGTTTGGACACCTAAAGTTCAAACCATTGTTTCACCTCCACGAATGTTTACACATCCTAGTGAAGAAGTCATCTTAGTGCCGATTGATTTATTAGGAGTATAACATATCTCTATAATTATGTGACCTTTCTTCTAGCTATTTGATGTATGGATCTGTTCTACCTGCTTTGTACACATCTTAAGTATTTACTTTTAATAGTAAGCATGTCCCTTTCTATTAAAGTTCGTACCATGAACACCTTACCATAACATGTAGTATATTTATTAGTATATATTTATTCTGAGCTTTAAGCGTGCATCTTCAACCGTGAATCAATTAGAAGATAAGCGGGCGCTAGTTCGAATCTCTCTACGGGCAGGTCTATACTTAGGTGTTGATCACGAGCATTAGCACCTGAGTCATAGATGTCATTAATGTATTTAAGTAAAGTCACTATAGTACAAGTGCTAAGTGCTTAGTTTTTTGCTGGATTTTTAAAGTCAGGTTTTAAAAGTTAATTCTTGTCTTCAGTCTACTATGTACACCGTCTGGTCAACCTACCCAAAAAGTTAAAGGTCACTGAACCGATTTTCATCTTTAAGTCTGACATGTCGAGATCAATATCAATTGAAAAAGTTTGACATTTTGTGGTAGGTTGACGAGCTGTTGTCTGAACCAGTTTGTTATTTATGTAAACCCAGTAAAAAATTATTTAAAATAATTATTATTGTCTGATCATAAAGGATATAGAAAGCGTTTAGACAATGGACTCCGATAATTAATAAATGTTTTTTTATTACTTCTATTAAATTATTTTTGGGCTTTGCGAATTGTTTGTGCATGTATTTGATAAATTAATTATAAGCTATTAAGCGAATACATTTTAGATTCTAAGACAATTCATATTCCAGATTGATTCTAAAACCCACGATTATGTCATCAACGTTACTTAAAGTAAAAAAATGTTTTTATAAAAAAATACATTTTTTTTTAAAAAGATAACAAATTGAGAGCATCCCCCTTTTTTGAAGACGGTTGAATTACTTTTTGAATTATGCACGAGGGAATCGATTTTTGAAACAATCGGGAATCAACGTATTCTATCTTTAGAGAAAGCTTCTAATTTAAAATAATTATTAGACTAGGTACATTATTGACAGACATCCACCCAGCCACCACAGGAAATCTTAGATTTAGAATTGTTTCTTTTTTAAATTTTGATGTTGGTCCTATATAAAAATTTGTATTGTGGCAGTAAAATCAGAATCACCCCCTAAAAGAAAGTTATTTAATAAATAAGGACCTATAATTTTATTATTTAAAAACATTTTTGGATTTTCCGTAAAAGAAAAAAGAATTCACCTGGCCCGCAATGTTCAAGTGATTGAGGCAGCAATTAGAGGTCTTGTTCTTTTTAGCTTCCCTAATTCTAATTCCCATACAGGCAAGTTTTTTGTATTAAAATAGCAGAGGAGCAATGATCATCATCATAATCAGGCCACGCCAGTTCACTGCTAGACAAAGGCCTCACCCAATGCACGCCACTAAGCCTGATTCTCGGCTATACTTTTCCATCCGCTACAAGCAGCTACGTATATCATTATACATATTATCAGCGGTAAATAAATTCAGGTATTTTACCGAACTGCAGAAAAGATGTCCATACCAGGACAAAATTATGGACTACTCTATTAATACTTTTGTAAATCGAGTTAGCTTTTAGGTTTTTCATATACAGATAAAATTAATGAGGTGACCCGAATTCATTGCTCTGAGGTATACCTACATCATCGGATGCATAGATGCAATGTTGTTCAACCAAATCTGTTAATTTTTGAAATATAATGCTGTTAATAATTGCGAGGGTTTTTAAAGTACTTTAGTGCGCAACCCATTTCAAAATTTCAGTGCAGTTATTCTTGATTTACTGTGTATGACAAGCATGTTTTACCTCTGCCACGAAAAAAATATCAGCCTATTGGGCTTGTTTGATCGAAGTTAAGTTACTGTCCCCCAGTATAGTAACCGTACAGTCAATGGCTTAAGTCCCCGTCAAAACATTTGCGCATCTGGCGTCCTGAGCCTTTTCCAATCAATCTTAGGAAATCATCTGCAGTAGCACACATAAGTTTATTACTTAGTCAGATCTTAGAAGTAGTTTTTAACCTACTTCTTACTGACGTACATCGGTTTGACACTTTGTACGTATCTGAATTTCGGATTACAATACAATAATTTAACACCATATTAATGATCTGATGATGAAACCAGGAGATGGAGGGTGGAACTCTTCAATGGCTAATGGTAAAACATCCGCATTTGATTCGTCTTGTCGAGTTCAATACATATAAAAGTTTATCAAAAAGGAGGAGGTTCTCAATTTGTCGGGATCTTTTTTTTATATATGTCCAGCGATCATTCATTATCACGTTAACCGATTTTGATAAAAAATGGAATGATGGAATGGAAACGGAATGATCCCATATAAATTTGATTAAGTTCTGATGATAGAATCTACAAGAAAATCATCAAACATTGCATAAACTCCATACCGCGCCAACTGATTTCCAACCGACATCAAAAAAGGAGGAGGTTCTCAATTCGACTGTATGTTTTTTTTTTATGTATGTTACGTAATTACTCCTCCAATTATAAATCGATTTTAATGATTCTTTTTTTGTTTGGTAGATCATACTTCAGAGGTGGTCCCATATAAGTTTTATCAAAATTGATTTAGAACTTTTTGAGAAAATCAACAAATATATACCTAGATAATATTTTGGTTGTGGTTCTTGTTACCTATCTTCGACAAATATGAGCCGATTTGATGATCTTTGTTTTATTGAATAGCTTATACTTCAAAGATGCTATGATAAAAGTTTGCAAAATAAAAATCACCCCTAAGGGTAGGAAAATAGAGGATGAAATCGGTGTTCAGCAGTTAGATTAGGATTTATCACTAAAAATAGATGAAATAAGTAAATTTTATTTAAAAAAATAAAACCGACTTTAAAACACTAAAATACTAAACAAAAACATTGAATCTCTCATCGGCTGGCACCGACTCCAAAATTAACTGATTATGTACTTAAGTGTTAGGATTATTTTTAGCATTTTAGTGTTTTGAAGTCGATTTTTTTTTTAAATAAAATTTACCTATTGTATCTATGGTACCCAATATCTTCAACAAATGTGAACCGATTTTAATGATTCTTTTTTTTAATTGCTTTAATTCTTCAAAGATGAAATATTAAAACTGTCAGAAAAAAAATCACCTCTAATGTCAAAATAAATAAGGGATTAAATCGGTGTTCAGCAGTTAACTTTAGTTTGCACTCTTATGATTCGTTTTATTGAGGAGGTAATAATCGACACCCTACGCGTAACTGAAAATGGCAAATTTTATAGGAGAACTAATTAAAAGTTCAAATTAGCACAGCTCTTTCATTATTTAAGATATCAACTTGAAAATTGGAATCGTGGCATTTCAAAAATATATTATCTAATGCAAAAGTTAGATTTTTTAAAATTCTTTACAGAATTTGAGATATTGCACTTAGGTACATAGTTATACTGCGGAGTTAGAATTCTTTTTTTTTTTTTTTAAATGCCAAATACGTAGCACATGAAAAAAATCAAATGTAGAACACTAAGTGGCATTAAGAATGTCAAGTCTCTTTTTGTAAGTAGCACATTAAGAGTATAATACATGGGAATGTTTTTCTTTTAAGACGGCAGTTTTTAAGACGGCAATGTTTGAAATTATTGTACGAGCTCACAAAAGGAACATTTTTCAGTTTTTGCAACATTTTTATAGAAACTCCACTCTCAAGCAAGAATGTTTCAATTCGAACCCGTAGCTCCTGAGATTAGCGCGTTCTACTAAACAAACAAACAAACTCTTCAGCTTTATAATGTTAGTATAGATAAATTAGTATACATTAATAAAACATTTTAATAGTTTTAAATCATTTATTTTGTAGGAACATCCGTTTTAATGCGATGGAAGATCTATTTTAAAAGAACAATCACAAATAGTTTTTCTCATTATCATGGCTATATGGCTGAAGAGTGGCTTACCACGACCGGGTTGGAGCGAAGTTGCTGGAACGAGTACTGCGACCAAAAGTTATTGGGCAAAGTGAAATAGTATCATTCTTCAGGACCGGCTTTCGTGCTGAAAATGGAAGAGTACGTCGAAGCTGATGATTCATTTTAAGTTCACGAAATACTATAAGTTTATCACGACTGAACATCTGGCAGACACCTTGGCGTAAGAAGAACTTTAGTGAAGATTTGGCAACGTTTTTATTGGTTGCATTGCAAAGAAGACGATGAAGATTGATGGAAGATGTGTACAAGATGTTTTTTCGTAAAGAGACCGCAAACTCGGAGTCATGGAGCATTAAAATTGTATACGGTGGGTGCTCCATGGGAACGAATCGTCTTGGATACCTATAGCTGGACCATTTCCATTGACAGAAAGAGGAAACCGTTACATCCTTGTAGTAATGGACTATTATTAAATGGCCGGAAGTTTTTGCGCTCCCTAATCAAGATGCTGTCACCGTTGCGGATGAGTTGGTTCACGAAGTCCTCTGCCGATTTAGATTGCGGTTTGAAATCCATAGTGACCAGGGACAGAACTGCAAGTCGCAAGTGTTTCAAGAAACTTGCAAAATTATGGAATACATAAATACATAAATATACAATAAATATATATACACAAATATACCTACAATAAATTTTGCAAGATTCTTGACAACGCCGTATCATCTGTAATCACTGATGCAATGGTAGTAAGATTTAATCAAACACTGGAACGACATTTGGAAAAAGTGGTGGACTGTCATCAAATAAATTGGGACGAATACATTCCATTGATACTCCTGTTATATAGAACGGCTGTTCATGAAAGTACTTCGTACAATTCCAGCACAGACAAACCTGGGCAGAGAATTGAGTTTTGAAACTATGATTTCAATTATTTTTAATCATGTTCTAAAGCTCCGTATTGCTTCCTGCCACCTGCACTCAGACGCTGTAACTTGATAGTATTATCTATCGCCACCTCATAGTTTAGATGAGGCATATTCATATCAACTAGGTAAGTAGGGTACAGTCCCTACAGTAGGACATAATTAGGCTTAACTTTCTCTTTTATCTTTCACAGAGGGTTCCGAAGACGAGGACTACTCGGCAAGCCTTAGCGCGGTGCTCCGACAGCGGCGAGCCAGCGTGCGCCGCTCGCGGAAGGGGCGCGCGCGCCGCCCGTCTTCGCCCTTCTTAGCTGACGAGACTCGACCGAGAAGAAGGTCTTCTGTTTTTACTACTAGCTCTGGAGAGTGAGTATCTGAACTATCTGCTATGCTTGCATCGTAAACCTTAGACGACGCTCACATCTAGTGCAGAAGGTTTTAGCACTTGCTGCGAAAAACTAATTTAGACGCATAGATTGACGTTTTTGTTTGTAATTTAGTAAGTATTCAAAAACTAAACAAATCTAAGTTAAAAACAGTCCGGGTTTACTACCTCATAACAAAACACGTTTCCCCTACTTAGGTATAATTACATCTTCCATGACCACTCATCCAACATTTGATTCATCGGTAATTCAATTACAATGTTTGATACAATGAAGTACGTTTGTTCTGTACTACATTTTACCAAATATTAAGTACCTTTGTCTTAGTACATAAAAGCATCATAGCATATTAGCACTAAATAAAAGTTTATCTAAACAAACTTTTTTTAATTTTTGATTTCTTTTTTCAGATTTTATTTTTCGATTTAGGGATTCTTTTACAAGTTTTGGTTAGGGCCGATTTTTCAATACCCAGATAACTTTTATTTGAAAAATAAGTTTGAAATGTTGACAGTTTTCGTATAGAAAATGTGTCAAGCGTCAATTTTATTGGTCGGAAAAAAATTATCTGCCGTTTGAAAAATCGGCACTGTCAAACCCGTCATAAGAAAGTCAAGTCAAAAGAAAAAAAAATTGAGATTAGATTACTGCCCAATAGGTAAGAGACATTATTTATAAAGCCAGGGCAATTTAACTATTTCATCAGTTATTATTTTATAAAATTCCCCTTTCTTAATGGGCATTATTCTAAATGTCCGGGCATTAAGTACAATGCCCATTTAATCACTTTGTCCATAACATAATATATAACGAAATTAAAAGAAAAACTATCACACAGCACAGCTCGGTAAGGTCAACACACGAGTAAATGTCTAAAATTACTTAGACTTAGAAAATTAGTTGTACTCCTATATTGTGTAAAACAGTTAGTAAATACTGCTTATTGCGACGTGCAACTACATTCATTCAACTTCTACATTTTTATGCGAGCTACATAAACGCACGCACTTGGCCGGTTTTTTTTTTGAGAATTTAGAGTTACCCAGGACCCTTAAAGGCATTCTTTAGACCTTTTATTTATTTGTTTTCTGATTCATAAAATATTTAAAAAAAATATATGTCAATCAAAAGACAAGAGGACGCAAGTTAAATGGTATTTTGATTTACAATGACCTAGGTGCTAGGTGAAAAGAGCTTAAAGCCTAATGGCACCTAGGTGGAACATCATTCGACTTAACAGTATATCATGGATCTACTGATTTAAGTTCAAATTTTAATGAACCAACCGGTGTAATGGTATTTGCTTTATAGAATTCTAGAAATGAGCATAGAGGAATCGTCAAAGGTAAATAGATACTACAATAGACAGCGTCAACAATCTTAGGTACTATAATAAGATTTTATCTTATTTTTGAGTGACGCAGTAAACTAGTATAAAACATAGAAAAATATGTACTGCGAATGTCTTGTTTGTTATTGCTACAAATGGCTTTGCAAAATACTAAATCTAACTTCCATAGTAAATTTTCGATAGGAAAACCACGTGAAACTATATGATATAATATTAGCGTCTCTTGATTTATTAACCCGGGCAAATTAGTTTCAAAAATAGCGGTAAGGTTACATTAATTCTAATAAAGCTGAAAATTGGTATAAATGTTAGAAACATCATTACAAATAAATTATCAAAAGTCCCTATCGATCCGACGTGTGCAAAAAAAATATTAAAGGTCAACTGTTGCAAAAATTGGTAAACAGTAAGTTTTATTATAAAAATAGAAGCGACAAAATTACTCATCACGCAATTATCTATATAAATTGGTTATACACTTTTTCCTAAGAATCACCATTTCGGAGATATAGCGATGCAAAAAGTTGGTATCACCAAAGCGGCACAGGCAGTTGTTGCAGAGACGTTCGAGAGTTTAACACTAAAATCATATCAGACAGTGCATCCATGCTTCAAGCCACTACTGACAAAACAATATAGTTAATAACTTCTGTCCTCATACTGGAATGCCACAACGCACTTCAATCCATTGCAATTACGAAAAGAGAGAGTAACTCTGTAATGGATCAAAGGAAACAACAACTCAGTGAGTCATGACGCAGCAGACAAACTGGCTAAATTAGGATCTACTAGGACTATTGCACTTTACTACTTTAAATTTTCCTTATTTTTATTCCTTCTTCCTCGTTTCCGCTTCACTAGACTTTTACTCACTGCCCGTAGCGCGGCTCGCAGCCCATTATATACCCCTCTAATCGAATCTTCTAGACCATAATTTCGATAGTCATTTCGTTTATCTCCTTTTTAGTCGGTTTACGGTATTTACTAGAATAACTAGTTGTTATTCCCAATTTTTATCGCAATATTTAAATACACGTCTAAATTTCTAAAAAACACCAAAAGTGCTAACAAAACTTTTCTTCGCCGGCTGGGTTTGAACTTTGGCCCGTGGAACATAGCCAGTCGAACATAGCTTAAACCGCTCGGCCAGCGGTACCGTAGCGTGTCATTCCTGTTCTGTGAGCGGTACTTGACAGATGCTGACGAAGTTCTTAATGGCTTAACGGTTGCAGTGACGTTAAGCGGCACAGACGTCACAAAATCAATACAACCTAGACATAAATATATGTATACGGTACTGTTCGTACTGGTCAATGCTACTCCCCCCATTTGTACTACTTTTTCTGCAATAAAGTACCTATTAAATAAACATAATATCAAGATAATCCATTCGTATGCGTGGTCTCGTGTACCTATTATATTGCCCGTATCATTCACCTGCCGAATTTAACCTGGAAGACTTTGCAAGCTTATCGAAAATCTCAAATCTCTTAAGAGCGTTATCACACTGGTGATTTGTAAACGAATTCAAAGTAAAGCGAGAGCGCAGCTGATTTATTCATAACGAGCTCGCAACGGTAGCGCAGCGAGCTTGCTGTGAGTTCGCAGCGACAGCGCAGCCGCCTCGCCGCGAATTGCGCCATGGATCCTTCCATATTCTTCAGCGTGTTCGCTGCGCGCTCGCAAATTTCTAGCGTGATAATTGTTTTTTCGTTCAGCACGGCTATATCAATGGAGGAGGGCCAGCCAGCTGTGGTGTCACAAGAACAGATCTTTGCGACCATTCACCTGCACAAAGAGGTGCTGGGTTCCGTGAAACAGCAACCGTTGGGGATGAGGAGGAAGTTGAAAATTGTTCATCAGGTAACCAAAACTTTGATTGTAGATAAATATATCTATGAACCATTTCAAAAATTGACTGTTTAACTAAAAATATATCTAAAAGTTTAAAATAACAGTTTAAATTGATAACGAAATGTTTCTCATCTATCGTATCTCTTAGTCCCGTTTCGGTTGGCGCACGATGACCATAATTCTACATATTAGCATGACTAAATTTGTATCAACTTTCCTTTAACTATGAGACAGCCAATTTGGGGAACCAGACGATTTCTTTATCATGAATTCTGTGTTATCTTAATGTTCAGATGTCCCCACGCTAATTATCCCACGTAGATATTTAACTAATTTTTGCCTGTATCTTTCTAGGCTAAGGCATACATCAAAAGACACGAGGGCCAACTACAAGAGCGATTGGCACAGTCAAAGAGTACTAGAGATATCTACGCACGGTTCAACATTCTACTAGCGTCGGTTAGTGCTACTTACTAAAATTCCCGTAATTTTACCGAAATCACAATCCAGTTTCGATCCGGTCCTAGTAACATTGCTATTAAAACAGTATGTATTTTCGTAAACTTATAATATGTATAACGTAAAATTTACAAAAAGTTGTATGATGTTTGTGTTGGTTGTAACTTGAAGTATACCAAATACCAAAGGACTGCTAAAATTTTTCTACTATATCCACAATTTATTTATAACTTTTTGGTTCGCTTTTAATATACAGGGTTACATTGCAAAGGAGTGCCAAATTTGAAAATAAGATCTAGGGAACAATATAAAGAAGCGTCTTAACCGTTATTATTCTTAATAATCGGATGTTACAAAAAGAAATACTTTAAATATATCCGAAAATAAAGTCAATAGAGAACTACGAAACCCGCGCGGTCATTCATCAGAGGCGTAGGTAAGGCGAGCTAAAAAGGACCTTACGCAGTGCACATAAGGTGCAATTTTTTCATAAATAGGTTAAAATATCTACGCGTACGATTTTTAACAGCGGATAGGAAAGATTTGGCACACCTTTGCAATGTAACCCTGTATATTCACCCATATTTTCGACAATTATGGACCGATTTAAAATTTCTTTTTTTGTTTAAAGATGTTTCTTTTTTTTGGTTTACTCTCGAGGTGGTCCCAATGACTACACTTCTACAGGCTTAGGTACTATCATTTTCAGAAATGGCAACAGCTGAAACGTGAAGCCGCGAACACATCAAACCTCCTCATACCTTGGGAGTTACGCATCAAGGAGATAGAGTCCCACTTCGGTTCCGTAGTGGCTTCTTACTTCACTTTCCTTCGATGGTTGTTCTGGGTCAACCTGGTCATTGGCTTCATACTGCTAGTCTTCGTTATTGTACCTGAAGTTAGTTCTTTTTACAAATCTGTCGTTTATTTGTCTGACTGCAATCAGTTTGCCTAATTTTACCACTAGATTCACTACGTTACCTTGGTGTGCGCAAGCCATGGAGCACCTACCCTAGGGTGTGTGCTCCATGACGTAAAAACACTGACGCACTATGACGTATGTTATTATCAATTATGGATCGGGTAAATTGAACATACCTACATACTAACTTCGTATAACTCTTTCAACATAATAATTAATCATTACTAATGTAACTATTGTATACAACTTCTAAATTAAACTATCTTGCATTTGTACCTTCGTAATAATCACTGGTGCATATTATTGTTATCCGGTATTAAGCGCATCTTAAAAGAACTGCTTAATTTGGTATAATTAATTAATTTTAATCAGTTAGCTATTTTCCTAGTGCCTTACAGCTAACCCTCAACAAGACGGCGAGAGAAAGATCATCATGGAAGAAGAGCGTGGTAACGCCACCAACCTTCTCATGCTGTGGGAGTTCGAAGGTGTCCTCAAGTTCTCACCAATATTCTACGGATATTACAGTAATGTCGAACGGCCACAATACAGAATGCCGCTTGCATACTTCCTGACGGGACTGGTCGTGTACATTTACAGTTTCGTCGCCATATTGAGAAAGTAAGTTAAATTTAGTTACCAAAGGGAGACTCAAATAGTGTCTTTTTAATGTTTCACGCTGGTTAAATTTAGTATTTATAACTTCCTTGTGTGTTGAAAATAGAATTACGTTTGAAAACTGTCTTGATTATTTTTCTATAATCATGTTGTAACGTCTGAAAACTCTAAAGTTTTATAACTTACAACATTATGTCGCAGAAAAAATTATTATCATATCAAAACATTTGCAAAATGTTGTTTCCAGCTACTTTTCATTTGTTTTTATAAGAACTAGAGAATTGACCACAAAATAGTTTTGACTCATTTGATAAAAACTGGGCACACAAAAAACCTTATGAACTGTGTACTCATTTGCGATTCTTGAGAAATAATAAAACCAAACCATTTTTGAAGAGATATAACAGGTGTTAAAAGTGGTGGAAGGGCATTGTTTATTATAAGCTTTTACCGCCGGACAGAATCATCGATTTCTATCTCTACTGCCAATATCTAAGGAGATTAAAGCTAGAAGTTGAGAGAAAACGGGCGGAATGATTAATAGAAAGGGTGTTTTCTTTTATCAAGATAACGCTAGGCTACACATATCTTTAACCACTCAGCAAAAATTAAAAAAGGTTGACTGGGAGGTATTAATGCATCTGCCATGTAGCCCTGACTTTACACCTTCAGATTTCCACTTGTTCGGTCGCTTCATAATTCTTTAGGCAGTGTCAGGTTAACATCAAGTCAAGAGAGGACTGCCAAAACTACTTGTCGCGTTTTTTTTATCAAAAGTCCCAAAAATTCAATAGCAACGGGATCATGCCGCCTTCAAGATGGCAAAAAGTCATCGAAAAAAATGACACGTATACTATATACTATTATATATAAATAAACTAAAACCGTTTTCCCCAACCTAATACTTTTACATACTCTCCCAAAAAACAGTTTTTAGAAGTCCGTTAGTCTGAAAGGGCTACTTAAGCGCGCCACTTGTGATTTTTCTTTCTTTCACAGAATGGCAGAAAACTCTCGAATGTCAAAACTATCTGAAAAAGAAGACGAGTGTATTTTCTCGTGGAAGCTGTTCACTGGGTGGGACTTCATGATTGGGAATACTGAGACGGCACACAATAGGATCGCATCCGTGATATTGGGGTTCAAAGAAGCACTGCTTGAAGAGGCTGAAAAGAAGAAAGATTTGAGAAAGTTAGTTGTTTTTAACATACCAAATGTAAACATTACCATATTACAACTTACCCTATGTTCTGAAGGCTCTAGAGGAGGCCTATGTTCTGGACCTACCTAATATGACCTATAATATAGTGACAATAAATGGAACAAACCGGACAAGTGCAATTCGGACTCGTCCACCGAGGGTTCCATACAAATTTGTAGGTTATTATAAAAAGGTAGTATAGGAATCGAGTCTCGCAGTTTAATTACAGAAATAGTTGCGATTCTTTATTTTTAAGGTATAGTGTCACATTTTTTTCCTGTACTTGTAGAACAAGTGAAAAGGTACCCTATAAATTTTGATTCCCTTGAGAGTGTGGAAATATACGTTTTTTTATAAAATATAATATTCGATTTTACAATTCTGAAACAGCGTTGTATTAGAAGGAATATAATTATATTTTAAGGGCTATGTGAGTGACCAGCTTTATTCATGGTGGAGAAGTTAATAATAAAAACACAGTTTTTACTAGGCTAGGTACACAAGCAACTTATCCTAAGGGAGCAACATTGAAATCGTAGAAAATAGATGCTCCATACAAATAGACTTTAATAGACTGTTTACATGAACGATTTTGTATGGAATAAAACTTTATTTTACGATTTCAATTTTAATGTCGCATGATTCTCTCCTAATGCAATTACTTTCAGCTGGCGCATCATATCACTGAGAGCGATTGTCAACATCTGCGTGGTAATCCTCCTCGCTGTCTCAGCCTACGCAGTGGTTACAGTGGTATCTCGTTCTGATGATAGCTCCAAGCCCAGAAATTGGTGGCGTGAAAATGAAACAACAGTGGTTGTTACTGTAATTTCCATAACATTTCCAGTCTTTTTCGAGCTACTTGGACTTTTAGAGCATTACCATCCGAGAAAACAACTTAGGCTACAATTAGCCAGGTATTTATATATTTTGGTATTAAAGAGAATGCTAGTGTAATAATGTAGCTAGCGAAATGTGTAAAATACAGACAGGGTGTCTCGTAAATAAAGTACCAACACAAAGGGGAAATAGCTGATTTTATAACCTTAACCTTAAAAACCATCGGTCTGTCAGAATTTTTTTTTGGAATTTACACTTTTTATTTACCAAGAGACTGTTTCTGTCGCCGCGGATAAGATTTCTTAACGTCCAAGTTTTTCTATCAGAAAGTATTTGTAACTTTGTCCAAGTCACAAAAAAAAAGATTCAAAATTTCCCATACATTGGGGAACTAAGTAATCAGCATAATTTAATAAAAAATACAAATATATCAAAAAGATTTATAACAGCTTTAGATAAGTTAATATTTAAATGACGTTACTGTATTTGTTGGTTTCAGAATCATGCTGTTGAACTTGCTCAATTTATATTCATTAATATTTGCGTTATTCAGTAAAATTGAAGGAATGAGTGAAGAATTAAATGCACTCAAACCATGTCTTAACATGAACGCTACTACGACTCCCAACAATACGTCGAATATAAGTGAAAATTGGGCTTCAAATTTACCTATATCGTGCTCAGAGGAAAGAGTGTCATGTGAACCATGTAACGCTCTTCCAGTTATATCTGTCAATTTAATGACTAATGACGTAACCCCTCTTATTACTGAAACGACTCAACCTTCGTACGTTTCCAAAAAAGCTGCAACCTATAATGTCCAAATCCTTAGTAAAAATCTCAAGAAATCTTTCGTATCGGAGAAATTAAGAACGGAATTACAAGCTGAAAACTTAATAGAAGGTGAAACGATAAGTACTGACGAAATAGAAACAACAACTTTAAGTAGTATCTTAATAGCACGAAAACAATTAGCACTTGTCAGAAATATAAGCGAAATAAATGCGAACTTAGATTTAAGTGATCCTGTAACAGAGGCGTATGATGATAGAGAATACAGTTCTTATGATGACGAAGACACCACCTCCAAAACTACAAACAACTTTATTTCTAATGACATTATAAATGATGATTTTAATTCAACACCACTCTACATGAGTAGTACCACAACTGAGCAAAAAGATACAAGTATTGTATTTAGTGATTATTCAGAAACAACGACGTCAATAACTGAAGATAATTACACATTTACAACCGCAACATCGGATGAATATTCCATAGAAAGCAAGTCAACGGAAACTCTTCCTAAAAACACTGATTCAAATACTCCTACTCCAAGTATTTACGAATCTACATTCTTGACAGAAAATGATAAACAGTACACAGACCACTTTTCAACTTCGTCTGAATTTTTCGACGTGGCGAATACTATTGCAACCAACGTTAACAACACAAAACCCATGTTTCCTCCTACAGAAAGAACCATATTGAGCAATCGTAATATTTCAATAATAACAACGACAGTACAAGCAGATTCAAACTGCCCCAGTTTCTTTAACCATACTATGAATTGTGGAGGCCGTAACATAACGCAAGTATTCTTTATAGCTAGCTGCAAAATCGTAGAAAAACGATGCTATGTTACCAAATGCGAATATTCTAAAGTTCAAGAACTAGATAACACCAATGATACAGCTATAGATGTTGCCTATATGGATGATCATAATAGAAAAATGTATAATTTGACTATATCTACAAAAAAGAAACTGCTTAAACTGTGCTGGGAAACAATGTTTGGACAAGAATTAGTAAAATTAACAATGATGGATTTGGTGAGCATTCCAGGACTAACTTATTTAATTTAATCTTAAATAAAAAAATCTCGTGTCACGGTGTTTGTGATCACACTCCTCCAAAACCGTTTTTTTTACGTATAATTGGCAGGATGAAAATAGGTTGTAAAGTAAATTTCATACCGCTAGATGAATAGGGCGTGCCGATCCGAAAAAAAAAACCCAAACTAAATACCACGCGAATAAAGTCGCAGGCAACAGCTAGTATTTGTCATATCAACAGTATACTATTTTGTTTTAGGTGTTCGTGCTACTTGGTACACTATTTTTGGATTTCTTCAGAGCTCTTTTTGTGCGATACATGAATCGATGTTGGTGTTGGGATTTGGAAAAGAAGTTTCCCGAATACGGTGATTTCAAAATTGCTGAGAACATATTGCATCTGATTAATAATCAGGGCATGGTCTGGATGGGCATGTTCTTCTCACCGGGCCTTGTTGTGTTGAATGTAGTAAAGTTGATGATTATGATGTATCTTCGATCCTGGGCAGTGATGACTTGTAATGTACCACATGAAGTAGTTTTCAGAGTTTCAAAAAGCAATAACTTCTACTTAGCACTTTTGCTTACCATGCTCTTCTTGTGTGTCTTACCCGTCGGATATACGATTGTGTGGGTACGACCTTCATGGCACTGCGGCCCGTTCTCTGAATATGAGAAGATATACTACATTTTGACTAACAATATTTATAAAATTCTTCCCAAGTCCCTTAATTTTGCTTTAGAATACATAACATCTCCTGCAATTGTAATTCCATTACTAGTTCTCTTAATATTAATAATTTACTATTTAACATCCCTTACAAACTCACTAAGAGAAGCAAATAATGATTTGAAGGTAAGTGTAATAAATAAATTAGCTTTTGTGTGCCATTAACAATAATTATGATAAACAAATCGTAATTTTTATTATTTTAGATCCAATTGCGCCGGGAAAGAACCGAAGAAAGGAGGAAAATGTTCCAACTGGCTGACACAAGAAGGCGTGTAGGCTCATCGGCGATGGACAACACGCCGTTTGCACGATGGAAGAAAGCTCTACCTACATTGCCCATAAGCAAATCGATAGATTCTGATGATCGCAAAACCATAACAGCTGATGATAACACCGAACCACTAAAAACTGACAAAAAACGAGGCAGGTTTAACTAGTGCTTTACTTTCAAAAAGTTTTTTGTTAATTTTGACGAGAGAATTAAATCAACTAAGTATTATTTTTTTACAGGCGGAATATTTGCAAAAATTGTTGGTATGGCAGTAGATAAGAAGACCGACGTAGAAACAGTTCCTGAGGTAAACAATGTATCGCATTCATCAAACAACGTAGACGATGAGACAGACACGGATTTTCATGAAACTTTGCCTAAAGAGGTACTAAGAATAAAAGATATAATCTTCAAACCGGGCGACGTTAAAAAGAAGATTAGTGTTGAATTCAAGGCTGATGATGGAAAAACAAAGGCAAGCAAAGTGGACTACAAAGGACTTAAAGTTAAGATCGAAAAAGAAGATGATCGTTCTGAAAAGAAAGCTAATATAGAAAAACAAAAACAAGGAGAGGTTGGACCTGTTTCCTCACCAGCAATCAATAAAGCGACAGAAAAAGTAAATAGAGAAAACAAAAGGATGGATAGAAAACAAACATCAGAATCAAGTACTCAGTCCAGGCAATCGGATTCGATTGGTTCAGTTATTCCTGTTATAACTATAAGTACAACAGAGAGCGACGAAGAAATATTACAGTCAAATAAAGAAAGTATGGAAACTAAACAAAAGCCACAAAATGTGAAAGACTGCGCAACAGTCTCAGAAGGTTTGAAGCGGATGAAGAAAAGCAGCTCTGATCTAAAATCTTTAAGAAGACAAAGCAGTGTTGAAAGCATTAGCGAAAAAAATCTTCCTAAAGACAAAACGTCTGATGAAGGTCACAAGTACCAATATTCATTGTAGTTTCTTTAAGTTGAAGATTCACTTCTTAATAAAGCTTATAAAATTGTTACCTTTAATTGTCTATTTTTTTTAATTAGCATTGATTGGATATCTGTTTAATTATATTGGATACAGCAAACACGCCACGAATAGAGCCCGCTGCGTAAGTAACTATTATTTTTTAGCTGCGATCTCGGCTCGCTTTGATTGAACTCATAACCACTTGTATGTAGTAAGGTCCATGTAAGGTCATTCAAAATTGACATTCAAAAGGTATAAATGGACATACACTTTTTTCGTCATTCATTTGTTTTCCGATACGAAATGGCGACAATTTAAAATATTTAAACAAATATGTTTAAACCTGTCATTACAGGGATAGGACAGCGTCAAAATTATAATGGCTTCTATTGAAAGACGGATATTTTTTAGTTCCCTTACACGAGGAACATTCAAATTTTCATATGTTCGTTAATGACATTTTGTAAGAATTAACTGACTACCATTTGGTTTATCCACCGCACCGTAAGGGTTTTTAGTATTAAATTATTTCCGTAATATACCTCAATGCCATTTTAATTCCAACGAATTATGGTTGTAAAATTACCAGAGAAATAAAAAACAATAACAAAATAACTGTTACTGAAACTAATGTTCATGAAACAATGCCAACCTACGTGATTTTGCAAAACTTGTGGGTCTTTTAATATCGATATTTCCAGCTGTCCAATATTTTACTGTTGTATGTATGTTACGCGATTACTCCGTCAATTATGAATTGATTTTGATGATTCTTTTTTTGTTTGGTAGATCATACTTTAGAGCTGGTCCCATATTTTTTTTATCGAAATTGATGAAGCGGTTTTCGAGTCTTATTGAATAGCTAATACTTCGAAGATAGTATAGTAAAAATTTGCGGAAAAAATTTCACCCCTAAGGGTGGAAAAATAGAGGATGAAATTGGTGTTCAGCAGTTAACTTATATTTGCTGTTAATTTTTATGATTTGTTTTGATTAGGATTTAAAAAATAAAACCGACTTCAAAACACTAAAAAGCTAAAAATAATATTAACACGTGCAATCTGTGCAACGAAAACATTCAAACTCTGATCAACGTGTACAGACTTCAAAAGTAACTGATTAGGTACTTACGTGTTAATATTATTTTTAGCTTTTTAGTGTTTTGAAGTCGTTTTTTTTAAAAATAAAATTTACTATCATTACTATTAAAATTACTGCCAACATTGCTTGACTTCTAAAAATAATGAGCAAATTATTTATAATAATAATGATGCAAAAGGGTGCGATACTCAACAGCTGTCGCATAGTCAGGAAGTTCTTGCAGAACGACACCACCTCCATCACTATTTCTGAAAATGCAATGCAATGCAATGCATTGTTACCGAGGACGCCTAATGCTTCTTGAGATTAATAAACATACAATAAAAATAATAATAATAAATTGTGTTTACTTAAATAATTATATAAACATCCATGATTTAGATACAAATGCTCGTGCCCATTACAAAAACTCGATTAAAACTACTATGTTTACTAATTACTATATCTACCTTCAGTTTTTAAATCTCATTCTCAGTATGTTTTTTTTTTTTTTTTAGGAAAATATTTTTTTTGTAATCTATGGACTTGAAATTTGGCACAAATACTATCAAAAATAAATAAATACTAATAAAAACTAACCCTAAAAATTAAAAATATATATATATAAATATGTACAAAAATATTTACAAGTAAAAAATGTGTCCCAAATCGCTATCCAATGATCGGGGCATGGTGCCAAGAAGGCTGGCCGCATTTCCACGCTGAATGGCCAAACTGATACGTTGACCAAGAAATGCGCCAGCCCTCCGGTCGCCCGTACAGTCAATCAGCCGCTTGGCTAACTGACTGTTCAGTCGATGTGCGCTAGGTCCCCACGGCCCGAGCGTCTCGACCCCAAACGGCTCAAACATGTAGGAACTACTGAGACCTACATACTTGCGACGCTTGAGGTCCTCCGCTGATGCAGCAGCAAAGCCAGCCCCTGACGAGGTACGTGAAAGATGAGATGGAGCAAGTGTGTCAACGCAGGTTGCGTCCCACACCAGAGGCCGACCCATCTTCCACGGAACCAAGGTCATACCATCAGGCCTCTTGCCATCATTCCGCACCAGGCCATTCGGTTCAAGAATAGCCGGTACGGACGAGGTAGCAAGAGCTCTGCGGATTATGTCGTTAAGGCTGGCATGACGGGAAAATCTCCCGGCGCTTTTGCTGCATGAAAGGCCGTGATGACCCAACGAGTCTACCATATCACCACAGGGACAGCGATGTGGGACATTGCAAGGTGCCCCCAAACGAAGAGAGACGGAAAGGTTAAAAGTAGAGTTATCTAAAAGTGTACCCAGATTTGGAGATGGGAGGGAGTGGAGCCAAAGTCCCGATTCCCACTCAGCTACGGCAAGGAGACGAGCTCGATCTGCAGTACTAGGGGACGTGTTCAATAAATTATTTCGTACTAGTCTGCAGAGCGGCTCGTCCCACTGCCGTTGTGATGATACTGATGAAGGCAAGTCTTCGGAGCACAATTGTCTCCAAGCGTTGATGGCCTCGGCCCGATAGACAATTGCTGGGTTACCAAAAGACTTGCTAAGTATTTTAATAACCAGCTCTGTAGTGATATGAGTCGAGGACAAGAAAGCCGGGAGAGCAACACTAGAAATTTTACGAATACCCAAGCCCCCAAACCTGATGGGAAGTGAGGCTTGGGTCCAGGTTCGATCGTCCAAAGAGAGGTTCAGCACTGAGGATATTATGTTTTTAACTGAGTCGTCTAATTTGGCGGTCAAACCCAGAAATTTCCAAAAATGGGAAGAGCGGACGCAATATGTAAATTTTGGGACAAAAAGACAATATCTAATAATTGTGTAAGCCATATGTGTATTAATTTTGACAATGCGATCTGAAACATTATTGAAACTTCGTAATTTTTCATCAATAAAGGGGGAGAAACCTTCATCCAGAATTGGTGACCCAAGGAGGCGAAGCGAATCATTTTTAATAATTTTTCTATTTGGAGCTACGTTATTAAAATTTTGAATAATTGAATTTGGATTAGGACAAGAGTCTGGTATAAATAATTCGCATTTGGAAAAATTTAACTCTAAACCAGCTTTTTTAAAATTATGAATAAGTGAATTTAGATCAGCCAAAACAGTGTTAGGATCACCTCCAAGAGTACCATCATCTAAATACCACACGTTTAATTTTGAATTTAGTTGATTTAAAAACGGATGAATAGAAAGGCCGAAAATAGCAGGACCAAGAGGGTCACCCTGTTGACATCCAACTGCTGACTCAATAAGATGATCCTTATATTGAAGATGGCTTGGTGTGCTATAGCACTGCCACAGAAAAGGATAGATAGATGGTGTTAAAGATTGGATTTGTGTCAGCAAGGTGCCCCTATCTACGGAGTTAAAAGCGTTTTTGACATCCACTTTCAGCAAAATGTCGTCAGGGTTGTTGCGTATAAATGAACGTACAGAATGGATGGCGGCTTCGCACCCTCCCTTGATGCCAAAACCAAGTTGAATTGGTTCAAAATATGCTGCAAGACTATTTGAAATAGCCCTGCAGCATACCTTGGCGGCAAGACGTCGTAGAGTAACGTTATTTAACTATGAATAATGTAATATATATATATTATATATAGCTATACCTTTTGCCCGCGAATTCGTCTGCGTTGACCTTACCAAGTAAAAATATTCTAAGTGTTATCCAGGCCATGGTCTAGCCAAATTTCATCAAAATCTGTAAAGTAGTTTTTGCGTAAAAGAGTAACAAACATCCATACAAACATTCACGTTTATAATATTAGTAAGGATAATACATAGTCATTTATACAGTATACGCACTGCTCTTTGATTCTATAGTCTTTAGGCAGAGTCTTGAGCAATGCGAGCCAGTGATGACTTGTTGGCCTCTTAACAAGCTCAACGTCACCCAACGTGCTAATAGTGAGAGCTATGCTTGGCGTTTCTTTGCGAAATAAGATCTGAAATGAGGGTATCCGTGGAAAAACCAAAGTCACCAACACAGCTTTTCTAATTTTTAAGTTAAAGTGGCAATGGCCTGTCCCCACATATCTCGTGGAACTGACAACCGTTGGGGAAGCAAGGGTTTTTAATGGTGACTTAGAATTGGAAGATACAGCGCGGGCAGGCATTACAAGCGGTGGACTGACGACCTAGTAGAGGTTGCAGGCAGCTGTTGGATTAAACGGCTCAGACGTTCTTTAGGTGAGGCCTATGTCCAGCACTGATCTTCCAAAGGCTGACTGATGATGATGATTATGATTCCGTCTGCACGTAATCATACGTGCTGTAGCTGTACTACTATATTCTTCACTTCATTCAAGGAGCATTGCTTAAGATCGCACCTGGAAGGCGCAAGTCACTACATTGTACATTAGAAAAACTGCCTGGTAGTTTTCTTTACAGAGGGCAGAGATAACCTAATAATACGGACCCTCTGACCTATTATTGTCACTCTGTACTGCAGATCTATGTACGGATAAGCGTTAAGGATATACAACTGCCTCACTTCATCAACTTTTTCATCATTTCTTCAGGCTTTCTTAGCTTTAGTTTAAGAATTGCACGTTGCGAATAAACTATTTAAATACATACTATATCATCATCATCATCATCATTTCAGCCATAGGACGTCCACTGCTGAACATAGGCCTCCCCCATTGACTTCCAGATTGGCCGGTTGGAAGCGGCCTGCATCCAGCGTCTTCGTGCGACCTTTACCAGGTCGTCTGACCACCTTGTGAGTGGACGTCCTACGCTGCGCTTGCCGGTACGCGGCCTCCATTCTAGAACCTTTCTGCCCCATCGGCCATCAGTTCTACGTGCTATGTGCCCCGCCCACTGCCACTTCAGCTTGCTAATGTCAGCGACTTTTGTTCGTTTACGGATCTCTTCATTTCTGATTCGATCTCGACAGCCCTTTCCATAGCACGCTGTGCGACCTTGAGCTTTCTTATGAGGCCCATAGTGAGAGGCCACGTTTCAGTTCCATATGTCATCACTGGTAACACACACTGGTTGTAGACTTTCGTCTTGAGGCACTGAGGTATTTTGGACGAGAAGACGTGGTATAGTTTCCCGAACGCTGCCCAGCCGAGTTGGATTCGACGATTGGCCTCCTTCTCAAAATTGGATTTACCCAACTGGATAACTTGTCCTAAGTAGACATATTTGTCAACAATTTCGAGAGTAGAGCTCCCAACGGATACTGGGTTGGGCGCAACATGGGCATTCGACATGAGCTTGGTTTTGTCCATGTTCATTCGCAGGCCTACTTGTTGGGAGACTCGAGTAAGGTCATCGAGCATTGTGCTGAGGTCTTCAAGCGATTCTGCCATGACCACAATATCGTCGGCAAACCGAAGGTGAGTGATGTACTCGCCGTTGATGTTGATGCCAAATCCTTTCCATTCCAGGAGCTTGAAAGCGTCTTCCAATGCAGCGGTGAACAGTTTCGGAGATATAACATCTCCCTGTCTTACGCCTCGCTGCAGAGGAATCGCCTTCGTGCTCTGCTCCTGTACTCGGACCGACATGGTGGCGTTTCTGTATAAACACTTCAACACTTCGATGTACCGATAGTCAATATGGCACCGCTGGAGAGACTGTACTGGACATACTATATACTTTAAATAAATATTACTATACATATACTTTAAAAAAATTAAATCAGAAAATATTAATAAGCCAATATCGTATTCCGATGTAAGCATCGGAGCTAGCTTTAATTCCGAAGTTGAAATATCGGAAATAAACTATCCTAAATTACGGAATTACGAAATTACGGAATTCCGGAATGCATGCCCTAGTCATGTTGACGTGAGCTAGGGTTGCGATACGCACTCTGCAGCTTTTATTTATAAGCTTTTTGGACATTCTTTATTAATTATTTGTGTAAAGTGTATATATCATTAAAAAGGGATTTTTTTTACTTGTCTGTTGATATCAAGTTAAATAACACAAAAATTAAGGTTACATACATAAAACTCTCCAGAAATACTGTGACGTTGGTTTTTAAAAAATGGTAGTTTCGCTGGAATGGTGCCTTGTCAGAAATTATACACCGAAGTCATAAAATGTAACCTTGTTTGTAAAAACTTGAAAAAAAAGGGTTAATAATTAAACAACGAAATTTATTTTATTTCTTCATCTATTTTAGTCTAAAATTAAGGGATAGTGATAAACGTCTTAAGTTACTACAAAAGTCTTGGTTTTAACATGTTTTTTTATAAATTAATGAAAAGTCGATGGTTTGATAGTTATGAAGTTTATCTAAATGAATTTATGAAAACACAACCGTCATAATAACATTGAAAGGTGCTGAAAATGATATTTTATAAGAAAATCTAAACTTGGTAAGCTGTTTGCTGAACGCGGTAGATGAATTTCTTAATTTGGTGGCTTAAAATGCACCAAATTCATATTGTTCAAAATTTGCGCCTAAAATAATTTTCAACTAAATAACTAAATTCTTGATTTAATAAAAAAAACTTGCAGTAATGTACGGTTTTTATTTCATATTAGGATTAAATAAGCCCCTAAAGCGTTTAAAATAATAAAATGAATCGGTTATCGCGATAAATTCATAAATAAAAATAATCTATGTTGGACCTTGAAGCAATTTTTCACGCGACCTCATTTGCAACAACAAAATAACTTTAACAGAAAACAACTGAATCCAACATTACTGTTTACAATGTGTAGTTTTTTGGACCCGACAAACTTTAAGGGTGGGTTCTACGAGTAATTTCATCGAGAAAACTCGGTAGAAGGTGATATCACCATTCGATAGAAATATTTTTGCAAATATGTACTTATTTCTCTATCAGTAAGTTATGAAGAGATTAAATCATTTTATTTTTTACCATAATTTAGCAAAAAAATAATAGCTCTGGTATAGATTGTATAGGTTTATTATAATAAAATAAAACCAAAAAATATCACAAGGTACGGTGATTTTTGAAAATATCTGAATGTAGCTGAATTGCAAAGATCTGTATTACATACACACACATGATAACGCGCATACAACGATATGTGGCGATGGAAACTAGTCAGCGACGCCGAAGGGCTTGTTACACAATCATTGGGAATATCTTTGAGCATCATTTCCATGTGTTGAAATCGTATTGAAATGACACCACTAGAGCCAATAGTTGGCCATAGTTTTCGACAACCTCTTTCTATATATTGTGTACCAACGTCGAGAAACCTTTTGAAGCATCCATTTAAATAACTCTCAGAACAATCTTCTATCATCTCTTTCTTTAAAAACCGCTGAGATTGGTCCGAACTATCAAATACAGGGTAGCAGTTAGAGTCTGTATTTATTCTCGTTCTTAGCCCACAATTGTAACACCTAGTTTTATTATCAGAATTACCTTTTCTCACAAACGTTTTTTTAAGTTTGGCAATCTTTATTTGCTTTGGTGCGATCATGTCATCATTGAATATTATGCGGAGCATCATCCCTGTGTTTCCCTTATGCTCCTCCTCATATGTTTGGTTTAGTAGATAGTCACGGTCATGGCTAAAAGTCGCAAGTTGTCTTGTGCTTCTTAAAGTTACCTTAGTCTGGTAGACGGTGGTGCTTTGTGAAAAATTGAGTTTGACCGGTTGACTGTAATATTTGCGTGGTGAAACCAGATTCCAGTAATTGTGGTTGATCAGTTTAAATCTGCTTTTAGTCGGAAAGTACGGTCTCCAGCTTCTTGCTGAAGCAGAGCTGGATTGGGTCGGCGGTGACAACGTCAACAGTTCTGTGCTGCTCAAACTCTGTAAGTATATCCTGGGCACCGTCGGCCAGCCTCGAAGCTCTACGCGCGGTTCTAGTAGTTCTATGGACGTTGTTGTTGATCTGTACATGATTTTACTAGGCCTCCAAAGGTTTCCTTCGTTGTGGTAACTCCACACTTTCTTCGTGAACTCAGTACTTCTTTCTACCTCATTAATAGCTTCTGTAACCGATACCATCTGTTTCATTTCGTCTTTGTAATCTTCCGGTAATATTACAACTTCACTACTAGGCATGTATTGGTAAGGATTTTTTAAACGAGACAACAATGAACAATAAGTTAATTGCAAAATATAGTACCACAAACTAAGATAACGAAAAAAATTACAAAAAATATGTCGCATTGTAAAAAATAAGTTCAAAAATAAAAAAATCCTATTTATAAAAAATGACAAGAGACATTTTCATATGCTAAAAAGTACTCTAAAGTAGACTTGACATTTTTATTTGTCATGTGTGTCATACTCAAAGAATTTATAAGTACTACGTACTACTTATAAATTCCAAATGATTATCATCCGTCGGCAAAAATACAAGTACCTATTCGTATATAAAATAGCGCCGTCTAGAAAAACTTCTTGGTTAGAGTTTTTATCCGTTGGAAATAATACAAGTACCCTTTGACTATAGGTTATCTAGTTAGACAAGTACCACAAATAAAATAAAACTGAAGTTTAGCGGATAGCGCTAGCGGATAGTTATGGTGGGATTGGAATGCGCAAAATTACAAGTGTCGCATTACCTGCTTTTCTATCTTCATTCTATAGCACGACCGCTCTCGTTGCTAGTATCCTACGGCCAAGTACCATAACCTTCAACGTGGCATGTTAGGATGATGCTAGATATGCTTGGGAAATGGCATTTTCTTTAAAATTCCCTTTAAACTTAAAAAATCAAAGGAGCCGGGACAAAATTTCTTGCGAATCCCTTCTAGAATCTATATAAATAAAAATGAATCTCTATTTCCCTTGGTCATCGCAACACGCGTGAACGCATGGAACAATTTAGCAAAATTTTTGTTGTCTTACATATTGTCAGGAGAAGGTTCTTTTAAATAAAAAAATTTAGAAAATTGCGCAGAAAATCCTTTCTGAATAAACTAAAGACCACGCGAACGAAGTCGCGGACAACAGTTAGTCTTTTATAGATTCTAGTATCAACAACACAACCTCGCCAGACTTAGAGCGGTTTCTACCAAGGAATCCGGTTATTGGCTGCATGCTTCCTTCAGCCAATGTGGGAACCCTTCTAGACTCAGAAACTCTTCATGTGGCGATTAGTCTCCGTGTTGGTGCCGAGGTTTGCAGTCCACACAAATGTCCTTGTAGTGCTAATGTTAGCTCGTTAGGACACCACGGACTTTCCTGTACGAAGAGTGCAGACAGTTTTTCTCGCCATGCCTGCATCAACGACATCCTTCGTCGGTCCTTACTATCATCAACGTGCCGGTCATACTTGAGCCAAACGGTATCGTTCGTGATGATGGCAAGAGACCGGGACACTGGTGTGGGACACTACCTCTGTCGACACACTAGCCGCCTCTCATCTTTCTGGGTCGAGCAGAGGTGCAGGTGCGGCTGCGGCAAATGCTGAATATAGTAAAAATAATAAATATCGGCAAATTAGCGCTTATTACTTTTTTTTAACCTTTTGGCGTCAAAACGCTAGGTCCGTGGGGTCCCAACGCACACTCTTTATACAGAGATTGCCAAAAGATTAGTTGACAAGAACAGTGGTGACCTAGGGCTGGCAGCTACCTTGCACAGCGACTAAGCATCGCAATCCAGCGAGGTAACGCTGCCAGCATCTTGGGTATTACCACGAGGACCATTTTTATAATTTTCTATTTTCGTAGTTTTTATTTGTATATAGTATTTTATAGATGTTATATTGTGTAATTTAATTAAATAAAGTACTACCAAAAATTTTTTTTTCTAGGCTTCGAGCGGCGCTATATTGTCAGCATGTAAAGCGGATAGAAGGTACCAATTTTTTTTTTTGTGTTTATACCGATTTTTCAAGAAAAATAACTAGACAAATAGGTCCATTTTACCCGACTGACCCAGAAGGAGGATAATGTTTTTCGCGTGAATGTATGTATGTATGTGGGTATGTTTGAATGTCTGTTCCATAGATAGTTTGTCCTGTTAAGGAATTTATAAGTACTACGTACAACTGGAATATGCTCTTGTCAGTAAATCTGTGCCGAGCGACAGATATCAGATATCACACTGACCATCTTGTCTCTTTCTAACAAGAGTGACAATAATATTTTAAAGTTTGGAGATAATGGAGAAAAACTTAGTTTAAGGCGGTAGGAATGATAATCATTTATAACTGATTTAAAAAAAGGAGGAGGTTCTCAATTCGTCGGAATCATTTTTTTTTAAATGTATGTTCAGCGATCATTCGTCACTACGTTGACCGATTTCGATTATTAATTTTGTTTGAAGGATAATACTTTCAGAATGGTAAAATATAAATTTGGTTAAATTCTGATGATGGGATCTATAAGAAAATCATCAAACATTGCATGAACTCCGTACCACGCGAACTGATTTTAGTATCTATCTTACCTAATATCTTTGCACTTTAATCGGTTCACATTTGTGAACCGATTTTGATGATTTTTTTTTAATGAATAGCTTATACTTCAAAGATACTATAATAAAATTTTGCGGAAAAAATGTCACCCCTAAGGGTGGAAAAATAGAAAATGAAATAGGTGTTCAGCAGTTAAATTATGTTTGCACTTGTAAGATTTGTTTTAGGATTAGGACCCCCGTATACCACTGTTTCCACAAAACAGAATATTACAACTACGTCGACCGTCGCTACCATGTACGCACATTCTGGTTTCGTCTGAAAACAGGACTCGAATCCATTGCTCCATATCCATATTCCAACCAATGTTAGCAAGCAAACTGAAGCTGTTGGTGGGCTGCAGACAATGGCCTTTTTTGGGTCAAGTTCACTTGTTTCGTTTTTTTTAGGATGTCAGGACTTCCAGACAATATGGTGTTTGTTTAAAATATCAGTTTTTTTTAAAGTTCCATGAAACAAGATAAATGTTTATTGGTTAAGATTAAAAAGTTAAAAAGTTTAATAGCTAACAAAATTACCTTATAAATTATATACCATACCCTAGTTCATTGTCCAGAAATTTAAAAAAATTGTCTTAACCAACTCGCGTAAAGATGAAGCCTAAAGCTCGCTAGTGTAGTTCAAATGAATACTCTTAAAAACTTTTAAAAAATCCGTTCTACTACTGGCGTCGTGGGCCACTTCAAAAGCCCTTCAAGTTTTTTAAGCAAATTTTTTATAAGATGCAAAACTGCTGGTATTTTGTCTTAAAGACAAAATCTAAACCACGACGGTTATAGAATGCTAACGCAGACAAAAACCATACCACTGCACCATCAAATCGGGAAAGGTCCTCAGAACTTCTCACAGAGACTTCTCGCCGTGAGCCTGGAGCCGGCAATAGACCCTTCGGATCGGCGAAAAAACAGGCACCCCGTGCGGGAGCCGTGCCGTCGCGCCACTCCGCGATGAGCCGCCGCGAGCGCAACATGGCGCGCTCGGTTGCGTTGCTCGTCCTCGCAACGTGCGCGAGCGCCGAGATACTCACCCCCCCGTACGTGAATCTCGCGCTTGGAAAGAAGATAACTGCGACAGCGACCTGCGGGGATGAAGGACCGGAACTCTACTGCAAACTAGTCGGCGCCAATGCTGACCACAACGAGCGCGTCATACAAGGACAGGTAATTTCGTTTTCATGTTACCGTGTAATTACAGTGGAAGACTGGAGCTCTACTAATCTTCAACAAATTCGAAAATAACTAGTGGCAGAATCGAAAACTATGCCTACATTAGACTGACTCTTGGAGATAAAATATATAGAATAGGTATAGGTTGACAAATTGGCATGTCTGTCGCTGAGTTATCGTTAATTTGACCAACAAAAGGATTACTTACCTGTGTTATAGACAGGGAGGCGAGTTACAATATAAAATTGACACGAAGACAAGCAAAATAACAGGGCCAATAGGGGAAACCCAATATACAAATGTAGTCTAAGGGGGAAACCGTCCTATTTGACGGATAGAGATCAATCAAATGCGTTTGGTTTATCTCAGGTTTTCGATATATCGTACTGTACCTACAATATTGTGAAGCGTGTAGTTTTGCAATCGTAATTATTCTAGTCTCTCATGTCGGGTTCATATTTCAATAATTTCAAGTAGCTAAAGCTAGTTACTACTGTATATTATTCATGATAATTTTTGTCAACAGTGCACAATTATTGTAAGGAGAAATTACCTACCTATCTCTGCTGAGATCAACTTTCATTGTGGTTTCTTCCATTTTCAGTCGCATTACGAACTATAATAGCATTTTTTGTGTTTAAGAGAATACCGTTAGATAGTTATATTACTGGGAGCGGATCCACACTGGATTGCGAACATTGTTAAATTACGGGAATTGGTCCTCTGGTCAAATTCAATTCAACGAAATATGTCGAGAATCGTTCATTTTTCTAAAATAAATATTTGACAACATCACATACAACATTTCTATAACACAGTGCTTTAGCTACTTACCTGATCATTGCTTAAAGTTGTACATTGACGGTCATATGCTATAAGCGTCCGTCATTTATGATAAATGCTTGGTCACATTGGACATTTATTGTCACGATGGTCAAAAGTATAATTTAATAAAGAAGGATTCCACTAAAGTAAGTCTTAAATGTTAAGTATTTGACAATAAAAACAGAAAATAGAACATGTTATTGGATCTGAATCGAACAATAAAAAAACTCGCGCGTAACGACACGACACTTTTTAGCTTGTTCGTGCAGAAAGATTTTAGAAATTTCGTTTTTTTATAGTTCATCATCATCATCTACTAAAGCCTGTCTCTCTTAAAATAATGCACTAATTTGTGACCAAATGTTTTTTTTTCATAGTTTGTCATTAGAATTGAATGTGACGTCAGTGACAATAAATGTCCAAAATGTCCGGTCACATTGAGAAAATGTCCAATTTGCTCGGTCATATTGGTCAGACATTTATAACGTGACGGACACTTTACAACTCTATCATTGCCCTTATCATAAGGTAAGTAGCTAAAGCTCTGTGTAATAGAAATCAGAAACAATGACGGTAACACAACTCTGGGACCCGAGATAACATAGAAAAGTTCGTTTTCTGCATTGACCCGACCGAGAATCGAACCCGGGCCCTCAGAGATGGCGACGCCAAATCCGGCGAATGAAATCATTTTGAAGCGCTAAAGATATTTGGTACGTCTTTGGGCTTCAAAGTATTTCATCGCTGAGAGCGAGTAACCGCGAGTTAGGCACGATTAGACAGAGTATGTCCAAGGGAACGCGGGCTTATCGGCAATTTCTAGGCGCCGGATTTCCATAACTCTCTTGCGCCTAATTGTTGTGGTCCAGTAGTATATTAGCAGCTGATTTGTCCTATTCCTTTGCACACATTGTAAAACATACTTTTAGTCTAACAACCCTACCGTTATTTTTAAATGTGTAGAGTACCTACTAAGTATTGAACTAAACAGAGCATTCCCAGTTGATCTTCCGCGCTGCCGGTGCTCCCAGATAAACGGGTGATAGTGTTATCAGACGTCCTGTTGGCTCACTACGCGTGATAACGGGTTCGACGCTCGCCCGGGCGATTACGAAACCTACTAATTACTTAGTTAATACTGTAGATGTTTGTTTGACACTTCTAAGAGCTCTACTTCTTGTAGGGTCAGATACGAACAGTTTATCATTGTCCTATTATGTCGACGTTCCCAATGCGACAAAAAAATTGTAAAAATATTAAGTCAATGTGTACGATGACTGTGATTCTATTGATCAACAAACATAACAACATATCACTATAATAATATTATTGAATTCAAATTCAAATACTTTATTCACCTGAAACATGGTAGATAATAGATGTTAAAAATAAATATACATAATTGTGCAAACATGTTTCGCTAATTTGATTAGCATGCAAATATAACATTGATAATATTTAATTTGAAATAATCCAATAAAATAATTTAAAAACAAAACAATAAATACTAAAATTAAATTACATATTAGTAATAGAATAAAAATGACAAAAAATAATATTAATAATAGTCACTGATAGGAATTAAAAACGAAAATAAAAATAATTATGTCTCTTGTTAATAACACTGTGATGGAATTTAAAACAAATTAAGCATCGACTACCCAAGTCAACTATACAATTTATTAGAATGATTTGTATTTGAGGAATTCGTCAATGGTATTAAATTGAGGGATTATCTTCGACATCGCCTAAAATATGATAACTTATAAAATATGACCTTATTATTTATACATAGATCTAAGCCAAACTGAGGTCCTCATAATCTTTATTGAAACAAAAATTCGTTTTAGATCAGAATTCATTTATTGGCTTGCTCTATGTTGTATTCTCTTTAAAATCTAGGACAAACCGCATACAAGAGGTATCGGGTTTACCGTAAGATTATCACGTAGGTATTTCATAAGGATTCTCAGTAAACTTTTATTAATTTACTATCTATGCCAGTTGCTTCGCCCGCGTAGAATCCGGCTTTTCACCCTATATTTTACCTTCTTAACGATGACATAAAAATAGTAGCCTATGTCCTTCCCTTGAACACAATTATTATTGTTATGCTATTCCACAAAAACCGAGCATTTTTCCGAGATAAAAAGTAGCCTATGTCATTCTCTGACCCCTAAACTACCACTGTGCAAAAATCATGTCGATTGCTCTGTGAAAAAAAAAGCTATCCCACGGGAACCCTAAATTTTTCAAGTATAAAAGTAACCTAGCTAATATTCCAGGCTATAATCAATTTCTGTGCCAAATTTAATCTAGATCCGTTTAGCCGTCCTGGCGTGATTGAGTAACAAACATCCATTCATCCAAAGTTTCGCATTTATAGGTGACAAGCCATATTCCGCGTGAGCGAAGCGGCGGGCGCAGCTAGTAATTCTAAATAATTTAAGTAAGATTCATTCAGAATATAAAGTAGGCATAAAGCTTACGTAAAGTCTCTTTCATAATTACCATGCGGTATATATATATATTAAGTATACAAATGATTTCTAAATAAAACTGTTTGAACTAATAAAATTTGCAAAATAAGTAGTTTTGAGACAAGAATTCGTGTAATTAGACCGAGTTGTCGGCGTGGGCCTAATTATCGGCTGACCTACGAACCCTGTATCAATGGACTTCAATTCACTCAGTCAGCCTGACTATTGGGAAATAACTAAATAATATTTAGAGTCGACCTAAAATCGTAATTATTTGTTCTCTCATATTTTTGAACAGAAATAATATTATACTTAGATACATCTCTGATTAATTATCTGTGGTTTAATGGAAAAATCCTCAAAAAACATATTTTTACCTGACGCATAGGCACTCGACATATAAATTAATTTAATCAGCTTTTTATTTCTATGCGCAAATTTAAATATCATGTATGTAATAGGTAAGAACAACATAATGTACTCGGAATGTTTATTTCTAAATACCAAACTTATTTTCCTGCCACTTTTAGATTTTTAAAGTTTTGGCAAGACATCTCTAATAAACAGGCTGTTTGTTATATCAAGCCGAAACTAGCATAAGTTAACATATGCATATAAATACTATGGTGCAAACCAAATCTTAGGATCCGATTTGTATGATCTTTTTAATGATGATAACAAATTTCTGACTACATCATAGTATTTATAAATACTCACATAAATAAATGATGTTAGGCGTTAGCACAAACCTACCTTTTTCGGCTTCATAACCCGGGTCTTTCATAACCTAATACCTACTTTTTACTCATAAAACAAATTCGGGATAATTACACCATAAATCAAGAACGCCTGGACCGATTTTTATAACCTTTGATTTGTCGGATTTGTATTCGCTCGAATAGCAGAACGCACCGGAAAAATTCACGTAAAAAAATGTAGAGACGGTACGAAGTTAGCCGGGACAGCTAGTTATGTAATATACCCATTTAACTATCTTTCGTTTTGTTTTTCGGCGAACTTCATACTACAACTACAGACACTAAATAGTTTGAAACTTTAATTATAGATAGTAAAAACAGTAAATCTTGAATTGCTTAGACTCTTTTCAACCCTTTCGCGGTAGAGCAGTTTATCGGTAAGGATGTACTTATCAAAAACAGATTTATGATTATTTTCCTAAATTGATTTGCAAATAAAACGACTAACTGACATCAATAATGATTGATAACACAGACGATGTCACTGCAACCGGACCTCATGCTTAATACATTAACAAAATTATGCAGCAATATGATACAGGCAGTTCTCGCGAAGCCCGTGGCGGCTTTCGGCAGAATTCGACAATCTTCGGCGGTATTCGGGGTTTTTTGTAGACATGTGGCGGCCACATGCCCTTGCGCATCCCAGGCTCGAGGCGTTTGTCCTTTGTTTCACTCCAATCCGCACAATAGCTTCTAGATTTGAATGGATCTTTTCTTTTTTTAAACTTGCTTGCCTGTATATAGATGTTTTGTTAATCTTTGTGCATTCACAGTAATGTCATGTCATTTGTAGATCTCGTGCAGATCTCGTGTCCTCTTGAGTAGGTTCAATAGGAAGTAAACAAACTATCAACACGTTATTGGAGAGGATGGTTAGTGTAGACTTCCGAGAAAGATTGATGGATGATGACACTTTAGCGTCTATCATCCCATTAATCTGAAATAAATCAGCGGATATAATTAGTGGTTTGACGTTCTAACTAACAGGTTTAGTCAGAGGCGTCTCTATGTAGCGCCCATGTGCAAACATCGCGCCCCCTAGTAAGCGCGTGGTCTAAATGGAATGAGTGAGGAACCTACTAAGTAGCGAGCGGCGCTCGGCGCCCCCTAGGACCGCTGCGCCTGTGTGTAACGCACACCCTACACCATAGGTGAAGACGCCTCTGAGTTTAGTAACTGAGGTAAATAACTGCCCATAGAACTTCTCGATCTCCTTCAAAACTTCAGCTTTTGTCGACGTTATACTACCATCCTCCGTTTTCAGGTTCGTCAGCTGGCTTTGCCAAATAGACGCGTCTTGCGAAAACTTTGGAGCCTTGGTTCCGCTTTATCGCCTCTTTATTACTATTTGTATTAAAGTTGCGGATATCATGTCGCAAGGACTTCCATATCCGTCTATTGATCTGTCTATATGCCTTAGCGTCAACGGAGGTCTGCAGTGCCATTGAAAGTCGTTCTGCCATGAGGTTGAGGCCCCACGTAGCACGTAGAACTGACGTTTCAGAAAGGTTCTAGAATGAAAGCAACATACCGGCAAGCACAACCCTACGCTGCGCCCTACCTTACGTTCACTCACAAGGTGGACAGACGACCTGGTAAAGGTTGCGGAAGCCGCTTGATGCAGGCCGCATCCGATTGCAACCGGCCAATCTGGAAGTCATCGGGGAAGGCCTATTTTCAGCAGTGGGCGTCCTATGGCTAAAATGATGATGATGATGCATTATGTTGTGTGGTGCGATTGCATTAAAAAACTCATTGCGATTGATCTTTAGCATCCGCAACCGACGACTACTGCACCGCGTTTTTGCGACTTTTTGATTGGGATTGAGTTCCAAAGGCAGTAAATATTAATTTTGATTGCAGATGATAAAAGACGCAAATTTTCCCTTAGCACCAGCAATGCGAGATACAATAGAAATTTTATTTTCACGGTCTCATACGACCATATCCGACATTCTAGATGTTATTTCGTCGCTGCGCTCACAGCTCTCTGGATTCAAAATAGCGCCCTTCTATATATTATAATTTAGCCTTCCTGTACTTTGTCTAACCACGGAGTTTCTAATCGTGTACATGTTTTATTCCCCCAGGTGTGCGACTTTTGCGATGCCAACGACGAAGTGAAGAAACACCCGCCGGAATATGCCGTGGACGGAATGGAGACCTGGTGGCAGAGCCCGCCACTCTCTCGCGGCATGAAGTACAACGAGATCAACCTCACCATCGACCTGGGTCAGGTACGTAGATACTTCATAAGGTTTGCAACTTCCCGCAAGGGCTTTATGCCGCATTCACATTGTTCTTTTAGGCCGTTTTCAGTTGCAGTACGCATTCGCGTACCGACTATTATAGTACCTTTAAACTCTGATTCGGTTTGGCCGTATTTGGCCGACTTTCCCGGTTTCGGTCAACTACTAGTGTAAAAGTCGACGCATTCGGTCACCGACCAATGTAAACAGACCGAATCGGTAAACGAATTCGTTTAAACCGAATAATGATGTTTCTTCGTGCCAAATAAAACAATTCTTGTTTTTATGTAAGGTTTTGGCTAAACTTGGTTTGAAATCAACTATCGTTTTCAGTTTGTATGATTAGTAACTCGGGAAAATTAGCTCAAGACCGTCATAAAGCGTAACTCACAGTAGGCGTGAGCGGGGTGGCGAAGGGTAGGGCCGTAAAGTAAAGTAAAGTCTTAAAAATATACTTTTGTAATTATATTTTGTAATTAAACTGCGAGACTCGATTCCTGAACTATTTATAATATTTACTTACAAATTGCTACGGAACCCTCGGTGGGCGAGTCCAATTCGCACTTGTCCGTTTATTTTATGTTGATAGTTTGCGTGTCGTATTGTAGGTACCTTCTTTAGACATATGGCAAAAAAAATGTCACATAATCGCCGAGACAAAAATCGTAGCAAGGTACATACAGAATGAATAAAAGTGTACATTCATTCGTTAGGGAGCGTGGCAGTACTGGCAATCCTAATCAGGTCAGGAGGCGTATTTTGAAGCATTTGAATTTGAATTTACGTATCCAATCGCAGCAATCGTAAATTCCTAAAAAAACGGTTTTCAATATTGTTTAAAATACGTCTTCAGCAGGACTGACTGTGACAATCTGGTCCTGCGACTCCGGTACGAAATACTGAAAATAGGTTCAGCGGGCGTTGACCCCTGGTTACTCCACATCCACACGAGGACACAAAACTAATTATAGGTCGCGCTTAGAGATTGCGTTATGCCAACGCTTAAATTACCTACATAGAAAATTGTAGTAAGTTCTACCTCCTTTTTTTAACTCCTGGAAAAACCAACCAAGACTAAAAACAGCGGGATTGAACACTTGTCAATATTTTACCTTTTAAACTTTGCAACTTTTCATGTATTTATTTACTCTAATGTTCTAAAGAATACATTTCTGGTTAGGTTGAGCCCTAAACTTCTAAAGATTTTTTTTAAATATTGGCTAACATCACATAACATTGCTCTGAACCCATAGTAAGTAGCCAAACCACTTGTGTTAGAAATCAGAAACTTTGACGGTACCACAATACCCAGACCCGAGACAATATAGAAAATATATTCTTCTATATTGACCGGACGAAAATCGAACCCGGCACCTCAGAGATAGCTACACCAAGTCCGGTATGCTCGTCATAGATTGAGTTTCTAAAAACGGTCATTTTCATATTAACTACTATTCTCCAATGCTTACATAGTATTTTTTAAATAATGATGTAGGAAAATTTAAGTAAAACGCTTGTACCTACGTATTTTATTATCACAGACAGATTCTTACCTCTACCGTAGAATACATTATTTTAACTATGTCTATCTGAAATGAATGGTTTAACAGATACTACAGAGTGTATGGACCTTATAACCTGCTTAGCTTGCACTGCCAAAGGTGACAGAGTTTGTTGCGCCGTTTCTTCTCATCACCAGCCGATATGTAGTCCCGAAGCGGTGGCAGGGCAAACACTCAAATTTTGCTATATTTTTGGGACGTGTATGAGTGCCCAGAAGAAGACCTTTATACTGAAATAACTAACTATTAATTATGACTATTATGATTACATTTCTTAAGAAAACTTACTTGTTGTAAAGACCAACTTAGTGAAGACAATAGCGAAATCATAATTTCTTATTGCAAGGCGAGTTATTATCATGGTAATAATATCATGGAACAGCAAAGCGAGTGTGTAATATGAACCTTATCTAGCAGAATCCATATACGAATGCAATGGTATTTCAAACATAACTTTTGCACTGTGGTCATTTTTGGTGGCTAGGGATGAGACTGTCGGCCATTTTATGCAAATATTAAAATCAACCGTTTCATCTTTATAGCTTAAACAAGTGCTCACTGTTGTACATAATAAATTCAAGTATTTTCATTTAACTAAACCATTTTAATTGCCCTGGGATTGGACAGAAAGCAATCAAAAATAAAATAAATGAATATACAGAAAATGCCGGGATCTTTGCATTTTTTCCCAGTGCCGGGCAGATACTCTTTTCTCATCTCTATAATGGTGCTTAGGTGCTTACTGCACATTCAAGGGGAATCCCATAACCATAGACGAAGCTCTCCGGTAGGTATATAAAGAGCTACTTACCTTTTATTTTAGCATATTTATCGACCACATAATTATGCAACTTTAATTATACCGAATAAATTAATATCCGAGTTGTTCGAAAAAGATAACTATTGTGTTACGTGATATTATCAGACGATTTTTTGCTGGTGCATACCGCCACGTACGGTACGGGAGGCGAGAAAAAATATTTAAAAAGTTTGGTTCCCATTTTAACCTAACTGGGAGCAGTCCAGTTCGTTTGTTCCTATCGTTTCGCGCTAACGGGACGAGGTGAGCTAGGAGTCATCAGCGGCAGGTGATGCGGTGGGGGAGTACCGCACTTTCCTCTTTGCTAAAACGTAATACCTTGACACTACCTAGCGTGTGACGCTACTCATAATTCATCATCATTTCAGCCATAGGACGTCCACTGCTGAATATAGGCTTCCCCCAGTGACTTCTAGATTATCGCGCACGAACTTGACGGGCTTTATTAATTAATAACCTGTGCCTATAGGCAAACTAAAAGTTGTAAAACCAGCCTTAAGAGGATGATTCTAGTGCTTAAATCAAAATTAAATTTTAAGAGACTAACTAAATCAACAAACAAAACTCTCCATACAAATCGGGAATTATCTTATTTTACTATATTATAAATGCGAAAGTTTGGATGGATGGATGTTTGTTACTCAATCATGCCGGAACAGCTGAACGGATCTAGATTTAATTTGGTACAGAAATAGATTATATCTTGGAATAGCAGATAGGTTACTTTTTATACTTACCGTTAGACGTCGCTGTTTAATTGGCAAAAAAAAAATTATTGGAAAAATATATGTCACACTAGTTTCCAGTGACTTCGTGGCGTGGTCTTTAGTTTAAACTTAACTATGGTTTTGCAAAGACCACGAAAACGAAAGTCGCTCGCGGGCAACAGTTAGTTAAATATGGGGCGGTAAAACATTGTATCTAAGATTACGATGTGAGAGCTTCTGAATATATTATAATAGTTCATAACTTCCGCGGTCTGTAAAGACTGATGATGAAAGCGCGGACAGCAAGGGCTGCAATGATGACCAAGCTTGAAGGCCGAGAGCGTAGCTAAGCTAGAGGCATAACGTGGCCACCAACGCAGTCATTGCGGACCAAAGCTTGAATAGTGCTCTACTCAAATACCTACGCTAATATAAACAAAACCAGCTTAGTGTTGTAAATTTCTAAAAGTTACTAAAATTACGGACCGCCTTACTAGGGTTAATATTACCTATATACAGTTAATGATACTTAATTTTAGTGAGGTGCTTTAAAAAAGTGGTTCATAGTATCCTATAAACGTCTGTAAAGGTAAGGTATCCTAATTTATTAGTTAACTGCGTTCTACTACTATATAAACGGTACTATATAAACTCTATAGTTTCTTCTATAAGAACACCATTTTTTCAATTGCATCACCTATTTCTTGGACTTAAAAGTATTAATTAGTATTTTAATGAAATAATAATGCTTGCATAGCGAAATTTGCAACAAGACAAGTTTTAAACCTATCTGTGCGCGAAAAAACAATAACGATATTATGTGTCTTTTTGTACGAACTGCTTTTTTCGTATTCTTGTAGAGTTAATATTATCTGACTGTGATCTTAAGATGCTTTTTTTTAAATAAAAGCCTCGTCTTAGTTTATAAGTTTTATTAAAAAGGCTTTATTTCTGTAGTTATAACTCTACGTTTGTTTTCTAATAAGAAACAAATAAAATAAATAAGTTCTTTGGCGCCATGGAATTACCACTTTGCGTTGCGTTCGATGTCCTATTCGTCCGCAATATCGGTATTTACACGGTGCATGACTAAATTGGAAAACTTCAGCGTGAATTGTGGTAAAATTATGACAGTAAGAACTTAATTTAAGAATTTTGCCTTCTAGTGCTAATGCGCCGGATTCCATTCATTTTTGAATTTAAAACAAAATTATTTTAACAATTACTTACACTAATAATTAATCTAGCCCTAAACTCAAACTAAGCTGAGCTTGTACTACTTACGGAGACTAGATAACGGATAGACATTTTAATTTTCTTTATTTACATTCAAATGCACACTCCACTAACAGCTTTTAGTTAAAGCGTGGAGTGGGCTAGTTACGGATATTTTTAGCAACTGACAGACCACGAATTCGAAAAACTAACACAACTACAAATAGTTTCTCAAACTCATCACTCACGAAGATACTCTTGCCACCTGCGAACCTTCGCCATTTGCCATGCCGTCTAATGGAATGGACAAAGGCCCGTTAATTCTGTGCCGTTAGCATAATATTAGGTCCTTACATATGAAATTGCCGTCCAGGATAAAAAAATGAATCAACTTTTTTAAATGAAAATTTTAATTAAATAATCAAGTATGCACCATTGTTATCAATACACTTCCGCCATTTTATAGGCAGATCATTAATCCCTTTGGAAAAAAATCCTGCGAGCGAGAGTCTATAAAGGTTTTGACTGCCTCATCAGATTTAAATTTTTTTCCTTGTAAAAAGTTATCTAATTTAAAAAAAAAGTGGTAATTGGTTGTGGCAAGATCTGGAGAGTATGGTGGGTGACGCAAAGGTTCCAGTCGCAGCTACTCTAACTTAGCGACCGTTTGATGCGCAGTGTGGTCTAGCGTTATCCTGAAGGAGCCAGTGGGCTAGAGCAATTCACCAGTCTCGGTTGTTTAATGGCGAGCTTATCCATCAGTGTTTGCAATTGTTGGCAATACAAATCTGCAGTAATCGTCTGGCCTGATCTCAAGAAGCTGTAGTGGATAACACCAGCACTGGTTCACCAAACACTAACCAGAATCTTCTTTTTGGTCAGTTTTCGCTTAGGGTAAGGTTTTGCCGGTTCTCCAGGGTTGTGATGATCGCTTCCGATTGTCGTACAGGATCCATTTCTCATCACAAGTCACGATACGGTTTAAAATACCCTCATTATTGTGACGATTGAGCAAAGAAACGCAGCAAGCGACGCGTGTTTGTTTACCACTTTTCAAGTTTTTTGACTTTTCCGATTTGGCGCAAATGGATAAGTATCGTTTTGTCACTTACGCCGAAGGCTGCTACTTATTCAGGCGTGGTTTAAGATGGATGGATTGACGCTTTCACTGTCGCCTTCAATTCTTTGTTATTCACTTGAGTATCAGGTCGTCCACGAGGCTCAGTGTGTAAATCGCAATTTCCAGAACGGAAACGTTGAAACCAAAAACGCATCGTTCGTTCGTTAGCGGTGCCTGGTCCGTACACGTCCTTAATTCTTCGAGTCGTTTTTGCAGCACTGGTGCCACGGTGGAACTCGTATTCCGCGAATATTCAATTTGTCCATATCGTTGTTATAGCAATGTTGAAGCTCAACAAATGATGTGAAAACAAATGAAATACGAATTTTAAAACAACATTTTTCTGGCTTTATTTCGAAATAAATTTGAATTTGGAATTCCTAATCAAACGCAAGATATTTGATGTTGAAGTTGCCAGTATTAAGTATCGGCAATTTCATATGTAAGGACTTATTATACACCTAATAGAAACAAGAAATAAAAATATGACATAAGCTCGGTATCGGCACACTGCAGGCCCGGATGCTCCGGCGTGGGCGATCGTTATAACATTATTATTACTCCTGTTGGTTGGTACTGGTAGTAAAAACTTTATGCGGCCATGAAAGGGTGAGGCCGGCGGTCAGCGCCAATAACGTACAAATAGACCCAATAAAAGGCGTGTAAACAGTTCGGTGGAATGTTCAATTTACTCGCTAAGCATCGAACAAACTGCGGGACTGGACTGGACACAGGGCGAAGCTGAGGGGTAAGAGGGCCACACTGATAAATCGATCGACATCGATGGTAGAATAGATCAGTCAACATCGATCGTCAGATGTCACCACAACAATCCATCGTTCGACATCAACAGAATAAATTACACGCCCTCCTGTGAATACATCTATAAAATACACCATTGAAGATAGCGATATTTATAGTCGATCGGTCGATGATTGACCAAGGCTTTAACCGTTTCCGTAGATCAGCTAAAGCTACCAAACCAATCGGTAAGTAAGTATCAATTCTCTTTAATTGCCTTCACCGTACCGTACTCAGTTTTTTTTTTATTTATTTCAATATAACCTAAACTAAACGCTTCAGAAAATGCTTACAAAATTATGGTTGATAACCTGAACACAATATTATTATACTGCGTGTTAATACTTCACTTACAGTAGATAAAGTGACAGTAAAAACTCGGAATAAGCCCCCCTGTGTTATTGTGCACCTAAGTGGTGTATTCGCGAATGCGAATGTTCGCGTCTTTTTAAATATTCACATTCGCAATAGATTATGATTATTTTTTCGAATATATTTGGCAATAAAAATAAAATATTTTATAATTAAAAAACCGACTTCAAAAACTAAAAAGCTCAAAATAAAATAACATTTATACACAAACAAGTCCTCTCAGTTATTTTTGAAGACGGTGCAAACTTACTTTATTTATTTACGTACGTACACATTATATACGCTGTACATTCTTAACCACGTAAATCCCATTTTACTTCCTAGAGTACAAACCAATACTAGCAGTACAGAGTCACACCTGACATTTCAGTTGTCTAGCAAAAATAACTGCCTAATGTTCTATGTGAAGTACAAATAGATAACCTTCTACATTATAGCTTTTTATGGCGAAAATTGTAGACAAAAATATTTAAATATACGTTTAACTACAGCAAATACACTAAAACTATATGAACAACTATTAAGGCATCACTTTAAAATCACAGAAATGTAAAACTAAAACTTTCTATCTCGGTCTAAAGCACTATTCTTTGTACTTATGTACTTTATGTAATACATTATTTTGTTAGAAATACAACCTTTTATAAAACACAGGACTTACCGGATATAACTAAACTAATACCTACATATTCTAGCCAAAACAGTTAGTTTAAAACCTTATGATCTCACACTAATCGCACATAACCATAATTGTCTGCATACTCATCTCTACAACTGCTCCTATGCATTGGAAATCGTAACCTGTCTTATTTTAGAAACTTTTAATTTCGAATTATAACTTTCAACATCATCATCATCATTTCAGCCATAGGACGTCCACTGCTGAACATAGGACTAGTGACTTCCAGATTGGCCGGTTGGAAGCGGCCTGCATAACTAACTATAACTATTATAACTTTTTTTATTTTTATTTACTTTATTGTAAGACAACATTTTAATTTTTCTAAGTTACATTTTCCAGAAAAATACACTTTCAATTTTTGTTGTATTTCGTCTCCACACTTTATAAAATATGCATACACTTTTAACAATTAATTAATGTCATTTAATCATATATTTCACTTTTTTTTTCTCATCTTTAACAACGTATTTTTGTTAAAAGTCTCATCTGGGTTAGGTTAGGTTAGTTAGACCCAGTGACAACACAAACCCCGAAGCCGAGCGAGAGACGAGCGTGGTCCGCGGCAGAGCTAGCGAGCGCTGGATTCAGATTTTCACTCAAATTATTAGTAGTTAATAAATAGTGAAAACATTTGTTTAGAAACCAATCATCTAACATTAATAGTTTTGTTCTAAGATTTGAAAAAAATCACTAACGAAAATCTGAGTTGCAATATGACAATCATGTTTCCTTATGGGAAAATTATTACGGGAAAATAAAATTCGTATTATCGTATTCGTATTCACAATAGGTAGCCGTGGAGGTAAATTATTTTTATTTTATTTATTTTATTTTATTTATTTAACAAAATCCACAGCTCTTAAAAAAAACATGATTTGTGTTATGTTCCTACCTTACAGCCAATAAAGGACTTACACTATATAAAAATTAATCAAACGGCCGACAGAAAATCCACGATACGTACACAATAGCAAATGCAAGCTTATCAACTAACCACATAACAAAACTACAAAATAATATTTAATATTAAGCTTATTATTTAATTTAATTAATTATATATTAAGCAGAAGTACCTAGGGTTAATAATTGGCGATAGACAGACCTTAAACATCATTATCATGTGTGTAAATTTACCATGTAATGTATCCATAAAATATTTTTTGACCAAAACATTTACATTTCTAAAATAATGTAGTTTCTGAAAAACCTATAATTGTGCTGAATCTCGGGATTAAAAGTACCCTATGTCCTTACCTTGTAGTATGAATGCAAATCATACCTCGTATGGTCAAACGAATAGAAAAGTCGTTTTTTACTATTAGATCATAAAGGAAAAAGAAAACACGAAAATACTTAGACAAAATGTGTATTTTTGCAAAGAATAAAACCATTCCTAAAAATCTGATCTTTAAGGTATCAATCATGTTCATAACTTATTACTTACTGACTTAGGATGTCTTCATTCTTTTTATTTATACTATAACAAAAAAATCAATGTTATCATTTACATACCAGAAATAATGCTATCATAAATTATCACAGCTAAATAAATACTTTTTGACTGACAAATAACAAATACAGCTAAATGACAATTTAAAACAGAGAAAACAGATGTAACATACCTTGCAATATTTTTTAAAATCATGTACAAAAAAACTTTTTCGTCCGAACGAAAAACTGCGTGCTCGCAGGTGAACCGGGAAACTGACGCAAGGTGTGCGGAGAATACGCTCACTTAGTGAGACCAAGCCATTTTATAAAACAACGAAATTAAAGAGAGTGCCCGTTTAGGCCCACCTCCCCTATATAAGTGACCTTACTTAGCTAAGCTACAGGCTACTTCCGAAATGTGCAATCGCCTTTATAAAAAGTAAAAGCCTTTTGTGTCGGAGAAATCCTCGCACTAAATGAATTAGTGAAAATTTTAGCTTTTGATTCTTGGATAAAACCAAATGATACCGCTAAGTAAAACAGCCCAACGCCATCTGCTAGTCTAGGGTTAACGTAGAAACTAAGGGGGTCTCTATCATTCCTTGGGGATAAATGTGAGTGAGGCGCGATGCGGACCCAGCCTACCCATCGGGCTCGTGGATTTATAATTATTGAACTAAGTACTAAATAATAATACATTGGCTCCATTTACATTTCAACAGTAGGTACTAACTAACCAGTGAAACTTAAACCTTTTAAATGCTTAATGCTGTAAAGGGTCAAAGGTAAAAAATGGTACAATGACTCCCAAAAATACATTCACTTAGCAAAATCAATAGCGTTTAATCCGACTTATACTTCCGGTATGTTACGAAATTATATTAGTGGCCTAATTTATAGAAAAAAGAAAACACATTTATCGTGATGAACATCACATACACACGGCAGCAAAAAACAAAAACAATGACATAAAAACACAAATAAACAAAAATAAACACTAAACGCTTAACAATATTTCGATGAATATTTTGACTCCTTCAGACTGTAAGCGTTGTAAGTGTTGTAGCCCATGTAACCCATTTCGTCTATTTAATTCAATTTTACATATTTAATTGCTAATGACTACTCGTATATAGTTTAAAAATCGAATTTTATAAGGTTCTGGTTAAGTGTGATAAAAAATATGTATTTGTACCATCTATTGTACCAGATTGTACTTAAATAAATGAAATCATCTTATCTTATCAAATATGATGGTATAAGAAGAAAGTTTGACTTCGGAACTTTGTTTGTACTTGTTAGAAAAAAAAAAACTAAGAGTCCCAAAAGGGCGAAAAAACGATCCGTTTTTTGTTCTTGTTTTGTTTACATCTCAAAACGGATGCTTCAAAGGAAATTTTGTTATATATATTACATTATGAAAGCTGATTAAATTTTCTACTTTGATTTTATACACTTTTGATCTATTCCCGGGGTTCGAGAATACCTTATCGAATTTCACTCGGACAAAGTCGTGGACACCAGCTAGTATAAGTAGTTAGTTAAGGAAATGGGTTTAGATTACATTACTAGATTTTCTGGTTTTTCAAGCCTTAAAAAAGACAAAGCCTTAAAAGGGCCGAGCAGTCATACATAATACAGTAATGTAAAATAACAGAGGGCGTTCCCTTCGGCCAGTTTATCTACGTCATTAATAGATTGAAATATAAATATACATTCACAAAAATAAGCATTAAAAATTCATAATCCAAAAAGAAAAACGAAACGCCTCTATAAATCCAAAATCGTAACGTGAAATAATTATAATATTAATAGTAATAACAATTCGCAAACTGGCAAAGTCGCTTTTCGCTATAGTATTACAGGTTAACGGGAACGCCTTTCTTTATTAACGCCAAAATGTATAGAGAACCTGGTGAAAATTCATTTTAGGCGACAAAAATGCGTGGCCGAAGATCTTAAGTCCACCCTTAACGACTCGGACAGAGGTGCCCTGGCTGGAGGCCCAATCTGACCTTATCCCAGCTCAGGCACGCTAGAATAGAGCCCATCTGCGGTCCAGTTTAGGTAGTTCGGCAGTCCTTGTTCCGTCTTCATGACAATAGCCGATTCGCCAATTCGTAAGTCCGTTTTACTTTCAATCTTGACATTCCTTTTTCACAAAATTATTCATTTAAAACCTTCGACAAAGTAAAGTGTGTCTCAGCAAGAACTTGAATTGCGAATTGCGCGCCTATTTTGACTGTCAGTTGGGTCTATAGTTGAGTCATCCATATTTGGTGTTTGTTTAATGAAAACATAGACATTTACGAAAATGGTGCGTTATAGCTTGGAAGAACAAAAGTCAAAAGTCAAAAATCATTTATTCAATTAAGGACAGAAAACTGCCACTTATGAACGTCAATAATAACATTTTTGGCCAATATGGGGCAGAACATATTATTTTCCTCCTATTTTTTTCCTATTTTTATTATTTTTTCGAGACAAGACACAGACAATCAGCTGTTAATCTGTCAACGTTTGTTAAGAGGCCGTGCACCTTTTTTTAGTGCAAAATTGAAATACACTTTTATGCTTGTGTGCGTCTATGATGCGGGATAAAGCGTCAACAATGTTGATCTTTTACAAGATAATATTGATAATTTATTAAGTAGAGGACGTCCTACCTAAGTTTGAAAAACGATCGGTTTTGCGCGCTAAATTTTATAGTTTATTTTGACTTACTACTTAATTTTTGTTTCTTACATAAAATAAAAATTATGTTATTTTAAAAGTATACCTGAAGATTATTGTGTATATTGAATGGAAATTTCTAAAATTTTATGTTATTTCAGCATTTTTTTTCTGCTATATTTTGTAAGAAAGTAAAAAAAGTATTTACCTATGTGCAAATAGACCATATCTTCAATTAAATGTTAAAATCTAACTGTCAGGATAACTTGTAGTCTCTTTTAAACCGATGTTCAAACGTAACTCAAACGTAATTTTTCTGAAATAAGGGTAGTTCTTTTGGTGATTTACCTTTATTTTTGAAATGATATGAAAACTCCATTTGCGCTACATGCAAAAATAAAAAATAATCTTTTAAAATCACGTGTTATTTTGTTTCAATTATCATTCACGTCTTTACCATCAGAAAACAAAATGTACGGAACTACGACGATTTTTAGGACGGCCTCTTAATAGTGAAAACCCATTATAAAAATGGGGAAAATTTTACTGTGACGATTTGCAAGTTACGTGATCATTTCGGCGTGCATAATCGACTGTCGCGGCCCATTATTGAGAATGTGGTCAAAAAATTTGAGCGGACGTTTTCATTGAAAGATGAAAGAGACCTTACCCGTCATCGGTCAAAAAGATCGGAGGAAAACATCGCAGCTGTAAGGACAGTGTGGCAGCACGACCCAGCACCTCCATTCGACATCGTTACCAGTAACTAAACATTCATTGCAGCATTCTTCAACGGATTTTGAAAAAATATTTACACCTTCATGCTTACAAAATCCAGCCGACTCAACAGTTGCAGCCTAACGATCATAGACAGCGCAGAAACTTTACCAACTAGATCTTGGAACAACTGCAAACTGACGATAAATTTCACCACAAAATCATCTTTAGTGACGAGGCTCATTTTTTTTTTTTTTTTTATAAATATTGGACAACATCACATACATTGCTCTGATCCTGTGGTAAGTAGCCAAAGCACTTGTGTTACAGAAATCAGAAACAACGACGGTACCACAACACCCAGACCAGAGACAATATAGAAAAGTTATTTTTCTACATTGACACGACCGGGAATCGAACCCGGAACCTCAGAGATAGCGACACCAAGTCCGGTATGCTCGCCTCTCGGCTACGGAGGTCGTCTCATTTCCACCTCAACGGGGCTACGTTAACAAACAGAATTCTCGGATCTGGGGAGATGAAAATCCACATGTCATTCAAGAACTTCCGTTACATCCTCAAAAAGTGACAGTTTGGTGTGCCATGTGGGCAGGCAGGCAGACTTAAATGAGATGTGGTTTCAACAGGATGGCGCTACCTGTCACACTGCAAAGGAAACAATGACTTTGTTACAAACTAAGTTTTCAGGTCGTATAATTTCTCGTTTTAGAAGCCAAAACTGGCCACCAAGAAGTTGCGATTTTACTTGTTTGGACTATTTTCTCTGAGTTTTTTTGAAAAGTAAGGTCTATGCGATCCACCCTGAGACAACTGAGGAACTCAAAGAAATTGCACGTCAAATTCGTCAAATTACAGCAAAATTTTGTCAAAAGAGTGCATACCTGCCAACGGACCAACGGTGGCCATTTAACCGATATTTTGTTTTATGTGTAAATATCATCACTACCTACATATGTAGAAAAAAATGTTAAAAAAATATTACACAAATATATATTTTTTAATATACAAAATTCAAGTACTTAATGAGACATCCTTTATATATACATATTTAAAATCTAGACGGACAGTCGAGGCAGCGAACCCTGCAACAAAAATTGTTCCAGACCCTGGTCGTTAAATCTCTTCCCAGCATGTTCCATAATACGAGACGTACATGCCGCTAGGCAAAATTGAGGTGTCGGAAATGGGGATTTGTCTTAAAATAAAGTGTGAAAAAATATAAAGGAAGACAAGACAAATAAAAAGTAAAATACCATCGCTGAGTACCTGATTTTCGACCAATGTTGGCCTGTTTTTTTAGTACTTACGCTTTAACTAGTATGCTCAATCTAGACAATATAACATAATTGTTTAAAGCTAAGATAGACATAAGAGTAATAACTTACTATTCTAATTAATCATTTAACACAAAATCCCTTTTGTTCTTGCAGTTCGATGATTTTATAAACTTACTGATATTTTCGTAAAAAGACATGTCAAGATTGTTTTTAATAAGCAAAGAAAAACAGTCTTTGGCATGCCGTATAGCTCGCAAATAGATTTTTGTAATAAATCAGATTTTTCTTTATTTTAGAAAATGCCATCTGATAATCAGAATTGACTTTCAAATGTACCTACAGGCCTACACTCGGCCGCGTCGAGGCCTCCGCTAGTAAGGCGAACCTATGCTGACTCTGAACGCCTTCAGCAGTCTCTGAAACAAAACTCGTCCGATTTGTTACTCGACATTGTTGTTACTCTAGGTGAAAGTAACTTATTTAGTCCCGAGACGGGGTTTGACTAATAGTTCGAGGGACTAAATAAGTCTTTTACCCGAGGTTAACACTGTGCTTTTCATTACGAATACAAGGAAAGTAAAAATAAAAACATGAATTAGCTATAGAAAAATGAGTGCATTTTATTAAAACTCAACTCGAAAAATCAAAAATAATAAAGATCGGATTGCTTCTTTCCCGCCTTTTTTTGTGGCCGGGTAGCTAGCTATTCAACCATTATTTTTCCTTTTTGATCATTAAAAAATGGTGAATATTTTGCAAGAAATAGTTGAAAGTAAAAAACTAAACATATTTAAAAAAAAACTTTAATTACATAATACTTAAATTAATGTTATTTCAATTTTACATCGCGCTGTAGCTGGTATTGAGTTGCTGTATAGAAAGTTGGAACATGGTTCAAGACACAGAACAGGAATGACGCGCTACGCTATGCGCTGTGGTTCAATAGAAATAAAAATAGAACTAGTTTTTTTTTGGAATTTGACAGCTGCAATCAATAACAACGCGATGTAAAATTTAAATAACATAAAAATATATATATTGTTAAATGAATAGTCATTTAAAAATTTAATTGACTTTCAATTATTTCTTTCATATAACATAGATTTAAGCAAGATATTAACCATTTTTTCAATAATAAAAATGGAAATTAATACTTTGACCCCTAGGGTAACAATGTAGTATTGTAACTAGAATATACGAGTAATACTGACAATATACAGATATTATCACAGTCAGCCGTAAGAACACCGTTCCCATAACATTTTAATTTATATTCGACTTAATTTATTTGTTATGAGCAGGAATTCCACGTGGCGTACGTGTTTCTCAAGATGGGTAACTCTCCCCGCCCGGGGCTGTGGGCATTGGAGAAGTCTACCGACTACGGGAAGACTTTCAAGCCCTGGCAATACTTCTCCGACTCTCCGCAGTAAGTACCGCATAGCGAAAACTGAATCGATTTTATTAATTTTTTGTAGGAAAAAAGGTTGAACCCTAGGAAAGGACATAGACTACCCTTTAGGAGGTGGACATATTTTTAATCCACCTCCTAAAGGAGTAAAATAGGGGGCCACATGCCGTACGCGGGCAAAGCCGCGGGCACAGCTGTGCTTACTAATTATGGGTCAACTCCCGTTACCTACTTAAATACCCGGCTATGCTTCTCTGTCTTGCCATATTACGGTATTTTTTCATTACATTCGTTTCCTATTTAAAAAATCCAATACTTTAACCAAGGAGACCTGCCTTAGACACGCCAGTGGTATTGGCAATGCAAAGATTCTAACTAGCGCCTCTTGTGTCAAAATTGTGAACCTGTCTAAGAACGACACTGTCAGTTTTCGATACAATTTACATCACAGAAAGTTATAATTAATATGATTGAATAAGATTTATGTGGTTTCTTGCTAGACGAGACAACACAAAACCAATGCGTTCTAGAGAAGAATTGTTACGAAGTGGAATGGTGATTTTTGTAAAAATAATAATTACATAATTTATGTGCAAGCACAGTCTTGCGCACGTCGGGGTTTCCAAACATCCAGCCATCATAGAAATGTGCTATATGTATCTCAAGAACTTATGTTTTAGAATCTGGAACAATTAACATAATCTCTTTACCTGACGAGAAACTCGCCTTAGCCGCTGTAAATTTATAAACATTTAGCACAGATTTAATTGCGCTTGGACTGCTTTCTTTTGTATACAATGCTTTTTAAGCTTTGTCTAATAACACTACTCCAGACTGTGTCGCTGAACAAACAAAGTTATTTAAATAACTTATGTTATCCCTTCGCGTTCCGCTTGCAGACCGGAAAAAAGTGGCACGAGAAGGGATGAAATGCATATGAATCCTACTAATAATATAAAGGCAAAATTTTTACACACAGACAGACCATGGTCTAGATTAACACATAGGATTTTTATCCGGGTAAGGTCAACGCAGGCGAAGTTGCGGGCAAAACTAGTATATATTATACAGTAAAACATAATAATACTTACTGTTTGGAAAATAGTCTGAAGCTTGAAAATGACGAGAAAAACTCTCATTGCTGGTGAAATTGGCTTGCCCATTCTTAAAGCAATTTCTTTTTTATTTATAGTTATGTCTTTTGGAAACAAATGAAAACTTATTCCCTAATCTCCATAAATACGCAACCATTATTTTGTATTTTTGCTTTTATTAGCAACAGCTTTGTTTATGTAATCATCATCCATCATCATAATAAATCTGAGCGGAATCAACCTCAAAGTGTCGTTCTTAGACAACTTCTAAATTTCGCCGCTAGAGGCGCGCGCATAATCTTTGCTTCGCCAATTTTTTTTTTTTAGGGTTCTGATGTCACAAGGAACAGTTATGGTTTCGCTATGTCCGTCCGTTTGTCTGTCTATCTATATGCCTGTGCGCAGCTTAGCTTATAGACTCTTAGTAGATACATAATATAAAGTTATAATTTGACACGAGTATCGCCGATAAAGAAAAACTTTTAAAAAAATGATTAAAATACCTCCCCTACACGTTATGTAAATGTAAATGTAATGTACGTTATGTAAACGTTATACCTTAAGGGTGATTTTTTTTTCTTGTCTGTCCATGGGGTTTCGTTGAATAAGTACGTTCCGATTGTTTTCCAATTTTTTCCAATTTAAGGATCCGTTTGCGTAATATTAAGCTTTCAAGTTTTTGTAATGTTAGTTTCTAGCTAGTGTCCTCCCCACCTTTCTGCGTGCTGAAATAAAAATAAAACTGTAACAAGTCTGATTCTGTAGGTACTTTGAAGATATTTAAAAAATATTTAATTTAGAGTACCTGCTCTTTAATCAATACTGGAGCCAAGCTTGTGTTTTTTCATTTTTGTCTGTCTTGTCTTTTTGTCGGTCTTTTCCCGACAGACTTTGTCTTGTCCAAAGACAATGTAAAACGACATTTTCGCGGTGCGCCCGTAGTAGCAAAAATCTAATAGAAAAGTACATTCAGTTTTTCCGGAATTTTAAATATTTCAATCTTTGAAATAGAATGATAGTTAATGGTACCTACAGCGACTACAAAATTGAAGCAACAAAACGTTTGCAACGTTTACGCACAGGCACACGTACACCACAATAAAAGGTTGCTCTTAATAGTAGTTTTTCCCAAAACCAGGAAAAATTCGATAAAAGTAATGCCTACAACTAGATTGTAATACGTTCGGAGCAGATTGATATTAAACAATACGGGGAAACCCTCTGTGGGTCCAATTTAGTTGCTTCGAATTTTGCGCGCGGAATTCGTATCTAGGTATGTGTTATTTATCTGTTTCCAGCAAATTTTCCAGTTTTTCTTTCTACATAAACCTTTTCCTAATAATCTAATAAAATTCAAGAAAATAAGAATTAGTCAAACAGGTTCAGTCGTTCGAAAGTTATGCGCGTACCATTTTGATTATTCATTTGTAAGTAAAATAAATAGATATGGTAGGTACCTACTTACTTAAAAATTATCCCGTAAATATATCAAAGGCATCAGTTTTGTAGTTCAGAAATTATAGACATCACAACAATAAATATTGTGTATGTGTGAACACCATTAATCGATTAAGGAGTTCATTTGCATATTGGAAAATAATAAAGTTGTTAAGTATGTAAAACAGGTAGGAAATACCGCATATTGTGACAGGCTACTACTAACTGGCCCGACACGCATTTGACCGGTTTTAGACGATATCATTTCTTTTTTATTTATCGTTATAACTAGACCGTACCAATCTATTAATTAAATCCGCACAGTCTAACACGTGGACTTAGTACTGATCAATTTCACTCAAGCATGTGTGAACGAGACACAATAGAAATTACATTGTTATGCGACCACCGGCGGTCTTATAATCCTCAACGGGACGTTTCGTGGTCTTTTAAGGGTTCTGTGCCTCAAAAGGAAGAAACGGAACTCCTATAGGATCACTTTGTATTCCGTCTGTCTGTCTGTCCGTATGTCTGTCAAGAGTCAAGACCCTATAACTCAGGAATGCGTGGAGGTATCGAGTTAAAATTAAAACCATTATACTCAAGTCAACAGCCCTTTGAAGCTGTAAAAAAAAAACTTCTAAGTTTACGTTAAAAAAAGATACGGCCGTTTATGCCGCAAAAACGTACACTCAATGGAATCAAAAAATAAGGTACTTTCCGTTGACCTAAAACTTTGAAATTTGGCAAGTAATATCGTCTTATACTAATCGTTATTGTTAATTTCTTTATGTTTACTTTTTTCAGGGACTGTGAAAGATATTTTGGCAAAGAAAGTCTGCAGCCCATCACCAGGGACGACTCTGTTATCTGCAGCACGGAATATTCTAAAATCGTACCTCTGGAAGGAGGAGAGGTAAACATTTTTTTATTATGTACCTACTCTATGAAGATTCCTTGAGATAATTTAAGTTTTTGATATTATTACTTTTCGTGTGCCTGTTGCAGATCCCCATCTCGCTACTGAACTATCGTCCATCAGCAAATAAGTACTTTAGTTCTCTGGTGCTGCAAGAATGGACAAGAGCAACGAATGTGCGGCTGCGTCTGCTGCGAACCAAAAACTTGCTAGGGCATCTCATGTCGGTTGCTCGGCAGGATCCGACTGTTACTCGACGGGTTTGTAATTTGTATTGTACTCTTTTGTTTTGAAGATTTGTTTTAAAGGTATTACTTACAACAATTTTATACATTTTACAAAAACTTTTGCATTGGGTGGGTTTGGTAATATGCCGCTTTGCAAAGTTATAAACTTAAAATTAAAAAGCAAAACGTCAAATTACACACACGTCAAGTTTGACATTTATTTGCAGCGTTGCCGTTAGCGTATATTTTACACATTTGACGTATCTTTTTAGGCTTCTATGTGTAATGATGTGTAATTGGGTCCATTTATTTACGTACCTTTTGAACTTATCCTAATTCTTTGTAAAACGATATTATGATCGCGTCATGTACGCGTTTTCTCTCGCCTAGAATTCAAAAACTTTGAGTTTAAAAAAAAACATGTATTTTTACCCCAAAATGCATTTACTACAAAACGTAAAATTTTCACAATTATTGTTGATCTCTACCAGTTGGACTTATGTTGAAAATCGTTTGAATGACATTTAAAATTTTTTGGGTCGGTTGACCTGTGGTTGTCTGTATCTTTTTAACGGTGGATAGGTATGTATTTTTGGGAACTCAATTGCGGCAACACTGTATATTAGTTTGTGACTTGTCACTAAAGTTTGTTTTAAGTTTTGAACCTAATTATTTTCATTTTCAGTTAGTAAATGAAAACTGTGATACATAACGCACCACCTACACATTAAACAAAAAACTAAATTATTGGTGGTTGTGCTAAAAAAAACTAAACACATCCATAATCCTAACTTTTAGTGTAATACATTGTAAGATTTTATAACTATTGTAATTCGCCATAGAAACTCGTAACTTTTTAAATTCTTTACCATTTTAGTCACTAATGGGTCATGGTGTAACCTTAGGGACTACCCTAAGGTTACACCATGACCCATGTTACTCAATAGCGTTAATAGCTTTAACTTAAACCCACAACCTAGCTTATAATCTCAAACGTGCCAGCTTTGTACTGTGTTATCACATGCCACTTTAAGAACTACATTTGAGTACAATATTACTTACTTCCTAAACTTGATTACTTAATCATTGTTACAGTACTTCTACAGTATAAAAGACATCAGTATTGGAGGTCGGTGCATGTGCAATGGTCACGCAGACAACTGTTACCCAGCAGACCCGGAGAGTGATACTAGTATTCTGGTCTGCCGCTGCCAGCATAACACCTGTGGCTCTCAGTGTGCTAGGTGCTGTCCAGGATTTGAGCAAAAAAAGTGGAGGATATCACAGTACTGGGACAGGTTCTCTTGTGAACGTAAGTATTTCAGTGAATGGTGGTGGTGCGAGCCATTTAGTAAAATACAACTAGTGTATTGACGTGGCGACTGACTTGTAATGTTAAGGTGTGTATTATTCAATTAAAAATGATGTTATTACATTATAGCTATGTATTATGTTAATGTGATATATTTCCTTAAAGCCCTCAGCTTCATCAAACTCCATTCTTAGGTAAAATGGAGAACTAAAAAAAACTTAAGATTTAACACCTAACAAGCACAATAAGAAGAAAACAATATGATTTATTTAGACCATCAATTAGTTCTGTTATCTGTGTATCTGTCTAGTTTATAAAAAAAAGAGATTCCGGGTGGGGTAGGTGAACGAAAAGCGATCGATCGATGGTCGATCTATTTTCATGATTTTAATTTATCATTTAAAGAGTTTTAGAGTGCAAGTTTAGTGTAGTTTGTGTTCTAAGGTTTGGTGAAGTGATAAATCACTAAGAAACTATTCAACCTCAACGTATTGTGGCAATGAAGAAAAGCCACAACGCGTTCTGAGCATTTATTTATTTTATATATTATATAACGACGGACCGGTTTTAACTTGTCGGCCTCAGCTCAAGTGCAAAGACGCATCAGTAAAACATCAATTTTATTCATTAATTTTCTATTATTTCAAGTACATTATAAGTAATTTACCAATGATTAATAATTTGTCTTCAATAATTTATCACTTAATAAGTTTTTTTTTTTTTAAATAAAGTAATGCCCATAAATTATAACAAATATAATTTTATTTTAATGACATGATTTTTTTATATTTTATTTAATAATAAAAAATACGTTATCTAGTGGTTTTAAATTTTAGCAGCAGAAAGGGCATTATGTACATTGTCTGTCTGGTACCTGTTACAGGATAAAAATATTTCCTAAGGACATCTACCATAACGATTCGAGACTAATAGGACCCATATTACAAAGCACTGTGCGTCATAATCAAATATGGTTCCATACACCTCATGACTTTTCTTCATTGCCACACACAACGCGTTGACACGAATTTTGCTGTGTTGGTCTTTCTATGATTACCACAACGCATCGTGAGCGTTTTCATTAGAGCCTTAACACGAATTTTGCCATGTGGATGTTTTATTGTGACCACAACTCATTGTGAGCTATTTTTTCGCTCAATGAGCGTTTTGAAAACGCTGTTTCTGCCGTTTTCTGTCTTTGAGCGTAACATAATATATATACAAAACGCATTATCAGCAGGTATTTCGCTCAGTTAGCATGTAAAGTTTTGACCTTAAGAAATATAAATAAACTAGTGACCCGCCCCGGCTTCGCACGGGTGCAATGCTGATACTAAGTATACTACAGAATGTCTGTATATACAATGTTCATAGCTTTTTTGTCATTAGACAATACAAACATGTTTTCTTTAGAGGTTACTCTTGAAAGAGCGACATATAAAAAACACAAATTTATTATTGTTGCGATTTATTAATGTTCATTGCAAAAGATACACGCGCCGCCGGCCCCCCGGCCGGTACCGCCTCAACTATGTCCCTGCATTTTAGATCTGTAATATCTTCGAAAATATTTATATAAGTTATAAAGGGCCATATTGATCTATATTAAATGCACAATGTATTTAAGGTACTTATTTGAAAAAGGATTTATGCTGTATTGCTTAAAATCGCTTCGTAAATAAGCCGTAATTATTTCTCGTAAAAAGTAAAGGATAAAAAACGGTTATTGTGGGTTATCCCTAAGAGATATACATATATCATTACGGGCTTTTTTGTAGACCTTTTTAAGGTGTACAATACTGTAGTAAATTATTTTGATCCATCTCGTAGGATACAGCCAGCGTTTGCAATGTAAGCGCAAAAAAATTTGTTCATTTACTTCACATTAGAAACTTCTAAAATTATCAGTGTTTCTCTACTATATTATGCATGTATTATAAATATAAACCTTTCTCTTGAATCACTATCTATTTAAAAAAACTACATCAAAATCCGTTTCATAGTTTTAAAGATCTAAGCATACATAAGTACAGACAGCGGGAAGCGACTTTGTTTTATACTATGTGTTGATGTTGGTTTAGTGAGTAAGGTTGGTTAGGTGAGCTGTTTTGCACACAACAGAAAAGGCACATCATCATTATCACCTTTGGTGATTCAATCTCTTCTCTCTTCTTCCACTCCTGGCGATCTTGTAACCGACTCATCAGTACAATTAAATTAAATACCACGTGAAACAAGTCTAGTTACACTTTTCATAATATATTTTCAGCATGCAACTGCCACAACCACACGACGGAGTGCGCGTACGACCCCGAAGTGGACGAGAAGCACCTCTCGCTAGACGTCCAGGGTCGCTACGAAGGCGGCGGCGTCTGCAAGAACTGCCAGCACAACACAGAGGGCATCAACTGCAACAAGTGTCGCCCTACATTTTACAGACCGCGCGGCAAGAAGTGGGATGAGCTTGATGTATGTCGACGTAAGTAATCTTAATCACTATGATTGGATCAGACATCGGATTCCCAAGATAATTTCAAACCAACATTGTGTTTGTAAAAATCTTAGCTCGCCAACGAACTCTCTGAGGCCAGACTACTATATTCTTTCCGTGGTCGCTACCTGTCTCATTTTTTCACGCTTAGGGCAAGTTTAGATTAGTGACACAGACGCGTTACAGCGCTACTATATTGTTTGTAAATTAGTAGCGACGCGTCTGTCGCGCGTAATTGTTTAGATGTATTCTCTAACTTGCTCCGAGACGTCATAGGTGTAGTTAATATTTCGTCGGATAATACCGCACGAACCGATACTGAATGATGATAGTAGAGGTCGGCCCTCTGCATAATATATTTGCAATATTCGGCTCCGTTCCTAGAAACTGCTTTTACGGAATCACATGACAGTTGGTGGCTAACTCCACTGCCATATGGAATGCACTTCTTTCAGTCATAGTTTATTTGTAAAAGTGCGGTAAAATTTAATATAATATATAAGGTCGCCTTTTATAAACGGGTGAAATTTAAAGAGCAATTACAGAAACATCAATGAATCATTTTTGTTAAAAAAAATATATTTTTATACGCTACTTTTCGAGAAAAACGCCAAAAACTATTTTGATTTCAACGTAAAATAAAAGACTCCGTGCCCCGTGCGTGCACCCCGAGGGAAGAGAAGGGCACGATTGAAATGAGAGAGACAGAGGCGATGTCGTAGGGACGTTTCAGACTAGACAGGATACTCTTAAAAATTTTTTTTTAACTAGCCCGTTTTTAAGAACGAAAATAATAGGGCCCGGTTTCTCTAATATAATTAGAAGTTCTGTTAAAGTTTCACCCGTTTATAAAACAGTTCCGACAGAAATATTAACGATAATTGTCCTAATTAACGGTCTATACCCTTGTTAGCATGTGACTGTGACCTACACTACTCGACGGGCAACTGCGAGGAGGAGACAGGCCGCTGCGAGTGTCGCAAGGAGTTCAACCCGCCGTACTGCGACTCGTGTGCGTACGGCTACTTTGACTACCCGAACTGCAAACCTTGCACCTGTAACCTGAACGGTACAGAAGGGCAGCACTGTACCCCCGTTGGTGGCCTGGTAAGCCAAATGTTTAAACGTAACATTTTTTTTTTTTAAATTAATTAAAGATTATTATAAACTCCTGCAGCTAAGATTGAAAAAATACTTGGCTACTTGCTACTTCGCTTCTTTCTCACATTTGTGTTTTTTTCTTGGAAATTATGACGACCCGATTGGTGTTTAGGCGCGTTGATTCGCCTTGAATGGTTCAAGGGCTCGGTTCCCGTTTTTTTAAATTGGCCCGTCTCTGAGATAGATACCAATTGAGAAAATAGCGTCTATTCATATCTATATCTGTCAAATTGGTCGCTATTCCCTTAAACTCTGTTTTATTACAGTGTCCTTGCAAATACAACTATGCTGGCAACTCTTGTGAAGTTTGTGGGGATGGATATTACTCAGCTGAGTGTAAAAGTAAGTCTAACGGAACACGCCCTACGCGGCTAGGCGCTAAAATTGTAGTAACTCTATGAATCTCTCTGATTTAAATACGGCTAAGTGTTTTAACTCAAATCTAATGTAAGAAACGAGACCCGAATGCCACTGCAACTACCCTTGTTTAATGCCTTTCGCCCAGGCCACGTTGACTGTTAGCAATGTTGTTGCGCGTCTCGTAATCTTGCGTCTGCATCACCATTATTGCGCGTTAGTTGCATTTGCGAGGCGCGTTAGAACTCTGTATCAATGCAAACGCACGACTGTTTCTGACGACATCGGGGGAACGAAGAATGGAAAACACATGAAGAATGCAATGTGAGTGCGACGGATAGCACTGTTGTCTTGGACTCGTCACATGCACAAAATACAATCATTCGACACATAAAGGTTTTGTAGTGGCTATTCAAAACCGTCCTGTTATATAGGACTTTTGTGTGCATCGCGACTGAAACGAGACAGCAACGCAATAGTAGCGATACTAAATTGTGGTTGCGTGGGCGAAGGTCATCGTGCTCCTACCCTATAGAGTAAAATTTACATTTATTTTGTTTGACGAAAATTTCGCTATCATTTCTCAGTGACGATTTGTTTTAGTATGGGTGACAGTTGACAAAATTTGTAACGTATACTTAATTTGATTGAAAAACCAGTTTGGGAGGTAGATGGTACGTAGTCATTAGGGGAGGCCTATGTTTGGCAGTGGACGTCGTATGGCTACAATGATGATGATGATTGTTGTATTATGGGGTATATGATGATGGGGAAGGTACACAGCCAGCGGCAGCATCGCGGCCGTATTGCGGTGGCATTGCTGCAAAAAGTCGCGGTTGCCGAAGGCTTTAAGATATGGTATTTTAAAATGCTGTTTATATCTTCAGATTGCGAATGCAACCCAGTCGGTTCGGTGTCGCAAGTATGTAACAAGGAATCTGGAAATTGCACCTGTAAGAGCAAGTACGCAGGGCGCACGTGCAACCAGTGCGAGGCCGGCTACTACGAGTACCCGTCTTGCAACCGTAAGTATATAAAAGGTTACGAAATATCCCTAGAGATGTATTTACATCGCTGGCTAATAAGCCTAAATAATAAATAAGCTATAATAAGCCTAATAATAAATAAATAAGCTATAATACGAGTAAGCCTAATAAATACACATTTCACCGGTAAATAAATCGAAATATTTTAAACTATAAATTTGTTAAATTCCTAATAATAATTGACTCAAAAATTAGTTTTTACGAAAGTTCAAGGATTCGTTTTGTTGTGTGTTAGTATTTTACCTAGTTGAAGGCTTAATTGTAAGTTAAATGAAGTAAAGTAGTAAATTGAGTGTTTACACTAGGGCTTGAAAAAGTAGTATTTTTCTATAGTAACAGGACGGTACTATTCGTTTAGACGATTCGTGGGACAAAACTTTTAAAAATCATATTAATGCAAATTTGATAATAATGACAAGTTTACTTGCGCAAAATTTTAAAACGACCCACTTTCATCAGGATCAGAGCAATGTAAGTGATCTTGTCCAATATTTATTTATTTATATTTCCAGATTGCAACTGCGATGTGAGCGGCACCCAGCCGAGCATTTGCGACGACGTCACCGGCCAGTGTATTTGCAAAACTGGCTTCGGTGGAGCACGATGCGACCAGTGCATCTCTGGGTGAGTTTACACCGCAGATATTTACTTGCAACTTTAGGTATGCCAATTAGGTTCGATGCCTTCTTGTAATTAATTTGTAATGAATTTGCGAGTATTGCTGAACTATTTATAGTATGTACCTAAAATTTTGTACGGAACCCTCGGTGGGCGAGTCCGTCTCGCACTTGTCCGGTCTTTTTTAATAGTTGTTGTTTTTTTATTACAATTTCATGCCAAGCGAAATAAAACAGGTGGGTAGCACAACAAAAATATTTAATAAATGCACTGCAGGTACTACATGGAGGTGCGCGGGCGCGAGCGGCAGTGCGTGCCGTGCAACTGTTCGTCCACCGGGTCGACTTCGACGAGCTGTTCCGCCGATGGGAAGTGCAACTGCCTCGCCAACTTCGGCGGAAAGCAGTGCGATCAGTGCTCGCCGGGGTACTACAAGTATCCGGATTGTCTGCGTGAGTATTAATTGTCACTAATATCAGGGCTGTCACCAAGGCGTGGAATGATTATCAAGAGCATTATCAATGTAATTCCCTCAATAATTATGAACTGATAATTCATGATAATAACGTTTGTCTGCGTGTGATATTGTGCGTGTTCTTTAGGATGTATCTGAACGCAGGGTTTTATTATATTTGAAATAAAATCCGCCCGTAGTGATTATTTGATCAGTGGTTTCGCGACTAATTAAATAATCACTAAGTAGATTCTTCAAAGTTCTCAAACTTGTGTCAGTCTTGCGTCAAATATATACAATAATATGTAAATAAGCACAATAAGTGTATCTGTTACCTTTATAAAGTCAATAGCAAATACATTTTGTGTTTTTTTAGGAAACACAAATTAACTTCAAACATTGAAAAATTTAGGTAGACATTGAATGACAATGACAAGACTAAACATGAATGCATCTGAGATTAGCTTAACTGTGCTCTCGCATTGTAATAAAATGGTAAAGAATGTATTTGACTTCCCACTTGCAGCGTGCAACTGTGACGTGTCTGGGTCCATTGGTTCGACGTGTGACGACAACGGCAAATGCCATTGCAAGAGCAACTTCGACGACGAGAAGTGCGATCGCTGCAAGGAGCAGTTCTACAACTACCCCGCCTGTGAAGAGTGCAACTGTGACCCGAAGGGCGTCGTGGCTTCGTTTGCTGGTGACTGTCTCAGTTTTCCCCCACTTTCAGTTCGCATATTGTGACAATATCGGCGAGTGTCACTACAAAAAAGCAACAACAGAGTTTAACGTTTCAGACTCTAAAACGTTGAGTTCTGTTGTTGCTTTTTTCTCCTTCGCAAAAAACGCTGTCCTTTCACGAAATGTTAAAAATCTTTGGGTGCTGACAGACATAGTACATACTAATTAGCATTTATTTTTTATAGAGTAAAAACGTACTTGATCGGAAAATAAGGATTATTTAAAAAAATCTTTTTTTTTTTTTTAGTTTGTATACTATGATTTGACAGATATATGCAAAGGACGACAGACGCTTTTGCATCCTCGTATAAGTGGAAATTTTATTTTATTCATTCGGTAATTGTATCTGGACTAACATCGTAAATAGTTCCGTGCTTCGTCTCTCTCCGAGTTTAATGGCTGCGCTTTGTGGCCAGATTGCAGGTATAGAGGCTAATAAAGTGTCCACCCCAGGATGTACAATTTCATTTAATTAATGGTAAATTTTTACATAGATTAACATAACAAATAGATTTGTTCTTTATCTATTTATCCGTTTAGTGGATGCACTTTGTGACCAGATTTGCGCTAGTTCAGTGGCTAAAACAGTGTCAACCCTAGGTTTCAAAATTTCACTTTAACCATCTGGAAAAATAGTATCTGGAATAACATCGCAAATAGTTTCTTGCCTTTATCTCTTTCTATCTGAGTTTAGTCTGCGCTTTGTGGCCATATTAGCGGTGGTGCAGTGGCTAATACTCCCTATCCCATTCCCCCCAGGTTGCGGGTCTGTGCCTGCCGGCGAGCTGTGCCAGTGCAAGGAGCGAGTGCAGGGCCGCATTTGCAACGACTGCAAGCCTCTCTTTTGGAACCTGCAGGAGTACAACCCGGTCGGCTGCGAAGGTCAGTCCTTTACCTTTACTTTTACAACACACTCTGGCCTGTTGGTCAGCTATACAGAATACAAAGCCTAGTGGTTGCGGGTTCGAATCATGGGTAAATGTTTATTTATTTGATGATCATGACTATGAGCATTGTGCCATAGTCATATAGTCATAGATGTTTATGTATTTAGTATATCTTGGGCTATTTCAAATATAACATTTTGAGCAAGACGTCAATCGTGGTTTGCAGCACCGCACACTAACTGTTGGTAGTGGTCATATTTTTTCCAGTTATCATAAATCTTCTTGATTGGGCTATTTGCAATGATGTTATATTGCCTAGATAGAGCATACTGCTTGAATCGTACTGAATAAAAAAAACCGGCCAAGTGCGAGTCGGACTCGCGCACCGAGGGTTCCGTACAAACCTGTAGGTACCTGTAAAAGTAAAAGTTCACCCATCACGACAATCGAGTCATAGTTATGGTATTTTTATTGCAAAATGAAATCCATAACATTACGAAAAAAAATGGTTTGATAAAAAAAAAAAGAGTCAGTTCTAAGTATGGGGAACCCCAAAATTCATTGTTTTTTTCTATTTTTGTGTAGAAAGTTGTTTTGGAAAAAAGTGGCTGTGACATACGGACGGACAGACAGACAGACAGACATGACGAATCCATAATAGGGTTCCGTTTTTTGCCATTTGGCTACGGAACCCTAAAAACTGGCCAACTTTCGTGCTTGACAGCTACGTCTACACTCCCGCTCGTGTCATTTGATGCCTCTGTGTGCGTGTGTAATGATACCAGGTGTTAAACAATTCCGATTAAATTGGGGAGAAATATGGTTTATTGTCTTTGGGTTTGTTTATGATTAAAAATTGGTTCTAGCCTAGAATGACTAGAAAATACTAATTAGACTAACTAAACTAATTAAACGAACTAGACGGACTTGACTAAACTAACTAAATTAGAATAAACTAAAAAGCTAGACTGATTAGGCCGACTAAACTAGACTAAACTGACTAAATTAGACTAGGTATGTCAGTTTAGTATAATTTCGTCAGTTTAGTCTAGTTTAGTCAGTTTAGTCGAATTTTAAATTTTCAATGTCATAGTAATTACCTGACCTTACGTCTTTAGGGACTTTTGTCTTAGATAATTGGCTACACTTACCTAAAATGTCAAAAATGGCTATTTAATTGAGAAGTTATTCAATTTGTTTTTATACTAGAATTGATACGAAAATTAGGTACTCAGCGATGGTACGATACATTATTTTTCTTAGGTCTTTCCTTAAAATTTTTCCACACTTTATTAGGACAAATCGCAATTTCCGACACCTCAATTTTGCCTAGCTGCATGTACGTCTCCGGTGATGGCATAATTGACACTACATGCTGGAAAGAGATTTATCACCCAACGTCTGGTAAAATTTTTGTTGAAACGTTCGCTGCCTCGACTGTCCGTCTAGATATATACTTGGTCGAAGGCTATTTGATTGTTTTCTGAAATAGAGTTATTATTGTTGTTAATATCCAAATAAAGCGTCAACAATATTATTTTATTTTTTAAACCTAAGAACAATAGTAAATAAAAAGCAGTATTTTTATAATAACGTTATTAAAAACCTGCGAAATCGCCATCAGACATGATGTACTGTTATGTGACGTCATAAGCCTTTAAATACCTATCAATTAAGTTATAGATATAGGAAAAGTCATGTTAAAAAACTTCCATCGACGGTCACTCTACTTATACGTTGTACGTGCGTAGCGCAAAATCTCGCTTCTTAATGTTAGTTAAAGTACAAAGTTACTCAACGGTGTCGCGCCTGTTACTGTGGCCGGCGTTTTTGACAATTTAAAATACTTTTTAGTAGATAATTTAATTTTTACATTAATCATGTACTATTTTTAATTAAAACTGATTTGTTTCGGTTACTTATGGTTAAAGCTATCAAACAAAATTATTAGTGCCTCTTTCACTACTAGCTGATAAGTTCCTGATAACGTATACCCATACCCATAGATAACCCATACATTATCTGTTAAAACAAGTGCCAGATAGGTTATCAGGAACTTATCAGCAAGTGGTAAAAGTGGCCCTTAGTAAAGTAAAGGACATCTTCCATTTTGGTCCAAAATTGAAAGTGCCGGCCAAAATAAAAAAGTGGGTTATTCTGATAGAACTTGTCCGTCTAATCATTTCTTATGGCACCAAAGCTATATCAGCATTGTACTCGATTTTATTCGAGTTCTAACATTATATTTTTTCATACATTTTACAACAAGTGAAATAACTTCATCTTCATCTGTAAAAACCAAATAATTGTTCTGCCATGGATCCTAGTCCGTAGTTAATGTTGGAAGGGGAGAAGGGGTTCCAATAAAATGAAAATATTTTTGACGGTTGGGGGAGAGGCGCGATGGCACAGAACAACACGGGTCACAGAACGCACAGACACCATACTGCTGTCCAATTAAGTCTCCGCCCTGTTTCCATCTAGAGCGGACCATACCCCCCCGCCAATGCGACCACATCCGATCGCTTGGGGCAGCGGTTCTAAGGCTGAAAGCAAAAAGTGTGGCCTCGGGTCTCGATGGGATTCCGGGAAGAGCATGGGTGCTAGCCATGAATGCCCTGGGTTAACGGGTCAGACGCCTATTTAGCGCCTGCTTGGAGCAGGGTTGGGACTTCTGCCCAAGGAAGGGAGACCGCCGGACACGCCGTTAGGGTATTGGCCCATAGTGCTGCTGGACGAGATCGGCAAGCTCCTTGAGCGTGTTATTGCCGCCAGACTCGTCCGGCACCTCGAGAGAACGGGGCCGAACCTCTCAGATGCGCAGTGCGGCTTCCGGATAGAGCGATCTAGAGTGGACGCAATACTGCGCCTCAAAGGACTCGCAGAGCGAGCGGTGGCTAGGGGTGGGGTGTTGTTGGCAGTTGGACATTGCTAACGCTTTTAAAACCCTGCTGTGGGCATGTATTAGGCAGGCCATCGTCCATCATGGAGGTGGCGCTCGAGAAGCCCCGTGCTTCCACAGAGCCCGACAAGCGCCACCAATTGGGGCTACCTTATGGTTCGAGGCGTGCGCATCGGGATCGGGGGTACAATGAAGAACCTGGGCCTGACCCTTGATGGGAGGCGAAAGTTCGAGGCGCACTTCAAGGGTCTAACACCGAAACTCTTTGCGACTGCGTAGAAACCTGCCTAATCTTGGCGGACCATTAGCCATATGCCGGCGACTTTACATGGGCTTCGTCCGCTCAATGGCCCTGTGTGGTTTGACACCCTGTCGCTCGGTAACATTAGGCAGTTAAGCAGAGTCCAGCGCGTCCTGGCGATACGGGCGGTCTGGGGCTACCTCACCCGCGGTAGATGTGGCCCTCCTCCTGGCGGACACCACCCTGAAACGTCTACGCTATGGTCCTCGCCGCAGTCTACCAGTGGCGAGGATACCTAAAGTCCCAGGATATACGGCCTGCTCTAAGAGAAATTCAAATGGAGAGGGACAGGTTGGATGACCTGGCCTTGGAGATTTGACAGTGCAGACCGCCAAGTCACACAGTTGGGCGTAGCACCGTGACAGCCATCTGTCCGGTGCTAAAGGAGTTGGCTCGACGGAAACGTGGTCGCCTGACCTTTCGGGCTACCCAAATCCTGTCGAGCCATGAGCGCTTTGGTGCCTTTCTCTGCCATAATTTTAGTGGGTAGACGGGCCTCACTGTGAGGTCCGGAGCCTCACATAATTCGCGGCCGCCCCCGCGACTGGTCTGTTATGCGGTACAGCATTTTCCTAACGTAAAAAAGAGGGGCGCGGTGGCACTGTATTATGTGGTGTGGTGGCACTACCTGCTTGTCTTTTGTAAGCGCCGCCGTTATTATCTACTACCCGTGATTTCAAGAAATAATTATGCCAAGTCAAGTTGCAAGACTACTTTTTATTGTATTTGTTAATATTCAGGTTATATTGGTTCTGGAGCTTGCCCTTTGGGCTGCGGAGGTCAGACGGCAGTCGCTCTGAGTAAAAAACAGAAGCTCGTCAAATCACCTAGATTAGGTCGCTACCTAATCTAGGTGAGGTCCGCTGACCTGTGGCTTTGAAGCGTTGTCGCTGAGGATGCAACCGGGAATACGCTCAAATGAGGAAGTTAATATTCATGTTATGTTAATAATAAGTATTTTTGTTTTAAGAAACATCCAAAATGTTATTTTTTGTCAAGCTATTTATAATTAATAATTTTTACGAAAATGTATAAAGAAATAGAATTTTTGAACTCACATTAAAGCAAGTACAATGCTGATACAGCTTTGGTGCCATAACAAGAAATGATTAGAAGGGCAAATGGTATCAAAATAACCAACTCTTATTTTTGGCGGCACTTTCGCTTGTGGACCAAAAATTTATGAAGACCGGATGATGTCCTTTTGTCAAGAAAAATAGCTTATTGAAAGAGCCCTTATCCATTAAATCTAGTCGCCATAGTACAATGTCTGCACAGTTCGAGACTAAATAATAGTAATAGTAAAGTAGTATCAACAAATAGTAAGTTATTGTTAAAAAAAAATATTTAGGGCCGATTTTTTAACAGCCAGATAACTTTTATTTGAAGAATAAGTTTGACATATTGACAGTTTCAATCGTATAGAAAATGTGTCAAAGCGTCACTTTTATTCGTCGAATAAAAGTTATCTGGCGATTGAAAAATCGGCCCTTTAGACGAATAATTTATTTACCCTTTATTTTCAACACGCTATGTACTGACTTCACTTGTTAGACGACCTCCGTAGCCGAGAGGCGAGCATACCGACTTGGTGTCTCTATCTTTGAGGTTCCGTGTTCGATTCCCGGTCGGTCAATGTAGAAAAAATATTTTTTTTATATTGTCTCGGGTCTGGGTGTTGTGGTACCGTCGTTGTTTCTGATTTCTGTAATACAAGTGCTTAAGCTACTTATCATAGAATCAGAGCAATGTATGTGATGTTATTCAATATTTATTTTTTACATACTACTTTAATGTCATGACTGTTTAAACTTTGTAAGAATTTTGAAAATAAAGATAATTGGTGGTATTAATAATACCAACAAGCTGATCTGATGTAATTCTAGTAAAACCCTCAAGTTTAAGTCCCGTAAATATGTATTAAAGCGAGTTTTATAGTTCTTTAAAACTTTAATGTAAAATTATTTTCTTTGAAATAGAAGACGAAAGACTCCTATGACCTTATTCTAAAAAAATATACTACATTTTAACCATGAGATGAGATAAATTACGTCATAGTTTTTCCAGATAAAGACCGTAAAAGTGTAGGCCTAACGATACATTTTGTATTTTTTGGGACCTCAAGTAGCCCATCGTGTCCACCCGGAAGGTACAAAATAAACATTGGTCATATAAATATTCTATTCGGATAATTAGTTTCGGGCATTACCTCTTTAAAACATCAGTATAGATAAAACAATTTAAGTATATGTTAAGTATCTACATTGAGCCAATAACTTTTAAAAAAAATCGATATAAAAGAGATAATTTTATTGAACTCGGCGCCTTCAAATGGACGCTACGATGCGACTCTCTGGTTGGAATCGTCGTATCACTGGACGCAGGACGATTGTGCAAACAAAGTGCAAGCCGCGCGTGCGTGAGCAATCCTTTGGACCTACCCAGGCCCGGCAAAGCCCAGCAATCGGCAGACCTCACTCGCGGCGATTACTTGCAACGTTGCACTTTGATTTGATAAAACAATGTAAAACATGTTAATTTAATGTTGGCTTCCTTTAGATCATACAACGTCTTGAGTTTAACCAGATGATGGATGACTGATGGGTAATAGGGCATCATGACGGCTTTAGTACATCTATCTATATATATAAAACAAAGTCGGTTTAGTTTAGTCAGATTTTTATGATCTTTAATTAGTTGGATTTGTCTCCGCCCCGAATAGCAGAATAACTAAAAAAATGAAAATTTACAAAAAAAAAGTGAAGAAAGGGGCGGTATGAAGTGCGCCGAGACAGATAGTAAATACATAAATTATTCTTTAAGAATGAAGTATTTCGCTACTGAATTTACTCCCGATTGATTTTCTGTTAATCAGGCTAAATAAATCACGAGTAAATTCACAAAAATGCTTCCATTTCGAAGAACACATGGTGTCCTTACATAGTGTATTTTAGACTGGACCTGCGTGTAATGTATACCTAACATCTACCATAAAATAGCTAGATTGTCACGGCTGCCGCGAAGACACTACAAGAAATATTATATAAGGTGGTGAACATAGAGGTGGAGCAGGAAATTCCTGTGACCAAAATTAAAGCACAAAAATTTTAACACACTATTATTAATGAAATTATAAATAACACTAGAACGAATCCTGCGAAATCATATAGGTGCCGCTCCGTAATGTGTTTTTTTCAAGAGATCGTCAATCCACAACACGCTCAACCAGCACGTGCTCATAATACACAGCTAGGGGGTTGGCCGTCCTACCCCCTGTCTGCGTCGTCATGACTCAGGCCATGAGTGTCAATAGTTATTTATGCAAAAATGCGGGCCTAAGGTGTGTTGACCCACAGCTTAGGCCCGCATTTCTGCAGCTCCAGCCGCGAGCGCGCCTGTTTATATAATGGGTGCCCCCCACCCTGCACAAGTCTGAATTTAACGCTGATTTAATTTTGCGTGCTTTTACAATCACGAGAGGTAGCGGAAGGTCAGGAAACTGAGCTGCGATGGTAACACTGTTTTTTTTTTAAAGTTTTATAGCTGGTTCTAAAAGAACAGTTCGGCCTGTGCGAGACATATCCACGTCACACGTTGAAATTTATTCAAATATGTTAGGTTAAATTAGAACACCTAAATTACTAATTATTACAAGCTGTTGCCCGCGACTTCGTTCGCGTGATCTTTAATTTAATCATATAGGAATCTCAGCGCAACTTTTTTAATTTTTTCTTTCAAAAGAACCTTCTGACAATAATTAACACAATAAAAAAAGAATTAGCGAAATTGTTCAATTCGTTCACGCGTGATGCGATGACCAAGGGAAATAGAGATTCATTTTATGTATATAGATTATACAAAAAACCGGACTCGCGCACCAAGGGTTCCGTACAAACCTATAGGTATTATAGAACTGAGTATTTGATATGAATTTCAATTAAATACCTCTACGCGTTCATGAGGAAAGGGGTAGTAAGTTTAAAATTATTAAATTTTAATAATTTTGTGAGTAAAAATTTACGGTTTTTGCAATTTTTCCTTTATCTGTGCTAGACGTTGCTTCGTACCAAATTTCAAGATTCTGAGTTCACGGGAAGTTCCCTGTAGGTTTTGATTCCCTTGCAAGTTTCGAAAATTTGCAGCATAAACGGCTGTATTGTATGATTGCGTTGGCTTAGAAGTTTGAATTTTTTACAGCTCCGAGGGACAGTAGACCTGAGTATTTGATATTAATTCCAGCTTCATACCTCCACGCGTTCCTGAGAAAAAGGGTCTTGACAGACAGACAGACGGATGGACGGACAGACAACAATGTGATCCTATAAGGGTTCCGTTTTTTTCTTTCGAGGTACGGAACCCCAAAAAACATGTCAATATGTTTTCCCCCAAGTACTTCTTTTAATTACAGTGACAATACCTAATAATCAACAATTCGTCGTTTCTATCATAGGCCAATATTTCCGTCAACATTCCGCTTCAGCGCCGGTTCCCAGAGTCGCTTCGCTTATACGCTTGACGCAGCCTGCAGACTGACGTGAATGCAGGTCCTAAATCAAGACCAATCAATTGAAGAGTTCCAATTGATGCACTCGACGCATGCGTGGCACAGCCGGTGCGTAGTGAAGTCCAAACCAAATCTAGGCTACCAAAAATACCTCTATACTAAAACGGAGTCAACGCGATCATTAATAGGTACAGTAGGCCAAGAAAGTGGTCTATCACCCTAAGGTTGAAAATCATTCGCGCGTCATAGTACAACAGGGTTGATTTTCCCATGCAAAATTATTCTTACAGCTACTTAATGCTCTCTTTTTGTGCAACTACGAATGCTCTCTTTTTGTCAAAATTGTGCATCTCTTTCATTGTTAAAAACCTTTTAATTTAATTTTTTAAGTTAATTACAGTAAGGTTGAACTCCTTACCTTCCTGCTATTTTACTTACACATTAATTTTGGCCAAAACTGGTAGACCACTTTCTTGGCCTACCGTACATATTTTACCTTTTATTTTGACATGTAATGAATATTATGAATAAAATCTTATCTTATCTTATCTTATTTTCTTAACGTTAAAAATAAAAGGTCGCATCATGAATTGGTCAATTTTACGATCTGGCTACGACATAACTATTGATGATCGCGTTAATTTCCGTTTTAGTTTAAATTAATCATGCAACGAGAAAGTTTAAAAGCATTATCTAATTAGTTAATTGACACTAGGCACTCGACTCTATTTATTAATCTCACGATACTTACAATTGCCTTAAGAACCTGAATTAAATGCCTTGATATAGGCTAGCTATTGTAGCCGACCGTAGACTACATTCGTTAACCACGTTTCAAGTGGTAGGCTACCACGCCGTAGTACGTGCCTAGTGTAGGGGATGCACTCGTAAACGCGTTGCCGGAGCGGCACAAGGCGAGTCTAATTCGCAGCGACCAGCCTGCCTTAGATTCGCTTTGCCTAAAAACACTGTCCAAACCTCTAGCACTAATATTTGTAATGAAACGTAAAATCGTATAATTCTTGATATCATATATTCATTCAATTGTTTTTAAATTTGTAAATGATTATATCACTGGAAGGTATATTATTTAATTGGTCGTTCTTTACTAATGCAAAATTATTAATAGAGGTAAGGCTCGTTTTAATGAACGGGTATGACTTGTAATGCGAATGTATATTTTTTCTGAATTCTAGTAATTTTTAAAAACAATGCTGTGTTGTTGTGAAAGTGAATAACATTACTTATTTTATTATTTTCTATATTTGGATAGAGAAAATACCGTTTTTATTAAGTGCGCTGTTATTTTCTAATTGTATGTATGGTGTCGTTGCGTATATGATGATTTTCCATTCGTTAGCACTTAGTATCTACGGGTATAGATTATACACACAAGACCTTCCTTGTAAATTAATCTATCTTTAATGAAAACCCTTATAATAGTTTGGAAATTACCCTATACAGACAAACCGTACAGACGACAGACCAACCCAGCCAGGAAATATATATATATATATATATATAATTATCGTCCAAGTTTAAAATTTTTACAGCTTTGCAATACGAGACACAATAGAAAAAATATTGTTATGCGGTCTCATGGAATGCAATTAGTTAGGTAATTTATTAATTTACAGAAATATTCCTTTTTTAAATTATTTATAATTTAAAAAAAGAACACTATTTCTATGGCTGGTGCAACATATTCCAATTGCACCAAAGTCATTTTGTTCATGTTTAGTTTTTGGGGTAAAAACGCGGACCTAAGATGAGAGATCCGAACTCCATCTTGGGTCCGCGTTTTCTGCCGCATACTGGCCAGGTCCTGTGCTTTATAAGAAAAGTGCAGTTCCACTGCGCAGGTGCTAACCTGGAAACATAGGACACCACCAATCAAGCACTAGGATCTGTGTTCGGGATAGTCGATAGGCGGTGGCCAAGTCATTAGAGGCAGCGGTTTACTTTTGTGCCCATTATAGAAATTCCTACTTTATTCATTAACCGCCCTGTATAGTGTGATTTGACTTTTCAATACAATACAAATACTTTCTCAAAGAGATCTACTTTTAAATCGCAAAAAGAATAGTTTTTCCGATAAAAAATTAGTTTTGTAATAAATAAATGTTTAACACTGTACATAATTATGTAAACACATCTCTTCCTTCTAAATCTCTGCATTTTTTAGACCAGTTAATACAAACTATTTTGGTTTCTATCTCTCTTTTAAATAAATTAGCTTTTAAAACATATTAATGACTTAGTTTAAAAAAATATTTATATTAAAATATAAATCGCTTAGCCTATGTTTTGGACCCAGCGATCAACTGATATGAACACAGTTAGTTAAACTAGTCCTTTGGTTGGCGATATTGCATTTCCTGGTCTCATGTTGGTAAAAGTGCAATCTGCACGCTACGCATGCGCAAACTTGTCCAGGATCCTTAACGGGTATTAACAAACTAGACTGGACTACTTCGCACCAAGGATGTAATATTTGCTGTTAATCAAATAAAAAATAAGCAACTATAAAGGCAATCCTATTTGGTTCAAATTCACTACTAAATGTGTCTCGGAGTCTTTTAAAGCGATTAAATACGCAATACGTTTTTAAATTTGATATCACTGGCTGATAAACGAAACTACGACATTTTTTGTACTGTCTTTTAAGAAATATATCTTTTAAGTCTGTTGCTAAGTATCACAATATTTTTAAAGCGACTAGCATTAGTCTAACAACCTACTATCATGGTACCTAGTATATCATCAACATAGACACATCCGGCACTAGATTTAAATGTTTAATATTTATGGGGTAAAAACGCGGACCTAAGATGAGAGATCCGAACTCCATCTTGGGTCCGCGTTTTCTGCTATACACTGGTGATGTTCTGTGCTTTATAGGAAAGGTCTAGTCCCACTGCGCAGGTGCCGACCTGGAAACATAGGACACCACCAATCAAGCACTAGGATCTGTGTTCGGGATAGTCGATAGGCGGTGGCCAAGTCATTAGAGGCAGCGGTTTACTTTTGTGCTCATTATAGAAATTCCTACTTTATTCATTAACCGCCCTGTATAGTGTGATTTGACTTTTCAATACAATACAAATACTTTCTCAAAGAGATCTACTTTGAAATCGCAAAAAAACGTCGATGGGGTGGTATTGTTTGTGTAACAAAATATCTTCTAGCATTGAGTTTACCTATAATACAATTTTCCAGTAAATCATATAAATAAAAAATTACATCAACCCCACGTGAGAAAATGTAAGCACAATCAATGGTTAAGTGTTTGCGTAGAATAGTTTTTCCGATAAAAAATTGGTTTTGTAATAAATAAATGTAAAATATTTAATTAAAATATAAATCGCTTAGCCTATGTTTTGGACCCAGCGATCAACTGATATGAACACAGTTAGTTAAACTAGTCCTGTAGTTGGCGATATTGCATTTCCTGGTTTCATGTTGGTAAAAGTGCAATCTGCACGCTACGCATGCGCAAACGTGTTCAGGATCCTCAACGGGTATTAACAAACTGGACTGGACTACTTCGCACCAAGGATGTAATATTTGCTGTTAATCAAATAAAAAATAAGCAACCATAAAGGCAATTCTATTTGGTTCAAATTCACTACTAAATGTGTCTCGGAGTCTTTTAAAGCGATTAAATACGCAATACGTTTTTAAATTTGATATCACTGGCTGATAAACGAAACTACGACATTTTTTGTACTGTCTGTTAAGAAATATATCTTTTAAGTCTGTTGCTAAGTATCACAATATTTTTAAAGCGACTAGCATTCGTCTAACAACCTACTATCATGGTACCTAGTATATCATCAACATAGACACATCCGGTACTAGATTTAAATGTTTAATATTTTTGGGGTAAAAACGCGGACCTAAGATGAGAGATCCGAACTCCATCTTGGGTCCGCGTTTTCTGCTATACACTGGTGATGTTCTGTGCTTTATAGGAAAGGTCTAGTCCCATTGCGCAGGTGCCGACCTGGAAACAAAGGACACCACCAATCAAGCACTAGGATCTGTGTTCGGGATAGTCGATAGGCGGTGGCCAAGTCGTTAGAGGCAGCGGTTTACTTTTGTGCCCATTATAGAAATTCCTACTTTATTCATTAACCGCCCTGTATAGTGTGATTTGACTTTTCAATACAATACAAATACTTTCTCAAAGAGATCTACTTTGAAATCGCAAAAAAACGTCGATGGTGTGGTATTGTTTGTGTAACAAAATATCTTCTAGCATTGAGTTTGCCTATAATACAATTTTCCAGTAAATCATATAAATAAAAAATTACATCAACCCCACGTGAGAAAATGTAAGCATAATCAATGGTTAAGTGTTTGCGTAGAATAGTTTTTCCGATAAAAAATTGGTTTTGTAATAAATAAATGTTTAACACTGTGCATATTATGTAAACACATCTCTTCCTTCTAAATCTCTGCTTTTTTCTTAGACCAGATAATACAAACTAGCTTTTAAAACATAATGACTTAGTTTAAAAAATTATTTAATTAAAATACAAATCGCTTAGCCTATGTTTTGGACCCAGCGATCAACTGATATGAACACAGTTAGTTAAACTAGTCCTTTGGTTGGCGATTTTGCATTTCCTGGTCTCATGTTGGTAAAAGTGCAATCTGCACGCTACGCATGCGCAAACGTGTTCAGGATCCTCAACGGGTATTAACAAACTGGACTGGACTACTTCGCACCAAGGATGTAATATTTGCTGTTAATCAAATAAAAAATAAGCAACCATAAAGGCAATTCTATTTGGTTTAAATTCACTACTAAATGTGTCTCAGAGTCGTTTAAAGCGATAATACGTTTTTAAATTTGATATCACTGGCTGATAAACGAGACTACGACATTTTTTGTACTGTCTGTTAAGAAATATGTATATCTTTTAAGTCTGTTGCTAAGTATCACAATATTTTTAAAGCGACTAGCATTCGTCAAACAAACTACTATCATGGTACCTAGTATATCATCAACATAGACACATCCGGTACTAGATTTAAATGTTTAATATTTTTAGGGTAAAAACGCGGACCTAAGGTGAGAGATCCGAACTCCACCTTGGGTCCACGGTTTCTGCTATACACTGGTGATGTTCTGTGCTTTATAGGAAAAGTCTAGTCCCATTGCGCAGGTGCCGACCTGGAAACATAGGACACCACCAATCAAGCACTAGGATCTGTGTTCGGGATAGTCGATAGGCGGTGGCCAAGTCGTTAGAGGCAGCGGTTTACTTTTGTGCCCATTATAGAAATTCCTACTTTATTCATTAACCGCCCTGTATAGTGTGATTTGACTTTTCAATACAATACAAATACTTTCTCAAAGAGATCTACTTTTAAATCGCAAAAAGAATAGTTTTTCCGATAAAAAATTAGTTTTGTAATAAATAAATGTTTAACACTGTACATAATTATGTAAACACATCTCTTCCTTCTAAATCTCTGCATTTTTTAGACCAGTTAATACAAACTATTTTGGTTTCTATCTCTCTTTTAAATAAATTAGCTTTTAAAACATATTAATGACTTAGTTTAAAAAAATATTTATATTAAAATATAAATCGCTTAGCCTATGTTTTGGACCCAGCGATCAACTGATATGAACACAGTTAGTTAAACTAGTCCTTTGGTTGGCGATATTGCATTTCCTGGTCTCATGTTGGTAAAAGTGCAATCTGCACGCTACGCATGCGCAAACTTGTCCAGGATCCTTAACGGGTATTAACAAACTAGACTGGACTACTTCGCACCAAGGATGTAATATTTGCTGTTAATCAAATAAAAAATAAGCAACTATAAAGGCAATCCTATTTGGTTCAAATTCACTACTAAATGTGTCTCGGAGTCTTTTAAAGCGATTAAATACGCAATACGTTTTTAAATTTGATATCACTGGCTGATAAACGAAACTACGACATTTTTTGTACTGTCTTTTAAGAAATATATCTTTTAAGTCTGTTGCTAAGTATCACAATATTTTTAAAGCGACTAGCATTAGTCTAACAACCTACTATCATGGTACCTAGTATATCATCAACATAGACACATCCGGCACTAGATTTAAATGTTTAATATTTATGGGGTAAAAACGCGGACCTAAGATGAGAGATCCGAACTCCATCTTGGGTCCGCGTTTTCTGCTATACACTGGTGATGTTCTGTGCTTTATAGGAAAGGTCTAGTCCCACTGCGCAGGTGCCGACCTGGAAACATAGGACACCACCAATCAAGCACTAGGATCTGTGTTCGGGATAGTCGATAGGCGGTGGCCAAGTCATTAGAGGCAGCGGTTTACTTTTGTGCTCATTATAGAAATTCCTACTTTATTCATTAACCGCCCTGTATAGTGTGATTTGACTTTTCAATACAATACAAATACTTTCTCAAAGAGATCTACTTTGAAATCGCAAAAAAACGTCGATGGGGTGGTATTGTTTGTGTAACAAAATATCTTCTAGCATTGAGTTTACCTATAATACAATTTTCCAGTAAATCATATAAATAAAAAATTACATCAACCCCACGTGAGAAAATGTAAGCACAATCAATGGTTAAGTGTTTGCGTAGAATAGTTTTTCCGATAAAAAATTGGTTTTGTAATAAATAAATGTAAAATATTTAATTAAAATATAAATCGCTTAGCCTATGTTTTGGACCCAGCGATCAACTGATATGAACACAGTTAGTTAAACTAGTCCTGTAGTTGGCGATATTGCATTTCCTGGTTTCATGTTGGTAAAAGTGCAATCTGCACGCTACGCATGCGCAAACGTGTTCAGGATCCTCAACGGGTATTAACAAACTGGACTGGACTACTTCGCACCAAGGATGTAATATTTGCTGTTAATCAAATAAAAAATAAGCAACCATAAAGGCAATTCTATTTGGTTCAAATTCACTACTAAATGTGTCTCGGAGTCTTTTAAAGCGATTAAATACGCAATACGTTTTTAAATTTGATATCACTGGCTGATAAACGAAACTACGACATTTTTTGTACTGTCTGTTAAGAAATATATCTTTTAAGTCTGTTGCTAAGTATCACAATATTTTTAAAGCGACTAGCATTCGTCTAACAACCTACTATCATGGTACCTAGTATATCATCAACATAGACACATCCGGTACTAGATTTAAATGTTTAATATTTTTGGGGTAAAAACGCGGACCTAAGATGAGAGATCCGAACTCCATCTTGGGTCCGCGTTTTCTGCTATACACTGGTGATGTTCTGTGCTTTATAGGAAAGGTCTAGTCCCATTGCGCAGGTGCCGACCTGGAAACATAGGACACCACCAATCAAGCACTAGGATCTGTGTTCGGGATAGTCGATAGGCGGTGGCCAAGTCGTTAGAGGCAGCGGTTTACTTTTGTGCCCATTATAGAAATTCCTACTTTATTCATTAACCGCCCTGTATAGTGTGATTTGACTTTTCAATACAATACAAATACTTTCTCAAAGAGATCTACTTTGAAATCGCAAAAAAACGTCGATGGTGTGGTATTGTTTGTGTAACAAAATATCTTCTAGCATTGAGTTTGCCTATAATACAATTTTCCAGTAAATCATATAAATAAAAAATTACATCAACCCCACGTGAGAAAATGTAAGCACAATCAATGGTTAAGTGTTTGCGTAGAATAGTTTTTCCGATAAAAAATTGGTTTTGTAATAAATAAATGTTTAACACTGTGCATATTATGTAAACACATCTCTTCCTTCTAAATCTCTGCTTTTTTCTTAGACCAGATAATACAAACTAGCTTTTAAAACATAATGACTTAGTTTAAAAAATTATTTAATTAAAATACAAATCGCTTAGCCTATGTTTTGGACCCAGCGATCAACTGATATGAACACAGTTAGTTAAACTAGTCCTTTGGTTGGCGATATTGCATTTCCTGGTCTCATGTTGGTAAAAGTGCAATCTGCACGCTACGCATGCGCAAACGTGTTCAGGATCCTCAACGGGTATTAACAAACTGGACTGGACTACTTCGCACCAAGGATGTAATATTTGCTGTTAATCAAATAAAAAATAAGCAACCATAAAGGCAATTCTATTTGGTTTAAATTCACTACTAAATGTGTCTCAGAGTCGTTTAAAGCGATAATACGTTTTTAAATTTGATATCACTGGCTGATAAACGAGACTACGACATTTTTTGTACTGTCTGTTAAGAAATATGTATATCTTTTAAGTCTGTTGCTAAGTATCACAATATTTTTAAAGCGACTAGCATTCGTCAAACAAACTACTATCATGGTACCTAGTATATCATCAACATAGACACATCCGGTACTAGATTTAAATGTTTAATATTTTTAGGGTAAAAACGCGGACCTAAGGTGAGAGATCCGAACTCCACCTTGGGTCCACGGTTTCTGCTATACACTGGTGATGTTCTGTGCTTTATAGGAAAAGTCTAGTCCCATTGCGCAGGTGCCGACCTGGAAACATAGGACACCACCAATCAAGCACTAGGATCTGTGTTCGGGATAGTCGATAGGCGGTGGCCAAGTCGTTAGAGGCAGCGGTTTACTTTTGTGCCCAATATAGAAATTCCTACTTTATTCATTAACCGCCCTGTATAGTCTATATCTATAGAAAGGTCTAGTCCCACTGCGCAGGTGCTAACAAGAAACATAGGACACCGCCAATCAAGCACTAGAATATGTGTTCGGGATAGTCGATGGGCGGTGAACAAGTCATAAGAGGCAGCGGTTACTTTTATCCCCTCTATAGAAAGACCTAATTTATAAATTATCTTCTTTATAGGGTGATTCTACTCCTGAAATACAATACAAATACTTTATCTATGTGAGCTACTTTGTAATCGCAAAAAAACGCCGATCGGCTGGTATTGCCTGTGTAACAAAATATCTTTTAGGGAAGGTTAATGAGCATTGAGTTCGTCTATAGTATTTTTTTCTTCGGTAAATAAAGATTAGAATAAATAAATTCAGCAAACTCACGTCAGAATATAAAATAAAATAAAATAATAAAATTTACATTGTACTCGTACCTATATAAACTGCGGGGCCTACTGAAAACCAGCGTCGCGGCCGTGGCTCAAGCTGAGTGAGGTCCCATTATCCCGGACATCACAGGCACATAGTGGCACCGCTTGGTTTACTCGTTTTTCAATTATTATTATTTTTATTTTTTTATTACTTGTTTTTCTTTTTGTGTTATTTGTACTATTTGTGTGTGATATCCAATGTTTAATAATTATCTTTCTTCTTTCTAAACTCAGTGATGTCACTTCCTTTAAAATCAGATAATACAAGCTAATTTCTTCTAAAATCGTTTAAAATAAAAACCTTAAAAAACAGAATGAATTAGTTTAAGAATTCATTGTAAAATGTCTCCGTATTCCTTAAAATCGCTTAGCCTATGATTTGGACGCAGCGATCAACTAATATGAACACAGTTAATAAATTAATGTTGTCCTTCGGTTGGTAATATTGCATTTTAAGGTCTCATGTTGGTAAAAGTGCAAGCTGCACGCTACGCATGCGCAAATGTTTTAAGAACCCTCAACGGATGTTGACAATCTAGATTTGGCTCGCACTAAAGATACAATATTTCCTGAAATTATTTTACTAAAATGGCAACAAAAAAATCACACAATCCTCATATTTGAAAATACTCCATTAGGTGTGTCTCGGCGTTTTTTGAGGGGTCTTGATTATAGTTGTAAATAAACCGTTTTTAACCAAAATACAAAAAATGGTTTTAAACCACCACACCACATGGTCCGCAATACATGAACTAATACTTTCAAAATAAAGATAAAAAGGTAAATTTTAATCTTTTTTCGTTTTTATTAATTTGACATTCTTCATTCAGGTCATTTTGAAAATGACCGTATTTATGCTTAAAGCTCTAAAGAAGCTTCCAATTAGTGGAAGTGTGCAACGTGGACACTGTTCCACTTCAGTGATGTTTTGGTGGGGTATTGGCTATGAAGGAGTGACTGAGCCATACTTTTGTGAAAAAGGTAACAAAACATCGGCACAAGTTTATCAAGATGCCATTCTTCAGAAGGTCGTGAAGCCCCTTAACAACACCATGTTCAGAATGGTGCTTCCAGCAAGACTCGGCGCCGGGTCATAAAGCTCGGTCTACGCAATCTTGGTTGGAAACGTACGTTTCGGACTTCATCAGAGCTGAAGACTGGCCGTCGTCTAGTCCCGATCCGCTGGATTATGATTTATGGTCAGTTTTAGAGAGTACGGCTTGCTCTAAACGCCATGATAATTTGGAGTCCATAAAACCTAAAAAAATGTCTATGCATAATTCGATTAAGTTACTGATTCTGAGTTCCTCCTAAATATTTGGCACCCCTTTGCAATGTAACCCTGTATAGATTTAATATCTGTGTTCAAGTAAGTTACAGGGCTATAGAGAATGCAGCAGATCTGACAGGCTGAGGCGGATAAAATGTATTCAGTTTTGTTCTGTCCGTCTGACCGTTTGTCATTCCATATATCATATTTTATTTTACAGCCATCTGAAATATGGCATGGCTATATATCTAAATGTCAAATTCATGAATAGTCAGTTCATTATGCAATTGCAATTCACATATAAAGTTAATTGAAGATATAAGTCAAGTGAGTGAGAACACAACGTGGTTTACCCCGCTGCTACCATCCACGCCTAACAAATGAATAACACCAGTACGCCTTCCGCCCCGCTTTTGCGTTTGAACCACAATGTGTTATTAATCACTGATTCTGCCTCTAATATTGATACGCGTTCAATGAATATATTATATGAATGAAATTTATCACATTTTAAGGAATCAACCTAAAACTGCATTGTTCATTCATTATTTAGTCTGAACAAGACGTTGTAAAGTCGTGCTCAACAAATTTCGTCGCTGAATGAACTCAGCAACCCTGGCGAGGCCTGGAAGCTTTGCGCATGTGCCATTGGACTGGCGTCGAAACTAGATTTAGTTCTGCTTAATTGCCTAAGTTCAAGCTTGTCGAAATGGAAGCGACCTTGACACGCAAGAAGCGATTATGCTTAATAGGCTGAAGCGAGCATGACATTTTTAATTTGGTGTAAAATTATTTGGTGTATTTTTGGCTCTCTTGACGTGTTGGTCAATAATGAGTTTAGGTGTGATTGTTATGTGAAATAAGTCCTTTAGGGCACACAGCTCTCCTGGCAATCTATATACTCTGCAATTCAATTCAATTCAATATATTTATTGCATTCTATAATATTACACAGGTGTTATAGGTACATAAAACAGATCATTATAGACCCTGTAGGGCACAACAATAAGATAGGTATTGCGGGCAGAGAGGATGACGCCATGCATAATTAGATCAATTTGTTTATTTTAAGAAGTTGTAAAGAATTAAAATACATTAAGAAATCATATGATAATTATTGAATAATATAATCAAATAAATAGTATTTTTAGGCATTTAAATATTTATTTATCTTTGATTCGATTCGATCGATTTCATTTATTGTTTTAGATTATTGTCATTTAAGTATTCGTTTATTGTGTAATAACATTTTTTATTAACATTAATTTTAATTGTTTTATAAATTTTAAATCATTCACTTCATTTTTTATAAACTCCGGTAATCTGTTATAAATTCATATGGACATAACGAATGGGCTGGAAGAATGAAGCTTTAGACGGACAGTAGATAGAATCAACTTATTTTTATATCTTAGTGAGTAATGTAGATTAGCGCGGTTTTGATATAAGTTTGGGTGTTTCCTAACAAAATTACACATTTCTAGAATGTACATACATGGCAGGGGTAAGTAAGTAAGGCAGTATGTTAAACCTTTGAAAGTATGGTTTGCAGCTGGCAATTTCTTTCTTCTAGGATTTGAGACTTATGGACACGGTTCCATATTATAAAAACTAAACCTATTGTTATTATGTTCGACATAACTATGGTCTATTCACATATGTTCATAACGCATACTGGTCGACTCAAGTACTGTTTGTTACTTTTTTTTTTTAAACTAAAATTAATGGGTCCGGCCGTTATGGTCCCATTCCGTTACGCACCCGTCCGCCACGCACTCACATTGAAAAAATTGTTGGGCGTACTAATATAAAAAAATAAAATTGGTACGCCCCCGGCCGCGACGCCCCCGATGTTTGTTTTTGCCATGATACTTAAGTACAGCCGAGTACCTGGCCTGTAACTCTACAGATCCAACACCCGTTCGCATAGGCGGAGACAAGGTCGAGCGCAAGGACCAGTTTAAATACCTTGTATCTTGGATCTGTACTTCACGCGTCCGGAGACATCGATTGCGACGTCAAAGCACGCATTGTTGCTGCGTGGGCCAAATGGCGAGAGGTGACTGGTGTCATTTGTGACCCCAGAATGCCAGTTAAGCTTAAAGGACAGATCTATAAGTCCATCATTAGGCCTGTTCTTTTATATGGCAGCGAAGCATGGCCGCTACTTGAGCGACACAAGCAGGAGCTGCGTGTCACGGAGATGAATATGCTGCGGTGGATGTGCGGAGTCACGCGTAAGGACCGCGTGAGGAACTCGCGCATCCGCGGTAGCCTTCGTGTCCGTGATATTGCAGACAAACTGTAGGAGAGTCGCCTACGCTGGTACGGCCATGTTTTGCGGAAACCGGCAAGCTACGTAGAAAACAAATGTCTGGCCATGCCGCCACCGCCAGGTCCTGGCAAAAGGGGTAGACCCAAGAAATGCTGGCTTGACGTTGTGAGGGCTGACATGCGTGCCAATGATCTCACAACTAGAGACGCTCAAGACCGCGCGAAGTGGAGGAGCAAATCAAGGAAAGCGGACCCTGGGCTCCAAAGCAATGGCTTTGGACGCAACCAAGGTTGACCGTATAGATAATGATGACTTAAGTACAGCCGAGTACAAAAATGAAATGAAATTAAGGGTACAATCATGAAAAATCTGGTATCTATCTAATATCGATCTATAGGTGTGCAGCCTACATAGTAGAGAGCGATCGCCTTACTTCTCTCTACATACAATATTGTACTCAAGTGTTTTATTTTTATATTAACTTACTTACCAATAAAAGTCACTTGTGTGTTTGTGTAATCATTTTTATTGATTGGAAGTAATCACGGCAGTTTTACGATTTAAATAAACGAAATATAAATGTGCATAAAATAATTTAAACAACAGTTATATTTTTGAAATATTTAATTTCAAAAACACTTTTGTTTTCAATAGTATTTGTTAAAATATAGTGCTAAAAATGGTTCTTTTTACTTGGGGGTGTCGCGGCCGGGGGCGTACTGAAATATAATTTTTTTCAATGTGGGTGCGTGGCGGCCGGGTGCGTAACGGAATGGGACCATAACAGCCGGACCCAAATTAATAGCACTAACGATCGATTAATCTAATGATTATTTTAAGATATTGGTTGATTCAACTATGTATGAAACACTTAACAGACGACTCGCCTACAGTTTATCAATACAGCGCAGCGCGCTGGATTTTTTTGCTAAAACAACAAATATCATGATTTACAAAGCCACAATTTATAAGTGAGAATTTAAATTAAGCGCTCTGCGGCCGCTGCCGTGCCACGCTTGCTGTGCTCGCTTGCCTTGTGTGGACACAGTTCTAACCTCACCTAACCACACAAAACCTAATAACACAAAATCAGAATGCTAATGAGAAAAGACTTAAGTATTTTGAAATATATTTTGTCCATAGGTGTATTTTCCTACCGTCCTAGAGCTATGCCATGACTATGAAATAAGAACATCCGTAAACAACCAAAATTCGCTGACATAACCCGATGGATTACAAGCTAAATTGGCAGTGGGCGGGGCACATAGCCCGTAGAACCGAAGGCCGATGGGCCAGAAAGGTTCTAGAATAGAGTCTTTCGCCCACAAGGTGGACAAACGACCTGCGAAAAGCCGCTGGATGCAGGCCGCTTTCCTTCCCTTCGGTCAATCTGAAAATCATTGGGGAGACCTATGGTCAGCTGTGGACGTCTTATAGCTAAAATTATGATAATGTAATCTCCTTAGGTGAATCAACTGTAGGACTGTAAATATATAATAGTTGAAATACATAATAGACGGTTCACCAACCGTCAATTACTATGTATTATGTGTATTTCTACGAATAAATGTTTTAAACTTAAGTATTTTGTGCATAGGTATTATGACATTAGAGCATTCAACTTCTGAGGTTGCGGTACGTAACCATGGCCATAGACCTATATATACAGGGTTACATTTCAAGGTAGTGCCAATTTTTCAAGGACCACTCAGAATCAGTAACTAAATCGATCTACGTAAAAAACAAACTTTTTTAAATTTTTAATTCCTTTATTCTGCATTTAAAAATAGAATACGTAAAAAATTTACGATTACTCGATTAAATTGCACCGTATGTGCACTGCATGAGGTTCTTGTTGGAACGGCATCGGCGTACGCCTTGATCTCTGATGAATGACAGCGCATCTCTCGTTTTCTTTTTTTTTCGGAAATTTTAAAGTATATTTTACTCCAGAAATACGACGACTGAAATTAATTACGATAAATTAGTATTTTTATATTGTTCCATAGATCTTATTTTTTAAAATTGTCACTACCTTGAAATGTAACCCTGTATATGTATAAGTCTGTGCGTATGGCAATGACATGTAATGACTTTTTTGGTATGTAAATTTAACTATAACGACTGATCAATAAAATAAAAAACAATGCTTTTAACACCATCTTGCGAATCTATCTATCAATATATATGGAATAAAGTCGGGTTAGTTACACCATTTATAAGTCAAGAACGGCTAGACCGATTTTTATGATCTTTGTTTTGTTGAATTTGTCTCCGCCCCGAATAGCAGAATACCTATAAAAACACGGAAAAAATCACAAAAAATATAAATGAAGGGCCGGTACGAAGATCGCCGGGACTGCTAGTAATATTATAAAAAAGATACTTAAAAATGTAACACATTTTGAATTGTTTACCTATTATTCAAACATCGTTCAAAAACTAGAACTAGTTTTTTAAATAATCAGTACGCATTGTTGTTATATATCTTACTGCGTACCAAAATCGCTTACCCTTGTAAAACCGCTGTTTCCCATGCCTAAATCACAGCCTAATAACTGGCGTGAACACATGCACTAAAAACTTAGGGCTTGCGATTGGCAGGACACAGCCTTTTCACAGCGCAGGTGCAAGGGTCTGGAACAACCGCTGGCGGAGACCAGAAAACGTGGGCCCGAGCTAGAGTGAACATCCCCTATCTTAAGGCCTTTTTATCCATAAATCATAAAATATTTTGTGGTTTAATGTTTTGCGTATGTGACCCAATTTGTGATTTTAATAGCACTTTTTTTTCTTTATTAGCCGAATTAGATGTTCTGTTAGCAAAAATATATGAGGTGCATATAATTACATCTGCACATCGCGCATGCGTGAAAGTCAGTTTGCTTGCAGTGCAACGAGCTGTTAGCCGTCAGTAAGCTCGGAACTGAGCGCCAGTGCAGACTTGGGGCTCAGCTGCGGGTTTACTCTAAGAAACTAAAAACAAACACTTCCCGTAGAGGGGAGGACACACACAGGACCGTAGTGTACCAACTTCGAAATCTCAAACAAAATTTCACTTCTCTATATAAATTGTCAGCTAGTCAGCGGTATTTTTTGCGACTTGTATGTTACCTAAAAAAATTGCTGTATTGGAGCAGTAAACCACCTCATAAAAGGAAATTACCTACAAACTTTTGGATCTGATACTGACCCGAATCGAACCCGGGACCTGATTGGCGTATTTCCGCGTTAATTCGACTTGAATGCAAAGGTTTCTCGGCTTCATTGAATAAGAAACCTGTTTTTATACTCCATCATAGCAATTGATGATTCAACAAGCCATTTCCTGTTGTTATCCAATTTTTACTTGCCAGCGTCTGCTATCTGTACTTGTAGTATACAGGGTATTCTACCTTAACAAACTGTACGTATATATTAATGACCCGATTCGTGTAGTGGCGTGGTACGTGGTGATACGCGTTGAATGCAAAGAAAACGTTATTCTCTAAATTGGCTCGAGTCTGGGTGTGCTGGGGGACGTCTCTGGCATAATTATCTGTCTGGTACCTCGTAACACGAAAATTTCCTTGACTTAAAAGTTTTTTACCTGACTGCTCAAGATGGAGAATAATGTTTTAGGGTCCTTATATGTATGTGTGTGAGTTGTTTTTAGTCGACCCCAACGACTTAACGCCTTAACCGATTTTGATGTATGATGTATCGTTAGAATCCTTAAGTTCTCCCGGGTGACGTAGGCTAGTTGTTGTTGTGTTGAATCATAATAAATCATAAAAAAACAATATTGTCCGTTTATTCTTACTTGTCCTATTTAGACCGGTCGCATATTATCAGAAACTTCTAATAAGGAACATTTCTAGCGCGCGCCGGACCGAACTGTCACAAGCATCGCACATTATCCGGTTCGGCGATCCGGCGCCAGTTGTTGCTAACTGCGCCGCCAGGGATCACACCTCTCCGTCTTTTGACGTTCGCACAGGGATGTTAAGGATGGCGTGACGTTATTGCTATTGGCACTATTGATTAGTTTTATATTTTCTTCTGCGCTAGGTCCCGCTGTATTTTATATTGATAGTGTTCACTATCCACATTTCATATGCACGAATATTTTTCTACTTTAGCTACAGAATCTTAAGAATAAGAATAAAAGAATACGTTTATTTGAAACAAACCAAAAAATAATAATAAATAATTTCTGATGAAGTTTCAATCCGGCGCGCATTAGAACCGGATGACCGGCAAGAAACATTTCTTACAATATGCGGGTTCTAGTACAAAATGTATGCACCGAAGTGCCTTCAGGTTTGCGCTAGAATGTTTCTATTAGAAGCTTCGGATAATATGCGGCCTGTCTTAGTAAACAAACAAGACTCATAGCAAAAACACGTCTTATCGACTTAATCACACTATGTATTCTTTGTATAAATGTCATATATTATAAAAAAAACAAGTAGAATACATTGTTCACTAAAAACTGCTAATATTCATTATTTTCTAAAAGATTTTACACAAAATTAAAAACTTTTCGGCACAGACAAAAAATGACATGACTGTTTAATATTTCGTAAATTCTGTTTGTCTTTGAATTTTAGAAATAGGACAGAAGATGTGAACAAATGACATCATTGTGAATGTAAAAAGGTCAGTGTACTGTAACCTATTTTGTAAATTACTATCTAATATCAACCATGTTATTTATAAAAAAGTTATTAACCAAGTTATTACTAAGTAATATCTATATAAGGAAGATCTTGAAATACACGATTCACCACATTTTTGATCGTATCAACGTTTTGGTTTTCATAATAAAATAAGATTTAAAAGTATTGTTACTAAATATAACTTATTTTTGACACGGTACAACGTTATAGCAAGTACCTACTTAGATTTTTTAAGCTATGATATCTATAAAAATAGAATCTATCAATGTAAGAATGCTGAAAGGAATAAATATTAGACAACATCACATACATTGCTCTGATCCTATGGTAAGTAACCAAAGCAATTGGTGTTACAGAAATCAGAAACAACGACGGTACCACAACACCCAGACCCGAGACAATTTTAGAAAAGTTATTTTTCTCCATTGACCGACCGGGAATCGAACCCGAAACCTCAGAGATAGCGACATCAAGTCCGGTATACTCGCCTCTCGGCTATGGAGGTCGTCAGATCAAAACCAAAAATATACAATGTCCATACAGGCCAGAATTTCTTTAGGTGCCTCGTGTTAAGAGGTATTTATCATCACCCCTATGTTCTACGATTTTTCGTAGTTTTCGAGATACGTTTTTTTTTAATGAATTTTCGCAAAATTGCGAATAGCGAAAAATAGCCTATGAAGTACTACTTTTTTATTATTATTATGAAAGCTTAGAGTCTAGCGCATTCTCTGAAGCTACTTAGAAACTAAGAAATTATCAGTTTAGATTTTTAATTTTAAGTGCAAAATTTAAATGATAACTCACTTTACATAAATTCTCAACTTTAGGTAAATTTTTAGTAACTTCCATTAAAGTTATGAGGCTGTTTATTTTATGCATAAATGCACAGTTCATAGAGATTTAGCTGCATGAAAAAAATAATCCAAGAAACCTTCTACTTCTTTTTTAGAGATTTTTCAAACTGATCCGGTTGCAAACATACATAAGGGTACCTCTCAACACGAGGCACCTAAAAAAATTTTCGGACGTCACTTTTCTGGCCACCCTGTATACAAAACATTCGTTCCCTATTATTTTATATTTCATTCACTAGTTCATTTAGGCTCGCAACCAAATAATAAAAAAAAAAAACATTTATTCAATTTAGGACAGAAAATTACCACTTACGAACGTCAATAATAACATTATTGGTCTGTATGGGGCAGAACATATCTCCTTATTTTTTGGGCCCTACTAGCGCTTCGAGACAAGACACAGATAATCTGGCAAGTGCTGAGAAGAAACGCCGGAACAAACACGGTCACCACTTACTGCCACAAAAAAAAAAACAGGTAGGTACATCAGTTTAGTGCAGGCTGGACTGACCTGTATGGTCTTGTCATCAAGATAGTCTTGAATTTTATAGTACATTAGGGTAGTTTTGACATGTGGCTTAAATTTAAGAAGAAGCAGCGCAAGAAACTCCGTCACTGTTGTCAGCCTCTTTTAAATAGTTTGTTTATAAGAAGTTAATATGTACCTGTGCGAGCAGGGCATTCCAGACATTTAAATAGTCATGAACAGTATAATAATAACCCTTTTTAAATTTAATAAATAATCTTAACATGCGATTTAAACTTAAACATGTGTAGTTCAACAATAGACTGTGGTAATTTGTTAAAAAAGCGAAGTGTTATCAATTGCTAGTCGTCCGTCCGCCATTGTTGTTAAATTAAGACAAGTAATAATAAACAGACATACGTAATATTGTACAGCGTGAAGAAATCTTTCAAACTTATGGTGAGGGTATACAAATATAAACATGCTTAAATTTACTTATCATTGACGAATTTTTGAAAAAAGATAGATAAAAATAATTATTAAAGAAAAGGCATCGAACCTAACTGGCTTACCTCAAGCTGTAAGTAACCTTAAATAACGTCATTTTGGTGTACACCTATGAAACATACGGTAAACGATAGAGAAAATAATAACAAACAACAAATATTCTTTGAATTATTGTCATAATTTATATACTTTGTGTTCAGAACTTTAGGGTGAGCATCTAATTTATTTTTATTTACATAATCTAATTGATATTCTGAGCAAAGTATATAATTAACGACATTTTGTCAAAGAGTATTTGCTGTTTGTAATATGTGTTTCTCTTTCGATTAACGTATGTTTCATAATGAACGCCAAAATAACGTTATTTAAGGTTACTTGCAACTTGAGGTATGCCAGGATCCATACAAAAAAGTTCGAAGTCTAGTCGTTTCAGTAATTTTGTATTCAAAATTTGTTTGTAACTTTTTAGTTCGCTTTTATTTACGGCTGTCGTGTTTTTAAATTTTTTATAATATAATTTGCGTTATTTTCTTAGTAAATGAATGACACAAACCAATACGAAATGACAGTTGCTTTGTTTACAAAGATTCCTCATCCATCTTAGCTTGCCCAATAGACCGGGAGATGGTGACACAAAATTTCCGGTCATTTGTACCAAGTAAGGCGACCCTTCAGGGCTCTAATTAGGTAATGACGGAAAGGAAAATTATGGTCATAGCGCTGGTACCGGCGGCCCAATTGCGTGGGCGTTAATCGAACGTGTCAGATAAATTACGAGTGTCAAACGATTTGTACGTAGGTCACACTATACGTTTTGCGTAACTTAAAAAAACATGTTATAACCAAAATATTATGTTTATTGCTTTTCAAAATACTCTCCTTTGCATTTTAAACATTTTTTATGGGATGAACCATTTTTTAAAACAGGAGGACCACAGATCTGAAGGCATGTTTTCTACGTGCTGATTGATCGCTATCACTGCCTTTTCGGAGTTGCTAAAAGTAAAACTTCTCATCAAATCTTTGATATTGGGGAAAATACAGAAATCACAGGGTGCTAGGTCGGGGCTATGCGCAGGATGGGTGACGAGTTGTACTTTTTCGGAAGCTAAAAATGACTTTGTTTTGTTGGCCGTGTGTGAAGAAGCGTTGTCATGATGTAGGAGAACGCGGCTTTTGGGTCGTCTTTCACGAACTTTTTCTAACACTCTGGGTAAACAAATGGTAGAATACCACTCGGCATTAACACTCTTTTGATCTTCAAGTGGAATTGTACAGATAGGACTCGTAGCTAAAAAAAAAGGCGATCATTTTTTTACCAACTTTTCTCGCCTGCCTCACTTTGGTTGGCCTGTTCTCATTTTCTAACACCCATTCAGAAGATTGCTGTTTGTTTTCGGGTTCATAACAATAAATCCACGTTTCGTCTCCTGTAACAATGTCATAAACAGCATTAGAATGTCCGTGGTCGTACTTCAGTAGCATCTGTGAGCACAATTCCACGCGAGCCCGCTTCTGCGCTGTCAGTTCATGAGGGATCCAACGACAGCAAAGTTTCCGAACTTTTAATTCTTCGTGTAAAATTTTCTGAATTTGGCTCATACCAATCCCCAATAGTCCTCGAATTGTCTTATAGGTAATCCGCGGGTTTTCTTCAATTAGCCGCTTAACAGTAACCACATTATTTTCGTTGACGGCAGTTGAAGGCCGCCCTTCACGAAATTCGTCATGTAAAGAAACTCGACCTCTCTCAAATTCAGCAAACCATCGCCTTATGGTGCTCAAACAAGGTGCTTCTCTCCCAAAAGCATTTTGAAGACGAGCGTTACAGTCTTGCGGAGAGAGAGACCTTTTATAATCATAAAAAATCATCGCTCTAAAATCTTTTCGACTTAATTCCATTTCCATTGCGTACGTAGAACTTTGATGTGTGATAAGAAACAATTGACAAATCATTTCCCGCCAATAGTTTTTTTTTATTACTAAGAAGGTTGCAACGTTTAAAAAAATATAACATTCGAAATTCAAATAGTTCCGATTAGCTAGAAGTGCAAAACTTTTAGTGTGCCCCATGTACCACAAAACATCTTTTATTTTTCGATAGTCGATAAAAAATAAGTTGGCGGTAGCGTAATGCCATACTTCTCCGGTGTGTCTTAAAGCCCGCCATACCGATGAAAACACATTAATTAAAAAAAACGATTCACCCATTTGTATCAGGCAAATTTTGGCACAGCGATTTATCATGAAACTATCATGCCATACTGTTCCGACAGTTCCAAATCACAGAACAGAAATGACACGCTACGCTCGTTCCAAATGGCCACAATACCACAAAGGAGTCATTTTTATTATATTTTGCAAACTGATTCGTACCAGTATGGCCTTTGGATTTTAGAAAGTATATGATACAATGTGACCGTTATTATATTTACCATACTTTGGGGAAAAAGTGGTGCTATATTTTGAAAAACTTGATTTTTCGACACGTTTTCAAGGTACAAGATATTTGTTACAGTGTAAATCAATAATTAAATAAACATTAGACAACATCAGATACATTGCTCTGATCCTAAGGTAAGTAGCTAAAGATCTTGTGTTATAGAAATCAGAAACAACGACGGTACCACAACACCCAGACCCGGGAAAATATAGAAAAGTTCGTTTTCTACATCGACCCGACCGGGAATTGAACCCGGGACCTCAGAGATGACGACGTCAAGTCCGGCGTGCTCGCCTCCCGGCTACGGAAACCGTTAAGTATGGCATCATTGTATTTGGTTCGTTTGGATAAAAATCTACCGATATTTTTTTCCCATACTATAACAATGGGGCGGAAGACTAAGTATCACACTCGAACCAAGCTGTAAAAAAAAATTGGAACAAATTGTTACAGTATAGAATTTTAAATGTTCGTAACTTGGAAAAAAAATATGCTTAATATTTTTTTTAAAAGGCTTTCAGCTACAACAAAATTTCTGAAGAGTCGCCATACTTGATTCAAATGACCGGAAATTTTAATACACCATCTCCCGGTCTACAAGTAGGTATAATTGTTCGCACTTCGGACTACAAAGCAGCGGTCAAAACCCGCTAGGGCCAAGTGAAATTAAGTATGTCTCACAAGCTCTGCTTTAGTGCTAGATAATAAATGTGATTGTCAAAATGTAAATATTTTTTATTAGCTTCTGCCTGCGCTGCGACTTCGTCTGCGTAGACTTCAGAATTAAGCCAAAGAGGAATGAATAATCACCCTACGGAAACACAAAAACGGGATAATATTTCTATTAAGTTTACTATCTTGTGATATCTTAGGCTCTAAAGTGAATTAGTTAGATTGCGTGAGTAAAGTCGCGGAACCGCTTGTAAAATACAAAGAAATCGCAATTTAAACACAACACTTAACATTATACTTATAAATGTATTTTTACAATAGTTTAACATAGACTTAGAAACAATGTTACATAAATATAAATTCACAATCGCATTTTGCCAATCGCTTTTGCTTTTTTATTCAAATCATACCTTCATTCATTTACCTTTTCGAAAAATACCAGCGGTTCAGCGCTGAATTTGTCAGTTCATCTCATCATCTTGTGTATTTAACCTACTACAATCAACAGTAGCAAAGAGATGTCCCACTCAAATTGTAGCTAATGCTGAACCGGCCTGTCTAAAGCCGTCATCCATCAGATGTTATTAAATCCTCTGTAGAGTCAGAAAAGTAATGACAACTACAGACATGCGCACTTGAGAACTCTCTCAACGACTGAGTTCAGGCTAGTGCAAAGACTGTAATTGAGTGACGAAAGTAGCGATTTGAGGGCGAACAGAAAAGGCGGGTTTATGAATAATGTATTTTGGCAATAAAATAAATGATTCAAGAAAATTTGAAAATTTATAAAAACTGAGTGCCATTTTCAATTTTTTTTTTGTGGCGTCCTTGATTGTGCCCTTGCCTTCACCGACGATCCGATAACTGCGCCCATGTCAGGTTCGCAGAGGCATGTGAATTTAAATCTCGTAGTATAATATATAATATTATTTCATTTTTGTGATTTGTCTAATAAATATTCGTGTCTTCAGTTAAGTTACTTTTATTTAAAATGGTGTGGGTAGTACTGCCCTTTTCTACGAGATTTTTGTTCCGTGCGCTAATGTCGCTAGACAGCTGATTGTCAAAGGAGATGTTATTTTTCAGTAAAAAAAAATAAGCCATTGCCTAAAATCATTGTAGTTTTGAACAACTATCATGTATGGTTTTTCTGATAGAGAAAAATATTTTGGTTTAGTCTGCAAAACCAAAAAAAATTCAAGCACCCTTTTAATTCAAATAAATATTTAAAATCCATATATTTTTATTGCGTTATTATTTTTGCACTATAAAACATTTTTTTTATGAGTGTCGATTTTTGCTGAGTCCCATGACATTAACGATAAAAAGAAAAACGATCATGTTATTCTAAGTATGTTTCATGATAAAGTTACAACGATATAAACTAATTTGACACTTTACTGACGTTGATATTGTCAATATTGGTTGCAACTTTATTGAAAATATTATAGTAAGTATTTTAAAAAAATACATTAAAAAGGGGCTTTAAAAATATTTTTTTATTAATACAAAGACTACTTAATTTATGAACTTTTATTAAAATATATCATTGTCTCTGTTCACAGCTGGTTTGAATAAAAACCCAGCCTCCATACAAAAGTAGTACATGTCTTTTGGAGAGGACAAAGTCTGCCCCATGGAGTACACACACCTTAGAGAGTAGTTATGTCATATGATTCGTTGGCAAAATTTTCTGAGAGGTGGAAGGAAGAAGAGGCGGCGGAGGGTCCCTTTTTTCTGTTTGGTGCTGGTGGGGCTTCAAGGTTGAGACTTTTCTTCTTGGAGCTCTCTTCGAAAAAAATTTTTACTGCTTCATACAAACTGATATCAGCTGGTCGACGGCTAGGTAACGGCTAGCATAGGGAAGTAATTTTTTTCTGCGATTTCGATATTGGTCCCATAGAAAAAGTTGTTGTATTTGAGCACCAGAATGAGCTCATAGGGGGTTGTTGATGTTTTAAAAATAAGCCTGTATAACGCTAGACTTAATAATAGGTAGGTGCATATTATTAACAACTTATTCTATTCTTATACGATATTCTATGTAAACTATACAATTTAGGCCTTTTTTCGGCCGAGCTCGGTGCCAGCAAGAGGGTGCGATCGTGCGCCTTCATCGCTCGTACTCGATCGCACCTAGCTTCGGCCCTATGTATTGTGGCCTCTGTCCCGCGACCTCTCACTTGTTTAGCCGAGTGTGCAAGTTCTGTGTTTGTTTACTTTCTATTTAGTGTACCTACCTATACGTGAAAATGAAATCCGACACATTATAATCATCATTTATTTAAAAACTACCTAATCCTACCTATTTACAAACAATCTATTTAGGTTGTGCCTATTTAACAATTTTTTACCCTCAAAAACAGGACTCTCTGAATTTTTTTTATGACGCCACTCACCACCTACATGTGCCACTAGCTACATGTGGCCACATGAAGGTAGTTTAAGTTTGACAGATTAAGGCTGTAGATCTTGTGACATGCATAATTGATTAATATTCCCGCTTCCTTCTTTAAAATAGCTCTTTCCCGTGCTCAAATCGCAGCCTTATAATTAGTGTGAACACATGCACAAAAGTCTAGGGCTTGCGATTGGCTGCACTAAGGATGAACACAGCGCAGGCGCGAGTGAAGGCTCAGGGCAAATACGAGCGGAGCTCACATTACGCGGGCCCGAGGTAGAGTAGAGTGCACAACATACCATAAGTCCGCGTTTTAGCCAAAAATACTCAGCCTAAACATCACAAATTATTTTAATATCAAAACAAAATGCCTTCATTAGACGATTTGTGATTTTGTGAATAGCGGCATTTTTGGTGGTTGGCAAAATTACACGTTTGTAAGCAAAAATATTTGAGTTGCATATAATTGCATCCGCGCATCGCGCATGCGCGAATGTCAACTCGCGTTGCAGCGAGCTGTTGGCCGTCAGTAAGCTCGGAACTAAGCGCCCAGTGCAGACATGGGGCTTAGCTTCGGGTTTACTCTAAAAAGTCGAAATATGCTCTCCTCCCACCTGAAGAGGGGAGGGAAGGTCTCCACAGATCATGTGTAGATGGATGCCACTTATGCATTATATATTTTTAAATAATTGTTTTTCTTAGTTCATTAAGTAGACAGGTACAACAATAATGGACGACTTTTGATAGTTATTTTTTTCCTATTGCTTAAAATATTTTAAATATTCTTCGTTATTAAGTTTTTTGTTATAATTCAATAAAAAGAAAATACTAAAATAACTAAGTTTTCAGTGTAAGATTTTGTAATTGGAAAACAATGGTCAAAGGTACTTTATTGGGGAATATCATATTATTTGTCCCCATTGTCATATTTTTCCCCTCGACTAAATTGTGATCACATTACGCGTAGTGTAGCCGGACGGCAGTCAATCTTTGTCAATATTCGAAAAAAAAATAGTTTCTTTGATTAAATTTTCAGTTTGTCTGACCGATTTCATTCAATTGAATTTTGATATATTATAAATTAATAAATAGATCTTTTGGTTAATTTAATTTATATGTTTAGATAGTGTGTAATATTTACGTATTGTTTTAATGCATTAAAATTGATAATTCCCTAATTATTAATTTAGTATGTTATTTTTTTTGACCTGAGACAAGTGATCCAGTTGGTTAGGTCTAGTTTCAAGAAGGAGGTCAACCGTTGTATCAAACTCTGCTAGGCAGCGTTCAGAAACTACACATCCCCTCGTCCAAAATACCTCAGTGCCTAAAGACGAAAGTCTCCATCCCTTGTGTGTTACCACACTGGTTGATGACATAAATGGAACTTTCACTATGGCCCTCTTAAGAAATTTCAAGGTCGCACAGCGTGCTATGGCATAGATAGGCTATGCACGGTGTTTCTTTGCGAGATCGAATACGAAATGATGAGATCCGTAAACAAGCAAAAGTCGCTGACATAGCCCAAAGGATTATATAAGGTCTCAAAGAATTAGCAAGCTGAATTGGCAGTGGGCAGGGCACATAGCACGTAGAGTTGACGGCCGATGGGGCAGAAAGGTTTTGGAATGGAAGCGACGTACCGGCTAGCGCAGCGTAAGACGTCTAGACGACCTGGTAAAGGTTGCAGAAAGCCGTTGGATGTATGTAGTCCGCATTCAACTGGCAATTCTGGAACTCTCTGGTGGAGACCTATCCTAAGCAGTGGACGTCCTATGGTTGAAATGAAGATGATAAATACTATTTTTTTTTATATAAGTGAATCAAAATAGACAGCTTACAGCTGTCAGACTAATCAGCTGTAAATTATTGCATCCACACTGTGGATTCCACAGTCCATTTTAGATGAAAAATAAAACCAACACGATTAAAATATCGCAAAAAAAAGATGCAAAAAAACTAATTTCGACCGTACACCTATGTTTGTCTGTGGCTTTTCATTATCGCCGGCTATAGTCAGATACAGAGAGAAGAGTGTTGGTGATTTGTAGGAGCTTTTATAGAGATGTCTTTAATACAATATTGTCACACTTTTGTCTCACTATCGTCTTTATCATCAAGAGTCCGTGCACAAAATTGACCCGCGCAAGTTTAGGCATACACACTGCAGTTCTATGTTTGTGTGCGTGTCTATGATGCGCGATGAAGCGTAAACAATGTTGATCATTATAAGATAATATCGATAATTTATTAGACCTACCGTGGATAGTTAACCTAGGGCTGAGAAACGATCGGTTTTGTGCGCTTGTTTTTATAGTTCATTTTGACTTAGGTTTACTAATTATTTTTTGTTTTTTTTTTCATAAAATAAAAATTACATTATTGTAAAAGGAAGGATACCTGAACATTATTATGTAGTGTTTAAATCTTATAATAGTTGTTCATAACGACAGATTTTTTTTTATGGAAGTTTCATAAAGATTGATATTTCAGCATTTTTTTTCTTTTATATTTTGTAAGAAAGTAAAAAATTATATTCAAGCAATGTGTAAATAGATCATATCTTTAATTAAATGTTAAAATCGAATCGTCAGGATAACTTGTAGTCTTTTGTAAACCGATATTCAAACGTAACTCGAACGTTATTTTTCTGAAATAAGGGTAGTAACTATTGGTGATTTACCTTTATTTTTGAAATGGTATGAAAAATCAATTTGCGCCACATGCAAGAATAAGAACTAATCTTTTAAAATCACCTGTAATTTTTTCTCAATTATTATTCACGTCTTTACAATCAGAGAACAAAAAGTACGGAAATAAGACGATTTTTAGGACAAACTCTTAATTATTTCAAAAAGAGTTATGTCCAAAGTTAACCCAAATAGACTCTTTTTTGTTGTTTAAATTGATGGTCGACAAACTCGCTGCGCTCATGTGCTTGGACCGCACCGTGCTACCAATGAAGCATCTGCCTTTTATTGATACTGATTAGTTACGCGCCCAAAAATACGAACGCGATTTATTACATTTTGCTGTGTCACGATATGCCTTTTGTATCTATCCAGTACAGAAGCCATGATCTGACGGGCCGACATGTTTAATAACTATTATTTAATTATATTTTTTTAACACGGTTGTTCAAAACATGAATTACTTAGAATGTTTGCACCAAAACAACCTGGAATTACATTGATCATAAATTTTACCAAACGAAGTAAGGCATGTTTAAGAGCGTTCAACAGGCATCTTTGCTGAATGAGCTCAATTAACCTGGCAGATCCTGTACACTTCACGCATGCGCCATTGAACTGGTTCCTAGTCTCAAATTAGGTTTAATGCATAAGTTCAGACTCTTCGAGATGACAGCGATATGGACACGCGAAAAGCGATTACGCGTTACAGGCTAAAGCGAGTATTCTGTTTTATTGTACAATTCAATGTTATTGCAGCTTACTTTAACTACCCACATTATTTTTCTCGTTATCTGAAATTAATTATTATTAGTAAGTATCGTTGTGGCAATTTTGTAAAATAAAATCACTAAGTAGGAAACAGCTCTTATCATTGTCGTTGGATATTTCTGTCCAAAATATTATGGTCGTGTAAACACCATTTGTCGATTCAGGGATCCGTCTGCATAATATCAAGTTTTAAGTATTTTTTTATGTTTCCAGGTCTGTCAGCAAAATAGTTTCTTTAAGAAATGTGAAAAAAATCACGACAGTAGTTTAGGTGCAGAACGATTTTCATAAAAGTAGGCAATGAATAGTTTTAAATAACCGTACTTATTGTTTATACTCAATAATACTTCTTAGATAGACCCTCTTCCAGAAAAGCCTGAGGTACTTTATTGAAAAATGTTTTACATTTCCCCAAGAAAGAATTGAGTGACTATAGTTATAGAATAAATACGCGCGTCCGAATGCAATACCTACAATCTTATATACTTCCCTCGCGCTCGCGTAATACTCGTAATAATCGCGTGAACACAAACTGGAATGAACATTATACTTTAAAAACATAATGTCGAGTTCCGAACTACAGAAAAGGAACTGGGATTTTACAGACCTCAAAAGTTCCCGAAAATAGATGTGTCGCGTCGTTACATTATAAAACCAGTTATATACAAATGTGACATAATTTGTTTATCTATTATCGAAATTATGAGTAAAACACTTATTTATTATTGATAAAGCTGTTGGAGTTCTATTACATGCTTAATTAAAAGCTTACCATCCCCGCTTCCTCCTTAAAAACCGCTCGTACCCATGCCCAAATCGCAGCCTCATAACTGGTGCGAACGTATGCACTAAAAGTCTAAGGCCTGCGATTGGCTGCACTTAGCTGCGCACAGCAGCGCAGGCGCGAGCGAAGGCCCAGGACGATCAGGCGGATTCAGGCGGCCCGAGGTAGAGTGCTCTTCTTACTTTAGATCCGCGTTTTTAACCAAAAATACTTAGCTTAAACTTCACAAATTGTTTTATGATACAATATTTTGTGTTCATACCACGATTTGTGATTTAAATGGCGAAATTTTTGGTCATACATTATATTAGCAAAAAATATACAAGTTGCATATAATTGCATCTTGGCATCGCGCATGCGCTAAAGTTTGCTCGCGGGTCAGCGAGCTGTTAGCCATCAGTAAGCTCGGAACTAAGCGCCCAGAGCAGACATGGGGCTTAGCTTTGAGTTTACTCTAAAAAGTCAAAATAAAATTTCGCTAGATGGGAGGGAAGGTCTCCTCACACACCATGTGTGCGGAACCTTCTCGGTATTATTGGATGCCACATAAGCATTTGCATGATAATATTATATGATTTTTCGAAATAATTATTTTTAGTTTTTTAATTAGGCAGGTACAGTCAACTGCAGGTCAACCTACCCAAAAAAAAGTCACACTTATCGACGCTGACGCCTGTTATTCCGACCTCTCTGAGGCACTCGTGTGAGGCAAATTAGATCGTCTTTTAAACAGTTGCATTAGATTCATCCTTAGCCCTTGGAAATACGACCATATCTCCAAATATAGATCCCAACTAAATTGGCTTCTCATTCGTCAGCGAAGGAACCTCTGAATTCTTGGCATTCTTTTCGCCGTTCTCAATAACCCGTCTGCACCTTCTTACCTCAAAAATAGGTTTTTATACCTATGTAACTCCCATGATCGCTCTCTCCGTCCTCCTAACAATCTCAAGCTTCTAACGCCTCTCCACCACTCTGCCTTCTCTTCTAAATCGTTTACAGTCAGGGCGGCACGACTGTGAAACTTACTTCCTCTTGATTTAAGACAATCGGAATCCAAACTATATTTTAAAAATAAACTCCGTAAATATTTTAGTACATAATTGCATATATTTTATTTATTGTATGTATGTTTATTTATTTATTAAATAAGTATTATATAAATATATATTATGTATTTATGTTATTCATATTTAGGTGTATCTTATTAACTTACGTATTTAATATAGTAAGCTTCTTAAAATGTTGGGACCTGTACCGCACCCGAGTACATATTTAATTAAAAGGAAGAGAGACTCAAAACGATCTTGTCAAGTCTATCATTTTTGTATCTAGTTTTTATTGCGGTTTGAATATGGCCTATGCATATAAAACAAGCAAAACTGAAACTTTTATATTGCCAAAAATGATATTACCTTGTCCTATTAGCCTATTAGCTGCATTCAAACATGTTTTACAGTGTATTAGGCAGTAAAATATGAATTGGTATCAAATCACTGATGTCTCTACAAATTAAACAAACAAGTACCTAAAATAGAAAAATAAATCACATCGAAACATAACAATTGAAATTGAGTAAGGTGAAAGCTTTGCAATAGATTAAACATATTTTTTTTAATATACAACAAAATATATGCGCACTGCACTCGCAATTGCATGTTCATTCATATTCGCCTCGGCTGTTTCATTTCATACCCACAACAACAGATTCATTCATTCACCAGAATCATAGCAGTTGTCCAGTCTTTATGTTTATTAATACACTACAATCAGGTTGGGTAGTTAGTATTAGGGTAATGATCCATTTAGATTGTAGCTCCTACCGCCGGACCGGCGGCGGGACTTAGCGATGATGACGTAGACCATGCGTATTGGGGGAACTCACCCCACTTCATATTTAACAACTAACTTCATGCTAGTTCGAACGCTGTAATGAGTAGGTAACGAGAGTAGCGATTTGAAAAATAGGTACATATATGAAGCGGAAACATTTTATTTTTAAATGTTAGGATATTACTAGGGGAAATTAAGCCTACCTATAAAATTAAGTTTTTACTGGGTGCTGACTGGTATACATTTGCAAATAAGTATTTAAAGTATGGAGCATTTGGGTAAAATAATATAGTAAAACCTGTTGCAATTTCTTTAGCTGTGTCTCGCAATGTCGAGGGTCGTTTCGCTATGATCGCAGATACAATAGAACAACGCCATTGCTGTTAATATGTTCAAAATCGCTCCTCTTAGTCCTAATAGTCGAAACCTAATCACGTCCGTCCTGAATATAGGCACTATCCAAACAAACCTAGCGCTCTGAAGTTTCACACAAGTATTGCTAGGTGCCACTATTGGCACTTAGCTCACGCAAGTATTGTATTTTACCCAGGGGGACCTAATAAAGACTGTTATGCACCAAATTATAAGTTATAGGGTTTATTACTGCGCATGCGTCAGAACAGATGCGTAGGAAGTTAAGATTTCTGTATACAATGTTGATTTGTCGATACTTATTAAGATAATTATCGAACGAAACCATACTGTTTATTATTATATCAATTTCTTTTATGAGACCGATTTTCTTTTCTTGTCATATAGAGTTGTCCCAGATAATAATTATCAAAATACAGAGCATAACCCATTTATTTATTACGGCATTAGTAAATGTTGCATCCACCGCAGGTATGGGTTGTCTCGCGCAAATAAATATGATTTTGTGATTAAAAGAGAGGCTCGCCTCATGCGTCGTAACGAAGTATTTGTATGGAAGCGATCTTTATGTACTTGCATATAGAATTATTTATCACAATTTTCTGATATCAAGAGTAAGTCCTCGACACTGAAATGTATTGATACTTTTTCCGAAGCTATCGGATACGGCAGACCCTTCCGGCAGTAAGCTCGATAATCGTTTTTCTGATTGCTTACTACGAAACGCTTTAGATTTTATGAAATAATACGATAAATTATTTACCCTTATTCATTCATTCACGAAGTCGTTCCGAAAATATGTCTATGCATCGGATTAAAGCATCGTCATCCGAAATTGTTATGTAATAAGCCTATCGTTTGCGTATTGTTTGTCTTTCGTTTCATCCAAAACATCGTATTTTGTTTTTCGTAGTAGGCTTCCAGTGGCGGATTTACCAATAGGCTGAGTAGGCTAAAACCTAGGGCGGCAAATTCGGTTCAAAAATTTGCTCATTTAACTTAGATTAATCCGCCACGATTTTGGAGGCGAGTCAAGTGGAAGCGATGAGAGGTGAGAGAGGTACCACTCCACCCTCTCGGAAACGCTTAGTTTAGGAGTTATGAATTATTGTAACCTCAAAATGTATATGTGTATTTTTTTATTACTACTGATTATTTATTAGGCATTTTTTTTGTGATAGAAACGGCTTTGCTTCATAAAGGTTCGAAGTTTGTCGGAATGACGCTCCGCTAGCTTAGAGGGTTTTTTTAAAAAAAACCTGATAGGGTTGCCAGGCGTCCGGCTTTTTAGTCTTGTCCGGCTTTTTAGTCTTGTCCGGCCAAATAAATATAAGTCCGGCCCGTTCGACTTTTATTAGGCTCTTGGCCAGTGTCATGGGCCTATATAAGGGTATGGGGAGTTTGGGTAAATAATTTCTAATAAATAAAAAACGCATTTTAACGATAGGTCCTACCAATTTTTAATAATTAATATCTCGTAAAATAATCGTTTCCGAGACGGGGGAGTAGTGCCAGAGGGTAGTCCACCTTCCTCTCGCCCCGCCGATTCCCCCCCCCCCCCAACGTGGGGGATTAATCTAATTATTGTTCCCCCTGTTCACTATAGGTGCTAATAACGAGAATAAGCTGATTTAATAAGGACGATAGACAACGAATCATGAAGTAGCAATTGTTATCGATTCCAGAGGTCAATAGGCGTGGCAAAACTTAAATAGCCTACTGGCGGCAAATGTGTTAATCCGCCACTTTTCGGAGCTAAGCACATCGTTAGTTATTGAAGATAGAACTACACATTCAAAGAAATACACGTACATAAATTAAAACTCTTCTTGTGACTCTACTCTCTATTCGCAACAAGCTATAGTACAGTCGGCCAAGAAAGTGGTCTATCAGTTTTTCATGTAAAAAAATGATATTTCTGACAAAAAAAAATCAAAATGAAACTACGTGTCCTAGTTTTGTATAGACTAGAGATAACTTGAACTCTGCGGTAGTTTTTATGTTAGGAATGAACAGCCCAAATTATTTAATATATTATGTATGACATTGGTTTAGCAAATAAGTCGAATTTATCATATTGATACGAAAGTGGGTACGACGGTACTTCCAGAAAGACGCTTTATTTCCTCTTGCCACAAGCCACACAGACGCAATCTCGATCAGTTACGTAGCAGCACTGACGTAGTCTTCTTGTCTAACGCATTCCTTTTGACAGACAGCACCGATGTGGTCCTCTTGACTGACGTTGTCCCGACGTGGACCTCTTGACACAACACTGACACGGTCCTCTTGACGGACGTAAACCGCTCTATACTGCACTCTTTACTACTTACTAAACACTCACTATTATACACTTCACTACTTTCACTTTTCTTTCTTTTTCTTTTTTCTACATTGCTAGACTTTTACTAACTGCGTGCGGCTCGCAGCCCCTTACTAGAATGTATCCAATTTTTGTCAAAATATTCAATACAAGTCTAAATTTCTAAAGAAATTTCTAGTAGAAACCAGAAACGCTACCAAAACATTTTCTTCTCGTTGGCGGGTTTGAACTCTCGGCCCGCGGAACATAGTCCGACATTTGTACCGCTCAGCCACAATACTTGACAGATGCCGACGAAATTCTTAAAAGAAAAAGCATCAAGATGCTTGCGCTTTACGTCAAGCGGCACAGACGTCATAATATCTTCTCGCTATAGGGTAAAAGCCGGATTGTTGCCCCACTTTTTGAAAATGCTCATTAATATATAAATTATGTGTGTACTTACAATATACTTGTTATATATTAAAACATTGGTCTTTAATCTTTTATTCTACACCATTTTTTGGAAACACAATTAATATTGTCTATACGGAAATCTTGTTTTATTTGACCCATCGAAAAAGGGATAGTTGCCTACTGTGGCGGATAGTTGCCTCACGCTAAAAATACTTCGCGGGATACTTGCCCCACGATAAAATTGCTTTAATTAATTAATAAGATTTCTTTTTAAATTTTTTCTTTAGTTCTTTGAACCTCGTGCTTAACTGTCTTCAGTCCAGCTGATGAGATGCAGCACCACGCTAGATTTTGCAAATATTTGCTGGTCATTTTTCTCACCTGCAACATGAAATCTTCAAAAAATAATAGTTTCTCTTAAGGCAACTATCCGCAAAAGTATATGGGACGACTATCCTTTTCAATACGGATACTTGCCCTTAGATTTTTGCTTACACACACAAAACGCATGGACTTTTTCTTATGGCTTGTATGGCATTGAGACTTACGGGGGGACCGGTTTTGATCATTGGAGAGCCCTAATACTGGAGGCATCTCTAACATAGTGTATTCAAAACCGGGGCCTGTATCCCACTGAGGCAACTATACTGGCTTTACCCTACATTATACGGATTTTGATAAATTTTGCGCGATACTTTAAAATAATCGAACTGACATGAAATTATATCCATAGAGTGCGGATGTCACCTCGCCGGCACACTCGGAGGGCTAGGCGCGTGCGACACTCGCAGCGGACAGTGCGTGTGTAAGATGCACGTCGGTGAGCGGCAGTGCGACCAGTGCCAGGATGGCTTCTATAGGCTTGAAAGCAACAACGTGTTCGGGTGCACTGGTGAGTACAGTACTGTGTAAGGTATATACAAGGTGGTTCCCACCTCGCCGGCACACTCAGACAGAGGGCTAGGCGCGTGCGATACTCGCAGTGGACAATGCGTGTGTAAGATGCACGTCAGCGAGTAACAGTGCAACCAGTTCCAGGACGGACGGCCTCTACAGGCTGGAGAGCAACAACGTATTCGGGTGCTCTAGTGATATAATCGCCAGTTCCTTGGTGTGATACGTGCTTACGAGACCCGCAGCGTGCGGCAGCTTAGAACGGTGGTGAGCGCGGGCGCAATGCGCATTCATTTATATAGAGCCCATCTACATAAGCGACTTAATAAATGCGCAATCTAATAACTCTACTCCTGCACCCGCTCCGCCTGCCGTTGTGGGGCGTGATGTAAGATGCATGATAATGCTAGATGACAGTTGATCATGGAGCCATTTTTGTCAATTTTCCTTGATTTTAGTGCAATTTTTCTATAGTGCAATATTGCCTTACATTGCGATGCAGCCTTAGGATAAGTGCATATGACAGTGCGGCACAGCGCACCTCGCACCGACAGTTTTGCCCGCGCGGTACATGAACTAACTGAACACTTTTATCGAATCTTCAATATTTTAACACCATTCACGCTATGTCCATCAGAATGCGACTGTGATATCGGCGGCTCCATCGACAACAATTGTGACAAGCTTTCGGGCCAGTGTAGCTGCCACTCGCGCGTCGAAGGCCGGCGCTGCGATCACCCGATCCGCGCCCACTACTTCCCGACGCTACACCAGTTCCAATACGAAGTGGAGGAGGGCTTGACCCAGTCTGGCCCTGTCAGATACAGAAATAGCGCAGAAGCCTTCCCTGGGTATTCGTGGAAGGGATACGTCGTGTTCTCGTCGCTGCAGGTTGGTATTAAGTTACGAAAAATCACCTATAATTACACTATTTATTTATTATTTATTAACATGTCGCCAAGCGTCACAATGAATACCGTAAAAAGTTCGTGTTATGCTACTCATCATCATCATTATCATTTCAGCTACAGGACGTCCACTGCTGAACATAGGCCTCCGCTAGTGATTTCCAGATTGGCCGGTTGAAAGCAGCCTGCATCCATCGGCTTCCTGCAACCTTTACCAGGTCTTGGTCTTGCACGAAATAGGCGGTCTTGGTCTTGGTCTGGCGAAAATGTATGACCAAGACTGCAAGACCACGACCATTTCTAGACAATACTAAATAATGGTAGTGCATGTTCAGGCTCTTACGATACTTGCATTGTAGTATTCTAGATACTACTGTGTTTATGTGATTACGTTTTACTATCATACATAGGTATCATCATACATAGGTTTCAGATTATGGACGCTTTTTCGCAGCAAATTAGAAAATAATGAGTTTCGCGAAAATCTCAATTAAACTGTCAAAATTGACTTTTGCGATTAGCTGACAATTCATATCTACTTATTTTTTCTTTTTCTAGCATAGTCTTTCTATACCGCCTATTCAAGGAGGTTATACTATAATTGTATTTTTTTAAATAATCATTTATAATGTTTCGGCTAGCGTAAGTCTGGATTTTTGTATCTATTTATGTTTGTCTACTGAATATCTAAATTATAATCATAAGCTCTTGTCACACTCCCCGATTTTATCCCGACAAGGAGTTTGTAAATATCCTGGCCGTCTATACTTATCAAGTCGGGCGATCACACTTTTCAAATCATAAAAGGAATTGAATCTTCTAGAATGCCCAGATTTCAGTCTATAATTTTCTTGCAAAGGGAGTACAAGGGAACGGAAACCTAAAGAAGTCGCATTTATCCTGCAAAGTTTGGAAATAGTCCTTGTACCGGAGTCACGCTAGAGAGACGAAGCTCTAAAAGCGACCTTGCGCTTGCTTGCGGAGTCCTGTCCTGACAGAAGAAACTCTACGTGAGTGAACTCAGGATCACCGACGCTCCGACGCGGTCCTGCACTACTTTAAAACGCACATCCCAGTGCTGATCCCTGACTCGCCTGGGATCACCACCACGGTAGCGGAACGTACCAGCCTAGTTCCGCCTCTTCTTCACCCCCTTTTTATTGCCTCATTATTAGACCAGACCCCCCCCCCCCCAATCTTATTAGGTTTTTAGTTAATATCTATATGTTTTAGAAATCTGGCTGTCATTTCTATTTAAATTGTAATTTTCTATAAATCCAACTTTTTATTTGTCAGGAGTAGGTAGACATGACAGCATGTCCTAAAGGAGGGTAGTGTAAAATATATGCCGCCTACGTCACCGCAAGCATCAAGTCATTAATAGTTTCGTCGGCATCTGTCAAGTATCGTTGGCCGAATGGTTCAAATGACGGACTGTTCCTGGGCATTCAAAACCAGTCGGCTGTAAAGAAGAAACGTTTTTAAAACCGACCTCCGTAGCCAAGAGGCGAGCATACCGGACTTGGTGTTCGCTATCTCTGAGGTTCCCGGGTTCGATTTTCGGTCGGTCAATGTAGGAAAATAACTTTTCTATATTGTCTCGGGTCTAGGTGTCGTGGTACCGTCGTTGTTTTTGATTTCTATAATACAAGTGCTTTGGCTACTTACCATATAATCAGAGCAATGTATACATGTGATGTTGTCCTCCTATATTTATTTATTTACTAGCTGTTGCCCGCGACTTCGTTCGCGTGGTCTTTAGTTTATTCATAAAGGATTTTCTGCTCAACTTTTTCAATTTTTTCGTTACGTTTACGCGTGATGCGATGACCAAGGGAAATAGAGGTTCATTTTAATATATATACAATTAAAAAAAATAGGAACATTTTAGTAAATACAGGAACCTATCAAAAAGAAGATGAAAAAATGACTATAGAAATTAGGGCCTAGAAGGTTCGATTAGGGGTATATCAGAGGCTGCAGCTGCAGTGCCGAGAGGTAATAAGGCGTTTTTCGGGAAAAACTATCTATTCTTTCCAATCTTGTACCCACTTTCGTAATAACGTGATACTATTTTTTTACATGCATGTATTTATTGTCAACAAAACAATTCTTTTCCCGCAGAATGAAGTGATAAACATCGTGCACATTTCCAAATCGTCTCTATACCGCATGGTGCTGAAGTATGCGAACCCGCTACGTGACCCTATCCTCGCCACTATCGTCATTACGCCCGAGAGCGTCATCGACACGCAACAGAAGTACGTACTGCTAAAGAACCTTAATATAGCTATTAGGACTCATTCAAATAAAACATTTTCCACCACCACCACAACCACCACGGACCACACACGAAAAAAATTATGACAAGTGCGTTATAAATTATAAAAAATATGAATCAACAAGTGCTACACACACTCGACTGACGACCACGTGCAAACAATGTAAACAAGTATCGCGTCTTTTAATTATTAGTATTGCCTAATACTAGACAATTTAAAAATCATTAGTGTAAATGTAATGGAACTACTAAATTGTAATAAAAATAAAACATTGTACCAAAATATACACAATTTTTTTTGGAATTTATACAATTTGAGTTTATTTCAAGGTTTCTGAGTTTCTTGGCTGCGCCAACGCCTGACATTTGGTTTGGCACAGAACATTTTTAGACAACTGAACGACATGTACGTTAACTAGTGCCATTCCAGTAGTTTACATTTTTGATCTGAAATTAATAAATGACCTTATTTACTCACATTACTACTCTCCAGGTTCAGTGTTCTCTTTCGTCCTACTATGGAGCCTCAACTAATCACAGTATCAGGAGAAAAGGAAATTGCGCCCTCCCCCTTCGTTATGAACCCCGGCAATTGGACAGTCACCATTAAGACTACTAAGGAAGTCATGATCGTGAGTATGACTATATCGGTGAACGTCAGGTCTTTGGAATAATCAATATGTAGTTTATTTTAAATAATGTATTTATCTCCAGGATTACTTCGTTCTGATACCCGAAGCGTACTACGAGGCCACGGTTCTGACGAAACTAGTTGACAAACCCTGCGTTATTGGAGACCGAAGGCTTTGTCGTCACTTCGCTTATCCCAGCGTCCAGGGCAGGCCAATTGCCGAGCTAATCACCCCAGTCACTGGCTATCTCGACGACAACATAGTAAGTGCACATACCTCTTAGTGTAGAATGTTGAGAACCAATTATTATTAGAGCAAGCTCTTTGTTGGTTAAGACCTTCGAGTATATTGTCGGCACTTCGCTTTAAGCAGCATTGGTCTGGTCACCTCCTTCACTACCAGTACCATTAACCCACTGGGTTACGACGACGACAACATATTAAGAGCAAATATCTTATACTTTTACTACTTTTACTATAGGAGAACAAGCCCTTCGTTAACTCATTACGTCGACATAATAAGTGCAAATCCGTTTTAGTATTGAATTGGAATATAAGGTACTACGAATTTTTATGTTACGTTTAATTAACTTGATAATTATAAAATTTGTCTTATTGTTTTACAGCAACTACATGAATTGAATGTTGCTCCAAACACGATACCTTTACTCAACGACGCCCAATCGGAATTGGAGTATAAACTAACTATCGAAGAGCCTGGTCCATACATCCTTCTTGTCGAATACGTTACTCCAATCAATCGAAGCGCAACACCGGTTGAGGACTACTCAAATGAAACTAACTTGTTCACGCCTAAATGGACGGTCACAGTTCGAATCCAGTCCGGAGACGCACCTGAGACTGCGGCTATTGCTAACTTGAATGAATGCCCATATTCGGCTGCGTGTAGGCAAGTCGTGGTCGACAACTTGGCTAAGATATACATCGTAAATGCGCTGAACGAGGAGAACACTATTTACCTAGATGTAAGTAGTATAGTTTTGTGAATTTTAGTTGTCTTGTCTGATTATTGGCTAATAAATTCAAACCATGAAACTACTTCATAGAAATAAATATCTTCTTAGAAATAGAAAGGACTACTACTATTTCTTAGTACCCTGCTTTGTTTATCCCGGCGCCTTAATGTCGGTGCATAATATTAGAGTTATAAGTTTTTTTCGATGCGGCCTTCCCTTTTATAATTCAACCTTTAATTTTCTTTCATATATTTTACAATTATTTGCTCTGAAGACTAAACTGCGTAGTCTGCGTTTTAGCCTACGCTTACGCTTTGCGCTACTAAATCTCACAGTTTAGATAACCAGTTTACAATTTCACAGGGCGAGAGGGATTCCCTCACAGGCATCAAGTCGGTCATCGCTATACCGGAGGACGAGTGGCACTTGGACTACATCACCCCACGGCCCTACTGTCTGCGCAGGGACGGCAAGTGCGAGCCGGCTGTGTTCTCCGCTGCTGTCGACTCTAAAAAGGTATTTTCCGTTAAACATTTTGAAGGTAGTAAATAAATAAATTCTTAACATTTACGGATAAACATATTCATCATGACTTAGCTTAGGTACAAATGTTCGTGCTCATCACACAAACATTTGACCCTTGCGAATTTCGAACCTGCAACCATCCTTAGTCCGGAGCACTAGACCAGACGGTCATCTATCATTATCAATAGTCTGTCATTTTTTTCCAAAAAATAAACGGGCAAAGACTATAACCCTGTGGACCCTCATGGCGCAACATGTTTCAGAAATTTAACATTTAATTCGTCAGGTGGAAATTGAATCGGGCACAGGCGGTGACCGCGAGGGGCGGCCACCAATCCTGGATAATTCCACCTCGGTTGTATACCTCACGCCGGATGCGGACCCTGTTTCCCTGGACTTCAAGGTGCCCGCGCCTGGCGAGTACATGTTCATCGTGCACTACTATCAGCCAGACCACCCTGGTGAGTCCTATATCGAGGGGCACGGCAGTGCCCCCGCCAAGGAAACACTGCTGTACCATCCTTTACTGGAACCATTTCGCCGCATTTTCAGGCCCCTATTTGAGAACCTCTGGATAAGACCAGAACGCAGAAATTGTCGTCATCCAGTAAGCTATAATTTCATACTTAAAATCCAAAATTTCAAGTCTGTAGGTCATTTAGTTCCGAAGTTAAGCAAAAGCAAAGTTTCTCATTTATGACACTCACTCACTTCACTCATGATCATCAGAATAGAACTAATACTCCCCATAAACTCAGAGAGCTGAAATTTGGTACAGGGTTAGGGTTTAATGGCCACATAAAGGGAAAACTATAAAAACTAGGATAATCGAAGATCTGGAGTACCTGGTGACCCTGATTAGAAAACACAAGAGCCCAACCAAACTTAATAGTTTGGTTGGGGTCTTGTGTTTTCTAATCAGGGAGGGTTCCTTATCAGATACTTCAGACCTTCGATTTTCGACATCAAATGAAGCGGCCCGCCAAGTTGAATATTTTTTGTAAAGGCGGTATGTCGATCTCTTCTAATGAAGAGAAGAATCTTCTGATGAAGAGATCGACATACCGCCTTTACAAAAAATATTCAACTTGGCGGGCCGCTTCATTTGATGTCGAAAATCGAAGGTCTGAAGTATCTGATAAGGAACCCTCAGCTGGTCTCAGCTGTATTAGAGATATGGTAATCCCCCCTTCTGGTACATAAAAAAAACGACTGTCATTGCAAAAATCCAGCGTAGTGGGACACATCTTCTAATTTAATCTAGCCTATAGCGTCCCACTGCTGGGCGAATGCCTCCCCTTCTACTTTTACGCATATAAATAAAATTAAAGGAAAACTTTGGATAAGACTTGACCGACTGACTAGGCTAGGCTTTTATACTTATAATTACAAATTTAGAAGAAGAAATAGTCGAACGATTAACTTTTTTCTACTCAAACATTACACAAATTAAATAAATAAATTACACTAAAATATTGATTTCACTCAAAATTTGGTCAAAATATAATGCATTGGACTAAGAGTCACATAAGAAAATCTAATAAAATTAATAAATATGTCCATGTTTCCACAAAAAAAAGTGAAATCCCACCAAAAACATTCTGTAAAAAACTAGCCAAGTCTCGATGGAGCTGCTTGTTTATCGCTAAAAAGTAATGAAATCTAGACAAAGTCGTGCCAAGTCTAAGATTCCTTACTACGATTTCTTTATTATTATAGTTAATGTTGTGTGACTTGGCCGTTGAAGGGTACACAAGGGTACAAAACCAGGTGCTCCATGACACCATTGCACCAATCTGTCGCCAGAACCGCTACCCATTGACGATGGAAAATTGCCACTTGGAAAACGTTGATTGAATAACCAGTCAATTGTAGGCTTGATAAAGCTGCGTATTTCAATAATACTTATGTATAGGCGAGCCTGAAACAAACAGTATAAAAAATTATTTCCAGTACAGACGGACTTCTAATCATTGATAGAATCCGTCTGTACGTCTATTTTATGTTAGATCGGTGGTCGATTTGACGCTCCAAAAAGAAGAGAGAGCAGAAGTCAGCATTGTTAATGCTGAATGCATGTGTTGCACAATCAAAAACAGCCTAAAATGAGACACTAGCATCCAATTACCAATACAAGTATGGGCTATTATCTCGCTTAACAAACATAGGTAGTTACAACAGATATAACATTACGTGTAAACACAATTACGTGCAACATTACGTGTAAACGCAGCTTTATTAATCCTACAATTGAATAACCATTCAATCAACGTTTTCCAAGTGGCAATTTTCCATCGTCAATGGGTAGCGGTTCTGGCGACAGATTGGTGAAATGGTGTCATGAAGCACCTGGTTTTGTACCCTTGTGTACCCTTCAACGGCCAAGTCATACAACATTAACTATAATAATAAAGAAATCGCAGTAAGGAACCTTAGACTTGGCACGACTTTGTCTAGATTTCATTACTTTTTAGAGATAAACAAGCAGCTCCATCGAGACTTGGCTAGTTTTTTACAGAATGTTTTTGGTGGTATGTATTGTACTAGAGGGTAAAAAGACTGCTACTGCTGATTGGTATGTCAGTCATTGTTTTCCAGTGCGCCCAATAAGCAGGATCCTTCTCCACCACGACAACGCTTCAGCTCACTCCGCACAGACGGAGTATTGAATATTTGTCTATCGAAGGTGTGGAGTTAGTGAGTCATCCGCTTTACAGCTCCAACCTTGCACCTTGTGACTTTTATTTATTTCCAAAAATAAAACATTAATTTAGAGGAATAATTTTTATGAACCCTAAAGATGGATGCGTTTAAGAGATCCCTAAGAAAGAGTGGGCCCACTGCTTCAGTCAATGGTTTCATCACTATTCTATTTCGATTCTAAGCACGGTCGCAGCCGTTTACTTAACACAAAAATAGACAAATATAACATTTTTATTATTAAAATAGAATAGGACGACTAGTGAGGCCGCAAAGTACGGAGAGCAAACATCCCTTATATTTTCGTACGTTCCTTTTTAGCAGTTGCATAATTATAATATCTTTATCATGCCTGTGTGTGTATTCTTTCTACTATGCTGAGACCATGTAAATCGTGTTGTCTGATCTTATTTTTTTTCCTGAACAGCGAGCAACTTAGACGTGACCCTGAGCCTAGACGGCACGAAGCACGACACGACAATGGCGGCTGAGCACTGCCCCTCCAACTCGGGCTGCCGCGCGTTACTGAAGCTTGCTGACGGCAGGGATTACTTTCCGCTTAACGAGAACATCACTATCACCTTCCAGGTTAGCGGTATCCTTGTATACTATATTGGAAATAAAAACATAATTGTACAAATGGCAAACTTGATACCAAGCATCATTCAACCAGTGGCCATACGGAAAAGTGCAGGCCGTGCAGTAATATTATATTTATAAATACATAGTTATAATACCACATAAATAATTAGTATAAATACATGAAGTACAGGAAATGCATAGGATCTAAAATTACTCATGAAGTTAAAGAGTTACGGCTAAAACTGGGCCTGAGATTGTGTCAGGCTGATGAGCCGGCAATAGAGAAGCACAGGCAGGTCGCTGTGTCTCATGGCTGTCACGTCGAATAATCTGATAAGAAATAAATAAATAAATATTGGACAATCACATACATTGCTCTGATCCTATGGTAAGTAGCTTAAGCACATGTGTTACAGAAATCAGAAACAAAGACGGTACCACAGCGCCCAGACCCAAGACAATATAGAAAAGTGATTTTTCTACATTGACCGACCGGGAATCGAACCCGGGGCTTTAGAGATAGCGACACCAAGTCTGGTATGCTCACCTCTCGGCTACGGTGTTCGTTCGGTCATAATGTCGTTTCTCTGTGGCCTTCCGTTGACAGTTACGGTAGACAAAAGCCATGAGAGTAGTAGACCACTTTTTGTGGTAGGTACTTAAGTAAATATTTGTGATTCTGCCAGGGTGCAGACGCCAAAGGCCTGTGGCTAGATTACGTCTTAGTGGTCGCTACGGCGGATTACACAGACTCCGCGCTGAAGGCGGCCAACGTGCTCGACTACACGCGGGAGTTCATCGACAAGTGCGCGCGCAACCACTACCACATCAGCCCCAACGACACAGGTCTGTAGATTTTTTGCCTCCATTTTTTTTTTAAATGGCCAGCAGATATTTTTAAAAATAACAGATGATAAACTGGTTTTGTGTGTGTTTGACATATTGTTCCGTCATATTTTAATAACTTTTTCGTATGAGTCACTTATGATTCACAAAACAGTATATTCAAAGCAACATTCTTAAAGTAACGTTTAGTTCAGGAGTAGCTGCAGGAAGTCGTGCCCAATGTAATACCTATGCACTTACTACAAATGACTTTCTTACTTTAGGTAACATTTCGGTCCATAAACCGATAAAAATGATGAGACCCTTTGACATATTATTTGATTATCTTAAAATATTGTGTACTCGACAAAAGCATCTATGAGGTCTAAGTAAGCCGATATACGTAAGGCTACAGGCAGTGGATAGAAAAGAATAGTGGCGTGCATTGGGAGAGTACTATGTCTAGCAGTGGACTGACGTTGGCTGATTATGAGTTTCCTGTTTTTCAATCAGTGTGACACACACACACTACACAAACACACACACACACACACACACACACACACACACACACACACACACACACACACACACAAACATACACATACTAGATTTAATTTCTTTACCTGATTACTTACTGAAACGTGAATAGATAAGTTATAATATATCATAAGTTATATCCGACATTAGTCATAGCTTTCATTGTTTGGTTTCAGGTTTCTGCCGCGATGCCATGTTTTCCATCACCGCCGAGTATAACAGCGGGGCCCTATCCTGCTTCTGCGACTTCATGGGCTCTACCGAGCTGGAGTGTGACATCTTCGGTGGGCAGTGCCCCTGCCGGCCCAACGTGGTAGGCCGCTCGTGCACGGCCTGCCGCACCGGCTATTACGGCTTCCCCGACTGCCGGCCCTGCCACTGCCCTGCTACCGCCATCTGCGATGACAACGGTCAGTACTGCTTCACACCTCGGTGACTTTTCGTCTACTAGAGAAACCAGCGCTTGCCTTGTGAACTCCGTGTTCCTTGAGAGGAACCTGAAGACGTATTTTGGAAACATTCGAAATCTTGAAAACGAATTGTGTGCAAATTTACATATTTCGTACGTATTCTTGAATCGGTAGAAATTAGTGTTGAAATAAAATGTAAATATTTTAAGTATTTTCGTTTTACTTAAAAATATTAAAACAAATATACCTTTGGCGGTAAAAACTTTATAAAATAAATAAATACGATAAAAAAAATATAGTTTATTACCGTCGGAGTGTAAACTTCGAAAGCCATAATAGGCATAACAGTTTGTGTCGAATAAAAAAGTTAAACAAAAAATTATATTCTATTGAAACATAGAAGTTAAAAAGTATAAGACTGTCGATTCGTATTAATAATGGGCTGATACACAGAATAGGAATTAAATAGAAATAGTATGATCACTTATTTGTATGAAGAACCAGTGTAACCAAACTCACACATCTACACCATGACGCAAACTAAGAATACCAAATTTGGGAGAGCGAATTATTAATCTATTTCAACACGCTAAGCTTCATTATTAAATATGATCCAACGACTATGCGTTAGCTGCTAATGACAGTACTGCTACTCAACACTAGATGCCGGTATAAATTCGGTAGAACAAAATATATATGTATTCTTAACAGATAATTTATAGTTGAATGTCAAAACAACAATAGTGACGTTATAGTGCGGCTATTGAATTAGATATGGGGTATATACGATAAAACAATTAAATTATATCGATATTTGACGATACATTTTTATTCGTATGTGAATATTTTTTGTTTAGTAAAATTTATTCTAGGCTTGTGTGATAAAACCTATTTTAAATCAAGTTCAAACTTTTTAGAGTAGGTAAAAACTTGTGAAATCAAATATATATGACTAATTTTTTAACATAATTTTGCAATTCTACATCAACAGACCTTTTGCTCGTTTCGACATCCTTGTAATATAAAACGAATATGTGTATGTACTAAATTTCAACTTAATGGATAAAGTAGATTCGAAGCGAATGGGTTCTAGACGGACAGAGTGATACACGAGTGATCCTATGAGTTTCGTTTTTTCCTGTGGACGTACAAAACTCCAAAAACAATATGTTTATTGATTTATCTAGTTATTAAAGAATATAATATTAAATAAAACCAATCGGAATATACTAATCTTCTTCATCTATACGGTCAATCCCGGTTGCGGCCAGCCATTGCTTTGGAGCCCAGGGTCTGCTTCCTTGATTTATTCCTCTACTTCGCGCGCTTCGCTCTAGTTGTGAGATCATTAGCACGCATGTCAGCCCTCACGACGTCAAGCCAGCATTTCTTGGGTCTACCCCTTTTGCCAAAACCTGGCGGTGGCGGCATGGCCAGACATTTGTTTCCTACATAGCTTGACGAGGCGTAGGCGACTCTCCTGCAGTTTGTCTGCAATATCACGGACACGAAGGCTTCCGCGGATGCACGTGTTCCTGACTCCGCACATCCACCGCAGCATATTCATCTCCGTGACGTTGTGTCGCTCAAGTAGCGGCCACGCTTCGCTGCCATATAAAAGGACAGGCGTAATGATGGACTTATAGATCTGTCCTTTCAGCTTAACCGGCATTCTGGGGTCACAAATGACACCAGTCACCTCTCGTCATTTGGCCCACGCAGCAGCAATGCGTGCTTTGACGTCGCAATCGAAGTCAAAGACAAAAATCATTTATTCAATTTAGGACAGAAAACTGCCACCACTTATGAACGTCAATAATAACATTATTGGCCCATATTGGGCAGAACTATTTTTCCTACTAATATATATACCAGCAGTAGCCCAGTCACTGAATTTCGGTTTTAAATTGTTTATAACTAATTTCTTTTTTAGGATGTCTCCCAACGCGTGAAGTACAGATCCAAGGTATTTAAACTGGTCCGTGCGCTCGTCCTTGTCACCGCCTATGCGGACGGGCGTTTGATCTGTAGGCGAAATTCACTAAATTCTTCTGCTTCAAACAAATTAAATTCTCATTCTTCAAATGCTTTGATCCATTTTGCTTTAGTATATGTCTTTGGAGAAACTAAAATTTAAAAAATGGTCAATCATAAAAAGATTAATTTGCTTCTAAGTATTTACACTTCAGTAAATATAGTGTCATAGGTTGGTTCAAAAAGTTTTTTAAGTAACATAGCATGACATTGTGTTAGGAAGTTATCTAGTAATACATAATTACAATCATAAACATTTATGACAAATATTTCCACTTAAAACAAAAAAAAATTAAAACAAAATTAATAATAAAATAAAATGATATGTTTTACTTTTATGAATTAAATCTTAGTACATACTTAGATACAATGTAGTATTGTAAGTAGGCACTTTGTACCATGGCTTCCTTGTAATGGTTAATACATGGTAATAAACATATCGATAGCTTTACATGATCTATTTGGAACATCCCTAATCTCTAATTTCTGCATGAAAATAAGTAGCTGCCGAAAAGCTGCCAAAATTAAATGACACCTAATAACTATAACCAGTAGATTGGTTTTAAATTGTATTTTTTATTGATAGTCTTGACAAGCAAATTTTATTACTCATCGATGGTATATTATGCCACCATTAGGTAATGTTTTAGTGCTGCTGTTGTTTTTACACTCTACTACTGCACAATTATGCATTTTACGTATGTTTGTGCAAAATATTTTTATGACAAGCTATGAAGGGTTATGCCAAACGGCTCAGATGAAATGACACCTACTGATGTGCCCGAAACATCAAGATATGCATGAATTTGCTTATTATGGGCTTATCGGCCACGCCCACTTACTACTTCTACCCGTAGCGGAGCGTAGCGTGTCAATCTTGTTCTGTGGGCTGATAACGCTGTGAGCTATCAAATTACGTTTTTTAAACTAAAAAAAACTTAACTAATGCTGATAGACTAAGTGGTTATTGTCATTATTATTATTTCTTTTTAACGTATATTGTTGGACAGGCATGTGCATCTGCCCGAAGAACGTAGAGGGCGAGAACTGCGACCGCTGCAAGCCGTACACGTTCAACTTCGACGTGCACCGCGGCTGCGACGAGTGCAACTGCAACCCGCTGGGTGTGGTGGGCAACCGGTTGCAGTGCGAGCCGGACAACGGCAACTGCGCGTGAGTCTACACTATCACTAACATCACTGTTATATAGTCTATGGATAAACTTATATTGACAGATCATCAACCCAATCCCATCGAGAATCTGTCTTCCATAAAACACAGATTATACAACACAAAATTTGTTGGAACCACGTGTTTTTCAAGTTCCGTACCTCGAAAGAAAAAAACAGAACCCTTAAAGGATTACTTTGTTGTCCTTCTGTCTGTCTGTCCGTTCTGTCAATCAAGACCCCTTGTCTCAGGAACGCGTGGAGGTATCGAATTGAAATCAAAACCCTCAACAGTCCCTTGAAGCTGTAAAAAATCTATTTACTCGTCAAATGTCCTGTGCGCTTCAAGGTCGTGTCTATGTTGAGAACTCGTTTTATTTTACCGCTTGGAAAAAATAACGGAATTCCAGTTTGTTGTAGGTTTGTGTAGAACCGGAAAAAGATAACTGGGTAGTGCCAACACCGTTTTTATTTATTTATTAAACGTGAGTAGTCATCGCGGCCATTTTGCGCGTGGGGTTGCTTAGCAATTAATTATGTCTTGTGATCAATAGCAAAAAGTGCCGACCAAAGAAAAAAGTGGGTTATTCTAATAGAACTTGTCCGTCTAATCATTTCTTATTATGGCACCAAAGCTGTATCAGCATTGTATTCGATGTTATTTGAGTTCGAACATTCTGTTTTTTCATACATTTTCATAAAAATAATTAATTAAAACAAATGGAATAGCTTGACAGAACATGACATTTTGGATGTTTCTTTGAACAAAAATACTTATTATTAACATAACATGAATATTAGCTTTCTTATTTGAGCGTATACCCGGTTGCATCCTCAGTGACAACGCTTCAAAGTCCGAGGTCCGCTACCTAATCTAGGCAATTAGAAGAGCTTCTGCTTTTTACTCAGAGCGACTACCGTCTGGCCTTCGTGACCCGAAGGGCAAACCCCAGAACCAATATAACCTGAATATTAACAAATACAATAAAAAGTAGTCTTGCAACTTGACTTGGCATAATTATTTTATGAAATCACGGGTAGTAGATAATAACGGTGGCGTTTACAATAGACAAGCAGGTAAAGCATACCAAACAATACAGTGCCGCCGTGCCCCCGTGCCCCCTTTTTGTTACGTTAGAAAAATGCTATGCCGTATGACACACCAGCCGCGGGAGCGGCCGGGGTCTATGTAGGGCTCGCCTACCCACTAAAAATACGGCGAAGAAAGGCGCCAAAGCACCTATGGCCCGAAAAGATTTGGGTAGCCCGAAAGGTCAGGCGACCACGTTTCCGTCGAGCTAACTCCTATTGCATCGGACAGATGGCTGCCACGGTGCGTCGCCCAACTGTGCGTCTGGCCAGTCGGCACTTCCCAATCTCCAGAGCTAGGTCATCCAACCTGTCTCTCTCCACCCGAATTTCCGTCGGAGTATATCCTGAGACCTTAGGTCTCCTCGCCACCTCGTCGAGGTCCCAGGGTGGTGTCCCCGTCAGGAGGAGGACCACATCTGCCGTGATTTTGCAGTAGCCCCAGACCGCCCGTATCGCCAGGCCGCGTTGGACTCTACTTAAATGCCTAATGTTGCCGAGCGACAAGGCGTCAAACTATATAGGGGCCCCATAAAGGGCCATTGAGCGGACGAAGACCATGTAGAGTCGCTAGCAGGTGGCTGATGGTCTGTCAAGATTATGCAGGAGTCTACTGAGGGCGCCTGCAATCGCCATGAGTTTCGTCGTAAGACTCTTGAAGTGCGCTTCGAACCTCCACCTTCCATCAAGGGTAAGGCCCAGGGGCCAGGTACTACATTGTAACCCTGATCTCGATGCGCACTCCTTTGACAATAAAGTGGGCCCCAACTGGTGGCGCTTATCGGGCTCTGTGGAAGCACAGGGCTTCCGACTTTTCGAGCGCCACCTCCATGATGGACGTGGGCCCGCCTAAGACATGCTAACGGCAGGGTGTTAAAGGCGTTAGCAATGAATGCAAGTTCTTTAAGGCGCAGTATTGCGTCCACCGTAGATCGCTCCATCCGGAAGCCGTACTTCGCATCTGAGAGGTTTGGCCCCGTTCCCTCGAGGTGCCCGACGAGTCTGGGAGCAATGACACGCTAAAAGTGCATGCCGACCTTGTGCAGCAGCACTATGGGCCGATACCCTGACAGCGAGCCCGGCGGTCTCCCTTCTTTGCATAAGTTCCCCGTACTTCCAGATGCACGGTAAGCGACCCTGCTCTAAGCAGGCGCTAAATGACTGACCCGTCCGCCCAGCGCGTCCATGGCCAGCACCCATGCTCTTTGCGGGATCCCATCGGGACCCGAGGCCACACTTTTTGCTTTCAGCCTTAGAACTGCTGCCCCAAGTTCTTCCGTGGCCGGCTCAGGAGGCTCAGTCGATTCGATCGGATGCGGTCGCATTGGCAGGGGGGTCTGCTCCGCCCTAGATGGAAACAGGGTGGAGACTAAATTGGACAGCAGTATGGGGTCAAGGCTGTCTGTGAGTTCTGTGATCGGTGGTGCCGTCGCGCCCCATCCTCAACCGCTAAAAAAAGTATTTTAATTTTATTTGAAACTGGAACCCTTCCCTCCAATATTAACCACGGACTAGGAGGATCCATTGCAGAACCATTATTTGGTTTTTACTGATTCTTTTAATCGTAAATGTCAATACTTTGTCAAGTTATTTCACTTGTTTAAATTAATTATTGTTTTCGACACGTATAAAAAAATAGAATGTTTGAACTCAAATAACATCGAGTACAATGCTGATACAGCTTTGGTGCCATAATAAGAAATGATTAGACGGACAAGTTCTATCAGAATAACCCACTTTTTTCTTTGCCCCGCACTTTCAATTTTGGACCAAAATGGATGATGTCCTTTTTTGGCAAGTAATATCGTTTTATACTACAAATACAGGGAAAAATCTGAAAACTACCAATATATTTGATATTAAATTTTGTAATTAGTTTGTAATTAAACTGCCAGAACTATTTATAATATGTACCTACAAATTTATAGTGGTAAAACTCGCACTTCCATTATTTTTTAGTAAAAATGCATTTCATCGACAGAGAGTAACACTGATTTAAACCTTTCCTTTACTAAACTCCCGACAGATGCAAAGAAAACGTGATCGGGCGTGTGTGCGACCATTGCGTGCCGGGCCACTTCGCTTTCCCGGACTGCCTGGCGTGCTCGTGCGACCCGCACGGGACCACCGACGACGTCTGCGACCAGAACACCGCGCAATGCTACTGCAAGCGGCACGTGCGCGGACAGGTCAGTGACAGGCACACTACTACTTAGCGATTTTTTACTTACATTTAATATTGTACAAGTATTGTCAATTCTCGCCCATACTAAAACAGTGCAGATACAGATTAAAAAGCAGCGGATTTTTTTGGAAAATAAATCGCAGTATGTGCTGCTCCATTGACACGAATGAAGACCAAACTAAAGTGGCCGAACATGGAGTTGGTTTTGTCTAGAGATGCGACCGATATCCGGCCTATTATTAGTATTTATTTGCCTAAAAGTTGGTATGCCCACTGTTATCCAGCTAAGCCGAATAGTAAGAAAAAATATTAAAAGTCACTAGAATCTAGTTAAAATAAAGGTAAATGAATTACCAACTTAAAATTATAAACAATCTATAGTAATAAACGGTATATCCCTTCTTTTTTGCATACACAGGGCCTGCTAGATTATAATATTTATTCATGTTTAAACCAGAACCGACGTCCTCGTAAAGGTTACAGAAAGCCGCTGGATGCCGGCCAATCTGGAAGTCAATGGGGGAGGCCTATGTTCAGCAGTGGACGTCCTATGGCTGAAAAGATAATGATGATGATGAAACCAGATCCGCGTAAGCACACGAGAGTGGGCCCTTGATTTGACGCAATCTATCTGGCAGCCGAATATCCGTATATCCAGTATATGCCTACTGTTGTATCTAGTTGTGTCTTTATTCATTAGCAATCGAATTAAACTACATGAAACAAACTTGTGTTCTACAAAAGTACAAAAGAAACCATAGTATTGTTGAACAATATTTATCATGTTATGGGGGTCGTCGTTGAATGACCAATGATCGCGTTTTATATGTAAAGGTGGTGGTGGTTAAGGTGAGGTTAATGCCTGCCTGGTTTAGTTGTTTGCGCTCTGAACTACAAAGCCTGTGGGCTCAAATCTTGCAAGGTGCAAATATTTATGTGATAAGCACGAGCATTTGTACCTGAGTCATAGATGTTTAAAAATGTATTTAATTGTGCTCATCCGTCATGTAGTGTACAAGTTTCGCTTAGTTTGGGGCCAGATACTTATTAGTGTTTTTGTGGAACAATTTATTCAACACGAGAAACTAACAAATCGTACACCAATAATACATTTAACGAGTAATAACTATATATATTAAGCTAATTGTAGATTCAATCACAGGCTGCAACGACTTGTAAATTTTAAAACAAGAGTTTACTTAAAAAGAAATAATGGATTATTGACATTGACACACATTATGATGCTGAGTATCGTCTCGTCCCACAGGCCTGCAACGAGTGCAAAGAGGAGTACTTCGACCTGCAGGCTGGCAACCCGGACGGGTGCACCAAGTGCTTCTGCTTCGGGAAGACCACCAGGTGCTCCAGCTCCTACCTCTCGTGGGCTGCGGTAAGACTTTTCTGTTTATTGTATTAGTACAGAGAGGAAGGAGTGGCATTCTTCTGTTCTATGGACCATCGAATATCGCTGCCGGAAGTCACAGGATACAGACTGCTATAAATGAGAAGCCTATATTCAGAAGTAGACCTTAGTAAGATAAATTTTGAAAGTTCTTTAGTTTGACTTCTCGGACCAACGAAACATTATTACTCTTTCGATGCGAACTGTCCGTCTGCCACAGGACCTCCTTTGATCCGTAATAGGTAGACTTGATATGTTTAGTCACTGATCGCTATAATAACAAATAATAAAAGTCATAAATTAAAGCTAGTAAGAAACGTGTTTTATTTTAGCATTATTTGCTTGATCTTGATATTAACAATAATAAAAACGACTAACTAGTATAACTATAATACAAAATACTCTTATAACAACCAAAAAAATTGGATTGTATATAATTTGTTCCCAAGAAAAATCACATATTTCTGTATGACCTTCCATATTTTTTACAATACCATTTGTAAAAATATGTTTTTTTCACAGATCAGTGGTATGGCCGACTGGAAACTGGTCAGCGTTGAATCAAACCGCACTCTAACGGTGACCCCGTACGAGTCCGCTCCGACTTCGTACAACGAATCCACTATAGAGGCGCAGTTGTCAGGCAACAAAGTGGTGTACTTCTCCGCGCCTGAATATTACCTTGGTGAGTTTTTTCTATGTTAGTAAAAAAATATTGTTAATAATCATAAGTGACTCTTAGGACAGGGAAGTTCATAAGTATAAAACACCTAACGCAGTATGCGGGATGTTCTTATACTTGTTTATCTTACAGGCAAACGACTAACCTCGTACGGCGGCTACCTGACCTACACCATCTACTACACCAGCCGCCAGGATGGGCGAGCGATCGCTGCCTCTGACGTCATCATCGGTGGCCCTAACGGATACTTAATCCACAACAGGTATGTTTAGATCGACTACTTAATATTTTTGTTGATTGCTTTTTTTATATCCAGACATTACATTTCCAAATGAGGCACAACTGTTATGAGGTCTATTCTCAAATCTTTACTTATGTCGTAACTACTAATATGTCATCTTCCTCAAATTTTTTAAAAATGGCTTACTTCTTCCGTAAGAGAGCGACCAGAGCGAGCTACACCTTTGACATAAAAAATGTCTGATTACTTTTTTTAAAGTTATTTAAACTGACCATAAGTTAAGTCCATAATTCTAAAACTTTAAAAAACCACGGCTTGTGTCGCATTTTTCCTTTCTAGAATAAAACTTTAAAAATCGACTTTTTCGGATTTACTCAATTTGGTAGATAGAAAAATAATAGTTATACGACGTATTATGGTACCTTATTGGTCTATATTCCTTAGAAAATCCCTGTCATCTTGTCAACGTCTGTCAAACCGTCAAGCACAATTTTCGGCCGATTTTTCAATAAATTTGACATTTGACAATTTTCGTATAAAAAACGTTAATTTTATTAGTCGAATAAAGAATTCAAACGCCAAATAAACAGACAGATAGCGTTTATTCGACGGATACCAATATATTACCTTTTTCAATAGTTGGATAAGACTTATTTGTAGAATAACTCCGCTATCTAAGGAATAAATCCATCTGCCGCTTTGATCGCCAAATATCCGCTTATTCGATAGATAGTTTGACATTGACGTACGTTTTTAAAGTTGGTTTGTGGTTATTTCGTTGTTGCATTTGAACGAAGTAATGTTAACATAGTTTTGTAATTGATATTCAAGAGAGAGTTGATATTTCAAGATGTAGTTGCACGTTGGCCTGGCTCTACCCATGATTGTATGATATTTGCTAATTCTCATGTAAAATTCTGCTGTGAGAATCATGCATTTCGTAATGGCAATTCACTTGGAAATAGTGGTTATGAACAAACCAATTATCTACTGACTCCTTTTCAAAACCCAGACACACCGGCTCAGAGTATAAATAATGAGTCACAAATACGAACACGGAAGGTCATTGAAAGATGTTTTGGAGTGTGGAAACGACGCTTTCCAGTTTTGAGCATTGGATTAAGGTGTAAGTTACCTCTTGCACAAGATGTTATAATAGCCTGTGCTTTATTACACAACTTGGCAAGAACAAAAAATGAAGAGAAACCTCCAATGGACCCAGAAGTATTTGTTCCACCACAGACAATATTTCCCTCCTCTATAACTGATCCTACTGGTGAAGAAAGGCATTATACTAGAAACTTAATGTTGTTATTTTAATACTTTAATATTATAATAAATAATAACAATTAAATAAATATTTTATTAAAATCAAGTTTTTATTTTTTATTTGAACGCAGGGTCAGTTAATAAGAGTTGATCAAGCCACCTGTAGGACCTGTTACAGGTGGCTTGATCAACTCTTATTAACTTTCAACAATTTTTTTCATAAGCAGTAAGCAGTGAATTCGGGAGCATTTCAAGAGCCCACTCCAGCTCTGTACATCTGTTGCCTTTGTAGAGAGGATTACTTTGTATTTTTCTTTCGTACTTTAATTTTAGAGTTTTCCATAAGCGGATGCGGACACTTGTTGAGATTCCACAGGAGTTAATAGAATTTTCAATTTTATTCAAAGCGGCCTCCTTATCTTTATTCGTCACCGCATCGGTCTGTTTGTTTTCAACAATTTGTTAATACTTGGCAACTAAGCTTATTAGTAATTGAATCTTGGCATCATTAAAATTTGCCGAACGCTTTCTTTTTTTACATTCCATTGCAATCAATTGAACAATTACAATAATATAACACGACTTGAGCTGTAGCAAAAGTCAAACGAAAAAGATAATCAAAATAAATAGACGTGGGCAAGGAATTTATGTGTACTACGTACAACTAGTACTTATAAATTCCTTGGACGCCTTGGTTGACTACAAGAATACAACAGTCTGTCTTGCTCTAACACTTATCAAAGCAATATATTGGTTTCACCTCTCTAAAGTTTGTGTTGCTAGAATTGATATTTGGTCAGATCGAATCGTCGAATTAATGACGATTGAAAAATTTACGAGCATTTATTCGTCCATTAAGCAGCCGAATAACTTTGTTCGTTAGATAGTTATTCAATGCAACTAACTACTCCCTCTGGAGAGCTACGAAGAACTTGTAAAAGACCGATCTCATTCCAGTCTCCAATACGCCGTGAGGACAACTCTTGGGCAAGGAGCGATCACGAAAAAGCTGAAGAGTTCGCCAGACATCTAACCAATGTTTTTACGCCAAATCCAGACAGCGGATCCAGCAGGATCCAAAATGTCTCAGAAACGCTTAGTGGTATTTACCAGCTTCATATTCCGATTAAGAAGTTTTCGAAGGATGAAGTGAAATCGGTTATTAGGAAACTTGAATAAAGCCCTAGGCTATGATCTTATCACCGCAAAGATAATGAAAGAGCTCCCCGAATCGGGCATAACCTACCGTACCCAAATATACGCCATTCTATTGAGAGGGTACACTCCCCCACAATGGAAGGTCGCCGAGATCATTATGACTCCGAAGCCAGGAAAGAACCAGGAGGATGTGAAATCATATCGCCCAATCAGTCTATTACCTGTCCCATCAAAGGTTCTTGAGAGCCTATTTCTCAGAAGACTCATGGTGGTTGTAGCAGAGAAAAACTTAATTCCGGACCACCAGTTTGGTTTTCGTCGTGGCCATGGTACCATTGAGCAAGTGCACAGACTAGTTGACAAAATCAACTATTCTTTTGAAAACAAAAAATATTGCTCCGCTGCTTTTTTGGACATATCTCAGGCTTTTGATCGCGTTTGGCACGACGGACTACTCTACAAACTTAGAAATGCCCTCCCTATATTTTTTTTTTGTTTCTTGAGTCTTATCTCTCCGATAGACACTTCTATGTAAAGCATGGAGACGACAGAACAGCCATCAAAAAAATCCAAGCAGAAGTTCCACAAGGCAGCGTTTTGGGCCCGATCCTATACCTTCTAAACACTTCTGACCTGCCGTCGTCGCGTGATGTTTTGGTTGGAACTTTCGCCGATGACACTGCTGTATTAGCAGTCCACGACGAAGTCGCAGCGGCATCCTCGATGCTTCAAGAAGGTCTAGATAAATATCAACGTGGCTAAAAGACTGGCGCATTAAGGCTAATGAAACGAAGTCCACTCATGTCTCATTTATCTTAAGACACAACACCTGCCACCTGTCACTTTAAATGGCGCCCACCTTCCTCAAGAAGAGAACGTGCGTTACTTGGGAGTGCACTTGGACCGACGATTAACATGGCAAAAGCACATATTCACCAAACGGAAGGCCTGGGCCTCCAACTAAGACAACTGTACTGGCTGATGAACAGAAAATCTGGCGTTTCGCTTGAGAACAAACTACGCATCTACAAGTGTATTATCAAGCCAATCTGGACATATGGCATTCAAATATGGGGATCAGCGTCCAAATCCAACTTGGCAATCCTCCAACGTTTCCAGTCGAAGACCTTGCGCATGATTGTTGATGCTCCTTGGTATATAACAAACGACCAACTACAGCATGACCTTGGGATTCCAACAGTTAACCAAGAGATCGGCAAAGTTGTGAACCGATATACAAAACGATTAAAAAATCACCCAAATCCTCTGGCGTCAGACTTGATAACGACCAAAACAGTATTTCACAGATTAAAGAGAAGAGATCCCCAGCAGGACACTAACTAAAAACATAACAGACAATAGATATGGATAAGTCAATGGACTTATACCATACAAGACCATACCACCTTCATAACACATCGTTAAATGTCCTAGGACAGATCACGAAGAAAATTGATATAAAAAAAAGATAGTTATTCGACCCTTTATTTCAATATTTACTTTATTGATTTGATTTAGATTGAAAAACCAGGCCTTAATCATATAAAATTTCCAAGTTTACCTTAAAAATATTTTTGACTGTGTTAAAAAGGGCACGCACGCAGGCTTCCGTGTTTTGGAAGGTCCGTTAAAAGTTGGCTAATATCGCTTGATAGTAGTCTTAAAGCCTAGTCCTCTGACTAGGCTATCAAATGTTATTAAGCCTCCCATCCTCCCATTTGAGTAAGATTTAGTCACGGCCCTCACAACACTCCTCAACCGATCCGCACTAGGCCCGCGTGGTAGAGTATGGCCCAAACTACCTTACACCTGAGATGAGGCCTGTGGCCTGCAGTGGGTCGTATATAGGCACACTTTACTTTTTAGGGTTCCGTACCTTAAAAGGAAAAAAACGGAACCCATATAGGATCACTTGGTTGTCCACTCGTCCGTCTCGTCGTAAAACGATATACTCAAGTCTATCTCTTGAAGCAGTGAAAACATCAAACTTCTAAGTTAACGTAAAAAAAGATACGACCGTTTATGCCGCAAAAAACGTATATTTCGACACTCAAGGGAATCAAAATTAATAGGGTACTTCCCGTTGACCCAGCATCATGAAATTTGGTAACAAGCAATGTCTTATAGAGTTTAGCACAAGTAAAACAAAAGATTTAAAATCCTAAAATGTTTTATTTTTTTTCTAACAAACTCGGAAAATCTGCAAATAACATCTAGACTTGATTTCCGTTATAGAGGATTTTTTATTTTATTTACGTAATTATATGTTGGTACGGAACCCTTGGTGCGCGAGTTCGACTCGCACTTGACCGGTTTTTTAATTTTATTATTATTCCAACAGCGTGGAACAGCCGCCTTCGTTCGACGAGTGGGAACACGGCGTCAGGATGACCGAAGAAGAGTTTTCCCGGCCGGACGGGGCGCTGGTCACGCGCGACCAGTTTATGGGCGCGCTCGTCAACGTCACCAGCCTGTACATCCGCGCCTCGTACTGGGAGGACTCCGTGGCGGCCAGGTCAGGGTTATAATACAATTTACTGCCAATGATTGGGATGACGACATAGACGACTAACTTAGTTTTCTTCGTCTATCAGGTAGATTATCAAAAAGTATTGGGCACGTGATTTTGCGTTTTTCATCAAGATATTACAAGAGAAATATTGATTTGATATGTCGCATAACGTCACAAACGATACAATTTTTACTTAGACGTCACGAGCCCATATTCCTGAACTTTGACGCGCTTTATCTTTGTAACTTTTTGCTTGTTTGACAAGAGAAAAAATAAGACAGGCCGCATATTATCCGAAATAGAAACTTAGCGCAAACCTGAAGGCACTTCGGTGCATACATTTTGTACTAGACCCCGCATATTGTAAGAAATGTTTCTTGCCGGTCATCCGGTTCTAATGCGCGCCGGATTGAAACGTCATCAGAATTCTTGAGAGGCCCGTCTACCATACATTTTGTACTAGACCCCGCATATCATCAGAAATTTGTGTCAGTTTGGCAAACGTCGTCGTATGCTGTACACGCGCTTCTTGCTGCAAAATGTCAAATATTAAAGTAGGGTTGCCAGAAGTTTACTTATGTTAACCGACTACAAAAAGGAGGTGGTTCTCAATTTTTTACCCTTACAACCCACATCAAAAAAGGAAGAGGTTCAAACAGCTATACCAAGAGGGAGGGTTATGGACTACAAAAGGGGGTGGTTTTGTCGATAGAAGGAAAAATAAGAAAATCTATGCTCTTCTTATTGCTAGCTCGTGACGAAACACACTCTATAGGTCGACCGCAAATGATTTCCTACAGTTATAACAAAGCATTTTTTACTTTTAATTCGGTTTAATATTTATTCGTGTTTTTAGATATATATTTTTGGTTTGTTTCAAATAAACGTATTATTTTCTTATTATTCTTATGATAAATTGATTAAATTGATCCAGTCCTACTTATCAGATCGAACCTTCTTTGTACAAATTGACAAAGACTTCCAATCTCCATCACGTACCGGCTGGAATTCCTCAGGGATCAATCTTGGGACCTCACTTATTCCTTGTATTTATAAATGATATAATAAAACAGCCTTATACACACTTAGCCTGTTTTGCGGATGATACTGCCAGCTTTATTTACTACATCTAAAGATATTAATACTATGATTACATGGTTGCAGTGGTCATTCCATACTCTAACCAACTTCTTTACTACCTGGAAACTAAAACTGAACGTTAGTAAAACAGAAGCTATCTTATTCTCGCGTAAACGTTCATTACCGACAAGAAAAATTAAAATTGACCCCAACCAGACAATTCCCTGGAATAAATCCGTAAAATATCTCGGCACGGTGCTAGATTATAAGCTTCTGGTCCACCAACACCTCCGAACTTCATATTAAGGGGATAAAAGCTATAAATGCCCTTAGTCCGATATTGAACAGAAAGAGTAATCTTAGTTCAAAGACTAAACTACGGATATATTCCACATTAGTAAGACCATGCATTACGTATGCCACACCAGTTTGGTGTAGTACTCGAGATACAAATTATAAAAATAAACTACAAATAGTTTAGTGTTAAGTTATAATGTTATTATTAAACATGTATTTGTACTTACTTATGATAAGTAAAGAACTTTCAAAACAAGCTTACTATAATTATTATAAATATTTTGTAGCTGAAGTGGAAAACTATCCGTGCATATAGAATGTGGATAGTGAACACTTTCGAAATAAAATACAGCCGGATCTAGCGTAGGAGAAAATATAAACAATGATTTTCTTCTTTAAAAAACTAATCAATAGTGCCAATAGCAATAACGTGTCGCCATCCTTAACATCCCTGTGCGAACGTCAAAAGACGGAGAGGTGTGTCGTGGCGGCGCAGTCAGCAACAACTGGCACCGGATCGCCGAACCGGATAATGTGCAGGGCTTTGACAGTGCGGTCCGTCGCGCGCTAGAAATGTTTCTTATTAGAAGCTTCCGATAATATGCGGCCTGTCTAAAGAGTCCATAATTTTTTGATAATCTAACTAACGGACAAACTCTTTCAGTATCTTTATCCAGTCGTCATCCTTTTTACCGAATGTAGCGAACATTCAAAATCATTTATTTCCACTGAGCTCGCGTGGTGGAGTATGGCCCAAAGCACCTTAATGTATACCGGTGAGCTGGGGCCTGTGCTTGGTAGTAGGCATACTTTACTTTTACTTTTAAGTACTACTTCCATAATAGGACGCACGCACGCACACAGACACTTCTTTGAACTTGGCGCACACACGCACACGCGCACTAGTGTATTTAGTACGCTCAAACACGCGCAGTTTCTTGTCCCGTTCTACACACTTTGTGCTACGAATTATAATACTATTGCCTAAATACAGGGTTGCATTGCAAAATAGTGCCAAATTTAAAAAATAAGGTATAGGGGACAATATAAAGAAGCATCTTAATCGTTATTATATTAATTAATCGTATGTTACGAAAAAAAATAACTTTAAAATATCCGAATGTACAGTTATTTATATCATGTATTAAAATAATTAATTAACTTAAACATTTGTAATTTCTTGACGTCTTTTTCTGGTTGTAACATTTAATGTCATTAGTTTGGTTCTTAACAAGCTTGTCCGCGACTTCGTTCGCGTAGTTGTAAGTTTATCCATTCAAGATTTTCGGCGCTACTTTAAAAAAAATCTTTTTTAAAAACCTTCTCCTGACAATAATTAACACAACCTAATAAGAATTAGCGAAAATGTTCCATCCGACCACGCGTGATGCGATGACCAAGGGAAATAGAAATTAATTTTTATTTATATAGATTATTTTATATCATTGGTATAAGTAAGCAGCAGTCAGTCCAGCAGTGGACTGCAATATTCTGACATGATGATGGTAATGATGACATGAGTAAGGCATCTCTTATCTGTAGACTGACAGCCCCGGCTCTCGACATCGGCGTGGAAGAGTACGCGGAGGGCATGCGCCGCGCGTCCTCTGTGGAGGAGTGCCAGTGCCCCAAGGCATACCGCGGCATGTCCTGCGAGCAGTGCGCCGTGGGCTACTACCGGCTGAGCAGCGGCCCTCACGCGGGCCTCTGCGCGCCGTGCCAGTGCAACGGCCACTCGCTGGAGTGCGACGTCAACACAGGAGTCTGCTTGGTGAGAATTCTATAACCCTTTCAACCTCCTAAGTCCTAGTGTAAGTACAAACTGTTAGTAGTAGTTCAGACCTGACATTCTTTTTGAAGTTTCTGCCTATTAAGTGTGGAAGTAAAAGTTGTTAACCTTGTACTTAAAACATATTTTGTGGTTTAAATGGTGAACACTTACAAAACTAAATGTACTAAATTTAGTACAAAATATTTTTGAGTATAATTTGAACTATGGTAGAGATATACAACAGTAGATGAAAGCACAGTGTTAACTAGTCTATAGAAGCAACTTTTAATATGGGAGCAACAATGAAATCGTGAAAAAAATTAAATGCTCCTTACAGATTAACTGTTTACATCGACGATTTTGTATGGTGCGCCATTCCCTCTTGAAACCTTATTGTCGTATATAATAATCTATTTACTGAATCTATGTAGAAGACTACTATGTAGAAATACTAAAAGTGTAATAATGGTCAGTTTTTCGTTTTGCATGTTGTGTTCGCCTTTTAAGTGGGTTACATTTAGAATTAAAAGAATAGTTTCAATTTATTATTGTTAATTTAATGTAAACAAACGCTGGTGAACCTAAATAAATAATTAATAAAAAAGACCTGTTTAAGACAACGCAATAAGTAAATATATTTAATGTAATAGAATATTAAGACCTTACATAAGAAATTACCGATACTCAACACTGGCAATTTTAACATCAAATATCTTGCGTTTGAATAGTAATTCCAAATTAAAATTTATTTCAAAATAAAGAAAAATATTGTTGTTGTTGTATTTCATTTGTTTTCACATCATTTGTTTAAGCTTCAACATTGCTATAACAACAACTACGAGTATAGACAAATTGAAAATTCGCGATACTTACGAATACGAGTTCCACCGTGGCACCAGTAGTGCAGAAACAACTCGAAGAATTAACGACGTGTACGGACCAGGCACTGCTATCGAACGAACGGTGCGTTTTTGGTTTTAACGTTTCCGTTCTGGAAATTTCGATTTACACAATGAGCCTCGTGGACGACCTGATACTCAAGTAAATAACGAAGAATTTAAGGCGATAGTGGAAGCGGATCCATCTCAAACCATTTCTGAATTAGCAGCAGCCTTCGGCGTAAGTGACAAAATGATACTTATCCATTTGCGCCAAATCGGAATAATCAAAAAACTCGAAGTGGGTACCGCACGAATTGACTGAAGCAAACCAACAAACACGCGTCGCTTGCTGCGTTTCTTTGCTCAATCGTCACAATCATGAAGGGATTTTGAACCCTATTGTGTCTTGTGATGAGAAATGGATCCTGTACGACAATCGGAAGCGATCATCACAATGTCTTAACCCTGGAGAACCGGCAAAACCTTGCCCTAAGCGAAAACTGAACAAAAAGAAGATTCTGGTTAGTGTTTGGTGGACCAGTGCTGGTGTTATCCACTACAGCTTCTTGAGATCAGGCTAGACGATTACTGCAGACTTGTACTGCCAACAATTGCAAACAATTATGGAAAAGCTCGCCATTAAACAACCGAGACTGGTGCATTGCTCTAGCCCACTGCTCCTTCAGAAAAACGCTAGACCACACGCTGCACATCAAACGGTTGCTAAGTTAGAGGAGCTGCGACTGGAACCTTTGCGTCACCCACCATACTCTCCAGATCAAATCTGATGAATTATCAGTTAAGAAATGACCAGTACGTCTCTTATAGGCTGCAAGACCTAAGTCATCTTTTAAAATACGCGACATGGTTCTAGGTGCTATCTTCATCTCCCGGGATAAAATCTTTTGCTTTCGGACAGGATTTCTTCGAATTCTTTCCCTTACTGCTTTGACCACCTTTTTCGTACGAACACTACGTGGACAGCCAGATCTTTTTCTGTCACAAACAGAGGAGGTCTCATTGTACCTATTAATAGCCCGGTACACAAACATTTAACTAATACCAAGCGTATGGAGAGTTTTAAAAATTGCATTTGGCTCCCTACCTACTTTGTGTAATGCAATCACAGCGATTGGGTTCTCTTTATCACCCCACTCCATTTTAATATCGCAAAATATTGTACAATGTATTGGCGCCAAAATGAGAAAACTCAATGAACAATCATATAAAAATGACAGATTCCGAATTCAAATGTAATATTTTGTTTATTTTTAATTGTAACAGTATTTATGGCCAGACTAAGTATATTAGTAGGAGAGGTGTCAAACCTACATTTTACGAACTCAGTAATGTCTAGATATTTTTCTATAAATACATTATTTTGACTTGGCCAGTATATGTGTTGACTCCACACACACTCTCCAAGGGTGGACTATAATAAATTATACATTTTAACCTTCGCCTTGCAACAAACAACGCAAGCATTTATCATATTATTTTTGCATAATCGTGACGATTACATACTAAAATTTATCGTAAAAGGTACGTTTAAGTTTCTATCTGATAGAATAGAAAATGATTCATTTGGTACGAAAAATCTCAATTAATTGACATATAATACCACTAAAAAGATTCATACTTGTATACCTATCTAAAAAATTATCTAATTTGTAAAACCTAATCAGAATAACTTGCGTAAATTTTATCTTATCTAATTGATATCCACATTTCTATAAAAACCACTGTCCATAATAACCCACTTACAGAGTAACACAGCCGTAATATGAGTTTCAACGGGAAAGTGGCCATTGTGACGGGTGCTAGTTCTGGCATTGGGGCCGCCATTGCTGTACAGCTAGCTAAATCTGGAGCCAACGTAGTCATCGTGGGAAGGAACGAAGCTAAACTCAAGAATGTCTCAGACAAATGTAACAGTTTCGGTGACCGACACCATGTGGTTAAAGGAGATGTGTCTATAGACGCAGACGTTAAAAGAATCGTCGACGAAACCATTAAGAAATTTGGGAAAATCGATCTGCTAGTCAATAACGCTGGTTTACTCAGAATAGCGCCAGTCGTGGGAGGCCAACTGTTGGAAACTTACGACCTGATTATGAAGACGAACCTGCGGCCTGTAATTCATCTAACATCGCTTGCTGCACCTCACCTGATCGCAAGTCGCGGTAACATTGTAAATATTTCAAGTGTGGGTGGAAGGAAAACGGTTGCCGGCATGTCTGCTTACGGTACATCGAAAGCAGCGTTGGACCACTTTTCACGAGGAGCAGCTTTAGAATTAGCTGAACACGGCGTTAGAGTAAACGTGATTAGCCCAGGACCTGTAGCGACGGATATTATCGACAACGCGGGGTTTAAACCTGATGAATTCGATATGAAAAATTTTAAAGTAGCCTTGAATAGGATATCCAGTTCGGAAGAAGTAGCAGATTTGGTGTTATTCCTCGCTAGTGATAAAGCTGTCGGTATTACTGGTTCTAACTACGATCTGGACAACGGCTATTTGTTGGGATGATTGTAATCAAGTATAATAAATATATGAAATATATATTTATATGAAAACTGTTTTATTTATTTTAGGTTATTTTAATGGTTCGCCTATGTTTTTACACCTGACCCACCGCTGACGAAAAAACGATTAAATATTTTCTCGCTTAAGGCGACGGGTGAGGCAAGTGACCTTGAGCATTTAGCGTCGACTAATGCGTCTTCTATTACGTGCCTAAAATAATACAAATGCTTCTCGCAGACTAAACATCCATCCGTTGCGCTTCTATGCAAATAGATTTTCATTGCGAGCAAAATATCCGCTCATAGAAAAGTAGGCGCTAAGAGTAAAATCCATTAAAAATCCTTATAATTCTTAATTTGTTGATTATTTGAAAAAAAAAAGCTTCATCCTAAAGGCATGAATGTTATAAATAACTAAACCAACTTTGAAGCTTAACAAAAACGTCGTTTAAAATAGAAATGTGTACAAGCTCGCAATATTTGTGGTACTTTGAATTTTTTTAGTGTTTATAAGAAATAATAACTAGTATTTAGATACCACAGGAAACACTTCAACAAATAAATTCTATGATATATTAATTTCCACATCCTATATCCAGTATTTTCAACCGACTTCAAAAAAGGAGGAGGTTCTCAATTCGACTGTTTTTTTTTTTTTTTTGTATGTTTGTTACGCGATTACTCCGCCAATTATGAATCGATTTTAATGATTCTTTTTTTGTTTGGTGGATCATACTTCAGAGGTGGTCCCATATAAATTTTATCGAAATTGATTTAGAACTTTTTGAGAAAATCAACAAATATATACCCAGATAATATTTTGGTTGTGGTTCTTGTTACCTATCTTCGACAAATATGAGCCGATTTTGATGATTTTTGTTTTATTGAATAGCTTATACTTCAAAGATTATATGATAAAAGTTTGCAAAATAAAAACCGCCCCTAAGGGTAGGAAAATAGGGGATGAAATCGGTGTTCAGCAGTTAGATTAGGATTTATCACAAAAAATTGATGAAATAAGTAAATTTTATTAAAAAAAATAAAACCGACTTCAAAACACTAAAATGCTAAAAATAATCCTAACACTTAAGTACCTAATCAGTTACTTTTGGAGTCGGTGCAAACAAAAACATTGAATCTCTCATCAGCTGGCACCGACTCCAAAAGTAACTGATTAGGTACTTAAGTGTTAGGATTATTTTTAGCATTTTAGTGTTTTTAGCTAGAAAACTTGTCCAAAACACACAACGTAAAAACGTGTATTCTCCTTACCCGGCGCCTTAACAAACGTACATACAATAGATATAGATCCCATGTGAATAGTATATTATATAGAATAGTATTCTTTTCGGTTACCTGAAAATTAGGAAGCTATTTAGGCAAGACCGTCATAAAAATGGCACTTTTGAAATGCCATTTTTTAGTACTTTTTAAATATATTATTTTACATTTAAAAAAAACTTTTATGTACCTTAATCTATTCCGAAAAACGTCTAGGTATTTTACCATTTACCTTAAGCTCGAACCGCACTATAGCGTCGCAGCGCGGCGCATCCAAATATTACCTAGAGGCAGAGCCGCGGCGCGCCGCTATAGTGCGGTTCGAGCTTTAACCGACGCTACAAAGTGAGGCTTAGAGCGCTTTCTGTACTGCTAAAAAAAAGGTTTAGTTGTTATGATTAGATTATGTGAAGCAACCGAGCAGTTTGTGGTTCCCAAACATTCATCTACATTATATTCGATTTTACTGACTGGCTTTACCGATTAGTGCCGGCCCTCTTATGTGGGTAGCAACACTCATGTGCTGTTCAAAACGCATGAGGTTTTTGTGAAGTCTGTTAGTCATGCCTAATCATCGGTTTGTTTACATCATTTGCCAGATAGAGCAGACAATTTAGACGTTTATTCTTAAGTATCATCAATTCACAATAGCACACATATTCCAGGAGTGCACCCACAACACGATGGGTGACCACTGCGAGCAGTGCATCTCGGGCTACCACGGGGACGCGACCGTTGGCACCCCCCGCGACTGCCTCATCTGCGCCTGTCCTATGCCCACCGCTTCTAACAAGTAAGTATTAAGCGCAAGCCACACAGGTATGTGCTACCCTTGTTGAGTAGTGTAGATCTAAATATTTTTTCATTCACACCAATCATCTAGCCCCAAACTAGTCAGAGTTTGTAATATAGAGACGAGATGATGGACAAACACGATTTAATAAATTTTTCAACATCCATGACTCTACTGAAAATTTGCTTCTTGCGGGATTCGAACCCGCGACAGCTGGCCAGGGCTAGTTAACGGTTCGCAAAATTCCGGTTCATAAAGATTTTTACCCAGGTTTTTCCTAATCACTCGCTCGGAGCGGAACCTATTTGCGGGCGTTATTTTCCCTGGTTGTAACCTAGTTAATTCCAAGCGACCTGCTGATGCGACGTCGCACACTGGGGCAAGCTATATGAAAGTAATGCGTAAAATCGTATTTTAAAAATGTGATATGACAAATCATCAAAAAGTCAAAAGTCAAAAATCATTTATTCAATCCAGGACAAAATTGCCACTTATGAACGTCAATAATAACATTATAGGCCCTTAGGGGGCCAGAACATGTCCCCTTTTTTTTCGGGCCCTACTAGCGCTTCGAGACAAGGTACAAACAATCTGGCAAGTGCTGAGAAGAAACGCCGGAACAAACTCAGTCACCACTAGCTGCCACACAAAAAATATAAATCAAAATAAACAGGTAGGTAGGTACTGACCATACATTCTTATCATCAAGATAGTCTTGAATTTTATAATACCCCTTAGACATCAGTGTAGTTTTGACATGTGACTTAAATTTATTAATAGGAAGTTCGATAACATTGTAAGGTATATTATTGAAAAAATTAATACAATTTCCCAAGAATGAATTACTTGTTTTGGCCAATCTAAAGTTTGGGACTACGAGTTTGTTTTTGTTTCTTGTGTTATATGAATGAATATCCCTTTTTTTTAAAAAAGATCAAAATTTTTGCCCACGTACATGATATTATCAAATATGTATTGAGAGGCCACAGTGAGTATGTTTATTTCTTTAAAGAAATCTCTCAGGGATTCGCGCGGACTAAGTTTGTATATAGCACGAATAGCTCTTTTCTGTAAAATAAAGATGGTATCGATGTCCGCAGCAGAACCCCACAAGAGAAGACCATAAGACATAATACTATGAAAGTAACTGAAATACACCAGCCTTGCCGTTACAACGTCAGTTAGATGTCTAATTTTTCTAACCGCAAAGGCAGCTGAAGCAAGTCTCCCAGCCAGAGTGTCAACATGTGGTCCCCATTGCAACTTCGAATCCAATGTAATGCCCAGAAAAACAGTGGAGTTTGATAGATCAAGTTTTTTACCATTTAGTAAAATTACTGTGTTAGCTTGTTTCACGTTAGGCATAGTAAATTTAATACATATGGTTTTTTTGTATTAAGAAGTAAGTTGTTACTTGTGAACCAATTTAATACCTTAGAGAGAGCTCCGCTTACATCGTCAAATACTTCTTTGCCTCTTTTTAATTTGAAGATTAAAGAAGTATCATCAGCAAACAGAACTATCTCACAGGAGTCTTTAGAATAGAAAGGGAGATCGTTAATATAGATCAAAAACGGTCAGCAACGGTCCCAATTGAGCCCTGGGGCACTCCCATTTGAAGCGGGGCGCCAGAGGAGTTAGTACCATTAACGTTTACTGTTTGTAATCTGCCTGAGAGGTAAGAATTTAACAATTTTGATGCGTTATTAGATACACCGTAATGTTTTAGCTTCACAATAATTGTATAAGCTAAAATAAGCTTCATCAAATTCTAACACATTTTACGTCAGGTTAGCAACAATTGTAACTTTATCGTTTGGCTGTCATAGTGCACTAAAGTTCATCGTATGCATTTTTAATAATTTAATTTACACAAACAAAGTGGTTTTTCTTAAGATAAGTGACAGTTATAATAAAACTAAACTATTGCAAGTGAAGATCAAGTTTAGTACAATTTACAAAACTTAAAATTAAATCAGTTGAGTGTGCAGATTAAGTACATCCGTATTTTTTTAAATTTACCTATTTATAGGTATTCCTTAAGTTTGCAGAAAGTTCTTTTGAAATAATTTGCTGTTTTATACACTCAATACCTTTCGAGCGATTTATTCTTAGTCTAAAGATTTTGTACCTGAAGTGGAAAAATATGCGTGCATATGAAATGTGGATAGTAACCACTATCAAAATAAAATACAGCCGGACCTAGCGTAGGATAAAATATAAACAATGATTTTCTTCTTTAATAAACTAATCAATAGTGCCAATAGCAAAAACGTGTCGCCATCCTTAACATCCTTGTGCGAACGTCAAAAGACGGAGAGGTGTGTCGTGGAGGCGCAGTCAGCAACAACTACTACTACTACTAACTTAGCTCAGTTTGGTTGGAGCAAAGAATTTATTTATTTATAGTATTCTCTCTATCAAAACCCAATTGGCTCATTCCACCATTCCCATTTTCACCCAGCTTCGCAATCGGCTGTGACCTCAGCCAGAACGGGTCGCTGATCTCCTGCGACTGCAAGCCGGGCTACGGTGGGGCTCGCTGCGAGTACTGCGCTGCGGGGTACTATGGCGTGCCTGAGAACACTGGTGAGTGTCGCCGTCACCGTCTCGCTTTGAATTCGCTCGCAAATCGCCAGTGTGATAACGCTCTCAGTGTTACTATTCTTCTCATTAATTCAGCTTTAAGCAAGGATGGCTTAGTGATCGAGGTTTTGTTTTTCGGAATCTATGTACAAATTTAACCACTTGCTTGATGAAAGAAAATATCGTTCTTACTTCAAAACAATTGTCTGGAGCATATTAAAAATACCCGTCTGTACAAAGGATAATACCGTAATCACACTTGACCAGTTTTTGTTATTTTTGTTTAACAATATGGTTTATACTATAATCACACCACATTTGCAGGTTTATTAAAGCGAAAATATATAATAATATATAAAATTCTTAACGGACATGTGTTATCAGCCTAAATATATTTTTACAGGTGACTACTGTAAACCGTGCAACTGCTCCGGCAACATTAACACCAACGACCCGAGTTCCTGCGACAGCATCACAGGCGACTGCCTCAAGTGTGTCAACAACACGGCCGGCGCCGCTTGCAACCTGTGCGCGCCCGGCTTCTACGGAGACGCTATCTTTAGCAAGAACTGCACAGGTCAGTAGTACAGGTCGCTACAGGGAACACAGCTCATGCCACAGAATCAGGCGACTGCCTCCAAGTGTACAACACGGCTTGTGCCGCCTGCAAACCTAAGCTCGCCAGGTTTCTACAGAGACGTCGTTTTCAGCAAGAACTGGACAGGTCGCTGCAGCGAACTCAGCTCGTGCGACCGAAACAGGCAAATGCCCCTAGTATACTTCGACACTCTTAAGGCAATCAAAATTTATAGGGGTTTCCGTTGACCTAGAACTATGAAATTTGGCAAGTAATGTCTTTTACCACAAGAACAGAGAAACATCTGAAACTATACATGTGTTATTAGACTGCAATACTTGATTTCTGAACTATTTATAATATATACCTTAAAATTGTATGAAACCCTTCTTTTACATTTTCAGCGTGTATCTGCGATAAGTTCGGCATGGAGCGTTGCGACTCGTTGACCGGTACGTGCGTGTGCCGGCCGGGCGTGATCGGCGAGAAGTGCGACCGCTGCGCCCCCGACCACTACGGCCTGGACTCCGGCCTCGGCTGCGCCCCATGCGAGTGCGCGCTAGCCGCAACCGCGTCACAGTGCGACCTCACTAGCGGCCAGTGCAAGTATGGGAACCTGACACTAAATCATAGAAATAACTATAGACTGGCTAGTATCAAATGAAATACGTGCCTATTTAATTTTCGCCATTTTAGCGCTGTAGGCTGTAGTATCGATCTTCGTCATTTATTATAGTTACAGTGAGACTTTGGGTGGTTTCCTAAAATTAAATACCCGAAATTTCCTGGTACGGTATAACTTAATATTAAATATACAGGGTGCTAAAGAAAATATTATAAGCCAAGTTTTAGGGAGTGGTTCAGAGTCGAATCTAGAATACAAGAAAATCGTATTAAAAAATCCATTGAATTATTATTTTTAATCAAAAACGATGCGATCGTGCACGCACCATGTCGAACGTTGGATTAATGACTTTGATATGTATGTCGTTACTAAAACAATAACAGTGGATAGATAGACAATGGATTTTTTTGGTCGACCTAGTGGACTCGATTTGGACTGTTTTTTTAAAAATTATGTTCTAGATTTGATTCTGAACCACAACCTTAAATGTTACAGTAAGTTAATGCAGCCAGTCGTAATAAGCATGTTTTAAGTGTGTATGAACGAAAGTTTGTTTGAAAATCATTGATAAAACTTTAATTATTATAACAGTACCTATTAGTAACAAAATGATTGTGTTGTTTGTTTGTAAGTTATTGTTTTTAATGTTGTGTGCGCCTATAATAGGTTTATTGATACATTCATATAAAATACACATATTAAATGATAGAATTAATAAAATAAATACTTTAAATAAACTAACTTAACCTAAACTATAAACTACCTACTCAAAAATAAAGGCGTGTCCGTGAGGCATAGAGGCGAGGATACTGGCAGCGTTTCCTCGCTGAATTGCTAAACTAAGCCTTTGTGCGAGGAACGAACCAGCTTTTTTATTTTCCGAAATAAAAATCAATTTTGGTGCTATTTTGCCAAAAAGTAATTTAGCGTTCGGTCCCCACGGTCCAAACGTCTCTACACCAAATGGCGCAAACATATAGTCACTTGCAAGAGACTCGTATTTGCGCCGCTTGGCATTTTCTGCTGACTCTGCTGCAGCCCCTGCTTTTACAGCTGATTCCCTGAGGTGAGAAGGGGCCAAGGTATCAACACAAGTTGCGTCCCATACTAAAGCCCGACCCCTCTCCCAGGGAATCAGCGTAAGACCATCAGGTCTCTTGCCGTCATCACGGACCAACCCACGAGGTTCCAGCGTGGAAGGAACGTTGATGCTGGCAAGAGCTCTTCTGATGGCGTCATTGAGTGCAGCGTGTCGGGCAAGACGTCCAGCACTTTGCTGACAACAACAGGGACACGGATGTGGCTCGCAAACTGGAGCCCCGATACGCAAGCCCACACACACCCGAAATGATTCGTTGTCTAGTAGTGTGCCAAGGTTTTTTGATGGGAGTGCATGAAGCCAGTGGCCGGATTCTTTGCAAGAAACTGCTAAGAGCCTAGCGCGATAACAGTCACTGAAGGAATTTTGGACCAGGAATTTATAGGACTCTCTCGCCAGTGGGACATCCCAGAGTTTTTGAATGTGACGTTCCTTTGGGATGTCCTCGTTGGGACAGAGTCCTTGCCAAGCTATCTCAGCATCTCTTACCTCAGTAAGATCGAGTCGATGATTTAATATTTTTTCGACTAGATTAGTAGAACTGTGTACGGAGGAAAGAAAGGCGGGGAGAGCGACACTTGAAATTTTGCGAATGCCGATACCACCAAAGCAAATAGGAAGTGTTGCTTGAGACCAAGAATCATTGTTAAGTTTTAAATTTAGTATTTTTTCCATGCTTGTTCTGAGGGTGGTATCTAAATTTTCTAAATAATTAGATTTTTTCCAGATTGGACTTGTGCGGAGGAAGTAAGTGAATTTTGGAACAAAAAGGCAGAATTTCAAAATTGTAAAAGCAATATGAGAATTTAGACTTTCCAATCTGGAGGCCATATTTTTGAAATGGTTAATTTTTTTATCTAAACAAGGTTTTAATGCTGTCATCAAAAAGTGGAACACCTAGAAGGCAAAATGAATCAGAACTAAGAATTTTAATATTGGGAGCCAGAGTGTTAAATTGATTAACAATATTTTGACGAGAAAGAGAAGATACGTGATCATTAATAAAGATCTCACACTTGGAAAGGTTAAGTTCCAAGCCTAACTTTTTAAAGTTTTCCATAATACGGGTGAGGTCTTGGAACACGCTATCAGCTTTGCCTCCTAGTGTACCATCGTCGAGATACCAGATATTTAATTTGGAATTTAAATGTGAAATGACAGGATGAATGCCTAAACTAAAAAGGGCCGGACCTAAGGGATCGCCTTGCTGAACACCGACGGCAGATTGAATCGAATGTTGATTATACAGTAATTTCGTAGAACTATTGTAGCATTGATGAACAAAAGGATAGATACGAGGAGTATGAGTGTGGACTTCGTTCAGCAAGGCGGTTCTATCCAGGGAGTTAAAAGCATTGCTCACGTCTACTTTTAAAATAACTTCACAGTCACTGTCAGAAAGAAAATTTCGGACAGCATGCACGGCAGCTTCGCAACCTCCTTTACTGCCGAAACCGAGTTGTACTGGCTGAAATAACTCTTTTAGGGGCGAGAAAATGTGCCTGCAAGCTAATTTAGCTGCAAGGCGGCGAAAAGTCGAGCCAATCGCGATAGGGCGAATGCCGCCATCTTTTTTGCGAAAGGCACAGACACTCGCACCAAAAAGGTATGGGACAAAAGTATTCAAAACTTTACCAGCCAAAAGGAGGTTGCAGAGCTTTGTAATGCTAGATAACAAAGTTCTGCCGGCGTCCCCGGCGGAAACACTAACCAAATCTTTAAGATGTTGAGGAGTGATGCCGTCGATGCCGCCAGCAGAACCAGTCGGAAAAGACAAAATGGCAGCGAGAGTTTCGCTGTCTTCAATGACCTGGAACGGATGAGAGTCGTGAGGAGAGGGGACGGAGTTGGGGACAGGATTAAGACGTGAGGGATGCTTACAACGGAGGCTCTCAAGAGTTTCCTGATTAGGGGGGGCAAGGGTGTCATCTGAAAAAAGAATACGGGCCGCATTTTTTAAGTCACCATCCATAACTTTGTTCTTTACCGAACGGATAATGTTATGCCGGTTCTGAAGAACAAACTGTGGACGATGAACGGGGGTTGGGTTATGAATGGTATTATCTTTCAGTGCGCTGGTGAGAGATTTAGAAGTTGACTGAACATGAAGGTATGAATAAGAAAAGGTAAATAAGTTTTGCCAAGAGGAGTCGGTATTAAGTAGCGATTTGTTAATGACTGTTGAGAGCGATTTGGCAAGTGAAATCCTCGCCCCTCTTGGAATCCTTTTGACCACTGGTATAGAGCTATGGAGGTGAGTGATTAAGGATTCGAATGACGAATGAGAGGAAGAAGAATGAATACTTGGTTATATAAAATGTAGTAGAATGTAGCTATATATATACCCAGATAAGATTTCACGTCCCCAATATGTTTATTGTTACAAGAAAATTTTTCATCATCATCATCATAGCTCCTGGCGAACTTCGTACCGCCTTGTTTTTTTTTCATGAATTTTTAACAGTTATTCTGTTATTTGAGACGAAAAAAAAAATCAAAAAATCATGAATCATTAAAATCGGCCCAGCCGTTCTCGACTTATAAATGGTGTAACTAACTAACCCGATTTTGTTTTATATATATACAAGGTGTTCATGAAATTACGCAAAACCTCTGAGGGGCTGATTCTGGTGCTCAAATATAACGACTTTTTATATGGGACCAACATCGAATTCTCAAAAAAACTATCGACGATTCTATACAAACTGATGTCAGCTGGTCGCGGTTTAGTATGGGAAAGTGTAGGTATATTTTTTGCAATTTCGATGTTGGCCTCATAGAAAAAGTTACTGCATTTTAGCAGTAGAATCACCCCCTAAAAGGTTTTGCGTTATTTTATAAATGCCTTGTATATATAGATTTATATTCAATGTTGTATCGAAACTTTAAAGTATCACAGCAGTGTGTAGTTCCGAAAAATATACAGTTTTATAAAATATATTGTTTCAAAATCCGATATTAAATATCGATATATAGTTAAACCGATTTTACCTACCGCTATATACGTCAAAATTAGTTCTGAGATCTAATACTAGTGGCACTTTAAATAGGCATAGAAAATTTGTACGGAATAGCCAGTCTATATTTATTTCTAAGTCATTGCACTTCCTTAAAAATTAGGATCAGAAGGGTTTTAAGAGCAGCATAAACATCGCCTAAACTTATATCAGAAATTACAAATGAAAGTTAATAGAAATAGATTAAATTAGGCCGATTGCTCAGCTGCCAAGCTGACAAAAGGGCATTTTAGGCCATGCTCCACTACGCGGGCTCAGTGCGGATTGATGAGACGTCTCTAGTCTTACAACACCTCTTCACCAATGAATGTTACAGTAATATAAACATTATACAATTTCAGGTGCGCGAAGGGAGTTACGGGCCGCCACTGCGAGCAGTGCGCGGCAGGCTACTGGAACTACACTAGAGACGGATGTGACCGTGAGTAGCTCTTTCGACAATATCTATTTGTTGTTAAATTACAAATATGATATTTATTTATAGGTATGTATTTAAATATTTAATAGGAGCAACCAACAAATCTTACACCAATAATACATTTAACAAGTAATAACTATTTAAAATATGAGCTAAGTGTAGTTACAGGCTGCCACGACTTGCAAGTGTGAGTTATACTTAATTTACTTTTAAAACAAGAGCTTACTTTAAAGAATAAAAATGGATTAATGAGTTAATTTTAGACAAGCAATAGCCAAGATTTACTGATAAGATATGCTAAGTATTTTCTAAATTTAGGAAATATGTTGGAAAATATATCTATTCGCTATGTGCGCGATGACAGCGCCCCTAGTGACCACAATTATTGTGGACTAAGATCTCTCAAATTATGAATTATAAATTAAAAGAATGAGAATGTGTGTAGGAAATAATGGCGGACATGTGGAACACGAATTTTAAAAGTATTACTGTATTTTTTTGTTTTATTTACCATTTTAGCTATTTTTACCTCAAACTTAAAATGTACCCTCTGCTACCTTAACTGTTATTTTGTCAATGTTTGGCCTATTTAATAGCAAGTGTTATACCTTTTTGAATATCTAAAAAAACTTAGAAGTTTTTAAAATTACTTGCAGGATAAGTACCATACATTTTTTTTTTAAAAAAGGTCTTCAAAGTTAAAAACAATTAGTGAAAATTCTTTAATTTCAACCGTTGTCGAGCAGTTTTATGAAGCTGTTAGTAATAAGTTCAGTTTTTGTTGACCATTTTTATTAATTGACATGTCTTCTAACTGGAAACAAAAAAACCGGGTCCTAGTAGCTCCAATCGCAAAAAAATCGATAGAAAAGCCAAAAGAAAAAAGATTATAAATAATATCTTTAAAATTCAATATCTCCTTAACGGTTAGGTTTCGGATACCATTTTTTATAGAATCAATTCGATCAGAAATGACCTGAATAATAACGACCTCCAATATTCTGTACGACTTTCCCTGTAACCCTGTATAAAAGTATTTATTTAGATAGACGATTTGAAAAAACGCTCGCCCAGCAGTCGCCTAACCTTTGCTATGTTAGTACAAAAAAGGTCTCAATCTAAATCATTACTTAGCTTGTTGAATTAGTCGCCTACACGCCATAAATAACTGTTCTGCCTATAGTTAGTTGTCGCTTTCGGGAGTAAGATGAGTAAGTTAAACCTGAGAGGCTTCGCGGGTGCTCTCAAGGAGAGCCCGGCCAAGAGTTGTGGGCAGTCAATTTTGGAGGTAGCAATCTTCAAAAGATAAGTGACGTCGGCTATCTCACGTCTCAGCTCCAGCGGAAGAATGTGATGTCTCCTGCAGAGGTTAAGATATTCAGAGGATTTATACAAATCCCTCAAACTCTGAGATGTTCTGGGATGTTCTCAAGGCGAGAAATATACATCTGGTACCTAGGGTTCCAAATCTGTGACGCATACTCCAGGTGGCTACGAACGAAGGTGCAGTACAAGATTATTAATGTTTTAGCTTTAGTCAATCCGACAGAGCTACGCATCACAAATCCAAGGGCCTGACAAGCTTTTGTTGCGATGTTGTCGATGTAGTTTCGGAGATAGATGGCCAGAATTACTACCCTATTGGATATTTGCTGGATGGCTAGCGCGCATGCACACTTCAAGGACAGCGTAGGTTATAGTTGTGTGTGTACAGGCGCACGATTCATTGTGGACTGTGCTCTTTAAAGCGTTTTTAAGGTTTAAGAACTTTATTTCTCTTAAAGAATTACATTAATTCACTTACAGTTTTTATAAAAGAAGTACTGAAAATTTCAACTATGTTTCTTTGAAAAAAAGTTTAGATATAAAAAACAGAAGTCATTTTTGTAAAAATCTATCTAAGAAATGGTAATTTGACCAATTTGTCAATATCTCGGAAACCAGTCATTTCCCAGGTATGGTGTAAACAAAAAAAAATTTTCGGCTTCGTTAACCTTTTTTTAAACCAATTATATGGTAATTTTTAAATATTATACAAAATATACCATTAAATGTATAGGACTCTACAAAACGAATACTAACCTTCATGTTTGGACTCATTGCCAAAACATGAAGGCTTTACTAGTAGTAGCCATTGAAGAGTTTCATTAACCACCTCCAGACTCCATCATTATCAGCTCAATGGTATTAATTTATTCTTTTGTCATCTAGTTGACACATACTTACATTGGTTCAAATCGAAACCGCAAATCCGATGGAGCTGGAGAGTTCTGGAGTGGAGACTTAAAAAACGACGAATTTTTTCAAGGTACATTAAAATGTAATGCCTTAGATCTTAAGTGAATTCAGCTTATTTTACCTAGTTTATTCGTACACGTTTCAGACTGCAACTGCAACACGGGGTACTCGGTCGGGTTCATGTGCAATGCCACGGGCCAGTGCGAGTGTCTGCCCGGCGTCATCGGCGAGAAGTGTGACCGCTGTCCAGAGAGGTATATATAAAATATTTACCAAGACGAAACAAATGGGGAAGCAAAGCCAAATCTGATTTCAGATGGCCTCAGAGTGCTTGTTCTTGTCTACTCTTGTCATCAAATTGTCAGCCAATGTCCACATAAATAATATTAACGTTCGAAATTCTATTCATCTTCATAATTTCAGCCAAAGGCGTCTACTGCTGAAAATAGGCCTCCTTCAATGATTGTACTGTATTGATTGATTGATTCTATTGTACTCAAATAAACACAAAAATGTATTTGCTAATGAATAGTCATTGAGTGAGTCTACTTAAATCTTACTTTACTATTTGAGTTCAGTATGTGTCAACTAGATCTAGTGTCGATCACGATTAATCTGAGTGATTTTAAAAGTGATTTAATCACAACTCGTATACATAAATTTAAATCATAAAAATGATTGGATCCTATCTTGATTGACTGCAAATATTTACGTAGCTGTACATTGAGTTTGGGGTGTCAGCGAAGCTTTAGTAAGCTTCACTGTCTGTCTGTTTGTCCATCAACCTGTTACAGGGCTGTATTGTAACACGATTTTTAAAGGAACTCCCTTTGCTATCAAAGCGAATTACCTCACCTCAACACCACGATAAGATAAGATGAACTTGTTCCAGATGGGTGCTGCTCCCGCACGAGGGCTGCCTGGAGTGCGACGAGTGCACCGACGCGCTCATATTCACCGTCGAAGACCTCTCCCACCTGTTGGCCAACGAGACGCAGGATTTCAAGGTATCATTTATTTAATCTAGAGTTCCTGCTCGAAACTTGTAGATTGATGCATCACGCGTAGTGCGCAGTTCGCCTAGCTTAGTGCCCGGTGACGGCGACGCGGCAATGAAAAGAAGCGTATGAACACAAGACCGGACGGCTAAAGGCGCTTTGCAGTCTTGCTAGTCGCAGGGTAAATTTCTATAGTGTAAAATATTTATGGGTTTGCATATACTCATAATAACAAACAACATTTTTCAAGAAACTAATTGCCAATCTCAACTTAATCTTGTTAGTGTACGTTTACCGTCCGCATTCATGTTAGTATTCCTTGATCAAACGGGTCGTCATTTTTCCTGGGTGTTTCTACCGTTTAAAGGCTGACACAATAAAATTACACACCGTTATTTGCTATGTGTCAAATCTATCAGCACGCTATTTGGCAGAAATGTGAAATAACTCTTGACGGTCATTTGTCAAATTGATATATTTCCATACAATTTCATACGTAACGTTTACGTAACGTTATTAAGTATTTTTAAGTGAAAACGTTAAAATTCGCGATATGGATCACAGTACGTGTTGTGGTATAAAGTGTAGAAACAATGGGAAAAACAGTTCGTGTATGTTTTAATGTTTCCAACATCAATATGGAAATTGGGGCAAAGAAATAAATAGATAGCTGCAAATAGTAAAAAGAAAAAAGTTTGTTGGGGGTTTGTATTACAGACGTTTGTCTTATGATCACAGCTCTTATTAAGTACCTTGGTCCGTTGGTTCTAAGCTCTTTAACGTCTCTCACATGCTGTGCTAATACCATTTGTTCCCTTTTTGCACAGTTTGAGGTTGGAAAGTTATATCATATTGTTGTATCGATTCAAATCCCATACGTATATAACATTCACATTTTGGTTCAAGTAAGAAAATCACTTATTATAATATGCACAAACTTCTTAGATATTTTCATCTAATTTCGAAAAAACAACCCGACAATCATTCTCAAACCATTTAGTTGCCATAATTTGAGAGATCTTGAGTCCACAATAATTGTGTTCACTAGGGGCGCTGTCATTGCCCACACAGCGAATAGGAAATCTTAAAAACATTTGGTTTATCTTAAAAACTCTATACCATACTCAATATTTGAACGTCTTTCGTACACTCAAATCGTAAAAACGGTCAATGACAAAAGTTTTCTTTGAAACTTATAAGAGCAGACGAAACGAAGAAGTTCGTTTCGGTTCGCAAATGCATTTCGTTCACAGTGAGGCCTGCGCTCTAGTTGACTAAAAGCACTCGTGGCAGTTGATACCACCAATCAATTAAACAACTCTTTTTAGCTAATTTGTATGGCGACAGCAATTTATGACATCACTGTTTATATAACTCGACAGATTAACTTTTTATTAAGTTAAAGCAATTATAAATTTAATTTATTGTTCTGTGTAAAAGTGCTTGAAATAGGGTGCCAATTTTTATTCAGTGTTGTCTTAGAAATATTTATGAATGGTGTCAACATCACAATTGTTTTTTGTAGGACAAAGCAGACTCGTTCTTCACCACACAGCGGTTGAACTACATAGCGAACCAAACCGAGCTGCTCCGGCCCAAGGTGGCGGAGCTCAAGGTGGTGGACTTGGAAGGTGTCACCGCGGCCTTCAAGACCCTCGAGACCGGCGCTAAAAATCTGCTGCGTTCGGTTAGTAATATCATCAGCATCATTTCCAAATAATCTAGGCGTTTTTTTTTTTTACAAATTGTTATATCAGTGTTTAAAATTTACGAACAGTTATAAGAAAAAGGTTTTTGTATAAACGATTATTTACTATATTAGTTATTTTTTGTCTATATTATTTATAAATGATAGATCGTTATAAAGAAATGTTTAAGCTGTTTACAATATTTGCCAAGCAAAGGCTGTAGTACTTGTGGTAAACAATAGGCTAGTTTACTCATTTCTAAATTATGTAGTGTTTGGATTTAGAAACTTCATTAATTTGATTTCAATACACAAAACTATACTCTGAAACGCCGACAGCGGTATCCGCGATTCCAATATCTGCTTTTAAAGGATGTTCTTTATTTGTTTTATCTAAGATACACATAAATAAAATTGAAGTGTCTGTTTGTAATATCAAAATAACAGCTTTTTACTTAATGCATATAAAAGCAATATTATAAATCATGAACGTCGGATTTGTAAAAGCAAAAAGCACAAACCTACCGAGAATCGACAAACTGGAACTGATTTAACATTTTAGGCTGAGTTTGCGGCCACGGACAGTGACAAGCAAATCGGCAGAGCAGCGGCGTTAGCAGTTGACGCGGGCAAGACACTGTCTTCTGTGCGCGACAGCAGCGACAAGGCCAAGGCAGTGGTAGCCCACGTGGCCGACCTGGCCACTGGCCTGGAGCTTAGTCAGCAGCCGAAGGCAGACGGCGCCCTAACTGAAGCTAGGCAGATTAACAGCGATATTGCAGGTAAGTAAGTAGTATAACAACACAAAGATCTTATGCCTAGTGCTGCCTAGCTACTGGACGCAACCGCCAAGGCGGTAAAGGATTACGGAGCTGGCCTGGTTTTTACCTATTATGTCAAGGTCTGGTAGTGTAGGAATGTGTTTATTCGCGACCGCGTCCGCCTGTCGCTGCGAACTAATTACTGGATTACACCTACCTAAAAACAGATTATATGTCCTTACAATATAACTCTAGCCCATAAACAATCATATCTACATTTATACACATCCAACATTATTATCAAGGTAAATAGACGAATACGAGTCGCTTTCGAAAGAAAAAAATATCTCGGACGCACTGTGTTGAAGTCATACTATCCTATGGAAGTACCTTGTAAAGAGGGTGATTACATGAGATATAAATAAAATTAAGTTTTAGTAATAAGTAGCTTGTATTAGGTAAAAAAATATGGATCTTACTAAGATGTCCGAAATAAATATTTCTTAATTTATTTATACAATTGTATGGATTTTTAGCTAGCATGACAGTAAACTGTTGAATATTGTTCTCAGAGAAAAACCTGCAACCGCAACTGTTGCTAGCCAACAGCGTGTTCGGCAACGCGACTGCGCAGATAGAACGCATGAACATCTTCATCGAGCCCGTCACCATGCAAGCGAAGGTACACCAAATGAAACAAAACAAACATTACAACAGATTTTTTTACAGATTCTTTAAATTGGCCTTAAATTGTTGGTAATGTACTAATTTTCTGATACTTTAGTAGTCAAAATGTTTTAAGTGGTGTCTAAAGGACCAAAAAACATTGAAATCGTTACGTTTTCAAAATCCTGCACAAACGCCATCGGCCGTGAGTGATGCACTAATGTGTAGTGACATCACAAGACACTGATATCAATGAGTTTTGAAGTGTTACAAGGTTAGTCACGCTGCTCTTCGCCACGAAGCACATGCTATTCGCTATGTGCAAAGTGGATGGTGGGGTTATGTGGCAGAAATGTGAAATAACTGGATTGTCATGAGAAATATAGCAAATTTTTCCATAGAATTCCATACTAACGATGTTAAGTATTTTTAAGTAAAAACGTTAAAATTCGCGATATGGGTCACAGTACGTGTTGTGTTATAAAGAGTAGATACAATGGGAAAAACGTGTGTTGCTTGTTTTATTCGTTTCCAACATCAAGATGGAAATTGGAGCAAATAAATAAATGAATAGCTGCTGTAAAAAGAAAAAAGCTTGTAGGGAGTTTGTGTCACAAACGTTTGTCTTATGATCACAGCTCTTATTAAGTAGCTTTCTCTGTTGGTTCTAAGCTCTTCAACGTCTCTCACATGCTGTGCTCATACAATTTTTTACCCTTTTGCACAGTTTGAGGTTAGAAAGTTATATCATGTTGTATCGATTCAAATCCCGTACAATCATATTTTGGTTCAAGTAAGAAAATCACTATAATAAGCACAAAATTTTCATCTAATTTCGAAGAGAAACAAACCGAAAATCATTCTTAAACCATCCAGTTGCCATAATTTGAGAGATCTTTAGTCCACAATAATTGTGGTCACTAGGGGCGCTGTCATCGCGCACACAGCGAATATGTGCTCGATGCAAGCGTGCGTGCCATGGCTGCTGGCGTTTTTGACTAATCGTTTGTTATTTTGAATAAATACCAGTATATTTCGGTTCCTTTTATAGTACAAACTCAACTATAAGAACGAATTAACCGGTTGGGTAGACGTGTTATTCACTAGAGACCGCGACACGCCAAACACAGCGAGGGACGCCCACCGATAAGGTGGACCTATGGGTGGACAACATTGCTAACAGAAGTCGGAAATAAATTGCGTAGGATCGGGTTAATAAGCTGGCTTCGAGAGTGGCCTATACTCAGCAATGGACTATTCATGACCTCTCAGTCCCCACAATAATTTTGGACAAAGAGATTTTGTCCAGTGGCACCGACCACCACTGAGAGAAAATATAGATGAACCGTATTTATTAATGTATTGTCGTGTACACAGAAATTCGAGAAACTAGTGAAAGCAACTCACCAACTGAAAGAGAAGCTGGAGGACTTGTTAGAGTTCACTGACCTTGCGCAGCACACCGCCGCAGCCGCCGACAAGTTCAACGAGAGAAATCGGTGAGAACTGCGATGTACTGGATGAGTCGGATTGATATTATTTTTAATAGTGCCGATATTTAAAAGTGACGACCTCCGTAGCCGAGAGGCGAACATTTCGGACTTGGTATCGCTATCTCTGAGGTCCCGGGTTCGATTCCCGGTCGGTTAATGAGAAAAATTACTTTTCTATATTGTCTCGGGTCTAGGTGTTGTGGTACCGTCATTATTTCTGTAACACAAGTGCTTTATCTACTTACCATAGGATCAGAGCAATGTATGTGATGTTGTCCCATATTTATTTATTTATATTTAATATATCCGCGGTTTTAACATACAATTACGTAGTACATTATTATAATATATCTCGCAAGGATTACCCAGTGTTAGCAATATAATTAAGTACCCAAAAATATGGTTTAAATACAATATAAATGTAATGTGCATATTTTATTATAGATATACCTATAAATCTTCGGGGAGATATTCTGTAAATGATATCATAATTTCGTAGTTCAGAAGAACAAAGCACACAAATGGATAGATTAGGAAAGCGACTTTGTTATACAGGGTGTACATCTACGAAACAAATACGTCCTTACAGTCAATACAACAACTTTCACTATGGGAGCAACATCGAAATCGTACAAAAAATTCTCCATTCATTTCATTTCATTATTAGGTTTTAAAATCCAAAAATTAGATTCATTATTTAAAAAATATCTGGGGGCACGGCAGTGTCCCCGCCAAGTCGAAAAAAAAGCGGCACGAACGTCCTATCCCTTTCTCGAAGCAGTTCAGGCCATTTTCGACCCCCTATAACTTCGTTGTGAATTAAATTAGAAGCCTTTATTTCTAGTAACCAAGCAAGCATTGTATAAACACGGTATTTTTCAAATTTCATTCAATTTGAACTAGTAGTTAAAGAATTATAACTAGTCAAAGTTCTTAATTTTGTCACTTACTAACTGACCGATCATCAAAACTCTAAGGCACTTCTAGTAGACATAGAAGTTTGAAATTTTGAATACAATTAGTGTTTAGTGTATAAATTAAGGGAAAACTAAAATATTTAGCAAATTCAGTCCATTTTTATAGATACACCAACTGCATAAATAATATTGTAATCTTATACATTTATATGGAATTACAAAGTTATTTATGCAGTTGGTGAATCTAGAAAACATTTGCAGTAAATGAATAAGTGGACCTGTATAAATAAATAAATAACTACGCACTAAACAATCTAATCTAATATAATATGTATTACTTGTGAGATACATTGTGTTTTCATGCGATGGCCAAGTCAATCTATTTATTTAAAACATAAAATATTTTTAATATTGATATGGTCACTACAAAATGTTGTTAGATTAACTAATTACGTAATAACTTAAGACAGAAGGTCCCTTAAGTAGGGACTGAATAAATCAACCGACTTGGTATTACATGGATCTTACAACTGTATACGGTAGAAGAACTGAGTTGCGAGACTTGTTTTTTTTACAAGTTTTGTTTTTGATGGCATATCATTCTCTCACACCGTCATAGACTTGTACTTTTACCCCTAAATTAAATTTCCTATAGTAAAAAGGCAGCAATAAATTTATTTGATTCGATCTAAATTTTGTCAGGCAATCCAAATTCGGCAACAAAGTTCTCTCCGTCACCAAGCTCAATGAGGCAGCTATGAAGGACCTTATCGATGCTGGCGAAGACGTTACCGCGGTCGCAAAACTGTCGGCGTCAGACGTGACGTCAGAGGCCGCTCGGGCGCTCGCCGGAAACAGGGACGCCAACATCAACATGGACGAGAGGATCAACAACCTGCAAAGAGACATGCCGGGGCTGCAGCTAGCTCTCCACGAGGCAGAGGACCACGCTGGTAGCCTCCGGAACCGGGTAAGAATAACTAAATAAATATAATAATAAAACCGCCCAATCTGGAAGTCATAAGGGGAGGCCTACGTTGGACGTCCTATGGCTGAAATGAGGTTGATGATATTTAAAAAAAAAAACAATTTATTTCTACAAATAGGCCTAAATTAAGCTGTTTTACACATCCCTTTTTTTTTACCCTACCACTGCTTCGGGACAATTGTGGGCTAACACCAAGAAGCAGCAGCGCAAGAAACTCGGTTACTGTTCAGCCTTCATTTTAAATAGTATGTTTACGTTACAAGATAAAATGTACCTGTGCCAGCTAGGCAGTATTGAATTCTATACATTGCGTTGTTACTTCTAGACCATGATAAAAAAGTCGTTGGCACCTTGTTCGTAAAATGAAGATGCTATAGTCCTTTCAAGATAAGAAGATACTTTTGCCACTTGCTGAACAGGCGGGAAGCAAGTGGTTGTAAGGCACCGCTCCCGACGTCCAGAATATAAGGTCGGACAGGAAACTAACTCCCTAGTGAGCGTAGAGTCCCTTTACCCCAAGACACTAAGTTCCTATAGACCTAGCCCAACCTAACAATAAATACGTAAATATAATAAGGATGTAGAAACAGGAGTGAGAGAGCTGCTCCCAGGTCACCCAGGATAGCAAAGTTAGGACGGTAGGTAGGCGGTGTGGACCCGCTGCCGGTCTGGCAGACTCACCAAACTGATCATAGTGATAGCTAAGGTAGTCTTGGCCGCAGGCAGCGGAGGGAAATGAGAACCAAGGCGCAGCAGACAAATGTACGATCGTACCTCGTACACTGGGCATTTTCTGTTTCACCCGTACTATTTACGAAAATATTTCATAAAATAAATTATAAATTTATATAATTGCAAAAACGCAATAATCTTTCCCTCTATAAATTTAAGCAAAAATTGCAAACCAATAATATATCTTAATGATTTACCAAAAAAAAAATTGAATTTCCTTCAAACACTTGATGCGTAAAACGAAATGTTTTCTTATAGGGATTGACAATACATAATCGGAACTAAATCGATGAATCGGTTCGGTCGTCTTGGGAAAACCTATAAGTAGTACGAGAGCGTCGGCCTTGTATGAGGTTTGTGTTATCGTTATTTTTCGCATAGTTCCTATTTTGACTTTTGTTACTGTTTTTGTTGTGTTGTTTTGCTTTTATTTGGTAAAATGCCAAAAAAAGGAAAAAAGACTTGTCAACATTGTAGTGTAATGTAGTTAAATTGTAATGTTCGAATATTAATTAATTGAATTGATAATATTTAAAATATTTGCACGTCTTAACTGGACAAAACATGTTGAGCTTTTATTAAATGTCACCATTGTATATACCGTGTTTTATGCAAATAAATTCCTATTCTTATTCTTAAAAAAAGCTGTATACGGCACTCTGGCGGTAGAACATTGTAGTATACCTCTTATTTTAAATAAGTTTATTTGAATAAAAATCGATTAAACTTTCTCGATTTTTAAAAAGAATCGATTGGATTTCGTTTGGGCACATCCATATTTGTGTCAACAGTGAAGTCACGTGATGTGTCACATGTCTCTTCTTATCTTGAAAGGACTATAATTCGTTATTTAGAAACTCGGTGTGTGTTTTTCTTGCATAGTTATTTATTATTTGTGTATGTATCCTCTCCCCAGGCTGACAATCTGCGCGCGATAGCCGCCCGCGAGAACAACAACACACGTACGCAAGACGCGTACAGCGCCGCGTCCGCGTTTTCGTCCATCGTGCAGGAGATCAACGACGCCAAACAAGCCGCCTCACTGGCTGAAGCCGCTGACACTAATGCTACCAATGTGGTGGGTTTGCGACAGACACTGTACTACCCAGGTCCCATATTATAAGCCGTCACATAGTCTTAGGGCTTACGGCGATATTTACATCGGAAGCTGCATTTGATGCAGAAAGCAAGCCCTTTTACACAGTGGTAGTACCAATACAAATAAATTCATTCGAAGAAACGCAAATTTCATCTACTGGAATTCAAGATGGCGGACATTGTCTAAAATGCTGCTTTATTTTTAAAAAACACTTTCCCATACTAAAACGCGACCAGCTGCCATCAGTTTGTATGGAAATGTAAATTTTTTTTTTTGAGATTTTGATGTTGGTCCCATAGAACAAGTTGATGTAATTTAGCCGTAGAATAACCCCTTAAAGTTTTATTTCACCTTTTCGTTACACTCTGTATATATAGATATCAATACGAATTGATTGACACCCCAATCACTAAAATCGGTACAGCCGTTTTGAGTCTACAATTTTTTAAAATTAAACAGCCGCCATTTTTTTAAATGTCCGCCATTTTGAATTAAAGTGGATGAAATTTGCGTTTCCTCGAATGAAATCATTTGAATTGATCCCTAGTACCACTGTGTAAAGCGGCTTGCTTTCTGGATAAAATGCAGTTTCATTTTGCCAAGCCTTAGACTAACAATGCTACCAATGTGGTAAGTGCGTCAAACACTGTACTACCCAGGTGCCATATTATAAGCGACCGACACTATGCTATCAATGTGCTGAGTTTGCGTCAGACACTATACCACCTAGGGGTCTTACAAGCGGCCTAGGCCACAGACGTGGTGATTTTGCGTCAGTCACTATCGACTTTCGATCGATGTCGATGTTAAAATTTAATAAAACAAGATGTGTGTAAAATATTATCAACATTTATGATTTATTTGAAAGGCCCATTTATGCCATTATGGATGGAATAGGACATCGTTCAAATGTCCGCCGCGGCTTCGTATGGTGGCACGAATCCGAGAGGTCCAATTTTTAATGACTCTGCTGCATAGATCCGGCTGAATCTGAGCGATGGCCTGCGTTATGTTGGCTTTCAGGGCAACGGTCGATTGTGGCTAATTGGCATAGACCTGCGACTTCAGAAAACCCCACAAGAAAAAGTCTAGCGGAGTCAATTCACACGATCTTGGTGGCCAATTCACGTCACCTCTGCGAGAGATAACCCTACCCTCAAACCGTTCATGCAGAATGTCCATTGTGTCGTTCGCTGTGTGGCAAGTAGCGCCATCTTGCTGGAGCCACATGTCGTTCACGTCCATATTGTTCAATTCAAGCCAAAATAAATTGTTTATTATTGATCTGTGGCGCTCGCCGTTGACGGTGATGGCCTCGCCAAAGTCGTTTTCGAAGAAGTACGGACCAATGACGCCGCCAGACCAAAATCCGCACCAAACAGTAACTTTTTGTGGATGCATTGCCACCTGGTGAACCTCATGTGGGTTGTGGTCATCCCATATACGGCAATTTTGCTTATTAACAAAACCATTCATCCAAAAATGTGCCTCGTCGCTAAAGATTATTTTTCGGCCAAAATCGGGGTCCTCTTCCAAGCGTTCCGAAGCCCATTCAGCGAACACACGGCGTTGTCTATGGTCATTAACTTTGAGCTCTTGGGTCAGTTGGATCTTGTACGGATGCAGGCGCAAGTCCCGACGCAAAATTCTCCAAGTTGAAGTCTGCGAAAGGCCGAGTTCTTGTGCACGGCGAGAATTCGACTGCCTTGGAGTCTCCTGAACACTCTCACGTACAGCGGCGATGTTCTCGGCCGATCTGGCGTTCCTTTGACGTAAAGGTGTTGGTTGGTTGTTTACCGAACCGGTCCTCCCAAATTTGGTCACCAATCGTTGGAGAGTAGACTTTGAAGGGTCACCGCGTCTGCCGTAAAATAGGCGCAATGCGCGCAACGTTTGCACTAACGAACACTCATTTTGATAATAAAGTTTTATCATTTGCACATGCTGCTTAACCGTGTAACTTGCCATGGTGATTTGGCATCAGTGACTGAATAAGAAAAAATAGATTTAACAGATGCCGCCAAAACAAAATGGCCGCCACAGATTATTAACATCGACCCGCTCTATTTGAAAGACCCTTTACTACCCAGAAGTGTTACAGGCGGCCGACACTAACGCTACCAATGTGGTGAGTTTACGTCAGACACTATACTACCCAGGGGCCTAACATTATATTCATTTTACATTATCGTCAATTCAAGACTTATTTTATCGATAAATCAAGACCTCTGGACGGAGTTGTATTTTAATAGGATGCATTTTAATAGCCTGTCTGTACTGATTGTAGGTATGTCAGTCCATCTACGGGATCAGAGCACGAAACTAACAGCATTAGCAACAGCAGCTCTTAGAATGGAACGGACTAGGCATTAACATCACGGACGAATACATCACTCAACTCAACGTTTCGCCGACTACATAGGTTATACTGACGTAGTCGTTAAAAGATCTTGGTCTATGCTTGGGGACCTCTGTAGAGTCTCATAACAAGTTGGTCTTAAAATGAACATGGACGAGACGAAGGTCAGATCAAAGGTATATCTTGCACCTCAACCAGTAATTAATTAGAGATGTGCCCGACTATGACTTTGGCCGACTAGCCGATTAGTCGGCTGTAAAAAGACCGACTAGTCTGCCATGCCCATCACGGTTTCGAAATATGTTTTGTTTACTTCGCATTCTGCTTTAGTTTTTGCTTAGGCTTAGGAACAGTGTTTTAGTATAAAAATAAAACAATACTGTGATAGTTCAGTTTAGTGAAATACTACAATAAAAATGACAAAAAGTAAGAAACCGGATATAGTCGGCGATTTTTGCCGATTATTCGCCAATTAATCGCCGAATACAAAAGTGGCCGGATAGTCGGCAGATCTCCAATGAATGGAGCCGATAACTTCGAATTTCTTGACAAATATGTCCTTTTCCAGAGACAGATAAGTAAGAAGTCATGAAAACGGGGAATATAATAAAAATAGAATAGTTTTAAAAACTACAAAATACACTTCTACGTATTGAACTCGTCAAATCGAATCAAATGAGCCCAAACACAAAGGCTTTACTAGTAGTTGTTGAAGAGTTCTACTATCCATCTCCTGATCCTGACTGGTTCCATTATCAGATCAGCATGATAGTGTCAAGTTATTGTTTCGTCATCCGAATGTGAAATAATTACAAAGTTTTAAATTGATACGTCAGTTATAAGTAAGTTAAAAACTACTTCCAAGAGTTGATTACATAGTTACTGTCTTCCTATCAGTTGATTCGCTCTATCAAGAGCGGTCGTGGCGGGTGCGTCTAATTTGTTATATTATCATTTGATATAATTAAACATTAATAACAATCACTTTACATAAGAATCATTTGTTATAGCAACACATGATATAATTTTGTTTGTCATAACGTTAACTTTACATAATATTTATATTAAATTATAATTATATTTTATATAATTAATTAATGATCATATTATATTAAACAAAATTATATCATTTGATTGTATATGTTTTGAACTTTGTATGATATGTTTTTATAATTTATATTACACACCCGTGGTCGTTATATAGTAGTATCAAAGGGGGCAAATTACCCAATAAATCCAATAAGTTATGCTTTTTACGATGTCTCGCCATCTCTCCCTGCTGGAGGTCTTTATTTAGTTACACGTAAAGCTAATGTAAGTGTGTTAAATAAGAAATAGGACTCGTTGAAACTTTTTGTATTGCTTTTGTCAGAAAAACGTGCTGAACGAGCGCGCGGGCCCCGCGCTGAACCGGTCGCAGCTGCTGCTGGCGAGCGGCGCCGCCGCGCTGGAGGCCGTGGAGCTGGCGCTGCGGCCGCGGCACGCGCGCGCCGCCGCCGCGCTGCGCCACGCGCGCCTCGCGCTCGACCACGCCTCCGACGAGGACAACGCCATACAGCTGTGAGTCGGACGCAGCCTAAAGGTGGCGACAGAGACCGCCACCGTTACTTGACTCAGGGCAATACGTATGCATCAGTTCGCGAGCGAGACAGAGACGTGGCCCTTGTCGAGTAGTGTCCCGTGTCGCGCTCTAAAAGCACGTCTGTTTATGGTGAAACAACTGACCCCATGGACAGACTTTCTGGTACTGAATGAAATGTAGCTTTGGTTGCAGTCTCGAACTTGACCCACAGTTAGAGGATTCGATCCCGGTCTATTTTTCTAATCCTGGGATTACGGGATTACCTAAAGTTAATCTCGGGATCCCGGGATAGTCCCGGGATTGTATTGGTTTCTATTACCAATACAATCCCAGTGGTAACAAAAAGACAGTAAAACATATCTAAATCAATTTTTTATTTACCTTTTAGTTTTGTGAGGACATAGAATATTTAAGTACCTATTAAATCTTCAAAAAAGAGGTTAAACAAAATTATACTTTCAAAAAATAAATCATAAAGAACCTCCTCCTCTTAACCTCTTAGAGCTACAGAAAATAAAATTTGTTGTTTTTCATCTATATTTACTCAGACCACCAATGGTTTATCACCAATTAACAAAAAAATATCAATACTTACACGACGTGAAGCGGGAATTTTCACACATAATCCGGTCGTTAGCAAAAACAAATGAAATCAGCTGTGTAAACAAGATAACTGCCAAAAGTCAAATCAAGGTAAGTGCGTCGCGTTTTACGCACATTTTTATTGACTTATTTAAAAAATGTATCAATCCCGGGATTCATTTAATTTAATCCCGAAAATTTCGGGACTAAAATATGACTGGGATCCCGAGATTCGGGATCCCGGGATCGAATCCTCTACCCACAGTAAAGTAAAGCAACAAGAAATGAGAGTAGCAGTGTCAAGCCTTATTCCCCGCTATTGATTTGATTGAGTATTTATTAGGAATACATATGAAATTGCCGTTTAATATCAAATAAGTCAATCAACTTTTTAATGAAATTATTTATTAATCAATCGTAGTATGCGTCGTTGTTATCTAAACATTCCGCTATTTTATAGGCAGATCATTGATCCCTTTGGAAAAAAAATCCTGGGAGCAAGTCTATGAACTGTTTGAAGGCGGTTTTGACTCCCTCATCAGATTTGATTTTTTGTCGCAAATGGATCAGTATCATTTTGTCACTTACGCTGAATGCTGCTGCTAATTCAGAAGTGGTTTGAGATGGATCCGCCTTCACTATCGCCTTCAATTCTTCGTTATTCACTTGAGTATCAGGTCGTCCACGAGGCTTAATGTGTTAATCGAAATTTCCAGAACGGAAACGTTAAAACCAAAACGTACCATTCGTTCGTTAGCGGTGCCTGGTCCGTACACGTCGTTAATTCTTTTAGTCGTTTCTGCAGCACTGGTGCCACGGTGGAATTCGTTTTCGTAAATACCGCGAATTTTCAATTTGTCCATAGTTGTTGTTGTAGCAATGTTTAAGCTCAAACAAATGATGTGCTGTGACAGCCGGCTAAACTAACCAAGACCAAATAAAATATAATGCATATTCTCTATTAAGTGATCTTGACGGAACAGTCACGGAAACAAAAGGTACCCGTGCGCGCTAGCTCTAACTTTCCACTGCTAGACAAAGGCCTACCCCATAGGACGAAACAACGAATGACTTTAGTCAGTTTACTTCCAGCCCCTTCCCGCAACCATGACTAGGTCGTCTATCCGCTGGGTAGGAGGCCTGCCCACGCTGCGTCTTCCAGTTCGTGTTTGCCACTCGAGAACCTTTTTTCCCCTAACGTTTCTATATCTAATACTGACCTCTAGCTTAATTCTGAAGTCTACGCAGACGAAATCGCTGGCAGAAGCTAATTGTCAATATTTCTGAATATACAATGGCAACACATAATTTCTCTTCTTTCAGATCCCTACCAAAACTGCCTAGCTTTGCCCTCCAAGAGGAAATTGACAAAGCTGACCGAGTGAACGCTACAGTCAAGAACACTTTGGACATCATGTCCAAATTCGGCTCCGAACTGGGCGCTAGCAAGGACTGGGCGCAGTCGCTGCCGAAGCTGGCGGACGAGGGGCAGAAGATGATGTCCAACATTGAGAGCTATCGTGAGTGTTACTGCCATCCTGTTTAATCTTTGGGTGTCACATCTGTCACATCATCAAAAAGATGATGTTGATTGTCATGAGTGTTATTAACCTTTAATCTCTCCATACTTCGTCATCATGTCCAAATTTGGGTGGGATCCATTATGCATGTTGTGTACCAAAGCGAAAAGAAACTCCTTTCAATGAGTAGTAAATGAATATAATACTCAATATGAATCAAATAAAATAATGTACAAGATCGCAGCTCAAGATGCACACCACAAAGTTACCCCGTTGCTAGGCAAAAATCTATAGACAATGGCCTAGCAACTGGGTTGCCAGATCTGTCGCCAACAATGCATAAGTGATAATATTCAGATTTATTTGTATTGATAAACACATCGAATCCTTAGATTTGGCAACTGTTTTAAAAGTAGCCATGTATATACAGTGAAAAACGTGGAAGAGATGGACCCGCTGAGCAAGTCCAAGTACCGTGCGGTAAAGCTGATGCAGGAGGATCTGGAGCGGCGCCGCGCGGAGGCCGACGACAGAGTCAACAAGCTCAAGGAGCTCATCGAACAGGTACGTGTGTGTGTGTCAACTGGTAAAAATCGTCCTCTTTGACTATCTGATTTGCGTAATGGCGCGTAAACCAGCCCAGAGTTCGATTCTCGATTCGGGCCAATACACAAAACGATCATTTTTACTCGTATCTCATTGTTTATGTTACTACCACTACGATGTTTATACTATACAGAGAATTTAGAGTACCTGACAATGGGAAACCACGCTGCACATTTTTCCCGATAGGTGTCGCATTGTATTTGCAAGCAAAGCTGTATTTTAGGAAGAGAGCCTCTATACTGAATAAATGAGTATTATTGAGTATTATTTATTTTCTACAAACAGACCCGCACGCATACGAACGCACGCGTGCGATCACCCGCAGGTAGTTGTAAATTGACGGTCATATGCTATAAGCGTCCGTCATTTATGATAAATGCCTGGTCACATTGGACATTTATTGTCACGATAGTCACATAATTTATTTTTAGTATACATTTTATAAAGAAGAATTCCACTAAAGTAAGTCTTAAATGTTAAGTATTTGACAAAAAAAACATACAATAAAAAATGTAAGATCTGGATCGAACTCAAAAAAAACTCGCGCGTAACGATACGACACTATTTAGCTTGTTCCTGCAGAAAGATAAATTAATAAACGAACAAGCTCAATGTACAGTCAATGGCAGGTCAACATACCTAAAAAATTGAAGGTCATTGAACCGATTTTCAACTTTAAGTTCGACACGTAGAGATTAATATCAATTGAGAAAATTTGACGTCTTATAGTAGGTTGACGAGCTGTTGTCTGTACGTAAGGTGCAATTTAGCAAATGAAATATAGATAAATTTAATTAGGTGGTTAACCTTAAATAAATAACAGTTTTTGCAGATTTTAGAAATTTCATTTCGATCATTACTACCGAAGCCGGTTTCTCTTTTTTATTTGTTACCATATTTTTTTTAAATAATTTGTCAATAGAATTGAATGTGACGTTAGTGACAATAAATGTCCAAAATGTCCGGTCACATTGACAAAATGTCCAATTTGCTCGGTCATATTGGTCAGACATTTATAACGTGACGGACACTTTACAACTCTACGCGCGTGTCACGCTTTGGTCAACTTACGTCTTAAGTCACGTGTTTTACCTCACATAATAAAATAGGATAATGGTGACGATTCGGTTGTACCACTTGTCAAGTAAACTCCATTGCTCCCTAGTAAATGGAAAAGGCAGACTCGTGGTATGACATATAATTTTAACACACGGTGATATAGTCCATCATCATCGGGCTGTAACGAAAACCGCAATTTGACAGCTGCCAGCCCGCTATCATAAAGCACCGGTTAAACCTTAAAATTCTAACCACTTAACGAGTTTGTTTGTTTAAAAACTTTACAGCTTGCTCGCACTTCGTCAGACATAAACCTTTTAATTTTTTTATTTTTCGTCGTAAGTCCAACAAGGCGCGGGAGATGACGTCATCGAGTACTACATCACAATTTTTACCGATACATTGCAATGCTTTGCAAAATAATGATACGAGTTATGCAGTATGCTTTAACTTTCTACAACCGATACTCTTTTAAGGAAAGGATCCTTTTTTTGTACTTGATTTCATAAATAAAACTAGTCTTAACTGTTAGTTAACTGTAAGTTAGAGCTCGTTTAGGTAGTTGTACTTGCCCCAATTTTGAGAAGGAGGTCAATCGTCGAATCCAACTCGGCTGGGCAGCGTTCGGGATACTACACCACGTCTTCTGGTCCAAAATACCTCAGTGCCTTAAGACGAAGTCTACAACCAGTGTGTGTTACCAGTGATGACATATGGAACTGAAACGTAGCCTCTCACTATGGGCAGTGGGCGGGGCACATAGCACGTAGAACTGACGGCCGATGGGGCAAAAAGGTTCTAGAATGGAGGCCGCGTACCGGCAAGCGCAGCGTAGGACGTCCACTCACAAGGCGGTCAGACGTCCTGGTAAGGGTCGCAGGAAGACGCTGGATGCAGGCCGCTTCCAACCGGCCAATCTGGAAGTCAATGGGGGAGGCCTATGTTCAGCAGTGGACGTCCTATGGCTGAAATGATGATGATGATGATGACTGCCCCTAATAAGCTTTTCTCTTTACCCGCACCAGGCCCGCGCAGTAGCCAACCGCATCCAAGTGGGCGTGACGTTCGACAGGCGGTCTACATTGCAACCACGTCTCCCGGACTCTGTGGACGAGATGTCCACCTCCACGCACGTGTCTGCCTACTTCAGGACCAAGGAGAAGGACGGTTTCCTGCTGTACCTTGGCAACCCGAAAGACACCAACCTAAGGCGCACCAACTCGGTAAGTTTTGATAACTGACTTCCATGGAAATAAAACTCTACTAAAGAGTATGTAACCACTACGTTCTACAACTCTAAAAAACAAATGAAGATCGGGTTGCCGCTGTCCCGCCTATTTTTATTCTGTGGCTGCAAGCTATTCAGCCATTATTTTTCATTTACGTCATTGAATTTATTAAAAATATTTTGCCCAAATATATCTTTTTAAAGAAATAGTAAAAAGTAAATAAATTATAACGAGGTCAGTTAAATAAATATATTCTTTAATTAATACTTACTTAACTTTATGTTATTCAATTTTACATCGCGCTGTTATTAAGTGGCTTTATAGAAAGTTGAAACATGTTTCAATAGAAATGTAAATATAGAACTTTTTTTTTAAACTAATTTGACAGCTGTCAGTTGAAAAAGATTCTCCCTAGGGCTGAAAAGTATTACTTTCAACCCGCTCTCAGGCAACTTCAGACCTACTTTCCGAGTTTAAGTAATGAAAAATTAATAATCATGTTGATAACCCAGACAAAAAATTTACGCATAAACAAGAAACGCGCACTCGCGATCGTGTTCGTTAAATCAGGTAATATAGTTATATGAAGTTTATTAACTGCTTCAAAGCTTAAAAAGATACGGTCTTTTATGTATATTTGTCTATTTACAAAAAACGAATATTTCGACACTCTCAAGGAAATAAAAATGTATAGGGCTTTCCGTTGACCTAGAACTATGAAATTTGGTAAGTAATATAGTCTTATAATACAAGTACAGAGAAAAATAAAATTATACATTTGTGATTACATTTTGTAATAAATTTTTTATTGACTCAATTCCTGAACTATTTATAATATAGTACCTACGAATTCGTACGGAACTTTTGGTGGGCAAGTTCGACTCGCAATTGTCCGGTTTTCATTAGTTAAATTAATTGGGCTTCAAATCATGGTTGCCACTCGACCATTGAGTGTCTGTTTACTTGTAACAGTCTAGCTTAGAATAGACTTGTCTTGTGCAGGACGACTTTATGGTGGTGGGCATCCAGAACGGCTACCCGTACGTCGTAATGGACATCGGCGACAGCTTCGAGTCGGGCCGCGAACCCGCGCGCATCGGCAGCGACAAGTTCGTGGCCGACGACCGGTGGTACCAAGTCATTGTGGACAGGTGAGAGTTAGGAACAGATATACAATTTATTTGTTCATACGTGTTATGACGACCTCCGTAGCCGAGAGGCGATTATACCGGACTTGGTGTCGCTATCTCTGAGGTCCCGGGTTCGATTCCCGGTCGGTCAATGTAAAAAAATAACTTTTCTATATTGTCTCGGGTCTGGGTGTTGTGGTACCGTCGTTGTTTCTGATTTCAGTAACACAAGTGCTTAAGCTACTTATCACAGGATCAGAGCAATGTATGTGATGTTGTCCAATATTTATATATATATTTATTTATTTATTGTTTGGAATTTGGTAAAATAAATTGTTACAACAGTGTACCCTTAACAGATATACAGGCTATCCAAAAGAATCGAAAATCTAAAATCGGAAGTAAAGAAGTCCGACTTTCAACCATAATTTTATTTTAGGAAGCATCTGGTTTAACGTTAATGGATTTCCCTCGTTTAACCTGTATATTATACCGAGCATTTTCTTTTTCTATCTCAGATTATTGACAGAGAAAAACTACTATTCCGATGTTGCAACGTTTATTAGTAACAGCGATAGTTAACGAATAATACTTAACCCGTTCATGTTCAGGCTAGGCCGTAACGTCAAACTGTCGATCCGCGAGAGTATGGACAACGGCTCCGAGCACACGCACTCCAAAGAGGCCGTGCTCCCTGGACAGCATACCATCTTCAACCTGGACCGGCAGAAGTCGAAGCTGTACGTCGGCGGAGTGCCCTCAGACGCCAAGCTCCAAGGAATTAGCTTCCCGGCATTCGAGGGCCAGATAGAAGAGCTGGTGATAGGAGACACGCCAGTCGGGCTGTGGAACTCCATCAGCTCTGCTAACTTAAAGGGCGCTAGACAAAGGTAAGTTGGAAAACTGAAACTTAGGGCACGGCTATGACACTCCGCGTTTCGCTCCGGTTAAACACCTACGCTTTACGTTAAAGTACATAGCCCGGTGCAACATAATTTGCTCTTTATTAAATTATTGCTCGGTGAGTGTAGCTATTTATGTAAGCAAAGTTCAGTGTCGCTTCTGGAAATTTCCTGAAGGTGTCGCCAGTAGTCACCACATCATCATCATCACCTTCATACTTTATTTTCTACATTACCTCAAGATTGACTGGTAGATAATGTTGTATAGCATTAAGTCCGCCAATAGTACTCATCTGTGCAATAAAATTTAAATTAAAAAATACTGTAATACTACTTTGATCCCACTGCTGGGTATAAGCTTTCTTAGAGCGCCATGTAATGTGGTCTGTGCCAATCGAATCGATTCGATTCCCGTCGTTCTCGTGATAACATTCGCCCATCTAGCAAAAGGATGTCCCGAACTTTGTATCTTATTTGCGGCCAACATTCGGTCAAGGACTTTCGGTCGACACACGGCATAGAGAAATTTACTCCCTAAAAAGTGGCAATTGATTAATACAGTAGTGCCTGTTACCCTTTGCCTATGTTGCCTCTATATCTTATGTTCCTCATTGCTGAGGGAGGCGTGATTAAGTATAATTAAACACACCACGACTTTCATGGTAATTTTATTTAATGGAGTGGGACCCTATTATCTTTTCCATTTCATACCCTACACTAGTGAATCAACCGGCGTATAAGTTTTTTCGATATTTTCTTCACCGTCAAGCAGCGTCATCAATGAAATACTGTACTCATGTTTTGTGCAAACTCATTGGTACAAGCAGAAAATCACACTACTAGCTGTGGGATTTTCATTGCAATTTATGCTACAGCGTTCTGTTAGCATGCTGCGGACAAGAAATGCAGTCTAAGCTTCTGTTCACACTATGGCCCACAGTACGCCTGCTCGCAGTCTGCGACTAAGGGCGCCATCAAGCTGGTGACGAAAAGTTGCGTCACTAAAACGCGACTGTGGTGCTGCAACTGCGCTTTGATATTGTATCGATTTTGTAGTGCCGTGTCAGCCGTGCTTCAGTGGCACGACTTTAGAACGTCTTTGAAGGCCCTTATTACGTTTGGTGTAAAGCGGACGTAATTTTGGCACAAGTACATGTTCTCGTGCCTTTTATTACCCAGGGACAAGCTAATAACGTCTAGCTCCGGGCCGCAAGAGTACCGCTTCAACGGGAAGTCGCACGTGACGATGCCGGCGCGCGAGTACATCGTGCCGCAGAAAAACCAAGTGCTACTCTACTTCAGGACCTACGCGCCCAACGGGCTCATATATCTCGTGGGCGAAGGAAATTACTTTTTCTCGGTTGAAATGCAAGAGGGAGCAGTATACTTGCAGGTAAGAGTTTCGGACTACACAAAGTTATTACCGCAATTAGTATTATTTAAAAGTATATTAAAAGTATTTCTCGGCACTCGCCCAAAATTGACCCGTAGCAGTGGTAGTTACATAAATTGGTATTAACTTTTTGTAAAAAGAATAGTAACCTGTGATTAGTTTTGCAGAAACCACAACTCGATCCATTACATAACTTTTTTTTTCCGTGTCGTGAACAGGTGTCGCTCGGCAACCCTCAAGACATGGTCATCATTGGCACCCAGAAAACGTACAACGACGGCAAGTGGCACAAGCTGGACGCGGGCCGCTACCTCGCCAACTGCTCCCTCAAGGTACTTACTCATAATCATTTATTCATATTAATAGTCTTTTTGTGCGTTTCTTTATTTCACCACAACTTCTTAATACTTTGACCGATTTAGAAATGTGTAAGATCTTTCTGTCATACTGAGTTTAAACTGTCAAAATGTTAAATATGCGCGTGGGCAGTAGTGCTGTAAATATTGTATTTAGGCCGGTATCTAGGCCGAACTACAGACTAAATTTTAGACTAGCCTTTAATTGTTGAGTTCTCTTGATACCTAATTCGTGTTGACTGCTAGTCTATAATTTTTTTTTCTTTTTGAAAATAGATGGCATTTTTTTTTTGAGTCTTGTATGATGTGTAAAACGATATGCACAAACGCCATCCCCTACCATGAAATCATCTTCCTGTGGCCACACCTACAAACGCGACATCGTCAAAGTGGAATACGTGCAATAAACAAATGAACGTTCCCTATAACTACAGCTTTAAATAAAAAGCACATGGCAACACAAAACGTGGCTTATCTTCAATATACTTACTTTACTTATGGTACTTTCCGTCCGTGTGGCAAAATTTTAAGCAACCGGATGTATTTTATTATTTTTCTTAATCCAAAGGTAGACGACGAGATCCTGCGCGCCGTTTCCTCATCTCCCGTCATGGAGATCACGTCGGTGGACACCATGAACTTCGGCGGGAACAACAAGGGCATAGTGCACGTAAAGAACGTAGGCTTCGACGGGTGCCTGCGCCAAATTAGTATGGAGGGGATCAACATAGATCTGAGCGAGAACGTCGAGGCCATCGGAATGGGATACGGGTGTCAGGTCGGTGGTATACTTTTTCATGTTTGTGTAAAGTGGTCATTGTAATATAAATAATTAAATCTTCCATTATTCACTTCAATTGTCTAGCCCTAAACAGCCTGAACTAAGCAAACCTTGTACTATGGCGACTCGAAAGCGGATATACACTTATATACAATTATAAATATATAATATGACTAAGGTGCAATTGCTTGAGCTCATCGCCCAAACATTTTCTCCTTATGGTATTCGAAACAGAATTTTCGATTTATAGTTCGGCGCCCGATTCTCTTGGCTAGACCAGATGGTGTATAAGCACTAATCAGTGCTCTCCCCGTTGTTTGCATTCGCGCAGATCAATGCTCAGGACACCTACGACACTTTAACTCAGTTTTGATTTAAAGGCTTTTGAATATAGTCCAAATGGTTTTAATGTAGAAGTCAGACATTCTTGTTTGCAATACATTAATTTATATTCGTGTATACTCTGCTGAATGTCCTTGACTTTGTTCCACCAGTTCGCATCGTTAGTGTCTCTGTCCGGCGCGGACAGCTACCTGCGCTACGTGGACATCACCACCGACAACCTGCAGCTGACGCTCAAGTTCCGCACGTCGCGACCGGATGGGCTCCTGTTCCTGTACGTCAGCCGCATGCAGACCCCCACTATGCCGGACAGCGTCTCGCTGTCGCTCATCAAAGGTCAGTGCGGAGCCGAGACTTAGACACTCACGGTACGACTAGAACACCAATTTGAAGTGGCTCTGCGAACTATGGAAAGAGTTGAAATGAGGTTATCCGACAGAAAAACAAAGTAATCGATATAGCTAAAAGAATAAGCCAACAGTAGTGGCAGTGGGCTGATCACAGTTTCCGTAAAACCTATAACAGATGGGGTAGACTTGTTCATGAGTGGAGACCGCGATTAGGCAAGCGCAGCGTGCGGCGCCCTCCGACAGTGGGTGGAAAAAAATTGCCAAGCATCGGGCGCAGTGGCGTGCATTGGAAGAGGCCTATGTCCAGCAGTGGACTGACTTGGGCTGATTCTGATGATGATGATGATGTTTTTTGGTTCAGCAGTGGACGTCCTATGGCTGAAATGAAGGTAATGATGTGAAAATGCCTGCCTGTGTTAACGAGTTCTCACACCAGAGGTCGACACAACGGAACCAAGTTCATACCGCATATTGTATTTAAAATTCAGTATTTAGGTTTAATACCCGGTATATAATTATTGTAATATTGTGTCCAGGTCGCCTAGTGTTGATGAGCCAGCGCGAGCAGCTAGACACGGGCCTGAGCGCATACAACGACTCGCACTGGCACGTGCTCACCGTCGCGCACAACAAGCACCACCTGCGGCTCTACATCGACGACATTGACTACTTCAGGTAATTCATAACACAGCTGAGAATAAACTTCTTTACTTTCTTTTCTTTTCTTTATTTCTTGGTCGGGTCAATGTAGGAAACGATTTTTTCTATGTTGTCTCAGGTCTGGATGTTGTGGTATCGTTGTTTCTGATTTCTATAACACAAGTGCTTTACCTTAGGATTAGAGCAATGTATGTAATGATCGTGGGAACAGGGCATGCAAATGATGATAATGATGATGATGTAATGTTTTCCAATATTTTTCAAAAAAAGTCACTAAGTAAAGTAATTGGGTATTAACATTCTTGTGTAACGAAGTACCAGACAACGTCGAGAGCGTCGTCGACAAAAATTACAAAACGTACTTTTTTTTATAATTTTTTGCAAAATTGCGACCGGATCAGTTTGAAAATTTTTAAAACAAGTAGAAGGTTTCTTCGAATTTTTTTTCTTGCAGCTAAATCTCTATGAACTGTGCATTATGCATAAAATAAACAGCTCATTACTTTAAACGAAGTTACTACAAAACTGACCTAATGTTGAGAATGTATGTTAAGTGAGTTATCATTTAAATTTTTTACTTAAAATTAAAAATCTAACTGATGATTTATTATTTTCTAAGTAGCCTCAGAGAATGCGCTTTAGCTTTCATAATAATAATAAAAAAGTAGTACTTCATAGGCTTCATAGGCTATTAAAAAAAAATCGTAACTCGAAAACTACGAAAAATCGCAATACATACATAGGGGTGATTCAGATACCTCTCAACACGAGCCACGTCTTTTTGGACGTCACTTTTCTGGCCAGCCTGTATAAAATTTTTCAAATTGACCAAAATCAAGAATCAAACAGCGTCACCACGTCGATCGAATAGTCGTAAGATAATCTTCAATCAAATGGTGGTTATAGTTCAGACACTCCGCCGGAGCCTCTCCAAATCCTCGAGGGTGTCCTCTTCGTGGGTGGAGTGCAGAGTGGCTACGTGGTGGGCGGCCGCGTGGGCAGCAAGGTGCCCTTCCAGGGCTGCATCGCCGATGCCACCATCAACGGCCGGATCCTGAACCTCCTGGAGCCGTACAGCTCCAGCGGGGTCACCTTCGGACGGTGTGGTGACATCACGTCTACAGGCGGAATGACACCCGGTAAGTAAAACCATTAATTAAGATAAACAATAAACGTACCTATAGTTCATAGCCACACCTCTCTCTAATTGAAGCCACTATACTACTACTGAGTTTCTTGCGCCGTTTCTTCTTATCACCAACCGATATGTAGTCGGGAAGCGGTGGTAGGGCAGAACTATATTTTAGGACTTGTATAAGTGCCCGTAAGGGGGCCTAAATACTTAATAATAAATGACTATTATGGCCATATGAATAAAAAGGAACAGAGATAAAGCTTCATGTAGTCGCGCTGTGATAGACACTTATTACAATTGCATGGGGCTGTGTGCGTAAGCATTGGCTCCTCGCCGCGTTCTCTAATACCCGGTTTGCGCCGGCTTGTACTATGGCGACTAGATAACGGGTAAACATACTTAAATACAATTATAATCCATGACTTTGTTTCAAATGGTCGTCAAGCTAACATGTGCCCCAAACGTCGTCAAACTAATATGAGGGTTTCGAGCCCGCAACTCTAGACTAGCTGAAGTGGCAGTGGGGCACAAAGCACGTAGAACTAACGTCCGATGGGGCAGAAAGGTTCTAGAATAGAAGCCACATACCGGCAAGCGCAACGTAGAACGTCCACCCACAAGGTGGAGAGACGGCCTAGTAAAGGTTGCTGGAAGCCGCTGGATGCAGGCCGCTTTCAACCGGCCAATCTGGAAGTCACTGGGAGAGTCCTATGTTCAGCTGTGGACGTCCTATGGCTGAAATGATGAAGATGATGAACCACTAGATAGATGTGTGACTAGGCGGTCGTGATAATGTCTGATGTAACGGTGCGTGTGTTGGCAGACGGGCCGTGGGTGCCGCAGTCGCCGCCCGCCAACCTGCTGCCCGTGCCCACGCAGGGCCCGCCGCCGCTGGTGCCCGAGCCAGACCCGGAGCTTAGCAGAGGTAACTCCATTCATTCAACTTACAAAAGTTTATTTGGCCGTTAACAAAAACGAATTGAAAGGAACGTTTGCGGGTGCTGCTGTTGCCTCTGCAATTAAAAAAAAGCAAATACTCTGACTTAGACGGCTCGATCCTACCGTTTTGCGCCTTTCGAAGTAGAGACGCTGGGACCCTGGGGCCCTAAGGCAAAAAACATAATTGCCGAACTATTCACCCGCTTAGTCGATGTTTCTGATCAATCTGAAGGGGTGTTGAGGCGTGTCGTAAGAGGCGACTAATTCCTGTAGCACGAGACGGGCAGCAGCATCTGAATCCGAAATTTTATAAATAACTGCGCTCGCCAACCCGCCTGCCAAGCGTGGTGAGTATTGGCAATCCCCCCTATGAAAGTCATTGTGGGAGGCCTATGTTCAGCAGTGGACGTTCTGTGGCTGTAATAATGAGGGCTGTTAGCTACCTTGCTTAACCAACTGATAAAGCTTAATCACAATTTGTGAATACATGACCAAACAGAATAAAACTAAACGTAATGTAGTAGTTGCTACAGGTGCTTTTTAGTTTCACAAATACAGCCGGATCGAATGATGTGTCGACCCGAATGTACTACCTGATCGGCACAAGCCGATTAAAGTCGAACAAGTGCAGTAATTGCTTCGGGTCGGCTTTGTTGTTTAACAAATACTGCGGAACCAGCTATGCTGACCCGCTTAAGTGTGTAGCAACCCTCCAACGCAATGAGTCCCGGGTTTGATCCTGGTTCTTGTCTATTTAGTTTTTTTTTTTATTCTCACAGTGGTTGGATCCAACGAAGGCCCATCAAACGTAACACCACCACCAACCACTTTAGCGCCGACCACTGCCGCGGCCACGACCACCCAGCGCGCGGCCACGACCACGAGACGAGCATCGACCACGGCGCGCCCGCCGCCGCAGCCCGAGCCTGGCTGCAAGTTGGCGTACGACCCGTTCTATGACATCGGGGACCCCGACGAGGGGTACCGGTTTGGTAAGTTATTTTTACTAATAAACAAAAATATTTATATAAAAACAAGAAATTATTTTATCATCGTGATTTTAGCGCAGTTCGTCGTATGAATAGAAACGTTTTACAAGAGCGCCATAGAGCTAGGAAAACTATCAGAATTATTAGGAAAAGAAATTGTTCTTCTAGAATAAACACTTTTTTTTGTTTATTTTATCATAGAAAACCAATAACGGCGTCATAATTTATAATTTTCATCATTATTTTTTTGATAAATCGATTAATTATAAATAACAGATCAGTTGGGGTGTTTAAGGTTTTCATTACGCAATGGGAGGACTTGCAGTTCTCCATCATGTGGTACCTTTGGTCACAGTATATAATATCTAAGCTAAATCAGTAAAATAATTACGTTTAAACGTTCGAAACGACGCACTCACACAGCCGCCCGCCTACACAAGACACTTACTTAAGCTGTTAGTCGCGGGTGCCGAATACTGCCAAGCTAAGAAGAGTTATCTATCAGTCTGTTGTCACGCTTTGCGTTTATTAATATAGAATGCTTCCTTTTTAACAAAAAACTATTTCAATTTTACAAAAGTTTAAAAGCCAACCCTTTCCTAACCATCCGTTAAAGTTTAGGTATTTATCTCAACAAAAAGGCCTAGTTCCGGTACTGCTTGAGCTTATATATACTGTGCTTTTGTTTTAAACATGTGATTTTCTTTCAAACAAAACACTGTCGTCAAATATTCACACGAGGTCAAGTTGGTAACATTGAACCTGTCGGCTAGGGACCCGCGAGGACAGCCGCATCGAGTACGGCAAGCTGCCGGGCCGCCAGCGCGACGGGTTCGACCTCACGGTCGCGTTCCGCACCTTCGACCAGCACGGCGGGCTCATGTTCTACGCCGCCGCCGACAAGGCGCCCGACCAGTTCCTCGCGCTCTACATGAAGAACGCCATGGTGAGAGACTACATTTATTTATGCGAATGACAATATAAACATAAATTCATACGAGTACGTACCGTACACCTTTTATTAATAATTAACGCCACAAAAAAGATTGCTATTCTCTTTCTGAATAATGATTATTTTATTAATATCACTGCTTAAAATAAATCTTATTGTTATAAATTTTACTGAAAAATTATCCATTAAAGCCAACACTGCTATTGTGAGCTTTCTTCTGGAATGGTTAATGTTTGAATTACAACCGCTGATCATTGTTCTCCTTGTTATCATGTCACTTGTCCAATGTCCCAAAAAGGCTAGGATGTTGTATCAAAATAAAACAATCCGTAGCTAGTAGTAAGAGTGTGTATTAAAAGTAAAGTTCGTTTAGCCTATACAAAATAAGTGTGACAGGTATCACCGCGAGGCAACTGTGCACAGCGCCATCTAGTGAGCTTAGGTGTAACTACATTAGTGCATGAATAGGTAAAATCGGACATACCGCCCACCATGGACAATCATGTCCATCATTACAATAGCACATAAGCAACAACAAAATAGGAAATATAAAAAACCTGTATGTACAAATTACACAAAGTAAAATTTCCTTACAACTATTACAGCGGGTAATATTAGTATTTAGAAGCTATCTTAACTTTAAGAATATTATTTATTAAGCTATATATGGCTTACAAGTAACCTGAATCTACTGATTTTTAAACAGAAATCGTATTTATATGCAACTACAGAACACCATAGCAGCATATGATACAAATCAATCAATTTAAACGAAGCGTGGGAAACAAAGACTAGACAAAGACAAGACAACTTGTGGTCAATGTTGCATCGACAACTGTACTGCTCAATCTGCTACTGGTAAAATACACAACTTGGTAACAGGTCTCTTGATATAAGAGCCTTTGCACTTCAGAGTCACCACGCGAGTAATGTTGTCCAAGCCTGGGTGTTTAGCCGTTATTATGCCAAATAGCCACCTAGCCGGGGGAAGATCATCCTCTTTTACCAGAACTACATCGCCTATCTTCGGTTCGGGAATTTGAGAAGACCATTTGTGACGTTGCAGAAATTGTGTTATGTACTCTCGCGACCATCTACGCCAAAAGTCTTGTACCATTTTTTGGGAATAATGCCATCTTCTGAGTGTACTGACATTAGAAGCTTCGTAATTTGAGTCTGGTGGGAGCACAAGAGGACTGCCTACAAGAAAATGACCTGGAGTCAGAGGATACGGATCATCAGGACTATCACTTACCTGTGATATTGGTCTCGAATTGAGACAAGCCTCAATTTGAGCCAATACGGTAGTTGTTTCTTCAAATGTCAACGTTGAAATTCCTATGACTCTCTTAAGGTGGTGTTTAGTGGACCTTACGCCAGCTTCCCACAGTCCGCCAAAATTCGGAGCGCGGGGTGGAATAAAGTGCCACTTGGTACCATTCGTGGATAACCAGTCGGCAATATCGTTGCTAACAAGACTGCCTTCCTCAAGTAATAAAGCAGCCAATTCACGTGAAGCGCCAATAAAATTCGAGCCATTGTCACTCCACAGATCTGAGCAATGACCTCGTCTAGCCACAAAGCGTTTAAACGCAGCTATGAAGCCTTCCGACGTTAAGTCGCTCACAGCCTCTAAGTGCACAGCCCTTGTGGACATACATATGAATAGACAGATGTAGCCCTTAGCTGAGCGTTGTCCCCTTCCTTTACTAGTCCGGATTGCAATGGGTCCGGCGTAATCAACGCCACTATATTGGAATGGACGACTCGGAGTAACACGAGCTGATGGAAGCTGACCCATAAGTTGGTTCGCAGTACGTGAAGAGTACCGTATACAAGATACACACTTGTGGACGCAAGATTTGACAGCTCTTCTAGCATTTATTACCCAATACTTTGATCTCAGATAGTTCAGCATTAGCTGCGGCCCACCATGCAAAGTACGCTCGTGAGCATCCATCATAAGAAGATTCGTCAAGTGTGACCTGTATGGGATAATAATGGGATTTTTCATATCCGACGATAACTGCGCCCTCTGGAGCCTGCCGCCCACCCTGAGGATTCCATCCCCGTCAACGAATGGATTGAGGCTACGAATGGAACTTTTTTTACTTATTGGTGAGTTATTTAGAACACAATCTATCTCACCCTTAAAATATGCCATTTGAACAGTTTTCACTGCAAGCATACTTGACTGGTTCAATTCGTCTCGCGTAAGCCAGAGTGGATATTTAATGGCTTGACCTCTCAATTTTGCAGATGCTGCTTGTATGAATCTGCGACAGTAGGACAATACTCTGATCATCCGTCTGAATGAAGAGAATCTATCGTAAAGATTTTCCTCTTCAATGTTTGTGGCATTGCATACCAGATTATGAACAGCCCTTTCTTCTGGAATATTGACAGACTCCTGGTTGCAGCTCAGTGGACTGTATTTTATGTTTTCTTCGGACAACCAAGGTGGTCCATTTTTCCAAAGCAGAACTTCAGAATTTTTGGAGGGCTGAACACCACGTGATGCACAGTCAGCAGGGTTTTCAGATGAACGCACGTGGGACCATTGATTCCTATCTAACAAGGATAGAATATCTGACACCCGATTGGCGACAAAGGTCTTCCATCTCCCAGGGTGACTACTAAGCCAAGCCAATACTACCTGGGAATCTGTCCACGCGTGAATATCCTTCTTTGGAATTTCTAATACTTCGGATACCTCTGTCAACAGTTTGGTTAATAATACAGCACCGCACAACTCCAAGCGGGGGATTGACACTACTTTTATAGGTGATACCTTCGTCTTTGATGTGATGAGACTGACATAAATCTCGTCACTGTGACTTACAACTCGAAGATATACCACGGCAGCGTAGGCGTCCTTGGATGCGTCGCAAAAACCGTGCAACTCTACACAAACATCGTCAATTTTGGTCTGCATCCATCTTGGTAGTGTAAACTTTGTAAGTAAAGCCAGTTTATCACGATAAGCAATCCATTCCCGACACAAGCTTTCTGGTAGCTCCTGATCCCAATCTAACCCAACAATCCATAATTTTTGAATGAAAATTTTAGCCTGAATGATGGATGGAGCTATCCAGCCAAGAGGGTCAAACAGCCGAGAGATATCCGATAGAACCTTTCTCTTAGTAACAGGTAAGCTCAATTCTGGCAACTGTACTGTATATTCAAACTCATCCTTAACCCGATTCCATTTTAAACCAAGTACCTTTTTTACCTCATTGCCTTCCTTTCCTGTTCCAATCTCCATTGTATCTTCAAACTCTTCCTTATCTCCTTCCAATTCCATCATTACATCCTTATCACTCGATGCCCACTTTTGCAACTCAAAACATCCTTTGCTCATTAACTCATTCATGTGGTTGTATAATTGCATCGTTTCTGATTTGGTCTGACAGCCCGTCATCAAATCATCCATGTAAAAGTCTTTTAAGACCTTTTCAGCGGCCAATGGATGTGCCTGACTTTCATCTTGAGCTAGCTGAAGGAGAGTTTTTACAGCTAGATACGGTGCGCTTGCCGTTCCAAATGTAACACGCAACATTCGGTAGTGATGCAACCCAGTATCGTCCGACCACACAATCCTTTGGTAGTCGACATCCTCATCTGTAACCTTGATCTGTCGGTACATTTTAACTATGTCTGCGATGAGAGCTATTGGATGACGACGCCAGCGCATAACTATATGTCGTAAGTCTAACTGCAACGAAGGGCCGACCATCAGATCATTATTTAACGAAACGCCATTGGTGCCTGGACTAGATGCATTAAATACCACGCGAACTTTAGAAGTGGTTTTATCCTCGCGCACAACTGCATGGTGCGGTAAATAAACAGCATCCTGCTTTAATTTTTCTTCTTCTGTCAACAACTCCATATGACCAAGATCTAGATACTCTTGAAGAACTTGTGAGTATTGAATCTTTAGGTTAGGATTTTTACTTAGCCGTTTTTGTAAATATAGGAGTCTTTGAGTAGCAATGTTTAGTGAACTGCCATACTTACACTGCGGGTCTACTGAGCGGAAAGGAAGCTTTACCACATAGCGGCCGTCTGCATCACGAGTGGTCGTTTCCGCATATAACCTTTCGCAAGCTTGTTCTTCTTCTGTAAGGTGCTTCGACTTAACTGCGGTCGTTGGTTCGGACTCCAATTCCCAAAACCGTTTGAGTAACTCATTATCGTCTATACAAGTATGCATAGTAATGACTGTGTTACAAACCTGCGAACTATCCAAAGTTTCGGTGTGAACTTGGCCTGATAAAATCCACCCAAGCTTGGTATTCTGAGCTACCGGTGTGCCTGGAGGACCTTTGAGTAAACCGTCAACAAGAATCTGACCAAAAACATCTGCACCGAGGAGCAAATCAACCTTATTAGGTGTGTCAAACTTTGGATCTGCCAATCTTAGATGAATAAAATTGGAGTACCTCTGAAACTCAACTTTCTTTGAGGGAACTACCGAAGTAAGTTTCTTTAAAACATGTGCTTTAACAATGATGTGGTAGTTGGGATCGTAAATTGACGTGAGGCGAATACTAACTATTGATTTGGAAACAATAGAGCCAGTTTGATCACCAACACTCGAAATCAATGTTTTACTTGGTAATTTTCGCAGACCAAGTGCTTGCACAGCAGACTCCGTGATAAACGAAGCTTGGGAGCCCTGATCTAACAAGGCCCTGAATGTCAAGCAATTACCCGACTGAGACTCTACATGAACTAAAGCTGTAGCTAATAGCACCTGGCTATGAATATTTGAATGAGAGACTACTACAGTTTCGGTAACGTCATCATTTTGTGACGTAGTGGTTGCTACAACGACACTCTTATCGACCGAAAGATTCTCGACACTATTATCGGTCGGTTTTGGAACACTTGGATGTAAAAGAGAATGATGCTTCTTTTTGCATAAACGGCATCTTGAGGTTTGACGACAAGTGAATACAGAATGCCCTGGACACATACAATTATAACATAAACTATTAGATTGGACAAAATTCCTGCGTGATTCGACAGATTCATGTGAAAATTTCTTACAGCTGAACAGTTTATGGTTCTCTGAGCAGAATGGGCAAGCAGTTGACACGGCTGCAGCATGATTGACAGATACATTAGGCCGACTAGTATTCTGCTTACTTTGCTTAGCAGGAATCAAAAACTCTAAGGAGCGGAACCTATGTTCTAGGAAAGTCTTAAATTGTTCCATAGAAGGATGGTCATCTGATGTACTAATTTTTGCTTCCCATAGCTTACGTGATTCTGGATCTAATTTTGAGCTAATGATATAAATTACTAAAACATCCCACGCATCGACTTTAAGCCCTAAATTCCTCAAGCCATGCAAACAATCGCAAGTGGTGTCTAATAACTCTTTAATAGCCTTCGAGGATTCTACTGTGATATTTGATTGGCTGATCATTTTTTTAATCAAACAGTTTGACAAATACTTTTTATTGCTATACCTTCTTTTTAATAAAGACCAAGACTCGAAGTAGTTAGCGTCAGTAACAGGCACATGCCTCAGTAGCTGCTCTGCTTCCCCGCTGAGATGAGCTTTCAAATAGTGTAATTTGTGCACATTTTGTAAATTAGTATTTTGATCTACTAGAGACTCAAATAAGTCTTTAAAAGTAGTCCACTCAGTGTAGTTTCCGCTAAATGTAGGAATAGTTATTTTAGGTAACTTCACTGAGGGCACTGTGGCTACAATTGCTGACTGAGGAATCTGACTATAATTGCTAGCGCTAGTCGATGCTGATAAAATATTGGCTAAAGATTCTTTAAGTAAACTTTTATAATCCCAGTACAGCTCTTGCGTATCTTCGTAAACATCACCAGTACAATAAGCAGACTTCTCGTAGTCGTCTGAATCTATATCGGACACAATAGTACGATGAGAGTCTACAAAGGATGCCCATTGACTCTCCAACGTTTCTAACCGCGCTTCAACATAGGCCTTTGTTATTCTCACTTTAGGTGACTTTTTAAAATTTTCCTTTCCCTTACTTATCGCCGTCTTGACGTCTCCCTGCAACCTAGCTAAAGCCTCCATAGTAACAATATTATCTTATATTATCAATGAATATACTTATGCAAATTGACTATCTTAATTATTTATACTACTTTACTATTATTTTTTGTCTCTAAGCACGATAACAATAAGATCTTAATTTCTATAATAACACTGCACAATTTTTACTAACTATTACTAATGTTCCAATTCTTCTTGAAAACACGCTAAGTCCTGTAGAAAGATGAACCGAATTTTCTAAGTGTTTTATCAAATTGACACTCAGAAAAAATTGGGCATAGGTTCCCCGTCGTTTCACTTTTTTGAAAACTATTCTAAGTCCGAACACATTTACACGAAATTTACAAGTGTCAAATCACAACGAAAATTTTCTAAGTTCCACTATTCATTAAAATTTCTTCAAATTTTCTAAGTCCAAATCACTTATTAAAATGTTCAAAGTTACTCACAAGTCGCACCGCTGTCCATATTCAAACCTGCTGCTTTTACCGCCCTCTGGTGCGAAGATAATCCAATTCGATCCGCTGCTTTTAGCGCCCCCTGGCACTGAGTCTCGTAACTAAAGCTGCTTTAGGCGCCCTCTGGCGGAGTCTCCAACACTTGTCCGCAGGCAGGATTTCACCACAATAACACCATAGATGACAGTCCGTCACCTCGTCGGCGTAGGAAGCGGACAACTGTACAATTCCCTCAAGGTAGCCTTATATCCGGCGTACCGAAGGACCACAATGTCCAATGTCCCAAAAAGGCTAGGATGTTGTATCAAAATAAAACAATCCGTAGCTAGTAGTAAGAGTGTGTATTAAAAGTAAAGTTCGTTTAGCCTATACAAAATAAGTGTGACAGGTATCACCGCGAGGCAACTGTGCACAGCGCCATCTAGTGAGCTTAGGTGTAACTACATTAGTGCATGAATAGGTAAAATCGGACATCACTTACGACACGTTTTCTGTTTTTTTTAATGCTTTGTAAATACAGTTTAAATTGCTTTATTCACCTGTTCCTAATAAATTAAAATAACCACATAAATATAACTTCACTCATTGATTGAGTCCTAGAAAAATATTCTAACACCCCTCCCCTCCAGTTTAGGACACTGGCTGTCATAAAGCGCTACAAGAATAAATTACTTTTTATTGCTTACTGCATAAAAGAAACAAAGTAACAGTAAAATGTACAGATAAGTAAAGGAAGGAATTTAGTGTAACTTGCACTTCTCAGAATTAGTGAATTGAACCCCAAACTATCTACTTCCATAGTATTAAACATAATTCTATAGTTTTAACATTGTATACGTTAACACAGTTAGAATGAGTAAATGATATTCAACATTAGGATGGTAAACCAATTTCTTTGTCGACTATACAAATACTCGTGCTAATGACAAACAAACATTCGCTCCTTGAGCTCTTGGTCTGTAGTCCGGTGCACGGATCACCGCACCACGCCAGAGGGTCGTGAAACATGTAGTTGTTCTCTCAGCTGAACCTGGTGTTCAACTGCGGCGGGTCGACGGGGCACATCGAGTGGCCGCAGCGCTACAACGACACGGCGTGGCACGCGGCCACGCTGGTGCGGCGCGGCGCGCACGCCAAGCTCACGGTGGACGGCGCGCGCGCCGGCGAGGCCAGCGCCGCCTGCGCCGCGCCCGCCGCGCTCGCGCCGCCCTACTACTACGGCGGGCTGCGGCTCAACCTCACCGACACCAAGCATCTGCCGGTGAGACACCCTTACCATACTTGCAAGGCAGGCACTATCACCTAAAGTCTGTTTATCCATACTTGTGTTTAGTAAACAAACTCACAGCAAAACTCGTCGTCCCACGTCCAGAGCACACCATGTGGGTACAGATCAAAGAGTGCGGTAGTCCTGTGCACACCATGTGCGCGTACATTGACATTGACACGTGACATTTCAAAGTCGTGCCTATGTCGGGAACTCGTTTTATTTTACCGCTAGGAGAATAATAACGGCGGCACAGTTTGTTGTTAGTCTGTGTAGAACCGGAAAACAGAACTGGGTAGTGCCAACACCGAAAGATTTATTTTTTAGTAAACGTGAATAGTCATCGCGGCCATTTTGCGCGTAGGGTTGCTTAGCAATTATAAAATAATAATAAATAAATATATTATGGAGGTTAGTTTTTAGTAATAATCATAATAATAGATCAAGTAAAAAATTTCAAATCGAAATTTTTGTTTTTTTAGGAAATTGAAACTTTTTTTATGACATATTTACTGCTTAGCGTATTTCATCCTCTTTCTAAAAATGTATCATACATAGGGGTAGCTTATGCAAAAACCACTCAAATATATATTTTTTTAAATGTAGGTATTGTTAATATCTCGATTTTTTAAGAACATATGTTATAGGCGCATACGGAAAAAATAAAAAATGGATGTAGGACGGGTCTCACTATGTATTCTGTGTAACAATGTCTTATGTTATAAAAGAAACACGTAGAATACATTTTTTCACTAAAAACTGCTAATATTCATCGATTTTCTACAAGATTATACACAAAATCGAAAATTCCGTAGACAAAAATTTACTGTTTGACATTTCGTAATTTCATTTGCGACATTTTTTGTACCTACCTTAAGATTATAAAACTACGGCTACTAATGATAATGGTCTAAGCATGCCGCAGTGTGCTGAGGAATACCGAATTATTATTATTAACCTTAGTGATACAAAATTAAGGTACATATTCTGCACTTAAAAATTTATTGCCGTGCCGTCCCAATAGTAAGCGCAGTCTCTTAACTACAACTATTTACTTGAGACTATATATGTTTAGCAGTGGACCTCCTATGGCTGAAATGATGATGATGATGATGTTATATGTAAAAAAGATAGGTAGATGAATATTTGCTGCAAATATTTCATTGAATCGTTTAAACAATATAATTTATTTTCATTAAGCATAAAAATATCATTGAACCAAAGCAAAATTAAATGGCTTACGTGCTACATTACAAGAAAATAAAAAAGCAAAAAATAAAATGTCTGTTGGACATAGACTTATGATCTCGAATCTAAAATCTGAATTTAGATCGTAATTTAATTTTGCTTGAATAACCCAAAGAATCTAAGAGTAGACAGAGATATAGTAGGCGAAGCCGGTAAGCTGTGTAAAGAACAGTCAACAACTCATTAACCTTCCTACAAAACTAATGAATTAATTAATATCAAACTCAATTTGATTGACTTTCAGTTAAAAATCTATCGAAGACATTTTACATTTTGATGATTAAGTACTGAAAAATAACATCGGGAAAACAAGTCAATCCATTGTTGATCGTAGAGTTTTTCATAACCCTATTGATCAGCCGCTTTAAGGCGTCCTTAGCGGTCAATAAAAGAGAATATGAATATTATTATTAAATTATTTTCGTTTTTCGCAGTTCTACCAACCCTTCAAGGGCTGCCTCAAGGGTCTGGTGATGAACGGACAGCAGGTGAGCGAGGTGCGCGCGCGTGTCAACTCGCTGCGCTGCACCGACAGCGTGGAGGGCGGCGTCTACTTCGGGCCCTCCCGCTCCTCCACCGACAGCAACTACATCAAGGTGAGGGTTCTGTACGGTAAAACCTTCCAAGTGCGAGTCGAACTCGCGCACCTAGAATTCCGTACCGACTTATAGCTATGTAAATAGTTCGTCTATAACAGAAATCAAATACTTGTTCTATTGGATTTCTCACGAGCCTTCGATTGCGTAAACATACCACTGCTCCTAGCAAAGTTGGAGTATTACGGATTCTCGCCAATGGTATGTAGGTGGTTTGAATCATATTTCTCGGGACGAGGCCAAAAAGTCAGTGTACTGGTGCGGATGCGGTATCAGTAGTGAGTAGTAGTCAGTAGTTTCTGAGGAATTGCCTGTTATAAGAGGTGTAATTCAAGGGTCACCTCAAACCTAAATTCCGACCTTGAGACAATAGCGGACTGGTCAAAGCGTCACGCTCTCGTGCTTAATCCTAGGAAAAGTATTTTTATTATAATGGGTACCCCACATCAAGTTCGCACTATTGGAGGATTCGCTCCGGTTGTTAGAGTGGGCGGTGACTTGGTGCCCCGCGGGGACTGTGTGCGTAATCTTGGTTTAATGATGGACGAAAATCTGAGGTTTGAACATCATGTTCTGGGTAAGATCGGTTTGTGTTTTGCGTCCTTAAGAACACTATATAAACTTCGGCCCTTCTTGTCAAAAGAAGTGAGGCTCTCTCTGTGTAAATGCCTTGTACTGTCACATCTTCAATACTGTCATATTGTGTATGGACCCTGCTTATATCAAAAAACTGTGCTGCGTATACAGAAAGTCCAGAACGCATGTATGCGCTTCTGTTATAGCATACCTAAGAGAAGCCACATTTCTCCGGTGCTGGTCAGGTATAGATTGTTGAACATGCAAAACGTTCGGACACTAAAATATGCCTGTTTTGTGCAGTCGTTGTTCAAATCTCGCTGTCCTCTATATCTATATGAAAAATTAAAGCCTAGAGCTAATATGTCACACGTGCGACTAAGAAATCTATCTTTTAAGCTTCCAAAATATTCCCTTGCTAGCACGAAGGGTTGCTTTAAGTATGCCGCTTCCAAAATATAGAATGATTTGCCGCCTCCGGTCTCAAGTGCGCTGTATTTTTCAATCACAACCTTCAGAAAACGACTTTTGAACGTCTTGTTAACCAAACAGGCGGAGGGTATAGGTCTTTCGAAGAAAGCTAGCGGGGGAGGAATGGAAATAAAATTGAAAAAGAGAAATGAATAGATAGGTATAGGTATAGTATTTCTTTATTTACATGCATGTTTAGGGTGTTAGGTGCGTCACAAGTTTTTCTAAAAATGAATTAATGTTTTACTTTAATTATTAAGAAAGTTTTATGTTCTTGTTGTTATTAGTTGAAGGCTACGGCAGAATACCAGCGATGTAAGGATTATTCCTAACACCATTAGCTGAGTCGTAGACCTATTTGTCTCATTAATGTAAGATAATGTGCTACTTATTTATTATATTAAGACATGAAAATTGTATGCATGTATAATTTTGTAAATTTTTTTTGAGACAAATAAAGCGTTATAATTAAATCGAGTCTCGAAAATATTTACCGATATTCCAAGTTTGTTAAAAAAAAAATGTACCTAACAGTTAGGTACATATATTTTTTAACAAAACAAAACAAAAATCATTTTGTAGTTAGGTCCTAACTACAAAATGATTTTTGATCTTTTGCCCTTACTTGTGCTATAAGACATTGCTTCTTACCAAATTTCAAGATTCTAGGTCAACGGGAAGTACCTATTTATTCTGATTCCCTTGAGAGTGTCGAAATACACGGTTTTTGCGATTTCGATTTTTGCATAGCTTCAAGGGACCTGAGTATATCGTTTTAATTTTAAACTCGATACCTCACACGCGTTCCCGACAGAAAAGGTCTTGACAGACAGACATACAGACGGACGGACGGACAACAAAGTGATCCTATAAGGGTTCCGTTTTTTCCTTCTGATGTACGGAACCCTAAAAAAGTAAAATTAGAAGAACGCGGCCGAGCGTTTTTAAAGTCCGCAGATTATAATTTTCTTCAATGCAATGATGTTTATTTTTAGTTTTTATTTTTCAAATGAAATACTATCTAATATTGTTCGCAGTTATACAAAGTCGGGAAGTTCAAAGTGGGCAACGAGATCTCGATCTCGATGGAGGTGAAGCCGCGGAACAGCACGGGGCTGCTGCTGAGCGTGCACGGCGGCGTGGACTACCTGGTGCTAGAGCTGCTGCACGACGAGGTGGTGGCGCGCGTCGAGAACGGGAAGGGGCCCTTCCAGGCCAGCTACAAGCTCGGCCGCGCCACGCTCTGCGACGGGAACTGGCACAGGATCCACGGTGAGCTACCGCTTAGCACGCCACTTCGCACGTAACACAATGTAAACGGAGTATCTAACTAGAAGCCCAATTCCCGTAATTAAAAAGTAGTCGCAAGCCAGTTTCGATCCCTTCGTGGTAACATTTAGATTAAAAACGGTATTATATTAACAGTAGAAATTCTTGTAACCTCAAATTATAGTTGGTAATATGTAATGTATGAAAATGGAAAAAAACAGTATTTTTTATCTATTTTCAGTCGCATTACGAACTTTTTGACAATTTTACGTCCTATTAAAATAAATAAATGAATATTGGACAAAGTCACATGCATCGCTCTGATCCTATAATAAGTAGCCAAAGCACTTGTATTAAATACATAAATCAGAAACAACAACGGTACCACAATACCCAGACCCGAGACAATATAGGAAAGTTATTTTTCTACACTGACCGACCGGGAATCGAACCTGTATCAAATCAGTTCGGTCTTATCGCGTAAAAAAACGTGAAATGGCGAAAGATCTGAAGAGAAACGCGATTTTATCTAACAGAATATAGTCAAATGTCTCGATCATTCGGGTATACTCAAAATATTTTTTCAGGTCTCCATATAAATTAAAACTTTGCCATTCATATCTCTGTTTATGTAAATTTTGTTTACACTATCGCTTATGTTCAATACCTCCTATGTGAGGATTGCTATAGGAAATATGTCTAATCGCTAGAATAACTCGAGATGCCCTGTAGACACCCGTTAGGCCCGCTGCCACACCCCTTCTCAGTATCAGCCAGTCACCGTGCATTCTCCTCACACAGCCGGCAGCCGAGCGAAAATAACAATGTATGTTGAGTTAATTTGCAACCATAAGCCGAGATAATAATATTTGGTGATTATTAAATTCGACATTACCAACATTTTATCCCCTTTGAAATTCTAACACCACCAATATAAGTTGAGTAAGTTTACTATAAACATAAATAAGTTTAGTGATTTTTACTTTACAAATGAAGAACTTTCAAGACACATTTTAATCTCCTTTTTCACCCCTTCGTTAATCAATCAAGAACGATGTAATACATACATTTATTTTCAATCGGCCCCATAAATACAAAATTTTAAGATGCTTATTTCGAAACTGATATGCTTCGAAAGGGCCTCTTAGGCTATAATTTCCTAAATAAATAAGGTAAGGCTGTGCGTTGATATATCAACAATTAGTTAGTTTACCATTTTATTTAAATAAATAACTGAAGTACAAAGTTTCATCCCTCTTTTCACCTACTTAAGGGTTGAATTCAAGAATTATCATGTCTACAATATTAAATATCAAAATCGATGTCATTTTCGTATATAACATCCCAAAAAACCATAGAAAACCACACCCATATTGATATTTAGACATTTCAACCCCATCGCACCCCAACAGGGGGATGATATTTTACGACCCCAACGTTGGACTTAAAAATCGTTGTTATTTTTGTAATCAGCGACCCGATAAACCATAGAAACAATACCCATGTTGATTTTCAGACTTTATCACCCCTTGTACCTCCTTTAGGGGTGGACTTTGCAAAAACCTGAAACACGTGTTTACTCATTTATTGTTAGGAATACTCCTGTGAAGTTTCGAATAAAATAGTCTAACTAATGTTGTTTCCCCATACAAACTTTAGGCCCCCATTTCTATTGCAATCTCTAACACCAGCGGTTTGGGCTGTGCGTTGATATGTCAGTCAGTCAGTCAGTTTCTTCTTTTATATATATATAGATTACCATTCGCTTTACTCAAGAGACTCAAAGTGTATATAATTTCAGCTGTGAAGTCCCGGCACGTGGTGTCGGTAGGCGTGGACGGGCACTTCTCTGACGCGGGCATCGGCCTCTCGAGCTCGACGGACACGCGCTACCCGCTGTACCTCGGCGGGCACGAGCGGCCGCTGCACAAGCTGCGCGGCGTGCAGGCCCGCCACGGGTACACCGGCTGCGTCCGGAGCCTCGTCATCAAGGAGGCGCCCGTCGACATACCCCTGACCGCTGCCGGCCGGAACGCGCACGTTGGCGTCTGCCCGGCTGACTAACACACTACACATACAAGATGAGAGATACACTAACACTAGAGCGAGATACTAAAGACGAGAAATACTTATTATGTAAACAATGAGAATCAACACAGTTTAACCTTTGGTATGCTTAAATTATGAAATAAAGCGATTTTGATGACAGCATTATACTTAATTTTGAACAAGCTGGCACGAGTGGGATGAACAAGACTAATATCTTATCTGGTGGTGGTCCTAAGAGTGTGCAGTACAAGCACTGCAACTGGCGCCTGGTGTTAGTGTTGTAGGACACTTACCAGTCTATTTAACTTCCAGGCCATGTAACTTCAGCGAAAATTAATAATTCTGGAGATATGAGAGCTGTAAGCCTGTGAGTCTGGTTGACTAGTAACAGATTAGATACATACTGAAAAAAAAAACAGCGCATTATTTTTACTAGAGCGTGATTGATAAAATTAGCAAAGTCCATTGATTTATAAAGTACTAGAACGGGCATGTTAAAAAAACCTTCGTCGACAGTCGCTCTCTGCTACTCTACTCATACTTTGTGCAAGCGTAGCGCAAAATCTCGCTTTGGGATGTCAGTTCTAGAACAAAGTTACTCAATGGTGACGTGCCTGTTATTGTGGCCGGCGTTTTTGACAATGTAAAATACCGAAAAAATATTACATTCGAAAATGCATTTTTACAGTAATCTTGTACTATTTTTAGTAAGTACCGATATGTTTCGGTTCCATATGGTGAAAACTAACAAACTAAATTATTAATTAAGTAAATTTTAGTACAAGGCAAATAGCCTATTTGGACAAAATCATTTATAAAATAAATATCACAAGAATTATTCAATTTCGCTATATAAATATAGTGTCCTCTACCACCAGGCACCCGCTGGTACTCCTCTCTTGGGACACCTTGTATACAAAGCATTACAGGGTGACAGGTTGAACGAGCGAATAAAGTTATCAGGATGTTCCGCCCTTGTCCAAAACGAATCACTTTTACCAAGGGCCCTACGTAAAGAACAACTGATTATCGTCGAGGTAAATGACTATTTTGTAAGGAAAGGTCAACTTTTTCTCCTGATCTCGACGTTTCTGCTTTATTAAAAGTTGTTTATTCAGATGACTTCTTCGTCTAACCAGTCAATCTGATGCCAATCATAATAGCTTAGATACACTATGGCCGCGAACGTCAAACCAAAACAAACCAACGAACATAAGCGTAAGGTAACTATTTACGTTCACGGTGGTACGAGCCATTAAGGCAGAGAAGAATCACGTTATATTCTTGAAACAAAATACAATGGAGGAATTTTATTCAATACTTATAAACTTAATTTTATCATAGAAATTGTAAAACAAATCTTCGTTCATTCATTTTGAACACCGCCAACGAACTATGAACTTGTTTGACGACCGCTAACGATTGTTTTAGTTCAACACTATCAATGTTCGGAGGACATATTATATTGACAGTGATATTTTAATATAAAAATATTGTGCAAGAGATCGATAAGTACTTAAACATGTAGTTAAAATTAAATTGAGACATTTTAGATCTGGAGACGTATTTTTGAATCATTAGAAATGAATCTTGAATTCGAACACGAAAACAACTTTTGTATGAAAACAACTTCTATTGCTCACGATTTTACAGATTTTGAAATCACGAATAAAATCGTGCTATTAAATTGAAATCTTGTAACTATTTTCGTTTAACACAGAAAATAATAAAACCGGAGTTATAGAAAATAAATGAATCGCTAAGAGCGGAACGTAAATAAAAAGTTATTAAAGTAAATCTCAGTCAACCATATTGTTTATTTGTCAATGTCATTCTTCCCTGCATTCTACTAGTAGAAAACGAAAAACGAGTGGGTAGGACTTGTAGCGGAATTCATGGAATGAATTTTCAAAAGTAGTGATTTTAGGTATTCGCATGAGTCTTGCAATTTCGTATTCGGATTGGAATTGTCATGATTCAAAAATACGTCTCCTTTGCTGGGTTGGTCACGAAATAGCACAAGAGTTTCTTAAATGTATGTGTAACCTTCGTGTATTAGACATGAGCGATCACCACCAAGTTACAACGTGCCTTTCGCCAGCCGCTTGCTATTCTTACAATATTTCGTCAGTATTTGCAACTTTCGCATTTATTCCGTGTATGAATTAAAATTATATTAATGTTATTATGCATTTTTATATATACCTATCAATATTCGTAAGTATTAGTAACTGTCAGAGAAAATATATTATATTTATAATAAATCCACATTTATATACATATAATGGTTTTATTCAAATATTTTTCCACCTTGAACGTCAAACCATACAAAATCCAACCCAGTATCATCCGTGAACAACGATACACGATCTTATGTTCACATCGATAGTGTACGAAGCCGTTAGAATTAGGCGCTATGCACACGAAGCAACTTCAGTTGCCGTAACTGTTAACTTTTTAAGCAGTTGCCGGTGACTAAAATCAGCAATTTAGACCTAGTTTACTGCATGGGTAAGTGCAAATTTGAACTTTCGAAACGATGCCGGTTGCAAAAACCAGCAAATCGTCATTCAGTTGCTAGTTGAAACTCGCAATAAGAGTTGTACGCCTGCGCAGTTGCTCAAAATGATATAAAAATGTGGCTCCGTGTGCATAGCGCTTTAGCGTTATTCATTAGTTCGGCGTGCAGCGGCGCGGCGCGCACGCTCCACAAGAGACGTTGCGGTTCCGGATCAACGGTAGATATTCGCTGTGTTCGCGATGACAGCGCCCCTAGTGACCACAAGTATTGTGAACTTATGATCTCTGAAATTATGGCAACTGAATGGTTTAAGAATGATTTTCGGATTTTTTTTCTTCAAAATTAGATGTAAATATCTAAAAAGTTTGTGCATATTATAATAAGTGATTTTCTTACTTGAAACGTTTACGTGAATGTTATAATACGACCAGGATTTAAATCGATGCAACATGATATAACTTTTTAACCTCAAACTGTCCAAAATGGAAAAATATAGTATAAGTACAGCATGTGAGAGACATTGAAAAGCTTAGAACCAACGTACAAAGCTACTTAATAAGAGCTGTGATCATAAGGCAAACGTCTGTGACACGTACTTCCTACAAACTTTATTCTTTTCACAGCAGTTATCAATTTTATACTTTGCTTCAATTTCCATCTTGATGTTGGAAACGAATAAAACATGCACGAACTGTTTTTGTTTTTACACCTTAAAACACAACACGTACTGTGACCCATATCGCGAATTTTAACGTGTTTACTTGAAAATACTTAATAACTTAAGTATGAAATTCTATGGAAATATAGCAATTTGACACATGACAGTCCAGAGTTATTTCACATTTTCTGCCAGGTTGCGTGCTGCGATTAGTGATGGGTTTTTATCCGGATAAATACTAAAAATGGATAAATACTCATAAATATCCATTTTTACTCGAGTATTTATCCAAAAAGGTGGATAAATACTCTTTAAACATTTTTATTTCTATTTAACGCAAATTTCGAAATTAGGTAATAAGTAATTTCAAGATAAAATATGTATTTCTGCGTTTTTAAACTATAAATAATGAAAATAGCCAAAAGAACAGCTATCAAATGCTTAACATGTTATTTCATTATTTCATGGTATTTGAATGCAACTAAATGTGTACATCATCATCATCATCATAACAGCCATCGATCGTCCACTGCTGAACATAGGCCTCCCCCAATGACTTCTATCATTGGGGGGAATTGCCAATACTCACCACGCTTGGCAGGCGGGTTGGTGATTGCAGTTTTTTTATAGGATTTCGCACGCAAATGATGCTGCCCGTCTCGTGATACAGGTGCTCGTGTTCGGTGCCGTGTGGGGACGGCCGTAAGTAATTCACTTCCCCACCACCAACATGAGGCGTGTTGTAATGTGTACATAAATTAAATTAATTATCTTCCATGATGAATTCTAATGATCATGAGTTTCGATCATCAGTGTTAAGTATTTTTATGAAGAGTGATCATTATGATGTAAAATTGTATGAGAAACATTTTCGGACTTCCGATAATAGGACTTAAAAAGTTATGTGAAAAAACGCGCACCCACAAAGCTTACTACTGACTGACGGACGACGCACGGGGGGAACTCAAAGCGATGACGCGGGCTAACATAGGAAACCGAATATACTTTTCATTTTGCACCAAGGTGCATTTTGTAAGCAAGCCGGTGAGACGGGTGAACGAGTGGAAGCAGTCGCTTGAGAGCGGTGGTCTGAAAATCAATGTGGCGAAGACCGAGTGCCTGGCCTGTAACTCTACAGATCCAACGTCCGTCCGCATAGGCGGAGACAAAGTCGAGCGTACGGATCAGTTTAAAAACCTTAGATCTGTATTTCATGCTTTGGGAGACATCGCCTTTTCACCTGCCCTTTCATATGGCAGCGAAGCGCGGCCACTACTTGAGCGACACAAGCAGGAGCTGCGTGTCACGGAGATGAATATGCTGCGGTGGATGTGCGGAGTCACGCGGAAGGACCGCGAGAGGAACTCGCGCATCCGCGGTAGCCTTCGTGTCCGTGATATTGTAGACAAACTGCAGGAGAGTCGCCTACGCTGGTACGGCCATGTTTTGTGGAAACCGGCAAGCTATGTAGGAAACAAATATCCGGCCATGCCGCCACCGCCAGGTCCTGGCAAAAGAGGTAGACCCAAGAAATGCTGGCTTGACGTCGTGAGGGCTGACATGCGTGCCAATGATCTCACGACTAGAGATGCTCAACAAGACCATGCTAACTGAAGGAGTAAATCAAGGAAAGCGGACCCTGGGATCCAAATCAACGGCTTTGGACGCAACCGGGATTGTCCGTACAGATGAAGAAGAAGAAGAATTGCACTGGTCAGCCACAGGTGGCAGCACTAAACTAAATAAATAAAAAATGTTCTCTTTATTTAATTCACCTTCCATAATTTGATTTGAAAATCGTAATTTCATTAAGTATGAGCGAGTCCACCAGCGAAGAAGATAATAATTTAACACTGCAGAGTTAGTACAAGCGGTACATAGTACCGAATTGAGTTTTCTACCGAAAAAATCGCGTGAAAAGTACTTAAAAGAGTACAATTTGTTAAATGCATGGAGACATTCTAAAGGTGCGAAAACGTTTTCGGAGACTATAATGCTAACATACTTTATTAAACTATCAGAAACAAGAAAATCAATCAAACGAATAAGCACTAATTTAATAACTAAGCAATTTTTTTGCACCTAGCCTTTTCTTCGCTGTGGTGAGGTGAAAAATTGTTTCACTCGGCAGCAAAGTTATTTGCATCTCGTACCTTTGAAACCCTCGCTACGCTCAGGATTCTGTATTTGAACAACAATCCTAGATTCATTCGCTTGCTCAGGTTTTAATACAAGTAGGTACTCGCACCAAAAACCAACTTTGCAGCCTTGCATTATCAAATAACTATTTCTAACTCTCGCGGATCTGTGCGCACCGTGTGCAAGAGCAAGAGCAAGAAAGGCTAATTATTTCAAGGACGGGACTGAGTTCCACTACATATTATATTGTTATTATTATAATTACCGTGACAGGATACACTGCAACCTTGCTAAAACTACATTTTTTTTATTAATAACATTGTATTCGGACACGTAATACTAACCATTCATTAAATGTAGAACAGAAAAACAAAAGTTGTGTGTGGATACAGCTGAAAATATTTTTATCCGTGATTTTGAGTAAATATCAGATAAAAATGGATAAAAACGAGTATTTATCCATTTTGGATAAATATCCGAGAATTTACTATTTGAGTATTTATCCACTGCCCATCACTAGCTGCGATCGATTTGACGGCCCTCACCACCCACTTTGCACCTAGCGAATACATTTCACAAAGGTTGCCAACTAACATTTTCTTTTAAATTGGCCTGAATTGTTATTTGTTTGCATTACGATGGCCTTTATTTAGTTTGCATAAACTAAAATAAATGGGAACGCCTAAATATTCAAAAATATTTAATTCTGAATTTGGATATTCCGATTAACTTTTAACCGAACTTCATAATTCCAAATAAATAAAATCTTTTTTTACTAATTGCAAATAATACTTATAATAGGCAATTTATAAAATAATCTTACAAACCTTCTAGTACTTTTGCGGTTCGTTTCATTTTAATACTAGTAGAAAACAATTTATTGCAACCAATGTACAGTAAAGTAGAAATTTGGTAGTAATATTTACTCATTAGAAAATGTATTATTGTATAGTCTTCTTAATAATACTAGATCGTCAAAATGGCGAGACTACAATTATTTTTTCATAGCTTCAAAATGATTGCAACACAAACATTGAAAGTGACGCTAATAAGGTCCACATCAGAATTAGCTAATTTAATCGCAAACTATCCACTAGCAAGGTATTAAATTTATAAATAGTCTTCCGCCATAGGGGATTACTTTTAACAACGGGTTAAAACTATTAAAAAAAAATTAATATGTAGTTAGGAAAGAGGTAGTAATTATTTGGAATAAATGTTCGCACTTGCAGTCAGTCATTTTGATGTCAAGATGGCGGAACCATTTAATTTTGCTTTTAACTTTACAAATATCGAAGTAGAAATTATTTTACCTAAGAAAGCAAATAGTTATTAGAATCTAAGAAGAACGTGTAATTATCTAAGTTCCTTGGATTCCAAGATTCCAGGTTCGACCCCGCTATTTTGACGCTATTTAATTTAAAAAACGGAAAATTATTTTTTAATATACCGGATAACGGGAAGGAGGTTTTACTTGTAGGGGGTTTTAAAATTTTAATTTTACTTTTTTATTTAAAGCTAATTTATTTTCTGTTGTTCTAAGCTATGAGTAGTGAAGATGATATTCAAGGTGTGTCTATTGCTAGTAAGTAGTAACCCAGTTATAGTCCCCGCTTTAGGATAAAGGAATGAATGCCAATGAAATAACAGTTATTATGAAAACGTTGAACAATGTATTTTACACTATGAAAGGTTTAAATAAAGTTTTATACATTCCCACCACTGACACCTTAGTTATGAAAACTACTTGATTCGGCGCTAGTTTGATGCCAACGCTTTCCTCTCTTATCCCTTCGCTACCCAAACATAAGTTGGGTAACTCGCATGTTTTGGCGGGATCCACTTTAGACAGACTTTAATAAAAACAACCTTACAGCTATTATTTACACTGTTAATCTAGGAAACATGTCTGCGATTATTTTATTACTTGCTCACACTCGCTGGTAATGTGCAAGCAAGAAATAAATAAACCGAGACGGACAAATTATATTTCCCACACTAAACTACGCCTTTACATACAAATCGTTACAAAATTAACGTTTAGTACAATATAATAAACAGTTAAAACTTCAGTAGACACTAAGTACTACACACCGTATTAATATTTGGCTAATTTAAGACATAAATACGAGTGTATATTGATCTAACGTTTATAAACATTGCTTATCAATGAGGTCAGCACAAAGAAGTTGTCCGAAAATGGTTTTTTATTCGTTAATATTTTACCACGATAATATGTTTTACATATTTAGTTAAAGCAACCAAAAAGTACAATTTCCTACTAAATGAAATAATTTTTAAGACATTATTAAAAAAAACATTATTTTTAATTCAACTTTATTTTATGTCTATAATATCAATTCCGGGCCAACTACTTTCACGAAATCAAAGGTTAAGTTAGTTTTCAGTAACCATTGCACAGAGATACCTAACTAGCTAGAGGATTGTGTCCCTTTCTAAAATAGGGTGACTAAATTGTAAGTCTAGGCGGAATTTAAATAAGTAGTTTTAAAGATCGTTAATTAAAAGGGTCGTATACAAGTTACTTACAACTATTCAAAATAGGGAAGGTACCGCCTAATGAGTTGTTTAACCATTTGCTACGCACGCTTTAATCTTTTTGGAAACCTGAAAAGGGATACCATAAACAAAAGCTGATTTCAAGCATATTATATTATAAATAATTGTTATAGTCTTCGGTTATTAAAGTTCTAAATTACGGTCACCTTACTTCATGTGAAATAATCTATTTTAATATTTTGTTTTTACCAGAATTAAAACTGGTTGAAGGACTTACATATGAAAGGATATTCTACAATTAACTTTTAGTTTTGCCCATCCACACAACAAAGTTTTTCACTTTTCTATTTTGAAATTAACTAACAACCATGACAACGTCATATTTGCAATTGTGACAGCTTTAGGGATGACAGCAAGAAATCAAAAATATGGCAGAGTCACCACTGAATAACAGAGCGGGATTGGGTCCAAATAAACTGATTTAAATTTACCATTCATTAATACACGTAGGTCATAATGGCAAATGTGCGAGCGGGACGCACTCCTCTAGTTTGTAGGTCTCACTCACACTCACAGTTATACTTTATTGCTAAGTTCTAAAGTATGATTTTTTTTGCAACATTTTAGAAGACTTTCATCCGGTTAGGGTACTAAATCCATGGCATTAACATTACTACCGCTTCTGTCATGTCATTGTAACAAATGCCAATAGCGCCAGACAGCACAGACCAAAAATAATAAAATATAAATATTTTATGTTGCCATAAAGTTATCAAATATTTCTACTAACATTGATTTAAAAAAACTAAAATGTGTTTATACATAAATATCTTTGTAGTTTCAGGTGTCATATTTTTGTAGCTTTATGATTAATAAAATTTCATCCTGGTTAAAATTAACTTGCAATAAAAAACCAACCTCCATAGAAAAGCGGACAAGTCCTTTATGCACTTACGATTTTATTGCGATAATTACAAATTTGTAAAGCCTTATCTAATATTTCATAACAAGTGTATTTATAATTTCACCTATAAAAAAGAATCCAAATAGTTGGTAGTTGTGAAGTATTTAACCAGTTGTACTTTAGTTTTTGTGAATGAATACATAAGTGCCTTAGACGGAAACAATATTTACATTCAAAAATCAAAGAAGTTTTACAAAATACCTTTTACAATAAGTAACAAAAAACAATTGTACAATTAATATTTGGTAACGGGAAGTTATTTACACAATTCTTTATTTTAACTGTAATGGTAACTGTCGCCAAAATCATTTTAGGCCATTTATTATTACTAATGTTTTCACTAAACAAATTCTGTATTATTCTTATACACGGTTACGACCCTATAAAGCCTTTTTTATCTTCATACAAATAAAACTTAATTCTTAGAATCCATTTTGTATAAAAATATTGTTTTTCAAAATGATGATATCAAATTTCCGACTACCATAGTATTTCTACGAATATTTTAGCACATACCTTTTCGGCTTTATAGAGTCATAACCTAATACCATGTATATATTTATCTCTCAGCATTCACGTTTACGGAAGCACTTAGAAATGACACTTGCTTTTAAAAATCTTAATTCACACACCGCCTGTATAATAAAAATACATTGTGAGTCAGTGTAAAAATACAACTGATTTTATTATGCACATGCGGAATTTCAACAAAGTTAACGCACTCAATGTAGCCTATCGTGTTATTATTGATAAAAAGACACAAATGGAATAAGCTGGTAAGTAATTACTCAATCTAACTATTTAAATTACACAGATTAAATTAATTTAAATATTTGTATCACGTTTTAAAATTTACCTTACACGGCATAATTATTCAAGTTTGTTTAAAATTTGGACAAAATAGTGAGCTAGATCTCGAAGAGTGAAATAAAATGTAAAATTATCCCAACACTTTCAAGTGCCTAAAAAAATACACGAGAGTGTTAATAGAGTCTTTGTTTTCGTAATTTTCTAGAATATATAATTATTATTGCTTGCACTACCAATATCATAACATTGGTTATTCTGTATTTTCGAATTCATACAATCCATGCGAATGTGGCCTATCGCGTGTTAAACAACGTGAAATAGAAATACAGCAAAGCTCAGACATTCCATCTGATTTTAATTGTAATATATTATTATACAGCTTATGATTATATAATTTCGTAAATGATTTGTAGATATGAATATTTTTCAATTTCATGTCTATTATCTTTGATGCGTATCTCTACGACTCATTCACTTTAACAATGACGTAAGCGCTCGTTGCGTGTACCGCCCTGCGCCCTTTTAAAGTTTAGACTTGATACAAAAGTGTAAAAAATAACCTTTATTGAAAAGTAGCGTTATGTTTTCTATTCTCGATGCTAAACAAACTAATTTTAGGATTTGTGTTAATTCAGTTACACGTTGTATATTGCATTAAAGCTTAAATAAGCTGGTAAATAATTAATCTAGCATTTCATGTTATTCTTTAAGTTGTGTAAAAGTTAAATACTAAGCGCATTTCACCATGGTCAATTTACTTAATATAATATACTCATATGTGCCAGACAACACACCAACTGTCACGGTCTCGAAGTGATGAGTTACCATCCTAGTGTTTCGAGGTCCAGTCAGCATCAAAAGTCCATGACCAAATTCAGATTTTTAAAATAGTTATACACCATGTTATACCTAAATCGCTCAACATAAATAAATAAATTGGCCTTATATGATAATAATTCAATTAGGTTATAGATTTTTGATGCTGACCTTACCAGACAAGGAATTTTGCACAACCAGACCCGACCCTATTTGGATAGTTTTTCTGAACCCGGTCAGAGTAGGGTTTCTTATTAACCCATTTCTTGGCAGGAACTCCTCTCAAACCAATATATTTCCAGCTTATAATGTTTGCGATTAAACTTTACATAGTTAGTGTGACGGTTTATAATTGGAGGCTCGGCATGGACTCTCGGCGTTCATTAATTATACTTCAATAGCCAAGTTATTTTATACTGACGATGGCGGAAACAGCCCATACACATTTTACATTTAATAATAGTCGAATATTTGTATCACGTTTTTTAGGTTTACACTGCACGAGATAGTTTTACAACTTCATTTAATTTATGTACAAAATAGTGAACGTACTTAGTAAAATAAAATGTAGAATTATCCTGACATTTTAAGTGCTAAATAGAAAAATACACGTAAGTGATGACAAACATTGTTTCTGTATTTTGCTAAAATATAAAATTATTGCCTATGCTGGCTATATTTGAAGTACCATTTTATATAAATAATTATAACATTATTTTACACTAAGTGGCTTCCAATAACGATTCTGTGTTTTTAAACCAATGATCAAGATCTCATTTTTGTGAATCATTAATTAACCAAACTCAGGGAAAAAGTATTACTAATTCCCGTAAGGCCGCTTTTTAAATAAACGCATTTCGTGCATAAAACCGTTTGCTGGTCAAAACTAAAATCAGCTCTAATCTGATTTCCTCAGTAACTATTCATCGATTTGGATAATCCATACCACTTGATAGCAAAAATTGTATTCTCATCGCAAATATTTAACGTAAGGTACTGTTGGGTGAAAAAGCCAGTTCAGTTTAAGTATAATACCAGTGACAGATGGCGGCGGACGCGGCTCCGGACTCGTCTTGACATTGTAAGGTCAAACGCTGCCATTGGTCGATCCTTGGGCTGGCGGAAGTTGTCTGAAAGATATACCAATGGCAGCGCTTGACCTCACAATGTCAAGACGAGTCCGTAGCCGCGTCTGTCGCAGTCTATCACCAGCTTAAGAAAGCAGTTTAGCGAGGCCTAGGCAAACACACCAGTAGCAAAACAGGATTTCTATTTCACCTTTGCCGTAAAGTTGGCGCAAAACTAACGTATAGTTTAGTTGGTTTTCCGCGCTTGAGCCTTGCTAAACTGTGGGCTTTCGCAGCCATCATCATCTCATAATATAAATTTTATTTTAAAAAAAAACCGACTTCGCAAACTAAAAAGCTAAAAATTATATTAACAAATAAGTACCTAATCAGTTACTTTTGGAGTCGGTGCAAACGAAAACATTGAAATTCTCACGGCTAGGAGCTTTTCAGTTTGTGAAGTCGGTTTTTAAAAAAATAAAATAAACTTATTTCATATTTTTTTAGTGATAAATCCTAATCAAAACAAATCATAAAAGTGCAAACTGCTGAACACCAATATCATCGCCTATTTTTCCACTCTTAGTCGTAAAAAAATTTCGCATATTTTTATTATAGTATCTTTTAAGTATAAGCTAAGTATTCAATAAATAAATAAACATCAAAATCGGTTCACATTTGTCGAAGATATTGGGTAACATAGATACAAGAACGACGAACTAAAACATGAGTATATATTTTGTTATTTTTACAAAAAACCGATTAATCAATTTGGATAAAATGTATATAGGACCACCTCTGAAGTACGATCTACCAAACAAAAAAAGAATCATCAAAATCGATTTATAATTGGCGGAGTGATCGCGTAACATACATACAAAAAAACCACAGTCGAATTGAGAACCTCCTCCTTTTTAAAGTCTGTTGTAAATTGGCATGGAATTAAAGATGCTGTACGGTCGGCCAAGAAAGTGATCTACCAGTTTTGACAAAATTATGTGTAAGTAAATAAGCGATTAGGTTTAACTCATGGACTTATTACCTTTTTAACTATGAAAGAGATGCACAGTTATGACGTATTATTTATTTGTTTTTTACGCAATATGATAAAGAGAGCATTAATAGCTGTCAGAATATTTTTGCATGGGAAAATCAACCCTGTTGTTCTATGACGCGCGAATGATTTTTAACCTTAGACCTAGACCACTTTCTTAGCCAACTGTACTGTACTTATTTGTTTTTCTGTAAATTGTTAGTAACAATATGGGCTCTGTCTAAAATAAAGATTTAAATTTGAGTATGCAAGGAACTATATAATCCACAACGTTCGACACGGTGCCAGCGCAAGGCTGTTAACGCGTTCAGTGTCACGTAATGTGTGCGCTAGTAACACATCAGTTTGCTGCTATCACGCGTTTGGTTTTTTCGCGCCTTAACTGTGATTATTGACGATTTCTTTTTAGACATTGTCTTGGTGTCATTATGCACTTTATGAAAAACAAGATAACTAATTATTTAATTGAATTAATTAATATTACTGAGAATTCGCATGTAAGTACAGTCAGTGCGAGACCATACAAACCTTAAACTGTGTTTAAAAAGTCGACTTACATCCGAGAAGAGCTCTTATTAGCTGTAGCAGTGACAGTGACTAGCTATAGCTAATCACAAAAAAGCTAAATACGGGGAATACTACCTTAGGCGCGGGTGCCCGAGGGGCTAATTATCGTTGTGTCACATATCTTTGGTAGCCCAAATCAAGGATTTTGGAATGGAAGGGGGGGGGGGGGGGGCTATCGACCCCTAGAAATCCTAGTGGCGAAAAGTAACCGGTAGGTTCAGGAAATTTTTCCGGCACAAACAAAAACTTACATGACTGTTTGACATTACTAATGTTCTGTTTGTCTTTGAATTTTAGAGATGCGACAGAAGAAGTGAACGAATGACATCATTATAAATGTAAAGAGGTTGGTGTATTGCAACCTGTTTTGTAAATTACTATCGATCATCACAATATTATTTATAAAAAGTTATAGAAGGTTCATTAACTTATTATTACTAAGTAATAGCTATATAAGGAAGATCTTGAAAAACATGATACATGACATCTTTAACCGCAGCAGTGTTTTTGGTTTCCATAATAAAATAAGGTTTAGCTTAATTAACACTTTCATTGCAATCAATAATATTCGATAGCCATGTGCATTACACCCGGAGCTTGACTTGACTCGCATCAGTGTCGCGAGTCAAGTCAAGAACCGTCCCGCCACGCCGAGAAACCGACTTCCGAGTTTACTTACTAGCCACGCAAAAACCCGTCTCCCGGGTTCATCAGGGCTTTCAAAAAATACTTCGAACTCTTTTGTATGGAGCCTGGTATACCTCAAGTTGCAAGAAACCTTAAATAACGTTATTTTGGTGTACACCTATGAAACATACGTATACAGATATTCTTTGACGATGTCGTAAATGATATACTTTGTTTAGAATTTCAACTTAATTAAGAAAATAAAGTAAATATTACATGTTCACCCTGAAATTCTGAACAAAGTATATTTACGACAATTTGTCAAAGAGTATTTGTTATTTGTAAGTATTTTCTCTATCGATTAAAGTATGTTTCATAGGTGTACACAAAATTAACGCTATTAAAGATTACTTGTAACTTGAGGTATGACAATTGGGTTCGATGCCATTTGTTAACGTAATTAACTTTTGGTAGTGGAGTTCGATTAGGTAGCAATGAATCACCCAGTATAATATAATCGCGTTTGGTTTTTTCGCGCCACGTCTTAATAAATCTAACAGTTTTATTAAGACGAGGCTTATTCTGGGTTTTGTTAAACTTAGGTCTGACTATGATGCTTAGAACGAGGCTTTGAAATACCGATATTTGGTAGTTACTCTGTGATATCGTTACTACTGATTAAATATCAGTTAACGGTATTTTAAAGATATACAACTTATTTTTGACACAATAAACATAACGATGTATTAAGTACTTAGTTTTTTATGCTTTGATATCTATACATTCGTTCCCTGTTATTTTAGATTTCATCCACTAGTTCATTCAATGGTTCTCAACCCTATCAATTGCTTATAGTCGTCCGTCCGCCATTATTGTTTAGTAAATAAGACAAGTAAGGATAAACAGACTTTAAATGTTACACTATTATTGTTTTCATATTCAACATGTTTTGACAACTAAATAGCGCCATCCACTGATATCTATCCCTACTACCAATCGGGAAATGTGCATTTTTTCGGGATAGAAAGTATAATATTCCGATTCGGGTTTATTAAAAATGTTAGTCAAATAATTATATAACGAATGAGTCGTCCACGATTACTCGTGCCACGCCGAGACCCGAGGCGCTAAGCGTGGCACCCAGTAGTGCCGGCGTGGCCTTAGTGTTTTACCAATTGCATGAAAATGTTTAGTAACTAACGTCGTAAAAATTATGAAGTACGTCGTTATGAATAGTTTGTTTACGCCATTTCCTAACTAAGAAAGAAAATATTTCAATGATAAATATATGTCAAATTCAACTAAATTAATACAACCAAGTTCTATTGCGACTTCATACTTCAGTATTGGGGCCCTTTAAAGTCCTAGTCCGGCGACACCGCATCACTTGTTGTACTTCTCTGCCACGCGATTGTCGCACTCCTTCTCCTCCACTATTTGCACGGCAGGAAGCACTGAGAGCAAAATATACAGGATTATTTGTTATGTATATGTTTATAGTTGGGCTTATAGTCTTGTGCGTATAGAAGAATTTATGTAAACAAAGGTCAATTATTTTGCTACCTTGACCCACTGTCTTGGCTTAAGAGTTTAAAACATAATTCTCTTTTTCAACGTCATAAAAACAGACAGCGACAGAGGATTAAATTCGCCAATCCTAAAATGTGTACGAGGGCTGCTATTTATGTATCCGGAATAACAAAGTGAAACAAACATATAGCATTTGTTATAGTTTTGTTGCTTTTCACAATATTCGCCATGATGATCGATGCACTTTTGCATACGTTGGAAGTAATTTTCGTAGTACGTTTTCCATTCGGATTGAGGTATCATCAACAGTCTGTTTACGGCTCGAAAAACTTTGACCACGTATTTTATTCTTCAAGGTTGGGGATAAATAGAGTCATTGGGGGCCTTGTCGGGGCGGATGACCCGTTAATTCGATCTTTCAAATAGCGCGTTGTTTTGGCCGATGTGTGGCAGCTACCATTTTCATAATGAAAAAGGATTCTGCGTTGTCGGTTGTTCTTTCTATAGAATTCTGGTAAAAGGTCATGTACCATTCAGAATTACCCGTTTTACGATCCTCTAATGGCACTGTAGCCACATGTCTATTTGGCGTCATTTGGTTCAAAGTACTTGTTGTACGAATGACTATGGTTGGGTCCGGCTCATCTTGGAACACCTAAACCAATGATTGTTGTTTAGTTTCAAGATCATGCCTATATCCAAGATTCATCACCTGTGTAGATATTATAGACAGCTTTTGACGCACCCTGCTTGTACTTTTGTAACATTTTTTTACACCAATCGGCACTAGCCCGTTTTTGCCAATTCTCAAGTTGTGCGGAACCCAACGTAAACCATTTTTTACAGCTAAATGTTTGTGTATTATTTTATATATACTCATCATACTTATGCCCAGGGACGCCTCTATCTCGCGATATATAACATGACAATCTTGCATTATTTGTTTCCGCACAGCATCAACATTTTATTATTGATTTATTTAAAACTTTATTGCACTAATAGTGTACAAAAGGAGGACTTAATGCTAAAAGCATTCTCTGCCAGTCAACCGTTGGGTCATGCAGAAAGCTTTCAATTTGTGCGGTGCAGGTAACAGATAAAATAACCTAAAAGTTTAAATAATTCAACAACAAACTAAACATTTATTATACTTGCATAAATTATAAATAGATAAATACACAACAAATATAATAAATACGAATATATCTAAAATACATACAATAAATACATATAATTGCAATTTATCTATTTTAAGAATTGTCAAACTTTATTCTTGAAAATAATTTTCTGTAATATCGAGGGGAAGTGAGTTCCAAAGTCGTGTCGCCCTCAGAGAGAAAGATTTAGAAACGAATGTAGAACGATGTGCAGGTGTACCCAGCTGATGCAACTGTTAAGAAGACGTTCGAGCTTTCAGTCATAATCATAAATCTTTATTGTGGAGCACAGGTGTACATTGGTCTTACAAGGGTTTGTCTTAGAACTAACCGTGTCCTGCCTTCTTTCTTGGCGTACAATTTAAAAAAAAACAGAACACAGGATGAAGGACAAATTTAAAATAAAAATGATCGTCGAACGTCGGATTTACGGAATTACAATCGATAAACATTATACATTATATATTAAATACATGCAAGTCAATATAGATACTTAGTATTTAGTTTTGTCCGTCATAAATTCACTTATGGAATAAGAGCATTTGTCAATTAAATATTTTCTAAGTACAGCTATGTCATTTGTGTCTCGTATGGATTCTGGTATCCGGTAAAAAAATACGAGGAGCGTTCAGTGAGAGCCTCAGAGAGGTTTGAACAACAGCAGTCGATGATAGGGATGACGAGGGTTTGTACAAGCATAAGCTTAGTCTTGAATGGAAGAAAGAATTTGAAACGGTAAAGACTCCTAAGGCAAGTGATTTACCTTCCGGCTAACTTCAGCAACGTGAACAGTCCAGCTAAGTGTAGAGTTGATAATGAGGCCCAAATTCTTCACACTGGAACAGTACGGAATTGAGGTGCCTTCGTACACGACCGGTTCAAGAACCTAGCACGCACTAATTCTAGAGGAATCCATACCTTCCCTGATATCTTCAGATACCTTGAGGAGAGTAGTGGTAGTACTGTGAGCGGGGCGAAAACCTGATTGAAGAGGATGTAGCAGATTGTTTTAGAGGAAGTGGAAAGATAATTGTTTTAGAACACAAGACTCGATTATTTTGAAAGGAAAGGCAAGATAGAAATGGGTCGGAAGTTGATTGGTGTGGTGGGATTGCGAACCTTGGGAAGTCAGAAGAAGGCAGACGAGAGCCTTACGCCAGATGTCGGGAAACTGACCAGAGTCCAGTGACCAATAAATGATGAGTGATGATAGGTAAGATAATCTTGGTCAGAGGCGCGATAATAAGACGGCTGATGCCATCCCCTCCGGTTGCCTTGAAAGTAATGGACGAAATGGCTTTATAGTTTACTGATTTCAGTGTCAGTAACAGGGGTAAATGAAAAGGGGACTATGTCAAGAGTAGGGAGAAAAGAGATATATGCTAGTGTTGTAATTTTAGTTTAAGCATCGAGTGTTGGCAGATCCGTAAAATGCCGGTTGATATCATTGAGATTCAAAGGGATAGGGATGTCATTATCTAGAATTCGACTTGCCAATACCGAGTGAATTAAGGAATTTCCAAGCATTCAAATCAGAAGACTTGTTGATTTCTGTGTGGATATGACGTCGTTTAGCTGCTCGAATCATCTGGTTGCACCGATTTCGCGCAGTTTTATAAGCAGCCCAGTTGCTATCAGACTTATCCTTATTAAAATTCCGGAAGGCCTTATTACACCTAGACATGGCCATGCGGATACCCTTAGTATATCAAGGCGCCAGCGATCGCCTAATGCGGACTGTATGATAGGTGCATGTTTATCAAATAAATCCACAACGTTTTTCGTGAACAGGTCCATTTTAAGGTCGACTGTGGCAGCAGCCTCCACCTGATCCCAGTCAATCAAGACGCGTCTCGTAATAAGTTTTCAGTGTTGATACGTCCGTAACTTCTTAGCTGAACTGTTTGCGGCTTACTCTTAGGAGGCCTAACTCTATAGGAGAGGTAGAGAAGATCATGCTTAGAAAAACCAGGAACTATTCATTGACCATTATTCATTGACCATTTGGATTACGAGATGAAAATTATCACTAGAAACCAGAGCGTGATCGATCCAAGTGTCATAGGTATCGATATATTGGTTTGTAGGAAAAAATGGGAGGTGTAGGAGACCAGTTGCCTTAAAAAGATTCAAGAGTTTCAAGGATCGAGATGAGTATTTCGAAAGGTCAGTATTGAAGTTGCCCATGATGACGTGGTGAGAGTACATAATCAGTGCTAACAGATTCAAGGGCGAGTTCGAGCTGAGAGAAGTAATTGATCGCAGGAAGGCAATACACGACCCCAAGAACCACTTTAATTCCATCCAGACAGATTTTTATGAAAAAGTATTCTGCTGCAGCAGTTATACAGGGTGACTTTGACATCATTAGCATCCATTCAACCTTCTACCATTTGTTTACCCAGGGTGTTAGAAAAAGTTCGCGAAAGACGACTCAAAAGCCGCGTTCTCCTACATCATGACAACGCTTCTTCACACACGGCCAACAAAACAAAGTTATTTTTAGCTTCCGAAAAAGTACAACTCGTCACCCATCCTGCGCATAGTCCCGACCTAGCACCCTGTGATTTCTGTATTTTCCCCAAAATCAAAGATTAAATGAAAGGTTTTACTTTTACCAACTCTGAAGAAGCAGTGATAGCGTTCAATCAGCACGTAGAAAACATGCCTTCAGATCTGTGGTCCTCCTGTGTGTTTTAAAAAATGGTTCAATCGCATGAAAAAATGTTTAAAATGTAAAGGAGAGTATTTTGAAAGCAATAAACATAATATTTTGGTTATAAAATGTTGATTTTTTAAGTTACGCAAAACTTATAGTGTGACCTACGTATAGTTAGCAGGAGACGATGAAATAATTTTATATTGTATATCTGACCTCAGGTAAATACCACCATTTCCCAGTCGATCGTTTCTGATCAGTATAAAATCTGCCAGGCTGTACGAGACCGAAGGTAAGGGAGGTTTGAGCCATGACTCAGAGACTAGAACGGCGTGAATGTGCTCAGATGTAAAACTGTGTAGTAATTCGCTACGATGCTTAGCAATGCTCTGAGCATTAATCTGGCATACATTTAGAGTGTTTTTACTAATTTGAAAACAGTTATCAAGGTAAACACCGAGTGTGTCAGTCTCAGAATAAAAGAATCGAGTAAAGTATTACAAGAATATAATGAGAGAAAGGAATTCGCTGAATTAAAAGATTCACTTACAGACACAAATAATTATATTATACAAATATTAAATTATAATAATTTTACAAAACTATTATATAATAATACGTTATAAAAAATAAATTGATTTGATTTGAAAAAAATACCAATTGGATGAGCACACCAAAGCCAGATGTATTCTCCGTCTGCATCACCCACCAGCTTGCCGAAGTATACAATTAAATAGTAAAAGTTAACACAAACTAGAACTAAAATGACAAAAAATAAGAAATGACTAAAAATCAAATGACACATTGCTGACCATTAACAAGATAAACTATTAATCATGATTTATTATGCTACACAGAGGCATTCCATCAAAGATTTAAAAAAAACATAAATAACGAAAAACGAAACGCTATTCGTAATTTAAGAACCATAGATTTACTTGATCAGTGACCATTGCGTAAATAAATGTAAAAAAAATATTGACATTGACAATGGTGCAATAATGAATGACTAGGTTATAATTTTATTAAACTACACAGAGTACGATTTGTAAGATTTCTGAAATAAGTTAATAAATACCTCCATATTCTGTGTAGCAAAGTTGGAAAACTATAATAATAGAGAAACAGTACACACTTGATAATCGATAACATGATTTGACCTATTTCTTAGCTGCCTGTTTCCGAGTGCTAATCCTCGACAAGTTCGAAGTTGAAGTCTGAGGATTAGAATTAGATGCCACCGGTGCTTGAGAACTATCTTTGACAGTGGGTTTCGGGAACTTGAGGATTAATACTTGCAGCTCTTCAGGCGAATTAACTTTCCGTCTAGTGTTATCACCAAGCTTGACTGTGATGACTCCGTTAGAGGTCCAGCATTCACGCATTCCGAAATGCGAGCGGGCCTTAATAATGTCGCCTGCCTAATCCTAGTAAGGAATTCACTTACTGATACAGAATACACTTCCAAATTGCAGATTTCATATTGTAGGTGGAAAAACGTACAAGGACTGGTCTGCAATGCATGAATGTTTTATCGCCTAGCCGATGACATAGTGTGATATGTGTGGTATCAAAGCCTTGGATCTCCAGCTTGGTCTTAATTGTATGGACAACTGCATCTGAGACGTTGTCCACACTCTCCAGTATGCCGCTGAATATGAGTACTTTGCGTCTGTGGCGCTTTTTAATACCGTCGATGGTGACCATTTTGAGGGACAACAACCTATTTAGGGCGACCTTCTTTAAATTCGTCCGTGAGCACAGACCGCCAACGATTAAACTCACTAAACCGTACATCCAACATCCAACCAACATCGATACACAGTTGTTTTCGACCATCAACTTCGATACACAGTAGTTTTCGATGGTGCTTCGTCCCCAAAAGTCAAAGTGAGTTGATCGATGCACTGTTTTTTAGTTAACCCTTGTCGAAAATTGTAATAAATCATAGCACGAAAATTTTCACGAGTTAAATCCATGATAATAAAGACACGAAATTTTCAAACACACGCCACAAAGGATAACAAATGACAGCTACATGAAACAAATTGTATACTTCAGCCCAAGAGTCCCATTTTTAAATGTTATAATTACTTTTTTAATGTTGTTTTGTAACTGGCAAGTTCCAGATACATAAATAGCAGCCCTTGTAAGTGGACCTAAATGGCAAAACTTTTATTCTCACAGGGTGTTAGGGAATGATATTATGCACATTCGTGTTTCGGCATTAAAGAGACATTATCTAACAAAGCGATACTCAATGTGTGCTCCGCAGAGCCTTAGGCTCAGTAAGACGTCTGCGAGGGCTTCACGCAGATAATAATATAATTAACCGTGTAGCTAAAGATCCAGATTAAGTCTTGGTACAGAACAGGCGATAATTAGTTGAGACTGAACCTGACATGCGTCTTCAATTCGCTTCTATCTAGTTAATCGAAAGTAAAAATCAACTTACTGAGCTTCGTCCTTAATTGTTTTACATGGGGTCTGATGTCCCGTAACTTAAGGATTAAACCTTGTAACAATATTATTCTCTACATCATAGTGAACAACTTTTGTTCTAAGACTAAAAAGGGGGGAGTTAGTTCACACGGGGACTCCACACATGACCATGAAGCGCACAACGCTCTTATACAGGCGTTAGCTGGAAGCTAAAGGCCCTCTGAGGTTGGGCATGAACCTAATCAGCGCTCCCGCCGTTTTCAATAACTTCTGTGTCAAGCGCTCGAAATGCGCGTCGAAGGCGCATCTCCCGTCCAATGTGAGGCCGAGATATTTCAGGGTACGCCCACTCTTGATGTGGATGCGGTATAAAAAAAAAGGCCTCCGATTTGTTACACAGGAGGGCCTAGAACCGACCTCTGTGGAACACCGCATGAGGATTGCCTACATAGCATGCACTGCGAAGTACCATACTCAACCTCTCTGCCGGCTAAGTAGCTAGCCACCACCACACGCTGCAGGTAGGCAAGCACCCCATAATGGATCAGGGCCTGCCTTATGCATGACCATGGCAGGCAGTTGAAAGCGTTGGCAATGTCCAGCGGCATCACCAATAACACTTTACTGCTATCAACCACCCTGTCGACAAGATCCTTATCTCTCAGTGCTCGGATACCATACTGTTTCTCCCCCGGCCCCGTGCGCTCCAGGTGCAAGACGAGTCGGGTAGAGATGATTTGTTAAAAGAACTTTCCAACCTCGTCCAGCAGAACGACCGGCCGATACGCTGAAGGAGAGTCAGCTGGTCGACCCTCTTTCCTCAGTAGCATTAACCTATAAAGCCGCCTTAGTCGTTCCAGCAGGTCCCGAGGCCACAATTAACCCAAACCCTAGACTAAATTAAAGTAAATAAAACATAATAGTAAATCAGAATTCGTTAATTTTTTTTACTTATGTGGAAACATCAAAACCAAGCGGAGCACACACAATACATAAAACACGAAGAAATCCACGAATAACTGCAAAGGTAAAAAAGACGTCCAAAAGATATGCACGGGCATATTTTTGACAAATAAAACAAACTGGCCTTGGTTTTTGCTTATTGTTCTTGACGACATTTTAATTGTTTCTAATCAATGTTTGTAAGATTTTTTTTCTCTCGATAACTTTATGGCATTTACTCTTCCCTCATTTTATTCATTATTTATATCGGATTATTGACCGACTTCCGTCGAGTACAGACGTGCTCATCGCGCAATAATTACAAATACATAAATTGACAATATAGTGACCTAGTAAGTGTGTTAGCGATTTATGCAGAAAACTGTTATAACTAGTGTAAAATAATGAACATAAAGTAGTTACTAGTGAATATAATAAACATGTCTGCCGACAGCAGCCCCTTTAATCGGAGTGGAATGACGCGTCGCTCCCCTCCTCCGCCAACTGAGAACCCGAACCATCAAGAGCAAGATCATGACGAACCTCCTGAAGTGGTCACTACGTCGAACATTCAAAATTGGCTAAGTGCGATCGAGCAATACCTCAATGAGGTGTGTAATATCGCCAACGAGGGAAAACTGAACTCGGACCAAAAAATACGAATAAATAGCCTCTGCCGAAAAGTTGGACATGGAACTGGGCAAATGGCGGTCCAATACCAGTCTCTGAAACAAAAAGCGCTACAAACCCACACTGCCCTCCAAGCCCAGAAAGAAGAAAAAGACCTCATGAATATCCTAAAAGACTTCAAATCGACGATTCAAGAGTCCTGCAAACAACCAGCAACGGCAAGTACATCTTTTGCAGATATGGTTAAGAAGGGATCAAACAATTTTATCCGCCCAATTCCGATTAGCTCTGTTTCGATCTTTCCAAGTGACACTTCAAAAACCAGCGACGAAACCAAAAATCTTGTCCAAAAAATTATCAGCCCAGAAGATATGAAGCTGAAAGTTCGAGGAGTCCGCAAAATTAGAAATGGGGGGGTTGTCATCAGTACCGAGACTAAAGACGACTTGGAGAAACTTAAAAGTTCTGTCAAACTCGCAAGCTCGGGCCTTACTGTCGACGAAACCAATAAGCGCAAACCTCGCATTATAATAATAGGCGTGCCCTCGGCAATGGCAGAAAATGACGTTTATAAATGTATTTTTGAACAAAACGTTGCTGACAAACTACCATCTATGTCCCGAAATACATTTATGACCTCGATAAAACTGAGCCACAAGTCAGGAAGAAAAGGTTCAGAAAATTGTAATTATGTCCTCGAAGTACCAGCCGTCATTCGCAAAGCCCTTATCACGCAAGATAGGATATTTATTAACTGGACCTCCTGCCCCGTTAGGGACTTTACACTAGTGACGAGATGTTACAAGTGCCAACAGTATGGACATGCGGCAAAGACATGCAAAGCCACTTCCCATACGTGTGGTCACTGCGGTGAAGATGGCCACTCGATTCAAGAATGCTCCAAGAAAGCGGACACGCCAAAATGTGCATCATGTCTGCGCTTTAAAAAACCAAGCAACCACAAGACGGGAGACGCTGAATGCCCGGCCAAAAAAGCTGCCGAAAGCAGGTATATCAACTCAGTAGACTATGAAGGCGCCTAAGAGCGCCACCTATCTTCTTTTATTAACTAGAACTTAATACCTAAACTTAATAAATCATGGATGTTAATATAATCACTGAAATAGATGATATATCTGTGTCCGAGTCAAAGTTATGTGAGGTTGAGGAATGCAAGCAATATCTCTCTGTCTGTCAAAATTCATTGACCATACCAACCCAAAATATTCGTAGTGTATTTAAAAATATAGATAGCTTTAACATCTTTCTGCATCGGCTTAACTTTGTTTGTGATATAATAGTCCTAACTGAATGTTGGTTATTTAATAAACAAGACAATATCCCAGTATTACTGGGGTACAAAACATTCTATACCAAAATAAACCACATGCAAAACGACGGCGTTATAGTCTATGCTAAGAAATCGTTAGCCGTGACAGTCGAAGAACCAAAGCTGCAAGACTGTAATTGTCTAATTGTCAAAATTGGAACAAACACAGCTATTGTAACACTGTATAGATCGCCGTCTAATAGAAACCTAGATACTTTTCTTAATTGTCTCAATCAGACTCTCCCAGCGTTAAACTCTTTTAAAAATATTATTTTAACAGGCGACATAAACATAAACATTAGACCGGAGAACTACGACTCAGGAAAACAAGATTACCTAAATTTTTGCTCATACCATGGGCTGCTCCCCGCACATACACTTCCCACACATCAAAGTGGTTCCTGTCTCGATCATATGATGCTAAAGAGTAGCTTTCCGAGTACTACACTTGTCACTAATTCCACAATAACTGACCATGACACTGTCCTACTAACTCTTAATTTAAAGCTGCCTAGGCAAAAACGTCGCCTCACAAAGTCCAATTTAAATATAAACAAACTCGAACGTGATTTATGCAACATTGACTTTAGCCCAGTTTACAAAACTGCTGACGCTAATGTGTCTCTATCATAAGTAATAAAAAAAAAATGTGCAACAAGCTATTTTACGCAACACAACTGAAACAATCGTAAATAAGAAATACAACCACATTAAACCTTGGATTACCCCAGGGCTTGTTCGGTGTATAAGGCACAGAGATAAATTTCATCAGAAAGCCAGGAGATGTCCCGATAACTCTGTACTTCATGTCTCTTATAAGAGATACAGAAATTTTTGTAATAACCTTTTGAAAAAATTAAAAACTGCTCATGACAAAAATGAATTGCAAAAAGCAGGTACAAACAGTAAACAACTTTGGAGGCATATTAAGAACGTCACTTTTAGGACTAAACGACACGAATCAAATTCGGGTTTGTTACTTACAAATTCCTCGCCGCTTGAGTCAGCAAATAGCGTAAATAACTATTTTGCTAACGTGGGAGAGTCCCTTGCAGGACGAATTCCTAAACAAACCTACATCACACCGTTTGCTACACCTATTCGAAATATAAACACATTTGTTTTGCTTGACACCGACGAACTAGAAATATCACAAATAATTATGGGTTTGAAGGATGAGTGTGCGGCTGGTTGGGATAGCATAAGCAATAAGATCATTAAACGGTTCAGGCATATTTTAGTACCTCCCCTTACCCATATATTTCAAATTTGCCTTACGAAAGGTATTTTTCCTAAATGTTTAAAAAAAGCTGTAGTAATCCCTATTCATAAGTCTGGATGTAAACTCCTGGTTACCAACTATAGACCTATATCACTACTCCCTTCAATGTCTAAAATCTTAGAAAAGATTATTAACAATAGACTAGTGAACTATTTAGAAAAGCATGGTTATCTTTCACCCATGCAATTTGGCTTTAGAGCCAAGTTATCCACGGCAGATGCAGTGCACAGTTTGTCGGAATTTGTCGCTCAGGAACTTGGCAGGGGAAACCAAACCTTAGGAGTTTTCCTAGACTTAGCAAAAGCCTTTGATACGGTATCAGTTTTTCTGCTTTTAAATAAACTGGAGGCACTGGGTGTAAGAGGAACACAGCTACAACTCCTTTCGGACTACTTGCATGATCGGAGCCAATGTGTAAGAATAGGAAATACTACAAGTGATTATCAACAAATCTCTGGATTTGGTGTTCCTCAAGGCAGTATCCTGGGCCCAACCCTGTTCCTGGTGTACATTAATGACCTGTGCAACCTTAATATAGAGCATGGTAAAATCATATCTTACGCCGACGATACTGCGCTTATATTTACAGGCAAAACCTGCACGGAGTTATATGAAAACGCACAGCTAGGCTTTAATATGGTAAATAATTGGCTTCACTGTAACCTACTAACCTTAAATACTGACAAAACAAAAATCGTACACTTCTGCATGCGCAACCGCCATCGTAATATTAATAGCTTTCAATTAAATGCACATCACTGCCAAAACCCAGTAGTCAACACATGTAACTGTCCTACTATCCTTAGCACTGACAACTTGAAATATCTAGGAATTATAATAGACGAAACACTCTCTTTCAGACCTCACATTGAAAATTTAGTTAACAGGGTCCGTAAATTAATATACGTTTTCAAAAAACTTCGATCAATTGCTGATCCAAAATTAATTACACAAGTATACCTGGCCTTATGTCAATCCATAATCCAGTATTGCATCACGTCATGGGGCGGAGCATTAAAAACTATCTTGATCCCACTTGAACGAGCTCAGAGAGCAATCCTAAAAGTAGCCAACTCCCTACCTTTTTTCCATCCTACTAACCTATTATATAAGTCGTGTAATGTGCTGACTGTCCGATAATTGTTTATAATGCACGTATTACTAAAACAACATGTACTACTTCCTTATATTGCTGACATTACTAATAAACGACGTAGAGATATAGTTTGCATCACACAATCAACCTCAAAATACACTTTTACAAATAGGTTTTTTACATTTCTAGGACCATTTCTGTACAATAGACTAAATAAAATACTTAATTTTTATGAGCTAAATTATTATAACTGTAAATTAGAAATAGTTCAGTATTTACTATCTTTGTCCTACGATAAAACTGAACAATTACTTTTAATATGTAAGTAAAATAAATTGATAGTATCGAAAACTTTAAATTGTACATTTTCCCTATTTTTTAATAATTAATTACTGTTAATTTATGTCACCTAGAAGTTCATTTAAGTTCACTCTCGCCTGAAGCACAGCGCAAAAGCGCATTTTCAATAGTTATTAAAGACGGTGTGAGCGCTAAGTAGGTTAATGCCCAACCTCGGCGGGCCTTCAGCTTTCAGCTGACGCCTATATATGGGCATTGTGCGCTCCATGGCCATGTATGGGGCCCCCGTGTGAAGTCGGAACACCTCCCCCCCGCCCCCGAAAGACCTGACGGCTCAGAGCCGCACCAGCCAGTTGGCCATATATAAAACTGGCGGCCTACGACCTTAGTTGATGTACTTAGATGACATTTTCTTTAGAGAAAAATACATAAAATACAAAATCGATTATCTCGTAAAATAAACGAGCTACGACTTTGGCTCCTTAATACCTATTGATCGTTGTTTCATTGTCTAACTGTTGATATATGATTTTGAAGTGGCCGCCACCTATACCAGGCTTCATATATTTTTGCCCATTCTCTTTTGCAAAAGTCATAGAACAAAAGTTGTTTACCATGATTTATAGAATATGTGGTTACAAGGTTATCCTTGAGTAACGGGACAGCCTGTATACTACTGTCATGATATTTTACACACTTCTTAAAGCAACCATTTATCTGCCAGAGGGAAGGGACACTGGACTCTTAACAAAAAAAAAACACTATAAAGTTTAATATTAGGCAAACGGATTCCTAAATCTAAAAATGGTTAATACATACATTTTTGAAACGACCTAGCCAACGACAACTCATGGTAAACGAGAAAAAAAATCCCCGCTTAGTGTAGATGAGATAACATAAGAAAAAAAAATTCAAGGTTTTATTGTCCTACTTTGTCAACGTGATTTGATTAATATGTAGTAAACCCATGCCAAATTACAATTTTCAACTCAAGTACTAACAGTCTCTGAATTAAGTCACGGACAGACAGTCGGACGGACATGGCGAAACTATAAGGGTTAACCGTGTTGACTACGGAACCCAAAGTAATAAGTAAGCGGCACGTTACCTGTATACTATTGGTGCTGGCTCTCGACGATGAGCATTATGGACTGGTGCTGCTGCGTATCCGCGTGGATGGTGGGCACGGTGCGCAGGCACTCGATCTGATGCGTGGCCCAGTCCTTCTTCTGGCAGTAAGTCGAGCAGTACGGCGTGCGGCGGCACAGCGAGCATTCGGCGGAGGCCTCGCGGTTGCAGTTCGCACACTGTAAGACATGAAACCATCTTATGGAGTGCGCAGGCGACAGACTCTCCTCGGAGTAACATTACAAAAACGTTCTGCGTACAAAGACTCCCCGGAAGAACGGACCGCTCAAAAGAACGAAGAATTCTTTAACTTTAACAGCGTTATTCATAAAAAGCTGCTTATCAACTTGTTAAGCATTATTTAGGTAAGTAACCACTTAAGCCATAATAAGCAATAATATTGTATTGATAACTCCACTTAAATGTTGCTTAGTTAAATACTTCCTTTTGGTAGGAATGGTAGTAATCTGGCTGTTTGCGCGTTATTCTTGCCAAATGTCAATCTCAAAAACCATATTTGTCACTTTTGACAGAAAACTAAGAATCAAATAACAGCTGAAAGGATGCAATTTTTTTATTAACACTAAGCGGTTGTTTAATTTGACATGTATTTAAGTAACAGCTTAATCTGTTGATTAGCTCTGCATAGCGTTCATGAAATACAACACTTTATTAAGCATTATTAAACGCGGTTAATAAACGTTTATGAATATGGCTGTTGGTAATTTACAACACATCTCTAAATTATTTAATCCTCTATATGCGCTTCAATAAACCTCCGGCTAACAAACACCGTGTGCGTCCGTGACAGACAGTCTCCAGAGGCCTTAAACGTTATTAGGATACTTATATCGAAACCTAAAGGGCCAAATTGAATAGACCACAGTCCATTTTACCTTTAGTAAAAATACTTCGTTCCAATCGACCGGAGATAAAATAATATGTACAGTCGCACATCATGAAGTGGTAAATTTTACGATCCGGCCACGACATGTGTGTACATCAACAGAATCTAGGGATACCTTATTCCTAAATTTAAAAAAAATATTCACGACTTTATAGTTTAATTTCTTTTTTAGTTTTCATAAAAAGTTTATATACAGATGTTTGTCTTTGGGCGTTTTCGAAGTTTTTACTTTTATGTAAAAAACAATGTATTTGTTATTTTGATTGGTACGAAGTATACTGATTCAAACATTCATGGTCACTTACATTTGAAATAATTAAATGGATATTATCATCAGCGTATTAGGTCCTATTTCATACATATGAAATTGCCGATACTCAATACTGGCAACTTTAACATCAAATATCTTGCGTTTGATTAGGAATTCCATATCCAAATTTATTTCGAAATAAAGCCAGAAAAATATTGTTTTAAAATTCGTATTTCATTTGTTTTTACATAATTTGTATGAGCTTCAACATTGCTATAACAACAACTATGGACAAATTGAAAATTCGCGGTATTTACGAATACGAGTTCAACCGTGGCACCAGTGCTGCAGAAACGACTCGAAGAATTAACGACGTGTACGGACCAGACACCGCTTACCAACGAACGGTGCGTTTTTGTTTTCAACGTTTCCGTTCTGGAAATTTCGATTGACACAATGAGCCTCGTGGACGACCTGATACTCAAGTGAATAACGAAGAATTGAAGGCGATAGTGGAAGCGGATCCATCTCAAACCACTTCTGAATAAGCAGCAGCCTTCGGCGTAAGTGACAAAATGATACTTATCCATTTGCGACAAATCGGAATAATCAGAAAACTCATAAAGTGGGTACCGCACGAATTGACTGACCAACAAACACGCGTCGCTTGCTGCGTTTCTTTGCTCAATCGTTACAATAATAAGGGAATTTTGAACCGTATCGAGACTTGTGATGAGAAATGGATCCTGTACGACCGAGAACCGGCAAAACCGGGCCCTAAGCGAAAACTGACCAAAAAGAAGATTCTAGTTAGTGTTTGGTGGACCAGTGCTGGTGTTATCCACTACAGCCTCTTGAGATCAGGCCAGACGATTACTGTACACTTGTATTGCTAACAATTGCAAATAATGATTGAAAAGCTCGCCATTAAACAACCGAGACTGGTGAATTGCTCTGCCCACTGCTCCTTCAGGATAACACTAGACCACACACTGCACATCAAACGGTCACCATGTTAGAGGAGCTGCGACTGAAACCTTTGCGTCACCTACCATACTCTCCAGATCTTGCCACAACCGATTACCACTTTTTTCAAAATTTAGATAACTTTTTATAAGGAAAAAATTCCAGATGAGGCAGTCAAAACCGCTTTGAAACAGTTCATGGACTTTCGCTCCAAGGTTTTTTTTCCAAAGGGATCAATTATCTGCCTATAAAATGGCGAAAGTGTATCGATAACAACGGCGCATACTTCGATTGATTAAATAATAATTTCATTAAAAAAAGTTGATTCACTTTTTTGATACTGAACGGCAATTTCATATGTAAGGACCTAATATTATTATCAGCGTGGTTATCCACGCTTTCAACAGTGCCGAAATATCGTACACCCGTACAAAACAAATTATCCCGATTTAGTAAGTATCTCACATACAAGCCCAGCCTAGGCCTAGCGCAAGCGTGTGTGTAGTTCTGCACCGACCTTCTTGGCCTCCGAGTCCTCGACGTTCTGCAGCGAGACCTGCTCGGCCTCCACCTGCACGTCCACGCTGGCGGCCAGCAGGGCGGACGCACGCTCGTGCTCGAGGCGCGCGTGCACCGCGCGCACGTCCTCCACGCACTGCTTCAGCTCGCCCGCCAGCCGCACCAGCGACTGCCCTATGTCGTCCAGCCGCTTCATCACGCCATTTATGTCTGGGAGCGCTGGGGTAATTCAAGTAGACATTTTAGTACTCGAAGACACCGGCGGCGACTTGCGATTCAATACAAAAACACAGTTTATTTTTATTTTATTTCATTTTATTATGCTTGAAGAACTGAGCACCGCAAGCCTCGAGGTTGGACTGACGAGGGTCATGGTAGACGGACAGAAAATGCAGTATGAATACGACGTAAATGTACGAATACATTTACTAGGGCCAGTTAGTCTCCTTCCAAAACAGGCCAGATAAGCTATGGCGAAACGATTTGGAGAGCCATGCTAGGGATTGGCAGACTTTGGCCCTCAACAAAGAAAAATGGGGGACTTTTGCCCAACAGCGATGGGACACCATAGGTTAAAAAAAAAAAAAGACAACATACACATACATTGCTCTTAGGTAACTAAAGCATTTGTGTTATATAAATCAGAAACAACGACGGTGCTACAACACCTAGACCCGAGACAACATAGAACAGTTCGTTTTCTACATTGACCCGACCGAGAATCGAACCCGGGACCTCCGAGATGGGTACGCTCCTCACGGCTACAGAGGTTTATTTACAAAGATTCACCAAAATAAATTAAATTAAATATGCCCTGGATAACACACCGATTGTCATGGTCTTGAAGCTAAGGAATTGACATCTTCGTGTCACGAGGTAACAGACAACGAACGAGCAGTCGTTTTCTGAATTTGCACAAACACACACTAAAAACACTGTTGGCGATTTGCGATGCGATTCAATTCAATACACCTACACGTTTTTTTACAGAATTGCACCATGGTCATCATGCATGATTCTATTTTTAATATTTGATAATAACTTAAACACCAGTACAAATTAAACAACACAAAATTTTGATATTACATATTTTATCAATCCCAATGCCAGCGCCATGTTTACAAAAATTCCTATCGATGTCAGCCCGAGTATACGCGATTGTTTCTTGCAATTTCTTTCGATACTTATATTTTAAAGCACAACTCGCAATTGTAAAAATAAATCTATACGATAAGCCCCGAGTAATTGGCAGTACAAGAAAATGGTGGGGGTTAAGAAAGCTTATATACAGGCAAATTTTAGCATCGCATACTGATAATTAATGCATTGTTAAACTAGTATAAGTAGATATAGATGTCACAAGCATGTTTATATTTGCACGGGAGATATTGAATTTAACACGATATACTTCTAAAGTAAGTATCTGATAATGTATTGGGTGATTCATTTAGGCCTTTTTTCAATTCTAAATAAAATAGAATAAGATTTCGGAATCTTTATTATGACCTGAAAGAACAAATCTTGACGTTTATTTTTGAAACTAATTTCATTTGAGGTGATCTATTCGGAATTACCTATTTTAGATCCCACTTTTAAGTATTACCACCGGTATCTGCCTAATTACGCAAGTTATGTTGGCTTTCGAGCCAAGTCCAGAACCGTAGCTGGCTTATCGACCAAGACTTTTGGTTTCACATATCTTCAAAGAAAAAGGTGTGTACTGTTAGCGGGATTAAATCGAATCTTCACAACACTACTCAATCGATGACTCTTGCACGTCACTAAGATCTGTCACTTGCCGTGTTTCGCTTTTCGCGCGCTGAGTGTGCAAAAATATTGTAAAATTCTCTTTGTGTGAAAAAAACTCATTGTGTGATTAAAGGTGTTTTGAATCTATTTGTGTCTTAACAAAATTCAGAAGTGCGATTAGGATAAAACCATAAACTATATTTTGTAAGATTTGAATACCATTCTAGTGTGTATGTGCGTGAGACGCTATCTACTTTTATGTTGTTCAAAAGTTCATATTTTGTGTTTACTTTGCACAAATGGATGCTTTTCAGTGAAAATAGTGTACTAATTGCTCTAGTGTGTGTGCATTTTATGGTTTTCCTTCACATATTGCAAGAGTAATATGTATAAAAACTTGTACTAGAAACAAGTCCTGACAAGTTGGTGCGGTGGTTGGTTTTGTTGGTGCATAGTTTTAGGATCTAGAATAGCTATCCAAGGTCAAGCAGATCCTATGTAAGAGGCCCTGAAGTGGACGGATGCACTTGCATGCAATAACACACCTTGAAGGGAATTAGTAAATCGAGTCAGGTTGCCTAGCGAAGAACCTATAGTTTTATTATAATAAATTAGGCATAGGCATGTCATGTCATTTGAGCGATGAAGTGATCACAGAAGCTATTATTGGTACTCTTAGTAACAAACTGTTGGAAGTTGGTGCGAAGTCAGCTGGGTGCAGGGACACCACTTCTCTTCTTCAATACCTGGCCAGTATTAACAATTTAGATGCTAGTGTAGAACACGACCAAGCTGTGACGACATTGAAAAGTGTCAACTCTAACAAAAATATAAAATTTTATTTATGTGGGAAATTGGGTCATAAGGCTAATAGATGTCGTAAGGGCAAGGAACACAGACATACACCAAAATATAACGAGAATAAGAAATGTTCATTTTGTAACAAATTAGGCCACATGGAGTCAATCTGCTATAAGAAGAACAATCTTAGTAAATATTGCTCATAATAATATTGTAATATTGATGGTCATACTTTAGAAGAGTGCCGAAAGAAGTCTAACACTGGTCCTCAGAATAGATTAGTGCGAAAAATTCATACTGTCTGCTGTGACTCTTCTGACAAAAAGTACTTTAAAGAGGTACTTGTAAATGGGGATTTGGCAAATGCTTTTCTGGATTTCGGTAGCTCCTGCAATACGATGAAACATAGTGTTTATGAGAAACAAGATCTGGAGTTAAAACCTAATAATGATGTTGTGATAAAAGGATATGGGGATGCATTAATTAAACCTGTAGGTACAGTTACTGCTACTCTTGTGGTTGATAGTGCAAAGCAGGAAAATTTGTTTTACATTGTTCCTGATCATGTTCAGAATGTAGATGGGACAGACATTTACAGAGTCACCTAATTTAGTGGTTGTGAAGACTGCTACTGATCTGAATATTTATGAGAATGAGATGGCTTTTCAAGTGACTGAGTTATGTGATAGTTTTGATAAGGTTCGCTTGTACCCTCAGACTGATACGAAACTCTCTCCTGGCATGAATAAGGTTTTAGTACGACTGGATTCTGTTGTTGATGGTTTAATGAATGTCAAGAGGAGTGAGCAGAGAAAACCATTAAATGAAAAGGATGTTCTTGTTGACACAAATTCAATTTTAGAGCTTAAGGAAGCAGATTGTATAGCAAGAGCGGAATTAGTAAAACCAGATTTAGGGATAGTAGATGATGTAAAAGGGTGCACATTTAAATGAAAATGAGAAAGCTGATTTCGATAATCTTTTAGCTAAAGTTAAGCATTGTTTTTCTGGAAATAGGATGGAACTAGGAAACTGTAGTGTCGAAATGTGCATTAAGTTGACAGAGGATATTTTCTCACTGAGATCGTCGAGTATTTAGGTCATGTAATATCAGGTGGTAAAATCAGGCCCCCAACTCATAAAATTACAGCTGTAACAAGGATTGAAGTTCCTTCGAATGTTCACGAGTTACGTCAGTTCCTTGGTCTTGCGAGTTATTTTCGCAAATTTATCCAGGGCTTTGCAACTATTGCACGGCCACTCACTTCTCTCACGAAAAAGACTGCAGAATGGCAGTGGGGATCGGAACAAGAACAAGAACAGGCCATGCAATCCCTTAAGCAGATACTTACTTCAGATCCAGTGCTAGTAATTTACCATCCAGAAAGGGAAACACAAGTGCACACAGATGCATCAAAACTTGGTCTTGGCGGAGTTCTCCTTCAAAAGCAGCCTAGTGGAGATACCAAGGTAGTTGCTTATGCTAGCAGACAGACAACAGTCACCGAAGCAAAGATTTAAGGTGTATCTGTCCGGAATCAAGTTTCGAGTTGTAACAGATTGTTCAGCATTACGTATGACCTGGCTTAAAAGGGATTTATCTCCGCGCTTTGCTCGTTGGTGGCTCGATCTTCAAGAATACGACTTTGAAGTCGACCACCGCCCAGGGAGTTCCATGGCACACGTTGATGCTCTCAGTCGTAACCCTATATTAGTACAGTATATTGTGGAGAAGGATTAATTATTTTGATGCGTTACAGGAAGGAGATGAAAGAATTCGAGAACTAATTCAAAATTTAAAAAGGGAACATGAGGCTAACAAGAAAAAGAATACTGGTCTGGAAATATTGGTTTCCGAAAATGCGGAAGTGTGTCGGGAAGTACGTGGCAAGTTGTATTGGATGCCAATTTACGAAGAAGCCTACTGGGAAACAACCTGGTCTTTTGCATCCTGTAACGGACGACTCGGCAAGGAGACGAGGGCGGAGCATCGCGGCGCGAGACGAAGACACCGCTATAAGAGGGAAGGAGACGGCACACTGGTGCCGTGTGCAAATCGGCGCACGCTGATTGGCCGACGGAGTATCGGGGAATAGTCACTAGCGTAGGGATGATTTTGTAAATATAAATAGGCATAAGCAGGCCTGCGACACTCCGCGTTTCGGTCGAGATAAATACCTACGCGACGCGCACCTTGGAAGGGGCTAAAATCAGTCGAGTGTCACGCGCGCGCACTGTTACACGTTCTTTGTACGCGTTACACTTTCGACTTTAGAGTTTATTCACTGCGAATAAGAAAATGAAAAGAAATCGAAAATATTGCGCAGCATTTTATAGGTTATATATATTGCCACCGGGTCGCTCGGTAGCATTAGTAGCAGCGACGCGACCGCTCCGTTGTGATTGAAAATACTAACGTCTCGATTTCCAGCAGACCTACCACAATATTATAATAAGTCCATAAACCACTTCTATAATATTTTAAGACATTTTTATACAGGGCTCTTTAACACTAATATTACGATCAGGGTGTTTTTATAAATTAATTGTATATACCGAAATGGAAAGTAATATTTTCATTGAAATGATTACTAATTATCTACACGCTATTTCATGCGTAGGTAGGTATCGACCAAATTCACAAACACAAGTCGCCCCCTTGCGAGAGAGCGGTAGCTGACAGGACAAAGTAAAAAGAGCTCTCACTTGTGGCGTTTGGTGGATTATCGCTTGCAGTAACGCTTTGTAGGCTATTATAAAATGAGAGTACATTGCCCGGTGCAAGCTAATTTGCTCTTTGGTGCCGCACATTGAGAGTAGATACTCTATTTTAGCAAATGTCTTTTGTCGCGTCGCGTGTCGTCGGGTCGCGTCGCGTGTTGAAAGTAAAGCTGGTGACAAACTGCGGCGGACGCGGCTCCGGGCTCGTCTTGACATTGTGAGGTCAAGCGCTGCCATTGGTCTATCCTTCAGACAACTTCATAAGGATCGACCAATGGCAGCGTTTGACCTTACAATGTCAAGACGAGTCCGGAGCCGCGTCCGCCGCCATCTGTCACCGGTATATGTTTCCGCCTTAAAGCCGGTGGCGGACTTTAAGTGTCGTTTCTGCCTATATTATTTATTCTGTGGCATAAGTCTGAAATAAATATTCTTCTTCTTCTTGTTTTTGATCATACACGGATACAAATTGGAGTCTTATTTGAACATTGAAGAAACCCTTACAGTCCACAACACATCCAATTCCTAGAGTATCGGTACCGTTCTACACATTGCATATAGATCACCTGGGCCCATTTTGCAAGAGTAATGGGAAGACTTATATAATAGCAATTATTGATGGGTTCACGAAATTCGTCTGGTTGGAAGCTGTCGCCAGTGCTAATGTCAAAGGTGCTACCACAGCATTGACTAAACTAAGTCAAGTTTTTGGTCACCCAGACCGAATTATCAGTGACCAAGGTACCGTGTGTACGGGTAAAGTTTAAGTGCTATTGCGCTGATCATGGAATTAAGCAATTTTTAAACGCTGTCGCCTCTCCGCAGGCGAACGGGCAGGTAGAGCGCCTTAACCGTACGATTCTCAGTTCGTTATCAGCTCATATGGGTGAGGAGCAAAAAGGCTGGGATGCATATCTGCCAAAAGTACAATTAGGCATCAATTCTTCGGTCAGTCACGGAACTGGTAAGTCACCTTTAGAGTTGCTGTGTGGCCTTAGACCTAGACTAGCCAATGATTTGCAAGGTGCAGTTTATAGTGGCGATATTGAGGCACTTAGAAATGAATCTGCACAGAAAATCAATATAAATGCTTCTAAAATGAAAGAACGCTTTGACAAAAGTGGAAGAGAGGGTGTTCCCATTTCAGTTGGGCAGTTAGTCATGGTTGAGAGAAAAATTTTACGACCTGGCTTGTCTACTGGTAAATTAGTTCCCAGATATGCGGGACCGTATAGGGTAACTGCCGTGTTACCGAATGATCGCTTTGAGGTGACGTCGTCCACGAAGGGAAAGCGAGCTTACAAAAATATTGTTGAACTTGACAAAATTAAGTTGTGGTGTCACAGAGATAAAAGTTCTTCATCTGGGGAAGATTAACATTGTTTTTAACATCGATGACAGGTTCACCTATATGTAACTCATGCCTTATTCGTGCTAGTCTTGCTTAAGGTGCCTGTCATGCAGTTTATGAACATGAACCTTTAATTACTACGCTTGCCTACGGGGCCTCCATAGCGTTAACATCCTGCTTGCTTTCGGAGTCTTATAGCACCTTCGACATATCGGCTGATGCACTTGCCTACGGGCTATACAGTGCCTTTGTCTTAAACTGCTTACGGAGCCTAGCCCTAATAACTTTCATGCGCGAAAATACGCTTGCCTTTGGGGCCAATATAGCGTGTGATCTTTTATAGTGTCTTTTCTGAGGGACCTTATGATACTAGTTTTCTTATGATAACATCATCAATGCTTGCCTTCGGGGCCTAACAGCATTGATATAGTGCTTGCCTTCGGGGCCTAACAGCATTCGTTCAGTGCTTGCCTTCGGGGCCTAGCAGCATTCATTCAGTGCTTGCCTTCGGGGCCTAGCAGCATTCATTCAGTGCTTGCCTACGGGGCCTATCAGCATTCATTCAGTGCTTGCCTTCGGGGCCTATCAGCATTCATTCAGTGCTTGCCTTAGGGGCCTATCAGCATTGATTCAGTGCTTGCCTTCGGGGCCAATCAGTATTGATTTAGTACTTGCCTTCGGGGCTCATCAGTGCTAAGACAGTGGTTGCCTTCGGGGCCTGGCCACTATCAGCTTACTCCCTTCTTTGGAAGAGGATGACATTATCCTTGACGATCGCGGTGACTCGGCGTGGTGTACGAGAATGGTTGCGACGAGACGCCGCCTTATGCTGACGTACCGCCAAGGGAACCATATTCTTCGGAGGACCGAAGATTTGCAGGATGGCCGAGTTGTTAGCGGAATTAAATCGAATCTACACAACACTACTCAATCGATGACTCTTGCACGTCACTACGATCTGTCACTTGCCGTGTTTCGCTTTTCGCGCGCTGAGTGTGCAAAAATATTGTAAAAGACTAATCTAATTGTGTGATTAAAGGTGTTTTGAATCTATTTGTGTCTTAACAGTACATAGGTGTGATGTCACATGATCTGGGTGGCCAGTTGACAGTTCCAAAACGCGAAAAAATATTTCTCAATAAAGCCATTGTTTGTGTGCCTTAGTTCCGTCTTGCTGCAGCCGTAACCTAATGTCGCCGACATCACGTGCTTCATTTCCCGGGAAAAGAAAGTCCGTTATCTTGGTGCGGTAGCGTTCGCCATTGACGGTTATGATCTGTCTGTCCTCATTTTCAAAGAAATAAGGGCCAGCATTTAAAAGAAACTATGTTTAATAATTGAAGGTTATTTAAAAATAATTATGGACCAATAATAATAATTGAAGGTTAAAGTTTGTTTTTTCAGGTCATAATAAAGATTTGGCCATCCAATTATATTTTATGTTTTATTGAGAACAAGAATTCTAAAAACGCCTTTTTTGGACTCTACTGGTCATAGAGAAAGTCTGGGGATTTTTTTTTTCTAGTCAATGTTCAGGAATTGACTTTTTACAGTTTTATTATGTATGTATAGATTAAAAAAAGGTTTAAATAAATCACCTGTTAGTTTGAAGTTTAACTCTCGCGAAAGCAACAGCACAATCAATGTATTATAATAAATATTGGACCACATCACATACATTGCTCCGATTCTATGATAAGTAGCTTATGCACTTGTGTTACAGAAATCAAAAACAACGACGGTACTACAACACCCAGACCCGAGACAATATAGAAAAGTTATTTTTCTACATAGACCGACCGCACTAAGTCCTTTATGCTCGCCTCTCGGCGACGGAGGTCGTCGAATATAATGGTGGTATAGATAATTTTGCCATAAAAAATTGCCGAAGATCAGTGCCGTTCAGCAGTGGACTGACGTGGCTGGTAATGATAATGATAGATAATTATAAAATCTCTAGCAACTCGCAACGGCATCGCAAGTATAGCACTTAGTATCTACAGTTATAAATTAAATACACAAGTCATCAGTCAGTCTATTAGTAAAAACCGTTTCACAATCCCTACAGCATATTTCGGAGATGAGCCTAGACAGACAACAAGCGAACACAAAGCGTTTTTTTTCTATAGTAATAATTATGATTGATTGAGAAAAAAACATGACTGACAGACTGAAAGACATGATACTCTCTGTGCATGTGATGTCTCTGTGATGACTCTTAATGCATGTACAAATCTTAGTAAATTAATATAATTATGCCCTAGACAACACACCCATTGTCATGGTCTAAAAGTAAGGAATTAATATCAATGGCTTGTATTACGACTTACTATACGCAGTATACCCAGGCAATTTAGAAGATTGTTTCCATGACAGACATCCATGACTCGGGTACAAATGTGCATCACCTTGCAGGACTCAAACCTAGGACTGTTGGCTAAATGTCAGAAGCATGACCTACTACACCAGAAGGCCGTGAAAAATCAATTTAACAGTGGCCGTACACATGATTAAATTCTAAATTCGCGATGTAGTATTATTAGTAGTTAATGCCCGTATCGCCCTGCATTCCCTTGATAAAGTTGACGGAGTTCGCTATATGCTTGAGTTATTTATAACTAACATAAACTTAACTTAACTGTCACTAGCGATATCGAGGAGCCTATAGATAAATATAAATATGCGCCACGTCATTGCCCTGTTCTCGAAGTATGGACCCAAATAGCACATTAGCAAAATTGTATTCCATACATAAGCCATAGTTTTGCTTACAAATGGCATTGTTACATTAAACAACGCCATTTTATTGTGTTGTAATTGATTGATTAAAAAAAAGAATCACATCGATTATACAATATTTTAAAATCTGTGAATATATGAAAATACAAAAAAAATTTAATCTAACAATCTTTTGGGAACCTATTTGTTTTTTTATCGATAGTAACTCCTGCCAGATGTAATAAAGCTGCTAATAAAGAGAGGCCTAAACTTGGACTAGGCTTTGCGACTAATTATCAAGCAATATTTAACGGGACCATCTTGTTATTATGTCGTTTATATAATACAGTCGCCCACACACTAACAATTGAGGAGTAGCTTACTTAAATAATAGTCACATGAAAGAACTCATAAATCAAGATCGCTTTGCTAATAACAACTAAACATACCTCAAAGTTTTTTTGCAACATAATTTATTTATCATTAAAATCGCAAATAGATAATATGTATAAGTAAGGAATGCCAATTCGCTTAAATAAGCAGTAAAAAAAAACCTTTCAATTGCCATAATTACATTATTAAAAAGTAATTCATTATAATCGAAACCCAATTGAAATTCCATTATTATGCAGTCTCATGAAACCACTTGCAAGTTAACGAGTTAATGACCTTTGTGGTTGCATGCAATCTTTTACAAAAGGAGTAGATTTTAAAAAAGGATTGAAATGTACTACTTTATGAGCATTTTCTCATAAAACTAACAATTTACCAAAAATATTACAAAACATAGTAATTAATAATAATAATAATAATAATAAATTGTTTTTACAATCACACCAATTATTAGCCCCAAACTAAGCAACGCTTATTGTATTATGGCGACTAGATAACGGATAAACATACTTAAATACTTTTATAAACATCCATGACTTAGGTACAAATGCTCGTGCTCATCACACAAACATTTGCCCCTTGCGGGATTCGAACCCGCAACCGCAACGAAAATTAATGTGTAAGATTCAATTCCTTCACAATAATTTACTTTCAATACATTTTTATGTCTTAACTAGCTGTTGCCCAAGACTACGTTCGTGTGGTCTGTACTTTTAGTTCATTCATAAAGGATTTTCTGCACTTTCTTAATTTTTTTCTTTCATAAAAACCTTTTCCTGACAATAATTAAAGCAACAAAAAAATAATTTGCAAAATTTTTCCATCCGTTCATGCGGGATGTGATGACAAAGGGAAATAGATATACATTTATTTATATATAGATTTGATGTATTCTTCAAAAGCTTTACCTGTAGTATGATCCAGTTTAGCTGGCTCCGGGGTGTCTAACAAGTGGTACTCGGTGCTGCTATCCAGCCCCTCCGCTATAGTTTGCCAGGCCTCCTTAGAATGGCTGTTATTACTTGTCTGGTGGATGTTGTCAATGTCACTGTCACCCAGACTGCTCTCATGCTTCACTTTGGGTTTCTTCTCTTCCAGTTCTGGATTAGTTTTCCGCTTCCTTTTGTATGGTGTGAAGAGCCGGATGGGGCCCATTGCTGCAAAAATGTTATAAAAAAATTAATATTTAAAATTACCTTCATAATTATTTAGGATATTAATTTTGTTTGAAAATGATCTGTATTACTTTTTTTTTTTCCTTTACTACATAATTTGATTTATAACATTTAAATTTTAGATAAAACATTTGTAAGCCAGTAATGTTACTTTAGTTTTATAGTGTTTGTACTTCAGTCCGTTTTTCATATTTGTCACATTATAGTTACCCACATTTTCACAAATAATGATTTGATTAACAAATAACATTCAAATTTGTGAATAGCAAGTTAGATGAGTAATAGTCAAAAATAATTGCTTTTATCATTTTATTGCAGTGATAAGATATTAATACTCACCAGATTGATCATCACAGCACGCTCCACAAGTGCAACTTGTGGCATGGGGAGTGAGAATACCTTCATCAATTAATGTCTGTATACTTCTCCCTCCAAATCTAATTGATCTCTTCCAATCCTTACTTGATGCTCTTCCGCAGAGAGCCTCAAACTCACTAGGTGTGTACCACACCATGCCATACTTTATGCATCTCCCCCGGCCTCCAGAGCCGAATCTCTGCTTATGCAGTTCAGCAGATATATTTTTACAGCGAACGGGAAGTACCGGCATGCTAGCAGTTTCGGCCCAGGACCTGGCACTAGCCGCCCGCGCAGCCGGAGTAGCCGTCCCCGAGGCATCTTCGTGCACAGACCGAGCAGGCGACGACGGCTTCTGGATTACAATGTGCGTCGCTTTGATCTCCTCAGAAACTGGCCCCCCAGATATAAAACCGTTGTCCACGCACAGCATGGGCTTAAAATGCGGCAGCTGGTCCGACGTGATTACGTTGAATGTCGTCCCCGTCACCAAAGTGACCACTCCGGATTCGGTGGTCAGCCGTGGTGTTTTGATACCAGTCGTCAGCACCGGCCCGCCTTCAGCGCGCTCGGCCTCGTGTTCGGGGTGCTCGGCCCCCGCCGCCAATGGATCGGCTTCGGCAATGTCCGGCATGTCGACGTTGTCCGAACTTCTGTTCTCAGCCATCGCTCTCATCCGCACGCCCGATGATGCCCCTCGCACTCCAACCGTTTTCAACAACGACTCACATCAACATCTACCGATTATCAAAGAATACACACATAAAATCACATTGAACGATGTTCAGCCACCGTCCGCCATAATTAAATCGAAAGACGAAAAATGAAAACATTTCATTCACATACGCTGAGATTGTGGCGGCAGGTTCGAAATTTGAATCTGACAAAGTAAAGTTAATATATTTGATATTTTATAATTATGCTTTCTATATTTTAATAAAACTATCTACGTAAATTATCTAAAATCAGTATTTTACAAACATTATTAAGTTAAAATTGCAAGTAAATTAAAATAAAATTATTTAACCCATCCACTGACATAAATAAATTGGACTGGCTCATACAAATGACAGCTAATTTTGTATGCCCATATGAAGCGCAACTAGGATCGGATCTAGTCTATTTAAAAAAAGCTACTAGTGGGTCATCGGTTTTGTAGATTAAGCTGGTGACAAACAACAACGGACGCGGCTCCGGACTCGTCTTGACATTATGAGGTCAAGCGCTGCCATTAGTCTATCCTTTAGTCAACTTCCGCCAGCCCAAGGATCGACCAATGGCAGCGTTTGACCTTACAATGTCAAGACGAGTCCGGAGCCGCGTCCGCCGCCATCTGTCACCGGTATTATCGATATTAAAACTGGTGACAAACTGCGACGGACGCGGCTGCAGACTCGTCTTGACATTGTGTTTGAGAGGTCAAGCGCTGCCATTAGTCTATCTTTCAGTCAACTTCCGCCCAGCCTAATACCGATGACAGATGCCGTCGGACGCGGCTCCGGACTCGTCTTGACATTGTAAGGTCAAACGCTGCCATTAGTCAATATTTGGGCTGGCGGAAGTTGTCTAAAGGATAGACCAAGTTTGTCACCAGCTTAAGGATCGACCATTGGCAGCGTTTGACCTAACAATGTCAAGACGAGTCCGCAGCCGCGTCCGTCGCAGTTTGTCACCAGTTTAAATTTTGATAATCTACAAAACCGATGACCCATTAATTTGATAGTCGAAGTATAAGTACGAGTAGTACGTCATTTAAATTCTTTGGATAGCAACCAGTCTATACTTATTTCTATGTCTATGGCCACCATAGATTAAGCCGGTGACAGATGGCGGCGGACGCGGCTTCGGACTCGTCTTGACATTGTAAGGTCAAACGCTGCCCTTGGTCTATTCTCAGTCAACTTCCACCAGCCCAAGGATCGACCAATGGCAGCGTTTGACCTTACAATGTCAAGACGAGTCCGCAGCCGCGTCCGTCGCCATCTGTCACCAGTATTACATTTCGCTATACAATGACTTGCGTTCAGAAATCAATTTTTGATAGATCAACTTTATATTATATAAGGTCTAACAAAATCAACTACATTCCTTTTAATGGGGGTATCAGTACGTTTAGCTGAGCAGACTCACCAAATTTGAGCCAAAAATTCAGGCTAGTTACGGAGATATTGATCATAACAATCTCACTTTACAGCTGTTTACTACTACATTGACACACTACGCACGCACACAAGCAAACGTGACCCACACATGCACACACTCAAGAGAATAGCGCGATGCGGCGACGGCGGCTCAGAAAAAGAATTACCCTGATTTTAGGGTAAAATAAAATTTGTGGGTTTTCTTTGCAATACATTATTAGGGTTTTTTTCACTACGGATTGGAGTAGAATTATGTGGGCATATCGGTTGTTCATTTTTGCGGTCACGTAACCAAACCGACGTCGAGAGGATTAAAACTTGGCGGTACTTCATTATCGATCAAGATAACACGAACTGACCGCAGAGTGCGTTGTTGGAGAACTGACCGGAGAGTGTGTCTGTGTCGTTGTGACCTAATTTACGTAACAAAACGTCAACGACTACTAGTTTTCGTAGTAACCATTAGCCGTATTCACATATCATTTTGAAAGAACTAAGATACCGCGGAGGCAAAGACAATTTCGATTAATGCACTCGTCTATTCAGCTTTAATAAAAACGGCTGTACGATAAATTACGTTACATCTAAAACCTTTGCCAACTTTCCACTACGGCTTTTAACTCGTCGTGTAATAAGTAAACAAAACTACAATCGAGTAAACTGAACATAACATTAGTCTAATTTCTAGCCTTCTTTACTTTTACTTTATTTTTTCAATTAATTTTGGGGGTAAAAGTATTTTGGAGTTAGCAAGAACAAGATTCAAAGGTGGCACCGACAAATGCTCCGCGGTGTTTGTCGGTAGGTATCTTGGATAGGGTGACAAGCATTTTGTTTAGTTAAGATGAGATCGTAGGTATTCGTAAGGAAATTTAGGAACTGAAATACATTTTACTTATCATCAAAGTTTAAACATTTGAGATATTAACATTGTTTATGAGTAAAATTGTTGGAATAAAAAGGTTTTGTTATTTTGTAATTCATTCTTGACTAGTCGTCTAGATAATGAAATCGACATCATCAAAGTTGATATTAACTTGACATACCACGGGACAAACTAATTTCAAAAATGCTTCAAAACTTACCTAGAAATTAACTCTTAGTAAAACGGTCGCAATATTTCAATGAGAAAAGTATTAAAATGTAATATTTCGTTCAATTAAACACAAACAATTAAATAAAAAATGTCATGGATTGTTTTAATAAACCTACTCAAACATTCGTGTAAAATCGTAATCCTAGAGTCCTAGATATTTATTTATCGTGGAAGCCCTACCGTACTCGCAAAGTGCTGACTATGCCGCTCGAGCCAAAAGGCCGGTGCTGTAGGGCACGTGTCGGGGCATGCGGATAGATAGGGATGTGCCACATTTGATCTGATTTCTAGGCACATAATTTTCTACGAGATTGGATCTGATCAGTCATTCATTAAATTAATAAGTAAGATTTTATTTTTGTTTTAACTAAAATTTAGTTCTGCTTAGGTAAAAAAAAATGAGGTACTTTCATGAACAAATATCAGCGAATGCTATTTATTGATTTTAACTTAGTTATTCAGACGACAACAATGTTTTATGAGTTTCGAAAAATAGTCTTATTAGCGCATATTTCATATTAAGTAATACATGTCATTAGTGTTTTGATTTCTCTCGCAGTTGTTTCCTTTTTGCTACTTGCAGTAACTTAAGTAGTTAGGTGAATAAGCATTTAAAAAATACATTTTGGTAATTTTGCGACTGTCAGTTAAGAAATAACTGTTAAATAATAAAGTACGATATGGCCGAGTGTAAATGCTATGGCCGAGTTAGTTCGTTAAAAATAATTCTTAGTGACTATAAAATTCAGTCGTTGTTTGCTTTATCAGTCTTTGTGTATCTTTAACTGACACTTTACATCAATAATACCGGCTTGGACAAAATAATTTTACTCTACAACAAAGAGTTACACTTAACTAGATTGGCGAATTAAAAGCTAAGGTACAAAAAAAATATTATGTCGCACTCACTATTTAATTTAAGTAGTAGGCTACCTCGCCATAATACTTAATTGCGAAGTGTCAGTTCCTAATCTACGATCAGTTATCCGTTATGTTTTAGTATCCTTTAATTATGATCCCATCTTAGGCGCATCCCTAGCTTGCGCTTTTTCGGCTTTGCAGGACGCCCGTGCCGCGCCCGCCGCGCCACGCAGTCATTCGCTTCCGTGCGTGTGCGACGCCGCAACGGTACCGCAACCGGTACGGTTACAGGTGTAAGACGTTGTCCTATCGGTATACAAATTTAGTCTATCTGCACAGGTGATCTGCATGTGGTACCACGATCGCAACTTTAATTTGTGCTGAAGCAGCGCGCCGTTACGCTTTTATTAAAGGCGTTTTCGTGAGCGTTTCAGGGACTGGAGGAAGATTGTTTATGCCCGTCGAGGACCAGGGACGGCCGCGCCTGCCTGTTCAATAAGAAGACAGTGTGATGCAGATTTTTGATCGGCACCCAATCGCAAGCACGACTGATGCAGCGTCCGTCTTCGCCACGCGCTCATGGGCGCGGGCGTCATATTACGAATTCTGCGGCGAGACGCAACACAAGGGGCAGGCACCTGTATCATTTTACACTACTTCAATAGCTAAAGACGCATGACGTCGCACTACGAGTCCAGTTTTGATGAATCGTAGAAGTCGCAGAAGCTGCAACATTATCCTGGACGGACAAGAGCAGCTTCACCAGTGGGTGGATGTTTAACCTCTACACCGCCTACTATTGGGCCGAACAGAACCCTCACCCAGTTCGGCCCGATCATTTTCAGACAAGATGTAGCGGTAGCCTGAACGTTTGGGCTTCCATGTGTGGGGCCGAGTGTTGGACTTAGTGTATTGTGAAGGTGATCATAACATTCAAAGTGCGATACAACTACGACAGCGAATTTTGTTGTAAACCGTGGGAACGCTTTAAATCATAATAAAAAGTGACAGAGACTGTTATTTCGCGTAAAAGTGCACGTCGTAAGCATTATTGTTGTGCAAGGTTTTTTTGTAATGTGATTATGATCAATGTACATAATTTGTTCTAAAGATTGTAAACATCTAAATGAACTTTAACTCGCCAAGTAAGCGTAGATTTAAGAGTAAGTGGTACCTACTTAATTGATTTGTTTGTTTTGTTGTTTAATTGTTAGTCAGATAAATTATTTACCAGGCAGTTACTAAGCTTACCTACTTGTAAGGCCAAGCCTTAAAATTAAGAGAGTAAGAATTAAAATAATAAATGTTATAAAACCGCCTGTTTTCCTTTATTTCTATCCACCTTGCCATTCTGCTAGGGAGAGATTCTAAAGAGCTTCAAGAGGTCGATAACTAATTAGGTACAATAACAATTACAAGTAAATTACTTACTTAAAACTAAGATGTAATCTAACTCATAAAACATAGAAATTATCTTTCTTAGAGCCTTGAAATAACTAAAAAACGATGTTGGTTATTAATTTAGTTGGCATTGTTTTTGTTTTGTTTGTTATCAAAAACATTATTATTATGACAGCGCATTCTGCACACACTAGTGTACTAACATGTGTGAGCTATTCTTCGTTGCAATTGATCTGTGATTGGTCGAGACTGCCTAGCTGTGCCACTCGACCAATCGCGGATCAGCTGGTTTGACAATCGTTGCACACAACGATCTTTAGTAATAAAAAAACCGGCCAAGTGCGAGTCGGACTCGCGCACCGAGGGTTCCGTACAAACCTGTAGGTACCGTTATGAGTAAAAGTTTACCCATCACGACAATCGAGTCATAGTTATGGTATTTTTATTGCAAAATGAAATCCATAACATTACGAAAGTTAAATTGCGGTTTACGATTTATGACGTATTAAAAAAAAACTAATTACTTGATCTCGTTCAAACCAATTTTCGCTGGTAGTTTTTATGGTAATGTACATTATATATTTTGTTTAGATTTATCATTCTCTTACTTTAGAAGTTACAGGGGGGGGGGACACACATTTTACCACTTTGGAAGCGTCTCACACGCAAACTATTCAGTTTAGAAAAAAATGATATTAGAAACCTCAATATCATTTTTAAAGACCTATCCATTGATAATCGATTGGTTTGACGAAAAAAAAAATTCGAGTTTTAGTTCTAAGTATGGGGAGCCCCTAAAATTTATTATTATTTTTCTATTTTTTTGTGAAAATCTTAATGCGGTTCACAGAATGCATCTACTTACCAAGTTTCAACAGTATAGTTCTTATAGTTTCGGAAAAAAGTGGCTGTGACATACGGACGGACGGACAGACGGACAGACAGACAGACAGACATGACGAATCTATAAGGGTTCCGTTTTTTGCCATTTGGCTACGGAACCCTAAAAATGCTAGTGTGCGCTGTGTACCTACACAAAATCAGTGAACTACAGTTTGCGTGAGTAGGGAAAGATACAGAGTGTTTTATTTTTGACTGCGTTTTAATTTATTTATTTTGTTAGAAAACATAACTTTTAAAAATGACTATAAAACAATACCTCATTTTTTGTCATCGCATTCAGTACGATGTATAGATACCCCCCTTAAAAGGAACGCAGTTGATTTTGTTAGACCTTGTATATTCATAGAATAATACAAAGGAATAATATAAAGACTTTCCTCCTTGGAAAACGAAATTCTTTGTATTTATTTCAATACTTAAGAATCATCATCTAACCAAGCAATTCAATTTTATAATTTCACAGCCGGTAGCATGGAACGCGGATATTTCACTATAGCAACACTTTAAGCCGGTGACAGATGGCGACGGAATAAACGCGGCTGCCATTGATCAAGTAAAACTACGTTAGGACATTGTAAGGTCAGACGCTGCCATTGGTCGATCCTTGAGCTGGCGGAAGTTGTCTGAAGGATAGACCAATGGCAGCGCTTGACCTCACAATGTCAAGACGAGTCCGGAGCTGCGTCCGCCGCAGTTTGTCACCAGCTTTAGTTTGTCACCAGTTTTATACCGGATTAATCAGAAACAACGACGGTACCACAAGACCCAGACCCAAAATAATATAGAAAAGTTATTGTTTTAAATTGACCAACCGGAAATCGAACCCTGGACCGCAGAGTTAGCTACATCAAGTCCGGTATGCTCGCCTATCGGCTACGGAGGTCGTCGTCGGAGCACTGGCTCGGCATTGGTCCAGCATGGGCTCGGATTGGACCAGCATTGGACCGGCATTGGCCCGACATTGGCCCGGCATTAGCCTGGCATCGGCCCGGCATTGGCCGGCATTAGCACGGCGTTAGCCGGGCGTTGGTCCGGCACTGTCTAATTTTAAATGAGTTCGTAAGGACTAAGACGACGAAGTACAACTATTACATCAATGTAAACATGTTCAGCAAGATTTGGAGAAGCTATAGACAGAGCATTCTTAGATTTTGGATAAAGTTGGTTATTCATTCTTGGGAAAATGTATAAAAAAAAAACAATAAAGTACTACAGGCTCTTGTTAAACTACCTGTTCATAAGTTCAAAATTCACATTAACCTGCTTAGCTTGCACCTACCACATGTCCTGTAAGTTTACTTCCTGTAAAATAGGCTCACAAAGGTTACTGAGTTTGTTGCGCTGTTATCTTCTCATCACCAGCCGATATGTAGTCCGGAAGCCACCACCGTAGGGCAAAGTTATATTTTGGGACGCGCATAAGTGCCCGAACGAGGGCCTATAATATACTGAATAAATGACTATTATGACCTTTGATCTAAGATTATGACTATTTCTTTAAAGGATAAACTAGAGAACTGAGAACTAAAGTAATCGAAGCGCCACTAGTATCGGATCTAGTCTATTTAAAAAAGCTATCTAGTTCAAATGCTTTTTTTTACAAAATCATTATGTCAGGTCTCGATGTTTTACTAACATAAAACGTCTCTGGCTGGGGCGATACTCGGCCGTCTCTTTACAGTTTTACAGTTCTTAAGCCTTTAAGTGTTTATCAATAAAAGTTTGTTTAAAAGATAAATACCCAGATAAGATTACACATCCCCAATATATAAGGTGTTAAAAAATCAATGTCAAATATTTTAAGGGGTAACTGAGACTACCACATGGATCATATTTAAGAGAAATTTAAAACTATAGAACGGATTTGAATAAATCGAAAAAAGAAAATGTTTATTGATATAAATAATTTATATCATCCTGTACATGATCGCAAACTCCCACAAACGCAAACAAACACTCTCGCACGATGCTAATACTAGTCAAAACCCATTCATAATCCCTAGGATCTCATTCATGCGCACATAAAATCATACGACACACAAGCTCATGCTAGACATTGGGTGTGTGTGTATGAATGAATTTTCTTTGAGATAGAAACACTGTTATCATTTCTGTCTCACTCGTTTCATGTCATTGTGTGTGTGTGTTTGTGTGTGCATGTGCGACGTACCTACTCCTTTTAGATAATTGCCGCGAGTTGCAGAAAGGCTTAAGAAAGCTAATTGTATGGGTTATCTGTCAAAACAAGTGCCAGATAGGTTATCCAGAACTTATCAGCAAGTATTGAAACTGGGCCTTATTATCTTTAAAGACGACTTATAGCTATAATGCAGGTCTGTAACATAACGTTCGTACACAAAATAGAAAAATAAGTGTTAATGCTGTCTTTAAAGATAATACATTCTTCAGCAACTGACAGTTTGTCACTTTATGTTGTAATTTTAATGTTAATTACTTCTATCAGTTCTTACGGTAAAATAAAAATACAGTTAAATTGAAAAAAACATTTTTAATTAAATTACACATGTTGACAATTAATAAATACACTTATTACTAAAAATATCACTTTTATTTTAAGAACACAAAACAAATAAAGAATTTCCACCTCCCATCACACTTTTCCAGGCTTTGGACTGGCAAGTAAGCGTAAAATAATTTATTACTCATCACCTGATTTAATGCAACATAATTCTATGGAGATAGGTACTACTAGGCTATTTCTATCAGTCAATGCAGATAACAAGGTTTACTTACTCTTACTTGGCGTGTTTAAAGGTAGTTCATTATTATGAACAAAATCACAGTCACTTATTTACAAAATTATTTACAATAGTTGTTGGAAGTGCCCCCCATTCTCCTGATTGCAAAGCGCAGCCCTTTTTAAAATATGCCTATGCACACGCACTAAACTTTCACTGTCGCCGCGCATTGTTTCAAAAGCACTAATGATTCGTGCTTTTAATTGCTCGGCACTGGTGATGGTGTGGCCATCTTGACCATACACGAGATCCTTAGCACGGCCCCAAACGTGGAAGTCCAGCGGCGTCAGGTCTAGCGAGCGTGCTGGCCAAGCAATAGGCCCACCGCGTCCGATCCACCGATCCTGAAAACGTGCCGTCAGGTACTCGCGGACATGGCGGTCGTAATGCGCGGGCGCGCCGTCGTGTTGGTAGTGCATCTGCTGCATAAGATTTAGCGGCACATCTTCTAACAACTCCTCCAACTCTCTTTCAAGGAATTCCAAGTAAACGGCGCCATTCAGCCGATTAAAAAATACTGGTCCTATCAGCTGATGTCCTAGTAGCCCAGCCCAAACATTCACGCTGAACCGCGTCTGAAAATGATCTGGACGCGCCAGATGTGGGTTCTCCTCAGACCAGTAGTGAGCATTGTGGATATTGAACATGCCCACTCTGGTGAAGGTGCACTCATCCGTCCACAATATGTTGGCTAGGCTGTTAGGCCGGATCCACTGACAGAACTCCACGCGTGGCGCGTAGTCCTGCGGCATCAGCTCCTGCACTCTCGTGAAGTGGTAGGGGTGTCTTCGCTCCCTCTTCAGCACTTTCCACACATACACATGGTTAGTGTTGAAAACGGCAGCAGCATCCCTCGTACTGGCGGTCGGGTGGAGCTCGAAGAAATTCAGCACGTCCTCTTCAAGCTGTACTGAAGTGCGAGGTCTGCCAGCGTCACCAGAAGGCATGAACCTACCATTTTCACGAAACCGTTGTTCAGCCCCTAAGATTGTGCGTGGACACACGCGCACACCGTGCCGTTCGTGGAACAGCCTTACTGCTTCCACTAAACTGTAGTTTGCCTCATGGTAGCACATAGCCATGTTGAGGTAATCAGAGTCCGAATACCTGTATGGCATGGTGAGACTTCGCAATTAACGTCAAACACAAGAGAAGGTCTAGCGCCGATTGATTGATTGTTGTGACTGTTTTGCAATTTGCAGGAGTAATAATAAATAAAAAGCGCATACCTATGGCACGTGTAAGTGTAGCGTTAGCAAAAAAAAATCACTCAATTATTTAGTGTTATTGTTTTTTTGGTGTAATTATTTTTTACTTATCAATTCGAATCTTGTATTACCATGCTAAACTACAAATTAAGATTGCTACTAGTTCTTACCAGTGATACCAAATCAAATAATAGGTACAGTACGCGGCGGTAGTATGCAGTATGCACATCGAGCTAAAAAGAGAGATAATCCGTGCGACAGAAACGACGTTCTATGAAAGCCGAAACTAACCGATTATCTTACTCGTTAGCTTGATGTTCATTCTAGCGCCGCGTATTGTACCTACTAATTATTTAACTTGTTATAATTGGTATTAACTAGTAGCTTAGCAATCTTAAGTTTTCAAGGTACTAGCCAGTTGTACCCTCCCTCCCTCCCTCTTTAGCTCCATGTGCGTGCATTCCCTACCGCCGGATACTGTAAGTACAAGTATTCAACATTTTATCCTTTACGTTGAATAAACAGCAATCAAAAATGTATCTGTCTAATCACTAAAATGCATTTATCATGTAAATTTACTATGTATCTACATGTGGTGAAGTAGTCGCAGTCAACTTCCAGACGGGATTCAGAAAAATGTGTTAAATTATGCCCCGTTTGAGTGTTTGGGAGACGAATAACAGTTTCGTTGTACAGGGTATACCCCAGTTTAACCTTATTGATACCTATAAATTATTGCGTACCTACGCAACGTCTGGCTCATGGACTTTACTTTTAGTTCTTAGTAAATAAACCAACGCACAACACAAAGCATAAAAAATCATTTAAAAAGCAGGTTCAAATTAATTGTTATTTATTTTAGATAAGCGTACTCGTCCTTAACCTTAGATCAAGGTCAGTAAGAGTACTCCGAAACATAACTAGTTTGCCGGGGATCGGATCCAAGACCTTAACCTTACCCTAAAAGCACTTAGCCATCAATCCTTTTTTAATTCATAAGAAATGTAAAATAAGAAACTGTTTTTGTTAACAGTACTTTCTCGGTCTTTCGGCATTTCCTAAATCGTGTGTGTTCCGCCGCCCTCAGAAACTTAAAAAATAAAATCAACCTTATGATAACGAATTAGAATCTAAAATTGAATATCGACTGTTTTTAAAGCGGTATCTTTGACTCGCATTTGGACAAATGCCGCCTTTACACTAAAATTTTGAAATTTAAATCGATTTACATCGATTTAGAGTTTATAATTGAATAAAAGTCGTTCGTCCTTCGGCAGATTTTGGCAATAAATCATAGTAGCACGCACACAAGCGAGCGTTTCTTGCTGTACGGAGTAGTTTGTCCGTAGTAGTGATCAGGTGTTATAGGATGTTGATATTTGAGTTTATTATCAAACTTTCGATCGTGTTTTTCTCGAAAACTAGGGCTTAAATTAAAAAAAATTTCATACAAAAATTGTTAGTCACAACGTAAACTCATTACCCTTAAAATATTTGACACTGATTTTTTAACACCTTATAGTTATTGTTACTAGAAAAAAGTTAAATACTGGTGGTGGCGCTTCAAATAGTCATGAAAATTCAGTTATCATTTGTACGGAATAACCAGTCCATGTTTATTTTTATGTCAATGATGGTGGCGGAAGTATTGATTTTTTGAACGATGTTGTTACGCAATATTAACTGCCTAAATAAAGGAGGCCCTTTTTGCTTACGAGACCCTTTTGTAAAGAGGGTATTTTGTATTTGTTATAATAATACAAAAGTTGGCTTCCTTTTGTACGTAGTAAAAGTTGCCAAACAAAATAAAAGGAGGGAAATATCAAAATATCATGAAATTAATTACTGAAATCTCTTCCAATAGTGCAAGTTTAATATCTTTAACTTCATCATTGTTTATTAGTATGTTTAAAATGTAAAATTTCGTAGTAATTTAATCCAGTCATGTCATATCATTAGAGTTCAGTGTTTACAAGCATTTTAAAACTATTCAAGTTAGTAGGTAAAGATCACAGATTATTTTTAGTTGGTAAAGATGGAAGAATTGCGGTCTAAACACAAGTCCATACCGAGTGCTCATCACATCGCCCTAGAGTGCATACATCCTCAGGTATGAAGTTAAGTAGTTAATACAATAATAAATAATGTAGCCCTAGGACTGGTACCAACTTCCAGGGCCGGATTTGGAGGTCTGGAGGCCTTGGGACTACGAAGGAGCGGAGCAAACTATTTATGTTTTTGTTCCTGAAACTTGCATACATTTAGTATTAAATTAAAATAAAAAAATCATTTTTGTGATTGCACAATAAAATATGGCATTCAATGTATACTATAGTATATTAATCTTGTAGTCTAGACTACAAGATTAATATGAAAATACTTACATGTGTTTGTTGATATGAGTTCAGGAAAATTTACATACATTTCCTAATAAAGCTTCTAATAAAATTTTGGGGACTCCTCGCCACGAACAATTTACAGTAATGATTAGTCGGTTTAACTGATCAAGCATACGTAGACGAGGCAAATTCCATTGTTATGCAGTCTCATGAGACCGCTTGGATGTTAACGGGTTAAGGCGACGAGTGAGGCAAGTGACTTTGAGCATTAAGCGTTGACTAATGCAACTTCTGTCATGTCAACGGTTTCAAAAAAAGAAAATAAAACAAACCACAGCAAACAAAATCCTCACACAACCTACACTAGAACTAATGACAAGACGCTCAGATCTTATAAAAACAAATAAAAAAACTAAGGAAATTAAGAAAGAACTAAGTTTGCTATTTAAAAAAACTAACAAGGCCATTAAAAAGAATATGCAGAATACAGAAAACAGATAATAGAAACAAACCTAAAACAATATAAGAGCACAAAAAGAGCAAATAAACAATTATATTCACATAGAAACTGGATACAAAAACTATCATACTTAATCAGCAAAGTTATAGACACGGGACAAATATCAGAACAATGGAAAAAATCTGATATAATTCTGCTATATAAAAAAGGCGACCCTCAAGACATAGGCAACTATTGTCCAATTAGCCTTCTTCCTAGTATTTATAAACTCTTTACCTCAATAATACTAAGCAGAATCACCAACCTATAGAACAAGCGGGGTTCCGGCCAGGATTCTCAACAATAGACCACATACATGTAATTTCATTCTTGCAATGATTCTTTAAACGATTCTGGCATTGAGACGCTTTGTAACCAACTCCAAAATTGTTTCTTAAACTATAAGAACAACTTAAACATTTGCCATATTAATGCTCAGAGTATTGCTAAGCATTATAATGATTTATTGGACAGCTTTTCATCAAATCTTATACACGCTATTCTTGTTTCTGAATCCTGGCGTAAGCCCTCACTACCTTCAGTTGCGTATAGCTTGCCTGGTTTTATTCTCATCCGAAATGATCGCACTGGAAAAGGTGGCGGTGGCGTGGCTATCTATCTCAAATCAGATATTCCATACAAAGTCATTTGTTCTTGTCCCTCCAACTATTCGGCTTCTGCGGAATATTTGATCATCGAGATTTGCCTGGGTGCGGCGAAGGCTGTACTGGGAGTCGTGTACTGCCCTCCCGCTGTCGATTACTTCTTGCAGCTGGAACTCGTCTCGTCTCTCGCTGCAGTCGCTAAGCGCTGATTATTCCCACCACATCATAATGGGCGACTTCAACACTGATTTACCAAGGATTCTGCTCGATCCCATAAATTTCTTACTCTGCTTAAGTCAACTGGTTTTCTACATCTTCCATTTCAACCAACTCACCATAACATTGGCTCTTGCGATACATGGATAGATCATGCATTGACCTCTTCTGTTCAGTCTGTATCAAACCATGGTCAATTGCTGGCTCCTGGTTTTTCTAGGCACGATCTGATCTTTTTGTCCTATAAACTGCGACCCCCAAAATGCAAGCGGCGGACAGTCCAGCTTAGGAGTTATGGACGTATCGACAATGAAAACCTACAGCGAGATGCGATGTTGATCAACTGGGAACCCCTAGTGGCCGCTAAAACCGTCGACCTTAAAATTGAGCTGTTTACCAGGAATATTCTAGAACTTTTTGATAAACATGCACCCATCCACACAGTTCGCATGAGGCGACCACCGGCGCCATGGTTAACCGAAACAATTCGCACAGCTATGTCTAGACGAAACAAGGCTTTCCGTCGTTTTAAAAAGAGCAGGTCTGATGAAAATTGGACCTCGTATAAATCAGCGCGTAATCGGTGCAACCAGATGATACGAATAGCCAAACGTCATCATATCCACCATGAAATTCATGACTCTTCTGCTTCGAATGTCTGGAAATTTCTTAAGTCACTGGGTGTTGGTAGATCGGTGGATGGTGGCGGTTAATGATATCAACCGCCACTTTACAGATCTACCAACACTCAATGCAATCACTAAAGCTAACACTTAAGCATATATTGCTGCTCTCCCTGTGCCAGATACAGTCCCTTTTTCCTTTACCTCATGTTTCCGAAGACATCATCTCAAAAAAAAATCTGACTATTACGTCTAAGGCGACCGGAGTGGATAAGATTAGTCGTCTTATGATAGCGCCATTATTGAAGCAATTTTTGCCAGTCATCACTCACATCATCAATTACTGCTTAGATTCTGGCCATTTCCCTGACATATGGCGTAAAGCTATCGTCCGTCCCCTGCCCAAGGTCCCTAATCCTACTACACCTTGCCATTTTCGACCCATTTCTATTCTTCCCTTTCTGTCCAAAATTGCTGAATCTTGTGTGTTAGGACAGTTTTCTACTTATCTTTTCCAGAACGATCTAAGGTTACTGTTCTTGTTTTGATAGACTTCTCAAATGCTTTCAACACTGTGGATCACGATCACCTCCTCACTGTACTCTGCCATTTAAATGTTTCTGCTTCGGCACTGGAATGGTTTTCGTCTTACTTACGTGGTCGCCAGCAGTCTATCAAGACAGAGCACTCCAACTCCGACTGGTATAAAGTGCCCTCTGGGGTACCACAGGGTGGCATTCTCTCTCCTTTATTATTCTCTGTCTTCATTAATCTAATTACTCTCAATCTTCGCTGCTCGTATCACCTGTATGCCGACGACCTTCTGCTATACGCACAGTCTGATATTGGCGAAATATCCGATGCAATCAAAAATGTCATGATAGCTTAAATCACATCTCGTCATGGTCTCGTGATTTTGGTGTTTCAGTGAACCCGACTAAATGTCAGGCTATTCTTATAGGCAGCTCTAGACAGTTGGCTAAGATTAACACTGCACACCTGGATCCTGTCGCCTATGAAGGAACTGTTATTCCATATTTCTCTAGCGTTAAAAACCTAGGCCTCTTAATTGACTCAACACTTAGCTGGACTGCTCACGTAGCTGAAGTGAGCCGTAAAGTAATTATATGTTTAAGAAGTCTGTACCGCTTAAAATTCTTTCTGCCTTTTAAAACTAAACTAATGCTCATGCAGACTCTTGTCATACCCATCATTGACTACGCTGATGCCTGTTATTCTGAACTCTGAGACACTCACCGATAAATTAGATCGTCTTCTAAACAGTTGCATTAGATTTATTTTTGGCCTTCGGAAATACGACCATATTTCCTGTTATAGATCCCAACTTGATTAGCTTCCCATTCGTCAGCGTAGGAACCTTAGAATCCTTGGTATTCTTTTCGCCGTTCTTAATAATCCATCGTCACCTTCTTACCTGAAAAATAGATTTACATACCTATGTGGCTCCCATGATCGCTTTCTCCGTTCTTCTAACAATCTACAGCTATTTACGCCTCTCCACCACTCTGCTTTCGTCTCGAAATCGTTTACAATCAGGGCTACACGACTGTGGCTTGCTTCCCCTTGATGTTAAGAAATCGGAATCAAAACTATCTTTTAAAAATAAACTCCATAAATATTTCAATACATAATTGCAATATTTATTTATTTATAGTACGTACGTTTATTTAGTCATTATATAAGTAGTATATGTATATATATTGTGCATTGATTTTATATAGGTAATTATTTGTATCATATTAAGCTTACCACGTAATTTGTTAATGTAAGGTAATTCTTATATCGGACCTTTACCTTTACCGCACCCATTACTTGTTTTTCTGCATGACCCTAAGGTTGGCTGGCAGAGAATGCTTTTAGCATTAAGTCCACCTATTGTACACTTTTTAAAGTTTTGTGCAATAAAGTTTTTAAATAAATAAATAAATAAATGCAGCAAATAATAGAAAAAAACAGTTTAACAGACCATTATCGATAGATAGATACTCTTTATTGTACACCACACAAAACAAACAAATCGCAGGAAAGTAAATACATAATGAATAGCAAAGTTTAGGCGGTCTTATCGCTGGAAGCGAACTCTTCCAGACAACCTTCAGGTTGAGGAAAGTTGAATTAATATTGAGAGAAGGGAGGCAGTGAAGTGAAGTAACATTATATGTAGCTTTCATCGATTACGCAAAGGCATTTGACACAATATTACACCATGCAATCTGGGAGGCACTGCTCAAATGTCAGGTCCACGAAAAGTACAGAAACATTTTAAAAAACATATACGAAGGCAGCACTAGTTGTGTGAAGTTAGAGAAATGAGGACCGGAAATACCAATTCAGTGGGGAGTGCGACAAGGAGACCCCTTGTCCCCCAAGATTTTTATAGCGGTCATCCAAAACATCTTTGACGATCTGAAATGGGAAATGAAGGAATCAAAATGGGCAACAGGTACTTAAGTCACCTCAGATTTGCGGATGATATAGTACTCTTTGCTGAAAGCAGCAGAAGACTAGAAAAAATGATAAACCAACTAAGTGAACAAAGTGAAAAAGTCCTCACATCACAGAGTTCCTTTGGCCACCTTCTGGTTTCATCATCAATTCATCAGATTCCAGATGTTGTCTACTAATAGAGAACTCAACAAGAAAAATAAAAAGAAGCCGTAACTCGTTGAGCTTATGTTGATGATAACATAGTTTTTTGTGGTCAACTTCCGGCTCCATAATCAAATCAGCTGGATGGTACAAAAATATTGCATTATTTTACCTTTTTGCCTTTCAGCTTAATCGAACAGGTTAAATTTAAATTGAAAATTTGAAGGAAACATCTTACATACGAACATTGCGAGCTATTGTAAAACTTGTATAAACACGAAATTATTGTTTTTTTTTAAATGATAATAATCTTATTAAAAAATAATTTTAATGTAAATAAAACCAATTTCGAAACTGCTGTTTTATAAAAACAAAATCATTTTAAAATATACAAGAAAAGACAAAGGGAAAAGAGGTTCAGCCCACGCTGACAAGAAACTGTAGGTTTCGGGCCGCACTCACAGAGCAATTACCGCACTGATTTTCAAACCCCCCTGCTCTCGACAGATGATATTCAATTCACTAATTTCTATAGAGGTAAACTTGCAAAATATGTGACGTCGAGCGGGTCTCGCAAATAAGCTGTGATAAGGACGGGGACATGGTCAAAAAATCATGTAATTACGTCACAACGTAATTCACATTAATTATTATTTATTAGATTTAATTAAAATTCGACGACCGTCTGATATAATGGTTTGCGCTCCGGACTACAAACCAGCGGTGGCGGGTTCGCATCCCGCAAGGGGCAAATGTTTGTGTAATGGATGAACTCAAGCATTTGTTTCTAAGTCATGGATATTTATAAAGTTTATAAAGTACAATAAAGTACAGGCTTTGCTTAGTTTGAGTCTCAATAATCGGTGTGATTGTGGAAAACATTTAAATTTATGAATGGCTCCTTAGGTATTAGAAATGACGAAACATCACAAAATAAATTAAATACCTGCCTATACTAAATTGTTCTAAAGTAGCTTTGTTATTAGCATACTCTATAGAATATCTGTTATTAGCATAGTTTTTAAAAATTTTGATGGAAAATTTTATTTTAAAAAATAAAACCGACTTCAAAACACTGAAATGCTAAAAATAATCCTAACACTTAAGTACCTAATCAGTTACTTTTGGAGTCGGTGCAAACAAAAACCTTGAATCTCTCATCGGCTGGCACCGACTCCAAAAGTATCTGATTAGGTACTTAAGTGTTAGGATTATTTTTAGCATTTCAGTGTTTTGAAGTCGGTTTTATTTTTTTTAATAAAATTTACTTATTTCATCAATTTTTAGTGATAAATCCTAATATAACTGCTGAACACCGATTTCATCCCCTATTTTCCTACCCTTAGGGGTGATTTTTATTTTGCAAACTTATATCATATTATCTTTGAAGTATAGTAAGCTATTCAATAAAACAAAAATCATCAAAATCGGCTCATATTTGTCGAAGATAGGTAACAAAAACCACAACCAAAATATTATCTGGGTATATATTTGTGGATTTTCTCAAAAAGTTTTAAATCAATTTCGATAAAATTTATATGGGACCACCTCTGAAGTATGATCTACCAAACAAAAAAAGAATCATTAAAATCGATTCATAATTGGCGGAGTAATCGCCTAACAAACATACAAAAAAAAAAAAAAAACACAGTCGAATTGAGAACCTCCTCCTTTTTTGAAGTCGGTTGAAAATAGGCGACATTAAAAAACCCTGATGCCAAAAATGCGCAAAGGAAAGGTGTCGTTCATCTCCTAAACAAAAAAAAAACACGTCATCTAACTGAAACAAATTGCCTGCACGCGACACTGGATGCAGATTCTAGCTGAGCTAGGCCAACTTACTTGGGATTGGGACTCACAAAGCCACAGGCACACTTTCTATCTCGCTCTAACATATACTTACTCTCGTTTTCACAACGTTGCCAATCTGCCACTGCGTGACTCAAAAAAAAAGTATCCGAGGCAAATGTTGATCAAGCGAAGTTTATATTGATCAACAAAAGTATCCTCTGTGTAAAATAAAAGACAGTTAAAAGATCAACAATTTCCGTGACAGCCGATGACAAGCTAGAGACTTTGCGGCACATTTAAGCACAGCGTCGTAAGGCGGAGAATTCTTATATAGCAGAATTAGCACGTTACACTCAAAACTTCCTGAGTAATAGGCGGGTAAAGGTGGATCAACAATTAATGCGGATTTCGGCCGGATCCAACAATGGTCATAAGTTCTGTCGAACAATAAAATCTTTTGAATTTAGAATGCTGGCCACAAAAAAGTTTATTGAATTCGAATTTCGAATTTTTCATGAAAATAAAAATGTGTACTTTTTAGAATTTTCCTCATTTTTAAATATGGAGTGGACACTTAAAGAAGACCGTGTCGCGGTTGCGTTGCATCGTTGCGGTTACGCGCTAATTCAGATTTTCGACTTACTGAAAAATTTGAATATAACCAAAAGATTCGTTAATCGTACCATAAAACGATACAATGAAGACTCTAGTGTAGATGACAGGTCAAGAAGTGGTCGCCCTCGCTCTGTTAGGACTCCAGCAGTGATAAAAGCTGTGAAGGCGCGAATTCAAAGAAATCCCATACGTAAGCAGAAACTGTTGGCCCTTCAGATGGGGTTAAGCAGGACCACGGTGAAAAGGGTGTTAAATGAAGACTTAGGGCTTAGGGCATATCGAAGAAAAACAGGACATCGTTTGGACGCTCGTTTAATGGACCTGAGACTGAAGAGATGCCGCGCTTTGTTGAAGCGGTACGCGGGAAAAAAGCATCGGGAAATTCTTTTTTCGGATGAAAAAAATTTCACCGTGGAAGAGAGCTACAACAAACAAAATGATAAGGTGTACGCACACAGCAGTGAAGAAGCTAGCAACCGTATTCCGCGTGTCCACCAACGAGGTCATTTTCCATCCTCGCTCATGGTTTGGTTAGGAGTCTCTTATTGGGGCTTAACTGAGGTATATTTTTGTGAGAAAGGCGTAAAAACGAATGCAGTTATGTATCAAAATACAGTCCTCAAGAACCTTGTGGAACCTGTTTCTCATACCATGTTTAATAACAGGCACAGGGTATTCCAACAAGATTCTACGCCAGCTCATAGAGCGAAAAGCACACAAGGCTGGCTGGCGGCGCGTGAAATCGACTTCATCCGGCACGAAGTCTGGCCCTCCTCCAGTCCAGATTTGAGTCCGTTAGATTACAAGATATGGCAACACTTTGAGGAAAAGGCCTGCTCAAAGCTCATCCTGATTAGGAGTCACTCAAGGCATCCTTGATTAAGGCAGCCGCCGATATTGACATGGACCTTGTTCGTGCTGCGATAGACGACTGGCCGCGCAGATTGAAGGCCTGTATTCAAAATCGCGGGGGTCATTTTGAATAAACTTTATTACCATATGAATCTGTTTTATTAAGTTCATTTTGCTATATAAATGGTTACATAAATAATAAACATGTCTAAATTATTTCATATTACACATGTGACAGAACTTATGACCTGACTAGGTATATATATATATATATATATAAGATTTAATTATCATAAAAAGGTTATAGTATGTCAACTCTAAAAGATTGACATAATTATGCTGACAAGGACTTTTTTTAAACAATTCCATCATACCTACATGATTTTGGTGTAACTTTAACCGTTTACGTGAAAGCTCTCAAAAGGAATTTTGCTCGTTTTTGCAAAAAAAATATATTGATACTCCGCTTTTATTAGAAGTGGCGTGATAAAATATAGCCTAAAACCTTTCTCGATAAAAGGACTATCCAACACAAAAAGATTTTTTCAAATCGAACTTGTAGTTTCCGAGATTAACGCGTTCAACCAAACAAACAAACAAAGTCTTCAGCTTTATAATATTAGTATAGATTGTTTTATATTTATGTATTAAACTAACACACTGTAAAAGTAATAAATGATTTTTGCAATAGTTTTTTTTTCTTTGTTATAGTATTTATATATGAGTATAATTAAGCAATTTACAAGTTGATACTTACTGATTTTCAGTAGTCATGATGAAGAGTCAGCATCATTGGCCGGTGTACCAGAACGGAGAGCTGCGGTTAGAGAGCAAAGTACATAATGCTCATGTCTTATCTTGTGTGTTAACAGCTTTTATATGTTATTAGATTGGAGCTTTGTACTTGCTGAAGAGACTTATAATTATGTTTGTTCTTTAAACTCGGAACTTGCATTAGAAACTAAAAGCAGTATAATTGGAGCATACTTTAAAAAGTATGTTTTATAAAAATATACAGGATGTCCCAAGAAGGGTGTACCAGCGGGCATCAGGTGATAGATGACACTAATACCTATCGATTGGCCCCTTATGTATGTTCAGCGAAAATAAACCATTCTCGAGATATTTAGTTTAGAATGGATTCCGAAATTATCTGTTTGACCTGATTCCGAAATTATCTAGATAAACATGTCTGACAACTAAACGGTTAGTGATAGAGTCCCAATTTTTTTTACTATAATAGTCGAATCCATATAAATTATCGAAATTAACAAAATAATAGATGAATATTTATTTTTCTGCATTTTTTTTTATGCTAACGTTTAAATTATATTTTATTCAAAAAGGTACATTATTGGACTATTTTAGTAAAAATAATTGGGACTCTATCACTAACCGTTAAGCCGTCACACGTGTTTATCTGGATCATATCGGAATCAGGTCAAAACCCATTCTAAACTAAATATCTCGAGAATGGTTCATTTTCCCTGAACATACATGGGGGACCAATCTTTAGGTATTAGTGTCCTTTATCACCTGACGCCCGCTGGTACACCCTTCTTGGGACACCCTGTATATATATATTTTATTCGTTTAAGATGATAAATTGTCAGATAAACTTATATACTTTAGAGAGGCTGCGTTGAATCATTCCCATTGAAACAAGTTATGGCAAAGCTTCAATCAAATGTTCACGTGTGAAGCACCAGCACGATTGTTCACAGTACCTATTGTCCACCCATGTCTGTGCCTATCGGATCTACCACAGTCGGTCCACGGCTCCCCATACCACGTGCACCCTTATCCCTCCCCAGTACGCCTACAGCATGCCTTCCAGAGCCAGAACAGTCCGAAGATGTTTCACCCGAAAGGGCTTAAGCCACACCTTGTAAGTATTCTGCTTCGCTATGTAAATGTGGTTGTTTAGTTCTAAGTTATAAGTGTCTTAAAAATATAACAATTGTATGATGAAGATATACGAAATCACTAATTTCTGCCCGCGACTTCTGTACTGTCGGCGTAGACCTCAGAATTAATCCAAAGAGGAATGAATATTTATCCTAAAGAAACAATAAAATGAGATAAATATTCCCATGTGTTAAGCTTATTCATTATGTATGTAGTATGCCAAATTTCATTTATTTCCGTTCGGCTGTTACAGCGTGATTACAGTAACTAACATCCAAACGTTCACATTTTAAATATCAGTAATGACAAGTAATAAAGTATTTGCATTATTTTTTTACTTAAGAATAACATATTCGCTGAGTTCAACTGTCACGAAAAGCTTTAAACAAACCAACGCCATCATTGCAATCTGCAGGCACGTTGGCAGTCTCGTTTGCTATTGCTTTGGTGATCTTACTGCAATAACGCTTGTCATTTGATTTCGATATTATTTAAACGCGGTATGCAATTACTTATCGCATGCAGATAAGTTACTTCATTCTTAAAATAGAGACATCAATGTAAACTAAGAGCTGAACATTTTGTGTGACAAATATATGTGCTAAAAACTAAAACTAACAACGGTGGAAACGCAGCGGAGTGAGTTTCTGTTCTGTAGTCGAAACCGCTTCATATTACGGTAGATATATCATAAGTATTATTACTCAGCAGGATGGAAGACCATACGGCACACCCAACGACAGCCCAATACTGGGAAGGGCGCTTTGCCTTACGCCCCGCGGGAGCCCTATACCGGGCCGTGTGTCACATCTTAACGAGAAGTTCCAAGATTCCCTCACGCTCAATTCAGATACAGACGCACTGGTGGCAAAGATCAGCGCTATGTTCCCGACTGTTAGCGAGACACACATTAAGATATTGTTAAAGAAGTAAGTACAAATAAGTCTGCACCCTCTGGTTATGACTCTAGATAGATAGACAACTCGCAACTCAGATACAGACGCGGTGGGCACAAAGATCAGTCAGACAGACAAATATTTTACCCAATATCATATTTATTTCTCTCTCCGTATCCTGTTACGACTCTCAAACGAGCATCTAGTCAAGAGGCTAGATTTTACATTTACATCAAGGCTATCCCTACTCTAATCTAATCGCAACAAAAATTCACTGCCACCTAATATTGCCTTCATATTACTATGAGCCATGTACCTGGCAAGAATTGTCTACATTTCGATCTAGAATAACTCCATACATGATCAACTGTGAATGGTAATATGTCATAGGTTGCACGACATTTAAAACTGTCGCGTCTCGGAGTCTTTTGTAAGGTTGCGAATTATGTCGGGCGTATTGTCACCAAGTTAACCTACGCTTTAACTGTTATCAGGTACTACAACCGGGAAGCCGTCGTTATAAGCGCACTGCAGGTAGAGAAGCACCCGATTACCACCCCGGGGCCGCTGACAATGTCTCCATCCGCAGCGCGGTTGCAGCGAGGCGCTGTGGGAGTGTATTCTGCGCTGCAGCTGGCTAAAGGAGTCTCGGGATCTATGCAGGGATCTAGCCACTTTACACCTCTGACTGGAACTCCCTACGGTAAGACTTCTTTATAAGGTTGGCACAGCATATGTTGGCGATGTCTTCATCCGCAACGCCATTGCACATGGCGCCGCTGGAGTCTATTCCCCGCTGTAGCTGGCTTAAGGCGTCTAGGGGTCTATGCAAGAATCCAGCTGTAAAGTAGCTCTGACTAGAAGAAATATCTATAATACCCCATAAAGACGAGCCGAAAATAATGGTTGCCACTTGTCACGAGGTGCAGTAGAAGTGTGTACCGACCCTGTGGACTAAGGACGATGCGGGGTCTATGCAGGGAGCCAGCTATTCTTTATAAAGTTGCAGAGGTCAGCTATGTTGACGACGTCTCTATTCAGACGTTCTTACAACTATCTGTGTCACGAAGCTGTTAAGACTTAGATGTTCTTAATCCTAATCCATATATCTCTAAAAGGCAAAAACATTTACTTCTATCTGAAGTAATTTACTGTTTAAATTAGTGGGTACTTTTACTTACTTTATTTTTATTTTTATAGAACGCACTATCTTCATTATTCTTTTTATGCGAGAGACATGCATGTTTTGGACTACTGGAGCACTTATGTTTTGTCATATATTCTATTTGTATTACTGTATCCTGTTTTGTGTTGTATACTAATAAAAATAATTAATTAATCATGCAATTGTTCTCAGGGTCACCATCTCTCCTGCGGCCTGCGTCCGGAGCATCAAGCTACTGCGGCACCACCAAATCCGAAGGCCCACCGAGGCACCAGTCACCAAAGATGAAACTTAAGTAAGCTTGCACTTACACCCCACTCACTTATAAATTGAGATCAAAGTTTTGAACCTAATTAGCTTATGTTGGGCAGTCCACTGATAGACATTCTCTGCGCTAGCCCACAATATTGTCCCGAAGCAGTAGTAGGGTAAAAAAAAAATTGGGACATGTTAAATGCTTAATTAGTTGAGGCCTATTTGCAGAAATAAATTTGTTTTTACTGTGTATAAAAAAATCACTTCACGCGTCATGATGCAACTGGCAACTTGCTCTTACCATTTGAAACATGCCAGGTGTCTTAAAAGTTAAATCCATCGTGTTTTAGGTACCTGAAGAGTATATTCCCGAAGGCAGAAGAGACGCTCATTCTGGACGTGCTGGCGAACAAAGACAACAACGTGCAGAAGGCCAGCGAGGAACTCATCTCCATGGGGTTTACGAAGAAAGAAACCATCATTAAGAAGAAAGAAAAAGAGAAAGACACGCCGCAACCGCCAAAAAAGGTCGTCACGATCATGAAGACTTTGGAAGAAAAGAATCAGTGTAAGAATGGCACAGATTTTTTTTCTATGGTAGCGTTCACCTATCATATTGTTCGCCGATGACTGTGAGCAGGCTCACTTTTAGCCCCTGTGTAACGTGAATTCCACAATAAGCTGTAGTATACAATGCGCCAAGGTGAGAACAAAAGAGTCGGCACTACGTTATGTTACGTTTGCACTTGATGCGTACGCTGAGGGGCCGACTTTTCTACACTAGATAGAAGTGCTTGCCTACGCTATTGCGTTTGGCTACGTAGCCAATCTTCGTCTACGTTGCGTAGTGGCGCAGTACAGAGATAGACCCTGATAGTCAGTGGCAACGCATAGAGTATAACGACTTGTCAGTTCAGCGTGAACGAGAAGTTGAAGTCAGTCAGCGGCCAACACAATACGTTTATTGTGAACATTGTCTATACGTTTAGGTAAAGAACGCGTGACATCCGAAACCCTAAGGTTCCCTAAAGATCAGGATTCTCCCTTTTTATTAATTTTATTCAGAAAACATCACCTGCAGTAAGAACTACTTTTGTAGCATCCTCATTCTTACTATTATACAGTGGTGGTCATATAATTAAGAACGCTGATATAAAGGGAAGATTTTTTCAAACTAAGACGCAATACTTATTGCATGCATTTTTTATTTATTTCTCTCGGTATCGTAAAACTTTTCCATAATACCACTTTATTCATTGATACACAATGCTTACAAACAAGCTTAAAATAAATAAACAAACTTTTTACACTACTTCTAAACGTAGTATTCCTATTTACTGGCTGGTCACGTAATTAAGAACGCTAAATAGTTTATACCTTTATTCAAATTTAAATAGAGAACATTCAGTCAATTTGTTACTGTTTGTATAATTTTGGCGCCATTTAGTGCTGTAAAAGATTAAAAGTAATTGCTTCCTATGAAAAAACGATGGGAAAAAATAAAAGTTGTGATAAATCTACAAGGGAAGTAATAATAAAATTTCGCCGGAAGAATTGGTCTTATAAAAAGATAGCCGACCATCTGCAATGTTCAAAAACGATGGTTTTCCACGCTGTAAAGCATTTTGCTACGTATCAAACTACTTCGAATGTTCCACGTGTACCTAAACAGAGAAAAAGAACTCGGGATGACCGAAACATCGTTCGTATGGCAAAACAAAATCCAATCCAATCCCATCCAATCCGTCCAATGAGCTGAGAAAATAATATTTTGGTGAAAACAACCCTTCAGCAATCTCAGCACGCACTATTCGAAGACGTTTGGTAGAAGAAAAAATGCACGGTAGGATAGCAAAAAAGGTACCCATGTTGAAACTTTGCCACAGGCAAGCCCGGCTTGCATTTGCGAGAAAGTATGAAAACTGGACTGTGCGACAGTGGAAAAATGTACTTTTTCTGACGAGACGAAAATTAGCAGAGTATGTTCTGATGGAAAACGATATGTACGACGTCCCCCGAATACAGCATTCGACCCTAAGTACACGAAAGTTACATTAAAGCACGGTGGTGGAAATGTGAAAATTTGGGGGTGCTTCTCTGGACATGGTGTTGGACCTGTAAAGTTAATAGAAGGTAACTTGGATCAGTTCCAATACAAAAATATACTGGAAGAAACAATGTTACCTTATGCTGAAGACTTTCTACCAGTTATTTGGACATTCCAGCATGACAATGATCCAAAGCACACTGCACGTGCGTAAAGGAATTTCTTACAGCGCAATCAGTTTCTGTCTTAGACTGGCCAGCTAACAGCCCAGACCTAAACCCAATAGAGGATCTGTGGTTCGAAGTAAAGAAAAAGGTTTCAAATACACAGTGTGGGAATTTAAGAGAGTTGTACGACGTTTTCTTTAGAAGAATAGAACTCTATTTCTAACCCCCTAATATAGAAATTACTAACCCCCGTTGCCCAGGATCTGTACTATCTATATAGTATATAGATATAGTATTTGACACATTCGTCCCGATAAAAGTGTCGGTCCGATATAGTGTGAACCAGCTCTAAGTCGAGAGCACTGACTTATGGCCTTATTCGGTATGTGTAACTAAAGTATTACATTTACGAACTTTCCATATTTCAGTGAAACAAAAGCTCCAAAAGAAATACAGCTCAGTTGCGGAGCGCGTCATATCCATAGCGTTAGAGAGCGTGGACTTCAACGAGGAACGGGCGGAGCAGATTCTCAACGCAGTTCTGCTTGAAGAGGAGGCACCCAAAGTGACCAAGCCCCCAGAGGTCAAAGAGAGCAAGCGTCCGAGTGTCCTTGAACCAAAAAAGGGGTGAGTTGGCATGCCTGTTTGTACTTAGTGTTCGATCCAAGCAAGAAGAAGAAAATGAATGAAAAAGCAAAATAATGGCTGAATATGTAAATAAATACTCTCACTAAAAAGCTTCTATTTTTATAAAATTAACTATAGTAAACCATGAACAAGTATATTTCGACCTAATTTAAAGATATCCGTGGTAACTCCATTACTTTTTATCCAGGAATATGCATAACGTTAAATTCTTCTGTCTATTGAGTATTTGTTTACATATTCAGCCTTTTCCACATACAGAGTTTACAAGATTTATAAAATTATAGTAAATCATGTCGTGCAAATGCGTGTTTTTTACTACAAAGTTGTTTATAATTATTTAATCTAAATTTGTAGGTCTGCTATGAATCTACGTTAAAATCTTAAAAAAACCTGTTTTGGTTTTTGCATTTGCACGAGTAAACTCATCACTCAACAACTCATCCAACTAGAAAATACACTTCCTATCAGATTTTGTAGATACGATACTATAAAACAAATATATCATAGTTTGAGTCACATCGTGACAGTATTTTAAGTTTATTTAAGTATAAAGATATTTTGATCTATCGGCTAGTAATTAAAGGTTTGTTCAAAATGAATGGATTAAGTAGTAAGCATAACTAAGAGATTGTATGCGCATCTACAAAACCAATACTTTTTCTTAACATATATCTAAAATGATTGAATAAAATCCCTAACTTCAGCTGTCATAATTTCTAAATCAGATCTATAAATCATAATTAAAACTCACCAAGCCCTTAGACCTATACTTGTATTTTATGATGGAATTTCATGAGTGTATACAATCTTCATACTTTATTTAAACTGATCAAGACATAATACACAGAAACTATGATAATGATATTGACATAAAATTGTCATCTTATATTTTTATAATTATAAAACATAATACACAAATAACAAAAAATAAAAGATTGTTAACTCTAAATTCTGTCAAAATGTTCACTGTCAAATATTTCCACACACTTGTCAGACTTTAATTCGACTAGCTCAGGCCACCACATCAACTTGACACTACTGAATACACCTATCGTTTACTTACCAACTCCCGAACGCTTCTTAGCTTATCACAAGAGCCGTTGCACAAATATCTTGCAAATGTATAATATTTTGGTGTAAACTACACATGGTGTGTTTGTGCAGTTGTTGGCGCTTTTTAACAAACAAAATCAACTTTTGTATTGTTCAAATAACGTGAATAAATTGTACAAAATGCGCTGAGTAAAATTGTAAATTACACGTACACAAGGTTACATTTAACATAGAAGCCAAATTTAAGGAGGTGAATGCGTTCATTTTTAAAAATCGTGATTTTTAAAAATTGTTTCTCGGTAAAAACTCTACTACTACTCGATGATGATTTATAGAGCAGCAAAAAATGTTTCATAATTACGAAGTTGGCCCTATAGAATAAGTTGTTGTATTTGACGCAGCCAACTGGTTAAAATAGCCGTTTAATTGCACGGCTAACCCTTTCATTGAACATCGCCATTCAACCACACGCCTAGTTTTATAGTTAAATCATTATGGCATTTAAAACATTCAACATCGCGGCTGATTAAAAAGCCGAAATTGCGCGATTATGAAATTCATCATGAAGGTAATTTTATTGTTATTTCACAAATATTGTACTACTCTATGTGAATAAAACCGAATATTAGTAACAATACCTACAGTTATTATATCCCGAGGTTTTTAATGCTTGTAACAGCGTCAAAATACCTAATATTTTTTGACATTGATTTCACTACTTGTTTAAGTTTTTAATTGTTTTGTGCAGTAGAGGATATAATAATTCATTTTGTTTTTATTTTGTAGTATAATTACTTACTCTATCAACTTTATGTCACCCTCTTAATCTCGATCCAAGAATACAACAAACAATGGTGATTACTCTAGAAATTGACATTTAACCAATTAGCTGGGCGTCGTCTAGCTGTACTGTTGAACGTTGTGTTCAGCCACTCGGCTAATCGATATTAAGGCGTGTAGTTGAATGGCGTTGTTCAATGTAAGAGCTAGCCGTGCAATTAAACGGCTATTTCAACCAGTTGGCTGCGACATATTGATGAACACATTATTAAGTTTGGCTTCTGTTTGTTTGAAAAGTGACCCTGTATATTTCTTTACTAGCCGTAACTGTCACCAAGAGATGGCGCTGCCGGTATGTTAGATCACGGTGGCAAACGTAGTATTCTATCTTCTTTTAATAATACAGATAGAAGATTGGTTGATCTCCTCTTTATATTTACGCCCGCGAACTGGCTAAATGTGGGTTTATAATTTGAATCAGTACAGATTATTAAAACAAAGCTTCTTCTTTTGGCCAATGGCCTTATGGAAGTAGCCAATAAAGAAATGCAGACGGTATCATGACTTTCAAGGCGTCTTTTGCGAGTATGTTTACTTTAACAATCGAAAAGTAAACGTGAATCATAGCATTTAGGGTGGCACCGCCTAGCGGTACATTCATAAAACCTTATTTTTTGTACAAAGCTAATGCGCGTTAACTTTTTAAACTAACTGTAATGATATGATTAATGTTGCCTGTACGTGTCGTGGTAAGCCGCCACCTTTTCCATAACCTTGTAATTGATTTCTACTTTGGACTGTTGACACACATACCCTTGGGCAGATATTAGTGCAACCTCATCACTGACATGCTCATAATTTATTTCTAAAGGAGGGATTGATGGCATTTAACCAGTAAGATTAAAATATAATAGATAAAAATAGCGCCTGTATTAAAGAAACAAATGAACTGACTGAATGGGTGAACACATATGTCAAGTTGTGCCACGTGGGTGGCATGACAAGTCGACCAACGATAGCTCTGCCCAAAGATTACCTTCAGTTGGTATTTCACAATGATGTAACCAGAGATCTGATTCCCGTAAATTTCCCGAAAAGCAGTCAGAATATTTTCGTTAACCAGTAACTTATCATCATGTAAATTTAAAAAAAAAACGCATTTTAATTTATTCCTTTTTCAGTCGTATTTACGTAACTGTTGCATTTTTAACAATTCGATGTTACAATAGTATTATTAGTGTATAAAAATACCGTTTTTAGTATTAATGTCACTGGGACTAAATCGAAACTGTATTTTGATTACTTTTCCGTCCGTTCAAAACTTAGTGCGTAATTAAGTGACAAACTAACATTTGAAGTTTTAACATATGTTTTATTAGTAAAATTCCAAAATGCTATGGTAACCTTTGGACAGAGCTTGTCAACCCATACGTGTGACCGACCACACCATAACTGACAACCACAAACAAAAATGGGTTATGGAACTGATTCCGTGCAACCTTTACGAACAACGGTTTCTAAAGTTTACCACCGAAATTAGTACCAAATATCATAGTATCTCTTTCTCTCCTTACTGAATGAAAAGAGTGACTAGATTGAGTGATTTGCCGGTTCTTGTCATTACCGCACTTAATCGCTCTCGTCTGTGATATTACGTCTTTAGCGTTTCTTATAGTACGAGATCCATAGATATATACCTTCATCTGTAAATTGACGAAAGATTATATTGTTATAATAAATACAATATAATATATAATAATATGCACCTTTCTGTTACATATTATATATTATCTAACATAATATCGACTATTAAATGATTTCAATAATCACTCACTTGTTACAATAACGTCTTCTTGTCATGTGCTTAACGCGTATATTCATGTTAGGACTTAACATTGCGGGTCCCCTAAGCTACACGGCTCAACAATAACAATTACTTTGTTTATTGTGTCTACTCTTGTACGGAAAATGGGTTAAAATAACAAGCAAACAAGCAAACAATGGGTTAAAATAGCAAGAGACTCAGTCTTGTAAGGCCTAAAAGACTAAATTCATTTTTGGAGCCTAGCGACTAGATTAGTCTTTAAACCCTCAAGTCTTGAAGTCAAAAGACTAAAACTGCAGAGAACTAATTTTAGTCGAAGTCGTTACCGTAACCGCAGATATTTGATGATAAATTCTTTGTAATTTTATTTTAAACTAGACTATCTGATCACTAAATCATTGATCAGATTCATTAACGATGGCTAAAGGTAAGAGTGATCATTATTATAACAATGTAGTAAACAAGTTCTTTAGAATGTTACCATCGAGGATATTTTCACCTTAAAAAAAATTGTGTATGGAAAAAATAAAGAATTAGAAATGTTTCCATCGACCCGTATAATCCTAAACTTCTTATTACCATGACAGGTGTCATACTAAAATAGACAGTGTGTAGATTTCGAACGGTCATATTATTTTTCCATCGCATTGGTACCTAAGAGCTTGAGCTGTATTGAATATAAAGCACGACTCAGGCGCGAGTCTTTAGCTCGTTAAGGTTCGTTTATTCCATTAGTATAATGACTGAGTCTTATTACTAGACTAGAAACTTTAGTCTAAATTTCTGACTGGAGTCGTGGTAAATGAAGTCGAGTGTTTTTTAAAGACCCTAAAAGACTAAGTCTCATGCATCACTAGTTAAAGTTGAGTGCGGTTTTTACTTAGTGGCACATCACTTTGTCAGCTGTCTTTTATCATTCATTAAGAAAAACTCAGATCGGTATCAGTTCTACCCCATGTCAAGATAGTAGTGTAAAAACAAAGTCGATATCGAGTGCCTGGCATCAACCCCTCCGTGTGTGCCGGTCGTAGCGCGGGCGTGGAGCCGCCGCCCAGCCCGCCGCAGCCGGCCGCCCCCGCGCGCCGCCTGAAGACGTGGGCCGAGCGACTGAAGTACGTGGGTCTCCTCTATGCTGGTCCTTGGCACGCGTTACCAATCTTTGTTTAAACGGTCCGATAACTTCGCCGATGTAACGTTTAAAATTAGCCGGAGTTAATAACTGACCAGTTACTTTATTTTCAGGAATTTTACTGTAGGGCAAAGCTATAGTTTTGGGACGTGTACACATGACTATTACGACTACTCAGCTTAATATTAACAGCCAAACGACACTCAGTTTTTGATAAATCTAGTACCAAGGCCAAATCGTAGAGTAAAAATTAATAAAACTAAATTTGTAAAAAAAATAAGATCTTTTGTTAAATAGAATCAAAATGCAATTCGTACAGAACACATACTTGAAAAATGAGCAAAAACCTGAAAAAAGGGTCCTTCAGCCCTCTCCAATAAGGAATTTTAATATGTTCATCTAGCTAGACAATATCACAAGTACCAATGTACCAATTTTCCTACATAAAATATTTCTCCTGATTTCGTTAATTTTTTGGAACTATGTCTATAAAATAATTGATATTGTATTAACCAAATGTCTCATGTTTAAAAATAAAGTCCCGCAATCTAATCGAATAGATTAGTTAGTTACACGTGCAAAAACGTATTTAAAACCAAAAGTAACTTTATTTGACTATGTAGTGATTACTTATGTAACTAAATAATAGTTAATTTTCAATAAATTTTGTCTTCTCGAAATGAAGTTGGACTATAATAACTTAGGAAGTTTTTAAAAATGATTCTTGGCTTCAAAGTTCTTCCCAAATTTGTGATAAAATAAGTATTTTGCATTCAAAATGCTATTAAAATATCAAATTTTAACTAGAAAACAACTGAAAAAACTAGAAGGTTTCACTAGAAAAAAAAATGATATTAGTTACACAAAATGGGCAATTTGCATGTACATGTTAGTAAATAAAATTTAATTTAATTTAATAAGAACTTATGACACTTGCTTCATAATCTTCTTTAGGTACGAGTAATGATTCAGATTCCGAAAATTCTTGATCACCATCGACGTCTTCCAAAATGCGAAGGAGTTCTGAGGAATCGTTCATGTTGCACTGCACTACTTTTTCCGCTATCCGCTTATGACGTCATTAGGGTGTCGTGTCCATCGAGTATATATCCAATAGAGTAGAAATGTCATTAACTTTGTTTGACAACAATTCCGCCAAAATGCATGCATATGGCGGCCGTTGCGCACCAATGGGAAATATGCATGTTTTTTTATTTGGTCTTAAAATAAATAGTACTTAATAATAATTAATAAAACTAAGAATTTTCGAAAAATATTGATAAATACCTGACTTACAGCCCATTATAGTCGCGTGTCGGACAAGGAGAACCGATATGTACCGCGACGTCACATTACACGTTCGCCCAGAGCGTTCGCCGTACATTTTTCACAGTAAAAGTTGTTTTAGAAAGAGATAGGTGTACCTCAATTTCTTATTACTATATTACGGTTATTTTTTACCTAAAATCAATTTTGTTTTTACTATTAGCACTATAATTTCTATATTTTCCTATAAATATAGTAAAAACAATATATTTTTTTCATGCATATTACCTATTGGTCGACGCAAGATCTTGCATTAAACTAGATTTGGGCGAGAAAATATTATCGATATCGATACTGACCGGGCCAATGTTTAGTAAACACTCACGAATGTAAATTATTACTGTATTTTTTTTATGGTTCGAAAAAAAGGATAGGATAATTAATTAATACATTTTTGATCAACAATGGTACTTTTAGTAGGACTTGCGCTTGTACTTTTAGCCCCCGACAAAAATATAGGAGTCTTAAAAAAATTACTTGATTGTCTGTCGCTGTTGAGTAAGATAATAGATGTCTGATGAATAAACCTAAATTATAACAGAATGATATATTTGTGCAGGTTGGACAAATCCTTATTATTTTTTAAGTTAACATTTTAATATTTTGATGTTAGTCATAGTAAAATGTATTTTGTTTGAACAGTAAAATCACTCCCTAATTGGTAGATTAGTAAGTAAGTAAAATAGGACCGATAGTACCGTAAATGTATTTTTTTATCCATATCTAAAATTCAAGTAATTATACACGGTGAAAACGTATTGTAAAAGTTTAAAGTGAAATATAATCTGTTATCTGCATTTCTATACCACTATAAAGATTTGCAACATTTTTATACGAAATTATTGTCTGGACACACTTCACGTTTCCACCCTATATACCAGTCGGTAATTTGGAATCTAGGATGCAAATTGTTTTGGCCGAAATGACTCACGATAGGTGATATCGATATAATTAGTTCGATTCTATTAGAGCAACACTATTATGAGTAAGTATGAAAAGAAAGAGACGACCTTATCGGCCTTGCACCTAAGTGAAAGCGAGATGCATAGATACGCGTCACTTGGCGCCATTAAAATGACCAGTTATACTTGACTTGCAAAATGGATGTGAATTTAAAAATTATGTAATAATTGTTACTAACCGATGAAATGTGATTCCATCTGCTTTAAAGTTTGATTTCTAGTGTTTTTTTTTCATACCATCGCATAGAACGGCTTGCCATAATGAAAGTATTTCTATAATAATCGGATTTCTTTCGGTTAAACAGACATACAGACAGGTCTATTGTTGGTCACCTACTGTCACTCCTACTGTAATTTTCGTGCGTGCAAGGTTAATAGATAAGGTGTGTGTAAGTGAAAAATCACTAACTAGTGAGAGGTGGCCAGTATTACTACTCTATTGGATATATGCTCGATGATCCTTGACCACGGCGCCCAGTGCACTGATTTATCGATGATGCGCTAAGGATGCGCCAGTGATGAGATACAAGATTTATTAAGCAATTTAGCTAATTTTTTTAAATAATTTAGCTAATTATTGTTTTATGTTTCTTACCTTTTGTTTTTCGCAAATATCAATATTTAATTGAAAAAATTACACGATTGAGTCTAATTTTAAAGAAATCTATGCCTTCTGCATTACAACACTAGCGGTCAACCATGCACGATTTTGACGTGCTGGGCGTAGTATTTGCTTGGATAAAAATCCATGTTTTTTAGTTAAATATTCTCAGTACTAGTGGCTCTAAGAGACTTGTTTTTATACTCACATGTTGCAGGGATATTCTATATTGTGGAATGTAGAATGAAAAAATAAGTGTTTATGGAACAAAAGATAAAATTAAATTTGCAGGAAAAATTTGGTGTTAAACAGACACCTTATTTTTGAAATCAATAGATCTTCTGTTTAATATGCCTACACGAAATTAAGAAAAGTAGTGAGATTGATATTAAGATATGATAATGTAACTATTTGATTATGAACGTATTATATTGAATAAGGTTTTAATATATTCGAAAATAATTATAAAAAAATTGTCGTTCTATTTAATGTAAAGTATTATTTTGTAAGAAATATTCAAATTTGATCTAAATACACACCTACTAGGCAAATATTCTCAACCTTGAAGTCTTTAATTGCCTACTAAAAATTAGACTCATAAAATCTGTTGAATAGGGGTCAAAGGCATTGAAGGTGTTAAGCGACATATACATCAGTCCCCTGATTCAGGAACCTTTAATAACGAATTGACAACCGATAAATGACAAGACAATAATGCTAAATCCTAATGTCACTTGGTTTTCCTATCGACAAATATATCGAACGGTTTTGAATCGGGGTCCCTGGTCCTAAGATACCTTGTAGAATATTCTAATAAGCAGACATGTGGTGACCTAACTTTGTTTGTTTTCCTTGGGTCTCACTTTGTTGTGCGTTCCCATCATGAATGACTCAGATAAAGCATCTACGGTCCCTAAGGGTCCTTTGAAGATGGTTGCTTAGATCTGATGTAGCTATATTTTTAAAACTATTCAAACAGTTTTACTATTGAAACAGAAAAAAAAATGCAAATATGCTGTTCCTGCATGAAGACTCTTTTACACTTCTCAATCTTTTGACCCAAAAACTGCTAGGGTTCAATTGTGTGTCGAGAAGCAGCAACGCAAGAAATGCGGTCACTGTTTTCTGCCTCCTTATAGGTAGGTAAATACTATTAATTGACCGTACCAGTACTATCTTGAATTCATATAATGTATCAGTACTGTCTACTTCTATTTATCATTAAAGGATAAGATAGACAGATTAGTAACACTTATCAGTACAATATTCTAATGGTATAATTGTTCTGAATTCGTTCCAACCAACCAACTAACCACAGTAAAATTTTGCGGTAAACACTACTGCAGAATTTTATTACTTTATGTTTAGAGTTTTAAAAAAAACAATCGATATTTATTTCGAATATCCAAGGGCCAGCATGGATCTACGCAATATTCGTGTGACAGAGTAACGTGTCTTGCAATTTGTGGGAGTCTGTGTGTGAAAATGCATGTTGTTTTAGTTTCTTATGAGCCCGTCGGCTTACTGAAGCAATATTTAATTAAAACAAAATATTTTAGCTACTCTAGAATTGTATTTTTTGTGTAACATTTTTAAATTGTTGTCGCAAATAACCTTCCAGCAAAATCATAAATAAAATTAAATTGCATGAGAAATTGGATAAATGTAATAGTAGGTCATAATGTTTTTTGTGAACGTTACTAACTGTTAATGTGTGAATTGTGTTTTTGTTTAAGTGAATGTTCATATTATTTGACAGTTTGTGAAATTGTGAAAATGCAGGAAAATCTGTTTTAACATAAACTGATAATGTAAGGTACGGTTCTTTTCCTATTTAAAAATCACCCTAAGTTTACAAGACAAGTAGGGTTTGAAAACATTGTCACGGTACCCTGTCACAGATGTGATAAACACATTCGTGCAGTGATGCCTTAAGTCAAGTAATCTGTGAACAGACCGATAAGCATTCTACTCGTATTATCATGGTTGTACTGCCTTGTCATAGGTTTGATTTTAGTAAATTCTAGGTAAGTGTTAACACTGCCTTACAATTTAAATGATAAATCTTATTAAGTCAATCTTATTGCATAGAGCAAAGGTTGTTGTTGTTGTCGTTCGTTGATTACAAGAGCTGTACCAGACTAAGCAAAATATATAAAAAGAAAAAACGTAATTATAAATTTCACAAACTTTGTCGTGTTGCGTATGTGTTGTAGTGTTAATCATAAAATTAAATTACAAAATCTTAGATTTCAATAGACCCAACAAAAAAAAACGAAACTTTAGTGAATAGATAAATTCTAGATTGGTATAGAAATAGTACCCGTCATTTTCATGATCATGGTTATTTTTATTTTAGCTGTCGCGGTTTCAATGATTTCTTCAAATTCAAAACCTTCATAAACATACTCTAGTATATTTTTAATGTAGGTCTAGTTCTTCACCACTTATAAAAAATAAAATTAATAGACACACAATGCATGTCGTTTCATTTTTGCAGCTACCTTCATGTTTCTAAAAGGTTTAAATTTATGTATTACATTTAAAAATATTTAGATCATGCACATAGTCCAGATAGTTTTGTATTCTTGTAGATTGATGTACGGATTATAATTTACGTACTCAATGTATATATCAAATCGTTTGTAGTAACACTTTGTAAATTAATATTATTATTCGCTTAATTATGTAATTATATGTATCAGTATGTAAAATGTACGTGTGTTAAATGGCTTTTGTTTCATGGAGTATGTGACTGTGTTAAAGAGTGTTGGTAACGTTACAGGCCCATTTTGAAGTCCAGTACTGGCTCTGACACGAAGTATAAGTCCCAATACAGCGTGGCCCCGACAGGGCCCAATCCCTTCATCAGACAGGGGCCCAAAGATGCTCTGCTATTGTAAGTATTACGTAGATTTATTTTGCAATTTTTTTTAAGAGTAGTTAATTTGTAATAATAATAAAAAACAATAATTAGTTTTAAAGATCTTTATTCTCATTAAGACAATTGTCACTTACAGGAGAACTTAAAACTAAGTTACAATATTTAAGTCGTCACAAAGAGGGACATTTGGCATGCTAAGATTTGATTACTGAAGCATAAGAGATAATATGTCTTTTTAGTTTTGATTTAAATACAACCAGTTCAGTCCAGAATCATTTATTTTTTTGTCTGCGGGTAGTTTATTATAAATCTGTACTCCTTCAAAGGTTATTGTTTTCCTTCCGTAACCGGTAACTACTAAGACTCAAAATACAAAATAAGCAGAGCAGATAATGGCGGCTCGATAACTGATTCGCTTCTGTACGTTTATCAGTTATCTAGTCGCTATTCTAAGAAACAATACGAATCCTTTAACACTTCCATACTGAAGGAAGTTAACTAATAATTTAAGACTTTGTAATAGTAAAACATCCACATTATTTCAATAAGTTAAAAATTTGGATATATAAACTATATGCACCTAGTGAATCGAATGCTTCAATGATACGTCTCTAGTGCCGCTCGCTGTGGCATTCTATATATTTAGTGTAATGATGATGATCATCACCATATCTTCCTGCCAGCCTGCATCCTAATTTAAATGTCGATGCTAGCTAATGGTATAATGATGATGATAAAATCTCTAATAGAATGGACTACATGCCGTGGAACGGTCCCAACCCGGACTATCGTGGGGGGCAGGCGGCGAAGGTCGAGGGCCCAGAGCCAGCGCTTCGGGATAAGGCAACTTCCCTCGCCCGGGGACCCTCCGGCCTTGCTAATGGCCCTGGGGGACTTGCTAAAGGGTCTATGTACCAGAAGCTGAGCAAGAAGTCGGCTAAGATGTAAGTATTATTTTGGTTTGCACAGTTAATCAAAATTTATAAATATTGTCCTTTTTGAAAAATGGGAATAGATTTAAAAGCTTTTATATTTAATACCAAATCAAAACAACACTTTATTAATGTTATATTTTTATTAGATTCCTAAAACAGCAAGCAATAAAATATATTCCTCTTTATCTACTTACAAGCAATTTAGAATATTTTATTTTATTTTTTCGTCTCTATGCTTGTATAAGAGTTTAATTAAATAACTTGTAATTGGAATAATGCAAAACTTTGTATGAGCTGATTCTAGTATTAAAATAATAATTTTTGATTTCCGTTTGAATCTGTACATTTGTCCCATAGAAAAACTAGTTGTGATTGAGCATCAAAATCAGCTCCTATGAGGTTTTTGCGTTATTACATGTATTTTTTATGCATGCATAAAACATAATATCGGTATTTGTTTTCCAGAATCGGGTAAGCCATGTGTTCCGGAGATGTTTTCTACGAATGTTAAACACTAATTAAGAACAAGCGTACCTTTTGAAATACTAAATTACCTTCTATCGGAAAAATATTTTTTAAATTTATTATTATAATATAAGGCGTAGGTAATCTTAACAAGATTTCTTTTTGAGGCTTTTAATACTGACACAGTATTTTTTGTTTAATTATTTTTTATTTACTCGTGTTATGTTTATGTTTGATTTAAAACTATAGGTTAAAATAATTATACAATTGGATGATATTTTTGTGAGAAACAGAAAATTGCCACGCAGTATGTTTATAAACGAAGTCAAAACTGTGACAAAGTAGGATTTTGCGATCCAATTTTACTTAACTATTTACTTATATGATCGTTTATTTATTTTAATGAACTATTTCTGGATAAGGAAATGCATTTTATATTTTGTTAGTATTTAGGAAACGTTGTAAAACAACATTAAATTAATATTATACAATGTTTACAGTAAGGTAAGAGTAGCTTTTTAGATTTGGTAAGGGTTGCCTACAAATAAATGTAACACAACCTTCCTTATTATGTGACAAAATATTTATCATTAACAACATTATCAAATCCACTAGTTAATAATATTTAAAAATTTGTGGCAACCCTGTGATCACGTCCCTAAAATCATTAGATAGGATAAAAAATAAGCTTAGTATTAAATAACATTATATAGGTTAATTGAAGAACTGGGTATCTCTTACTAAGGTGCAGTATTCCGCTTATATTTAATTACAAATAACAAAAAAACTGTTCTTTTCGCTGAAAATATCACGCTAAACCTATCACCCTAGTAGATTTATTTAGTTTCTTATGGCTGATATTGACTATTATTTTTAATTTTAGTTTATCTACACTAGTCCCTACGAGGGACATGGGCTTCTTTTTTACAGTTATAGTCAATAAGTCCTAGCTAGACAAATCTTAAATACAACGTAATTAAATGATATAGTTCTTCCAATTAACGAGTGCGCTAGCCTGTTTTATAATTCTAATTTAGTCCAACAAGTCCTTAAAAATAATTTTATTTGCAAAAGGAACTTTTGTTTGAGTAGCATAATATAAGTATTTTTCAAATATCTACATAATATACTTTTGGTACGCATCAAATGCTTTGCAACTTTAGGAAAACAAAAATGTGTTTTTTTTTAGCTTTTAATTTCATTTTTTATCCATCGAATGTTTGGTCTTTAGGACGTCTTCCAGTGCGTTCGTGAACAACTTCGGGGATATGACATCTCCTTGTCTCACGCCTCTTAGCAACTGGTTAGGTTTTGTCTTATTATTTTGGACTTGAACAGTCATCGATGTCATTTTGTACAGGCTTTTCAGCACCTCTACATGACATATGTCTTTGAGACACTGGAAAGGGAAGGACATCAATATCAACGGCGAACACCTCACGCACCTCCGCTTTGCCGATGATATAATCATCATGGCGAAATCGCTGTAAGATTTGCAGAAAATGCTGCATACTCTCAACGCTGCCTCCCGACGTGTTGGCCTAGGAATGAACTTAGACAAGACTAAAGTTATGTTCAATGACTATTTCACTTCCGGACCGGTTTCCGTCGAAAGCGTTGCACTCAAAGTTGTCGATTCGAGTATTCTACATCGGACAAGTGCTGCAGTTAGGTAAAGACAGCTTTAAGCGGGAAATCGCTAGAAGAGTGTAGCTTGGCTGGGCAGCATTTTTAAAGCTGCGTCATATCTTCTTGTCGCCACTGCCACAATGGCTGAAGAGCAAGGTATTCGACCAGTGCGTCTTACTACCAGTGATGACCTACGGAGCCGAAACGTGGAACATGACAGTAAAGCTTGCCCACCAACTTCACGTCCACTCAGCTAGTTGTGGAAAGGTCGATGCTTGGGATTACGTTAAGGGATAAAATCCAAAACGAGGTTATTCAGCAGCAGACCAGAGTAATGGACATAGTCCAAAAACGCAGCAAGCTGAAGTGGCAGTGGGCCGGCCACATCTGTCTCGGAACTGATAAAAGGTGGAGTATACGGGTTCTCGACTGGAAACCGCGCCTTGGCAAACGTAGTGTACGCCCCTGGCTCGATGGACCGACAACCTTAGAAAGATGGCTGGCAGTGGTTGTTTGTTTGTTTATCCCGTATGCGTTCTTAAACCGATTACAATGAATCTTCGGTAAGTTGTTGCGCAAACCAGAAAAGGTTTTGCATCGTATGAAAAACCACGCAAACAATGTCGGTCAACAGCAAGTTTTAATTATACATCCAAAAATACTGTTACAGAAATCATTGTAAATAGCTGGACTTGACTGTCTTACTATTTGTCTATATTCTTCGAGGACATCCCATTTCATATATATCTACAGATTTTAATTTCCTTCATTCACTGTGTAGGTATATAAAATCTACATAAAAATGAAGAATTGTCATATTTAGCAACAATTTTTAAGTTTATTGGCTAGTCAAATAAGGTTTAAGTATAATGTTTTGAAATTGAGTGCAATCTTATACTTTATTTAAATATACGTAGGCCATAGTAAATTATATTTTTCTATTTATTCAATTTAAATAATAAAAAAATAATTTAGATGACCGTTACTGAAAATAAAAAGTACAAGTAGCATAAAGGTTTCGCTGTTTACTTCGTCTACAATTGCACCGTGTTTTTACACTTCTGTCAGATTTTACATTAGCAGCTGAAGTCACCAAATAGGAGTAAAGTGAAACATAAAACTTCTATTTCTTAATTAAGTAATATTTTTAATTTTGGTTGCTAGTAATAGTCCACCAAATGCACCCTATTACAGTCATATAATTTTAAAAAACATAATCATCGCAATAAAAAAGATCGCGCGAATTCTCGCTTCAAGCAGTGCATGACCTACAGTAGCAATTATACAAAATACTTTTTGTTACGTTAGTTTGCACAGGTAGCCTCGAAATAGTACCTAATTTAAGACGATGTTTTTATGTAGTAAAATTTTTATTTAAGGTTTAGTACCTTGTACGATAGGAATTAAATTATAATCAAGAGTATCACGGCTAATTAAAATATTTTTTTGCTTCATAATTCCTTTAGTAATAGTAAAAAAATCTACTTACTAATAATATAGTAAATACGAAGTTTAGTACTTATATTGAATTAACAAAAGTTTAATTCGGACGTTACATAGCTTATTCGACCCACAATACTCACAAACTCGCTACGCGAGACCGACACATACTTGATCGGTCTTTTTATATAACACTCACTTAGTTAAAAAAAAATGTAGTCTTACCTACATTTTTTATTTAACACTAGAGTTGTGTCAGTTCTTCCTAATCCTCCGTAACAATAATAGGATTCCAAGTTTTAGTGGTGAGTCAGCCCTCCAGTCTTTAGTCATCGAATGTAATAGGTTGAAGTCGGAATATTAAAATATTTTTTAAGCGTAATGTTAGAGTATAAAATAGTGTTTTTATGTCATCCATTATTCTTGTCTTTGTGTGCAATATATTTAAAACTAATTTTATAATACTAATTTAAGTACAGTCTGCTGCGTACAGATATATACAATTTAAGACTTGTTTTACATTAAATTAAGATAGGTTTGCCTTTAAAGTACTGATGTTTTGATAACGTTAAATATTTTCTAACATTCTGTAGATTTTGTTTTGTCGTCGCCGATTTTATTTTTTATTTTGTTTAAGATAGAATAGTTAAAATTAAGTAACGAAAGATATACAATGTATGTAATAGGAGGTATGTAAAGAAATCTTAAGATAATGAAATGTGAAGGATGTCCAGAGAGTAAAAAAACTATCATTCGTACAATTAGGTGTATTATTGTAACACGTAAGAGTGAATTAAAAAAAGAACAGCATTTTCTTAAGTAAGGGATTCAGGAATGTGAATACGTCCAAAGAGAGATAATGAAGAGATAATGTGATAAATACGTTCAATCAGGAGACGTATTTTTGAAGCATAAGAAATGAATTTCGAATTCGAACACGAAAACAATTCGTGTATGAAACTCATTTCTATTGCTCACGATTTTACGCATTTTTGAATCACTCGAAATAGGTGTTGCTATTAAATTGAAATCTTGTAATTATTTTTGTTTCACGCAGAAAATATTATAAACCATAAAGCAAAAACTCATTAACGAACGTAAATAAAAAGTTATTATGTTAAATTTCTGTCAAACATACGTTTACTTGTCAATGTAATTCTTCCGTACTTTCTACTAGTAGAAAACAAAAACGAGTGGTCGTTGCAGAATTCACGGAATGAATTTTCAAAAATGGTGATTTTAGGAATTCGCATGCGAATCTTGCGATTTCGTATTCGGATTGGAATTCGCATGATTCAAAAATACGTCTCCTGAATTGTATGCGCATAGAAACAATAGTTTTTAAGAGCGTCTCTTTGTCAGGTTTTTAAGCCGCGCCAAATTCATGTTCTTAAACTCGTGTGTCGTAGTTTCACACGAGACAGCGAAATCGCTTTGGTAAAGTTGAGACGAGATAGCGAAAGATTTATGTCAACAAATCACTTATCATTTCGTTTAGGTTTGTCTCTTCCACTTATAATTAATAGAAAAATGCGGTTTACACAAAATCAGTTTAAAAAAATTAATCAGTTCAAAATTTAATAATATCCTATTTCAATAAAGTTTCATGACAGCGCTTTGTTTCCATAAATTCTTCTTATATCTTGACTCAACTATAGCAGGGAGTAAAGTGTTGTGTCACAATAACCGATAGCCATTAGTGTATAAGTACTAAACAAGATCATTTACTGCAACGATATATTACATACAACACACAATAGTCTTCAAAAAGTATAGGCTCTTTTAGACCGTCCCTTGCTTTAGGCGTAAGGGCCGCGCGTGAGACACTCTTGTGGAAAGGAAAGCATCATTGACCAGGAGACGTATTTTTAAAGCATTAGATATGAATCTTGAATTCGAACACGAAAACAATTCGTGTATGAAAATAGTTTCTATTGCTCAGGACTACGCATTTTTAAATCACTCGAAATAGGTGTTGCTATTAGATTGAAATCTTGTAACTATTTTTGTTTCACGCAGAAAATACTATAAACCATAAAGCAAAAACTCTGTCATTCTTCCGTACTTTCTACTAGTAGAAATCGAAAAATGAGTAAGACCACTCGTAGTAAAATTCACGGAATGAATTTTCAAAAATAGTGATTTTAGGAATTCGCATGCGAATCTTGCGATTTCGTATTCGGATTAGAATTCGCATGATAAAAAAAAAGACGTATTCGCGCCACCGACCGCTGAGCGCGCGGGCGCAAACCGCCGCGGCGGCGGGTGTCTGCCGCCCGCGCGATTCCTGAAGTCGCCCGCCGGTGCCGCGGGACCCGCAAACAACCGCGCGGCCGCGTGTGTAAAGCGAGTCGTGAAATGTGCTCTTACTTTTTGCATATAAATCTACATTCTACAGAAGCTGCGGGCCCGCAACCGCGGTGGGCGCGGGAGAAAATCGCTCTGTGAGTTCTTAGCGTTAAGCGATTCATCACCGGTTTTAAAAATCAAGGAGCTTTTGCTTTATAATATTTTCTGCGTGAAACGAAAATAGTTACAAGATTTCAATTTAATGGGAACACCTCTTTCAAAAATAAGTAAAATCGGGAGCAATAGAAACTATTTTCATACACGAATTGTTTTCGTGTTCGAATCTAAGATTCATTTCTAATGCTTTAAAAATATGTCTCCAGAGGCCCAATTTCCGTAAATGTTTGCAATCCAGTGTCTACCCGCTCCCATTAGCATTACGGCTGAAAATGAAAGAAAACAAAATGAGTTTTTTTTTGTTCTATTATCAGTCGTATTGCGATAGTTTTAGAGGCCAAATTAAAAGTTAACGAGTATACCGTTTTAGATAGTAATGTTACTGAGAGCGAATCGACACTGGAATGCGACTACTGTATAATTACGGGAATTAGCCTTTGTGTAGCCCGTCAAGTGATGCGCGTCACATAGTGCGCGATACACATTCGAAGCGACAGACAGTACTGCAAACAAGCTGCGCAAGGGTGGAGAGGGGGGGGGGGGGATGCACGAGTGTCGACCACAGGCTATAGCTTTAGAATTTTTATAAACATGGAATAGCGCATGTCGTTTTTAGAGTTTCGCCTCATATCTGTGTGTAATGGATCTAAATTCCACCCAGCGTAGTACCATAGAGAATTTAACTATGTCTATAGTAGTACTATATTTTTTCGGAATGCATATAATGGCGGATCCACACACGCTTGGCACTCGCCGGAAACTCCAAATCGCTACAAACGTCAAACGTGTGGACGCGTTGCAAGCGCTTGCGGCAAATTCCCTTTGATTGTAAATAAAACGACACTTGTACGGATCGGCTACACGCGCTTGCAAACCTACGCATACCAAGCCAAACACTATCCACACGTTTGAATTTGTGACAGTTTGTTGAGGTTTGGCAAGCGTGTGGATCCGGCATAACGATTGATACCACTAACTCAGCGATGAGGGAAAACATTAGGAGAAAACCTGCAAATTCAAGTGTCATGTTATTATTTATGTTGCCATGACCCAAAAAACTAGTTTCCTTAAGCAAGGGTTCCGATCTAATGTTGAACCAGATTTGCGCCATTTGAATCTTGGTTAATAAGGTTAACTAGAAAAGAAGCAAAGAGTTTTGGGATCACACTCAAAGCAGCGGATGGCCTTTAAACCACAGATTACTTACTTTACAAAATGTAAAACGTAATTCCATTCCAGTATTTGTTTGCAATTTAAATGGATTTAACCCACGGCGACACATATCTACTAACCCGGCTCAAAGTAGCCAAATCTAGTCAATTAGCGTAAGTCTAGCAAGGTAGGAAGTCCACATTCCATATTTTTGTAAATATTGTAATTTCTTTGTCGAAATATATTGTTGGTTCTGTCGTCTATTGGATTGTTTTTATTTTTGAAATATGAAAATTATAGGTGTGAACGAATGTTGCAGACAAAATGATTAATTAGTACCTATGTATAATAGCAAAAATTATGCATATTGATGTAATAAATGATCATTTTATTTTATACACTTCTTAGCCATGAACTCTTATCATTTAATTCGAAGTGATTTGAATTATATCTCTATATCCTTATAGCAGCGGTGCAGTGCGCCCCGTTAGCTTGGTTTCACTCGTCGATTGGTCATTGTTGTAACCTAGTCTTAAGTTACCATAGAGTTCTGACCAAATTAATTTCGAGTAACTAATTTTTAATTTTAACACTATTTTCATTATTATGTATATGATGTAAATATTTTGATTATACCAGGTTATTTTTAAAACATCAACAACCCCCTAGAGGCTGATTCTGGTGCTCAAATACAACAACTTTTTCTATGGTAACAACATCGTAATCCAAAAAAAATTTTTCACCGCTCCATACAAACTAATGTCAGCTAGTCAGCAGCTTTAAGGAAAAGTAATTTTTTTTGCGATTCCGATGTTGGTTCCTTAAAAAAGAGTTGTTGTATTTAAGTGCCCCTAGAGAATAAGCCCCTAGAATCGATGTTTTAAAAATAACTCTGTGTAATAAATTCTCGGTAATAAACACCATTATTTTGGTCAAGGCAGATATTTAATAAAATGACATGTTTTTTTACCTAATAGCCAAATTAATTACTTTGGCTGTAACATGAATATAAAAACAACCAGTTGACCACCAAAACACGATATGTTTTTTTTAATATGATAGATATAGCCGCCATGTTAATTTTTTATCGAAACAGCAATCATAACATGTGACATCACCGGCGTGGCGATTCAACATGGCAGCTATATCTATCATATTTTTACGTTTGGTGTCGATATATTGCTATATCATATCGTGCTTTGGTAGTCATGCTAGGGGGGCAGTTTGCTTATTGATGAAAAACAAAAAAAGGCATGTCAGAAAAATTTTGGGGTGACATCAGCCAGCGTTTTACCCTTTTATCTAATTGATTTCATACGGCGACGGCATCATAAATGAAACGGTCCACTGCTTTTCGGAGTTCAGTAGTGTTCGACACTCTCCCGAATTCGCTACTTTAGTTAATCCGCTCCTTTCCCTAATTCGACACTTTAGTTCATTCGCTACTTTCCCTAATTCGATACTTTCTTGAATTCGGCACAAGTCTTATTGGATACCTTATTTTCAACCGACTTCAAAAAAGGAGGAGGTTCTCAATTCGACTGTGTTTTTTTTTTTGTATGTTTGTTACGCGATTACTCCGCCAATTATGAATCGATTTTAATGATTCTTTTTTTGTTTGGTAGATCATACTTCAGAGGTGGTCCCATATAAATTTTATCGAAATTGATTCAGAACTTTTTGAGAAAATCAACAAATATATACCCAGATAGTATTTTGGTTGTGGTTCTTGTTACCTATCTTCGACAAATATGAGCCGATTTTGATGATTTTTGTTTTATTGAATAGCTTACACTTCAAAGATAATATGATAAAAGTTTGCAAAATAAAAATCACCCCTAAGGGTAGGAAAATAGGGGATGAAATCGGTGTTCAGCAGTTACATTAGGATTTATCACTAAAAATAGATGACATAAGTAAATTATATTAAAAAAAATAAAACCGACTTCAAAACACTAAAATGCTAAAAATAATCCTAACACTTAAGTACCTAATCAGTTACTTTTGGAGTCGGTGCCAGCCGATGAGAGATTCAATGTTTTTGTTTGCACCGACTCCAAAAGTAACTGATTAGGTACTTAAGTGTTAGGATTATTTTTAGCATTTTAGTGTTTTGAAGTCGGTTTTATTTTTTTTATTATACTTTGCAATCATGAACTGTTAAGCTCTAAATCTTTTGTGATGATTTTTACTTAGATGTTTATGTACAGATACTTACGATTTTTTGCATTGTAGGTACTTAGAATGCAAACCTAAACTTATAAAAAGCAAGCAGTCGACCTTCGTGCAGGACCTTGAATGTACTTACTATGGAAGGTTCCCGATGACTACTCCCGTCCCGCCGCGCCGCTCGCACTCACCTAAGTACCGAATGACGACGATCGGCAAAACAAATGAGCATTAAGAAAACAAGTGAATATCGGAAAACGAGTGAGCATTAGGAAAAAGGATGTTTTTAAATTTAGGTACTTATTTATGATTTTTTCTCTCCTTATGCCTTTTTTTAAGCACCTACCTACCAAAACGGTATAGTTTAACTATAAATATATAGATACACACATAAGCGCACGCAAACACATACATACACGCACACAAACACACATACACACACACACACACACACACACAAAATCTATGAGGAAAAATTTGGTATCGCTCAGTACAAAAATGTTGAGATAAAGCACCTGGAAATTGTCTAAACCAATACTAGGAGTATGGACACGGCACGTAAACTACTCTACGCGCTAGCATCGACGCCTCTCCCCGCCCCCGCTTTTCATTGATGTTTTACGATCCTTAAGTTGACTTTCCCTTCATATTTTCGCGATAGTACGCAGCGCGCGGGACGCGGAAACGCGGTAATAAGCCACGCATACGTCACGGGGTTGCGCGCAGTGTTGCCAACACTATATTTCGAAAGGGAGCTAGTTGGTTATGAAAAAAGAGCTAATTATTTTAGTTAAAAAGAGCTAAATAAAAAAGTTTATGAAATCATTATTTTTATTATGGATCCAGAAAAATTATATCTTATATAAGGTGTTAAAAAATCAGTGTCAAATATTTTAAGGGTAATGAGTTTACGTTGTGACTAACAATTTTTGTATGAATTTTTTTTTAATTTAAGCCTTAGTTTTCGAGAAAAACACGATCGAAAGTTTGACAATAAACTCAAATATCAACATCCTATAACACCTGATCACTACTACGGACAAACTACTCCGTACAGCAAGTAACGCTCGCTTGTGTGCGTGCTACTATGATTTATTGCCAAAATCTGCCGAAGGACGAACGACTTTTATTCAATTATAAACTCTAAATCGATGTAAATCGATTTAAATTTCAAAATTTTAGTGTAAAGGCGGCATTTGTCCAAATGCGAGTCAAAGATACCGCTTTAAAAACAGTCGATATTCAATTTTAGATTCTAATTCGTTATCATAAGGTTGATTTTATTTTTTAAGTTTCTGAGGGCGGCGGAACACACGATTTAGGAAATGCCGAAAGACCGAGAAAGTACTGTTAACAAAAACAGTTTCTTATTTTACATTTCTTATGAATTAAAAAAGGATTGATGGCAAAGTGCTTTTAGGGTAAGTTTAAGGTCTTGGATCCGATCCCCGGCAAACTAGTTATGTTTCGGAGTACTCTTACTGACCTTGATCTAAGGTTAAGGACGAGTACGCTTATCTAAAATAAATAACAATTAATTTGAACCTGCTTTTTAGATGATTTTTTATGCTTTGTGTTGTGCGTTGGTTTATTTACTAAGGACTAAAAGTAAAGTCAATGAGCCAGACGTTGCGTAGGTACGCAATAATTTATAGGTATCAATAAGGTTAAACTGGGGTATACCCTGTACAACGAAACTGTTATTCGTCTCCCAAACACTCAAACGGGGCATAATTTAACACATTTTTCTGAATCCCGTCTGGAAGTTGACTGCGACTACTTCACCACATGTAGATACATAGTAAATTTACATGATAAATGCATTTTAGTGATTAGACAGATACATTTTTGATTGCTGTTTATTCAACGTAAAGGATAAAATGTTGAATACTTGTACTTACAGTATCCGGCGGTAGGGAATGCACGCACATGGAGCTAAAGAGGGAGGGAGGGAGGGTACAACTGGCTAGTACCTTCAAAACTTAAGATTGCTAAGCTACTAGTTAATACCAATTATAACAAGTTAAATAATTAGTAGGTACAATACGCGGCGCTAGAATGAACATCAAGCTAACGAGTAAGATAATCGGTTAGTTTCGGCTTTCATAGAACGTCGTTTCTGTCGCACGGATTATCTCTTTTTAGCTCGATGTGCATACTGCATACTACCGCCGCGTACTGTACCTATTATTTGATTTGGTATCACTGGTAAGAACTAGTAGCAATCTTAATTTGTAGTTTAGCATGGTAATACAAGATTCGAATTGATAAGTAAAAAATAATTACACCAAAAAACAATAACACCAAATAATTGAGTGATTTTTTTTTGCTAACGCTACACTTACACGTGCTATAGGTATGCGCTTTTTATTTATTATTACTCCTGCAAATTGCAAAACAGTCACAACAATCAATCAATCGGCGCTAGACCTTCTCTTGTGTTTGACGTTAATTGCGAAGTCTCACCATGCCATACAGGTATTCGGACTCTGATTACCTCAACATGGTTATGTGCTACCATGAGGCAAACTACAGTTTAGTGGAAGCAGTAAGGCTGTTCCACGAACGGCACGGTGTGCGCGTGTGTCCACGCACAATCTTAGGGGCTGAACAACGGTTTCGTGAAAGTGGTAGGTTCATGCCTTCTGGTGACGCTGGCAGACCTCGCACTTCAGTACAGCTTGAAGAGGACGTGCTGAATTTCTTCGAGCTCCACCCGACCGCCAGTACGAGGGATGCTGCTGCCGTTTTCAACACTAACCATGTGTACGTGTGGAAAGTGCTGAAGAGGGAGCGAAGACACCCCTACCACTTCACGAGAGTGCAGGAGCTGATGCCGCAGGACTACGCGCCACGCGTGGAGTTCTGTCAGTGGATCCGGCGTAACAGCCTAGCCAACATATTGTGGACGGATGAGTGCACCTTCACCAGAGTGGGCATGTTCAATATCCACAATGCTCACTACTGGTCTGAGGAGAACCCACATCTGGCGCGTCCAGATCATTTTCAGACGCGGTTCAGCGTGAATGTTTGGGCTGGGCTACTAGGACATCAGCTGATAGGACCAGTATTTTTTAATCGGCTGAATGGCGCCGTTTACTTGGAATTCCTTGAAAGAGAGTTGGAGGAGTTGTTAGAAGATGTGCCGCTAAATCTTATGCAGCAGATGCACTACCAACACGACGGCGCGCCCGCGCATTACGACCGCCATGTCCGCGAGTACCTGACGGCACGTTTTCAGGATCGGTGGATCGGACGCGGTGGGCCTATTGCTTGGCCAGCACGCTCGCCAGACCTGACGCCGCTGGACTTCCACGTCTGGGGCCGTGCTAAGGATCTCGTGTATGGTCAAGATGGCCACACCATCACCAGTGCCGAGCAATTAAAAGCACGAATCATTAGTGCTTTTGAAACAATGCGCGGCGACAGTGAAAGTTTAGTGCGTGTGCATAGGCATATTTTAAAAAGGGCTGCGCTTTGCAATCAGGAGAATGGGGGGCACTTCCAACAACTATTGTAAATAATTTTGTAAATAAGTGACTGTGATTTTGTTCATAATAATGAACTACCTTTAAACACGCCAAGTAAGAGTAAGTAAACCTTGTTATCTGCATTGACTGATAGAAATAGCCTAGTAGTACCTATCTCCATAGAATTATGTTGCATTAAATCAGGTGATGAGTAATAAATTATTTTACGCTTACTTGCTAGTCCAAAGCCTGGAAAAGTGTGATGGGAGGTGGAAATTCTTTATTTGTTTTGTGTTCTTAAAATAAAAGTGATATTTTTAGTAATAAGTGTATTTATTAATTGTCAACATGTGTAATTTAATTAAAAATGTTTTTTTCAATTTAACTGTATTTTTATTTTACCGTAAGAACTGATAGAAGTAATTAACATTAAAATTACAACATAAAGTGACAAACTGTCAGTTGCTGAAGAATGTATTATCTTTAAAGACAGCATTAACACTTATTTTTCTATTTTGTGTACGAACGTTATGTTACAGACCTGCATTATAGCTATAAGTCGTCTTTAAAGATAATAAGGCCCAGTTTCAATACTTGCTGATAAGTTCTGGATAACCTATCTGGCACTTGTTTTGACAGATAACCCATACAATTAGCTTTCTTAAGCCTTTCTGCAACTCGCGGCAATTATCTTACTACCTTATATATACCTTATATAAGGTGTTAAAAAATCAATGTCAAATATTTTAAGGGGTAACTGAGACTACCACATGGATCATATTTAAGAGAAATTTAAAACTATAGAACGGATTTGAATAAATCGAAAAAAGAAAATGTTTATTGATATAAATAATTTATATCATCCTGTACATGATCGCAAACTCCCACAAACGCAAACAAACACTCTCGCACGATGCTAATACTAGTCAAAACCCATTCATAATCCCTAGGATCTCATTCATGCGCACATAAAATCATACGACACACAAGCTCATGCTAGACATTGGGTGTGTGTGTATGAATGAATTTTCTTTGAGATAGAAACACTGTTATCATTTCTGTCTCACTCGTTTCATGTCATTGTGTGTGTGTGTTTGTGTGTGCATGTGCGACGTACCTACTCCTTTTAGATAATTGCCGCGAGTTGCAGAAAGGCTTAAGAAAGCTAATTGTATGGGTTATCTGTCAAAACAAGTGCCAGATAGGTTATCCAGAACTTATCAGCAAGTATTGAAACTGGGCCTTATTATCTTTAAAGACGACTTATAGCTATAATGCAGGTCTGTAACATAACGTTCGTACACAAAATAGAAAAATAAGTGTTAATGCTGTCTTTAAAGATAATACATTCTTCAGCAACTGACAGTTTGTCACTTTATGTTGTAATTTTAATGTTAATTACTTCTATCAGTTCTTACGGTAAAATAAAAATACAGTTAAATTGAAAAAAACATTTTTAATTAAATTACACATGTTGACAATTAATAAATACACTTATTACTAAAAATATCACTTTTATTTTAAGAACACAAAACAAATAAAGAATTTCCACCTCCCATCACACTTTTCCAGGCTTTGGACTGGCAAGTAAGCGTAAAATAATTTATTACTCATCACCTGATTTAATGCAACATAATTCTATGGAGATAGGTACTACTAGGCTATTTCTATCAGTCAATGCAGATAACAAGGTTTACTTACTCTTACTTGGCGTGTTTAAAGGTAGTTCATTATTATGTACAAAATCACAGTCACTTATTTACAAAATTATTTACAATAGTTGTTGGAAGTGCCCCCCATTCTCCTGAATGCAAAGCGCAGCCCTTTTTAAAATATGCCTATGCACACGCACTAAACTTTCACTGTCGCCGCGCATTGTTTCAAAAGCACTAATGATTCGTGCTTTTAATTGCTCGGCACTGGTGATGGTGTGGCCATCTTGACCATACACGAGATCCTTAGCACGGCCCCAGACGTGGAAGTCCAGCGGCGTCAGGTCTGGCGAGCGTGCTGGCCAAGCAATAGGCCCACCGCGTCCGATCCACCGATCCTGAAAACGTGCCGTCAGGTACTCGCGGACATGGCGGTCGTAATGCGCGGGCGCGCCGTCGTGTTGGTAGTGCATCTGCTGCATAAGATTTAGCGGCACATCTTCTAACAACTCCTCCAACTCTCTTTCAAGGAATTCCAAGTAAACGGCGCCATTCAGCCGATTAAAAAATACTGGTCCTATCAGCTGATGTCCTAGTAGCCCAGCCCAAACATTCACGCTGAACCGCGTCTGAAAATGATCTGGACGCGCCAGATGTGGGTTCTCCTCAGACCAGTAGTGAGCATTGTGGATATTGAACATGCCCACTCTGGTGAAGGTGCACTCATCCGTCCACAATATGTTGGCTAGGCTGTTACGCCGGATCCACTGACAGAACTCCACGCGTGGCGCGTAGTCCTGCGGCATCAGCTCCTGCACTCTCGTGAAGTGGTAGGGGTGTCTTCGCTCCCTCTTCAGCACTTTCCACACGTACACATGGTTAGTGTTGAAAACGGCAGCAGCATCCCTCGTACTGGCGGTCGGGTGGAGCTCGAAGAAATTCAGCACGTCCTCTTCAAGCTGTACTGAAGTGCGAGGTCTGCCAGCGTCACCAGAAGGCATGAACCTACCACTTTCACGAAACCGTTGTTCAGCCCCTAAGATTGTGCGTGGACACACGCGCACACCGTGCCGTTCGTGGAACAGCCTTACTGCTTCCACTAAACTGTAGTTTGCCTCATGGTAGCACATAACCATGTTGAGGTAATCAGAGTCCGAATACCTGTATGGCATGGTGAGACTTCGCAATTAACGTCAAACACAAGAGAAGGTCTAGCGCCGATTGATTGATTGTTGTGACTGTTTTGCAATTTGCAGGAGTAATAATAAATAAAAAGCGCATACCTATGGCACGTGTAAGTGTAGCGTTAGCAAAAAAAAATCACTCAATTATTTGGTGTTATTGTTTTTTTGGTGTAATTATTTTTTACTTATCAATTCGAATCTTGTATTACCATGCTAAACTACAAATTAAGATTGCTACTAGTTCTTACCAGTGATACCAAATCAAATAATAGGTACAGTACGCGGCGGTAGTATGCAGTATGCACATCGAGCTAAAAAGAGAGCTAATCCGTGCGACAGAAACGACGTTCTATGAAAGCCGAAACTAACCGATTATCTTACTCGTTAGCTTGATGTTCATTCTAGCGCCGCGTATTGTACCTACTAATTATTTAACTTGTTATAATTGGTATTAACTAGTAGCTTAGCAATCTTAAGTTTTGAAGGTACTAGCCAGTTGTACCCTCCCTCCCTCCCTCTTTAGCTCCATGTGCGTGCATTCCCTACCGCCGGATACTGTAAGTACAAGTATTCAACATTTTATCCTTTACGTTGAATAAACAGCAATCAAAAATGTATCTGTCTAATCACTAAAATGCATTTATCATGTAAATTTACTATGTATCTACATGTGGTGAAGTAGTCGCAGTCAACTTCCAGACGGGATTCAGAAAAATGTGTTAAATTATGCCCCGTTTGAGTGTTTGGGAGACGAATAACAGTTTCGTTGTACAGGGTATACCCCAGTTTAACCTTATTGATACCTATAAATTATTGCGTACCTACGCAACGTCTGGCTCATTGAATTTACTTTTAGTTCTTAGTAAATAAACCAACGCACAACACAAAGCATAAAAAATCATTTAAAAAGCAGGTTCAAATTAATTGTTACTTATTTTAGATAAGCGTACTCGTCCTTAACCTTAGATCAAGGTCAGTAAGAGTACTCCGAAACATAACTAGTTTGCCGGGGATCGGATCCAAGACCTTAACCTTACCCTAAAAGCACTTTGCCATCAATCCTTTTTTAATTCATAAGAAATGTAAAATAAGAAACTGTTTTTGTTAACAGTACTTTCTCGGTCTTTCGGCATTTCCTAAATCGTGTGTTCCGCCGCCCTCAGAAACTTAAAAAATAAAATCAACCTTATGATAACGAATTAGAATCTAAAATTGAATATCGACTGTTTTTAAAGCGGTATCTTTGACTCGCATTTGGACAAATGCCGCCTTTACACTAAAATTTTGAAATTTAAATCGATTTACATCGATTTAGAGTTTATAATTGAATAAAAGTCGTTCGTCCTTCGGCAGATTTTGGCAATAAATCATAGTAGCACGCACACAAGCGAGCGTTACTTGCTGTACGGAGTAGTTTGTCCGTAGTAGTGATCAGGTGTTATAGGATGTTGATATTTGAGTTTATTATCAAACTTTCGATCGTGTTTTTCTCGAAAACTAGGGCTTAAATTAAAAAAAAATTCAAACAAAAATTGTTAGTCACAACGTAAACTCATTACCCTTAAAATATTTGACACTGATTTTTTAACACCTTATATATAAAATTCTCGTGTCACAATGTTCGTTCCCGTACTCCTCCGAAACGGCTTGACCGATTCTCATGAAATTTTGTGAGCATATTGAGTAGGTCTGAGAATCGGCCAACATCTATTTTTCATACCCCTAAAGACCACGCAGACGAAGTCGCGGGCAACAGCTAGTATTATATTAATAATCTAAGGAAATGTAATATCATCATTGATGATGGCAACTTATGATGATGAAAACGCACGACCAAGCACAAGTGGACTAGCATTAGTTAATTTGACACACACTGTCGATAGTTCCGACAGCGAATAATCTTATTTTTAAATATCGTTTTTCGATGATATTACATTTTCTTAGATTATTATGGGTATTTCGTACTACCGCTACACAAAACATTACACAGTAGTATTTCCAGATCGTACACAAATTACCGAAATCAAGGAAGGAATGACCGAATGAAATATTCCAGCTTAGGGGAATTCAATGGCTGTGTTTAATTAACATATAAAATTCGAATACATACCTAAAAATTTGTACGTAAGTACATTTATTTCATGCGATGGAATAGAGCTAAAATTAAAAAATTAAAGAGCTATGGAGCTAAAAACGTTTTTTTGGAGCCGAATAATTGAAAATGAAGCTAAATTTAGCTCTAAAAGAGCTAAACTGGCAACAATGGTTGCGCGGGCGACTGATTTGTGTGTTTGTTGACACCTGCCGGCGCGCCACCGATGCCGACACAAGGCCGTCGTCATGGTAACCCCGTGCCGCTGCCCGCGCACCGCCCTCTCATTCATGTATCTAGCGTAATGTTTACGTTAAGCAGTAACCACATAAAATTGAAAATTATATTGGGGAAAATATTTTATGGTGAAAACATGACATACTTATTTTTTTCTAAAGTAGGCTCTATGAAGGATACCTAATCCCTAGAAAAAATTTGGCTGGTGGTAAAAAAGTATTCCTGCATAAAAAGGCTTAGAAGATATTTATATTCTGCACTATGTGTGAAACCAACTTTATTTTAGGTACGTAATTTTGTCTTAGGGGATCCTAGTGAACTTGGTGGGTTCACTGGGATCTGACCGAACCGATTAAATGGCAATATGGCACAAATAATTTCAAATTCGATGCCATTTTCGTAATTAACGCCCAAAAAAACCACAAAAACGACACCCATATTGATATTTAGACATTTCAACCCCATCGCACCCCAACAGGGGAGATGGTATTTCACGTCCGCCACGTTAGATTTTAAAAGTTTTCGTAATCAGCGACCTAATAAACCGTAGAAACAATACCCATGTTGATTTTTAGACTGTCACTACATTTCCCCCTTTTAGGGGTTGGCTTTTAAAAACAAACTGAAACACTTGTTTAATCATTTATCGTTAGGAATATTCCTGTGAAGTTTCGAATAATAAATAATCTTGTTTCCCCATACAAACTTTGGAACCCTATTTCACTGCGGTGAATTTTTAGAAATCCTTTCTTAGTGCACTCCTAAGACCTTAAAAGGAACCAGGGAACCTCTAGAACCAGCGGTTTGACCTGTGCGTTGATATGTCACTCAGTCAGTCAGTTTATTCTCTTATAATTTAAATATGTATTTTCTTTTAATTTGTTCTATCAATGACTGTACCAAAGTATGAAAATAAGGTGTCCAATAAGACATGTGCCGAATTCATGAAAGTAGCGAATGCACAAAAGTGTCGAATTAGGGAAAGTAGCTGATTAACTAAAGTAGCAAATTCGGGAGAGTATCGACCCGTTACTGGACTCGCTTTTCGCCTTGTCTGTAGGTTTATTGTTGTCGATAAAAAATTAAAAACTCATTATTAGGTATATTCCAAGATTAATTTACTCATAAATATAAATGTAAGGGTTGGATTCCACCAATTGTATATCCTTTTCTAGTTGTCGAAGTTCTTGTTCCATCTTCGTCTTTTTGAGAATCTTCGGGATGGTGTCGGTCAGCATTGGCAGTTGGAGGAATGCTTTCTGCATCAGCTGCCAGTTGAATTTCAAGTCCTACAATATTCCAAAAATCAGTTAGGTAAAAAAAAAATGGTCGCTGCACGGAAAATACAAGTCTCTGTACAGAATTTTTATGGAATATCTTCTGCCTGTTGAAAACTTGTCTCTCACAAATCCTCATAGCCTTCATTGTCGGGAAAAGACATAGAAACGTCAAAAGACCGTGCGACAGGTGGCAAGGTCCGAAAAGGTTACCCGTATAGAGGTTTTAATCCGTTTAATTTTTTAATGATTCGGCTGGAAACCCGACGTTTACGGTTAATCCTTAAATACGGGTTAACCCAATCTTATAAAAACCGGTTCCGGCCTAAGGTTTATTTTCGTTGAATTTTTTAAGGCTTCCATACAATCTACTACTACTACTTGTTTTTTCGTGGCGTAGCGTTATTATACGGGTTAACCCGATATGTGTACGGGTTAGCTTAAATTCAGCTTAAGCGGAACGTCGGGTTAGTCGTCTAAGGCTCACTTGCGCATCTCAGGATTAGCGAATTCAATCCCGAACTATCCACTAACACGGTACTAAACATCATTCTATACCTGTCAGGTTGTATGGTGTTGACAGAGACAGATAGACGTCCAAATCCCGTGCTAAACTAATTCGTGTTCAACACTTCGTGCGCAAGTGGACCTAAGAGGTTAACCCCTAAACCCGGTTTTTCGGTCCTTGACTGGAGGCAACATTAAATGCTACAAATCTTGGAAGATCTCAAGACCGGCTGGAAAGTAGACGATGCGACAAAAGGCTAGGTATTTGTGAGTACCTACCTAGATACGATTTTCAACTTCTAAACATAATTATTTGGCGCCAGTGGCGGATCCAGGATTTTTGTTTGGGGGGGGGGCTTGCTTGACCCAGTTAAGAAGAGGGCTTAGTTGTTTCGGAAATATGGGAGCGAGCGGGGAATCTCGAACGATTGACAAAAGTACTTAAAGATGAGAACCTTTTTTTGGCCGCATTTATGACATCAATGTTACCAAGCCTACTAAATTAATAGATGTCAGATTGTAACTACAATTAGTAGTTTTAATTTAGTGTTAGCAAGTAGCATACACAATGAACTTACAATATAACTAACTCACAAGCGCGAACGAAGCGAGCGCGATTTTTTCTAAGACAACGTTTCGTAAAAAGTATTTTAATTTCATCGCAACCAAAGAAACCAGCAAACATAATGTATTTATGTGGTAAAACATAATGTAAGACGAACTAAAATCTGAGAGCGCAGCGAGTGGAGTTTTGAGATACAGTATTTTTAACACAAGACAATGCAATGTTGTCAGCGGTGACACTAGTTTCTGTGACATGGAAAATCGCGTAGTATAAATCCATAACAATTTTGTCTACCTTTTGTAGATATGAACTGAAAAAGAAACCGCTAGCGTAGCGAGGACGAAAACTATTAAAAGACAATGAGGTATGAGAGAAAACATAATTTACAAAATAATATATAAACTGTGATCAAATAAGGCAGGAATCAATTTCAAACCCATGGTGTTGTTGGAAGTAGTCGATTAAATGCAACATGAATATAAAGGTATCTCCCTTGCAGAGAAGATTTTTACAGCTTAAATACAGCAAGTTCCCCTAGGAGACCAGCATCAAGATCTAAAAAGGTAAATTTCCTCATACAACTCATTTCAGCAGATTGGCTATTTGAAGTAACGAAGTAAAATTTTTTTGCGCTTTTAACGTCGCGTTAGTCCCACGTAGAAGCAGTAGAATCAACTATTAAGAGAAAGGCAACTAATAAACTAGGACCTCACACAGATCACAACTATCGCGAGCGGAGCAAGCGCGAAATTTTTTGAGATGGCGAAGAAATCTGTCAGATACCTGTTGTCTGTTCTTATTTTCGGGCTCGTAGATGTAGGTAACGCTGTAAAATTTCGTTTTTTTTTTTAGATTAATTTCTATTTATAGTTTCATAAATCCTCCTTTTAAGTTGCACAAATGCCACAGTACACTCATCCTACCTAGTACAAGCAATAGACAATTTTGGTAGGGTGGATGATTTGTATTATACAGATATGGATGGCTAATTCAATTAAATTATTTTGGCACCAAAATTATGTAATCTAGCTAAAAACATAAAGCTACGCCGTAAGGCACTGCGTCACCTGCGTCTCAGCATACGCTCACTCGTGTTGATAGTAAGTAGTTACTGTTACCTCCGATCATGGAAAAAAAAAGATATAAGGTGTCCTAGTATAGTATTAGGTTTAAATTTTACATTGGTCAGGGTTGAACCCTAGCCCCGCCCCCCCTGGATTCGTTACTGTTTGGCGCGTTAAAGTTTAGTGACCTATTTATTAGTGCTGTTAAATAAGACTCGCTTATCGCTAAGTCGCTAAGTACTTCTTTAAATGGTAAATATGTATATCCATCTATCTAAACTCAGTTGTACCCACATCCAATAATTTCTGCCTCTCCTGTTCAGTGATCAACTTGCAAAGACTCTCCTTGTGATCGTCCGCGTATTGGATCTTATCGAGCGCTCTCTGGATTCTCCTGTTTCGTTTCACAAGATACGCCGGCATTTGACCGAAGTCCGGACGAAGGCAGTATTCGGGTACCTCACCAGAGCCTTTAATCTTCTTTATGTGACCATCTCTAGTATCTACAAGTCTGGAAGAGAAAAATTCAGATATATAGGTATATTACTTATTGTCGGAGATTAAGTACTTTTGATGGTCGATGGTAAATTTTATTTGTCTATCTCCCAGTAATAAGAAAGTAGTTTATCATTCTTACTTACCTTGGCTCCACAGGTTTCGGTTTAGTTTTAATCGCCTTCTTTATGTTCACCACGCGGAAGTTAATCTTCGGTTTCTCTGGCTTCTTCCCAGGCGGTGGTCGTTTGGGCACGGGGGGAAGGTTTCCCGTGACGTAGCATTTGTGATCCGACTCCTTTATCGGCTGGCCTATACCCTGACCCTTTTTTAAGAATTTTTCAGGGGTTTTAAGTGGAGTTTCAGCGTAACCAAACGTTCGCCGAAGCTGAGGTATCTTCCTTGCTTTGAGTTCTTTCTCCAACTGAGATTCGTACCTAAAAGTTGGCGTAATGCAAGGAAATAGGATTGTTGGAAAAGGAGCAGCTAGAATTTTTTAAGATGTGCCTATGTTAAACTATCGAAACTGAGCGAACCAAACGTCCACCTTACTAGGTAGGTATCTACATTTAACTGAGCTAAGTAAATGAATAAACAATTAGGTACCTTGGAGTTTTAGGTGGTTCTGGTGGTGGTTTATCTAGAATCCTGTAAATATTTTCATTATGTTGAACTATTTCAACTAAAGACATTTTTAAAACTACTGAATCACTTTAAGTAAACTGCTAAGGAAGACTTGTAAAATATTCACAAATACAAAAATCTACGACAGGTGTCTTTTCAATGCAAAACAAAATGAAATTATCATCATAGAAAAATCTAGGCTTCGTGCCCATGGAAACAACGAGTTTGTTTGCAAAGTTTTATTGGGAAATAAACATTACCCTACCTACGAACATGCGCTCCATGTAATAATTAGGTAATCGATGCCACTGATCAAGTGACCTCTATGCCTACGAAATACGGATTATAAACGTAGTGATTACATTATCTTTGGTATTATTGATTTCTTCTCAGGTACGTGTCCACAACCACTGAACAAGTAATACTACGTTTTACACAACGATACTAATATCGTTGTGTCCCCGACATAGTCCTAATCATCAAAAGTCCTAATAGATTTATCATAATATAAGTTAAGGGGGGCGAAGTGCGCCTAACCTGAATATATCGAAAACTGTTGATAGGATACTGGTAACGGCATCTAATATAGTATTACTTGTTCAGTGCTAATACCGATACAACCAACTAAAACATAGTCTTACGTACTACTAGTCTCAGATGGCTCTGATCACGTGTATGTACTAGTGATGTAACGAATGTCATAATTGGACATTCGCGAAAGCGAATATCTGCTGCCAACATTCGCGAATGCGAATGCGAATATTCAGTTTTTGTTAAAATTTAGCGCCATTTGTGTACGGCTTTGTGACCTTGGTAGCAGTCCCGTTCGAACGAAGTTCAAGAAAATAATAGTCTAGTTTTCTGGGCTAAAAAATTTTTTTTCTATTTAGTCCGTCAGTTAGATCATCAAAAAATATTGGACCCATATTTTGTCTTTTTAACCGACTTCAAAAAAGGAGGAGGTTCTCAATTCGACTGTATGTTTTTTTTTTTTTTTTTGTATATTTGTTACGCGATTACTCCGCCAATTATGAGTCGATTTTAATGATTATTTTTTTGTTTGGTAGATCATACTTCAGAGGTGGTCCCATATAAATTTTATCGAAATTGATTTAGAACTTTTCGAGAAAATCAAGAAATATATACCCAGATAATATTTTGGTTGTGGTTCTTGTTACCTATCTTCGACAAATATGAGCCGATTTTGATGATTTTTGTTTTATTTAATAGCTTATACTTCAAAGATAATATGATAAAAGTTTGCAAAATAAAAATCACCCCTAAGGGTAGGAAAATAGGGGATGAAATCGGTGTTCAGCAGTTATATTAGGATTTATCACTAAAAATTGATGAAATAAGTAAATTTTATTAAAAAAAATAAAACCGACTTCAAAACACTGAAATGCTAAAAATAATCCTAACACTTAAGTACCTAATCAGTTACTTTTGGAGTCGGTGCAAACAAAAACATGAATCTCTCATCGGCTGGCACCGACTCCAAAAGTAACTGATTAGGAACTTAAGTGTTAGGATTATTTTTAGCATTTCAGTGTTTTGAAGTCGGTTTTATTTTTTTAAATAAAATTTTGTGCATCAAACAAACAATGACGAAGATAAAGCACATCAAAGTGAGCACGTGACGTCACGCCTTGCTAAAAAGTGTCGCAAGGCGTGACGTTACGCGAACTTTAACGGGATATATCTTTATCGTTTTTTGTTTGATTGAGAAAAGAAAAAATACGTGTCCAATATTTTCTGTTAATCCAACTGACGGACTAATTAGATTTTTTTAGGAAACTAGCCCATTATTACATTAAAACTTCGTTTAGTTTGTTTATATTGCATTTAGTATACTTAGTCTGGCCATAAATACTGTTACGTTACTATTAAAAATAAACAAAATATTACATTTGAATTAGGAATCTGTCATTTTTATATGATAGTTGATTGAATTTTCTCATTTTGGCGCCAATACATTGTACAATATTTTGCGATTTTAAAATGGAGTGGGGTGATAAAGAGAACCGAATCGCTGTGATTGCATTACACAAAGTAGGTATGGAACCAAATGAAATTTTTAAAACTCTCCATACGCTTGGTATTAGTATAATGTTTGTGTATCGGGCTATTAATAGGTACAATGTGACCTCCTCTATTTGTGACAGAAAAAGATCTGGCCGTCCACGTAATGTTCGTACGAAAAAGGTAGTCAAAGCTGTAAGGGAAAGAATTCGAAGAAATCCTGTCCGAAAGCAAAAGATTTTATCACGGGAGATGAAGATAGCACCTAGAACCATGTCGCGTATTTTAAAAGATGACTTAGGACTTGCAGCTTATAAAAGACGTAGGCTGGTCATTTCTTAACTGATAATTTAAGAAAGAATAGGGTGGTAAAATCGAAACAACTACTGAAGCGGTACGCAAAGGGAGGTTACAGAAAAAATTTGTTTACAAATGATTTTTTTTTTACAATTGAGCAACATTTTAACAAACAAAATGACCGTATTTATGCTCAATGCTCTAAGGAAGCTTCCCAATTAGTCGACAGAGTGCAACGTGGGCACTATCCGACTTCAGTGATGCTTTGGTGGGGTATTAGCTATGAAGGAGTGACTGAGCAAAACTTTTGTGAAAAAGGTATCAAAATATCGGCACAAGTGTATCAAGATTCCATTCTTGAGAAGGTAGTGAAGCCCCTCAGCAACACCATGTTTAATAATTATCCTTCCAGCAAGACTCGACGCCGGGTCATAAAGCTCGGTCTACGAAGACTTGGTTGGAAACGAACGTTTCGGACTTCATCAGAGCTGAAGACTGGCCGTCGTCTAGTCCGATCTTAATCTGCTGGATTTTGATTTATGCTCAGTTTTAGAGAGAACGGCTTGCTCTAAACTCCATGAGAGTTTGGAGTCCCTAAAATAATCCGTACGATTGGCAGTGAAGAATTTTCCCATGGAAAGAGTGCGTGCTTCTATTGATAATTAGCCTCAACGTTTAAAGGACTGTATTGCAACCAATGGAGACCACTTCGAATAAGCTTTTTATATTTTAAATTGTTTAATAAATGTTATTTGCAATCGAAAATGTAATTTTTTCGTGTTTCAGTATTTATGGCAAGACTAGGTATATTTTTGTTTGTTAAATTCTTATGAAAATTTAATTGTTAAGCTTAATTGCCCAAAGTTAAATAAATAAATGATACCAGATAATAAAGAGAAGACTGATAATGTGATTACGAGGTTAAGTAACTTTTTTATATTTAAAAAACAATAAATGAATGGATTTTGTTTTATTAACCAACCAATAATACATATTTTTTTAAATATATTTGCAAAACATTCGCAGTAATTTCGCGAATGCGAATGTGAATATACAAAAATCTGCGCATGTTCGCCAATGCGAATGCGAATATTCGTTACATCACTAGTATGTACTAAAAAATGAGCACTTATTTTAATTCTGTCATTTATGGCATAAATCTTAAAGATTGACTTTTTGTGGGCAAACAAATTTTAGTATACAGTTTAAATGTTTTTCTTAAGGCTTCTTGTTTTATTTTAATCCTAACTAGTGAACTTGATAGTATTTTACAAAGAAACATATTTTAAGCTTTAGCCTGTCGAATTGGATAAGTGCACCATACTGATTGTAGATATGGCGCACTTTCCTGCAATCCAGAGGATACTAACTTTTTAAGACATCAGTTATTTTGTAAAAGTAGGTACATTAAATAATATATAGGTATTTTCATGGGTTGTAGAATAATTTAAGATTCACAAAAAACAGTAAATTTGAAATTTTATTCCATGTGCCATTCCCGTGTTAATAAGTAAATAAATAAGTAGGAATTGTCTTGTTTTGCATTGCGCGTATTGGTTGTAAGTAAAAACCAATGATGTTATAGGTTTTTTATTTTATTTTAATGGAAAACAAACAAATAATATAAAATTGGGCTGGCGGAAGTTGACTGAAGGATAAACCAATGGCAGCACTTGATCACACAATGTCAAGACGAGTCCGCAGCCGCGTCCGTCGCAGCTTGTCACCAGTTTTAGTCTTAAATTTAAGCAACAGATTATAAAAAAAATACTAATTAGTGTCTTTAGAGTTCTATTTTTATTAAACTTATACGTTATTATTACTATGAATACACACATACTTTATCAAGTTGTTCATTTGTCATATTTTTTCAAATTAAGGCACTGTAACAACAACAATTTTGGGGAACACCCAAATTTCATTGTTTTTTGTCTATTTTTGTGTGAAAATCTTAATGCGGTTCACAGAATACATCTAACTACTTACCAAGTTTCAACAGTTTATTTCATAGAGTTTCGGAAAAAAGTAGCTGTGACATACGGACGGACAGACAGACAGTCATGACTAATCCACAAGGGTTCTGTTTTTCGCCATTTGGCTACGGAACCCTAAAAATGAGGTAAAATCTTACACGTTGCGACGCGTGCGTTACTCCAGCAAAATGTTACCTCCTTCCAAGGATTGAATGATGCAGAAAATCAGGACGTTTACGTGGTGTAAATGTACCCGAAATTAGAAATCAGTGCATCTAACCGTGTCAGAGTTATTAAAGAAAAACAGATTTTGCTGGGGTAACGTTACCGCAGCAAAATTTATTTTAAGTTTTGTGTCTAGCTGGATTCTAAGTATGCAGAAAGATAGCATACGATGATGTGTAATTGTACGGCAAAAATTAAATTAGTAGGTACGTCTTTAGGATTTAGATTTATTTCAGTTTTTGCTGCGGTAACGTTTCGCCGATTGCTGGTTATCGGAATCGGCTGCTGGACGCACGATCATGGTTTTTTGTTTACGTGTAGGAACCAATTTGTTCAAATTGTACCAGAAATTTCGTTAACATCACATGCATGGTTTAGCAAGTATGAAATTTTTTCTAAAAAACGAAAAATGGCACTGGCTCTCGAACGAAGGAACCCAGAAACTTTATATTAGTCTTAAAAGCAAAAAAAAGAAGAATAGCAAGAAGGATGCGTCACTTCTGGACACATGCCTTGCAAGACATATTTAACGCAACAGCCACAAAAATTGCTGAATGTCTAAAGAGATTGCAATCTACAAGAAGACAAAAAAAGTAAAGAAAGCGGTAGTTGGCAGAGAGGAGGGGTGGGATGAGCAATAGGCGCGGCGAGCGGCATCTACCGGGCGCACGAGTTACTTTTTTCTGACTTTTACTTGAGTTTTGTAACTAACAAAATCATTTACAACACAAAAAAAAACTGTTTTAGTTTATTTTATTACGATACGATTTTTAATATGCATGATATTGTTCATTGATATATATTTTTATGGGAAAATATTTTATTTTATTTTATTTTACATATTTAATCTGAAATATTTCAGAAAGCATATCATTTAAATTTTGTGTATACATCAAAACACAACATTTAGGTCCTAGCAACTATAACGTACCTAGTTTTACTTGATCAGTGGATGCCTTTTGAAAAACGAAAATACTTTTTTAAGTTGGTGACAAACTGCGACGGACGCCTTTCAGGACGCGTCTTGACATTGTGAGGTCAAGCGCTGTCATTGGTCTATCCTTCAGTCAACTTCCGCCAGCCCAAGGATCGACCAATGGAAGCGTATGACCTTACAATGTCGAGACGCGTCCGAGCCGCGTCCGTCGCCGTTTGTATGTGATTTAAGGATCGACATGTATGACATAGTACCCGTGCCTAGTGCCTTTCTCAGCGGGGATTTAAAAAAAAACGACTTCTATACATTTATTAATCTGTGCTAGCTAATGTCAGTCAGACTGTCAGTCAGTCCAGCACATATATTAATCTGTGGTCCAGTCAACTCATCGCAGTGCTCATCGCTTATTTGTCGATTTTTCCAATCTGTGTTATTTTTAGAATTACTTACGTTGATAGTTTTGATGTATTGTGTAAGATAATAATTTTGTTGTGTTATATGTGCGCAATAAAGTCTAACGATGTTGGTGAGGCGTCTCCGTAGTGGTACTCAGTTGTATCAAGTACATAGTTGCATCGGCGTAGGTGCGCGACATTATTCAAATCGTCTAGACGCTTTAGATAACGAAGGACGTTTGGAAGGATGTTTATCTGCTTTGCCGTCGAAGGCGAAGGTGGTGATATGCGGCGGTGGTGTGATGGGAGCCGCGGTGGCGTACCACCTTTCAAGACGTGGGTGGGGTGACAAGACCCTGCTCATAGAAAAAGAGCTGTAAGTACTTACGTATTGTATCGACCGGGATGTGATATAGACAACTATGTTGGCGCATATGCACTGGGTGGGCGTCTAGTCTTATAGCTATGTTGCCGGCGTCTGTCTGGTCTATTGAATTAAGTGTAGTTCAATACAACTACGTCTATTTATATGTATAAAATCAATAGGAACGCGAAGTTACCCTGCGTTGTTGCGATAGGGGGGAGGAGGGGGTGGACTGAGTCTAGTACAAATGCATTGTGCATCCTGGATGAGCTCCTCACTTCCAATGTGCATTTGCTTGCATCCACTTCTCTGTTAGCTGTGTAAAGAATACTTTTGTGTAAAATCTCATTTCAAAACAGGGATGGTATTAGTAAACTAATGAAATGGAAACTGAAATGCATCAACTCCAAAGTAAGTTAAGCTGCAATAATGTGTACTTTGTATGAATGTCTGGCATCTTTTTCCCAATGTATTGCATGCTGTGTTATGAAAATTTAAGCTATGGGATATTGCAAATGCTATTATGTTCTATTTAATTTTTTTTCTTTATGTTGTACTAGTTTTGTGCTTATGTTCAAAATACGAAAATTGTGTTCCTTTTCTTCATCCTAAACTTATTTAAATTATAAAACAGTAGTATTCTGTCTCCATTTTTGGCAAATTTAAAAAAAATTAAATGAACATGCTATACCAAGTAGGTACCAATATATTATTTAAACATTGAAATAGATGATGTTCTAACAAATATATTGCTTTTTAATTATTTTTGTTGTTACTTCAAAGCAAATTAAGATAGTTAAGGATTGAAGATTTTATTCTGTCTGGTTACCTACAGCATTGTCTGGTTACCTTCTTTATTTAATGTATAACATGAACTTTAAATTCTCAATGCTTTTTGTGATTTTAAACAAAAAAGAAGTACAAATATTAATTTAAAACAGATTTAGTTTATTTAAATGTTAACAATTAATTATACCAGGGGCCATCATTACTTTAACTATCAAGCTATCACTAAGAGGTACTAATATTGGATTTTATCAAAATTTTAATTTAAGCAAGTGGACATCCTATGGCTGAAATGATGATGATGAAGTATTATCGTTAGGTAAATATATTACTTTTTTACAAAAAAAATTGCTGAGTCTTGGCCCTAAAGACATAAAGGTCACCCCTTAGGCTAAAATGTTTGAACAGGTGTTCTCATGGTCAATAGACAGTTCAGAGATAGATCATTCCTAGAGTTATATCAATCACCTTTAAAGTATGCTGTGCGATATTTTGTGCTCTGAATTCATTTCATGCTTTTGTTGCGAAATTCTTAGCTATAGCAGTGTTAATAGTTTAGATAAACCATATTAAGTTTATCCTATTATTATCCTACCCTATATTCTGAACCAAGCTAAGGCAAAAATATTTATTTAAAAACTAAACTAAACTACTATAATCATAATATATAAGTATATATTGTTTAGGTAAGTTGTATTATTTAAAAAATAAACTATGAATCGATTCCAAAACATATTGTAAAGTCTCTGCCATTTACATCACCGCAAGCGTCGAGCCATCAGGAATTTAGATTAAACACAGCCGACAAAAAGGATAAAAAAAGTTTGGTTAGCATTTTTGGATTTTTCTAGAAAATTTAACTTGTATTACATTTAAATGTTTAGATGAAAATTGGGAATATTAGTAAATACAGGAACCAACTAAAAATAAGATAAACGAAATTACTATCGAAATGATGGTCTAGAAGGTTCGATTAGGGTTATATAACCTAAATTAAAGACCCTGGGAGCAACCTGCTATGTGAGGACCTCGCGGTGAAGGAGAGATGGCGCTCTTATTTACACGAGTTGCTGAATAAGCAGCACAAAGAGGTGCAGCCACCGGACCTCCCTCCGAATCAGGGACTAGTACCACCGGTAACGCCTGAAGAAGTCCAGTTTGCTCTTCGCTGCATGAAGAATCGTAAAGCTGTCGGAGCCGATGGAGTCCCAATCGAAGCCTGGAAGGCGATGGGCCCTCTTGGTGTGGACATCCTAACCTACCTTTACAACCGCATACTCTTAAGCGGGCTGATCCCGAGCCAATGGAGAATGAGTATTATTACTCCGGTCTTCAAAGGCAAGGGATCAGTGCAAGAGTGCAGCAACTACTGCGGTATAAAGGTCATGTCCCACACCATGAAGCTCCTTGAGCGGATTGTGGACTCCCGGATCCGACAGGAGTTGATGTCTCGGAGTGTCAATATGGGTTTCGTCCTGGCAACGGTACTATGGACCCTGTCTTCGCCCTAAGGACCGTCATGGAGAGATACAGGGCGAAGAACACGCCTCTGCACTTGCTCTTTCTTGATCCGCAGAAGGCCTTCGACTGTGTCCCTCGAGTGGTGATCTGGTGGGCACTGAGATCTAAAGGGGTCCCCGAGGCATATATTGACATTATTCGGGACATGTACCGCAGCTCCGATTCTATGGTTCGGACCGCTGTTGGCGACACCAAACCGTTCCCCATCACCGTCGGAGTACACCAGGGTTCCGTCCTCAGTCCGTTTCTGTTCAGTGTGATATTAGACGTTGTGTCAGACAGCATCAGAGACTCACATGAGCAGCCACCATGGCTGCTGATGTATGCTGACGATATCGCACTGGTGGACGCGGACAGGGGCAGGTTGGTGAGACGGGTGAACGAGTGGAAGCAGTCGCTTGAGAGCAGTGGTCTGAAACTCAATGTGGCGAAGACCGAGTACCTGGCCTGTAACTCTACAGATACAACACCCGTTCGCATAGGCGGAGACAAGGTCGAGCGCAAGGACCAGTTTAAATACCTTGGATCTGTACTTCACGCGTCCGGAGACATCGATTGCGACGTCAAAGCACGCATTGCTGCTGCGTGGGCCAAATGGCGAGAGGTGACTGGTGTCATTTGTGACCCCAGAATGCCGGTTAAGCTTAAAGGACAGATCTATAAGTCCATCATTAGGCCTGTTCTTTTATATGGCAGCGAAGCATGGCCGCTACTTGAGCGACACAAGCAGGAGCTGCGTGTCGCGGAGATGAATATGCTGCGGTGGATGTGCGGAGTCACGCGTAAGGACCGCGTGAGGAACACGCGCATCCGCGGTAGCCTTCGTGTCCGTGATATTGCAGACAAACTGCAGGAGAGTCGCCTACGCTGGTACGGCCATGTTTTGCGGAAACCGGCAAGCTACGTAGGAAACAAATGTCTGGCCATGCCGCCACCGCCAGGTCCTGGCAAAAGGGGTAGACCCAAGAAATGCTGGCTTGACGTTGTGAGGGCTGACATGCGAGCCAATGATCTCACAACTAGAGACGCTCAAGACCGCGCGAAGTGGAGGAGCAAATCAAGGAAAGCGGACCCTGGGCTCCAAAGCAATGGCTTTGGACGCAACCGGGATTGACCGTATAGATGATGATGATGAACCTCTCTCATGGAATAGAAGCGCCAACGACAAAACACTTGCGATCACTTAAGGGCGCACCGATTACGTCACCCAATCCTTATCGCCGCGTGGTCGCTCATGTCAACAAAAAACTGTCGTTGCGTTCGTTACTTATAACGTACATCTGGCAAGTGATGTTTATAATTAAGTGTTAATCGATTCTTTCTTGGTAATGATACTTTATTATAAATATGAGCTACGCAAAAGTTGTATGAAAGTCGGATGAAAGTTCGGATTAAAAAAAATTGTATATAAAAAACTAACGCTGTAACCTTTTTATGTAGGGATAAAGGAAATGCTGGTTTTCAATGAAACTCGGTTTATATTTATTCAGGTTTTGCAGGAGCACACACCAAGAACATCTCTGACTTTCTTCGCAGCCTTCATAAAACAATCGAAAAACGTCCGTCATCACATTCAAATCCGCATTCGTCTCTCCTCTCGCTCACCCCGTCTTCCATCTCTTTCACATAGATTGCGTTCCATTCCACACATCCCACATTTATTTTATTCTTTGTATTAGTTAAAAAGTTCAATCTTATTACGAATTAAATATAAAAACCATACATTACCTCTAGAAATTAATGTATTATCTAGGAATTTGCGATTTTGGGGAGATTTTTGGTGGGGTAAATTTTTAGGGTTGAATCTAAAAAATAAAAATAAATTTACTTGTTTATATAAACTTAAAATATGATGCACTCATGTGATATGTTTGTAATCTAGCTGTTTTGTAGAAATCATTGAAAAATATTGAATGATTGCAGCAAAACATGTAATTGTACTAAGGTATTAAAAGTTTCGAGAAAAACGCTTGGTCATTACTTTTAAGGTGTTATGTTATGTATTCAAAATTTAATATTTACTAAAAAATACAAGAAATTATCTTTCCAAACATGTCTCACCCTTAACTGTACATCTTTTACAAAAAGAGTTTTACATTAAACTATGTGGTCGTAAATTTCTCCGGACGGCAAGTTCAAACGGCTGAATTTGTATTTTTTTATCTCTGGCTCCAAACGTCGTACCGTAGATTGTTTTATATCAAAAGATGCGTTGTGTAAGCCACTTGTAAATAAAAGTGACAGAATGAGAATGTTTTGTAAGTTAGAACGGAATAAAGCTAGTTTTTAACACAACTCCGCGCGGGCGGCCGAAATAGTTTTTTGTGCAATTGTGAACTCTATGGCATCGCGATAAAAAAGTGACTGTAGTCACTTAGTAAAAGCCAAGTGATGCGGAAATAAGAGGAAAAAGGAAGAAAAATGAAAGTAGTGAAGTGCAATAGTGAGTGTCTAGTAGTGAACAGTACAGTGCAGTATAGTGCGGTTTACGTCCGTCAAGAAGATCATGTCAGTGTGTGTCAAGAGATCCACGTCGGAGCTACGTCAGTCAAGAGGACCACGTTGGTGCTTTGTCCGTCAAGAGGACCGTGTCAGACAAGGAGACTACGTCGGAACTCTATCACTCATCGGGGCTGCGTCTGTGTGGCTTGTGTAAAGAGGAATAAAACGTCTTTCTGGAAGATTTGTCGTTTCCTTCCTATCCCGTACCCACTTCCGTAACAATATAAAGTGAATTAGTCATAATTTTAACTGTTACCTACCATTAATAAAATAATTCTGTGTTATAATTTAACCTTACATTATCTTTACATTGAGATATCTATACTCACAGCTTCTTATTTAAGTGATGTGATGTTTTCTATTGTATTATTTTACACCCTTTTTTTTGTTGTAGTAGTCTTATAGATGAAGACATTTTGTTGTGTTATTTTTTTATGTGCATTAAATACAATAAAGAAAATGGTTTTATTTTATTAGTGCTGGAGGGGGCAGCCGATGGCACTCTTCAGGGCTCGTGGGCATGTTCAAGCCATCACTCGCTCAAGTGCGCTTGGCCCAGTCCTCCATAAGACTGCTTAAAGAGCTGGAGGCCCGTGGACGGTCGACCGGATGGAAACAGTGCGGTTCACTGCTACTGGCGCGAACTAGGGATCGGATGTCTGTGTATAGAAGGATGAAGAGTCAGTCTGTGTAAGTAAAACCTATTTTATATTAGATTTAGTTGTTTTTAATTAATACTTGTGTGGCAAAGACATACCGAAAGGCTATAATATAATATAGATGTTTTATTTTTATCTGCATGAATGTTTCATAATATAATTAATGATTTACAAAAAGATTGTATTATTAGATTATTGTAGAACGTCCAGGCCGCTTTCAACCGGCCTATCTGGAAGTCAATGGGGAGACCTATGTTCAGCAGTGGACGTCCTATGGCTAAAACGATGATGATGATGATAAGAAATGAGTTTTAAAAAAATATATATAGACAACCTCCTTAGCTTTCTTCTTGGTCCGTCAATGTAGAAAAATAACATTTCTATATTGTCTCGGGTCTGGGTGTTGATGTACCGTCGTTGTTTCTAATTTTTGTAACACAAGTGCTTTGACTACTAAGAAATAAAAATAAACCCATATGATCCGAGCAATGTATGTGATGATGTCTAATTATTATTATTTTAAATTGCTGCTGTAATTTAATTTGACGAAAATAAAACTAAAGTTCTAAATGCAACGAATATTTACAATAAACATGCATCTCCGTCGTGGATGTAGTTCTGGCTGTCTGAGACACCTGACCTACAGAGATCTCGCATATCTAGGTGGATAACAAATCGTAAGTGATCTACCAAGGTTTCGTCGTTTGTGACGCAATGCTTTCTTTGAAAAGTGAGAAAATGTTGGTTCAGCCAGCCAGAATTTGACCTTTTTCGACACTTTCGATTTCAGCTTCTAAAGGTTTTTAGGGCCCCGTTTCTTAACAAAAGGATGGTGACGCGATGCGTGACGGCATCTAAAGTGATTCCATCCATTAGGATGCAACATACTTCAAGAAATCTTGAAAAACGTGTGTCCAGCTAGCCATAAATCAGGCTGGCTGAACCATTTTATTTTTCTCGATATTAAACGAACTATCACATTTTGGACCCAAAAGTCTTGTGACGCGAAGCGTGACGGCTCTCGACCAGATTTGAACCTCCGTTACGCACGCGTGTAGGAGTTATTCTGAAAAAACTTGATGGTTCAGCTGGAATTTTCTGGCTGTCTGAACCACCATTTAATATCACTTCCACCTGTTCTACGTAGCTGGAAACTCGTCTAATCTAAGGTGACGATGACGGAGAATACGATTTGTCGTTTGTGACGGGTCTAAGTGCCAGCAAACCAAAGTTATAAGATTTTTTGTTGTTTTCCATACATTGGTGCAATTACACCAACCAGGGTGACCACACTGCCCGTTTTATAGGAATGCGAGGACATCATAGTTCAAATCTAGGCAAAATGTCCAAGTATAATGATGGTTGATTGCCTTGTCGTTTAATTACATGTATAAAAAGTAAGTATTAACGTAATTTAAGGATATAAAAGCCCATACAAATGGCGACGGACGCGGCTCTGGACTCGTCTTGACATTGTAAAGTCCAACGCTGCCATTGGTCGATCCTTGGGCTGGCGGAAGTTGACTGAAGGATAGACCAATGGCTGCGCTTGACCTTACAATGTCAAGACGAGTCCGGAGCCGCGTCGGTCGCCAGACATTTTTACAGATTTTTTTTTCCACATTAAATTAAGAGTTGGACGTGACGCCGGCGCCCTTTTTCTTGCAGTACACACTGTCACCACGATAGAGGGAATGCCTCTGCACTGCACTGAGCACTTATTGTTCACTAGACATCACGTCAAAAGCACTTACAATTCACATACGTAATTGTTTCACTGTACAAAATTGTATGGCTGTCGGCTGCCCTACCACACACATGAAAGTCCATCGCATCAGCGTCAGGTCAGGTGAACGTGGCAGCCAGCGAATAACGCTACCGCGCCCAAGTCTCCCGAACTAGCCTCTCAGGAGAAGAGGGAAGGGATGGTAACCACGCTGCGCATAAGCCGGCATACTTAGCAATAGCGAGGCCTTGGCAGGCCTGCCCAAGTCGAGACGTGCGAATGATAACGAACGACCCGTCCTAATCTCACAGCGTACAGTTCTTGTGCCCGCCACATAATTTCACCTGCGTCATAATATAGGGGGCGTTCAAGTATTACGTAACGCAATTTTTGAAGATTGTTGACCCTCTCTCCCCCCTATGTAACGCGCGGTAACGTTTTACTGTCGTCGTCCCCCCCCTCGCCCTTAAACGTTACGTAACATCAAGTGACCATTTTTAACCGACTTCAAAAAAGGAGTGGGTTCTCAATTCGTCGGAATCTTTTTTTTTATGTGTGTTCAGCGATCATTCGTTACTGCGTTGACCGATTTCAATAATTATTTTTTGTTCGAAAGGTAATACTTTCAGAATGGTCCCATATATTTGTTAAATCATTTTGTTAAATTCTGATGATCTATAAGAAAATCATCAAACATTGCATGAACTCCGTACCACGCCAACTGATTTTGTTATCTTGACATTGACGTCTGCTCCATGTCATTGGGTAAATTTAGAAGGTCAATAATCAATAAAAAAAGAGTAATTCTGTTGTAGTGTTATCCCTGTTATAAATTGTTTGTTGTCTTGTGTATTAATCTCAATTGAATGTAAACAATGCATGCTGTTTTCACCTTTAAGAGACTACATTTAGCATAGCAAATAGATTTAAGTTTATTGTAACTTTTTTGATGTAAAAGTTGTTGGTGAACGTTTTTAATAAAATTAAAATAAAAAATAAAATCTTGTTATCTATCTTACCTAATATCTTTGCCAAATGTGAACCGATTTTGATTCTTTTTTTAATGAATAGCTTATACTTCAAAGATACTATAATAAAACATTTTCGGAAAAAATAATTAGCGTCAACTCGCGCGACATCTATGCTTCTCGCAGACTAAACATCCAGCGGTGGTCGAGCGGGAATGCAACGTCGCCTTTTCGTGGGGCACAAAAACGCCTGATTATCAAAGTATCTGCTCATGGAAAAGTAGGCGCAAAAAGTGGAATCTATTATAGATCCTTAATGTGTTGATTAATTAAAATATTATAACAAAAAAATGCACAAATACAATAAATAAGTATGCCAAGTTTGAAACTAAACAAAAACCTCGTTAAAAATATAAATTTATATGAGTTCGCGGTAAGGGTGGAAAAATAGGAAATGAAATCGGTGTTCAGCAGGTTATGTTTTCACTCGTAAGATTTGTTTTGATTAGGATTTATCACTAAAATAGATGAAATAAGTTAATTTTATAAAAAAAATAAAAGCCGACTTAAAAAAACTAAAACGCTAAAAATAATCTTAACACTTAAGTACCTAATCAGTTACTTTTGGAGTCGGTGCCAGTCGATGAGAGATTCTATGTTTTCATTTGCACCGACTCCAAAAGTAACTGATTAGGTACTTATTACTTAAAAGTCAAAATTATGTTGCGCAAAATAGTTCCCACTAAAAATTATATAAGTACAATACAATCGAGAGATTCTCCGAAAAAAAACATCTACGTGGACGGACCAGATCTTTTTCTATTAAAAACAGAGGAGGTCTCATTGTACCTATTAATAGCCAGGTGCACAAATATTTTACTAATACCAAGCGTATGGAGAGTTTTAAAAATTGCATTTGGCTCCATACCTTCTTTGTGTAATGCAATCACAGCGATTCGATTCTCTTTATCACCCACTCCATTTTAATATCGCAAAATATTGTACAATGTATTGGCGCTAAAATGAGAAAACTCAATGAACAATCATACAAAAATAACAGATTCCAAGTTCAAATGTAATATTTTGTTTATTTTTAATTGTAAAAGTATTTACGGCCAGACTTAAAGACTATCAGTCTAGGTAGTAGTATCCTGAAATACTTACAGATTATATTAGTAAAATATAGATAGATAGATACTCTTTATTGCACACCATACAAGTAAAATACACATGATTTTTACAGAAAGATGTACAATTTAGGCGGTCTTATCGCTAATAGCGATCTCTTCCAGACAACCTTTAGGTAGATATATACTTACATAGAATTTTATACTTCTCTACTTAGTGTTACTCAGTTCTACTTTCTATGAAATATCGACTTCCAAAAGTATCAGCTAAAACTAAAAAGTCAAAATAAAACAAACGATAAAAAGACGTACGGACTTCTTTTATTAGCTTTCTTATACCTACCTAAATGTAAGCTTGTGGCCGCGGTTATGAGTGGATGGGTGATCATTTCAATCATTTAATGACATACATAACAAACATCTTCGTGCTCCGGAAGGCATGTTAAAAGTTGGTCCCGACTTATATCGCCTGATACTTTGATACTAGTCGTGAAGCCTAGTCAAAGGCCTTGGGACGGCTTAAAACATCTGACAGTAAGGTCAAATCTCTGGCCTTCCAATACCTCTCCACTAATCCGCACTGGGCCCGCGTGGGTAAGTATGGCCATCGCGTTACGTGTCTATCTCTTTTAACATGAAACTGGTATCACCAATATGTTCTTCTATAAAATGAATTATGTACTTTTAGTTATATTTTTGGAAGCTGATATTTTATGAAGTTTAAAACTAAGAAGGTAACCCTTGGTAAGTATATATGTATAATTCAATGTAAGTATAATATAATTTTACGCTCGGTAAGTTTATATTATCTACTTATAAAACTATTTTACTTTTCATTTATAATTTAACACACTAACTCGTATTATTAGGTAGGTAAATTATGTCAATATTTACTTACATGTAATTAAACGACAAGGCAATCAACCATCATTATACTTGGACATTTTGCCTAGATTTGAACTATGATGTCCTCGCATTCCTATAAAAAGGGCAGTGTGGTCACCCTGGTTGGTGTAATTGCACCACTGTATGGAAAACAACAAAAAATCTTATAACTTTGGTTTGCTGGCACTTAGAGCCGTCACAAACGACAAATCGTATTCTCCGTCCCCGTCACCTTAGATTAGACGAGTTTACAGCTACGTAGAACAGCTGGAAGTGATAGTAAATGGTGGTTCAGACAGCCAGAAAATTCCAGCTGAACCATCAAGTTTTTTTAGAATAACTCCTACACGCGTGCGTAACGGAGGGTTAAATCTGGTCGAGAGCCGTCACACTTCGCGTCACAAGACTTTTATAAATAAAGATCGGTCCAAAATGTGATAGTTCGTTTAATATCGAGAAAAATAAAATGGTTCAGCCAGCCTGATTTATGGCTAGCTGGACACACGTTTTTCAAGATTTCTCGAAGTATGTTGCATCCTAATGGATGAAATCACTTTAGATGCCGTCACGCATCGCGTCACCATCCTTTTGTTATGAAACGGGGCCCTAAAACCCTCTAGAAGCTGAAATCAAAAGTGTCGGAAAAGGTCAAATTCTGGCTGGCTGAACCAATATTTTATCACTTTTCAAAGAAAGCATTGCGTCACAAACGACGAAACCTTGGTAGATTGCCGTCACTTACTATTTGTTATCCACCTAGATATGCGAGATCTCTGTAGGACAGGTGTCTCAGACAGCCAGAACTACATCGTCGTGGTATTTAGAGACACGACGAGACAGCCGGATCGGTTGGACGGAAGCTACGCCCGCCCACCATCATGGATTTAACAAAAACGTAACGGTTCAGCAGTATTGTAATAAATCAACCAATCATAATTTATCTTAGACAGTTCATGGGGCATACCATGTGAGCTGGTGTCGCCGAAGCGCTGCCAGGAGATCTGGCCCATGCTGAATGTAGACGATGTCCTAGGCGGCTTGTGGATACCGGACGATGGGGTGGGAGATCCTCATCTCTTTTGCATGTCGCTGTTGAGGGAAGCAGTTGAGAATGGTACGTAATATTGTGTCTCTTCGCCTAGCTTTCAGGGGCGTGCATTGCATATAGGCTATTAAGCTGTGCCTACCTCCCTTCAAATAAAACTAATCGTACTGTTAAAAAGAATTGTAATTAAAAAAAAGAAACATACATAATTAACAATTATGCCAATAAACAGAATCGTATAAAAATATCAGATTCGCAAAAACCTACTTCTACTAAAACTCAAAAATGCGCTCGCTATAGAATTGACCAGTAGGCTCTGCAGAGACCGCCTACTTGCGTAGCGCGAAATTCACGCCATTTTCGCTCTTCCGTACAGCGACCAAAATACTGCCCGTAATACGGAAAAATAAAAAAGTCCGTTACTTTCATAGAATAAAACTTGACAGTTGACATTCGCAATTTATCCGCTTGACAAAGGTGGGACAAAGGTCGAGTAGTAGGCAAGACTACTGTAATCCGTCTAAATGCAAGACTCAGTGAGCGTATACAATAATACATTAACAATAGTACATTTTCCAACAAAGGGTTCCGTTTTTTCCTTTCGAGGTACAGAACCCTAAAAATGGCGGAAAATTTTGTCGAACAAATCATATGAGATTTTTATCAACTCTATAGGGTATGTGATCCATGACCACTACAATCCACAGAACATTCAACAAAAGCAGCTCTCTCTTTCTCTTTTAACAGGTGTGGGAGTCATGGAAAACTGCGCCATAACCAAGGTGTTATCAAAAGATGACCTTGTTTGTGGCGTGGAGACCACGGCGGGTGCCGTCGAGTGCGAATACTTCGTCAATTGTGCTGGATTTTGGGCTCGGCAGGCAAGTCAATAAAATATGTGTATTGTAAAATATATATTGGGTGGTGTGAGTACCTGCTCTGCCGGCAACGCACACTGCCGCAAAGTGTATGTACACGACTAATAGGGTTGCCACCTTTTTTTACCATTTTTTATAGCAAACGTCGAATAGGGACCATACAAAAGTCGATATTATGAAAGATGCTAAATATGAAAATAAGTACACGACTAACAGTGTTCGTGATTCCGGTCCAAAGCTTTAGATACTAACTTGTTTAGTATCATTTCCAGTAACAGCCCGAGTTATGTAATCAGACTATTTTAGCGTACATTATTGGTCTAATCATCAAAAGAACACGTACAGGAAAACGAGGACATGTAATCTATTTTGGAGTACAGTTGACAACCCTTACGACTAACTACAACTAAATTACTCTTACTACTCACGAAGAGAAGTAACTGCTGAAACTATATACCTACTAATTTAAACTTATTAGGTCACAAACATTGAAAATAACTAAATTGGAATATTTAGGATGCTGGAACTGTATAAATGTATTGTTAAACTTAAAACGCTTCATACGCTAGCGCTGCTATCTAAATATAAGTTTGTATCTTAGTAATATTTGTTTCTATAATTTCTTTACACAAACATTATGGGATTGTTGTAGGTTGGTCAACTTAGTACACCACAAGTAAAGGTGCCTCTCTTGCCCTGTGAACATTATTATCTGCACACTAAACCTATAGAAAACCTAAATCCGATGACTCCTGGTAAGTTATTTTGTACATTTAAATTTATTTTGTACATTTATTTCAGACACTAGTCTTACGGAAAGAATACACAAATCAAGTCAGGCACAAAAACAAATAAATTACACAAATTTAAAAAAAGATAAGCAAGTAATCTGTTGCCGACCCTAATAATTTATAAACGGGCAGTCTACTCGTTTAGCCACAATACTCAGAATATTATTGGAGCTCCACGAATGCAGCTTAGCGTTGAGGTGTCTCTTTTACGGACTTTCACTGTCCTGATAATTCAATTTTAACGTTAATTGAAGATATGGTCTATTTACACATAGGTTGAATACTCTTTTTACTTTCTTACAAAATATAGCAGAAAAAAAATGCTGAAATAACATAAAAGCAACAAAAAAGAAGCTGCCAGCCCTGCCAGCCCACATGTAAAATCCCCCTCACTTATGTCGAGACATAACTTACGTCGTCATCAAGTCTCGTCTAATCCCTTTCTTGTTGAGACTGTTTTTCTGATACAGTATAAAAAACAAACCTGTATTGCAAAAATAACAGCAATGGCTCAATCCACCATCACGCTGCACATTGCCGTTTGTATTCGATTCAACAATAAGGAAGTAACGTCTGTGCTTCCATTTTGACGTCCACCTTTACTCATTGAGCTCTTGGGCTAGATACGTGGCGTCAACTGCGCGCAGTCAGATACAACTGCAGATAGCTGCATGCAGTTGAAAATAGAGAATATAGCACGGTTGCTGATCCGACTGCGCGTGGTCGTTGCAGTCACACTGATGGCAGCCTTAAAGATTCAGTTAATGACATAAGGCTAAACTCGTAAAGGCGAGGAATTTATCAAGAAAGACTTCTTTAGGTAGAAATCGAGAACATTATATTATGGCTAGAGGAACCGTAGAAAAGCCTATTAAAAAGAACTGATAAATAAGCTTCCTTTAACGTTCTTAGTTACTTTCTGAGACAAAACGATTCTAAAAAAATCGAAGTATCGGTATGATGTTGCATCGATACTCAATCGAACAAAATCTAATGGCATCGTGTCAACCATACCCTACCCTTGACTTTGAAAAATATTCAAGTACCTACCAGTGCTGCCAACTTAGGCGAATTTTCACCTTTTAGGCTATCTCGAAGGGTGTCGGGGCGACCAAAAATTTAGATTGGCGACTGGTCGCCGTTTAGGCTACTTTGAGAAAATAAAGGGGCGACACCATTTTGAAGTAGATAAACTGTAATTTTTTCCTCTCTGAGTCTTAAATGTTTTAAAAATGTATGTAGGTACTCGATAAAGCGTATGTTTTTATGACAAATAATTGCGTTGGTCGATACTTCTGCTTCCATGTGCACACAATAACAAAGATTTTTATAGTAGGTATTTAGTACGCACACAACCCAACTAAAGGTGGATGCACCATTTATAAAAAAATATAAATGCTTTAGTTGATTTCGTTCGTTTTGTGTTAGTTGGAGTTGTCTAAAGAAGAAAACTGCAAAAAAAAACACTAAAAAAGTAGCTATTTGGCTATAAATTAGGCGATTTTAGGCTATTATTTATTTTTCTATCGTTATGAACAACTATTATACGATTTAAACAATACTTACACGATATCTTCAGGTATACTTTTAAAATAATATAATTTTTATTTTATGTAAATAACAAAAAAATAAGTAGTAAACCTAAGTCAAAATTAACTATAAATTCAAGCGCACAAAACCGATCGTTTTTCAAACCTAGGTAGGACGTCCACTTCCTTCCTTTCAAGATAAGAAGATACCATACTATTTACGATTATATTTTATAAAATTTATTTTCCATTTTTAATTTATATCATTGCAAAAACACAATAATCTTTGCCTCTAAAAATCTAAGCAAAAATTACAAATCAATAATATATCTTAATGATTTAACAAATAAATTAATAGGACTTCTTTTAAATACTTGATGCGTAAAACGGAACGCTTACTTATAGGGATTGATAAAACATAATCGGAACTAAATCGATGAATCGGTTCGGTTGTCTTGTGAAAACCTATGCGTTGACGTCAGTAGTACGAGAGCGTCTGCCTTGTATGCGATTTGTGTTATCGTTATTTTTCGCATAGTTCCTGTTTTGACTGTTACTGTTTTTGTAAAGTTTTCGTTATTGTTTTGCTTTTATTTGGTAAAATGCCAAAAAAGGAAAAAAGACTTGTCAAAAAGCTGTATACGGCACTCTGGCAGTAAAACATTGCAGTATATCTTTTATTTTAAATTCATTTGTTGTTAAGTTCATTTCAATAAAAATCGGTTAAACTTTCTCGATTTTCAAATAGAATCGGCTGGATTCCGTTAGGGCACATCACTATTTGTGTCAACAGGGAAGTCACGTGATGTGTCATAAGTTACTTCTTAACTTGAAAAGGGTATAATAAATTATCAATATTATCTTGTAAAGGATCAACATTGTTGACGCTTTATCCCGCATCATAGACGCACACAAGCATAGAACTGTATTTCAATTTTGCACTGAAAAAAGGTACACGGCCTCTTCAAAGTTAATGATATTCGCATGCCATGACAATACACTTAATTGATACCATCAAGCTGATCTAATAATGGAGGCAGAAAGTGGATTATGTTAGTCTTTAATGACTACTAGTAAAATATTTGTTTTATTTTGTTCTATTGATTCATTTTGACGAGTCCAATACATATAAAAGTGTGTTTTATAGTTTTTAAAGGTTTTTATAAGATACTACACATACCGGCACATTTAGCGAAACATTTGTGAAACATTTATTAGACATAAAGAGAAAGATTAAATAACATCTTATAAAACAGATTTTATTAAGGTTTGTCATTTTTATTTTTTAAAAATTACTCGAAACGTAATTTTTATTATTAGTTTATGAATAACTAGCTGTCCGGGTGAACTTCGTACCGCCTCTTCGTCCCTTTTTTATTTCGTGAAATTTTCTATTATTTTAATAGTTATTCGGGGCGGAGATAAATTCAACAAATCAATAATCATAAAAATCGGTCCAGCGTTCTTGACTTATAAGTAGTGAAACTGACCCGAATTAGTTTTATATATAAAAACAAGCTATCTCGGCGAACTTCGTACCGCCTCTTTGTTCCTTTTTCCCGTTAATTTTTCCGTTATTTTATAGTTATGCTGCTATTCGGGGTGGAGACAAATTCAACAAATCAAAGATCATACGAGTAAAAATCGGCCCAGCCATACTTGACTTATAAACTTATACATTATATATTAATGACGGTTATTCGTGTCGTGCTCTGATGACCACTCGTCTGGACATGCTGCAGATAATGATCTATGGTTTTTTAGGGCAACGTCTGCCATTCCTCTGGTAACTCGATTCGCAAAATTTCACAATTCATTCAGATTGTTAGGAGGTGGCATTCCGGATTTAACTCGATTTTAAGAAAGTCCCAGAAAGTCCCAGTTGTTTAAGACCCCAAACACGTCAAAGTTGTAAAAAGGATCATCTCGCCGCGTCGAAAAGTACACCTTTGTCTGCCTCTTTCTCCAAATCTGTACCGTTGGAGCTGCGATGCATCGTCGAGGAAGTATTGCGGCAATCGATCTGTCTATGACCGTTTCTTCTGATTTAATTTGCCCTTCTGATTTCCGAGTTTCGACGGTGTTGTCGGGCATGATAAGCGCTTGTACCCAATAAAAAGCTTGCTTGACAAAATCAAGAGAAATAAAAACACTTACATAAAAAAATTCTATGATGTTTTTTTTTCAAATTTGAAATTTAAATAAAAAAGGTAACCAGCAATTTTTACCTATAAAATGTTTATGTATACTTTTTTTGTTTCGCTTAATGTCGCAGTGTGTGTGTTATTAGCTTCACTAACGGTTACACTATATTGATACCATCGAGCTGATCTCATTATGTAGCCAGGAGATGGATAGTGGAACTCTTTATTGGCTAATAGTAAATCCTTCGTGTTTAGGCCATTTGATTCAACTTTTTAGTGTCATTTGATTTAACTAGCTAAAAAATCTTTTGTCGCAGTTGTCCGTGATCCAGACGGTTACATTTACCTGAGAGAAAGAGACGGGTGTATATTGGCAGGAGGTTTTGAGCCCGTAGCCAAGCCGGTGTATGAGGAAGAAAGTAAGTAATAAGTTGTTTCAAAAGAGCTGGCGACTAACGATTGTATTACATATGATTTATATGAAGAAAAGTTCTAGAAGCATAACTTCGTTTTATTCCATTTTATTCCTGTTTTTGTTGACACATATTTCTTTAAACATAATTAATGAAATTCTAAACCTGTTTGTGCTTTTCGCAAATATAAAAATATATGCAAGTAAAATATAAATTTAAAATTGTAATCGTCACCATCGAGTTATTTTGTACTGTAACCGACATCCGAAATTGAGATTTTATGCTACGCATCCACAACTCTATGCAGTTTGACCATCGACTGCTCGACAGGCCTGTTAGCCCACAATTGTCCCAGAGCAGTGGTAGGATAAAGACTGGCAGAAATAAATTGTGTGTCATTTTCTAGTACCTAATTTATAACTCATTGTATGGGTAAATGCGACTGACGTGATTTCGTCGGAATTCTCAGGTGAGGTTGCATTAGATTAATGATCTCAGATTTAACAATAAATATAAGTTTGATTCAATAACCGATGTTGGTAAGAAAACCGCCCGACTAAAATGAGAGTGAGCTAGCCATGTTTGTAGAATGCATCCTGGGAAGTGGTCGCGGATCGTCACTCAAGGGCTACCTTTAGGCAGACGCCGATTAGGGGTGGAGGGTTGACAAGTACTCCCAGGATTGACAGTTTGGCTGTAGTTAAGATGGTTTGAGGGTTTTGGAAAATGCCATTGCTCTGCAGTAAGAAAATCTAGACTAATAAACAATAAAAATAATATCTACAATATATCCTATTTCAACACTTAGAAACTGATTAGGCTAATTTTCGTGACAGTAACCTCTGTGAGTCAGCGTTGCGTGGCTGAAGACTGGGACCAGTTCCACGTGCTGCTGCAGCAGCTGCTGAAGCGCGTGCCGGCGCTCAGCCAGGCGGTGCTACACCGGCTCTGCAACGGGCTGGAGGCCTTCTCGCCCGACTGCAAGTGGATCGTGGGGGAGGCGCCCGAGGTAAGGGTTATAGCTTTATTATATGCGTCCGCGCCGCTTAGCTGTACTGTGGAATATGAGTACAAATACATAGAATTAATAAAAACACGTTCATCCCATTTGTCTTATTACTTAATGCTTTGAAAAGCAAAAAATACTATTGCAAATTAGGAAATATCTATCTATAGATTATAATTTAAAGAGCTATAAAAACATCGGAAATTAGGTCGACGAAGTAGTTAAATCACTTTAATTTTTCATCGTGCTCAAGCAGAAATTTACTTAGTATTGGTCACACAAACATTTAGTTTCCTTCGACACGAGAAGAAGAAGAAAGGTCAACGGAGTCAGTCACCTGTTAGGATCTGGAAGACTGGGCTGGGACCTCTTCCACAGTCCCACTGCGTCCAGCCTGTCGTAGCTGTTGCGAAGTTTACACCTTCACAACATCTGCAATGGGCTGGAGGCGTTTACGCTCGACGGCTACAGGAAGAAGAACAACTTTAGTATGGATTGCATATCACAGAGAACATGACAATAACTTATAAAAGCAATTACTAAACAAATAAGAAATTAAAAAAAGAAAAAACCTTGTCCTCAGCTTGAGCCACGACCTGGGTAGGCCACGAATCTTATTTTCAGTAGGCTCTTCCGGGCGAGGTACATTTACTAGCGACAAACTAACTCAAATATAAATACTCAAAAGACAGATAAATAGATAAAATACGCAAGGAATTCCACCCTTATAAATAAATATTGGTTCCAAACAGTTCTGCTGAGATTGCGCTGCCTGTTCATTAAATTTAAAGGAAAGACGACCGTTTCAGTGGTTTGCAGTCCGGACTTTAAAGTCAGCAAATCGCAGGCTCGAATCCCACAAACGACAAGTGTTTGTGTGATGAGCCCTAGCAGGACAATAATTTCTTGTCTACTGTTTAAAAATTTGACAGTACTTTTGTTGATACTTATCAAAACGTTAGCTTCTAGTTGGTTTCATCATGCCTATTATTTTATAAACACCGGAAGATCTAAGTACGCTCTACTCCAAGAAGTTAAGAAGACGCAAGAAAGAAGATGTTAGTCTTTCCGCAGCGTCTGATTTCGCGGACTTAGCTTATTATTCTAGCTAAATTCGTGTCATCGGACGTTACGTAGAGATGTTCTCCATCATACTGAAGAAAGAAGACTTCAGTATAAATCTGAGTTATTTGATGGGTATTACAATTTTATTGTATTTGTTTCATTTTCTTCTAGCTAGTTTACGTTACAGGTAGTCACCCTGTATTGTTAAGCTGCTTAGATGAGGGAATCGCTGAGAATGTTTAACCTATTAATAATTTAAATAATACTTTTAAAAATTATAAAACTAATTTATTAAGAGTTCCACTATACAACTCCTGGCTACATCATCAAATTAGTAAGACGGTGTTAAATTATAATTTTTAACCCAATGTCAGATTCAAATAGATACGTTAGTTTATATCGAAAAAGAGTTTAAAAAAATATAACATGTAAAATCTTACTATGATTTACAAGAATATTTTAACGACAAATTGTAAATTATTATTCTTGACTTAATTGACATCATAATATTTTAATCTTAATCATAAATTGACATACATTCTGTTTGTTAATTTTATTTTGACATTTGTTATTAAATTTTGACGAAATAATGTGACGGAAGTGATTGAAATTCAGCAATATGAATGAAGATTTTGATGCCATTTTTTAATCGGCCCTGAAGATGTTATTAGTAAATTAAAACTTATGCAATATTTTTACAATATAACTCCTTTTTAAAATAACCTAATGTCTCTGAAGTAAAATTACGTAGTTATTTATCCTGGCTCTCGTAATATGTGCTGTCTAATATCTGTAGAGCGACAAGTTCGTGAGCGAATCTGGTGGGTACCCACCCACAGACGTGGCTACAGAAGAGATACGCTTGGTATTTTCAAGGTGTCAAATATTAGTATGTATGAAAGCGCTTTCCGTCCCCATTACAATACCAACCGCTGCAAATACTTGATGCAGGAATAGTGCTGAACCAGCTGGATTGGGAGTTATGTCTCTTTATCTTTGGTTGGCGAATATTGTAAACAATCTCGGCTTGTCTTTTTACAAAAATATCAGTTTATAAAATTAAAGAACTTTTATAAAAAGGTTTTATGTTTAATCATCAATTGTTAAGGTTCTTATGTAATGTAAATAAATAATTTAATAAAAAAAATTGACTTCACATTGCTTAGTTACCGTCAACGTCTGTGTTCCCATACGAGAGTCGTACACGGGCTTGTTGCACTATAGGACCCATGGGTTTGTGTGACCATGCCGAACTATTTCCTACCTAGATGTTCAACTATCACGTGGCTGCGGGCATGAAGACGGTCGGCATATCAGCGGCGGGCGGAGTGGCCGAGGCTACTGTAGACGAAATAGTCGACGGGTACACCAAGTATGACATGTACGAGCTCGACATCAACCGGTTCTTGGGGCTGCATAACAATAAACGGTTCCTGAAGGACAGAGTCAAGGAAGTACCAGGTAAGTGCCTTTAACTATGTATCTCTTCTCTACGATCACTTTGTTGTCCGTCTGTCAAGACCCTTTTTGTTAGAAACGCGTGAAGGTATCAAGTTGAAATTAATCATTATCATCATCATCATTAGTGGACGCGTTATCAGAGGACGCGTCCTGTAGCTGACCACAGGACGCGTCCACTGCTGAACAAAGACCTCCCCCGATGACATCGTCGAGGGGATTGCCAATACTCGCCACGCTTGGCAGGCGGGTTGGCGAGCGCAGTTTTGTATAATATTTCGCACGCAGACGCTGCTGCCCGTCTCGTGATACAAGAATTAGTCGCCTCTTACGACACGTCTCCTGTTGGCTGTGGGGAAGTGTATTCTTTAAGGCCGTCCACACACGGCATGGCAAATTAATATTACGAGTAAAAACGTTGTTATGCAATCCCTTGGAGCTGCAAAAATCAAACTTCTAAGTGAACGGAATCAGAAGATACGGCCGTTTATGTCGCTTATTTTGAAACTCGTAGGGGAATCAAAACCTAATAGGATATTTCCGGTTTACCTATAATTATGAAGTTTGGCAAGAAGTGCGAGAGGCGATCCAAAAGTAATGATTCGATATTAAATACAATTTTTTTGTAGTTTTTTTATTAGTCTTTTTATTTATTTCTCGACATCATTTAGTTTTTTTTTATCGTGACTTTCCCAAAATGCTTCTACAGCAGCCGTCACCTCGCTTTTGTATTCAAATTTGGTACCCCTGAAGTTCGGTCAGGAGGCACGGTCTGGAGAATAGGGTGGGTATTCGAAGCTATAGGCTTTCTGAGGTGGTGCGTTGTCTTAGTGAAACAGCACTCCAGCTCGCAGTTTACCTCGCATCTTTTATGTGATAGCACCTCGCAATCTTTTGATTTGGTCTGCGTAGTGGGAGCAGGCGGGTGTTACTCCGCAGTTTAGGTATATGCGGCCAGCGCGCCGCCCGAAGCGGCGTATGCCAGTGGGCTGTCGCTCGGCTCGCACGACAGTCGCGGTCACGTCGCGCGATCGCATACTTGATAATATTTTTTTTTGCTTTTGCAAATTGACCCGCAATGTCTTCTACTTAGCCTAAACGTCAATATAATAATGCGTATAAAAGATGTAGTTGGTTTACCAGTTGTCTAAATAAAACGAATACATAGTGAATCGGAGCTAACATTTTGTTAAATTTCACACCATATTGAAATATTTATTCTTCTTTAATTCCATGTCCATAATAAGTAGTAATAGTTAAAATAAAAATCCTTAATTAGTTATATTAGCCCAGAAACAATATTAAGAATAGGATAGGATAATGTTTACAAAGGAATACCTACACATGTAGGAATCGAACACACGACATTCAGATGGAATTTATATGTTTACAGACTCAACGTTTGAAATGCTTAATCTACTTATTTTTATCGTAAAACTAATAAATTAACTAGGTACAAAAACTTCTCAAGTGACAACCCCGTGCCGTCGTTCACAGCTCGGTCATAAAACTGGGGCGCGCAAAGAAAATTCGTGGTTCGCGCGCGGTTTTAAGTTTTAATTTTGCTTGCAGGTGGGTAGCTCTGGCGAGTCTAGGTATATTTTTATACCTAAACCTGACTTTTGTTAGGAAGTGAGTCTTCTGTACGGTAGTACTATTAGGTATTCTGTGGTGGGAGCCTGTAATAGCAGCTCTCTTTTCCAGGTAATATAACATTACAATTCCTACGGCATCCCAAACAACAGATGCCATAACCTTTCGCACCGAAATTGCAACTTTAAATTTCCTCGGTGTCAGTGAAGACGGTTTGTCCAGGAGACGTATTTTTGAATCATGCGAATTCCAATCCGAATACGAAATCGCAAGATTCGCATGCGAATTCCTTAAATCGCTATTTTTGAAAACTCATTCCGTGAATTCCTCAACGACCACTCGTTTTTGTTTTCTACTACTATTAGTAGTAGAAAACAAATCGTAGTTTTTCGTAGCACGTAGGACGAAGCTGAGGATCGCGTTCACCCCGTTCGCGTGCCATACAAAGCCCTTTATCGAAAATGCCTGATAATTTTTTAAAGCATCAATGAAACTTTGCTCTAAAAATTTGTCCAGGCGATAATAAAAAAAAAGAAATTCGTTATTCTCCGGTACTAGACCGGACTCGCAATAGAAAAAAATATTGTTGTATAAAGGCTATACCAAAGTATTATTCAAGTCATTAGTTCAACCATAGTTGAATCGTCACCATTCGATAGAACTTTGTTTCTGTAGGGACGGCACACCTAGTATTTTTTAGTAATATCTGTGATTTGTGCATAATCGACACTCGATTAAGCAATTTGTTACTAGCTGCACTAGTCTTGTGACGCAAAAATATCTAAATGTCATTCAATGACAGCTTTCAGTCAGCTGTTTGTTTATAGTTTTTATCAATTAATTAAAGTAATATTAATTAAAACATATAACATGATGCAAATGCTGCTCACGAGATACTGGCAGCACAGTGTTACCACGGCGGTAAAACTTATGTTTATCGCCCCTTAAGAAAAGTAGAACAATAGTTAAAGGGATTTAGCTTTCATTGCTGACCTAGCTATACTAAAAAACTTTACTTATCTGAAGAAAACTCATCAGCAGGACTCAGGAGATTCCCTTAATTCAAGAAGTAAAAATGTGTAATAGTGTAGCTACTTAGTGTGAGCAAACAGAGCAAAGAAGCTTTAATCTTTGGTTAGTTTAAGAAAGTTTAATTATGTATAAAGCATAGGTTTCATAAAATAAAGTTCTTTGTTTTCCATAGAAACTTGTTATTATTTATATATCTATACTGTTTATTTCCTTATGTTCTCATTTTACTTGCCTATTTTAATTTTAAATCATTGTTATTGTAGCTGTAATTCCCCAACTTTTTAATGATGCTATAATAGTAAGTAATCATAACAAGTTATAAGCTTTATCTTGAATGCTATTTCAACTCTAGTCTTAACTCTATCTAGATATTTTAGGTTTTTTGTTTTACAAGCAAGTAAAATTTTAGTGTGCCAAATAAACTAAAACTTTTTGATTGCTATTTTAAAACATTATTTTTACTGCATATTTTTGACAAGTAGATTAAATAAGTATTATCTATTGTTATTTCATAGTATTAGTGAACAAGAAATTAATAAGATAATAAATTATGAAATTAATCGCTATATTATATTGTGTTTTGGTGGTCATGCTAGGGGGGCAGGTCTCGATCGAATCAAAGGCCTATTCATAGTCCACGAACGCCAAGCATAGTGGCAAGTAATATTCCTTGGTCTTCTGTAAAATTTGACGCAGCGTATTTGTCTCCGCCTCGAATAGCAAAATAACTATAAAAACACGGAAAGTTTACGAAAAAAAAAAAATTTATGAAGAGGCTACGAAGTTCGCCGGGACAGCTAGTAGGTATGTATATATGTCGTAGCCAGATCGTAAAATTGACCGATCATTTATTTCATAAAATGGTGTTATTTCATGATATGGCCAACTAAAACTGACCAAATTGTTTAAACGTCAACATTGGATGAAATATCAATCCACGTTTGACCATATCATTAAAATTAAAAATATGTTTACATGTTACGTAAATTTGTTTAGTATATTTGTAATCTTGATTGATAGATAAATCAAACATTTTAAATAGTTATTATATTTAAACAAAACTAATTAATAAAAACACTTGAATAGCTGAATAACTTAACCAACCTCTCAAATTACGTTCCGAACTCCTTGATTGTTTCACGCGCGTTGTTTTGAGTGACTTTCATAAAAATCGCCTAGCTTAGGGTCGTAACAATATTTCACTGCACTTTCACCTTCAATTTACACATTACAATTCACTTTTAGAATAAAATATTTGTCCGTCGCCATTAATCATCACAAAAAGAAAGCAACATCAGCGCCTCTACCGGTGGTTAATGTAACGATTTTACGATTTGATCGCAAATGTTTGACCATTTCATGAAGTAGTCGTGCGTTTAGCTGTTTACATCGTCAAACGCTGAGTATTCATTGATTCGGCCAGACCACATCATGATGTAGGCAGTGGGTTCTGTTCTATATCATGAAATACCACCATTTTATGAAATGATCGGTCACATCATGCAATGATAAATTCTACGATCTGGCCACGATATATATAATTCAAGGTTATATCTTTTACATATATATTTTACATTGCAACATTATTTTAAATGATACTTATATTAAAAGCGTATATCTAACAAAATTATAACAAGTATAGTTGTATGTAATAAGAATTTATTCCTAATGTTAAGCTAACATAGTAATTATAAAAAATGAATATTATGTCAAATAATCGTTTTGAAATATTTTAAGTGTTGTTATAACGAAAGTTTATTCAAATCCAATTATATCAAATGAAAGTATAAAATCAAATAGGCACCCGTTTGTGACTAACCATAGACGACTGAGTTTCTAGACATTTATAACTAGCTGTGCCTGCGACTTCGTTCGCGTAGTCTTAAATTCACCGCAAACCTTCCCCAACGCGCAGAACAACTTACCAAAGTTTCATTCCGTTCGAATTAATGGTTTAGGAACGCATAGAGTACAAACATTCATTTTTATATAAATAGAATAAATTTAATGCAGGTGTCCACTACGGCCTTCCGTATCCTTTCCACGAGTTCGAGACAGGTCGCAATTTGCGCTTGTCTCCGATCTACCCCACCCTGCGCGACAATGGTGCTGTATTCGGGCAGGTCATGGGATATGAAAGGCCTACTTGGTTTGAAACTGTCGGTAAGTACCTTGAGAGAAAATACGTATGTATAGCTGTATTTTAGTAGATTCCACAAGTTGATTTACTTTGCGTGACTCAGCTCGGATTATTGGATGGAGTTGTATCCGACTAATGCCAGGTTTCCTTTGACTGACGTGTCAGTGGGACTCTAAGACGATTATTTAATTAATTGTAAAAATACCACAAATACAATTTGCAGTTAGAAGTAGACATACATGGGGCACACTAAAAGTTTTGCACTTCTAGCTAATCGCAACTATGTATTTGAATTTCGAATGTTATATATTTTTAAACGTTGCAACCTTCTTAGTAATAAAAAAAAATAATTGGCGGGAAATGATTTGTCAATTGTTTTTTATCACACATCAAAGTTCTACGTACGCAACGAAAATGGAATTAACCCTTTTACAGCGACCGATCGTTATAAAGATCAAAAAAATATATTTTTTCATGTTCATTATATCGATCAAGGTAACAATATCAAAAATTACGGTGATACGCGACAAAAATAGTTTCAGTAACATCTGGGTTAAGTCGAAAAGATTTTAGAGCGATGATTTTTTATGATTTTAAAAGTTCTCTCTCTCCGCAAGACTGTGCCGCTCGTCTTCAAAATGCTTTTGGGAGAGAAGCACCTTGTTTGAGCACCGTGAGGCGATGGTTTGCTGAATTTGAGAGAGGTCGAGTTTCTTTACATGACGAATTTCATGAAGGGGCGGCCTTCAACTGCTGTCAACGAAAATAATGTTGCTACTGTTAAGCGGCTAATTGAAGAAAACCCGCGGATTACCTATGAAACAATTCGAGGACTATTGGGGATTGGTATGAGCCAAATTCAGAAAATTTTACACGAAGAATTGAAAGTTCGGAAACTTTGCTGTCGTTGGATCCCTCATGAACTGACAGCGGAGCAGAAGCGGGCTCGCGTGGAATGGTGCTCACAGATGCTACTGAAGTACGACCACGGACATTCTGATGCTGTTTATGACATTGTCACAGGAGACGAAACGTGGATTTATTGTTTAGAACCCGAAAAAAAAACAGCAATCTTGTGAATGGGTGTTTGAAAATGAGAACAGGCCAACAAAAGTGAGGCAGGCGAGAAACGTTGATCTCAGCTACGGGTTCCATCTGTACAATTCCACTTGAAGATCAAAAGTGTTAATGCCGGTATTCTACCATTTGTTTACCCAGGGTGTTAGGAAAAGTTCGCGAAAGACGACCCAAAAGCCGCTTCTTCACACACGGCCAACAAAACAAAGTCATTTTTAGCTTCCGAAAAAGTACAACTCGTCACCCATCCTGCGCATAGCCCCGACCTAGTACCCTGTGATTTCTGTATTTTCCCCAAAATCAAAGATTTGATGAGAGGTTTTACTTTTACCAACTCCGAAGAGACAGTGGTAGCGTTCAATCAGCACGTAGAAAACATGGCTTCAGATCTGTGGTTCTCCTGTTTTAAAAAATGGTTCGATCGCATGAAAAAAATTTTAAAATATAAAGGAGAGTATTTTGAAAAGCAATTAACATAATATTTTGGTTAATACATGTTGTTTTTTTAAGTTACGCAAAACTTATAGTGTGACCTACGTAGTTTCTCTTGTGTCTTTATATTAGATAAGAAAAAAATTACACGCTTTCTTTTTATACTGTTTTCCGTCTTCTGCTTCAAACATTTGCCACACTACGCGAAAATACCGTCCGCCAATCTTACATTCTTTTAAATATAGAATAGCTAGGCTTGAAGTAGCACTAAAGAAAACCGAAATATTTGAAAACAAATTACATTAGACTTAGAACTGTTTCAATAATTATGACATACATTTTAAATTGTTTGTATAATCTTTAGTAATGTTTTAAACCTAGCTTACGTATTTGTAATACATATAGTAAACCAATAATAAAGTATTCATTACATGGTACAGGCCTCACCTCAACTAACCAATAATAAGCATCCCTAAAGTATAAACCATCACTTGCTTGAAAGATAAAAGTCGTATAATATTTTTCGTACAGATAAAACAACCGAAACGCAAACGCCTCGTCCATTCAAGATAGCTTACACCAAGACGTTTGGCAAACCGCACTGGTTCGAAACGGTGCAAAGAGAGTACTGGGCATGTAGGGAGGCAGTCGGTTTAGCGGACTATTCGTCCTTTACCAAGATTGACTTGAAGGTAAGTCTGCTGCAGCAAGAGCTTTTTTCTTTAGTCCCGCGCGGCCTTATTGTTTGACCACAAGTCTAGTATCGTTCTTAGGTTTTTATTTTTTAGATTTTTCATCTCATTCACATACACATTCCAGTGCAAGTGAAGCGTCGTACCGCCGCGAATGTCGACGGAGAAGTTAAAAAATAATGCAAGCTACCTCGCCCCCCACGTCGCGCCGAACAGCTACCTATATAGGAGCGTTATCATGCTGGTGTTTTGCGAGCACTCGAGAACTCGTCTCGAGTTCGAATCCGCAACGTGTTCGCTGCGAATCCATGTCGTGTTTACTGCATTCCCGCTGTGAATACGCGGAGAGCCCGCTGCGCTTTCACATCTCTTTGAATTCGCTTGCAAATCGCTACTGTGATAAGGGTCTAAGGAGCGGTACAGCGCTTGTGGTGAAACTAGTGTGTTTTCTGTATTTATTTATTTTTGCTCTTGCTTTGGTTCTATGCTTGTTTGGTTCCACCTCTAGGCGTAATGAACCTCGTATTCTGCAGTCCAAAGGTCGCGAAGTGGTAGACCTGCTCCAATACTTGTGTTCAAACGATGTGGACGTAGCCCCGGGCAGCATCATCCACACGGGCATGCAGAACGAGCGGGGAGGATACGAGAACGACTGCAGTCTCGCCAGGATATCGGAGAACCAGTAAGTTTTCTTTTTCCGTAGGGTTCCGTACCACAACTGGAAAAAACGAACCATAAAATGGTCACTTTGTGGTCTGTCTGTCAAGACCCTTTTCGTCAGGTACGTGTAGAGAAATAAAACAAATACTCAGACCTGCAATCCCTTGGAGCTGTGAAAAAATCAAACTTCAATCAAAGGATACGGCTGTTTATGCCGCATATTTTGCACTTGTGCTTTGCACAAGTGAATCAAAACCGACATGGTACTTTCTGTTGACCTAGAATCATGAAATTTTGCAAGAAGCAATGTCTTTTAGCACAAGGGGAAAATCCATAAACTGTAAATTGATTGATATAAGACAAAAAATATTCGATTCCCGATGATCCAACTATTTACATACCTTCAAGATTTACGGGACCCTCAGTGTGCGAGTCCGACTCGTATTGGCCTGTTTTTTATTTATTTATTATTAGGCAACAATAGTGCACATATTTTTATATGACATACTAACAAAAACAAATACACAAAAGACAAGTAATAAATAAATTTACAGGAGTTGGTTGATTAGCTCGCACTTACCCTAGAGTCTAGTAACTGTAGGTGTTTCCTGTAATAAAGGCTGACAAAGGTGACTGAATTTGTTCTGCCGCTTCTTCCCATCACCAGGCGATATTACATATAATGCATTTCTGCCCAATCTAAAAAAAAAACTATACAGGGCTACATTGCAAAGGGGTGCCAAAAGACTTCGAACTTTTTTGTATGGAGCCTGGCATACTTAAAGTGCAAGTACCTAAAATGACGTGTTTTGGTGTACAACTATGAAACATATGCCAATCGACAGAAAAAATAATTACAAACAACAAATATTCTTTGACAAAATGTTGTAAATGATATACTTTTTTTAGAATTTCAGTTTTTATTTGTAAAATAAAATTAAATATTTTCTCCATTTAAATAGCAATCAGGAAGATAATGATTAGGTACAAACCATTAATACTTCATTTCGTAAATTGTTTGTTAGACCTACTGGCCAAGAAAATTTTTTTTTTTTTTTTTTAATAAATGAAGTCTTATGGGTACCAAATTGACTTTATAAAAGGTAAGACAAAAGTCTACAACCAGTGTGCGTTACCAGTGATGATACCGGCAAATGCAGCGTAGGACGTCCACGTACAAGGTGAACAAAGGACCTGGTAGCCGCTGGATGCAGGCTGCAGCTGCTTCCAACCGGCCAATCTAGAATACACTGGTGGATCTGGATTTGGACTACTGAATTGATGATGATGATGACGAAATAAATAGACGTCCAACCACGCAAGCCATGTCTTCCCTTTTTTGCCTTTTTTCTTTATATTTGATAAAACTGTTTGACATACAAATAATTACCCAGTACTTGGGTCAGCAGTAGGTACCTATTAAAAAAATACCACACAGTACAGCGGTAGTTAGGAGAGAGAAAGGGTAGAGTGAGGGCTTAGGCCGTCCGCTTGTGGATACTTGTCCGTGAGGGCGCACTGGTGGAGGATGAGAACATCCTGCTCGTGCAGCTTGGTCGCAGTTGAATAGGATTGTCGGTTATAAGGTGCACCGTTCTCGCGTTCCAATATGGTTTAGGCTATGCTGTTTGGCGAGAGGGCGTGAGACGTGGGCGGCCCTTTGTGGCGGCATTGTTTCGTCTCAAAGAATGGCCGCGGATTAAGCTAGGAAGGATAACCCCTTGCTGACCTGATCCGAAGTCTAAATGGAGGCGAGAAGGAGGAAGCGTTTCGCCCAACTCAACTTTCCCCCTCTAGTGGGCTAGTGAGCGCGGGGCGGGGGCCCCCTGCTTACTTACTGCCTGCCAGACTGGGTTGATCCCGTACGTACAGGATCAAGTATATCCAATGCCTGAGGTATAAGCCGTACGTAGGCGATGCATGGAAGTTGTCCTTACGGGTTCCCATGCATCGTCAACGTACGTTGCGTTGTACGCCGCAGGTTTTTTAGTGGGTGATACCTCGTCGGCAAACAGTTGCGAAAGCCACTGTTTTCTGACGAGGGAGTCCTACCTAACCTTTTGCTGCCCCGGCGGTAGGTACGCGAAATGCTTTTTTCCTGTGTCAAAAAAAAAGGGCGCGGCGAGTGGCCACTTTAGTTTGCTGCCACAGTGGCATCTACCTTGCGCACGCGTTGCTTTTTTTGTCATTTTATTTGAGTTTTGTAACTATCAAAATCATTTTACTAACATTTTCTTTTGTTTTGATTAATTTTTTTACGATCCGATTTTTTAATATGCATATAAGATGTTATTTTCGAATATTAAAAGCAGCTGTTCTTAAAATTTTCCTATGAAGAATATTGGATTTTCCATCACTTCCCGGCAACAGTGTGAATTTGAACCGAAGTTTCTCCATTGTTATTCACTTAGATAAACAAAATTGTCGTTTTATAAGATGTTATTTTCGATTTCGAGGGGTTGACAAATAAAATAATCAATTTTGTGTTGCTCTGTAAACAAAGAAACGACAATTAAAGTTTATTCATGGCAATTCCAACAAAATCAATCCCAGTCATGAAAATTATTACTGACAGACGCCATTGGTCCCTTCTACCTTATAAACGCGTCTTATTTATACTGACAGCACAGAGAAAATACAATACTATAAATAAACACATTCAATTGCATAATATTAATTATTGAACCATATTTTGTAGGGAAAATATACTATTTTATTTTACATCCTCCATCTGAAATATTTTAGAAAGTATATCACTTACGACATTTTGTCAAAGAATATTTGTTGTTTGTAAATAGCTTTTTTGTCGATTGACACGTGTTTTATAGGTGTACATCAAAACATAACATTTTAGGTATTTTCAACTTTAGGTGTGCCAATTAGGTTCGATGCCTTTTAAAAAATAAGATTTAGGTAACAATATAAAGAATCGTCTCAAACGTTATTAAGTATTTATAATAATCGTATGTTACGAAACAAAATTACTTTAAAATATCCGTAAATAAAGTCAAAAGAAAGAGAGACTACGAAAGCCGCTCGGTCATTCATCAGGCGTAGGTACGGCGAGCTAACAAGGACCTTACCTAGTGCACATACGGTGCAATTTTTTCATGAACGAATTTAATTATCCACGCGTACGATTTTTATCAGCGGATAGGATTAAATTAAATTTAATTTAATTAAGCTGAAGTGGCAGTGGGCGGGGCACATAGCACGTAGAACTAACGGCCGATGGGGCAGAAAGGTTCTAGAATGGAGGCCGCGTACCGGCAAGCGCAGTGTAGGACGTTCACTCACAAGGTGGTCAGACGACCTGGTCGCAGGAAGACGCTGGATGCAGGCCGCTTCCAACCGGCCAATCTGGAAGTCAGTGGGGGAGGCCTATGTTCAGCAGTGGACGTCCTATGGCTGAAATGATGATGATGATGATGACAAATTTATTTTGTTCTTTGCATAGTTCGATTAAGTTACTGATTCTGAGCCACTCCTAAAGATTTGGTACCCCTTTGCAATGTAACCCTGTAGTTTGGGATGTGTATAAGTGCATGGAAGAGAGCGTATACACTAAATAAATGTGTTTAAAACTACACGTTTATTCCAGCTACATGATGATAGCCCCGACGATACAGCAGACTCGCTGCAAAGTGTGGATCGCGCGTCACCTCCCGCATGACGGCTCCGTGACCCTCGCTGACGTCACGTCCATGTACACAGCCATTTGTGTCATGGGCCCGTTCACCAGAACACTGTTATCGGAGCTCACAGATGTAGACCTGGCACCTTCCAACTTCCCCTTTTTCACCTTCAAAGAGCTGGACGTAGGACTGGCTAATGGTATCAGGGCGATGAACCTAACGCACACGGGGGAGCTAGGATACGTGCTCTATATACCAAATGAGGTGAGTAAACTGTTGATTAATAACACTATACCCTTTTCAAGTTATGAAGAAACTTGTTGTGACACATCACGTGACTTCCCTGTTGACACAAATAGTGATATGCCCTAAAAAAATCCAACCGATTCTTTTTAAAAATTGAGAAAGTTTATAAAGATAGTTTAATCGATTTTTATTTAAAATAAGAGATATACCGCCGTAATGTTCTACCGCCAGAGTGCCGTATACAGCTTTTTGACAAGTCTTTTTCCTTTATCAGGCATTTAACCAAATAAAAGCAAAACAATAACAAAAATTTAACGAAAACAGTGACAAAAGTCAAAATAAGGACTATGCGAAAAATAACGATAACACAAACCGCATACAAGGCAGACGCTCTCGTACTACTGAGCATTTCTACAAAAGGGTATTTTCAATTCGGTGGTTGATTAAAAATTTGGTTTTTTAAGTAGTTTAAATAACAAAAAATTTAGTTTATTTCGTCCTGAAGCTAAAAATAACAATGGGCCTAAATATTGTGAAGTGGTTTATGAGAAAAGTTAAGCACCTAATTGAGAAAGCATCGAATTGAGAAAATGAATCACCGAATTAAAAAATCGCCCAGCAAATTCAGAATTTGTTTGTTACCTAATTAAGAAATAATGCATTTGAATGATAAAAATATTAAATATCTAAAACGTTTTGCTAACTGATTGCTAGGCTATTAGTCGCATGGTTAATTTTAGGTTTAATTGTATTTAATGTTTCTGAAATTTAAATAATTGAATGAAACAAAATTTTAAATCAACACGTTGAATTTTTCATTAGAGAATTAAGAATCAGTCTTAATTTTATATTAGTTTAAAAAGTCTACAACCAGTGTGTGTTACCAGAGATGACATATACAACTGAAACGTGGCCTCTCACTGAGAGCCTCATAAGAAAGCTCAAGGTCGCAAAACGTGCTTTGGAAAGGGCTATTCTCGGTATTTGAGAAATGAGAAAATCCGTAAACAAACAAAAGTCGCTGACATAGCCCAACGGATTAGCAAGCTGAAGTGGCAGTGAGCGGGGCACATAGCACGTAGAACTGACGGCCAATGGGGCAGAAAGGTTCTAGAATGGAGATCACGTAACGGCAGCGTACGTCCACCCACAATGTGGACAGATGACCTGGTAAAGGTTGCAGGAAATCGCTGGATGCAGGCCGCTTCCAAACGGCTAATGGCTGAAATGATGATAATGATGAAATAACTTGAGCATTATAATTATGAGTAAAGGTATTTATCGGAGACTAAGGCTCTGTAGCACATATTATATTTATTGGAGAATTCTTACCAAGGGTTCGAGATGTACTCATGGGACTGTGATCGTTTAGAACCTAAAGATCAGAAGAAAGCGATATGAGTTTTACGTCTCGTACTGTAAGTTTCGTTTCTTCTTTTCGTAACTTTTTTTTATGTTCTCTGTAATACCTTTTAAATTCCTTCTACTTTCTGTTTACGACGTGGTCCTTTGCCCATTTTCTTTACTTTACCTTCTACCTTTTTTTCGCATATCTTATACTAAATATTATGATTAAATAAATAAAAAATGACTGCTAGACCGATTTAGCATTTTTTTAAATTAAGATGCTTTTTCCCTTGGGAGTTAAGTATGCCATAATGGACAAGAAAACGTCTGTCGGGTTAGTAAGTAAAAAAAAAAAAACGATACTGACGTACTCGTCGCTTTTCGAAACACTTTTCATCACCTTGCAGTTACGGATTTTTGAAAACTGATTATGTTTATAAACTATTCAAATGACCTAGAAGCTAAAAGTATTCCGTTCGTAAATACACGCTAAATTGAGCTGTCTAGACTAGACTTCAACTTGACCTAGGTAAAAATAGAAAGCAGAAATAGCGATCGTGTAAATTGTAATAATCCAATACAAACACTTATAGCGATGTTGCAGGTTGTACGTTTTATTTTAAAATAACTTGGCTGACGATTGCAAAATGCAGACCATATTTTTACACCAGTCTAAAATCATTTGGTGTTATTCCTAGCTCTCGGCCGCGGCCGTCCGGTGACCGGACTACTACTTGTACTATTTCTTTCACTCTAAGCGCTCGCTGTTTAGGTCGTATCAATGAAATGAAACTACCAGACTATTTTAATTCGTGCGGTAACTTTCGCCTCTTGATGACAAAAATATCATAACTACGCAATAATGAACTCTCAAAAGTGGGTGTCTGAGCGTAATCGTGATAGTCACGCGATGACATCGGTATCCGCCGCCCGCTCTTTTTCTCCCGCGCGTAGTTGTGTTGCGCTCCCAACACTCGCACTGTATTAAGTAGTAAAGGGGAGACATTTAACAAATTGTAGCATTTAGCTACGAAAATTGGATTGGGATTGGGAAAAGAAGTTACCTTTGCGCAGAATATACATAGGCAGTGTACACTTAGCGAGGCCCTCTGGTGGTGCAACAAACAATGTTATAAATTAAAAAACCGGTTTTACTACTTTATTATACCTACGTATTTAATTCTTGTATTAATGGTTAAAAAAAGAACTACACTTCACTTATTCTCACATGAAATATTAACAGAAAAACACGAATATCACATAACGAGGGGGCTTCCCCGTTCGTTTTACGCGATGACATAACAACTCCAACAAATTTTGCTAGCCTAAAGTAAAAATTGGTATTATATTCATTATTACTACTACTATTCATTATCGTTTAATAACGAATTTATGTATTTATTTTACGTTGCGTCTGAGTTATGCTGCTGTTGGTATTTAAGGCGCGAGGCCCCTCGGACCGTGAGGCCGTAGGCGGTGGCCCACGTCGCCTACGCCTAGCGCCGCCTCTGTACATAGGTACATTAAATAAGGATACGGCGAAAGCGTCCAAGCAATATTAATTTTAGAATAGTACGACCATAGAACCTTCATTAATCTGAAAAAAAAACCTAGTTTTTTTTACCACAAATATGGCTTTGTTAACGGTGACAACGAATGTATTTTCCTTTATCATCATCATAGCCATAGGGCGTCTACTGCTGAACATGAGCCTCCCCCCGTGACTTTCAGATTAGCCGGTTGGGAGCGGCCTGAATCCAGCGGCTTCCTGCAACTTTTACCAGGACGTCTGTCCACCTTGTGGGTGGAAGTCCTACGCTGCGCTTGCCGGTACGTGGCTTCCATTCTACTACCTTCCTGCTCCATCGGCCGTCAGTTATATGTGCTATGTGCCCCACCCATTGCCACTTCAGCTTGCTAATCCGTTGGGCTATGTTAGCGACATTTGTTCGTTTATGAATCTCCTCATTCGTGATTCGATCTCGCAAAAAAACACCGAGCCGAGTATTTTCCTTGCCTTGAAGTTAACGTTATAATAACACATCAAATTTCTTTATTTGATATTTATATTTAATAAACTGACCGTGTGTACCTTAATTGAAATAAACCCCTTGACGTTTGACCATAAGGTCCAACCTGTTGATACCAACAGGTTGTCTGTTTGTCTAGACACTCATCGAGTAATGCTTTAAAAGACTGCCTAGAACATACAATAAAACATATACAATGTGTAGTTTTTTGGACCCGACAAACTTTAAGGGTGGGTTCTACGAGTAATTTCATCGAGAAAACACCCCCATACCCCACCATGTGGGGTCAAATCTCAATATTTTAGGAATGGCGGCCATCAACATTGTATTTCTGTCTAGAAACATGTCTGCGAATATGTTAAATATCATATTAGCCTGTATTTGAAGCAGTGTTATTTATATTTTTATTATTCGAGTTCTTAAATGTCAATATTAACGAACATTTATTTGAATATTGACAGTTCTCATTCATTTTCAACTCTCGAGCATACCTCCCTGGAATTGCGGTAACTAAATCTGATACAAGTCACACATGAGTGACATATTGCAAATCAAAAAGTTCAATGTTCAAAGCTTATAAGCTTAAAAAAAATTACTTACTGCATGAAGCACAACACAGAACCACGTGTTGCTACTGGCCGAAACTCCTCGTGAGCCAAGGTTTCACCGTCACTTGTATTCCAATGCAGTTCGCCCTCCACGTGTACAACCGGCTAATGACGGTAGGCGAGAAATACGGCATCAGCCACGTGGGGTACTACGCCTCGCGCGCGCTGCGTGTTGAGAAGTTCTTCGCATTTTGGGGCCAAGATCTGGACACGATGACCACGCCCCTCGAGTGCGGGCGCACTTGGCGCGTCAAGTTCAACGTGAGTTTAAAGTATAATACTTTTTGGACGACCCGATTTATATATTGTCGCGGTAATTTGTCTTAAATACAAAGGGTCAATTTTGAAAACGATCTTTTTTATATTGGCTCGAGACTGGGTGTGCTAGGAAAATGGATTTTCTGGTAAGTAATTCGTAACTCAAAAATGTTAATTCCTTACTTCAAGATCATGACAATTGGTGTGTTGGCTGGCACTTGTTATACTAGCTGTGCCCGCGGCTTCGTCCGCGTCGGATACGGCATGTCACCCCCTATTTTTATTTCAGCAGCTTAGGCGTGAAAACAGAGTTACTTTTGCATTTATAATATCACTATGGATTTATTGAAATAAGGGTTTACAGCCTAGGTGATTTCCATTTATTAGGTCTAATGAAATTGCCGATACTCAATGGCAATGGCAAGTTTAACATCAAATATCTTGCGTTTGATTAAGAATTCCAAATTCAAATTTATTTTTTAAAAAAACACAACCGAATTGAGAACCTCCGCCTTTTTTGAAGTCGGTTAAATAAAGCCAAAAAAATACGGCTGACAGAACAATTCACATTGCACTTTCGCCATACATGACACACTAACGCCATCTATTAGACTATAATGTCAATTGTTAAACCGCATCATAGATGTAACCTTGTCAGAGCGGCATATTTAAAAAGGAGCTCAGAAAAAAATACGACACCATGTTTCATTTCGCCAAGCATCAATAGAAAATCTACAGTAAATACGTAGTTATTTCTTTGTACTTTACACTTACCACGTTAAAACACACGTTAGTTTGATTTCCATAGATATTAGATAAATTAAAATTAAGTATTCAGATATTTTATCACCATAAAATATAATATTTGTATGACATCGCCTATAACCATAATATTGCTTACAGTGTAGTACAACTTATGCACGCTGCTACAAAGTTATATCGGACATTCGTACGGTAAATATGGCGTCGCTTCGTATAATTGACAAGGACGATAAAAATTTATTAAAGTAATGTGAATAAGAATAATCATTATCAAATTTACGATTTACCGGTGAAATGTAATATTAGAATTTTTTTGGTGAACTTTCTATCGTATTTTACACAATTCTTAAATTAACATACAGGCATATTATTTTTTCTTAGGACACCGGCTCCCGATGACAGCCGAACACTGACTACGTCACTTCGGCCCTAGGTATGGTCAGAGTAGGGCCCGGTTATAGGCAGCAGCCTGACGTGCTGTCCGCCCTGTCCTTACGAAGTAATATATAAGTCAATCAAAAACATTAAGATATGTTTGCATTTGCATACTATGGCCATAGCCTTGCCGGCCACACCCACATACTACTTCTACGCGTAGCGGAGCGTAGCGTGTCATTCCTGTTCTGTGGTACTTTCCATAAACCTAGAACCATGAAATTTGAGAATACAAGTATAAGGCAAAAGTGAAAACTATACATTTGTATTTAAACTGCGAGAATCGATTCCTAACTAATTATATTATGTAGGGACTATTTATAATTTGTACCTACAGAAGGCATTGAACCTCATTGGCGTACCTAAACTTGCAAGTATCTAAAATTCTGAACTAAGTATATCATTTACGACGTTTTGAGTACAGAGTATTTTTTGTTTGTAATTATTTTCTCTGACGATTGACGTACGAGTATGTTTCATAGGTGTACCTACACCAAAATAACGTAATTTTAAGTACTTTCAACTGTAGGTATTCCAGGCTCCATACGAAAAAGTTCGAAGCCTTTTGTACGGAACCTTCGGTAGGCTAGTCTGACTCGCACTTGTCTCGTTTTTCTCTAATAATCAAACCCAATCCTCTTCTGGTCCCATAGAAAGATATACCGTTCATCGGTCGCGACGCTCTGTTCCGCCAGCGCTCTGAAGGCGTCCGTCGACAGTACGTGCAGCTGTTGCTCACGGACCACGACCACGAGCTTGACCTGTGGTCGTGGGGTGGCGAGCCCATCTATCGCGACGGGAACTACTGCGGCCAGACCACGACCACCAGCTACGGGTTTACATTCAAGAAGCAGGTAAGCCGTTGCTCACGGACCACGACTACGAGCTCGACCCATAGTCGTGGGGCGGCGAGCCCATCTAGTCTACGGGAATTGCGGTCTGACCACGGCCCAGCTACAGGTTCAGGTTCAGAAGCTGGTCAGTCTGCCCTCGAGATACACTTACGATCTAAATACAATATATTCTAAAGTGGTCGCGATTTCTGATCCCGCAAGGGACAAGTGACTGTGTTGAACACTAGTATTGTGGCTAGATGTCATGTAATTTATATAACTGATCTGGGTACTTTGTGCGTGTCCGTCAACTGCATTGGATAACGCTCACGAGGTGCACACGACACTTAAATAAAACACTTATGACCTTATCCAAAAATCCAATACTGTCTTCTACGCTTAAAAATATAGATAATACGACGTATTTTTTTGCTTGTCAGGTGTGCCTAGGCTTTGTCCAAAACATCGACAAGGATGGCGTAGCACAGCGAGTCACCAACGACTACGTGCTTGGTGGGCATTACGAGATCGACATAGCTGGCATAAGGTTTGGCCTGATTTATTTTTAGATTGCCCTCTTTCTTCCACTTTACAACTTTTATTCAAGTAATCGTAATTATAGACTGGCCAATGGGGAAGCACATGCCAAGCTAATTTCAGATGGCGCCAGCGTGTTTAGTCTTGTCAACCATTGTCAATGTCAACCGATGTTCCTCGAGTCCGTTTATCCTTACTTGTCCTATTTAGTAAATACACAACAGTCATAGCAACAAAAACACGTCTTACCGACTTGATCTCACTATGTACTCTGTGTATAAATGTCTTATATTATAAAAGAAACTCGTAGAATACATTGTTTATTAAAAACTGCTAATATCCATTAATTTTCTAAAAGATTACACAAAATAGAAAATTTTCCAGCACAGATAAAAAATTACCAGACTTTTTGATACTTCGAAAATTCTGTTTGTCTTTGGATTTGGATTTAGAGATGGGACAGAAGAAGTAAATAAATAAATAAAAGTTTAATTATAAAAATACAAAATATTTAGTGGCATGTCCGTCCACGACTTATAATTACTGTCTTACATCGGCGAGGCATTGATTCTATAAATTTTTAGCAAGTTTCAACATATAAAAAAACGTCTTATAAGTCTTTTAAATTGCCATATCGTCTGTCTGTTTGATACTCTTTTCTTAACATCACACTAAAGATGTTCAATCGGATTTAAATCCGGTCTGTTAGCTGGCCAATCTAAGAGAAACAGATTGTGAATCAAGAAATTACCTTACTGAGCTTGGTATGCTTTGAGTCATTGTCATGCTGGAATATCCAAAGGACTTTTGGTCTTCAGCATAGGGTAACATTATTTCCTAATATATATTTAAGTACTGGAATTTATCCATGTTTCCTTCTATAAGCTTGACAAGCCCGACTCCGTGACCAAAGAAGCAGCCCCACATTTTTACATTTCCTCCTCCTTGCTTTAATAATCGTGCTGATCTGATGATAAAGTCAGGCGGTGAATAATGGAACTCTTCAACAACTACTCTTAAAACCTTCGTGTTTAGGTTCATTTGATTCGTTTTGTCGAGTCCAATACATATAAAAGTGTGTTTTACGGTTAAATCATATGTTTATATTTTATGACAGTTACCATTGTCGCCACACTCTCCACAGATACGCGGCCAAAGTGAACCTGCACTCCCCCAACCTGCCGACGAAGTACCCGGACAAGGAGCGCGACGTATACCAGGCCACGAGGAAGCTGCACGAGCCGCAGCAGTTCCTCGGCCGCCATTATCAGCCCTAAACACCTTATATCATATCGGTGACTTATGTTTTTGAATCAGTCACATTTGCTCCATAGAGGAACTTGACGTCATCGGACAAAATGTCTCAATTTTTGTCTTATTTGTTCCATAGCGTTTCGCGTTAGCGTTTTTTGCGCTGATTCTTCTTTATAAATTGTAACTACTTTGTATGGTGTACAATAAGGGCAAAGAACGAAAGGCAAATTTGTACGCTATGTCATAAAAGTCACTGAAAGTAAGCTCAAGTTGAAATTATATTTCGTAGTTCTATGAAACAAAGAATTAGACAGGCCACATATTATCCGAAGCTTCAAATAGAAACATTCTAGCGCAAACCTGAAGGCACTTCGGTGCATACATTTTGTATTATACCTCGCATATTGTAAGAAATGTTTCTTGCCGGTCATGCGGTTCTAATGCGTGACGGATTGAAACGTCATCAGAATTCATAATATTATCAGAAATTTGTGTCAGTTTGGCAGACGTCGCCGTATGCTGTACACGCGCTCTTTGTTGCATAATGTCAAATATGAAGTGAATACGTAGTGTTGCCAGAAGTTTACTTTCGTTAACCGACTAAACCTACCTACAAAAATGGAGGAGGTTCTCAATTGCTTACTCTTACAACCGTCTTTAAAAAAAGGAAAAGGTCCAAACAGCTATACCAAGAGGAAGGGTTATGGACTCCCATAGGGGGTGGTTTTGTCGATAGAAGGAAAAATAGGAGAATATATGATCCTGTTATTGCCAGCTCGTGACCAAACACACTTTAAAGGTCGACCGCAAATAATTTCCTACAGTTCTCACAATGTATTTTTAACTTTTAATTATGTTTAATACGTGTTGTAAACGTGTTTTTTTAATTTATTCATTAATGTTTTTTTTTGGTTTGTTTCAAATAAACGTATTCTTTTATTATTATTCTTATTCTTAAGTTTTTATAGCTGAAGTGGAAAAAGATTTGTGCATATGGAATGTGGATAGTGAACACTATCAAAATAAATTACAGCGGGACCTAGCGTAGAAGAAAATATGAACAATGATTTTAATAAACTAATCAATAGTGTCAATAGCAATGACGTGTCGCCATCCTTAACATCCCTGTGCGAACGTCAAAAGACGGAGAGTTGTGTTGTGGCGGCGCAGTCAGCAACATCTGGCGCCGGATCGCCGAACCGGATAATGTGCGGGGCTTGTGACAGTTCGGTCCGACGCGTGCTAGAAATGTTTCTTATTAGAAACTTCTGATAATGTGCGTCCGGTCTCAAAAAATGACATTTTGTCTAATGACAAAGTCAAACTCTATAGAAAAAATGGGACCGACATATGTTTTTGGGCCCCCCCACCTCTATAGTTTTCTATGATAAGTTTGCTACTGGATTTTAACCCTATGTGATGCTGTCGAATCCATTCTAAGGCGACCATTTTAATTCAATTTAGTTAATTTTGTGCAAATTATATAATCCGTGGACAGACTTGGGGCGTTTGTCCACTGCAGTATACCAAGAAAAAAGATTACATGAAGGTGCGGTGCCAAAGTAGCGCTAGGCTAAGATACATCACCTTCGGATAACGGTAATGTGGCAGGTAACGCGCGCGACCATGGTAGTTAGTGGACAAACCACCTCTTTACCATTACGACCTAGAGTTATGGGTTGAAAATTCTTACCATCCAATTGTCAAAATATTTTATAGCACTGGATAGAGGATATTTTTGTATTACAATTAGGTCATAAAAAGTACCTACATTGTTTTTGAAAAACTTTTTATATATTGAATATTTACACTAAATCACATTTACATTCGTTTCCGTTTGTTTTATTCGTGAAAAGTATGACCTGCCAGTTCTCCAATTCTTTGTATAATTGATATTAGCCATTTGCTCTTCCGATACAATTGTGACGCTTTTTCGATTCTCAAAATTAAGACTGAATAATTAAATGTTCTATCAATAACTTTGTCTTATTTATTTTTAAGATCAGTTTATATTATTATGATAACTAAGTCAAGTGAATGCAAATAAATGAGACAATAAATGTAAATTATTTACACAATACATATGCAACCTGTTTACGATAAGTCATTTTAAGCTATAATTACTTATAGCTGTATTACTTCAGCCTTAATTTGTTTAAATTTGCTTAAAGATTGATGCATTTCCTAAGTCGTTTGATATGAAGTTACTTCATATCAAACGACTTAGGAAATGAAAAAGTAACTTTGTGTTGTATCACACACGAGGTAGGTTTTTTAGATACAGAACGCCGGCTTTGTCAAAGAAAAGTCGTTTTCCAAGAGGGCGGCGTTAGTTCCCTAAACATACGCAAGGCTTAACTTAAAGCCATGTATTCATTTGAGACAGTTTATGCGCAGTACGTATCGGTAAACATGTTTGGCAATATTGCACAACAGAGCGCGGGATTTCCCCTCGTGCCACATACCTCATGCGACCTTTTAGACGACAACGAGATGTCTGACAACACGTTAGGCAAATTTCGCATGACAAGTTGGGCACCATGTTGAGCAACGTATATTCAAAAGTAATTGTTTGCCCTATACTTACTTTATTTTAAACTTTTATTATATTAAATTAATTGTTAGATAATTACACAATATATTAAATACAATTAAGCCAATAAAGCGGCATGTTAATTATATAGGATCTTAACGGAATAATGCTCAATATTTCTCGTGGTCAAAGAGTACACGATAAGAAGGATCCTGTTTATGAAAATAAAAACATAGATAGCCCAAAAACAATTTTTTATAAATTGATACTTATTGTTGTAATGTTTTTTTTACGTATAACGCCATCATTCGTGTTTATATAAAAATTACGACAAGTGACGGTTGCTTGCGGGGGCAACTTCTTTATCAGATTTCAATTTTTCTTTAACAGTAGTAAAACGACTCGCACATAAAACTAAGGAAAGCTGTCAATATGTCAAACTTATTTTTAATTTAAATGTGATCTATTTCGCTATTGAAATATTGACCCTTAGTCACTTCAGCTTAGTAAATGAAAAGTTAGTTCGCGGATTATTTTTAGCAAATGTTAGGTAAAGTGCAGCACTTAATAATTATTTGGATTACCCGTTGAGCAGGGGCGTGCGTCCCATATAGGCTATTATGCAGACCCTACCTTCATAAAAAACTGACAGAACAGCTAATCATAATTATTAATTACGTAAAATAATAAATAATAATTTCCTGTTTGTTCCTGTTCCTGTGCAATTTAACCAATGTTAGGCTGCCGCGAGATCGCCTACTGGTTCACGCAAACTTACAAAATTTTCACTCACAGCCTACCCCCCCCCCCCATCTGAAACCAATGCACGCCCCTGCCGTTGAGTGCACAACGGTAGTAAACTAGCGTTTTTGACTCTTGGCGATACTTTAGTTTGTGTTGCCTTGTCTACGTTCAAATGTTAAAGTTTTATTCTTTGTTCCTTTGCCTTATACTATGATGAATCTTTTGGTTTAATGCTTTGGTATGAGGTTTCTAAATATTTAAAATATACAGTCATTAATTTGAGCGTAATTTGCGTAATTTGATACGTCTACGTTAATTAAATTAAAATTTGGTGTGTTTGCTGTCGGATCCAAGGTAATGTATTTATTTTGTATAGATAATAACATAGTTCAAGTACTGCCAAAAGAATTTTAGCCTAGACCTACGTTTATTTGTGTTTTACAATTTATGCTTTGTTATAAATATATTAGTCCTCTTTTCGGAGATTGTTGATCTAGTAACTAGCCTGAACATCTCTTGATCCACCTTTATGCCGAATATACTTGGCTCCTTTTAATGTGATTGCGATAAATCTAAAATACAATAGATCTGGTGGCCATGACGGAGGATCTCCCATGGCTGCGAAATTAAATACTCGTGATGAAAAATGTTAATATATATTGTTGATCTGTAACGGACAAATTCATCACACAAATACGACCATACCTACTCCGTTTTATATTCGTGTCGTCCGTACCCGATGTTGATCCAATGTATTTGGAGCCAATAATAACGCAAATAATGACGACAGAATATTAACTACGCATAGCGACATAATGGTCATTTTTATATTGGTCTCCAAATTCAACGCGGCGCAGAGCCCGCCGTGCGCGTATCAGCTGTTCAAGATTCTAATTGTGCTAGTGGTGAAATGCCGTGCCTGCCCTTTGTACCCCTACACCTGCACGAAGGACGACCTAAATAGAGCGACACAGAACGCCGTAGAAGTTGCCAAGTTTTGGTTGAAGTCCGCTACTGTCACCATTGACACGACAGAAGAAGATGAAGTGCCGTGCTTAGTTTTTGGGGTTAAAAACCACTCGACCGCTCAGTGTCGGTTTGCTAACTATAGCTGAATAAAATCTACCGTTAAGGGTCATTTACGTCACAATTGATAGTGGATCAGCTGTCACTGCGATCTCATCTTAAACGCATTAAAAATGAAACTGTAGTATTCTAATCCAGACCTTTTTCCGTATCCACAAGTTTTGGATATAAAATGAGTGTTTTACAAGTGTGATTATATCTTCAAAAGCTACTTCTTGAAGTTTTTTTGGCTTCACCAAATCTACTGTGAGCTTATATGTAGAGTGCGCTCAACAGAATTGCCCGTCACTTAACGCCCGGGGCATTTTTCAACCGACTTCAAAAAAGGAGGAGGTTCTCAATTCGACTGTATGTTTTTTTTTTTTTTTTTGTATGTTTGTTACGCGATTACTCCGCCAATTATGAATCGATTTTAATGATTCTTTTTTTGTTTGGTAGATCATACTTCAGAGGTGGTCCCATATAAATTTTATCGAAATTGATTCAGAACTTTTTGAGAAAATCAACAAATATATACCCAGATAATATTTTGGTTTTAATTCTTGTTACCTATCTTCGACAAATATGAGCCGATTTTGATGATTTTTGTTTTATTCAATAGCTTATACTTCAAAGATGCTATGATAAAAGTTTGAAAAATAAAAATCACTCCTAAGGGTAGGAAAATAGGGGATGAAATCGGTGTTCAGCAGTTAGATTAAGATTTATCACTAAAAATAGATGAAATAAGTAAATTTTATAAAAAAAATAAAACCGACTTCAAAACACTGAAATGCTAAAAATGATCCTAACACTTAAGTACCTAATCAGTTACTTTTGGAGTCGGTGCCAGCCGATGAGAGATTCAATGTTTTTTAATAAAATTTTTGTTTCTACAACATTGTTAGCTATAAACCATTGCTGGAGCCGATCTCTGAACACTTTCCAACACTGGGTATTGTGGTCAAAGTTAGATAGTAATCCGTACTGAGTCATTAAATTTTTCCACAAACCCTTTTTACTTTTGCGCGAGTAAAAGCAATTCGCCACTGTTGGATGTCAGGTGTTCATCCTCTCGGCGCATCACATGTCCGTAGCACTGAAGCTAGCTTTGGTTGACAGAGTTAGTCAGGAATAGACGTTAGGTATCTTAATATTGTCTCTTAGATATCTTTTCCTAACTCTGTCCACTTTGGTTACACCACCGGCACATCTGAGTATTTTTATTTGGGCTAAATACAACACCTGGTTCGGTAGAATAGAAAATACGGTTTAAATGAATTCTCGGTAGAAATTCAAGTTCCATTCTGAAAGAGCTTCGCATCAAACAAAAACTTTCGTAATTTATGCAAATGAGAAGATGTTTACATATCATCCGCAACGAAAGCTCATTGGTGGAACGATTAGTGATAAAAGGTAGAGTGAAAGGTCAACGTTCTCGCGGCCGGTCACCCACAAGATGGACCTCATTAAATCGTCTTCGAAGCGTTCATGATTTTATTTGGCAAAAAAATAATGCAAGTCAGTTACTGAAAATAATTGCCAAGTGCAGAATTATTTAGGACAAAGCCTCAAAAATCTTTGGAAAAGTTTCTGAACCCAAGTAACAACAGAAATAATAGCCATTAAAGACCTCAAAGAAAGTTGCAATGCAACTGAGCACTTCTACCTAGTTTCCCAATTTAAAGTTAAAAATTGATCTTCAGAATATATTGTCACCTGCAAATAGCAAATAAGGGCTGCGGGGGATTACTAGGCGATGCTAGAAGCCAACAGAGAGATGACACTCGATATGGAGGTTGATACCGAAACCATTGTTTTCCAGCTATATTCGGGATAGGTCGGTAACGGTTCTATACTTAGGACTTAAGGTTTACGACTAAGGGATGCGTCGAAGAGTCGATCGGAGGGCCCTTACCCTGCAAAGTGCAGTTCTCTCCTACATGAGTTTGTGAACCTGGAAGCGCACGTTCAGGCCTTCACAGACAACACTACATCATCACTGTGGCCAAGAATACCAAAGTAGTAAAAAATCAACAACGTCCTGGAGTTAGTGGCTGATTGGGTCCGCTGGTATAAAATTATATTCGCCCTCGCTAAGACCCCGGCTATGTTGAACCAGAAAGCCAAAGTACGATTTTCTCAGCTCTGAGCTCCTAGGAACTTAGCTTGCGGTCACTTCTTGGAGTGATCATTGATCGCCACCTCAACTTTAAATCCTACCTAGAAGAGGACATTTCATTAACCTTTACAAGGCCATAAGTAAGGCAGCACTAGCCCAATGCGGCCTAAACCCTGAAATCCTTAGAACCTTGTGTACTGATATCATCGAACCGACAGTCCTGTATGCTGCCAGCGCATGAGCCCAGGTGGTTGAAAAGCAGCATGCGCCCAAAAGACTAGACCGTTTGATGAGGTACTTTGTAAGACAACATAGTAAGTCGCACTGTACGATCTCTCTGATTTCCGCATCCCTGATAGCGATGACCATACAGCTGGCGCGTAAACAACTCGAACTGTGTGAATAACGAACGGACGGCCGAAGACGGTTGTATTAAGAAAAGATATAAAAAAAGAATAATTATTGCTAAAGGACATCACAACGACACATAATAGAACAGCACACAAATAATAATTACAAAGTTCACCCATCAAACCTCCCTCACCCGTCTGTCGGAGTCTCGCTGAACATCTCCATTGTTAACACTCAGGAGGAAGCGGACTCTATACGAAACAACCACCTTAAAATAAATAGAGGGTAAAGTGAGTGGCAGCTGTATCCTATTCCTGCTGGTCCGGAGAAGTAAAGATACAGAAGGCGAAGCACAAACTGAGAACTTCTGCTCAGTCTACCAAGTGGAGACGGTGGCAACCCTGAAGGCCACATCCATGATCACCCTGGATGCTTCCATAAATGTCATAATGGACTCTAGATCAGCCCTAGAGACGCTTCACGACCCAGTTTTCTTTAATCCTATCGCTGTGAAGATTTGCTCAGCAGGTAGGCAGTGGCTTGGAAGTGCCGATGCACTTGATAAAGACTACACAGGAAATGAAGAAAACGAAAGAACTGACTAACTGCCCAAAGAAGCATCCCTCAACCTAAAGTCCAGACCAGCCATTGAGAGCTTACCATTGTCTTACGCTAAGCGAACTGTCAGGGCTTCAATATTAGACTCGTATCAGTGTAGATACGAGTCGGCGCAAACAGATGCAGGATCAGGCTCTTCTCGGAGGTCCGGACAGCGCATCGATTCCTGCGCACACTATGAATGACAAATATTTGCGCGCAACCTACAGGGCATGGGCATTAGGGAGTACTTGTTTCACTTTAAATTCTCGCCCGTCCAAGCCTGTGTCTGAGACGATGTCACATCCGAGACTTTCTCGCACGTCTTGTCTAAGTGCCTAAGATTTACACTCATGTTTTTTTATGATTATTACAAAAAAAAATGTGGGTAAAGGATCTTGGTAGATAAGACGACCAGCCAGTACCCCCTTAAAGTAGACAAGTGATCTGTCCTGACATGGAAAGTTGGAGGTGGACTGAGCAAACATCCCACTTGGTAACAGGGGAGGTAAAGTTGTTAACGCATAGCATAACATAAATTGGTGTAACTACCACATTATAGATTGTGGACTACCAACAGGTAATAATGTAAAGAGATTCATGTCCGAATAAAGAGGAAAAACTTAGATGAGTCGTTACGTAAGCAGAATCAACATTAATTTATCGATGAACCAATTTTGTATTAAATTCTGAAATGCATTTTTCTTGCCAGGTCAGTCAGACAACCTTAGAATTATTATTTGATTGGTCATCAGCCTTGCACTTACAAAAGTTTTGTTTTTAAAATCAAATTATTTTAACTTGACTGGTTAAAAGCTCAAGCGTATTACCTATAAGTAATCAAATTTGCCTAAAGACAGAATTTGTTGATCCGACTAAAATACCATATTATAAGTCGGCTCTGATTGGTGCGTTTGAATTAGACAAACGGATCAACATATGTCCCCAGGTGAATTTGTATTATGTGATCAACAATTGACACTATATCCCGTAGATACACAAACGTATTTATTAGCTCCGGAAAAAACGGCCTGGAGCCACATTAGTAAGCAAGATATTAACTAGATCAACAAAGCGGTTCGGATCAACAATGGTCATCGGATCAACAAAGTGCTCGTAGGACACCTTGCATGATCAACGAAGTACGAGAAAACCTTTGTAAAATTTCATATTTTCAGGAATGATGTGTCCTATTTAGATGATTTTATTACAAAAAATTTACATTATGAACCTTTCGAATAATAACAATATTTTTGGATTGTCTTTACAAATAGCGTGTCAATATATTTTTAAAGTTTTAAGTGCAAAATTGTTAAAGCAAAATTGAGCAACAAGTTACCTCAGATCGGAAAAATTCGCGTTTGCAAATATTTCGTGATCGTAAGCAATAGAAATGAATTTCATACAAGAATTGTTTTCGTGTTCGAATTCAAGATTCATTTCTAATGCTTCAAAAATACGTCTCCTGGACTTATGGTAGGCTTTCGCCCGCCAGCTTCCCGATAACACAACACCATTTATAAATAAATACTTATGATTGATATACCTACGCGTAATTCGGCATTTTGTGCAATTAATTACGTGTACACGCGCGCATAAGATCAAGGAAGAACTGAGTGAGTGAGAACGCCTGCGTTCGTTCGGTGGAGTTGCGCATGCGGCAGTGTGGGGTAAAGTGCGGAGGCGGGCGGGCGGGGCTAGGCGAGGCGGGAACGCTTAGCCTGTATGGCGACGCGACGCGGCGTTTGTGCGGCTCAGTGTTGCCAGACGTGCGATAATTATCATAGATCCACGATATTTTTGAGTGTAATTCCACAGAAAAAATAATTAATTATCGCATGATAAATCTACGATAATCCACGATATTTTGGACAGTTGGAGATAACTTTAGGAAATCATTTTAATCCGTGTATTTGAACACATTTTACGTTTATTTGGACAGTCTGACTCTGACAGTGACAGTACGATAGTGAATTCATGCGACATGAACGAGATCGACTCTTGTCAGCGTAAAATTTGACAGTTTTGAAAAGGGTGAATTGTCACTGTCAGTTTGGTGTCGGTCATCATGACGAAAAAAACCGGTTTACTTTAATAAGTACTTGTGTAGTGAGTACTGCAGTTCAGTTAACAAAAACTTGTTATTTTAAAAAGTAAAGAAGTAGGTAGTAACAAGATTTAAACTTTTCATTCGTATATTCTGTTTTTTTCTAGATTCGGTGGAGTTACAAAAACGATAATTTTGTGAACTGGGGTTGCGATAAAAACCCGAGAATGTTTCAGCAAAACTACGATAATTCTAAAATGTGAATCTGGCAACACTGGTTCGGCTAGCCTTTCTTTGTCAGTGCTTATGATAATGTAGGAGACAGCAATAGATGATTGCCGCCGCTCTCCGTACGACGCGTAGTAAAAACAGTGACAGAACGGGGTGAATGGTAATAAATCTCGTAACCATCAGAATTTAGGGATGACATTATGCGTAAAAAACTAATTACAATAGTACATATTAAGTAATGTACCCAATTAAGAAAAAATACATTGTTAGTTTTATGTTTTTATTTTCATAAACATGATCTTTATTGTGTACTTTTGTCTCTGTTGACCTCTAGAAATATTGAGCACTATTTCGGTTAGACCATTAAAACTATGTTCTGATGCCTTCCTTGTGTGTCCGCTCCATAGGTCCACGATACGATCTTCCATATTGCTATTCGCAATTTCGCATTGCTCTGAAGCTATTCTTACAAAGCATAATATAATATAAGCTATAACAGTAAACTAACTACATAAGACGTTCGAAATGGCGCACTCAAACAGACGCACGCCTCAACAAAACCCTTAAGAAGTCGCAGTGCTGTCATTCGCGGGGCCGAGTACAGCCGAGCTGAGAAGAGTTGTCAGTTGTCACGCTTTCTGATTCTCAATTTTATAATAATTAAGAGGCTAACCCTAACGACCCATTGGAGTGTAGATATTTATTTCAACAAATATGCCTTGTTTCGGTACGTCTTAAGCTTATATAATAATGTGCATATAGAATAATAATCTAAAGATAAATAGGATAATGCTGTTTATAATGCTAACTACTTACAAGTTACAATTAAAAGGCGAAAAAAACCATTCTCGCACAAATCGTAAATTTATATAAAAGCAATATGAAAATATTATAAAATATTTCTTAAAGATGATCTAATTATTTTAGTTACATATCAATAACATTTTGACTGTTTTTAGATGTACCTATTTTAAAATAAAATGTTTGAACCCATTGTAGTTATTGTTATTAGTGTTAGCTTTGAGTTTTAACTGCTTTTATTTATAATTATTTTATTACTAATTTTGATAAATAAATTTAATTTTTTAACTATGACGTTTGTTTTATTCGTCAGTCGCTTTAGTATTAGTTTTGTAAAAATCATGCCGCTTATTTAAGGCGAAACGCAAAAATGATAATATTAGTTTTTAAAAAAAGGAAAATATTACATTCAAACAAAATTGAAATCGCTCAAGCTTTGTGTAGGTATAATAGCCTTTTTAGGGTTCCGTAACTAAATGGCAAAAAACGGAACACTTATGGTTTCGTCATGTCTGTCTGTCTGTCCGTCCGTATGTCACAGTCACTTTTTTCGAAACTATAAGAACTATACTGTTGAAACTTTGTAAGTAGATGTACATGATGTATGTAGATGTTTCATACAAATTGAAAAATACAATAAATTTTGGGGGTTCCCCATACTTAGAACTGAATTTCAATTATTTTTAAAATTAAACCCATACGTGTGGGGTGTCTATGGATAGGTCTTCAAAAATGATATAGAGGTTTCTAATATCATTTTTTTCTAAACTGAATAGTTTGCGCTTCCAAAGTGCTAAAATGTGTACCGATAATACGGTAAGAGTATTTTTTTACCCTTATCTAAAATTCAAGTGTATACACACGGTGAAAAATTATTTTAAAAGTTTAAAGTGACATAGAATCTGCATTTATACCACTTTTAAGTTTTGCAACATCTTTATAGTTAACGAAATTATTGTCTGGGCACACTTAACGTTTCCACCCTGTATACTAGTCGGTAAATCGAAAAGCCAAAATGACTCACGATAGGTGATATTTCGGATAGGTATCGGGATATATATTGGGGTTTGTACCCGGGTATTCCCAGAACCAAAAGAACCGGGAAAACCCGGGTTTTTTCGACAGCTTAAGAACCGGGTCTAGAAAATTTAAAATCCGGTTCTTTCGTTACTTTCGGGTTTTTAAAGTAAATTAAGTAAATATTTTAAACATTTTTCTAAACAAATTTTAAAATCACGCATATTTTCGTGTGAGAGTTCGCAACACTGACTCTTTTATTTGATTTGCATCAGTCAGTCAAACTGTCAAACGTTGTGAGTTTGTCGTCGCGTCAGGACTTGCGCGAGTTGAACGTGTTAGATATGTTGTTTGTGATTTTGGTGTGCAGATGTTACAAAAATGTTAGTTTAACATTCACAAGTTGACTTTTTAAAGTATTTTTTATTTAGGCTATGAAAAACAAATAATTTACTGTTTTTAAGAAAGAAATACGTCGTTAAATTGGATGTAAAATATTGATTGTTGCACCTCAATTGAAGACTAGTTATTTTACTTTCTAAGAACGTTTTAGTTCAGCTTTTAATAAGTTGTTTTTTGTTTGTTTTTTTATTTAGACTGAAAAACTAATAATTTACTGTTTTTAAGAAAAAAAATATGTCGTTAAGTTTGATGGAAAATACTGATTGTTGTACCTCATTTAAGACTTATTATTTTACTTTTTAAAAAGATTTTAGAAGAAGATTCAGTTTTTTATTTTATTTTTGGGAGTAAAATTTAGTAAACATTTATAAATATTGTATCTCGTAGTTGATTATTTTTATTCTATTCAAAGAAGTGTTATTTGAATAAAAAAAAGACTAATCAAAAATTTTTTTTTTGGGCCTACAGAAAGAACCGAAAAAACCGGGGCTCCCGATTTTTATGACCACCAGACCCGAAAAACCCGGTTCCTCAAACCAAAACCGATTCTGCATTCCCTATCGATATAATTAGTTCGATTCTATTAGAGCAACACTATTATGAGTAAATAAAAGAGACGACCTTATCGATGTAGTTCTGGCTGTCTGAGACACCTGTCTTACAGAGATCTTGCATATCTAGGTAGATAACAAATCGTAAGTGACGGCAATCTACCAAGGTTTCGTCGTTTGTGACGCAATGCTTTCTTTGAAGAGTGATAAAATGTTGGTTCAGCCAGCCAGAATTTGACCTTTTCCGACACTTTCGAATTCAGCTTCTAAAGGGTTTTAGGGCCCCGTTTCTTAACAAAAGGATGGTGACGCGATGCGTGACGGCATCTAAAGTGATTTCATCCATTATGATGTAACATACTTCGAGAAATCTTGAAAAACGTGTGTCCGTCAAGCAAGTCATAAATTGGGCTGGCTGAACCATTTTATTTTTCTCGCTATTAAACGAACTATCACATTTTGGACCGATCTTTATACATAAGTCTTGTGACGCGATGTGTGACGGCTCTCGACCAGATTTGTTTATTGTTGGTCACCTACTGTCACTCCTCCTGGGCCCCAAGTCTGCTAATTTTATTAAAACTACATGCAATTGATACTCTATTACGACTCAATTACGAGTCCATTGAGATTGTGACAAATTGTGTATTCTGCTAAAACTTGTATAAAAGATCAATCGAGTCGTAATTGAATCGTAATGGACTAGTGTTGCCGCTCGATAGGTCAATATCGATTGTCTATCGATAGTTGAAGAAGAAACGATACTATCGATAGTCATCTCGATATTGAAGAGCAATGCTATCGATAGTATTGCTGTTTACCGATAGTATTGCAGTAAAAGAGATATCGATACTATCGATCGTATAGATGAATTTAGGGTTCAACTATCGATTTTTCGGCAACGCACTAAGCAAAAATTGACGCACTAAGCGCTGTGTAAATAGAATTTTAACGTTTTTTATTTCTCTTGTAAAATTTTAATTTTGATAATGCTGCTTTATTCGGCTGGAGTAGCGAATTCTATTTGCAAACTATAAAAAAAAATTTGGTCACAAATAAGTGCATTATTAAAAGAAAGGCAGGCTTTAGTAGTGATGATCTCTATCGAAATGAAATTTCTAAATATAATATGCTTTCTGCACAAACAAGCTAAAAAGCGTCGCTTCGTTACGCACAAGTTTTTTTTTTAAATTCAATCTAGATCCAATTACATATTTTATTGTATGTTTTTATTGTTAAATACTTAACATTTAAACTACTCAACCGATTTTAATGACATTTGGACAGAGATAGACTAGTAGAGCTTGGGAAAGCACATATATGCTACTTTTTATTATGATTGGCAGGCAGGCAGTTAAAACATCTGATAACATCCTGCATCTCGTTGTTGTCGCAAGCTGATTTTGATTAAATTTTGTACGAAAAAAGCTTGAACCCTACAAAAGGACAAAGGCTTCTATTTTTATTCTATCTCCTAAGTGAGTAAAATAGGGTGTGACAAACCACATTCCATGTAAGCAAAGCCGCAGGAACAGCTAGTTCATTATATTTTTTTAAAGTAATATTCATCAATACTTAAAAAATAAGTGTTGTAATTTTTAAAAATGTTTGTTGACCCCATATTATTTATTTATTTAATCAAATAATATTAAATTGTAAGTTACACGAAAAATTAAGCTTGGCTAAGATTCCGTATTGGTGAGTGTAAATATGATATAAAATGGGTTAAACAAATTAAATTTATAATGAGAGCAATCATCCTGGAATAAGTGACAAAAATGCAGTATACGTCTATGTTGCATAATTGTACTAATCACCCTGATATCTACTATATTATTTCATGGTAATATTTCTAAAATTCATAATATACATTGATTTACAAATGTATATACAAAAAAATCATTATCATAGGTCTTTTTATTATACTTTGCTTCAATTGATTAGTAGATAATACTACAGTACATTTAAAATTTTTCGAAAATTCTTATTTATATAAGTAATAAAACTATTTTAAGAGTATTAAATATCACCAAACATCTAAATAATAATTGTTCACATCAATATTTTAAAACCCTATGATCCAAATTGTACAATATGATTTTACTTTGAAAATTCAGTTTCCAAATCAGGAAAAATACTAAAAAGGTCAAATGTACGTGGCGGATATGGCCGTGGTTGTCGTAACTTCTCTTTGATCAAATCACAAGGTGATTTTGTTGAGAAATCAAAACGAACAACTTTTGAATGCAATTTGTCTCTTAGGTACGGTGCAGCTACTGGTCTCAGCCTTGAGGTAAGTACTTTGCCGAATGGTGAGCATTTACCGGTCCTCACTTTCTGTTTTAGGATATAAGACATATCAGTTTTACATGGCAGTAACGGTTCTGGGGTTTTGACCCTCTCTGGTTCAGTATCACAGTCAATAAACTTTGGTTCGAACAATGTCTCAAAAGAGCTGCTGCTGCTAAGAGTTTCCTCTTTTTTTGGTGGTGGATCTGGTTTTCTGAAATGCATAGATTCTTGCACTGCTTTGACCAAATCTATGACGCAATCATCCGTATCATCCCTACCGTCGTCCATATTCATTTTTTTCATTTCTTCTGCTAATTTCTCCCGCTCTTTAGCAAGTCTGGCTACTTCTTCTTGCTGTTTTTTCTTTTCTTTGGCTTTGAGCATATTACTGACCTGTTTGGCGAGGATCTCTTGGATGGGGCTCTCAGTCAAGCTCAAGGTAGGCAAAGGGAGACGTTGTCCTGGAGCCATGGACAGACGTGTTTCTGACAGAGTTTCATTCGGTCCTCCCATCAGACTTGGCAGTTGAAATCTCGGATATCGATGATCAGCACCTTCAGATTTACTTGCCTGCATGCTGGTCTTAGATAGGTGGCTGTCCACCAGCTCCATTAAAGACGAGAACGAGCTCGAGTCCGTCATCTTATTAACAATTTTTCAGGATTTAAAAACTAACACTGCTTACTGCATGATTTTGTTCATTGTTTCGCGATAGATATGTAGGTACACAATTTTCTTAAAACTTTAGCAACTTTTACGACGAAACAACTTGCTCAGTGCGACGAAATTAAAATTGACAGATATGTCAAATGTAGACGTATATACCTGTAACAGACGCTTTAATGTAGTTTTACTTGATCAGTGACAGACGCTACGATTTGGTTGGTACATACCAACCAGCCGACTACAGCCAAATCGGAACGTGTGTACGGCGGTTGGCCCAACATAATAATTATTATTAAAGCTGGCAAACATAATAATTATTATTTATTGTTGTTATTTCGTATTTCTTTAACAAATACGCCATTGAAAAGTATATTTAAGCATATAGCCCATGTTATCCAGGATTCTAACGATACCTCATACATCAATATCGATTATGTTATGGCGTTTAGTCGTTAAGGTGAAATAAATAAACTCACACACATACATATACACGCATACATGATGAGCCCGTAAATTATTACACTTCTCTTTGAGCAGTCGTGTAAAAAACAGGCAGCATGACGTCCGTCCTCTGCCGTAGCAAGCATTGAACATGTAATACTAGTAGCAAGAGGCCACTGACGGTTGGATAGCCGACCGTTGGAACGTCTGTAACAATGTTGGAAGTGGTTGGATGGTTGGCCCGATATGGTCGACTCCAACCAAATCGGAGCGTCTGTTACGGGTATATATCTAGCTAGAACAGACTAGACAGTCAAAGCAGCGAAAGCTTTAACAAAAATTGTACCAGACGTTAGGTGATTCTAATTAAATAGAACTGCGGTCCGCCATTTTTTACATTTTAGGTAAGTGTTGCTAATGAACTAAGACATAAGTCCCTAAACACGTAAGGTCAGGTAATTACTATGATATTGAAAATTTAAAATTCGACTAAATTGACTAAACTAGACTAAACTGACTAAATTTTACTAAACTGACCTAGGCAAAGCTGACTAAACTAACTAGACCATAGATTACCCCCAATAGATTCCGTTTAAAGGGCAATCCACGCGCACCACACGTGAGCGCATTTGCATCCACTTCACCCGGCCACTGGCATTGCCATTTCAGTAGCGTCCAGATATTAGAGCTGCGCGTATCTCGTATTTTTGAAGTTAATAAAATATATTTTAGCAATCAACGTGAATCAAAATGACCACTTTTGCCGCAAAATGGTGTGGGAAGTCGACAAAAACATCAAATTATAAAAATGATAGCATAACATTCCATCGTTAAGTAAATACATTTACATTGACCAGACAAGAACAGCTCAAGTTATAATGGCTATAATGCATTATCCCTACAAGCACGCGTTGATGTCTTTTTGAAAAGTCTCTTTCATTTATATGCATTTTTACATTACGCTGTCTCCTTCTTCTGTAACACTAGTGTCGGTTATCTAGTTCTTAAAAATATGTTGATAATTTTATTATTTTGCTCACAATTTTAATACTTTTATAACATAATAAAATAATATTTGATTTAGGCATGTTGAGAAGTAGAATGCACGGAGAGATGTAAAAGACTACACCGACAAGAGCAAAGCGTTTAAATAGGATGGATGGATTTAAGATCTAATCGAAATAGATTGACGAAACCTGTTATGTTGCTCGTGCCGATCACAGGAACAGTTGCCCCTTGCGGGATTCGAATCCGCAACCGAATCCGAATCACTACACCAGAACGGTCGTCACTAGTCATAGATTAAAGGTAAATGATGTCAATAGACTAGTTAGTATAACTGTAACCTACTACTGACCCGATGTCGAGTCACAACAACGATAGTTTTCTATTTCGTCCGTCCAGGGTTTGCTGGATACTGGACGAGTTAGAGGAAGTGTAAAATTGAGGCGATAAAATAATACGTGTTGTTGATGTTGTTACATAACCTAATTCATATTTTAAAAACATATAAATGTTTCTTCATTTTTAACACCTATTTTTTACAACATGAATTATACTGTAAGTACATACAAACATAATTGACACTAACCTAAAAATATTTTTTGTCACTAATTTGTCGACAATTGAGTCTTATAAAAGCAAAGTCAGCAACATCCACTTTAACTAAAAACCCTACAGAAGATGTTTTGATTTACGCGTCATGCAGTAGCTTTTAATCATTATGATGATGCTGTTTTTGCCACTAACCTGAGTTTGTAATGTCTGTTTTGTATAGGATATTGCTGGTTTAGCTACGATTTTATTGTTTTAACGAAATATGTTGACGTTGTACTACAAGACTGCATTTAAAGTTGCTACAGTAAAAAAAGTGGATGTTGCTGACTTTGCTTCTATAAGACTCAATTGTCGACAAATTAGTGAATATCTATATGAATTGTAACGCGTAAAAAAAACTAATTTTAGTAATAAGAACGTGTAACAGCGCGCGCGCATGACACTCGACTGATTTTAGCCTCTTCGAAGGTGCGTGTCGCGTAGGTATTTATCTCGACCGAAACGCGGAGTGTCGTATGCCTGGCAGCGCGTCAGTTGCACAAATATATTCAACCAATTATCATCTACAGTGTCTTAATTTAAAAAAATATGATTATACAAAATAACATAGAAACGGACAGTTGATAGAGTATGTGTGTATTTATAGTAATAATAACGTATAAGTATAATAAAAATTGTAGAACTATATTGACACTTATTAGTATTTTTTTATGTTTTGTTGCTTTAATTTAAGACTAACTTTTGCCCGCGACTTCGTCTGCGTTGATCTTACACGAATAAAATGTATCCTATATCCAGGCCATTGTCTATCAGTTTGCCAAATTTCATCAAAATCCATTCAGTAGTTTTTGCGTGAAAGAGTAACAAACATCCATACATTCTATTATCAAAAACTTTCGCATTAATAATATTAGTAGGATAAGTCTCCAAAATGTGCATCAAATCTTCTTCCAAATCTTCATCTGACTCATTAGTCAAAAGTTTATTTGACACGACATAACACTGAATCCTGTCGGAATAATTACCCCAGAAACTGTTTATGTGGCATGGGGTCGCGTGTTGGTAGTGTAGTGTGCACGCAGTGTTTCGTCACGTCACGTCGCGTCGCGTGTTGAAAGTATGTTTCCGCCTTAAACAATGAAGATACAAAAACGATACGAATGTCGACATGAGGACATCACTTATTTAGTTCCAAGTTCCGATAATACGGTCTACAGCGCCTAAATGGCAAAAATCAAATACACACGAATTTCATTTGATAGCAGCCAGTCTATAGTTATTTCTATGTCTATGTTTCTATGATAGATGGATCTGCCTGCTGTATTTCATGTGTCAATGTCTGTCTGTGGTTGATGTTTTTGTAAGTAAACAAACGGTTTCCCAAGAAACCAAACAAACAGTTGAAAGATTTATCTTGATTATTAGCAAGGAGTAAATTGATATAATTATTAGATTGTATTGATTGTTTTAAACTGCGTGTGATTTTTACTTTATGAAAGAACTTTTTATATAACTTCTCAATAATTGATGTCTGATTACAACCATCCGTCGTTTGTACATTTTATCATGGTGCTCTAAATCTAAAATACATTCATGATGGACGGACATCCTAAACGTAGGAACCCGTCAACCACTTTACCAGCAATAGAAACATTGCAGCGCAATGTTCGGAGAACTCCAACTTTTTATTTGCGGTAATGTCTACCATTTTTTAAAATATTGGTTGAATAGGTAAATGAATGGGAATCGAGTATGCTTGATGGTTATAGCATATACGTTCGGTGAATGTAGAAAAATAACTTTTCTATTTTGTCTCGGTTCTGGGTGTTGTGGTACCGTCGTTGTTTCTGGTTTCTGTAACACAAGTCTTTTGGCTACTTGCCATAGGATCAGAGCAATGTATGTGATGTTGTCTTATATTTATTTATATTTATATAAACTAGCTGTTCCCTGTGGCTTCGCATGTGTGTAATTTAGTTTGTCACAAAAATTCGTTAACTAATGTCTCTTAGTAATGTCAGTGAGCTTTTCGGAATAAACAACAAAATATACCTACACCGAACCTTTATATTTAGGTTTGTTTTAATTGTGACAAAGGTTTTAGGCTGACTTCAAACATGATTAAGTCCAAGGTGGATCACCCTTACTAAGTATATATGGTCCATATCTAACCCTCTTATTCGGAATAAAGGTAAGCTAATTTATAGTAGAAATTATTATTATTATTGTATCTCTCCTACGGGAAATCACGGCACAAAGGCCGGTCCTTTTGGAAGGCGTTCGTGGGGCTACAGATCCAACACGAAGAGGCCCCTTTGAGATACGATAATGAGTTGGGGTATGTACACTTAGCGGATACTATCTCTGCCTGTACTATTGAGAAGATACAGCCAAAGACAGCACCCGCTAGGTGCAAGGACTATTGCAGAAAAGATGGAAACTATACCGGGTCTATGGAAAGGAACTTGATGGACTGGTTGCCGGGATATTGATGAGACAACGGGACGCCTGCCATATCAAATGTCTCATCTCGATAATCAGGGCAGACGGTGACTCGCCGCTCACTAAATGGGCCGCCCTATTAAAGCCACCAGAAGGTAGCAAGGGTAGCAACATTGGTGTGAACGGCTAAGGTTGTAGAGAGGTGAGTCTGCGGGGTGCAAGATCCCAGTGCTAAACGCACCAGTCAACGGGCCCCCGGCGTTATGACATTTTACACTTCCAACCTGGAGCACAGGTTCTGCTCTTGCAACTCCACTCTTGGCCGGCCAGTTAAGGCAAGCACAAGAGGCAAGGGCCAAACAAATACGGGCCCTCCGGAGGATCGGGGTCCGAGGTGTCGCCACTCACCTACAGCTTGCCACAAGCTGCCCCTGCAGGGTTATTATTATTATTATTATATTATTGGCAGGCAAGCAGTTGAAACAACTGATAACAGCCTGCATCTCGTTGTCATAGTTTAAGTTATCTTTTCCTCCAAAAATTAACAGAATTTTGGTACCCACACAGCCTAAAATCTTGCGCCAAGCTTTACACCTGGTACGCCAGAGTTATCTTACACATATATCTCAGAAAATGTGTATTTTTTGGAAATAAAAGTCAGTATTGTAAGTTTTTATAAGACCTCTTCCCTCTATTGTAATCTCTTGTGATTGTATTGAAATTTAACCCATGTCAATACCATTCCTTTTTGGTAAGCATTGATGTCACAAATTATAGCTAGTGACTAAATTTCAACTCTATCCTAAGCCATTTGGGCTGGATGAAGATTTTACATGCATACTTTCATCCCCCAGTTGACACTCTAAATTGATGCAAGTTGACAAATACTGAAACAGGTATTCATTTATTTTGTTAGTGAGTATTTGTGCCAAATTTCAAGTCCATAGATTACAAAAAAAATATCTTCCCATACAAATTTTCCCACTCAATTTGCTACTCAAACTACTCAAAACTCAGAAAACATTATTTTTTATCTACAAAGAGTAGCTTAAATATGAATTTAAATCTTTCTAACTTCAGAAATGACAAACATTCATACAAACTGTAAACGTCATTTTTACCCCCTTAGAGGTTTAATTTTTAAAAATCCGTTCTTATTCTTTGTCTATGTTATAATAGTAACCTCTGTGCAAAGTTTCATCATTCTAGATTCAAGGGTTTGGGCTGGGCGTTGATGAGTCAGTCAGTGAATTAATGAGTGAGTCAGGACTTTTTATATGTTAAGCTTATTTACCGTTATTCGAAGCCTACAAATTATTTGAGAGTAGCATTTCCGTTTCCGTAATGCGTGTCAGTCATAATATCTTCGTCATAATATCTTCGTCATACTACGTCACTTCCCTTTTCCCCACTGTCGCCCCTCTGTACTTTCACCAGGCGGGCGAGACGCAATGGCGCGCGTCTGCAACTCATTGGGTGTTTCGTATTCCGTAGCGTTCGGTTGTCCCAAAAAATCTCTGTCGGATTTTTTGGTAAGTACCTATAACTAATTTGAAAAATTATAAAATATATCCTAAAATCATTTGAAATTAACGGTTTTGCCGTTCGTTATTTTTTAAATATTGAAATTCCATTCTTGGATCGTAATGGAGTATTTTGAAGTGTCGTCGAGCTTTCTGTCATTGGAGGACGAGGGCGTACAGCACAATCCCGCAGATTCGGTGCAATCGCAATCGCAGGAAGTTAAAACTGGCGAAAAACGAAAAGCCCCAGAGACTGTGGTGACAGATCGCCCGCGAAAACGACGCAGATACAGTGAGGCAATAATGTTTCTCACACAACAGGTCAGTAACATTATGCATACCTTGTCGAATAACCAAAACTTTCAACCGAACTTCCATTCCAGTCCATACAACGATAGTTTGGACGCTGACGTAAGCGGTGACTTGTATTCTGAGCCGAAAGCCGGTCCATCGACCTCTAACGTTACGAGGGCTTCCACAGAAACCTCACGTATAAATCTTCCTTTTAGCACAGTGCTTAAAGAACCTGCCATGACTAAAACATCTCCAATGATGTTGTCCAATATTTATTTAAATATATATATATATATATATATATATATATATATATAGTAAGGCAGTCTCGGGCAGCACAGAGTGGCTTCGAGGCCCTCGTTTTATGGTCTAGAACGGCTGACCTTTCTCCGCAATCAATTTAGGATAAGATTACGGAATTGTTTATACATGGCGTCTTTCAACAAATATCGAATGATGCTTTGCAAATTGTTTGTAGTCATCGTGCTGACCTAAGACAACAAAGGCGCGATAGTATTCTAAGATCTGTTAAGGACAAATTTTTAAAGGTATCTCTAAGGAAAATTGCACCATCCTGCGAAAATCTCTTCAACAGAGACTCTTTCTCGTCAACAATCGAGAAAAACGGCGGTGTGACCAAGATTATGTGGCCGCTCAGAGCGCTGACACAAAATAAACCTGCTGCGCAAGCTGGTCGCTCTTCTCAGCCAATATCTAACAACAAAGGACCTGCGCAAGGTTCATACGATTTTTCATACGGACACGGACCTTTTCCTGTCCAATTTGGTTCTACACAATGGCCATACCCTACCCCATTCCCTGCGCAAGGGAATTTTCACCCACAAAGATCCAGCGCCCCTCAGAACAAACGCCAGCGGGGAAGTCGTGGTCAACCACAAGATAACCATCCCAGCGGGAACAGGAATCGAGGCAAACCGAACGTCCCGCGCAGGGACTATCAACCAAAAAGAAAGTCACTCGACTCGACGATATTATTTCAAGCAAAATTTGTCACGCAATGGAGAATGATAAATGCTCCTCCAGTCCTATTAAAAATAATTCAAGGATTTCGAATCCCGTTTCATTGCAAGCCTCCATTACACATGCCAAACATGACCCGCTATCAAACGTTACCGTCGAAGGAAATGGAAGTGATTGTGGCCGACATGATAAAAACGGGTGTGCTAGAACCAGTAAATCCAAGCCCCAGCTTTATCTCGCCAATGTTTTTGACCCCAAAAAGCGACGGTTCCCCACGTCCAGTTTTCAATCTCAAAAACCTGAATTTATTTGTTCAAGTGAGCAAATTTCATCTCATAAATATGCACAGAGTCCCCGATTTCATACAAAACGGGGACTGGCTAGCAAAAATAGACCTGTCAAACGCCTACTTCCATCTTTCGATAGCAAAAGCTCACAGATGCTTCCTACGTTTGGTATTCAAAAGCAACCTACTCCAAATGACCTGCCTTCCGTTCGGTCTCGCATGTGCCCCAAGGGTGTTCGCATCACTGACCAACTGGGTCGCTCAGATCCTGGGAGATCGAGGAATGCGGGTCATAGTCTATTTGGACGATTTTCTGCTAGCGAACCAAGACACGCCTACCCTCAAAAACCAGGCCGAAGAAGCTCTGACGACCCTCAGACAACTAGGATGGCAGGTGAACTTAAACAAATCCGTTTTGACTCCTCAAAAGAAATTAGAATTTCTGGGCATTCTTTGGAACCCCCATATAAATCTCAAAAGTCTCCCCCCAGAAAAACAAGTCATATTACGACGAAAAGTGTGGGCTATGATTACCTGAGGAACGGCTCACCTAAAAGAAATTCAAAGCTTGGCAAGATCGGCCAATTCTGCGAGTTTTTCCATTCCTCGAGGACGCCTCAATCATCGACATCTTCTAAAACATTTTCAGACGCTACTCAGTTCAAACTCCAAAAGCCGTTACCCGATTCCGAAACCAGCGTTAGAGGAACTACAATGGTGGTTGAGCAATGTAGCAAGCTGCTCGGTTATTCACCACCCACCTGTGTCCCATTACCTGGTCACGGATGCATCGAAACTGGCGTGAGGAGCGCAGTTAGACAATTTAAAGCTGTCGGGTCAGTGGTCCCCAGAGGAGTCGAATCTTCACTCCAACCAAAGAGAAATGTTGGCCGTACTATACGTCTTAAAAGATCGCTGTCAGCACCTAGCTGGATCGTCCCTAATGATTCAGACAGACAACACCACGGTCGTCTCCTATCTAAGGCACGAAGGGGGAGTGAAATCCCAGGCTTTGATGGACCTGACATACACCGTTTTTCACATACTAGATCATACAACATCCATATACAGGTCCACCACTTGCCCAGTCGCTTCAATTGCGAAGCAGACCGACTGTCCCGATTCATAGGTCCCCCGGAATGGCATTTATTACCAGAGATTACGGAAGTAATTTTCGCGATATGGGGCACACCCGACATCGATCTGTTTGTTTCGATGAAAGCTCATGTGGTTCCTGCGTACGGAAAATTGGATGTGACAGATCAGGAAGCCCAAGTTCACGATGCGTTCAGCATGACATGGCACTACAAGCTGGCATGGTTATGTCCTCCCCCATTCCTCATAACGCGGGTAATAGCTCACCTAAACTCTGCCACCGGAATCTACCTTATAGTAGCTCCACGCTGGCCCAAAGTCTTTTGGAGACCAGACCTCAAAAACCGAGCTGTAGGAGCGCCGTTCGAGATTTACAACCTGGCCAGGGTGCTAATACACGTATCGACGAACACACCACCGCCCAACACTCACAACATGACCCTGGAAGTCTGGAGATGTGGGGGTGGACAGAAAGTCTTCAGCTCTGGTCTCAAGAACAGAAAGATTTTCTAAAATCTAGTTGGAGAGAATCTTCCCTGAAATCGTATAGACCAGCTTGGTGTATTTGGTCTCAACAGAATTCTGTCAATACTACTCGCCCTTCCGGTTCTGATTTTGCAAGGTTCCTTATTGATCTGGCATAAAAACATGGTTTGTTTGATAACACTATTTTGGTATATAAATCAACTGTAGCAACCCTTTGTGACCCCACTTAAGAGACGAGTTTAAGCTTTAATAGGATAGTTAAAAGGGCAATAAAAGTTATATCTTTGAAAAAGCCCAGAACAGCGAAACCTTCTATTTGGGACACTGATGCGCTAGTTTTTTTGGTTAAAAATAACAGTCAACGAAAATAGCTTATATGAGTGTTCCCAGAGGGCAGCTGTACTATTGCTATTGTGCTCAGGACGCAGGGTTCACGACCTCACCCTATTTCGATATTAGCCCCGAGAACTGTATTGTAGCCGAGGGGTCGATAGTTGGCCTAAGTACGGGTCTAAAACCGACTCGGATAAAAATATTCAATCTGGATGGCGTTTATTCGGTAATCCAGATAACAAACCTTTGGACCCTGTATTTTGGATTAAAAGAATTCTTATTTTATCCGAATCTAGACGAGAACATTGTAAAAGTAACAGTTTGTTCATAACTGCCTGTGGCTCACCTAAACCAGCTTCGAGAGCAATAATTATTATCGCTAACTGGATTAAGAAGATTCTTCTGCAGGCGGACATTCGAGCCAGCGCTGGTAGTATACGACCAGCGGTTGCCTCTAAAAATTGGATTCAGAACTGTAGTATCGAAGATATATTAAGTCGCGGCAACTGGCGTTCAGAAAGTACTATTGTCGAGAAGTCAGACAGACCACCCAGTCTCGTGTTTTCAACTTGTTTGTGCCAATTTGTGATTAATTTTTAGTTAAAATATATTTAGTTGAATTTATGTAATTATTTAACTGTACTTTTACCACTGTCGCATTCATGTGTAAAAAGAGATAATCTAATAATATAATACCTTATGATATATGATTAATACCTTATGAAATAAAATAAAACAAATTAATAACAATTTATTCTTTAATTTAAAATAACCTTGCTGTACACAATACACATCCAATAAGCTGATATTTATTGTTTACCTTTATTGCTTGCTAGAAAACATCACATTAGCACCAGGCGATAACAAACAGGTCTCAAATAATTTGTAGGCTTCGAGTAACGGTACATAAACTTAATAAAAGCGTTTTACCTAACATTAAAACGCTTATTAAGCGAGTTACCTTATTCGAAGACTACAATTACATTTCTGCCTGGCGTTTTTCCGAAACAGGTTCGTCGCCTAACGAAGTCACAGATCCAATCAGACGACACAGACAGTCATAATACAACTGTTTGTTTTTGTTGCTGTTTTTCTCAACGTTCACTCACATTTCACTTGGTTTTTAATATAATGTAATTGTTATTTCGACGTACCTTCACTTTTGTTTTTGTTAACTCTTTATCAAAACAAAATAAAATAATTTGAGAACACAATGAGTTGCAGACGCGCGCCATTGCGTCTCGCCCGCCTGGTGAAAGTAGAGGGGGGCGACAGTGGGGAAAAGGGTAGTGACGTAGTATGACGAAGGTATGATGACCGACACGCATTACGGAAACGGAAATGCTACTCTCAAATAATTTGTAGGCTTCGAATAAGGTAACTCGCTGTTGTTAATGTTAGGTAAAACGCTGCTATTATAGAGATTATTAGTTGATTTTGACGATTTGGAATAAGATTTAAGAAATGTAGTAGTTGTTAATTGACTACCTAATGACACCCTTTCCTCGGATCGGCACACTGCGTTTTTATCACATTTAGTTAGGGAAAGAATATATTTAAAATCGCACTGTAAAGACCAAATTTTAAAAGCCTTATGGAACGAAATATAAATAGCATCTGTGGCACGTTTCTAAAGAGCTAATATAGCTTTATAGAGCAGGATATACACAAAGTACACTTTGTCTTCAGACAGGGGGTTGCTGTCTGTGCACTCTAGGCGCATTGTCTGTCAAGTCCCTTATAGTTAGTGTTATATTTATATTATATTTTCAAAGGAAAACAAACAGCTTGGAAATAACAAAATTAGTTAAAACAGTAAATATGGAACTAAGTGTAACGTTTTCATCTTTGCAAATATCTGTAGTGTTTATGTATGATGCTCCTGATCTCAACTTTACAAGGTGTTCAAAAATTTATTTTATTGAGGTCAGTTGTGCCATTTCGAACCTTTATTAATAAGGGTGGTACACCACTGGTATTTTTTTTTGTCTCAGAATAATGAAATGTCTTTTGACAAAATATTATATGTTCTTGTACTGTTTACTTCCTTAAACTGTTCTACCTGTTATCACATCATAGTAAGAATTATGATTTAATTAAAAGCAACCCTACCATATACATTGGTCTGCTATATTAACCAATTTAATTTAAAATTTGTACAGGAAACCCCGAGATATTCCTTTTCATTTGCCACATAAGAAGTTGTTAGAGAAAATTGAATTTGTAAAACCTGAACCTGAGCCTTTGGTAAGTGAGTTAATACTACTTATGGTACTTTCACTAAAATCTAATTATGTTAAACAACCAATTCTTGCATATGGACATTACATACAATTATTTTGCCAATGATTTGGATGAAATTTTGTATTTAAATAAGGTTTTGCTTTTTAGTTTGAGTTGGTTGTATTTCTTGTAATTTAATTTTTTTTTAAAGTTTTTTATAACCATTTTCTTGAGCCTTCTATCTGCTCTGATGCTGGTAATGTCATATAGTGCCATCTTGTTAATTTTTGCAGTACATTTATTGTTGCCGACAGATGATAATCAACTCAAAAATTTGTGAGATGGCGCTATGTAATCCGCTCAGCCAACCACTTTATTTATTTATAATCGTGACAAATTTATTTAAATTTTAGACTGGTTTTTATGAAGCTCAGGAAGAAAGATATAGGAAAGAAAGGAAGATAAAAAAATTGGAACCTATTAGCTTGGATGAAGGTAAATTTATAATTCCATTTTCTATTGTCTGCCAATAATTGAAGAAAAAAAGTACAATGTTAAAATTTTTTTAGCAGTCAAAGATAAGAAGAGAAGGATACAAATTCGGGAATCTAGCAGCATACAGTTGCAGGATGAAGTTCATACCTCTGACCCTCTCAAGGTGAAGCCCGTTGTGGCGTCACAGAAGGAAGTAATTGATCATGTAAAAAAAGATCCAGCTTGTGGCTTCTTATACATGATATATGCTGTCCATCCAGATAATGTGTATTTTACTCCATATTATCTGAAGTAAGTGTTCTATAATTATGAGCTTCTTCTTTATACTATTGGTCATTGTCCCACTGCAGGGCATAGACCTCACCTCAACCATAAGGTGGTGTGGATCATACTCTACCATGTTAAGCCAGTGCTTGGTAAAGAGATACTACAAAGTAGGTGCTTAAGGGTCAGTCCAGACCGAGACGCGAAGCGACGCGACGCTGCGCGCACATTTTAATCAAGCGACTCAAAATATACTTTATTTACTACACGAAAAGATACACATTTCATTGTGAGAATTTAGAATACATTGCACCACGCAGCGCGGCGCCGAACCAGCGAAATGTGTATCTTTTCGTGTAGTAAATAAAGTATGTTTTGAGTCTCTCTATTAAAAATGCGCGCAGCGTCGCGTCGCGTCGCGTCTCGGTGTGAACTGAACTTTACTGTCAGATGTAATTAAGCAGCTCTGAGACCTCTTTAAGTATGTGTGCAGTGACGTGTGGGGACGGCCGTAATGAATACACTACCCCATCGCCAACAGGAGGCGTGTCGTAAGAGGCGACTAATTTCTGTTGCACGAGACGGGCAACAGCGTCTGCGTGCTAAAAATTTAAAAAAACTGCGCTAGCCAATCCGTCTGCCAAGCGTTACGAGTATTGGCAATCCCCCCCCTTTTTGGGAAGGCCTATGTTCAGCAGTGAACCTCCTACGACTGAGATGATGAAGACCTCTATATAGCTACTATCTTCAAGTGATGTTATCTGGGCCAGAGTCAACTCTTAACAAGCCTTTTAAAGCAAGGAGAGTATCTAAATGTCAGAATGGCCATCCACTACACCACTACATCATCCGCACCATCCACACCATCCACATCACGACCATGGCGAACTTCGATAATCATTTAGAGGCACAAGCACTTCTTAGCCGTTCTATAATGTAATGATCATATTCTGCACCTAACCAACATGTACTTCCTATTGAAAAATCCATTACAAGAGTTTAATACTGTTTTCAGGGTGGTTCCATATGAAGGTATTGATAGGAAAAATTACTTGACAATAAGTCCATGTGGAGTCACACACTATACCAATGAGATGGTATTTACTAAGCTTGATGCTTGGGAACAGGAATATACTATTTTTGTGAAGCTTACTGATGTAAGTATAAATAAATCACTGGTAACAGATCAGATCACATTAAAGACATTTAATATTTTTTTTGTATGGCACTATGCTCGATGCTGAAGCCAAAACTTTTTCTTTTCATGATCAGATCATATTAAAGACATTTAAATTTTTTTTTGTATGGCACTATGCTCGATGCTGAAGCCAAAACTTTTTCTTTTCATTTTTACCTGTCTGTAACTTCGCCGCGCATCACTCCGAAACTACTGAATTTAAATGAAACTTGGCATGATTTGAGTTTATACATACATATCTGAATTACCCGTATGTATGTTCTACGATTTTCGTAGTTTTCGAGTTACGATTTTTTAATTGAATTTTTGCAACCGAATCAGTTTAAACATTTCTAAAAAAAAGTAGGTTTCTGAGAAGAATAATAATAAATAACCCGCAGGGCAACTTTGTGGCGAGCTGTGGTGAGTAGCGACACCACGGGGTCAGTTGTTAATCCGAGTGCTCCCGATAGTCGGCCAAGACCCTCGTCTTCGGCTTGCCGAAGTGAAACCCAAGGGGGTCTCTCACCTCTGGCTTGCCTTAACCGGCCGGCTAGAGTGGAGTCGCTAGAGCATGATGCTCGAAGGGTAGATGTGGTTCGTAAGTGGCGAGTGGGCACGAGATGCCGGATCCTCAGGGGGGAGCAAGTGATCGTCGTTTAATGTCCAAAGCCACCTCTCTACTCTTAGCCGCCAATAAAAGTGTTGCCCCTCAGTCCGGTCTTTCATGGCCCATAACGCCAGGGGAGGCCCATTCAGTTGACGGCGAATCACCACCAATAAACCCAATTAATTTGTCATTAGCTGCAATAGTTCCTGTATACACGTGCTAGGTAATCTCTCTAATTAGGTACATCCCATGATGTAGTTAGAGATTGGATCAAGCAGTGTAACACTTTCAGATTTGATTATTTGCGCTTCAAACGGCCTCTACGTGTTGGATCAGTATCCCCACGCAAGCCTTATAAAGGACCGGGTCACTTTTGGCCCGTGAACTCTAAGATCGTATAAATAATAATAATAAAAAATAAAAACAGCCTCATAACTTTAATAGAAGTTACTACAAAATTGACCTAAAGTTGAGAATTAATGTTAAGTGAGTTATCATTTAAATTTTCAACTTAAAATTAAAAATCTAAACTGATAATTTCTTAGTTTCTAAGTAGCTTTAGAGAATACGCTAGACTCTAAGCTTTCATAATAATAATAAGAAAGTAGTACTTCATAGGCTTCATAGGCTATTTTTAAAAAAACGTAACTCGAAAACTACGAAAATCGTAGAACATACATAGGGGATTCTGATACTTTTTAACACGAGGTACCTAAAAAAAATATTTGGACGTCACTTTTCTGGCCACCTTGTATTAAACTTTGTGTAAAAATGACAACTTGCTAAATCTTATCTTACTAATATTATATATGCGAAAGTTTGGATGGATGGATGTTTGTTAATCAATCAAACCAGAACGTTAGAACAGAACAGTTAGTGATAAAAAAAGCTTCCCACAAACTGGCGTTCGGTGTTTGTACAGACAACAGCACGTCAACCTACCACAAAACGCCAAATTTTCTCAATTGATATTGATCTCTTACGTGTTGGACATAAAATTGAAAATCAATTCAATGACCTTTAACTTTTTAGGTAGGTTGACCTGCCGTTGTCTCTACGTGTTTCTCGAGTTAGTTGCACTTGCAACTTTGCACGCAATTCGCATGCACCGCTCAACAACAAAGGGCTTTCTTGAAAACAATAAAATCACGGTAAAAAGTCAGTGGCGTTTCTTATTGTTTTTAAACAAGCTATTTGTAGGTAGAATATGAAATATACAGTATTGTTTAAATGTGGTTAAAACTTGTTTTAAACAATAAATCAGTGTTTTAAACAATGTTTTAAACTGACCTGCTGGGTTGACCAATAAAACAGGTTCATGTATAGAAAATATGTAATAAACATTATTATGGTCCTACTTTCTTAGTTAACTAGCTTTAAGCCGTTTAATATGCCCATACCCATACAACTTACAACAGCTGATCGGCTGTTTAGTGTAGGGAGTTTTTTTTTGTCTTTTGATGTTAGTCTCATAGTTGTGGTTGTTGTATTTGAGTAGCAGAATGGTGATTCTTCTGCTGCTCGAGGTACTCCGGAAAGAAGTTGACTAATAAAATCCAAAAATAAAAAAGTGGCAGAAAGTAAAGTTTGCCAGTATTTAATAACCCACCTAGCTTCGAGGGTTAGTTATTTTGTATCAAATCTGCAAAACCTACTTGACAAAAATCTGTTTCAGTGATAAAATTTTATACATTTCTTTCCCTCACTCCTCCCCCTGACCCCTCATGCTACAGCATAATAAAGAAATACCTACCAATTGGTATTAAGTCGAGGCTGCCTTTTTAATTTTACTATCATTTTTCGTGAGCTTAACCTAATGTCGATGGTTTAGTAACCAGCCGGCAAATATTAACTTGCGAATTTTTCAAGGAGTGGCGTGAAAAACTAATTTTATATAAGAAATTACTACTAACGATCACATTTTGTGTGAGCGTTTACCTTGCTCTTTCATATAGAAATTAAACTCTAGTGTGTCCCTGTTTCAGATAAAGTTTTTTAAACTGTACAGATATTGGAAAGCATTTTATGTGTGGCGTAAATCTATATTGTATAGAAAATACAGCAAATTACGTACAAAAATTGCGAAAAATCTTTTTATTCTTACTCCCGTACTAGGCAAGGCCTTGTTAAGTATTCAAGCAATGTGCTGTGAAATGTATATGAAAAGTTGGGCTGATTTGTCCAGAGATATGGATACAGCATTCTTTTATTTTATTGAAGTACAGGTTAGTTGCAATTTGTTATGATCTTCTTAATTATTATGTACTTGTACTATTTATTAATTCACATTACACATATAAATAACAAACAATAAATTCGTCGAATTATAATCTAATTTATAGATGAAACGGATTGAGTATGTACGAGAGAAGTTAGTCGAATTCCGCGTCGTTGTGCTGGAGATCATAACTCAAGCGTGCCACACCGCGCTCTACCAGCAGGGCTTTGTGTACGACGACCGAAACATACCTCCTTTCGTAATTATTAGGGGGAAACCTTCAGGTGGCATGTCTTACACAGAAAAAGCCAACAAAAGGAAATATTGCGAAAGACTAGCTGGGTATGTTCTTGGCAATTATAGTTATATCAGTTATATGATCATATTGCTTTACGTAACTTATTTTTTCAGTTTCATCAAAGTTACTGATTTCATGACAAACTACATGCTGTACCGGCTAACAAAGCGATCCAACAGCATGATGGCGGCCATGTTGCGAAAACATGTTGAGTTTACACCTGATAGATCTCTCTTAGAAGGCACTGAAGTAGATGAAGTGCTAGAGGTTCTGCCCAGGGACACGGATATTTGCAAGGTATTTCTTTGTACTATATCTCACAAAATTCTTCATCATTATTAAATACTAGCGCCGCCCGCGACTTCGTACGCGTGGAGTTAGTTATTTGCACATAATTTTTAACGATTATAAAAAAAACTAAATAGCGTAGAGCGACGTGACTCGGTCCACACGGTCCACGCTAAAAACATCCCTCTTTATAATAGTAAGTAGCTGTTTTTAATAATTCTTATACTTAAATACCATTTAAAACCCTTCTGCCATTAACATTACATTAACTTCAATAATATTGGACTTTCATACAAACTACCATCCCCTGTTTTAACCCTAATAAGTAAATTTTATTTAAAAAAATAAAACCGACTTCAAAACACTGAAATGCTAAAAATAATCCTAACACTTAAGTACCTAATCAGTTACTTTTGGAGTCGGTGCCAGCCGATGAGAGATTCAATGTTTTTGTTTGCACCGACTCCAAAAGTAACTGATTAGGTACTTAAGTGTTAGGATTATTTTTAGCATTTCAGTGTTTTGAAGTCGGTTTTATTTTTTTTGATAAAATTTACTTATTTCATCTATTTTTAGTGATAAATCCTAATCTAACTGCTGAACACCGATTTCATCCCCTATTTTCCTACCCTTAGGGGTGATTTTTATTTTTCAAACTTTTATCATAGCATCTTTGAAGTATAAGCTATTCAATAAAACAAAAATCATCAAAATCGGCTCATATTTGTCGAAGATAGGTAACAAGAACCACAACCAAAATATTATCTGGGTATATATTTGTTGATTTTCTCAAAAAGTTCTAAATCAATTTCGATAAAATTTATATGGGACCACCTCTGAAGTATGATCTACCAAACAAAAAAAGAATCATTAAAATCGATTCATAATTGGCGGAGTAATCGCGTAACAAACATACAAAAAAAAAAAAACATACAGTCGAATTGAGAACCTCCTCCTTTTTTGAAGTCGGTTGAAAAGGGGTCGATTTCTAAAGATACATTATTAGTACACCTCCACACCATCTATAGAGCATACAGTTTGAATTTCAAGTCTCCTACTTCAAAAACATAGGACTTTTATACAAACTTCCAACCAACGTTTTACCCCCTTAGGGGTTTAAATCCGTTCTTAGCGGATGTCTGCACCCTATAAGGAACCTATCTGCCAAATTTCAAGCTTGTAGGTATTATAGTTTCTGAGATTTCCTGATTAATCAGTGAGTGGTATTTCGGTTTTATATATATATATATAGATTTGTAGTAACCCATATCCATTACATTTTAGTGGGCTCTGTTCCAAGTCGACGCATATGTCTTACCAAGTGGCCAAGTGGAACTGAACCCAAGTCAAAAGATTATCATGACATATTTAGAAAAAATTACGAGTTATTGGGACGAATATGTACGCACGTTCCACAATTTCCTAAACGAGGAAACATTGCAAATATTTGTCCAGCCAACAGTCATGGGAAAACAAGTTGAGTGGTCTGCAGGTGTGGCACCAAACTTGTATTTCCTAATGAATCAAGACAAAACAATGTTGGCAGACATAACTTTTATACCTCAGTCTCTCAACGATGCTTATGACTGTGTATGGGTGTTTTTACAAAGAATGAAAGGCTTTATGGATAACTTTAAAGAAGCGCATGATATGGACACTAATCTAATTAAAGAAGAAAGAGATGTGAACGCATTCAGAAAACTTTGTGACAAGCTCAACAAACAAATGGAATCGATAGAGGAAGTTGTGAGTTACCAACCACTTGGGTTAATATTTTTGTGTTTGTGTCCATTCCAAGAGTTATTCAGACCACAACCGAAACGTCTCTTTGATGTAGTGCTTAACACAACACCAGAGTAAGTAGATTTATCATTTATTTTATAAAGAGAAAATAACTTAATCACTATCAAAAATTGTAACTTACTAAATATACCGTTAATTGTCTTTTAGCATTGGGCATGACTGTATAGCGGAGATATTAAGTGGCATAGACAACATAACGGAGGATATTGTCAAGGAGCCAGAGACCGCCGGCGAGCTGGTCGCGTTCAACTTCATGATGGATGGGCTGGAGCCGCGCGTCGTGTACCTCGAGGAGCGCCTCGAGTACCTGCGAGAGTTGTACGACTTGATGGGAGAGTTTAATTTGCCAATACCGCCAGATGATATGACGGACTACTTGGGTACCTATCATTTCTTTCCTAGTTCATGGTAATACATAAGGCCTTCGCGAGCCTTCACATGGCTACTTCAGCAGATACAATTGTGTACAATTAATCATTAGTAAAAAGTAGTGAAGACGCGGAAAAGAGTATATAATAAAAATAGACGTGTGCAAGGGAAAGGAGAATAGGCAAAGTAAAATTAAGACGAGGAAGCCGAGAAAAGTAGCTGCGCTCTTTTACGGATGAACAGTAAACATTTTCACTATACTTCTTTATCATCTCTCGTCGCTTGCAAAACGTACCTACATAAAGCTCGATAATGGGTGGGATACCTAATGTAAACATAAGAAATATCAACAAAAAAAATTACAACACCATTTATTCAACAGTTTAATTTTACAAACATACAAAATACCAATAATATACAACATCAACGGTTCAAAATTTCAACACTTCGGATTATCAACGAATCACTTAACTCGTTCAGACACTCCGCCCACAGCCGTAAATCTAAGTGCTTACAATATGACACCACGCCTGTAGCCGGTGTAGCCGGTGTGCGTTTATAGAACAAAGATTAAACAAAAACATATTGCTGAACAGCGCGTGGCGGTAAACCGCATCGCGAAAGAGATTGTTCAACGGTATGCAAAAATGGGACGTCAATTCGTCGTCCTATTTTGTGTTATTTCGCTCGTGGTGAGAACGATAACCATCCTAAATTTTTCTAATTAATAAATCATGCATTTCGGCATTCCGGAATAATAGTGTGTCAGACCGACACAATGGTGAGTGCTTAGGTAGTTAAAGAACTGGCAGCTACAGTAGAACAGAACATTAGTTAAAGAAAAGAAAGCAATGGCCAATTACTCAAATAAAATTGCCAACAGTCGTTTTAAGTAACATGCTAATTTCATGAAAGAGAGTTTATTGAAAACTATCATTACCGAAACTCAGAAATAGTATGTAGTAGTACGCATTTATAAGGTTTGGAGGTCTGTGTAACGTGCCTTTATTATGTTAATCCGATTCATTTCGTTTTTGTTGCGGAGGAATCTTTACGGTTGTCTTAGGAGATTCTTACTTCAATCAAGCTAGACAAAGTCTGTCAACACGAACAAGCTCGACTGACATTACTCAACATTATTATTTTCTTTAATTTACAATGAAGATATTCAAATTCAAATTCAAATATTTATTTGCTATTAAGTATTAGGTCATTATGTATTTCAAGTTTTTTACAAAGTAACGGGAGTCCCGTTACGGACGGGACACGCTATATGGCTTAATTTTTCAGCAAACTATAAATAATTGTGCCAGTTATGCAACTTTTATCATTTTACAGTATGCGTTGTGTATGTAGGTATCCCGCACATTGTTATGTAACAGTGACCACCGTTCGCACATGAATAAATCAGTGTGTCTATGGCAAGCAGGGGTTTTACTCGCAATTCATTATAGTATCAATGCAATGCTTCCGCATTAGATATTACACATGGCTTGTAAAGCTCGAAAGTGTATGCATGATTATCATTAATCGTGTTTGTTAAAAACGTCTAAGTTTTATCCTGCGGGATGGTTAATTGCAGATAAATAACGATTTATACATACAATATAATGTGCTGCAATATGTATGACTGACTGCATGTATGACTTTTTAGCGACGCGGGTAGACTCCTATATGTTTATTAACCGGCCTAGATGTCTCCCTTATAAAGGGTATTGCACCCTTTGTAATAAGACTGGCTTTTGAGTTACCAGAAGGAAGTCCTTCCGCCGTAAAAGGATGCATGCGTGTGCTGCGATCTCTCGGCTTCTGAACAGTCTAATTTGTCTTCGATGCTAATATTAAGAGGTGGTTTGCGACTAATGGGACAGCAAGTAATTGTAATAGCTTGCTGATTTAATAGTGACCGCGTGGGTAATTGCCCATTTGGTCAACGGTATACAAATATTGTTTTTGTTATTCTAAGAACATTATGTGGCCAGTCTGGTCACCGGTGTGATAAATAAACCTATTGGTTTTTTTACTTTTAAATCAGAATATTTTTGATAAAAGATTGGGAGTACGCTCTGCTAGTTTCAGTACATTTTATGCCAATACCCATTTAAATGTGTCCAAAGTTTTAAGTTTAAAGTTTTAGGTTGTGAAAATAATTAAAAGGTTAAATAAAATCGTATTTATCATTTTAATTAAGGGCTGGCTTTTTTGAGGTTGTTAGCGGTGCCCTCATGTCCTCACTTCGACAAAAATGAAAAGAAGTGGTGTTAGCCACTATGATAAATGACGACGCAACGTAAAGTCAAATCTTAGGTTAATCTCCTATCCTGGCGGGATCAGGGAGGTTAGACTCTTATAACTTCAGAATTTTGACAGGGATAGTCCTAGTGTCCTCATTCCAGAGTAAAAGTGATGTTAGGTAGTACAACATGATGACATTTAGTCAAATCATAATTTATTCTCCTATCCCGGTGGAATAAGGGAGATTAGACTCTTATACTTTTAGCGTTTAGAGGAAATGGGACGATGCCCTACTGTCCTCAAAGAAAAAGTAAAATTGGATGGTACAGCATGAGATCTAGCCAGATCATCATTTGATCTCCTATCCCGGCGGGATAAGGGAGATTAGACTTTTGCTCCTTATTCTTCATCATCGAAGACTTTAGAGCCTTACCTGGGTGGTTTGGATTCCAACCACATACAATATACTTTTAACGTTTTGAGAATGTAGGGTGGTACCCTAGCGTCCTCATTTCGACGGAAGAGTAAAGTCGGTATTTGATCTCCTATCCCGGCGGGATAAAGGAATTAGACTTTTTCTCCTTATTCTTCATCATCGAAGACTTTAGAGACTTACCTGGGTGGTTTGGATTCCAACGACGTACAATATACTTTCAACGTTTTAAGAATGTAGGGTGGTACCCTAGCGTCCTCATTTCAACGGAAGAGTAAAGTAGGTATTTGATCTCCTATCCCTATGGGATAAGGGAGATTAGACTTTTGTTCCTTGTCATCATCTTCATTCTTCATCATCGAAACTTTCAAGACATATGAGTGGTTTGGGTATCAATGAAATGCAATATACTTTCAACGTTTGAGAATGTAAAGTGGTACCCTGACGTTCTCATTTTAACGGAAAGAAAAGTAGGTATTTAATCTCCTATCCCAGTAGGTTAAGGGAGAGCAGGTTTCATTTTTAAGAACGTAGTTTCTGGAATCTTGACTGTAAACATTATTGTTCTTTTGAAAAAGTAAATATAAGCAGACGTCTGAAAAAAAAATTATGGCCTAGGTCCCATAGCCACAGCCGTATGTATGCATTTCTTTGTTTCATTGTTCAGTAGATTCGATATCATGTTCGCATATTAGCTGAAAAGTGTTTGTTGCAGTTGTACGGTGTTTCCATACAGCTTTAAATGATAGAAGATTGATAGAAGAATAATAGATTTTATTGATGTAGTTAATTTGATAATAATATGATAATGAGTGCACGCGATGATTGCTAAATGCGGACTGAAGTAATTGGCTGAATAAGGTGAATGATAATTGGGTCATTGTAGGTAAATTCGTAGAGCTGAATGGACAAAATGTACGTGTGTTGCACCGTATATGCTCCGGGGGAGGAGATGTTGGAAAGGGATGCTGAGAAATGATGATGATTGATGATATGATACAAAATTAACTTAATAAATTACACGTCAACTTATAAATTTCAATACAACATTATTTCTTAAAATGATTACAAAACGAAGGGGATGTCGCCTTGTTAACTAGCCGCGCGTATCGTAGGTCGGCCAATTCGACTTCGTTGCCCTCGGATGAAGTGTCGTTTGATGGTTCACGATGGCCTGCGGTTCTCATGCTTGTGGCTTGGCGCGGCGGGCGAGGCGCCGCCGCCGGGCCTTGCGCAGGAGGCGGCGGCGGCGGGCTGCGCGCCTCCGCAGCGGAGCTCGGCCTGCTGACTGTATGCTTGCGACATTTGCTCAATCGTCGCCAGATGATTGCAATGCTTGCACAAATTATGATGACTATGATTATGTTTATTAACACATATTGTGTGATATCATGAGATGTAGCATCGTTTGATAAGATACTGTCTATATCGGCATTTTTCAGTAGTTGAATTTGTGATCCGATTTTTTTCAATTCATTTCGAACCTGAGTATGGTTCAAAAAGTCTTCCTCACTTCGCGACTCTGTGTTATTGATAAAAATGAGTTCTAACTCTATTATGTGGTTGATGGACGGGATTTCAATTTTTAACACGTCTGCTTCTGTGTCAAGGTGGTTTTCTTGTGTCTTATGAGAGTATATTGTAAACTCTTTATTTTTGATAGTGACCAACTAAGCCAAGAAGATCATCATTGTGTACAGCTATATAAAGAGCAAACGACACGCCAAGGAGACGGTCGTTACATTGTGAGACTTCCAATGAAACCAAACGCTTTCGAGAAACTTGGTGACTCGAAACCGAGAGCAATAGCACAGTTTTGTCAGCTAGAAAAAAAGTTCGTAAAAAACGAGACCATGTATCAAGGCTACAAATCATTTATCAACGAATATATCAATCTCGAACATATGACCGAGGTAAACGGTAATAAAACACCTACATGTTACTTGCCGCATCATTGTGTTATCCGGCTCGAAGGACCATAAAGTTGTACGATGTTTCCATACAGCTTTAAATGATAGAAGATTGATAGATCAATAATAGATTTTATTGATGTAGTTAATTTGATAATAATATGATAATGAGTGCACGCGATGATTGCTAAATGCGGACTGAAGTAATTGGCTGAATAAGGTGAATGATAATTGGGTCATTGTAGGTAAATTCGTAGAGCTGAATGGACAAAATGTACGTGTGTTGCACCGTACAGCAGTACCTACTGAACTTTATCTTAGAAATCGAGTATTTTTCTTTGTACATTTAGGGTAGGACTTAATACACGACAAGAGTTGCATGTTATTTCTTGCTTTGTAAGCTAAACAAAACAAAAATAAAAACTTTTCCAAAATCAAGTAGTTTTTGTCTTGCTTTTAATGAATATACTTTCCAAAGAAAATTAATGTTTCGGAAAAAAAATCACTGAAAAATGAATGTTTAACAAATTTGTACTTACTCAGCATTGCAAAGCTTACGTGTTTTTTTCGACGAATGTGACTACTCGATAAAGAACTTAGCACGTTTCACTTTCCTTTTTGTCGTTTTCTTATCTTTCTTCCTTGATATTTTCCTTGCCCGCGGACAGAACCGTTTATTCTAAAAATGTACACACGTCTAACGGAAAAACCGTTAGACTAACGTCATTTAAATAAGAAAATTATTGTTTTTAAGTGTGAGTAGATAGAGAACAATCTATCTCCGAACGGTAACACCGTTTAAAACATATAAAAACTGTAAGTTTTCTTGGTTTATGATATAATTACCATTATTCAGTCGATGCTCCTATGACATTAATAGCTTAAATTTATAAAAGATAACTTACTCCTTGTGAAGATAATATTTTACTACAATTTTTGTTACCAAAGTATTCACTTTAAGTCACTATTACCAGTGAGACGGCTTCGAAATAGCGAAGCTAGTTCTTCAAACTGTTGACATTTTAAACCGTTGATGTTGTATACTATTGGTATTTTGAATGTTTGTAAAATGAAACGGTTGATTATATGGTGTTGTAATTTTTCTTGTTTATATTTTTCATGTTGACATTAGGTGTCCCACCCCTCGATAATTGCGCAGGCCTGACATAATTATATAGAGTAGAAAATGACATTTATTTTGTTCGACTGAAATTTCGACAAAATATAATACGTATAAATGGCAACCGCAAGGGGATACCTTTAGAATAACTTTTTCATATGGTTTGAATGTAGGTTTGAGCGTGGCATTGGGAACGTTGAGGACCAACGTGGACGCTCGCTTGGAAACACGCAGCAAGCTGGCCGGCCTGTTTGCGAGCCAGATCGGAAAAGACATAATGGAGCTCATGCTCGATGTCAACAAGCTTCGAGACGAAGTTGTGGTATGAAATAACGAACAATTATTATAAGTACAGTCGACGGCAGGTCAACCTACCCAAAAAGTTTGAGGTCATTGAACCGATTTTCAACTTTTAAGTCCGACACGTACAGATCAATATCAATTGAGAATAGAGAAAAACACTCTTTAGAGATTTGCGTAATTATATTATAATAAATATAGTATTATATATGTCGTCGGCACATTATATGATTTGTCATTATACACACGGCGCCGTTCGTTTGCAAACGCTAGCTGTTTTGTAAAATGCCTAGGCAAATTGATGATGCTTCTAATCGTATTCGTTTCGTTAAGACCTAAATTAGGGTAACCATGATATAAAATCATAGTTATAATATAATTATATTAGTGTAGCAAAGTACTTACTTACTTCATTATGAGGGAGGAAGTAATATTAAATTCGACTTTTATTTTATCAAGTAATAAAAAAAAACTTACCTAATTATAACATAGTTAAAAATATACTATTTGTATAATGATGGTTTACCCAATATGCCCACGACACATTTTTAATGTTAAATGCGGCAGTGAGCGGGGAAAACAGCGCGTAAAACTGACGGCCGATAGGGCTGAAAGGTTCTAGAATGGAGGCCACGTACCGGCAAGCGCAGCGTACGACGTCCACCCACAAGATGGACAGATGACCTGGTAAAGGTTGCAGGAAGCCGCAGGATGCAGGCCGCTTCTAACCGGCCAATCTGGAGTAGACGTGGACTAAGTTTTCGGAATAAGATTTAGCAGTGGACTTCTTTGGCTGAAATGATGATGATGAAATGTTAAATGCGGTCTAATTATAAAATGGTTTAAGCGTGTCACAAACAGTCAAATAATGAGGCAGTCATTCCCAATTTGGGAATTGAGAATCCCAAATAATAATTATGAAAAAACATTTCATAAATTTAAAAATAAAGTAAATATTGTCCTAGCACGACGGGTAACGTATGTCTTATGTTTTACAGGCACCTTGGTTATATGCTGAAACATCTGACATGGAGAAGGTGATGGAAACACTGGAAGATTTAATGGAGAAGCTACAAGCTTGCTCTGCTAGAGACAGACAGATTCGTGACTGGCAAAAAATATTTAAGATACCTCCGGCAAGACTGGAGGCGTTGGATGAAGCTATCAACGACGTCAAACTCAGACAGCTTCTGTGGAAAGCCTCTAAAGAATGGAACGACATGTTTCAATCATGGTAGGATGTCATAATTTTATTATCAAAGATGTGGAATGTAAAACAGTAATTTCTTCTAAATTTAAAGATCTTATCTCCCTTTATTTTCAAAAACTTTTATCCCCGATACGACAAAACTAAAAATATATACGAGCTACGATCATACGATTACACTTTGGATTTCTAAGATAATCATAATTTCGCCAATTCGCTACTTAAAATTTACGATATTTACGATCGGGTAGACATGTGGACCCGGTGACCCCTAGTTAAGGTTGCAGAAAACCGTAGGAAGCAAATTACCCTGAGTGGCTTGCTGCGTTATAGGGTAGGACTATGTCGATCACTAAACTTAGATTAAAGGCTGATGATTATGACCATTATGATTCTGTATTCGTAAGTTGTAAGCATCTGCCCTAAAATACTTCTGTATCTCAAAAGATACCAACTTTAGGGTTCTGTTACTGTCTGTTTTTATTTCTTGGTGATTGGCTGGATGCAGGCCGCTTCCAACCGGCCAATCTGGAAGTCAATGGGGGAGGCCTATGTTCAGCAGTGGACGTCCTATGGCTGAAATGATGATGATGATGATGATGATTGGTTAATTTTAATTAGGGTATTTACTTCCTGCAAATGGATACCAGGTGTAATTGTGTCATTAAGCATTTTATTAAGTCTGCGGACTATTGTGTTTAGTTTCGTAAGGATTCTTTTGGTTGTTCTTTTGTTATAATTTAATTTAAACTAGGGAGGTTAACTTTTTAACTTATTTGCTGTCATGCAACAATGAAATAGATAGATGCTTTTTATTGTACACTATACATGAAAGTTACAATAAAATGTACATCGTATTTCGTTTTGCTGGGCTGGGTTTAAGCTGACTTCCCTCTTTAGGGAATAAATTTCCAAAAATCCCGTTTTAGTGGTAACATTGTATAGAGTAGCTTCCCCTCCAATATTAACCCTCAGCTTTAGCGGCTGCAGCTCTGCGTTTATTATCTTTGTGATTGATTAAGGCAGAGGCAGTCAGGGTATCTTTTTACACCTATGTTATATTATAGATCTCTTCTCTAGAATAATATGTAATGTATATCTCTTATAGGTTCGAAGCGCCGTTCAATACGTTGGACATAGATGAAATTCAAACCACCACCATCAACTACGGCAAAATATTCAATCAATTAGATAAGGGTGTACCTCCCAACAAAATTGTGCCGAAATGCAAAGAGACTATCGATATTATTAAAGAAAAGGTGAGTTCTGTGACCCGAGATCATACACCGACACTCGAATAAATAAAGGTTAGAAATATTTTGCTGTTCAATTTTAAATAACCGAGAGTAATTGACTTGTTCAGTTTTTTATTTAATCTTAGTAAAAGTTCAAATGTTTGAGGTTTTTCTGAGGTTTTATGTATACCGTACCGAGGTTCATTTATTATTGACAACCCAGCAAAAAAAGTATTTTTTATCATACAGGGAAATTATTTCCATAAAATAATAATAACAACGAATAGTATGGATATAATATAAAGCATACATTCTCAAAAAAGCATTGCGATAAAATTAATTTAAGATGCACCGAATATCCCGCGAAACTTAAATTATTAGACATCTGTCAATGGTATACAACTTCTCTATGATTAATGGAAATTTTTTTTCTTATTCGCTGTGTGCGCAATGACGACGCCCCTAGTGACCGCAATTATTGTGCACTTAAGATCTCAAATTATTGCAACTGGATGGTTTGAGAATAATTTTCAGATTTTATTTCTTCGAAACTAAATGAAAATGTCTAAAACAGTTTGTGCATAGTATAATAAGTAATTTTCTTACTTGAACTAAAATCTTTACCTCAGTAGCATACCGGCGTAAGTTGTATACAGTCATTAAGCAACATACGCCAGAATGCTTCTGAGCTGAATAAGAGCTGTGATCATAAGACAAACGTCTGTGACACAAACCAATTACAAACTTTTTTATTTTCACAGCAGCTATCCATTTATTTCTTTGCTCCAATTTCCATCTTGATTTTGGAAACGAATAAAACATGCACGAACAGTTTTTCCCATTGTTTTTTATTTTTTTTATTTATTGGAAAACACAACAGACATCAGTTATACAAGAAACGGTTATTGGACTAAACTAATATCCTAAAGGTGTTTACACTGCTGTTTAAATTAATTCGTCAACGAATCATATAATATAAAAATACTAATAAGACATTTGGTCTTGAATTATGTTCCAGACAAGATTAACGAACACCATTGTGTTCGTCAAAAATGGACCTTGCTGCCGTTTTAAACCTTGCAAACCCTGAGTTAAATATGTCCAACTTGGAGTCACTTTGCAGGACATTATACTTACGACACATTCTGGCGATAGGATTGTGGCGCGTGTTTCTACACTTTATAACACAACACTTACTGTGATCCATATCGCGAATTTTAACGTTTTTTGCCTAAAAATACTCATAATAATAGTATGGAATTCTATGAAAATATAGCAATTTGAACATGACAGTACAGAGTTGTTTCAAATTTCTGCCACATAGCGTGCTGCGATCGATTTGACGGCCCCCACCACCCACTTTGCACATAGCGAATATGGTCCGCAAATTTGTTAAAGAAACAATAAGCGCGAAAAGATGTCAGTTTGATGACATGTTTGAAATGTATTCTAGACAAATTTTCTTTATTAACGGAAGGGTTTCTTATTTGCTACTTGTATTCACCAGATACCAGTGATGTCGTACCTCCGCAATCCGTCTCTAAAGCCGCGCCACTGGGTAAAGATCGAAGAGATCTTACACACGCGGTTCACCCCGGACATGGTGATCACGATGCAAGTGCTGGAGGAGCTGCAGGCGTTCCAGCATGCGGAGGAACTGATGGAGGTGGCCGGACAGGCCAGTTCGGAAGCTGGACTAGAGGCTCTACTCAAGAAGGTGGGTTGCACTCGTAACGCTTAAAATCAAGTGCAATATACTGTTTATTAAAATAAGTAGATCTATATGGATATTATTATGCAACCGGTTATGAAAGACATAAAGCTCAATATAAGTTTCCAACATCTAACTGTATTAAAATGAAGTAAAGTAGGTGTAGCACAACATACTCAGGGTGTCCCAAAACTCGACGTCAACCCGAAACCGGGTGAAAAGGCAAGTCATGCTGGTTGTCAGAAAAAAAAATTGTTGCATGTTTTCAAAATTATAGGCATTAAAAGAAAATCTAAAAATTTCACACCCTCTGGCAGTCTTTTTCACTCCTGTTGCCACAAATCTCTACTTTTTTTATTGTTGTGTAACTCTGAATAATGCTTCTCTAAACTGTTATCAAAATTTCCAAACCAGCTGTTCTAGCTTGCATAACAAATGAGACTTATTTCCTAGAAAAAAAATAAAAATAAAAAATCGCCTAGTTTTAACTTACTGAGTACTACGCGAGTTTGGCAAGTAGCGTCAAAAGTTACTGAATACTCCTGGACAAGCAAAGTGATCTTACAAGGGTTCCTACCTATTGAGGTATGGAACCCTAAAAAATAATTACAAACTTTTCAGGCGCATTTAGTATGGATTCCAAAATGGTGTGACACTCGATAAATTGTAGCTGCAATTGTGGACTTTGTTTTTTGTAAAAAACCTAGTTTTTAACAATTTTTTCTTATTGTGTTGAAAAAAATTTTTTTGTGCTCATGGATTTTCAGGGTAATCACTTTTAAGATTCTAGCTTGAGTAAGACGAGGACTCATTTTCACGGTCAAATTACTCATTATTTACTTATTGCTTTTTACATTTTAGAGGGTGTGAAATTTTTCGATTTCCTTTTAATGCCTATAATTTTGAAAACATGCAACTAAGATTTTTTCAACAAACATGACTTGCCTTTTCCCCCGGTTTTGGGTTGACGTCGAGTTTTGGGACATCCTGTATAAATATAATATATGTAATTATATTTTTTAATATATTTCATAATTAAGACTAATTTATTTTCTATTTTGGACCCATCTATGTAGAAATACTGAGAAATAAGAGAATGTAGCTACTAGCTAACTCATTTGATTTTCATTTTGGTTGTTCAAATAAATATACATTTTGGTTTGACGGCACAATAATCTTGGCTATAATATTAAAACATCGAGTTTGGCACACATTTTGCGATAAGTAGATGACTATTACAATATTCGCATTTAAGCCAGGACGATCTTATTAATTTCTACACTACAGGTGGAAGAAATTTGGACCGCGCTGGAATTCCCTGTGCTACTCCACAAGGACGCTAAAGATGTCTACGTGCTGGGCGGGCTTGAAGAAATACAGGCAGCTTTAGACGAGAGCAACATCCACGTCAGTACCATCCTCAGCTCCAGGAGCTGTGGCCCTATTAAGAGCCGAGTCGAGGAATGGGCCAAAAACTTGGAGCTGTTTGCCAAAACACTTGTAAGTAATTCGCACCTACGGTTGTTCTAATGTGCTAGAGATTACATAAGTTTGTGAGAGATCGTAATGTTCGGATTTATACACAATGGAGTCAATGATTAGAGAAAACATTGTAATAAAACTAGGCTGAAAGATTCAGATCACTGCTGGACATATGCCTCTATAGGCATACATATATTTATGTCGTTATTTATTTCTATGACTAGCTGACCCGGCGAACTTCGTACCGCCATCAAAAACTGACTGAATTTATCTGTATAATTACTGAACCATCTTGTTTGACAGTTGACAATACGAACAGTTGTATGGGAAAATAATATAGCTGCTTCTATTACTTTCCTTGCAATTCCTTTATATTTTATTACCTTTTAAACCTACCCTGAACTTCCATAAATATTTCAAGATCAAAATTAGCCAAATCAGTCCAGCCATTCTCGAGCTTTAGCGAGACAAACGAACAGAAATTCATTTTTTTATTCGGTCCAGCCATTCTCGAGCTTTAGCGAGACAAACGAACAGCAATTCATTTTTATATATATAGATATATAAAAACAACATGCTTAATAGAAAAAGACTGTATTGAATTTTATTGCTTACAATAGGTATTTGCTACTTCTACCATTTAGATGTTATATACTTAATATTAATAGCTACTTAACTACTCAAAGACTTGTCTTTAGAAATGATCTTACACTCTATGTTTTGAAATTCAAATTCCATTTTTTTTAAAAATATATTTGCTGACGATTGTTGGGATATGGACTGGTTAGGACAAAGACGGTTGGATAATTCGTCATTATGTTAAAACATTACACTATCTGCTTGTTCTCTTTTATTATGGAATAGATGTAAAAGGTATCATTTTAAATTACCAGTTTTCTCGTTTACAGGAAGAGTGGTATGCTTGCCAACAAACGTGGATATATTTGGAGGTGATTTTCTCAGCTCCTGACATTCAGAGGCAGCTACCAAATGAGACTAGGCTCTTTACCATAGTGGATAAGTCGTGGAAGGACATAATGCGCAAGTTGGCCAAGGTACAATGGTGTAAAATTTGCAACCAATTAACATATTTATAACTTAAACACATCGACTCATCGACTGCCACTACCTCATATAGCATTTCTGACGCCTGAAAATAGCCCCACGAAAACTGTTAGGGGGTGAGCGGGTCTTATAAACTGTTCGGCATGCGTATCAGCGTCGTTGTGGCAACGACAGCGAACGTATGATAAACGAATTGTCTTAAATAATCATTTTTCAGTTCAAAACGCTTTGGTCTGAAGTGTTGCTAGATTCGGACAGTTTATCTTTTCTAATATTTAATATCTTTTCATGTCATAAATGCGGCCAAAAAAAGGTTCTCATCTTTACGTACTTTTGTCAATCGTTCGAGATCTTCGTTTCCATGGAATTGCGTTATCCACGTCTGAGTATACGCTTAGCCTTATTCTTTGACTTACATATTTCATTCGACCCAGGTATCTGTGACTTGCGCGCCTACTTTAGTAATACTGTGTGCGACTTCCAACCCCCCCCCCCCGCTCCTATATTTCCGAAACAACTAAGCCCTCTCCTTAACTGGGTCAAACAAGCCCCCCCCAAACCAAAATCATGGATCCGCCACTGTCGATAATGTAACTGTTATTTTAACACTTAGCCTGTTGGCTATTATGACTTTCCAGCACTTTTTTCAGGCTTTGCACAACAAACAAAATGTAAACTTACCTAACTTTTTACATTTACTTGCGTATTTAAAAGTCTAAATTAGGTAATATTACAGATTTGCATTTATTTACACATTTCTACAGATTCTTATTTCCATCTATAACATTAAGCGTTGGACGTGACGCTCACGACCTTTTTCTCGCAGTACACACTGTCACGATCGAGGAAATGCCCCTGGCGCCTAAGCGCCTTTGCACTGCATTAAGATCTTACTGTTCACTAGACATTAATAACTGTTTCACTGTGCGAATTGTATGGCCCGTTCCCATACACAAGGTCTTTAGCCCTACCCCACACATGAAAGTCCATCGGCGTCAGGTCAGGTGAACGTGGCGGCCGGCGAATAACTCTACCGCGCCCTATTCTCCCGAACTTGACTCATGCAAAGGAGATGTGGAAGGCATGGTAACCACGCACACTCCAACAATACGTGCAGCGTCTGCGGTGCTTGCCACTGGATGCCGGTGAATGAAATCCAGCACGTTATCTTCGAGTCTCACCAGGTGTCGTGGCCTTGGTGGGCCTGCCCACTTGTGCTTGACTTCAAGACGTGCGAATGCAAATCCCACGGCGTACAGTTCTTGTGCCCGCAAAATAATTTCACCTGCGTCATGGTCAGATGCCATATTTATGGTACGGCATTATGAATGCACATACGAGTACGACGCGCTCACGCGCATAGCACGACGAAATGTTTTTAGCGAACTGATGAACCGCCCACGCGCCGCGTAGCGGCCGAGCGGGCGGGGGCGGGGCGGGGTTGTGGCGGGCTGGCAACGTGCAACCTTCGCGTATTGATACGTACCGAAATTAAGGAAGCGGCGAGTGTGCTGTGTCATACACGGGATGTTTTATTTTACTTTTTTAACTAAACCTATTTTGGTGTTTTCCTTAAAAACTAGCGTATAAAAAATATGATTTTTTTTCATAGAAATTATTTATTAAATTCATTGAACTTACTCTAGAAATATTTGCACTTACTAAAATTTTACCTTAAATATATTGAATTTTGAATCCACCCCAAATTCCCGTATTATACTAGTGTGCTGTACGATATATCGTAGGGTCGTTTAGTGGCACACCGGCGTGTACTCCTGCGGCGTGTTTCCGAATGGCTCCCTTAAGGAGACACCAGGCACACACGCGAATTTAGTGACGGTCAGCGTTCCTAAACAGCATTCGTGTGCACTCGGACATACCGTGTGCACTCGGACATACCGTGTGCACACTAACTGTTGCACAGAACGCAGCCCTAATGTGCTGAGCCGGATATTCTGGCGATAATGTCTAAGTAGCCTTATGAAATTATTACAATTTTAAGGTACCACTAGCCATGCCGGCTGCAACTCAACCCAAGCTGTACGAAGAATTTGTTCGGAACAATGAAATGCTAGATCAGATCATGAAATGCCTCGAGGCGTACCTAGAGACGAAACGAGTTGCTTTCCCCAGATTCTTCTTTCTGTCGAACGACGAGCTATTAGAGATATTGGCACAGGTACCTATATTTTTTGATAAACCATTGTAATTTTCTTGCATGATATTGCTAAAGCCAGCATTCCTCTGCAGTGTGAGTTATGTGGGATCCGTTATAATAACGCTTCTATTTTCTTTCTAAATGTATGTATGACAAAATAATACATGCGTATAATACAAGTAAAATGATTAAGGTTAAACGTAATACAACTGTGCTCCCCAAGTACCTCTTAAAAACTATGCTAATTAGCAAACTAGTACTGCGCTTTTTAAATGCGACAGTAGAAATTCTGTGCTAATTATCCCTCACAAGAGAATGATTTCACAAATATTACTAAACACCGAAAGGTCGTGTTGGTCTAAATCTACTAGATACCAAATCCATGATTTATTAACACTACACTACGTACGTAGTACGCCTGACTACAAGATGGATACTTACTTTTTTTTGGTTTTGTCTTTTTTTTTCATATGAAATGTCATCGGGTATTATAGAGTAATTATTACTTACTATTCATTAATGTTTTTACTCTTTGGAAGATATAAAATAAATGTAAATAGACTCCTTGTCATAAGGAAATGTTTTTTTGGCAGCAACGCGTACCTACAGATAAATCGGTAAATGTCCGAAAAGTGTACTCAGTTTATGTATTCGAGTGAATAATATTTTGTCGGAATTTTACCAGACTCGTAATCCGCATGCAGTGCAACCTCACTTACGCAAATGTTTTGACGCGATTGCAAAACTGGAGTTTGGAGTGAAACTGCCCGAGAGTGAAATGGAGATCACAGAAGATGGCACCTTGGTAGAGAGAGAAATGTCCTTCTTCACTCGAGACATGCTGCAGGCCAAACTGGCTAAGACTGCTAAACCTGAGGACCTGACTACTGATATTATAGCTATGCTTTCGCCTGAAGGGGAAAGAGTCAATCTTGGAAAGGTTTGTAATCTTCTTGGATAATGAGTATGGTTTGTGAGCAAAAATTTTCTAAATCAAAACTGAATGTGAACTCAAAATGAATGTGGTGAGGATTTTGTAAATTGTTTGTGTTGTTGTGCAATAAAGAGGCCTTATAAATCTACAGAGAGCTACAGAACGTATAGGTACAGTCAATAGCTTATCAAGTTTCCTCAACTGATTTTTGGCTTTAAGTTTCACATGTAAAGTTCAATACTAACTGGAAAAACTTGAGGTAGGCTGATAAGATGTTGATTGTACTATATATTTATCTTAAAAGTATACGTATAAGATATAGTATCTCCGTTTATTAAAACGCTGCTTGTAAAATAGGGCCTGAAAGCTCGTGGCAACGTGGAGGACTGGCTGGGCAAAGTCGAGGAAGCAATGTTCGCATCGGTCAAGCGTTCTATGAAAAATGCACTCAAAGACTACTTGGCTCGCCCAAGAGTGCATTGGGTGCAGCTGCATCCTAATCAGGTTATGTTTTTGACTTTTTAATTCTTCAGTTAATTTTAGTTAGTTGTTTTATATCACGAGATGGATTCGTCTATGTGCGTTAGTTCAACATGATGCGATAGGTGTGTTCTGTGATTTATCGAAGGCTTTTAATTGTGTCGATCACCAAACACTTATTATTAAGCTAAAAAATTACGGTGTATCTAATAACGCATCAAAATTGTTAAATTCTTACCTCTCAGGCAGATCACAAACAGTAAACATTAATGGTACTAACTCCTCTGGCGCCCCGCTTCAAATGGGAGTGCCCCAGGGCTCAATATTGGGATCGTTGCTATTTTTGATCTATATTAACGATCTCCCTTTCTATTCCAAAGACTCCTGTGAGAAAGTTGTTTTTGCTGATGATACTTCTTTAATCTTCAAATCAAAAAGAGGCGAAGAAATATTTGACGATGTAAACGGAGCTCTCTCTAAGGTATTAAATTGGTTCACAAGTAACAACTTACTTTTTAATACAAAAAAAAAACCAAATGTATTAAATTTACTATACCTAACGTGAAACAAGCCAACACGGAAATTTTGCTAAATGGTGAAAAACTTGATCTATCAAACTTCACTGTTTATCTGGGCATTACATTGGATTCGAAGTTGCAATGGGGACCACATCTTGACATTCTGGCTGGGAGACTTGCTTCAGCTGCCTTTGCGGTTAAAAAAATTAGACATCTAACTAACGTCGTAACGGCAAGGCTCATGTATTTTAGTTACTTTCATAGTATTATGTCTTATGTTCTTCTCTTGTGGGGTTCTGCTGCGGACATCGATATCATCTTTATCTTTATAAACGAGCCATTCGTGCTATTTCCAAACATAGTCCGCGCGAATCCCTAAGAGATTTCTTTAAAGAAATTGACATACTCACTGGCCTCTCAATACATATTTGATAATTTTATGTACGTACGTACGCGAAAATTTAGATCTTTTTATTTGAAAAAGTGATATTTATTCATATAACACAAGAAACAGAAACAAACTTGTAGTCCCAAACTTTAGATTGGCCAAAACAAGTAATTCATTCTTGGGAAATTGTATTAATTTTTTTAATAATATACCTTACAATGTTATCGAACTTCCTATTAATAAATTTAAGTCACATGTCAAAACTACACTAATGTCTAAGAGGTATTATAAAATTCAAGACTATCTTGATGACAAGAATGTATGGTCAGTCCAGCCTGCTCTAAACTGAAGTACCTACATGTTTATTTTGATTTATATTTTTTTGTGGCAGCTAGTGGTGACTGAGTTTGCTCCGGCGTTTCTTCTCAGCACTTGTCAGATAGTCTGTGTCTTGTCTCGAAGCGCTAGTAGGGCCCAAAAAATAAGGAGACATGTTCTGGCCCCATATGGGCCTATAATGTTATTATTGACGTTCATAAGTGGCAATTTTCTGTCCTAAACTGACTAAATAATTTTTGACTTTGACTTTGGATGACCGGCAAGAAACATTTTTTACAATATGCGGAGTTTAGTACAAAATTTATGCACCGAAGTGCCTTCAGGTTTGCGCTAGATTGTTTCTATTAGAAGCTTCAGATAATATACGGTCTGTCTAACACTTACTGTTATTTTTACTTTGAAGATACAGTCAGTCATTTTATTCAATATGCCTTGACGCTAGCGCAAAATTTCTCGTTATTCTCTTTGATTCTCCTATTTGATTTTTTAATCTTTAAAAGATATTATTTGGAGTGTTATGGTTTCTCCTTACACCAAATGACAGCCCTAATACAGCTCCTGTACAACTTCTATTTTGTTTCTACAGCTACTATACAGCCCTACTAATGCAAAAAGCTGTATAGTGTGGCCCTTTTTGCACTTAAAGGAGCTGTAAAGCGCTTAATCAGCCTTTGTGCAGCCGCAACATACAGCTTTAAGTATAATAATGAACTGAAAAACAGCTTTTATACAGCGATTCATGCTACTTGGGTGTTTAGCCAACTCAACGGACTAACTTTATAGATTTTGGAACAATTAAATATCGAATTTTTTAAATAAATTATTATGTGCCGGGTTATTAGGCCAAAAATAAGGTGAGGTAAAATGATTATTGTAAAACTATTAATATTGCAGCCGCAAATCACGCTTAAACATGCTAAAGTCAATCATAGTGTGTGTTGGATTTTCGCACCGAAGATTCCGTCAAACTTATAGGTATGGAAATCGAGTAGAGAAAATACGCCATTATTAGCCCTATCTTTTAGTTGCGGTGACTGGGAAGTTATTTTTTTACAGCTTCAAGGGACTTGCAGACTTGAGCATTTGATATTAATTTCAACTAGATACCTCTTTGCGTTCTTGGTAAAAAGGGTCTCGACAAACAGGCAGATGAGCGAAGTGATCTTAGGTTACATTTTTACTTTTTGTGGTACAGAACTCTAAAAACGTAAGACATTTTGAATTTTCGTGGCTACCTTAAGTGATCGCCCATAACCCCTGGCTAAGGCAGGCAGGAATTTCTTAGGCCAATTTTAAAGGAGTATTTTTTGTACACAAACAGGTAGTCCTAACAGTCTCCCAAATAATGTGGGCGAAAGGTGTGCACGAGGTGTTGGCGTTGGAAATTCCTCTCCGCATCGACACGGCGTTGTTGGACTACGAGAAGAAGTGCATCGCGGACTTGAATGATCTTGCGGCGCTGACCCGCCAGGACCTGTCGTCGCTGTTCCGCAAGGTGCTGTGCGCCCTCATCACGGTAGACGTCCACGCCAGGGACACTATACAGCATATGGTCGAGAAACACGTGCAGCGAGAGTTAGTATTATATTTTTTAAACCTTACATCATCATGTCAGCCTATTGCAGTCCACTGCTAGACGTAAAAGCGCCAAAAAGAACGATATCCCGCTGTTTTTTAACGACCCATTGCTAGCCTTCTTCCTAAGGTCGTCGGTCTTATCGAACTGGGGGACGTCTTTCACTATGTTTTGCCAAGACGTGGTCTCCACTCGAGAACCCGTTTACTCCACCTTTCATCGATTCTGCAACATATTTGGCCGGCCCGCTGCCACTTTAGCTTGCTACATTTTAGAACTATGTCTATTACTTCGGTCTTCTGCCAGACAACCTCGTTTCGGATTTTACATCTTAACGAAATTACAAGCATCGACCTTTCGCTCGCTGAGTGACGAAGTCGGTGGGCCAATTTTACTGTCATGTTCCACGTTTCGGCTTCGTAGGTCGTCACTGACATCAACCTTACATGCATTTTTAAAAATAATTAAAACTGCTTACTGCTTCCTCGGTTTCTCACTCATGTGGAACGCGACCACATATAGTGTTCTTCCATAGACTGCGATCATAGGCTGTGTGGACCGTGTGTCTGTGTGTCGTGTGTCTGTGGGGACAATGAACAAATTACAACGTTATATTGTTTGAAAGATATGCAAAATTTAATTTAATTGAACTAACTAACATTCTTTGTATTCAATATGGCTCATAAAAATCAGTTTATTGCGATCAACTTCTAACTAAAAGCATACATATTTATCTATATACAGGGTGGCCAGAAAAGTGACGGCCAAAAAATTTTTTTAGGTGCCTCGTGTTGAGAGGTATCTGAATCACCCCTATGTATGTTCTACGATTTTTCGTAGTTTTCGAGTTATGGTACTGACAGACATGCTCATAAAAGAGCATGCTTAAAGCATGCTTATTAGTGACATGCTCATGTCACTGTTCATATTTGCTAGTAATAAGCATGTTTATTTAATTAAGGAAAACCAACAAAGCGTATGCTTTGTTGGTGTATACTATAGTGTATACTATACATTGATACTTATACAGCTTAAAAATAAATTGCAAGGTGTTGCCGTAATTAAAGGCTGCCACGACATGCACAAAAATATTGTTGTTGGAAAATAACTTAAATTATTAAAACACATTTTATACCATGCTTACAACGTAAGCACTTGATAAAGTACCTACGCTGAAAACACAGATAAATAGTACAATGTTGCCTAAATAAAATGTAACTGTCAGAAACAAAAAAATCGGATAGGATTAATATAAATTTACGTAGTGAATATTGGCACCTAGGGAACGTGGCAATTTACTAAATTGTGACTGAATTCTGTTGATGGTAGATCCGCCACGCGGACTCAGTGCGGTGGAAGGGTGTTTTTATAAGGCTTGGCAGTGACTAAACCTTACTGTCAGATGTTATTAAGCCACCCGAAGGCCTCTGACTAAGCTTCACGACCTAATATCAAGCTATATGAGCCAGGACCAACATATACCACCCAAAAATGCATGTTTAAAAGCAAAGGTGTTCAGACGTGCTCAAAGCACGCCCCCCTCCACCCGCGCAACAGGTAGCTTGCTCAAAAATCAAACCACGGTTGTTTTATGAGCATGCTCAAATTAAGCATGCTTATTACTGGCAAGGCGTGTTGGCATATTTTTGGCAACTAATGAGCATGTGTTTATGTGCATTACAATTTCTTATAAATAGCCTATGAAGCTTATGAAGTAATACTTTTATTATTATTATTTTAAAAGCTTAGAGTCTAGCGCATTCTCTGAAGCTACTTAGAAACTAAGAAATTATCAGTTTAGATTTTTAATTTTAAGTTGAAAATTTAAATGATAACTCACTGAACATACATTCTCAACTTTAGGTCAATTTTGTAGTAACTTCCATTAAAGTTATAGAGGCTATTTTATGCATAAATGCACAGTTCATAGAGATCTAGCTGCAAGAAAAAAAAACGAAGAATCCTTTTTTTTTAGAAATTGTTCAAGCTGATCCGGTCGCAATTTTGCAAAAATTCATTTTAAAAAATCGTAACTCGAAAACGTCGAAAAATCGTAGAACATACATAGGGGTGATTCAGATACCTCTCAACACGAGGCACCTAAAAAAATTTTTTGGACGTCACTGTTCTGGCCACCCTGTGAATTGGAAAGTTTTGTGTTTTTTCACGACTTGCCGTACTCCTGTCGGAGGCCAGTATTATCATTACGAACAAGTTATACATATTTTAGTGGTGTCCTCAAATTATGACAATCCGCGAGACAATATGCCAATAAATTTAGTATTGTTTAGTATTTTTATTACAAATCCGACTTGTTAAATATTTTTTTTCTACAGCAATGACTTCGAATGGCTTAAAATGATTCGATACTATTGGGAGGAAGATATCGATAACTGTGTCGCTCGCATGTCCAGTGCCTTATACATCTACGGTCACGAGTATTTAGGAGCTGGAGGTAAGTATACTTTTCTTACGTTAAGGATTTTTGAGTCGCTTACTATTTATTCAAGGTTAATAGAACAAAAGGTACTCGTATAATGGTAGTCAATTAGTCATCATTGCATCGAAATCTCACTCTTGAATTCAATTTTAATCATATGTTTGTTTCGAAACAATCCGCGTGGCGACCTGAGGGCGTGGCGTATTCCTTGTTATCTTCTATAGCTTTTCATGAAAACGTAAACGGAAATATATAAGTCCATACTTTGCGTTTACTTTCAAACGCATTAATGTAAAAACCTCGGCAACCTCTAAATAGGCCTTTTACCCACAGTGCAGTTTTAAAATGTAAAACCAACCGAGATTGTGATCCTGAAACACAGTTTTTCTAGCTCGGGAGTCAGCGAATCAATGATATTGAATTGAATAGTTTTTACAATCACACCAATTATCTAATTCCAAACTAAGCAAAGCTTTTACTATGGTCACTGATTTGGTACTATGGCTATGGTGACTAGTTTACGGATAAACTTACTTAAATACTTTTATAAACATGACAAGGTACACATGCTCGTGCTCATCGCACAAACATTTGCCCCTTGCGGGATTCGAACCCGCAACCGCTGGCTTTGTAGTCTGGAGCGCGAACCACTATATCAAACGGTCGTCTGTCAATAAAAAAGGTATTGTTACAAATAAATAATTTATTATTGTGATCTTTCAGGCGTGTTGGTGATAACGCCGCTGACGGATCGTTGCTACTTATGCCTCATGGGGGCACTGCAGCTGGACCTGGGAGGAGCGCCCGCCGGGCCCGCGGGAACCGGCAAGACGGAGACCACCAAGGATCTGGCCAAGTCGCTTGCCATACAGTGTGTCGTGTTCAACTGTTCAGAAGGTAATCACTTGAAAATAACATTTATACGGGTATTTCGTTGATGGTGCTATTTAAAGTTACATGAATAATTACAAAAGATAAATCGTTGACATCATTGGGGACTTTTGGTTGGTCGGTTGGAAGAAGGTTTTTAATGGGAATGCACACAGCACGTTTATCCCGATCTTGGCTTGGACGGTGACAGGTTCAATGATCGCGCAAAAAAAAATCTGTGACATCTGGTCTGTTCTAATGGTTCTCACTCCAACTGGTTGCGGGTTTGAAACCCGCAACGGGCAAATGTTCGTGTGATAAGCACGAACGTTAAGTCTAACGCTAAGTCATGGAAGTTTATAAAAGTATTGAGGTATGTTTGTCAGTTATCTAGTCGCCAACAAGCTTTGCTTGGGTTAGGTACTATACTTATTATTCTTTATTAACTAGCTGGTGCCTGCGACTTCGTTGCGCGTTTATTTATAAAGGATTTTCTGCGCAAATTTCATTAAAAAAAAAACCGTAAGAAACCTCCTGACAATAATAAACAAAACAAAAAAAAAATTGCGCAATTGTTCCATCCGTTCACGCCTGATGCGATGACCAATCTAGGGAAATGGAGATTCATTTTTATATATATAGATGAGCATAATCTGAGAACATTTCCCACTGAGTCGTAAGAGGCGACTAATTCCTGTAGCATGAGACGGGCAGCAACGTCTGCGTGCGAAATAATATAGAAAACTGCGCTCGCTAACCAGCCTCCCAAGCGTGGCGAGTATTGGCAATCCCCTTCTTTCCGGACAGGCCTATGTTCAGCAGTGGCGCGCTACGGCTGAAATGATGATGTTCAATGAGGATTCGCTTCGTAGGAATGTAACATACATTAATTCGGCGATATCAGTGGGATAAAACTAAACTACTAATGTGAATTTGATTGCGTTGTGTATAAAGCCCCGTAAGAATGTACTGCAGTAATTGTCTGTCTAGCTAGATAATAAAGTTGTAGAATATCGGACTCTGCATAGCGTTGGTATACGAAGGGGCTTACTCGCGCAGGTCTCGACTACAAGATGATGGGCCGATTCTTCTCCGGGCTGGCGACCTCCGGCGCGTGGTGCTGCTTTGACGAGTTTAACCGCATCGATATCGAGGTGCTTTCTGTCATCGCACAACAACTCATCACTATCAGGAACGCGAAAGTCGCTAAACAATCTAGGTGCGCCTTACATTACAAATGCTGTTCAATCAACAACTGTTTTGTTTACTCATAAAAGAAGGTTATTGACAAATTAATTAATATAATATTCTAGGTTCATGTTCGAAGGGCGCGAAATAAAACTGGTGCGAACTTGTGCTGCGTTTATCACAATGAACCCCGGTTACGCCGGCAGAACGGAGTTGCCAGATAACCTGAAGGCTCTTTTCCGGCCTATATCTATGATGGTGCCAGATTACGGTAATTTGATTTAATTGTTGTAGGTGTTCTCTTTAGATATTATAAATCATTTGGCCCACCTTGCAACAACAAAGAGGTATACAATACATCTCACCGTAGCGAAAAAGATTCAAAGATTCTTCCATTTTCAATAATATTATGTATAGGTAGTCGGGTAGGTACTAACTTGTAAAATATTTCTAATAGAACATAATACAAATGAAATTTATATTTTAATGAAGCTCTCATCGCGGAAGTGATCTTATACTCGGAAGGCTTCGAGTCGTCGAAGGGCCTCGCGAAGAAAATGGTTCAAATGTACAAGCTGTCCAGCGAGCAGTTATCTAAACAAGACCACTATGATTTCGGCATGAGAGCTGTCAAGAGCGTGCTGGTACACTTAATATATTCTATGTATTGTAGTGGCTGGTGACCTTCTAGTATTGAACCAAATATGATCGAGAGTTTGCCGCTCGTAGCGCTGCTTTATACGAAATTTCTTGCAGTCATGGACTTGCCTCAATGCCGGTTAATGCTATTTATCAATGTATTATAGCTGCTTTCTGTGCAGTGCACATCAACACCTTTGTAGATTATTGTGTAGATTTTATCAGCCACACGAGCACCTTTAGCATAAGACGGCTGCTAAATCGCGCTTTAGCCGCGTATTAGCCGTTCTGCTAATTATTATATGAAACCCAAGACGCCCTATTAAAAACACTCTAATTTGATTCACCCAAGATTTTGATGTAATGTAACACCAGTGTCTCACCAATCTTTAGTATAAGCACACACAAGCGAAATTAGTACCTATTCACTATTTACGATGCTGCGTAAGCTGCTTTTAAGCTGTAGCATAATATTTAACTTATTGATATATTATGCGCTCTGTATGTCGGGACAGGCCTATGCTCAGCAGTGGACGTCCTATGGCTGAAATGATGATGATGATGTCGGGACAAAGATACCCGATGTCTGATGCTCTTATCTAGACCACCTTTGCAGGTAATGGCAGGCGCTTTGAAACGCGCTAGTCCTGACCAACACGAGGAGATGACGCTACTATGCGCGCTCAACGACAGCAATTTACCCAAGTTCCTGGCCGCAGACGCCATTCTGTTTGCGGGCATCCTATCCGATCTGTTCCCCGGCGTCAGTCTGCCCTTCAGAGACTATGGAGTCATGGAGGACGTCATTAGTAAGTAACGATTATACTCGTATTATTAGTGTCGATAATTATTGGCTGTAATTGATCTGGTTTCTTGCATTTTTTAAAATGAGGCTACGGTCTGAGAACAATACCTACCAATTCGTCGAGAAACTAATATGATTATGTAATACGTGAGTATACGCACTATTACTATAATATTATTGACGCCACCTGGAAGGAAAGTACTCCTCTCGTTTTTCTTACATCTTTCTTCCGGTGTTTCTTTTATTTAATGTTTGTCTGAAAGGTTTGATTCTTATGATCGAACCTATCTTTTGATGGCGTAAAAGTAAGGGTACGAACTCACGGAGCGGTTTTCACCCGCGCCCGCCGCGGTTGCGGGCCCGCAGCTTCTGTAGAATGAAGATTTATTTGCAAAAAGTAAGAGCACATTTCACGATGCGTTTTACACCCCCGGCGCGCGTGGTTGTTCGCGGGTCCCGGAGCACCGGCGAGTGACTTGTAGAATCGCGCGGATGGCAGTCACCCGCCGCCGCGGTGGTTTGCGCCCGCGCGCTCTGCGGTCGCTTGGCGGGCGACCGCAGTAGCCGGCGGGGCGGGGGGTACAGAAACAGCGTCTTGCGATCATCGCCCGCGAAGTTTGCGGAAGATAATCGCAGCCGCGGCTGCTGCGCAACCGCAAAAACTCCGGTTTCGTGAGTTTTGAAATAAAACAGATGTTCCGCCGCCGCGGTGGGCGCGGGAAAAAATCGCTCCGTGAGTTCTTAACGTAAATGGTCTTATTTTTTTTGGAATTTTAGTTTATTTCTGGGTGTAGCAAACGTGTTTTCTAAATTATTTCAAAGTAGTTTTGCTTCTTTTTTAAAAGAAAAATATTTTGAGTAAAATTTGCTATTTCCAGTAATTGAAGTACTTTCCCCCCAGATGGCGTTAAAAAATCCACACTGTATATAATTACATTGCTTCGTAATAGGGATAATGACACCACTAACCATCTGACGGACTTTTTTATGAGCTATCAAATTCGATATCCCCACAGATTTTTGGGAATACAGAATTGTGACGTCATTTCCATAGCCAAAAACAAAGTCAAATATTGATTTCAAAGCGATTAAAAATCATTCCTTGCAAATATGTTCTAAGTATTGTAATAATAAAAACTCGCTCATCTATAATTATGTTTACTGTTTCACGCGGTATCAACTAATGTATAGCACTGCCATATTGGACACCTATCTATCACATGCCTCCTGCACGTAAGAATACCTACTTGACACCATGTTCAGTAGGACTAAGCTCTTGTCTTGGACGTTTACACCTAGACTTTAGCTAGATAGACTTTTTTAAAATGATAATCACTGACTAGTTCTTAATTATTTAGCATTTGATTTGTTTTTACGAGTATTTTCTTGTAATTACTGAACATCAATTACTATCCGACAGCTATAATCCTGCTGGAAAGAAAACTGCAAGTGGAAATGTGTCAGATACGCAAAGTGATTCAATTGCACGAAACGATGATCGTGCGTTGGGGTGTCATGCTAGTGGGACCAACTGGCGGCGGGAAGACTGTGGTTTTACATGTAAGTATTCGCTGACACCTAGCATTACAAAAAAAAAAGAGGAATGAGTAAAGAGAGAAGGGCAAACGAATCCAGAGAGAGATTTTGGTTGTTGGAAGAGATTCTGAAAGAGAACTACAGCCTTCACATGAAAAAGTAGTTATATCCAGGTACCAGACATGTCTACTTTTTGTCATTATTCTTTTCTAATTAAAACGTATTAGAACGAACGTTTACGTAACGTTAAGTATTATTCAAAAGGAAAGTACGTTACAAAATTAGAGAGTTTAATGAAGTAAAGTAAGTGATAAGAAGAGGAAATATAAGATGTAAAACGAAGAAGAATCTTTAAGAAAAAAAAAATAATTTACACCTTTATCAATATTGCTATTATTTTTAATTTTATGAAACTAGGTTTTGGGAGACACATACTCCCGTCTATGCGAGAACGGGGTGCCAGGTACCCAGTATCAAATCGTGCACAAGTACATAATGAACCCGAAGAGCTTGACAATCGGCGAGTTGTATGGCGAAGTCAACCTGCAGACTCTGGAATGGCACGACGGCATACTGCCGCTATCGCTTAGAACCGCAGTACAGGTAATTTGACTTTAACTAAACATAGCCCTGCTGTTTAACCGAGTCAGTTTTTAAAGTGGTATCTAGTAGTGTTGCCGAAAAATCGATAGTTTTGCAATCGATAGTTGAACGCTAAATTCATCTATACGAACGATAGGACAATCGATAGTATCAAAACTATCGATAGAATCGATAGTATCGATATCTCTTTTACTGCAATACTATCGGTAAACAGCAATACTATCGATAGTATCAATAGTTTCGATCGCTTTATCTTTATCTTTTTTAGGGTTATTATATATCTTTTTTGTAGCAATTTTCGTTTTGAGTTTGTAAATATTCTTATCTTACTAAATAAATGTGTTTCCTAACAAAAATTTTGTGTACAATTAGTTCATTACCTAATGAGTACAAACAATATACTGATACTGATAAAAGTAGTAAACTTGAAATACTATGAAAGGAATAATTTATTTATAAAAAACATAGTACAGCAGACACCTTTTCAATTTAGAAAAAAAATATTTTTAAAAAAAGCTTTTCTTATTCTGAACTAGGCAGAAAACCCTGACCACCAATGGCTAATATGCGACGGGCCCGTGGACGCGGTGTGGATAGAGAACATGAACACAGTGCTAGACGACAACAAAATGCTGTGTCTGTCTAACTCTGAGCGCATCAAGCTTACTCCCTACGTGCACATGGTTTTTGAGGTACAATTAAAATATACCTATCTATCGCTTGAAGGAAACTAATAGTTTAGTACTAGCTTTGCTGACGTAATTCCGTTTCAGTAGATCCAAAGCCGATGAATTATAATAATGCCGTCCCGCGACCACGTATTATGGATTTTACTCCTGGCATATGTTTTTAAAATAACCGTGATTCATACGCTTATTAGGAATGGCGATCTCGACATCATCATCATCTTATGCAGCCTAAATACAAAAAATAATAATGGCACAGTACAATGATCAATGATGTTTACTTGTTTTTAGGTGGCAGACTTAGCCCAAGCATCGCCAGCCACAGTGTCACGTTGTGGTATGGTATACATTGATCCATATGAACTAGGCTACTTGCCCTACGTTCGCTCGTGGCTCGAGGTAGGCGTAGAAAAAAATCTGTTCAACCAAGAAAACGCAGATTTTCTCTATGAACTGTTCAAGATGCTGGAAGTTGGTATTGTTCATGTCAACTCCAAGTGCAGTGTCGGCATAAAACAGGTTAGTAAAGTCAAAGCACTGCGTTAGATTTAAGGAAGGTAAAATTTGTGTCATTCTTTTATTTACCATACAACTCCAATATTGCAATGTAGTAACTAGTATATTAAGTGTTTTTTTTTTAAACTTTTTTGTAAACTAAAACGGTTCGGTCAAAGTCAAAGTCAAAAATTATTTATTCAGTTTAGGACAGAAAATTGCCACTTATTAACGTCAATAAAAACATTATTATGCCATATGGGGCTAGAACATGTCTCCTTATTTTTTGGGCCCTACTAGCGCTTCGAGACAAGACACAGACAATCTGGCAGCATCTAGATAACATTACATCCTCTTGATATTCTCATTACTGCTGCATCCAGGTGGACATTAGTAAAGTATCGGCGCTTTGCTTTCTGATGAGTTCTTTACTATCGGAGCCGGGCGAGCGTTTCTCCGACAAGGCCGCAATTAAAGTATACATCGCATACTGCTTCATCTTCTGCTACATCTGGTGTATCGGTGGAAACATCCTCGAGTCTAATAGGAAGGGCTTTGAGGAGGTCATCAAGAGGCAGTTTGAGGAATATGAAGAAGCTGAATAGTAAGTATTTAACTGATTGCTGTCATTAACGGAAAATACCTGTCAACGCGGCTATAATAACTGGATATTTACTTATTGTCCTGTCCGTCGATCCCTATCAATGAAAATCGCGTAGATTTGTTCGTAGCGAGAAGTTCGCCATTTGTACTCGTACTTAGATTTTAAAAAAATACATGCAACTGCTTCCTAACATTTGCTATTATAAGATTCTTATAGGCTTTTGTATCGATTTAACCGCACAGTTGTATTGATAAATAAATGAACAAAGATTATTTGGCACAATTATCTATATATATAAAAATTAATCGTCATTTCCCTTGGTTATCGCATCACGCGTGAACGAATGGTACAATTTCGCTAATTCTATTTGGTTGTGTTAATTATTGTCAGGAAAAGGTTCTTATGAAAGAAATAATTGAGAAAGTTGCTTAGAAAATCTTTTATAAATAACCTAAAGACCACGCAAACGAAGTCGCGGGCAACAGCTAGTTAACAATAAAAGTACAAAATGTCAAGATCATACACAGTTTTACATTTTCAAAAGGAAAAAATGCAGATGGTCTTTTAAATAAATATACTTATATGGGGACGATTGTATCTATGCAGTTCGCGTTTGTGCGCTGCATACGCACGCAAAAGTGTACCTACTCATACTGGTACTTTTTTAAGCAATAGTTGCTCGGAAATACCCGTGGATCAATCTAAACAATTCCAATCAATTATTGTTTTAAAAATATTGCTTCTAATATCACAATATCATTCGACAAAAAAGGTGGCTTTCGTCTTACTAGACACGTTCGCGGCCATTTCTAATCATTTTCTTTATTTTTTAGTTTTCAACTTATAATAATAATCATCAGTCGTTCGTTAATGGCCTGCAATAGTTAATGGGCAGTGTATTCATGTTTAAAGCCTGTCTGTTTAATTTAGATATTGCTTCTAACTTTCCAGCTTGCCACAAGGTTTCAATTTCTTCGATATGTACATGGATACAAAACAGCGGAAGCTGAAAGTGTGGGCGGAGATCATACCGGAGTTCCTCTATGATAGCAACAGGCCCTTCTTTGAGACGCTTGTGCCTACCATTGATACCGTCAGATACGGGTACCTGTTCGAAAAACTCCTTTCAAGCGGGAAACCTGTCATGTTCACTGGAAACACAGGTAGACGATTTGATTTGTAATTAATTTAAAAATACAAATGATCCTAAAAACTTACAATATGAACAATGCATTTTCAGGCGTTGGTAAAACGTGCGTAGCAGCAGAAGTGCTCAATAAAATGTCTTCCACTGGCTATTTTATACCAGTGATATTGAATTTTTCTGCACAAACCAGTAGCACTAGGACACAGGTATTCGCACCAAGACCATTAAAAATAAGAATACTGATGTTAAATAGACATTGATAATAACCAAATTTATTTGTGTAGGAAGTTATTGAACTCCGTTTAGAGAAAAGACCTCGAAAAGCAATAGGTGCCCCGTTTGGAAAAAAAGTAATCATTTTTATTGACGACGTGAACATGCCTCGACTAGATGTCTATGGCGCTCAACCGACCATCGAGTTACTAAGGTGTGTAACATTAAAATTTCAATTACTTACATATTTCTATTTGTGTGTAAATTAAACACTACTTTAACCTTTTGGATTGAAACCAAAAAGTATTTTTGTTAATCTGTCCTTTTATAGAATTGAAATTGATATCAATCAAACTAAAATATTATTAGAAAAACTACTAAAAATGATGATGATAAAAAAATGTTATTACTAAGTAACGCTTGGTTGTAATGTAATACAGCTGCAGTCTGTCGTGTACCTCAAGCTATAGTCCTTTCAAGATAAGAAGATAGAGTCTGACTAACGAATCGTGTCACTCGAATTTTTTCGAATTTTTAGTATGGCAACTTTACAACTGTCACTTTGAAGTTACGTTATTACGAGTCTGGTTCGTTGAGTTTTCAATGAATTGCGAAAAATAATGGCGAAACCAATTAAAAGTACGTCTAGAAAACTACTTTTTACTATGATGAAGATGAAGATGTGAAGAGTGATTTAAACTTTAAATGTGAGTCGAAAATACAACAGTTAAATGAAATCGCCACGCTTACAGATTAGTTTTTGTACTATCATGGATGAACAAGTTTGATACTTTATTTTTAAAAGTTGTTAATGTGATTTTGAACCGATTTCAAAAAAGGAAGAGGTTCTCAATTCGTATGTGTGTTTTTTTGTATGTATGTTACGCGATCATTCCGCTAATTATGAAATGATTTTGATGATTCTTTTTTTGTTTGGTAGATCATACTTCAGATGAGGTGGTCCCATATAAAATTTATCGAAATTGATTTAGCTCTTTTTGAGAAAATCAACAACAAACGAAATATATACCCAGACAATTAATAGAAATATCTATAATTTAGAGAAATTTTATTACTTACAGATTTTGAATATGAATCTTCATAATGGTGTTAATTATTCGTTTTAATGCGGTTCAATTTATGTTTTAGTTTTTAGTTATAAGGAATAAAAAATATACAATGATTTGTCAATTTTGTTTCATTATAATTTAGAAAAGTGTACAAGAGCAATGCGTATGTTTAAAAAAAAAAATTATAATCTAAAGTATCAAGTTGATTTTTCCCATGAAATTCAGTGTTTACACCTAAAAGATTTTTGAATATGCCGCTCTTTTCTAGTGCCACCTTTCATTAGTCAGACTCTACTTATGACACTTGGCATTTTCCGTTTCATCCATACTGTTTACGATATTATTTTATAAAATATATTTTTAATTTTAATTTATATCATTGAAAAAACACAATAATCTTTGCCTCTAAAAATCTAAGCAAAAATTGAAAACTGAAATATATTTTAATAATCTAACAAATAAATTAATAGGATGTCCTTTAAATACTTGATGCATAAAACGGAACGTTTACTTATAGGGATCGACAATACATAATCGGAACTAAATCGATAAATCGTTTTAGTCGTCTTGTAAAAACCTATGCGTTGAAGTCAGTAGTATAAGAGCTTCTGCATTTTCGTTATTGTTTTGCTTTTATTTGGTAAAATGCAAAAAAAAGGAAACAAAGACTTGTCATAAAGCTGCATACGGCACTCTGGCGTTAGAACATTGCAGTACAGGTATCTCTTATTTTAAATAGGTTTATTTGAATAAAAATCGATTAAACTTTTTTTTATAAACTTTCTCGATTTTCAAAAGAATCGGTTGGATTTCGTTAGGGCACATCACCATTTGTGTCAATAGTGAAGTCACGTGATGTGTCACAAGTCTCTTGTTATCTTGAAAAGAGTATAGTACATTCAGCGTCACTTAATGTGCTTTGCTATATACAACGCTTGCCTAGCCGCACACGCTGCTAGCGGCTTACAGCTTCAATTAGTGGCGTTTGTGGCCGCCTCACACGGTTGTTACCTGTGGTCGCTTCTTGTGGCGGCGATTGTGGCTGTCGCGTGTGGCCCCGTATGCGGTGAAGCTTAAGATTGTATAAGAGTTTTTTGCCCACTGCACATTCACTGTGCTAGATTCGTTTCATAAAAAACATATTTTAGGCAATTCCTTGACTTCGGTGGATTGTACGACCGTGACAAGCTTTACTGGAAAGACATAATAGACGTGGTTCTGTCGTGCGCCTGCGCGCCCCCAGGTGGTGGCCGGAACCCACTCACTGGAAGATTTGTTAGACATTTTGCTATGTTTTACATTTCGGCGCCTAATGCTGATGCAATGAAGACCATCTTTAAGGTACTCCGGATTTCCAATCTATAAATATAATAATACAAAAAAGAAATAAAAGCTTATTAAATGCAGATTTAAATCAGAATACGTGTGAACTTATATTTTTATGTAGTAGGTACGAGGAAGGTATAATGTCTGCCTCCTAACACAGAGTGGGTCGAAAAAGAAAAGAAGAAGGTATATTGACCGGTCATGGCTTTTATACTAAGCATTTGGTGTTGCCATGATGATAATATTACCAGTGATATAAAAACAAAATCAATAAATTTTTGCAATTATAAATTAGACTAATGCCAACAGTAGCCTTACATTTGTTTTTTTTTTTTAAAACTAGACATCCATATCCTGGTAAATAATAACACCCATAACTACTATAGCCCGTCAAATTACGCGGTACTTATGTGGGCCAAGACACTATCGGGAACGAGGTACGAGCTAGGTATCGGCAGAGGCAGGTGGTGCAGTGGGGTACTTAAGTACTTTCATACCTAATACCTTAATGTCGTCCCGCATGAGTATTATATTGACAGTTTATACCAGGGTTTTTCAAGGGGGGTCGCAAGAGGGCGAGAGAATTATCTCAAAAAAATCAATAAAGTTTAAAAATATTGATTTATTTAGAAAATGTTAACAAAAGGCTATATTCCCGCAATATTTGAATCCTAATTATGCAAACTTAATACATAAAAATTAATTTGTAACTTAATACATAAAAGAAAGCGATGGGGGTTCGCGTTTTTTTTTTATTACCATGAGGTCGTGTCATGAAAAATTTTGAAAAACACTAGTATATACTTGCAAGCATTAATACTAACTTGTTCTCTTTATTTAGGCTATTCTAAAAGGGCACATGGAAGATTTCGTCCCTGAAGTTTCTATACTCGGCGATCCGATAGTGAATGCGGCGGTGGACGTATACTTAAAGATTTGCGCGGAGCTGTTACCCACACCGTCCAAGTCTCATTATGTGTTCAACTTGCGCGATTTGTCCAAGTCCATGCAGGGTGTTCTGCAAGCTGATGCGGCTTATATGAGATCCCCGCAAGCTATGCTCAGGTTTGTTATACATTGCGATATAGAAAATCAGTTAGCTATAAAGTGTAGACTGCATATGGCTTCATTTTGGACTCCTGTGTCTTTTTTGTAATAACCTTATATGCTTATTTCTGCATTATCTTACTATCCATTATTATTACAATTTACAAATTAATGTGCAATTAAGTAGTGCCTTAAATTTAAAAATGTATATTACCAAATAATTTGTTATTTCTTCAAAAATATTGCAATGAAATTTATTGGACTATTATTATGACTTCAATTATGTATTTCCAGACAGTGCATGTAACCAATATTGAATTAATTCTGTAATCTAGGTTGTTCTACCACGAATGTCTGCGCGTATTCCACGATCGATTGATCAACATCGAGGACAAGAGTTATTTCCTACATTTAATGAGCACGGTCTGCCAGAAGAACTTCCAACAACCAATACTAGACGTGCCTGAAGATCCCATCATTGAGCATCCTCCTTTGCTCCTGTTTGGGGATTTCATAAACTCAGCTGTCCCTAAAGAAAACAGAGTTTACGCTGAAATATCGGATATGCCAAAGTTAATGATTGTATTAAAGGTAAGTTTTTATAATCGTAATTGAAATCGATCTGCTGATCAATACTATAAAGCTGCAACTATCGAATTTGGTTATTTTCCTGTAATGTAGCTATATGTATGATTATAAATAAATAAATAAAATAAAAAATATTATAAACACCACTATAATCACTTAAGTCGAAATAACCAGTTTTATACACTGGTTATCTCGTGTTACAAAACTTCATTTATGAAGTTTAGCTTTAGCTAATGTCAGTTACCCATGCCCGATGGACGGACTACCTGACAAATGTGACGGCCTGTGATCATTAGCAGTTGACGCCTATTAGTCTGAAACGAACGATATAGATTATTATTAATAATGTGATACTTGTGATAGTAAGTATTTGTTAGGTGCTATTCAAAAGTTTATTACAGATCAATTATGTAGAAGGTTGTATACAAGAAAACTAAAACTAAACTTAAAACTAAACCTTACTAAATAAATATTAGGTCCTTACATATGAAATTGCCGATACTCAATACTGGCAACTTTAACATCAAATATCTTGCGTTTGATTAGGAATTCCAAATTCAAATTTATTTCGAAATAAAGCCAAAAAAATATTGTTTTAAAATTCGTATTTCATTTGTTTTCACATCATTTATTTGAGCTTTAACATTGCTATAACAACAACTATAGACAAATTGAAAATTTGCGGTATTTACAAATACGAGTTCCACCATGGCATCAGTGCTGCAGAAACGACTCGAATAATTAACGACGTGTACGGACCAAGCACCGTTAACGAACGAACGGTGTATTTTTGGTTTCAACGTTTCCGTTCTGGAAATTTCGATTTACACAATAAGCCTCGTGGACGACCTGATACTCAAGTCAATAACGAGGAATTGAAGGTGAAAGTGGAAGCGGATCCATCTCAAACCACTTCTAAATTAGCAGCAGCCTTCGGCGTAAGTGACAAAACGATACTTATCCATTTGCGCCAAATCGGAAAAGCCAAAAAACTCGAAAAGTGGGTACCGCACGAATTGACTGAAGCAAACCAACAAACACGCGTCGCTTGCTGCGTTCCTTTGCTCAATCGTCACAATAATGAAATGTACCCCAGGGCTCGATATTGAGACCCTTATGTTTCAACGTCTTTATTAATGACATTGTACAGACTGTCAATTACTCTAATGTCTACCTATTTGCAGATGATCTTAAACTGACAAAAACAGTTGCGAACGACGACGACTCAAAACGTTTGCAGAAGGACATCGATCGTTTACATCAGTGGTGCGATAGAAATGGGATGTTTCTGAATGCATCAAAGTGTCACCATATAAAATTTACTAAAAAACAAAATAAAATATTATCTAAATATACAGTGGCCTGTGATCCCCTTCAGGAAGTAGAAACCATTAAAGATCTAGGCATTGTTATGGACGGTCAATTGGGATTCTCTAAGCATATCGACAAGATAATAAACGACGCAAATAAGATACTCGGGTTCATCATGAGATGCTTAAAAGACTTTAAAAAGCACGATACAGTCATCCGACTTTACATCAGTTACGTGCGCAGCAAATTCGAGTACTGTAGTACGGCATAGAGTCCTACTTACAAGGTACACATTGACAGGATCGAGAGAGTGCAGAAGAAAATTATTCGCTACCTAAGTTATCGTTTCGGGAACCCGAGTACTGTCAATACCTACGACAAAAGGACGGAATTCTTCCAACTTGAATTTCTGTCAAAGCGAAGGATCCGATCGAATATGTCGCACAAATTATTGAATAACAATAATGATTGTCCCCCGTTGCTTAGTAAATTCCAATTTCATGTGCTAGCACGTAATCCACGTTAACCCGTCGGACTGTTCAGCAAGAGACTGTGCCGAACTAACCTGGGTCAAAACTCGCCCGTAAAACGTGTCTCCTGACTCTATAATGAACTGACCAAGAAAATACCGAATCTTGACATACACCACGATAGACTCTTAACTTTTTATCCCAGCTCAAAACTAGACGTGCCTCTGTGCTTTCGATTTAGTACGGATTCCAATTTCCAAAGCCTAAATGACAGAATTTTGACATTGTATTGACTACTAGGTATTGATTTATTTATTTTTTAACTGTGAACTTTAATTTAAACTAATTTAATTTATAATACTGCATAATATTGTTTTAATTTATTATCGACTCATTGTTTCCTTTATTTTATTAATTTAGTATGTTATTATTATTTCTGACATGTTATAATTAAATATAATATGTATTAAGCTTCCACTAAAATGCATACTGTGGTTACCTGTAAATTGAGGAACATTTAGCCTTAAGCCATTTCATTGTTAATTTTGAAATGTAAACTGTATCTTATGTTGGTAATCCATTAAACAATAAACAGTTTTGAACCGTATCGGGACTTGTAATGAGAAATGTATTCTGTACGACTATCGGAAGCGATCATCACAATGGCTTAACCCTGGAGAACCGGCAAAACCTTGCCCTAAGCGAAAACTGACCAAAAAGTAGATTCTGGTTAGTGTTTGGTGGACCAGTGCTGGTGTTATCCACTACAGCTTCATGAGTTCAGGCCAGACGATTACTGCAGACTTGTATCGCCAACAATTGCAAACAATGATGGAAAAGCTCGCCATTAAACAACCGAGACTGGTGAATTGCTCTAGCCCACGGCTCCTTCAGGATAACGCTAGACCACACACAGCACATCAAACGGTTAGAGGAGCAGCGACTAGAACCTTTGCATCACCTATCATACTCTCCAGATCTTGCCCCAACAGATTACTACTTTTTTCAAAATTTTGACAACTTTTTACAAGGAAAAAAATTAAAATCTGATGAGGCAGTCAAAACCGCCTTTAAACAATTCATAGACTCTCGCTTCCAGGTTTTTTTTTTCAAAGGGACCAATGATCTGCCTATAAAATGGCGGAAGTGTATCAATAACAACTGCGATACTCGATTAAATAATAATTTGATTTAAAAAAATTGATTCACTTTTTTGATACTGAACGGCAATTTCATACGTAAGGACCTTATAATAAATGGCCTATAGCCGCGCATTTGTGTAAGTGTAGTGCTGGTGAACACCTACAAGGACATTTGAATTTAAGTAAACAGCTATAAAAACATTAACGTTCTATAACACCAATACTCGCAATACTTGGCAGGCGGGTTGGCAATTTGTTTATTTATTGATATTTATATTTGCGGACAGGAATACCTAGACGAATACAACTCAACCGCTCGTGCGGAGATGCACCTGGTGTTGTTCCAAGACGCGGTGGAGCACGTGGTCCGTGTGGCCCGCGTGCTGCGCGCCGAGCGCGGCCACTGCCTCATGGTCGGCCCGGGCGGCTCCGGCCGCCGCAGCGTGGCCACGCTAGCGGGCCACGTCAACGAGTGCAAGTGAGTCCATCAATTTAACGGGTGTAATGTTTCTAAAAATCTAATTGTTTTTAATAAATATTATTAATACTTATAACGATTTAATTATATAAAACAACTTACTTAATATAATGAATGTTTCAAGTCTTTCTCAAAGTGGGCGATAACGCCCTGTTGTGGGCGCTGAAGGCCTAGACAGGGGCGGTAATGGGCCTAGCAAAAATTGAGGGTGTTGTAGTCATTTAGAGGGGCGTGAAATTGAAAACTTATATGTTGAAGTTTTTCCTGTTGTATCTAAATACTAAATATTATTTCTTATAAACACTAAAAAATATTTCAAAGTACCGCAAATATCGCGAGCTTATACACATTTATATTTTTTGTTTAGCTTCAAAGTTGGTTTAGTTATTAATAACATTCGTGCCTTTAGGCTGAAGTTTTTTTTTTTTTCAAATAGTCAACCAAGGATTATAAGGTTTTTTAATGGATTTCACTCTTAGCGCCTACTTTTCCATGAGCGGATATTTTGCTCGCAATGATAATCTATTTACACAGGAGTGCAACGGATGGATGTTTAGTCTGCGAGAAGCATTTGTATTATCTTAGGCACGTAATAGAAGTCGCATTAGTCAACGCTTAATGCTCAAGGTCATTTGCCTTATCCATCGCCTTAAGATAACAATTACTAACTCTTAACACTCACTTATAATAACTATTAAAAGTTATAAAGCTCATTAAATATAACATTAGTTTCATTATTTGTATTTCCTAAAAACGCAAGCAGCATTATTATACAAGCAACTTCAAGCAAGTGTAAAGTCCGTTTATCCTTACTTGTCCTATTTAGTAAACAAACAACAGTCATAGCAAAAACACGTTTTACCGACTTTATCTCACTATGTATTCTGTGTCTGAATGTCTTTTATTATAAAAGAAACACGTAGAATAAATTTTTCACTGAAAACTGCTAGTATTCATTAATTGTCTACAAGATTTTACACAAAATCAAAAAAAATCCGGCAGAGACAAAAAATTACACAACTGTTTGATATTTCGTAAATTCTGTTTGTCTTTGGATTTTAGAAATGGGACAGGAGCAGTCAACGAATGACATCATTGTTAATGTAATTAGGTCGGTGTACTGCAACCTGTTTTGTAAATTACTATCTAACATCAACCATGTTATATATAAAAAAAATATAAACTATGTTATTACTAAGTAATATCTTTAAATGGAAAATCATAAAATACACGATTCACCACATTTTTGACCTTATCAAAGTGTTTTTGGTTTTCATAATAAAATAAGCTTCAAAAGTATCGTTAAATGTAACTTATTTTTGACATGGTACAACGTTATAGCAAGTACCTACTTAGTTTTTACAAGCTTTATATTAGCTGGCAATGTTCGTATGTAACAATTTTAGAAATTAGCAACTTAAATTTGACCCACTTCCCCGTGCTCGATTGAGCTGAAATTTGGCACACGTATGTAAAATCGGTGACAATACAATATTTTGGTACCATCGAGCTGATCTGATGATGGAGCCGGAAGGTGGACACAAAAACTCAGTTATCGAAATTTTGCAACTTAAAATGAACTCACTTTCCGGTGTTCGATTGAAATTTTGCACACGTATGTGATGTCGGTGATAATGCAATATTTTGGTACCATCGAGCTGATATGATGATGGAGCCGCAAGGTGCTACAGCAACTCAATACTAAAACAATGCAATAACATCGACTTTGGGCTCGTTTGATTTGCCTTAAAGAATATTATCCAAGGTCTGATGATGGAGTCAGAAGGTGCCCAAAGGAACTCCGTAATAAAACAATTAAACCTCATCAAGTTTGGGCTCGTTTAATTTGTCTTGACAAGTACTCTATTAGTAGATGATGTCCAGGGATTATACCCTGGAGAAAAAGAAGAGAAGGACGCCAAAAGAATTTCTGTAAAATGAAAAAGGATACGACTGTAAAATTTGGGCACTGCGTTTGATTTGTCTTGACAACTGTACTAATTGTAGATGTGTCTTATGATGGAGCAGGAAGGTGGACATAGAAACTATGACGTATTGATGCAACCCCATCGAGTTTGGGCTAGTTTGATATGTCGCGAAAAGTGCTCTACAGCATGCAATAAAAGTATGTAAAGTACATGATGTCCAGGTTCTAATGATAAAGCCGGATACAGGAACTATATTTTAAATAATGTAAACTCAATGAGTTGAGGCTTGTTAGTTCTCTCTTTGTAAACAATGGCTAGGGTCAGATGATGAAACCAGACGGTGGTCACATGAACTCTGTAATGACACAACGCAACCTTATCGATTTTGGGTTCGTTTAATTTATCCTAAAAGGTACTCTGATAGTATAACTATGATATTACATTATAGTTCTGACGATGAACCCGAAAGATAGCCACTGGAACTTTCTCATCGAAAATGGTAAGATGGTTAAGTTTGATCTCGTTTGATTGGTTGTCTTGCGCGAAGCGTGTCATTCCTGTTCAATGAAAAATATACATAAACTTTAAAAACTTAAGGCACTGATCAATGCTATCCGTTATATAGGTTTCCTATAAGATATCAGTGCCTCGAGGTTTTGGAGTTTATGTATATTTTACATTTTGAAAAGATGTATAGAACTTACCTATCTACGTGTATGACTGATGTCACTTAAATTTATTTTATTCCTTTTAGATCACTTTTTACTCAATAAAAGCTTGTCTTTGAAAAGTTTTTTTACTTTTAATTTATTAATGCTATGATTTAATATAAAACATTATTCACTATTATTTTATATTTCATTTACTAGTTCATTCAATGGCTCTCAACCTTATCAATTGCCTATAATCGTCCGTCCTCCATTAATGTTTACTATACTGTTAAAGTTTCACCCGTTTATAAAAGGCGATCTTGTATATCTGATTAGTTGGTGTGAGAGAGGGATGTTGAAATAAAGCTTAAATGACTTTGTTTTGAGATCACTGCAATGGGTTAAGGTTTGTAGGTGCTGCTGAGCCCCAAGTCTCGATAAGGTAGCTTAAGTGTGATCTCGCCTAAGCGTAATTTCACCTTTCGTGGTATACAGTGTGCTATCTTACGAAGAGCGCCTACCAAAGATGTTATTTTCCCTTTCACATGGTCAATGTGCGGTGTCCATGTTAATTTATCATCAATGTATAAGTAGTCCCAGGTATTTTTTCCGACTGGGTCTTTTAATCAGTTCATTATTTACTGTTAGTGCAACAAAATCGGGGATCACTTTATTTTTAGCTGACAAAATCATGTATGACGACTTATTTATAGTAGGCAAATTATAAAGGAGCCATTCACTTAGCACAGCGAAGTCTCTTTGAGCTTTTGCAGTAATTTCCTAAATAGATTGGCCGAAATAAAATATGCAAGTATTATATTAAAGTGTTATATTGCCCGTTAATCCTATTTTGCTAATGTTGTTTACGTATATTAAAAACAATAGTGGGCCAAGTATGGAACCTTGAGGTATACTGAACGTGATTTTCTGAGAGCTACTTGCAAAATAATTTATTTTCACAATCTGGCACCTGTTTTGAAGATACGATTTAAACATTTTGAGTGCCGTGTCATCGATACCGATATTATGTAGCTCTAAAAGTAGCTTTTCGTGACTTACCGTATCAATAGCTTTCTTTAAATCGATGAATATACCTAATGCTATTTCTTTTCGTCGATATATGTTTTAATTTTCGTTATTAAATCTACTGCAGCTGTCAGGGTACTAGACTGTGAACAAAAGCCGTACTGCTCTTCAGTTAACACGTTTATGGACAGTAACGCAGTGAACACAGAATGCCCGCCGACGTCACAGTTTTCACACGTTTTAATTCAGTACGCCTGTGGACGTTTATTTTCCATACTATCACAAGGAAGGGCATGTTGTAGTGTCACCGCAAAAGTAATGCGCCTTTCGTACTGTCATCATACACAGTTTTATGAGACGTCAAGATACACACTTGATTTTCGTACACTTGTACCCTGTTTCTGTTTACTAAAAATGCATGCATTAATGTCTAGGTTATCTATAATTTTAATTACCTCTACAGTACACCGTTTTAGTTCTTTTAATAATATGTCATGTAAGTGATTGTGTTCGTACATTAGGATGTTACCTGTGTCATTATGATATTTCTGGGGTATTTTATTAGATAGGTCGACACCGACGAAAGAAAAAAAAAGTCAAACAAATCACATACCTCCATACCGTCAGTAACTTACTTGGAATCTGACACTAGCCTGGGGGGAGTAGGGCTATCTTTCATTTTGTTTGCTGCTAGGGTGTTAATAACTTCCCAATCTTCTTTGGTTGGTTATGTGTGTCTTGAAATAAATTATGGTAATAATTTTCCTTATACGTCTTAATCAGAACTTGAACTTTAACTCGTTCTTTCATAAATAACTTCTTTAGTTCTTCATCTTTTTGTTTCTTTTCATTTCTTTCTATAGATAGTTTCGTGTATTTATTGCATCGATAATGTTCTTATTAATCCAATCTTTCTGTGGAGGATGAAGTGTTTTTTTTTCTGTATTTTACTATTTTTGATGTTTAGTAGTATGCAGTTTTCCAGTTCGGAGTAATCGTCTTCTACCTTATCAATTGTTTCTGATATATTTTTACATAATGTATCGTAGTCTAATGCTGTATAATTAATTTTTGAATTAAGTCTTGGTGCTTCTTTTCTAACTTCAAGATACAGATGTTTATGGTCGGATAGAGATGATTCTATTATTGAAAGGCCAAATGTATGGTTGTTTATATTAGTACTGATATGGTCTATTATTGTTTTGCATGTCTCTCGTGTACAATAGTTTAGGTCAATTTTATTCAAAATTTGATATCCAGATTTCTTTACCTCACTAACATAATCCGTTATATATTTATCTTTCTTGAGTAAATCGACGTTGAAGTCGCCAAAGACTAAAGATCTTTTTCGATGCTCCAATAGACATGAATAATATTTAAAAAGTTGTCCATGGGAGAATCTCCATCAGGTTTGTATATAACTCCAACATTTAATGATAGTTTTTCTATATTTATCCATAAATTGTGGTTTCCGTTTTCGATGATGTCTTCTGTTATTTTAAAATTTATTAAATTATGTACGTAAATAGAAACACCTTTTTTATCCTATCTATAGTTATATGCATGCTTATACTCTAGGATTTGATATATCTTAGCATCTTCTTCAGATACAAACCATGTTTCCGTAAATATTAATAGATGGGTAATCCTTGGTATGGCTCTCAAAATACATTTAATTTCAATGAACTTATTGTTATTGCGTATACTTTGTAAATTTGCGTAGAAAAATCGGAGGGATGATGGAGTTCTGAGTCCTAATAATAATATGACAACCGTCGCAAAGTTGCCGGTCGGGTCTAGGTGAACCTTTAAGGCCCCAGCGTATATTTGTTCTGTATAAAATTAAAAACCATATAAAGAAACGGGTCACAAAACACTATGTTTTAACGTCTATAGGAAAAGCTATAGGTATTCTGGAATTTATTGTGTTCGTTCGTGACTATAGTTGTAAATAAGCCGTTTTAAAATACGTAGTTTTAAACTGGTTAAAACGGTTTTAAACCACGACCACATGGTCAGCAATACATGAACTAATACTTTCAAAATGTAGATAAGGAGGTAAATTTAAATAATTTTCCGTTTTTATTAATTTAAATTAAGACATTTATCATACTTTAAAACTTTTTATGATTAAATAGACTGAAAACAATTTTGATAGCGTATTTATTAAAAAATATGTTAACATTTTTTATAGTATGCTGTTTTCTTTCGCGCTCAGTCATTGCATATTTAGAATGTATTTTGCTGTACTACAAATAGCCTATGAAATTATTGTACCTTACCGAACGGTGATGTCGCATTTTTTAAGTAATAGGTACATCATTTTAAAATTATACGAAAAATAGTTAAAAAGATCTAAATAAATTCAATTTTCAATAAATAATGTTATTTTATAATAATATAATTATAAAACTTTTTTTTCCATTGATTTTTTCATTTACATGACCAGAAAATACCCTAAATAAGGAAGTAGGTGTAATCAGATCACTTTGTTTGAAGCCTTCGTGCATTCTAATAGAAAAATTAATTTAAACCAATATTAAACCACTAAATGTGGTTTAAAAAGTTTTGAACCAAAAAAAACGGTTTAAAACGTTTAAAACATCTTTTGCATCTTTAGTCGTGACACTAGTCTTTTTCCATCACAGATGTATGGGCATGGAGCTGAAACGCAACTACGACACGCCAGAATTCCATGATGACCTGCGCAGGATGTACATGCGCGCCGGCGTCAACTACGAAGACACCGTGTTCCTCTTCACCGACACGCAAATCACTAAGGAAGAGTTCCTCGAAGACATCAACAACATGCTGAACTCTGGTAGGTAAACAACACGTAAATATGAAAGATGCACACAGATGTCCGTGCCGTGCCTATCACCCTTAAAACCCCAGACGGCCAAAAATCTGGTCTACCGTAGGTTGAATATCGCACAACACGTAACAGTACTACGTCTACGCTTCTCTGTGAATTCCTTTGTGTGTTAGGGACATATTTTTAGTAAACAGAAATTAAAGAAGTGATCGACCCGTTCAGTTTTCAATATGTCCAGTACGCTATTTAAAAATTAGCTTATATTGTTACGAAAGCGGGTACGGGATTGGAAGTAAACGACAGTTCTTCCAGAATGACGCTTTATTTTCTCTTCACAAGCCACACAGACGCAATTAAGTGTTCAGTTCAGTGTTCTGACGTAGCACTGACGCGGTGTTCCTGTCTGACTCGATTCTCTTGCCAGCCGTGGTCCTCCTGACTGAAGTATTAAGAAGCCCAATACCGCAAAGCCCCGAGGGCCCCGACGTAGTCCTCTTGTCAGTCACAGCACTGACACGGTCCTCTTTACGGACGTTATCCACACTATACTGCACCGTTCACTCTTCACTACTATGTACTTACACTACTACTACACTTCACTACTTTCTTACTTTAACTTTTTTACTTACTTTTACTAACTGTCCGTTATGCGGCTTGCAGCCCCGTATATACCCCTAATTGAACCTTCCAGACTCTAATTTAGATAGTTATTTCGTGTATCTTCTTTTTAGCAGGTTTCTGTATTTACTAAACTGTTCTTAATTTTAATGGAAATATTTCAATACTAAATTGGAATGTATTAAAAACGCCAACAAAACTTCTTTGTCGCCGGCTGAGTTTGAAATTGCAATCTCAGGAACATAGTTGGTCATTTGAACCATTCGGCCAATTTGACAGATGCCGACGAAATTCTTATGGCTTGATGCTTGCGGTAACGTAGAGGACATAGACATCACAATATTATAAACTCCCTAATGTTTCTATCAGGTGAAGTGCCGAACCTTTTCGAGGGTGACACATACGAGCAAGTACAAACGGGGTGTCGAGGAGAAGCCGGCAAGAACGGCATTAACCCGGCAGACCGTGACGCCGTCTACTACTTTTTCATCAACCGAGTGCGATCGAAGCTTCACCTCTGCATTTGCATGAGTCCTGTAGGCGAGGCGTTCAGGTAAACTTAATTTTGTTGCCAGAAAGTGTTATACCATGATATGCAACAGTTTTGCAGTGTAACCACAAAAAAAAGTATAATCCCTATTTATGATGATATTGTTGGACATGATTAATCGTAGGTTTTTACAATGTATCGTTGAACTTTTTAAAACAAAGACTGAATGATTAATTTTTTTAGTTATATTTGATCGTCCTGTATATTATAATGCTAGCAACAAAAGAATACTATCTTATAACACTTATCATGCATAGCAGCAACCTTACGCAATAAAATGTAACGTTGCCAAGTGATAATCGTGTGTAATCTAGCAATTCGTCATAAAAAAAGAACTAAATAAACTCCACAAACATTTGGAACACAGACGCCGCTGCCGCATGTTCCCTTCGCTCGTCAACTGCTGCACGATCGACTGGTTCACAAAGTGGCCCCCAGAGGCGCTGCTGTCGGTGGCCCAACAGTGCCTAGCGCCGATGGGGAACATGAATATTGTCGAGAAGATCTCCCAACTTTGCGTTACAATGCACGAGGTACATTAGTGTATTTTTTACTACTCAAGCCACGACACGATCGCATACATCACATCACGACACAATCTTATATCCGTAAGACGCATCTTAACTACTTTCAGGAGTAAGGAGTACAGTATTTTTCCTTTTCCTCTTTTAGGATGTCGACGTGATGACGGACAGGCTGTACCAAGAGATGCGCCGGTACTTCTACACGACACCGAGCTCGTACCTGGACTTGCTGAAGTTGTACCTGAACTTACTGGATAAGAAGCAACAGGAAATTATCCGCGGGCGGGACAGAATCTCGTGCGGGTTGCAAGTCAGTTGATACACTTTATGCACAACGTCATTGTCTATAATTTGTAAGGCGTAATGTAATGTAAATATTAAGCTAATATTAAGTGATATTCGCACTCACAGTCAACCACGAAAGGGGTTTGTGAGGCTTTAATTTTTAGTTATATTATCATTGTAGTAATAATAATAAACGACAGCTACGATGATATTAAGACTGATATTTATTGCCTCTCAATTATTGCAAGGTTTACATACGAGTACTAGCAGATAGCTAATGCGAGCAATTAGATAGATAAATGCATTCTGCTATATTCTCTGCCGTTTGGCAATTTGTGTGATGAAATAAAACTTCACATCTTTATCGACTTTAATGATTCTAATGGCGTGCTTAAACCTTAACTTTAATTTTGTCAGAAACTTTACGAAACGTACGAAGTGGTAGGCGTCATGGAGCAACAAGTACGCGACATGGAGCCTATCCTGGCCAAGAAGGCGGATGAGGGCATCGCGCTCGTCAACCGGCTGAAGATCGAGCAAAAAGCGGCCGACGAAGTCAAGCAAGCCGTTATGAAAGACGAGGCCGCGGCCAAGGTCAGTTAAGTCAACCTACTCTCCAATAGCATTGCGTTTGCCGACTGAAAGTGTAACGAGACGACACATTATTGTGTGTGACATAGAGCCGTTCTTAAAATTTGAATAGTATATCTCTAACCATTTTAAGATGAGAAGCAATGAAATAAAAAAACAATATTGTGGATGTTATCCATAATGTACAATGTGCGATGTTTTGTTTGGTCTTCTTTCATATATTTGTATTGTGTGAGTTCAGGCAAAAATCTGAATTCTAACTACACTTACATTTGTAACCGAGTTAATTCTCAGATATAGACGAAGGCGGGATATTAGATTGCTGGCTTGAGCTGGAAACTAGTTTGGAATTCAGTTATACGTCGCTTCCACGCGAATAAATACGTGTCGAATGTTTTTGTGCTATTGGATGTGTATGTTTTGTTAGCTGTCCTTAAATAAATAAAATAAAACTTTAAGTAAGGTTTAGACAGTAACTGCAGGAAGTCGTATATACTCTCACTTAAACCCAGATAAAAGCCGAAGAGGTGAAACAAATCGCGGACGAGGCCAAAGCAGACCTGGCGCTGGCGATGCCGGCCATGGAGGCGGCGCAGCAGGCGCTCAAAGCGCTCAACAAGGCCGACATCAACGAGCTCAAGGCCTTCCAGAAGCCGCCGCCTCTGGTGCGCTTTGTCATGGAACCAGTCTGCATACTATTCGGGGCCAAGTGAGTCATCAACTCCTAAGCTTATTTACCTTGAGGCGAAGGCAGGCCTAGATCAGCCGATGAAGGCTCTACTAAAGCCGAGATCATCATGCACAAAGGCCGTCCAAAAATCTTGATCCACTCCGTTCGTTTTGGATGAGTCGTAATATTTGTAGCAAAGTCAGTAATCAAAACAGATAAAAAACAGTTTTAATGACCTTTTGGTCTATATAATAAAAAGCTTAGATTAATGACAAATACGTAATCAGCGCGCAAAATTTAAAGCGACTAAATAGGCTATTTGACTATTTTCTGGAATAGAGTTATTATTGTAGGTAATATATAAATAAAGCGTCAACAATTTTATTTAAATTTTTAAACCTTTGAAAATAATAAAAAATAGTATTTCATTCTTTATGTTTTTAAAAGTCAACGAAAACGCCGTCGGTCGTCGATGTACTTGTTCGTGACGTCACGAGCCATTACATACCCATTGAGTTATAAAGTACTAGAACAGGCGTGTTAAAAACCTTCGTCGACGGTCACAGTACTCATACAAAGTGCGAGCGTAGCGCATAATCTAGCTTTGGGATGTCAGTTCTAGTACAAAGTTAGTCAATGGTGACGTGCCTGTCATTGTTGCTGGCGTTTTTGTCAATGTAAAATACCGATAAAAATATAACATTCGAAAATGTATTTTTTACAGTAATCATGTATTATTTTTAATAACTATTAATATGTTTCGGTTCCATATGGTGCAATCTATTAAACTAAATAATTAGTTAAGTAAATTTTTGTACAAGGCAAATAGCCTATTGGAGCCCCAGAGGTGACAGAGAGCTCTCTACCTTATATTTGCCTTTCCTTGATCTGTAAAAACACAGATTAAGTGTTGCTTAGATATGTAAGCTTATATCTCAAAAATATATTTTTTATTAATACATTGAAATCAATGACTGATAAGCTATTGCAGGTATTAAAGGCGCAAAAGCTTTAGGCGTAAATAAATATTGTACTAGATTAAATAAGTGTAATAATTGTGTAAATAAATCTTAAGACAATAAATATAACACTTGAAAAAAAATTCACCGCATGAGGTGGGAATCGAAAACACGTCTCTTCGCAATCCGGGGGAATGCACTACTAACTGAGCTACCGAGGACGTTAGTTAACTTATTGAAATTCACTAAATTCTTCTGCTTCAATCAAATTAAAATTCTTCTTCTTCAAATGCTTTAATCCATTTTGCTTTAGTATGTCTTTTGAAGAAACTAAAATTTTAAAAAAATACACTCATAAGAATATTTATTTGCTTCTAAGTATTTACACTTCAGTAGTAAATAAAGTGTCATAGGTTAGTCTAAAAGGTTTTTGAAGTAACTTAACATTACATCGTGTTAGGAAATTATCTAGCAAAACATTATTACAATCATCATAAACATTTATGACAAATAATTAAATGTTTCATAGAATATTTGTAGTGAAAACGTGGTTTTCCCAGTAGATTAAAAAAAAAACACATAACAAACAATATAGAAATAATTAGCTGCCAAAAACCTGCCTAACTTAAATGACACCTAATAACTATAGTCAGAATATTGGTTTTAAATTGTATTATTTACAATTTAATTAAAATATCGTGTTATATTACTCACCGATGGTATATTATGCCACCATTAGACAATGTTTTAGTGCTGGTGTTGTTTTTACACTCTCCTACTGCACAATTATGCATTTTACGTATGTTTGTGCAAAATATTTTTATGACAAGCTATGACAGGTAATGCCAAACGACTCCGATGAAATGACACCTACTGATGTGCCCGAAACATCAAGTTAGTAAGAATTTGCTTACTATGGGCTTACCGGCCACGCCCACTTATTCCTTCTATGCGCAGCAGAGCGTAGCGTGTCATTCCTGTTCTGGTAGAAACCGAACTATAATTATATCTGTCATTATTCAAAGCCTTTCAGATATAGACTAACATATAAATAATATCGACTTTTTCTATAGAAATAGATGCTCAGATGATTTTAAAAAAAACACTAACATTATTTTACAGTATCAGTTACTGATGCTTATGCTAAAACTTGTGTCTGTATGTGTGTTTAAGACCCGACTGGGATTCTACAAAGAAATTGTTAGCTGATGTCAACTTCATCGGCAAACTAGAAGAGTACGATAAAGACCACATTCCAGAAGCAACGCTCAAGAAGATCAAAGTGTACCTAACTCATAAGGATTTCAATCCTGACACTGTTGTGAAAGTTTCCAAGGTACCGTCTACATTAGACTGATAGTAAAGTATATTCTATTTTTGAAATGTGTTCTATTGGCCAATTCTTTTTAAGGTCTGCAAATCAATGGTTCTTTGGGTGCAAGCCATCGACATGTATGCCAAAGTATTCAGGATTGTCGAACCCAAAATACTCGCGTGAGTTTGAAATTACACTTATTTATGATTAATTTATTTTACAAGGATCTGTAAATGCTTACTTATTATAGATGAATCGATAATCCTACAGGCATAAGGAAGCAGCGGGTATATTGAAAAGTGTAATGGCAGTGTTGAAGGCTAAGCAGAAAGAGGTCGAAGCGATAGAAGCCCAACTCGCCAAAATGTTAGATGAATTGCGGGTGAGTTAATGAAAACTATATTCTACAGTATATCTCGTTTCGATTTAACATGATTTTATGTCACGATAATAGAAGTGATTTTATTAGAATGTTACGGTCACAAATTGGTTTATTTTAAAGAAAACAGAACTCAAACGAAATAATTATTTAAGGTCGTGGAAGAAGAACGCATCAAACTACAAGCGGACGTAGACTTGGCGGCTGCGAGGTTGTCGCGCGCCGGGAAACTGACGCAGGCCTTAGCCGACGAGAAGACGCGTTGGGAGGACAGCGTCGCGGTAAATATCCTAACCAACGGATCACCTTTTCTTAACATGTGGAAAAGGCTGTTACGCTAGCTTATAGTATGAATAAGAGATACATGGCAACTCTGTAATAGAAGCAGAGATAAGAAAGCCAATCGTTTCTTGTCCCATAAGCTTAGTACTAAAGATCAATATTTTTTTCGTCAGGTTATCAAAATTAGTGGAAAAATTGGTATATGAACATTAATACATTTTTGAAGACACATTACAAAACTAACGTAGATGTTTGTTATTGGTCGCTTTCTAAATTGCGACGTTTAATTTCCTGTCTAGGATAATAGATAATCATTACAATTCCTAAGACTACGTCATCAATTTAAATTATTAAGTTAGGATGGCGCTCATTCTCCAATTGGAAACCATACTGCACATTTATCCCGATAGGTGTCGCATAGTGTTTGGTCTTGCCCGTAGTGATTATTTGATTACTGCTTCTGACTCTGCTACCATTGATCAAATAATCTTATGATAAGTTGTCAAGCGTGTGTCAAACTAGCGTCATACTAGCAAGAAGCACCAAATAAAATCAAACTTTGACATTTGCGTGGACAATCGTTGACAACGGTTGACAAGACTACACTCTGGCGCCATCTGAGATTTGCTTTGCCTGTGCTTCCCCATTAGGATATAAGTTGTGAACACTTACTGATCTGTGTTACCGTTTTCAGGCAGCGACTCAGAAACTGTACTGTACGACGGGAGACATTATCGTTGCGTCGGGCTGCATCGCTTACTTCGGCGCGTTCCCTTCCCACTACCGCCGCGAACTCGAGCGCAAGTGGATCGCTCAGTGCCGCAACTTGGAGATACCCTCTTCGGACTCATTCGAGTTAGCATATTATAGCATAGGAATAGGACGATATTTTGGTAATCAGGGGAAGTAGTTCGTATAATAAAATATAATACATCTAAAATAAAGAAAACAAACAAAAATTTTTTCTAGCTTAGTAGTAGCTTATTTGTAGTTCTAGCGTATTTCCGATAATTATGAAAAAGCTGATTACAAATATACATTTTTCGTACCTATTACATAATTTATGTAACAGTTCTTTGTAAAATGTAAATGTGCGTTGAGAACAGTAAACGACGTAACCAATCATCCGCTCACCGCGCTACTATCGCCCGCAGTCTATGTTATAGGTTAAAAGCAAATGAACAGCGTTGCGCTGATTTATGCATTATTTTTTCTGTCTACAGTCTAATAGCGATAATGGCAGACTCGTACACAGTCCGGCAGTGGAACTCCCAAGGCTTACCGCGCGACGCTGTTTCAACGGAGAACGGCATCCTCGTCACCCGCGCGGGGCGGTGGCCACTCACTGTTGACCCTCAGGAACAAGTAAGTAATACAATAAATCTCGATTCTTTTAATGTAAAAATTAACATCCTTGTGTTTTAGGCACTGATAGAATTTGGTACAATTTAGGGTCAACAACCTTAAATATTATATTAGTGTTGATAAGCCTGTGGGAATGTTGTAGAAAAATTAAGGAATCCAGGGTCGTTAAAAATATCAAATCAATCATAGGTTACTTAAAACAATACTGTGCAAACGCAAAAAGTCGAAGTAAACAAAAGGCATCGAACCTAATTGGCACACCTCAAGTTGCAAGTAACCTTAAATAACGTTATTTTGGTGTACATCTATGAAACATACGTTAATCAATAGAGAAAATAATTACAAACAACCATAGATTACCCCCAATAGATTCCGCATAAAGGGCAATCCACGCGCACCACACGTGAGTGCATTTGCACCTACTTTACCCGGCCACTGGCATTGCCATTTCAGTAGCTCTAATATCTAGAGCTGCGCGTATCTCATATTTTTGAAGTTAATAAAATATTTTTTTTAATTAACGTGAATCAGAATGACCACTTGTACCTTAAAATGGTGTGGGAAGTCGATAAGAACATCAAATTATAAAAATGATAGCATAACATTCCATCGTTAAGTAAATACATTTACATTGACCAGACAAAGCTCAAGTTATAATGGCTATAACGCATTATCCCAACAAGCACGCGTTGATGTCTTTTTGAAAAGTCTCTTTCATTTATATGCATTTTTACATTGCGCTGTCTCCTTCTTCGATAATGCTAGTGTCTGATAACTAGTTCTTAAAAATATGTCGATAATTTTATTATTTTGCTCACAATTTTAATACTTTTATAATATATTTTAGATTTATGTTGAGAGGTAGAAGTAGAGAGATGTAAAAGACTACACCGACAAGAGCAAAGCGTTTAAATAGGATGGATGGATTTAAGATCTAATCGAAATCAAAAATAGATTGACGCAACCTGTTATGTTGCTCGTGCCTATCACACGATTAGTTGCCCCTTGCGGGATTCGAATCCGCAACCGCCATGACGCCTTGTAGTACGGAGCGCAAATCACTACACCAGAACGGTCGTCACTAGTCATAGATTAAAGGTAAATGATGTCAATAGACTAGTTAGTATAACTGTAACCTACTACTGACCCGATGTCAAGTCACCACAACGATAGAATTTTATTTCGTCCGTCCGGCTTTTGGGGGAGTTCAAGTATTACATAACGCAATTTGGGGGGAGGGGGGATCTTTTAAAACGTTACGATGCATCACAAGTGCGGAAGGGGGGTTCAAACAACACGTTACTTAACAATTTTTTTTAATTAGAAAAAAATAGGGAACTGTAATGCTTAAGTTGGCAACTCTTCGTTTTTGGATTGTATTGTACCTACGTAATTTTTACTGGGAAGTAGGTATTTTGCGCAACATAATTTTGACTTTTAAAATAAAATGGTCATATGGGTGTTACGTAAGTAAGTAACGTTTAATTACAAAGGGGGGGGGGGGGGGGTACAGGAAAAATGTTACCGCGCGTTACATAAGGGGGAGGGAGGGCCAACAATCCTCAAAAACTGCGTTACGTAATACTTGAACCTCCCCTTTGCTGGATACTGGACGAGTTAGAGGAAGTGTAACATTGAGGCGATAAAATAATACGTGTTTTTAATGTTGTTACATAACCTAATTCATATTTTAAAAACATATTAATTTTTAACACCTATTTTTTACAACATGAATTATACTATAAGTACATACAAACATAATTGACACTAACCTAAAAATATTTTTTGTCACTAATTTATCGACAATCAGTGGTCGAAATTACATGCAATCCCCCAACACTATTTGCAATTGTGGGAAGGGCTAATGCAAGCTTGTCCTTGAAATAGCCAATCAAAGCACCGTTGGCCCGCTCTCCGCAACCCGCACTTTCCTCAAACTTTGGTGACTTTTAATCCTTACAAAAATTTCGACATGCGGTATCTATTGGGGGTAATCTATGCAAACAACAAATACTCTTTGACAAAATGTCGTAAATGATATGGTTTTTCAGAAAGGGTAAACATGTAATATTAATTTTTATTCGTTAAAAAAGTTCAGTCTTTTACCAATTAATTTCCATCCCTTCTGAAAGACAGACATGACAACTTTTAAATTCGGGATTATTTTCTACTTCGTACTTGACTTTTTCAATGCGATGCGATGCAATTTCTTGTCTGTCTGTCAATCAATAAATTTTTTTAGAATTTGAGTACTTAAACCTAATACATTATAACTAATATATTATAAGGTAATAAAAGGCATTTTAAAAATATGATTATGTATTACGTAATTCTTCAAAACACATGTTAATAGTTTTTAAAGAATAGTAATAGGCTATTTGACTTTTTTCTGAAATAGAGTTATTATTGTTGGTAATATTCAAATAAAGCGTCAACAATTTTATTTCATTTTTTAAAACCTTGAGAATAATAAAAAAAATGCATTTTATTCTTTACGTTTATAAAAGCCTGCGAAAACGCCGTCGCACAGTGGGTCGAAACTGCTATTTGAGGGACTTAGGGTACTTTTCTTCTAATTATACTTTTTAAATACATATAGCAATCGATAGATCTTTTTATTCTTATGAAAAAATGTAATTACATATATTAGTCTAAAACTAATCGTTTCACGGGAAAAAAATGGTTTATGTTTTTTTTGTATGGAACGAGACATTGAATGAGCTCTGACAACCAATTCCCAACTTTTCCCACCCTGAAACCTCTGTAGCATTAATCTTTGACATATTAACTATAATCCTACATTATTCGCGCGCGCCCTAACTTGCCCGTTCGATACATACTGAAGTTATAAATTTTGTAAAAGAAGTATACAAAAGTAAACACATTTGAGTAAGTTTTGTAATTTTTTATTAATGATAAACATTACGAAAGTATACAAAACGGCTCAATAAGCTCTATGCCCTTTAGTATTATTATTATTTATTAACATAATCACAATACAAATAAAACAAAGCTCTTAATATTTACATTAACACTTAAAGAATCTTAAATAATCTATACTAATATAATATCTAATCACTATCGCTATCTTGTAACTTATCTACATCTATAAACTCTAACTCCGATTCATTAGGACGAGGTATCAAAAGCTCGACTGCTTTCGCAGAAAGGGTGGTTTTACGTTGTTTGGCCATTCGTGGTCTAAGAAAAGTAAGTTTCGGATCAGACGACAAAAGAAAATGGTGTAAGATATCTTCATTTGTAGCTGCCCTACTTACTTTTCTAGAATGGTGCTCTCGAAACTTTCGGAAATCCTTATTTCGAGCCTCTGATGCCTCTTCCGATAGTTTGCCAATTGGCATTAAACCAAAGTGTTCAATTATATCCGCACCATGTACAAGCAACTTATGGACACTAGAGGGCATGTAATACCACGGATATAATTGGACGTACAAAGTTGCTGTTTCTGTACAAAACTGTGTAAATTTTTCAATATCAATACGTTCTCCAGATGCCACTGTTTGTAAAATAACATAAAATTTTTCTATAAGATCTTCATTAATACCTGTTATCCGAGCTGATGTTTTGTAATCGCTGAAGAAACGTCTTGCCGTATTTCCATCGTTGGTAGTGCCTGCTCCTTGTTTGACAACGTCGATAAGTAATCCACTCTCATCTTTAAAGGCTTTTTGGATTTGTAGTTTCTTTTGTGTCATTTTCTCCTTGTGTTCGCCTCTAGAAGTCCACTTTTTGAAGTCCAAACGATAAGCTGCAACCAGAAATAATGAATGTAAAAATACAAAACACAAAATAAAGTCTATGCTATCGGAAAATTAAAAAAAGACTAGTTAAAAAGGATTACCAATATGAAGAAGACATTCCATGCAACGTATCCACGCATGTAATGATGATAGTCCGTACTGGTACATGTTTATATTTTTATGTCTACGACCAATTTCTTCCAAATTGTTCATTTCCACAGGCTTTGCCTGGCAAATATCACAGACAGCACAAGATGTTTCAGATATCACTGAAGATACCTTTCCATCGATCATTGTCAGGAGTAGTTCATGCTTCACGTTAACTTTTTGAAGTGTTGATGATTGAAGTGTTTCTATTTGCATTTGTATAGCTTGTTTTTGAAGTTGAATTGTCTCTCGATTTTCTTTTGTAAACTTAAATAGTATCGGGCGGCAGTAGTCGGTTGACGATGGACGATCATTTTCCCACATTATTTCCTCAGCACGCATGAGCCTTAGAGGTACTAAACTAGCCATAAAAACACTGGAGTCGTCAAAGTCTGTACTAATGGGCTTTTGTTTGTAGTTACTCTGGCTCGACGCTCCATCGAAACCCCATTTAGATATAAGTTTTAATTCTGCTTTTGATGAAACATCAAATTCCATGGCCTCTAATAGCCTAGATATAGTCAAATCTAGCAGCGCTTGAAGTTTGATTTCGGCACCATCTTCAGTAATAGTTATATCTTCTTGTGGAGGATAGCACTTCTTTTTTTCCTGTTTTAGCTTATAATATGACGGATACATAGATACATTTTGCTCTTGGGCAGAATCTTTTAAATTTAAATATTGCCATTTAGACAGGTTGAGGGATATATACAGGGCTAATGCTTTTTCAGGAGTATATACGATGCTATTTTTACTTTTGCTAATACAGTTCTTAACTTTGTCAACGTCTTCAGGATGGTTATATAAGTGTTCCATAATTTTTTTAAGCTCAGTATTTCCACTACTTTGAAGATTTGTTAATGATGCGGCATTTAGTTCTTCTGGAGAAAACGACTTATTAAGCTCTTCTATGCGTCTTCTTTTTTGCTTATTACCTAACTCTTCAAATGGTTTTCTAGGTGTAAAATATGATGTTGATGGTTGAGGCGTAGATGACTCTGACGCAGATGGTTCAGGCGTAGATGTTCGAAGTGGCAGATTTTGTAAATTTTCACTGAGGTTATCTTCGGGAAGCTGGAGATTTTCGGTATGAAAAACACCCGTTATGTTTGTTGGCCAGTTGATGGCACTTTCTAACCAATCGCCATTTTTTTTCACAAAGTTTGCCAGGGTTCGGTTAGACCTTTCCCATTTACCACTGATTCTACTACAAAATTTTTGACAAAACAATAAGAGAGATGCACTTGATTCTTCGGTCCAGTTATGATCCAGCGTTTGTTTTAAATAAGCACAAAGTTGTTTTCCGTCCGACAATAATCCCACATGTTCTCTAAGAACCACAAACAGATCAATGTTATTGACCAAACTTTCCATTATAGTCACAAAATAAGAAGGTACGTATAATGCAAGTAATTACTTTGTTTAAAGCGTAGCTTCGAATGACATATTTTATTTGAAACTCTATTTATATGCATAAAAAGGGTTGATTCTCATCCCCCACCTTTCAGACAGTTGGAAAAATCAGTTATGGAATTTGTAAGAATTAATATTTAAAATAATAAAAGAACTTTTTACCTGACCCAATAACCCGAATAATTCTTTTGTTATTAAAGATTAGCACACACTAATCTCTTTTTGTTTTATTAATGATGTGATAATAATAAAAGCGCCTCACTCGTCGTAGGTAGGTTATTTACAATAATAGTAATAGTTCAATAGAAAATCATTAGCAATTTCTCGGAATCGAGCCTTGTTGTGGCGAGTGCTGACTGATAAGGTAAATTGTGTTATATAAATGAGTGTAATAATTTAAATACTATTTAATAACAAAAGACTTCACAACAACAAGATCTATACTTATATCAATTCCTGAAACCCTTTATGGCAGAAGCCATACCCATTATGTTATAGAACACGTCAACAATGCAGGGATTTGATATTTGTAGATATTTTTGATGATAAGTGTGTGTAAATATATTTTTTTCAATGCATTTTCATATATTATGTTGATTCATATACCAGGCGAACGGGCAAAATTGGACGCGCGTTAATTATGTAAAATTATAGTTAATGTATTAAAGATTGATGCTTAAGTGTTTTCAAGGCGGGAAAAGTTGAGTATCGGCTGTAAGAACTGACTGAATGTCTCGTTCCATACAAAAAAAACATTAACTATTTTTTCCCCGACAAACGGTTGGTTTTAGACAAAAACATATCGTAATATTTCTTCATTAGAATGAAAAGGTCTATCGATTGGTATATTTAAAACGTACAATAAGCAGAAAAAACCCCTAAGTCCCTCAAATAGCTGTTTCGACCCACTGTGCGTCGGCCATGATGTACTGGTTCGTGACGTCACGAACCTTTAAATATCCATTGAGTTATAAAATACTAGAACAGGCATGTTAAAAACCTTTGTCGACGGTCACACTACTCATACTTTGTGCGAGCGTAGCGCAAAATCTCGCTTTGGGATGTCAGTTCTAGTACAAAGTTACTCAATGGTGACGTGCCTGTCATTGTTACCGGCGTTTTTGATAATGTAAAATACCGACAAAAATATAACATTTGAAAATGATTTTTTTACAGTAATCATTTATTATTTTTAATAACTATTGATATGTTTTGTTCCATATGGTGCAAACTATTAAACTAAATTATTAGATAAGTCAATACGTAGGGCACGACCATATTAAGATTGCTACATGAAATCTCATGATCATACACTATTTTTTTGTTGTTTACGACGATCCGACAGTATTTTTGTTGTTTTGCGACTTAGCTCACAAATTAGTAGGGATGAATTAAAATTAAAAAAAAATAAAAATCGTTTATTTCTTTAACACATGTTTATTTATTTATTTATTGTAAAATAACACCAATCATACATCATAAATTTCTTATACATGTACCTATTATAGGCGTACACAACATTGACATGTAAATAAGATTTATCAACACAAATATTTACACAGCTACAATTGTAACAAAAAATGTACAGCTTTCTAACCGACATGATTTCGGAATTTTTGTATAGCTCGTCTGTTGGAAAACGGTACGGTCTGAAAAACATTGTCTTGAATGTCTATGTCAATGTCTTGAATTAATGGATACAGGGTTGGTAAATAGAGTTTTAAAAAATCCACAATTTTTTTTCACAAAATGATAAGATCTGCAACTTTTTCCCCAAATTTAATATTTTACGATAGTAAAACTCGTACATACAACCTGTAATCAAACCGAAACCGATAGAAGTCGAGTCGAATGCTGTTCTGAATAACCCTAAATCTGACATTCGATTTGCGAACAATATGTAAAAATGTGTAACCGTTATTGTCAGGCAAACAGATGGGTAAAAAACATGGAGCGCGACAACGGTCTTCAAATAACAAAACTGACGGACACGTCGTACCTCCGCATACTGGAGAACTGCATCCGCCTCGGCTGGCCCATGCTCATCGAAGACCTCGGCGAGACACTAGAGGCCACGCTGTCGCCGGTCCTGCTCAAACAGACCTTTTTACAGGTAATCATATATTTTATTAGATTACGGACATCTTTTAAAATAAATAAAAATTGACCACGTTTTCCAGATTTTCTCTTGATTTGTGCTATAAGACATTGCTTGTTGCCAAATTATTGATTTTAGGCAAACAGAAAGTACCCTATGGTTTTGATTCCCTTGCGGCGAATATGCGGCATAAATGGCCGTGTCTTTAGATTGCGTTGACTTAGTTAGAAGATTGATTTTTCACAGCTCTAAATGATGTTAAACCTGTGTATTTGATTTTAACTTGAAATTCCACTTGTTTTTTGACAAATAGGACGATCTGGACAGACAGTCAAAAGTATTAAAACTCTGGAAGGGTTCCTTTTTTACTTTTGAGGAAAGTGACCTAAAAATAAATAATTATGAATTCTAATAAACAATTAATCATACATTATAATGAAATTGGTTCGACTACCTCCAGCAAAACAAGTGCTCGGTAATTCCCGGTTTAGAAATTTTGTAATGGTTTTTATCCCGATACCACGACTATAGGTCCCTGTACTCTCGGTTCTACAACATGCTTTAGATGATTTTAAAAAGGAGTACATTTCTAATTAAAACCTTAAGCTTGTTTAAACCTACGCTACTGAGCTGATATTAATAATCAGTCGTTGGCGCAGGAGAGCTGGCAATGACGCTAGCTAAGAAAGACTAGCGAAGTATTTCGACATATAGTCCAAATATGAAGTGTGCTTAAAATAAATAAAAACCGGACAAGTGCAAGTCTTACTCGCCCCCCGAGGGTTCCGTACAAATTTGTTGGTACATACCTAACTATATATAGAACAAAGTCAAGTTATTAGTTACACCATTCATAAGTCAAGAATGGCTGGACCGATTTTTATGATCTTTTGATTTGTTGAATTTGTCTCCGCCACGAATATCAGACTGAAAAAAAATTAAGAGGCGGTACTAAGTTCGCTAGTTATAAATAGTTTAGCAATCGAGTCTCGCAGTTTCATCATTATCATCATCACTTCAGCCACAGGACGTCCACTGCTAAACATAAGCCTCCCCCAGTGATTTCCAGATTGGCCGGTTGGAAGCGGCCTGCATCCCGCGGCTTCCTGCAACCTTTACCAGGTCGTATGTCCACCTTGTGGGTGGACGTTCTCGAGATAAAAGGTCTTGACAGACATACGGACAGACAGAGACAGACGGACAACAAAGTGATCCTATAAGGGTTCCGGTTTTTCCTTTTGAGGTACGGAACCCTAAAAAGTAGAGTTGGTGGAAGGGTAAAGTAAAATTGGTGGAGGGGTGTCGTAAGGCTAGTGGCTTATTGTTTAAGTTTATTTATTTATATACGCCTCTGACTATGCTTCGCGACTAGTATCAAGCAATATTAGCCGGAACCAACTATTAACGTGCCTACCGAAGCACTAGATGCTTGTGATAAATGTCACTAAATATGGTTGAAATGGTCACCAATCCACTTATAACAGCGTCGTCGGTGATCTAACTTTGGTAATCACTACCAAAGCGCTGCCGCCACTGAGCTGCAAGCTCCTCCAATATAAATAAATAGTAAAAAAAGAATAAAAGAAAAATATTAGATTATCAGTATAAGTGCCAGCTTATACTTTAGTTTGTTCAATCATTGTAGGCTGGCCGACTCCTAATCCACTTGGGCGACAGCGATATTGAGTACGACACCAACTTCCGGCTGTACCTGACCACTAAGCTGGCGAACCCGCACTACCTGCCCGAGATCTGTATCCAGGTGACACTGGTCAACTTCACCGTCACCCTGTCCGGCCTGGAGGACCAGCTGCTAGCGTTAGTTTCTGGCACATTTGTAGTAATCACACCAATGGTGCTTCTTTAGGAGTTACAATATAAATGTAGTAAGTGTTTATTTAAGGCTGGGGCCGCACTAATAAAGCGACGGCGACGCGAAGCGCCGATAACAGAGACACGCGATGCAGCCACCACCTTATGTACTTATACAAAAGTTTGATTTGCGCGGCCCTGGCCTAAGTTTTCAAATTTTGAATTAACGAAATTATTCTCTCATGGTCACCTGCACATCTTTATTAAATTTCGATCTATTCTAAATCTTAATATTAATTTGTCTCTACCAACTTTAAATGGGCTGACAGATAATAGACATAAATAATAAGTAATAATATTTATTACCATCTTAGGATTATCTCGATTTAAGAAGGTTGTGCAAGCGGTCCTTAACGATTCGTGTCAAAAACCGTTGTTTAAATTTTGCTTTGGTTCTATATTCATATAGCAGCTCGTATGAGTATTAAAATAGTCTACAATGTATTTTTAAAACACACACAGTAGTTGCTAAAAAGTTAAGATTTTTGTTGTATGCTTCTGAATTTAGAGAGAAATAGAAAATTACTCGAAGCTTGTAAATATTAGTTAGTTCATATTAATTAAAATGACATCAAATAAATCTATTAAGTTTATTACGGTATTGCTACATTATTTTTCCCATATCTTTATAATTTGGCGTTAGTATCATAATACTCATTTATTTTGTACATAGACCCTCTTCCGGGCACGTCCCAAAATATAGCTTAATCCTACCACCGCTTCGGGAATACATATTGGCTGGTGTGAGAAGAAACGGCGCAACAAACTCAGTCACCTCACCTCCTCAGTCACTCAGTCAACCATAGTCATTTATGTCCTAATAACGTACTTAGCTGTTTTTTATTTTCGCTAAAATATAGATTAGGTGATTCACTCACTTAGTTCTATTATGGACGTTATTTTTCTAGTTTTTCGTGGAGTGTACCAATGGCATGCCCTGCTGACACATGACGCACTGCCTCTAGTCCCGTAAAATAGTAGTCTGAGATCCTATCGCCCGTAACTCCATCTCGTGAAGTAACAGCAGTACAAAAATTTACTTTTAATACAGTATGTACAATCATGAAAAAAATACTATACATTTTAAATTTGGCCGTTTGAGAAAGTTGTTCGGGAGGAGCAGGACCACCTCATTAAATTACGTTACAAAAACCAACTAATCTGGGATAGTTTTTTTTATGGTTGTGCACAGCCTGCAACTCCGCTAACAAGCGGATTAACTTCTTTTAAGTACCAACCGTGGGATTGCAAGTTTGCAACTATACCTATGTTGATTACAACTAATATAGTTTTTATTGATGGTCAAGCTTACACCGCTAATAAATACTTACATTTAACAAGTAATAACTATTATTATAAGCTTAGTGTAGATTCAGTTACATGAATTGTGAAATGCAATCTTTAAACAATAAAAGGATCTAATTTATTAGTTAGTTTCCTTCTAAGGAGTGATTCTACTATGTTGATCCCGTCGAAAAGGTTGCTGCAGTAAACACACCCTAGATCAAGTGATCAGGCGACAAGCTGACGCAAGAAAAACCAACAATCGCAATAATTTTAATGTCTGTAATGAATTTTATTTTACGTGTCTAATGTAATTATGGAATCTCGTGCAAAGTTATAGTCCTTGTCATTTAAGAGCTATCAGCATAAATTTTATTTATAATATTAACGATTTTAGTATAATAAACTTCAGACATAGTGTTTTTTAGCACAAGAATAACTTAAGGTATCTTTACTTTTTTCTAGTCTCGAAATAACAAACTGCTTTATCAACCTAGTATCTCAAGCGATAAAAATTGTCTTGTCAGTAAGGTTTCTATTAGCAAAAAATATGGCTACGGCCAAACGCGTTGTGTTCCGGAACGGGGCGTGCTGCGTAGTTACCGGAGCTATAACGCATCCCGTGGTTGTGGCGCAGTAATCATCCTAAACAGTCCGGTACTATAATAGCGACGTGGTGCGCCTGGAGAGGCCAGACCTGGAGCTAATCCGGACGGAGCTGATCGTGCGCATCAACGCAGACAAGGCCACGCTGCTCGAGATCGAGGACAAGATCCTCCGGCTGCTGTACGCCTCCTCGGGGAACATCCTAGATGACGAGGAGCTTATAGAGACCCTCAATGAGAGTAAGGTGCGTTAAACTATTACTTAGTCCAGAAGATTCGTTAACAAACATCGATCTTAAGGCAAGTTTAAAGATTCACACCGAACTTAATTAATGTCGGTCGCTGACTGAGCGGACGTCGTTACTCAGTTGACTGCTTTCCCATACATATGTTTTCGTTTACACCGAACTGACAATATGCTATCCTGCTGTGTGTGCGTTGTTGCTAACTCGACGGTAGGGATGTATTACTTTTATAAAAAAAAACCGACTTAAAAAAACTAAAACGCTAAAAATAATCTTACACTTAAGTAACTGATTAGGTACTTAAGTGTAAGATTATTTTTATAATCCTGCTATCACAGGACACAGCGCGCTATTACGAAACATACAGCTATTTTTTTTTGGATTTCATCATGACTGACTACATCTATATATATATTATCATAATGTAAGTAGATCATCATCCGTTTATTAGTTTCTCTCATCGAACACATACCCTAAGCAGCAATACTTACGTACCATCTTTCTTCGAAACTAATTAGTGATTTATCACTTACCTACATTTAGTATGAAATGTGAAGTCTCGACCATACAGAAACAATAAAGATCTAGATTTAAAAATGGCGAAAATTTTTTGTCGAGAAAATATTAAGACATTCCTACACTATAGGATATTATGTGCTCCATGGTTTCTCTTAATAAATAAAATTTACATATTTATTTATTTTTAATTACAGGAATGTTTGAGTCAATTTGACCGTATTTGTCCGTAAATATGACCGGTCATATCGTTTTTTAATCATGTCTGGTCAGATTTAGTCATTCTAATCTGTACATTTTAAATCTCTACTCGACGCGGGTCGACTACTGTAGGTTAGGTACTACACCACTGGGCTCATAAGCGTAGCGAAGCTTTCCTAATGTGTAGAATAGGCGACCGCTTAGCGTACGCATTACACAATGTGAACGTACAAACCTACTCTTTTGTAGACACATGACACCAGTTGCAGTGGCGCATTATACGCTACACCACTTTCAGGGACATCTACAGAATGGTGAAGACGAAAAGTGTAGTCTGAGTTCACGTTCACGCTGGGGCTGACAGTCTGCTCACGGCGGACAATCGTTTGGTGTGAACGCCTTAGAAAAGAGCATTTTATTTCATTTTCGGCTGTCTGGTATGTCAGCTATATATATATAGAGACCAATATAATTCCAAAAAAATTGGTGTCCCCATACAAAACCGTTTGTTTTTTTTGTTAGTTCGATGTTGGTCCCATAGAAAAAGTTGTTTAAAATGTTCATTTAAACATATTTAGGCCAGTCAAAAACGACATCAAACATCGCAAACACGCATGAAGCTACGATTTTTTAATATGTTGTTGCAACTCTGAAAATCCTGTGCTACCCCCATGGTGCTCAAAAAACTGGGAAATCTTGGCATTTGTTTTAGTTTTTTCTAAAAACTACTTTAAGAAAGCGTTTTTAAGTATGTTTGCCTTATAATTGTATAATATTACTTAAATTTACTACAATTTGAGCCTTAGTGAGTGCTGGTGCCATCGAGTACATATCCAATAGAGTAGTAATAACTGGCCATCTATCTCCGAAACTAGTTAGTGATTTTTCACTTACTCCCACCTTATCTATCGATCTTGCACGCACGAAAACATTAGGAGTGACAGTAGGTGACCAACAATAGACCTGTGTGTATGTCCCTTTTTATCCAAAAGAAATTCGATTTTTATGGAAATTATTTCATTATGGCCAGCTTTTCTAATCGATGGTGTGGAAAAAACAACAAGACATCATACTTTAAAACAGACGGAATCACATTTTATCGGTTAGTAACAATAATTATATAATTTTTAAAAACACATCCATTTTGCAATGGGTTAAGCTAAACTGGTCATGAAATAGGCGCTAAGTGACGCGTATCTATGCATCTTGCTTTCTCCTAGGTGCAAGGCCGATAAGGTCGTCTCTTTCTATCATAATAGTGTTGCTTTAATAGAATCTAACTAATTACATCGATACCTATCGAAAGTATCACCTATCGTGAGTCATTTTTGCCAAAACGATTTACCTAAATCATGGATTCCAAATCGGGGGGCACGGCAGTGCCCCCGCCAAGTCGAGCGCAAAGCAAACACTGCCGTACCATCCTTTACTGGAACCATTTCGCCGCATTTTCAGGCCCCTATTTGAGAACCTCTGGATAAGACCAGAACGCTGAAATTTTCGTCATCCAGAAAGCTATAGTAATCACATACTTAAAATCAAAAATTTCAAGTGTAGGTCATTTACTTCCCATAAACTCAGAGAGCTGAAATTTGGTACAGAGTTAGGGTTTAATGGCCACATAAAGGGAAAAATATAAAAACTAGGATAATCGAAGATCTGGAGTACCTGGTGACCCTGATTAGAAAACACAAGAGCCCAACCAAACTATTAGAAGAGATCAACATACCGCCTTTACATAAAATATTCAACTTGGTGGGCCGCTTCATTTGATGTCAAAAATCGAAGGTCTGAAGTATCTGATGAAGAACCCTCAGCTGGTCTCAGCTGTATTAGAGATATGGTAATGCCCCCTTCTACTATTGGTACATAAAAAAATCGACTGTCATTTCAACAATCCAGCGTAGTGGGACACATCTTCTAATTTAATCTAGCCTATAGCGTCCCACTGCTGGGCGAATGCCTCCCCTTCTGCTTTTACGCATATAAATTAAATTAAAGGAAAACTCTGGATAAGACTAGACTGGCTTTTATACTTATACTTACAAGTTTACAAGAAGAAATAGTCGAACGATTAACTTTATTCTACTCGAACATTACACAAATTAAATAAACAAATTACACTAAAATATTAATTTCGCTTAAAATTTGAGTGACGGTGATACCCGCACACGTCGCTAGATGTCGCTGACTGTATTTTAAAACGCTCGAGTATTGAACGCGAATGGGCAATACGAAAAATTACTGTTGCTACTGTACAAGAATCAGAACCGGAAAAAAAGAAAAGAAAGATTGTAATAAAAAAAATACTACTCCTAATTATTATTATAGTTAAAGTTGTGTGACTTGGCCGTTGAAGGGTACACAAGGGTACAAAACCTGGTGCTCCATGACACCATTGCACCAATCTGTCGCCAGAACCGCTACTCATGGACGATGGAAAATTGCCACTTGGAAAACGTTGATTGAAACGTCAATTGATAAAGCTGCGTATTTCAATAATACATTATAGGCGAGCCAGAAACAAACAGTATAAAAAATTATTTCCAGTACAGACGACTTATAATTATTGATAGAAGTCCGTCTGTACGTCTTTTTTATGTTAGATCGGTGGTCGATTTGACGCTCCAAAAAGAAGATAGCAGGCTCGAACAGCTTAAAATGAGAATGAGAGCCTAAAATGAGACCCTAGTACTATTAGGTATTCTGTGACACTGCGTCCAATTACCAATACCAGTATAGGCTATTATCTCGCTTAACAAACATAGCTAGTTACAACTTGGACTTGGCACGACTTTGTCTAGATTTCATTACTTTTTAGAGATAAACAAGCAGCTCCATCGAGATTTGGCTAGTTTTTTACAGAATGTTTTTGGTGGGATTTCCAATTTACCGACTGGTATCTATTAAGTGTGTAAATAATTTCGTAAATTATAAGATGTTGCAAAACTTAAGTGGTATAAAAATGCAGATTCTATTTCACTATAAACTTTTACAATACCTTTTCATAAGCGTATACTTGCTTGAATTTTAGCTATAGGAAAAAAATACTGTTACGATTCTATCAATCCTGTCTCAGCGACAGACAATAAAGTCAAACTTATAAGACTTCTATGATATTTTTGTCAGGGTTACATTTTTATTATCCGCACTGCATCCGTGCGGCAAATTTGAATGCCCTAAAGGTACCCTGTACTTTCGATATCAGGTTACAGTTTTTATGTATCTCTTCTATTTACAGAGTAATCGCCTCTACTGCACACTTATGTAACTTATTACAGCCTGTATAATTAAATCGATATTAATCAAGGTTTCTGGTAATAGGTAGTAAGGTAGATATTGATTACAAAAGTTTTTTTTTTCTAATCTACAATTGCTGAAATGCGATTTTCTTAAGTTAAGTAATTAAACATTTTATGAGAAATATTGTTTCTCTGCGATACCTACCTGCCAACATTGGCAACTACGATGTAACACATGAAAAACATAAAACTTATGTATGTATGATTATAGGTATTACTCTCTAATTAAAATATTTTTACTAGGAAACGTCAGAAATAATCAACGCTCGTCTTGAAGAGACAGAAGCAACCGAGATAAACATATCGGCTGCCCGAGAAAAATATAGGACGGTGGCAACCCGAGGCGCTGTCCTTTATTTCGCCGTGGCCCAGCTCGCTGACATTGATCCTATGTACCAGTTTTCTTTGAAGTACTTTAATCAGGTAAGTTATTGACTGTCATGAGTCTTCATGATACCTACTGGCTACACGGGGCTGTCTCGCGTGTCAACTCGTACTTTTAAGTCACTTCCAGAGTCAGCTCATGGTGAACGTAAATGGTGTTAAAAGAAAAAGCTTAGGCTAAAAGTCAGGTCTTAAGCAGTCAAAAGTAGTTTTGGCTGATTTCAGTAAAAACTATTTAAAGACATAAAAAGGTTTTGTTTGTATCCTTTAACTTACAACAATATTGCGCGAGCCAAGCCCAGCAGCGGCAGCTGGCCGGCGAACCCCCTGGCTGACTCAAACTTTTTACCTTTGTAATAGAACGATTAAGAGTTTAACCGATACCACTAGTAAAAGGTACTTAGTAAGTACTTGGGCCCGGTAAAGAATAGTACCTCACTCATTCACCATATAGAAAGGTAGAAAATGTTAATAAAAATCTTAGTTACTATAGAATGTACATACAAAGTAATAAACGAATTGTAGCACATAGCCCTGAACTCCCTTGAAAGACGGCTCGATACACCTAGGTACGCAATAATTTATTAATAGCTACCGAACGACCTAGGGCCCAGATAATTTCCAGGCTCGTCTCAAATCGATACTGCAATTGCACATGCGCCCAAACGCGAGACCAAAATAGATTGATACCCTTTGATTTCCCTGAATGAAAGTTTGCAAAATATTATTACCTACTTTTATTTTAACGAAGACTAAGTATATTACCTACATTTTAATGTTAAATATGTCCTTAAAATACATTACCCAGACATTAAGAAGGAATATTTGGAATCAAACGAATACCATAATATAATATATAATAATAAAAAATTACAATTGCCTACTCAATACAGATCTTGCAATTCACGAGAATCACGAGGGACGAGATACATAGTCTAAACATCTAAGTATTTCTTTCTCAGGGATTTGGATTGTTTCGTTTTAATCTTGGGATTCCGTAAGATCATGGTTTTTTAATAAAACGTAGGAACACAAAATGTTTATTATACTTTTACTTCTTTAAGTAAATCGCAACAATCTGCCAAGGGCGTGCCAGACAGATCACTATGGTGCTATTTATAGGTACTTACCTAGTCTTTTGTTAATGGGGACAGAAAATAAGGATATACCAAGTGTGTAATTTTTTTGTATTGACTTTCTTTCAAGGTAAACTTAAAATAAAACCTTTATTTATAGTTTTTGTTTAGTTAATTAACTTTGAAGCTTAATTATTTTTCCATCCCAAAACGACCCTAAACTTTAGTAGTAGCTATTTGAGTACCTAATCATTTTAACTTGATTTCGTCTACAAGTTTGTTGTAGACTACAACACACCTTGCTCGTGCGGTGAGAAAATAATCCTCAAGTTCCGTGTTTTCCTTCTAACACAAACCCTTAAAACTAACAAACTCAAAAACTTAGCTCGTCCTTAACAGGTTTTTAACGCCGTAATAGAGAAGAGCGAAAAATGCGACGTTTTGGAAATACGTCTAGATATTCTGCATCGAGAGATTACGCTTTCGGTTTATCGGAATGTATCCAGAGGACTTTTCGAAAGGCATAAACTCGTCTTTAGCTTCCTGCTAAATATGGCTATCTTCCTCAACGCGGGCCTGGTGACTCCCGACCAATGGAACTTTGTATTACGAGGACCCGCTGGCACGAAAGTGGTAAGTATTAGATACCTGTGGTGTGTTAATCTTAAGATTATTATGACTAAAACTGTTGATATGCTAACAACTAAGTATTTCTTTTTTGGTAATTTGTCTTACTTGCTAGGTACTCCAATTATTTTAGATACGGTGCAATTTAAATGCTCACCAAAATATTTTTTGATACTAATTAAAATATATTGACTTTATTTAAATTAACCCCACTCTAGAGTCTATACCGAGGTGCCTAAAGTAAACCGTTTTAAGTTCCAAAATAAACATACACTCATCTCTTGTTATACCTATTCTTTTTGCTTACCAAAATGGATAAATGCTTACCAAATATTGTTTTACTCAACATTATTACATACCAGCAACATTATTACCGAAAAATTAAATTCTAAATAGCTTTATTGTAATCAAATTATCCAACACGAATTCAAAATATATTATTGTCCTCTTACCTCTCTGTCGTTTCTGTAGGTATACGTAGGTCACACTATAAGTTTTGCGTAACTTAAAAAAAAGGCGTGTTATAACCAAAAAAATATTTTTATTGCTTTTCAAAATACTCTCGTAAAGACATTAAAAAAATTCTGCGAAACGTTAAATTCTAAGTGATAATCGGCCAAACAGTTTTCGGCGAAAAGGCAGGGAACCCTTTTTACAGTTGCTTCAACGCGTCGTGAGCGTTTTCGTAAGAGCCATAAACACGAATTTCGTGATGTGGATGTTTTACAATGACCACGACGCGTTGTGAGCAGAATTTTCGCTCAATGAGCATTATCGGTCTTTGAACGTAACATGCAATAAAAATATATAAACGCCTTTAAAGTTCAATTCAATATTTTATAATATCGTTAAAGAGTTGTTACCAGTATTTTAATTCACGACTTTCAATTTAGTAATTTTTCTACATTCTAAAATCTATATCTAAATAAAAATCTACATTCTACAGAAGCTGCGGGCCCGCAACCGCGGCGGGCGCTGGAGAAAATCGCTCCGTGATTTTTTAACGTACCTTTGTGAGTTCGATGATCAGGCACTGCCTGTAGGTACCTGTAACTTGAAAAGTTATCTTCACCTAAACATTATTATCGAAACCGGACTTATAGCTATGACTGTAGTTAAATGGAAGTGACCAGTGCAATTTTTGTAACTAATATAAGAAGTACTAGTTCAGTATAGTTATAGTTAATACTTCAAATGCTTACGCTCTCCAATTTTTTAAAATTATTTTAGGTCCCACCGAAGAAACCACCTATAGAAACGTTGAGTGATCAGATGTGGTTAGCAGTAAACCACTTGAACGAAACAGACGAAAGCTTTGCAGGTCTCGCCGACGACTGCTTGAAGAAAATACCTATTACACTTGGCTCTTTCAGTGTGGTAAGTTTTTATTTATTTTCTTTCTAAGTGGGTACAAGTAGCTAGGACTAGGGGATAATACTCTGGGGAAGTGGGGCAGAACCACTACTATAAAAATATTATTTTGCTTATGTTATTATAATAACATGTCTAGGAAAAAGTCTTTTCACATTAAAGCAAATCTTTCTGGCTGTACTATTTGTATCTTCCTGGTTTTGATTACATTAAAAAGGTAACATTTCAAAAAAAGAAATGAATGAAAGAAACAATGTATCCAGCAATTTTTTAAACCAATAAAAATAGCTGGATGCATTGTTTCTTCTTTCTTCAAAATGAGTAAATGATGTATTCTCTATTAGATTCACTGTGAATCTTATTACAAGCAGCCGATTTTATTACGCATGGCCTGTCGCTTTTCTGTCTTGCACCAACAGTGAGAGACCGTTTGCACGTTTATTATATTTATTATGATTCTTTTAGGACATACATGTGAATAAAAACGAAAAATCGGCACCCCTTATCAATTGGAATGAAAAATTGACTTCATTTGAGAAGCTTATGATAGTCAAGAGCATTAAGGAAGAAAAATTGGTTTTCGCCATCGCACAATACGTGAGCACTAGTCTAGGCTCCGTGTTCATAGAGAGCCCGACCGTTCAGCTCAACACCTTGTAAGTAGACCTCATGTGCAGGCCAGTCCAGTCATTATATATCTATTCTATTCTATTCTATTCTCGTAAGGTAGTTTATAGGGTTCTGCTGTAGGTACTCTGGATCCGCTGTCGTGTCTGCCACAGGGCTGTATCTTTTGAAGTAGTAAGACAGACACTTGAATTTTTCAGTGTGAATTATGATATGACGTGGCCGCTTTAACAACAAATAATAAAAATAAAAAGTTTCTGTACAAGGTTTTTTTTTTGCATTTTTCTCGATCCTAATAATTACAACAAACGGTCGCTCCAGGCGCAGCAAAAAAAAACTGATTTTGCTAAAAAAACTAAAAAAACAAATGCGAGTTAAAAAAACGAATTTTTTAAACAGATGTTATAGTTTTAAGTATTTTTTTAAATTGAAACGAAATTTTTGTTATTTATAAAGGATAGTGGGCAAAAAATACCCAGCTCCGCCAGCCATGTGATATGTGTGAATCAAAATTCGTACCTAAAACGAGCATTTTTTACTATGACACAAAAAAAAATTCCCGGAGGAAAGACACAAAACAAGAAAATCAAATATTTTTCATTATGTAGACGACCTGGTAAAGGTTGCAGGAAGCCGCTGGAATCTGGATGCAGGCCGCTTCAAACTGGCCAGTCTGAAAGTCGTTGGAGGAGGCCTATGTTTAATAGTGGACGTCTTATCGCTGAAATAATGATGATTAATCATTAAATAACTATGATAATGAACTATCTACAAATGATTTTATAAATATGCTTGATTTTGTTACGAGACAATAAACATTTTATAATAATTAGGGTAGGGATGCTTGTTTTAATAACGGCCAGTTAGCTACATAAAGCTTTGGACACACAGCCAGCGGGCAGGTTTTTTGGCGCTGCACATACGACAGGGCGGGGCGGGGCGGCGCAGGCCGGATAATTTAGCCGCGAATGATAGAACATAAAGAATCGTATACTGCAACGCACACGGCGGTCAAAAACGACCGCACCGGGAGTGACCGCTGGTGCGCGGCGGCGCGGCATGTCCGTGGCTGCCCGCCGTGGATAGCACAGATCTGTTTGTATACACTAACTAACAAAATGTTTACTATAGTATCTTTGAAGTATAAGCTATTCAATAAAAAAAAACATCAAAATCGGTTCACATTTGTCAAAGATATTGGGTAACATAGATACAAAAATTAGTTGGCGTAGTATGGAGTTCATACAATGTTTGATGATTTTCATAAACATTCCATCATCAGAATTTGACCAAACTTATATGGGACCATTCTGAAAGTATTACCTTTCGAACAAAAAAAGAATTATCAAAATCGGTCAACGTAGTAACGAATGATCGCTGAACATACATAAAAAAATAAAAAAATGATTCCGACGAATTGAGAACCTCCTCCTTTTTTGAAGTCGGTTAAAAAGAAGCGTCTCAGCGCATAATGTCCTTTTCTCGAAATGTCCTTTCTCAAAATGTCCTTTTCTAGAAATGTCCTTTCTCAGAATGTCCTTTCTCAAAATGTCCTTTTCTCATAATGTTCTTTTCTCTAAATGTCCCTTTCTCACAAAGTCCCATTCTCAATATGTCCTTTTCTCACAATGGCCTGTTTTCTAATTACATCATTTTTTAAACTTTTACAGTCAAGTGTACGTCAAGCTTTGAACGGTACTTTGAACTTCAGCTTGAAACCTCGAATAGTGCGTTCAAAGCTTGATGTGAAATCAAAAATAAAACAAAAAACATATTGTAAATCAGTCAGATTATTTATTTTTAAACAAACAGTTCACTCATTTTTTAAATAATCAGAAAAAAGTATAATAATAAAAAATATTTAAATATTTGTCCACAAAAAATGTACTCGTTTAACAAATGATACTAATAATCCTAATTAGTTATTATCCTTATTCATATTTTTAACTAATCAACAAAAATGTATATATTTAGATATTCACAATAATGTTATTTAAATAAGGAAAGGCGTAAATATATTAATTTTTGTATAAACTGTGGCAGTGTTAAATCATTATTTTGTAAGTGTTCCAAATACTAGGTATACTTCCTATCAAAGAGGCCTTGCCTTTTTGATTTGTAATAAACTCAGTCTTGATTCATTGTTTGAACACTAATAACACGCTACTAAATTAATTTCCTTCCTTACTAACGATTAACAAAAAGTTGACTCTTTTTTCCAGAACTACCCTAAGTTTTACTTGCAATTATAACAAACATTGGTGCGTTTAGATTTTTCTAATAAATTGACTTGCAATTATTTGTACTTTAATTACGCTTATGTTATAGGATTGCTTATGTATTAGGATTTTTTAAATAATCAGAAAAAAGTATACAGGGTGTAACGAAAAGGTGAAATAAAACTTTGAGGGGTTATTCTACGGCCAAATTACACCAACTCTTCTATGGGACCAACATCAAAATCTCAAAAAAAAAAGACGTTTCCATACACACTGATGCCAGATGGTCGCGTTTTAGTATGGGAAAGTGTTTTTTTGTACCTAGTATTACCTTACCTAGTATTTGGAACACTTACAAAATAATGATTTAACACTGCCACAGTTTATACAAAAATTAATATATTTACGCCTTTCCTTATTTAAATAACATTATTGTGAATATCTAAATATATACATTTTTGTTGATTAGTTAAAAATATGAATAAGGATAATAACTAATTAGGATTATTAGTATCATTTGTTAAACGAGTACATTTTTTGTGGACAAATATTTAAATATTTTTTATTATTATACTTTTTTCTGATTATTTAAAAAATGAGTGAACTGTTTGTTTAAAAATAAATAATCTGACTGATTTACAATATGTTTTTTGTTTTATTTTTGATTTCACATCAAGCTTTGAACGCACTATTCGAGGTTTCAAGCTGAAGTTCAAAGTACCGTTCAAAGCTTGACGTACACTTGACTGTAAAAGTTTAAAAAATGATGTAATTAGAAAACAGGCCATTGTGAGAAAAGGACATATTGAGAATGGGACTTTGTGAGAAAGGGACATTTAGAAAAAAGAACATTATGAGAAAAGGACATTTTGAGAAAGGACATTCTGAGAAAGGACATTTCTAGAAAAGGACATTTTGAGAAAGGACATTTCGAGAAAAGGACATTATGCGCTGAGACGTAAAGATTTACTATAATAGTATCAATTCTATCCGTACAGACGTAATAAAACTATTTTTGCTTGCAACGCAATTGATATATATGAAGACGGTGGGTAGGAGGATTCGTTATCAGGTAGGTCTCAAAATAACAGTCCAGTTAATTATTACAGACGTTTATTTTCAATATAGCAAACAATGAGCCTCGTGGACGACCTGATACTCAAGTGAATATCGAAGAATTGAAGGCGATAGTAGAAGCGGATCCATCTCAAACCACTTCTGAATTAGCAGCAGCCTTCGGCGTAAGTGGCAAAACGATACTTATCCATTTGCGCCAAATCGGACAATTCAAAAAACTTGAAAAGTGGGTACCGCACGAATTGACTGAAGCAAACCAACAAACACGCGTCGCTTGCTGCGTTTCTTTGCTCAATCGTCACAATAATGAGGGAATTTGGACCGTATCGTGACTTATGATAAGAAATGGATCCTGTACGACAATCGGAAGCGACTATCACAATGGCTTAACCCTGGAAAACCGGCAAAACTTTGCCCTAAGTGAAAAGCCAAAAAGAAGATTCTGGTTACTGTTTGGTGGAGTAGTGCTAGTGTTATCCACTACAGCTTCTTTAGATCAGGCCAGACGATTACTGTAGACTTGTATTGCCAACGATTGCAAACAATGATGGAAAAGCTCGCCATTAAACAACCGAGACTGGTGAATTGCTCTAGCCCACTGCTCCTTCAGGATAACGCTAGACCACACACTGCACACAAACGGTCGCCAAGTTAGAGGAGCTGCGACTGGAACCTTTGCGTTACCCACCATACTCCAGATCTTGCCCCAACCGATTACCACTTTTTTCAAAATTTAGATCTTTTACAAGGAAAAAAATTCAAATCTGATGGATGAGGCAGTCAAAACCGCCTCCAAACAGTTCATAGACTCTCGCTCCCAGGATTTTTTTCCCAAAGGGATCAATGATCTTCCTGATATCAATGATACTTCGATTGATTAAATAATAATTTCATTAAAAAAAGTTGATTCACTTTTTAATACTGAACGGCAATTTCATATGTAAGGACCTAATACTCGTATTTGTGTTATCAATATTTTTTATTCATTCTGAGTTGTTGTTAAGGCAGACTGGATTTTCCCATATTTCAGCCCAAAACTGGTGTAAAGATTGTGCGGTAGGTGTTTCGTTAGTTGTTTCTGTGGGTTGAGTTTCTTCTAAATTTCTGATTATAATGTTTTGCAAAGTCTTGATCTGTAGAGAGAAGTTTTAATATTATTACCTTATTTAAGTAGTCTACAATAAAATTTAATTTTTGGATATTTTTTGCTTAGGTAAGTATGGTCTGTCAGTAGGTGCAATGTTCTTAAAGTTCTCAAGAGCATAATCGAAATCGCGTTGTAATTTTTGGGACAAATTTAGAATGTTGGGGTAAGAACAGCTGTGTTCATAGTTAGGCATGCTAGGATCACGCTCTTCATTATTTGGCGTTTAGGAATTTTGAGATGTTTGTGTAAATAAAATAGTCATATTATGTTCCTGATCATTGAAATCGTTGGTTGGTTGATTGTCTGCGGTATTTATGCTGCAAGTTAAGAGACAGTTATTTTGTAATTCTTCGCTGTTACTTTTTAGTTTACTCTCTATGAATTATATTCCTTATGTACATATTTTCGGTCTGTATGCTGTAATGACTGATTCAAGGTTAGTGACTCTAAAATAAGATCTGATTATTGTCTCATTGTGTTCAACTGTCCATTTCATGCGTAAGTTAGGGAGTGATTTTGAAGTAGATTGTGTTGGGAATGTTTATGAGTTATTTCGTCTGAGTAGTATTACATTGTTCAATTGTATTTGCACTTCAATATAGATGTTATCTATGGTATTCTGAGGTTAAGAGTTTCTTTTGTACTATTGCCCTTCTTTGATCCCCTAGTCATTGTCTGGTGACATATCTGGAAATATTTCGCAAAATTGACTGTGCAAAGCTTGTAGGTAGTCTTTTGTGTTATTTTCTAAGTTTGTTAATATTAGGTAAGTGCGTAGAATAAATATATTCATTTCTTGTGGCCATCTTCTATGCATACAGATTTTGTTCGAGGTGGTACAGGTTCTGCTGTATTAAGTGCATCCTGTACAACATCCGCGATCTGTTGACTACTATTGGAAGATGATGGCTTTGGCAAATCTGGTTGGTAGTGATGCGATGCCTGAAAACAACGATTGTGTGTCGGATATGTCGGATGTGTCTTCGGCTGTAATATTTTTGTCGACGGGAGCCCGCCTGTTCAACTCTTCGTCGCCGTTGGATCGCATGCTAAGACACCCAGCAACGGCTCCAGGTGTGCCCCGGCGGCCCCCGGGCAGCGGCCGCAAATTATACTATCTTACTGACATTTCTCCATATTACAGGCATTGCCCTGTTAGTCACCCGCATGTTAAATTTGTTGCAGGTGTCCGCCCCCCACGTATGGCTTAGGTGGTCAAGCACGGACGAAAGGTTGGACTTCGGGAGGCTTATTTTTTTTTATCGGTCAAATTTTTTTCTCTATCGGGGTTACCGATAGGTAATAACGTTTGCTTATTAGCAGTAATAGTCGTTGAACTTGGGTGTTGGATAATTTTTTACCAAATACAAATAAGTATGTTTACCATTTACCTATTTATATTCAACTTAAAGAACAACAGAATCGTTCTATATTGTAATAATGGGCTACTACGGAACCCTACACTGTGCGTGGCCTATAGATGCATAAAGTGTCTTAAACGTTTTAAACCATTTGGTTTCAAACCGTTTTTTTGGTTCAAAACGTTTTAAACCACATTCAGTGGTTTAAGTAATATTGGTTTAAATCGATTTTCCTATTAGAATGCAACCAAGTGATCTCATTACACCTACTTCCTTTTTAGGATATTTCCTGGCCACGTAAAGTAAAAAAATAAAAAGTGATTTTATAATCTAATAAAATCATTATTACATTTACAAATTGCACAAAATCGACTAGCTCCTTAAATAACATTATTTATTGAAACTTGTATTTATTTAACTATTTTTCACATAATTTAAAAATGATGTAGGTACTTATTACTTAAAAAATGCGACGTTACAGTTCCGTAAGATAAAATAATTTCATAGGCTATTTCTTGTACAGAAAAATACATTCTAAATTTGCAGCATTAAAATGCAGTAAACAACAGCATTATTTTAATTATATACGCATATCAAGATTGTTTTGAGTCTATTTAATCCCAAAAAGTTGTAAAAGTATGATATATGACTTCACTTACATTAATAAAAATGGAAAATGATTTAAATTTACTTCTTTATCTTGAGTTTTAAAGTATTAGTCATTATTGTTTTAAACTACGGAATTTAGTTTAAAACAGTTTATTTACAACTATAGCGTGGCCCACACGCACTTGGCCGGTTTTTAATGTTATTTGTGAAAACCCTATCAAAATGCGTTGTATAGTTAGAAAGAACTATGTGCAACAAACAGACAGATACGAATTTGTTTTATGCTATTTTTCAATACACGGTGTTATAAGGCCGAAAATCCCGATTCACCTCCTGTTCATAATTAATTTTGTCGCTTTGTCCCATAGAAAAAGTTGTATTTGAAAATCGGAATTTTATTTTAAAACCAATAAAAAATTACCATGTATATTTTCCATTTTCCTAACTCTTCAATATCTTAAGATCATACATCATCATTATCATTTCAGCTATAGGACGTCCACGGCTGATCATAGGCCTCTCCCAGTGACTTCCAGATTGGCCGGTTTGAATCTTTCCCTTAAGATTTATTAAAATATTATGACCCTTTTTTCGCTTTTGTGTCTGTTCGTTTCTTAATTATAAGGCTCGGACTACATACATCCGGAATTTTTCAGAACTCCATACAAAACGGCTCCGGACGAGCCCGGATTCAATCCGATTTGTATGGGGTTCTGAAAAATTCCGGATACATATAGTCCGAGCCTAAAAGTATTGATAGATCGTGATATCAATTGATACGGCTTTTCATTGTGCCCTGTCGCGTTTCTCTTTTCCCCCCTTATTCGGTACTTCATATACCTGCTAACCTTTATTTCTTTTGGCCAAAAGTTTTTGCTCGTACTTTCATGTAAAACATGTAAATCTGCAGAATTGCAAACTACTCAAGATAACAATGTGAATGCCAAGTGTCGTCGATATAAATATATTGTATGTCGTTAAATGAAACATAAAGTAGTTATATTTAAACATTTATTTATTCACATTAAAATTGTAAATATCCATGTGATGGATATAAATGTACTTTCATGCTAACAATATTAAATCTAAGTATCTCTTATCTTTATATAATTAAAAAATAAATGTTTACAATGTCAAAATATCAGTTTTAAAGAAAAAAGATTTGTTGTTTGTTTTCTTAATATATTTTGACGCGACTTTTCCCGAAAGATAGCTGATGTTATAAGAAGTAACTTAGGTTACTTACCTACTTTTATTTTAGAAAATAAAAAATAGGGTCGTTACTAAAATGAAAACTCTTGAAATTGTGAACAAAATTCGATTTAAATAGATAAGTTTTTAAAATGATTTAAAGACCGCGCGAACGTAGTCACGGATAACAGCTAGCTTACCTAAATATCTATATTTATTACATAAAGTCCCCCGCCGTGTTGTCTGTTATCCGTCTGCCTGCACAGGCTAATTTCCGAAACTACTGTAGCGACCCTTAATATGGTTTTTACTAGTGATGTGCTGAGTACGGCTTGACTCGAGTCAGACTCGATTCCTGCTTTGGACTCGAATATCAGTTTATTTTATGTCGAGTACGCCGGACTCGATTTTGGTACTCGAGTCAGGAAGAATCGATTTTGTACTAGCTGACTCGCTCGTACTCGATTAATAAACCTGCAACTTTTTGATTTGATTTCCTTGTTTTGTGTCTGTAAGCTGTTATTGTGAGTTAATAGTGTTATGAAATTATTATAATTAATTTTATTACAAAATTACCAAATTACCACTAATTTGTTAAAGCATCTAAAAAAGCTTATCAAGATCATTTTGTAATTTCTAGACTCGAGAGAATCCAGTCATGATTCGAATACCGTATAAACCGACTTGAGTTGACTCGATCCACAAAAACAGCGACTCGGCACATCACTAGTTTTTACTAATAGATAGTAGGCTGATTCACTCTGGAGGTTTCAGGTTTTTGTCTAAAATCATAATGTTGGACGAATCACCGAATTTATAATAGCATTTCGTACAGGAGACGTATTTTTGAATCATGCGAATTCCAATCCGAATACGAAATCGCAAGATTCGAATGCGAATTCCTAAAATCACTATTTTTGAAAATTCATTCCGTGAATTCTGCAACGACCACTCGTTTTTGTTTTCTACTAGTAGAAAGTACGGAAGAATGACATTGACAAGTAAACGTATGTTTGACAGAAATTTGACATAATAACTTTTTATTTACGGTCCTTAGTGAGTTTATGCTTTATGGTTTATGATATTTTCTGCGTGAAACAAAAATAGTTACAAGATTTCAATCTAATAGCGACACCTATTTCGAGTGATTCAAAAATGCGTAAAATCGGAAGCAATAGAAACTATTTTCATACACAAATTTTTTTCGTGTTCGAATTCAAGATTCATTTCTAATGCTTCAAAAATACGTCTCCGGAAACGTCACTTCGAAAACATTGTTACTTACCTACTTATTATTTTAAAATGCCTACTAAAGTCAGGCGAGAATGTGCTGAATCAGTACGCAGGACAGCTGCACCTTTTACTACGCAGACACAGAGTAACTCTACGCTTGGTAGGGTTGCGTGCGATTTGCGATTGTGAATGCTAGCCGATATGCACAAAACTAATGTCGTGGGTTGCTTTATTACTTAGATATTAGTAATACGAGTCTAAAATCCTGTCTTAAATTAACCGTTTCAAATTATTACAATATTATGTACAATAGTAGCAAATAATATAAAGAACTTAACAGATAATTAGGCTTTAACAATCAAACTTTGTTCATAATGTTATTTTAATAATTGTAAATCTAGTACCAAATAATATATATATTTATACAATTTTCTATGTACTACTTGAGCCAACTTTGCAATGGAATTTCAGCTTAAAAACAATGATGTACATACTGACATAAAAAGAACTTTAATATGTTCAGGGTTATTTTTTTTCAAAACTTAAGATTCCTAGCTTTATAAAAAAAATACATTCGCCGCGCAAGTCGCGCTCGCACTGTGTTTATGTAATTATGTAAGTATCTTTATCTGCTTAATATTTATTACTATTTCAAAAATAAGTTTTATATCTTATTAAAATTGGTCGCTTGGCAAAATAATTATAAAAAAACATGACATTACCCATTTTATTGCAGTCAAGTATAATTAATGTAGTTTCTTAAATAGTAGTGAATAAAAACATTTTTAAATTACAGCATTAGGATCCCAAGCATATTTGATATTACGTTCACCAAGAGCATCAAGTGCCTTAATTTCATCTTCTGTCAGCTTAAAGTTAAGTGATATATTATCTTTAATGCGAACAGGGTCTGTAGATTTCGGTATTATGGCAATATCCTGTTGTAATGCCCAAACAAGAAGAACTTGTGCACTTGTAGCATTATGCTTTGTGGCTATTTTTGATACAACTGTGTGGTGGAGTAATTCATTGTTTGAATGTGATGTCCCACCAAGAGAGCAATATGCTTGTAGCACTATATCATTTCCCTTGCAAAACTTAAGCAAATCATAGTCATGGTAGAAAGGATGCCACTCTACCTAAAATCAAAATTAATGAATGAATGAAAATGTAGTATTGTTAAGAAAATTGTATGGAGCTAAATTAATTTTTGAAATGAATGAAAGAATTTTTTTTTACAAACCTGGTTTACTGTTGGAACTACACCATGGCTGGATGTCATTATGTCGGTAAGGTGTTTTATTGTGAAATTGGATACCCCAATGCTGTTTACCAATCCTTCATCATACAACTCTGTGAGCCCCGCCCAAGTTGATTCACGCAATTTGATATTACGTGGATCATTTGCTGGAATTCTCGAAGTTCCCGGAAAATGAATGAGGTACAAATCGATATAGTCAAGTCCCAAGTTTTCAAGGGATTTTCTACAGGCAGATAAAGTTACATCTCTTTTGCCGTGGTCTGATGGAGCTGTAAAAATACCACTTTAATATTATAACAATAGATTAAAATATAAAACTAATATTGTTCTTGCAAATTTATAGATACTAACAAAGTTTTGTCGTGATGAAGATGTCATCCCTTTGTAGACCATATTTAGGCAGTAATGTATTAAGTGCTGTTTGAATATAAACCTCATTTCCATACACTGCAGCAGTATCTGAAAATCATTTTGATTAAATTCTACAACATAGTGTTTTGTGTTGATTTATCATCACCATCGACTAGAGCAGAACTTTTGCTTTTACACACCAATCATTCTGTATCCAGCTCCTAGTGCATAATCAATGGTTTTGAGGATACAATCCTCATTACGAATCCTATATGTTCCCACTGAAAACAAAAGTTCTGATTACTACACATGATTAGTTAAAATTTTAGAATTATCTGCGATGATTAAGGAAGGAAGGAAGAAAGGAATTAATTAAGGTACTTACGGCCGATGGAAGGCATTTGAACACCATTGTTTAGAGTGAACTTTGCCGGAAATAAAGGTTCGTCAGAAATCATTTTGTGAGCTTTGTTTTTTTTCTGTCTACGCGAGTACCCAGCCAACCTAAAATTATAATTTGGTATTTAGTTTTTTAAAATCAATTTTGACAATTTGTGCCAATTCTGTGGACCATTAATGTAGATGTAAAGAACATAATTGAAACCTACCTGATGGCCTTGCTCACACACTGAGTCTAAAACTACGAATTACTTTTAATGTAATGTATGTTGCTATTAACACAAATTCACCACACACGTAACACGTTACACTTCCTGGCAACAACTTTTTTTTTTTTGATGACTAAAATGTCTCACACACGTCTGCTGGCCTCCTGACTTAATATGTACGTCTGTCTGACTGATGAATGAATACTATTTACTTATTTCAACTGCATACAACCTGTTGACTGTGGTAGACTGACTGCCCGACTGCTGCCCGTGGCTGGCGCGCAGCGCAACGCGCTTCCTTCCGTTTATTTTATTTACATACAATTCCTGTCAAATTCCTGTCAAAGTTATAGAGATGGGACATCTTATTTATCGATTATCGGAATATTTTATTTTTTCCAGATATGCAGATACTGCGTGCAACATACCTTTGGTGTTCGTTTTAAGCACTGGATCAGATCCATTTGGAGCTTTCCAAAAATTTGCAACAGAAATGGGTATGCGGGAACGCGTTCATTCAATTTCGCTTGGTCAAGGGCAAGGGCCCGTTGCAGAAAAAATGATTAATGCTGCCAAACCGAAAGGCGATTGGGTATTTTTACAAGTATGTATTTTTTAATGTTTCTTAATGAATGTCCATATATTTAAATAAGTATAAACGCACAGTATCATACTTAACTGCTGCAATGTCCAAGCAATCACTTAGAGATATTCTCTAAAAAGTGTACGGGTGAATTTTTTTTTGTTTTTGCAAAATCAACGAAAGATTTACCTAATATGATATTTTGTAAAATACTGTTTAAACAATAATGGATGCTAGTTTCTGGCGGCCACCGCACACTACAGACTTTTGGTCGGCTGGTTGGATCAGTTATTTAATTTACTATACATATATGTAGTAATACCATTAATCATAGTAAAGTAGTCAAAGATCCAACCCAACTGTCGATCAATCAATAGACTGTAGTATGCGCTGGCTCTTACAGTTTCGTGATGTATAAATTTGTTTTCAGAATTGCCATTTGGCGGCTTCATGGATGATGAGTTTAGAATTGATAGTAGCAAACTTATCTAGTGAGCAGGGTGCACCTCATTTAGATTTTAGACTGTATTGCAGCTCGATGCCAACACCCAAATTCCCCGTATCTGTTTTACAAAATTCTGTTAAAGTCACTAACGAGCCTCCAAAAGGTTTAAAGGCTAATGTAAAAAGAGCTCTTATAGAAATGGAAGAAGACTTCTTTGAGAATCATGGTATTTTTCTTTATATGTTATAATTATTATGTAATAACTTAATATTTATTTAGAGCCACAAGTGAAACTTGTACTACAGCGACTGCATAACCGATACAAATACTTAAATACAGTTATCCATTAGGTTTAAATGCTCGCGATTAATTAAATCTTATATTATTGTAATGGGCATTATACGTAAACATATAACGCCATTCGTTTATGATAGAAAATCTATGCCTGCCTAGCGGCATTTGTGCTCATCTCGCAACCAAAAGAATTTAGGGATGACATTATGCGTACATTTTTTATTTATAATACTTAAGTAGGTAGGTAATATAATTAAGAAAAAGTACGTGATCTCAAATGGTAAACAATAAAAGTTAAATTAAAAGTAACGGTTACATTAAGAAAATAATTTAACAAATTAGAAATGTAGTATGTGTGTGTGTGTGTGTGTGTATTGAGCACTATTTCGGTTAGACCTTATTAACACAATCATTTACCCCTTGCGGAGTTGGGTTCCCTCGTATCAGCCGGCAGAATCTTGTTGCTCCGAAATTAATTTTTTATTAATTAAATCATATATTGTTCTAATGGGCGTTATACGTAAACATATAACGCCATTTGTTTATGATAAAAAATCTATGCCTGCCTAGCGGCATTTGTGCTCATCTCGCAACCAAAAGAATTTAGTGATGACATTATGCGTAATTTTTTTTATTTATAATACTTAAGTAGGTAATATAATTAAGAAAAAGTACGTGATCTCAATTGGTAAACAATAAAAGTTAAATTTAAAAGTAACGGTTACATTAAGAAAATAATTTAACAAATTAGAAATGTAGTATGTGTGTTGTCATAATCTTCTTTAAACATATATTTTTAAGGCATACATAGAATTAATAATTATTGTTTTGGCAAATATAATTATGGCCGTATTCACTGAGGTATGCCGAAAGATTATTTTCGAATGAAGTTTATGCCATCCGCTGTTATGCATCATAATAATATTATAACATAAAAAGTTCTGCGATAAAGGGTAGACTTTGCGGCATTAGTACCCGCCCATAAACGCTGGATTTGTAGTCCGAGTTGCGACGTATGTTTAACAGAATGTGGCCAATTTGAAAATCACTGGGGAAGCAGTGGACGTCCTACGGCTGAAATGATTATGATGATGACGTTTAATGAATTTACAGTGCTGGGTCAAGATTGGCGAACGATGTTATTTGGTATTTGTATGTTCCATGCGATAATACAAGAACGAAAAAAATTTGGACCTTTGGGTTGGAATATTACGTATGAATTTAACAATAGTGATCGGGAATGTGCTATGCTGAATTTGCAAATGTTTTGCGAAGATGGCCATATTCCATGGGATGCTTTAGAGTACATTACCAGTAAGTGAATGTATATCAATTTAATACTTCTACAGAGCGTAAATTTAGTAAGATCGTTTTGTTATAAATATATTCTTAAAGTAGGCAAGCTATCATTAAAAGACATTAAACTTCCTTCGTTTTTAGGTTCTATCACTTACGGAGGTCGTGTAACAGACATGTGGGATCAAAGATGCCTAACAACAATTTTAAAACTTTTCTTTTCGCCACCTACTTTAGAAGATGGCTATACCTACTCACGTTCTGGTAGATATTTTTGCCCAAGGGCAGATAAATTGGAAGTTGTTCGAGAATATATCGATAGTTTACCCGTTATTGAAGATCCTGAAGTGTTTGGAATGCACGAAAATGCTAATATTGCTTTTGAGGTAAATAAACTGAAATCTCCCATGTTTTACTTTCTTCTGGAAGTTTTTCTGCTGAATGTTATCTTATGAAGACAATCGTGACTGGCACGTCTCTTCTTCTTCATCTATTCGGTCAATCCCGGTTGCGTCCAAAGCCATAGCTTTGGAGCCCTGGGTCCGCTTTCCTTGATTTACTCCTCGACTTCGCACGGTCTTGAGCGTCTCTAGTTGTGAGATCATTGGCATGCATGTCAGCCCTTACAACGTCAAGCGAACATTTCTTGGGTCTACCCCTTTTGCCAGGACCTGGCGATGGCTTGACTGGCACGTCTGAACCATCTAATCCGGTCAGAGGCTTGAGCTTGTTCTTAAAAAATACTGTAAAATATTTGATATAAGTACCAGGTTTATGTGCGTTTCATGTTTTTATTTTAATTTCCTTACAACAGTGTTAAGATTTTTTTACAATGTTCAACAGAATAAAGAAACAAATACTTTGATACAAACAATAGTGGATGTACAGCCTCGATCCGGTGGTGGTGGAGGTGGCGACACCCCGGATCAAATAGTGTGGCGTATATGTGACCAAACACGTTCGGTCATTGCACATAAAATTGACAAATCGCTAATTAATCCTGATTTGATGATTACTGATGATATGGGTCAGCTACAATCATTGACTACAGTGTTATTGCATGAAACCGACAGGTTTAATACGTTACTTGCTCTAATACATTCATCTTTAAACGAGTTACAGAAAGCAATTAAGGTTTGTAATATGTTTATTAAAATTTTTAAACATTCATTATTTTATTGATTTAATTATCATAAATGAAAAATTTATTAGGGTATCGTGGTGATGTCTGAAGCTTTTGAAGAGGTATTCACTGCATTTTTGAACAACAAAGTTCCTGCAATGTGGCATAAAAAAGGATATAATTCCTTGAAATCTCTGGGAAGCTGGATACATGATCTTATACTCAGAATTGACTTTATGGAAGTAAGTAGTAAAAACCTTTAATGTTTAATGAATCTTACTTTCTATAATGTGTATAAGATATTACCTTTTATGCCGAAGAATGATATATTAACCCACGCATATGATGCTTTGTGGTAGCCTAGGGAAGCAAGGTGATTATGTTAGACTTAATTCAGATAGGTCTTCTTAGTGTGGTCCACTTCTTTGCTAAATATAAATAGTATTCCGGTCTAGGATGGCTAACGCCCTAAATATACTAAATCTAGTCACGTACATAGAGCCGTAGTCATGGCCACTAGATCCTTCACATTCGATCAAAGAGAAGCGTAAGAGCCGGTTCATTTGAGCCCACTGGCTGCTATATTCTCGCTATCAGACCGACGATGATAATAATCAAGACGTCAACAGATTTTGATGAGTTTATATAGATAATTTTTTAATTAATTATTTAAAAAGACATTGTGCATTTATTTTCAGAAATGGCTTATTGATGGAAAACAGCCAAGTAGCTGGGTATCTGGACTCTTTTTCCCTCAAGGATTATTAACGGGCTCTTTGCAATCATATGCACGGCGTTACAGGGTACCTATAGATGCCCTTTTGTTCGATTTTCATCCTATACCATTTTTCCTTTCCCAGGATGATGTGTACAAATTTAACAAAAAAAAGAAGGTTCGTATCATAACAATTCATACTTCCTTACTAATAATCTACCTAAATGCGAAAGTAACTTTGACTGTCTGTTACGATTTCACCGCTAAAACAAATTTTGATGAATTTACGTATAAAGATAGATGGGACCTTGGCAAAGGACAATGGCTACTTTTTGTCGTGAAAGCTGAACCGATTTTAATGAAATTTTGTACGGAAAAAGCTTGAACTCTAGAAAAGAACATAGGCTACTATTTTTATTCCACCTCCTGAGCAAGTAAAATAGGGTGTGACAAACCTTATTCCACGCGAGCAAAGCCGTGGGAAAAGTCAGTAAAATAATAATTGTAGTGACCAAATTGTCATCAGGTATATAGCATTGGGATTTGTAAAGGATAATGCGAATTTATTAGTAAGAAATGCATTCTTAGCAAGTAAATGGATGTGAGATTTTATTTTAATTGTAATAATTTTTGGAACTGTATTTTGTGCCCAAGTATAACTTATAATGACAATTATAATTGCTAAGGACTACAGTATTTAAATACTTTTTTGAAACGATTAATGATGATCTTAATATTATTATCGCCATTATGGTTTTCATTCGGGGAAGCCAATTGACGATGTAGTATTTACCTTTTATAGCTATAAGCATGAACAGAAGGAGAAAGTTATTAGTATATTTCTTTGTTTGGCCTTGGCCAATGGCCTTGCCCTTGCCCACGCACCGCTGTGGACAGCAAAAATATTGATGCTATACGCCGTATGATCGAAACAGACAGGCATGTGATCTACCATGAGATCCGGACATCTTTGGACATAGGCATGAGTCAAATACAGTCAAACCTACACAAACATTTGGATGTGAGAAAACTGGGTTTTCGATGGATCCCACACAATTTGACTGATGCTCTAAAAACGGACCGCAGCACTTGGTGCCATGCTATACAACGAAAGGGCTTTAAATTTAGTGTGGGACATAGTATCAGGTGACGAAACATGGATTTATAGCTACGATCTTAAAACAAAGCAGCAAATTGCGTATGACCTGACATGGCGAGCTATTAAAATCAACGATTGAGTTTTTTAGGAGCTACCTATCACCTTCCCACCAGGCAGTCTTCTTGGACTTTCATTATTCCTCATCTAAGTTTATCAACGACTTATAATTAGAGCATGGATATCGGGTTTTAATAATATCGAAAAATCGATAATATTGGAGGAAATATCGATATTGAAATATCGGTTTTGAAATCAACTAATATCGATTTTTCGATATTGTAGTTTTAAAATTTCAGGCATTATGTATCTCCTTAACTTTCATTCAAACTCCGTTTGCCTGATTGCATTAGACTTTTAAAAACCTAAATATAATTTAAAAATATTATTTCTAATTGTAACTATTATTTAACCAATGTTGTTTTATTTAAGCTGCTGGTTTTTCTTGAAAAATGTTATAAATAATCAGCCCACATACTGATGTGAACACAGTGAACTGTAATTGCTGGACATAGGCCCCAATGCCCCTAATGTGCACCACTAAGCTTGATCCGCGGCAATTTTTTTCCATACTCTGCCAGCAGCTTTCGGTACGTTGTTCTATGTTTGCTGTTTGAGCGTATGTAACAAATTGTCGACCGGTAAATCTCGTGACACTAATAAATCCTATAGTGTCACGTTCGACAATTTGCTATCAAACAGTTCTAAATCGAGACCCAGGTAAGTCTTGCTGTAGTCAAACGCTTAAACTCAAGCAAGACATAGAAAACGGTCTCGAGTCCGATCAGGTGACTGGAGTTGTGTTCGTGGACCTCTCAGCAGCCTATGACACAGTAAACCTAAAACAGAATTTTGTAAAAGTTCTCAGAGAACTCCTTTACAATTGCCGCTCCATGTGCATCTCTTAACAGAAAAAAACAGATGGCAATATATAAAAAACGGCCTCCCCTAGGGAAGTGTACTGGCCCCCATGATGTTCCACATCTACGCAAACGATCAGCCATGCCACCCTTACACATCCCGATATTTATATGCCGACGATTTGGCGTTGGCTTCACAAGCCGCCTCCTTCGAAGAAGTTGAGGCCAATCGGTCAAAAGCGTTGAAGGAACTGAGCTTCTACTACACTTAAAACGCACTGAAGCCAAACCCATCTAAAACGATGGCATGTGCATTCCACCTGCGCTACCGAAAGGCAAGTCGTCCCCTTAATATTTCCTGGGGTGGGGTACCAGTCGCCCATTACTCAAATCCATAGAACCTTAGGGTGATTTTAGACAGGGCACTTACTTATAAAGCTAACTGTTACAGTGTAAAGCTCAAGGTCAGCGCCCGCAATAATCTCCTCCGGCGCCTTACTTCTACGAAATGGGGAGCTTCAACACAGGTCCTACGGAGAACTGGTCTAGCGCTCTGCTACTCGGCTGGCGAGTATGCCTGCCCTGTATGGAGCCGCTCAGCGCACGCAAAACAGGTGTATAAAGAACTTTACGAAACTTGCTGGATAATTACGGGCTACTTGAAGCCGACCCCAGTAAGTATGCTGTTGGCGCGATTCTAGATAGGGATATCTAGAATCGCGCCAACAGAGGTTCGTAGAGAAGTTTCTAGTTCCGTGGAAAGAACCAAGGCTAAGTATGATTCCCGCCACCCAATGTTCCAGTGCTCCACAGTGCCGCGAAGACATAAAAATCGTCGGAGATTCATGTCAGAGAGAGATCACCGAGAATGCTCCCCAATCCAGGATAACAAGGTGGAAAGAAATCCTTAAACTTATGGTGGATCAGAGAAAAATGAAGCTCTAGTCTACAGTTGATCTGACAGCGTGCGCTGAACAGACAAATCTCATAATCAATGGAGTATGATTTGCGCACCTCTTGCGTAATTAAGTATATTACGTATTAAAGGGTAATAGAGCGAAACCAAGGCACTTAACTCTTCATAAGAAATTCGTTTAAAGGCCAAAGCCAGCTGACAACAGTGAAGACCGACTATGGCAGCATTGTTTCTACACGCCTAAGATTCTGAGGGAGATCGAAAGATTCTAAAGACAGCTATATCATCTATTGTAAGCCGTCAGTCGAGTAACTCAGGACAACAGAGCCAAACTCTCCTGACATTATACTGATGATATTCCGGACATCAGCCTGTACAAGATTAAAGTGGCTCCAAAAAAGCTTATGAACAATAGAGCACTAAGCATGGACGGAATAACATCGGAATTCTGAGAGCGTAAACCGACACTTAGAGGCCTCTAGAGACTGTTCAATTCCGTCATTCTTCAGGGCACTATTGTAGGAGCGTCGTGGTGCTCTTCTTCAAGAAAAATGGTAAAGCCTTATTGAAGAGCTATAGATTAGAGCTATAGTTATAGCTATAGATAAGGTAGGAAACGAGGAGATCTGTAAAAGAACACAGTCACTGACATAGTATTTTGAATTGCAAAGCTAGTGGCAAAGAGCAGGCTACATCGGTCATTGAACTGAGAGACAACTATTCTCGGAAGAAAGATTCTCGAGTAGCGACCATTGAACTGGAAGACGCAGCGTGGGTACGCCTCCCACCTAGTAGACTGACGAGCTAGTCAAGGTTGCGCGAAGCCGCTGGATGCAAACGGGCCTGAGCCCCTTGCTGTTGCGTTCTATAGGTGACGGGAGCCTATATCCAGCTGTGGACTTCCAAAAACTGACGATGATGAATGACAGAAGACACCAACGAGTTTTGATTATTAAATAAAGCCTCGATTTTGTTCAATTTTGGTTCTTTTATGTCAAAATAAGGATTTCTGAAAAAATATCGAAGTATCGGTTTTTCGATATTTTTAAATCGAATATCGAAACAATATCGGTATTAAAAAAATAGTTCGATATTCCATGCTCTACTTATAATATTTGTTTACTATCCTGTAACAAGAAAATATACATTAGTGGTCCGCGGTGATGCCTTTCATTCATTTCATTTCACATTTCATTCATGACTTGTGAATCCTGTTATACACGTTTTTATACCAAGAATAGACATCAGTCTCACAGAAACATTATTTTGTCAAATAATATCATACCATATTATGAACAGCATATTATTATTTGTGATGACAAGTTAAGATTTGTTTATACTAGCTGTGCCCTCGACTTCGTTCGCTTGGAGAGCAGGATGCTTGGTACGCTTTATAATAAGCATATTGTTGTCTGTCTGCGTTTAAGGACTTTTATAAAAAAAGGAGCTTTTTACTTTGAATTTGAAAGTCCCAGGTTGTATTTATTAGATAACAGTAACTCAGGCAGAGAGTTCCTTCACGGTTTGCACAATAAATGATTGAATTGCACATCAAAAAATACTAACTTGTTTTTTTATTGGCATTTTAACATTATGATTCACTCAGATTTTATTAATTTAAAATAGAGATTAGAATGAAGGTTCAATACACTTAAATTACGGGGAATATAGTATCACGCTCCTTCATCTGAATTTAAATCAAATTAACTAATTTTAAAAGGTATAACGCTAATTGATAATAATTTTTACTCAGACTAAATACCCTTGCAATAGCTTCACTTCATATAATTTCCATTTGTTATAAAATTTGTAATTTATTATTCGTAGATTTTGAATAAAGGTACTGCCAGCCAGACATGCTCATTAGTAGCACAAAAGCATGCTAGTAATGTAATGAGCAATTGCTACTTAGTGGCATGTATGAACAAGCATTGAAAGTATAGTCTGACCAATACTGCTGTACCGCGCCTTGAGTAGCCGCGGGGAGGTGGGGTGCGGAAAGAAAAGATCATGACTCACAAGAGATTCGTACTGTTGGATAGATCTGAAGATATCGAAAAAAAATATTTTATAGTTGTAGATACCTAGTCTTGCCATAAATACTGAAACAAAGGGAAAAAAACTGTTGCAAATAACATTTATTACTTTTACAGTGTGTTAGTTTAATACATAAATATAAAACATTTTTTTTCATTCATCACTGCCAATCGTACGGATTCTTTTAGGGACTCCAAATTATCATGGCGCCAGTCTTAAGCTCTGATGAAGTTCGGAGCGTTCGTTTCCAACCAAGACTGCGTAGACCGAGCTTTATGACCCGGCGCCGAGACTTGCTGGAAGGACCATTCTTGGTTGGTATTGAACATGGTGTTGTTAAGGGGTTCACTACCTTCTCAAGAATGGTATCTTGATACACTTGTGCCGATGTTTTGATACCTTTTTGACAAAAGTATGGCTAAGTAGTGACTTAGCCATACTTGTATTTGCGTGGGTATTAGCTATGAAGGAGTGCCTTCATACCACACACACAATACCCAGACCCGAGACAATACAGAAAAGTTATTTTTCTACATTGACCGACCGGAAATCGAACCCAGGACCTCAGACATAAAGACACCAAGACCGGTATGCTCGCCTTTCGGCTACGGAGGTCATCACAAATGTTTGTGTGATGAGCACGAGCATTTGTACATAAGTCATGGATGTATATAAATGTATTTAAGTATGTTTATCCGTAATCCAGTCGCCATAGCACAAGCTTTGCTTAGTTTGGGGCTAGCTAATTGGTGTGATTGTAGAAACAATTTATTTATATATTTTTATTAGGTTAACACCCAAAAATAACAGCGATATAGGTCTATACCGGAACTTGAGTCATAATCCTCCTGCGAATTTATTACTATGGGGTCAATAATATTTTAGGAACTGTTGTCGCGATCCCAGTAGGTAATCGTTTTTATTTTTTTGGACATAGTCATCACACCTCTGTCATTTTTCTGCCGTGAACTCCGAAAAAATAAAACCTCTGCCGTGAACTCCGAAAATAATAAAATCAGTGCTTTTATCCTTTGAAGAATTAATATGCTTTTGCGCTATATTGTTTTTAACATCATCCAATTCCTACTCGATGGGGTTCAGATCTGGATGGTATGGCGGTAAACGCAGGACTGTGCGTCCATGAGCTTTTAAGAGGTCATCGATTCTGTAAACGGATTTGTAGGCTACTCACGTATTCTACATTATTTAAATTATATTTATTCATTTAAATAGCACATTTTATTTACACATAATGAATTAAAACAAAAAATACTAAACATAAGATAAAATCTTAATGACTATGTAAAATAAATTTAAACTAGTTTATTTAAACTTATATCTTAATTATTTACACTTAAAGACTACTATATACACAAAACAAATATTTCATAAAAACTTTCGAGCTTGCTTGTTTGTCGATAGTCGATATCGACACCGCAACATCGACTTCGCGGTAGCACTATGCGTTTCAATTTTCCTTAGCGCAGCGGATTCCTAGGCCTAGGCGGCGGTTGGCCCAACATAATTATTATTAATACTGTTCGGACGAGGTCGGCTTCCGATTTGGTTGGCTCCAACCAAATTGGAACGTGTGGAAGAAGCTTTGTTCCGACCAAATTCTTCTCAGTCGCATTCTCAACGCTGACGAGAGACGTAAAGATGACCGCATGTTTTTTAATTTTTAAAATTATTATTGTTATTTCATATTTCTTTTAAAATTTGTCATTGAAAAGTATATTTAAGCATATAGCCCATGTTATCCAGGATTTTAACGATACCTCATACATTAAAATCGATTAAGGCGTTCAGTCGTTATGGTGAAATAAATAAACTTACATACATACATACGCCTACATGAGCCCTAAAAATATTACATTCCTATTTGGTTGGGCAGTCGTATAAAAAACAGGCGGCATGACGTCCGTAATCTGCCGTAGCAAGAGGCAACTGACGGTTGGATTATCCAACTTGGATAGCCGACCGTTGGAACGTCTGTAGGAATGTTGGGAGTGGTTGGAAGGTTGGCCCGATTTGGTCAGCTCTAACCAAATCGGAGCGCCTGTTACGGGTATAAGACCGTGTCCAGATGTGGCGTTTTACGCGTGTATTGTTTGTTTTTCGCGAAACGCTCGTGTCGAGAATCTAGAGCCCAATACATTCCGTCCATAACAACGCGCGTAAAATGTGACGATTTACGCGCGTAAAACGCTCCATCTGGACTAGAGCGCGGTACAGCGGTGTTGGTCAGACTATAATTAGCATGATTAATTTGAGCATGCTCATAAAACAAGGCTTGTTTGATTTTTGAGCATTCTAACTGTTGCACGGGTGAAAGGGGGCATGCTTTGAGCACGTCTGAAGAGATTTGCTTATGAGCATGCTTATTACGATTGACAAAATTTCATTTTTGGGTTAGGTGCAAAAACTCGAAAACCGTTTCGAGTTTTTCGGATGCCTTACACGTTAAGTTGTTTTTTCTTTTTTTTGGCCTATATTTACTGTAAAATCCAAAAACTACTACTACTACGTCATTGATTTTTATAGCTGTTGATATCTTCGTCTCGCATCTCCAGCAATTGAATACTCGCTCCAAGGGGGTTTCTATTCTGTTACCCAGTTAAGAACCCAAATAGTCCTTTTTTGCAAGTACATTCAAGCAACAACACTATTTTATTTAGTTCTGTACGGATAGAACTGATACTATTATATCTTTGTAACTGGAGACCCCTTGTTTCGATTATATTTTCTAGCAAAGCTTCCATTTTGTCTGATAGCTTGCGAGTAAATAGCACATGTGTACAATTGTTTGCTTTGAGCATTCTTATTTATGTTCAAAACGAAGCATGCGTTTTGCTAGCAAATGTGAACAGTGGCTGAGCATACCAATAATAAGCATGCTTTTAAGCATGCTCTTTTATGAGCATGTCTGTCAGTACCTCAAAGCTCTTAAATTATAACAATCACTTTAAATATTACCACTAGGTTATTTTTACGGGGTATAAATTATCATTGTAATCATTCATTGTAATAATTAGGATTAAACAAGACTCGCTTGCAAGTAAGCATGCAAGCAAGCATGCTTGTTTGCAGTAGAAAGTATTTTTAGGAAATTGAGATAAAATAAACATTAATATGTAACTTTAATATATAATCAACATTCTTTTTACGACCTCCATAGCCGACTCTGAGGTCGCGGTTTCGATTCTCGGTCGCGTCAAGGTAGAAAACGGACTATTCTATATTGTCTCGGTTCTGGGTGTTGTGGTACCGTCATTGTTTCGGATTTCTGTAACACAAGTGCTTTGGCTAATTACCGTAAGATCAGTCTGAGCAATGTATGTGATTATGTCCAATATTTAATTATTTATATTTATTTTTACATAGTTATGTGAAATGATTTTATATCATCTAATATTAAATTAAATGAGCTTTATAACTCATAATTGTTATTTTAAATGACTATTAGAATTAAGGATTGTTATGACAGAATTTAAAAATAGATAAAACTTTTATTCTATGAAGTGAGTTATTATACGAAAAAAGAATATAATTATTTAATAAAATTATAAGATTAAAGCGTTATGTTAATAATAATTTTATGGACTATTACACACCCGGGTATTACTTATATCGAGTTGTACCAATTAACGCGCTAGTACATCACTATAAATTTTAAAGGTACTGCGCATAGGTCACAGCTCACAGCGCACCCGGAACTGCGTAATGCGGACCTAAAAAAGCGCGGGAATCGTTAGATTAGACAGTGTCTTCTGGACTATGTAAAAATTTAAAATATTTATGTATAATTTTATTGTCTGTAAACGGCGTATAAAAATATTTTTATTGGTAATAATTAAATTGTTTCACCATGCCATAGTTGTAGTTATTTATTCCAGACTTGAGTATCATTACTGCGTCTTGAGGTAACAACATGTGCAGCGTATAGTATTCCCACGGCCTTTTATTATTAATCATATAAGTACTAAAATCTCTTTACTCGACTTACTTGTGGCAGTTATGGCCATTGGAGTAGGAAAATAGCAGTCTGCTCAATGAAACACCGTTAATCCTAGCTAAACCTTGGATTTTCAGGGCGATGTTTGGCAAGTTAGTAGTAAGTAGTAAGTAACACATCAGAATCTATTCTTACTCGTTTTTCGGGTTCCATACGTCAAAAGGAAAAAACGGAACCCTTATAGAATCACTTTGTTGTCCATCCGTCTGTCTGTCTAGGTCTGTCTATTTGTCTGTTTGTCTGTCAAGACCCTTTATCACGGGAACGCGTGGAGGTATCGAGTTGAAATTAAAACGATTTACTCAGGTTTACAAAAATCAAACTTCGAAGTTAACGTAAAAAAAAGTACGGCCGTTTATGCCGCATATAACGTGAATTTCGACACTCTCAAGGGAATCAAAATTAATGGGGTACTTCCCGTTGACCTAGAATCATGAAATTTGGCAAGAAGCAATGTCTTATAGCACAAGCAACGGCAAAAGTCCAAAAACCTTTTTTTTTACATTTAAAAAAAAGGTTATTTTATCAAATCGGTAAATATCTTCAAGACTCGATTTCCGTTATAGACGAATTATTTACATAGCTATAAATTGGTACGGAACCCTCGGTGCCCGAGTTCGACTCGCACTTGGCCGTTTTTTAAGATTACGTCATGTCATACATATTATGATTTGAAATGATAGCCGTTCTTCAGCCCACCACTTGCCAGGCTTCGCCTTGTTGAAGTCGATAATTAACTGTACCCAAGTGTGACATTGGCATTGTGATTCATTTAAGGGACCATAATTTTTTATCCTGTCCGAGGTATGACCGTTCCACGTTCTATCCTATTGAACTCTCTTATTCATTTAAAATAATCCCTACCATTATTATAAATGCGAAAGTAACTTTGTCTGTCTGTTACGCTTCACGCCCAAGCTACCGATTTTGATGAAATTTGGTACTGGGATAGACTAGAGCCTATGGGAATGGACATAGGTTATATTTTATCGCAAAAAAGGCTTGAACCAAGAAACTGTGTTCAGGCACTGGATACCCGAGTAATGACCGGTGATGATGACCTACCGGAGCCGAAACGTGGAACATGACAGTAAAGCTGGCCGACTTCACGGCACTCGGCGAGCTATGGAAAGGTCGGCTTAATCCGAAACGAGGTTATCTATCCGACAATAGACCAAAGTTATGGACATACATAGTCCTAAAATGTATCAAGCTAAAGTCGCAGTGGGCCGGCCACATCTATCGCAGAACCGATGAATGGTGGAGTAAACGGGTTCTCGAATGGAGACCACGTCTTGGGAAACGTAGTGTAGGACGCCCCCCAGCTCGATGAACTGACGAACTTAGGAAGATGGCAAGCAGTGGATGGATGAAAAAGGCGGGAGATCGCGCTCTCTGACGTCCAGCAGTAAACTGCAATAGGCTGACATGATGATGATGATAACCCGAGTCATACCTATAAAATAAAACTACATTTTGTACGACACGTAATAAGTTTTTTTTCCTTAATTAAAAATAATAAAACACTCGACATTGGTTAAGGGCAGCCTGCCGTAACTTTAATTTATAAGGCGTTACTTCCTACTTAATGACTTTTTTCCTACGTTCTCCAGCCAATGAACTTTTAAAGTGTTTTGTTGAATTTTGATTATTTTTTAGGATGATGGAGGTCCTAGCGTTTATGGTAAATTGGAGCTTCCAGAAGACGGCGTCAATATTCATGGATTGTTCATTGACGCTGGTCGCTGGGACATGCAGAAAAACTGCCTGGTGGATGCTCTGCCAGGTTGGTATTCACGAATGTTGTAAGTAACTAACTAATATACGCACTCGCTCTCGGTATGTTATCAAATACTTCATCTTTGGCGTGGGACATACACAAGAGGCGCGGGAGTTATGTTTAAAATATTCACCATGATGATCGATGCACATTTGCATACGTTTTCGTAGCACTTTTTCTATTTGGATTGAGGTATTTAGTAAAACGTGTGGTGTTCACACATCAACAGCCACTTCACAGCTCGAAAAACGTTAACCACGTAATAAATTTTTCACGGTTGGGAATAAATAGAAGTCGGGGCTGTATGTACGGCGGATGACCGGTTATTTCGATCTTCCAAATATATACCGAGTTGTTTTGACCGATGTGTGGCAGCTAGCATTGTCATGATGAAGAAGAATTCTACGTTGTCTGTTGTTCTTTCTTATTTCTTCAGAACTTTTGGCGAACAAATGGTCGTGTACCATTTACAATTAACCGTTTTAAGACCATCTAGTGGCACAGTAGCCACATGTCCATTTAAGTATACAAAAAAAATAAGCGACCATTGCTTCAAAGTGCTTTTTGAACGAATGACTTTTGTCGACTTCTGCTCATCTTGGAACACTCAACCGTTGATTGTTTGTTGTTTAGTTTCAGGATCATACGCATACATCCAAGGTTCATCGCCTGTGTAAATATTATAGACAGCTTTTGACGCACCCTGATTGTACTATTGTAACATTTTTTTACACCAATCGACACTAAGTAGTTTGTTTGTGGCAATTCTCAAGTTGTGCGAATTCCAACGTGAACAAATATTTTTTACAGCTAAATGTTCGTGTATTATTTTATAATACTCGGAATACTTAAGCCCAGAGACGCCTTTATCCTGCAAATTATGTTGCATTGCATTTAATAATTCCCCTTCCCGCACAGCATCAATATTTTGAGGTAAGTAGGTAGGTACAACGTCCGATTTAGGGCGACCTTCTTTTAATTCTTCCGTGAGCAAAGACCGCCCACGATTAAACTCACAAAACCAGTGATACACACACAGTAGTTTTCGATGGTGCTTCGTCCCCAAAATTCGAAGTGTGTTTAAAAGTTAGCCCTCGCCAAAAATCGTAATAATTGAAAAATTACAATTGAATTGCACGAAAATTGTCACGAGTTAAATCTATGGTGATAGACACGCAATTTTTAAAATGACGCCACAAACGATAAACAAATGACAGTTACATGAAACAAATTGTATTCTCTTAGCCAAAGAGTTTTATGTTTTAAATGTTTTAAGTACTTACTTTTTTAATTTGTTCTGTAACTGGCCAGTTCCGGATACATAATATAAACAATAGCAGCCCTTGTATGTCCCGCGCCTAAGTATTTTGTTTTTGGAGGTAGGATTAAGCATGAGGCTGCGGCGGCACTGCAGGAAGCGCGCAGTGGCGAAACCGGCCGATCCCATATATTATTATTTTCGTTCGTTTCTTTTCTTTTGGCGTCTTGCCTAGATAGACGCCAGGAGCTGAGCGAGGCATCTAGCCAGTGCGGCCGCGGTCTGAAAAGGATGGTGATAGAGGTTCAGTCACACTTACGCAATATGTTGTGTAGTGTTACCAAGGCAGGTCGTTTTCGTTGCACGTGTAGATGTACATTTCAGGAGAAGAGAGCGGGGACCGTGAGAGGTGCGGGCGGCAGGCACATTCTTGTCAAATTTTATAATTGATTTCGCTCGCTAGGAGTTAGCGATCGCACGTGTTGACAGTTGAGAATTACACATAAGATTACATTCTCAAGATGAGTCGAAGTATTTTCGCAAATAAAATTAATAGTCAGTGCAAGCAAATGGCTTTCAACGTATATAAATATTTTAGGATTTTTTTTTTCATTCAAATTCAATTCATTACATTTTATTATAGACTTGCGGACCCGGCTAACTTCGTATTCCCCGACCTGTCCTGCTCCGTCCGTTCCTATGAATTTCACTATTTTAATATAGTGATTCTGCTATTCGGGGCAAAGACAAATCCAACAATGTAAAAATCATAAAATCCATCCAGTTGTTCTCGAGTTACGTGGTGTAACTAACATGACTTTCTTTTACGTAGGTCACACTCTTTTGATCAAGTGGAATTGTACAGATGGTACCCGTAATTAAGAAAAAAGACGCGATAATTTTTTTACCAACGTTTGGCACCTGCCTCACTTTTGTTGGCCTGTTCTCATTTTCAAACACCCATTCACAAGATTGCTGTTTTTTTTTCGGGTTCAAAACAATAAATCCACGTTTCGTCTCCTGTGACAATGTCATAAACAGTATTAGAATGTACGTGGTCGTACTTCAGTAGCATCTGTGAGCACCATTCCACGCGAGCCCGCTTCTGCTCCGCTGTCAGTTCATGAGGGTCCAACGACAGCAAAGTTTCCAAACTTTCAATTCTTCGTGTAAAATTTTCTGAATTTGGCTCATACCAATCCCCAATAGTCCTCGAATTGTCTCATAGGTAATCCGCGGGTTTTCTTCAATTAGCCGCTTAACAGTAGCCACATTATTTTTGTTGACGGCAGTTGAAGGCCGCCCTTCACGAAATTCGTTATGAAAATAAACTCGACCTCTCTCAAATTCAGCAAACCATCGCCTCACGGTGCTCAAACAAGGTGCTTCTCTCCATAAAGCATTTTGAAGACGAGCGGTACAGTCTTGCGGAGAGAGATAACTTTTAAAATTATAAAATATTATCGCTCTAAAATCTTTTAGACTTAATTCCATTTTCGTTGCGGTACGTAGAACTTTGAAGTATGATAAAAAACAATTGACAAATCATTTCCCGCCAATTGTTTTTTTTTATTACTAAGAAGGTTGCAACGTTTAAAAAAATATAACATTCGAAATTCAAATAGTTCTGATTAGCTAGAATTGCAAAACTTTTAGTGTGCCCCATGTATATACATATAAAAATTATAACTAGCCGTCCCCCGCGACTTCGTCCGCGCGCATTGATTTACTCCGTTCAATATTTCAAATCGGATCAGTAGTAGTTCCTGAGACTAGCGTGTTCAAACAAACACAAACTCTAGCTTTACAATATGAGTGTATATTTTAAGATTCCGGTTTTATTTTCATTCAATAGTGTAATTATATCAAAAATTATGTTATTGTTTTAGAGTGACCACAATTGTGACAAATGACGTCACATATCTTTACTCAAACTTATAATTGCCGAAAATAAAGAACCCCCTTCTTTTTTGAACTTGGTTAAAATCATGACAAACAAAAAACTTATTCATAGTAGCATTTTAAAAAAACCTGGCATAATACATGCAACAGTCTAATATAGATAGATAAATAGAAGCTGAATACACAAAGTACCTACTCACGTAGGTACTTTGATACCTTAGGCTCGGACTACATGCATCCGGAATTTTTCAGAACTCCATACAAAACGGCTCCGGACAAGCCCGGATTCAATCCGTTTTGTATGGGATTCTGAAAAATTCCGGATGCATGTAGTCCGAGCCTTAAAGGACAATGTGCGGATTGGTACAACTTATAAAAATGATAAAGTTATAGAGTAAGGCGCAAGCGGATCGGGGGCTTGCCCGATAAACGGACGAACGAAACGACAAAGTTGTAGGAAAAGACATACATATTAGGGGGAAAGACATTATTTTGATGCAGGCTGTCATCGATCGTTGCCGCGTGTGATCAACAGGAGAGGGCTAATATGTTCATCAGTATAATTACATATGTGTACATGGGTATGATTACAGGGCAGATGAACCCGCCTCTTCCGGTGGTGTGGTTCCAGCCTGTGCTCGAACTGCCTAAGCCGGACCCGCGCTACGACACGCCGCTGTACAAGACCTCGGAGCGCGCGGGCACGCTGTCCACCACGGGCCACAGCACCAACTTCGTGCTGCCGGTGCTCCTGCCCGCCAACCAGCCGCAGCCTTTCTGGATCATACGGGGCACCGCGCTGCTCACGCAGATTACAGACTAGATTGTACTACGAAATATATTTAAAAAGTAAGTACTTCTATTACTCATCTCATTATACTTTTAATAACCCTATGTTCAGCAGTGGACGTCCTATGGCTAAAATGATGATGATGACAGTTTAATAAAATTAAGGATCTAACTGCAAAAAGTCCAAACGAAATAATGCTTGATAGCGGGTGAGTCCACCAGGGTCCCATAGCCCTATCCCAGTGAACTCGAAGTTCACCAGGATCCCCTAAGACAAAATTACGTAAATAAAAGTTGGTTTAACACATAGTGTAAAACATAAATATCCTCTAAGCCTTGTTTTTTCCTTTTTTCAAGTGGTGTGTGTGTGTTTTTGTGTGTTGTAATATGTGTGTGTGTGTATGCATGTATTTTTGTGTGTATTTAGGGTGTAGGTACTTAGGGGATCTGGTGAACTCTGTGAGTTCACTGGGATCCCCCAGGCAGGAACCGGAACCGCTTACCAATAAAAGGATTTTTAATTGGGTATTTCATAGACTTGATTCCACAAACCCTTTTTATTCGTCGATTTACTCCAACGAAAGTCTAACCAAATGAATACAGTTAATTCGGGTAAGCACTAACCGTATCTGAAAACCCTATCGAGGGTTTTAAAAGCGCTCAAGCAATTTGATCCTGGTGGACTTGCCTAGCTCTATTGTCGACTAAAGTAGAACACACTGAAAAAAATGTTGTACAAGATGTCCGTCCATCTGTCAAATGCGATGGTTTTCCCCTTTTAGGGACTGTTTATGTTTATGACTGAGTGTTAAGTAGGTACAAGGCAAGGAAAATATCAACCAAATAGGAAGTAAGTAACCTAAGCCTATTTCACATTAACGCTATAGAAAAATACAGTATTCCTTTTGGTGATTTTTTCCTTTAGGATAAACGCCTCTAACGCCAGAGGTAAAAAAGTTATAGGTCGTGACGAGTTCGTTTGACATTTTGATCATTATTTGGATTTCCGACGGTCAGGAATGCGATAAATTTTTCCTGCATTGTGTAAGTATAAACTATAAATACATAATAATAGGAATATATATTTTCCCTTTATAGGTGCGGCTGTCCTTTAGCAGATATGTGAGGATTGAATAAATATATTACGTCATTATTAATATAATATTAAATTATAGCCGATACTGGTACGATTCGAGTGTGCTACTTTTCGACACGGCGTAGAAACACGGGTCGACACGATAACGTTATGCTACGGAACAATGTTACAAATAAATTTCGTTACGACACAATTAATGTCGACTTATTTCGTAACCGCTACTTTAATGTGTTGTATGGGTAGCGTTTTATGGTAAGTATGCTAGTCGAAGAGACACGATATTATTTATGAGAATACCTACATAATATCATTTCTTATTAATTTCCTTGTTTTGTTTCTCATTAAAAAATAAAATTGAGGTCAATTTGTGATCATTGAAAGTCATTGAAGTCCTTATATTTGTAGCTAATTTTAGCAAACTCCGCTTCACATTCATTTTCATTCATACTTTTAAACCCATTTGAATAAGTTTCTTTTTGTACTTCCTTTTTATTCTGTTAAAAATATTTTTATAGCCCACAATTTCAATAATTTGTCTTATTATTTTTAAAAAGTTGTAACCTTTCTTGTTAATAAATATAATTTATAACAGTTGATCTTGTTACTAAATTGGATAATATTGAATTTTACGTTTTCCCTTACTAAATTGCGGTGATAAATGTAATCTTAAGGAGTAACTTCTTCTTTCTTTCTTATTAATACTCTTTAATGCACTATGTTGTAGGCGGTCGTATCGCTAAAAGCGATATTATCTAGTACCCAGATAAGGCTTGGTATGTAGTTAAGTAACCGCGTCGTTACACGCGGTAGGTCACAAATGCTATAGCCCTTCGCAGTAAGTCACACTTCGGAACTCTCAAAAACCCTAATCTGAAATTACCTTCTCATAGTTGCCTACTTACTACAGGCTAGTTGTAGTTTCACATGTAGTCGCAGTCATCTGGTTGAATCTGTTATTTGATTGAATGACTAGCGCGTTCATTGAATGACGACATTTAATTGAATGACTAAAGGACAACATGTAAAGTTGTTTAATGTAACGTTCAACGTCGTGACTGAACGTTATTTAGCATAGTCGTTGAATGGGATATAGCCGAATTTGTAATGTTTGGGGTGACCATAAGTTCGCAACTTAAAAGGTAACTTACTTAGATAACTTAAGCTTGAATGCCCCGTCTACCCGCACTAGACATACGGCGGCTACCTTATTTCATGTCCCTAGCACCCGAACGAATTATGCCCAGAACTCTGTTGTATGTCGCATATCGCGATCATATAACAAACACTTTCATACCGTTGATCCTTTTTGTTCGAGTAAACAGTTATTTAAGAAAGGCATTTTGGGTGTGATAGGAAAAATAAATAAATAAATATTAATACTAGACATACACACACACTCACACACACACACACAGATATTATGCACATTGTTGATTGTATGGTGTAAGTTCACGTTCCCCTCTTTAACACGTATTGTATAAAATGTAACAAAATGTAAATCCAAAACTGGCTGTCTGCTTTGTCACCAAGAAAATGTATTATGTACTTAAGAGCTGTGGATTTTGTAAAAAAATATAAATAAATAAATAACAAAAATGAGGACATCACATGACACACCTTATTATGATTTTATATTGTATTTTAAGTCTTAAGACAGGCAATACTGACTATTTTTGACAACTAATTCAAAGAATCAAAGACTAGGACACCCATTTAATATTTTATTTTTAAACCTCTAAATCTCCGAAAGTATACTGTTTTCGACAATTTATCATAGAATATTTTCGTTTTGTAATGCTTTTTTCTGTCGATTGCCGTAAGTTTCATCATTGGCCGCCAAAATTTTAGGTCGTCCATAGTGGGGTACCATGTAGGGTGACCATAAAGATTAGGTATGCCTATCAGGTAGGATGATCATGAGAAATTTGGGGGAATTAAAAAATTACTGATTTATAAACTGCTAAGTTTAAAATAATGAAGATTGAAGCATGAACTAAATTTCAATCACCTGACCTATTTTACGTCCGCTCTGTTGTTACAATCCGCTAACTAGTTGGACGTTGAGTGACGCTTGTTTGTTCAATCAACGTTCGGCCTAGTCATTCAAACAACGCGCTAGTCATTCAATCAAATAGCAGATTCAACCAGATGATGGCGACATATACAAGGCGCTAATAAAAAGTATGTTAATGAAAATTTTTGATGCATATTCATAATAGTAAAATAAAATAGTTTATTTGCCTTGATAGTGTCCCACGTCCTGTACCCGCCAAGTCTTGTACTTTGATTTGAGAGACATGAAATCGAAGTTCTAGTATGTACAGACAACGGCAGGTCAACCTACCCAAAAAGTTAAAGGTCAGTGAACCGATTTTTAACTTTATGTCCGACAAGTAGAGATCAATATCAATTGAGAAAATTTGACGTTTTGTGGTATGTTGACGTGCTGTTGTCTGTACTAACTTTACGCTTTAACAAAAAAATGCGTACTATTCAATATTTTCATAAAAAATGAGTTCACATTTAGCGCGTACAGGGCGAGCTCGTTCTGCACGTGGTATAAGATATTATGGAGATATTGTTTAGATTACAATCTAAATCCGCTGTACCAAGGATGTACCTCACTAAAACTACAACATATTGTTCATATTTATTCATTTACTGAATAAAATATGCTTTTGTTGTTGGCGCGTACAGAGCGAGAATTAGCTACACAATAAACCACGCTGCCGAAAAGATCAACCGAACTTGTAGCTGTAGTTACCCTGCGTGTACTCTAGAATCAGAGTTTGTTTTAATCGATTGATCAATTAATACGCATAAAAAATGCTAAAGACACTTATGAATGATACATACAGCGGATAGAAGTTATAGAAGTGGATACCTCGAAAGTCTCAAGTCTTTAGACTCGTGTGAATAAGTTGAGTATACGTATACGTACGCTGTATGTATACGTATAAGGATACATACAGCGTTATGAAAGTAATAGAAGTGGATATCTCAAAATCTCACTTCCTTCAAAGAAAACGTCATTACGTAATTATGCTTGTGCATCGTCCGAATAGATTCTGCAAATAATAATTAATTATTATAACAAATATGTAGTTACACGCAAGTGACTCCACTCAATTCACTGAATATTTTAGAGATTTAAATTAAAATAAAATAATTTTTCCTTTTTGTCGTATGGTATCATTTCCTTACTGGTCACCCCGTCGTCGAGGCAACGTCATTCACGTTTTAGTGCTTATCCGCTCAACACGTTTTTAATTCGTATTTTAGCATCAAATATTGTTTTTCTTCGACTTTTTTCATTAAACCATGCTTAAATAATGTCGCTCAGGCGAATTTGAACCTATCAACTAAAAAATTGAAAACTCGAAAAGCAAGCTGATACGTGCTCAATATGGAAACCGGAAAAGCAGTAATGGTAACTCCCATTATTCATCATCTCAAAAGTCTGTTACCAACCGATCAGGTATGTACTTAAACACTTAACCTTCAGAGTTTGCAATAGCGTCCTAGCTTTTTTTATGGAAAACGAGTCGGTTCAATGAAATCAAGAATTACTTACTTTATTATAACTAATGCTGACTACCCGCACTTACACAAAACGGCCATTCAGAGCAGTTTTTGGGTCTGTGTCGTGGCTCAAATAGTACGACTTCAGGGCAGTTTATGGGACTGACCCGCGCTTACACAAAATGGCCATTCAGAGCAGTTTTTGGGACTGCATTGCGGCTCAAATAGTACGCCATCAGGGCAGTTTATGGGACTGACTCGCGCTTACACAAAACGGCCATTCAAAGCAATTTTAGGGACGGTCTCGCCGCTCAAATAGGTAAGATAAGATAAGATAAGATTTTATTCATAATATTCATTACATCACATTAGACAAAACGGCCATTCAGAGCAGTTTTTGAGACTGTGTCGCGGGTCAAATATAACGACATCAGGGCAGTTTATGGGACTGACCCACGCTTACACAAAATGGCCATTCAGAGCAGTTTTTGGGACTGTGTCGCGGCCTAAATAGTACGGCATCAGGGCAGTTTATGGGACTGACCCGCGCCTACACAAAATAGCCATTCAGAGCAGTTTTTGGGACTGTGTCGCGGCTAAAATAGTACGACATCAGGGCAGTTTATAGGACTGACCCGCGCTTACACAAAATGGCCATTCAGAGCAGTTTTTGGGACTGTGTCGCGGCCGAAATAGTACGGCATCAGGGCAGTTTATGGCACTGACCCGCGCCTACACAAAATAGCCATTCAGAGCAGTTTTTGGGACTGTCTCGCGGCTCAAATAGTGCGACATCAAGGCAGTTTTAGGGACTGACCCGAATAACAAATGCCTTAAAGGGTTTAATTTGCGCATAGCCTGAGTTGTGAATCTCTTCACCCAACATCAGTCTTTTGACACTTGTACGACGAATTGGTGCACCTTTGATAAACCCTAAAGCAACTCATGGACATTTCTCACATTTTGTGCGATGTTCAACACTCGAGAGTCCGTCACAAGACGGAATTTTGCTGCCATCTCTATTAAACAGGAGCTTAGAGATCACCCTTTTTGCACTTAGACCGACAAACCCTCTCTGGTGAGAATTTAGCCGAGACGCTAATATCTGAAAAGACAAAAACTGTACCAAAACCGAAACCTTGTATTTTGCAACGATGCGAAACCGTCATCGCAACCTGGAGAACATTTGCCCACCGACAATGGCGCCGGGCTATACAGCAGCAATCTACTCGCAATCAGACGCACGTCAACTCGTCAAAGACATCGCAGCTATCCAAATGTTATTATCAATGGCCACTTATTACATATTATACTGGATCGACGGTTATTAGCTCAGCTTTTTAGTCCCGTCAGCAAAAGTTGTCAAGCATTCAGACTCAGACAGATTCCATTTTCACCAAGCATTTTAACAGCTACTTAAAACAGGGGCTGTCTCTGAATGTACTCCCTGCGAAAGGCAGTTTTTATCGAATATTTACATGCACCCCAAATCGAACGATAAACATGCGTCTTATATTGAATCTAAAAAATCTCAATTTTACAAATAAAATCTTTTCAAGTTAGAAGATTTTCGCACAGCAACTAAGCTTGTTCTAAGGATGTTTTTATGGCAAATACTTACCTTAAATTTAATGAACGCTTACCTTTTACTTAAGATTCCCGAGGCTTCTAGAAAGTATTTGAGGTTTATGCGGGAAAGCGTAACTTACGAGTCTTGCCGTTCGGTTTGAATACGGCACCATATATTTTACAGAAATTTTGAAGCCCATTGCTAAATTACTTAGAACATTTGGATATTTATCCTCAATTTATTTCGATGACTAACATTTGATTGACCAGTTTTATAAAAATTATTTAGATAATATTAACATCACCACAAAACTTCTTGAAAGCATAGGCTTCATCATAAACCAAGGGAAAAGTAACTTATCACCGTCAAAGTTACGCAAGTTTCTTGGCCTAATCGTAGATACAAAAAACTTTTAAGTTATCAATTGAAATCATATTAAGTATATATAGGTTTAAAGATGATTTATTCTCACAAGAAACTTTCACTTACATGAGAACATAAATTAAACAATATTAAAATTACAAATTTCAACGCGCGAGCGAACAATATAAACACGTAAAATATATATAACTGGATAAAACAATGAAACATAACATATTATATCAGAATCTTTTTACCATTCGTGAGACTTTGGCCTCGGCTTCTCCGGCTATCGAGCACGGTATGTTACATACAAAAGAGTTTGAGCGTTGTAAATTCAGAATAATGTATCTATTTGCCAGACTCACTACAAGCTGATTTCAAATGGTGGTCCCAAGCTATTGAAACTTCTATTCGAATCAAAAAACTAACGATAATTAGGTAGACATTTTCACCAATGCCTCCACCACTGGAAGCGGCACTGGTTGTAAAAATAAAACGGCCAACGGGAAATGGTCGCAAAATAAGTTTAATAAATATATAACAATAATAAATTGGTTTCACAATCACATCAATTATCTGGCCATAAACTAAGCAAACCTTGTACTAGGTATGGCGACTAAATGACTTATAAAAATATTTAAATGCTTTTATGAACATCCATGACTTGGGTGCGGGTGCTCGTGCTCATCACAAAAAATTTTGCTCCTTTTTAAACATGCGTTTAAAAAGCATATCAACTACTTGGAGTGGCTCGCAGCACATGTCGGTCAAAATATCCACTAAAGATCTGCCACTACTGCCAGATACTTAAATGAGTAATAGCCAATTCCACAGCTGTTGCATATATTAACCATAATGGGTGGGACTCAGTTTCCACACCTTACAAAAATAACAAAAGCATCTGGCACTGCTGCGAGAGCCGGTACCTATTTATTTTTGCCTCTTATACAAAATCGTCGGATAATACAATAGCAGATGCCGAGACTCACCGCGTACACCCCACCCTGATACAGAGTGGGAATTTCAGAAAACAACTTGTCAGACTATCACGAAAGATACGACCAACTGCAAATATACATATTGGCCACTCCTATCAATGCCAAATCCTAGACGAATGTATCCTGGCATCATATTAAAAAAAATATATTAAAATTATGTCTGACAAGAGTCATTGTTGTGCCTAAATGGCCGACACAATCGTGGAATCCAATATTACTAAGACTTCTTGTCTCAAAGATCACAGTTCTCAGACCTAATGAAAGTGTTGTTGCATCTAATTTCAGCAATCCGAACATTCACGGGAATTTTACCTCGGTGGCCGGAGTATCGTGCGCTACTGCGCTATAGAATTACACCATCCGCAATAGACATCATGGTGCCATCCCTCGCAAATAATTCATATAAACAATATGATGTTGCGCTCTTGAAATTGTTTTTGTATTCTAAACAAAATTTAATAATATGTATTTTATAATAATTTTATTTTATAATAATATGTATGAGGCGTCCGTTTTCACTGTCTATCAGTTCTTTATCAAATCATATAACAATGGAATACAATACGGCACTCTAAAGTTATGGTATTGATCATTAATCGCATTAGCCCAAATATTAGGCCCACATATATATGTCAAAAGATAAAAGGATTTCAAGATTTTTAAAAGGCGTATTTGGACTACGATCTCCGCAGTCGAAGTATAATATTACGTGGGATACTTTCTTAATCTTAAATTTATTATCCATCCAATTTCCAAATGGAAGTCTGCCACTTACGAAAATTGTGTCACGTTAGTTGCCCTAGCAACTGCTCATAGTGTTCAAACACTCGCGAAGATCTTGAACATTGAAGCTCTGTCATTATAAATAACAATAAAAATATCAGACCTCATAAAAACTTTTAAAGTCGGTGTCAAACTGCCGGTACTTGTCTTACCATTCCTTGAAAAGCCAGAGATAATGCCCTTCTAAAACTGTACTTTCTTATTATGAGATAGCGAATGCTACCCGTAAGGATACAATCTTTTTTATTGGTTACAAAAAGCCACATAATCATGTAACATGTCAATCCTTGAGCCGCTGGATTAAAAACACTTTGAAGGACAGTGGTATTGATACCTCAATCTTCACTGCTCACAGTGCGCGCCATACCGCCTCCTCTAGAACTTATAAATACTTATAACTTGTAAACCTGCTGGCTGGAGCGGCAGTTCTTCTGCCTTTGGTAGATATTATAATCCTATGGTTACAGACGTTAATAATGAAACGTCAATAGCCACTGTTGAATTAAAAAATGATTAAAATTTAATATTACAATCATATTAAAATCGTTATGTTGTTTTTAAATTAAGAGTTACAGAGTTAAATGAATCCTGCCACCTATCTTCAATAGTATCGAGTATTTCTCAAGATAAGATTGACTGAATGTAGTAATTGTTATGTTTATTACTCGCTAACATCAATTGTATTAACTTTTACAATCTTGGTTGTAATAATACAATTTATGAGTAAGAATTATCTGGTGCTTATTGGCATTTCTTAGGCAGCTCTAAAAATCTACATATTTGTTATAATAATTAATTATTATTTGCAGAATCTATTCGGACGATGCACAAGCATAATTAATGATTAAACGAACTTACCTGTATGTGAAGTTCTATCATAATTATGCGAAGTGCATCGTCCGAATAGACTTATAACCCTCCCTCCCTTAGGATCCCAAGGTATGCCACCGAAATGCCAACAACAGTCTTTAGCAGTATGTGTGTGTGCCTCTAAACATATGACGTTGCCTCGACGACGGGGTGACCAGTAAGGAAATGATACCATACGACAAAAAGGAAAAATTATTTTATTTTAATTTAAATCTCTAAAATATTCAGTGAATTGAGTGGAGTCACTTGCGTGTAACTACATATTTGTTATAATAATTAATTATTATTTGCAGAATCTATTCGGACGATGCACTTCGCATAATTATGATAGAACTTCACATACAGGTAAGTTCGTTTAATCATTAACTATACGGTGAGTTGGAGAAAAATCTTTTAAAGGACAAAGGACCTAAAAATCGGCCTTTATAATACTAGTACTTCTATTTTATTTTAAAATAAATAAATATTAGTATTTTATGAGCTTATCGCAAGATCCATACCTATACCTACTATTGTTTCAATCTTGTTAAAACTCCAATTAACGTAATCATAATAATGTTACTCAGAAAAACAAAACAGACACTATATTACAGTAAATAATAAATACGAAATTACAGTTTTCTTCCTTAAGGACACTTTGTTGAGGACCATGTCTTCGTAACACGCTGACAAAAAGCTCTATTGTGACTAGAGTTGTAAATTGACGGTCATATGCTATAAGCGTCCGTCATTTATGATAAATGCTTGGTCACATTGGACATTTATTGTCACGATGGTCACATATTTTTTTTTAGTAAAAAAATTAAAAAAAGACGAATTCCACTAAAGTAAGTCTTAAATGTTAAGTATTTGATAATAAAAACATACAATAAAACACCTTTGGATCTGAATCGAACTTTACTGTCACTTTCATGTCTTTAATTGTATGATTTGGCTGTTTTCACTAAATCAAACCCCCAATTCTATAAATTAGCATGCGAGTTAAAAATAAAAGTAAGCTCATTAATAATAATAATACTCATTTATTTATTTATTTCCGGGCACTTATACACGATTCAAAATATAGCTTTGCCCCACTACCGCTTCGGAACTACATATCGGCTGGTGATGAAAAGAAACGGCAGCGCAACAAACTCAGTCACTTATGTCAGCTTTTTTTACAGTTAGAAGACGTATAGTAAGTAAGAGCTATGCAAGTTAAGTCCATGCACTTTTGTCGTTTCAATAATATTATACACACTACTAGCTCGAACAGCCTTAGTGCAGAAGAGTGCTGATTTTTTCAAAGAATCCTAGACATGACTTGTGTTACTATTAAGATTTGTCATACCTACATTAAGAACTTCTAATTTTCAATTAATAGATTCGTGTTGTGTATCATTTTTAATGATTTTAACGATTTAATACAATTAAACTTAATGTATTTTTATTATTACCTAGAATTTTAATTTATCCAAATATTTGTATGCCTGAGGGCGGGACATAGTGGAGCTATAATAATTATGTGCAAGCCACCAACTCTGTATTACCTACCTATGAACCACTTAGAAATTATTTTAATTTGAATCTCATCTCTCAAACTCATTCTGTATTTCACACGAGTCTAGAATCTCATCTCTCAAACTCATTCTGTATTTCACACGAGTCTAAAGACTTGAGACTTTCGAGGTATCCACTTCTATAACTTCTATCCGCTGTATGTATCATTCATAAGTGTTTAAAGCATTTTTTATGCGTATTAATTGATCAATCGATTAAAACAAACTCTGATTCTAGAGTACACGCAGGGTACCTACAGCTACAACGTCGGTTGATCTCTTCGGCAGCGTGGTTTATTGTGTAGCTAATTCTCGCTCTGTACGCGCCTACAAAAAAAACATATTTTATTCAGTAAATGAATAAATAGGAACAATATGTTGTAGTTTTAGTAAGGTACATGCACGGTACAGCGGATTTAGATTGTAATTTAAACAATCTTTCCACAATATCTTATAGCACGTGCAGAACGAGCTCGCACTGTACGCGCCAAATGAGAACTCATTTTTTTATGAAAATATTGAATGGTACGCATTTTTTTGTTAAAGCGTAAAGCTAGTACATACTAGAACTTCGATTTCATGTTTTTCAAATCAAAGTACAAGACCCGTAGGGTCTCCTCGGGTTCGATTCCTGGTTCGGGTCAATTGATAAAACGAACTATTTTAAACTGGCTTAGTTCTATGGGTGCTATGAGTCACCCGTCGCAAAATCCATATACGGTGTCTCGCTTGTAACACAAGGATGTTAATTCCTTACTTCGAAACTATGACAATTGATCTAGCGCTTATCTTTTATTATTTGCTTTTTAAGGTTTTAAACCAGGGTTTGATTAAATCTCTATTTAAGAAAGTTACTTAAGATTATTCAGTTTTATTTTGTAACCCACTTGAATAAAACCTTAAATTACTGTGGAATCCAGCTTAATTGATCTTTCATTTATATCGGTAGCAATGCTATTTTGCCTTAATTTTTGAATTATATATCAGGAAAGAGTAAATTTTTTTGTCATTATCTGAAATGTCCGCAAAGTGGCGAACACTAGACGGCGCACGGCACTAGATAGTACTATGATACTATGACAAAACCAATAAGTTTAGACGTGCCAGGAAAAAACTCTAGTCTGAAACAAGGCTAAGCACATTAACTGCTGCACTTAGACGTCACCTAACTTTAATAGCTACGGCCTAAAGCTTGAATGACCTTGACAAAACTGTCACCGCAGAGTCTTATGCTAATGTCAACGCCATCTTGCCTGCGACACTTGGTACTATTGGCAGTTTGGCACTGTCCTAAGGGCTTGCAGAGAGAATAAGTTAAATTTAACATTTTGCTTATTTATCTTAATGGAAGATTAGCGTATCGGCAGAGGCGTCTACCTATGGTGCAAGGTGTGCGGTGCACACGGGCGCGGTCCTAAGAGGCGCCGAGAATTAAGGTAATGGGATCACAAATTACGTTGGGACAGTGAAAGTTTTAAAAGTGATAAAGCAAGCGTGAACAGCGCGTTGTGGCCTTTTTGACAAATTACAACGTGGTTTTAGTGCTTGGTAAGCCAAAACGCGTTGTGAGGTTGTTGGTGTGATTGTAAATAAACCACAACGCGTTTGCGATAATAAAGAAAAGTCTTAACGTCTTAGGTACGTCGAACGCTCGTTTACGAAATGTAACGGATGATAGATAGAAACTAAATTAAATCTAAATGAATAGGTAAGATATTAATACTAATGATATTGATTGAAACTGATTTATTTATTTAAACAGGTTAAAACTTCGTATTTCGAACGCATATTATATTAAAACTGTCGGAAAACAAAAGTATGATAATATGGAGGACATGGAAAAAAATAACTGGCGAACCCTGTGTGGAGGCGACGTGCGCAGTCGCATTTATTTCCTTCACATTTACTACACTAAGATTACGGCGGGGAAGTGACAGGCCCCCACTGAACACTACGCTACAATACGACGAATTCACGGCTGCAGCCACACACACTCATAACTTACACCAGAGACCTGTTTAATTGGGCCCTAAATAATGTGCTCAAAAACAAAGAGGGTCATTCACTAAACCCAAAAAACAAATATTATTATAGACCTACAGTAGTTGCTATTCGCGACTAAGCGTGACGTTAATAGTGGTGGTGGTATACACGTCCCACAATTAAAGCCCACGCTAGTGCGTGAATGGCAACACCTGTACCGCTTGAAGACTCTGTTCCCGAGTTTCGGGTGATTGACAAACGGCGCACGTTTGGCCACGAACAATTAACATTATAGTTTAAGTTAGCGTTACAATTTTGAAGCGTCATTGACATTATCCCCTTTAAAACGGGCTTTTATCATTCATTACAAAGTCATTTTATTTGGTAAGTTGGTTGATTTTTATGTTAAGTTTAAGGTGCACCGATATCTTGCCGCCGCGGCGCATGATGCGAACGAAAGTCTAAGATAATTGCACTGTGCTAAAAACAAATAATGAACAACCTTGTTAAAAAGAAATAATCGAGTAAAGTTTGATAAAATTTGTCTTTTGATGATAGTCAATGTCCCTCAACCATTCAGCACATCCTAAATAATATAAATAAGTGTAATTATAAACAGCGTGCACCTAAATAATTACATTTATATCTCCACACAGAGGACAGACCAACATATACATTATGTATTTACTATTATTACGTGTGAAAGTGAATGAATATCACAGTACTTAATTCTGTTAATTTATACAGGTTGGTGTCGAAATTTAGCGGTTTAAATTGTTAGCTTACATATTTAAAAAGGAAATTAGAAAGACCTAGACCAGAGCTCGTTTACCTAACTAATGATTCGCTAATGTAATGTTACTTGTTTATACAAACACAGTTCCCTTGGCTTTTCTTTCGTGTTGCACCCTCAAATCAGTAAGCATGCAAAAAAATTGTGATCCATATTAATTAAGCTTATATGATTTATAATAAAATCAACTAACATAACTACATGAATTTGTGGTTACTATAATAATATTAATTATTAAAAATACCTGTTCTTTACAAAGTTTACATATTTATTGGTCAAAAATGAAGGTCTGCAGTGACAAGCGCCTTTCTGTCCGTCGCGAGCAACGAGACCAATCGCTTGGCTAACATTCGCTATAAGTTAATTGTTATGTAATGAATGGCTTATATAACAACTATATAAAAACAAATTTCTAAGAAAGTATTATTTAATAATTTAAATCTTTACAATAAACACATTACAAAACACTGTACCCTTACAACTGACCAATGAAAAGTATCACTATAAACCATCTCATGAACTCGCTGTAGTATAGATAGATACGAAACATTGTAAAGCCGCCTGCGCCTACGCCTGCGCGTGCGCTCGCGGGCGCGGGCGGGCCCCGGCGCGCCTCTACTCTACTTAACCTACCTACATAAACGATAATTTTATTACCATATCCACTCTCATTTATTCCATAGATTAAAATCCTTCTAGACCACAATATTTAATTCTTACAATGTTTAATTTGTAAAACTTGTTTAGTGGCATGATAAAATAAGTCATGAATCCAAATGAATGCTTAGAAAAAACAAATGAATGTCGGAAAACCAAGAGAATATCAATACCACGAGTGAACATTGGAAGAAACAAATGTTCGACAGCACGTTGTATTATCTATTTTCTTCTATTTTAGTAACACTCACATTGGTGTGTAATAAAGTGTACTTATAATTAGTTTTCCCGTTGTTCATTTGTTATTTCTATGTTCACTTGCTCTCTGATGCTCATTCGTTTCCTATGTTAATTTTTTTTCCTGTTCAATCATTTGTTTCATTGAATTCATTTAAAATCATCACTATTTTCATTTCGTAGAAAAAAAATCTACTCTTGGCATAGTAAAGTGAAAAAATATTTGTTGACCCATTGCTGTCTCAACCTCAACCTAATAAATTAAAAAGACTTCTAAGAACATCAAATAAGTTTTAGTCTTAATGACGTTAATAGAAGACGCCGATTACCTTGATCAGAAAATAACAAAGTTTAAAGTTTTTCTTAGAGAACCGAGTAAAAGACATTTGGCAAAAATAAAACAAACAGAAAAATATACATACAATTTGTAAATGTACGACTCAGAATTACAACAATTTTAAGATTTTTAATTAGAGGAATTGTTTTAATTTGTAACAGTTTTAAGAATTAAGAAGTTGAAATTTTATTCTATTTTTTTACTATATAATAATCAAAGGCTTAGAGCCATTCAGCGGGGAAACCCTGCAAGCATCTTCTTCTCCTTGCCTGCCGGGCATGCTTTTTATTGTTGAGTTTTTGAAATTTCAGGTTTGTTTTATTTATGTATTAAAATTAAAAGATCTCCTTAAAAAAAAACACATTGTAAGAACTCAACATTCATCCAACAGGAATCAAACATAATGATCCGGAAGGATTAAAATGAAAATTTAAAACAAAGCCAATCTGCATTCGCGAAGACGAGCTACGTCGGAGACAATACACAGAATTAAAATCAGCCAATTTGGCGAATCTTACGAGAATGAATGCTTAAAATTTAACATCAAATCACACAACACAACAATAATCATTCGATCTAAATTACATAGAAAAAGAACGGAATGAACAATGTTTAGCATTGACGGGGTGAAATAGCCCTCAAGAGGGTGGGGAAGGCGGCGCGCGGGCGGTGTAGGGCGCCTAGTCTTCCGACATAAACGAGTTCTGCGACTTGAGCTCTTCCAACCGCGAAATCTGCTGGCGCAGGTACATAATCCTGGTGACAAAGGAACTCTATAGTAGGGTCGCCCACACCAGAATTTGATTGAAATAGTCGGTGCTATCCAAACACATACATATATTACTTAAATAATAACAATAGCCTTTGTTGACGAGAGGTTTCTGTCCGGGCAAATTGGGTGTGGCGCTTTAGCTTGTTCATATAAGCGGCGATACTGGCAGTCTATTATTAGTAGTAGCAACTTACACAGCGAACCTAGCTTGAAACCGGATGGATGTAGATTACTAATACTAGTGAGACAGGTGACTAAGGTACTTACTTTTGTTCCTGTAACGTGGCTTGTATCTCCGTGTGGCGCACCAGCGACCGCGAGCACTTGAGCTCGGCGGACACCCTGGTGCACTGCAGACATCCTAATTGGTATGCTTCCTCGGTAAACTTGTTAGCCTGTAACAACCATAACTTAAATATTGGCCAACATCACATACATTGCTCTGATCCTATGATAAGTAGCTTAAGCACTACAACACCTAGACCCGAGACAATATAGAAAAGTTATTTTTCTACATTGACCGACCGGGAATCGAACCCGGGACCTCAGAGATAGCGACGCCAAGTCCGCTCGCCTCTCGGCTACGGAGGTCGTCATACAGTCCGTTTAAAAATATGAATTAACTAATACAATATCACCTATCATTATTTCATTAGGTAGTTTACAGGAGTGGAATGGTGAATGTCTATAATGACAGTGATGATACATTTGTTCGTTATTTTTATTTTTGTTAAGTTTAACATATTTATTTTTAGAATACTTTTGTTAGCAATAAAAACAAAAATAGGTATCAACTTCAAACGCTCTTTAGAAATTAAAAGCTTTGCCTCTGTTCCTTTTTTTAGTCACATGGTAAGACTAACTGCCGCACTCAGAGACGTCTTTAAACAGTTAAGTGTTGATTAACATTTTGTTCATTCAATAACTATCCTTATTTGTATTGACTTTTAGAATCACTTTTTTTTCTTAAGTAACCATTTAAGTTGTGAGGACTCTGAGTGCGGCAGTCAGTGTTACGCGTCATGATTTGCAATATTTTAGTCCAGTAAATGTTCCCAGAACTTATAGTTCTTTCAAGATGAGAGGTTTTGTGACACTTAACTCTTGATACGTATAGTGGTAACGAAATTCAATCGATTATTTTTGAAAATCGAGAAAGATTATAAAGAAAATTTAATCGATTTTTATTCAGATGACCGTTTTTTAAATAATAATAATAACAAAACTCCGCAGGGCAGCTTTGTGGCGAGCTGGGTGAGTAGCGACACCACGGGGTCAGTTGTTAATCCGAGTGCCCCCGAGAGTCGGCCAAGACCCTCGTCTTCGGCTTGCCGAAGTGGAACCCAAGGGGGTCTGCAGGACTCTCACCTCTGGCTCGCCTTAACCGGCCGGCCAGAGTGGAGTCGCTAGAGCATGATGCCCGAAGGGTGGATGTGGTTCGTAAGTGGCGAGTGGGCACGTGATGCCGGACCCTCAGGGGGGAGCAAGTGATCGTCGTTTAAAGTCCAGAGTCAGCTCTCCACTCTTAGCCGCCAACAACAATATTGCCCCTCAGTCCGGTCGTCAACGACGCCAGAGGGGGGGAGCGCATTCAGTTGGCAGCGAGTCACCACCTGCCAATTTTTTCAGTCTAGAGACTATGAACCAGGCAGGTGACCGGAGTCTTCATCAATAGCCCAGAACCCAGTCCCTCCATCTTCCTTCAATAGACTTAATTAACCAGTAATTAGCTTCAATAGTTCCTTTACACATGCTGGGTATAATCTCTGATTACATCCCATGATGTAGTCAGAGATTGGATCCAGCAGTGTAACACTTTCAGGTTTGATTATTTGCGCTTAAAACGGCCTTTACGTGTTGGATCAGTATCCCCACGCAAGCCTTATAAAGAACCGGGTCACTTTTGGCCTGTGAACTCCTAGAGCGTACAAATAATAATAATAAATTGTTTCCACTATCACACCAATTGTCTAGCCCCAAACTAAGCAAAACTTCTACTATGGCGACTAGATAACGGATAAACATACTTAAATACTTTTATTAACATCTATGACTAAGGTACAAATGCTCGTGCTCATCACACAAACATTTGCCCTTGCGGGATTCGAACACGTAACCGCTGATAAAATAAGAGGTATACTGCAATGTTCTACCGCCAGAGTGCCGTATACAGTTTTTTGACAACGCTTTTTTGCGTTTTTGTCATTTTACCAAATAATAACAAACTTTACGAAAAACAATAATTAAAGCCAAAACAGGAACTACGCAACACGGACAAGAAAACACCGTACCGCATACAAGGCGGACGCTTTTGTATTGACGTCAACGCATAAGTTTTCACAAGACGACCGAACCAATTTATCGATTTAAGGCATAAGGCTTAAAGCATGCCTATTACTGGCATGCTCATGTCACTGTTCACATTTGCTTGTAATAAGCATGCTTATTTTGAAATAAGCGTGCTCAAAGCAAACAAATGTTCACATGTACCAATAAATCGCAAGCTATCTGACAAAATGAAAGCTATGCATGAAAATATAATAAAATCAATGGTTCTGTACAATAAAGTAAATAAAGTAAAGTATGCTTTTATACGTCCCACTGCAGACAGGCCTTATGACAACAATGTGGTGGTTTTGGTCATACAATGCCACGCGGACCCAGTACGGATTGGAAGAGTGTTGTTAGACCGCTTGGCAGTGACTAATCCTTACTGTCAGATGTTATGTCTGCCCGAAGGCCTCTGACTAGGCTTCACGACTAGTATCAAGCTATATGAGCCGAGACATAACGTGCCTTCCGAAGCACAGAGATGCTTATTATAAATGTCATTGTTTATGGTTGTTGTGGTCACCCATGCAATTACAATCGCGGCGTAGGTGGCTTAACTTTGGTAATCACTACCAAAGCGCTGTTGCCAGTGAGCTACAAGCACCTCTAGAGTTACTATAAAATATAAGATAAAAGAAGAGTTACTATAAGAGTATCAGGGACCCGATCGCGCTAATTTTTGCGGAAGCGGTTCGAATGTGAAACGTATCCAATTCGAACATGGCTACGATTCAATAACAATGCAGCTGGAAGCAAAATCCGTATTGCGCTAATGTCATTAGTTCAACCATAATTGAATCGTTACCATTCGATAGAACCTTGTTTCTGTAGGGCCGGCACACCTAGTATTTTTTAGTAATATCTGTGATTTGTGCATATCCGTACTCTATTAAGCAATTTGTTACTAGACGCACTAGTCTTGTGACGCAAAAAAAATCTAAATGTCATTTAATGACAGCTTTCAGTCAGCTGTTTGTATCAATAATTAAAGTAATATTAATTAAAACATGATGCAAATGCTGCTCACGAGATACTGGCAGGACAGTAAAGGTAAAAAAAAAAGGTACAGGAGAGAAAAGGTGCAGGACAGCAAAGGTAAAACATATGTTTATCGCTCCTTAAGAAAAGTAGAAGAACAATAATTTAAAGGATATAGCTATTGCCGACCTATCTTAAAAAACCTTACTTATCTGAAGAAAACTCATCAGCAGGACTCAGGAGACTCCCTTAATTCATGAAGTATAAATGTGTAATAGTGTACCTACTTAGTCTGAGCAAACAGAGCAAAGAAGCTTTAATCTTTGGTTAGTTTATGAAAGTTAAATTATATATAAAGCATAGGTTTAATAAAATAAAGTTCTTTGTTTTCCATAGAAACTTGTTATTATTTATATATCTATACTTGTTATTGTTATTGTAGGTGTAATTCCCCAACTTTTTAATGATGATATAATAGTAAGTAAGCATAACAAGTTATAAGCTTTATCATGAATGTTATTTCAACTCTAGTCTTAACTCTATCTAGATATTTTAGGTTTTTTGTTTTACAAGCAAGTTTAATTTTAGTGTGCCGAATAAACTAAACTTTTTGAGTGACATTTTAAAACATTATTTTTACTGCATATTTTTGACTAGTAGATTAAATAAGTATTATCTATTGTTATTTCATAGTATTAGTGAAAAATTAATTAATAAGATACATGACACAACACAAAATCCCAAATGACAAACCAGTTTCAGCGTACACTAGTTAACAAACTTCAATAGTGATTCTTTTAATTGTATCTTCAATTTAGTATAGCCTGTACTGGCATCTATCTATATTTGTCAACAATTTATTGCATTAATACAACTACACATCTGAAATCTTAATACTTGTTTAACATTCCTGCCGCAGCTAGATAAATTACTGAATTCTTCATTAGTAGTATGTATTTAAGAGAGATATTACATCATTAATTAATATAATAATGTAATATTAACACTACATAGCCCAGCATGACTGTCTCTATAATTTCATAGAAAAAAGTTATCATTATCTCATCTTTTCATCACAACAAAAACCTTATTGTTGACCGGTGGTTCTAATTAAACATTTTACATTAACATTACAGAAACAGAGCTACACTTTTTTTTTAACAACATTACACTTTTTGTTTTCACTAGTTTATGCAGTTTGTAAGGCATATAAACGTCTAATTAGTCAAATATTTCCAAAAATGGACGTAAATGAGGTGTTTTTTTTTATCAGAATAGGTAAATTTACTCAAACGTTTGAACTTTGGTTGATAAGAGTTGTTTTTTTCAAACCTTTTATTCATTGACATCTGACAGCGGTAAGGAAGGTAAGCGGTTGGGAAGTGGTTTGCAAATGGCACGAACTTTTTTAGCGCGATACCAAATGTGTCAAACGTAACGGAAGTGGTGTGGATGTGGTGTGGTAATGGTTCGATTTTATTAGCGCGATCGGGGCCCAGTTCTATCCGTACAGACGTAATAAAACAGTGTTATTGCTTGCAACGCAATTTATATACTCGTATATAAAGACGGTGGGTAGGAGGATTCGTTATCAGGTGGGTCTCACATGGCGGAAAACTCAAAATAACAGTCTAGTTAATGATTATGAACGTCTATTTTCAATAAAGCAAACAAATAAACAGAAAATAACTAACGTTAAACGGATGAATTCGGATTACTTGGTCGAGACACGCGGTAAGTAGGTACGTTAGAGCGACGCACTTACAAAGTAACAACCGTTCGGAACGGCGCTCGAAAACAGAATGAGGGCGGATATCTTCATAGATAATTTCAAAAAACTACGGTAAGAACAACGTTATAAATTAACATTTAGGCCAAAAAAATCGAATAAAATACTTAACGTGTTAGGTATCCGAGAGACTCAAAATGGTTTTCAAGTTTCTGCACCTAATCCAAAAATAGAAAGTTGACAATCAAAATAAGAATGCTTATAAGAAAAGGTGTTCAGACGTGCTCAAAGCACGCCCCCCTCCACCCGCGCAACAGGTAGCTTGCTCCAAAATCAAACCACGGTTGTTTTATGAGCATGCTCAAATTAAGCATGCTTATTACTGCGTGTTCATACATGCCACTAGGTAGCAATTGCTACCTAGTGGCATGCTTTTTAGCAACTAATGAGCATGTGTGGCCGAGGTTCCTAATTTTTTGTTCTTCTAATTGGCAATGGCACACAAACAGTCAGCCTAAATTTTTTTCGCACAATTTAACTTTTCCTAGATGTGTTTAGTCCATTTTCACTTCGCCTAAATTTTTATCGCCATATTCTTACTTGCCAAATGTGTCATTAGGCGAAACGATTTGTAATCCCTACTACTTACAATTACTAAATAGTAATTCGCATTAAATTAAAACGCACAAAAGTAAAAAACAATATAATATAATATATGCATGCAAAGATGCAAACAAGCAAGCAATGCATGTATGAAAACAAGCAAGCAATGCATGTTTGAAAACAAGCAAGCAAGCAAGCAGCATGCAAGCAAGCATTCAGCATGCAAGCAAGCATGCAGCATTCAAGCAAGCATGCAACATGCAGCATGCATAGTTTCTGTCACGGCTCCGGCACTTTGGGGCTCCGGCGGTTCCACACGAGCTTATCGTCGCGAATGGCCTTAGGTGGTCCTCAGCCGCGGAGACGTGAGTTAAAGCCTACGCGCTTCTAAATTACACTCTAGGAAAGACTACGTGGAGTCGGTTTTGTTTGGTGTCGGTTTTGTGGTAATTCATTTCTTAGGCCAATACAGTTTTTACATTAGCTATTTCATATTAGAAATTCTAAAATTAGAGCTTTCATTATTAAAGTGAAATCGTCGTAATGCCGAAAGAAAGTTATGCCAATATAGTTTAATGCATTTAAAATTAGATGCACCAAAATTAGGACTTTTAATTCTTAGACCAAACTATAATAGTGGCAAAACAGCTGTTAGGCTAAACAATAATTTTACGTTTTAAGTTTAGGCCAATACGGTTCGGCCATGTTAAATTAGAACCAAAAATTTTAGGCGTGTCGAAGGGCACCCGTCAGTACCATTGGTGTCGATTATGTATTGCCAATCCCTATAGGTAAACGTTCCGTTTTACGCATCAAGTATTTGAAGTAAAAGGTGTTAAAGTAACCTGTTGATCGAACGTAAAGCACGGTCGATCTATTTTAATGTTTTTATTTATCATTAAAAGAGTTTTAGATTGCAAGTTTGGTGTAGCTTGTGTTCTAATGTTTGGTGAAGTGATAAAGATCTGAAATTATTGAAATATCATTATATTCATCGCCGCATCGAGTGTAAAGTGACTTGTCTCAAGACTTGCTTTAGATTCGATAGCGTCTTGAAACCTGGGGGTCTTGCGCGAAGTGTACGATTTATCGGCCGATTTTTCGGGCATTTCCTAATACGAAATGCTATCGGTCGGTCGGTCGGATCGGGCATTCCAGTCGATCCGACCGAACATCATTTGACATTACTTGCATCGTAAACCCTACTCCGAAGTTGTATCGTCCGACCGAAACTTTAGAGTTTGACAAGTGTTTTATCGCCGATCTAATGTCAAATTTTACGACACCTAAATAGCTATAGTGTGAATATCGTAAATATTAATTTACGCAAGAAATTAATTAATGTATTATACAAATATGCGCCAGACAACACACATTTGTTATGATGTAAGGAATTTACATCCTTATTTTACGAGGTACCCTAGAGGAACCATACACTGTATATTTGTCCATGCGTCTACGAGCATACGCAGACTCGAGCCAATATAAAAAAGATCGTACCCATCTGGGAATCGAATCCCGGGACCTCAAGAGATCGGGACGCTAAGTCGGCTCGCCTTTCGGCTATGGCGGTCGTCTTTTTATCTATAAATCATGCATTTTATATTTGTTTTCATGTACAAATGTAATATGTAGGTACGTTTTTATAATATCGAAAAAAAGACGGCATAGCATAAAATCAATTTAATCTTAATTTCTCGAAAATAGTGAATTCCTACCTACCACCCCAAGACTACCATAAAATTATTAACATTTGATTTCACTTCGGACTGTAACACACTATCTTTGTATGATACAACATAAGCTTTGCTGCACCCGCCCGCGTCCAGCGTGTGTAGGAAATGTTTTTCTAGAGACGACAAGGATCTTGCACGAGCCTCTACAGTCTTCAATATACCTTGCAAGGCAACGGTGGACTCTCAAGGAAGTGATGATTACATAGAAATTGATTGTTTGTTTTGTTCATACAAGTTCCATGTTCCACTTGAAACTTCACATCAATTGTAAGATTCACAATATTTAAACGCTTTAAAATCTATGAAAAGAATAAGAAATAATTATATTTTTGGATTATTGTTTCCTTGACAGTAATGACGTATGACAACATAATTTCTTCTTTTGATTTAATGGCGAAATGCCAAACGCAACTTATTGCCACTTTTTTTTTTGCTTTCAAAAAAGCAATGACATTAGTTGTGTTCCGCATTTATTTTGCTAAATGTCATAAACCTTGGAATGTTACACTTTTATTTGTTTAAATATTGAAAATTTATTACAAAAAACAATGTTCTGTCAATAGAAAACATGTTTCCGCAAAAATTATCCAAATATTTTAAATCGGAAAGAGACTTTTACAGAACCGGTAAAAAACTGGGGTTGTGGTGTGGCCCCGATGAAACTAGTCGAATCCGAACTTGTTTCGTATTAGGGTAATAGTCGAAACTTCGGTCAGGGATCGGTCGGATCCGAACATTCGGATGGTACATTTCATGCTAGGTTCCCTGCTTCTACGGGAAGAGTAGCCTCCACTGAATCCAAGAAAAGCAATAAAAACAAAACACCCCGTTATTTATTGTGAATCACTGCTCTGCTTGAAGAGCGGGAAGAATCCATATAAAAAAGTAACCTGTTTCTCGAGTATGTCGGCCGGCCAGCCCGTGACGTGCGCGGTGAGGTCCGCGCGCACGTAGTTGACGAGCGACGGCGTGAGCATGGGCGGCGCGTGGTGCAGCGCGCCGCCCACCACGGACGAGTAGCTGCCCAGGCACTCCACTGCGACAGAACGACAGTTATTGTTGTATCAAGTTATACTAACCCACACTATAGGCCTCGTAAGAAAGGGCTATGCTCGGTGTTTCATGTTACACGAACAAAAGTGGCTGACATAGCCCAACGGATTAGCGAGTTAAAGTGCCAGAGGGTGGGGCACATAGCACGTAGAAATGACGGCCGATGGAGCAGAAAACTTCTAGGATGGAGGTCACGTACTGGCAAGCGCAGCGTAGGACGCCCACCTACAAGATGGATCGACCTAGTAAAGGTCGCAGGAAGCCGGTGGATGCAGACCGCTTCCTATGTTCAGCAGTGGACGGCCTATGGCTGAAATGATGATGATGATGATACTAACCCATATCTTCTTAGTATTAATTTTATTTTTGGAATGGTTCATTAATCATTATTATTATCTCTGCCTATTTCAGTCCACTACTGGACGTAAGCCTCTCTCCCAAAGAGTCGAGCACGATCTCGCCCTTTTTTCATCCAGCTACTGCCAGCAATCTTTGGTCGTCGGTCCATCGAGCTGGGGGGCATCGTACACTTCATTTGCCGAGACGTGGTCGCCACTTGAGAACCCGTTTGTTTACTCCACCTTTTATCGTTTCTGCGACAAATGTAGCCGACCCACTGCTACTTTGGCTTGCTACATTTTTGGGCAATGTCCATTACTTTGGTCTTATTCCGGATGACAACCGGCTTACGGAACGGTTGGTATAACATTTTTTTCTATCACGAATGCATCATGTGTTATCATTTACGTATATTTTGGCATGTTTTATGGAATGGATAGAAATGGAGAATAGACGCCAATTCCTGGCAATATGGAGAAGGTACACTAGGTCTTATGGCTATAATATTATGTAGTTGGTCTTATTTGTTTAACGAGTACGATTATTCTAATGTTTAGCAAGGTGCTAAACACATAGAGAGTAATAAAAAAATATTATGCGATTGTTGTCTCCAAATCATTATTTCAGCTATAGGACGTCCACTGCTGCACATAAGGCCTCCCACAATGACTTCCAGATAGGCCGATTAGAAGTGGCCTGCATCCTGCCTCCAAAAATGATGTTAATTTTATTGAAAACTAGCTGTCCCGGCCCGGTGAACTAACCAGACCTTGTTTTATATATGTCGTGGCCAGATTGTAAAATTGATCATTCCATGATGTGACCGATCATATTATAAAATGGTGGTGTTTCATGATATAGAACAGAACCTGCTGCCTACATCATAATGTGGTCTAGCCAGATCAATGAATACTCAGCGTTTGACGATATAAACAGCTAAACGCACGACTACTTCACGAAATGGTCGAACACTAGTGATCATATCGTAAAATCGTTACATTACTCACCTGTAGAGGCGCTAATGTTGCTTTGTTTTTGTGATGAATAATGACGGCGGACAAATATTTTATTCTAAAAGTGAATAATAATGTGTAAATAAAAGGTGAAAGTGCAGTCAAATATCGTTACGACACCAAGCTAGGCAATTTTTATGAAAGTCACTCAATAAACGAGCGCAACGTCAAAAAATTAAGAAGTTGGGAACGTGATTTGAGAGGTTAGTTAGGTTACTTAGCTATTCAAGTGTTTTTATTTATTAGTTTTATTTAAAAATAATAACTAAGTATTCAAAATGTTGAATTCATCTATCAACCAAGTATACAAATATTAACAAATTCAGGTAGTGGATATAAACAAACCAGTTGTGGAGTGCCAAACGTGGACTGATCTTTCATCGAACGTTGACGTTAAAACGATATGGTCAGTTTTAGTTGGCCATATCATGAAATACCACCATTTTATAAAATGCATCATGAAGTGGTCAATTTTAATTTTTTTTGTAAGGTCAGATGACCTGATCGATTATTAAAAGTTTTAAAATACGGGCTATGCATCGTTATCGCTGGAGTTAACTAGGCGCTGGTTTATCTAATGGTAATACCCGCGAACAATGAAATAATGATAATAGTAAATAGAGATGTGGCGAGTTACTTTTCCTGGGCAACGCCGCGTCGAGGTGCAGCGGCGGCGCGTGCGGGTCGGTGTTCTCGGAGTGCGTGGGCGTTGGCGGGCCGGCGTCGCGCGGCGGCGAGCCGGCGCCGCTGGCCGCGCCCGGCGACGCGCCGCCGTTGTTGGCCGGCATCGTCACCGCCGGCGCTGCCACGATTCGCGGGAGCGCCGCCGCGAGGAGCGACCCACTCTGCGGTAGTCACAATATTGCAACGGCTAAGAGACATTTCACTAAATACATCGCGCCGTTACTGTGTAGCGGGCGCTTTTGCATCGAACATTTTGGATTTGGGGGCAGTTGTCAAAAGTGTTTTTGTCAATAAAATTCAATTTTTCGAATAAATAAAGATCAAAGGTATGACATAAACTTTTGATTGTAAATATGTTTAATTTAAAACAAAAATCCGTAGTAAACTAGCGCCATTTTTCGGGGAAAAAAACACAGTTGTTTTTTTTTAAAGTTATTATGATTAAAAAATATGTATTCTTATCAGTACAGTCAACGGCAGGTCAACCTACCCAAAAAGTTAAAAGTCACATTGAACCTATTTTCAAGTTTAAGTCCGAAACGTAGATCAATAATAATTGAGAAAATTTGAAGTTTTGTGGTTGACGAGCTGTTGTCTGTACATTAAACATCGACAAAATTATGTCTTATATTTTGGCGTGTTTTTACGGCAATTATAATGAATGTAAATGAAAGATTTAGTTGCTTGAAATTGACAAGGCCACACTGCAAATGTGCTACATTAAACGTCTAAACTAAAGATTGGGCTTGCTTTTGCATGTATTTAACATCCTTAAAATCTTTTCTAAGGTCGAAAATTAGATATTGCGCTAAAATGTGAAATGGCTCTTAAGGTACCGTTCGGAGCTTGCTAGCCGCGACCCAGCAGCGACTGCCGGGTCGGCGGCTATGTCGCACGGCTGGCGGGAAGACCACGCACTCCCGCACCGCGACACAACCGCCGAAATCGGAAAGCGCTGCATACAAATCCCTACAGAGAAGCGACTGTCAAGATCCGAATGGTACCTTTAGGCTGCGATCCATAACTACACACTCCGTGATCTCGTGGTTTCGGTGGAAAATAAGTAAGGATGTCGTGTGCCCTCCGGTGTGATGTTACTGTAGAAAGTTTTGAAGATTGATGATGTAACACTACTCAGAGTCTACACCGAATTCTCGTATTATTTCGCCGGATGGTTCGATGATAGTCATAATAGTCGTTTCAGTATAGAAACCCACTTCCGGGATCCCACTTCCACTTATAAACGTCCCAAAAATATAGCTTTGCTCTACCATAACTTCGAGACTACATATCGGCTGGTGATGTGAAAAACGTCGCCATAAGTGACCTTTGTCAGCTTTTTTTTACAGGAAATACAGACAGGAAGTAAGTGCGAGCTACGCAAGTTTATAAAGTTCATGCACTCTTGTCGTTTAAATACTTTATAATATTGTTTTTTTATAATGATTTTTAATGTGAACTTTGAACTTATGAAAAAGTAATTCAACAAGTCTGCGGTACTTTATTGATAAATTTTATACATTTCCCTAGAAATGAATTACCAACTTTGTGTAAAAGTGCTTAATTTTGGCCTATTTACAGAAACAAATTGGTTTTATTGTTTTTTATTATTATTTTAGTCTGATGCTTGGTACGGCAAGTATATTTTTATGTCTAGTATTATCATGGATGAAAATTACGTTATAAGCTAGACAAACCTAAGTGCCATCTCAGAACGACTCATTTGAGGCCACACTAATCTAATCATACACGCGGATTTAGGAACGCAGTTTACGTTTTAAAGCTCAGAGATTTTCACTGGTGAATACTAAATGACGAATAAAGTTCGTATTTCGTATGAATTAGAATAACTGATCAGCTGTTATGATAATATAAGCATTAAACCTCGGCAACAATTCTACTAAAATGATTGGGTAACTGACAGATCAGCATTTTTTTCTAATATAGGTCTGTGGGTTATAGGTACTACGAGAAACTAACGGCAAGCCAGGAGTCGCACAATATTTTTTTCTTGTCTTACCGGTTGATTTGAGTTGTCAAGAACGACAACCGGCGGGACTGAATTATTTTCAGCGTTATTTCGCACTGCCGAGTTTGCCTCTCTGGCACCATAGGAATTTTCCGAAAGCGGTGTACTTCGGTCTGGCGAGATATCCATATCCTGACATGACTGCCCATCTAAAACAATTTATTAAAACATTTACTCATAGCCGTAATCTTAATATTGATTTACCAATGTCACCATATACATACACTAGGCATTTTTCACAAAACTATAAAATATTAAGAGGTGCCTAGAGCTGTGGTACGTACGACTGAGCCTGATTGGAATCCATTATTTTAGTACTATGACTTTTAATCGACTCTCTCGACTAAAGTGGTACGAAACTCGGATTTACTAGAAGACAGTTTATCCACGTAAGCAATATCCCGTAAGTGTCGTGCGATGTAGGGCGATGTTGCCCAACGTCTAGACATCTTGTTTTTTAGACTCGACATTTTTAGCACTCACGAAATCTTAAATTAAAATTAGTTTACGTAACGAATTTTTATTTAGGATATCTCGTATTTAAAAATTTGAGTACATACCTTTGCCGTCATGTGCAGAGACCGAATGTTTTGGTCTTGTCCGGTCAAGCGCCTCCTCGTCCCGGCTACTGCTGTTCCAGTAACGGTCGGATGCATTATTTGTTCTTTTACTAGACTTTTCTGTTTCTCTTCTACCTGACCTAGAACTTGATCTCTTATCTCGACCTTTAACATAAGATGCAAATGCTTTAGTTAGATATTATACCTAAAGGTTAACTTTTTTTATCTATAATAAGGGGAAAAGGCCACCAATTTGATAATTTGTGGATACCTTAAATTTTCTAACAACCTACTTCATAAATTTGTTTGCAATATATGACTTATTTTTGTAATTTTGTAACTGTATGTTCCTATACAATGCTATGAGAGAGCGGCCTCTTATGGCACAAGTGTTCTCGCACTTAAAAGAAGATGGTCAACCTCTACTCTTGTAACCAAACTTTTGTTACATAATAAAGAATTTCATTTTCATTTCACCTGGCTTGATCACTGAGTGTTGGTGGATCGCGGACACTGCACTGAATTATTATTATGCAGACGTATTATTTTGGTTTTGCAGGGCAAAGGCAGTGGCTCCTAACCTTTTCGTAATGATGAGGGACCATTCAACAAAATTTTCGTATTGTCATAGACCACCACTGTTTGGAGATAATTTCAAGTAATTGTAAATGAATGTTGTTCTATTTATAAATTTAGGGTGGCTTTATGGTCCTCATCAGGTGCTTTAAGGGCCTACCGGTTAAGAACTTCTGGTGTAGGGTGTCGTTGAATAGGTCTTAAAACTATTGTATTTTTTTTAAATATAAATAGTAATAAAGTTAATAAAGAGTATGAATATTATATAGTATTACTATTATCGATTTTTTAGTATCATTAGCTGAGAAAGGTTTGCAGTTAATTCTAAAATCTTATTGATATAGATTCTATACAGGGTTACATTTCACGTTAGTGCCAATTTTTCAGGGAACACTCAGAATCAGAAACTAAATCGATCTACGTAAAAAATAACTCTTTTTTTTTATTTTCTATTCTTCCATTCTGCATTTGAAAAATAGAATACGTAGAAAATTTACGATTACTCGATCAAATTGCACCGTATGTGCCTTGCATGAGGTTCTTGTTGGAGCGGCGTCGGCGTATGCCTGTGATCTCTGATGAAAGACGGCGCATCTAGCGTTTTTTTTTCCGGAAATTTTTAAGTATACGCCAGAAATACGACGACTGAAATTAATTACGATAAATTAGTATTTTTATATTGTTCTATAGATTTTATTTTTAAAATTTGGCACTTCCTTGAAATGTTACCCTGTATAAGACTTTATGACACAAAACATAATTAAATTTACTTTTACAAACAACACAATATGGACAATGACATCAACATCATGAAAGAATGAATCTATCGACAATAGCTTGTGTCAATAGGTTTTTAAACTAAAAGTTTAAATAACTTTTTAAAAACTGCGTTTTCCGCGTTCTTGTCACGTTTACCCGACAAACAGCCGTAGCTGCCCAAAATACACCATTATTGTTGAGTAATATTAGAGATGAAAACAACAACGGTCGTCCGTGCGTCAGCCTCCCTTCCTCAGTCAAACGGAACGTGACCAAACCGAACAAATAAAAACAAACTTCGTCGTCTGTAATTATTCAAATTAACATTTCAAAACAAAAATAAAACTAGGTAGGTACCTCTCATTTAATAAAGTATGGCAATTGTAAACCAGTAAAATAGCTAATACTATTTCCCTGCAACCATTAAAAATAACCAATGAAAAGTTTGAAAGTGCATTGTAACTATTTTAGATAACTTTCATTTGTAAGAGGGAAAAAATAGAGGTCACTTTTAGATACAGCAATTTTATGTTGTGATGCCTGCAATATTTCCCATGGGTCCTTAGAAAATCCTTCAACGTCCTTTTTGTTTTTGGTTACCGAAACCAGCAAAATTGAAATGTTTACTCAGTAACGTGTAACAGTAAAAAATAACCATTCCAAAAAACTGTCTAGCTCAGCTGTATTCGCCTGCGAGCTTCTTTCTCGAAGTTGTTTTTACATTGCAATATTTGCGTGATGATAAAGATAATAATAATTTGCTACATAGGTCATACAGGAGGTTTCCCGAACTGACCACAAACAATATTTAAAAAGTAAACATTTGAAAATGGAACACTTTGGCTGTAAAATAGAGCTTGTTTCATCTGACCTTTGACTATCTATCCTACTGTCGCACTATGGGGTATTTGGACCCCCCTTTGCAATGTAACCCTGTATATAGATATATACATAGACTAGCTGTCCGGGCGAACTTCGTACCGCCTCTTCATACGTTTTTTTTTTAAATTTTTTAAATATTTTAATAGTTATTCTGCTATTCGGGACGAATCCAAAAAATCATAAAAATCGGCCGAGCCGTTTTTGACTTATATATGGTGTAACTAATCCGACTTTGTTTTATATGTATGTTGTATATAGATTTGGATATAAGATTTTAACAAGCTCATGTTTACAACATATGTATTAATAAAAGTCATGGATTGTGATGAAGAAGGTAAGCGTATCTAGTTTTTATAGTTTTTTCAACCAATATATTGTAATAAAACATAAATGTGTGCTATTTCATCTGTATTTTTTCGTAAAAATATTTATATTTTTTTCGTTTACAAATTCAAGAGTAAACGTCGTTTACACTGAATAAGCCCGGCATTGATTTTAAATTTAAAAAAATTAAGGTCTTAACTATCTGTGGTATTTTTGCTATTTTTGCATATTCTCGAGACATATTTATTTTTTAAAGGGTACTTAGTTATAATTAACAAATGCCTCATAAAATATTCTAAATCATTGTTTTTATGTTATAGGACCATCAATATTATGTCAAAGTATATGTTTATTTGAACTTAAAATTCTTCTGGGTTAACTAAAATAATCTAATTTACTCATAAGTAATCAGTTAAAAATCTTAGGCAACAAAACAATTCTGTAAAAATAGGGAGTAGATAGGAGTAGTCTTCTCTGAAAAAGAATTAATTAAAAAAATATTTATTTATTTTTACATGAAGAACATTTTGAAGTGCATAAAATCTTACTTTTAAGACATGAACTCTTTTTAGTATATCGCCAGCAGCGCATTCGGTATTGTATAAAATGCCTAGGCAAAGTATAGAATGAAACATATTTCATACATTACCTTAACGTTTTAGGTATTCTATAAATTGCCTAGGTATTGTATAGAATACCGTATTATACAGATTGCCGGTAACATATATAATGCAACAACAAAATTTAAACAAAATCGGTGGAAAGTTGTACTTTTTGAAAAATTACCTCTACAGCTTGAAATTTAGTTTACTAAGCAAATACTTTTAAAATAAAGAATACGTCTGGCGTTTTAAGGCTAAAAGCAAATATGGTCTCATGCATGACGTATTAAACTTGATGGCCAGTTATTCGCTATGTGCAAAGTGGGGGCCGTCAAATCGATCACAGCACGCAATCTGGCAGAAATGTGAAATAACTCTGGACTGTCATGTGTCAAATTGCTATATTTCCATAGAATTTCATACTTACGTTATAAAGTATTTTTAAGTAAACACGTTAAAATTCGAGATATGGGTCACAGTACGTGTTGTGTTTTAAGGTGCAGAAACAATGGGAAAAACAGTTCGTGCATGTTTTATTCGTTTCCATCAACATCAAGATGGAAAATGAAGCAAAGTATTAAATGGATAGCTGTTGTGAAAAGAATAAAGTTTGTAGGAAGTACGTGTCACAGACGTTTGTCTTATGATCACAGCTCCTATTATGTAGCTTTGTCCGTTGGTTCCAAGCTCTTCAAAGTCTCTCACATGCTGTACTTATACTATTTTTCCCACAAACTTTTTAGATATTTACATCTAATTTCGAAGAAAAACAATCCAAAAATTATTCTTAAACCATCCAGTTGCCATAATTTGACAGATCTTAAGTCCACAATACTTGTGATCACTAGGGGCGCTGTCATCGCGCACACAGCGAATACTCATGGCATCCTATGACTCCAATTTACGTAGAGGGGCTTTCGATAGGTCAGATATCGTAAGAAGCCGCTGAAGCACGTAATAAACACATTACTGTTTGTACTGACTGTTTAGACTAAATTTTGCTAGAAAGTTGTCAAGAATATCTTGCAATAAAGATGTGCTTAATCGACTTTTATTAAGTTTGAATACCGTTATTACTGGTATGAGATCTGTACCAAATAAGAAAAGCAAACCATTTTTTAAAGATGCAGTATACGATCTATGTTACTTCCTTCCTGTTACCTACGACTTATGAAGATATTTTGTCTGTTAAAGAAACGGAACTCTCGGTAGATGAAAAGCCATGGAATTTATTCGTGTTTATTTTCCTAATGTTGTATTTATAATAGAAATAAAAAAATAGTTTGGTATGATGAAGTTTGTTTTTAACAAACAGTATGAAAGACACGTTTCCGAGGTCACCACAGAGTGGCATAAATTTTCTAAAATAGGTTTATTCGTATAAAAAAGTGCATTTACGAAAATAGTATTTTGAGAAAAAAGTCAATTCATTTTTGACCATTATAGTATTTTTTTCTTTTTTATTTCGAAAATGTTTTGTGCACCCCAGAAGTAACGAATTGTTTTAAATACGGACACGGGCTCTCGGGCGTTTGTATTTATTAGCGTGTGGATTAATTGGACCCTTAAAAAATTTATTAGTATTGAAAAAAAATATTCCGCAGTAAAAACACTAGGTATGCCATCCCTACAGAAATAATGGTTGATAAAGTTCATGAAATATTTAAAACAATATACTTTTCACACTTCCATTTCCCTTCAGACATAATACACGGTGATATTAATAGGTTCAACACATCGATTCAGATCGCTACGGTAGCTCTGTTATCAACCGATTCGGTCAGAAATCAGTCGATTTCTAATAATTTCAATTCGGTATGTAAACGTAAGTTTTTCCACCGCAGGTACACTGTTGCGCCAGAATCACGTGTATAGAATTTGTGCGGTAGGTTGATAAAAAATTATATTTTTAGTTGTAAATACTGACGGTTTTGTTCGAGAACTCAAAAATTCTTTGACAGCAGCCTGTCCAGTTTATAACAGGTCAGTGGTGCAGAAACGTCTCGTTTTTTTTTTCTGCATGTGGCAAATTACAAAGTGCGTACTTGTCAAGCCTTACAAAGTGCGGCATCAAGTCAAAACTTTCTAAAATTTTTAAAAAATACCTACTGTTTTAAAATAAAAAAATATTCAAATTAGTTTCTTTAATTAAAGAATACTTTCAGAAATAAATATAAAAGAATACCCTTAAAAATACTTTACATACCGAATTCACAAATACCGTCGATCAACTTGACATATTTTATACCGAATCGAAATAACGTCACACACGTGCGATTACTAGTACCCACCATCAACCCGCAAAGAATATCAACGCTATTCACAACATAGATATCGGGTAAGACTTTCCTAATATTGCCCATAATATTGTCCCGAAGCAGTGGTAGGGTAAAAAAAAATTGGACGTGTAAAAGTGCTTGATTGAGGCGTGTATACAGAAATAAATTGGTAATAAAACCACTTTTTATTTTTAATTGGTTTTCTAACGCTCGATCGATTTCTGTCAGTAAGTTAACGATAAATAAATAAATAAATGCCACACATTCCATATCATGGACATTCCAAGGACTACTCTTAGTCCTGATATTAAGTACTGGAATCATGCTGGCACAGCTAAAAGCAGACAGACTAAAATGAGTCCTGAGTTTCGTTTTAAGAGCTCTAATGTAAGAACATTCGTCTCATAGAACAGAGATTTTATCGTAAAAAGTTCTTTTTGAAGAACTTAGTCATTTGGTAATAGATCAACGCTATCCATTAAACATGTTTCCTATACGCTATCAGCGCTTCAAGCTTTTGAAGTTTTATATATTTAACATTTTAAAAAGACGTATTTAACTTACCTATCTACGTGTATGACAAATGTCACTAAAATTTATTTTATTCCTTTTAGTTCCCTTTTTTTCAATAAAAGCTTGTCTTCAGAAAGTTCTTTTTACTTTTAATTTATTTATTGTGATAAAAACCTCAATACAAATAATTCATTTCAATCAATTAAAAATAATATTTTTATATGTAAAAATGAAAAAATATTTAACTTTAACCAAAAAGTATATTACACTTTCACAAAAAAACATGCTTTGCCAATGTTTACTCAGTGCCAGACACCGAATAGGGACCATGTATGTATTTTTTGACGTTTCTACTGGTTATTACATTACCAAAAAGAAATATCTATAACAATATAAGTATGCAAAATGTAAACCAATAAGCTAAAAAAATTATATTAAAATCACTATGTATCATTTTCGGAGGACGGCGGCCATTTTGGCGCGCTTATTCTGTGACTGACGTCAGATTACACGAGTACGATGTCAACAACGAAGTGTTTGGTTCACAAAGTTACTGAAAGTTGAAATAGTGAGTGATAAAATCAACTTATTACCATAGTCCATAGCTAAGCACAGAAAAGCTTATTATAAATATTGTGTCGTTCCTATGTGCCAAATTAATTTAGGAATTAGTCAATGTTACGAATTAATTGAATACAAATTGATCCTTTAAAGATCTATCTTAAAATGACATTGCCTTTTTAGTTCCACTTTTTAGAGTTCCGTACTTCAAAAGGAAAAAACGGAACCCTTTTAAGATCACTTTGTTGTCCGTTTGTCTGTCAAGACCCTTTATCTCGGGAACGCGTCGAAGTAAAGTTAAAATAAAACCAATATTTTAGGTCGTCTCTTGAAGCTGTGAAAAAATCAAACTTAACGTAAAAAATGATACAACGTAATTCGGGAAAAACTGACTTTGCTGTAACGTTAGAAAAAATACCCAGGCAAAATGTTGTTAATAATATTGTTACCAAATACATGAATAGATAGCTTTTGTTGCACTGTAAACGTTTATGAATAGCAAAATTTATGTGTTATTGTTCTTGAGTTATTTATGATTTTGCTGGGGTAACGTTTCGTGATTTCCCAGAACTCAGAAACGACTCAGTTCAGAAGTTTGAAAAAAAAAACAATAATCGTCAGAAATTCGTTTATATTGGTGTAAATATTAGTTTTTTATTTGCTACACTATTTAATTACAGTGGTGTCCACTGTAATTAAATGGTTTCGAAAATCTGAAAAATCGGATTTACAAGGAAACCAGTTTACTTCCAACCGAATAAAAAGCTATCACGTATACCCCTGGTACACCCTCACAACCTCAGTAAATTTATACTTATGCTACTTTACGCGTTAAGAGGATAAAATTAAATTTGATTAAAACTTTTAAGCTTTTACTTTGTCGATCGAAAACGCAGCTCCCATAAAACAAGGAAACATAGTATTTATAAACAAATTAGAACGCTCTGTCAATACACAGTCCTGTAAGTTTCAGCTTAAAATTACATCTGTAATCAACGTTGCATTATCAACAAGAATGTGAGCAATTCTCTTATAAGCCGACCAAATTCTGAAGGCTACGTAAAAGCGACCCCACCATACATTTGGGTAACCATCATAAATGAACAGTATAATATGGATTTTTTGCTACTACAGTTGCGTACAAAGTACTAAAGTCCGTTTTTCCTTCTTTGTTCAGTAGTGTACACCATCTTGGTGTCTTTTTACAAAAAAAATATCAGTGTATAAAATCAACGAACCGTTAGAATAAAACGTATTTTGTGTTAATTGATTAATTACAATAAAAGGTTATTATTTTTGTGTCTACCTAATTGTTTAATGAAAAAATTCGTTAAAAAAGAATGACAAGCAAGATTGTTTACAATATTGGACAAGCAAAGAAAAACGAACGATGATATTGTATAGTAGTAAGTAAGTTAGGGTTGGTCGAAAATTAACCACCTAAATTTCCAAGAGCCTATTCTACTCCTAGAAGCCCTAAATAAATACTTTTTACTTACAATTGTTGATAATTTAACTGGCTACATTATGTAGTATTTAATTTTTCACCAAATGCCCTAACTTTTTTAAAAATAATATTATTTATTTATCGGGAAGTGATACACTGTGTATACTCTATGGTAGGTACTCAATGAACCGGGGGCCGGTACGCATTGAATCGTGTGGGCAAACAATGAACCATTACAATAACCAAAGCATTAAATTCTTAGATTATAATAAATATAGTGAAATAAAACTAGACTTAATTATTTTAATTGAATATAAATTCAGAATCATTTATTATTTTTACAGGGACAGTGACGGAAAAAAATCATCTTCATCAGAATCACTTGCAATCTCATTCGTCACACTGTCAGAAGATAAACCACTTGATAAACAAATTGAAAAAAAAAAAACTACGTTAAAGATTTTGAAGTTATGGAGCGAAATGCGCAAACAAGTGGTGCTTAGTAAAACCATCATAAATAAAAGCGCAAGAAACAACTAATTTATCAAGCCAATTGATACTCAGCTTCTACTTACACAAGTAAAATGATACTCACGTAATTTTTCTACACAGTAGATAAACACAAAACACAGACGTACGAGGTCGCTTGCGCCGCTAGGTCGCTGTCGCCTGGGCAAGGCGCGCCGCTCCTTCTAGATGCTTATTTAAACGTAGTTTGCACCAAATATCAACGACGCATTTCTGAGTTATTTGCATGGTTCACTGTGTAGCTCTGGTTCATTGTCCACCACCACCAACCACCCGACCCTACCTACTACGAGGGCGGCACTGAAAATTTCGGGAATCAAGGAAGTGACACAACATTACTATTTAAAAATGTATTTATTGCTTTTCAAAATATTCTCCGCGAAATTTGACACGTTTTTCCATACGACGGAACTAATCATTGAAGCAACCATTCCATTCGGAAGTTTGGGTCTCCAAAATGGCCGTTTTGTAGGCGTCCACAGCTTCTTCAGGTGATGAAAATCTCTGACCACGCAATTTATTCTTTATTTTAGGGAAAGTATAGAAATCATTAGGGCTTAGGTCGGGGCTGTACGGCGGATGGTCTAATAATTCTATGTTTTCTTGCTCTAAAAACTCTTTTGTTCTGTGCGCGTTGTGAGAACTCGCATTGTCGTGATGGAGGATGATGCGGCGGTTGCAGTTCTCTTTACGGAGTTCAGAAGCGACCTGTGGCAAACAAATGCTAGCATACCATTCTGCATTAACCGTTCTTTGTCCCTCAAGAGGAATAGTCGCAACATGGCCGGTTTTGGGCGTGGCCACCATTTTTTTTGCAACACTCCTTGAACGAACAATTTTTGTTGGCTTTAACTCATTTTCGAACACCCAAACTCGTGAATGGTTTTTTGTTTCGGGTTCGTACGCGTATATCCAGGATTCACCACAGTCACCTGATACGATGTTGTATACAGCATTTGAGGATCCTGCGTGGAATCTTTCGAGAGTTCTGACGCACCAAGTAACGCGAGCCGCTTTTTGCTCTTCACAGAGCGAATGCAGTATCCATCGGGAAAACAGCTTTTTTACACCTAATTGTTCATGCAAGATTATTTGTATTTGACTCATGCCAATGTCTAAAGTTTCCTGAATTTCGCGGTATGTCACATGTCGATCTTCCTCAATCAGCTTACGCACAGCATCAACGTTTTCTTGGGTGACTGCAGTTTTTGGACGACCTTGACGGGGATCATCACTGAGCTTGACACGTCCACGTTGAAATTCAGCAAACCAGCGAAATTGTGGTTTCGGATGGGGCTTCGTTACCAAATGCAGAAATCATCCGGTCAACACTCTGTTTCTGTGTTAAACCACTTCGAAAGTTATAATAAATCATCGCTCTTGAATTTTCTCGAGTCAATTCCATTTTCTCAACGACTAAACAAGTTTGACAAGACCTTGTGATAAGACCGAGAATCTTTTTTTAAATAAAGAAATGGTATTCGATTTTTAAAACCAAGGAGTTTGCAATTAAAAAGAATTTAATATGACAGGAACAGTGGAAATATTCCATTCCCGATACTTTTAGTGCAGCCCTCGTATTGATTAACATGATTGTGATATAGAAAATAAGTAAATACAATATTACATGCAAAATAATTTAAAAAATACTGCACGAATTTGAAAACGGTATTCTGCTTAACTGTACAAGACATCGGATACTAAGCTACCAATTTGCGAAGTCTATCTGTATGTATGGTGCGGTCATAAATGCTATATTTCCTGGTTTTATGGGAGCTGCTTTTTCGATCGACAAAGTAAAAGCTTTATAAGTTTAATAAAATTTAATTTTATCCTCTTAACGCGTAAAGTAGTATAAATATAAATTTACTGAGGTTTTGACGGTGTACCAGGGGTATACGTGACAGCTTTTTATTTGGTTGGAAGTAAACAGGTTTACTTGTAAATCCGATTTTTCAGATTTTCGAAACCATTTAATTACAGTAGTGTCCATGTAACAAATAAAAAACTAATATTTACACCAATATAAATGAATTGCTGTCTATTATTGGTATTTTTTTTCAAACTTTTGAACTGAGTCGTTTCTGAGTTCTGGGAAATCACGAAACGTTACCCCAGCAAAATCTTAAATAACTCAAGAACCATAACACACAAATTTTGCTATTCATAAACATTTACAGTGCAACAAAAGCTACCTATTCATGTATTTGGTTCCAATATTATTAACAACATTTTGCCTGTGTAATTTTTTTAACGTTACCGCAGCAAAATCAGTTTTTGCCGAATTACGTTGAAACCACAATGCACACAAATTTCGCTATATCCAAACAATTTTCTCCTCATGGTATACACTAATTATCTTTTATACTCTTATCTCCCTAAAGCACAACATTTTGCTGCGGTAATGCACACGGGTACATACTCTCCGTTGACCTAGAACTATTTTCATTGAAATTATTACTAATTATCTACACACATATTTCATGCGCAAGTATTGGCAAAATTCACAAACACAAGTCGCACGCAGTCATTGCGAGTAGGGCTGCTTGGTATTCGAATATTCGTTTTATTTGAATATTTGCCTCATTTACTATCCAAATATTATTCAGAGTAATATTCGAATATTTCGAATACTTGACAATAAAAATAAATACAACAGCAAACAGATTTAACAAAAAAGAGCGACCGATTTTTTAAACCGAATTTAAAGTAGTCAAATTATTCGTATTTTACAATATTATGTCGATTAATCGAACGTTACGTTATTTTTTGTATCTTATAAAGTAAGTGTGTAATTTAAATTCTTTCTAATTAAAAAGGTGGTTGAAAGTTTTTGTATGTTACTTGATTTCTCGACTAATATAAACGAAACGAAATGTCAATTATACAACTAAATAATTACGATAACAATTTTTTTATTTGTATAAAATGAAACATAACTACGCTGAATAGCTCAACTAATTCGTTGGCGCAGGTGCAGACTAGTCTTTGAGTTGAGGATGACTCAGCTTGACGTTTAAATATCTCACGACAGAGTTTGTGGGCACTTGGTCTCTTTGCCACGGGTCCAGAGTTTTGACCCCAAACGGTTAAAAAATAAAAATCTCACAAAGACAGCTGATCCCGCCTTGTTGCCAGTCAACGGAAGATGAGAGAGCATTAAAGTGGCGACGCATATGGCGTCCCACACTAAAGGTCTTGTAAGTTTCAATAAATGAGAGTCATGTCATCACGACGCTTGCCACCGTTATGCGTAAGGTCGTTCGGTTGCTGACCTAAACGGCCGAAATAGAGTGCGACGAGTCCAATGACGTCGTTTAAGCTGGCATGACGGGGAATATGTCAGCAATTCTGCAGTAACAGAGACTGTGGTGAGCAAGCTGTGTACAACCTTTCCACAAGAAAATCGATAAGGAGCAGAATTAAAAGCTCCTAAACCTATGTTTAGGTTGTCATAGTCTCTACTTTTGACCATTCTAAACGGTATATTATCCATTAAAGTGCTCAGCTTTGGGCAGGAGAAGACAGCTATTTGCGCCAATGCTTTGATTTCCATTCATCTACGGCTAAAAGACGGTCTGCATAGTAGAAAGTTATCACCTACTACTCGTCTCACAGCTATTAAAGTGAATAATTTAGAAGAAGCTCATCGGTAGATAGGGTCCGTCATGCGTCGATAACTTTGGCTAAAAAGTAAATGCGACTGAGTGAGATTTACTGAGAATTTTAAGAATTAAGCTAAAAGTCGGCACAATGATTGAGGGCGTTAGGCGAGTTGCCCATCAGGTAGACCTTCGGATGAGCATGGATAAACGCAGGTCATATCGAATGCCTATGTTGCGCCCTACCCAGTATTAGTTTGGAGCTCCTCGGAATTGTTGACAAATATGTCTACCTGGGACGATTGATCGAGTTAGTCAAGGTTGTACAGCGTGCTATGCTCAGTACTCTTTGCGAGATCGAATCAGAAATGGAGAGAACCGTAGAAAAACTAAATCGCTAAAAATCTTAACGCTTAAGTACCTAATCAGTTACTTTTGACAGTGCAAACGAAAACATAGAATCTCTCATCGACTGGCACCGACTCCAAAAATAACTGATTAGGTAGGTACTTAAGTGTTAAGATTATTTTTAGCGTTTTAGTTTTTTGAAGTCGTTTTTTTTTATAAAATTAACTTATTTCATCTATTTTAGTGATAAATCCTAATCAAAACAAAACTTACGAGTGCAAACATAATTTAACTGCTGAACATCGATTTCATTTCCTATTTTTCCACGCTTAGGGGTGAAATTTTTTCCGAAAATGTTTCACTATAGTATCTTGAAAGTACCTATAAGCTATTTATTAAAAAGAATCAACAAAATCGATCCACATTTGGCAAAGATATTAGGTAGGATAGATACTAAAATAAGTTGGCATGGGACGGAGTTCATGCAGTGTTTGATAATTTTCTTATAGATCCCATCATCAGAATTTAACCAAATTTATATGGGACCATTCTGAAAGTATTACCTTTCAAAAAAATAAATAATCGAAATCGGTCAACGTAGTAACGAATGATCGTTGAACATACATAAAAATATAAAAAAACCGACGAATTAAGAACCTCCTCCTTTTTTAAAGTCGGTTAAAAAGTCGCTGACATAGCCCGATGGATAAACAAGCTAAAGTGGCAGTGGGTGGGGCTCATAGCACGTAGAACTGACGGCCCATAGGGCAGAAAGGTTTTAAAGTAAAGGCGCAGCGTAGAACGGAATAGGTGGACAGATGACCTGGTAAAGGTTGCAGAAAGCCGCTGATTGCAGGCCGCTTCCAACCGGCCAATCTAGAAGTCATTGGGGGAGGCTTATGTCCTAAGGCTGAAATGAGGAATGATGAAGCCAAAAGTACGATGAGATAAAGACAAATAAGGTGGATGAAAGTCTAATACCGACGGTTGATCTAATCTCAGGCAGAAAGGCCTGGCCTGGTTTTGTTTTCCACCATTTTGACGAAATTTTTTTTCATAGAATATAACTTATATTCTATAAATATAAATTTCGAAAAGTACATATTCTCAAATCATTGAAAAATAGGACATAAAATCGGTGAACTAGCAGCAGTTGACTTGTTTTTTGACAAAAAAAGACTGTTTCGTAGGTTTCTACTTAGAAATCTATTCAAGTTTAAAGACATTTTGTTCTTTAGATGGAAATTATTCAAAAAATTCGAATATTTGTTCTGGAACTATTCGAAATATTCAAATAGTAAAAATGGACGAATATTACAAACCTTAATTGCAAGAAAGCACTAGCTGACAGGATAAAATAAAAAAGCTCTCGCTTGTGGCGTTTCGGTGGGTAGTCGCTAGCAGTAACGCTTTGTAAGCTATTATAAAATTAAAGTACATTTCCCGGTGCAAGCTAATTTGATATTTGTTGCCGCACGGTGAGAGTAGCTATTTATTTTGGCAAATTTGATTATTAATAGGGAAAATATGCACGAAAATAATATATTGTTTTTACTATTTCTAATGTCAAATTTAAAATTAGATATCGTGGCCGTGAGCCAGGACGCGTAAGGCGAGTTCGAAGCTGTTTTTTTTTTTGCTGAATACCAATGTGCAAGTTAAAATTTAAAAACTGTTAGTATCCACTCACGCCGTGCTCGTCTTCGAAGCGCTAGTGCTGCCTGGAGTTGTCAAACCATTTTATATACCAATAATACCAAATTGTATCACAGCGCTGCCGCTCTAGCGAACTTAAGGCTGTTGATTTAAGAGAGTAGCATAGCAGGACAAAATTAGACAGTTTACATTTTCTATAAATCATCTGTCACTCATCAATCATGTAGGTTCTCTGAAATTCAAGTAAGAGTTTTCATAACTTTGTTAGTCATAGAATAGATATTCTACAATCATGTCGAATTTCAGCTTTCTAGAACAGATAGGCTGCAATTAAATTGATGGTGACGGTAACCGATTACTTATCCGTAATTTACTTGACAGAATTTAAGTTGGCCATAAATTATAGACCGACATTTATTTTGCTATATGTATCATTTGACATATTTTTGTCCATCAAAATATCCCTTGACATAAGTATCGTTTTATCGAACTACGTTTCATCGATTTTCAGAATAACTTTTTACTGTTGGCCGAAGTCTCTTTTGAACCTTTTTCATTTACCAGAATAAATTATAAATTGGTTAGGTTAGGTTAGAACAGTGACCACACACAGCGCGGAGGCGAACATACGGAGCGAGCGTAGTAAGCGTGCCGCGGCAGCGGCCGCTGAGTGATTAAAACCTAAGGATAAATTCTAAGGATAAGGATGAAGGATTCATTATTATAATATTGAAGTTTTTTTTTTCTAACATTGGCAAATGTTATATGTAACATAATAAAATACTTAATACATAGGTACTTGAAACATAATACTTCGAACAAATGTAATTTCGGCCAAGCCAAGTTCGGTAATAAGTTTTTCGAACAAATGAAACGTCAGGGTAACAATAAAAAACGAATTAATAATAAGTCAACTGATACAGTGTCAAAGGTCATTTCGAAATGAAAAAAGGCGAAACGAAATTAGTCGAAAAGATTTCGGTAAAATAAAATTCGGTAAACAACTTTTCGAACATAAGATAGGTAACCGATGGTGATATATGGATAGAATGGATGGACGAAATTCTGCGGGTTCTGCTTTTTACTTTTCTGTTATTTATTAAGTTATCCACGATAATAAAACATACTCTGCGAAAAAATTTTCTAGCTACCTATTTACACTTTAAAAAGCTACAGCCTCGTGCTGGCACCAATATCTTTATTTTCACTAATTTTGTTTGTTAAATTTAACTGGTTTTACCTATAGTCTTAGATATCCCTAAGGGAAGTAGCGAGTCATACCCAATACAAGTGTCTATGACAACTTACTGGGTAGTCTCGGCCACATTATGTAACAAAGATAATAGAAATAAACGAATTTTTATTTATTTATTTACTCTTATAGGTTAAACAGACATAAGGAGAGACAGACATCATAAGATTAGTAATAGGGTTTCGCTGGTATTCTTTTAAGTATGGAATCCTAATCAGTATTACAAGAAACCCTTAATATTTTGAATAACCTATTTATTGATTTTCCACACACTATAAGAAAAATTATCAGCCCTAACTTTAATGTAGGAGTTTTTTATAAATATATTCTTGGTGCAGTGTGTAATAAATTCATTATGTCCTTTTATGAACAGGGTAAAAAATATTTCTAGGCTGCTCAAGGAATGTTTTGAAAAATCTCATAAAAATCCATTACATACTTATTGAGATTTGAGCTAGAGACAGTAGATTATGACAGATAACAAATTTTGGTGCAAGCTTGTGTAGTATTTATTTCCAAGGATCAAAACCAGTTAATATTTATTTCAGGATGTATAAGACTAATAATAATTTCTAATATTTGATAGTAGTTTGAAAGATTTGACCACAGAACTGGAATGTACCGCTACGCTCCGCTACGCGTAGATGTACTAAGTGGGCGTGGCCGGTAAGTAAACTTATGCATATCTTGATGTTTCGGGCACATCAGTAGGTGTCATTTTATCTGAGCCGTTTGGCATAACCCGTCATAGCTTGTCATAAAAATATTTAGCACAAACATACGTAAAATGAATAATTGTGCAGTATTAGAGTGTAAAAACAACAGCAGCACTAAAACATTACCTAATGGTGGCATAATATACCATTGCTGAGTATATTACACGACATTTTAATTAAAATAGTAAAATTTGCTTGTCAAGACTATCAATAAAAAATATACAATTTAAAACCAATCTACTGGTTATAGTTCATTGTCATTTAATTTTGGCAGGTGTTTGGCAGTTAATTATTTTCATGCAGAAATGAGAGATTAGGGATGTTCCAAATAGATCATGTAAAGCTATCAATATGTTTATTACCGTGTGGATTAATCATTACATGGAAGCCATGGTACAACAAAGTGCCTACTTACAATGCTACATTATATCTAAGTATTAAGATTTAATGCATAAACGTAAAACATATCATTTACAATTTATTATAAATAAAATAGTTTTATACTGAATTGTAAATACTTAAAAGCAAATTAATCTTTTTATGATTGTAATTTTTTTAATTTTAGTTTCTCCAGAGACAAATCAAAATTGATTAAAGCATTTGAAGAAGAAGAATTTAATTTGATTGAAGCATGAAGTGAATTTCGATAAGTTAACTGACGTCCTCGGTAGCTCAGTTGGTAGTGCATTCGCCCGGATTGCGAAGAGACGTGGTTTCGATTCCCACCTGATGCCGTCGATTTTTTTTTCAAGTGTATTTATTATCTTAAGATTTGTTTACACAATTATTACACTTATTTAATCTAGTACAATATTAATTTACGCCTAAAGCTTTTGCTCCTTTAATAACCTGCAATAGCTCAACAGTGATTGTTTTTCAATGTATTAATAAAAATTATATTTTCGAGATTTTTTATATACAGGTTGTACAAAATAATAGGACACTCCTTAAAACTGCGTGAATAGCTGATCACATACAACAATTTTACTATGGGAGCAACATCAAAATCGTGTTTTTTTTTGTCCAAAGACGAAACTTATAGGATCACTGAACTCGTGTATCAGTCTGTCCATCTAGAGCCCATTTGCTTCAAATCTACTTGATCGATTAAGTTGAAATTTAGTACACATATTCGTTTTATATTACTAGGATGGCGAAACGAGCAAAAGGTCTGTTAATGTAGAATTACAAAATAATTTTAAAAAATTAGTCATATCTTTGATTTAACAAGTTTTTACCTACTCTAAAAATTTTTTTACTTGATTTACTATAGGTTTAATCACACAAGCCTAGCATAAATTTTACTAAACAAAAATTTTTTACATACAAATAAAAATGTATCGTCAAATATCGATATACTTTAATTGTTTTTATCGTATACACCCCATATCTAATTGAATAGATGCACTATAACATCACTATTGTTGTTTTGACATTCAATTATTAACTTTAATCTGTTATGAATACATATATATTTTGTTCTCCCGAATTTATCGAGTGTTGAGTAGCAGTACTGTTTTCAGCAGTTAACGCATAGTCGTTGATTGATATTCAATTATGAACCTTATCGCGTTAAAATAAATTAATAGCTGGATCTTCCAAATTTTAAACTACATCTAGTAGGTACTATTAAGTATTCTGTGCTAGTAGTAAGTAGCGGTACAATCATCAAACGTAAGCGAGTTTTTAGTTCAGAATGATATGTCATGTATAAGGTTGTGTTTTAATAAATCAAAATTGTGTTATGCGCTCTTTCGTAATCATTGCAGTTGACCAATTGTCTCGGTATTCTTAGTTTGCATCATGGTGAGTTTGGTTACACTGGTTCTCCATACAAATAATTTATCATACTATTTGTATTTGATTCCTATTCTGTGGATTTGACCATACAACTAAATTTGCCATAGCTTTTAAATCAGTAGTAGGAGTATGTAATAATTAATTTAACGAAAACCTTTATTATTCCGGTTAAGGTTCCATAGTAAAATAACCGGTTTCCTATCCCTGTTTAATTCCACAAAATGTTTCATATTTTTTAGAATAACAATTCTAAATTTACTAAAACACTTAATAAATGAATTATTTAGTTTTATAGATATGTAATAATTTAAGCCTTTATTGCTACTGTCCCATGACAATTTTTTTCTAAACCTGGTGTTATACACATTAACTTAATTACATATGTATTTTATTTTAACATTCTAAGTCTTTGTATTTTTCGTAGCTTGCCCTTTGACGTAGGCTGCCTTCCATTCCTATCTGTCTGACGCTACTCTCATCCAATGCTTTCCTGCCACCTTCACGATATTGTCATCCCACCTTATTGGTCTACCTATACCCCTCTTTAGCTTCTACAGTACCACTTAGTTACAAGTTCAGTCCATTTGTAGATGGTTTGGCCAGGGGCTTTGTGGACCATAGCCACTTTAAAGTGCTTGCATTATATATGTATTATCTAGTATACATTTTTTTAAATTGTGATTACCACAGTGAATTGTGTTAGTGTTACATAGATAAGTAAATTATTTCAAGTTACTGGGTATACTTGGGTATACTTATTTGAATTAGTAAGTTAAAATATTAAAAAGAATTGGAATACCAAAAGGTTGATATAAATGCAACAAGTAACTTACTGCTTCTTGATGAATATGTTGAATCTTTGGATGACATTCTCCTCGAGTCCCATTCTCTAGGCTTCTCCCACTGTGACACTTCACTGATACAGTTATAATAATACTTCTTTCCTGATGAACTAATGTGTTCTGACCATTCACTACTTTGGCAGTGAATGGTCAGAGGTATGCTCGAAGATGCACTTCTCTTGTCATATTTACTAACACTAAGCCTACTTTTTTTATCTGATTCACTTCGTTCATGATTGCTTCTACTTTCACTATCTTTGCTACGTTTCTCCTTCGGTGATCTGACACTATCTGAAAATTTATAAAATACATTATTTTAATTTATTACTTACCATACCCCTAGCTGATTAACTGACTGTAACAGAACTAATAATCAATTTATGTACCAATGTTTAACAGAAGGACAATGTAAAGGTAAAACAAAAGGCTAATAATAATCAAAACACTCGCTTGAGCATTGATTAATAAAAAGTAGCATGACAATCGCATTTGCTCCCTTCTTATCATTATCCTTTATTTCTAAAGTTCCACATTGCTCTAAGAAATACATTTCTTTTAAGTAAGAATAAAAATAAGCAAAATTTGTTTCTCAGTATTCTAAAGATATTTCAAAGATGCATAATGCCCTAATAGTGTGCGAGAGAAGATGCGCAGATTTAGCCATTGTTAAGCATCGTAACTTTTTGATGCATAAATACCATGGTAAGGTAAGTAGGTAGTTTAAATGTTGGTGTTAAAGTAAATTTCTATTTTATTTTAATAATTTTTATAACAATATCCTGCAAAGCACATTTGTCACTAAAAATTTGTTAAGAAAACAAATAATCCTAATATTCACTATGAAAAACATAATAACAGTCAATTACATAAAGTCAATATGGCAAATAATATATTCCAACACAGATAGCATATTTGATAATAATGTATTTTCCTTTAATTCTCAGGGCCTAAAAAGCATTTAAATAGACTGACAATGAATTAAAAGAGAACTATGATACAATTAAAGTATAAATTATTTGTAATAAACAAAGTTCTTACCTGTGTACTTATTTCTAGAGGATTTGTAGTCTCTATCTCTCTCCTTTTCGGATCCTTTTTGCATGTATGCATTCCGGGACGTTGTGTATCCTCTGTCATCTGCAACATGGCTGTAGTGGTGGTGCCCATGGCTAGAGTGGCTTGCGTGTGTGCTGTGTCCATGTGATGATACATTACCATTGGGGGATCGGAGAGGTGTGTACTGGTTGTCCGAAGAAGTGTACTCAGTTCTTCTTTCACTCTTTGAATGGTACTTCTGTTCAGAAACAGTAACCACACATAAGTAATGATAAAAGTCCATCATACATTCGATCTATCTAAAAGAGCATCACATTTGATGAAATAGACAACAAATATTTGACTATGACTACAACTTACAGGACAAGAAATGAAAACACTATTAATAATATGGGTGATATAGTACAATTTCTAGAGCAACACGTAAAGTATGCACGGAGGCAATGTTTGACAGATTGTATTATCTTGGGAAGTGTACACACATCCACCCTTGTAATTAAATTACAACAAGGCAATTATTAGCAGGACGGTAAAACCTATCGAGAATTTAACAAAAAAGATGAAAAAATTACAGGAAAATAACTGAAATATATTGAAAGAAACGGATAATACGCAGGGGAGTACATATAAGTTTAGGCTAGTAAACTCAAAAAGTGATGCAGATGCGATCTATATCGTAACCGAAAAGCCTGCAAATCGCAATTACCTGATATGGATGGGCCTGATGCTTCTCAAAGTACCTGAAAATAAACAAAAATGTTAATACCTCCAACCAATTTACAGCAAAACTCAATCGGCGACCGCCATCTACAGATTGCAAAGCCGAAGCATCTGAAACCATATCATACCCATCGCTTATTCGCTGAGGTTTCCTTGCATGCATTACCATCAATGCAAATATACGATTTATTACGGCCTCAGTAATAAAATGCAAAATAAGATCACTGTCAATACAGTTTTACAAGAGGCCGTGATATATCTTGATGGACGCCATGTCACATTCAAGACACCTAGGAGAGAGAGGTCGATATAAGTGTGAAAGAGACAAAAAATCTATTGACGAATAATCATAGAGGACATGACGACCACCACGACAACCACCGATTACTAGTCGTGTCTATGGTAGCTAGTGGTACATGTGAACATATCGACATCCATGGCGTGATTATTCGATAACCCGCTTTCTAGATGCAAAAATCCATCCTCTTGACATTGCTCGACCTTGCCCCCACCATGTTTTCCTTGACGTAAAACGCACGCTGCCAGATGGGCTGTAAGCCCCACTGACTGACCTCTTTAATTAACACTGGATTGTAAGATAGGCAATTCAGATATAATTATTACTAATTTAGTTCCATAGTACGCTCGCATTTGCCTATACAGTGGCCTACAGCGTCAAAATAGTAATAAACACGCACGAATTTAATTTGACAGCAGCCTGTGTAACGTTATACGTTACATGCCTACTTATTATACATTAAATAATAATAAATTATATAAAATATGAAATATTACGGTAAATAAATAAATATGGTAAAATAAACAATTCATTTAAAATTTACAAAAATATAATAATTATTGATACCATCAAAACTTACAAATTACTTAATCATATTAGTAATTTAACTTAAAACTATTTACAAGAAAATAAATTAAACAAATATGTATTTACAATAATAACTTATAACTAGACTTAGTAGTTTATTGCCTCCGCTGCCGGAGCCGGCTTCCAAAAATATGGCTATTGGGAGCCGGCGGTAGCTATACTGCCGGCAGCCGAAATTTTAAACAACGGCTGCCGACGCCGGCACTCAAAATGGCAACGACTTAATTGTTATCCGCCAAAGATTTTCGAGTTCCGGTTCCAGAGGATTCCAGTACCGGTAAACAAACACAAAAATAAATGCATAAATACAACCACTTTTTTTAGAACTAACATTGTAGAAAAAAAAATCTTCTCGTACAAACTGATGTCAGCTGTTCGGCCGTTTAGTAAGACACAGATTTTTTTGTGTATGAGTATCAGCCCTCCTAGCATGACCACCAAAACATGATTAATGATATTCTTATTTATGGACACTAACGGTATGTTTTTTAAATATAGTAGGCATAGTCGCAATGTTGAATTTTTATCGAAACAGCGATCATAACCATGTTACGTCACCGGTACGGCGATTTAACATGGCACCAAAAGTATTCTTTATTTCACTCAGGCGATCATTTCACTACATTTAGTTTAGTGAAATGACATATCTCTGACTTTGTGTTAGTATTTTGTCATATCACTAGATAATTTTAGTAAAAAGACGTGATAAACAAGAATATTCGACATCTACCGAGATTTTGTGATATCCCTCGTGAAATCCCTGATTACCAAATTTCTCTGCGACATACATACTTACATGCAAAGTAAATCTATAGATAATCCTCTTAGCACCAGGCGCCCGCTGGTCCCTATTTTTAGAGTAAAAAATTAAAGTCGTGACAAATATTCGTCTTATGGAGAGTTAAATATTTGTACAAATATATCTCAATAATATAAAAATTCTTGAAAAAAATTAAAAGAAGTGTCGGCTAAAGGGGATACTTAATTTATAGGTTTAAAGCCTAAAAATGTTGAAAAAATGATTAAAAAACGTAAGTGATTCTTAATTTTTAAAAAAGTCCTAGTAGTTTATTGTTACTACTCGCTTTTGTATAATTTGTTTGACGGTCGGCCGGCAACCAATTTGGCAATCGGCGCCGTCAGCCAACTCGGCAACCAGCGCCGGCAGCCAATTCGGCAACCGGCGCTGGCAGGGGAGGCACTCCATATTGAATAACATAAAACATAATAGCAAATGGTTCGCCCACATGTCGCGCGGTACCCTGAACCGGTGTCTATTCAGTCCTTTGTTCACGACATCGTATGATTCTTGTAGGCGGGACTGCGCCCGAGGAGCTCGCGGGCCGCGATATCCAGCGACGCACATTACTTGACCATAGAAGCACGGGCACGTATCTCTTTAAGATCATTTGGTGCCTACTTAGTCGTCAATATCTATTATAATCATAAACCTAGACGACTAGGTCTTCATTAAAGTTTATAAGTATTAATCTTGTGCAGTGCATAATTTACGCCCTGACAACTGACGCCCTGACCCTGAACACTGTACGGGTTCCTTACGTTGGGTGAACGTCGGTCGAGCTTGAGCGTCGTTCTACGCACCCGCTTCGCCACGTACTTCACTCGTACCACCAGCTGCTGCTCGTCCACTATCTACGGCCATCACCCACCTTCGGCCACCATCAGGGGAGTCTGGACCTCGGGAAGTCGGGAGCAAACCACCAGTCGGGGCTGCCTACCCACGCCCGCCGGTACTGTACCATCCCTACCTATTTTTTAAAATATGTAAATTCCTTTTTTGTATACGCTGTGGGCATTCTATTTCCCATATTAATTATACGTCTGATGCGACCGCTGCGGTGCGGCTAGGTAAGCGCGGTTCTATACGATTTTACACAAAGAATTATAAAATCCGATGACTGCATTGCGTGTGGACACTGATGTGCTGATAGTTGCTCGGTCTCCTTTAAGCCGGTGACAGATGGCGACAGACGCGGCTCCGGACTCGTCTTGACATTGTAAGGTCAAACGCTGCCATTGGTCGATCCTTGGGCTGGCGGAAGTTGACTGAAGGATAGACCAATGGCAGCGTTTGACCTCACAATGTCAAGACGCGTCCAAAGACGCGTCGGTCGCAGTTTGTCACCAGCTTTAGCAAGCGCTTAAAAGTCTCAAGGTTCACTGAAACACGCTCTCTTGTCAGGCCCATGGTCAGGCTAGTTTTAATTATTTCGAATGTCATGTGGTATTTAGTAACACACAGGACCGTAGTACATAAAAATTCCTTGGACAGCACAAGGTGCCTATTGTGATTGTATGTTCTTTACATACATTTTAGATAACCTCAATCAATTGTCAAGTTGTGTACCTACCTCACTCACGGCCTCAATTATTTTGTTCCTTTCCTGAAAGAAGAATTTGGCTGTTTTAGTTTACGAAAATTTGGTTTGTGTATCTTGAAGTTTTACACAAAATGGCAAAACCAATTGATTTAGAACTTAAAAAAGCGTTTGTTGAATTACAAGTCAAGATGGTTGAAACGAGTAAGAAGATTCAAGTCATAGATTCCCAAATAGGTGTTCTAAAAAGGGTCTTGCAACATGTTGATATAACAAAGCGCGAGATTAGCACACTTCCTTCCGGGACAAAAACTTACGAGTCAATAGGAAGAATGTTTCTATTGACTGATTTGGATGAAGTTAAAAGTAATTTAAAAAATCGTGAGTCACAGCTAACATCACGTAACATAGAACTAGAGAAATCTAAACAGTATCTAGAAAAAAACTTAAAAGAAAGCCAAGACAACATTAGAGAAATGGTGCAACAGCGAAAAGAACAGAGTGAAGCCAAATCCAATTGATATAAAAATAAGTTTGTTTTGTTAATCATGCAACTTTCTAACAATCGAAACTATTAAAGACCCAAATTATTTTCTTATTTGCTTAAACAAATTAAGTTTTTAGAGTTATTGAAGCTTGTAAGTACTTTCTTATTAAGATGATAAATTCATATAAATGTATACTTAAGCCTTTCCTAATTTTTCTTGCATTTTTGTAATCTAAAAAAAATATAATAAACTAATTGGTAAGAAACATTCAAATTTACTTTGTACTACACCTTCTTGTATGTCCTATAAGACCGGTCGCATATTATCAGAAGCTTCTAATAGAAACATTTCTAGAGCGCGCCGGGCTGAACTGTCACAAGTCCCCCACATTATCAGATTCGGCGCCAGTTTGTTGCTGACTGCGCCGCACCGACATATTATTATTACGACATAGGTTTTGTGGGCAGAGAGGATGACGCCATGCATAATTAGATCAATTTGTTTGGTCACGAGCTGGCAATAATAGGAGCATAAATTCACCTATTTTTCCTAAATTTCTGATAGTATGCGAGGTCTAGTACAAAATGTATGGTAGACAGGCCTCTCAAGAATTCGGATGACGTTTCAATCTGGTGCGCATTAGAACCGAATGACCGGCAAGAAACATTTCAGAATTGAAGCAAACCTTTAAGTTCGCGCTAGAATGTTTCTATTAGAAGCTTCTGATAATATGCGACGAGTCTAAATAATCCTTCAATTCTTGCTGACCTGATTTGCAGATAACAGATGCTAGAGATTTGTGATTAGCTGATAGTTGAAGGTATTACTATAAATATCAGCTGATTACAAATTAAAATGTGTATTATTTTGAATTTTAGATTAAAAGTCTGTAGTAGGGTCTAGCGTAACAACAGTTTTATTATGTTTAAGGCCGATTTTTCAACAGCCAGATGATAACTTTTATTTAAAGAATAAGTTTGACATATTGATAGTTTTTGTTTATAAAATGTGTCAGAGCATCATTTTATTCGTCAAATAAAAGTTATCTGGCTATTGAAAAATCAGCCCTAATGTTACGTTAAATATCCAATAATATTATGTCTATGTCCCTAGCATGACCAACAAAACACGATATGATATATCTATATCGTGTGCTATGTAATATCATATCGTGTTTTGGTGCTCATGCTAGGGAGGCTGGTGCTCTTTGTTCATGAACCAAATCACTAGATAAAACTTCATTGCATGTAAGACTTAAGGAAACTGCTCACTCACAAATAAAAACTAGTTAGATAATAATACTCAATAATGAATCTAACCTAACGTAGTGTTTTTCTTGATCAGTGGAATCTAGTTTGAGACTAGATTAAAGAATGTCATACATAGTGACCGTTAAAAGACTTCGAACTTTTTTGCATGAAGCCTGGCATACCTCAAGTTCTAAGTAACTTTAAATAACGTGTTATTTAGGTGTACACCAAAATAAACAAACATGCTTTAATGGAAAGAGAAACAACAAATACGCCTTGACAAAATGTCGTAAATGATATGCTTTTTTCAGAATTTCAATTTGATTATGTAAATAAAAATAAACATTACTTGTTCACCCTGAAATTCTGAAAACAGCATCGACATATTGTATACGACATTTTGTCAAAGAGTATTTGTTGTTTGTAGTGTTGCCGCTCGATTATCGATTGTCTATCGATAGTTGAAGGAAAAATGATACTACTAACGATAGCCTATCGATTGTATCGGTAGTATCGATATCTCTTTTTTGCAATACTATCGGTAAACAGCAATACTATCGATAGTACCGATAGTTTCGATCGCTGCCAACCAATGAACTATCGATACTATCGATAGTATTGCTCTTCAATATCGAATAGACTATCGATAGTATAAAACTATTGATATTTATTTTATTAGTATTGCATTCAGTATGCAGGCATAATGAGTGGTAAAATACCTAATGTGATATATTCAACGAAATCAAATTAACTAGTATATTGACCTTATTTAAACGTACGTTTAGTTTTTTTAAAATAAAGATGGCAATTCTTTGAATTCTTAGGTGGCAATACTATTGAATTAAAGCTCACTATCGATAGCCTTCTCGATATTGAAGAGCAATACTATCGATAGTATCGATAGTTCATTGGTTGGCAGCGATCGAAACTATCGATAGTATTGCTGTTTACCGATAGTATTGCAGTAAAAGAGATAGTATCGATACTATCGATTGTCCTATCGATCGTATAGATGTATTTAGCGTTTAACTATCGATTGCAAAACTATCGATTTTTCGGCAACACTAGTTGTTTGTAATTATTTTCTCTATCGATTAACGTCAAAGATGTATAAAATGTCACATGAGCTTTTTTTCGAAATAGGGCACCACTCGACACTCGTCATTTTCCTTAATTGGTCATTTTCGTTTACTGGTCACTTTTATAAACTCGTCAATTATGTGAAAATATATTATAACTCGTAATTTTTTTAATTCGTCGTTTTCATCAACTGGTCAAATTTATGCATTCGTCAGTTGTCATTTTTTGTATAGTCACGTAACATTCATTTCAGATACAAATTTCTACTTAATTGTCAAAGGTGACTGAGTTTGTCGCGCCACTTCTTCTCATCATCAGCCGATATGTAGTCCCGAAGTAGTTGTAGGGCAAAGGTATATATTGGGACGTGTATAAGTGCCCGGAAGAGGGCCTATACACTGAATAGATGACTATACAATAGTTTACATTACCTCCGGTCAGGTAAACAATTGGCTACCGGAACAACATATGAGCATTAAGAAAACAAGTGATCATCGGGAAAATTAGTGAATATCAAAAAAACAAGTATACCTACATTGGAAAAACTAGTGATCATCGGGAAAACAAGTGAACATCGGAAAAACAAGTGAAAAACGGAAAAACAGGTGAACATCGAAAAAATTAGTATAGGGCTCGACACGTACAAGTCTAAGGCTTCGCTGCGCGAAGCCTCACACTCGGCCGGGTCGCGGCGGCCGCTAGCGGGGCGGACCTAGGCTGTGCGCCTTCAGCGCACGCCACAACTGCCCGGGTTAAGCTGAAGAATGTCTTCCTCAAAGGCACTCAGCGATAGGCCCGTCCATTAAAAAACATCGAAAAAACGAGTTAACATCGGAAAAACAAGTGAACATCAGACAAACAAGTGAACATCCGAAAATCGAGCGAGCATCGGGATAACTAGTGAGCACTAGAAAAACCCACACCCACACACACGCGCACAAACACAAACATACACATACATACATACACACACATACATACACACAAACACATACATACATACACAAACACACATACTTACATACACAAAGAAACACACACACATACACACACCACTTAAAAATTAAGATTATAAAAAAGGCAGGGTATTTATATTTTACACTTTGTGTGAAACCAACTTTATAATACGTAATTTTGTCTCAGGGGATCCTGGTGAACTTAATGAGTTCACTGGGATCCCCTAGGGGATCCTGGTGGACTTGACTAAAAAATATATAGTGACGTCGTTTCCTCCTAATCTCGTACCAACTTCGGTAACAAATACAAAATCTACCCACTGTTAAAAAGAGTAAATGTGTGACCAGCTGCCAAAAGTGACGGATTAGGTAAAATGATGAGTTAGGGAAAATTACGAACTAAAGATTTTGGTGACATTGACGAATTACAGAAAGTGACTGGTTAACCAAAATGACCAATTAAGGAAAATGATTAGTGCCATGGTGCCCTAATTCATTTTTTCGACTTGCGCGGTATTGTTGTTTAAGCGACGATTGGCAGCTTCGTCGATAGCCACACACTCGCATTCAAAGATGGAGCTTTGTGAATGGTGTGCCTAGTAGTACCAGCATCGGTCTAGAAGTGATACCTCGTAACTGAAACCTTTTTTCAGAAAATGAGATTTTGACTTAAAAAGTTTCAAATAGTGTTTCCGGTGTTACCTCTAAAATATCTCCTCGATTGCAATTAATCTTTAATGCAAAAAACGACTGATAGTGAGATCTCTTAAGGCCGATTCGACCAAACACAAAGCTATACCAGAATAACTATTACGGGTAAAATTTTACACCTTGAATTTACCCTTGGATAACTTCGATTACGTTTTTCGAGCAATACACTATACTCGGTATTGTTATTCTGTAGTTCAAGAGTGAACGATCAACGAATTGATAAACCTATGTAATCCATTTCTTCTAGGTTGACTTGAAATGCCACAACATTTTAATTTTGTAGGAGAATAGAGTGTCAATGCTAGATGTTGACATCATGTCAGTTTCGAGGTGACAGGAGTGGATTTGACTAATGACAACTTTTACATTTACTTGTTCTCAGTTTAATTTATACACTGTCAAAATCGCTTTAATATTTTTCATAGATTAGTGATTGGTAGAATGAAAAATCAGCTTACTCTAGATTAAGCAGTGGTGTATACTCTCAAGTTAAAACTTACACCAGCTTGGTCGAATCCGGTCTTAGAGTTATTACATTTAGTTTTCAAAGCAGTTTTTCATCTTTCCTAAAAAGTTTGTCAGTTTGCAGAGTACCACATCTAGAACATATTATGTTGATGTTGAATCTATCTAAGGGCCTTATCACACTAGCGAAATGCGAGCCGGTGGAAAGCGTGCCGAGTGCGCAGCGAGCTCGCCGCGAGTTCGTAACGTGTGCGTGGCGAATACGCCGCGAAGACGCCGCGGGTGCGTAATGAGTTAGCGGCAAACAGCGCTGTCGACGCCATTTTGTACATTCGCGTCACAGTTTATATACAGTATGGAAACTAGGCCGTAGTTTCACTTGATCAGTGACTAGGCCTATTTCATGAGACACGTTATTGGACCGCATGTCAGCGTTAGGGTTGTCCTGTTTATTTTATTAAGACACATAGCCTCTTTTTAATTTGTCAATTAGCTTTCAGTAAACGTTTGCTTACTTTTCTTTGACACAAATATTGTAATTTATAAAACCTCTAAATCGGCTAATTTTGAGATAATTATAGACTATGATATCGAAATTAGTTCGAAATAGTATCCCCTTATGGAATAGGTCAAAATATCAGTCACCCTGTATACAACAACAGCAGGAAGTTTAAACAATGAATGCTCTGGTTTTGAAGAAACCGAATTCAAGCAGCCAAACTACTCCTAGCATCTCGCGCACCGAGGGTTCCGTACAAACCTGTAGGTACCTATATAAGTAAAAGTTCACCCATCACGACAATCGAGTCATAGTTATGGTATTTTTATTGCAAAATAAAATCCATAACATTTAAATTGTGGTTTACGATTTATGACGTTTAAAAAAAAACTACTTACTAGATCTCGTTTAAACCAATTTTCGGTGGAAGTTTGCATGGCAATGTACATCATATATTTTTTTAAGTTTTGTCATTCTCTTATTTTAGATGTTACAGGGGGGGACACACATTTTACCACTTTGGAAGTGCCTCTCGCGCAAACTATTCAGTTTAGAATAAAATGATTTTAGAAACCTCAATATCATTTTTAAAGACCTATCCATAGACACCCTACACGTATTGGTTCTAAGTATGGGGAACCCCCAAAATGTATTGTTTTTTTTTTCTATTTTTGTGTGAAAATCTTAATGCGGTTTACAGAATACATCTTCTTCTTCGTCGGTAACACTCTTGTCAGAGTGGTCGTGGTCATCACTTCAGGTGTAGGTGGCAAGCTTCACAACACGTCGCCACTCTTCTCTGATTGCCGCATTCCTTGTGCATTCATGTAGTGATGATGAGCCATCTACTACCGCTTTTATCTGGTCAGTCCATCTCATAGGCGATCTTCCTCTTGGCCTGGTACCCTCAACCTTTCCCTGGACCACAAGTCGCTCAATAGCCACCTCCCCTCGGCGGCATATGTGACCAAAAAAGGTGAGGATACGAGACTGTACCAAAGATGACAAACCCTGCTTGATGCCGAGTTCTCGAAGTATAGACTCGTTGGTACGGAAATCAGTCCACGTTACTCCGAGCATTCTTCTCCAGCACCACATCTCTAGGGCGTCTATCTTCTTCTTCTCTACTTCCCTCAGGGTCCACGTTTCTGCGGCGTACAAGAATATGGGGAATACAAGTGCCCGAACTAGCCGGATTTTTGTGGCTCTATATATGTTGCGATTGCTCCATATTTTCGATACGAAACTGAATGTAGTGAATTTTATACATTTTTGTGCCAAATTAGGTTTTATGAACGTTCGATATTAAATTTTTGTTAGCTATCTATATAAACATGTTATTAATTACATTAAAATTGTTTTATTTACAACATTTTTTATACCTTATCAATCTATATATACAGGGTTACAGGGAAAGTCGTACAGAATATTGAAGGACGTTATTATTCAGGTCATTTCTGATCGAATTGATCTTATAATATGGTATCCGAAACCTAACCGTTATGGAGATATTGAATTATAAAGATATTTTTTCTTTTGGCTTTTCTATCGATTTTTTTGCGATTGGAGCTACTAGGGCCCGGTTTTTTTATGTTTCCAGTTAGAAGACATGTCAATTAATAAAAATAATCAACAAAAACTGACCCTATTACTAACAGCTTCATAAAACTGCTCGACAACTGTTGAAATTAAATAATGTTCACTAATTGTTTTTAACTTTGAAGACCTTTTTAAAAAAAAAAATGTTTGGTACTTATCTGATACCTGTTGTATGTTCTTAGTTTCGGGCTCGTAGATGTAACGCTGTAAAATTTCGGGTTTTTTTTATTCAGATTAATTTCTATTTATAATTTCATAATTCCTTCTTTTAAGTTGCACAAATGTCACAGTACACTCATAGCTACGTCCTACCTAGTACAAGCAATAGACAATTTTGGATGATTTGTATTATACAGATAAGGATGACTAATTCAATTAAATGTTCTATTATTTTGGCACCAAAATTATGAAATCTAGCTAAAAACATAAAGCTGGGTCGCTTACGCTTTACAAAATAACAAAATCTACGCCGTAAGGCACTGCGTCACCTGCGTCTCAGCATACGCTCACTCGTGTTGATAGTAGGTAGTTATTGATACCTCAGATCATGGAAAGAAAATGATATAAGGTGTCCTAGTATAATATTAGGTTTTAATTTTACATTTGTCAGGGTTGATCCTAGATGATTTTGGGGGGGGCTTGAGTCCCCTAGCTCCCCCCCCCCCCCCCTGGATCCGCTACTGGTTATCCCGGTAAGACGGGCGAAGAAAGGGTTTGTAGAATATAGAACACGGTGTTCAGGGGCGTGTTGTATTCAAAAAGGTATGCGGATACAGGTCGTCAAGCAGGTTGACACGAGAACTACTGGATAATATGCACGAAGGGACCACCATACTTCGCGAAGTATAGTGGTTCTAGCAATCTTCTAAAACAAAGATTGCCTTTTCAAGGTTAAGTAAGTACGTACAAGCTTAGGGACCCACCCACTTCATCAAGCTTTCGGTGCTGTATTCCAACAGATAAAGAAAGGTTGAGTAGTAGTAAGTAGCTCCTTGCATTTTTGTCCCGTGAGGTAGAACGGGCCCTTAAAAGACAGCCTATGGTGTGCGTGGTTCATTGTTTAGAGGCGGTGCCAACTTTACTCAAAATGAGAGTTAATTTTAGAGAGAGGTAACCTTGACAATGTCGTTACAGTTCGTGGTCGGCACTCGAGAACCTTTCTTCCCCAACGGTTGTCGGTTCTGCGAGCGATGTAGCCTGCCCACTACTACGGAAATAACGCATCCTTAAATGTATTACTATTTAATTTAAACAAAAATATTTAACTTTCCTTTGGGCTTCGATGCAGTTAGATAAAATTACCTCTATGAATTGGACGAAAATAAAGACAGAGTGTCGACAACCATCCCGAAGTGAAAAAACATAATACCCTACGTGCGCGACCAACTTGCACTTCGTCAAGTTTTTTTTTAATTTTCTAGCAATTTTTAAAATCGGTTGCATAGTTAGCAGAACTGTAATAGGTATCCTAGACCGCTTAAATCAGTCCTCGCCCGCGCGGTACAGGGGCACGGGATTATGGCGACCATAGGGATCGAGACAGCGAAACTTAGCGCTGCGGAGCGAAGCCCCGGTCGTCTTCTTAGAAAAAAAATACCTACCTGTCCTGTGGCAGGGAAGTAATTTTTCTAACGTAGTTCTTTACTTCATAGATTACTTATATAATGGTAGTTTACTTGGATCAGTCAGTCAGATATGACCACCCACGAAGCAATACACACCGCGCACCTGCCCGCGCCGCGAACTCTAAGCACACGGCAGCGGGCAGTCAGTTTAGAGGGCGTTCGTTCTAAAGAAAAACGCAGACTAACTTAAATTACATATAGATAAGTACTAATTTTTTATGTGAATTTATGTCATTTTATGAGCATCAATTACTTTCAACCTGCTAGCCCCTCCAGTTCTGAAAGTCTCTAAAAATCTGGGGTGATAAAATTCGTGCCTTATTATAAACTTCATCCGCATCTCTTCCCTCTACGTGACACGGTGCTGGTGAAGATAGCAAAGACCCGTGCCAAACGAAAACTAGAAAGAGCATAAAAAGCGCTATGTGTTAATTGGCTTCTGCAGGAAGGCTCTATTCGATTAAGGAATTTGCAGACACAAAATTAAAAGACTGCATGTTTGACTAGCTAGATACTAATTCTGACGACATGAGAGAATTTATTTAATGTAATATTTTTTCTGTAATGTAATTTAATTTTTATCTCAATTTAGCAAATGTATCGTTATTATACTTATGTACTGCCTAGTCTAATTTGAATTTGTATTGTGAGTCTGGTCCAAACTGTAGTACATACATTTCTGCGCCAATATACATTGGCATAATATGTGGAACTTATCTGTTTTATTTTATCCAAGATATCATGTTACCTTGTTCTTTAAAATCACACAGTCTCACAGTCTAAAGGGAATGCAAAGTTTCCAGAACAATTTCTTGCGTAGAGCCTCGAATCAACCGTGGTTCGTACGTCGTCAGAATCTCCATAGAGATTTCGACATGCCCTCAGTAGCCCAATATATGAAAGAAGCGTCTAAGCGCTTCTTTGATAAGGCAAAAAACCACTCCAATCCGCTTATAGTCAAAGCCGCCACGTACACGCCCCAGGATGTCGCTACCCGACTTCGTCGGCCCCGGCACGTTCTGGACGACCCTGATGATTCCTACACCGCGTATTGTAGAACAACAGCCAACACCGCCTTAAGCACTTCAAGTACTGCACAACATTTTAGTTCGCATCACCGCACCCGCCGAAGTGTGCGAGGTCCCGTCTTTCATTGCGGCCGACACAGACATGTGCCTGGCCGTTTTACCCCTGCCCACCCTACGGACGACGGCCCAAGCCGAGGTCCGAGCCTACAGAGGCGCCCTTGAGGCCTGAGTCCGACTCACCCCCAGATCGGGCCCGCTAGAAAGGAGCCCGACAGCGGTCCGGCTTGTTTCTGCAGTTCCGGTGCCGTCGACGTCGGGTGCCTTTTGCAAGCCTCACACTCGGCCGGGTCGCCGCGACCGCTAGCGGGGCGGACCTAGGCTGTGCGCCTTCAGCGCACGCCACAACTGCCCGGTTTAAGCTGAAGAATGTCTTCTTCAAAGGGACTCAGCGATAGGTCCGATTTTTGGAAATTTAACCTCTAAGCGGGTAAAAATGACGATTACATTTTTATGAAAGTTCGTCATTTCGGAAGTTAAATTCGTATTTAAGCTACTCATTATAAATATAAATACTGTTTTCGGAATTTTTGGGGAAATGCATCCCTAAGGGGTGAGATTGAGTGTTTTTTTTTGTAATCTATGAAATTTGACACAAATACTAACAAAAATATATATATACCTGTTTCAGCATTTTTTAACTTGCATCCCTTTAGAGTGTCAAATGGGGGATGAAAGTATGTATGTTAAATCTTCAGCCTGCCCAAATGGCTTAGAATAGAGTTAAAATTTAGTCACTAGCTATGATTTGTGACATAAATGCTTACCAAAAAGGGAGGCGCGAGATTTCAGGCTCCGTAGGTACCAACATCCTATTAATTTCTACTATAAATTAGCTTACTTTCGTTCCGAATAAGAAGAGGGTTAGATTAGATAGGGACCGTATTTACTTAGTAAGGGTCATCCACCTTGGACTTCATCATCATTTAAGTCTTGTTAAAACCTTAGTCACAATTAAAGCAAACCTAAACATAAAGGTTTGGTGTAGCTTGTTTTTTATTTTGTTGTTTATTCTGAAAAACCCACTGACATTATTAAAAGACGTTAGTTAACAAATTTCTATGACAAACTAAATTACACGCGTGCGAAGCCGCGGGGAACAGCTAGTTTAATCACTAAGTACATTTGTATACGTAAAATAACAAAGCCAATTTAATTCGAAAATTTTTATTTTTATTTTTTACACAAGAAGAATTGTTTTTAATATTTCTTATAATAGTTATGAATTTCTTAACACTATGTTCATGAATCATTTTATTATTAAATTGAAATTAAAATTTACTTAACAAAATATTATACTTATATTAAATCGCTAATAAAACATTGTATCTAAACAAATAATTGAAGTATTTACACAACAGTCTAAATTAAGTAGTATAACGTAAAATTTAATGAATATATAACAAATACAATTTCATGTGACCTTAACGTAAAAATTATGTGAAGTAAATTAAAGCTAAAAGCTTACAAGCGTCGTTATATTGATATTTAAATAATCATCTGTATCTTATTATATAATATTCATAAATCGATATTGCAAACACTGCTTCTAATTTTAAATGTGTATTTGAGTATAAGAAGAAAGCTAGCTATTCTAACATATTTAAAAACAATAGTTGAAGGGTTTTGTTCATCAGTAGTGGTATTGATAAGGGTCATTAAGTTTGTCTATTAAATTGAAACAGTCTCGTATGTTATTGTGATGAATAAGAAAATAAAAGCAGATAGACAATAAAATTAGTTTAGCAAAGATAAACTTGTCATGTAAGTAAACGATTAACTGCAATAATAACGTAAATAAGAAATATTCATAAAATATCTTCTCAAAATGCTATCTCAAATCTACAAACAATATAAATTACAATTTCCTATAACAATTGTCACATTTATGATTATAATATGGTTTCACATTGTAAAGTTAAAACTAACATTCTTAGAGCCACGAAGGTCGATTAATGGAGTCGTATGGTTGTCGTACGCTGAGGCCGGCCGGGTATCCAGGTGGGTAGAGCCCCATGATCTGGGCGCCAGTCTGCCGCAACAGCTCCTCCTGGTGCCGCTGCAAGTACTGTTGGTAGAGAGGAGACGATGGTTCAGCGCCTACAAATGGGTATCCAGCACGCACTTGCGAGTGCCCAATGAAGGGGAAGGTACCAGTAGAGTGGCTCGAGTTTTGATGAGCGGGTTTCACCAACTTTTCATTGCTAGATTCAGCATTATTTCTTTGCTGGTGAGCCACCGCAGCTGCCATGTAATTTGCCGCCATCAACTGATTGGCTGTGCTATTCCGAAAATCTTCTATAGAGAAGCCCGTGTTGTCACCATATAGCCCACCGCCTAGAGACATATTTGTAGTTGTTCCAAAGTTAAAAGCACTTCCAGGTATAATGCTGGTTTTAACGGAAGATAACACGTCGGTACTGCATGGTGATGGATGATAACTTTGACTGCTAATATGAGCTTTGGTTTCGGTTGTTCTCTTTCTTTTGGTCTTTGATTTAGATTCTTGCTGAGAATTTACATTACCAGATGTTTTGTAAATACTATTGTCTTTACTTATAGAAATAGCTGGTTGAGAATATATGTTGACTGATGTAGTTGGATGAACATCTGAAGATATGCTTTTGTTGAACATTTGTGCCATTTGGAAAGTTTTGTCATGGTATAATGCTGAACTGCTTCCAGCAAAACTAGAAAGATATCTTTCTTCATTTGTGTATCTATCCAAAATTTGAGGAATTTTTGGCAAATTCCGCAGACTTTCCAATGGAAGAGTAGAATGAGAACTATATGGAGTTTTGTATGGTAACGAGCCAACCAATGGATGATTCTGTACAAGTTTTTCAGCTTTTTGTGCTTTGGCAAGAGTATCGTGGCTCTTGGATACCATTTCATTGTCATTACTTGCCACTGAAACATGGTCACTTTTCAAAAGACCTCTTGGATTAGGTATTCTTAATTCTGATGGAAGGCTTTGTTGCAATTCTTGTGTTCTTTGCATGGTTGATCTAGGCACACCATAGTTGTTAAAAGACTGCTGCACATTTTTGTTATAGTTAATAGGACTGGCAGTATCTGGTTTTATTTTATCGGAATTATTTGTGCTGTAATTAGTTGCATAATCTGATGGTAACAAATCTTGTTTCCTCATTTGGTTGGACATTTTCCAGTTTCCATAGTCCAACGCGGCTGGTGATGGAGTTGTGTTACAAGCATACAGTTTCTTATTAGCCAGTTCTATGTCATTCAAAGAAAAATTCCCTATCGGTTGTCCACTGGAGATAACATCATATTGATTATGATGCGCGTGAGCAATATTCTGATTTATACTCATTTCATTATGTGCTTGTGAATGTGCTGGTGGGATGTTATTAGAAGTTATATTCGATTTTGAATTCAATTTTTGGTGTTGCTGATTGTTCAATCCTAGATTGATAGCAATTGCGTCTACTTCGTATCCTTTCTGTTGTGGTGCAAGAGATGCCTTAGGTAAATCTCTGCTGATAGTAAAATTAACTTCATGCGTTTCTCCACTATTCCTTCTGTCGTGATCAGCATTCATATATCCCATGTTAACCATATCAATACCATCCTTTTTATTAGTTATACCAATAGGTTTGGTGACTTCTATAGTTGGAACATCTTTTTTACTGTCATGAATAGATTCAACATTATAAGATACATCTCTGTTTTCGACGCCATGTCGTTCAATGTAGGTTGCAGTGCTCTTTTCGCGTAAGCTGTTCAGTTTTGCCATTTCAGATTTCTCACTAAGAGCCAGAGCTATGTCATCGACTGATGGTGTAGGTAAAGAAGACATTGAGTGATGAGATTGGCCAATTTTTTGGTAATCGTTTTTATTCTGTGGCAAGACTACTTCTTTTGGCTCTGAAGTTTTCTTTGTAGCTGTCATAGGAGGTTCCGGTTCATTGTATGTTCGTTTTTTAACAGGAAACAATGAATTTTTAGGGTCTGGTAGTGCTTGTGCAGTACTGGACTGTGATGTTTGGCTAGAAGGTACTGGCTGAGGAGAATTTGGTGGCTGTGAATGATTTGGCTGTGTTTGTGGATATGATGGATTAGCTGGAGATAATGGACCGGTGTACTGATTCTGTTGAAATGAGTCAGGGCCCAAAGCAGTATAGTCATCATGAACTCGAGAAGGCTTGCTTACCAGTGGCACTTTTGATGTATCATAATAAGGTGGTGGGTTCTGACTATATGTAGGAAGTGGGCTCTTATTATGATCAACAAAATAATTCGGAGTTGTAGAGCCCAATACACTGTTTGATGCATATACATGTTGTGAATAAGGCGAGTATGGCGACTGTGGAGCCTCGCGTGGGCTACAACTTTTTTCTGGGCTACTTTTAATAGAAGTCGTATCTTGATAGAATCCAGCACGTACGGTACCATTGATTATAGGATACGTTATCTTTTGGAAGTCATCTGTTCTAGGTGACGCAGGCGAACGCAAAAGTGGTGATGTATGTGACATTTGATGTCTTGGTGAGTCTAAATCTTGGCTAAAAGATGATCTTTCAGATACTGAACTACCCGTACTGGTCCTTCTCTGTCTTGGAGTTGCAGAAACGTTAGGAAGAGGACTGTCTCCACCATCGGGATTTGGTGTATCGGGATCAGTTGGCGAGTCATACTTAGCTGACATATTTTTAGGGCTTGTAGATTTAACTTCATTATTGGAATTTTCTGTGGCTTTATATTCAAATTCGTTATCGTCAGTTTTCTTTTTGACTGTAGTCGACGTATTCGTATTTTTCGGAGCTCCAAACGCTTTGAACCACGCACTAAGATTTGGTGTAGCTTTTTCTTGGCTCGGTTTTATTGTAGCTGGGAGGTCCGTCTCTACCTCGGCATCTTTCTTGTTAGACTGCACAACTACAGGTTCTTCTTTCTTTTCAACTGTTTTATCTTCATTTTTCGTTTCTGTTTTCAGCTCTTTCTTTTTTGTAGTGCTATTATCAATTTCATTGTTAACTTCATCATTTGTAAAATTGTGATCATTACCAAGAGTAAATTCTACAGTCGGCAAAACTGACCCAAGGCTTAATTTGGGACTAGATTCTTCGCCTTTATTAGAATCTCTTAATTTATTAACTGGGCCCAGAGATGTAACTTCTTCTGGTTTTTCAACATTTTTATTACTCATATTTGTAAGCAAATTTCCTTTCCCCTTTCCAGGTTGTAATCTATCAATAGTTCTTTGAATTTCTCTCCGTTTTAACATTTTCGGTTCCCGTGATGACGGCCGTTTCCGAGATGTGTCTTTTCTGACATGAGCGGATTTTTCTCCTTGCGAAAACTCATCATCCAAGCGGCTGTTGTCATGTTCTTCTGTAGAAATTGTTTGTGCAGGACTATCACAAGGAGAGCTTACTGCAGAACTTTTAGGTGCATCGTCAAGCCATTTACTAATATCTTTTACCGCTTGTTCTAATGCTTCGGAAGCAGATTCATTTTTTGCTGTATTTTTTTTAAGGCCTTTCTTATTACCTGTTTTAACTTTTTGATTTGGAATGTCAGAAAGGTCATCATCAGAGTCAATATCTTCATCTGCATCTTTATTACTGGTTTCCTTAGAATTACTCGTGTCAGATATTTTTTCTATACCACTGAGCCCAGGAGTGAACAAACTATTAAATAAAGATGTTTCTTTATATTTTTCGTTTTTAGCTTTGAGTTTTTCGATAGTTTCTCGCAACTTTTGATTTTTTTCTTTTTCAGGTATATGTAAATTTTGCTTGTCTCCAGCCTTTTGTTTGCAATCAAATAACGAGTCCCAAGCATCTTTAGCAGCATGACGTCTACGCAATTTGATTTTGTCATATTTATCACTGAATAAATCAGCCTCATCAAGTTTAGGTGACTGCTCAGGCTGGTTGAGTTCTGTGGGTGATGGTGTTGGCGTATGTATGGAAGGCAGAGGGCTTGCGCTCCTGCTTCGGTTTGAACTTTCTAACGACTCTTGAGAGGGAGCTCGCTTTATTTCTTCAATGGGTTGGACTTCATGGTGTTTATTCTTCTTTTTCTTTTGTTTAGACTTTTTTCCTTCTTTTTCTTTATTTTTTGAATGTTTTCTGTTATGCCTTTTAGCAGATTCGCCATGTTCGCCTCTATGGGATCCTTTTTTATGATTTTTTGAATGTTTTCCATGGCGATGATGACCTTTACGTTTCTTTTTCCCTTTGCTGTCTTTGTTCTTATGAGATTCTTTAGATTTTTTAGGTTCATCTTCTTGTTGTACTTCTACCTTTTCCTCTTGAATCACTTCTGACGAGTTCGATTTTACTTCACCTGAAAATATGTTCGATTTTGTGCATGAGTAAGATAAAAAAGACGCTTAAAAACACCAACATGAAACATTAACAATAATTCCACTTAATTATACCTGTATCAGAATGAGATTTTCGTTTCTTTTTCTTATGACGACTTGGAGATTCACTAGTCTTTAATTTGTGTTTTCGAGATGGGGTCGGTAGTTGATATTCAACTGCGATTTCTTCATCAGACGATGATAGTCTGTGCATATATTTTTCAGTAAGACGGTCAAAAGCTGCTTGCAGATTATCCACCATCATTGTGTACTCTATAATAAAAAAGTGTTAAGTGTAAATACAAGAAAACCTACTTTACTCTTGTTTTATTTATCGTAGCTTAAATCTCTTACCATTGTCTTGCCCGTTGTATAGTCGGCAGTTGTTGACAATGAGTTTAAAGTCAGCTTTAAACATGGAAAAATCTGTGTAATGTCCAGTGTCAAGTCTTTGTTCCATTTTACGTAAATCCATTGGACGCCTAATAACTGCATAGTAATTAGGAGCATATTCCTCTTCCACTGGATCCATAAAAGGCCATGCGTCTTCGTGTGCAGTCAGTTGTTCAAGAACTTTATACATATCAGTTTGGATATCCTCCTCAGTTTGGCTGAATCTAAAAAGTTAAAATAATTCGTTGAATTCTTTGGGATTGGGTTTAAATAACTGTTAAGCCGTTATAGAGATATAAATGGTTTACATTTGAGAAGTTTTAAGTTTCTTCCTGGTACTGTTGACTGGCTCATCATTGTCTGGTATCACTATCTGTCCAGTGGCAGAGGCAAGAGAGTTATTTGTTTTTCTGCCTGTTTTTACAGGCGGTTCTGGCGGAGGTTCGCCTTTTTGAGTAGCTGATGAGTTTTTTGATTTTTTATCTTGTCCCTTAGACTGTTTAGTTGCTTTTTGAGGCATGTCTTCTCTTTCACTTTCGGAGTTTTCAGATGAATCCGACGACACTGATTTCGATCTAGGTTAAATAAAATAAAAAACACATTTTAGAAAAAAAAGGAAAGTTTTCCCGATGTCTAAAGCAGTTAGTAACATATTGGTAGTGTTTTGGCTGTACCAATTCCTAAAATCGATTGCTTTCTTTAGTAATTAGTAAATAAAAAGGAAAATTTGTGTGCATGATTCGTTGTTTCTAAAATGGTCTGTGGATGCTATGTTTGTCAGCTCAGTTTAGTCTCACAACTGAAAGTTGTTTATTTTAAATTACTGATGTAATGAAATGGTACCATAAAAAAAAAAATTATACCTTAGTAAATTCCTTCGTTTAGCTCTGTTCTCCCGTGCTAGGTCCGGTGTTTCCTTACTTTCTTCTTCTTCTTTATCGTCATGCGTGCTCTGCTTTGTTTCTTCTTCTTTTTGCTTTATCTTTTGCAGCACACGACTCGATGTTCGCCGAGGTGCAAGTTCCAGCAACCTACAAAATTAAATATATTATATGTATATTACTTTAAAACAATGATAATTTAGTAACAAGTGTTAGTTGGAATGAGTGTCTAATGCACATCATTATTATATTTAAAAATAATTAGACCTATTTATATTATATTTTTAATATACTGGCAGAATAGAAAACAGGTATTACCGACATAAAAAAAACAACTTAATGCATCAGAAAATCAGTCGCCTTGCAATAATACAAAATAGTCAGATTTTTGAAAAAGATTTTGAAGATTAGCTTTTACAGACAAACGACAATCACGGTGGTGGCATTTAATTTAAGATGGTAAAACATTATTTACATATTATTTATTGTGAAGCAAAATTTTTAAGTGTCACTGGACACATCCAATACAAAGAAAGTTGCTGTGATGTGAATCTGTATTTCCATGTTGTCAAGCATTGCTCTCCAAAAAGTAAATGTGGTGTGTATGTAATGTACCATAGCTGTTGTGATATATTGAAACAAAATATGTAGCTCATACTTATTATGATTTCGCAAATCTGCAGAAAAGAACTGCATGGTAATTAGGCTGTAGCTACAATGAATATGAAGTAAATATATATATTTACTACATAAATTGCAAGTCATTTTCCCTGGGGTCACACTGACATTAGTTCTATTCACATAGGTACTTCAGCTGTCAAGATGGTTTAAAGGAGTTAAACAACTAAAAGCAAAATACTTCAGTGTGGCCTCAGTATTGCATTGACCAAAATAAGAAAAAAATGCGACTACTTATTGAAAATCTTCTTCTTCATCTATACGGTCAATCCCGGTTGTGTCCAAAGCCATTGGTTTGAAGCCCAGGGTCCGCTTTCCTTGATTTACTCCTCCACTTCGCGCTGTCTTGAGCGTCTAGTCTAGCGTACTCATTGAAAATATACTACTTTATTGAAAAACTATTTACAAGCAACAATGAGCGTGGCAGACGCATTGCCATCTTCGGCCCTGGGCCGCGGACCCTACAGTCGCACAGCTATTTAAATTTTAAATGTAGTGCTTATCTATCTTAGAGCAGAGTTGTAGTCGCAGCAGTCACCTTAATCTTATTTAAATTTATTTGATTTAATACACAGTTTCAAAGGTAGGATTGGTTTATACTCAGCAACAAATTACTAATTGTCGTGAGATGTAACAAATAGTTATTTGGTCTTAAACCAAATGTTTTGCAGTGCTGTGAGATAAGGTCTATGTATGACGCACAATGGCCCAATCATGAGGCTAAGTGCGGAGAAAGCCCAGCTAAACTAACTAACTAAAGGTCTATGTATTTGACCAGTACAATTTCTGACCTGTCCTATTGTAATGCGTGCTGAATGGTGTGTACTTGTTTTTTGTTACAAGCAACCAAATAAAAATTGATCCAGTTTGTAATCTGTTGATTACAAACTGGATCAATTTTTATTTGGTTCTTATTTGGTTTATTTAATTAAAAGAAAATGAAACTACTCTTCTGTTGAAGAGTAGTTTCATTTTCTTTTAATTGAATTTATTTTTTAAATTAGTTAAGTGTTGCGGCTGAATATTTGTTGCATTTCTAGTAGATATTGGTGCACCTGTGACATTGCTATGCTAGCAAGTAATTGTGTCTGTATGGGTAAAAAAGAATGAGGCAGGTAACATGTTTAAAGTGCACAGATATTTCTACCAAATAGTATGTGTGGAAACTTAGCAAATTAATACATTAATGCATTTTCAAAAGTATTGAAACAATAACTAGATATAACCATTCGCAAAGCTATTACAGAAAAGTATATTCATTCTGTAAGATATAGAAAGAAAGTCAAACCTACTAAAGGTATCACAAAGCGCTATGTTTGCAGGTCAACGATTCTGCTTATGTAGGTAATTAATGATTAGGTTTATGAAGAATTTTATTATTTTCAAAGTTAAAAATTCATGAAAACTGATAATTAGACAGAACACTCTTTTGTATAATATTGGTTATAAATACTTTACCTTTTTCGTTGAAGTCTTTCTTTTTCTTGGAATAAACGAGGTATTTCAGGTAGAAAATTTTGTGAGAGTGATCTATACAACTCTTTTTCAACCTTGCTCGTTGCTTTGCTAAACTTTTCTGTCAGGTGGGTCCAATCTTCTTCAGTGAAGCATACAACTTGCCAGACACGTTCTGTGTCATCATCATCAAGCCAATCATCACCATAAAACCAGCCTCGTTTTTTGCTTTCTTTGTTCTTTTTCTTTTTGCTTTTGCCTTTGGGTTTCTTTATTATATCTTCCCGATATAATCTTGTGCCATAAAAATACCAATAAGCGGAATCATTGTCATCCCATCTGAAAAGAAAAACATGTTAAACAACTACTTAGCTATATTGTTATAGCAAGTATTGTGTATTGAAATCACCTACCCAAGTGGCTCGACTCTCAAACTTTCAGCTTCAAGGTTTTTAAACAAATCAAAAACATCTTCAGCATCTAAACGAAAATCGCATAAAGCATACAAAATTTCTACTTTAGTTCGAAGAGGTAGAAATTGGAAATCAATATCAGTATTAAAAGGATTATATCTCCCAGTTTCCTGACATTTTCTCCTGAATAAGCGCCTCAAATACATCTGGAACAAAGAAAAATCAGTAAAGCTATCATCTTGGTTTTGTCAAAACAAATTGACCCCTTTTTACAAATGTACCTGATAATTAAATGCCGAGATGTCATTGTTGCCTAAACAACCGTTCAGCAGGCGCACAATCAACTCAGTCAGGAGAGAACTGGCAGACTCCTCTGTTCCATCTGTTAGAAGAGCTTCTTCTAATTCCTACAATATTATTGCTTGAATAAGTGAAATTTCATACACAAAATTGTTTTAATACGACAACATAAGCTAAAAACTACGTTAATAGTAACAGACAGCATCAATTACTTACTTCTATGTCAAAATCCAAAAGATTGAATGCGGTCCTGAACAGGGAACAAAAATACGCAATAGACGGCACTTCCCACCATGATTGCAGGTCCAAGAACCGTGAGAAATTCATTCAGACATCACTTTTATAAATACTGAACTTGAGAAAACTTCTAAATGAACCCGTTTTCCTGAAACCCACCTAAAATACCATTAGAAGATGGAAACATAACCTAAAAGGCGTATACTTTCGTGGATTTATCAAATATCTTAGCGAAAAACTTGTTTTCAAGTGACTACCTTGTTTTTAAAGCACTTCGTAAACAGAAAATAAGATTTATTTTGAAATACAGAAAGAGATACGAATATGCGTTGTGATTCGGGACACAAACGCCATAACAGTTTACAATAGTCGAACGAATAAATTGTGCAACGAAAGCTTTGTATGAGTTACCTATGAATTTATCTATATTAAATTAGGTGAGAGTTGATTTATAAAATATTACCTGTTATTTAGCGTAAATAAATTACAAATATAACTCGCTCATATTCTAATACTGCAATAAAGAGAATTAAAACGATTACAAAATGAGAGGAAGTTTGTACGTACTAGGGCTACCAACTTTTATTTTAGTTGTCGATGCTTAGGCAAAGCACTACTACCACCACCAACCACCACCACTACCATTATCCACCATTGTCAGTTGTCTACGGTCACATTAATGGCGTTACGTTGGTGCTTTTTATCGATTTTTCCGTTTGTCAGAATGGCAAGATTGCTGCGTCGCCACACGATCAGTGATCTGACCAAAGAGTAAAATAATACTTGGGGAACTTCTGGTTCTACAGGTGTTAGACGTACTTTTGTTCATGCAAATGATTTTGAACCCTAGCCTAGCTCCTTGAAGGTCATCGAGCACATACTCCATGCTGAAGGTAAATCCAAAATAATAAGCAGACGACCGAGAAAATACCTATAATGCATTAAAAATGAAAATCAACCTTAAGATGACGAAGGAAGGAAAAATGGAAATATATATGCCTACACCACGCAAGTTTCAGTAAGCTAAAATCGATGTGTGTTCAATTCGGAACAAAAAGCGAATGCGCAAATTAACAAGCTCTTTGACGGGAAAGGACGGACTCCTTTTGGCCTCGTTAAATTAATGTTTTTGAACTCGGTCCTAGTTTATATTCGCCTACACCACTTGAGTTTCAGTAAGCTAAAAATCGGTGTGTGTACTGTGCTCAGTCCGGAACAGGAAGCGAAGAGGTTAAATGCCTCGAAGTCACTGATCAAGTAAAATTACGTTTTAACTGGAGGCTGTCATATTTCAACCACTGACGTAAATAAGTATGGACTGGCTGTCTCATACAAATGACAGCTAATTTTGTAAAGTGTGTGTATGAGTCGTGGCCAGATCGTAAAATTGATCATTTCATGATGTGACCGACCATTTCATAAAATGGTGATATTTCATGATATAGAATAGAACCCGCTGCCTACATCATGATGTGGACTGGCCAGATCAATGAATACTCAGCATTTGACGATATAAACAGCTAAACGCACGACTACTTTATGAAATGGTCAAACATTAGTGATCATATCACATTACCCACCGGTAGAGGCGCTAATGTTGCTTTGTTTTTATGATAAATAATGGTGGCGGACAAATATTTTACTTTAAAAGTGATTATTAATGTGTCAATTGAAGGTAAAAGTGCAGTGAAATATCGTTACGACACCAAGCTTTTCATGAAAGTCACTCAAAAAACGAGCGCAACTTCAAAAAATCAAAGAGTTTAGTTAGGCTATTTAACTATTCAAGTCTTTTTATTTATTAGTTTTGTTTAAAAATAATAACTATTTACAGTGTTTAATTAATCTATCGACCAAAATTAAAAATACTAAACAAATTCACGTAACTTGTAAACGTATTTTTATTTTAATGATATGGCCAAACGTGGATTGACATTTCATTGAATGTTGACGTTTAAACGATTTGATCAGTTTTAGTTGGCCATATCATGAAATACCACCATTTTATGAAATGATCGGTCACATCATGAAGTGGTCAATTCTATGACCTGGCTACGACATCTACAGCTTCCTCATTAGAGATAGAAAAATTCTAGAATGCCACATTTTAAAGTTGAATAGAAGCCATCGAACGTTTCAGTCATAATTTCAGAAGCAACCACAACTTCGTTATTATGATTGTTTTTTGTGTGTAAGCTGGGATAACGTTTCTTCAGCTGACACATGCCGTTAAGGCAAACCAGCGAGGTTTGGGTTTTAGACTATATAATAGTCAGAAATTTTAATTGTGATTAAAACCATAAGAACCAACAAACAAGGGCGTACCCAGCTTGTGGCCTAGGGGTGGGCCATTTTTTTTTGTAGGTTGGATTCCCTGCGCTTATTTCGTCATACACAGTACACGAAAACACCTACGCAAAACATACAACAAACAAGTTCACATTGTCCAGGTCTAGTCAGGACAGACTCCCCTTCGATTACATTAATTTATAATTCTAAAATTAAAATTGAAAAAATCTTGTAGTAGAAAATTTATTTAGATACAATTTTACGCCCGACTAATCGGACGTACGTAAATTAAAGGGAATCCGTCCAGAGGCGTGAGTTCAAACCCAAACGCTATGATAAAACAAAAGTTTTGTAGCGCTTCTGGATTCTTCTAGAAAATTACACTTGTATTTAAATGTTATGGAATAATCTGGTAAATATAAAATTAAACTTACAATTTAATAAAATATCGGATTATGTGTAATTATCATTTATATTTCTTTTTTAGGGTAAGTTTGTAAATATTCTTAACATAATTAAATTATTTACTTCATTGATTTGAGGCTCCGAGTAAAATAAATATTTTCTCATTGAGGTCAGTGCCTGCAGACTAAATAGACAGCGATCGTAATCTCCTGTCGATGGCATGTTTACAATTATACTCTAAAAGTCTAAAAGTGTATAATTAATGATTTGCTGTCTAAATATGGTATGGGATTCTATAGTTATGTATAATAGTGTGTTGACAAGATTTCAACCCCCTGAAGACGTACTATTATTATCTATCATGTCATCGATAGGAGATAAATATGGAGGTGATGAACATTTTCTGACTGCAACCTTTAGTGTGCCGCAAGTAGTATTATCATAGGTAATCTTATTTATGCAATCAATGCTCGCTAGTGTTTGTTACCTATCTCGCGTCATTGCGCCATCTAGTCATTTAATTCAGTCAGTCTTCATTCAGTTAAGTCAGTCAATAAGAAACAAAAAAGTTATAGAAAAGTAGTAGTACCATTTTGGGAGGTTTAGGTACGCCGGCATCTCCCTTGCCGAAATCAAACTTCGTGTACAGTTAATATGGCGTGTCGGTTTTATTCCACATTCACGAATTAATCACCGACCATTACAGGTTTATTACTTAACTTAGTTGACAATAATTATTACTGATTCAGAGATCTGCTATATGAATTTGGTGTCTCTGCCGAACATTTTCGTTAGAGGCAGTGCGTGCCTTGATATTTTTGTATTGTCCTGCCTGACAAGCAGTTCGATGTTGCCAACTTACTGCCAAACATAATTGCGTTCCGAAATCAAGTGCGTCTAACAATTGCGTGCGTTCAGAAAGATGAACGCCACATCACCCCCCCACGGAGAAGGATAGTTTAACTGAAAAATACGTAGTCATTTTGATTTTTAAACCTAACATGTCTACCAGCACGTGTAATATATGGCCGTTTTTCAGGGGTTGTGGTTTCTGTAGGAGCGAGGACAGGCTGCGGCGGTGGGCTTTCAATAGGTGTCTTAGTCACTTGGTTAAATATTGTAGGATCTTGGTTAACCGATAGGAAATGTTCGACAAAAGCTGGCTTGACGCGATCAATGCTGACGGTGGACCTTTTTCCTTTGATCCTGATGGTTAGAGTTTTACCGTCAGTAGAGCGTTTGTGGGTAACTTACACACATTTACCTACTTACACACAATTACTTATTTAGACATATTTAGCAAATATAAAATATAATTATTTATAAAAACAACTTATAACTATTTATTTACAAATAACAAATACCTACCTAATATTATCTACGAAACCTTCAACTAAATATATTTAAATTACATTAACACTATACATACAATAGTATAATATTTACTTAATCATCCGAATAATTTATCGGACCTAACAGCGTGCTTGTCGGCCGAGTGTTTAGGAAACCTGCTCGCATTTGCGTGAGCGTCAGCAAAACTACGCATTCGCAGGAGCGCGGCCGGACATACCACTCGCCAGTCGAAATCTTTACGTCCCGCGCGAAGCCCGTGTAGCTTGATGATCGCTTGTATGCCTACTGCCATAGGTTGCCGCGCGCGTAACAATAATTACTGTTTCGTAGTGCTATAATAACGCTTTGCTTATTTTTCCTATCTGTTCTACTATCCGCCTATCTTCTTCCTTCTGACTTTTATATATGCTATGTGTGCTTGTGTGCTTGGAACAATATATTAGTGAAACCTACAAGCTGTTATCATTTCACCGGATTTGACCATACTACGCAAGCAACATCCTTAAGTGGTTAGTACAACACACCGACCACCAAACTGGTGACCTCCTTCAGAACACCTCGAGAAGATGGCAAGTGACAGCGAAGATTCAATCAAATCGGTTATTGAAGAACGTAGCACCGAGCGCGTAAGCCAAAATGGCGATACAGAGCAGCGCGTTTCCACTGTCCCGTCCGACATTTGTCGTGTCGGAGTTCGTGTCGCACCTTTCTGGCCGGACAAGCCTGCAATATGGTTTGTGCAGTTAGAGGGTCAATTTGTTATCTCAAATATAACAGCAGACACAACGAAGTTCTACTACGTAATTTCGCATCTAGACAATCAGTATGCAGCTGAAGTCGAGGATATTATTGTTTCTCCTCCAGTCTCAGACAAATATGGAAAGATTAAATCCGAACTTATCAAGCGGCTCTCAGCTTCGAAGGAGAAAAAGGTGAAGCAACTACTCATGCACGAAGAACTTGGTGACCGCAAACCTTCCCAATTTCTTCGGCACTTGCAGAACCTGGCAGGACCTGGTGTTCCAGAAGACTTCGTAAGAACGATTTGGACCAGCCGTTTGCCACACAATATGCAACAGATCATCGCTTCCCAGGCCACATCTCCGATTGAGACCTTAGCTGACTTAGCAGACCGGATTCAAGACATTGCACCCCCATCTCCTGTCGTCGCGTCAACTTCATCAGCCAGACCTACAGCTAGTACCTTTGATGATATGGCAAGACAAATTGCAGAGCTAACTAGGCAGGTGCAAGCCCTTACGACTCAGCGCTCCAGACCCCAAAACCGGTCCAATAGCCGTCGTCGCAGCCGTAGCCGATCTAATTCCAGCTACAAAAAGCATCCAGTTTGCTGGTACCATGCCAAATTTGGAAGCAAGGCCAACAAATGTATAACTCCTTGCGACTACAAACCGGAAAACTCCAAGGGCGATCGATAATGGCGACTGAAGATTGCCCTCAGATGACTGGTCGCCTGTTCGTGACTGATCGTAGATCAAAAGTCCAATTTCTCGTGGACACTGGGAGTGATCTTTGTGTCATCCCACGATCTACGCTTCGGGAACGTCGTGCGAAAACCAACTACCAATTGTGTGCAGCCAACGGATCCACTATAGACACTTATGGTTCAGTGCAGTTAAGCTTAAACCTTGGACTTCGTCGAGACTTTTCATGGCAGTTCATGGTAGCCGACGTTACCAAAGCGATTATTGGTGTTGACTTTCTTTCTTTTTATAATTTAACCGTCGACATCCGCAACAAACGCTTAATTGATAGCAACACCAATGTGTCAACGGTAGCTACGATTTCTTTTTCAGACACCCTTATTTCAAGCGTCAAGGTCTTGACTGGTGTCGGGAAATATCATGCGATCCTCGGTGAGTTTCCAGAAATCACTCGACCAGCTGGCACGCCACACACACCAAAACATAACACGGTACACTATATTCGCACCACATCAGGCCCCCCAATTTCATGCTCACCCCGCAGACTAGCACCGGATAAACTTAAAATCGCCAAGCTTGAGTTTGAAGCTATGCTGGCAAACGGTACTGCTCGTCCTTCAGACAGCCCTTGGGCGTCGCCTCTTCATCTTGCTCCAAAAAAAGACAACAGCTGGCGTCCTTGTGGTGACTATAGACTTCTCAATTCTAGGACTATTCCTGACAAGTACCCCATACGTCATATTCATGATTTTGCCCAAAGTCTTTCAGGTTGCAAAGTCTTTTCCACTATCGACCTGGTCAAGGCTTACAATCAGATACCGGTAGCTAATGAGGATATCCCGAAGACAGCCATTACAACACCCTTCGGACTTTACGAGTTTCCCTTTATGACGTTTGGTTTGAGGAACGCCGGCCAAACCTTTCAGAGGTTCGTTGACGAAATGACTCGTGGCTTTGATTTCTGTTACCCATATTTGGACGATTTTTTAGTGTTCTCAAAAACCGAGTCCGATCACGAAAACCACCTTCGTCAACTTTTCACTAAAATGAGAGACTATGGCATACTCATCAACACGGCTAAATGCGTTTTCGGTCAGCCCGAAGTATCTTTTCTTAGCTATACTATCTCTCATTCTGGTGCTCAGCCTCTGAAAGATAAGGTTCAGGCCGTACAAGACTTTCCAGTGCCACAAACCGTGAAGCAGCTACGGAGGTTCTTGGGCATGATTAATTTTTATAGGCGTTTTTTGCCAAATGCAGCCCAAATTCAAGCCCCCTTGAACGCATTGCTTACTGGTTCTGTGAAAGGCTCCCACCCGATCGACGTGAGGGGAGACTCGTTAAGTGCATTCGAAGCAAGCAAAGAAAGTCTTTGCAACGCAGCTTTGTTAGCGCACCCAGATACCGAGGCTAAGTTGGCCTTGACCACTGACGCATCCGATTTAGGGATTGGTGCGGTCCTCCAACAGTACAAGGACAACACCTGGGAACCTCTGGCATTTTTCTCCCGCAAGTTGAGCCCATCGCAGCAGAAATACTCGCCTTACGATAGAGAGCTCCTTGCTATCTACGAGAGTATCAAATACTTCAGATACATGCTAGAGGCCCGCCATTTTACCATCTACACTGACCACAAGCCGTTATGCTTTGCCTTCCACGAACGGAAGAATAACTGCTCTCCCCGTCAGTACAGACACCTGGACTACATCTCACAGTTTACGACTGATATACGTCACGTAGCCGGGAAAGATAACGTCGTAGCAGACACGCTTTCTCGCGTCGATGAACTGGAGATGCCTATCGACTTAGAAGTACTTGCTAAGTCCCAAACCTCAGACCTGGAATTGCCACAAATACTCCAAGGCGACACCTCTCTTTGTCTGGAAAAGATGACGATCCCTGGAAGTCGTTTACTCCTGTACTGCGACGTCAGCACGCCGACTCCCAGACCTTTCGTCACAAAACAGTTCCGTCATCAGGTCTTTCGAAATTTACACTGCTTTAGTCACCCCGGTGCTAATGCTAGCGCTAAGTTAGTCGCACAGCGTTTCGTTTGGCCATCGGTAAGAAAAGACTGTCGAGAGTGGTCCAAGTCATGTTTGGCATGTCAACGCGCTAAGGTAAACCGACACGTGTCTTCACCTTTGGGCACGCTAGATTTACCGAAGGCACGGTTCAAATATGTTCATTTGGACTTGATCGGTCCCCTACCTCCTTCTGCCGGCTACCGGTACTGTTTGACAGCAGTCGATCGCTTCACACGATGGCCTGAAGTTGTCCCCGTAACCGAAATTACAGCGGAAGCGGTGGCCAAAGCCTTCATATCTGGCTGGATCTCCCGATACGGTTGTCCAACTGACATCGTCACCGATCGCGGAAAACAATTTGAGTCAGCCTTATTCCAACAGCTGGCTAAATTGATAGGATTTAAGCACCGAAAGACTACCGCATATCACCCCCAATGCAATGGCTTAGTGGAACGTTTCCACCGACAACTTAAAACAGCCATTACTTGTCATAGTGACGTAAACTGGACAGAAACACTGCCCTTGGTCTTACTAGGCGTACGTAATGCGTTTAAGGAAGATTTACAAGCCACTTCCTCCGAACTTCTTTACGGAGAAACCTTACGGATGCCCGGTGAATTTTTTGGTGACAAAACCGATTATCACACCTCCGATATCCGAGACTTTTCTGCCCGTTTACGTTTATTTGCGTCCAAACTACAGCCCGTTCCAACTTCACATCATCACAAGGACAAAATTTTTGTACACAAAGACTTGGCTAGTTCTAATCACGTTTTCGTCAGAGACGACACCGTACGTGGCACTTTCCAGCCGGCCTATAATGGCCCATTCGAAGTTTTGAACCGAGGCCCTAAAACATTCAAAATTAAAATTAAAGGTAAATCGGTCACTGTGTCAATAGACCGTTTGAAACCAGCCTATGCATTGTATGACCAAATCTCTAACCCTAGTAGTATTACAACAAATAAAACGCTAAACAATACAAAAAACACAGAAACCGAAAACACATTTTCTAAATTAGTAACAACCCGTTCCGGTAGACAAGTTCGTTTTCCAGACTATTACCGTCCGTAGACACGGCCTCTGGAGGGGAGTGATGTGGGTAACTTACACACATTTACCTACTTACACACAATTACTTATTTAGACATATTTAGCAAATACAAAATATAATTATTTATAAAAACAACTTATAACTATTTATTTACAAATAACAAATACCTACCTAATATTATCTACGAAACCTTCAACTAAATATATTTAAATTACATTAACACTATACATACAATAGTATAATATTTACTTAATCATCCGAATAATTTATCGGACCTAACAGCGTGCTTGTCGGCCGAGTGTTTAGGAAACCTGCTCGCATTTGCGCGAGCGTCAGCAAAACTACGCATTCGCAGGAGCGCGGCCGGACATACCACTCGCCAGTCGAAATCTTTACGTCCCGCGCGAAGCCCGTGTAGCTTGATGATCGCTTGTATGCCTACTGCCATAGGTTGCCGCGCGCGTAACAATAATTACTGTTTCGTAGTGCTATAATAACGCTTTGCTTATTTTTCCTATCTGTTCTACTATCCGCCTATCTTCTTCCTTCTGACTTTTATATATGCTATGTGTGCTTGTGTGCTTGGAACAATATATTAGTGAAACCTACAAGCTGTTATCATTTCACCGGATTTGACCATACTACGCAAGCAACATCCTTAAGTGGTTAGTACAACACACCGACCACCAAACGTTCTAAAATTGGATAAGGACCAGTGTAGGGCGGTTGAAGTGGACGTCGGACGGAATCGTCGCGTAGGAAAACATGTGATGCTGAGAACAGATCCTTAAAAATAAAAGTGGACGGTTCTGAGTGTCGTGAAGCAGGAATTGGTCTCATACTTGACATCTTGCGCCGCAGTTTGTCAACAAAATCACTGGGATTTTCGCGTGTTTTGGGGCTGGTGTCAGGTGCAAGCATCTCTCCTGGAAGACGTAAGTTTTCGCCGTAAAGCATCTCTGCAGCTGTGGCCTTAATATCTTCTTTGAAGGCTGTGCGCATGCCAAGTAAGACAAATGGTAGAGATGTGACCCACGAGTCATCGTGGCACATCAGAGCCGCTTTTAATTGACGATGAACTCGTTCTATCATCCCGTTAGCACTAGGATGGTAAGACGTCGTTCGGATCCGCTTAGTTGCAAAATGTTGCATTAGACGGCGAAAAAGATCGGATTCAAATTGGGAACCTTGATCGGTTGTAATAATCGAGGGAACTCCAAAACGAGCAGTCCATTCTCTTGTAAATGTATCGGCTACTTCCTCGGCCGTAATGGAACGCATAGGCCAAACTTCAGGCCATCGAGATACCCTATCTATAGCCGTCAAACAATAGCGGAATTCGTTACAAACGGGTAAGGGGCCAATGATGTCTATGTGGACATGAATGAAGCGACCAGATGGTTGTGTAAAGGTTCCGAGGGGTGCGGAGTTGTGTCTTGAAATTTTACTGCGTTGGCAGGCTAAACAGGATCGGGCCCACTGTTGGCAATCCTTCCTTATTGAGGGCCAGACGTAACGGCTTGTTATTAGACGGGTGGTTGCTCGTATGCCTGGATGACTCAAATTATGCAGCTTGTCGAATGCCGCGCGACGAAACGGAGGGGTCAGGTAAGGACGTGGTTTACCTGTGGATACATCACAGAGGATAGAAAATTCTGAATCTGGAAGAATAACTTTGGAAAATCGCAGGCCAGAGGAGCTGTTTTGTAGATCCGCGAGTTCTTGATCCGTTTCTTGTGAAATCGCGAGAGCTTGATGATCATCTTCGAATGAAATGGCCTCAATTCGTGACATGGCATCAGCGACAATGTTATCTTCACCTTTGATGTACTGTATGTCTGTGGTAAATTGGCCTATAAAGGATAGTTGATTCAGTTGGGGCGGTGGAAGCCTCTCGCGGCGTTGTACAAATGCATACAGCAACGGTTTGTGGTCCGTAAAAATGGTAGCGTGCTGGACTTCTAGTATGTGTCTAAAATGCTGTACGCTTTCGTAAACGGCCAGCAGCTCTCGGTAATAAGCTGGCCACTGCGTTTTTTGTGGGCTTAGCTTTTTACTGAAGAAGGCAAGAGGCTGCCATTCACCGTTAACCTTTTGTTGCAGGGTTGCACCAATGTGGGTACTGGATGCGTCAGTGAACAATCCGAGGGGAGCATCAGGATGGGGGTGTACTAGCAAGGTTGCTTCAGTCAGGCTTTCTTTGCACTTCTGAAAGGCGTGTTCTAAATCTGGAGTCCAAGGAACGGGTTTGGATCCCTTGATTTGGTTGATGGCGAGGACGTTGTTCAAAGGGGCTTGATACTTGGCAGCTTTGGGTATAAACTGGCGGTAGAAATTTATCATACCCAAAAATCTGCGGAGGCCTTGTGCCGTTTTGGGCAAGGGAAAGTTTTGAATAACTTCAACTCGATGACTGGGAGGCTTAGTGCCTGCTGCTGAGATGTTATAGCCCAAGAACATGACCTCTTTTGCTCCTAACACGCACTTATCACAATTAATGACCACGCCGTATTTTTGTAAGCGCTGGAACAGCAGGCGAAGGTGTTCTTTGTGTAAAGAGGCATCTCGTGAAAACACTAGAATATCGTCGACGTAAGGAAACACAAAATCTAATCCCCGGGTTACTTCATCGATAAACCTCTGGAACGTTTGACCAGCATTCCGAAGCCCGAAGCTCATATACGGGAATTCGAAGAGGCCAAATGTGGTAATTATGGCGGTTTTGCATATATCCGGAGGGTGGACAGGAATTTGCTGATAAGCCTTTACCAGGTCAATGGTACTAAAAATTGAGGCACCTCTCAGATTGTAAGCGAGGTCCCCTACGTGCCGTACAGGGTATCGATCAGGAATGGTGCGGGCGTTCAAAGCGCGATAGTCACCACATGGTCGCCAAGTAGCGTCTTTTTTAGGGGCCAGGTGTAATGGCGAGGACCATGAACTGCTGGATGGTGTAACTGTGCCTGCTTGCAGCATATCGTTAAAAGCTTGTTGTGCGGCTTTCAGTTTTTGAGGAGCAAGGCGTCGTGGTCGACTATTCACCGGTGGGCCGTCAGTGGTGTTGATAAAGTGAACGGTTTCATGTTTTACCACATGTGGTAGACCAGGTGGTCTAGTAATATCAGGGAACTGACAAAGGATGTCAAGATATGGGGAGTTACCGTGGCTAGCTGCGATAGTTTTAACGCCATTAAATTGATCAGATGGTGCGATCATGCCAGTATTTGATAAACCTGTCTTACCATCCACTATTCGGCTGTTTGCGCAGTCGGGTAAGAGGTGGTAGTGGGCAAGAAAATCAGATCCAATGATGGGGCTGTTCACGTCTGCAACTACGAATTGCCATATAAAGTCGCGGCGTAGTCCAAAATCTAATTTGATATTAACAGTTCCGTATGTCTTGATGCAACTGCCGTTTGCGGCGCTGAGGGTGTAGTCTGTGGGTTTTCTGTGGTCACGAAGCCAGCGGTAGGGGTAACAGCAGATGTCAGATCCAGTATCGATCAAGAACTGATGTTTAGTATCTTTATCGGTTACAAATAGGCGGCGACCTTTAGGATCTATAGAGCAGCAATCAGTGTCCGCCGCTACTGATTGCTGTCCGGGTTTTCCGCAAGCCAACAGCAAGGAGCTGTGCACTTAGTAGCTTTGTGACCGAATGTCCTGTGGTACCAGCATTTCTTGGTTATGTTGCTAGATGGGGACCTACTACGCCCTCTATTTGTATTAGAAGTAGATCGGTTTCTAGAACTGTTATGTGGATGTTGAGCAGCGGTAAGAGCAGCGACTTGCTTAGTTAAATTTTCTACGCATTCCACAAGTGTGTTTAGAAGGGGCGGAGAATTATCTATACTAAATACATTTGCAGGTCCAGGGGTTACCTCCATGATTTTGTCTGCTAACTCGGCCAGTTTATCTAGACTAAGGTCAGCTTGTGCAGCTAGAATAGCTTGCACTTGGTTGGGCAAACGGCGAAGCCAAAGTTGCCTTAAAAGCTTGTCGTCTTTTAGTGAGGTGCCTGCGAGAGATCGGAGGTGTCTTAAGAAAACTGAAGCTCTTCTATCCCCAAGTTCTTCGTCGCTTAGCAGTCTTCGCACCCTCTGTTCTTCTGAGATTGAAAAACGACGAATGAGTTCTTGCTTAAGGGTGCTGTATTTATTTTCATTTGGGGGATTCATAACGATGTCTTCAATTTCCCCAATTACATGTTGGTCTACAGTTGCCAAAACATGGCTAAATTGGGTTGTATCATTGGTAATGCCTGCAAGATGGAATTGGGCTTCCGCTTGAGCGAACCAAACCGCAGGTCTATCCACCCAAAAAGGTGGTAATTTGACAGATACCCCATAGAGTTGGGTATTTTGGGTTATCGGATAAGGTTCCTTATGTGTCTGATTGAGTTGAGACTGCAGGGTGGCATTTTGAGCTAAAAGCTCTTTCAATTGTGTTTGTACATCTGATTCAGCCATAGTATTAGGTTATCAAAACAAGTGCTCATAAAAAAAAAATAGACAATGTGAGAAAAGTTAGTTAGTAAATGTATCCTTCTCCGCGGACAGGTAATGTGATATAATGTTAGTAAGAAAATTTAACACAGTTTATTTACTATACTACTATATATATGTACATAGCAGTTTTAACACCTAGATACCTCTTTGAGCTAGTGAAGATAAATTGCAAGCTAATACACACAAACACTTAATGAAAAGAAATTTAAAAAAAAATAATAATAATCATAACAATACACTGCGAAGGACAATCTATAGTAATGTAAACCAAACATGCATATTAATATCAAAATGTTAAGATAACATACATTTATATGCTGTCGAATATTATGCTGCACCAAATAATAACATAAAATATTGATTGAAAGCTTAAACACAAATTGAAAAGTTTAAAACTTAAAGTTGGAACTTATAGATAAGGCGAAGGGCCTGACAGCTGATTATTCAATAAAAATATTAATACTGTTAAATAAACTAGTAAGTTAGTATTTCACTGAGTCCACCAATGTTCCTTTTTAAGATTATTTTTGCAAATGGTTACTTGATTTATTTGTTTGTTAATATTTGCACAATGTCCATAATGATGCTGGGGTTATGATAATGAAATATGGTACTTGCGTGGATGGAGTAAGCAGCCGATTCGTCATTAATACAGGTAAGAATGGTTTTCAGAGTATCCTTTCTTAATATGTATTTTAGTATGCACCAGATGTTAGATTATGATTGTTAAAAGCACTAGCACGACATGCACTTTTCACACATAAACAGCACTAGTTTTACATGCACTACTCTTGCTACTGTGCACACGTAGACGAGCGAAATGTTACACTGCGATTGCGATGTTTTTAGAGCGCGCCGACGCCATTTTATTAAGCCAAGAAAAGAGGAATTTGCAGCGATATCGGCGTAGTTTTCACAACGTCAATAAATGCGCACACGTCGATAGGTACTGAGTTTCTTCATCCCGGCTGTTTTTCATGTACGGGGTCACCACTTTGGGAGGTTTAGGTACGCCGGCATCTCCCTTGCCGAAATCAAACTTCGTGTACAGTTAATATGGCGTGTCGGTTTTATTCCACATTCATGAATTAATCACCGACCATTACAGGTTTATTACTTAACTTAGTTGACAATAATTATTACTGATTCAGAGATCTGCTATATGAATTTGGTGTCTCTGCCGAACATTTTCGTTAGAGGCAGTGCGTGCCTTGATATTTTTGTATTGTCCTGCCTGACAAGCAGTTCGATGTTGCCAACTTACTGCCAAACATAATTGCGTTCCGAAATCAAGTGCGTCTAACAATTGCGTGCGTTCAGAAAGATGAACGCCACACCATTACTCACCACTGTCGCTGTGTTTGCGCGGCAATCTCTGAAGTATGGGCTTTGACCCTCTGTTGTACGTAGTATTTATTTACTCTGAGCTATAGATCACAAATATCATTTTGTGAAATAAAAACGTTTTGTCATTTGAAAGAAAAGCTTCAATAAGAAATAACATTGTGGATTGGGTTCATCTAACACTTAACACCTACTTAGGTACTAGAATTTGAAAATGACTTCATACTTATACGTAATTGGTTTTAATAAACGTCTCATGGCTTTTCATACAATTAAGTCGAAAATATTGGAATCGAACAAACTGATTCTAACAAGACTTTCCATAAGCAAGTCAGGTTAGTAAGTAAAAACAATATTATAGTCGACGCCCGGCTCTAGTACGCAAGCTTTTACTTTCATGTTGAATACATTACAGTTAAATTTGAGCTTAGTAAATACTGTCCATGACCTGACCATGTTAAGCAGCTCGAAGTCCTCCAACGGTTTAACAATCCCGATTAGAAGAATGTGCGATACTCGGAGGCCTTAAAATCTCATATAACGCAGCGCCGGGCTTTGTATAATTAGATATAAACGACGAGTTAAGGCAATTCGTTAAAGGGAAGGATTATACGGCTAACTCGGAGAGAATTGTGGCAGCTTTATACAATGCGTTACTTGCACGACGTGAACTCTTAAATAGGAATTTACAGCAGATAGTTGATTGGGCGACAGCTCCGGATACAGTTTTATCACCGACGTCCGTGTATGACACAATTTCGAGTTTATTCCAACCCAATTCTAAATTTTACAAAGATAATGGGGAATTTATGCAGCTCTGGTGTGGAAAGCGGGCAGAGTATATAGAAAACCACCGGGAACGTATCCTAAACGAGTTACCAAATAAGAACTTGCGAGAGGGTCTGCGTAAGATACCTGCAAGCTCTAAATATCTGTTTGACGAGTCTCGGCTACAGGTGTTTATATGCAGTACAGGCGGCATCGATAAATGGGTTCGTCCGTGGTACAACCGAGAAAAAGAAACACAGAAACCAAACAAAAAGTCCGCTGTCTCTAAGCCAAATAATCGAAATCAGTCCTTTCGATCACGTGACAACGAATCCTACAATAAGAAGGGTAAACCCAACTCCAATAACCCCAAGCAATCTTTTTCTGCAAAGTCCAAGCAACCTTACAGAAAAGACATTCAAGCAAACAAAAGTAAAGCCGATCAATAACTCGATTCCGCATCCGAGCAGAAGCGGGTTTTACGGGGGCTGCCTGCGAGCGTATCACAGGGAGTGGCTGGCGCTTCGGGCTCCGGAGGCCCTTCTCGAACTGATTACGGGAATGCATCTGCCATTTACCTCCAAACCTTTGCTGATCTATCCATCACAGAGATTACATCGCCGGTTCGAAACCAACTAGTCTACCGAAATGACGCAACAAATTGAATTACTGCTCCATCAAGGTGTGTTGGAAATTCCAGATCAAGAACATCTAGGCTTTAATTTTTTGTCGACCATGTTCCTGACAAAAAAGAGCGATGGGAGCAACAGGCCAATAATCAATCTCAAAAGACTGAACGAATACATAATACCCAAGCCATTCAAATTGATATCTCACTTTCAAATACCGTACTTCCTTCAGGAGATGGATTGGATAGTAAAAATCGATTTTTCATCAGCGTATTTTCATGTGAACATCAAAGAGTGTCATCATAAGTTCCCGAGACTGGTATACAAAGGTCGGGTACTTCAGATGACGTGCTTACCATTCGGTCTGTCATGCGCACCCAAGAACTTATCTTCTCTGACAAACTGGGTAGCCCAGCTTCTTCGTTCTCAAGGCATGCAGATCATCGTGTACTTAGACGACTTTCTGGTAGCCTGCCAGTCAGAAAATCTGTTAAAATCACAGGTACAAGTAGCCCTGAACACCCTCCAGTCATTGGGGTGGACCATCAACTACGAGAAGTCGGTGCTCAAGCCAACACAAGTAATAGAGTATCTATGGATAGTCTGGAACACGAAGCAGAACTTCAAGGGCCTCCCGCTTGATATGAACCTTCTCTGTGTATTAGTATCTATGGTGTGCCTATGAAGTGTTAACTGACAATGTGTCATTTCTTTGCAATATGTCTTTCAAATAAATAATGTAGCATAATTATTAAGTTGATTAAAGCCTAATTCCAAAAGGCGTTGCGTTCTCATTTGTATCAATTTAATCAACCTAAATAAAGTGACGATATAATGACTGATAACAAAACTGTGTCGACAATTCCAACGACGGCCACATGGGGGACACGGTACCTGAATCCTGAGAAGTTTAGCACCGACCCTAGTGTGTCGGGGGCAGAGCTACAATGGAATCATTGGTTCCACACATTTGAAAATTTCATTTCAGAAGAGAAGTGATGCTTCTCCTGACTTAAAACTAAAGCCCCTCATCAACTATTTAGCTCCCGGTGTATTCACTCTAGTCAGAGGATGTACCAGCTATGAACAAGCTATACAAACACTTAAGAAATCATATGAAAAACCGAGGAATCGCATTCTCGCACGTCACATCCCATCGACCAGGCAACAAAAGCTAGAAGAATCAATATCTGACTATGTTCGTGCCTTGAAAATATTAGCTCAAGATTGTGATTTTCAAGCTGCAACAGCCGAACAAAATCAAAATGATTTTATGTGTACTGCATTCATTTCTGGCATCAACTCTCAAAAAATCCGTCAAAGACTTTTAGAAAACTTGACGCTGTCATTCGATGACGCACAAAATCAGGCACTAACACTTGAAACCGCTGAAAAAAGTTTGCAATCTTTTTCAATGCCAAATAATTCTACCTCCTTGCTAAATGCGATATCTGTTCAAGCAAATGAAGAAAAAGAGGTTCACAATGAATTAGCTGCTATCAATTTTGGTCAAAGAAGACGTCGTTGTTTTTTTTGCGGTGGAAATGTTCACCAACGCACAAAGTGTCCTGCGTTTCATTCGCAGTGCCAATTATGCTCAAAGAAAGGTCATTTTGCTAACGTGTGTCGAAGCAGTGGCAGAGGTAGTCCTAAAGTGAATGCGGTAATTCAAGATACTTCTGCAGAGACAGCATCTGTGATTGCAGCTTCTCCGGGGAGTCTCCGAAAAGCGACTATCCCAATAACCATAAATGATCACACTGCTGATGCACTCATCGATACAGGAAGCTCTGTAAGTTTCATCGACAAAGGATTGGCTGAAGTACTAAGTCTGAAAAAGAAACATTGTAGCCAGTCCATAACACTTGCGTCGCTAAACCATACTTCCATCGTAGAAGGGTCGTGTATTGCTACTATCAAGATCAATAAACATACCTACCAAAAACGGAATTTGCTAATTGTCAATAACCTGTGTGCCGATGTGATAATTGGGCACGACAATTAAAAAACACATTCTTCACTTGTCTTGGACTTCGGTGGTGAAGAGGAGCCTCTTAGCATCTGTAATGTAATGGAAGCCTCGGTGCCTCCGGCTTCGATTTTCACAAACCTTTCTCCTTTTGTCAAACCTATTGCCATTAAATCTCGAAGACACAGTGAGGAAGACGAAGCTTTTATTAATCAAGAAGTAACCAAACTCTTGGAGGATGGAGTTATTCAGCCAAGTATCTCCCCATGGAGGGCACAAGTTCTCGTCGCTGGAGGGGACAATCATCGAAAACGTCTTGTCATCGACTATTCAAGAACAATTAATAACTTCGCTGAATTGGATGCCTATCCTTTACCAAAAATTGAATCAATCATCACAAAAGTTTCAAAATTCAACTATTTTAGTCAAATTGATTTGAGAAGTGCTTACCATCAAGTTCCTATATTAAAAAAAGAACAAAAGTTTACTGCCTTTGAAGCATGCGGAAAACTGTATGAATTTACTCGGATCCCTTTTGGAACGCTAGAATTTATCATAGAACAGGAAAATTTGTCTGGAACCTATGCATATCTTGATGACGTGACCATCTGTGGAGCTACCAAGGACGATCATGACAAGAACCTTAATGCATTTCTACGAGCGGCTGAAAAATACAGACTAACATTGAATAATGTTAAATGTACCTTTTGTTCACAGACCATTAATCTCCTAGGTCACACGATCAGCAATCAGTCAATCAAACCTGACCAAACTAGAATACAACCCTTGCTTGATCTTCCTGTCCCAAAGGATTCACAGTCACTTAAAAGAATTTTAGGATTGTTTGCGCACTATAGCCCATGGGTAAGAAAATTTTCTCATAAAATAAGGCCATTGATTGACATAACCGATTTTCCACTTTCTGACGAAGCGGTATCACATATTAATATTCTGAAAAATGAACTCGTCTGCTCTAGCCTATACGCAATTGATCTTAATGCTACCTTTACTGTCGAAACGGACGCTTTAGAATATGCAATTGGAGCGATTTTATTACAGGACGAACGTCCCGTAGCTTATTTCTCGCGCTCATTATCTGGACCTGAGAGGCGTCACTCTTCCATCGAAAAGGAGGCATGTGCTATTGTGGAAGCACTTCGCAAATGGCGCCATTTTCTTATAGGAAGGCATTTTATTTTGATCACCGATCAGCAGTCCGTAGCATTTATGCTTTAAGCCCACCACTCAAGCAAAATCAAAAATGAAAAAGTAGAGCGTGGGAGGCTTGAATTGTAGTCCTATAAATATGATGTTATATATAGACCGGGGAAGGAGAATATGGCTTAGGTCTGGCAGCAGCTACGCCTAAACGGGACATTATGGAGGACCATACAATTGTTTTTAAAATCTAAGGGCTTGGATGTGACGCAGTGGGAGCAAGTGTTAAATGAATCCTTGCACTCAATACGATCGTTACTATGCACAGCCACTAATAGCACTCCTTACGAACGCCTATTTTGTCACCCACGGCGAACAATGAATGGACAGTCTATACCAACGTGGTTAACATCTTCTGGGACTGTTCTTATGAAGAAAAATGTTCGATCTTCAAAGTATGACCCTTTGGTAGAAGAAGTCAAGCTTTTATAATCAAATCCATCTTATTCATTTGTAAGACTTCCAGATGGTAGAGAAACTACCATTTCTAATAGACATTTAGCTCCTTTACCAGACGGTGGGAATGATACTTGGCAAGAAGACACGCCACTGGATACACATGAAGAACCTGAACTTGCTCAGCAGCCAGAATCTGGTCATGAAGCTGGTACTGCTGACGAACCTGAGGCATCTCAAAGCCGGCACTCCAGTAGGCCTCGCAGAACACCAGCCTATCTTACAGATTACGTTTTGTAATTAGTTATGCTAAAAATACAGCCGGGGAGAATGATATGAACCTTCTCTGTGTATTAGTATCTATGGTGTGCCTATGAAGTGTTAACTGATAATGTGTCATCTCTTTGCAATATGTCTTTCAAATAAATAATGTAGCATAATTATTAAGTTGATTAATTATTAAGTTGATTAAAGCCTAATTCCAAAAGGCGTTGCGTTCTCATTTGTATCACCGCTAAAGAAAGCACACGCGATACTACTCAGCTTGAGACGAGCCGTCATCAAAAAGACTATGACCTTGAGGGAGACTCAAAAATTGTTAGGTACTCTGAACTTTGCCAATTTTGTCGTGCTAAGGGGACTCCTGCACTGTCGTCATCTACAGCTGTTCTCGAGGGATCTTTGCAGACTATCACCAAGAAGACAAGCAAGGATAGACCAATGGCAGCGTTTGACCTTACAATGTCAAGACGTGTCCGCAACGTATTTTTACTTGACCAGTGGCCGCGTCCGTGGCCGCGTCCGTGGCCATCTGTCACCGGCTATAGTTCCAAGTTCCAATGATACTACGGCCTACAGCGCCAAAATGGCGCAAATCAATTTGGCACGAATTTTATTTGTTAGCAGCCAGTCTATGTTTATTTCTATGTCTATGTCAGAGATACATTTGTTCTGTGATTGATCACTGCTGCACGTAGTTTTACTTGATCAGTGACTGCTGCATGCATTTCACAGATTATTAGATGATGCATTTGCCATTCTTCCTTCACGTATTGTAAATTTCTATTTGAATTTATTCCTTTTTAACATAAAAGTCTTTAGATTATCTAATGTACTTCTGATACAATGTTCTGTTAGCAATATAAGAAAATAAGCCTATTAGTAAGTTATTGAAGACGCAGTTAGTTAAAAATAGTTGTAAGACTTGAATAAACAATCAATAGAAGGTCATCCTCCTCCTGGTTATGAGCTTAATTGAATTAATTTCAATTACTTACATGTATTTTATTTAAACCATGTAGGTACTTACTAAGTTTGTTTTGTTATCAAACATAAACTTTTGTTACAGACACATAATCTACTGAGGCAAATATATTAGGATTTAAAAAAATACCTATTTGAATTTAAAAGTTTATTTATATATATATTTAAACATTCACACTGAATGTGATTTTTTGTCACTAACTACTTTACTTTTCCAGTAGCTAATATATTTTCAATATAACATTATTGTTTTACTTCAAAAAAGGAAAATGTAAAGTATTACAAAGAAATCTTATTTTAGGCAACATTGTTATCTGATGACCAGACAGATATGCCACGGGATATACTAAGCGATAGTCTAGCTGAGATAATTGTTGAGGTAAGTGCATAGGTAATCGGTATTATAAGTTATATCATACAAAAATATCTTTATTATCGTCTTCAGTTTAATCATCAAGTTTATCTATCAACATAGTTTTAACTTTTGTGTATTGTTTTAGTGATAACCACATCTTAGTATTCACATAAATTTAAACATTAAATTATCTCACTATAATATTAATATGGAAATTTATCATATTTATTGGTACAGTCTATGGCTTAGTAGGTACTCACATTTTCATTAATAATCGCAGTTAAAAAAATAGCCACTATTGTATTTACCTACAGATAAAAAATACTTTACTCCAAGGTCCAAAGCAATTCAACAACAATGTCAATTTTTAATTTAAACTAAAACCACAACTGTTTGTAAATTTTTGTCAATTTATTTGCCAAAATATGGTTCAATACAAAGATGAAAGATACTGTTTTTCCAACATATTCTATCGCAATGCTACATGCAAATGTTAATTTTTATCATACAATTAATGTCAATAATTACAGTACAAATTAGAATTATCAACAGTGTCAAATTTTATCAGTCAGGAATTCATTAATAGTATAATACATATTCTCTTTTAAAAAAAAAAAATAGTTCTTAAATTTTGTAAATGACACTGTTTTCAAGTTAACTGGAAGTTTATTAAATATTCGTATAGACATACAGTACACATTTTTGAGTAAAGAACTAATCTTTGTGATGGAATAGTCAAATTATCAACTCTTCTACCATTATAATATACCATTATAACCATATCCAGATTTATTTTTGTTTATTTCAAAAAGATAAGAGATAAGAGATAAAGAAAGATAGATATTTTTTAAAAAAAATACTGATTTAAAAATGTATAGGCAAGGAAGGGGCAAAATATTTAAAGACTTGTACAGGGGTGGGCTTACAGCTGTCTAAATAATGAGCACCACAAATCGCTCTGACACATTTCTTTTGGGCTTTAAAAGCTATGGGCATATCTACGGAGTTTCCCCATAAAATGAGACCATATTGTAACACGGATGAGACATATCCATGGTATGCCAAACTACTTAACTGCATACTCTTAATCATTTTAATACAAAAAATATCAATATATCCTTGATGTTAAAACTGATTAAAAGTATCTAGTTGCATGCACTACTTTCTACAGTTAAAATCACACTTCTTTTAATTTTGAGCTGATGTGTTGTTAACACTTACTGCTTTGGTTATTTAGTTTGCCATATAGGTTTTTTTTATAAAGCATCATCAGTGGTTATATTACATAATCTTAATTTACAGCATGAAGATGAAGAAAATTGGCCATTAGAAGATAATTCATGTAAGCAGAATGTCAAAAAGATGGCAAATGTTCCTAACAGTCAACAGAACTATCATAAAGATGATTGTGCTTGCTACTATAATTATGGGTAAGTTATATTATATATTTGCCTAAAGTGAATATTTATAACTAAATTGATGTCAATTTGGTGTAGTGGTTCACGTTCGGGACTGCAAAGCCAAGAGGTTGTGGGTTCGAATCCTGCAAGGGTCAAATGTTTGTGTGAGTGAGCACGAGCATTCATACCTATGCTTAGTTTGGGGCTAGCTTATTGGTCTTATTGTAAAAACAATTTATTATTATTGTATTTATTGCAATAATATGTAATATGCCAAGCATGTGGACATCCAACCAACCATTTTACTATCATTTATGCATCAAAATGTTTTGATTATTACAGCCTTGGCGAAAGTGGAAGTAATCGACAGAATGATCCGATATACCAATACAAAACAAGTAGTTTACCAGCAGCTTCTACCATAAATCAATCATGGGATGACATAGTATGTTCAGCTTTAAGATTGACCCCTGAGGACATTGCTAACCAGCTAACATTATTAGATGTGGTATCATTTAAAGCTATCAGGCCAGAAGAATTGACTTCATGTGGCTGGAATACGGCTAACAAACTCACTGTCGCACCAAATGTTGTGGCGTTTACGAAGAGGTTTAATAGGGTTAGAGATATTTTCACACTATCATACATCATTACATATTATTATTTGCTTTTTATTATTTATATTTATCAGGCATCACTGCTTCAACAAACTGAATTGGTTTGTTGACTAAATTATCTAAGATTGTGTAAATAATATGTATCTATATTTTTGTGTGCTTAAGGATTGTAAAATATAAGTACATCGACTTATAAGAAAATGTGTATCGTCGAATTTCGACCGCAAAGACATCACTTGACTGTCTTAAAATGCTTATATTATAATTCAACCTTAACTATTTTAAAAACGGAAAACGGTTCTCTGACTGGTCTCAGATACGTAGAAGTGAATTTAAATGAGCATTCTGCTCCTTTCTTAGTGAATATGGGTGCAAATCCTATGTTTATGCACGACAATGTGCGACCACACACTGCTCGTTTGGTCCATACTTATATTCAAGACGACGGTATTACCTGCATGGAGTGGCCAGCTCGCAGCCCAGACTTAGATTTCATAATACATGCATTGTGCCGTGTGGGAACTGCCATAAATAATACACTTCCCCGCCCCCAACCCTACCCACCCAAACCCAACCCTATTATGGAACATCGTAGTAGACGAACTCATCCGCAAGCTCAATGGGCGCGGCCTACACACCGTGGGTTACGCAGATGACTTGGCTATCTTAGCCATAGGATGTTCGGACAGCACACTGTGTGACCTTATGAGAACTGCTTTCAAACAATAGAGTCCTGGTGCAGCAACCACGGTCTCTCGGTCAACCTAGCAAAACGGAACTAATATTGTTGACACACAAACAAAATATCAGCAACCTAAAGCTGCCCAGGTTGTTTTATACTGACATCTCACTTACAACAGAAGTTAAGTACTTAGGTGTAATACTTAACGGCAAACTTTTATGGAATAAACACCTAGACCATAAACTAGAAAGAGCTTGAACAGCGTTCTTTCAGTGCAAGAAAATGTTAGGTAAAACATGGGGCCTCTCCCCGAAAATCACCAAATGGCTCTACACAACAGTAATCAGACCAACAAAAACAAAATTACAACGTTTTCAAAGACTGGCGTGCTCAGCGATCACAGGCTGCATGAAAAGTACACCCACTGACGCCTTGGAGATACTGCTTGACCTGCGCTCACTCGACCTTCTAATTCAGCAGGAAGCGGCAACGAGTGCAATCAGGCTGCTAAACCTAGGCCTATGGGGCAACTGCAGGAGCCGCCATACTTCCATCCTGAGCCAAGCAATAACGGACCAGCCGCTATTGATGGCACCAATCGACAGGACTCCTAGCAAATACTAAACAAGATACAACCATTTGAGACTGAGAAGGACCACTCAGGCATCGCGGAAGTCCGTGTTTACACTGACGGCTCGAAAACTGAGAAGGGCACAGGCGCAGGAGTTCATTCTTTAGATCTCAACATTAACATAAGCATGTCATTAGGCCCACAAAGCTCCATCTTCTAATGTGAATGTGTAGCTATCAACTAAGCTGCCAATGCCATAGCCAGACGAGAAATTACCGACCTTAACATTCGGATACTCTCTGACAGCATGGCAGTGCTAAAAGCCCTTGACAGCTGCACCAGCAACTCAAAACTCGTATACGAATGCTACTTATCCCTGCAAAAGATTGCTACAGCCAACAAGGTAACACTGCAATGGATAAAAGGTCATAGTCAATCCTTAGGCAAGGACGCCGCAGATGAGTTGGCGAAGAAAGGTTCGGACATGGTCACTAAGGGGCCACTCCCGATCCTCCCTCTACCATACTCCCAACAGCGCCTGGATCAGAAACCGTACACTATCACAACAAAACAAACGTTGGACACTGAGTACTGCGTGCAGGCAATCAAAACTGACTCTTTCAGGGGTCACGCCCAGATTGACTCAACGCATACTAAGCCTCGAAAGACAAAACCTGCGAAAAGTCGTGGGGACAGTGACCGGTCACTGTCTCCTAAACAAACACTCTACACCATAGGAAACACAGACAGCCCTCTCTGCAGGGCATGTCTTACTACAGATGAAACTGCCAACCACGTACGAGTAGTCCTGGAATGAGAGGCGATTGCATCACAATGCTTCTGGGCGGAGCTAGGTTGGTTATATCCGTAACCATCACACCCCTACGCACAAAGGACCGAATTTGAGTCTAAGTGCGGAGAAGGGAGTCTAGTCTCATAATCATACCCACCGCCAACAGGAGGCGTGTCGTAAGAGGTGACAAATTCCTGTAGCACTAGACGGACGGGCAGCAGCGTCTGCGTGTAAAATAATATGAAAAATTGCGCTCGCCAACCCAACACACCCAGATGAGGAAGTAGAGGTTATGTATGAGGACGTAAGTAGGACATACAAATAAAACCTACTTCAATGTTGTTATGGGAGACTTCAACGCGAAACTGGGCATGCGAGGTGATAATGAGTTAAGAGTGGGGCAATTTTGGTATGGGCAACGGAACCCCAGGGGACAGAGGCTGGCTGAATTCCTGGAGAAGGAGGACCTCTGTGCGATGAATTCCTTCTTTCAGAAGCCGCCTCACAGGAAATAGACGTAGATGAGTCCCGATAGTTCCACGAAAAACGAAATTGAGTTCATCATGACCACAAAGCGACAAATATTCAATAACGTCTCCGTTTTCACCCTGTATTAACAGGGCGAAAACCGGAAGTGAGAAAAGTCACATTGAATATCAACGTCAAGCTGATAAGGTTCCTTTGATGAAGTCTACGCTCCGACCCTCAAATGCCACCTGTGAAAAATACTAGATCTTTGATATTTTTTTAATAATTTTTCTGTTCTACTACAAACGAAATGAATTTCACTACAATCCACTACAAACGTTCCTCTATAAGATACAATCGGAAAAAGTTAGTTTTTGCAATCTCGGGGGACGCATTTTTTTCGTATTTTTTTTTTGGAATTACTACAAATGAAATTAGCTTCACTACAATCAACTACCTACCAATTCTTCCAAATAAACCAAAGTAAGTTCAATTTTTCCAAGTTATTTTCAAGGTATATATTATTAAGCTAAGTTCACACAGGTTCAAATGCCCATGATTACTGCCCCGAGAGCTTTCAGCTCGAGTTGTCAAATCGCTTTGAATGCCTGAAGAACTGCGAGTCAGTGAACGAGATTAACAACAGGTATGTAGAAAAAGTCCAAGCGGTCGGGTCGAAATTTCTAAGACTGCGTCGTAAAGACAAGCCGCAAAAGCTTACCGATCACATCCTTAACCTCATGGCAGAACGACGTTTAATGGCACTGTAGACCTCCGTTGACGCCAAGGTATATCGGCAGCTCAATAGACGGGCATGGAAGTCCTTGCGACATGATATCCGCACCTTTAATGCAAGTAGTATTAAAGAGGCGATAGAGCGGAACCACGGCTCCAAAGTTTTCGCAAGAGACATGTCTTTTGGGCAAAGCCACCTGACGAAGCTAAAGACGGAGGACGGTAGTATAACGTCTGCAAAGCCGAAGTTTTGAGGGAGATTGAGAAGTTTTATGGGCAATTATATACCTCGGTCACTAAACTTGTTAGTAGGCTAAGCTGAACCGACACTATACGGAAGATATCCTGGACATCAGCCTTTACGAGATTAGGATGGCTCTCAAACAGCTTAGAAACAACCAGGCGCCAGGTGATAACGGAATCACATCAGAGCTTCTGAAAGCGGGTGGAACACCGATACTGAAAGTCCTTCAGAGATTTTTCAACTCTGTCTTGCTCAAGGGAATAACGTCGGAGGCATGTAACAGATGGTGGTGCTCTTCTTCAAGAAAGGCGATAACGCTTTACTGAACTGATTGCTGATTACAGACCCATCTCGCTTTTGAACTATGTCTACAAGCTTTTTCCGAGAGTCATCACGAATCGTCTCGCTCGTTGGTTCGATGTTCGTTCGGCAGTCTGCCAAACAAGCGGCTTCCGAAAAGGCTTTAGTACCATAGACTACATACATACGCTGCGTCAAGTTATACAGAAGACTGAGGAGTTTATTTTGCCACTATGCTTTTCGTTCGTAGACTATGAGAAGGCCTTTGATTCGATCAAGACCTGGGCAGTGCTACAGTCTCTCCAGCGGTGCCATCAGGGCCGTCTTTCCTACTGGGCACTCTGGGCACTTGCCCTGGGCCCCGCGATCGATGGCGCCCCCTCCCTAGTCCCTGCTTTAATAGTATCCTCTGTCAAAGTCATAGTGGCCCCATTATCCTTTATGCCCAGGGCCCCCAATAGGTTAAAAATGGCCCTGGGCGCCATATTGACAAAACGAAGGTCATTTTAAATGCCCATGATGCGCCCTACCCAGTGTCAGTTTGGAGCTCTACTTGTTGTGTTGTTGTGAAATTGTTGATAAATATGTCTACCTGGGACAAGTGATCCAGTTGGGTAGGTCCAATTTTGAGAAGGAGGTCACTTGTCGAATCTAACTCAGCTGGACAGCGTTCGGGAAACTACGCAACGTCTTCTCGTCCAAAATACCTCAGTGCCTAAAAACGAAAGTCTACAACCAGTGTGTGTTACCTACCAGTAATGTCATATTATAGAACTGAAACGTGGGCTTTCACTATGGGCCTCATAAGAAAGCTCAAGGTCGCATAGCGTGCTATGGAAAGGGCTATGCTCGGTGTTTCTTTGAGGTTCATAAACTAAAAAAAGTCGCTGACTTAGTCTAACGGATTAGCAAGCTAAAGTGGCAGTGGGCGGGGCACATAGCACGTAAAACTGACTTCCGATGGGGATGATGATGCATGGGACGAGCTCGGGAGATGCGTTAGACAACGCTTTCCTGCTCCAGCTACCTTACAAGAGTAAAAGAATGCCCCTGTATATACAGTGTGTAACGAAAAGGTGAAATAAAACTTTAAGGGGTTATTCTACGGCTAAATTACATCAACTTTTTCTATGGGACCAACATCAAAATCTCAAAATAAAATTGACGTTTCCATACAAACTGATGCCAGCTGGTCGCGTTTTAGTATGTGAAAGTGTTTTTTTTTTTGCGATTTTGATGTTGGTCCCATAGAAAAAGTTGATGTAATTTAGCCGTAGAATAACCCCTTAAAGTTTTATTTCACCTTTTCGTTACACCCTGTATATTCTGAAATAGCGAGGCTGTCATCGTTTCTCTTGACAAATTTAAGACAGGTCCAGGCACTACAACGGGTTGGCAGCCACTTAACAGCTTATCATAGTACCAGAAATGTTTCCCCCAACCGTTTTTGATTCTAAAGTTCAAAATGTAGGTAGAGTTTAATATCATTTTGGGAAAGCAACAAAGAATATTGAATTGAATTGAATTTGAGGTTTTGTGGCAGATCAAAGAGTGGTTTTCGCTGTTAGTCAACAGTCGTACCTAAGAGGCTGTTATCATAACAACACTTTTCCCACTGCATATTAATCATTTGCTCAAACCTTAGTTACGGACGCCGCGACGCCCACAGGATTTCGGGTGTGACGTGGACAAACGTTATCATTGAACAATACGAGTAATGCATTGTGTGCAATAATCGCTTCCTTTGACTGATAGGTTTTATTTATTACTAGTGTATCATCATTTTACTTTTAAGTAGTAAATAGTCAACGACTGTTCTTAAGTGCATAACAATATACTTTTTAGGGCAATATTTATTTATGTCAATCTCAAACATTACCCATTTGTTAGTTACTTATATACTTAAAATAAACCGAAGAAACAAATAGAGCATAGTCTAGACAATTCGAATCTTGCTGAAAACGAACTCCTACCGTTAATTCAGATACTATTAATAATTATTAGACTTAACTATTATTTTATGTTTGCAATATTTATGGTATCCATGTACATACATACTATTCTTTTATTTATTTATTTTTTGCCAACTAGAGTATTAAAAATAAATTTTCGTTTTAGGTAAGCTTTTGGACCGTACAAGAAATATTAAATAGCCAGTCGCCAAAAGGAAGAGCAGAAACGTTAGCACATTTTGTAAAAGTAGCTAAAAAACTACATGATCTGAATAATTTACACTCTCTCTTTGCCATTATTTCTGCATTACAATGTGCTAGTATATACAGGTAAAATTATTGAAACTAAATTACTACAGTTCTTTCAATGCAAAAGCGTTCACGCTTGTACGTGAAATGCAAGAACTCAGGGCCGTTTGTTTTATGCGATCAAAAGTAAACGTGAATTTGTGTAGTTTATGGGGTTGCGCTGCCTGGTGGCACATAAAAAAAAAACTTATTTGTTCTGCACATCAGCGTTTAATTATATATAAAATATATTTAAAAAATAACTTTAAGTGACTTGTTAAAAACACATTAAATGCGTTATCGATTGTTTTTTATTTATGTTAGGTTGACAAAAACGTGGGCTTGCTTATCGAAAAAGGATAAGCAACAGTTTGATAAATTGGCTGAATTGTTTGGAGAAAAGGATAACTGGACTGCTTTGAGGGAATATTTAAAAAGTATATCTTTGCCGTGTATACCTTTTCTTGGTAAGTTTGCTGCCGTTTACACTAACTGTATCGATGGGTACGTATTATAATACCGAAAGTTCTTGATACCTACAACTGAAATACCTACGCTTAAAACGTCGAAAATCAAAATACCGAACGTATGAAATACCTATACCCGATATACCGAAGCTCAATATGTCTAGTTTCAAATAACCGAAAGTTCTAAATCCCGAAAGATTAAAATCCCGAAGGTTTATATCCCGAATGTTTAAAATCCCGAAGATTCATATACCTACAGTTGGTATACCGAAATTCAAAATCCCGAAAGTAAGATTAACCGTGCGGTAGGCGTTTTGGTATTTTTTTACAATGTGGGTAGATTCAATTTTAAAATGACTTCTTCTTTTCACTTCATTCACGTTAGTTCATTCGTAATTATTGTTAGCTTCGAGAAGGTAATTAATTTTGTTGCAGTGAAAAGTAGTAATTGTACAATGAGTGAATATTTGTCTTCTAATCTAACATTTGTTTTTCTTAATGAACCTCAGTCTCAATGCGTGCAGCAAGCAGGCATGCAGCATGCAGCATGCATAGGTTTTGCTCTTCTCCGGCGCTGCGGCAAGTGGAGCCCTTTCGCCCTAGCGTAGCGAATCTCAGTCACCCACGCTCGCCTCCGCCAGCTCGCACGGGAGCCTGAGATTCGCTACAGCGGGCGAGGGCTGCTCTCCCTCCGCGCCTCCGGCTTTTGAATTACACTCTAGTATCGGGCAGGCTAGTACCACGGCGAAGGACCACGGCGAGTCGGGGTCAACTAAAATTTGTTTTTCTTAATGAACCTAAATCGCAATGGTATACAATTTGTTTGGCGTTTCGTTCATAGGTCTTATAAAATTCGGTATTTTTAATTATCGGGTTTTAAAACATTCGTTATATTGAACTTTCGGTCATATAAACAGTCGGTATTTTATTATTTGGCATTTTAGTATTCGGCGTTCCGATTATAGGTCTTATAAGATTCTGTATTTTGAATTTTCAGGATTTTAAACTTTCGGTATTTACTTAGAACTTTTGATCATTTATACATTCGTCATTTTAATATCCGGCCTTCCGTTCGTATGAAATTCGGTATTTTCAAATTCGGCATTGTAATACGTACCCGTATCGATACTATAATTTCTTTACTCTACTGACTAACAGAATAAGTGTGTTTTTCTGTCTCATTGCTGTAATCATTAAAGTAATTTTAATATAGCTCAGTAAAATATTTAATTGTTAACGCAAGTTTGATTATTTCTTAAGGCCCCGCTTTCTTAGAACATTCTTCTTTTGTATAATAGATATAATAGAATACTCAGACTTGTTTATCTGTCCATAAACTTCAATTTTCAACTATGGATAATTTTACGCTATGTCGTGTGACAGGACTGACAGGTGATAAATAACAGAGTCTTAAATTTGAGCATTGTTTTAATCAGGGGATAAAAAGAAAGTTAAAGTAAAATTAAATCATTAATATTGTAATATTTTTTAGGTATATTTCTAACGGATTTATCTTACATTCATATTGCGCACCCAGCGGGGTCGCCCCACCGTCTTGCTAAAATGGCTGTAGTTCTAAAGGCGCTAGAACGATACCAAACATCTGAGTTCGATATAATACCACTTCCACACGTTGCTACTTATCTTAACAGCGTCCGCTATATAGAGGAACTTCAGAAATTCCTTGAAGATGACCAATACAAGTAAGTTTTAAACTGTTTATCTTTATCGAAAAGTTAGACAAACTTGCTTGAAGTTGTCATAGAGGATCCCACTTCTATCCGAAATATGTCATTGGGCTACCTCTAGAAAGAAACCAGTGTTGCCGCAACTGACTTCCCAAAAGGGACATAGGTATCCAGCGCTGAAAAGGTACATTTTGGGGTAAAAAGGTGCATAAGCATTATTAAACGTACGTCAAATGTGTAAAATGTACGCAAACGGCAACGCTGAAAGAAACTTTAAAAAATCCCAGAAGAGTTTTAGAACTTATCATCGTTATTATTTCAGGCTATCGCAGAAGTTGGAGCCGCCGTCGCCGATTGGCAGTTGCGCTGGCTCTAAAGAATCTGTCAAGGAAGTGATGCCTCAGGCTCTGACGACACCGTACACACTATCTCCATCACACCGACTAGGATCAGGGTCCCTTCGACTCCAAGGCACATACAACCCAAGCTCCAAGTTCATACCAACTCATCGAAAATGCAGGTCTCTTGGTTCCAAGTGAGTATTTTTATTTATTTATAACGCTTCTCTTATCTGTTGTCACTAACAAAAACTCTTAACAACATTTTAGTAGAGCTATCTATCCTATCGTACTCAAAATTAATTTCACTGTCACTGAGATAACACTCATTTGATTCTTTCACCGATCATCACCAATCAGTTACAATGCTTATTTTGAATTTGGATAATACAATAAAAGCTTGTTTATTAAGCACTACTGTTGACACCTCTATTTTTGGGTTGATTCTAAAATAATAAATTTGAATTTACCTATTCGATTGTATCTGGTTGATTACTTTTGTCTACTAATCTTTCTGAAATATCTTTTGCTTGTACTCGTTCTAACATTATGGACTATTGCAATTTAAAACTGAACTCACTGTTTTAACATATTCTTTTTAATATTTTAAAATAAGGATTGGTGTATTTTTAACAATACTTCCTACCAGAGACATAATCATGTTTTAATTTATGATTGAAGTTTCACTTACATATAGTATGTTTTTCCTCTTATTATCGGTAATAGGTTTCGTAGTGCGAGCTTGCCAAGAAATTTTCACAAGGTCAATTTTGGTGTGGGGTGAGTTCTTTATTATGGTTGATGAACAAGATGGCTTGTATTGTGGTAGATAATAATAAGTATAAGTATATATTTTATTTCAAATAACATAGATATAAATATATGTAGGCAATAGCATGTTTATGCTCGCGAGCCTTTACTGAAGTGTAAAGAAGAAGGCATTTTGATTTTTAATACACAAATAAATAAATCACGTAACGAATGCTGCATGATAATAGCAGGTTTTTTGATGATAACGTGCACTAGACTTACTTATCCGTATAAAATATTCAATATGTCTTCTTTAATGTTATCTAGTCTACAACATTATTGAAAATTTTAGTGATGTAAATAGTTTTATTTTTATTTGCGGTTTTTGTAATAATATTGCATTAAGTTTAGTGCAACTAAACATGGAGTATTTTAAACAAATATTAGCGTATCCGGCCAATGTGAAATAAACTTAATATTTGTTTGCAAATGGTGGTTTTGCATTGGCTAAATGAAGGCAATGTTTGTTTAAAGCTGCCATTTGTGGATGCACCATACAGAGAAACGAGATGAGGCGTATAGCGCAGTTTTTTTGCAGACATACGTAAATTTTATATAAATAAATAACTGCATAATATACTTCACTGACAGTAGCAAGCAATAAAATTAGGCCACCGATTAATTTTCCATGTAACCTCATACATTTCTTGTTTTACTAGTCTGTCTGTAGGTCTATAAATAGAACCCAGAATAACGGAGGGTGCGATCGACAAGCAAATCTTATATACAGTATGTCCCTTGATAAATGCAATACCGAAAGGTGGTGAAACTAAACTAAAAATTATCGACAAAAACAGGTTTTTAAAGTTTTTATTAATAGATTCAGATTTTTGTTTCAAAGTTTTTTTACATTTAATTACATTATTTATATGCCATTTTGTTCTATTGTTTTTTTCCATCTTGTAAATAGTGACATGATCTCGTTGCTGTAAACATTTTGGGAATTCGGATAAAAAAACCGCGACAAGTAGTTTTGGCAGTCTTCTCTTGATGTTAACGTGACACTGCCTAAATAATTCTGAAAATGTCGAATTAGGTGTAATTCGGAAGGTGCAAGGCCAGGCTATATCCTAGCCAAACTCTTAATTTTTGCTGAGCGGCTAAAGATGTGTGTGGTCCAGCGTTATCGTGATGAAAGACCGCTTTCTCTCAACTTCTTGCTTTAATCTCATCAGTTGTTGGCAGTAGAGATGTGAATCGATAGTTCTGCCCGTCGATAAAAGCTCATAATAAACAATGCCCTTCTAATCCCACCATACACACAGCATCACCTTTTTACGAGTTAAGCCTGGTTTTTCCACAAACACAAACCTGACCGCCCTTTGACCACGACCTTTTTCGGACGTTCTTGTCGTACGTGGACACTTTTCATCACCAGTTATCAATCTCTTTAAAAACGGTTTGGTTACATTAAGTCTCAATAAAGAATCGCAAATAAGTACACAGTTCATTAGATTTCTTTCAGTGAGCTCGTGTGGAACCCAAATATTGTACTTTTTTAGCTTTTTTTAAAACTATTATGTGGTCAATTCCCAGTTCTTCAGCTATATCATACGTAACGTAACGCGTAGCGTAACTACTGATTTATACAGTTCAGTTGGGAGCTCTACTCTCGAAATTGTTGCTAAATATGTCTACCTGGGACAGTTGGGTAGGTCCAATTTTGAAAAGGTCAATCGTCGAATCCAACTCAGCTAGGCAATGTTCGGGAAACTACGCAACGTCTTCTTGTCCAAAATACCTCAGTGCCTAAAGACGAAAGTCTACAACCAGTGTGTGCTACCAATGATGACACATGGAACTAAAACGTGGCCTCTCACTCTACTATGGGCCTTATAAGAAAGCTTAAGATCGCACAGCGTGCTATGGAAAGGGATATGCATGCTCCGTGTTTCTTTGCGAAATTGAATCAGAAATGAGAAAATCCGTAAACGAACAAAGGTCGCTGAGATAGCCCAACGGATTAGCAAGCTGAAGTGGGCGGGGCACATAGCACGTAGAACTGACGGGCGATGGGCAGGGCCGTCTTAACATATCCTGGGGCCCTGGGGAACACAAGAATTCTGAGGCCCGCCCTATTGCAAAGTAAAAATAAAATATTGTTGCTATGAATTCATGACTTCCAAAATATAATTTCATATCACCGTCAAAGTATAGTTTTATCCCTTCATTTTTCTAGGCTTTGGCCCTCAATTCTTTCTTTTTAGCTAACAGTGTTTATTTGTTTACAAGCATGTTTTAGTGTTTTAGGTAAGGTAAAAAAACAACATGTTATAACCAAAATATTATGTTTATTGCTTTTCAAAATACTCTTCTTTACATAAATATTTTTTTTTTTATGCGATCGAACCATTTTTCAAAACAGGAGGACCACAGATCTGAAGGCATGTTTTTTACATGCTGATTGAACGCTATCACTGCCTCTTCGGAGTTGGTAAAAGTAAAACCTCTCATCAAATCTTTGATTTCGGGGAATATACAGAAATCACAGGGTGCTAGGTCGGGGCTATGCGCAGGATGGGTGATGAGTTGTACTTTTTTGGAAGCTAAAAATGACTTTTTTTTGTTGGCCGTGTGTGAAGAAGCGTTGTCATGATGTAGGAGAACTCGGCTTTTGGGTCGTCTTTCGCGAACTTTTTATAACACCCTGGGTAAACAAATGGTAGAATACCACTCGGCATTAACACTCTTTTGATCTTCAAGTGGAATTGTACAGATGGGACCCGTAGCTGAGAAAAAAAACGCGATAATTTTTTTACCAACGTTTCTCGCCTGCCTCACTTTTGTTGGCCTGTTCTCATTTTCAAACACCCATTCACAAGATTGCTTTCTGTTTTTTAAAACAATAAATCCACGTTTCGTCTCCTGTGATAATGTCTTAAACAGCATTAGAATGTACGTGGTCGTACTTTAGTAGCATCTGTGAGCACCATTCCACGCGAGCCCGCTTCTGCTCCGATGTCAGTTCATGAGGGATCCAACGACAGCAAAGTTTCCGAACTTTCAATTCTTCGTGTAAAATTTTCTGAATTTGGCTCATACCAATCCCCAATAGTCCTCGAATTGTCTCATAAGTAATCCGCGGGTTTTCTTCAATTAGCCGCTTAACAGTAGCCACATTATTTTCGTTGACGGCAGTTGAAGGCCACCCTTTACGAAATTCGTCATGTAAAGAAACTCGACCTCTCTCAAATTCAGCAAACCATCGCCTCACAGTGCTCAAACAAGGTGCTTCTCTCCCAAAAGCATTTTGAAGTCGAGCGGCACAGTCTTGCGGAGAGAGAGAACTTTTAAAATCATAAAAAATCATCGCTCTAAAATCTTTTCGACTTAATTCCATTTTCGTTGCGTACGTAGAACTTTGATGTGTAATAAAAAACAATTGACAAATCATGTTCCGCCAATTGGTTTTTTTTATTACTAAGGTTGCAACGTTTAAAAAAATATAACATTCGAAATTCAAATAGTTCCGATTAGCTAGAAGTGCAAAACTTTTAGTGTGCCTCATGTATATAGATTGTAGTGCTAATAGTAAAAAACAAAATTGATTTTAGGTAAAAAATTACCATAATACAGTTTAGAAATTGAGATATACCTGTCTCTTTCTAAAACAACTTTTACAATGAAAAATGTATGGTGGACGTATACTGTGACGTTACGGTTCATATCAGATCTCCTTGTCTAGCATGCGACTTTTATGGGATGTAAGTCAGGTAGGTACATATTATCAATATTTTAGTAATATTCATCAATATTTATCGAAAATTCTTTAAGTTTTATTAATTTTAAATAAGCACTATTTATTTTAAGACCAAATAAAAATACATGCATATTCCCCATTGTATTACAGACAGATTTGTCACACACAAGATGTATAACCATATAATGTAAAGTTATTCGATGGCCTAGCTTCATTGCACGTCAGTTTAGTTGGTTAGGCCTTTCCTTGTTTGTTACCTATTCGTAACAAAACGCTGATGATGCGCAAGGCCTACTGAGAATAATGGATAAATAGTAGGTCTGATTGTTGTTTGACTGACGGTAAACACCATTGTGTCTTCTTTCGTAATTAAACTAAACATTTTTGTGGGTCACACTAAATTATAAATAAGTTTTAAAATGTGTAATCCTACAATTATACGAGATGCACGAGACCCCTACAAATAGGTTCTCACTTTACCCGGTAGGTATTTCGTTTTATTGCTTCAAATTTTAAGTTAAGAATTTAGCTCGAGACAACGTTGGATCAATGTCGAAGTCGCGCAAAATTATTGACGAACGAAACTATGTATATTTATTGTTTGCGTGTTCTTTTTACTTATCCTATTATTTTATTGTGGCTTTCAGTCTAGTTCTGTTTAATTTAAAATCGTCTGTCTGAATAGTAATGATGTTCAAATTTAATGTATATCGCATATTATGTTCATACTTTTAACTGCATTCAGTTTGCGAAAGCAAACTGATTAAAGTTCACGCTAGTTGTCATTCTGCTTCGAAGTTTGCAAACTTTAGCACCATTTTATCGTTAGAAGCTGAGCTTCGGCTGCGTCAACTACGAGGGTACGAGGATTAAGTTTAATACCCGTGATACTGTATAAACTGTTTGTGTATTTTCTTTGTTGAAACTTGACATCGCTTACTCACGGCATAAAATTTAAATGCTTTTGATAGTCACAAGCTTTTTGCTATCATAGTATTTTCATTGTTTCGTGATAGTAATCGCTTTCTCCATTATTGATTGGATGGAATATAATCATGGGGCGTAATTGGTCACGGACATTGATTATGATTGGTCAATCAGATAACTAGTAATCGTCTGATCAAAGTTGAAGCGGAAACCGGTGGCGTGCGATCCAATTGGCCGGAGATGTGTTTAACAGAGCGGACAAAGGCTAACCATACCCAGGATTGAGGCGACATTAACGTATTAGTACTTGGGATGGATGAATGACGATGATAACAAAATAAGTGTAAATAAATTGTTTTAGACGGCTCTATGAGTACACATTGATTTACATTTTCTACTTTTAACGAAAATATGTTGATTCCCTCTAAGGAATGTTCAGCAGTGGACGTCCTATGGCTGAAATGATGACGATGATGATGATATCTCCTGCAAAAAATCTTTATACGACCAGCCACATAGCATGACCACCAAAACACAATATGACATAGCGATTAATCGACACGGTATCGGTATCTTTGCCGCTTAGTATCAATAAAAACTTGTGAAACACCCTCAATAGTCATAAAATTATTCTTGATTAATGGTATTTAATTTCATAATGTGTCAGCTCAGTTCAATACGAGTTTTAAAATGATTTTGTGTCCTATCTTTACATAAAATTTTATCCTGAAATGACAAATGGCCCATAATATTATTTGTTTGTTTTTTATCACAATTGGGCCATACAACTTTTAAGCGTAACACACACAGAGGTGTGAGTAGGACGGCGACGGCTTAGGTCGGGAGCACGGCGGGTCTAATAACATATGTTTAAATGGCCGCCTACAGACAGCCGGCGCATGAGCGGGACAGCTCGCCGCGCACGCCGGCTGTGTGTGTTACTCTTTATTGCGCTATGAAAAGGATTGCTTAATAATACAGTTACAATTCCAGCTTCAAAGTGCCGCAAAGCCTACTCGAATTTTAGGCTTCCTCTGGAGCACAAGTACAAAAACGTCGAAATCTAAAAAAAAACTTCCATATAAATCGTAAACGCTGATCGGTAATTTATTACATAAGCTGGTCTCTTAGAATAGCATAGCAGCTATTTGAGCACCAGAGGCTGCCTTTGTATGAAGTTGTGCGGTAGTTAATTTACACCCAACCCAAACACAACAATGAAAACCCCCTAAACTAAACTTTCCAGGTAAGACGTTTTAAGAACCAGAGGATTTGGTCATAATAAGTAAGACTGTCTGAAATTAGGTAATTTAGAAGTAGATATGATTACGTCTGGTTTAAATGTACAAAAGAAAATCGAAACAAGTTTTAAACTGGCATGCGATAGCTTCTTGATTAGATATCATTTTGTGCACTTCCGACATGAATTATTACATTATTTACTTAAACTATTTTATCCAAGCAAAATCATATAATTTACTCAAAGTACATAACATTACTATTTATTTTGACGTGCATGTTTGCAGGTTAAATAATTGCACATTGTGTTTGTTTTTTGAGATTGTTGATTGAAACAATTAGGTATTATATGACACCAAACCTATTTCATTGCCTTTGATGTTATTTGAAGTGTAAAGCAAGCTGAATTGGATTCTCAAATTACTTTATAATTTGTAATAAATGGCTAGACAACACATCAGTTGTTATGGTCTCAAAGAAAGGAATTAACATTCTTGTTTTATAAGGTGCCGGACAATGTATTTTGCTAGGGGTCTTCAAGCACACTCAGACTCGAGCCAATTTAAAAAGTATCGTTTCCTGAACCTGAAATTAAACCCGGGGCCCTCTGCATTCAAGGCGAATAAAGACGAATCGGGACGTCAAAAGACAGCTAAAATACTTAATTGTCGCAGATGTTTGGTACCGAAGAGATGTTCGCATACACAAAACGACCTAACCGACGTAAGGTAGCTCTTAAGGTCCTATTTTATTTAATAGTTTGCTCCTTTTAGGAGCTGCCTTTACTGATTTAAGATTTCGATGAATATCTTTTAATAAAAGTTGTTGTATATGAGCAGTTGAATCACACAAAGTAAGTTAACTATTAAAGGAGGACTTTATACAGGTTGTCCCATAAGGGTGTACCAGTGGGCATCAGGTGATAGAGGACACTAAGACCTATCGATTAGACCCCCATGTCTGTTTTTCTGGATCAATCGCAATTAGGTCGAAATCCATTCTAAATTAAATATCTCGAGAATCGTTCATTTTCGCTGAACATACATGGGGGTCCAATCGATAAGTATTAGCGTCCTCTATCACCTAACGCCCGCTGGTACACCCTTCTTGGGACACCCTGTATATTGTTGCAAATTTGTTAGCTGAGAATAAAATGTTTTGTACACGTGCATTCCATTTAGGAATCTCGTTTTACTTACGAGTAAGTATAGGGTATTACGCGGCTGTCTCTATCAAATTTACAAATGTTAAGAGTTTTCTGAGTTTTAAAACATCCTCGTCCCGACCGGAAACACGATGCAATTGAAGATTAACAAATCAAACAAAACAACAAATAGAGACCTCAAGAAATTGATGCGTGACTGAGATATTACGTCTTTTCTAAGTTGTTGTGTTTTGTTGGTGACATGCCTACCTCCGTTCAGATGTTTTAAATAAAATAAAATAAGTCGTAATAATCAATTAATCTATTATTGTATTTAAACATAATCGAATATTAAAAATAAACAAGACAGAGTTTATTTATAGTTTACAATCTGTTGCCCGTGACTTCGTTCGCGTGGTCTTCAGTTTATTCATAAAGAATTTTCTGCGCAACTTTCTTAATTTTTTCTTTCAAAAGAACCTTCTCCTGCCAATAATTAACACAACAAAAGAAGAATTAGCGAAATTTTTCCACCAGTTCACGCGTGATGCGATGACCATGGGAAATAGAGATTCATTTATATATATATAGATTATCACATTCGCGTCACGATCATGAATGTAAAATCCTTATATTCGAATTTCGATCTTAGTTTCTAGTAAAAAAGTTGTAATAATCGATTATTCTATTATTGTATTTTTAATCGATTAATAATAAACAAGACACAGTTATCATCACATTCGCGTCGCGATCATGAATGTAAAATCCTTTTTTTCGAGATATAGATTTAAGCTCCTAGTAAAAGTTGTCTTATTTGAATTAGAATCGGCTCCTAAATGGGTATCATCACTCAGCACTGTATAAATGACCATGCAAATAAAAATCATATGTGATCATGGAGCACATACCCTATTGAGTAGAAATTTTATTTATGTTGTTTCACAAAAAATCTGCTGTTATTTTATGTACCTAGGTACTGTTGTATGTTTGTTTCGTGATTTCGTGTTCGTGAACGATGTCTGTGTGCGTTGCTCGAGCGCGCAATGTATGAGGCTTAACTTCTGATACCCATAACCATATTTTTTCTGTGGTATCACTATCTATAGGGTATTTGCTCGATGTATGTGATGAATAAGATTAGAAGAAGTATTTTTGATGCATTAGAATACTAGTTCGCATACGAAATCGTAAAAATCGTTTACAAATTCCTAAGATACGTCTTCTGGATCTAGACAAACGGTAGAACGTAATAGACCCTTATTTTAATTACACGAACCGTATCCAGTCACTTTTAAGTAACCAAAAATACAGATTTTTAAGGCCGCCTTTAGATATACTTTTTTTGTAGAATTATTGTTCTTGGCGGACGTGCGGATTATTAATTTGAAACCTACCGTCCATTAGGTGTAGTTTTGCCGGAGTTCGTAATAATTCGTAGACTTAAAAAACTTATTTACTTTACTTTCACAAATTCATGACAGGTTTTATCGTACTTTTGACCTCTTTAGGGATTGATTTGTTTTGGGAGACGTGGTCATCTTAATTAGTTAAAACAACAACAACCTCCTAGGGACTGATTCTGGTGCTCAAATACAACAACTTTTTCTATGGGACCAACATTGAAATCTAAAAAATAAAACACTTCTTCATACAAACTGATGCCAGCTGGTGGCGGCTTAGTATGGGGAAGTGCTTTTATTTTTTGCGACTGCCCCTAGGAGGTTGTTGATATTTTGCAAATAACCCTGTAAATACTGTGTGTATATAGTTGTGAAACGTCTACAGTTGTTTTTATTAATTAAACATATTTTTTGTGCAGTATCTTCGGCAAGAGTCACACGGAAGAGAAAGCGGATGAGAAAACGCCGGCTGGCTCAGTCAATTTATTGGACGACACGTTATTAGAGTCGCCTGGATCTGTAGCGGGAGACAAAATGTCGCAGTCCTTGCCACATAGGTAGGTAATGTTAGTACAAACACGTGGGTCAAATAGTTTTTACTCACTTTCTTAGTTAGTTCTTAGACCTTTACTCCATTTCAAACCCTGCCCTAAGTGCAACGGCTATCTATTTGGTAGTCCAGAAAAACGTCAAAGTGCCTAGTGTTAGTGCCACAAAACAATCGTCTCGCATAAATCGATCGAAAAGTAATACAAATTTACATTACATGGTAAGCGAAACGCCTGTGTCGTGCGTGGCACTCACAATAGCCCATCAGCAGAACACAAGTGAAGTAATGCTATTTGTTATAAATTCAAGCGATATGTCGCTGCCAGTGTAACATCCTGTTATTGTTGTAACTATTGATGGTGTTATCAAGAAAGATAATGTTTATTTATATTGTGTATACTAGTACGTAGGTCACACTATAAGTTTTGCGTAACTTAAAAAAACAACATGTTATACCCAAAATATTATGTGTATTGCTTTTCAAAATACTCTCCTTTACATTTTAAACATTTTTTCATGCGATCGAACCATTTTTTAAAACAGGAGACCACAGATCTGAAGGCATGTTTTCTACGTGCTGATTGAACGCTATCACTGCCTCTTCGGAGTTGGTAAAAAATACAGAAATCACAGGGTGCTAGGTCGGGGCTATGCGCAGGACCCATCCTAGTACGAGTTGACGAGTTGTACTTTTTCGGAAGCTAAAAATGACTTTGTTTTGTTGGCCGTGTGTGAAGAAGGTTGTCATGATGTAGGAGAACGCGGCTTTTGGGTCGTCTTTCGCATACTTTTTCTAACACCCTGGGTAAACAAATGGTAGAATACCACTCGGCATTAACACTCTTTTGATCTTCAAGTGGAATTGTACAGATGGGACCCGTAGCTAAGAAAAAAAACGCGATCATTTTTTTACCAACGTTTCTCGTCTGCCTCACTTTTGTTAGCCTGTTCTCATTTTCAAACACCCATTCACAAGATTTCTGTTTTTTAAAACAATAAATCCACGTTTCGTCTCCTGTGATAATGTCTTAAACAGCATTAGAATGTACGTGGTCGTACTTCAGTAGCATCTGTGAGCACCATTCCACGCGAGCCCGCTTCTGCTCCGATGTCAGTTCATGAGGGATCCAACGACAGCAAAGTTTCCGAACTTTCAATTCTTCGTGTAAAATTTTCTAAATTTGGCTCATACCAATCCCCAATAGTCCTCGAATTGTCTCATAGGTAATCCGCGGGTTTTCTTCAATTAGCCGCTTAACAGTAGCCACATTATTTTCGTTGAAGGCAGTTGAAGGCCACCCTTTACGAAATTCGTCATGTAAAGAAACTCGACCTCTCTCAAATTCAGCAAACCATCGCCTCACGGTGCTCAAACAAGGTGCTTCTCTCCCAAAATCATTTTGAAGACGAGCGGCACAGTCTTGCGGAGAGAGAGAACTTTTAAAATCATAAAAAATCATCGCTCTAAAATCTTTTCGACTTAATTCCATTTTCGTTGTGTACGTAGAACTTTGATGTGTGATAAAAAACAATTGACAAATCATTTCCCGCCAATTGTTTTTTTTTATTACAAAAAAGGTTGCAACGTTTAAAAAAATATAACATTCGAAATTCAAATAGTTCCGATTAGCTAGAAGTGCAAAACTTTTAGTATGCCCCATATACTACTAGCGGTCAGAAAATGATTATTCTCATGTATAGGTGTTTTAAAAACAAAGTTTGTTTAGATATCAGTGAAATACAAAAAATAAAACTAACTCAGTTGCATTCAAAAGTTGGTAATCTAATATTTAAAATAAATGGTTAAAGGCTACTTCTTTGTTATAATTTATCATACGAAACTCGTTGTAATTTTTACGGTTTCCGCCCGAGCCGAGCCGTAGGCTATCGCTTGTATTTTATAAACCTAAAACCATCCGTCCTTTTTAGTAATTCTTCGAGATCGGAGCCATTAGAATGTGATTTTCAAGGCTTTGTCAGGAGAAAAACTATTACAAAAGATGGCAGGAAGATATCCCTTTCATCTTGGCAGAGATATTGGCTTCAAATATCCGGAAATATTCTCGTTTTCTACGCGTCCAAGTCCTTTAAAGGGTAAGTCGATATATAATATTTATAGAAATAAAGATAATCTTTCAAGCCTGCAGCAGACGTTCGTATTGATTAAATCTCTTTATAAGAGTGTATTCAGTATTACTATTGCCTTCAGCTACTAAAGTATTGTTACGGAAGTCAGTATGGGATTGAAAGGAAACGACATGTTCTACCGAAGAAAATAATAAAAACCATTTATTTTCTTCACAATCTTACAAAAAGCATGGAACAATTGTTTACGAATAAAAAATAAAAATAAGTTTGTGTGAGACTGGTGCCTGAACTAGGCTAGCCGGCATCTCAGTACACCAGGTCACTTTTCCTTGTAGGGAGCCCGATTACAAAACGTTACACATAGACACATAGTTCATAAGAGCACAAAAGGTTGTAGAATTTAGATATAGACATATATGTATATTTCTATAAAATATTACTATAATATTATAGGGTTTGTTATTTTTTACGTATGAAATTAGGAGGCTTAAGAAGAAAAAAAAAGAAGTCACTAAGGGATGCCTATGTTCAGCTGTGGACGTCATATGGCTGAAATGATGTTGATGACGATAAAGGAGGCTTTCGGTATACAAATAGTCAAGGTTTTGAATATATTCATTCATATACTTACAAGAGAATTTTCTTAGCGATACAATGTTAAGTTTGTGATGAAGTTTTTTACATAAAAAGTAAACATTTTAATAGTAGGAATTAAAATATTTATTTCACCAATTGGATTTTTACGTTTTTATTTTTACACTTTGATGTAGGTCCTATAGAAAAAAGTTCTCAATGTCTCTCAAGCCAGTTCTCTCTTATAAGCGAAGTCGACAATACAATTTTTTTAGTACCGAACTTAGCCCCTTTTTGAATAAATGTTTCTTGTGCCATTTAACATATCTGAGAGTGTTGAGTGCTAACTAGAAATGACTTGTGTTGTTCTGTCATATTCCGTAAACACCAACAGGTAAAAATACTTTTAACGAATCTTTACTTACAGTTTTATAAAACTAACTAACATAAGTGTATAGGATAATAGGAAAAGCATAGCCGTCATAAGACAAGATAATATGTATTTACTTTAAAATATTTGCAAGTGAGCTTACAGAGTACTCCAAAGCACTCACATTGCCAATTTAAAAACATAAATTCATGTTGTTAGTAACTTATATTAATGGTTAATAGACAAAAACAATCTTAATCTATTTACAACGTAGCCTAAGGAATTGCCAAACAAATCGACGTCTTGGACGGTTTGAGTAACATTATTTAATAAAGCTAGTGCCCTAGGAGTCGGTGTGTTGTGGGCATGCTGGGTGCGCAGACCAACCGGGGCCCCGAAGAGTCGGTGCGGGCGACGGCCCGCGCGTGTGTAATATTGTGGAACAAAGAAACTAATACTACTAAGCACTACAGGGTTGTCTATTTCGCCACCTAACAGCAAAAAGTAGTGAACTGCTACTAGTAGTTTACGCCTAAGTTCCAGCGTATCCAAACCAACCATACCAGATAGAGTTTCTCTATCATTACCGAGTATTTTTTCTCTCTAGGAGACCATACTAATGCCCCATACTCCAACTTGCTACGGACGTAGGCACGGTAGTACTATTAGGTATTCTGTGCGTAGGCGTTATTGAGCATTACAGCTACACCAATATCCCTAAACTGAGACGCCGTCCGCATTATGAACCCCAGTACCTTGTTTGCACTCTTACAAGTGGCAACAATATTAATATGTATTACCCTAACGACGTCATTCATAGCATTGTCTCTGGGCAACAAAGTTTATTAAAGAATTTCGCTATGCCGTAAGAAATAACAGTGATATTTTTACATTTATTATCGGAACCATAATAGGATAAAACGAAACCAGTACAATCATCATTACTTTGTTGTGCGTTCATTTGTTCAGTCTTGTTTATTAGGCTAGTTGACTCATATCAAAATTAATTAAAAAGTTTATTATTTCATTTAGTATTTGGCTTTATTAACCTAATTATATTGATTTTAAAAGAACGTGAAAACGTCTATGTAAGCACAGTGCAATTGGTGTTACAATGTAATACAAGACCTAAAACAAAGAATAGTTCGTAAGTACGTATTGTTTACAAGTGAGGGTACGTCATAGCACAGATAATCTATAGATGAACTTGGCTGACAGCGATTTCGTCAGTAGTTGAAAAGTTTATTTTGATTTTAAAGTTTAGTAGTTTTCTAAGTCTCAAAAAAATACAATTATTCTTTTTTCGGTCTAATAGAACAATTATCATCAATTTAAGACCTATTTCAAAAATGTGTCAACTAGCCTATTAAGTTTTTACGGACCTAACGCTACAATCCTACTCGCACTTTACTAGTTCTCAATGCAGATCTTAGTTTACGCGCTTGTCAAAAGATATTAAGTAATTCTCGGAATATACTCTCCGAATAGCCCCCGTACACAACTTTTCATTTGACACCGATATTCATTTCGGTTAAATTACCGGTTGATTCTGAAACTAAGCCGTCCGAAGGTAATCAACATTTGGTCTCTGAAATGAATTATTTTCAGGAACTGTATCTTTCGTACTTAATATTACCATGAAGCGCAAGTGTCTACTTTTGTATAAAAAAATAAAAAAAAATGTTTCGTTCCGAAAATGAAATTGTATCTTTCTTTACTTAATAGGTACTAGCTGTCCCGGCGAAATTCGTAAAAATTTACAAAAAAAGGTGAAGGGGCCGCCTTCACACATTTTTTTTCGTGAATTTTCCCGTGTTTCTTAAAGTTATTCTGTTAGTCAGGGCGGAGACAAATTCTACATATCAAAGATCGTAAAAATCGGTTCAGCCGTTCTCGACTTATAAATGGTGTAACTAACACACATATAGCCGAACCACAAGGCCACATAGCCGAACTCTATATGGTCGAGTCACTAAAAATACGGTAGTTATTGTTGCATTCCTTTTGAAATTTAACGATCAACACCTCACTTAAAGAAATTGTTATATTTTTCTTCAATTACCTAGTTAGGTATTGTGACCGTCCTTTAAATAAACGATGAATACTGCGCCGCGCGCGACTCGGCGGACCCTATCCGTAGTGCCCTTCTACCGAGTATCTGGAGCAATTAATATCTGTACTGTTGCCATTGACACAATTTTACTCTTCGCACATTTTTCCTTTATTTCTTTTTAAAAACAATGCATGAGTTCGGTATTATTTTCTGATATTCCCCGTAATAACAATAATTCTAATATGAATGTGCTATCTTACTGTACATTTTTTACTACCCGTTAACAATTTAATTTGATTATACTAAAATATGGCTACAAATTATATTAATTTTCTTTAAAATTAACTTGACACTTTTTAAATTTACTTTTTGGTAAGTGAAATATTAAATGACTGCCTCCCGAAATACAGTTAAGGATACTAGCTTGGGAGTTCCCATAAAGACGCTACGCGATCAGTCGATTCACCTGGGTGTCATCGCTAGAATTTTAAAAGACATGGGAGGCTGATAATACTTAATAATTAGGGTTTAGTTAATAAATATTGTTATTGAATAGGACGAACCGGTCTGACTTTCGCGCTGAGCGCTGCAAAGTCCTGTCGCTGGACGGCTGGATAGCGTCGTGGTGCGACGTCGACGCCGCCGACGCATTCCAACTGATCAACCACCACTCGGGAACTCAATACAAATTCAAGTGAGTATGTAATACGGGGAATTGCCAATAACGGAATAGTTGCCTGCTCGCAAGCGGGCCTGTGGATACGTATTATATCGTAAGATTGTTTGCAATATCCGTAGTTCCACGTTACTTTAACTTACCCTCTTATGAATAGAAGTAGGACAACTTGGAAATCCTTTTCTGAGCTTCCTCTATTACTGACATAGCTCTCACATAACGCCTTTAGCATCATCTCTTTTATATTATCACCTGACTACTAATAAAAATGGTCACGATTTAAACAGTATTTTGTGGTTCTAAATGTCATTTTCTCAATGTTTTAATATCATCAGGAGTACCTACCACTAAATAATATGAGACGAATTGACGGCCGCTGGTTGAAAGGCGACGTTTTAGTAAAAATCCTAGGCTGTCAATTAACATGCTAATTAAGTTAGTTGCGACATATACTGCGTCTACGATGTTCGTCGATATGGTCATTTTAGAAAATAGCACAGAATGTCACTTTCGATGATAGCTATTATCCAAATGTCACTTAAAATTTTCGGTCAATAGATTTTTATTCTTAAAATTACGATAATAACCAGTACGAAGAGTGAAGATGTGCTTGTGGATCAAGGGTGACAAATTAGGATATTCTGTGGTCTCGTAATGTTGTGTTTGTATTTTTGTTGTCCCTGTCTGTATTTCCACTCAATCCGGAAACACACCTGCTGAAGGGATTTGTGTGATTGATACTATTGACTGAAACAAAAATTTGTTTTAGAACTGGTTCCGAGCCAGCCGCCAAGCAGTGGGTGTCGAAGATTGAAGATGTTACGAACAAAATAGTAAAACCCTTGCCAGCCAATCTTATGTCCTTCGAGTAATCGTAACCGCCAGAATGTATGTACATAACATGTATACCCATCTCTATGATCTGACCCTCAAGACTTAAGTTGCACGAGTAACCGCAGCATGTAACATATTTGTATGCTACTGTATTCTTTGAAATACGCTTTTGAAATCATGAACAAAAATTTATTTATTGTAATGTCGTTAAGTGTTGTTACCGCCGGTATATTGGTGTTTACGTTATAGTCATTTCCCATTTATTATTTTATAATTCTTACATAACAAAACTCTTTATTTTAGTTATGATAATAGCATTAATGAACAACGTAGGATCTGCATAGCACTACAAAGTTTTATTAAAGTGCAATTCACTCAAAATTTCGAATAATTAGGTACATAAATTAAAATAGTAATGATGTCGCTTTAAATAATATTTTAAATTTCTAAACTGCGCCGTTCTTTTACATATTGTAATTTATATCTACGAAACAATACTGTTTTTGATATTAAACTCTTCAATAAGTAACTATTTTTTTAAAGAATATTTTAATAACGCTCCAACGAGGTAAGTATTAGGACTTTTTTCTCTATTTCTGCAGTGTCAGGTTCCAATTTTTATATGTACTATAAAAATTAAAGCTTATTTTAATATTTTTTGTTTTAAAATGTTAATAATGGTAGAAGAAATTATTAGGGTTTTATTCACGAGATACCTAGAGCTTAGAATTAGTACCTGCTGGTGTGAAAGCGGTTTGAGTAAATGAATGGTTCCTAAAAACATATTTATTATGACGTTACATGCCATGCCAAAAATAACATTAGCCCTAAACGCAACGCAACGTTCTCTATTGGATTTGATAAAAAAACCTGCCAAACGTCCTGCGTCATCAATCATCATAGATAGCAGATCTAAAACTTTTAAATATATTTTCAGTAATTTACACAAGCACTTATCACTTTTAAGCCCTGGTTATGACGTGTTTCAAACCCTAAAATACTATAAGTTTTTTAACGAACTTTTTTAATGCAGAAAGATGTACCAATGTTGGTAAAATCTTCTAGATTGTCAAGCAAATCTTAGTTAAATTGTTATACATTTTGTATGATGATTTAATTTCCTAAAGGCTCACGACGGGACATACGAGCCACCAAGGCCTAATTTCTAAACTTTACCCAACAGATATGAAAAATAATATCTTAAGAAAGGTCAACTCCATTTCTTAGTATTGCAGAATTTGCAGCTAAGCCCGCGAAGAAATCGTGTTATAGCCCAATTACTGATTTTAGGAGAAATTTAAAACGATAACACCCTAATAGTTATGAAACCTACATTAAATGGAAGTTAGTTAGTTTCATAGTAATACAGATCTATTCAAATTGAGTGCAAAATAGTATTGTGGCTCATTTTATTGGTTTCATATCTAAGTTTTCATAGAAATTGTATGTTGAACAACTGCCCTAAAACGCGAAACTGGGGTCCTATTTTTCAATCTCGTTAACTTATGACCCACGCGATTTACTACGCGAGTCGTACTTGGCCGGTTTTAACACTATATTTCAGCCTTGATTTGAACATAACTCCCATACGAAATGAAGTAAATCGTACTCATTCTTCGTAACATATTTTTGCTCTTAACTTGTTGAGTTGCCATTATTTAGTAAAGTTTAAAAATTAGATTCAAGCTCCAGGGTATTTACCCCATGCAAGATTTTGTAAGTTGTTCTTATCATTTACTGACAGTTTGCCATGTGCCATCAAATTAAATCAATAAATGTATTGTTTTGTAATTTCCCCTTAATATTAAAAGTAGTTAAATCAATAGTAATAGTATCAATAGTTAGCTCGGCTAATCTGGAAGTCAATGGGAAAGGCCTATGTTCAGCAGTGGACGTCCTATGGCTGAAATGATGATGATGATTAAAAGTAGTGAGGGATTATTTTTAACATATGATAACAAATACTCCATTTTATTAATATTAAATCCATGACATTTGATTTAGGCTATGTTGCGAATTGTTTTTTTTTTAAAAAGAAAAACGAGATATTTTCCATATCTTGAGAAACAAAGTTAAGATAATCTTTGCCCCACAAAGCTAAACTAAGCAAGGTAGTACACAGACATAAAATGTTCAATTAGGTGTTACCTATCGATAGTATTCTAGACTTGACTTAATTATTTGTGTTAATTTAGTTCTACGATGTTAAATATTCGAATACTGAATACAAATTATATATTTTTTAAAGTAAATAAACAACTATGCGCCAGACATTTTACAAATTGACGTGGTCTCAAAGTTATATTTTAACATCCTTGTGTTACTAGGTAGCAGAAAAATAATTTTGCCAGGGGCAAAGTTCTTGGATAGTAAAGTTTGAAACATGATTTGTTGCAATTTGGTGCCTTCACGGCAATGGCACCTAAGAGCCGAACACCGCCTGCTCGATAGTCGAACCCTATAAATGTTGCTCGCCCTGTAAAGTGAAGTGTAAACCGGCGCGATCTCGTCGCTTGCTGCGGTGGCGATGACGGAGGCAGTGGGGATGTCGATCAGATTCGTTGCATGCTTTTCTACGGGTATATACACAGAGGCGATCAGTTTGATTTGCATAAAAATGATAGTTTTCATCAATACTAGGCGCGGCGTTACACCGAAATCCTAATTGCTGTAAAAAAATGCGTTTAATCTCATTAAAACCTATCGAGCGAAACTCGGAGCAGGCCCTCAGACCGCTATTGATTTGTGAGTATGGTCTGGAAGACAGAACTTCGCATTCCATCGCGATTGCCGCCGCCACACGCGCAACATAATCGAGCTTGTTTACACGTCGCATCGCACTCGCGCATTACGAGCATACTCACACACGGCTACAAGTCAAGCTATACATTGTATACTATGTATTTACAAAGAAAACTACTTGTTAAACAAGACATGCGCCTTTGATTAAACAAACCGTATTGAACTCTGTTGCCGTTTTTATTATGTATTTTATTTAAAAGAATGAACATTAAAGCTTACAAAATTACGGCCACTCCGTACCCATTACAAAATTGCACCAAAGAAAAATTACAGCGTGAATCGACGCTGTTTTAGGCCACTTATGAAAAATAATCTGCGCGGGCTTTTTATGCATGTAAAGCAACACCGCGAGCAAGAAAGTTCGGGAGGGCGCATGACTAAAAATAATTAGTTATGTAGTGAGGTGCTATTCCAATGTGTATTGTTAACGATGCGTGATAATGTATAGCAATGAATTAGTATGTACACTGTCTGAATATTAATTTAGGTATCTATTTCTTAATTCGTTAGATAGCTATCAATCACGTGTATGTACTTACATTAGTACTATACACTTAATAATTACTGATTGAAGATATCTCATTTATGAAACATCACATTTGGTGCCATTGTTAAGTTTTTAACTTTATGAATGAACTTAGTTACCCAATGTCGTACGTTAAAGCAAGTAAAGTGGACAGTCAATCCATGCGATTAGTCTGATATTAGAAAGCGAGACGCAACTGAAGAATACAAGTTAAATTGAAAACCGTCTCTCCCTGAAAACATGCCGTTTGTTGCCTTTATATTAGAATACTATTTTGCCGTTAAAGCCTACGTTATTGCCTTTGCAGTTTCCGCCGCATCACTATTTTATAATTTATCCCTGATAATATAAAGAATAAGAAAGACCATTGCTTTCGCCCCAAAAAATGCATTTCATGTAAATTAATATCGGGTTAAAAAATGTACATTTAAAAACAATAACCATTCTGTTTTTCTGGAGACTGAATGTACGTATATTTCCTATCGTTTGTAAGACTGCAAATAAAAGGATGTCTAGCAACTAATCTGTCTAAATAACATAGAGCTCAAATAAATATTTGTAGGCTTTTTAATATTGACTATATTTAGTACTTTTGTCTTTAAAAAAAACAAAATGTATCGAAAATAATAACAAGTAAAAAGCTTGCAAAAAAGATCGTCGCGAATATTATGTACCTATGATCAAGTTATTGAATATGATTAAGTTTGCTTAAAAATATGTGTTGGCACAGTTTGAATTTGGGGAAAACGGGAATTAATTAATTGGGCATTTCATTCGTTAGCCAACCAATCACATTGGCTAGTAAATAATTAGATTGGGAAAGGTATTCAATTCTGCATTGGCAGCCTTATTCCAACTCGAGTGTTAAATTACCTATCTATGTACCTATAATGTCCATCACTTTAACTTTTTAGGATGTAAAATAATTAAATACACAGCCCTATAAGTAACTTGCTAATTCAATTTTAGTTCAGTTTGCGGAAAATCCAAGTGTTACTTTTGTTCAAACATAACAGTAAATGTGCAAGGAGCTAGTGCATGTACTGATTGTCGTCTTTTTTGTTGGAAAAGTCATTAATCAAATTTGTTATTTTAAATGTCATCATGTTTGAAGCTGCGATTTCGAAAAATATCTATTTCTGATCACCTTACAAGAAATTAAATGAAAATCGTGGAAAAAAAATACCTGCTCAAGTTTTGACTTAAAAGAAGATATTAATTGTCATTTTGAAGTAGGGCCGGTCGAACCCGTCGAAACTTTTTTGTTACTTTTTTAAAATGTTTTGCTTAGAGCAAACAGCTATTAATCACTATTTCCTCTCGCTCTCTCACCCATTCAAAAACAACCGGGCGCTCTCACATCACACATTACAGGTACCTACATAGATATTTCAGATTACCTTAAATTTCGGTTGACCTAAGCTGGCAACAGCATTTTGTTTTTGTTTTCTATGATATTGCGATAATATAATGTCACTAAGTAGTAGTATTATTATAAATATCCGTTTTTTTTAATTCGAGATTAAACATTTACTCAAATATACCACCACTGTTTAGATTTACTATCTCGAATTATAAATCGGACCATAGGATCTGTTGTTTTTTTTGTGTGTACTCTAGGTTAGCGGTTTTACTTGATTCATAAGCAGAATAATAATAATATTCTGGCTTTAGCAATATTCCTGCGACTGACTCACGCCTTCCAATCTAATTGTCTCGTTCGGTAGATGCGGCTTGATTTGGTTACTATAGCAGTCAATCAGAATACGTTATATGTTAAGTAACATGTACCCAGAGACTTGCAGAGGTCTACTGATTAAGGCCGATGGAGATCGCATATTATAGTGGGACGTTGGACTGATTCCGCTAAGTGATAGCCTGCTCTTTTGACATCTCGCGTTCGTGATCGATTAGTTACGATTACGACTCTATGGTTATTTTAGTAATGTTACGTAGGCCTACTGAATTTTTAAATAAAAAAAATATTTTGGTGTCTGTACCTATTTGTGTCAAATAGGAAAAATTGCGAGAGCTGACAGTGATTTTTTCCTCAAAGAAACGTAATTTATAAACTCGTTTTGACCTAAGATTTGATCATTAAATAAAAGAAGAAAACTAATTGATAACGTCCAAAAATACCATGTAACATTTTTTGCCTGCCGCAAAGCCTCTTTTCTCATAAATAACGTTAGTTTTGTGCTAGATTTGAACATTAAAATTAATCTTAGTCATGTGAGTTTATTGCTTTATTAATAAAATTGAATGTATGTCCTCTGTTTATCTAAGACAATGTCAAGAGAGATTCCAACAAATATTGAAGTTCCGTCCGGTCCCGGAAAAGGTTAGGCTCAAAATTACATGTAAGGTTAAATATTGGTCTAATAGACGGATTTAAAGGCATCCATCTTTAAAAAAGTAAATGTTTAATGTACTCCTAAAATAATTCGAAAGTGCAAAATCAATTTTGTTCTATTTCATATAATGTCCACTAGGTACCTACATTATTTGATAATAGCAGTTTTACTCTGAATTATCGTTTTGTCGATAACCCACTAGTTTGGAGGTTGTGATGGTACATAACATACCTAAAAGAAGACATTGTAAATGGTTTATTGATTTAGTATGTGTTTACTAAAAATCTAAACATTATTTTGTTGAAATTCATTCGAGTATTTCTATGTACAGACAATGGTAGGTTAACCTACTCAAAAAGTTACAGGTCATTGAATTGATTTTCAACTTTATGTCTAACATTGAGAGATCAATATCAATTGATAAAATTTGACGTTTTGTGGTAGGTTGACGTGCTTTTGTCTGTATCTACACATAGAGACAGCTGTCAGAGTTATAGGAAGTGTGGAATATTTTAGTTTAAACATTGTATTCATACTGACCAATACGAATCGCCGTAACCGTTAAAAGGTGTGTTTTAATTACTTAATATTATGGAATTCGAATTATATATCATTACTGCAATTACTGCTAAAATAGCAAAACGAAAAACTAAACGAAGTTAAATTTTCCATTACAAGAATTTATCGCACATTCGGAATAGAGTTTCCTACTTTAGTCTTTATAGCAATGTAACCAAAGCTTATATTAAATTACTTACTTATATATTTTGTAATATAGGTGTAAAAATAGATAGACTTGTGAGGCTATAATATTTGACTGAACCTTTAGTGTAAAATTATCTTCGAACATGTTTAAAAACGGTTTAATTTCCCTGAATTATATATATTAATTACTCATCATCTTTGGCAATCCATATTATAGAATCTCGTAGCATTTATAAAAAAAAACAAACAATATTAGGTTTGTATTATTAAAATAAATTTTTTAAGTTGTTAATTTATATTACAGCGTTATTTGCACCAAATTGCTTTGTAATCGGATTCGATCATCGATGGTTTGTAAGACACTCCTATTTTTAAGCAGTTAAACTATGATATTAAGCCTTGTACAATATAATATTATATTAATTTGTTAAGTGTATTTATGGTAAGCACATCGTGCTCTCGTGTTCAATAAAAGTCTTGTCAAATTACTTATGGTTTCATTTTCTTTACCCATCATTTGAGGTTTACAATGAATCTATCTTTACAAAGTTGGTATGAAGTTTTAAACACTAACTAATACTACATAAGTTGGGTAGGCGTAAAATGCTGCACTCGCTTCCTATTAAGAGAAGGCGAATGCAGCCGCTTTGACGAGCTGCAAGCGGGCGCGCGCCTCTGGGCGCCCTTGCTCTCGGACATCTCCCAAACTTAAGGTGCTGGCAGTGTAACCGGTGCGTGAATAAATTGTAAGTGACCCAATTCGTCGACTGAGCTTTACTTTCGGTGATAAAAAGTGGCTAAACGATGAATCGATGGTGGAGAGGTTGTGCGGGGGCGGTGCTGCGGTGTGCGCGGGGTGCGCCGCGCCGTAGCCTCCGCACTCTCCGCAGTGTGCGGCGGTCGGCGGTACAGTCGGCGCCGGCTCGGTGCCTCGGTCACGCTCAGTTGCCGCGCCACGTCCCCGCTCCCGACTCGGCCGCCGCAGCCGGCACGCGCCGCTCGCTGCTCGCCGAGCCCTCGAGCGCGTGACATACTACAACCAAACACGACGCATTACTACTATACTATTACTTACAACACCCCGACATGTCAATAAAGTAAGTTGAACAACTTTTTAAACTTAAGAAAACTTTGCATGTTCAAATAACTTTTGAACAGTATTTCGGATAAGTATTAAACTTTTAAAAATTTGTTTCTTTCATTTTACTTGTGGTTTAACCTTTTTTTACATCTAAATTTTTTATGTTCTAAATTGTTTGCTGGCATTTTTTTAGTAACTATAAAATTATAAATGTTTGGGGTTTATGTTGATTGTAATAAATAAGTAAAAATAAGTTTTTTTTGTAGCTAGACCAAATTCTACGTATATCTTGTAGGTATGTCTTGTTTTTAACAGCTGGCTTCAAAAAACTAAAAAGCTAAATCTTCACATTTACTTACTTATTTCAAACCTAATCAGTTATTTTTGGCACAGACAGCAAAAAAACTAATTAGGTATTTTTGAGTAAATATATTTCGTTTTTGGAAGCCAATTATTTTTTCATAAAAATGTACTTTAACTGTCTTTTCAAAGTTTTGGTGTAAGTCTCTCTTTTTCCACCTATGCAAGTATTTTTCTTAAAATTTTTCAAAATGAAACTATTAAGGCAAAGACAAAAAAAACAGTTTACTTACGGCACAAGTATCGCGCAATATACACAAAAAGAGACGTTATCGAATTGAAAACCTCCTCCTTTTAAAAGTCGGTTGAAAATCTCCAAATGTGAGCTAGAGATGAAGTACAAAACCAACCAAGTACTACTACCCAAGTCCCTCGAAAACAATAAATAATGTGTTTGGAGGTTTCCTTGGGAAGGTTGCTGAGCGTTATAAAGATTGGTATATTTAATTACGACGTGCTATTTTAGAATTTACACTTTGCCACCTTGTAATGTAAGTAAGTATCTGTGCCGCTTGCGTTGCTGTCATATTTTTTAACTTTAACCAACCGATAAAACCTACCTTAATTGAAATTTATACTGCCGCACTCAAAAAGGGATAAGTAATAGTTACCTGTAATACTAAAGTCGATACAAATAAATTATTGAATGAACAAAATGTTAATCAACATTTTATTATTAAATAAGCGTGAGTGCGGCAGTACCCTGGTGTGTACGTAAAGGGTTTTACAACAAAAACTTTGTTTTAAACAAAATAAAACTTTTTTTTTGACAATTTTTTTTTTTTAAATTTACATTAGAAATAGTAAGGTTTGGCAATTATAAGTAAAAAATTTATATCGGACAAATGTCCTCTAAGACTACGCTTACATATATACCGGATCTATTTCTTAAATCACTTCACGGCTTTTGAGTTTTAAGAGTGCAATCGACTCGATTGGCTCCGTATAGACTGTCTTTAACAGAGTCCCACAATAAAATATCCAGTGCTGTTAAATGGCATGATCGGACCAGCCATTTAACTTTTTTAAAACAAAGTTCTTGTTGAAATACCCTATAATTCATTTTGTATTAAAAGCAGCGTAGTTAAAATTGAATTTATAATGTTGCTATATTTAACGATGTTGGCCTCGTTTTGCGTTCGGAACAAGTGCAGTTAAGCTGCCATACCTAATAATGGGTTGGCTACCATTCTAACCATATTTAGGTTCCTACTCCGTTCTGCGGAAGGCACGTTATAAGTAAAGCACGTTATATAAGTTGGTCCCGGCTAATATTTCTTAATACTAGCCGTGAAGCTTAGTCAGTGGCCTTAGGGTATCTTAACATCTGACAGTAAGTTTAAAGTCTGTGCCCTACAGTAGGACGTCTAAAGGCATACTTTTATTTTACTTAACAGCCAATTTGCTCTGGTCGAAAAAAAACAGTAAAGTGAAAATTTTAAAAGACAGCCAAAGTTTTACCTACTTACTTACCAACTGTCGAAACTCCTGGTAATCCTTTCAGGTAAAACAACCAAATTTTGTATCTTTTACTCAATGCTGAGGAACTACGAGTAAGTATGTATTCTTCCTAAATTAAAAGTGGCATAATTATTTATGTCTATCTCTTCCTAGGGTACAAAGTACCTTTAGTGTCGGATTAGTGATTTGGCCGTAAAAATGTGACCTTCTCGAGTACCTTCTTAGATAATACAAGTGGAAAATAAAGTCAGGTAAGTAATTCAATAAAATTATGCAACGCTCATTCTATAACAACTTTTACTATGGGAGCAACATGGAAATCACTAGAAAATACGAGCGATTGTTTTTTTTTGTCTTAATGATTATGTAGAACTATAAAGAGTGTATATTATGGGGAACCAATAGTTAACTTTGCGTGTTAATATCAAAACCGAAAGCCTTTGCGCAGCTTACGCTTAGACATGACGGGACCGCGAACGGACCCGACAAGTTAAGCTCAAGGTATTTAGTTAAAACAGTTCTGTTCTACAGGTGTGAGACGTGGAAGGTCACAACAAAGTTCATCTCACTTTAGCAACAGGTCTTTGTTAACTGTTGCCTTCGCCGAATCACAGAAATTTACTGGCCTGGGCGATTTCCAAGCAGCACCTCCTGAAACTGAACCGCCGATCAATCAAGTTCTGCAGTGGAAACTGATTGATTGGTCACACTATCGGCCATATCCCAATTCAGGCTACTTACCGAGATTCATTTGCCTGAGTCTTCGAATATTAAGTCTCGAGTTGATGATCATGTTTATTTAATCTAATTATTATAAGTAAATAACTATATAATTTCAGTGTGGTTTATAACTTTTACTATGGCTAAAACTTTTTGCATATCATCATCATCATCATCATCATTTCAGCCATAGGACGTCCACTGCTGAACATAGGCCTCCCCTATTGACTTCCAGATTGGCCGGTTGGAAGCGGCCTGCATCCAGCGTCTTCCTGCGACCCTTACCAGGTCCTCTGACCACCTTGTGAGTGGACGTCCTACGCTGCGCTTGCCGGTAAGCGGCCTCCATTCTAGAACCTTTTTGCCCCATCGGCCGTCAGTTCTACGTGCTATGTGCCCCGCCCACTGTCACTTCAGCTTGCTAATCCGTTGGGCTATATCAGCGACTTTTGTTCGTTTACGGATCTCCTCATTTCTGATTCGATCTCGCAAGGAAATACCAAGCATAGCCCTTTTCATAGCACGCTGTGCGACCTTGAGCTTTCTTATGAGGCCCATAGTGAGAGGCCACGTTTCAGTTCCATATGTCATCACTGGTAACACACACTGGTTGTAGACTTTCGTCTTAAGGCACTGAGGTATTTTGGACGAGAAGACGTGGTGCATATCAGTAGCTGTTTAAGTGCTTTTAAGTAATTACACGATTCTATTTTTAGGGTTCCGTACCTAGGTTCGCTTTGTCCTTCGTATATCTTTCCGTCTGTCTGTCATGACCCTTTTCATCAGGATCGCGGAGAGGTAGGTATCCAGCCCCCCTAGCATGTCTACCAAAACACGATATGATATGATATAGCGATATATCGACACCAACTTTAAAAATATGATAGATATAGCCGCCATTTTGATTTTTTATCGAAACAGTTATCTTAATATGTGACGGCGATTCAACATGGCGGCTATATCTATCATATTTTTACAGTTGGTGTTGATTTTTTGCTATATCATATCATATCATATCGTGTTTTAGTGCTCATCCTAGGCAGGCTGGTGTAATTAATATCAAATACTGAGGTTTGAAATCCCTTGCAGCTGTGAAAAGCAATAAAACCTATTAATTAAGCACTTTTACACGTCTCAATTCAACTAGGAAAAAATCCAACCTCTGTTATTGCAATCAAAAGATAGGCACGACTGTTTATGCCGCATTTTTAATACTCACAAGGAAATCAAAGCCGACAGGGTAGGTACTTCCCGTTGACTTAGAATCATGAAATTTTGCAAAGTAGCATTATAACTATAAAAATTAGGAAAATTTTGCAAAAAAAAGGAATAGCGGTACGAAGTACGCCGGGACAGCTAGTATAAATATAAAAACCTTACTTGTAATAAACGTGGTACGTAATAAATGTGGTATCTCGCTTTGTGAAATTCCTGTTTCACAATAGCTCCGTATGGCTCTCCTCCGTGTTTGCCAGTTCAGTTCATTATTTTTAAACCTCACCCTTAAGTCGTATTAACTGAGAATTTAACTCTAGCCTTTATTAACTAGCCGCACCAAAACTCTGGCATAACTGTAGTTGACATTTATTTACAACCGACATATAGAGTGGAGGAGGTTCTCAATTGGATAGCGCTTTTATGTAAGCAAACTTACGCAAATATCTGGCATATTATATAATCGATGTAGCTGTGCTTAGAATAATTATCACTTTCGCATATTTAATCAAGCTAAAACTTGGTATAATAAAGTCCGTTTTTCTTTGCTTGTCGAATATTGTAAACAATCTTGTCGTGTCTTTTTCTTTTCAAATCAACAAATTGTTTTAAGAAGGATTTTGTGTTAAATGATTAATTACAATAATAGGTTACTAGTTTTGTGTCTATCTTATTGTTAAATGAATAATAATATAAAAATACTCGACAAGCAAAGAAAAACAGACTAAGTACGAGTACTTCCATAAAAATGAGATACCTACTGACAGTGCAATATGGTGAACAACTAAGTACTTAGGTCATGAAGTCAAGATCGTTTCCGCAGGAAGAAACTCCTTAGACCGGTCACATATTATCAGAAGCTTCTAATATGAAACAATTCTAGCGCGCGCCGGACCGAACTGTCACAGGGCCCGCACATTATCCGGTTCGGCGATCCGGCGCCAGTTGTTGCTGACTGCGCCGCCACGACAGACCTCTCCGTCTTTTGACGATCGCACAGGGATGGTAAGAATGGCGACACGTTATTGCTATTGGCACTATTGATTAGTTATTAAAGAAGAAAATCACTGTTTATATTTTCTTCTACGCTAGGTCCCGCTGTATTATATTTTGATATTGTTCACTATCCACATTCCATATGCACGAATATTTTTCCATTTCAGCGTATCTTATCTAAATCTTAAGAATAAGAATAATAATAAAAAATACGTTTATTTGAAACAAACTAAAAAAAAACTATTGAAAAACACGAATAAGTATTAAACAGAATTAAAAGTTAAAAATACATTGTGAAAAATGTAGGAAATTATTTGCGGTCGACCTTTAGAGTGTGTTTGGTCACGAGCTGGCAATAATGGGAGCATAAATTCTCCTATTTTTCCTTCTATCGACAAAACCACCCCCTATTGGAGTCCATAACCCTTCTTGGTATGGCCGTTTGGACCTCTTCCTTTTGAAGACGGTTGTAAGAGTAAACAATTCAGAACCTCCTCCCTTTTTTGTAGTCGGCTAACAGACGTACACTTCTGGCAACTCTACTTTCATATTTGACTTTTTGAATCAAAAGCGCGTGTACAGCATACGGCGACGTCTGCCAAACTGACACAAATTTCTGATAATATGCGGGGTCTAGTACAAAATGTATGGTAGACGGGCCTCTCAAAAATGCTAATGACGTTTCAATCCGGCGCGCATTAGAACCGGATGACCGGCAAGAAACATTTCTTACAATATGCGGGGTCTAGTACAAAATGTATGCACCGAAGTGCCTTCAGGTTTGCGCTAGAATGTTTCTATTAGAAGCTTCGGATAATATGCGGCCTGTCTTAATATGATCACCTACGTACATGCTGGACTGAAATTGACTTGTCATTTAAAGTCAATGGCAATCCGTCAATCATTTCCAAACTTTTTGGTTCTATGAATTTTAGGCACTGATCAAGTAAAACTACGTTATAATGTTAGGTTCCATTTTCAACAAATAAAAAGTTGTCATTATATTTTTTTTTTCATAAAATCGCATAGGTATTGTAGGCACAACGTAGATACAGCTCAAACGAATAAAAATCCAAAACGCTCACTATCAAACCTAAAACCACTTTTTTAAAACGTAGGAAGCTTTACTTTCCTTGAGTAGTTCTTTTGATCAATTATGGAACGTGTAGATAGAAGAATTTTATAAAAAAAAAAGTTATATTAATTATCATTGGGCTATGTTGTAAACATGAAGGTCGTGATTTTACAATTTTGTTTAACTTAAGAAACGTTTAATACTGTCACCATTTGACTATTATAGTTTTCGAAGCCCAATTATGATGTAGAAAACAAAAGAACAAAATTATCTTTTTAATCTTGTTGTTTTTTGCGTGTTATCAAGCTTGTTATTGGCAACCCGAATGGTGTAGTGGCGCGGTGATTTTCGCTGCATACAAAGGGTTCCGGGTTCGATTCTCAGTTTGATACAATTCAGGAAACGATTTTTTTAAATTGACTTGAGTCACGATGTGATGGCAAATTACATTGTCTGGTACCTCGTCGTAACACAATTTCAAGACCATGACCGTTGGTGTCTTGTCTGACAGATATTAATTTAGGGAGTGCCTCCGCTGCCGGCGCCGGCTCCCAAAAATATGGCTATTGGGAACCGGCGCGGCAGTAGCTATAGGTACTGCCGGCAGCCGAGATTTAAAACAACTGCTGCTGACGCCGGTACTCAAAATAGCAACCGGCAACTTAATTATAATGCGCAAAAGGCTGGATTCTAATACCGGTAAACAAACACAAAAATACAAATGCTTAAATACAACACCTTTTTTTGGAACCAACACCTAGATCTAGAATAAAAATGTCTTCTCCATACAAACTGATGTCAGCTGTTCAGCCGTTTGTACCTATATCATGTCAGCCTATTGCAGTCCACTGCTGGACGTAAGCCTCCACTCAGAACGACATCTCCCGCTTTTTTATCTAGCCACTGCCATCCATCTTCCATCTTCCCAAGATCATCGGTCCATCGAGCCGGGGGGCGTCCTATACTACGTTTGCGAAGGCGCGGTCTCCATTCGAGAACCCATTTACTCCACCTTTTATCGGTTCTGCGACAGATGTGGCCGGCATCGATATCGAAATTCCAAGCATCGACCTTTCCATAGCTTGCTTAAGTGACATGAAGTCGGTGGGCCAGCTTTACTGTCATGTTCCACGTTTCGATTCCGTAGGTCATCACTGGTAGGACGCACTGGTCGAATACCTTGCTCTTGAGGCATTGTGGCAGTGGCGACGAGAAGATATGACGCAGCTTCCCAAATGCTGCCGAGCCAAGCTGCTAGCGATTTCGAGCGAGGTTAAAAGCTGTCTTTACCTAACTGCAGCACTTGTCCGAGGTAGACGCTCGATGTTGTCAAGGAGTATCTCTACCTCAGTTTAGTATAGACACAGAAAAAAATATATTTATGAGTACAAATAAATCTCAATAATATAAAAGTTCTTGCAAAATTGAAAAAAAGGGGTCGACCAAAGTGGCTAGGCAATAGGTACTGTTTAAGGTTTAAAACTTTAAAGCCTAAAAATGATTAAAAAAGTAAAAAGTAAAAGTAAGTAATTTTTAATTAAATAAAATAAAATGTCTAGTCCTATTAGTTTATTGTTCCTACTCGTTTTTGTATAATGTTAGACGGCCAGTGCTAGGAACCAATTCGACAACTGGCGCCGGCCGCACTCCCATTAATTTAATGGTTTGCTAGCGGATATGCTGAACGTGTGGTAACAGCAAGACGGGCTCATCTACATCACATCGGAAGATCACACACTTGGTGGCCAGCACGATCGTGTACGAGACAGAGATCGATACAGAAGAATAACTTTGTCAGCTGCGTCCTTAAAAATAACTTCAGAGTTTTGCGTTATGAATCTTAAGCTGGTACCTATTATGAAAAATAAATATTACCTAGATCAAGTATGACATATAAAATATTTTAACCTTTACGGGAGATCGTGCTCTTTGGCGTTCTGAGGGGAGGCTTACGTCCAGCAGTGGACTGCAATAGGCTGACATGATATAGGTACAAAAGGCTGAACAGCTGACATCAGTTTGTATGGAGAAGACATTTTTATTCTAGATCTAGATGTTGGTTCCAAAAAAAGTTGTTGTATTTAAGAATTTGTGCCATATTGACTATCGGTACATCGAGGTGTTGAAGTGTTTATACAAAAACGCCACTATGTCGGTTCGAGTACAGGAGCAGAGCACGAAGGCGATTCCTATGCAGTAAGGCAGGGAGATGTTGTATCTCTGAAACTGTTCATCGCTGCATTGGAAGACGCTTTCAAGCTCCTGGAATGGAAAGGATTTGGCATCAATATCAACGGCGAGTTTCGGTTTGCCGACGATATTGTGGTCATGGCATAATCGCTCGAAGACCTCAGCACAATGCTCGCTGGCCTTGGTCGAGTTTCCCAAAAAGTGGGATTGCGGATGAACATGGCCAAAACCAAGCTCATGTCGAATGCCCATGTTGCGCTCCTCTCTCGAAATCGTCTACAAATATGTCTACTTGGGACAATATATCCAGTTGGGTAGATCCAATTTTGTGAAGGAGGTCAATCGTCGAATCCAACTCGGCTGGGCAGCGTTCAGGAAACTACACAATATCTTCTCGTCCAATATACTCCAGTGCTCAGTGATGACATATGGAACTAAAACGTGACCTCTCACCATTGGCCTCATAAGAAAGCTCAAGGTTACACAGCGTGCTCTGGAAAGGGCTATGCTTGGTGTTTCCTTGCGAGATCGAATCAGAAATGAGAAGATCCGTAAACGAACAAAGACGCTTACATAGCCCAATGTATTAAAGAGCTGCAAGCTGAAGTGACAATGGGCGGGGCACATAACACGTAGAACTGATGGTCGATGGGGCTGAAAGGTTCTAGAATGGAGGCCATCTACCGGCAAGCGCATCTTAGGACGTCCACCCACAAGGTGGACAGACGACCTGGTAAAGGTCGCAGGAAGACGTTGGATTCAGGCCGCTTCTAACCGGCCAATCTGGAAGTCAATGGGGGAGGCCTATGTTCAGTAGTGCACGTCCGGTGGCTGAAATTATGATGATTTTGATGAATTGAAACACATACTTAGGTTCAGTGATTTGTATTGTGATTTATACTTTTTTAAAACTATTTCCAACGTTTTATTTGACGCACAACAAGCATTTAACACATTTTTTTCTCTGGTACCGAAAGTATCGAATTTCCCCTTATTTCCCGGTACCGTCTCTACTCCAGTACCGGAAAATACAACTTCGATTTCAGTACCAGTACTGCAAACCCTAATAGGAACTGGTATTATAATTACCTACACTTCACTGCAGCAATTTAGTATTAAACTGAACTCTGTAATTAGTTTGATAACATCGTTACATCCTAAATGATGTTGTGTGAATTTCAGGGAACTTCGTGGAAATCTAGCGAAGTAACTAGGCATTATACAGTCAGTACAGTTAACAGCAAACAACTACCAAATAGTTTAAGGTCATCCAATCGTTTTTAACTTTATGTCCAATGAATAGAGATCGTTAGCTTGCGATTTAAGTTAGATTATTTTATTAGCGACGAATATTATACTATTATTTAGTACCTGCGTCAAAGATTGTCAAAGTGATAAAATTCATAGGCAAAGACTAAATTATAGGGTCGTAGTAACCAATAAGTAGGGTGATCGCCCCGAATACCAGCATTTTAGTCCTTTTATTAACTTTTAAAAATCATAGAATTTTACCCATACTTCAAAGCTAATTATGTTATTTATTATTAACAGGTTGGTTCATTGAAATTGTAATGTAATACAACATAAATGGTATAAACTTAAGACAAAATAATGAAAAAACAAATGGAAATATGCCTATTGGCTCCAATTGCAGCCACCCTGTACCTAATGCCATCCTTTTGTGTACCTAATACCAGCCTTGTATAGGGTCATGCCTGCCAGTTCTGGTGTTGTACACATCGCCTACCGAAAATTATTAAAACATCTTAAATTACATTTTTTTTTTGGTGTAAGAGTAGGGATGCTAAGTTACATTTCAAGGTAGTGCCAAATTTTAAAAATAAGGTCTTTAGAACAATATAATAATGCTAATTTATTGTAATTAATTTCAGCCGTTGTATTTCTAGAGTAACATATACTTAAAAAATTTCAAAAATTAAAAAAACTAAACGTGAGTTGCGCCGTCATACATCAGAGATCATAGACGTACGCCGACGCCGCTCCAACAAGAACCTCATGCAGTGCACTAACGGTGCAATTTAATCGAGTTATCGTAAATTTTCTACGTATTTTATTTTTCAATGCAGAATGGAAGAATTTAAAATGAAAAAATAAGAGTTTGTTTTTTACGTAGATCGATTTAGTTACTGATTCTGAGTGGTCCCTGAAATATTGGCACTACGTAATGTACACGAACGTATCATTTCGGTCCTGGAGTGTAGCCCAAGGGATATTATATTTTTTCGTAGCTTCCTAATTTTTGATTTTCCATCTTCTATTTCTTTTAACGCAACGTCGATATTATTTATATCGACTTAAAGTATTGATTTAAATTATAATAGCAATATTATACTAAATGAGTTACATACACTATATATTTTTTTAAATATAATAAATAATAACATATTTACTAAATCAAAACTAAGTACTAAAGGACATAATTTATTTGGAAAACTAAAAATAGTCACGTTATGGTTAAGTAAAATGCAAAAATAAGTGCAAGATTAATAAATGAATTTTCAAACTTAAATATGTTCCTTGCACTTTACTCAAGTTTGTGGCATTTTTGTGTTATACTATGAGGCTGGGATTAAGTACATTACCAAATCAAATACCAGCCTACTAGGCCGACATTTGGTACTCAGTACATTTCGGGTTTCTAATTGCAGCCCCCATTAATTCTTGAAAATTATATAAAAAACACATTAATTACAACGTCTATAATCAAAATTATCACAACCATAAACCTAATAGACATAAATATACTAAGCATACCTTCTTTTTGTGGAACCAAAATTTAGCACTAAAATTGGACCATGGCGGACGTCCACAAATTTCATGTTTCGATGCTCTACTATTGTTGACAGATTTATGCCAGTGTTGTCAATTTTGGAATGTAGTACTACCGTAGTAGTACTTGATGTAAAGATTTGTTTAAGTAAGCACATTAATCGTTAACACCAAAAGAAACCGTATTATCAAAGAAAAGAGGCTGCAATTAGGGGCAAGCTGGTATTAGGGGCATCCACCCTATCCAAGTGAATCTAAAACAGTATTAAAATCCTAAGAATGTGGAACGTACGAATAAAACACTAATGTTACTAATGTGTAATGACGTTAGTGTGCGGGCTCCCATAGTAGCTTGAACCTGATCGTTTGTACGTTTACGCACGACCCAAATTCGTATGAAAGGGCGTCGAAAGTGAGTCGAGCTTATTTCTCAACATCTGCACGATAAAGCCGAGTGGAGACGAAATAGCTAAACATCTCTGAAAGGCAAGTATTACAATGATCGGCGTATTTTCAACCGACTTCAAAAAACGAGGAGGTTCTCAATTCGACTGTTTTTTTTTTTTTTTTTTTTGTATATTTGTTATTAACCGACTTCAAAAAACGAGGAGGTTCTCAATTCGACTGTATGTTTTTTTTTTTTTTTTTTGTATATTTGTTACGCGATTACTCCGCCAATTATGAATCGATTTTAATGATTCTTTTTTTGTTTGGTAGATCATACTTCAGAGGTGGTCCCATATAAATTTTATCGAAATTGATTTAGAACTTTTTGAGAAAATCAACAAATATATACCCAGATAGTATTTTGGTTGTGGTTCTTGTTACCTATCTTCGTCAAATATGAGCCGATTTTGATGATTTTTATTTTATTGAATAGCTTATACTTCAAAGATAATATGCTAAAAGTTTACAAAATAAAAATCACCCCTAAGGGTAGGAAAATAGGGGATGAAATCGGTGTTCAGCAGTTAGATTAGGATTTATCACTAAAAATTGATGAAATAAGTAAATTTTATTAAAAAAAATAAAACCGACTTCAAAACACTAAAATGCAAAAAATAATCCTAACACTTAAGTACCTAATCAGTTACTTTTGGAGTCGGTGCAAACAAAAACATTGAATCTCTCATCGGCTGGCACCGACTCCAAAAGTAACTGATTAGGTACTTAAGTGTTAGGATTATTTTTAGCATTTTAGTGTTTTGAAGTCGGTTTTATTTTTTTTAATCAGTACTTAATACACAGGATGTACTAGAGAATAGTAGGACACTCCTTAAAACTGCGTGATCAGCAGATCATATACAAACAACCTTTACTATGGCAGCTACATTGAAATCGTATTTTTTTTCACAAGCTCCATACTTTATCATCGAGGTAGCGAATAAGTTTGTATGGAGCATCTAAAAATTTTTTTCGTTTTCGATGTTGCTTCCATAGAAAAAGTTGTTGTATACGAGCAGCTGATTACGTGGTTTTAAGGAGTGTACTATTCTTTAGTACACCCTGTATATACTGGTTGTTAGGTAAATGGTATATCTAGCCGAAACTTGCCTATGTTAACATACGCATATAAATACAATGGTGAAGTCAGAAGTCAGAAGTTGCGCAGAAAATTATTTGAATAAACTAAAGAGACAACGCGAACGAAGTCGCGGGCAACAGCTAGCAACAGCATTCATAAATAAAAAAGGCTTCGATTATTCATTTTTTGTTTGTAAGCACTTACCTCGGTATAGTATATATTTCTATATGCATTTGGGACGTGCCGATTAAGTCGTCAAAAAATGGCTCGTATTAAATGTATAGAAGCAATTACAAAAACTTACCTGAACAACCAAATTAAAATGTTACATGTCATACCCCGCATCTAATACTCAATTTGGTAGGGGAAAATGATGTGGCTATACCTGCAATATTAAATGTTATTAGATAAATATACCGTATTATACGACTCCGACGCAAAAAGAGGGGTGTTATTTGTACGGCGCTTATGTCATTCTGTCTGTGGCGCTACGTAGGTAGAGTACTCTAACAGATAGACAGATCAGGTCAAGGAATCCGAAGATTATTAGAAGCCTTTCTGCTTAAGGGATCTTAGCTGTTAAATCAAAATTGGACTCTCTTTCATTTTTGTCTGGCAGACTTCAAATAAATTACCCATTTCTACTTTTAATAGCCAAAAAATAAATGTTAAATAACGAATTTGATATCCTCTTACCTACACATAGAACAGCGTTAAAATCCGATTTTACTTAAGGCGCAGGGTAAGGAGAATACACGTAAAAGAGGTATTTTTGGACAAGTTTTCTGGCGAAAATACTGGAAATAGGATGTGGAAATTAATATATCATGTAACTTATATGTTGAAGTTTCTCCTGTTGTATCTAAATACTAGTTATTATTTCTTATAAACACTAAAAAATATTTTAAAGTAGGTACCGCAAATATCGCGAGCTTGTACACATTTATATTTTAAACGACGTTTTTGTTTGGTTTCAAAGTTGGTTTAGTTATTTATAACATTCGTGCCTTTTGGATGTTTTTTTTCAAATAGTCAACAAATTAAGAATTATAAGGTTTTTTTAATGGGTTTTATTCTTAGTGCCTACTTTTCCATGAGCGGATATTTTGCTCGCAATGATAATCTATTTGCACAGGAGCGCAACGGATAGATGTTTAGTCTGCGAGAAGCATTTGTATTATCTTAGGCACGTAATAGAAGTCGCATTAGTCGACGCTTAATGCTCAAGGTCACTTGCCTTACCCGTAGCCTTAAAGGAATGGTGTTTTTTTACATTCAGTGAGACTACGTTTAATGTAGCCTATAAGTTTCTATGATTATTAATAGGAACTTATAGGCTGATATTCCCTTCTCCGTCCATAATCAAACCATGGTCACAATCTATTTTTTTTATATTTTTTTTATTAGCCATTTCTGTCCCACTGCTGGGCAAAGACCTCCCCCAAACCTCTCCACTTATCCCTGTCGTTGGTTAGGGCCTGCCAATCTTGGAGAAAATTGTCTAAGTCACAATCTATATGCTACTTAAATGAGTCCAAACAAGATAACTAATTTGCTGATGGTCTTTACACGGAAGGATATTATAATTATGCTAATTTAGGTAGATATAAATATTATTCGACTATCTTGTTAAGTGTTCCGTTGAAACCAGACTCATTAATTTCTGCGTATCCATTAGATAACTCAGTTTTGTTGTATGTGTAAGACACAAATTCTACTTCAATCTTTTGTCTATCGTAAATGGCTATTATATCGAATAAATGTTAACGGCAACTGACAATATTTTCGATAAACCAATTTAGCGATACCTGTGCTATATACAATAGGTTACGTTGAATAGATCATTAGATTCGGAGGTACACGGTACATCTTAAATTGGAATAGGTATGATTGCTATTTTAACTCTGTAACCAGACCCATTGGATGAAAGATACACATTCAGTGTCGTCTAAATGTAAGTGAGATATAACTAATTACTTTTTATTAGCTATGTAACACTCAAAATCCAGGAAGTAATGTGCTGAGATTCGTACTCTCAAGACACGGATGTAAAGCGACACTCCGACTACTCAGCGGCAACCGTTCGCAGGGAAAGAAATTATTAGATTTATGTTTGTATGAAATTTTATTTCATAACTTTGTCATATTGTCAACTGTCGCGCGAGGCGTCGTTATCTAGTTCGATGTCGCGATCAGTCTGTCTGTCTGCAGACTGCCGTGCGTTTGCTTTCAAAGACCAACGCGAAAGTCTTATTTGAACTTTTTACAACAAAAATGTGACTAGCAAACTCTTGACTATCTAAGTATATCTAAGCTAGTTATAACGGTCAGCAACTGGATCACATACCTTTTATACTCATCAAGCATACGTAAACGAGACACAATAGAAATTCCATTGTTATGCGGTCTCATGACACTGCTTGGATATTAACGGGTAAGAGCTTTGGTGTCTTATTGATTTTTGGTAAAATCAACCACGTCATCCAACCTGTAGGTATCATGTTTTGCTTGAGTATGGGTAAGTAATCGATTTAGAAAGATTTATTAGAATTAAAGTTAAATTGACATCTAAACAAATGTTTTTAAATTGACATCTAAACAAAAAATACTAAGACTAACCTATATTTTTTGGTGACTGGCACTAGAATTTTGAACCCAACTTGTATGAATGAAGTGAGATGAGAATGATCCTCCTTAGGTGGACATTATTAGGTACTATGTGACGCTAGTTCACGCAAGTGCAGTATGTGTTCCGGAAATCTAGCGGTAGTCGTTGCTAAACTTCCGAAGGCGTGTATTTTGCCTATTAAATTAAGATTTCGCTGGTCGTAAGATTTACGGAAAAGATATAACGTGGTTACGATGACGCGCGAAGCTAAACATGAATAGGGTGTGTAAATATTTTGCGTTTATAATTTAGTATTGATTGTGTGAGGCGAGGGGCGGGTGCCGACCTTGGAGCGCCCGGCCGCTAGTGAAGCTCCCGCGGGCTGACCTTGAACGCAGTACCGCGTGCGCTGTGCCGCCCGCCCAACAATAACACACCGCTCCTAGACGCCGCTGCGCAGTCACGCGTCTCCTTAAACCGCGGCTGCTGCCTCTGATCTGCCTCCGTCTTGTCGCGAATTATCAAGCGTTTGCTTCATATCTATGCTGTGCACGCCAAGCGAGTGAGTGGAAATAGCGATGTTACCATGTAACTTGTGACAACGCAGCTGTTATCAATGCATTGTTTAAATCATATTTATTTCAGGGTTTGATATGGCTAAACATACCCTATGTAAGTCCCGCACGAGGTTAATTTATTCTCAGAAATTCTTTTTACCGTGCAGTTTTATGAAAATTTATCTGAACCTTTCTTGGGTGAAACTTGATAACAGCTACGAACGCGACAGTTCAGTAGAAGCTTTGTTTTGTGACGCAACGGAGCATGAAGTGTGCGCTGAGTGGCGAGATATGTGTTTCATTTCATTTAAGTTTTTAACCTATTTATCAAATTCATTGCGGTTCTGTGTAATGCCGAGTGCCGCGTGACCTTGAGATTCGTCCAGGGACCTAACTGCAGCTGCGCATTACGTCTCTTCAGAAAATAAAGACTTATTTTTTCCTGGAAATTCCTTGTTTGGTCTACACGTCCGTTTCCGAGAACTTTAGTGTACACAAATATTTTACAGGTATTATTTGTAGTGTTGAGTGCTAACAGACTCAGTTGCAGTCGAGTTCGCGGCTGCAACCATAGCTGGGTGTTATTTTGTTTTACACATAAAGGACAATGTCAAACTACTCGTATAATAGTTACCCATTTCGCAATGGAATTTAAGTAAATAAAGTGCATTTAATAGTTTTGGTGCTAGTGAATGGTGTTTCATTTATGTGTATTTAATATTAAAGACGCGGTACCTATTCACAGGTAATTTAATAAGCATAATTGTGATAAATTTGTATCAGTGATTAGTGAGTGAAAGAGACAAAAATATACAAAAAAAAACTACTGAGGACATGGTTTAAAAAAAACAATATCAACTTAGAATTCGATACGAACAAGATGTGTACGGATATATTTCTTATAATGAAGGAAATTTACAAGTCGCCAACCCAAGATACACACAACGTACAGTTATCGAAGTTATAGGTTGTCAAAGTTTGTATGAAATATCAGTAACAATTGATATTTTAATGTTTAAATAAAATAAGTAGTTAATTATTTTGTTTTTTTATGACACTGCAGATGCTAATAGATGCTTGGGTTGTAACTTGGGTTGGGTTATTCCTAGTAGAAAGGAATCTTTCGGTATACATTTTAATTTTATCGATTCTTTTTTTATGGATTTTGTACCTTCTTTCTTTTTATTTCCATACCTAATTTGCTGCAAGTAATATAATTTTAATATCAGGGAGTTTTACGCATTAGGTATGTATTCGTCGTACCAGACTAGGCACAAAGTAGAACATTTCCTCAGTGCACACTGCTAACATAGTATTATAAGTCATATCGATGGTATGCTCGCATGTCTGCAGTGCCTACGGACCTTCGTCATTAAGGTTGGCTATGCTAGCCACATGCGAGCGCACCGTTCACGGGATCGGATCTAAAAGCAGTTGCAAAGCATATTACAAAATTGTTTCGCATCAGTTATAAAACAAAGCGTCAAAGTCAACCGACTGTCACACACGGTACAGGTAATAATCAATTAATAAATTCAACAAATAACATCTCTCAACAATCACGTCAATTATCTAGCCCCAACATGACGCGACCATTGAGACCAACGGTCGTCAATTGTGTCATTATTGTCCGTCTTGTATTTAGCAAAATATCGCAGTTACTCCATAGGTGTTTTTTTTTGTAGAAGATAAATTCGTACGTATATAAAGTACTCTCGCAGACATCGCATTGTTTTTCGTAGCAGATGCTGCGCTACGAATACAACGTTAATGTATTTATTTTTACAGCAGTCTGTGACAATATAGTAGAACAACATCGTCACAACTACATTAGAAGCAAGTTCTCGTAGTTAGGGCCACGTGTATACCAACATGGAAATATTATATTTAACAATGGTAGTTGATTAAGTCTGACATTGCCAAGTTGTTCGTAGCAGATGCTACGACCTACTCGTGCTACGAAGACAGCGTCGTATTTATTTAGAGCTTGAGACAATAATGCATTCCGCTTTTGTGCTTTTATAAAAGTTGCAACTTATGCGAGACTCGGATTACTCGTATATTCATATTACGAAAAGTGTCTCGCAAATGGGGAATATGCATATATTTTTATTTAGTCTAAAATTGTTTTAGAAAGGGACAGCATGTAGGGGAAGTCCGGGAGAGTGGAACCGCTTTACACATAATTTCTTGTTCATAGGGTTTAAAGGATCGATTATAAATTTTTGCGATACCTTACTTTAGTAGGTACATTTGTGCAATATTGTATTTTTAATATAACGCGCAGGTAAAATTGTATGGCCGTTTTAAGAAAAAATTACATATGGCTCAAATCTCACTACCACCAGGGACACTTGAACCGGAGTATAGGGACAGTTGACCATACAATTTTTAGAAAAGAAAAATAATTTTTTAGCTTGTATCATAGTTTTATTGACTTATCTTAGACAATAATTAAGTTGTTATTAGTACTCCCGACAAGGAAAACACAAAAAAATAACAAATTTTCATAATATTTGTAACAAAATGTTCCAAAATAAAAAAATACAACAATAAACTTTCTAAACGAAGATGTATGTTAGTTACTTATATATATAGTTGTTTTTTTATTATTTACTTACTTATTTCTAGTAATTTTAATATTAATAATAATTCCGACCTCCGAGGCGAGCATACCGGACTTGGTGTCGTGTCCCAGGTTCGATTCCCGGTCGGCCATTGTAGAAAAATAACTTTTCTATATTGTCACGGGTCTAGGTGGTGCGGTACCGTCCTATCGTCATAGCATACAGGCAACACTCTCCGTTTTTTCTTTTTGTCGTTTAGGCTTTAATATATAACAAAATCGTTTATCTGTATATTATTATTAGACAACATCACATACAAACTCCGATCCTATGGTAAAGTAACCAAAGCACTTGTGTTACAGAAATCAGAAACAACGACGGTACCACAAAACCCATATGTATAATGGATTATGTCATTGCTTTACATTCACAAAGTTTTTTAAAAGATGAGCAAACATATTTTATGCCACAAATACGAAGATGCAAAGCCATGGAATTAGAAACAACAACAATAGTAACTTTCAACCGATAAAATCCAATCCCTCAATCGACAATATTTCCTTTATAGTGTATTGCAATGCGATTCTTCCTGGATTGCTGTGACTCTAGAGTTACGAGTATCTGTAAGTAGGCTGATCTTGAGGATAAGCGCTCTGTCATGCGCACTCGCGACCGCGCGAGCTGCGAGCGTCACCCACGCGCAGGGTTGTAACCCAAAGATTATCCAGCCAAGATAACTTAAAAACATACATCACCATCATCATTTCAGCCATAGGACGTCCACTGCTGAACATAGGCCTTCCCAATTGACTTCTAGTGTGGCCGGGAACCCAACACTTTATCGCAACTAACTTCAACGATTTTCATGTCCCATAAAACTATTCGCAGATCTTTTTATACAATATTTAACACTTCCGAGAATCAGGATACATCGAAATTTTATTTCCTCGAATAGTTATGATCTACAAATTCACTCCATCATTATTTCTTTTCATATTTTATGTATTTTATCGAAATAGATAGACCAATGTTTTGTTACCCATAATTTGGTTTCCACGTAAGTTTCAGTTTGCAAAATATTTGAAACATCAAGTTTTACTTCACCAAAGTCAGTGTACATCGAATATACGATTTTTATGTATTTAATCATTTTTGTTCGTGATACCTACCTACCCGCACACTGCTTAGTACATATTTAAAACATAAACATATTTATTATTTAAAGTTCTAAAATATTTATTATAATTATGTAGATAATAATGAATCTCTATTTCCCTTCAAAATTACCATTTTTACAAATCTCCAACAGTAAACATAAATATTTATAAATTAAAAACGAATGCTATTGAAAATCGACTCAGTTGACCCCGACTCCACGTAGTCTTGTTTGCCCTACCCCTAGAGTGTAATTTAAAAACCGGAGGCGAAGAGGGAGAACAGCCTCCGTCCGCTGTTATAAAACTTGCTTGCACGCTGCATGCTTACGTCTTGCACACTGCATGCTTGCTTGCACGATGCATGCTTGCTTGTACGATGCATGCTTGCTTGCACGCTGCATGCATACTTGTACGATTCATACCTACATACCGACATTTTAACTAATATTGTCAACGCACAATAACAGCGAATGCCGTCACCTTACTATTATTATACTGTAGGTAATGTAACATTTATTATTATAGAACTGAACGCAACAGTTTTTAACGTCAACACGCGAATGCATCGTTCGATGAAACGTTAATGCGATTAAAAGTTATTAAACGAACAAATATAATGTGTACCGTTAAACATTAAAACATATTTTTATAAATAGTTATATCGATAACTTAATAATTTATATGAAATGTTAGTTCGATCGATATACGGTTAATCTGGTAATCAAAGCAAACTTTAAAACATATTTTTTATGAAAGTTAATTCGATGTTATGAAACGGTGATGATAAGCAATTCGATGAATCAAGAATAATAGACATTAAAAATCGTGGAAAATTTATGTGAAATGAAATTCGATATCAAAAAAATCTGTGTTTTGATAGAGACCCAGTGTGGCCAATGGGAGCGGCCTGCATCCAGCGGTTTCCTGCGACCTTTAGCAGGTCGTCTGTGCGCCTTGTGACTTGTGAGTGGACGTCCTACGCTGCGCTTGCCTGCACATGGCCTCCATTCTAGAACCTTTCTGCCCCACCGGCCGTCAGTTCTACGTGCTTTGTGCCCCGCCCACTGCCACTTCAGCTTGCTAATCGGTAGGGCTATGTCAGCGACTTTTGTTCGTTTCGGATCTCATTTCTCCTCATTTCTAATTTGATCTCGCAAGGAAACACTGAGCATAGCCCTTTGTGCACACTGTGCGACCTTGAGCTTTCTTATGCGTAACATAGGGGGGAGGGGGTCCTAAATGTCAATATTTTGCGTGACGTAATTAGTAAAAAGAAATAGTGATATTGTGTCGATACCTGTTTTAAACCGCCTTAAAACAAAAAAGAGGTTTTCATTTCGGTTGCGGTCCATCCATTTATTACGTCTGACGTGTAATATTGACACGTCAGACGTAACACGTATGTTACACTATGTTACGCTTTTTCTATCTCTTAGTAAAACATAATATTTGGAATATTTTGTTGTTAAATAAATTGTCTAAGATATATGAGGCAGCTGTGATGTTTTGATTACTAAAATCTGGATTTACTAATGTTACAAAACAGATTTGTTTTCTTCATTTGGGATGATATTTTTGGTAGAATTATCGCAACTTTTTTATCGCTTCCGTCATCCTTTTACCTCCTGTTATGACCTGTCTTGTACTTTTTCCTTGATCAGCACCATACATTTTTACCTAAGATTTCCTCTCTTCCCCACATTTTTTTTTAATAATACGATTTTAATATTCTTTATAATAACTTTATACAATTTTTGTCATGATCGTAAATAGAAGAAATAATCCTGTAAATTGGTGTCAAAATTTTCTTTTTTACCAGCCTGTTACAAATTTTCCGCTCAGTTGGTAACCCTAGCTTGTGCTACCTATTTGACCAACGCGCAACGTCGATAGCACTACGCACACCAGAAACCTGATTCCCGTAATTTTAGTCGCATTCCAGGGTCGGTCCACTCCGCACTGGAATGCGACTACTCATTACTATCTAAAACGGTATTCTCGTAAACTTTTAATTCGACGAAAAATTATCAAAATTATCCCAATACAACTGAAAATAGAACAAAAAAAACTCAGTAAGTACCTAGGTACATTGATGTAAGAAAATCAGGACCATTAAGTGTGATTGAAAAAAAAATCTACCGTAGCTAATAGCCCTTGATATTCTAAGAATTATTTTATTATTACGTATACACATTCACTGTTAGGATAAAACACAAGTGATATAATTTCATGTTAAAAAAATAGTGAGGGTGCCGAAATAGCGGTTTAGTAAATACTTCCATTGCAGTACATTATGTATGGCTGCTTGTCTATGTATTAATTATTTACACAACAACGAAATATTTCTAATTAATGACAATAATATTTTTTACAATAATGTTTGTCAATGTTGTATCGCGAGGGAATAGCACAAAATAGTGCGGGCGTGAACCTCCATGTGTGCTTTGAATAATTAACTGTGTATACGTTGTAGTATGACATGTGGGGCGGACTTTGGCTTGAAACACCAGTCCATGTAATGACATAATGCACGGTTTCTAAAATAGGTGTACGTATTTAGGCACTATTGTCAGTCCGTTTAACAAGGATGTGACATGCAAGCATGAATATGTTTTTGTTTCATTATTGTCTTATGACTATTTTGTTAATAAGCGCCTCTCGCTTAAGACGGTCTTAGGTCGGTTCTTCTAGCTTCGCAGTGCGAGCTTGTTTGAGTATCTACTAAGTGCGCACAAAAAATGTCGCGTAATCTGCTAAAATAATAATGTATTTTTTTTCTACTCTCTTCAAGACTTGTCTGAGTCAAGATTTAAACTGTCATTTCAAATGGTAAAAGTCAACACCCGTATGTAATGGTTTTTAGCCGCTAAGGATCAAATCTCTGCAACTAAGGTTTGTATCAAATAATACGTTTTGCATGACCACCAAAACTCGAAATAGCGATATATCGACACTAAATGTAAAAAACTATGCCGCTTACGTTACCGCAAGCGTCAAGCCATTAAGAATGTCGTCGGAATCTATCGAGTACCTACCGTTGACCGAGTGCGGCAGTCTATGTTCCATGGGCCGCGAGTTAAAATGTCAGATGGTAGGTTTGTAAATATATTTTACCGAGAAGTTGTTTGGAGGCCCTAAAACAAATAAAACCAACTTTTAAAAAAACATTTTCTGATATGTGCGAGTAAGATGACTCTGCGGTACCAGTTGTAAAGCCCGGCGCAAGATTTCAGGCTGCGTGGGTACCAACTTATTGTTCCGAATAAGAGGCTATATAAATACGGTGCCTATCTAAGGCACCGTATTTATACTTATCTAGCGTGATCAAACTTGGACTTCATTATCCCCTCAATTAAGATTGAAGTCAAACGCCTTTAAACCTTAGGCACAATTAAATAAAATCTTAATGTAAAGGTTCGGTTCACTGCAGAGCTCAGGCCTCACCTCAACTATGAGGCGGTTTGGGCTATATGCCATCACGTGTATTTGTTATTCATTTCCAAATCTTGAGTAATAGTAGATTCCAAAAACTTGATACAGTTTGGAATCCTGTATAACGTATCAAAGCTACCTGTTGTTTATTCCGAAAAACCCACTGACATAACTAAAAGATATAAGTTAAAGAATCTCTGTGACAAACTTAATCACACGCGTGCGAAGCCGCGGGGAACAGCTAGTATTTAAATATTTCGATATAAGTTTGGAATATTCTAGCAAATACAGGAACCGACCAAAAAGAAGATGAACGAAAAGACAAACGAAATGACTATCGAAATTAGGGTCTACAAGGGTCGATTGGGGGTATATAAGGGGCTGCGAGCCGCACTACGGGCAGTTAGTAAAAGTAGCGAGGAGGAAACAAGAGGAAGAAGGAAGAAAAAGGAAGAAAAATGAAACTAGTGAAGTGTAATAGTAAGTGTCTAGTAGTGAACAGTTTAGTGCGGTTTACGTCCGTCAAGAGAACCGTGTCAGTGTTTGTCAAGAGATCCACGTCAGGGCTACGTCAGTCAAGAGGACCACGTCGGTACTGTGTCCGTCAAGAGGACCGAGTCAGACAAGGAGACTACGTCAGACACTAACGTTAGACACCAATCCACCATAGTTTAGGTCAAAAAGCAGGACAGTTATTGGTAATATGTGGCATAGCATGTGGATATGGTCACTTTTACCCTGGCACGCTCAATTCTCAAAATGAATTAATTATATATGCATAAAAAACATTATATTATTACTATTGTCTTATTTTACGTGAGATCATGAATTGTTCATGATTGATTTAATAATATTTGTTTTCTAGCAAAATTATAAAGTTGGTTTGATTCATAGACTACGATGTGTTGCCCGCGACTTCGTTCGCATGGTTTTAGTTTATTCATAAAGGATTATCTGCGCAACTTTTTTTTAACATTCTTTCCGTAAGATCCTTTTTCATAACAGATATTAGAAAACTTAAAAACAAGATGGGTAAAATCGGAAAAGTCGTAAGTTATGGCGTGGCCAAGGGAAATATATACAGGGTTACATTGCAAAGGGGTGCCAAATCTTAAAGAGTAGCTCAGAATCAATAACTTAATCGAACTATGCAAAGAACAAAAACATTTTTTCATATTTTAAAAATCGTATGCGTGGATAATTTATCTCATTCATAAAAAATAGCACCGTATGTGCACTGTGTAAGGTCATTGTAGGCTCGCCGTACCTACGCCTCTGATGAATGACCGCAGGGCATTCGTAGTCTCTCTATTGACTTTATGTTCGGATATTTTAAAGTTTTTTTTTCGTAACATACGACTGTTAAAAAATAATAACGATTAAGACGCTTCTTTATATTGTTTCCTAGATCTTGCATTTTAAATTTGGCACCCCTTTGCAATGAAACCCTGTATACCTAGATGTATTGATATTATAATATAAAATGTTTGCGTTTGTATTAGTTTCTGGCGCAGTTTTACCAATTTTACAAATTCCATGAACACAGTCTTATAAATAAAGTCTTTTAGCGTTCCTGATTCAAGAGGTCAGCTTCTTTGTCTTAACCTATACATAAATACGCGTCCCTTGTCTTTGTGTAACATGAGACCTAAGTATTAGTCATAAGATTTTATTAATATTTTAATTACTCTACTCTTAAAAGAAGATTATACTATGATTTATAAAATGTAATCTACTTAATATAAAAGTGACAAGAACAAGTAGTATATAGGTAGTCGTAAACAAGTTGCCATTGCAATCTGAGAGAAAGTGTTACGCGGCCGTGTTTAAAATAGAAATAATTCCTTATTTAAAAAGCCAATGGCCGACCAGAAAATAGGCCAGTGCGAGAGCTGGTGCATGCTAATGGTGCTAATTTCAGCTTCATTTCACAGATGAAACTAGCACAGCTTATCACAGATTTGGACTAACCTAATTTGGAAATAAATACTTATTAGCCTAATAATTGTACAAATACCTACTATCGATCTACCAATTGCCCCAATATTTTTAGTTGTAACTACTTAGATTTTGTAATTGTTCTCTGTTTTGTTGTGTTGTTGTTGTCTGTATTGTCTATGTTTATGATTCCAGAACTGATTTCATATTTTTACTTTAACAGGTACTCGTAGTTGTTGGCCTATAACATGGCCGGCGCACCAGACAGTTCTCCTTACTCGCTGTTGATCCTGAGTTAACGGTGAGATATAGTTTATAAGTGTACGGTTACTAGAGAATTCGATCCTGGTCGATTTTTCTAATCCCGGGATTACGGGATTACCTACAGTTATTCTCGGGATCCCGGGATAGTCCCGGATTGTATTGAATTGAAAGTGGTAACCAAAAGACAGTAAAACATGTTAAATTATTTTTTTTATTAAACTTTTAGTTTCGTGAGGACATAGAATATTTAAGTTTTAAATATTCAAGAATCTTATACTTTCTTCTTATTAATAAAAAATTATATAAATAAAGAACCTCCTCCTCTTAACCTCTTAGAGCTACAGAAAATAACACTTGTTGTTTTTCATCTATATTTACTCAGACACATTAATGCATTTTTGCTTTTTAATAATTTCATTGTTTATCACCAATTAACAAAAAAAATATCAATATGTACTTACACGACGTGAAGCGAGAATTTTTACACACTTTTACCAGAGACGATCAGAAAAACATAGACAGAACCTGTCAAAATAATCAAGTAAAGCCAGGTTGTTCGCGCTATGTTTGTGAACTCCGTGTACGTACACCAATACTAATGTGTGTGTAATGTTACATTGATTAGATGGCTTACTTTGGTTACTTGCTTTGGTAAAATGGAATTGGAAAGTACCATTTCTTGTAATTTTAAATAAAATGAAATTGTATATATTAATGGAGTTTAGGAACTTCGAAAATAAAAAATACTACTTATTTACTTATTTTATTTTGGAGTCTAATAAACTTGTGTCTATAAAGAAGAACTTCAACGATTGCGCTATTTAAAAAAAAATCTATGTATAAAGGCTAGTTTTTACATAAGCAATGTTTCAATCAGATCTCACAGAGAATGAATTCGAAGTCATGTGATTTATTTGAAGTGAATTACAACATTTTCTTGTGTACCAGCCTCCCTATACTAGCATGAGCACCAAAACACGATATGATTTGGCGATATATCGACACCAACTGTAAAATTAAGATAGACATAGCCGCCATTATGATTTTTATCGGAATAGTGATCATAGTAATATGTGACGTCACCGGCACGGCAATTCAACATGGCGGCTATATCTGTCATATTTTTTTTTGTGTCGATATATCGCTTTATCATATCGTGTTTTGGTCCTCATGCTATGGATGCTATGCTCAGGATACTAGACAAAATATAGGGTGAATAGGCTAGTTTCCTGAGTTAAAAAAAATATTATTCTATTTGCTCCGTCAGTTAGATTTAAAAAAAATATTGGACCCATATTTTGTCTTTTGCCAATTAAACAAAAAATTACGAAGACAAAGCGCATCAAAGTAAACACGTGACGTCACGCCTTGCTAAAAACTGTAGCAAGGCGTGACGTTACGCGGAACTTTAACGGGCTATATCTTCATCATTTTTCGTTTGATTAAGAACAGAAATAATATTTTTATGGGCAGTCGTGTAATAAATAAAAAATAGCCACGAATCACATTAATTTCAATTTTAAATTTGCTATTTGATTAAGTGGGGAGAGTTCGCGCTGCTGTTATAGTGGCCACATAGAGTGCCCAACTGATGTTTTGTGTTTCAAATTAAGATATTTATGATTTCGAAAAAAAAAAAAAAAAATTGATAATTTTAAATATTATATACCTGTGAAATGAAACTGATCCACCTTGTTTCTGCTTTTCAGAACAATTTTTGCACTTCTTTACAAAGCAAGATGGCATTTTTAAAAGAAAAAATTTAGGTCTCGTGACGCCTATTTCTAGTAGCGCACGCTGTCACACTGCGAGTCAAATCAGATGACTTTGTCATTTTAGATGAGTTTAAATACCGTCACTCGGTACTTTGACAGGTTCTGTCTATCTTTTTCTGATCGTCTCTGACTTTTACACATAATCCGGTACCGGTCGTTAGCAAAAACAAATGAAATCAGCAAGATGGCTGCCAAATGACAAATCAAGGTAAGTGCGTCGCGTTTCATGCACATTTTTATTGACTTATTTAAAAAAAATATCAATCCTGAAAATCCCGGGATTCATTAAATTTAATCCCGAAAATTTCGGGACTAAAATATGACCGGGATCCCGGGATCGAATCCTCTAACGATTTCTCATTCAGCTTGAGTGTTCCATTCCATGGAATCTGTGTAGTCTTATGGGTGCAATAAACATGACTTCAACATATTTTTATTCATCAGTAATTTCATATTGTAGTTGTTTTAATCGTAGAATACTTTGTTAAAATACTATTAAACCAGTTAGTAGTGTAACGATTTACCTACCTACATAAGTTGGTTTAATAATTTTATGGTGTCATGAACCTTTCTACATACACCATTTGTTTCGAGCACCTGGCCTGTACGAGTAACTCTACAGATCCAACGCCCGTCCGCATGGGCGGAGACAAGGTCGAGCGCACGGACCAGTTTAAATACCTTGGATCTGGACTTCACGCGTTCGGGAGACATCGATTGCGACGTCAAAGCACGCATTGCTGCTGCGTGGGCCAAATGGCGAGAGGTGACTGGTGTCATTTGTGACCCCAGAATGCCGGTTAAGCTTAAAGGACAGATCTATAAGTCCATCATTAGGCCTGTCCTTTTATATGGCAGCGAAGCGTGGCCGCTACTTGAGCGACACAAGCAGGAGCTGCGTGTCACGGAGATGAATATGCTGCTGAGGATGTGCGGAGTCACGCGAAAGGACCGCGTGAGGAACTCGCGCATCTAGCCTTCGTGTCCTTGATATTGCAGACAAACTGCAGGAGAGTCGCCTACGCTGGTACGGCCATGTTTTGCGGAAACCGGCAAGCTACCTAGGAAACAAATGTCTGGCCATGGCGCCACCGCCAGGTCCTGGCAAAAGGGGTAGACCCAAGAAATGCTGGCTTGACGTCGTGAGGGCTGACATGCGTGCCAATGATCTCACAACTATAGACGCTTAAGACCGCGCGAAGTGAAGGAGTGAAGCGGACCCTGGGCTCCAAAGCAATGGTTTTGGACGCAATCGGGATTAACCGTATAGATGAAAAAGAAGTTTCGAGCAAAGTGAACTTGCGTGAACGTGACAAGTGGCACGTTTTGCATGTTGGACTAGTTAAATGTTTTATTTGTGTCGTTTACGATAGCTTTAACTTATCGACTGCCATGCTTATTAGACCCACGAGACCGCGTAACAATCAATTCCTAAGTATTGTGTCTCGTTCTGCTGGGCTGCGTGGTTAAAACGTTACACAATTCATTAGTTTTTTGTTTGATATTTCTTTTTTAGCGTAATCTAACTTATAACTATTTGAATATATTGTTTTAGAAACGCTTACGGGAAACTTATGTATTCCGAAACTATTTATCCCATTGCGATAAAACTTTAGTGGGTTGCCGTGCCCACGCTGCGCCTGAGACGGTTTTTTGTTTAGATCTGCCCATATCGTAACAGAAATATGAATAGAGGTTGACGATAGTAACCGCGTTTCTTGCGTTGCTTTTTTTCGGCACAGCTATTGTTTCTAAATCAGCTAGGTAAATAAATAAAAAAAATTGGAACGTGTAAAAATGCCATAATTGGCTTATTTGCAAAAATAAATAACTTTTAAGTTGGTTAAATATATTTATTAGTTTACTTCTCATATATACAGGCTGTTCTATAACACATGAATAACTTTGTATCCACATAATTATGCTATTTATTTATTTACTTTAAAATATTTGCAAGTGAACTTACAGAGTACTCTAGAACACTCCATTCCCATTTTAAAAGACATACATTCATGTTGTTATTAACATATGTTAATAAAAAGTAGCGTAAAAAATTGGCAAACAAATCGACATCTTGGACGTACATCATTCTATACATCACAGTGTACCAAAATTTGTTCTTTATGACTTTAAAAAATATACACACCATATTATTATTTTTTCAATGCAAATTAATTCGGCTGTTTGATTATTTTGTATGGGAAGGAAAATAAAATTTCAGGCAAATTTGCAAAAGTAAAACAAGAGTTGTTCACCATGATGTATAGAATATGTTTCAAAGGTTAAAGCCTAAGTCAGATCTTTATTTTTAACTATCTATGCATTTTTAGTCTGTGTCTACTGTTATTCTACGAGTATTGCTAATAATAAAATAGATCTAGATGGGATCAGAAATTGAACTAGCAGTCTATTATGGCAACAAAGCATTTCATGGATCGGTTGACAGTGAAAGGATTTGCCCTTTGGTTTATTTAAAAAAAATATGGATCTGACTACACGGGAGACAAAAAATATTATTATGCTTTGAAGGATTAGGTGGTCGAAAACACTGAATAACTTAGAAAAACAACATACGAGTATATTCTATGACCATCTCGTTTTATGCGTATTTAAGTCATCTGTGATATTTTTTCACAATTAACCTTGGGCTTAACTACGAGCTCTTAAAACAGTATTGAGAGATAGATAGACTGTTCAGTGTTGATGTTTAAGCCCCTGACGTGTTTTGCGATATTTGTTTTATCTTAGTAAGGGAGTTTTATGTTCAACTGCAGAAGGATTGTATTTATAGCAGATATGCCCACGAGGATGATGGGAGCGCGCGGCGCGGGCGCCGGCGCGGAGGTCAGCGTGGCGGACAGCCCCTTCGCCTCCATAGAGTCGCTCACGCAGGCTGCCGTCATCGCTGTCATGGGCGTCGCTATCGTCGTGTCTAATCTTCTCATCATCGCTTCTTTTCTCAACTTTAAAGGTACCTTCATTGTCAGACACAGAAACACGATCGCAATGGACATCTTTCAGTTTACAGTTTATGTAATTATACAGTATGCTACCTACAAAAGGCGTCCCCGTTAGTAATCCGTAATATTATAGCATCCAAACATACTAAAAAAAATAGTCCCAGTTAAAATAAAAATGTTATTTTTTTTAAATTTCATAAAAAATATTGAATCCTATCCGACCCTTTTCTCACCGTGCAAGCAAAATAGAAAAGCGATGTTGCCAGTTTGCACATAATGGGCTAGTTTCCTAAAAAATCTAATTAGTCCGTCAGTTGGATTAACAGAAAATATTGGACACGTATTTTTTCTTTTCTTAATTAAATAAAAAATGATGAAGATATAGCCCGTCAAAGTTCCGCGTAATGTCACGACTTGCGACACTTTTGAGCAAGGCGTGACGTCACGTGTTCACTTTGATGCGCTTTATCTTCGTAATTTTTTGTTTGATTGACAAAAGACAAAATATGAATGCAATATTTTTTGATAATCTAACTGACGGACTAAATAGAATAATCTTTTTTTGACCCAGGAAACTAGCCTTATAAGCTAGTTACTATTCCTCGTTACGATTTTAGTTATAAACAGGCGTTTCGTTTTTTTTACTTTTTGGATTTTTATTTTTTTTAACTTTTTTGTAAATTTATATTATAAGTTTAATCTATTAATGATGTAGATAAACTGGCTGAAGGGAACGTCCTCTGTTAATTTACATAGGTACTGTATATTTTTGAAAATAGTAATTAATAATAGTAATTAATTAATAATTTTAAAGATAAAAATAACAATACTTATTTGAACTTTTAGAATCCTAATTTTAAAAACAAGAACAAATAGAGGCCCAATTCCCGTAATGTAACAATGTTCGCAATCCAGTGTCGATCCGCTCCCAAACCCAAAAAAATGCATTTATGGTTCGTAATGCAACAGAAAATGAAAGAAATCACAATACGATTTTAGTTGTTTTGATAATTTTACATCAAAAAGTTTACGAAAATACCATTCTATTAGTTGGGCATCTTGCCCAATTTCCGTAATTTGACAATAGCCGCAATCCGGTGTCGATCCGCTTCCAGTAACATTACAATCACAAACGGTATTCTCGTAAACTTTTAATTTGACGTTAAATTATCAAAACTGAAAATAGAGCAAAAATCTATTTTATTTTGGTTTCTTCCATTTTCAGTCGCATTACGAACTATAATAGCATTTTTTGGGTTTACGAGAATACCGTTTGTGATCGTAATGTTACTGGGAGCGGATTGTCACCGGATTGCGACTATTGTCAAATTACGGGAATTGGGCATCTGTAAGTCACTGGAAGCGAATTGACACTGGATTGCAAATATTGTTAAATTACGGGAATTGGGCCTCTGGTTAAAGTCTATTTGTACCACTTAAATATTTATTTTTGTGATTAGATTGCCTCGGATTCTGTTTCTGAATAGTTAGTAACAACAACAATTTTTATTAGTTTTTTCTTATTTTTTTTTATAAATATTGGACAACATTACATGGTACATTGCTATGATTTTATGATAAGTAGCTTAAGCACTTGTCACAGAAATCAAAAACAACGACGGTATTACAACACCAGACCCGAGACAATATAGAAAAGGTATTTTTCTACATTCACCGACCTGGAATCGAACCCAGGACCTCAAAGATAGCGACACCAAGTCACGTATGCTCGCCTCTCGGCTACGGAGGTCGCGAATAGTCTTAGTCATAGGTTATGTATGTTAAAACCTCTTATTATCAATGTCGATTCAGAAGTGATATTGAATCGACCCCGATCCGTTGGTATCGTAAGGTTTCGCAGTATCGCATTAGAGTAATGTGCAGTGCTATAGGGGAGAAATTGATTATAGAATAAAATAGATTTTTTTTTATTTATTTGGCACAAAATTAGCAATTACATCAAACAGAGAAGATTTAAAAAAATACGATGCATTTGTGCCAAAAAGGTCCCCCGCTCAGTATTAGTCGTGACAGCTTAAAGCATGCCACGACATTGGTATTCTGCGGGGGCCTTGATGGGCAATATTAATTAAATGAATAATTAAACAACCAAGGTAATAATCTATATATATATAAATGAATTGCTGTTCGTTTGTCTCGCTAAAACTTGAGAATGGCTGGACCGATTTGGCTAATTTTGATCTCGAAATATTTGTGGAAGTTCAGGGAAGGTTCAAAAGGTAAGAAAATAAAAAAAAAATCAAGGAAAGTAGTAAAACAACTATTTTATTTTCCCATACAAACTGTTTGTACCTGTCAAACGGGATGCGGAACGAAGTTCGCTGGGTCAGCTAGTAAAAAATAAAATAAAAAAAGACAAAAACAACACAGCGACAGACACCATTACACATAACAATAAAAAATAGGTGGAAAAAAATAACAGAGATTTTATAACAAAAAAAAGAGATATAAATTAAATTAGTATTCATAATGTGTAAGATTAGAATATAATTATAATCATATTCATTCATTAGATTAGATTGGCGACCTCCGTAGCCGAGAGGCGAGCATACCGGACTTGGTGTCGCTATCTCTGAGGTTCCGGGTTCGAATCCCGGTCGGGTCAATGTAGAAAAATAACTTTTCTATATTATCTCGGGTCTGGGTGTTGTGGTACCGTCGTTGTTTATGTTCTGTAACACAAGTGCTTTGGCTACTTACCACAGGATCAGAGCAATGTATGTGATGTTGTCCAATATTTAATTTAATTTAAATTTAATTAGATAAATAAATAAGATAAAAATAAATACAATGTACTATGCAGAATATTTACTTCATTTACAGGACTTCATTTCAACTATTAGTTTACCATCTCACGACATCTCCAGCTCATTTGCTTCGCTCGTGTGTATCCGCAATTAGAACCACAAACCGTGCGCTATTTGACCGAATTTAATCAGATAAAGTCTTTTATATTTTTGTGATGTCATTTTCCTTATCGCGTGTCATATTATTACTGTCAATAAAATCAAATAATATGTAGAAATCCGTTTCCAAAAACTAGTTAAAGTTGATTGAATATGAGATTACCTACTAGCTCGGTTGGTCAAACCACATATCAAAGGGGTGTTTATTTTTAGGTTTCCACAAAATCCTCTTTCTAAGACCACTCTAGGTCGCGAATCATGAAAAGTCTGCCAAATAATTTTGCTTTTTTGTGACACCAGGAAAAATAAAATGTTTCGGCTATTTGATGATTGGATAATTGAAATGGTATGAAACTAATGAAATGCACCAATACTGGATGTTTTTTTTTTCATAAGGTAGGGTAGGGTGCTCATAATAATTGTAATAAACAATAGAAATCAATTTTTATTTTAAGATTTTCATAGTAATAGCTGTTCTATTCTCTACACCTAATTAAGTTACGAAATTACTAAAACTCATTTGGTAAGAAACTTCACTGAGTGTAATAAATATCAAATGATTTTTAAAAGTATTTCTGTTTTGTGTTTGTTTCTTTTAGGGCGATATTCCACGATTTCATCTGTATTTACAAAACCCTATGATATAACTAAAATTAATGTGTGTGTCCTTAATATATGTAAATAATTGTATAAATGCGTAACAAAGATGTGGGCTATAATTACAATTTCTCTGTTGGAGCCTACGCCAAACTGAGAAAATAAGAAAAAATAAACAAAACATAAATAATCGCGGAACATACATAAGGCCATGGGAGTGTTCTATCTCTGGACTTCCTCTTGACTTGACACTATTGTTTAGGACACTATGTAAGTCATTGCCTTTTGTAGCAGTCTATAGAATAACTGGGTTTACTTATGCACATATTAGTTATTTTAATTATGATTGCGAAAGTAAACGTGTTTGATTGGCTTCAATTAGGTATTTATTGTTCATCAGCAAGCGTTTGATGCAAGTATTCTTTCGTTTTCAGGTCTGTCAAATGAAGTGATCAACTACTATTTACTATCTTTGGCCGTGGCTGACCTGCTGTGCGGGTTGTTTGTTGTGCCCCTGTCGGTGTACCCGGCTATCACGGGCCGCTGGATGTTCGGCGACCTAATGTGCCGCCTGGCCGGCTACGTTGAGGTCACTCTCTGGTCCGTCTCAGTGTACACATTCATGTGGATCTCTGTCGACCGCTATCTAGCAGTCAGGAAGCCTCTCCGATATGAGACGGTTAGTGCGACGGTAGCTATCTTTTTCAATACTCTTTATCAGCTTTTGAATGATTTTCAGCTTCTGATTAGCACACGCTACAGACATTTTCAATTCAACCAGGATCATGCTTTTTGAAACATTTTGCAATCATTTTTATACGGTTAAAAAAAACAAATCACTATCACACTAAAAAATAACAAAAACAATAAAGAAATATTATGTAAGTACGTAAAATGTAGAGCTGAAGTTGGGAGTTCAACCATCTTACAAAACACCTCGATTTGAATTCATTACCACATTTAATCGCTAATACAATATTTCACCAAACCGAATGGAAATACTTAATACAGTTAATTTATCAGGTACAAACCCGCACAAGAAGTCAATGTTGGATGGTGTTCACTTGGATATCAGCCGCTATGTTGTGCTGTCCGCCATTACTTGGATACAAAAAAGAAGCTAATTTCGATAAAGAGACTTTTATATGTATGCTGGACTGGGGCACCACGTATGCGTATACCGCGACGCTGGGGTTCCTCGTGCTCGGGCCGAGCGTCATCTCGATTGTCTATAACTATTTTTACATCTTTTCAATGAAGCGCAAGTTAAACAGCGGGGCCCCGATCCACGACAAGGAGTACGCTACAGCTTTAGCCGAAAACCTCTCCAACCCGAGCCACTGGATGAGCTTCGTTTTGGTTACTACGTTTTGGCTCAGTTGGGCGCCTTACGCTGGGGTCAGATTATATGAGTACTTTATCGACCAGGAGTTAAAAGTACCTATGTTACATTTCACTGTCGTATGGCTTGGTATCATGAATTCGTTTTGGAAAATCGTTATTCTCATATCGCTTAGTCCTCAATTTCGGCTAGCCTTGCGAATTTTGTGTCTGACAGCGTGTTGCCGCACCAAGGGGCGCTTGCAGGCGGAGCTCATCGGAATGGACAACGATGACTGAACTACGCTGATAGGCATAGATAATCTACGAACGTTTTAGATAGACCTTATGAAAACAAGACGAGGAAGTGTTTACGAAGATACTATGCAACTTTGGAATGTTTAATTCGATTACTTACCTGAGTTATTTCGAAGCTGAAATCATTTTATTGTTATAGGTTGTCTATGCAAAGTTTTTTTTTTGTAATTTTGTACTTTTTTCAAAACTAGGTATAGAAAATCTATTAATTTAGGTAATATGATGATTTATAGAGCCAATCATTCCAACTAGATATTTAATAGTACACCAATCACTGTGATCGTTAAATTCACGTTAGAGAAAAAAATATATGATTAGACATAGAAACCTATTTTATTATACTCGTGAAAGCTGAATACTAAGTTATCATGATTTTTTTTTCTAGATAAAAAGTAAAAGTGTACCTATAGGATGAATGATGAATACTTGACGTAATTAATGTTGCTTAATGGTTTGTTAAAATATGTAGGTATGTATATTAAGAAAATATCGATGTTTATCAATTTTTTCAGACAATAAAATATTAGGTTCAATGTTAAATAAACTGATTGCATTTTGCAATAAATCCATATCATTTTCAGAATTGGTTAATATTACAATAAGTAGTTTACTATATTATTATAGTGTTTTGTCATGTTCATGTTGAATCTCAGATTTTTTATGTATCTTAAATGTAATCTATCAATTTAACAAGGAATATTAAATAATAACGTTTAGTTATAGATTTTAATTAGATGCCAGTGCAGACAGATACTGACACAATGAGCGCACATAATTATTATCTATTTACTTCGATAATAATTCGGGGAGTTTGTTAACATTGTCGTTGACAAGTTGTTTTAGACAAGATTTTGTTGTTATTTTATTTGTAATGCTTTAATGTATTAATTATGTGGTAAGTTTTTGATTTTGTAATTTATGTACCTACTGTCATGCTCATAGTTTCACAAATGTGACGTTTCGTATCTACTAGCATTTAACGCCCAGAATAGTGTGTTCACATATTTCTCAAATACATGGCTGTGCTTACGATATTTGGCATGTTAGGTTAATTTATTTGTTGTTTCAGGTTTAAGCTACTTTATTGTCATTGTACGAAAGATGCATTCAGACTTTTCTTGATTCGTTATTTTAATGTATTTAAGTAATCGTGTTGGTGCCGTACAGGATTTCCCGTAACTCAAGGGTAACCTTATTACCCCATATTCTATACACCGTAGCAAGCAACTATTGTTTCTATAACTTTTAAAATGCTTTTTGAGTCTCTTTACAAATTCAATGGGCTGTTTGGTAATTTTGTATGGAAATAATTTTTTATGCAAATTTACAAAAGTCGCAAAACAAAAGTTGTTCAGCACGACTTATAGAATATGTAGTTATAAGGTTATCGTTGAGTTATGTGACACCTTGTATATAAGTTTGCATATTGTACCCTATTTAAGTAGTTTTTTTCACAGATGGATGACTTACTATATCACCTAGATATTTGACTTGCAAAGTTGTATTGTTGCAGAAGTAAAATTAAATACTCTTGTGCAAGAGAAAAGGTAAGTTGTTCCAAAATGGTTGCTCACCGGGAAAGCTTTTGATATGAGTAATAGTAGAAAATTGCTTCTGTGATCTGTGAGACTATTTTATTCGTATTTGAATTGACCGATATATTTTTTGTTCAAATTAAACAGCGATTTTAGCAGCGGCTGGATAGCGGATAAACATCATGCTCGTATTTTTACATAATTGTTTTTTTTACACATCTGATTTTTCCGGGTTCGGGCCCGCAGCCACTGACTAAGATGCTATACCTAACCATTTAGAACTCCTAAAAACACGGGCCAAAAATATTCGTCTTTTATACCACTTTCTAAGCCCTTTAAATCCAAATCTAAGTGGTGGTTCTACTCTTATTATTTGGTGGTAACATATTGGGAAAGGATTTTAGGTACCTATCAGTACACTCTATGTTCGTGTTGAATGAAGCCCGATAGTAAACTTATCGTTAGATATTATAAGTAGAGCGGACACGTCATCGGGGTCACACATGTTTAAGCCTATTATGGGAACGAAATGTTGAACAAACCGCTCTTTATTATATAGTATGATGGTTTTTGATGATATCTGATCGATATTATATGCAATAATCAAATTTATGAATATACTTTTGCATATACGATTCGCCAATCAAATCATCCATTGCCTACTTCATATACTTTTTAAACAATTACCTTTATCCTACCAATTTCAATACATCTTATTTAGTTACTTATTTGCTGCTCGGATGGAAACATAAGTAACTTCCGAAATATGACAGTCTTCTAATTATTTTCGTGTAACTAATAACGTAAATCCGTTATCCAATACGATTGCAAAAAGAAAACAACATAACACATATCCTCTTGATTGCCAGTTGAGTTGTCTTGATCTTGATTATGTGTAAAATATCAAGTCTCAAAAAGCGTCCCATTTGCATATTGCGCTTATGCGACGGTTTCGGCCAATTTCAATCTGGTTTCTTCTCAGCTATTTCCAATGTTATACAAGAGGCCGGCCCACGAATGAACGAAGAAACAAAACTGCTCAAGAACAAGCATTTTAAGTCCGAAAATACGGCATATTTTGCGGATAAATTAGTTAAGTATTTGCCAATTAGAAAACTCAAACAAAACTACCTAGGCTACGGTGCTGGTTTTCAATTTGTCAAAAATAGGGCTAACAAATGTCACATTGGCTTCTAGTTAGTACTATTATTATATATTATTTAGCGCCGGACTAACAATATGATAATTAGTTAACGACATTCACTAAGTTTAATTTACTTTGCATGACTATCTTCATACTTAGAAATTTATTATAGAAAAGTTGATATTAGGTAAGGCAATTTAAAGACGACATATTAAAATTTTACATTGTTATACGTAAGCTAATTTATTATAATTATAGGAAGTTACATAACTGTTCTTATGAAAACTCTAGTTAGTAGAGATATTTGCGATAAAGTTCACATACATTGATGTAATTATCACAATTCTATTTTATTCAAATACCTACTTAGATGTTTTGTCTACTGTACTACTTACTTGAAGTTAGTGTGAATATTTATTTACTTACACTCAAATTTTCGCGTAAAATACCTCAGATGATTGCGAAAATCGTTTTTCTTTTTTATATTCCGATTTTCACAATCGTCCTACGATTATCCTACAAAATTATTTGTATACAGGTTGTTCTTATATATAACTTTTACAGCATTATGTATTGTCGAATCGACCAAATGTTTAAAACAGCATTTTAACCCTCAGTTCTGCATTAAAAAAAACATTCATCAGAAATTAACCTGTAAGTAGAACTGTGTTTCTCGTTCTACGTAATACCCAGAAGTGACTGGGAGATCATTTACTTCATTAATTAAAGAAAAGATAAAACTTCAAGATAGTTAATTATTTTGTTACAAATTATCGAAACAAGTTAAAAAAAAATGTAACAGATGGCGGTGCGTTGAGTCTCGTAACGAACCCATTCCACTGTTTCCTCGATTGATTTATGTTATAAATTTTAATGATACTTGATCAAACATTTTTTTTACAAAATTTCTACTAAAGGAACTAAATGAAATTCAGCGTAAGCATACTTGTATTTTATTGAAAAAATATCACATTTGGCGTTATACAAATTACGAAATTCACTTTTGGTACAGGAACTACAAATATTAATTAATTTTGCAAAACACAAGTGATAAAAACAATAACTTAACGCAAGAGGTGTGATATAGGATGTAATTTTTTACATTTGAGTCGTTTCGATTCCTGGCTAGGGGAAGCTACATTAAAAATATATATGAAGATCGATTTTATCCTTTAATCTGCGCGATGTCAGATAAGATAAAATATTTAAAATATATGCTAAGAATTTTCAAACAAACAAAAAACCTACACAACATTTCGAGCATAGCATTTGTGTCTAGTACTTATACTTCAGGAGAAAAAAATATTGAAATCATTGAAAACACAAACAAAAAAGATGCTAATTCTCTTTCTCCTTTTTTTTTCTTTTTAACCGCTAGACCGATTTAATTGGTTTATATGTCGATTTATAGGCTAACTTAATAGCTGTAAACTGAGCATAGGATTTTTTAATCGAACAATGGCGTCCATGCAAAATGTTTTTTTCCCCAATTTTCTTTCTATCTACGGTTGTCGTAAAAGTCACGTTTTATTGCGCGCTATTATGAACCGTATTTTAATAAGAATTTGTGGGATATTCGTACCAACACGCGTCGAGTCGCTAATTTAGGGGCACTACTCGCCTTAAAATCATTCTGAACAATCTCGATGTTACCCCTTGTGCTATCAATTATTATACAGGGCTACATTGCAAAGGGGTGCCAAATTTAAAAAATAAGATCTAGGGAACAATATAAAGAAGCGTCTTAATCGTTATTATTTTTAATAATCGTACCACGTATGTTACGAAAAAAAAATGACTTTAATATATCCGAAAATAAAGTCAATAGAGAGACTACGAAAGCCGCGCGGTCATTCATCAGAGGCGTGTACGGCGAGCCAACAAGGACCTTACGCAGTGCACATACGATCCTATTTTTTTAATGAATGAGTTAAATTATCCACGCGTACGATTTTTAACAGCGGATAGGAATTATTAAATGTAAAAAAATATTTTTTGTTCTTTGCATAGTTAGTTAGTTAGTTTAGCTGGGCTTTCTCCGCACTTAGCCTCATGATTGGGCCATTTTCATAGTTATTAAGTTACTGATTCTGAGCCTCCTCTAAAGATTTGGCACCCCTTTGCAATGTAACCCTGTATTTTTACCATTGATTTAATGTATTAAATTAAGATAAGTGATCTTGCAGTCTCTACATTGCTACTAAATCATTCCACGAAACATGCTATCCTTTTGATACTCTCATTAATAGGCTAGTTTCCAGGGTCAAAAAAAGGTTATTCTATTTAGTCCGTCATTCAGTTAGATTATCAAAAAATATTGGAACCATATTTTATTTTTTGTAAATAAAAAAAAAATTACAAAGATAAAGCGCATCAAAGTGAGCACGTGACGTCACGCCTTGCTAAAAAGGGTCGCAAGGTGTGACGTTACGTGGAACTTTAACAAGCTATATCTTCATCATTTTTTGTTTGATTGAGAAAAGAAAAAATACGTGTCCAATATTTTCTGTTAATCCAACTGACGGACTAATTAGATTTTTTTAGGAAGCTAGCCTTTAGTCTAGCATTACCTTATTCGTGTGTAGTTACATAATGTATTCCGTGTTAGGTACATAATGTAATGTACAGTTATTACTTATAAGAGAGGGGTTAGAAATGATGCGCGGAAAGCATGGAAACAAACTGGCATATCTATTTTATAAAATGGGTTCAACATCATTAATCAGCCTATAGTGCCTATTATGGTATACGAGTGAGTGGTCCACCTGATATTATGTTTAGAAGTCAATAATCCGATTGCAATTAATAGACACGGGTTGTAATAGTACAAATCATTTATAAAAGGATTTATAGGACTTATAATTTATAAATACAAAGCGTAAATTATTTAAAAGGCCAGCAGCAATGTACCTTTGTACTATAGTACCTAAAACATGTTTTTTTCCGTGACGGTGTCGTTACAATTAGTATGAAACAACACAACAACAAAAAAAGCGATTTACGAATATGGTCTTCTTTTAATAAATTTACCCCAACTTGCTGGCCATACCAATCTAATTAGGTACATAAAACAAATTCCTTCTTACCACTATTTCTGACAAAAATATAATACTTGATTGGGAAATTAAATTCACTTAATTGTTCTAACTTAGTTAAAAATAGAGCTACATGATATAACAAATCAAAGTACGGTAAAGAACATCGCGAAATTGTAACAAATATGTATCTTAAGTTAAATTTTTATGATAACAATAAAATGCGTTATGTACGTATAGTTATTTAAGTTAAAACTTATTTATGTGTAACATAGGGATAAAATTATTTTTTCTTATGTATCACATATTTTTTTTGCATAAAGCTGGGGTTTAATCCGGATAGTTGTGCATACCTACTGTGTTGTCTTTATTCGAAGTAAAGCAAATTCCTTCTTGTCAACAAAAATCTCAGCCATTCTGCTCGTTATGTAGGTACGACAATATTGTAAAAATTATACTATTCACATAATTATAAAAGAACAATTAGATTATATTACCTACTCGTTACTACTACTATGTATTTTATCCTCGAAATTATGATGTGTAATGTAATGAAATGAATGTAGCTTGAGAATATAATAGATTTTCCGTTTCGACTATTTTCCATTTATAAGGCGACAGCGATATTTATTTGGTTAAGAAGATTGTAACGCGGTTCGAATATTGAGTGTCTTAATAGTATATAATATAATAATACTAGTTAGTATAAACATTGGGGTGTGATGAAAATGCGATCAATATTCCCAAACAGAACCCAGTAAATGGCAAGAAGCAGTTCTAGATAATCAAGCTTATTTTTATCCAATTAATATAACCTTATGCTATCACTTGGTGCACCCAGAGTAACACCTGAATTACTTCACTGGGTTATTTTAATGAAAGTCCTAATATTCTGGTTGAACAAGATTGACCTACCTTAAAAGTATGTAACTAAGTGGGTCTTGAAATGGCTTTCAACTCATTCAATTTAATTACAATAATATATAAAGCATTCTAGAATTGTTCCCTCATTAAATGGATGAACAAAGACATTCCGTCTTATATGATAAACTATAAGTTTAAGAAGGTGTTTGCAACCTGCAAACCATGCAAAGTAAAAAACGATAATAGTGAAAATCCAATTTTATTGTAACGTTATTATTTCACTGTTTGAGTATATAAGGTAAATGAGGTGCAGGACAATGCGGGTTCAAGTTTTTTTACTTTTTTTAACGGCTGGCTGGATACATTTTGACACTTATGGTAGCATTTCAAAAGTTTACATTTAGTGGTAAATCTGGAGTGTTGCTTCTTAAGCCTGTCTCACTTTAAAAGCGAAAGTATTATACACGGAGACATATCGATTTAGTGATTCAATAAGTTGTTTACGAGACACAAAGTTAAGAAAAACTAAATTAGTAACTGAGTAAAAGAAGTGGCTGAAGATAACAACATTTTGTCTTGCAATAGTCAAATAGTTCTGTCATTTACTCGTACTTCAGTGGAGGTACATTGATCTATCCCACCATTGTGACATAAATACGAGTAGGTATTTCAGTTTAGTTACAATTTATTTGTCAAAAAAATATTTTTCTATTGTGTTTTGCCACGAATTTATCGACTTTTATTTTAATATTAGATACTTATTATATACAAGTGAAATCGAATTCTGGAGCAAGCTATGAAGTATGTTCTTAGTTGTTTGTAATGCATCAATATGCTGGTTTTCTTAATATATCGAACCGTTTTCGAATTAACTCTGCCTATGTAATAATATCAGACCTATATCAACCGCTCACCCTGTATTACCTTCATAGTATGAGCATAAGTTATTATGTGCATCTAATTTAATTTTAAATATAAGAAATATATTTAAATAAGATAGATAATGTTGATTTTGTAATCGATTCGTCCGAAGAAGCTGCCAAATCTGTTGTATCTTTACAACGTTATGCATATTTTAAGAATAATTACGTTTTATATAATTATAAATTTAAAAAACGACACAAGTACAAATTAAGTTTATTTATTTTTTATTCTAGAAATACTTTTTCTAGATCTTATTCCAGCCACGAGTCAAATGCAAAATTAAATAATTTGGTCCGTTTTCTTTAGCAATAATTGTACATGAACGTTTACGAGTAATAACAATTAACTTTTCCAATCTTAAATTCAATCTTCGGAAGTCATAATGCTTCGTGTGTAGTCTAATGTAATATAATTTCAAAACATTATGTGCAATGTGCACAAAAACGGTATAAAAACGGTTTGACTCGCTGGAGCACCTTATTTCTATTTCCTAGATGGGTTTTTTCGGTAGCTTTAGTTAGTGTTACAGCTGAAAAGGTCGCATACGGTCAAGACGGCAAAGTTTTTTTCTTTTAAGTCGAGGGAAGACATGATTATTACTCACCATTAATTAATTATTTACAGTTTAAACAGGTGATGCGTCTTATGCTTAGTATGCATGAGTTTAACTTTAACTTGATTATTATTCCACACGTAACGTTCACGTTTTACTTTTACTCACGTCAGCCATTGGATGGAGGAGTGATATATTAAAACGGACGTCACTTTAATTGCGTCGGGATGTGAGTTACTAGGCAGAGAGGCTAATGACCTTTCTAATAGCTGTACATCTTGAAAAGGGGTAACGTGTTTGTAGTGTACCTACCTACAGCTAGTGTAGCCGAGTTTCAGACCTACCTACAGAGATTCTTGCTTCCCTAGCAATCAGCAAGAGCAAAGGAGCACTTCAGGAGAGTTATTATAACAGAGTATTATTTAAGAACTGAAGAGTAGGTAAATTTATGTTGGGCAATAAAGAGTACCTGTCTATCTAAATAATAAAAGTTTTAACCTGCCGTTGAATATTTACCGTCTAATTAATAAACTCGTTTTATCCTCTAAACAACTTTTGCATCAAAGTAAGTCCATGGAGTTTAAACGTTGTCTACATTTCTCGATAGTGTTGACATACAACATCTTATTATTTGGTTGGCTTATCTTTAGTCAGAAAATCTTGTCAATAATTGTATTAGTTAATTAAAACATAAAATTGTTTTCTTTAAAAATAAATAAAGTGTCTATTAGGTATATTTTTCAATAAATACTTAACTTAGGTATTATATATTATTATCCTAATAATTTAAGCAATTTGTTTTGTTTGTTATGTAAATTTATTAAGTTTATTAATAAATGTACCTATATTGATTGTATTGTCCTAATTTACTTTAAAAACTGAGTTTGTGTTGTGGTGGTGACTAAAAAGGTCATTTTTATAAGTAAGTTAATATCGCCATCCCATCATGGTTGTGAATATATCAACGCTAATTTAAATGAAATAAAGAGAAAACGATCAGACACACAAAGCCGCGTGTTACAAATTGTCGTCAGTGGTACCTATTCGGAATATTGATGTGTTTATGTTTATTTAGTTACGGCGGCTTTACTAGCTATGTATTCAATAATTGCTATACTCTTATGAATAAAGAAAAAGTTTGTATGTTTGATTTAGTTGTAAATTTGTGAGAATTTGGCATGTGAGTTGATAATGCCACTAAACAGCTAAGATGAACTGCGATTAGCGGTAGTGATCTTATAAGGGAGAATGCGTGGAAATAACATACGGACATTATTTAGTAAAATGGTTCATCCGCATATTTACGCTGAATGCATAGATTGCTATTAATTGCCATTTGTATAATATTCGCTGTGTGTTGATATTGTATAAAAACGACGGCTTGAAACGAAAATGTCATTAAATAGGTATGTTATTTATTATGCCCGAAATAAGCGTACTCGTAAGTTGAAACACCGTGACACATTGATTCATGACTTGGCACAAAACGTGTTATTTAATATTAAGTTGGAAGGTAGTTGATTATGTGTGCTTCTCTGGACGTTCCGAATTTGCCCCAGCTACTAGTCAATTTCATCACGCTAGAATTAAAGAAAGAAACAAATTAGCATTTATTTTTAGTAATATTTTAAACTAATATAATAGCGTTTCAAGATATCTAATGTTTGTAAAGATAAGTGATATATTTGTTGTATTCGACAGTTTATTTTTTGTACTAGTGCTAAGTGAAGTTTGTTAGTAGTGATTACACAAATTGTCTGTTGCTGTACGACAGATAATACGGAATATGTAAATTTAAAATAGATCCGTTACTAGTAGGTATTATACTGCAATAATGGCACTACACAAATACCTGACATAATTCGAAACACCAAGACTCAGAACTGTTATTAAAAAACTATGCATAATTATATATAAACAAGAAATAGAAAAATATAAAATTGTTACGTAGACATCGTTTTGACATCTTCTCATTCGTGTATGACTATTAAAATTTTAGCTCAAGTAAATTTGTTTTTTGTTTATTAAAAGCCCATTGCATCGAGGTTAATGCACCTTTACTGAGATATTTCAAGCTACAACTATTAAGTTGTTAAACAGGTGAATTTGTATGTATCACCTACATAAACAGACCCTTGGGTAAGTATTTTACACTAATAAAAATTTACCTATGGTACAGTAATTCTATGTAATCAATGTATGGGAACAACAAACTAATTAATAAAGTTTTGAAACATGTGTGGCATCATGACACCTTTGGGTGTGGTGTTCAAAACTTACAACTCTCCCTCCCCCCCTGACGCTAGGTCCCTTGCCGTGTAATATGTCTTTTTTATCGGTTTTTTCAAATTTTCTCGTAAACTGTTAACATACGTAAAGTGTTGAAGGCAAAAAAAAAATTTTTTTAGGCTGTTTGGTATTTGAGCTATAGCTAGTTCAATTTTTGTAAAATAGACTAAAGCCAAAAAAATTACGTTGCCTGCTCAATCATTTTATTAATCAGTCTATAAAATAAATAAAAGAAAGCGCAGGAACTAAATCAATAGCTAGTCTGCAAAACAAGCTGTCACGTTATAATACTTCTCAAGTCATTAAAAACTTCTGAGTACTTATACCTACAGTGATGAATTTTACTATGGCGGGAACTGTATAGAAGATCTTATAGATGTACGCGATGTTGCCAGGTCATTAATAAATAGTTATGCGTCCCAGTCGCAAGATAGAGCAAGGGTGATATATGATTATTACTCTGACTATTACGTGTCAAAGAGCGGCCACGCTTGGTGTTGTTCCCCCCGGTTGTTGGGCAAGATGTCGAACTTTTGGTTCTTGCACTAGCTTTGCCTCCCGCTGAACCAAATATTTACCTATTGAAATAGAGCCAAGGTACAGTTAAAAGCAGACTGTACAGTTTAAGCCTCTGATGCAGGATTGATTCAAAGATGCCAAGACTCTATTCTCTTCCTTCACGCCATGACTGGTTGTGATACAACTTCATTTTTTGGAAAAGGTAAGATACAAGCTATTCAGTTATTCAACAAAAGAAATGATCTGCAGGACCTCATAGGCATCTTCAACAACAATAACGCCACTCTGGCGACAGTCTGCTGTAGTGATTCGCGCTCCGGACTACAAAGCCAGCGGTTGCGGGTTCAAATCCCGCAAGGGGCAAATGTTTGTGTGATGAGCACGAGCATTTATACCTAAGTAATGGATGTTTATTAACGTATTTAAGTATGTTTATCCGTTATCTAGTCGCCATAGTACAAGATTTGCTTAGTTTGGGGATAGATAATTGGTGTGATTGTGGAAACAATTTATTATACGGCGCAAAGCCATCATAAAATAGCCTTGATGAACACAGGTTCATATTATGCAATAAACTTGTTGGGCTAGTTGAATCCTATACCTACCTACAAAACAAGCACCGGTTTCAATTCGTAATTGATATCGTGAGTTTGTAAGCAAGGCTGAGGAAAAAGATGCAGTTGCGTTAAAATTGGCCTGCGCTGCACTACAATGTGTAATAGTTGCCGGGGTCTAAGCTGTTTTAATATAAAAAAATAACCGACTTCAAAAACACTAAAAAGCTAAAAATAACTTTTAAACAATCATACCAAACAGTTATTTTTGGAGTCGGTGCAAACAACCACATTCAAACATTCCACAGCTGGCACAGACTCCAATAATAACTGTTTGGTATGATTGTTAAAAGTTATTTTTAGCTTTTTAGTGTTTTTGAAGTTGGTTATTTTTTTTAAATAAAAATTTGTTTTATTTGTCTGTTTTTTAGTGTTTTTTTACATTCTAAATGGCGATCTGTGATGTAATTACCTATAGCTAAATTGCTTCTCATGACGAATCAAATAAGTCCAAACATGGCTATGATGTTTTATCACAGAGTTCCGGTGCTTACCTTCCGCCTTCTTCATCAGATCAGTTTGATGGTATCATTCTCACCAGAATCATTTATTAAAATTTGATTTGTCGACTATGGATAAATCCTAATCTAACTGCTGAACACCGATTTAATCCTCTTTTTTTTCTCCCTTAGGGATACAATTTTTTCCGATTTTTTTACTATAGTATCTTTGAAGTATTAACTATTCAATAAAAAAAAAAACATCAAAATCGGTTTACATTTGTCGAAGATATTGGTTAACATACATCCATGAATCGAGCCAAAGCATTATCTGGGTATATATTTTGTTATTTTCTCAAAACTGCTGAATCAATCACGATAAAATTTATATGGGACCACCTCTGAAGTATGACCTACCAAACAAAAAAAGAATCATCAAAATCAATTCATAATTGGCGGAGTAATCGCGTAACATACATACAAAAAAAAAACACAGTCGAATTGAGAACCTCCTCCTTTTTTGAAGTCGGTTGAAAATATCTTATCGCTACTATTGTAGCCAACTACGGTCTCCTTCATCAGTTCCACCTCGGCAAATGATACTTTCTAAATGCAAATGCTTGTCTTGTTGTTAAATATACTAAAATCGTTATATGTATACCTATAATATTTTAGGAGTTCCCTCAATTCCTCATGGATCCCATCATCAGAATTGAATTTTGAATTTGACAAAAATGGGACCAATCTGGAGGTTGAGAAAAGATTTTTTCAAATCGGTTCATTAATGGCGGAGTTCTGAGGTAAAGAACAAAAAAAAAACATACAGTCGAATTAAACCTCCTCCTTTTTTGAAGTCGGTTGAAAAACATACAACCGAATTGAGAACCACCTCCTTTTGTTGAAGTCGGTTAAAAAATCAATATTGCGAAGAGCTTGAGCAAGATGAAGGGTGTTTTTTCCTATTTAGACTTTTATAATATTATAATGGTTTTAATGATTCCACTTACAGTTTTTTATTCAGTACATTCCAATAATAATTACTATATTGTCGTTAATCTGATGATACATTTTATTATAATTGTTTAACTAGCTACAGCTTGAAAACCGCCAAGCCTATCAAAATAAGGAAAAATTTTGTTTACAATTTATTGAGGATCATTTTTACTTTTGACACTTTTTGTATCTATTATAGTTTTCGAGAGGAGAAGGAGGAGGAGGGGGTTGGAGAGTTGTGAGTTTAAACACCACTCCCAAAGGTATCATGCCACACAAGTTTCAAAACTTTATATTATATTTGTTAGTCTGAAAAACATAGAATAATTACTAGATTACTTTAGACATCTGCGATTGGACCTGGAACTTTGTTTTATTCTTAGATCAGATTGTTACGTTCTCGAAACAAAGTTACTCCAGTTTGCCAGTACCTAAGTACTCCCTATTTAATGAACTACCTTTATCATATTCAATCGGTGCATTTGCTTCAACCCGACCAAAACATTGCTAAGAGAAAAAAAGGGAAATTCGGAAAGCGGTATTTTCGGCTTTTCGCTATACACGAGGTAATTTCAATAATCATAGCTGTTCACAGGATTCTTTACAACTATGGGAAAAACATTGAAAACGAGAAAAAAAAGGTAGTCTTAATTTAAAGAAAAAGAGGAAAATTTTCTAGTGATTTTGTTGTTTTTTTATTCATGGGTTTAACAGTTTAACAGCCTGTTTATATTTCTCAGACTATTAAATTTATACAGAGTGAATTTTAAGTGGGCGTGGATGGTCAAATGCAAAACTATAGAATAGCAAAAAATTGTTACTCAAAGGAGTCGAGGCCCGGATATGACGAAATTAAAGCTGTATTATTGGATTTTTTTAACAATATTATAATGTATGATTCAAAGGCAGTTAAAATTCATATTTTTTTAAATTTACTGTATATCATTACATATAACTTAACTTAACTTATAAGCGACACTATATAGAATAGTGTAATAATGCAGTGTGTGTTTATTTGAAAAATAAACTGGTTCGGTTCCTGGAAAGGAATATTGATTTTTCAAACATCCAATGATGCACTTTAGTTTTAATTAATCGGGCCCAATACTCCTTTGAGTATTCGCTATTCTTCGTAGTTTCATATTTGGCCCTCTATACGTTTAACTTGAAAAAATCACCTCTGTACATAGATACAATACGTACACCGGCCTCCCAATACATTATTGGAACTCACAGAACAGGAATGAAACGCTACGCTCCGTTGCGATGAAACAATTAACGTTCCATCGTAAGAATCTGTGGTCATTTATATTAAAAGGTGACTTCCATCATTAGGATAGGTACTCGAAAAAGAAACAAACCCGTTCCATACTCCAGGCTACATAAAATTTAAAATACATTTTAGTGGAATTGTAGAAATTAAATTTTTCAGTAAATTACCACAGACTTTTTTCAACAGGCCCAATTCCCGTAATTAGACAATAGTCGCAACCGGTGTTGATCCGCTCCCCGTAATATTACGATCACAAACGGTATTCTCGTAAACTTTTAATTTGACGTAAAATTATCAAAACTATCCTATTACGACTGAAAATAGACCAAAAAAAATATCTAATTTTGGTTTCTTCCTTTTTCAGTCGCATTACGAACTTGGTGTTTTGGTTTACAAGAATACATTTGTGATCGTAATGTTATTGGGAGCGGATCGACACCAGTCTATTGTGAAATTACGGGAATTGGTTGACTGTTGACATGAGATTAAAATGAACTATTAAACAAATCCCATGAAAAAAAGATATTATAAAGTAGATGGTTATTTAAACGACAAGAGTGCTGATAGTATTTATTACCTACCAAGCTCACACTTACTACATGTCTGTATTTCCTGTTTAACTAAGTTTGTTGCGGTAATATGTAGTAGAGTGCCCGGGAGAGCGCCTATATACTAAACAAATAAGTTTTATGTAAAGTTAGAATGTAATGCCATGCCATTGGTTTGATGCCATGTCACCTATGCACCACGCATGCAGGGATCATAATATAAAGTTTTTTACCTGTGCCTGTATAAAGTACCGCATACAGCCTAAAAAAAATTGTATAGAAAAAGGACTGGGTTCTATTCCAGGGTATTTTTAATCGCGTTTTTATTCATTATAAAATTGAGATCATGATTCCTGAAAAAAATGTTTTTGCATAGAAAGAGTAATACCTACCTAGTCTGTGTACTTATTATGTATAAAAGTAAGTTATTATTTAAGTGGGCTCAAATCAAAGTAAATTAATAATATCATTTGCATTGTATACATATATTTCAACACTGATAAGTCTAACTAAATGTTTTGCAGAGCAATCACATACATACATAGACAAGACAATTCACGTAATTTTGATGATTTCACGTTTAGGGGATATCGACCCATTTGACAGATACATTGATTATTATAAAATATTGATTACCGTAGGGTTATTTTGCTATATACAGGGTACATTTCACGCTAGTGCCAATTTTTCAGGGACTACTCAGAATCAGTAAATAAATCGATCTACGTAAAAAGCAAACTCATTTAATTTCATTTTTAATTCTTCCATTCTGCATTTGAAAAATAGAATACGTAAGAAAATTACGATTACTCGATTAAATTGCACCGTATGAGGTTGCACTGCATGCGCACTGCATAAGGTTCTTGTTGGAGCGGCGTCGGCGTATGCCTGTCATCTCTGATGAATGAGGACGCATTTCGCGTTTTATTTTTTTTTCGGAAATTTTAAGTATATTTTACTCCAGAAATATGACGACTGAAATAAATCACGATGAATTCGTATTTTTATATTGTTCTATAGACCTTATTTTTAAAATTTGGCACTACCTTGAAATGTAACCCTGTATGTATAAAGTATTTTCTTGGCCTCTGATAGTAGTAAGTAGTTAAGTCCATATTTTCAGTATACGCGTACTAGATGTTAAAAGACAACATTTAAAATTATTATAGATAGTTGTATATTTTCACAAAAAAACCCACAATAGGTATTATTGAACCAAGTGATCTACATTTGCAAAACAAATGAACGGTTAAAATTATTCTAAAAAAATATAATAAATGTCTAATGTTGTCTAAGTACCTGTCAAAGGGGTAGCCACTAGCCATTACATAAATACCTAAGTGGTTATATCCCAAAACTATTATTATTTTTTACATATATTCAGATGTGCATTTTTCCTTTATGAATATAATTTTAGTTTAATCGCTAAGTGTACCCAGGCGAATTATTACGTAATTAAAATATATATATATAGAAAAATGAATGTCATATGATGATTTGCATATATAAATATATATATATATATTCCTAGTTATATTTAAAAATTAATTGATCTTATTTCTTTTAATAATTATCGTTCTTTTGACTTAAGTATGTTTAAAGTTCAATTGTATATGTTTCTTATATTTACGAAATATTGCCTGGGGATTATCACTTACCTATCAGTTACAATTTGTATTTTGTGATCACGATATTAAAGTTATAAATTATTAACTTTTCATTTAATGATTGTATTTGGTGGAGCTGTTTTACACAGGATTCTTACTTAACTATTTTAAGCACGTATCATCTTTCGTGGCACGGTGAGAGAGTCAATACAAATTGACAAAGAGATATCTATTTATAAATACATAGTTATAATAACACGTAAATTACTCAAAAAATAATTCGCTACAATCAGGTCAGACCTGATTGATCATATTACATATTTATATATATATTTATAACATTTTCTGATAAGTAAGTAACACAATAACAAACGTGTTTGAAGTATCTCAGCATTATTCTTAAAGTAATGGTTATGATACGTGGTACATACTAGGGACTAGGGTACATTGGGAAGTTCGTGGCCTCACCATGAAAACCTAGATACACATAAAACTATTTACTTAAAATTAAATAATTGTATCCAAGTTCTACACTTGTCGTGTCTCATAAAGAAAGTTGTATTAATTAAGAAAACAAAGATGACTAGTAAACAAATATATATATATTCCTTTTTTCGATAAAACCTCACAATTTTCGATAAAACGTTCGGTACGTTTCCTCCGCCTTCGTAGTAATTTATATGAAACCGTATCTCCTTGTCTCTCGCGTCCGCCTAAGTTAAAACGCAACCTCATATATTTTTAAGTCCACCAGTCACTCGATTGTATCCTCTTCTGTCAGAGACGATATGTCTTCTGTGTAAATCCTCAAAAATTACACTATTTTAAAGCTTGAAGCACAAGTGTAGGGCATTTTGGCTCTGATATCTTTGATTCGTTTGGCCTCGAGCTTTCCAATAGATACACTCACGTAGACTTTAAAGTTATTACAAGTATGATAATTTTGTGTAATTTATCCAATATTATAATTTGTGGTTTTAAATTATTATTCTTCTAAAATGACCGTCTTTTAAATAATATAAATTTTTTATCAAATTAATTACACAAACCTATTACTTAATAAGATAACATTGCTCGTATAAGTGAGATTTGTAATCGCTTAACTTTGTGCCACTAACATAATTTTTTTTAGGTTTTTAGGTACATTATAAATAAATAAGTCCTTGAGCCGATTATTAGGTAGGTACAGCTGCATTACGTCCACGAATATGTGTTGCCGATATATTATTGAAACACGATTCCGAATTTTTGATTAAATAACTAAAATATGCGCCAGGAAATGTGATACATTCATGAATTATCTTAGTTATTAAAAGTACTATCGAATTAAGGCCCGTTCAGTGATAAGTAGATATATTTTCCTAGCTATTTCTAGTGTTAAGATAATATAATGGTTAAGGTAGTAAATATTTAAAAACTTATTATTGGCGGATGGTATTTAACATTAATGCTGACGTTGACGAATTTTTAGGGATGTGGCACCTGCCTTTATTTTAGATTATAAAATTTAAAAACCGCTTTTCCTTAGGAGATCATGATCGATTCATCACTATGGGATAAACTAGATACCTAATGTAAGTTAAATTATAATAATATGTAAAAGGTACTTCCGTTGTAGGCGTAATAAGATATGTATCAGTAAAAGATTTTGTAATAGTAAATGATGATACCTGTGAAAGTATTGATAAATCTTAAAAATAAATATTTATTTATTTACGCTTAGGAAACCAAAACAAATGTAAGCAGCAAATTTTTATACTTTTCCATTTTCTACTTAAGCCTCGTAAAATTAGAGTTTTCCAACAAATCAGGACTTGCTATTAGAGCCCAAGGAGTGTTGAAGATAAAACGATTCTCTAAAGTGCAGTCCGTAAAAAAGTCGAATCCGTAATTTAAATACCGAAATAAAAACAAGATTCCGGGCGTTTTTTTAATTCTCGTCATAAACACTGAATAGGGTTTTTCAGGTTGGCCGTTGTGTAAAAAAAAACTAGCATAAATACAGAATCTTAGATTCTGCCTATATAAATCATGATCTAAATGTCAAAACAAGAAGGAGCTACCTATTCTATTCACCTAACTAAAGGATCCCTAAAAAATATTTCGATAATTGGTAATTAAAGAGCGCCATACATTTGCCTGCCTTAGAGGCCTACTTCCAAATAGAGCCTGGCATCACTGTTGCATCAAGCAATTTCTAGTCCGCCTTAGATATTTTTGACAAAATGCTTTACTTCACACCAAGAAAGAAACTTGTTTTAAATAGCTGATAAACATCCATTCTTAGGCATTTATACTAGTAGTAATTTTATTAAACCTCTGCATTTTTTGGTATTTTAAACGGCTTGTTCTGATGTTAGCGGTATCTCTCAGGCTAGTCGCTTGTGTTTTGCGATGGTAGCGAATAGCGCCACTATTTGAATTATGCCACATTTAAAAATAACTGTAAAAAAATGGTAGGTGGCCGGAGAAGTGACGTCCTGAGGTATGATTTCTGTACCTAGAAGCCTTATTTGTCTAACTCACTTTATCTTCTTACGTTACTTCTACGGCCACACATATATCGCATAGACTTTTATTTACATAGACGTAATAATAATTTAACGCTAAGAATAAAATGCGAGCGATGATATAACATTAGGCCGATTCAAAAAACACGATTTATAGTCACGGATAAAATACAATGGATAAGTATCAAAACTGTCATTTCTAAGCAATTGCGCATACGGTGGACTTTTTGGGCGCCATGTTTGGCATTAATGGCGGTCATGTTGCGCAATATTTGTAGCCAAACTTTTATCCGTTTTGTCGTGGTGACCGTTTTGCAATGCATTTTCACGTTCTACACCGGCCGGCAATAACAATACAGACGATTTGACACTTTATTTAGCAAGGAAGTGTAAGTTTCTGGTGACATACGAATTTCTGCTAATCAATAGAATTTCTCGTTTCTTAGCGTTACATTTACGGAGGGTACCATAATAAGACAGTTGCGGTAAGTATTAACAGTCTGGACAGCCTTCCACTAAACATTCGTTTTACAAAATGTGTATTCGCTTCCCTTGCTGATATGGATAAAATTTTAGTAGGTGCCACTCGCTCCAAGTTTTGCAGAACTTGGTGTCCCAGTTCCATTGCTGGACAGTGTATTCTTAGAGGTAATAAAGTCAGCGAACAAATATTTTCAAACGTCTACTGCGCCGTATAATGCTTAAACTTTAAAAAAAGTTAATTGTTCCCGGGACTGCTTGTAACTATGTAAGATAACTATTTAAATATATGCGACCAACACAAAACTGCGAGTAATTTGATTGGCATTGATTACTTTAGATACCCTATTTGCCGGTGTCAGTCAACGCGTCGGCTGGTCCGATTCTTCTTAGGTTCATGGAAACACCAAATAACGTTTCTAAGTCGAGTCACTATATTATGGCAGTTAGACCTTTTCTCGTTTATGGAGTGCCTTAGTTATACCAGCTAAGTTTTATGGCACAAATGGTAAGAATAAGTGTAAAAAAGGAAAATAAAGTTATCTAGTATCCGTACTAACATAAATGTCTGTGTTATGATTTTTATCAAATTTGGTACGGAGTTAGGTTGATCTCCAAGAAAGGTTAAAGCAACTTTTTTTGACACACCACCAGAGTGTAAAAAAGGGAGTGATAACCTATTTTTGTCACAAACTGAAAAACACGCTGGCGGAGTAGCGGCCATAGTTATTAAATTGATATTAATAGGGTAGAAAAGAATATGATAGCACCTACGATGGTTTAAGGTACAATGATTATGATATTGTATTAATCCAATACAGATGATAGATAAAAAATAATTTCACCTTTATTTATTTTTTCGTTATAATAAATATCAATTTGTTTGATATGTGTCATACAATTTAGTGTTTATCTATTTTTCCAGATATTGGGATTTGAGAGAAATAAAAGCGGGACAGGGACAAAAAAGATCGGGACGTAGATAGTCTCAACCCGTGCGTTGCGCCTGCTCGCCTCGAGCGCGAGCGCTTCTTCGTTTGCTGCCTGATAACTTTTTTATTGTGTGCTAACTTTGCTACTTAGATGAATAAGCGGGACAACTAGCAACACTACTTACAATACTGTTGCATGTTGTCATAAGTGCCATCATGGAGTGACTAGTATTTAATCATTTTACTTTTAAACCAATATATTTGGTGGGTAATGAAAATGGTTTTCTATTTTCAAGTTGGTAAAACATAAGAAGATGCGTTACACTTTTAATACTGTTTGATGTTGCAAATAGGTAATCGAAATAACGCAATACCTCTCAGGCGCTGATTCTACTGCTCAAATATAGCAACATTTTCTATGTGACATTGTAGTTATCTAAGCAAGAATCAGCCCCTAAGAGGTTTTGCTTTATTTCAGTTACACCTTGCATAGTGGTTAGCTTTTATTTACTATCTACACTTTATAAGGTTGACTGATAGAGAACGCTGTACAATAAAACTTAAATAAAAATAAATAAATGTTTCCACTTACGCACTACTTTTAATCGCTTGGATCTGAGCTGAGCACTCAGAAATTATGATTACCTGTAAAACACAGTCATTACCTACAAACAAAGTTTATAGTTCCATTGTATATAAAAATATATATAATGTCATTATATATACTATAACAGTACAACTTTTATCGCCCTTTTGTAATTTATAGATGCTGTTTGTTTGAAATAAATATAATAATAATATTAATATATAATAAATTTTAATTTAATTTAATTATGTTTTCTTATGTTCGGACCTAGTAAACAGTTTATTATACACGAACTCTTCTTTATTATTTCGAACCTGTTATTTTAAGTATTTAATACCTACAAAGTAACTTCCGCCAACGTGCTCAAACGTGCTTCCATACCGTCTCATGACTTCTAAGTAGATATACACTGTACTGTAGTAGTAGTGTAATAGCAGGCGGTGACTTTAAACAGTGTAGTAAACGATTCATATGTTTACTTTAAACATTTGGTTACGGTATATCTAATGGGTCCGTACCTATAATACTCGTACTTATTGGCAAACATCTAGTAATCTGAAGGTTTAATTTCAAGTAAGACCATAATGTTAATGTTAACTAAAGTGATGTTGAAAGTTAGAGTACAGGGATAAAGAAAGATATGACTTTGAAGAAGACGACCAGTATCAGGCGCATGTGGTGTAGCACTTGCGGCACGAGGCGCAGGCGCGGCGGCGCGGGCGTCGGAGTCAGTTAGTCCTTGGGCTGCGGCTTGACCAACTCGCACTTGCCGGGCGTAGCCGGGGTCGGGTCTTCGGAGAACAGAGGATTCTTCACTTCCATATCACCAGTCTGATGCACAGAAAAATAGATTTAGGTATTGATACCTTTTGGAAATAATTACAATACACCCGAGAATTAAAAATGCGATTTCTTTTAATCAGTTGCAAAACTTGATGTTTCATTGCGTCAAAATTAGTTTTATTACTCGTATTTGAGTTTGGTAAGAAATACATACGAGTAGCTTTCTATTGTCATACCAATTTGTAATTGTGCTTAAGCAGTTTAAAAAAATATTTTCAATTGATTAGAGACAACTGGATAGAGAGTACAAAAGAATTCATCAGTCTACGGTATTTACATTTACGAAAACATAGCCATCTTACGTAGAGAGAGAAGCAACCGAATAACATCTATGTTCTCTGATAGTAACATTACATTATTTGGTACTCCACATTTTTTGACACATATTCTTCTAGATAGTTAGGTACATAGCCTGCATTTAAAAACATTAAAAACAGAAAAATACACCTACATTAATTTTATTAATTTCAGAGCGAGAAATAACTAACAAGTTAATCCGTCTTTAAAGGTCATACAATAAACTCTCTCCTCTCTGTCCTCAAAAGATGTCATTGTGATGGGCACGGCCCGTGTCCCGCTAGTTAATGCGAACCTGGGATCTGGGACACGCAGTCGCAGCATGCAGATAGTCGTTCGTTGCGTAATGGTTAATCTGGAGTTGACTCAGAATTAATTTACCGTGGCAAATCCAGGACACTCGTAAACAGTGTAATCGCCTTCTTCGTTCTCCTCCTCGGATTCTGGGTCTGACACCGACCCGTTACGCTGCTCCATCCCGTTTCTAAGCAAAACAAAAATAATCTGAGCTACACTCAGAGACAACTGTAATTCGACTGTGATGCTTTTTTTAACCAAAAAAATATATGACAGTATTATAGTAGGGTGACATAGCATGATTTGAATTTAATTTTAAGGGTCTAAACTTATTTGGAAAAAAGGTTAAATAAACATTATTCACAAAAACACATTCAGGTAGTAGGTAGGTAGGTAAGTGAGTAAGTAGGTAAGATGGTTACTTCTTTTAATTCTTCTGTATTATAAAAATCATCTTTTAAGACAGTTACCGCCTTGTGAATGTGTACGATGTGTTATGTGACAGTGAGTGGCTCTTTGACAATACTCGTAGTATAGAGATGCGACTGCTCTAACATTTTTGTCTAAATACCCAGTTCCGTCTTTACCATAAGGGCACACGGGGCCTATGCCCAGAGCCCCCGGCCTCACGGGGTCCCAAAGCACTAAAACATGTTTGTAAACTAAGAAACACTGTTAACTAAAAAGAAAGAAAAGAGGGTCAAAGCCTAGAACACTGATTTGGATTTGAGAGAACTAAGTAAATTTAAAAGGAAGTCATGAATTCATACCAACAGTATTTTATTGTTACTTTGCAATAGGGCCCCCGAATCCTTGTGTGCCCCAGGGCCCCGGGATATGTTAAGACGGCCCTGTAAATACCGCTAACTATAAATGCTATAGCATACCGGTCACCGCGAGAAACCAAAACACAAATGCTAGAACATTCGTTTCCGCATACTGTTTTTTTTTTAAATAAGGAAGTTAGACTAGATTACGCCAAAACGAAGTGTGAAGAGAAACATACCTTTCCATAGCGATAATCTGTTGCTTCTGATGCTGGTAATGGTACATCTGAGCAGAGTGCGCCAGCTTCCTGTCCCCCGACATGTCCATAGTGGGGCCGGTCACTCCATAAGCAGGATAGTCTACGTCCGCAGCGGCCTTGGCTCTTTTGGTCATTCTGATTAGGACCAACATGGTATGGATTGCGACTTATAGTTTAAATATTAAAATTAAGAATTTTCAAAAATGAGGAAATAGAATACAGGGAAATTTAAATATCCATTTAAGAAACAAACAATTTTTTAAAGCAAAATCATGAAATTTGACATAATAATTAGTACTGTATGAGACATTGGGCTAGATTCTCTCCAGCCACTCTCGAAACCTTATTTTACTTGACATTGTTATAGAAGCAAAAAAAAAAACTGTAAAAAAAGAAACCAAAAATCTATTAAACATCGCATATTAATACAACGAAAGTCTTAAACTTTATTAGTATGATTATATTAATTTATATTTATGTACATACTTATAAAGGTATAGCTGAACCTACATTAAGAGAGTAGCTGCATAGAATAAACTTTGGTGTTACACAAGTTTTTTTTTAAATCTGGAGATTTCAACCAGTGAAATCTTGTGCAACCAGTGAATGCTCTAAGACAAAAAATTTACGAGTCATATTTTTTTTTGTGACAATAATCTTATGTTTTTTTTGTTAGCAGTACAGAAGGAGCTTTGAATCTCGTGCACTTTGCGGTAGCGTCGGTCATTAGGAATAGCAGTTTTATGATAGCTTAAAGAAGTGTATTTACGAAAAAAACAAATTTACGTGTCGGTTCCTTGAGTCGGTCTTATTTATATACCCAATTTACAGAAGTCAAAACACCTGTTTAATAATAAGTGAGAGAAAAGACTTGTGCATTATTAACATTTTATTCTTTGGGAGAATAGACTTCATTAAACGGGTGCGTTTGTTTTATAATACTCACGTGTACCATCCGAATGCAAATCCAACTATAGTCAATGTGATAGCAGTTCCAACAGCAGCTATGATTGCCACCCCGTATATAGAATCCGCGGGGTCCACTGTTGCCGCTTCCAGCAAATGTATAGAACGCGGTTTTTCCGTTGTCCCAGAATCGTCACTTGGGCTGATCAAGTAAAATATTAACTTAATTAACATAAACCCCTGACCATCGCAAGCTTCAAAATACGTGAAATGTAAAAAGAGGGACATATTCACGACAATGGCTGTAAAATATTTAACCAATGTTTCATCCAATTGTGTGCGTTAGTCGGAAATGCCGAATCTCTGCCGTTGGAAATACTTGTCGCAAGAGACTCGGCATAAGACACGCATTCTCGTCGACATTTTCTACGTTTAAATTTTGGTTATAACTAGAAAACGATTCGTGCATACGACCCCTGAACACTTCGCGAGACTAATAGTGCGCATTCTCTCCCAACACACAGGCGAAAATCAAGCAATGACTACCACAATGCTTGTAACTGTTTTGAAAATTGCAAACAAACACCAAACACACCAAAGAAGTGCCGATAGCTTTCACTTTAAACGGAAAACGTTTCCATTCTTTATAAGCGAGTGCTTTCCAGCTGGGGTTTTCACTCTTTTAATGCAACTCTGAAATTGTACAGCTGTGAGCTGTCTTATGGACAAAGGGTATTGTATTCGTTTCATGAGAACGGATGATTAATTAGTGTAAAAAACGTAAGTAGAGGTACGACTTCATCGAAATCATGTGCAAAATTTCGTTTGCAACCATTTGTTACAGTATAAAGATAAAAACTCGTAAAACTCCACATGTGCGTACACGCACTCAATTTTGTAGGTTGTCTATTAAGTATGTTAAAATTTAAATAAAGTATTCTTCACAAGATTTCGTTTGAGTTCCCCGTACCTTTTACAGTAAACTAAAATATACATTCTGTGCCTTTTGCATGATAGAGTGAACGACATTTTGTGGCGAAAACTGTGCGGCGTCATTGTTGCTATCGTCAGTATGCTACTTACGAAACGACACTGATATATTGACAATAACAAAATATTTCAATAAGCATAATCGTAAATCAGTTTATAAGATACCTACTTAAAAACTTAATAGAATCAAGATAGAATGAAGTTAAAAAGTTTATCAATACTTTAAGTTGAAGATAGTTCTCTAGTGAAGAAAGATCTAGCTGTCAACTGATACATAACTGAATAAATGGTAAGAACTTATATTGTGATGGGTGATATGGTGATTATTATTTTGCAATCATAGCAATGACATACATGTACAGAAGAGTGTCCTTTTTTAAAATATTTGAATGGTATATTGTTGATTGTAATGCAAGCGGTGACCGCAACTTTGTCTAGGTCTACGTCATCAAAACAAAAATTAAAAAAAGCTATAAATAATATTTACTATTTATGGATTGCAAGCGAACGAAAATATCTTAACTTTCTTTGGCTGGTCATTTGGCTTGGCTTCCTATCTTAAATTTGAAGTAAGTACTATTTATCTATTTATTCGTAGTGTTAAACTCCATTCATTAAAAAAGTTAAAATTTAACAAAGATGCATGCTTTGACATTAGGATTTAGGATTGCTTATTTTAAAAAAAATACGCTCACTCATAAACTAACTCTATTTAAAAACATGGATAAATCGGTTCATATTTGACGAAGGTACAGAGCTGCACTAAAAGTTTCAAAAATCGAATACTTGTAAAATCTAATTTTAACGAATATTAGATTCTTTTGCAACCACTAAGGTGATATTTAACTCGACGAAAAACAATGTTAAGTGTTCGATTTCAATTGTTTTGAAGTCGTCAAATCACTACGAACAGGCCAGGAATTACCACGTGAAAATTTAAAATAGACTCATGAAATGAAGCCGAATAGGGCAAGCAGGGAAAATAATTAGTGTAATTAGAAAATTAGTACAATTATAACCTTGCGGTGTCTAGATAAACATACTATAAGTCCTCAGGGGTGGGTCTGTGTTAAGGGTGAAGGGCTCGGGAAGACACCTTTAGACACTGAGGTATTTTTGGATGAGAAGATGTTTTGTAATTTTTTGAAGGATCCAACGACAGCAAAGTTTCCGAACTTTCAATTCTTCGTGTAAATTTTTCTGAATTTGGCCCATACCAATCCCCAAAAGTCTTCGAATTGTCTCATAGGTAATCTGCGGGTTTTCTTCAATTAGCCACATTATTTTTGTTGACGGCAGTTGAAGGCCGCCCTTCACGAAATTCGTCATGTAAAGAAACTCGACCTCTCTCAAATTCAGCAAACCTACGCCTCACGGTGCTCAAACAAGGTGCTTCTCTCCCAAAAGCATTTTGAAGACGAGCGGCACAGTCTTGCGGAGAGAGAAAACTTTTAAAATCATATCACTTTTCCTATCATATCGACGGTGGAAAAGTAAAAACGCTGAACCGCCATTTGGCAACATTACAAGAGAGAGGTTTAAAGTTTATTTTTTTAGAAAAAAAAACAACTTTTTTTGCAATGGCTGAAAATTCAGGAAATTGAAACCTTATGCAAGTTAATACTTACTTACATTATATTTTTTTATAATTTAAAACTTTATGACTCCTTTATTTCCTGAGATAGGTTTGGCTTTAGCGAAAATTGGCTCGGATGCTCCGAATTATTGGTAAGGAAAAATCGCTAAGCGCCTATACATCACGTAAAATATCAAACTTAACTTGCTAAATGATAAAAATTATAATGCAAAATGCAAAATAAAACGCTACACGATTACTATTTAAAAGAATCAGATACAGTGGTTTTACTGATACTTTTAAACTTCATCGTTGAGTAGAATAATGAAATACTAACAAAGTTTAGTGCCTTGTGGAAACGGCAGTAAAGAATACACCTAGCTCCTTGCAACTTGCTCCCAGTGGGTAAGGGGCCTACAGGAGGTTCGTCGTAAGAGGCGTCTACTTCCTGTAGCATGAGATGGGCAGCAGCTTCTGCGCATTATTATAAAAAACTACGCTCGCTATCCCGTCTGCCAATCGTGGCGAGAATTGGCAATCCCCCATCCCCTCTAATAAGTATAATAAGTACAGAAAGTCTCCGGTAATCCACCGTTCCTGGCTACGGTAGCGGTTAGGGTGACGGCGGGGCAGGGGCTGCAAAGAATCCACGGAGGCAGATAGGCTACCACCCCTGACGACGACTGGCCCTGGTAACATACAACTTACGTACGTTGAGGGCTAACGAGACGAGAGACGTATCGTGGCGCTACTAGAAGTCCGACGGGAAGGCAAGGACAGAATAACCCTACAATCCTACTCTAATACTGGGCGGGCGACCAACTGTCTCAAGGTGTTGTCGGGTTTCTCGGCCACAAGCCCTTTGCTAACAACATCGTTACCATCAAAAGTGTGTCCAGCAGGGTTGCATGCCTGATACACAGAGTATCCAATAGATATTAGGTCCTTACTTAAAAAATTGCCGTTTAGTATCAAAAAAGTGAATCACTTTTTTTAATGAAATTAAGTATTATTTAATCAATCGAAGTATGCTCCGTTGTTATCGATACACTTCCGCCATTTTATAAGCAGATCATTGATCCCTTTGAAAAAAAAATCCTGGGAGCGAGAGTCTATGAACTGTTTGAAGGCGGTTTTGACTGCCTCATCAGTTTTTTTTTTTTGTAAAAAGTTCATAACAACAGCTTCATAACAACAAGACGCCGGGTGATTTATTATTAGTTTATTTCTAACTTTCAAGATCACGTTTATTAACGGCAGTAGTGTTTTTTTAATTTTTATGATCCAAAGATCATAATTTGATCATGTATATAGTCTCCTCGTCGAGTATTCCAGCTATTTCAGTACCTTCCTGGGCCCCTTCTTCAGGGCTAAAGCCTGTGCCTGAAGCTTTGTCTACATGGCACATGCAAGTAACTTTAACACTTTCCTGGCCTGCCACAGGTCTAACGCCTACGAGAACTACATCAGGAGGTCCAGCTTGGATTATGCCAAAGGCTTCTATGAAGTCGACCGACCATACTGACATGACTGGAGTTTGTTGGGCCGTTTCTTCTCATCACCAGCCAATATGTAGTCCTGAAGCGGTGGTAGGACTAAGCAATATTTGGGACGTGTATAAGTGCCCGGAAGAGGGCCTATGTATACAAAATAAATGAGTATTATTGAGCATAATCAAACTATGTTAAGCGCTTTTTGCTGATGCGCCATATATGTGACACAAATTTAAATTTAAATTAGTCAAACTATGGTAAGCACCTTTTGCTGAAGCGCCATTAAAGTAAGAAAACTACAAAATAAAAATTGATTAAATGACTCAAATTCAACTAAAAGGATGAAATCAAAAAGCACTCATTGCATTTCAAACAACATTTTTAAAGTCACTTTTTACTAATCGACCTCATTAACAAAAACACCCTAAAAACGGTCGCATAAGTGTTTTTTACTTTAGGGAAAACACGAAAACACGTACTGCTGAAGTGCCAAAAAGTGCTTAGATTAACATGAGACCCAGCTAGATCGATAGAGAAAAAAATCCAGTCGAATGATAGTTAGTTATATATAACTCGTTTTTGCCCAAAATGGCGCTTCAGCGTTTTGACCTTTCCACCGTCGATATAAATTGCTGATGTTGTATCGCAGTCGCTTATACTATGTAAGAAAAGAACAGAACAACATGATGAGTGTTAACTTGAACACACCCTGTTGTCGCTCCAAAGGTATTATCGTAGAGTAAAAATAAAACAAAATTTGTAGAAAATTTAATAAGCTATTCGTAGAGATATTTGAAATATGACCAAAGCCTGAAAAATGAATCTTCAACCCCTCACCCCACACCCTTAGCATAGTCCCCACTCTCGAAGACTTTTAGTATGTTCATCTAGACGCCTCAAGGTATAACAGTATCAATTTTAAAATTACATAAATTTTCACCCTGCTTTTTCTCGGACTAAAAGCAATGATTTAGAATGACTGACTTTGAAAGCAATAAGGAGACCGGATGACTGCTGCCATTGGAAATAAAACACTTTCAAAGAAAACATTATACAAAATAATATAATATAATTATATGGGGGTCACACTGAAAGTTATAAGAAAATAAAAGACAGAATGATGTAGTGAAGTCTCTGTTCCTTTCTAAACACCGGCATGTGATGGAAACATTGACTATAAGCAGTAGTCTTGTCTTTAGAGATCTCTTCCACGCCTTTTTCAATCGCAGCCACGGCATCTTCAGGATTCATTAAACGTTTTTTTTTAAAGAAATCAGAAAATCCAAGATCGGGACTGCAAGGAAGATGGATTCACTAATTTCATACTTTCGATAAACAAATATTCAAAAGTCCGTCTGGCGGAGTAATCTGCAGTATTGTCGTGGTGGAAGATCTTGCCTCTTGGGCTCTGCTGTCTAAGACAACTGGTAGACAATGCCTGGCATACCAATTTGCAGTGACAGTCCTTTTATCTTCTAGGACAATTGCTGAGAAATACTCCGTCCGTCTAAAGAATGATGCAATCGTCTTTTTCCCTTGACTTTCTTTACTTTTGTCAGCAAATCTTCGAATGGAAACATCCATTTGGCAGATAGTCTTTTGGTTTCGGTAACGTATCAATATATCTAGCTTTCATCACCTGTGACAATGTCGTAAACAGCATTCGAGTAACCTCCGTCATACTTTTCAAGCATTGCATTGTAGCGGCACCAATCCAAACGACGGCGTCATACTATGAAGTATCTGTCTAATACAAAGCTTTCTTATGTCCAAATGCAGCCCATGTAAAACTTTTTGTGCTTGACTCATACCAATGCCTAAAGTTGCCCGAATCTGATGATATATTTTATCTATCAGCTTTATATCATTAGCCGCACAGCACACACGTTATCTTTAGTAGTCGCCGTAGAAGGAAATCCTTCTCACGAATCATCAGTGATTTTACTTCGACCACGGAAACTCATTAAATCAGTCGGAATCAGATGCATGGGATGAGGCTTCGTCACGAAGTGCTAATGCATGCTTTCTAACATTGTTGTTGAGTAAGACCGCAACGAAAGTAGTAATTTAATAAATCGTTGAGTGAAAATTTTCTCTAGTCTATTTAGACAGACATAAAATTTTGAAATTGCCGCCAATTTATAAAAACAACGACATCTAAGAATGTATTATTCATCTACAGATTCCCAAAGAGTTCCATACAAAATTTCAATACTTTTTTTATCGCTGGTTTTCTTAAAACGGTTCTATTCTAAAAACTTTCAGTGTGACCCATGTTGTATCCGTCGTAGTTGATTTGAGAACCTCCTTCATTTTTGATCTTGATTGATTCACACAATGCATGGCACATTCAAATATTCGGAAAAAAAATGCCTAGCCAAAAGTAGAGAGGAAAAGTTTCATAAGTAGTAATTTTTTTATACGAGTAGGTATACTAGTTATCTACCGCGGAAAAAATGTACATTGTTAACTTTCAGACAATTTGGATTACAAAAAAGTACTAATAAAAAACGTTTAAACGTCATACTGCATACACTGCGTCAACAGTAGCAGTATCGGTAGTTACGTAGCTATAGTGTTTACCACGGGAAATTAAAGAGGGGAATAGTTAGTTCTGTCAGTTCTTAAACATGAAACGGATTTGAAAACTTACTTTAAAGTAAAAGTGCTTGACCTCTATAACCTATAAATAATGTAGTAAAGTAATGCGATAAATATTAAATAACTTAGAATAAATACCCAACATTTCATACTAATTATATATTTTTTGTATAATATGATAGGACCCCGAATCGTCTTTCAAACTTGCTGACAAAGTACCTTACGTAGGTACTTTGTCTCCATCACCAACAATATAGTGATAATCGATGCCATCGCAATTTTTTTTTATCAAATAATGTTAACTACCCAATATTTTGCATCAAATTTGTTTAGTAGGTACATCTTTCGGCCAATTAAAGCTGTCTGAAGCTAAGCAAGAATTACTTTTTTAAACTATGCGGTTCATCTTTGTTTTAGATGACGTTGGAAATATTGCGGTTACCGGTCTCAATGTAAATTGTGTTGAAGTTGCATTAAAAATATTAAAAAATAAACGCATCATGTTTAGAGTTGTAAGTTTACATTCATGTAATTGGAACATTTACATTTATTAATTGGACACGTAACATGCTTCTAGAGGTAGAGTCAAGGGATCATTCTACAAGTATGTAAGCAATATTAGAGTTTGATAAAGTAACGAATACTTAGTGATTGATAAAGGTTATAACTCTCATGCTTTGTACACAAGGTCTAGTACACACATAGACACCAGCTTGAAATATACAGGATAGGAGGGGCACGTTACATAGCGAGAGTGTTGATTGATCTAACTTTTACAGATGACTGGATAGACCAACGAATTAAGTGATTTGATATTCGGTGTGTGTATCTATCGCGACCTCGAGTGATGTTTGTAGGTAAACAGTGCTCGATTTTTAAGTCCGATACAGGATTGTCACCACCGTAGGTGGCATTCCATACGAAACTTAAGAGCCAAACCACACTGGTTACTTTTAGGATGTGTACAGATCTGGAAAACGCGTCTGTTTGCTAAAGGCTCGTGAGCTGCAAGCGTGGACTGCGTAGTGCGATCGGGTCGCGTACCACTCGTCGTTGTCGTCGTTGTCAGTATACCTCAGTGAAGTGTGAGTGAAATGACCAGATTGCGCGCGATCTGCAAGCGCACAGAGCGGGCGCACTATACATTTGCAAGCGTCCCTCGCCAGATCTATACACACTTTTAGCATCGGCGACTGGCAATTAAGTCGCTTGTTGGTAGCCGAATGCCCTGAACCTACACCTGCACTTGCTACATCGGTGATCGTCGCTTCGGAAGCCAAACGTAGCGACTGTAATATCGAACAAAGGAACAAAACCGCCGATTGCTGATGCTAAAAACTAGCAAGTGTGGCATGGCTCTAATAGATAACTTGCTGGGAGCGGCAGGAGTTATCTAAGTGATTAAATATCTTAGGCCTGTCACCTCTTATTATAATCATCTGTAGGGTTAATTTTCAACCAGCGCAGATTGGTTGGCAGTAAGGAGACGGGTAATCGGTACTCCTTAGTCAATCTGGAATAGATAGGTACTAAAATGTGACTTTGGCAACGATGGAAAACGATTTCCCTTTATGCACTAGGATTGGATATTGTTACCTTGATTACTAAATATTAGTACTTATTATTCGATTGTAACGTAGGCGTAACAGTAAAAAATGTCTAGATTAATATTAATTAGTTAATATAAATAATTCGTTAGGACCTGCCTAAATTATTCAAATGTTGTTTAGTAAACAATTTTAGTAATCAGGGAAACTATTTCTTATTATGTTTTTGTAGAAATATGTAGATGATACAATAATGAGACAAACTTACATTATTTCATGTAATCGGATAGTTTGTGAGACCTGATAATTAATCAGGAATAACCATGTGGCATGAGGTCTATTGAGATTATTTTCATGTAACTAATACATAAATAGAGTCTTTAAACAATGACACCATTTTATCGAGGCCCAAACTAAGCAGAGAGCGTGTACTATAATGCCATTCACGAAGACGCGCCCCCTCTTTTTCCTAATCGCTTACAGCAAAAATATGCAATCTTCCGCTAGTGTTTAGGTTCTGTCGATACACGCTCATATCTATGAGTGCACATGCACACTACGACGAATATATTAATCATGTTAGACTGTTAATGTCAAGTAAATACTGTTAGTGGGGCGATTCTTCCTGGATGGCACTATCTGTATGTACTATGGTGACTTGATAACAGATAAACATACTTAAATACTACAAGTATATATAGTATATCCATGACGCTGAACTAGGTTCAGTCAAAAGTACATCAAGCTAAAAATATCTAGTTTATGTTCAATTCGTGTTATACAACTGGCATTTAATAAGCGTTATGCCTGTACACGGCATGTATAGCATGATGTGCTGACTGATCGCAAAAATACGAGCTGAATCTTCAATAATTATTAGCGCGTCTTCACAAGATGCGCGTTAAAATGCTTTTTAAAACAACCTTTAAACTAAGGAAAAACGCTAATCTAATCTAAAAGGCTCTAAGTGACAGTCCTAGGTAAATAATTGAATTTAGAACACTATTCGAATTTAATTTAAATTGACTTCCCTCGGAAACGAAATAATTTTTTTAGTGTTTAAATTTACACAATTTTTATTTTTACCACAGTCTTAAAACGTCGCCTTAAACGTGATAAAGTCATTATACATGGTGGGTGAGTTTTTAATGGGAGTGAATGGCTAAATCTATAGCTACGTAATAAACAACGTGTTCTTTCTGATTTCCGGAAATGTTTCAGCACTGATTCCTCGGCGTAAAATAGTGTTTTTGTTTTTAAATAATTTTACCCTCAGCCGCACAATAATGTCATATTTTTTTTTAATTGACATAATTATACGAACTACGTACGTACGTACCTACGTTTTTGTTTGGCATACTTTAAACTAATAAACTGTACATTCTTCTAAAAACGACCTAAATTAATGGAAGAGCGCTGCTCCCTGATACAGGCTCAATAGCTTAAAAAGGGGCTACGGTCACTAATATAATATAATGTACCCATTATTATGAAATAAATATTATTTATTTATTTATTTATTATTTATACTCGGCTTGTGCATTGCCAGAACGGGGATGTACATAATTATTACCTACTTACGTTGTTGGCGCCCTAAATCTCATGCACATTGTCGCGTTGGCAATATAAGTAGTAAAATACTTGAATGTTGCCATTTTTCGAGATACATCAAGAGCAAAACAAAAAAAAGAAAAAAAAAACGAAAGTCTTTTAACGCGGCGTGTCGGACAGTTAAGAAGACAGTCTTTCCCCAACTTTCAGAAATAAAAAAGATCACGTTGATTAAAGGTTTTAAGTAAGGAGTTATTATCAGTAAACTGCGTTATGTTATAAGGCGGCCGAGGAATTTTTTTGTAACTGATATAAAAGTTGAAGTGAAAATTAAAAATGTCAATGCTTATTTGTTCCGTCGCCGCATTCAAGAATCCTGTTGTTTTCGAACGCGCTTATTGTCTGCCACAATAATCTATATATTATATAAAACAATGTAGGGCCAGTTACTGCTGGCTGTCCCCGTCATACATTTATAAGTTTCGTATAAAACCTTTTAATAATATTAATTAATATAGTTGATAATATTTTAAGGGTTTCGTTAAAATTGAACTTTATTGTTTTAATATTTTATATCCTACATGTGTCACGAATCTTATGTTAGTCCCCTCTTTTATCACAATAAGATGTCATACTTTATTGACCCCATCTCATCCCTCCCCTAACGTATGACGTAATTTTATTGGCGCATCAACCGCAAAACATCTCAGTGACGGGAATCGTTACCATCCACTGAAATTGATATTCCTGTACGGATACCATCAATTGTTCGCATTTGAAAAATCATTATCTACAAAATGTTTAGCTCCACAAAATTATACATCTACCTAATGAACGAAGCATTTCAAATTTTATTTCGCGGTTTCGTAACTTTTGTTAAAAATATTCCCCTATTCTTGTTCTGTTATGGAAGTACATTGTATGATTTCATAATCGTAGACGCTGTAATCCTGCGCTCTTCCGTTCGCGAAGCATTTGTTTCCTTAAAAGGTAGGTAGTGACTGTTTGTTAAAACAGTCACTACCTACCTTTAAAAGAAACTAAACTAATTTAGCGTTTTCAACTTTCACTACAGATATTAATATATACACACTTAGTTCGATTGCGAATTTCTTCATAAGCATTGCCAAGCATGACGCGTTCCAATAGCTCTCTGTGTGACTCTCATTCTGTACAAGGGTACGGTTTAGGTAGAAATACGATCCCCAGTAGAAATTTAGAAATACCATAGCATGTTTTTATTAGTTCAGGGACTACTTCCTATGGAAATTTCATTAGTATAAGCTTCTTACGTACTAATAAAAATAAGTCCTTGAAAAGAGTGGTGTATTTTAACAAATCGGACACTAGGTTTTAATAAAGATAAAACAAAAATGCGTTTGTGAGTGTATTTTTCAATAGTATTACCGTAATTCGTATCGTATCTCATAGACTACAATTAGGTAGTCTTCAAGTCATCATCATCATTTGCTTGCCCTTTTCCCAGGTCATCTGGGGTTGGCAGTTGTTTTTTCTTCTACGTAATCCGGTCACTCGTCATCCAGTCATTCACTCCCTTCTCATCATATCATATCATACCTATCACCTTTCACACAATCTATCCATCTTTTCTTAGATTAACTGTCTATTAAATAAAAATTAAATGAAAATTTATAGACAAAAGCTAACGCATTTGTCGATTATGTGTTTGTTGATTAATTATGAAACAACACTTTATAGAAAAAAAGTTTCATAAGTAAACAGTTGATGAAAATTTGGTAGTAAAATGAAAATTTGTCGATAGTCATTTAAATGTTCATGTACAGGGTGTATGATCAATATTAAAACCTATTTTAATATCAGCTATACTTACAGGCCAGACCTCAGTCTATCTAAATGTTCAGCAACTAGAGTCTTTGTTTTACTTAGATTTGGGTTTTGTCGAATTTGTCTAGGTGGTTCAATTTGCATGGAGAATATTTCACCGCCTTCATGATGCATTGCTTCATATTTTGTAAAAGCTAAAAAAAAATCATTTTTTAAAAATTACAATTACTTTTCACAACGAGTTACCTGAATTTTATGCTTAAGGCTTAAGCGCAGTGCAGATATAGCAATATTAGCCGAGGCAACTGTCAACTTACAAGTTTCAGGAACGGTGTCATATTTATACTAATTAAAAGGTAAATAAAGGAGATGGTAGCTGCAACTCTACCTTATGTTTGATATCTATTGTGAAATGTTCAGAAATAATGAAATGCGAAATGGTAAATCGTACTGTACGAGTTATTTAAAAACAAAAAGTTTTTTTTTATTAATATGCGACTGTATTTACGATCAGATAAGAAAAATTTATACTTCCTTGTTTTGTCCAATAAACTAATTTATCTGTGTTGATCTATAACGGTCCAACGTTTCTTTATTTGGGCGTTACGTCGGCGTTATTATGTATATGAGTGACTATTAAAAGTATGATTAAAAGTTTTATTTATATTTTTAAATATCTGTTAACTTGTTTAGAAACTTGTATATTGCAAGGTGATTTACATCGTCCCAAATAGCTAGTTGCATCAACTGAGCGATCAATGTTGCTGTGTCTGCGCAGCGCCTAAGTAATTTATATACTTACCTACTAAATTATTAACTATAGAGTCCTATAAAAATATGGAGCGTATGAATAAAATTAGTAGCTTCACTAAGTGGTCCAAGGCAGGCAAATTGATTAGTTGATTACAGTGCAACGGTAGTGGACGTAGGTAAGGACGGCAATATAGAAACGTTGGTTCAGATCTTTTGCAGCTTATTGTAATGGTTATATATAGGCTTTGAAAACATTTGCGTTTTCACATGCACCTTATAATAAATAACAATGCTTCAAACAACATACTCTTATTATGGCCTGGAAGTACGGAACTATGATATCCTTATCCTTGTGTGTAGTACCCGGTTACGACTTTCTAGGGCGCTTGTTAACAACGTGACGGTTTGTATCCGGTTAGGCGTCGGAACGTTTGTTCACGCGCACAGTTTTTAACATAAAAAGGCGTAACTCTGGCCAAAACAACATATAAACCGTCACGTGGCCAATAAACCTTCACTATTACTGGAGACGTGTATTAACACCGCCAAACTTACTGCGAAATTTTGTAAGATTATTTTTATTTAATAATGATTTATCACTTTTTAATAGAAACGGAAAAAGATATGCTATAAATTTGTTTGAAACAGCTTAATTATTTAAATGCTCTATAAATCGTCAACACATGAGGAGGGTGCAGGCCTGCGCGGACGTTTGAAATCGCGTCCCGCAGCACCGCTCTTTTTCTGTATTTTATAAAGTAGGTATTATTTATTATTGAAAATGTTAAAAATATTTATTTCAAGAAATATAAACAAGGTTGTATACAAGAAAACTAAAACTAAACTTAAAACTAAAGCCTACCAAATAAATATTTACAACTGGGTACTTTTTTAGACAACATTACTTTGGGGGGTTTGGGGGCACCATGCAATGTCCCACATTGTTGTCCCTGCGGCGATATGGTTGACTCGCTGGGTCATCACGGCTTGTCGTGCAGCAGAAGCGCCGGGAGATATTCCCGATACACCAGCCTTAACGACATCATCGGCAGGGCTCTTGCTAGCGCTTCGATACCGGCTATTCTTGAACCGAATGGCCTGGCAGTTATGGCAGGAGGCCTGATGGTATGACATTGGTTCCGTGGGAAATGGGTCGGCCCCTAGTGTGGGACGCAACCTGTGTTGACACACTGGCTCCGACTCATCTTCCACAAACCTCGTCAGGGGTTGCCACTGCTGCTGCATCAGCGGAGTCCCTCAAACGTCGCAAATATGCAGATATTAGTAGTACCTACATATTTGAACCTTTTGGGGTTGAGACGCTCGGGCCTTGGGGACCTAGCGCACATCGGCTGTACAGTCAGTTAGCCAAGTGGCTGATTGACTGTACGGGCGATCAGAGGGCTGCCGCATTTCTAGGCCAACGTATCAGTTTGGCTATACAGCGTGGAAATGCAGCCAGAATTCTGGGGACTATGTGGCTGTGTTCGGACGGCGATCTGGGACCCATTTTTTATTTGTAATTTACTTTGTAAATATTTATTTGGTAAGGTTTAGTTTCAAAATGTTTATATATTTCATGTCTGACCAATTATACAAATTACTTATTTCTTATTCTAGATGAATAGTGTAGTAGAAAGATTTATCCTATCAGCAGCAAAGTGAAAGAGATTTTGTTTTCTAGCCCGCACCGCATTCGGTGTGTGGAGCTTCTAAGAGTGGCTGCACAGAATCAAGTTCAGTTGGTTTTGGGTTAGATTATTATATGTTACTTACGTTTGTTATTCATCGATTTTGAGAAGGGGTCGAAATAGTTTTTTTCTAATGGTGTGTATGCGAAATCTTTTCGTTGTTCGTCTTCAACGTTTTCCGGGTTTTCTTTCTTTTCTTGGGGTGGTTTGAAATCTGGTTCCATATCTTGTGCAATCAAGGCACTTGGTGGCAGCGGTTCGTTCAGCTGCGAGTCCTGAATATCGGCTTCTTCGTGCCTCGTAGGGTTAGCGAACATCTTCAATAAATATGGATCTTCTACAATCATCCGTGCAATATCTTCCTCGTATGATCCAGCCTGTTCGTCCATTCTGTTGATCCTATCTATTTCCTGTATAAAACACACAACGATAATAATTCTTTATAATTGATTCAGCAAATGGACGAGAGTTTGTAAAATTAAAAAAATATATTTTGACAACATGTTGACAACATAGTTTTAGAACATGTACAGCAAAGAGCTCCGTATCGGAATCGAAAAATTAGAATCCCAAACTTTTGTAATGTCAAATAAGGAACTAATATCTAAGAAAGCCCTTCGTGCTTTGGTAGATAGAGTTTGTATATTTTATAAGGCTTAGGGCCTCTTTCACCACTTGCTGATATGTTCCAGATAACCTATCTGGCAATTTTTTGACAGCTAATTGTATCCATGGGTTATCTGTCAAAACAAGTGCCAGACAGGTTATCCGGAACTTATCAGCAAGTGGTAAAAGTGGCCCTTAAGCTGTTATTTTGCCTAAAAGTGTCCACTACAATTTGACTTAAAACTTTACCCGAAAACCGTGGGTTAGAGTCCGCGTCCTAATTTGTAAATGTATAATAATTTAGTTAAAAACATAATGCTACGAGAGGGGACCAGATTTTAGGCCGATTTTTAGGCCGAAATCAGCGGCATTTTGTTCTACCTTAAACAGGTATAATTATTTACTTTTTTTTACCTTATTCTTTAAAAATAACAGTATATGAACCTTTCTTAGTAATGCAGTCGTTTTTTGAGGCTAATTTACCAATTTGTTTTTTCAAATCCCTTGTGTGGCAAGCGGCCTGTTTCGGGCCGTTGCAAAAAAAGCCATTAAACAATTTAAATTTTTTTTTCCATTTTTTTATGGAGTTTCACTACTTTTACTAAGACGTGGTCTCCACTCGAGAAATAAGCTTACTCCACCTTTCATCGGTTCTGCGACAGATGTTGCCGGCCCGCTGCCACTTTAGCTTGCTACTTGCTCCGTAGAAGAACCAAAGTTACCAAAAATAGCTTTTCTATTGTAATGCTATAAAGTGGCAATAGGCAGGCCAAATCTCTCGTGGAAATGACAACGTTGGGGAAAAAAGGTAAGATCCTTTCTGGAAGGAAGGAAGTGGCGACTTCGAATTGGAAGATACGGCGTAGGCAGGCCTCACACGCGGTGGACTGACGACTTAGTATAGGTTGCAGATCAGATTTGCATCCAACAGCTGGATGCAAACGGCTTAGAGCCGTTCGCTGTTGCGTTCTTTAGGTGAGGCCTATGTCCAGCAGTGAACTTTCTGAAAAGGCTGATGATGATTATGATTCCGCCTGTACGTAATCATACGTGAATAGTAGGTACTACTATATTCTTCACCTCATTCAAGGAGCAATGCTTAAGATCGCAACAGGAAGGTGCAGGTCGTTACAGCGTAGGTCGCGACCTGACAATATTGAAAAATTGCGTGGCAAAGCTTTTCTTTACAGAGGGCAGAGATAACCTAATAATACGTCGCTTATTAAGGACCATATAATTGTCACTTTGTACTGCAGATCTGTGTACGGATAAGCAAGCGTGCTTCACTTCATCATCATCTTCATCATTTCAGATCATGTTGGGTTCCCTAATATTAGTTTACAGTCAGTTAGCCAAGCGGCTGATTGATTGTACGGGCGATCGGAGGGCTGGCGCATTTCTCGGCCAACGTATCAGTTTGGCTATACAGCGTGGAAATGCGGCCAGCGTTCTGGGGACTATGTCAGTGTGTTCGGACGGCGATCTGGGACCCATTTTTTATTTGTGATTTATTTTGTAAATATTTATTTGGCAAGTTTTAGTTTTAAGTTTAGTTTTAGTTTTTTTGTATATAACCTTGACATACATAATTGATCTTAAATAAAAAAAGAGTTAATGTTTGTTTAAGAATTGTACATGGCGTATAAACTATTTAAATACATAAAACTTTATGAAAACTAAAAAATCTAATATGAAAATGTACCTATAATAAAAAATATACTAAGCCAATTTCGTATTCCGATGTTAACATTAGAGCTAGCTTAAATTCCGGAGTTGAAATATCAGAAAACATTTTTTCCGAAATTCCGGAATGCATGCCCTAGTAGGTAGGTATCTCTCCTAAATTATTAGTCACGACTAGGTCTCACGAAGCACCACGTAGAAGGTCAATTCGATATTTACCTTTAGAAATGAGGGCACTTAGGAGTTTTATTATGTATCTTGCACCTTTTCCCGAACCTAAGTTATAATAAGGTCTCGTATAACTACCTAAAACAGGCCTTGACACCGGAAATAAAGGAATTAGTATATTTTAGAAGGTGTACATTTTAATAAAGTTCTGCCGACTTCCAAGAAATTGATCAGTTAATTAGCAGATACCACGCTCGAAGCGAACGCGATGGCAATTCAAAATTTCATTCCTAGAAAAGTTTATTCTTCTCCAAGAAATTGATCAGTTAATTAGCAGATACCACGCTCGAAGCGAACGCGATGGCAATTCAAAATTTCATTCCTTGAAAAGTTTATTCTTCTATTTTTTAGCGCTGAACTGACAATGAATGAAACAAAAGGCGTATGCAGCAGCAAAATGGAATTTTGTTATTAAGGTTTTAACGTTTACTTATATATTTTTGCTTCTGTTAGGTATGTGTAGACCCTTTTTAATTGTTGTATGTACTGTCTTATTAATAAACTTGTTTTATTCTTGGAAATACTTACGTTACACCAAGTTTTAATCAATGCCTAACGCGCTCATCACGAATCGTCTCGCGCGTAGGTTCGATGACTTCTAACCTCGCGAACAAGCGGGTTTCCGAAAAGGCTTTAGTATGTACTTACCATAGACCACATCCATACGCTGCGGCAAATTATACAGAAGACCGAGGAGTATAACTTGCCACTATGCTTGGTGTTCGTGGACTATGAGAAGACCTTTGATTTGATCGAGACCTGGGCAGTCCTACAGTCTCTCCAGCGGTGCTATTGACTATCGGTACATCGAGGGGTTGAAGTGTTTATACAAAAACGCCACCATGTCGGTCCAAGTATAGGAGCAGAGCATGAAGGCGATTCCTGCAGCGAGGCGTAAAGCAGGAAGATGTTATATCTCTGAAACTGTTCACCGCTGCATTGGAAGACGCATTTAAGCTCCTGGAATTTAAAGGATTTGGCATCAACATCACTGGCGAGTACATCACTCACCATCGGTTTGCCGACGATATTGTGGTCATGGCAGAATCGCTTGAAGACCTCAGCACAATGTTTGATGGTCTGGCCTTAGTCGAGTTTCCCAACAAGAAGGCCTGCGGATGAACATGGACAAAACCAAGCTCATGTCGAATGCTCATGTTGCGCTCTACCCCTATTATTGACAAATATCTATCTATCTGGGACAAGTGATCCAGTTGGGTAGGTCCAATTTTGAGAAGGATGTCAATCGTCGAATTCAACTCTGCTGGCAGCGTTCGGGAAATTACACAACGTCTTCACGTCCAATATACCACAGTGCCTAAAGACGAAAGTCTACAACCAGTGTGTTACCAGATATGGAACTGAAACGTGGCCTGTCACTATGGGCCTCAGAAAGCACAAGGTCGCACAGCGTGCTATGGAAAGGGCTTTGCTCGGTGTTTCCTTGCAAGATCGAATCCGAAATGAGAAGATCCGTAAAAGAACAAAAGTTGCTGACATAGCCCAACGGATTAGCAAGCTAAAGTGGCAGTGGGCGGAGCACATAGCACGTAGAACTGACAGCCGATGGGGCAGAAACGTTCTAGAATGAAGGCCTCGTACCGGTAACCGCCGCGTAGGACGTCTACTAATATTATCATCATTATTTCAGCCAAAGGGCGTCCACTGCATATGTATGCCTCCCCCAACGACATCCAGATTGGCCGGTTGGAAGCGAAAGTTTTCTCGATAATGGTGGCACACTTACATTATTGGCTAATATTTAGTCATGGTTTAAATCTTGTCAATATTTCTATTAATATGGCCTTGAGACATATATTGATAGTACTAAAGCAAATACGTTTTGCCACCGATCCATTGATTTTTGTATATCTATCATAGCAAATATTTCTTTCGTAGTTCCATTAGGTAATTATAATTAATATGATGGCCTACATACACAAGAGGTGTATGTAGGCCATCATATACCCATAGATATAAATATCTCAACAGACGGATAAATTGCATTTATAGGATGGGATTTATATTGCAATATAGTTACCCCTAATTATTCGTTATAAAAAGTTTTTAAATACAGAATATATAATTGGATAAATCCAGAATTTACACTTATAGAAATTTGCTAAAATAGAATATCTACTCTCACTGTGCGGCGACAAAAAGCAAATAAGCTAGCACTGGGCAATGTACTCTAATTTTATAATAGCCTACAAAGCCTTCTGCAAACGATAATCCACCAAAACGCCACAATCGAGAGCTCTTTTTACTTTGTCCCGTCAGTTACAGCTCTGTCAAGGGCTGCGACTTGTGTTTATGAATTTAGCCGATACTTGCGCATAAAATAGTGGGTAGATAGGTTATTAGTAATAATTCCAATGAGAATGTAATATTACTTTTCCTTAGGTAAGGTGAGGGTGGCGAAGTGTGCCTAGCGGCAAAGCGCGCCTACCCTGAATATATCAAAAACTGTTGATAGGAGATTGGTAACGGCATCTAATATCGATGTCGTGGCCAGATCGTAAAATTGATCATTTCATGATGTGACCGACAATTTCATAAAATGGCGGTATTTCATGATATAGAACAGAGCCCGCTGTCTACATTATGTTGTGGACTGGCCAGATCAATAAATACTCAGCGTTTGACGACGCACGACTACTTCATGAAATGTTCAAACATTTAGTGATCTAATGTTGCATTGTTTTTGTAATAAATAATGGCGGTGGACTAATATTTTGTTCTAAAAGTGAATAAATAATGTGTCAATTGAAGGCGATTTTGATGAGTCACTAAAAAAACGAGCGTAACGTCAAAAAATCAACGAACGTAAAGAGGTTAGTTAGGTTATTTAGCTATTCAAGTCTTTTTATTTGTTCGTTTTGTTTAAAATTAATAAAGTCCTATTCAAAATGTTTTATTTATCTATGGACCAAGATAACAAATATTAAACAAATTCACGTAACTTGTAAACGTATTTTTATTTTAATGATATGGCCAAACGTGGATTGACATTTCATCGAATGTTGACGTTTAAACGATATGGTTAGTTTTAATTGGCCATATCATGAAATCCGGCAGATATGACCCGCCCACTCCCACTTCAGTTTCGCTGCTTTCCTACTTTGCCAGTTCTGGATCGGATAGTCGTATTTCTGATCCTGTCGGTTCTTACTCCTGACTTATTTATATCATACACGAGATATGCTTTTCGTGTACAAGCTATTGAGAGGTAAAATAGGTTTCCCCAGGCTGCTTGGATGTTTCTGTTTTCGCACGCCATCTTGGATTCCTCGTAAGAGGACCTCCCAACTCATGTAGTGATTTGGTTGACGTACAGTTTGACTCATATGGAAAGTTCTATAAGACTGCTTAAATTTTTTTAAGATTAAAATATAATCATTAATAGTAACAACATAACATATTAGAAAGTAAGTAAGTAAGCTAGTAGTATACATGTGGAGCTAACCTTTAAGTATTTGTTGCATTTAGTTATTAAGTTATCAAATGTATATGCGTATGTATTATTGTAAGCAGATGTTGGTTGGTCTTTAAAAATAAATAAAAATATCATAGTTTGTGGAAGGTCTGCTGGAGATCGAGTGTTAGTTTAGTATAATCATTTTCGACCACAAAATCACCGCGCCAGTATTGCCAACGGAGCGGTCGCATCGTTGCTACTAATACTACCCGAGCAACCCGGTGGCAAAATATTATAGTCTAAGAGCAGAGGATCAACTTTGTGATGAAATAATAACACATCTAATAAAAATAACGAAGTAGGTGATTTATTATTACTGATTATTAAAATATAACAATTTAAAATAATAACACCCAAATGCTGCGCAATATCGTCGATGTTTTTAATTTTTCTTATTCATAGTGAATAAAGTCGTAAGTGTGGGAACGCGTATAAATAACAGCGCGCGTGTGACACTCAAGATTGTAGTCACTTCGAAGTCACGCGACGCGTAGGTATTTATCCCGACCGAAACGCGGAGTGTTATACTGATTGGGGTAACGAAGGAAGTCCCTACAAACCTTGTTTAGCCAGTCATTGTCCCGAGGCGGCAGGGGTACTCGAGGGCTGCCTTCGTAGCCGAGGTACTGGGGCACGAGGATGCGGGGCATGTAGTACTCTTCGAGGAAGTCATGCGTGGTCTTTGTGGGCACCCGCTGCGCTGGCTGCGCCGGCTGCGGGTCCGGTGCTTGCGTCGGACCTGTCAACATTTTGTTTCTGTGCAGCTTCCTTTTTACTGAGGCTTTTGTAGGACTAAAGTGGAGTACGTTATATGACGATACTGGATATTGAATACTTGATTTGGTGTCTATAAATAGCCTTGCCGATATGCTCGTCACATCACTGCACCGGCTCAACAGTCGTCAATTTCTAGGATTAAACTTCTAATACAAGAAATGTAAAAGATAGAAAGCCGAAATTTTATTACTCTTTGAAAAGCTCTTTATAAGCCCATTACCAAAAATGATTTTAATGAATGATTTAAAGCTGGCTTATAAATACTTATCAACAGTAGGTAGCTCATAGCATTCATCGATCATACATAGATCGTCCATACATACATCATACTAAATTCAAAAACATCTAACTTGTCTTTAGTACCTACTAAAGTATTAATCTAATCTGCACTAAGTAGGTAGTATACATTGTATCTACGTACGTACACAAAGCGTCACCTAACATCGAAAAACTTTATACGTCGTTAAGGACAGGGCCATCTTTAACTTATAGAATAATGGGGCCCCTTTGACTTTGGTACTATTGAACTATATAAATAGAACTAGGGGGCCCCATTGATCGCGGGGCCCTGGGCAAGTGTCCAAAGTGCCTAGTGGGAAAGACGGCCCTGGTCCATACGTTGAATGAAACTATACCCAACCATTATTGCATATTAAATCAATATTGTGGCACCGTCTATGTACCTAAGTGGATTGTAATTAACGTTGTCCCTGATGTGTTATTTTATAGTCTCAATTTATGGCATTCTCGGGGGTAGTGGTTCTGTCGGCACTGGAAAGAATATTAAATGAAAGGGAATGTTTGATGTGGGTAGGTACTGAGTAATTTATAATTCTTTTATACGGTAAATGGACATGCTATGCCTCAGGCCTAAATAAGATTTGACTTGCATCGTGTAATTTGAGTCTAATTGATTGTAGATACTAGTGTGATAACTTTGTTACATGTTGAAGATCTCATTTTATGAGTTAACTTCCTTTTAAGGCGGCCAAATACAACCTCAATGATGTTGGGAACATCAACATCGAAAAAAAATCTCTGCATACTAGAAACATGGCACATTATTATTTATTTACATAACCACAAACGAAAGGTGTTATTGTGTATTTATTTTATGGGATAGCAGTTTAGGTTTTATCGCAAATTAATTAATTTATTAACATTTGCGATTAAACCTAATGCCTATAGGCATAGCCAGTTTTGTGATTTTAATTTTACCTCAATAATAAAGAATTCAGTGCCAAAACAACTTCGAGAGAGAAGCTTGCAGAAGAATACAGCTGGGCTGGGCAGCATTTGGGAAAATTTGTCGAGTATTTTCGTCAATCCCTCAACAATAGTCTTAAAGAGTGCGTGCTACCTGGCATGTCTTACGGAGCCAACGATGCAACTGGTACACCCATTTAAAGTTCAGTCAGTCAGCGAACTATGGAAAGAGCTATGCTCGAACTAGAGGAATCAATATAACTCATAGAATAAGCAAACTGAAGTGGCAGTGGGCTGGTCACACGTTCCCATACCAATAGCTCAACAGTTATGGGTTGTTCTTTAAAAAATGCCGTTTTTGAGATTTCGATCTTAGTAGTAAATGGTGTAATGCATGTCTCAAAATATAGCTTGGCCCTATCACACCTGAAGGGACTGCATTTTGGCTGGTGATGAGAAAAAAAAGCAAAAGACAGTCAATCGCCTTTTTCAGCCTTTGTTACAGGAAATACAGTTACAAAACATGTTGTCAGAGCAAAGTAGGTAGGTACTAACGTCTATGCGCTTTTAACGTTAAAATAATCTCCTGCATTTTGATATCTCTTTTTCATGTGGATAATATCCACAACAGTCAGTAGTAATATCTAACAGGTAATTAAAAAATATGAACTAGTTTTTACTGGAAAAAAGTTTTTCCTAAGAATGAATTATACCTCATGTAGTCTCAGTCTAATCCGGAACGGCAAGTTTGTTTTTATTTCTAGTATGTATTCGTATTACCTATTATAATTAAAAATTGTTCTATGTTTAAAGAAATCAGATTTGCACGAAAGTATATTTCAACCTTTGTTTTTTGCGAAGCTAGATTTAATAACAAGCTATTTTATTAAATCTAGCTTAGCTATATAATTATGATCTATAATATAGATCATACGACAACAACTATGAAAATAACTATAGGTATACACGTGATTTTGACATAAGTTAAAAGCCTTATAGATCAGTGGTTCTTAACCGTTACCGGTTAAGTACCACTTATCACCCTAAAATTATAGATAGAACAACCCTGTATTCATTTACATTTACCCACTTTACAATGGTGGTCTATGTCAAGACGTAAATATTGTCAAATCCCTCTTTACTAAAAGGTTAGGAACCACTGCTATAGATAGAAAAATTCTATTTTAAATTAAATTATATTCTATTTATCTCCTTTCAACTTTATACACTAGGCTCAACGACATTTTTACAACAAAAGTCCTTATTTTTTTGGTCAATCCCTGAAAAATAGGACGACGAAAAATTTTAGGGGAACTTTTTAAAATTTTCTATTCATACACTAACCTTGTCCAGACAAATACAAACAAATCAGTCAAATCAGTTGAGCCATTTTTGAGTTTTTGCAAGACTAGGCACGGCAATTGATTTTTGTTATATAGGGAAGATACGCTCAGTGTTGCTGGGGTGACCTCACAAGACGTCCTGGGCGGTCGGCGTCATGGTGGTAGAGTCCACATCGAAATTTAGTAAACCACTTACGAGTAGTACTATTACAGGAGGCGGCACAGAAACCCCATAATATTTTTAGGGTTTCATAGTCCATAGTAACCCTATTAGTTTCGCCATGTCCATCTGTCTGTCTGAATTTCTTTTGTTTGATTTTTTTTGTCTATCGCATTATGTGATGTGGGCGTGTCGTTGGATAGATCATTTTAATAAATTTTATGAAAACAAAACCGACTTTACAAACTAAAAAGCTAAAAATAATATTAACATATTAGTACCTAATCAGGTACTTTTGGAGTCGGTGCAAACGAAAACATTCAAACTCTCATCGGCTAGCACCGACTCAAAAAGTAACTGATTAGGTACTGATACGGTAATATTATTTTCAGCTTTTAAGTTTGTGAAGGCGGTTTTATTTTTTTCATAAAATTTACTTATTTCATCTATTTTTAGTGATAAATCCTAATCAAAACAAATTATAACAGTGCAAACAAAAGTTAATTGCTGAACGACGATTTCATTTCCCATTTTTTGACCATTTTCGCAAATTTTTGTTATAGTATCTTTCAAGTATAAGCTATTCAATTAAAAAAATAATTGCTCGCTCCGACCCTCAACCTCAAATTATCATATTTACTGCCCCAAGAGCTTTCAGCTCGAGTTGTCAAATTGCTTTGATTGCCTGAAGAACTGCGAGTCAGTGGACGAGATTAACAACACGTTTGTAGAAACTGTCTAAGCGGTCGGGTCGAACATTTTTAGACCCCTTCGTAATCGATTACTGACCCTACCCTCAACTTCATGACAGAATGACGTTTAATGGCACTGCAGACCTCTATTGACGCTAAGGCATATCAGCAGCTCAATAGATGAATATGGAAGTCCTTGCGACATAATATCCGCAACAACAAATAGTATAAAGCGGCTATAGAGCGGTACCAAGACTTTAAGCTGCTTTAGCTGATAACGGAGGATGGCAGTATAACGTCGATAAAAGCTGAAGTTTTGGGGGAGATTGAGAGGTTCTATGGGCAGATAAAGGTTATTTGTAAAACATCAACAACCTCCTAGGGGCTGATTCTGGTGCTCAAATGCAACCACTTTTTCTACAGGACCAACATTGAAAGGTAAAATAATTTTTCACTGCTGCTCCATACAAACTGATGGCGGCTTTGTATGGGGAAGTGATTTTTTTTGCCTTTTCAATGTTGGTCTTATAGAAAAAGTTGTTGTATTTAAGCACCAGAATCAGCCCCTTGGAGGTTGTTGATGTTTTAAAATAACCTTGTATACCTCGGTCACTAAACCTGTTAGTAGCTCTGCCGAAGATCCAAGAGCTAAGGTGACCCGACACTATACCGAAGATATCCCAGATATCAGCCTGTACGAGATTAGGATGGCCCTCAAACAGCTTAGAAACAAAAAGGCGCCGGGTGATGATGGAATCACATCAGAGCTTCTGAATGCGGGTGGAACACCAATACTGAAAGTCCTTCAGAGACTTTTCAACTCCGTCTTGTACGAGGGGAAAACGCCGGAGGCATGGAATAGAAGTGTGGTGGTGCTCTTCTTCAACAAAGGCGATAATGCCCTACTAAAAAATTACAGACCCGTCTCGCTTCTGAACCTGCCTTCCGATCAACGAACCGTCCTACTTCCTACTAATCCTTCCTTCTTTACTAATAATATAAACGTGAAGTTTGTCTGTATGGATGTTTGTTATTATTTCACGCAAAAATTTGGCATACATTTATAGACCATGGCCTGGATTAACACATAAGGTAATTTTTATCTGGATAAGGTCGACGCAGAAGAAGTCGCCCTCTTCCGGACTCTTATACTTGGGGCGCACTAAAAGTTTCCGGAATCTATATCTGTATTTTATTATATGTATATATAAAAATTAATCTCTATTTCCCTTGTCATCGCATCACGCGTGAACGGATGGAACAATTTCGCTAATTCTTTTTTTGTTGTGTTGTTTATTGTCAAGAGAAGGTTCTTTTGAAAAAAAATTTCACACTTTATTTTGGACAAATCGCCATTTCCGACACCTCAATTTTGCCTAGCGGCATGTACGTCTCCTGTGATGGCACAATTGACACTACGTGCTGGAAAGAGATTTATCACCCAACGTCTGGTACAATTTTTGTTGAAGCGTTCGCTGCCTTGACTGTCCGTCTAGATAACTTGATATAAAATGACGCCACAATGTAAAAACAATTGACAGTCAGATGAAACAAATTGATTTCTACGGCTAAAGAGTTCCATTTTCAAATGTAATAATACCTTATTAAATATTGTAAGTAGCCAATTCCGAAAACTTTTAGTGTGACCTATGTACATACACGTCCCAAAATATAGCTTTGCCTTTTGCTGATAAATAAAACGTGATTTCTGACACGCATCCCCCATTATACACAACAAGCTTCATACCAAACAATTAATTAAATTTTTCATTGAACGTGTCAATGTATTGGCTGGCTTAACCTGGTTGTAAATACGTTGGGCCTCGACAAGCGTGCTCAAAAAAGCTTTTCCATTTTATTTACCAGTTTGAGTGACGTTTGAAGGACTGAATACACGGACGGAATGCGGTAGAGAGAGATTAAAACGCTTTTCACGTATGCCAATCAAGTTTGGCCAGTTTTAGGTTATCAACGGGAATCTATTCCAGATATTCTGAAGTTAGTTTGTGGAACAAGTACATTTTCAAATGTAGGTCACATTTCTGCTTGTTTTAAAGTTACGAAGTAGTAAATAGTAGGTAACATTACTATTACTATGATAAGTTATACCGTCCAGTATCTCAAGTTTTATTATAATATATTTAATTATTTTATTTAAAGTCTTAGTGAATCGTACATATTATTATTTGAACCGTTTGGGGTTCAAATGGGGTGTTATGCTTATTCGTGAGATGTCTAAGCGATTAGCTGAGAGTCTGAGACATCACACGAAACAAAGGCTGGCCAATAAGTACTTGTGGCTACGCATTAGCTTAAAGCTATTCAGCGTGGCAACGTGGCCAAGACAGCTGGCTCAATTAGGTATTTTTTATACTTGGGTATTTTTCCCCCTCTATATAAAGTATCGGATTACGACGTGTAAATATCTTAGGGTTTTAAAAAAAATATTTTGTATTGTTTTATCTTTATATGGTTAGCGTTTAAGTTAGTTTTCGTTCTGAGTTTGTATAATACGAGTATAAATGAGATGTTAGTTGTGCATCTTTTTCAATAAATAAATGAATCATTATAAAAAGCAAAAATATTAATTTAATTATCTCATTTACAAAAAGGGATTTACTCCTAAGATATTTACACCTAAGTTATTTTAACAATGAACCTAAACCTAAATAACCATATGTACCTAATAAATGTACAGGCAGATAATATTTTCAAATCCTGTTTTTTTCAGAAATCAGGAAACGGTCAAGATTACGAATCCTTTATAAAGGAAACGCGCATTTTCATTTGTCGTTAGCGCCGCATGCGTGGTGCAGGAGATTTCTGTAACGCATGCTATAGGGACTGAATGCAGAGAACCGCTTTCTTTCATAGGACGTTAGTGCCCGCATGCGGGTTGCAGGAGATTTTTGTAAGACATGCCATAGGGTGCACATGCGGGGAATCCTTTTCATTGTTCGATAGGGCTCGCATGTAAATGGTATTACTTTCATATGCGTTATATCGCATGTGGTATATCGACCGAATGAAAATGCGCCTTATTTATTTAAATACCTACCGCTTAGGGACTAATTCTGGTGCTTAGTTGTACAACTTTGGCTATTTTATTATTATTTTCTGTTTTGTTTTCGTGTGTAGTTTGTCAAAATAAAATATTTAGAAAAAAATTTCTTCAAATCTTAACACCTTGTCATATTAATGTCTTAATACATATTTAAGACGAAAGAAAGAAAATAAATGTATTTTGAAGGAATTTACATACACAAAGCAGTAAGAAACAAAAACAATGTCACACAGAAATTAAAAACAACAGCCAACACATTAACAATAAGATAAGAAAAAGTTACAAAGTTGTTGAGCAGTGTCAATAGCGCCATTATGTCCAAGTTAATTATTATGAGATTTCAATGTTTGGCCCATAATAAAAGTTTTATTTGAGCTAGCACGCCGGGAAATGGTTAAAGAAGCATTTAATTGAATGCTGCATGACCTTTGTTGACATTTATTTGTTCTTATCTACATAATCAAAGCTATTGTATTCAGGCATTTTCTGGAAATAACATAAAAGAAGAAGTTAACTTAATTTTTCTTTTATGATTCATGAGTTTCTGCAAAAAAAAGCGTTTCTAACACACTTTTTAGTAGCTTCACATGTTAGTTAGGTAACTATGTATAATCAAATCATAAGTTGTTTTTAAGTTAGTTTGCAAGTATCATATTGTGACTGGTCGTATCGTATGATTACGTTGAATTACCTACCTATATTTGATAAGATGATAAGTATATTCATTTCAATTTAATATGCTGCTTTACCTGCTGTGGCGTTCTAGGGGAAGGCCTATGTCCAGCAGTGGGCTTCTAGAGGCTGATGGTGTTAATGATCTCTACCCGAGTGAGCCACTGAAAAATGGTTTTGACAGACGGACAACAAAGTGATCTTATAAGGGTTCTGTTTTTAGGGTTCTGTGTTGACGACGGATGTATAGTTTGGCATGTCGGTTCGTCTGTCTGGCTATCCGCGGGTTAGCTCAGAGTCTCTTAGTATTAGAAATCTTAATCTGGCATGGGTATATTTATTCAAGGAGCCAAAGTGGTACAGTAAAATCTTCTTTTTATGGTACAGTCAGCATCAAAAGTTGATCAAAAACTATCTTTCAAATCTACTGACTTATTTAAAGGGAGTTTAAAGAAAAACTATTATTACAGCTAGGTAGACCTCACAAGTTACCGAGGTAACCTATAAAATGCACTTAGAGAAGAAAATTACTTAGACGAAGTAGTACTTAGTGTGTCGGGCAACTACGGAACCCTACATTGCGCGTGGCCCAACACGCATGGCCGAATTTCTTTTGAGGTACTAAATTCTAAAAATAGCATATAGATCTTTGCACTATTTCTAGGGTTTAACTATAAAAAAGAATCAAATTTAACATTATAGGGATAATAGCAAGGCTTATATTATATTACAGAAACCAGTTCGAGTAGAAAAATCGTCATGCGGCTAAAACAAAGTAAGTTTAAGTTACCTACAATGGGTACCATCTGAATATTTAGACAAAATAATGTATTTCATTTTATCGTTTACCAGTAATTGTCAAAATTTTATAATTAACAGTCTAGTAGATAATCAAGCAATCAAGAACTTAAAATGGCTTGTAAGCAAAATTGCATTTAAATATTGTATTTTAATTTTAAATCTTATTAGCTTTATTAAGTAAGTACTTAGCCAATGTTGAATTGCGTAACTTATACGAGTATTTTTATTCTCCAATATTGCCATGTTTCACTGTTTGGTCCACTCTATTTGCCACTCTATTTTGATAATGAATTCACAAGCGCTCACTTGCGAGTGAATCAACAAATGGTTACTTAAAAAATAAAAATGAATCGTGCCTATGGTATTTCAAATGCAGAGCGTAACAGGTGTCAGAAGTTTGTATTTACAGGGCACAGGCCCCGTTTACTGAATAATAACATGAATAACACACTGGGTTGCACGATCATATCATTATGGTTCCAATTGAATCGTCTATTATCGCAAATGCTAAGCATGGACATATAAATGGTAATTACAAAAAATTCGCTGTTGTTAGTCAATGTCGCGGGAAACGTGTTATCGGTGTGATAACGACGCTTTGCCCGGACATCTATATTCAGCTTTTGAGAGACATACAAAAAATCTTAAATTTATGGACGTACCAGGGGGCCGGGCGCACACCGCGACTGCAGTGAACAGCAGTGGGACCAGCGAGTGCATCCCTTTGGCGCGGTTGTCACAGTGAGCGTGTCCCGTGTTTACTGCGAGAGCCGAGGCTCGGTGCGCGCTGACTCGCGCCGATCGATACCCCGCCCACATGAAACTCCTCAATTTGTATCATAACAGCCTAACTTCGCTGAGAGCACTCTATGCCCGATCGCCAAAACGAGCAAGCGCAGCCCATGCGACCTTTTGCGTCAAGCTCCGAAGTCCTTATGAACTTTTGGTCGCACCCTCTATTAACATTCATGTGGCCATGTTAATAAGGTCCCGTATGGTTTGGTCCCGGAGGGGTTCAATGAAATTTCACACCTGGAACCAACTACTACGAATATTTACTGGGTTACATTTCAGTATGCTATCACTGAAATCACTTTTGCTTGCTTTTTAATATATATTATACATAAATTCTTAGTTTGCTGTCATTGTAGCTGCAGTAAGTCGATTACATACAATATTCATGAATTTCAGTATTGACAAGTTTAATAATATTATTTTGCAATGTAATATTGTTTTCAATCAATCAAAATAATCAACGCATTTAAAGCGCTAAGCTTTTTTTATAAAACCTAAGGTACCATGCGATGTGTTATTAAATCTCAATGATCAATTATTTTACAATTTTAATTCCGTTTTATGAAATGGATTAAATAAACGGATATAATAATTCCTTTTCTTTGTATGTTGTAGAAGAAAGGTTTTTACGCGGTAGGGCGAAGTGGACATGTTTTTGTAGGTATTCCTATTCTGTCAGTAACATAATTTTGCCATTCATGCCTTAACAATTAAAGCAGGTAGGTACTTAAGTATTCTAATTTGTAAGTACCTACTTACTTGGTACTCGTATAAGTTTATTAAGTATAATAAATTTACTGACTGACGCTCAAACAATATCTAAACATAATAAATAATGTAATGGACAGACTGAATTCACCACGTAGTTTAAAAAGAGGTTTAATATTCAGTTAACTATAAACTTATTCACAGAATTTGTCATGTCACCTAGGTATTTTTGTCTATAAGTAAACAATACGCTAGCATAAATAGAATAGATAATAATTACTAAGTATGTCCGTTGAATTAGGTTTATATCTAAGAACTTACTTAGTACCTAAATAGTAGTAGTAGTAGGTTATTATTGCGACTGATTGCAAAATGTAAATAATACTTAAAGTATTATTAGAATAATGTTAGAATAATACCTTAAGTATTAAAAGAAGTACATAGATAAATCCAGCTATTAACGAACCCCTTCAAAATCTGCATATGTTACCGAGGTATAATTTATTTTGTTGTATTAAACTATGAAACAAGTGTACTTATTGCAATACAAATGAAAACACAGTAATAAAGATAATTTTTTCCCCAACCCCAAGTCTATACCAAAATTTTGTTCACTCTGGGAACCCCACGAAAAACAGTTAATTTGTGCGCCGTCCGCGCAGCGAGTGCTTGTGTCACTGGGAGGGAGTGTTCTCGACAAACGAAGGACACTCAATTTTTCTTAAGCGTTTTTTAAACTTTAATGATACTCGTATTTATGCCAACGCCTATTAAATAAAGTCGTTACTTAATATCTTTTTTTGTTTCAACTTTAGGATTTTAAGTAACGCAATTAATTTAAATTTGTAGGTAGGTATAACATGAAAGAAAACACTGTTATCGACACTATTACCGATCGAAAAAAATAATAACCCTCGTTAATAGCACGTATGAGAACCTATTACCGAGTGATGTGGGTTGGTAAAACTTGCCTATAGGTAATGTATTTCAGATTAAAAAGTCTACTTTTTATCAACTTTACGGTACCGCGGTACAAACGTGTTAGATATCTCCTTACTTTCATTAAGGAATTCTTTGTTTCTTTTTATTTTAAACGATGATTGGGTGGTTGGTTTTAATTTGTTTTGTGGCTCAAATTTGAGCCACAAAATAATAAACTAAACCCGTAAATAATAGATGCATATAATATTTTATCTGCATCTATTATAATGCCAATCATTCGCACTTAAGTTACATAAATGTAAAGGTGGCATTCGGCTCTTAACGACCGCGACCGGCAGCCGGCGCTGGTTGCTTGCATGCGACGGTATTCCACACAAATCCAAAGAAATCAGTTGGTCGCGCGACCGTGCATTTGTTGTCAGTCAGTTAACAGTCGAATCACAAATCACAATCACGTTGCGTTGTTTTATCACGGAGTTCTTGTGACCACCGTCTGGTTTCATCATCTGGCCTCAAGGGTCCAGGATGATGTCCAGCCATCATCTAAAAGTAAAAGTAAAGTATCCCTATAAACGTCTCACTGCAGGGCACAAGCCTTACCTCAACTATGAGGTTTTTTGGGCCATACTCCACCACACGGGCCCAGAGCAGTTTGGTGGAGGGGTGTTGTAAGGCCAGTGACTTAACCTCAATGTCCGATGTTATTAAGCCGCCCTAAGGCCTCTGACTAGGCTTCACGACTAGTATCAAGCGATGTTAGTCGGGACCAACTTTTAACGTGCTTTCTGAAGCACGGAGATGCTTGTGATAAATGTCACTAAATATGGTTGGAATGGCCATCCACTCACAACCACGGAGTAGGTGGCTTAACTTTGGTAATCATTACCAAAGAGCTGCCGCCACTGAGCTAAAAACACATCATCAGTAGACATATCAAACGAGCCCAAACTCGATCTTCTTCTTCTTCTTCATCTATACGGTCAATCCCGGTTGCGTCCAAAGCCATTGCTCTGGAGCCCAGGGTCCGCTTTCCTTGATTTACTCCTCCACTTCGCGCGGTCTTGAGCGTCTCTAGTTGTGAGATCATTGGCACGCATGTCAGCCCTCACAACGTCAAGCCAGCATTTCTTGGGTCTACCCCTTTTGCCAGGACCTGGCGGTGGCGGCATGGCTAGACATTTGTGTACTACGTAGCTTGGCGGTTTCCGCAAAATATGGCCGTACCAGCGTAGGCAACTCTCCTGTAGTTTGTCGCCAATGTCACGGACACGAAGGCTACCGCGGATGCGCGAGTTCCTCACGCGGTCCTTACGCGTGACTCCGCACATCCACCGCAGCATATTCATCTCCGTGACACGCAGCTCCTGCCATGCTTCGCTGCCATATAAAAGGACAGGCCTAATGATGGACTTATAGATCTGTCCTTTAAGGTTAACCGGCATTCTGGGTTCACAAATGACACCAGTCACCTCTCGCCATTTTGCCCACGCAGCAGCAATGCGTGCTTTGACGTCGCAATCGATTTCTCATGACGCGTGAAGTACAGATCCAAGGTATTTAAACTGGTCCTTGCGCTCGACCTTGTCTCCGCCTATGCAAACGGGTGTTGGATCCGTAGAGTTTCAGCTAGGTACTCGGTCTTCGCCACATTGAGTTGTAGACCACCGCTCTCAAGCGACTGCTTCCACTCGTTCACCCGTCTCACCAGACTGCCCCTGTCCGCGTCCACCAGTGCGATATCGTCAGCATACATCAGCAGCCATGGTGGCTGCTCATGTGAGTCTCTGATGCTGTCTGACACAACTAATATCACACTGAATAGAAACGGACTGAGGACGTACTCCGACGGTGATGGGGAACGGTTTGGTGTCGCCAATAGCGGTCCGAACCATAGAATCGGAGCTGCGGTACATGTCTCAAATAATGTCAATATTTGGCTCGGGGACCCCTTTGGATCTCAGTGCCCACCAGATCACCACTCGAAGGACACGTTCGAAGGCCTTCTGCAGATCAAGAAAGAGCAAGTGCAGAGGCGTGTTCTTCGCTCTGTATCTCTCCATGACGGTCCTTAGGGCGAAGACAGGGTCCATACTACCGTTGCTAGGACGAAACCCATATTGACACTCCGAGACTTCATACTCCTGCCGGATCCGGGAGTTCACCTTGAGCGGATCAAGGAGCTTCATGGTGTGGGACATTATCTTTATACCGCGGTAGTTGCTGCACTCTTGCATTGATCCCTTGCCTTTGAAGACCGGAGTAATAATACTCATTCTCCATTGGCTCGGGATCAGCCCGCTTAAGAGTATGTGGTTGTAAAGGTAGGTTATGATGTCCACATCATGAGGGCCCATCGCCTTCCAGGCTTTGATTGGGACTCCATCGGCTCCGACAGCTTTACGATTCTTCATGCGGCGAAAAGCGAACTGGACTTCTTCTGGCGTTACCGGTGGTACTAGTCCCTGATTCGGAGGGAGGTCCGGTGGCTGCACCTCTTTGTGCTGCTTATTCAGCAGCTCATGGAAATAAGAGCGCCATCTCTCCTTAACCGCGAGGTCCTCGCATAGCAGGTTGCCCCCAGGGTCTTTAGCGACACTTTGACCCTGGAGCGCGCTAACTTATAGATTAGCTTCTGCCCCTTAGACGATTCCAACTTGTCATAGAGAGTATGAAAGTGGTCTCGCCTGGCTCTGGCTACAGCTCTCTTAGCAGCGCGTTTTGCACCCTTGTACGCGTCGTGGTCTTCAGGAGATCTAGACGCTTGCCATTTTTTAAAGAGAGCTTTCTTCACCCTAATCTCCCCTTGGACTGAGTCGTTCCACCACCAAGTCTCCTTGTCACATTTGCGACCGCCCTGAGATAAGCCCAGCACCGCTTTCGCTGCATCAGTGATGGCTGCCTGAATCCTATCCCAGTATTTTTGGACTGGTTCGCCATCACTACCGTCGCACTTGTCGCCTTCCACGCTTATTATCAAGCTTCCACCATACCAAGCGCTCGATACGCTTGATCTTGGGCTTTACGCGGAGATCCATGACAAGTAGACGGTGTTGTGCAGCGAGACTCTCACCGGGTATGACTTTGCAGTTGGCCACTTTACTGATGTGGTGTCTCCTGGTGAGTAGGAAGTCGATCTGAGTGGCGTGCCTCCCGTTCCTGTAGGTGATAAGGTGCTCGGTTTTCTTTTTGAAATACGTGTTCACAATGGCAAGGTCAGCAGCCGCACACGTCCTGAGGATATCCCCTCCTTCTGCATTACGACCACCATACCCAAAACCACCATGAACACGCTCAAACTCCTCACACCGTTCACCCACATGACCTTTCAGGTCGCCACCCACAAAAATCCCCTGCGACAACGGGATACCGCTAAGCACTCCACCAAGTAGATCCCAGAACGCCATCCTCTCAACCTCGCCAAAACCGGCCTGTGGCGTAAGCACTTATCAAGTGGGTGACAACGCCTTCAACAAGCACCCCCACGACCATCAGCCGATCGCTGTAGCGTTTCACTTCCAGAATGTCGTTCTGCAATCCTTCGGAGAGGATCACGGCCACCCCATTCGCTCCTCCAGGTGCACCCGTGTAGATCAGTTTGTAGCCATTCCCAATTAACCGGGATCTGCTGCCTTTCCACCGGATCTCCTGCAGGAACGCCACGTCCACCCTCCGCCTGAAGAGTACGTCGGCCAACTCCCTTGCGCGTCCAGTTAGCGTGCCAATATTTAAAGTTGCGAAGCGGAGTTTCCGGTGTGGGGCTCGCGTCTTTGGCCGTGCCCGCCCGTGGCACGGTAGCCCTAGCCCACTTGACACAGGAGTCGGGCGATGCTCCTGCCCGCCGTTTTGCGGCGGCGCCCTATCGGTGACATTAACTTTTCTGTGACGCACCATGTTGTGTGGCAGGGTTGGCTTTTACAGGAGCGACTGCCATCCGACCCCCCAACCCCGAAGGGAAAGCCTGAGCCAGAGCCTCATCCGTTGTTTGGCAGGTGCACCGACTGGCAGGTGAGGTTGGCTTGGGCCCAAAAGGTCTTGGTTGGGCCCCTTACACCCAAACTCGATGGTTGCGTAATTTTATTGGAGAATTCCTTTGGCAACCTTCTGGCTTCATCATCATACCCTGGATATTACCTACTATTACAGTTCTGGTCAAGATAATAAAAAAGCCTAAACTCGAGATGGTTACGTTATTTGAATAAAGAGTTTCTTTGGCCACCTTTTGGCAACATCATCATACCCTGAATAGAGTTCTTGTCAAGACAAATCAAACGAGCCCAAACTCATTGGGGTTACGTTGTTTTATTACGGAGTTCCTTTGGCCACCTTCTGGCTTCATTATCATACCCTGGATATCATCTATTAATAAAGAACTTGTCAAGACATATCAAACGAGCCCAAACTCGATGGGGTTGCTTAATTTTATTATAGAGTTCCTGTGGCCACCTTCCAGCTTCATCATCAGATTCTGGATATCAAGTACTAATAGATTACTTGTCACGAAAAATCCAACGAGCCCCAAACTTGATGCGGTTGCTTTGTTTTCTTATAGAATTCCTATAGCCACCTTCTGACTTCATCATCAGACCCTGGATATCATCTTCGTTCAGAATATTCTTTAAGACAAATCAAATGAGGCCAAAATCGATGTTATTACATTGTTTTAGTATTAAGTTGCTGTGGCCACCTTTCGGCTCTATCATCAGATCAGCTCGATGGTACCAAAATATTGCATTGTCACCGACTTCATACATGTGTGCCAAATTTTAGCTCTATCAAACACCGAGAAGCGAGTTGATTTTAAGTTTCAAAATTTCAAATACTGAGTTTTTATGACCCCCTTCTGGCTCCATCATCAGATCAGCTCAATGGTACCAATATATTGCATTGTCATCGACTTCACATACGTGTGCCAAATTTCAGCTCAATCGAACACCGGAAAGTGGGTCAAATTTAAGTTGCTAATTTCTAAAATTGTTACATACGAACAATGCACGCCAATATAAGCTTGTAAAAATTACATTCAAGCTTTTTTCAAAGCTTTAATTTAGCTTGCAATGTACTCGTATGTATGTAACTATGTTTGTTCGGGTGGAATCTAGCAATTCAATTTTGGAGCAGATATCTTAAACCGATTGAGCTAAAATTTTGTATACACGTTTAGTTTAGATGACAATACATGGTTAGCTGTGTGACGTCATTCTAAATCCAACATGGAGGAACACCCTACATGGCGGACTAGTTATTTTTAATGCACTCCTACAATATGGGTATCAAATAAGATGACTTGCTAAGAATAACTCGAAAAATAGAGCGACGTCACTATAAATCCAATATGGCGGACTTCTGAAGATGGCCGACTAAATTTTTTATGCTTTCCTATAACATGGGTATTAAATGAAAGGACTTGCTGAGAATACGAATGCGAGTTAAACTCTTTTATTCTTTTCAAGGCGTTTAAATAAAAGCTTGTTTTAAAAACCATTTTTTAACTAATAAATTATTTTTAATTATGCGAAACTTTTTGCGTATTCGCAAGTCACGTGCTTATTAAACCACTTGCACAGTTCATATTGTATTAATACCTGTTGCACGCAACTTCGCTCTCGTGGTCTTCAAATCAATTCCGAAACCTTTCTCGGCATGTAGGAACTCAACTACAAAGTTTTATCGCAATCAGAAAATAGCCTATTCCGAATAGGCTATTCGAACGTCAACCAAAAATTTTACTAATCAGAACACCTTTTAAATTACGGGAACCGTGCTTTGGACTCCGGCGAGGCACAATTTTTTGGCACATCCTGTGTTGAGTATTCACTCTGTGCTCAAATACTCATTATGACTAAATACATGTGTAATAATTACTAAAGGTCTCACTAGACATGGAAATTATAATAGAAAATACAATGTTAATACATTTAGAAATAGGCAAGGTATTTGTGAAACACTTGTTACACGAGCATTCAACGTGCCCGTAAGTTATAAAAATATCCATAATCTTTCCCAGACGTCGCGTCCTGTCAACTGCTTACCTTTGTATGCACGTTAAAATCTATAAATATACATAATATATTTAAATACAACCAGCGAGGTGTCTAGACTTATATATAACCTACGTTTGTCTGTAATAACTTTGGCTTAGGAATCGAGAACAAAACAGAAAAGCTGCAAACGCTTCTTGTTCGGTATGAAAATAAGTACAAGTACTCTATTTTTAAATAAAATCAGAAACGATAGATAAAAATGTTTTAAATAAAATATGAAATCTTATTTCTTAATTACATTCTTCAAGGAATGAAGGAAAATATAAATTGTTAATAATATCAAGAGCGAAACTTTTGTGTTGAATGAATTTAGTTATAATTCCCTATTTTATGAAAGGGTACTTAAATATAAAGAGTAAAATCGTGTAAATTTACTCAAAGCACCGACGGTGCTTCACCGTCTTTGTTCTTGTTAGTAGCAGTACAAAGTATAAGTAGGTGCTGACCTACTTACTTTTATTAGTATAACAATAAAATTATAGGTAATTGATTTTTAAACTGCTTCTGCCTCTACATTTAACGGTAAAGGTCGATTAGAAACATATTACTCGTGTTTCTTAGACCGAAATAATAATAATAATTATTATTTATTTATAAGGTACACCAACAGCAAAACACATAAAACATTAACAACAACACGATTACAATATGTTCAAATATGTTTGCCAATGACAGGTATACACAGCATTTACCACTATTATATATAAATAATTATAGTAAGTAGATAAGTACTTGGTCTAGGTAGGTACGTCGTCTGGTCTATCTTCTTAGTTCGCTTTTTATGCAGCCGTGTATTGATTTAAATAGTGCAGCCGTGATTATATTACGTATTTTTTTATGTAGAGAAGGTATGTTATGTTACTCCCAGTAGGTAGGTAGGTACTCATCTAAAATTGTCTAGAAGTCTAGCTGTTGCCTTTTTTTAAAGGAAACGTGTTCGAGTTTACGGTTTATGAGATTTTCTTTAGATTCATCATAATAGGTTGTAGATTTTTCTATTAAGTATGCTGCTTTAATATGTTTAGGTAGTGATTATTTCTCTTTTAAAAGCCTTTTATTTGTTAATTACGCTTTACGCTCAGCCCCCCTAGCATGTCTACCAAAACACGATATGATATAGCGATATATCGACACCAACTTTAAAAATATAAAAGATTTAGCCGCCATTTTGAATTTTTATCGAACGAGCGATCTTATTATGTGACGGCGATTCAACATGGCGGCTATATCTATCATATTTTTGCAGTTGGTGTCGATATTTCGCTATATCATATCATATCATATCGTGTTTTAGTGCTCATGCTAGGCAGGCTGGATTCAAAAAAGGGCCCTCGCCGTAAAAATATTATTTTGCTCCCTTATGAATTTATGATACAATCTACTATTATCCTACAGTGGATTTCCGAAGGATAATAAACCATTTAAACTCTTTAGGCTGATGTCTATAATTTTGTTGTAGGGTAGACTTACCGGTTCACTACCCCTTTTCAGCCACTTCGCACGTTATTTTGAATAATTGGTAGTTTATATATTTCTAATTTCGCGCCATTCGACCCGGACGAACTTCACGGTTCATAATCCAACGGAATAACCTCGGAACTTGCGAACTAAACCCTCAGTCGCCATTCCAAAATTTGGTGTGTGGACGCATGACAAATTTAGTGAAAAAATTGCAAATGGATTAATTTACAAAGGTAAGTTTTTAAGTGTTAAGATTGTTTTATTGGTGATTGATTTGCTTTATGGTCAATATACCAGTGCCCAAACTCACCAAACTTTTCATAATTTGTTATATTTAAATGGTGGTCGGACAATACGTTATCGTTTAGTTTCAAAATCTACTTTCCGACCGGTGGTCGCATAACCGGTTTACTTACGTCATTTCTCTACATTGCGGTAACCTGAAATTCACCAACATAGATTCTATTAAATTTGTGATCAGCTATAATTTTGTGAATTGATAACTAGATTCCGACCGCCAGTATACCTCATAGTTTCAAAGATATGACCTTCAAAAATACCGAAATTGTAGCGGCCGTTAAGTAGCTAGCCTAAACGAAACCTTTTTCCGGCCGAATGAAAATTGGTAAGAACTATAACTGATTCTGTCACTCTAAAATAAATGGCGGCCGGAAATTGGTAAAAATTACATCTGATTCCGGCCTTTTGGAAAAAGAATGGCCAATAATTAGTAAAAAATAAATCTTTTTACGTTCTAGGAAATTATAGGCGGCCGATAAATACCTTATTTCTGACTGTAACATTTGTTTGTTATTTTATGTTCGTTAACAGTTTATGCTTCAAAGGGCTAGATGGGTTTTAATGATTTTTTATTACTCTGAAACAGGCTACTTACAAGCGAATCTAGCTCACTAATAATTAGCACTTACGTCTTTAGCACGCCGCCGCGTTATTCATCCGAGCTTATTTACCCGGTAGGTATTGTAATAATTGATACATTTTGGTTGATAGTGCTGCTTGGTATTGTAATTGAGCTTGTTTGTTTTTTTTAGATAAAAGTAAGAAAAAGAAAAGAAATGAAGAGCCATCTCGAAGGTTTTATATATTATTATTATATATTATACTCAAGAAGCACTAAAGTGCTCTTTCAGATATACGCGGCGACGTTCGCGGCATCAGAGAAGCATGCCGCCAGTACGGAGTTCCAAGATTTACTGTACAGGAAAAAAGGCTTTCTGGTCGTGTTGCTGAACAAAAAAGTAAAGTTGGCCCAGCCCCTTTATTTAGTTTCGATGGGGAAAATAAAATTGTTGATTAGGTTATTGAGTTGGCGAAAGCCGGAATTCCAAGTAACAAACATGCCCTTCTTGATACGGTGACTGAAGAACTGGGCATAGACCATCGCTTTCCAGGAGGTAAACCAGGTATACGATGGTATCTCAGCTTTCTTAAACGCCATCCAAACATAAGCATCCGAGAGCCCGAAGCTATTAATAAGGCGCGAGAAGCTATTAAGGCAAGTTCAATTCGTAAATGGTTTTCAAACTTACACACTTTCTTGGTTTAACGAAATGCATTAGATATTTTAGATGATCCGAATCGTATTTTAAACGCTGATGAAACTAGTGTCTCATTGTCTCCTAAAACAGGGAAGGTTTTAGCACCTAGAGGCTCTTAAAACGTAGTAATGACTGCATCTGGGATAATATGTCCACCATTAGTCGTGTACCCAAATAAAAGTGCACCTAAAGCCGTCGTCGATAACATGCCGCCTGATTGGATTTTGGGTAAATTGAAGACTGGGTGGATGCGTGCGGATACATTTTTTGAGTACATGTCTAACGAGCTCAACGATTGGCTTACAAAACAAAACTTTAAAAAGCCTGTTATATTTTTCGTAGATAAGTCACACATGTCCACTGAGTAAGTTCTGCGAGGATAATGACATCATTCTTTACGTATTACCGCCTAACACCACCCATATTCTACAACCAGCGGATGTGAGTGTTTTCAAGCCACTAAAACAGGAATGGAAGCGCACTGTGAAAAATTGGCAGAGTCGGCCTGAAAACTTAAAAATGTGTAACAAAAACACATTTCTGCCAAGTTTTTAAAGAGGCGCTAGGTATCGAGATGACTCAAACAATAAAAAATGGATTTCGTAAATGCGGTCTCTATCCACTTGACGTAGAATAGATAGACTTTTCAAAATGCGTAAAAGATGCTCAGTACGAAACACAATTGTTGCTCAAAAAAAATCAGAAAAACCTGTAAACGAGAAGCATTTTGAAATAGCCAGAAAAGTGTTTAACCTGATGAAAGAGAATATAGGTAAGCTGGGTATAAAACCAGGTACAATATTACGAGAACTTGATCGTACAAAGAAGGCAAATTTCAAAAAAACTTCCCAAGCCAGTTCACTTCAGGTGGTACCCGGAAAACATCAACATGTATACTAGGTACATTTGGAATTATAGATTCTAACGCAGTTTTACTTGATCAGTGTTATAGATCACAATCATATCTTTTTAAACAGGTCTTTGGATGTTTCAACAGCTAAACAACAACAAACATGCACTAAAAAGTCTGACACCAAAAAGAATCAACTGTTATCATAAGTTATGGTATTAAGGAGGCTAATACAATTTTTGACATAGAACTGTCTTGTTTGCGTTGACAATTGATGAATTTAATGTAATTCAACAACCCGATTATGATTTTATCACATTAGTAGAAAATCAAACAATACCTTCTATAGAATCTTCAAACAATATGACGGGAACTGCCAGTAAAATAAAAGTCATAGAAAACTTAATTAGTTTCAGCTCCGGAAACACTAGCAACTGTTATAGATGAGGATCCATTTAAAAAGTAGCTGGAATTTCCTAATGTCGTCACTCAAAATAAAGGAACTCGTACATTAAAACTGTTTCCGAGTGCTTTATCTTCTAAAGCTTGGCAACAATACTACGAAAATAAAGAAAAAGTGAAACAGAACAAAGAAAACCAAATTAAGAAAATAAAACTTGAAAGAGAGCTAAAGATAAAAGAACTACCACCAAAAAAGAAGAGGATGAAGAAAAAAAAGTAGAAGAAACTCAATCCCGAAACGGCCGATAACCGGTATGTTTGTTATAAGTATTTATGACTTAGCGGTGCTGCCAGTAGTTGTTGCTGTCGCCACTTGCAATACACGTATCAGAGTCCTCTAAAAACATGTAAACATCTTTTGTCTTTTTTATGTATTCTCCATTGCTGTTTTTCATTCCATGCCGTTACAAAAAAATCGTAGTTATGTAGGTACATAAGTAATTTAATATAAGTATTTTGGTATTTGCTAAATACTAAGATACTTAAAAAATGAATCTAATTACAAGATACAAAATATTGCTTATAAAAAGTATTTCAGAAACAAGCTGATGGAACAGATATACAGATAAACTCACTTTCACTCTCACACGCACATACCAACACATACACACATACTAAAATTTAGCTAGAATAAAGTAAACTTATCTACTAACATAATGTTATATAAACGTTCTCAGTTAATTCTTGTATTTACTAGAAGAGCGGTCCTTCCTAACACAATCACACTGTAATAGACTAAGAGTTGAGAAATAAACTATTTGTATTTGAAAAAGATGAAAATATGTAGGTATTTTGTATCTTGTATCTGTATTTCAAATACTTGTTTTAGATAAAAATACATTATATAGGTATATATCAATGCTTGTACCTATCTCAAATAACTCACATCTCTGTAACAAACACAAAATAATTATAATTTCATCTAAACAACAACAAAAAAACACTTCCCCACACAAGCCGCCGCGCCGACTAGCGGACATTAGTTTGTATGAAGTAGTGAATTATTATTTTTAGATTACTATGTTGGTCCCATAGAAGTTTGTTGTATTTGAGCACCAGAATCAGCCCCTTGGAGGTTGTTAATGTTTTGAAAATAACTTTGTATAATCTTTTAAATCAAATTTTAGTAAAAAATCAATATTTAAAAACTTTTTTCATTAATTCATTTAATCAAACAGCTTTATTGTACGATACCACTATTTTTAAACTGTGACGTTAACTGTGTTTACGAAAGTTTCCTTATTCGAATAGCTCTACCAGGTAGGTACTATCAAACTTTACCGCCAAATAATTGACTTTTCACAGATCTAGGTAGGATCTACTGATGCCATCTAGTGTACATGGCCCAAACTAATATTGTAGTAGGTACATGATTTCAAGTAGTTTGTTTAATATTGTAGTTTTAATTTTGTTAAGTATATAAAATTGTATAGTTCCAAAACGACATTGTAAAAAGGTTTTTTTTAATCTTACTAGAGTAATATGTGTTTTGTGACTATCAAAAATTATACAATAATAATTCGATTAGTCATGTCATGGACAACACTAGATTTGTCACAGCCGCGGAATTATATTTTCTTTGGCTGGTTCGTTCATCGAACCGTCAGTCAGTCATGATGTTGTATGTATGTGTGTTTGTCAAAGAAAAAAAAGTGTAGTGTGGTAAAATTTTATTAGAAAACGATGCGTAAAATTATGTTTCTTCTTCAAATCACTTAAAATTATGTTTCCTCAACAATGAATATAATTGGTTGTTTTATTTACAATATTGGTAAAAAAAAAAATACGCGGAAAGGGCGTATTTGTTTGAAATGAATCGTAAAGTAATTAACACATAAAATGAAGGTGCCTGTGTAATTTAGAAAGAATGGAGTGCGGAAGAAATACATACTGTTAAAATGATATTACTTGAAATAGGATTCAGTGTAATGGTTTAAGTTGTGTGTGGTTTAGTTTGAACAATGAGGTTCCACAGAAGGTGCGGCGACAGGGTAACGCTCCTAAACGAAAACTCGACTGCTGTTCGAAATTTTGTAGAATTTAATCACGGCCTGATTTTAAGCGCAGAGCCAATAAAAGATGATGTTATGTTTGAAGTTTGTATTGATAGAAAGGTAAGATATTTCACAACTACTCCTAGCCTTTGTTAAGCACATGACTGCAAATAATCTTATCCAATTCTAAATTTATCGTCTTCATAGGATTCCGTATTTCTAAGTACCTGTTCATAATTTACGAATATTTAATTGTTATTATTTCAACTGGCCAATCTGGAAGTCACTGGGGGAGGCCTATGTTAAGCAGTGGACGTCCTATGGCTGAAATGATGATGATGATGAATTGTTATTAATCCTTAAAAATGAAAAAAGTTAACATCACTGCAACTCACTAAAGTCACGACAATAATGCTCACAAAATTGAGTTTGAAATGAAGTACTACTTTTTGTAGTAATGTAATTAATATATTTTGGAGGCTAGTTATAAATTATCTCTTATTATTAGAGGTTTTGATTGTGTATACTGGTTAATTTAGTATCTGCTCGTCTCGGGCACTACCTTCCAGGGCCTTGCAAGCCAATTCAAAAAAAAGAATATAAATCAAAAGATTTTAACCATATTTTGTATGAAGTTATTTTTTTTTTGCATAATTAAGTGATAAAAAACGCACTTTACAATAATTCTAAACTATCATATAATCTGTTCTAAAGCCAAATCCAATTTCTTAAATTACAATACTTTATTCATTTTTAACATTCTACTAGGAGCAGTGATTCTATCGAAATCTGTTTATATTTTATCTTAAATTATTAGAGGACCTCGCAAACTGCAGACTTTTTGGCATATATTTCAATTGGTTTATTGATAACTATGAATAGGCAAGTGAGTGCGCATATTGAAGTGAAATAATTTGATAAATCAGTAAATTTTAATAGTAACTTAAATACAGGTCTTTCATTCGGCTGATTAAAAGTCTGTAGTGTGTATGGGCATGTTTTATTAAAAACTGAAAATAGCTGAGCATGCTCATGCATATAAATATAATAATGTTTACAATAAAATTTACTTAAGCATAAATAGTATCTTACAAATTGATTTTGATTGTAATATATCTTTTGTCATTTTATTCAATAATAATTGTACATTGAAGTTAAGTAAATCAATGTTTAAGCAATTAATTTTCTTATTTTTGTTAGGTTAATGTTTGGAATGGATCCCTTGAAATTGGTGTTACTACATTGGATCCTGAGTACATGGAACTTCCAGCTACAGCCACCAAGCTTCGAAATACTGCTTGGGTATTTACTTTACCACTCTACTTGAATCTTACTTCTATATGTATTGTTAAATAGTAGTTTTTACATTTATATTTGATTAGTAATATAACCATAAATGGATTCATAAAATTTTGTTTGAATTCTTTTTTTTAGAAGTTACTGTAGTTGGTTATGGTAGAGATTTTTTTGCTCTAATTTAAATTAAATATTTTAGATTATGTCTGGGAGTTCCTTGGTGAAAGATGGCGTAACTGTAGTTAATTCCTATGGACCAGAACTTGATACTCTGCGGGAAGGAGATTGTTTAGGTGTGATGCGCACTAGTAAAGTAAGTAGACATCAAAATTTTGCTTTAGCATTTTGTAGCTAAAAATCTTTTTGTAAACTATTTTGTTTATTCATCTTAAGTAATAATTATTACAATTAACCGGTTGCCTGACTAAGACTAAAACAGGTAAAACCATTGTTCTGTATCAATATAATATTTAATCAGGGACCTGCTCCCCTAGCATGACCACTAAAACACGATATGATATAATATGATATCGCGATTTATCGACACCAACAGTCTTTTAAAAAAAATATGATAGATATAGACGCCATGTTGAATTTTTATCGAAACAGCGATCATGACATGTGTCGTCACCGGCACGGTGATTCAATATGGCGGCTGTATCTATTATATTTTTGCAGATGGTGTCGATAAATTGCTATATCATATCATATCATATCGTGTTTTGGTGGTCATACTAATAAGTCATTATGATATTTATCCTTTGAGAAAGAAGAACACTTTATATTTTATAATACTAGACTTTACAACCACAGATAAACTGGTTATAGTAATTTTTAGTTAGATCTAGTAGAAAATACATTATTTAGTAAAAACTATTGATTTGAATTTTTTTTAAAGAAGACACCAATATACCTAATAAACTTTTCTTGTAATAGCATAATAAGTAATTCTCAGTTATATTACGTAATAAAAGTTCTGCATAATATTATTAAAAAAGAAACAAATGGTATTTAACATGGTCCTAAATTTTATTATATTATGGTCATCGGATTAAAACTATGGTTATACGAAACAGTTATTTCAAACTATGATAGTTAGATTGTATAAAATATCATTTACTTGTCTTTGTCAGGCCGAGTTGATGTTTTATATCAATGGAAGATGCATAGGCATTGCTGCAAGGGACTTGCCGCCCAAAGTCTTTGCCGTAATAGATCTTTACGGTCAATGTGTACAAGTTTCCATCACACATTCTAATGGCATGAGACCCATAATGGAGAGCAGCTTAGATCAAGTGAGTTTTTACACATATAAAAATGCCGGTAATAGAATACCTAATACCTGGGCATACCATATAGCACTGTCTCACAAAGCTTTAAAGTAACAGTTCGTCTGACGGGAACAATACAAGTACAGAACACGGCAGGTCAACCTACCCAATAAGTTAAAGGTCATTGAACCGATTTTCAACTTTAAGTTTCAAAGTTTTGTGGTAGTAGGTTGACGAGCTGTTGTCTGCACCACAAAAAATTACGACATGTCAGCATAAAAGCGAATAGAAGAGGCTCTAATAAAATAGTTATAAAAACTTTTCCGTGTGAAAATGCGTTTTTAAAAGAAACAAAGCTCTTACAGGTTAACCTTAACAGCAAAACTAGCTTAATACAAAATTTGATCGAAATCGTTAGAGCCGTTTCCGAGATACACGAAATAAATTTAAAGGAGATAGATTAATTTCTGAACTTTTATTGTTATGTATATTGTTCTGTACTACTACTAATGCAGTGTAGGTTAAACTTTAATTAGGTACATTAAGTCAATCATACACAAAGATGTAGGTTTTCATTGAATCTGTGATCACTGCATAATTTATATTTCTATATATTTAAAAAAATATTAGAGCGTAGCTAGTTTCAAGTTAAAGTATTTTCATTTTGTTTTCACTAAAGAGACAAAATGCCTAAAAAGTTTTTAGCACAATAAAGACACAGTAAGGCTGTTATACTCTATATATACAGCTGAATAAAGTACAAATAAACTTTACTAGATCAAGCATAAGAAACATTTCACTTTTCAGATTGAAGAGGATCCAAACAATGATTATACACTAACATCGAGTGAGACGGATGTGGTGGCTGCTCCCCCAGGAACAACTCCAAAAGATTCTCAGAGTATTTACATTCCAATGACATCCGAAGGAGCTTGTGCTTTAGGTGAGTCATTAATGTTATTTTAATTGACTTTAAAAGTGTGTGTTTTAGACAAATGTTTGGAGCTGTAGTACGTGGTTCGTGAGTTTAAATACGTATCCGTTCTTATACGGATTTATACCACTTGCTTGAGGCGACGGTGAAGGAGAACATCGTGAAGAGAACTGTACATTCAGAAACAGATATAGCCATAGCCAAAAATATTAGTTCTCCTGTCTAAGGGTTGCGATTTGATCTGATGGCAATCATTCCAAATGTAATAATCACATTTGCTGCGTCTATGATCTTCGTACAGCGTACCCCGACTATCATCATCATTGCGTGCGGCTTTCTTTCTGCGAGGATCAGACGTTGATATCCAGATTTCTTAGCCAGCTTGCGGCTGCTGGTGTGTATTTATAGACTTCCAACATTCCACCGGGAAAACAGCGAAACGAGCACTCTTTTACCACATGGCAAAAGGTCTGGTCAGGTTCTCTTCAATCGCACTGTGGTAACTCCCTTAATCCCCATTTATGGAGGTGGTGGTTAGTTTTCCCGTGGTTGGAACGAAATCGGTTTAGGCTAGTCTAGGATTTACGGTCCCCGACTATGAAGGGGACAAAGTCCTAGGAGGAAATATCATGTTTAAATAACTTACTAGCTGTTGCCCGCGACTTTGTTCGCGTGGCTTTAGTTTATTCATAATATAATATGCATGTATTATACATATAAACCTTACTTTTGAATCATTCTCCTATTGTTGAAAACTCAAAATCCGTTGCGTAGTTTAAAAGACCTAAGCATACGTACAAACGGAGGAAGCGACTATGTATAGATTTGTATTCAACGTTTCGAACTATTTACAAAAAAATTGTCTACGACTACGAGTCATAATTCAGTACGGTTTTTATTGTGTCCAGTGTGTATGTGTGTGTACTTAGAGAATACTATGGTCATCGAATTTTGTGCGGGTAAAATAAATAAATATACAAATGTGTTCTTAGAATTTCTAGAAACCTATAATTCATTTCCTAACGTACGTAGTCTGCAAAGGATGAATTCGTATTTAAAGAGGTTTCGTACTTTTCACTCCAAAAACCTCAAAATTGACTCCCTTAAACTACTGTATTTGTATCCCTAGCCGGTACAACTTGAGTACTACACAGTTACTAATTTGTGTTTGCACTTTTGCAGTAGTTCAAGACCGCTTGCGATTTCATCCAAGATGTGGAATACTAGTCAAGCTATCAGCTAATAACAAGTAAGTGTAAATTTTATAAAAATACGCTTGCGAATAAAAAATCTGTTTAAGCAAATGTCCCTAGGCGTAGTTAATGCTGAAGACAAGAAGTCTTAAAAAAGAGTCTTACGATAGAAATGAATGTGTCACGAGTTCAAGAGAAAATATGTCAAGTTGGTAGCCTCAATGCTCCCAGCCTTAACTTTAACTTTAAAAATACCGAGACAGTAATAGCAGTGTACTGGTATTATAAACACAGCTATACAGTCCTATAGGAAAAAAAATTAGCTTTTTGTGTTTCAATGTAATGTTCGTTTTAACAACGATAGTTGTCGTTTTTTGAAGTCAAACAGTTAAGGCCCGCAGCATTATGAGTACCTACATATTATTAAATAAATTTGGAGTCAGACCCATATTTTTTTTCTTCTAAAGAGTAGCTGACTTTTACAATCTACTAAACTACTACTACTTTTACTAGCAAAATATGCTCTAATGTAGTGTATTCTAGACTCTAGTAAGAACATGCAATTCTTATGATGAAGCTTAACTAATTAAGTACTTGTTACATCTTATAGGTCTGCAGAAAGAGCAAGACCTCTGGACGATTATAACAATGGTGTGGTGATGACGCACCGGCCTCTGTACGATAATGAGTTATTTGAGATCCGCATTGATCGCCTGGTCGACAAATGGAGCGGCAGTATTGAGGTATTCAATAGTAAATTGGTCCCATGGTCGAATCCTTTTACTGAGGTGCTATTACAGCTAAATAATAAATAACGACCATTACGGTGCAAGGCAGCAAATTAGCAAAGCGTTAATTTTTTTTAAATGACCTACTACTAGAACCCAATGATGCCAATTTGCACGTTAGATTCATATTCATATTCATAGATATAATTGACGTTTTAAATACATACGTGTAGATGAAATATCGCAAAACCTTATAAAAGGTTATTCTAATGTTCAAATACAATTACTTCTGTTTCTGAAAACTGTTTTTTTTTTGTGAAGCTGAACTCAACATATCGAACTAAATTATTATTTCAGATTTATTATGTCACAAAAACGGGTTAGTAGTTATAAGCATATTACTGGTTCTTAACCGAAGACCACTGGTCACCGGTTGTCCCTGGAAGCACACGAAGTGGTCCTCGAAGCCACCCTAAAAGTATATATAGAACAAAAGGGTTGTTTACCATTACCTACTTCATATCACCTCCAAACTGGTGGTCTATTGCAAGACGTTAACCACTGGTGTAGATGCACTTGCCCATTTTGTCTATGTGTGTTAGTTCGGGAGCGCTCAGTGCAGTGCAGTTAAGTAGGAGTACTACGTTATTCATAGTGAGGAAGTGTGTAGACACTAGGCAAGCCAGGAATGATGCTTTGAAGATTTGTTTTATTTTTAAGGTGGGAGTAACGACACACAATCCTGCAACAGTAAGATTTCCATCTACGATGACTAACATGGATTCCGGCACCATAATGATGTCCGGGTGCAAAGTGCTACTCAACGGCCACGGCACTTGTATGGAGTACGGCAACTTCAATTTAGATGAACTGCGGGTACGGTTAAAATAATCTGTTTTCAGTAAATATTTTTTTTAAGAACGAACTGATCTCGTCTGTTTGTTCTCAAATTATTTGCCTTTAATGGCAAATAATTTATTAGTAAGTTAGGCGTAGTAACGAGCACGAGTAATTTCTTTTAACTATGTAATTATATGATCTCGCCTATTATATATAATGTTAATATTATGTTAATTATTGCCAACAATTACCCAAAACCTTAGAATATTAATTCTTAAAAATGTTTATACCTACCTACATAATGTTGCAATGTCCTCGGAAGGCCGTGTTACAGGACTACTTCTACGAGGCGGATTGGAAAGCTTGCGGACTAGTCAATAAAAAAAGTTTAAACTGTCATTATTCAATTGTCAGCGCGCGAATTTTCAATTTGTAATCCCGTTTAGATAAAATTTCACGAACAATTTAAATATCTGTTCTTGTCACAAATGGAGAAATTGGAACAACGTGCTGTAATGAAATATTTGTTTAAAATAAGATTAACACCAAAGGATATCCATGATGACATGCAAACAACATCCTCTAAAGGAATCTGCCACTTTTTATAACACTGTGAAAAAATGGGTTGCAGAATTTAAACGTGGACGACAGAACATCGAAGATGACCCTCGTACCGGCCGGCCAATGACGTCTACGACCGAAGAAAACATAAGCAAAGTGTGTGATCGATCTTATATTGAAAGACCGTAGATTGACTATCAGAGAAATTACAGGCACTATAAGCATCTCATTCATATGAACGAATGCAAAAAAAATATTGTCTATGAAATCGGCTTTTCTAAGGTTTCCCGCTAGGTTAAGATTGCTTTCAGTAGAGCAAAAGCGAATTCGACTCACGATTTCTCGCGACTGTTTGGAGATGTTTGAGGCTGATCTACAAGGTTTTCTTGACAGATTCGTGACAATGGATGAAACCTGAGTTCACCACTATACTTCAGAGTCGAAACTACAATCCAAACAATGGAAAAAAAATTATGAACCAACTTCAAAGAAAGCGAAGGCAATTCTGTCGGCTGGCAAGGTGTCGGGTGTTCGTCTTAAAGTAGTGATTCTATACACATGAAAGCAATATTCTAGCAATGTGAAGAATGTGTGTAAAATATAAAGCAATGCTAAAATATAAAGCTTTCATAAAATTACAGATATTTCAAAAAGTTTGTGAGCCTGATATCAGAATGGCGGGTGTATTTTTAATCCGAGCAAATTACTTACTATCTAATGATGAAAACATTACCTTAGCAATGTTCTCGAACGTACCAAAAGCAGAATTAGATGCGGTGAAAGGTTTAAAAGTAATTTTGAAAATAAAAATACTAAATTTGAACACCTGCTCATTTCATACTGGCAATCCGAAGTCCCTTTTTACATTTCGTTGGATTGCCAATATATATTTTTTTGAGAAAATTACTGAGAAAGAAAGTGTTTTTTCACCAGGACAACGCCCGAGTTTACACGTCTGTCGAGTCTATGGCTCGAATTCGTGATTGTGGTTTCGAATTGCTGCCGCCCCATCTGGCTTATTCTCCTGATTTGGCACCTTCGGACTTTCATTTGTTTCAAAACCTAAAAATACATCGCGGTGGCCAGAAATTTTCATCGAATGAAGAGGTTGAAACCGCAGTAAACCTGTATTTTGAAGATCTTGATGAATCTTTTTTTTAAACTGTTATGGAAGTTTTGGAAAGCAGGTGGAAGAAGTGTAAAACCTAAATATAGATTACGTCGAAAAATAAAAATATTTTTGTATTGTATGTATTTTATTCTGTTTTCTTGACTAGGCCGCGAACTTTCCAATCCACCCTCGTATTATACATGGTGCAATAAACATATTATATGACTATGACTATGTTATGGTAAAGATCAATAGATTAATTATGCAAGGGTTACATTATAGTAGAAATTTACTTAGCTATCTAAATAAAACGTCCAATATTAAACGCATTCGCATTGCATCTTTTTCTAATTACACTAAGGAGACATTTGTGAATTCGTCTGTTTTTGTCTTAGGAGGGAGACACCGTTGGAATGATGAGGAAAAGTAATGGCAAATTGCATTACTTTATAAACGGGGTCGACCAAGGAGTTGCTACGGACAAGGTGGAGCCCCAAGTTTGGGGTGTTGTAGACCTATACGGAATGACTGTAAAGGTACGATTTCATTTCTCACTTTTTGCCATAATCATACTTAATAAATTAGGTCCTTACATATGAAATTGTCGTTCGGTATAAAAAAAGTTATAATTTTTTTTAAATGCAATTATTATTCAATCAATTGAATTATGCGCCGTTGTTATTGATACACTTTCGCCATTTTATAGGCAGATCATTAATCCCTTTGGAAAATAAATCCTGGGAGCGAGAGTCTATGAACTGTTTGAAGGCGGTTTTGACTGCCTCATCAGATTGAATTTTTTCCCTTGTAAAGAGTTATTTAAATTTTGAAACGCAGCAAGAGGCGTGCCGCGTGTTTGATGGTTTGCTTTAGTCAATTCGTGCCATACCCAGTTTTCGAGTTTTCTGACTTTTCCGATTTGGCGCAAATGGATAAGCATCGTGTTGTCACTTACGCCGAAGGCTGCTGCTAATTCAGAAGTGGTTTGAGATGGATCCGCTTCCACTGTCGCCTTCAGTTCTTCGTTATTCAGTTAAGTATCAGGTCGTCCATGAGGCTCATTGTGTAAATCGAAATTTCCAGAACGGAAACGTGAAACCAAAAACGAGCCTTTCGTTCGTTAGCGGTACCTGGTCCGTACACGTCGTTAATTTTTCGAGTCGTTTCTGCAGCACTGGTGCCACGGTGGAACACGTATTTGTATAGAATTTTGAATTTGTCCATAGTTGTTGTTATAGCAATGTTGAAGCTCAAACAAATGATGTGAAAACAAATGAAATACAAATTTTAAAACAATATTTCTCTGGCTTTGTTTCGAAATAAATTTAAATTTGGAATTCCTAATCAAACGCAAGATATTTGATGTTAAAGTTGCCAGTATTGATTATCGGCAATTTCATATGTAAGGACCTAATTATAAATTGAAGTCACTGTCACTGGCTGCGTTTGTCGGTCTCCCTGTGTTCCTATACAGGCTAATATTGCTTGGGAAAACGGTGACAATTTTGATACGTCATCATCATCAGCTTTTAAAAGTCCACTGCTGGACCTAGACCTCCCTCATAGAACGCCACAGCAACTTCCCGCAATTTCGACTAGGTCTTAAGTCCACATTTAATAAGGCCTGCTCACCTTTTGACTACCAGTTTGTGGTCGCTACTCGAGAACCTCTCACACTTAGTGCTACCGGTGCGGGTCGCTAGTTTCCTACAATCTAAATAAATCTTGTACCATCATCAGCCATACACCATCTTAAACGCTTATTCTGGCATGGTTTCAACACCAAAATCGCCAGAAATGTTTTTGCCTATTAGGTGATAATGTATAGACAGTCTTAGGACCAAGGCTCTCATTGTATATGATCATAGTATTTTCTTTGCAGGTCTCCATAGTCGACCCCTGTGAAGATGTAGATAGCAATATAAATCCACCGTCCGTACATTCCAGCACGTACCAATTCCCATCGCTGTGTAAGCATATTTCTTTTTTAAATTATTTAAAAACTTATTTGGTTAGAGACACGTGTTTAGTATTTATTCAGAAACACACATATAAATAATAGAAAAAGTAAAGGTACAATTTAAACTTAAAGTGAAACGTTTACAGGTCGATATCGAGCAACTATAGACGAACACAGTCTTTTATTTCATACGCTGCGTGATTCGAATGTTATTATTATTAATAATGGTAAGACTGCTCATAGGCCTAAGTAAGTATCTATATTTATATTTCATTATATTACAGAAGTTTAATGATTCTACACTCTGATTGAAAACAGCTTACACGAATTGATTGTAATGCTTTTAACTGATTAAATACCATAGATAATTAAATCAAATATCAATTATTAGCTTTTGCATTAGCTAAATGCTTTCTTTACAACTTTGACAACCTTGAAAATATTTTTTTACAATTTCCTTATCTCATTTTCCGCACCGCGCAGTCAGTTACGCCAGGAACCAAGTCAGGACTATATTTTCGTTTCGTTTTCAGTGCTTTCGAATACTTCAACAACGGAATCGTAATGACCAACAGGACCCTAAGGACAGGAGAGCTTTTCCAAGTGCGGCTCGACCTGGTTATCCCTAAGTGGGCCGGAAGCATTGAAATTGGAGTCACGCAGCATTCTTCTAATGATATAAAATTTCCATTCAAAATGAGCAATGCAAAGTGAGTGAGACTGGTGTATTTTTGTGTTTTATATGTCTTAAAAACCGTTAAGGTGCGATACGGACTCCTGGCACAATCGGACCGCATCGATGATTCAGTACCCTTTCTGTTTTTATTTTATTGAATTCATAAAGGCAGTGGGCAGGGCACATAGCACGTAGAACTGACGGCCGATGGGGCAGAAAGGTTCTAGACCACCACGCCAGGTGGGTTCTAGACCACGCACCGGCAACCGCAGCGTCGGTCGTCCACCCACAAGGGACAGACAACCTGGTAAAGGTTGCTGGAAGCCGCTCGATGCAGGCCGCTTCCAACCAGCTAATCTACAAGTCACTGGGGTAGGCCTATGTTTAGCAGTGGACGTCCTATGGCTGAAATGATGATGATGATGAATTCAGGAACCTTTTCATTGAGCGCGCGAGCCCTTTGTTTATTTACCTTTAAGTTTGTACTATAATCACACCAAGTACGTTTGTACGTATTATTTTTACGGCAAAGCAAAAACAAAAAATAAGACCGTAACTTTTTACTTGTTAGTAAAAATATCAACCGACTACATCGAGTATTACTGTTCAAACTGTTTTTAAGGTAAAAAAGCTGTAGATTACAGTCACAGAATAAATAATAGTTATTGGTACACAGAAGGTAAGCTTAATGCAATGCGCGTTCGAGCCCGAGCGTTGCTTGTTGCGTTTCACTCACGCGGTTTGTATAAAGCTTAACTTCTGTTACACGGTGTTTAGTGTGCCACCTTTGACCATCGTGAAGTTCTATAGTGATTTATTATTTGCTATTTAGTTCGATAATCCATTTTGTACTTTTTGCCTCTCAGCTGAAGTTAGTTTGTAAATCCTCAATGCTAGTGAAGTAGCAAATAAGTTAAACAATTGCTTTCAAATATCTCATAGATCCGGCACTTGGGCAATGACCGGCGAAGACGTAATACGAGATGGGACGATAATAATACCTCAATATGTCAGGAATCTCAATAGACTAGTGGTAAGCACATTATTTTATTGAATGTTAAATTGCAAGTTTTAAAATACTTTGAATAACATCTAAAAAGCTATTACGTGCTCTGTCTTTTTGATATAGATGTGTAACTTGACATTAAACTAGAAAAAATGCGGTAAAATTATTCCGACGATAAGCAACTTTTATTTTGGGCAAAAGTGTATCGATAGCCTTATTTACAGTACTGTTCAAAAAAATTATCTATTCAATTTTAAACACTCTGGCGGCATGGCTAACCACCTTGTTAATTAGATATTTTTTTCTTCAGGAAGGGGACACGGTTGGTGTTATGCGTAAAGATATGGGCATCTTACATTTTTTCGTTAACGGCGTTGACCAAGGTCCTGCTGCGTTTAACATACCAGAACACGTTTTTGGTATCGTTGGTAAGTTGATTTGTTTTTCTAATCAACCTTAAATTCTGGTTAAGCTAGAAGACAATGTGTGAACAACATTACGCCTCTTTTACGTTATAGTCATTATTGATGGATAATACACATAGTTGTATTTGTCCTGTAGTGTTACCGTGGCTAAATGATCTAAAAAATTTATCAAAATTATATTCTTTGGTCTTAGATCTGTACGGACGAGTAGCTCAAGCTACGATAGTGGACTGTTACATGCCGCCGCCTTTTTCTCCTGATTCTCCTCTATCTACCGAATCAAACGCAACTATTTATCCGTAAGTGTCATCACAAACTGGTTACGAATGGTATGTTTTCGAATGCGAATACCCGTTTTACATTTTACATGTTATTTTCTTTTGACAGTGAGATGTGTTTCCACCGAGTTCACGGGCGCAATGCTCATCTCAGTCGGAACAGACTAACTGCGTACCGCGGCACCGTCTATTCGGAGTTCAACGATGCTGTACTATTTAGTTCAAGACCTTTAAGAGAGTGCGATATGTTTGAGCTGCGTATTGACAAAATGGTCGACTGTTGGATCGGTAGCCTTGAGATTGGTAATTTTTATTCATAAATAAAGAAATAATTAGCCCCTATTTGTTAATATAAACAAAACTATATCATTAATTTTAACCTGGTGTGAGTGAGTTAAGAACTTGTTAAAGATAGTTATGAAGTGGCTGTGACACCACTCTTCAACTTTTCGGGTATCCGAAGTATGAGTCTAGTTTTAAAACTAGTTTTTTGCTAGATCATCTGAAATCTTAGATTCAAACCTCTCAACGCCGTCGAAGTTCTTATTTTATTTCCTGTCGCAAGACCGGTCCAATTCTCATGCTTGACACCAAGGAGGCTTTTTTGTTGTCTAGGAGTCACAGCAATACGTCCAGACGACCTTGAGAGCAACGGTGGGGTAGGTGCCGTGGCGGGCACCGCGACGGACCTGAACTGGGACACGTACATCTTGAGCGGCGCGGCGATGATGAAGGACGGCGAGTGCGTGCGCAGCGGGTACCCGCTTGATCTCGACACGCTCACTGTGGGCAGTCGGGTTGGTAAGTCAATTTCAGCCTATCTTTTTATTTTTTTTATTTAGCCATTCCTGTCCCACTGCTGGGAAAAGGCATCTCCCAAACCTCTCCACTTATCCCTGTCGGTGGTTAAGGCTTTACCTTTTGTATTGTAAATGCAAAAGTTTGTAGCCTTTCTTACCCAATAAAGTTAGACTCATCACCTTAATTATGCTGTTATCATCATAAACATCCACACAAAACAAAACACCAATGGACATTGGCCTCTGCCAATGCACGCTGCTGAGCACGTCCTCAGCTATTCTTTTCCATCCGCTGCCAGCATCCATCGCTTTTTCTCGGGATTTTATTTCTGCGTTTACCAATAACACTTACGCACAAACATAATATGTGTTATGGACCAAGTGATTAATGAGGGAATTGCGGATCATACAAGTGATTAAATATTACCTAAACTGTCGTTGTCGGTATCGATTCCGTATATAAAAATTTCCTAGATCCTATGACATTAAGTTTGCTTGAGTAAAAATGTGTGTAAGTAATTGTTATAACTTGTTTAGTCAATGTTATCATTCATATCGCCCTACTCTTACCATAGACGCGTTTAAGGCGGAATTTCAAAGAAGCTTGGCAAAGTTAAATACTTATCACCTTTCTTACGAAAATGCAGCGTCCTAGAGCTAGCAACAAGTAGAACCATTGAAGTACCAGGGTGAGATCTTGATACTACGCCCAATTTTCATAACAATAAAATATATCTTATCGTTAATTCCATTGCTGTAGGCATGATGTGGCATGCCGACCGTAGCCTGCACTACTACCTGGACGGTATGGACATGGGCAAGGCGTGGTACGTGCCCCATCTCAATATATACGCCGTTGTGGATCTCTATGGACAGTGCACGCAGGTGATTTTTTTTTTAGTTTAACCGCCGGTAGCCGCATCTCCAGGTCAAAATACTGACGTTATAATTTTGAATTATAAAAAATATATAAGAAAATTCAATGGATAAATCAACGATGGGTAAATAATAATGATAAACTTATAAAAAAATAAGGAAAAAACATATTTATTTAATTTGTTTTATTAATAATTACAGTCATTTACATCAAGTATTTATCGATATTGCCACATCGTTTGCCCCTAAATAAATAACTTGCATCGTTGAAAGCGGATCTTGGACTCCAATGCGATGGCTTTGGACGCAACCGGGATTGACCGTATAGATGAAGAAGAAGAAGAAGAAGAAGAAGGAGATTGCATCGTGTACTCTATTTCGTATCGGATCCAAGCTATTCATTTAATTACATAAATCGCTAACAAGTAAAACTTTTCTCCTAGGTAACAATTCTGCAAAACGAAGAAAGAGCATTCAACTATAACGGCTGCAATAACTCAGATAATTCTATATTGAGCAATTCAAGAGCATTGTCGTCGCCACCTCCGCCGTATTGGTAAGCCAAATACATAAACTACAAGCGTCTCAGAAATGTATTATACAGATGCACATAAACATTTTTCAAGAAATTAGTAATGATTTTGAAAACAGCATTTAACTATAATAACAAAAGGTAGTTATTTATTATAAGCTCCCATTTAGTTTTATTTCTAGTTTAATTTAAGTAATGTATGAGTAGCTCTAGTCCTTTCCTTCGCCTGGTTTTTATCAACTTAATGCTTCTTTCATTTGGATTCCACAGGAGTTTCTCAGAGTACTGCGGCGAAAACGTATACCTAATGCACGACTGCTCGTTTGCGCGCCGGTTTACGCCGGACCCGATGGCAGCACTGGTCTTCAGTTCTGCTCATCTTGCTATTGGGGAGGTTTTTGAGGTATTTGATATACTAAGTAAATTATTGCTTAAAATCATTAACCAGCCACCTCCTTTTCATATTGGTGCTATTAAAATCGATTCAATGCCAAAGCTCTACTAAATTTAAAGAAGAATTGTGTTTTGATAGCCTATAAAAATATGTCAAGTTATTGATAATGGTGTCAACTACATACATATTGCAATTATTGGAATTTCAGATGTTGAAATATACTTAACATTAAAAACAATTGATATAGATTTATGAAAAGGTATATTCTTTCACTCATTCTTTATTTCCGTCAAGCGCATCTTTCCATTCACAAGAAAACTGAACACAATTAAACCTTTTAAGTGTTTTACTTTCTTTATTATTGTAATCTGCGTGCGAAATGTTATAAAAAACTGTGCTCGCCAACCCCCCTAATGATAAGTACAAGTCATTGGGGGAGGCCTATGTTCAGCAATGGCGGGGACAATTTTTTTGTAATGACTACATCAACATGTCAAATGATTACTCGCGACAAAATCTTGGCGATGATTCTTTACAATAAACCAGTAGGAGACAAATATTTGAATGACAAAATTATTTAATTTATTTTTGCATATTAGACTATAATAACTTCTAAAAAAAGATTTTTACACCATTTTTTCAGATTAAAATAGTTGAATGCAAATATGGGTACGCGGGTAGTTTCCGAATGGGTGTGACCGACATCAACATATTGAACGCCCACGTCAACAGCAGCTTTCCTCCCTCCGCGTGTTACTTACCACACTTCACAGCCTATGTTGACGGTAAGTAATTATTTATTGCTCTTAAATTATAATAGTAATGATAAATGTTTCTGACCTTTGCGTCTTAGACAATATGTTGAATTAGAAGAATAATATGTTGCAAGTTAATCTTAACTGTTTCGTAATATTCTAGGCAAGTATATGAAATACTCCCGAGCTGGAACGCGGGAGCGAGACATTTACTCATTTGCGCCTTCGTTCGAGTGGCTGAGGCCGGGCGACCGCATTGGCCTCAAGAAAACTATCGATAGTCGCGTACTCATATACTTCAACTCCGAGCTCATGGATGCTGCCTTTGAGAAGGTGCCTGATGTAAGTCAGCTACATAAAAAACTAATTCTTGAACCTGGACACCTACATCTACTGCAACGCCTACTGTTATCACTCCAAGAGTGTTAACGCCGTGAGAGAAGTTTATGTAAACTTCTACGTTAATGATTGCAGTAACTCTCGCTGAGATACTTCAAATGTAATTACTTACATATCACCTGTCCGTTTGTCGTTATTAATTTTGACTGACTGACAACCAAAACTCAATCTTAATTACTCTAAAAGGATTCATTTTGTAGGTTTCCTATTGTTACAGAAAGTGTATGTCGTCATGGAGATGTTTGGTCATGTCACGAAAATCCAAGCAGTCAGTAGGGGAAATCTCGGCAACGCGTTTCCTCAGTCGACGAGTAAGTTTTTAGCTTTACTATAAAAATCCGTTGAGCACGCAAATCGGATGTCTTTATTATTCGTTCTTTTTCTCACTTTACAGTTCCAAACGATGAATGCGTAAAAGTAATACCGTCAATAATGAACAACTCTAACAGTGTGTGCAATAACACTGGTGCTGTTCAAACAACGCACAGTCAGCCGATCCCCGAGCCGACTACCAGCGAAATTGTTGTCCCAGATGTTCCACAGTCGAATGAGCCAGTCGTCGCTGAACCAGAAACATCTTCAGCTGAGACTAGTAACACCGGCGAAGCGGCTGGCTCCACGGCTGGACTGGTGACCACCGAGCCGAGGAGAAGACGACACCCGTTACCATACACATTTCATTACGTTCATGGAAACAATATCAAGCTCTGTAGTTCAGGTGAGATCTCTTTTGACAGTGTTCAAAGTCAGTAACCATAACATTTTTTGTAAAAACTATAATCCATATAAGTCTCAGAAACAGGTGATTTTCATAAAACCCTATAATTGAACCACACATGAGTAAAACCTGACAAGTGTAAGTCGCGGTCGCGGTAAGAGTCCGTAACCGAAACCAAGAAAATACTGTGGTCTGACTCCCACTTGGCAAATTTTTTAAAACATTAAAATAAATGTCTTTCCCTTGCAAGAAATAAACTAATCTTTTGGAATGTGTTTGGTAAATGAGTGTCGATGGTTTGATCTTTACGTTTCGTGTATCATCTTTCAGACACGGTCGCCGTACGCACGTCAGGATACAAAGATGGAATCGCGATAGTTAGCCAGCCGCTAAGAAGAGGGCACAATTTTAGGGTAGGTGACGATAATATATTATGAAGTTATAAAAAACTTTGTGTTTATTAAATTTTATGTTTTAATATTATGCGTGTGTTTTATGATTGTTTTCATAAGTTTAAAAAAATGTTACCTCAACAAGGATGTTTTTCCTTACGACCATGACATGTTGACTGGCGCTAGTTTATTAATAATTATTGATGGAAAGCAAAGCGAAAAAAAAATGCAGCTAAAGCCATTGATGTATGTAATTAATTAAATGGACAAAGTACTATTTTTATTTGTAAACAAATGCTATTATTTTAGGGCGAATATGGTGTGATCCGTTGTGTAAATATTATTTTTTAATCCACATTTAGCTTCGCGAAACCATGCTCAAATAAGAATACGTGTGTGTATTTCAATAATTGTTTGAACTACTATGATTTTGTTTTACAAGTATTGACTTACCGTAATTTAATGTTGCTGTGCATAAACATCGTTGTTATGTGATAGGTTATTTATTAGTATCATTATAATCATTATTTTCCTTTTTCCATAATTTGCCCAGTGATTTTTAAAGTATGCATTCAAATATTAGCCACAAAATATTCCATCATTTTATATTAACAACTTTGTACGTTGTATGTTGGCATGTCAATAATAAATGTAAGTTTAGATGAAAGGCGCTGTGTTAAAAAAAAAGTTGTGCAAGGTTAATTTTTGGTTAACTGAAGACACAGTAATAATGTATAGATGTTGTTTATGCTAGTTGTGAATGCATTTACATGCTAGTAATATCGAAAGTAATATAACACTTGACTAAAACATTGTTTATAACTACGCTAACTTATTGACAGCGTAACACAAAAAAAATCAATGAAAAATTTTTACTTGCTCTGTAGCTCATTTGGAAAAGCAGTCCGGATAGCGAAAGCTTGTGGGTTCGATTCCTACACGAGGCAGTCTATGTATTTTATAAATGTTATTACAATAATAATTAATAATATTTTACATGGTGATAATCTCATTATATATTACGTATTTTGTTATGTATGTTATCGGATTAAGCAGCCTTTATATTAATTGTTGTTATGTTTGCAAAGTCTAAACTACTCATTGGCAAGGCTTGGAATAGCATATATCATCTCGAAATTTGGTGCATTCGCGAAAGAGTTGACTTGTGATATAAAGGATGTAATAATACAACAAAAAATATTTATCCATGTATATCCTTAAAACCTGTGGAATAAAGAAAAATATATTATGTCCTTTTTGAGGCAATATATAATGCCGAAAACATGCGCGTGATTTTTGGTGAATTGATAATGCAATGTGCTTTACGAATGTAAATAAATAAATAAATATTGGACAACATCACATACATATACTATCGTATGTTGCTATGTGAGTGAGCTGTTGCGATATACTAATATTTTAATGTTTATACTACCTAGTAGTAGTGAGTCATTTATTGATGGGTGTCATTTGATAGGTCGTTTAAAATATTGTAGTATTATAGTATTTTTCGATTTAGGGATCCGCTTGCATAATATAGAGCTTTAAAGTGCATTTTTTGTTAAGTCTAGTGTGCCCCTCTGCCAGCGAAATGGTTGCTTTAAAAATGTAAAAAAACACGACAGTAGTATATATATGTCGCAGCCGACTAGTTAAAATAACTATAATCAATTTTTCATTAGGATTCATAAGGATTATGCACCAGACCCACTTTTCTGCAATCGCTATAATCATAACATTACGAATTGTTGTCACACCCTCTTTCCAAACATGGCGGGTAACGGTTATCATCAAATGTGTGAGATGGTAGCTAAAAGTGAAGCTTAAAGAGGTTGGAAGTCGTAACATCTGGTCTCACTGTTCCGAGTTGAATGGAGACTATGTAGGAATATAAAAGAAAAGGTACTTTAACAAGTATTTTTACATAAGTCAAGGATTTATTAAATTGCCTTTTTGTAAGTCACTCTTGCTAGTAAATTGTTAAGATTGTAATAGCACTAATCGTTTTTGTAAGATTTTAATTGTTATTATTTTATTGATGCGAATGCGCGTTTGGGAAATATTGTCTCTATGTTAATTTTGAACCATTTATTTGCGAGTTTTTCCTTACTATGTGAATTCTAGTACTATTATTCTGAAATTATGACTACATTATATATGGCTCCTAATTACCAAGCACGTGGCCAGTTATTTCGCGAATAGCTACACTGCCAGCATTATCAATCATTATTTAATTAAAATAAATAGCAAAATGACCCAATGTTCAAAAATGTTGTTGAATGCACCGATAAATTCAAAAACGACCCCCGAATGTGACTTCTATGTCAAATGGGTGAATTACTTTTGAAGTTTTGAATAACTTGTTTGCAGTTCCGCGTAGACAAGGTGGCTGGCGAGTGGTCGGGCAGCGTGTCCATCGGCGCGCTGGGCTCGCTGCCAGCGGACGGGCTGCCGCCCTGCGCCATGCACCTCGACCCGCCGCTGTGGGCCGTCTCCAGCGATCTGCTTTATGACGATGGCACTTTTGTAAGTTACAATCTGAGGTCCCACTATTCTTAACACCCTGTATGAGCGGTCCTGCATGATTTTACATACATGTCCCTGTATGTGCATACAAGGTCAACCATTGGAAAGAGTTCACTCCTACAGATATCTGGGGTCTAAAATAATATGTCGGATAGAGCAAGCACGAAATGCATTAATGGGGATAGAAAGTCTCCTTACAAACCGCTTCCTGAAGATACCCACTCGTAAAAGACTAGCTCGTTGCTACGTGTTTTCTGTTCTTTCGTATGGAGTCCAGGCAGTACGTATGGAGTTTCATATCGTAGCAGTTTCGTATGGAGTTGGACACTCACGGAAACAATGTGGCAAGCGGGTTAGGCCTTTAAAATGTGGGTATACAGAAGAATGCTAAAGATTTCATGGACTGACAGGGTGAAAAATGAGAAGGTTTTACGGAGATCGGACAAAGGAGTAGAGGTTTTGCGCAATATAAAACAGCGTCAACTTTATTACCTTGGTGACATAATGTGCAACAACAAGTATGCATTTCTCCAACTGATGATCCAGGGGTAGATTCAAGGACGCCAAAAACCAGGCAAACGTAAAACCTCTTGGCTCAAGAATCATAGACAATGGTTCGGACTTAGCACCAGGTCCCTGTTCAGGGCAGCAGTGGGTAGTGTGAAGATTGTCGTGATGACCGCCAACCTCCGGCATATTAAGGCACTCTAAGAAAATAAGAAGATTAGCGGTTCTATATTAGAGAAGATACGAAAGACTTAGGTTTCATTGTTTAGACCAGTAAATGTCAATTCCACCTTACCTCAAAAAATGTCTGTCAACATACAGCACAGACCTGGTAGTGAAACTTACGGGCATTGAATGAACTAAACTCAATTGAAATTTGATTACCTACTGACGCGCTAAAACTGATTTCGGTTCAATTCTTTATTGCAGCCTAATTGTAAAGTCGCAACGGACATTTAATTTTAGGTTCTAAAATGCAGGGTTGTACATTTTAGGAACTAACAAAATGTAACTTTGAATAATTGCATGGTCAGTCGACTTAATTATCTGAAATTGCTATGCGGCACTAATATCGTTGCACAACTACTACTTAAGACGCTGACTAGAGCCAATGACCTTGAGCAACAGACACAGGTCCGTCAAGCAGCGTGCGGCAGCGTGCCTTAGCGATCACTGTCGAATTCAGTAGGAGTGACAGAGAAGGTGCTGTTTGGAATGAAAGGGCGTAAGTGCCAAACCACAAAATACACGATTTGAATGAAAATAACCAATATATTGAAAAAAAGTTGCCAAAGTATTTTTTTTAATACGTCATAAATCGTGAACCGCAATTCACCTTTCGTAATGTTAATAAAAATACTATAACTATGGCTCGATTGTCGTTGAGGCTAAACTTTTACTTATTCGCTGTGTGCGCGATGACAGCGCCCCTAGTGACCACAATTATTGTGGACTAAGATCTTTCAAATTATGACAACTGGATGATTTGAGAATGATTTTCGGATTGTTTTTGTTCGAAATTAGATGAAAATATCTAAAAAGTTTGTGCATATTATAATAAGTGATTTTGTTACTTGAACTAAAATATAAATGTTATAATACGTACGGTATTTGAATCATACAACATGATATAACTTTCTAAAAAAAAGTGCAAAGGTGCAAAAAAGGAAAGAATTAGTATTAGCACAGCATGTGAGAGACGTTACAGGTCTTAGAACCAACGGACAAAGCTACTTAATAAGAGCTGTGATCATAGGATAAACGTCTGTGACACAAACCCCCTACAAACTTGTTTCTTTTCACAGCAGCTATCCATTTATTTCTATCCATCTTGATGTTGGAAACGAATAAAACATGCTCGAACTGGTTTTCCCATGGTTTCTACACTTTATTACACAGCACGTACTGTGACCCATATCGCGAATTTTAACGTTTTTACTTTTGCGAATTGGAAATATAGCAATTTGACACAGACAGTCCAGAGTTATTTCACATTTCTGCCAACTAGCGTGCTGCGATCGATTTGACGTCCCCCACCACCCACTTTGCACATAGCGAATATAGGTACCTACAGGTTTGTACGGAACCCTCGGTGCGCGAGTCCGACTCGCACTAACTAGGCCGGTTTTTTTAAAGTCGGGTTAGTTATACCATTTATAAGTCAAGAACGGCTGGACCTGGCTGGATTTTTATGATCTTTGATTTGTTGAATTTGTCTCCGCCAGGACAGCTAGTTAAAAATAAAGTTACAAATATTTTTCCAGAAAAAGACCCAAATGGCGTCCGCGCTGGATGAGTTAGTCGAGCAGTCGGTGCTGACGATCCACTTCCGGTTCAACAGCGAGCTGGTGGTGGACATCGATGGCAAGGTGGTCGGAGTTGTGGGCTCCGTGCCGCGCGCCTTCAGCCACGTGTTCCCGATGATAGACCTGTACGGCCGCGTCCAACAAGTAAGAGTGGTTGCAATGCCGATGCGTGTGGTAAGCGACGCGAAAGGAGATGGGAAATGACTAAATCTGACCGGTCATTTATGTTAAAATACGGTCAAATGCGGTCAAATTGACAAACATTCCTGTCTAATGAAAGTATAAATAAATATGTAAATAATATTATTTATTAAAGTGTGTCTAACACAGATCATAGCGCGGTTGTTATATGAAGCTTTAAAATATACAGCATTTTTTTAGGATTTCATATGAATATACTGGATGACATTTTTTTACCGTCAGGAAAAATAACTGTGTATTTTGTACCTAAAACAATTTCTATACGTGAGTGTGCTTATAAAATACAACTGATGTCATAAATTTTGGAATTTCTAAAATAATGCATAAATTTAGATTTAATGAGTGCATGCGTATTAGTCGTAGGAAGTGTAGTAAAACGGTAGCGGGGGCGCGGCGCCGGAGACGCCCCGTCCCGCGTGTGACTGAATGAATTGAATGTCGTTTATTTTGATTCCTTGCAAAGCTAGCGAGACAAAACTTCGCGAATGTTTTTTGTCTTATTCATTAAATAAATTTAAGGTAAATTTCAATCTTGCCTTCATACTTTTACGGGCTTAGGACCGTCGAAGATGCAGTAGGTATCTATATTTTGTTAAGTTAAAACAAATGAGTAATTATTTTGACTTATTAACTTATTTTTACAACAGGCTATATCGATCGGTGTAGTAGGTAAGTATCACTACGACATCTGAGGCGTACTTAAAAGATTGAAATCAACTTATTTACAAATCACACTGATTGTATTTACATTACTAATTATAACGTACCTTTTAACGATATTTTAACAATTGTTCAAAATGTTCGCCTTTTCTTTCCAAACATAAACTAGCACGTCGTTGCATATTGTTTGTTAAACTGCGAAGAGTGTCTCTATCACTTTTTAGGGTTCCGTAATTCCAAATGACAAAACAAAACTCTTATAGGATCACTCGTGAGTCTGTCTGTCCGTCTGTCAAAGCCAATTTGCTACGAATCTACTGGTCCGATTAAGTTGAAATTTTGTACACATATAAATATCTGTGACCCAAACATGCAAGTGTAACAAAATAAAAAATACAAGGGTCAATTTTGGGGGGAAAATTAGTAGATTTAAAAAAAATATTTGAAAACTGTACCGTGTTACATATCAAATGAAAGGGCTTTTTGTGAAGATCTTAAATATATTTTTATTGTTAATATAAAATAAATAGTTGTACAAGTTACTTAACAAAATAGACTAAATTGACCATTTCCCCCCTTATCTCCGAAGTTACTGAGCCTAAAATTTAAAAAATAACCGGACATAGATTCTACTCTATAGATTACAGGAAAACCAATAAGAAGTTCATGGTCGTAACATAACACAGTAAATTACTTAATATGCCGCGACATGATTTTTGTGCTAAAACGGCAATACCGTAAAGAGTGCCAAATTCGTTTTTAGTAAATTATGTAAATTTTGGTTTTTTAAATTAAATTATCTTTTTGTATTTATGTTATGTATTGTATTAGAAATTAGTTTAAAAATAAGTGTCATCTTGTATCGTTAATTTTAAAATCGAAAATTGTGTAAAACTATGTAAGATAGAGATGGCACACATAGATTGAAAAGAGATGCACATATAGATCGAAAATATATGCATACATAGATTAGAAAGAGATGCACACATAGATCGAAAAGAGACGCCGTGTGCACGTACTCAATAGCTAAACTACTCTACTAAAACCTCCAATAAAGAAGCCTTGAAATTCATCTGCGTTTAGGATTAACCCTCGTCATACAGTTCACTATCTACCAGGTATTTAGTGGTAATTTTTTTAGGGTACCGTACCTCAAAAGGAAAAAACCAGAACCCTTTTAGGATCACTTTGCTGTCCATCTGTCTGTCCGTATGTCTGTCAAGACCCTTTATCTCGAGAACGCGTGGAGGTATCAAGTTGAAATTAAAACCATACTTAGGTTTATACTACGGCCGTTTATTCAGCAAAAAAACGTATATTTCGATACTTCGAACTTTTTTGTATGGAGCCTGATATACCTAAAGTTGCAAGTACCTAAATGACGTATCGATTGACATATGTTTCATAGGTGTACAGTAAATGTACACCTATGAAACATATGCCATTCGATAGAGAAAATAATTACAAACAACAAATACTCTGTGATAAAATGTGCGAAATGATATACTTTCCTCAGAATATTAATTTAAATATGTAAAATCAAATTAAATATTTTTTTACTTTAAGAAACAATCAGGAAGATAATGATTAGCTACAAAACATTAATTCTTTTTGTCGTAAATGATCTTGTAGCATTAGACCTACTTGCCAAGAATGTCGTATTTTTTTGCCATTTTTGAATAAATGAAGTACCTGCCCATATGTACCACTTTCGACTTTATAAATGGTTTAAACACTGACACATTATAAATACATACCTCAGTGCCTAAACCCGAAAGTCTACAACCAGAGTGTTTTACTTGTTATGACATATAGAACCGATGAACGTGGCCTCTGACTATGGGCCTCATAAGAAAACTCAAGGTTGCACAGCGTGCTATGAAAAGGGCTATGCTCGGTGTTTCTTCGAGATCGAATCAGAAATGAGGAGATCCGTAAAAGAACAAAAGTCGCTGACATGACTGAAGTGGCAGTGGGTGGGGCAAACCACTTCAGTCATGTCAGCGACATGTTAACGTGCTATTTGTAGCACGTATAACTGACGGCCGGCAAGCGCAGCAACGAGGTGGATAGACGACCTGGTAAATGTTGCAGGAAGCCGCTGGATGCAGGCCGCTTCCAACCGGCAAATCTAGAAGTCACTGGGGGAGGCTTATGTTCCTATAGCTGAAATGATGACGATGATGATATAAATAGACGGCTAACCACGCAAGCCGTGTCTCCCCTGTTTTGACTTTTTTCTTTATATTTGATCAAAGGGTTTAACGTAAAAATAATCACCCAGTACTCGAGTCACCGGTACCTATTTAAAACATACCACACAGTAAAGCTATACAATCAAGCCTCATGATCTATAAATGTATCATAACAATATATAGAAAAATTTCAAAAGAATTTCATCAAATCTCTAAATTACCGAAAAAACATTTCTTGCGAATCTTATAAGATTTCCTTGGAACAACATAATTTACCGACTCTCTCCGACCGCCGTAAAATGTTCGATGTACTTTATTTACATAAGATTTTAAACAATATGGTTGACTCACCCGAGCTATTAGCTAAAATAGGATTCTCGTGTCCAGCCCGTCACGTTTTTTACCAACATTTGCTCTTCCACTTTACAAAAAAATATATACTCGTGATTCATTTTTCTATTGCTCCACCAACCTTTACAACAGTGAATTTAATAAATCCGATTTACATAATATATCACATAGCAGGCTAAAGCAAAAACTAAAAAGCTTAAACAAAAAAAAAAAATGTAACACGTACTGTCCAAAACCAAAACTATTTTGTATAACTTTGTACTATTTTAATTTTTATTTTATTACCTAAGTAATTTAACAAATTACCTTGTATTTAGGCCACGTCCGACCATCTTAGCTATATTAAAGTCCATATTTTGTTATGTATACATTTTAGGCACTACTAGGTCAATTAATGTAACACAATTTTCAACTACATCTGTTTCTATACATGACTGTTTGATCCCAAAATAAATGGAAAAAAAAACACCTATATGGACATATGGAATCCAGCTGTGGGGTACTAGCTCCAAATCCAATGTCAATATCATACAGAGGTTCAAATCCAAGACACTGCGTATGATGATCGCTGAGGCACCATATTATAAAACAAATGACACACTACATAAAGACATATGCATACCTACCGTCGAGGAAAACACTCATAAAATCGTCAAAAGATATTAAAAAGTATAGATGTATAGAGTAGGTAGGAATAGTAGTAGTAGGAGACTTAAACGGAGAATACCACAAAACCTAATATAATAGAAAGCAATTCATGAAAGCATAAAAAAAAGAACGGAAAGAAGGATGCGTCACTGCAGGACACATGCCTTGCTAGACATATTTAACGCAACAGCCACAAAAATTGCTGAATGTCCTAAAGAGAAACAGATTGCAATATACAAGAAAACAAAAAAAGTAAAGTGGTAGTTAGCAGAGAGGAGGGGTGGAATAAGAGATGAGGCGAGGGGTGTCATAAGTTGCAATCAGCGCTGTGAGCGGCATCTACCGTGCGTACGCGTTGCTTTTGTAACATTTTATTTGAGTTTTGTAACTAACCAAATCATTTTCAACTCGTTTTCTTCTGTTTTAGTTTATTTTATTACAGTCCGATTTTTTATATGCATAATATTGATCATTTAAATATATTTTTTTGGAAAAATATTTTATTTTATTTCACATCTTCAATCTGAAATATTTCAGAAAGTATATCATTTACGACATTTTGTAGACAAAGACAAAGAGTAATTGTTGTTTGTAAATATCTTCTCTGTCGATTGGCATGTGTTTTATAGGTGTACATCAAAACACGATATTTAGGTCCTACTTGCAACCTTAGGTATGCCAATAAGGTTCAATGTCTTTTATAGGGTACTTTGCGTTGAAAAAACTATAAGGCAAATAATATCGTCTTATATCGGAAAATCTGAAACTATACCTTTGTAATTAATTTGTAATCAAACTGCAAAACTCGGTTCCTGAACTATTTATATTATGTACAGTCAACGAAAGGTCAACCTACTCAAAAAGTTAAAAAAGGCCATTGAATCGATTTTTAAATTTAAGGCTGACATGTAGAAAGCAGTATAGATTGAGGAAATTTGACGTTTTGTGAGCTGTCGTCTGTACCTACAAATTTCTACGGAGCCCTCGGTGAGTCTTGTCCGGTTTTTTATAATATCGAAAGCGTCTATTATGCACTGTTTAAAGTTTAAAGTCATTAACACTCTGTGCGTCCTCAGTGTACACTAGCCGCTTCAACTCTGCCCAAAAATAAAAATCTAGCTGCATTAAGTCCGGTGAACGCTAGGTAATCCACATTTGAATATTCGTAAGTCACTATAACGTACGTCTACGTAATTACAGCGAGCGGACGATGCTTCCGATATGCTCTCGCCGGGTAACGCGCAAAGGCTAACTGACCGAAGAAAGGGGCCGCCTGGACGGCGCGGGCGCGCGGCGATGAAATAGATAATATTATCAAGAGTGCGCTGCGCAACTCGAGCGAATTCGTTGATGTTTAGCGCGTTCGGAGTAGGGTGAATATGCGTTTGAGTTTTGCTCGGTTTCGTATTTTTATTATTATCTTTTTAATGTTATGTTAATCAAAATTAACTTAGAATTAGATGGTTATGAGGATAGGTAATTTATAAGTGATCATGCTATCGTCACCTATATCATTTACTTACTTACCTATCTCACACGTTTATTTTCCTCACGGTAAAAAAGTCATACAGTATATCTCAAAAATATGCCGATTTAAAAAATCCAAATATTTTAAAGTAAGTAGATCATCATCCGATTAATGGTTTCTCTTAATAAATAATATTTACATATTTATTTATATTTAATTACACAGGAATGTTTGAGTCAATTTGACCGAATTTGACCGGTAGTCTATCGTGTTTGACCATCGTGACTGGTCAGATTTAGTCATTTTAAATCTCTAGTCGCGAGGCACGATATATTGCTGTATTATATCAGTTTATTGTAATTACGCGCTCACTGAACGAAAACTGACGGAATTCGAGCGCGGTTGTTGATATAATATGAGTTTCTATTTACACTCTCGCGGTGCTTTTAGTTGTCTTTTAGCCGGCAATTATGCAGAAACGAACGTCGAAATAATAGCTGCATCAAGTCTTGTTTATTGGTAGGTACAAAAATAAAATCGTAACGTGTAAAAGTGCTTTATTCTGGCCTATTTACAGTTTTATTGGTTTTTATTATGTAAAAAAAAACTACGCTATAAAGATGTTGGATACAATATACACCGTCACTTTTTAAATACGCAAGAAAATATAAAGTTACTTTTGTTATTTTATGTACATCAGTTAATACCATTCAACTAGGACAGCTTTCATAAAAAAATTAAAAGATATGGGACTTAAAATTATCCTGGCAATGCATTCAATGCTTGTACACCATCTTCGTAGTATTTTGTTGTAACAGGCACGCACGATATATTTATAAGTTTGGCAACTGCGCGCACAACGTAACGTGAACAACTTGATCTGAGTAGCGTGGTGTCAGGGGGGTGTCACTCCGCAGTTTAGGTATATTCGGGCAGCGCGCCGCTCGAAGCGGCGTATGGCAGTGGGCTGTCGCTCGGCTCGCATTGCTCGCACGACAGTCGCGGTCACGTCGCGCTCGCGCATACTTATTTTTTTGTTTGTTTTTGCAAATTGACACGTCTTCTAAGCCTAAACGTCTAATAAGAATAATAATAATATAATAATAATTCGTAAAGAAGATATTGCTGTGTTTACGGATATCTGAATAAAACGAATAGTGAATCAAAACTAACAAGTTTTTAAATTTCACACGATATTGAAATATTTATTCTATTCTAACATCTATTCTTTAATTCCTTAAGTACTTAATTAGTAATAGTCAAAATAAAAATCGTTAATTAGTTTCCCAGAAACAATATTAAGAACAGGATAGGATAAAGATTACAAAGGAATGCCTAAAACCGTAGGAATCGAACATTCAGATGGATTTTTTATGTTTACAGAATCAACGTTGTAATATTTAATCTACGTATTTTTATCTTAAAACTAATAAATCAACTATGTACAAAAACTTCCTAAGTGACAACCCCGTGCCGATGTTTACAGCTCGGTCATAAAACTGAGGCGCGCAAAGAAAATTCAGGGTTCGCGCGCGGTTATAAGTTTCAGTTTTGCTTGCAGGCGGGTAGCTCTGGCGAGTCTAGGTATATTTTTATACCTAAACCTGACTTTTTTGTTATGGAGTGAATCTTCTGTACGGTAGTACTATTAGGTATTCTGTGGTGGTGTTCAAGATCGCCGAGCGATGGTGGTGGTCGAGATCGTTTGATTTTTCCACTAACATGACTTGTTGATGTAAAATTGAGTACAGTAAACACACCTATACATACCTGTCAATTTCAACATCCCTTTCGTACTTTTCCGGACTTAGAACAATCTAAATTACGTTGAAAACATAAAATAAACACGATATTACATAATTACAAAGTGATTGATCAAATAAATTTGTTCTGTTAACTTTTGGTCAGTAATTAGTGGTAGTGGTACTATTTACAATGATTGATAAATGAATCTAATACATAAACCTAATAAAGGCTCTTTTCGCCTAACACTACTTGTATGTACGCTCGCACCATGACCGCGTATTTTTTATTTGAGTATTAATAAATAAATTTTATAAAAAAAACTTCAAAACACTCAAAAGCTAAAAGTAATATTAACACGTAAGTACCTAATCGGTTACTTTTGGAGTCGGTGCAACGAAAACATTCAAACTATGATCAGCTTCCACTATGTTTTGAAGTGGGTTTAATTTTTTAAAAATAAAATTTATTTATTTCATCTATTTTTAGTGATAAATCCTAATCTAACTGCTGAAAACCGATTTCATCCTCTTTTTTTCCACCTTTAGGGGTAAACATTTTCCCAATTTTTTTATTATAGTAGGTATCTTTGAAGTATTAGCTATTCAATAAAAAGAGAAACATCAAAATCGGTTTACATTTGTCGAAGATATTGGGTAACATTGATACAAGAATCACGAACCAAAACATTATTTTTGTTAATTGCTTAATAAATTTCCATAAAATTTATATGGGACCACCTCTAAAGCATGATCTACCAAACAACAAAAGAATCATCAAAATAATAATTGGCGGAGTATCGCGTAACATACATAAAAAAAAACACAGTTGAATTGAGAACCTTCTCCTTTTTTGAAGTCGGCTAAAAAGCGAACTCGTCACTTTACATAATTGTCGAAGACAGGCGCGCCGAGATCGCATGCGCCGGCGACGTCACGCGACACACCCTTAGTCGATGCCGACTCGCGCTAGACTGACTTTGGATGTTTAAATACCTAGTCTTGCCATAAATACTGAAACAAAGAAAAAAAAAGGCTATTGCAAATAACATTTATTACTTTTACAGTGTGTTAGTTTAATTCACAAATATAAAACAAATTAAAATATAAAAAGCTTATTCGAAGTGGTCTCCATTGGCTGCAATACAGTCCTTGAGGCCAGTTATCAATAGAAGCACGCCCTCTTTTCATGGGAAAATTCTTTATTGCCAATCGTACGGATTGTTTTAGGGACTCCAAATTATCAGGGCGTTTAGAGCAAGCCGTACTCTCTAAAACTGACCATAAATCATAATCCAGCGGATTAAGATCGGGACTAGACTACGGCCAGTCTTTAGCTCTGATGAAGTCCGAAACGTTCGTTTCCAACCAAGACTGCGTAGACCGAGCTTTATGACCCGGCGCCGAGTCTTGCTGGAAGGACCATTCTTGGTTATTGAACATGGTGTTATTAACACCATGTTCACACTTATGCCGATGTTTTGATACCTTTTTCACAAAATTATTGCTCAGTCACTTCTTCATAGCTTCATAGCTCAATACCCCACCAAACCATCACTGAAGTCGGATAGTGCCCACGTTGCACTCTGTCGACTAATTGGGAAGCTTCCTTAGATCTTTGAGCATAAATATGGTCATTTTGTTTGTTAAAATGTTGCTCAGTTGAAAACATTTTCTCATCCGTAAAATTTTTTTTTCTGTGACCTCCCTTTGCGTACTGCTTCAGTAGTTGTTTCGATTTTACCACCCTATTCTTTTTTAAATTATCAGTTAAGAAATGACCAGTACGTCTATTATAGGCTGCAAGTCCTGAGTCATCTTTTAAAATCCGCGACATGGTTCTAGGTGCTATCTTCATCACCCGAGATAAAACCTTTTGCTTTCGGACAGGATTTCTTCGAATTCTTACCCTTATTGCTTTGACCACCTTTTTCGTACGAACACTACGTGGACGGCCAGATCGTTTTCTGTCACAAACAGAGGAGGTCTCATTGTACCTATTAATAGCCCGGTACACAAACATTTTACTAATACCAGGCGTATGTAGAGTTTTAAAAATTACGTTTGGCTCCATACCTACTTTGTGTAATGCAATCACAGCGATTCGGTTCTCTTTATCACCCCACTCCACTTTAATATCGCAAAATATTGTACAATGTATTGTGCAATATTTTTACAATACAATCATATAAAAATGACAGATTCCAAATTCAAAAGTAATATTTTGTTAATTTTTAATTGTAACAGTATTTATGGCCAGACTAAGTATATTGGTATCTTTCGTAGTTAAAACTTCAGGGTGTATTCGCTATGTGCAAAGTGGGTGGTGGGGCACGTCAAATCGATCGCAGCACGCAATCAGGCAGAAATGTGAAATATCTCTGGACTGTCATGTGACACATTGCTATATTTCCATAGAATTTCATACTTACGTTATTAAGCATTTTTAAGTAAACACGTTAAAATTCGCGAGAAGGGTCACAGTACGTGTTGTGTTTTATGGTGTAGAAACAATGGGAAAAACAGTTTGTGCATGTTATATTCGTTTCCAACATGAAGATGGAAATTGAAGCAAAGAATTATTTGAATGAATAGCTGCTGTAAAAAGAATAAAGTTTGTGGGAAGTTTGTGTCACAGACGTTTGTCTTATGATCACATCTCTTATTAAGTCCGTTGGTTCTAAGCTCTTCAAAGTCTCTCACATGCTGTACTTATACTATTTTCTTTCCTTTTTGGACAGTTTGAGGTTGTAAAGTTATATCATGTTGTATCGATTAACATTAATATTTTAGTTCGAGTATGAAAATCACTTATTATAATATGCAAAATAATTTAGAAGAAAAACAATTCGAAAATCATTCTTAAACCATCAAGTTGCCATAATTTGAGAGATCTTAAGCCCACAATACTTGTGGTCACTAGGGGCACTGTCATCGCGCACACAGCGAATAATATAAATTTTTCATTTGCGTCCTAGCCGCGATCTTTATTGTCATGATAATCTTTGCCTGTCTTCTTGGCCTAGTGGTTCGCGCACTAGAGTACAAAGCCAGCAATAGCGAGTTCAAACCCACAAGAGGCAGGGTTTAACGTGATGAGTATGAGAATTTGGACCTGAATTATGGCTATTAACTATCTTCTTCTTCTTTATCTATACGGTCAATCCCGGTTGCGTCCAAAGCCATTGCTTTGGAGCCCAGGGTCCGCTTCCCTTGATTTATTCCTCCACTTCGCACGGTCTTGAGCGTCTCTAGTTGTGAGATCATTGGCACGCATGTCAGCCCTCACGACGTCAAGCCAGCATTTATTAGGTCTACCCCTTTTGCCAGGACCTGGCGGTGGTGGCATGGCCAGACATTTGTTTCCTAAGTAGCTTGCCGGTTTCCGCAAAACATGGCCGTACCAGCGTAGGCGGCTCTCCTGCAGTTTGTCTGCAATATCACGGACACGAAGGCTTCCGCGGATGCGCGAGTTCCTCACACGGTCCTTCCGCGTGACTCCGCACATCCACCGCAGCATATTCATCTCCGTGACACGCAGCTCCTGCTTGTGTCGCTCAAGTAGCAGCCACGCTTCGCTACCATATAAGGACTTATAGATCTGTCCTTTCAGCTTAACCGGCATTCTGGGGTCACAAATGACACCAGTCACCTCTCGCCATTTGGCCCACACAGCAGCAATGCGTGCTTTGACGTCGCAATCGATATCTCCCGATGGCTATTAACTATGTCTATCCGTTATCTAGTTGGCATAGTAAAAGTTCTGCTTGATACAAAGCGAGCCTTCTTTATCTACTTGGCTTGTATCATACACCCATATGTAATGTATAGACCGCGGCTCAGCTCGCGTACTCAGCTAGCACAATAAGATGTTATCTCGTACATCCTTCGGGAACTGCGTATTTTCCAGGAATAAAGTCTGCTCAAATACAAGTCATAATCTATCCGCATGCAGTTTCGTTTGGCTGTTGATGAGTAATTGAGTAACAAACGTCATCATAACATGCAAACATCTTACTAACTTTTTTTTACTGCTTATCTTTTGTAAAGAACCCACGAACATTACTCTTTTATCATCTGTGATTGGCAATTTTTTTTTGGTTTTCTACTGATCTGGTATAATCGATGGGTTAGACGTGTCCTTGAGTAGAGACCGCGCAGCGTGGGGTGCCCTCCGACAAGGTGGAGCGGCGATGTACGCAAGGATACTAACAGTGGATGGAAATGAATAGCCTAGGATCTGGCTCAGTGTCATGCATTAGGCGAGGCCTATGTCCTGCAGTAGACTGAAGCTGATTATGATGATGACTGATCTGACTGATCGCTGCCTCTCTTGCCAGATTACAATACCCGTGACTTTCTGCGTTTTCTACTACTTCAGTTACTTCGTTAAATTATTTTTATTTGTCCATAGGTATCAGTTTTATTACACCCATACGTGGTTGTGAGCGGCACTTCCCTCGATCTTCCCATCATAGCTGAGAATCTGCGGGAAGAGTCGCTTGCCGAGCTGGATGCCGACGACGCTGAACACAACCGCGAGCCCTACACCGACTGCTCACACGTGCCCGAACCGCGCCCGAAACGACAAACCAAAGCATACAGCCAGGACAACCTCGTCGAAGACGAACTCGAACCTATAATTGTCCAACCAGGACCCAGCACGCACCCCGACCCGCCTGTTCCTAGTCTTCCCACCGCTGAAAATGAACCAAAAAATACAGATGCCAAGTGTAAAAAAGTCTGCCCCAATCGCCTATCCTTGCACCATAGCTTAATCCTATCAGAAAACGCTTCCTTCCCGACCGATAATAACGAGGCTGTCAATCGCTGCATTCAGAAAAGCCATTCCACACACAGCTTTTGCCAAGTGGCCGATGATAACGTTCTCGAAACCGAAATAAAGGAATCTCTACGACACACCTACAGCGTCGGATCTAGGGTAGGCGAGGACACTGAAGATGTGGTCCCGCACGAAAACTTTTGTGACACGAACATCCGGCACAACGATCGATATCCTGAAGCGAACGATGTGGATAGTTTGGATAACGAAATAATGGACGCATTAACCCTTGAAACTGGGAACTTGCCAGATTTAAGTGAAGAGCAGTCTTCGTCGCTAGACGACTCGACTCGGCACGATTTTTGGACGGAATCATTGTCCGCTGAGAATTTAAATTATTTGAACCGATTGTTGAGTTTTGACCAAGAAGGCGCTGAAGGGCAAAGCCTGGAGGCGGAGTGGGAAGCTTCGGGAGAAGGCTGTGAACATTTGCACTTGGTGCTAAAGTATTGGAGCTACCTAGCGTTGCCGTACCCTGAACTAAGGCAGGCGGTCTCGTGGGGTCAAGTGCGGTGCTACTGTGGGGACTGTCAGCCTGACGCGCAGCCTCCGCTTGCAGGTAACTTATAACGACTTATATTATGTGATGTACAGTTATAATAGTATAATTACATAAGTCGCATGGATGATTTCTGTTCTGTGGTTTAGAGCCGATTTATCAACAGCCAGATAACTTATAAATGATAAATAAGTATGACATGTTGGCAGTTTTGAAATAGAAAATGTGTCAATTTTTTAACAGTCATTTTATTCGTTGGATAAAAGTTACCCGACTATTGAGAAATCGGCCCTTAATGAATTGGGTAGATTTCCAAACGCCAGATAACTTTTATCAGACGAATAAAACTGACGTTTTGACACATTTTCAATACAAAAACGCTGTACCGGCGTACTTCGTACCGCCTGTTTTTTAAAAAATTTGTGATATTTCGTTATTTATTCTGCTATTGGGGGCGGAGACGAATCCAACAAATCAAAGATTATAAAAATAGGTACAGCCGTTCTTGACTTATAAATGGTGTAACTAACCCGATTTTGTTTTATATATATAGATATAAAATTATTTTTATAAAAGTTAAACATAAATTTGAAATAACGTGTGGTGAAATGTTTTGTATATAGGCTGGGTCCGTATTGAGCGCATAGACGGCGTGGGCGCGGCGCAGCGCGCGTTCTGGCACGTGGTGCGCTCGACGCTGGGCTCGGCGCAGGCGGCCGCGGCCGAGGCCGGCCCCGCGCGGCGGCCGCGCTCGCTCGCGCCCGCGCCCACCACCGCGCCCGCGCTCGCGGTTGACGTGTGAGTATACGAGTACTTTAGACATGGAACGAGGGCTTTAAATAACGTTTAAAATCAGGTATCGTTACCTTCATCATACCGAGATAACGTTAATAGCAAAGGTAACATTATGCTTGGTAACGATACTTGGCCGGCCTTTTACCGGTAAACTGACTTAACGTTATTGATGATTTTATCGGTAAATGGTAACGTTACCAAATGAATACTTTATGTACCGTTAATTAATTAACGTCATTAGTTTTTTTTCGAGGAGCTAAAATATTTATACATTATGTAAAGAAAACACAGCCAATGTAATCAAGACTACGAAAGAAGCCTACTACCCTAATTGGTTGTAAAACTCTAACCACATGGGTTAGCAACGACGAATTAGGTAACGAAAAAGTATCGATACCTAAATAAAACGTAAATATTTAACATAACTATATTGGAATCGAAACTAAACTACCGATATCTGTATTATCGTTAAAATTTAAACGTTATGAAAATATTTTTACTTAACGATACCTATTGTGTGAATTTGGTAACGTTAACAATTCCTGCATGAAACATACCATATACACTTGAAATTACATTAATTTTGTTCGACAACAACAGGTCCATAATATCATCATCATTTCAGCCATAGGACTTCCACTGCTGAACATAAGCCTCCCCCAGTGACTTTCATTGGCCAGATGGAAGCGGCCTGCATCAGCGCCTTCCTGCAACCTTTACCAGGTCGTCTGTCCACCTTGTGGGTCGACGTCCTACGCTACGCTTACCGGTACGTAGCCTCCATTCTAGAACCTTTCTGCCCTATCGACCGTCAGTTCTACGTGCTATTATCTATCTATACTAATATTATAAACCTGAAAGACTTAAGTCCGGGCTTAAACCCGTTGCTAACGTATGTTTTTCTAATAAAAGGGCAAGAGTTGGTTTGCTTAATCGTGCTAATCTCGGAAACTACCGGTGCGAATTAAAATACATTTCTGTGTTGGATAATCCATTTTTCGAGGAAGGTTTTGGCTATATAACATTACGCTACGACCAATAGGAGCGGAGTATCAATGACAAATGTTGCAAAAACGGAATAAATTATTCCTTTTGAAAGCTACCGTGGCGTGCGCTACGTCAACGGTTAAAGTTACGCAAAAATCATGTATGTCGGAATTGTTCCTCTTCAAAAGTTCTAAAAAAAGTCCGTGACAGCATATATCTTTTCGGGTTTACTTACTATACTCACTGGTAATCAAATTTGTTCTAAAATAATGCATTGGTGCTAGCGTCCTTTTCTTTTACTTTTAGAGTGAGGCATTGATGTGGTTTATTGTATTATTTTGAGCTGGGAAGTGACATGGGTCGTTGATAAAGACTTCAGTGACAGATCGAACTCCACGAGGGCGCAGCCGCGGGCCGCATTCTTTATACACTAGAAATTACATTAATTTTTTTCGACAATAATACCACAGAATATCTTAGCTAAAGAAGTAAAGTGTGCATTGTGGGGACGGCCGTAAAGAATATACTTCCCCATCGCCAACAGAACGCGTGTTGTAAGAGGCAAAACAGCGTCTGCGTGCAAAATATTTTAAAAACCGCCAAGCCGCCTGCCAAACGTGGCAGCGAGCATTGGCAATTCCCCCCTTTTCGGTGAGGCCTATGTTTAGTAGTAAACATCCTACGGCTGAAATGATAATGATGAAAGCAGTAAAGTAACTTCGTACAAACGGTAGATATGACGCACTCACACAGACGCACGCCTCAACAAGACCCCGAAGCGGACGTCGCAGTGCTCTCAGTAATGACGAGCTGAGACTAGTGTCAGTTTTCATGCTTTGCGTATCTCTAATAATAGGTGGGGGAAAAGTCTTTTTTTGCATAATACACAAACGAGTAGTATGTATGTTTTGGCCAGATCGTAAAATTGATCATTTCATACAATAGTCGTATTTCATGATATAGAACAGAGCCCGCTGCTTAAATTATGATGTGGTCTGGCCAGATCAATGAATACTCAGCGTTTGACGATAAAAACAGCTAAACGCACGAATACTTTATGAAATGGTCAAACATAGTGATCATATCGTAAAATCGTTATATTACCTATCGGTAGAGGCGCAAAGGTTGCTTTGTTTTGTGATGAATAATAGTGGCGGACAAATGTTTTATTCTAAAAGTGAATAATAATGTGTAAATTGAAGGTGAAAGTGCAATGAAATATCGTTACGACACCAAGCTAAGCGAGTTTTATAAAAGTCACTCAAAAAACGAGCGCAACGTCAAAAGATTTATAGAATAGAAGAGATAGAGATATAAACTTCCCAAAGTTTAATAAACATATTCTATATTCTAAAAATATTCTATATTCTATAATTCAGAACGTTATTTAAGAGGTTAGTTTGGTTATTTAGCTATTCAAGTCTTTTCATTTAAAAATAATAACTATTTAAAATGTTTAATTTATCTATCGACCAAGATTACAAATAGGAAACCAATTCACGTAACTTAAACACGTATTTTTATTTTAATGATATAGTTGGCTATCATGAAAAAAAATTTATGAAATGATCGGTCACATCACGAAGTGGTCATTTTTACGATCTGGCTACGACATGTATAAACTTGTAAGATCTCTTTGGCTGTACTATTTGTATCTGGCCGGTTTTGATGACATTTAAAAAGTTAACATTTAAAAAAAATACAAATTTGTACCATGTTGTTTCCAGCTATTTTATTTCTTTTTCTTTCTCTTAAAATTAGTAAATCTAATGAAGGAATTCGATACATTTTAAAACTTTATGACAAGGATAAAAAACTCATCGTCAGCTGCGAAAAATATTTAGGACGTTTATGGGCATAGATTTAGGCCCGGTTTCCACCAAAGCGGAGAAGAGAGGAGAGGTACTATGTTTTCATACAAATGACAACAAAAGCGGAGCCCGCTTGTGTCCGCTTGGGTAGTCATTTGTATGAAAATACAGCTCCTCTCCTCTCGCCTCCGTTTTGGTGGAAACCGGGCCTTAGAATACGCTACGCTTAAAGACTGATAGAGCGTGGAAAAGAGACATCATATCCATACAGACACTCTAAAAGTTAGAAAGAGATGCAAGACAATGTCACTTGTGTCAAAGAATTTTTGTGAGACGGCCTGAGGCGGCCTTCTTGTCTTGCTGTCTTATATAATTAATTAAAAATACGCGAAAATATACATTCATATTTAATTTAATTTAGTGCCAGCCATAGTTTCGTGTACAATGTAACAAGGAGTAATAAGCCTAATAAATACACATTTCACCGGTAAATTCATTTTTTGATCGAAATATTTCAAACCGAAAATTTGTTAAATTCCTAATAATACTTGACAAAAAAATTGTTTTTACGAAAGTATATGGATTTGTTTCGTTGTGTGTATATTTTCTAGCTGAAGGCTTAATTGTAAGTTATATTAAGTAAAATAGTGAATTGTGTGTTTACACTAGGGATTGAACAAGCGTTGACGTCATGAGTATCGATAAAATAATGACAGCGCTTTTTGAGTACGAAATATTTGTCTTGTGTTATTTTGTGTCCCTCGATTACTTTAGTAAAATTGGGAGCCCTATACATGTCCATGGAGCGCACATCACCCATACACAGGCTGTCAGTGTCAGTCAGATGGAAGCTGAAGGCCCGCCGAGGTTGGTCATGAGCCTACTTAGCGCTCTCGCCGTCTTTAATAACTTCGGCGCAAAGCGCTCGAAATGCTGGTCGGAGGCCCATATCCCGTCCAATGTAAGGCCGAGATATTTTAGTGTACACCCTTTCTCGATGCGGATGCGGTATGAAAACAAAAAGCCTCCGACTTGTCCCACAGGAGTGGGCCTAGAACCGACCACTGTGGAACTCCGCATAAGGATTGCCTGCGCAGCATGCACTGCGAAGTAACATAATCTACCTCTCTGCCGGCTAAATAGCTATCCACTACACGCTGCATGTAGGTAGGCACCCCGTAACGTATGAGAGTTTGCCTTATACACGACCACGGCAGGGTGTTGAAAGCTTTGGCAGTGTCGAGTGACACCGCCAATAATACCCCACTTCTGTCAACCGCTTTGTCGGCGAGATCCTTGTCCCTCACCACTACGTCAATCGTGGATCGCTCCGTTCGGAAACCATACTGTTTCTCCGACAGATTCGGCCCTGTGCGTTCCAGGTGCTAGACGAGTCTGGTAGAGATGATTCGTTCAGAGAGCTTCCTAACCTCGTCCAGCAGAACAATCGGCCGATATGCTGAAGTAGAGTCAGGTGGTCGATCCTCTTTCGTCCTTTCGTCAGCAGCTCTAACCTCCCCTTTTCCAGACAGGCATTATAAAACCGCCTTAGCCGTTTCCCTAGAGCATTCGCCGTAAATGCTCAGGCCTTTCTTAAAATAATAGTAAATCAGAATTCGTTTATTTCTTTTGTTTACTTATGTGAAAACATCAAAACCAAACTGAGCAAAATACAAATAATATGAAGAAAGCCCACCAATAACTGCAAAGGTAAAAAAGACGATAAAAATATATGCGCGGCGCGGGCGTCGAGAAAGTATTAATGAGAGGGTTCCGCGGGTACTGATTAGCTGTTGACAAATAAAACATTCCGGCCTGCATACTCACGTGGTCTTTTGCATATCTTGACGACATTATAATTGTTTCCAAGCAATGATTGTGAAAAAAAAATCTCCTTAAAAACTTTGTAGAATTTTCTCTTTGCTCATTCGATTTTACTGTTAATAAAGGCTCTAAAAATACAAAAAATGAAATGGCCGCCACCTATACCAGGCTTTTTAGATTTATGCCCATTCTCTTCTAGTGACTGTGTTACGACTGGTATTCATAAAAGTAAAAAATTATACGATTAAAAGACCTAAAGGCGCAGACCTTAATATTATTGAACATATTACAAATACATCTTTCTTTAAAAGGTATGTTCTGTAGCCAAAGCCAAGTAGCCAAAGCTAGTATATACAGAATAAATGAGTATTATTAAGTTGAAATATCGGACTTATTAAAAGACTACTACGGACGGTAGACAGTAGGTGTTAGCGTAAATATGTACAAATATATTATATAAATATTTAAATAATTTTGAAAGCAAAATTTCTAATCCAAGTGATAAATTACAAAACATCTTTCTGATATACATCGACTGTATTTGTGTAAATTTCCGGGATACTGAATTTTACCTCTAATTCGTTTAACCGGTAAACAGATTTAAAATGCTTAAGGTTTTTTTTTATTGTGACTCAGCGCTGACCTAATACAGTTGCGGTCTAAAAATGCTACTGCAAATAATTATGTGAAGCTTGTGAAATAAGCGACGCTGCTCTTTGTACGCGTTGTGTATCCTGCAGCAAATTTTTTATGAACTGATTACGTTCAGGATAATGTATCGACCATAAGGCCCGGGCTACCATCACGTGTTTTAACATGCACCGTGATATTCATCTTCCATGGCCTACTCTGTCAACAGCTATGAATCCGATTAAAAATCTGTGGGGCATGATAATTCAACCTTGGTGGAACTGTCAGAACATTTTTTCCTATTTTCGCATACTTTACGTATATCACGTGACATTCCGCTCCGCTAAAATGTTTATTTATTTATTAGTAGGTACTATTCCCTCAAATTGTTATGTTGTATCCTCTATCTATCGTCACAACCATTACTTCCTGTCTTACTTTATGAACGGTGTAGACAAAACACTACAAAATAAGCTTCAATATTTATTCACATAATTGATTAAGATCTACTGTCAAAAACCAATACAAGACAATAAAGCTCGTAACCCCGTTCTAAAAAATTGTAACGTAGCCAACACTACTAAACACACACATGCGTATCACTTTTTTTGTGTCACTTTCAACAAGTCATTGTCTATCTTGTACATACTAAATCTATGGTTTATGGACCTAATGCAGTGTCACAAAGTTAAGCGTTTTCAATTCGGGAAATTTTATGTCGATAATTTTAAGAACTTGTCGCCCTGTTATGGATAAAATGGTTGCCATTTTTGAAAAAGGGGAGCAAGATCGGCCTATCAGTAGTTACGACATAACTGAAGAACTGTGAATTGACTACAAAACAGTTTTAATCCATTTGAAAAAGCTGAGTACACAAAAAAGCTCGATATTTGAGGCCATACGAGCTTACTAAAAGAAACCTAATGAACCGTGTTCTCATTTGCGATTCTTTATACGTACCGTTTTTGAAGAGATTGATAACTGGTGATGAAAAGTGGATCACGTACGACAAGAACGTCCGAAAAGGGTCGTGGTCTAAGGGCGGTCAGACTTTACAGACGGTTGCAAACTTGCAAACCTCGGGATAACTCGCAATAAGGTGATGCTGAGTGTATGGTGGGATTGGAAGGGCATTGTTAATCGATTTCTGGATTACCCACATAAATATAATATTTTACCTGTTACTCTTTTTTTTTCAGATGGTTTGATGAAGAAGGAAAGCCACATAACACAGTATTGGCCATAGAAATCGATGTAGAGTAAGTTATTTTTTTTAAATATATTGACGATATATCTTTAACATAGTGTCAAAATAACATTCTCAAATCACAGCTTATTCATGCTTGTTCTTGACAGTGGTCTAGGCGCTAGATTAATGGATAAAGCCCAACATACAAATGGCATAAGGGCGCGGCGTTTTATGGCAATAGAAACGACTTAAATTTGTTATATTTAGATACTTTTAATATTCGACATAGTCATCTTTGATATTCCAGTTGTAAACCCATACAAATGTTTTTACACTTTTGTCGTAATTTCCTTGACTTAGCATATTTCATCAAAAGGTACTAGGTAAAATATTGTAAAACTAAGCATAGTTTAGAGTTACGTACAATTAGCCTATTTGGTATTTGGAAATCAATCGCCATTAGTGGATATTACATAATTATTACTTCTTGTCATGACCCAAAATAAAAAGATAGCATCGAAAATAAATCTAATGGCCCATACGTGGATCTTGTGTACCTGGCAGCCATTTAGCGTTTGGTTTTCTATCGCAGGAGACAACGCTTTACAACATTAACATCTTTTACTTACCAAATATTGGATCAATTTGCTATTTGGTGTGGTGGTCTATAGTAGTATTGTCTCTAATTGCATGTTTGTCTTTACGTAAATATGTATTCAAAAATGTGTTTACCAAATTAATATAAAACGACATGCAAGCTAGTAAAGTAGCCATTTGAAGTCGCACCATATCAGAAATCAGAAATATTTATTTGCTGTAAACATGGTATATCATTTATGTTACCAAGTGGAATGTTCTTTTTTAAACTTATATGTCATACAATTTTTTTACACTTTAGAAATTCCAATACAATAATCAGCAAAAATAATAAATAATTACAATATATTTCGTGTCAGTTATAGTATTTTTACAGAATGTATGTCAAATTATTTAAATTCACATTATTTTGTACTTATAAAGTATATCACGATTCCCAGAGGCTCGGAGGCCGAAAACGACCGGCTGCTAGCGTTCCTGATCTACCTAAGGTCCCCCATGGTGTTCATCGATGAAAACTCGCCCAGTTTAGAGGAGTAAGCCACCTTGCTTCAGACTAATTCCAAAATGTTATGATCTATATATTTGCTACATTAAGTATGGGGCACAAGAAGGTTGTATTATTAAGTAATGTATTTAAATTATATTTTACAAACGACTTCGATTTAGATGTCCCCACGCGTCATCTACTCACCTACATGCTTTATTAGTCTTATTGTACTTTAAGCACATTATTTTTGTGATCTCAGGTATTACGCTGGCTAAGGTTTGTGTTATACAAGTATTTATTTTAGCTAATATATTTACGCCAGCTCATTCGATATTGTTTATCGATGTTCCCCGGTAAAATAATTAGTATTTATAGAAGTATACTGATCAAGAAATATTATTTATTGATAATAGGTATAAAAATGTATGACAATTTTAATTAATAATAATTCTTAGTGATATATTCACACGGGTGATATTATCCGCTTGCGTGATCGCTGTTCATGTTGTAGGAAGTGTCATATTGACACGAGATCAGCGGCAAGTCACGTAGGTGTGCGTGATTCGGATATTGTATTAGTGGCGACTACATTTCACTTTATCAGTCAGCACTTCAAGTTGTGATTAAAAACGTCAACTGGGCAATAGGACAGTTTATCTATTTCAATACAGTTAGCCGACAGACGCGATATACCCTGCGGGGAGATGATTATTATTACTATAATTAGTATAGTAATTTCACTATGATGACTTCGGTTCGATCGAGGGTGTTGGCTCACTGTATTATCTATAAACTGTGGCAATAGATGAATTTTTTTGTTGAATTTTGAATTTTGAATTTTTGTATTGTAATTAATTTTATAATTTTCACACAATTAAGTATTTTTTTTTTAATTACCAGTTTTACTTGCACAACCTTCCATAATCTGGATTTAACAAAAAAAAATTACTCGTATTCTCACTTTAATGTTTACAGTGAAGAAAGGCAGCATATTCAGAGCTAGGTTAACCCTAGGCTTTAGAAGGTAGTGCGAGTGGAGCAATATGAATTATTTAAAAAAATCAATTTTAATGTATGAAATCGTGAGAATTTGATTAAGTAAATTGGTTACGCCCTATTTGGCATCTTATTATTATTTATTATGACTCTAAAAAGTATTCGTTTAAAATAATTGATTGAATAGTTGGCTTAATTAAATTTGTATACGCTATAATTGGTATTTTTGCAATTATGTTTCGCAACTATTATATATTGTTTGTAACATGGATTAAAGAATTACTATAGATACCATAAAAATGATCGTCATTCGTTTGGGATAAACCGTATAAGGTTTTAAAGTACATATGTATCTCTTGTATTATAATATGTGCGATTTTAATAATTCTAACAAGTCGTGAAAAAAGACAACTTTGTAAGTGGTTTTATCACACAAATCGGTATAATTGGGGACCAAACGATACACGAAACATTTTTTGGTAGCTCTAGCCTCTAGTGCATAAAAAGTAATCGATTATCAAGCTCTTAAAATGGTTTTATGTTATTACAAGCTTTTATTTGGTTTCACCTGTTGTCATCTTTTCTCCATGGGTATACACAGAGCCCTTTCAATTTCAATATAGAAATGATAGTAATATGTAGGTGAACTGTTCAATGTACAGATAAAGTCATTTCTTTAATAGCGCTATATATTAGCTTAATGGCTCGCAAGATGTAATTTTTTTTAATTTGAATTGATTCATATTGATTGTTTCTAGAATATAGCCCAGAAATAGTTTTGAAGAGCCACATTTTAAAATAATCCGGTGTTTTAAATCTCGAATATCTATTTTACTTAATAAAATGTATAGTACCGTAGGTTGTATGTTGGCAGCGAATTTTCTCCAGTGCTTTAGTATAATTAAACATCTGTAATTTTGCCTTGTTACGCCCAAAACTTTGATCGATAACAGGGCCAAAATAAAGCGTAGGCAAGTGGCAAAACAAATATGATGCACTCATAGGACAACGGCTGCTTATTGTCAAAACTCGCTGAATACTCCGAATAATTGTTATTATAATATATGCATGTGTTATGTAACATTTATTTGTTCAAATTACCTATAGTAAGTTCCTTACTCTGTATTATTTTTGGAACAAATAAACACTTTTCTTAAAAAGGTCTTTTTCAAAAACTTAACACTTAATGAGTGGCCATGTTTAAGCGGACCCTGGGCTCCAAAGCAATGGCTTTGGACGCAACCGGGATTGACCGTATAGATGAAGAAGAAGAAGTGGCCATGTCTAAACTTTCCTTCTAATTATTTTTATTCGTTACAATAATAGGTTGTGAGTACGATGTTGTTTTAGAAATAATTATTATTATACATTCAGTACGCGTGTGACTGCTGCAGTTAAAAAAATCAATTTCATAGTCTCAGTATAGTAGTAGTTCATTTTATTAATTTATCATTGTAGTTACAAGATAACTCTTGTAAAGGTATTTTCTTACTAACTAACTGAATCAAAGTTATTAATCTTATGACCAGAAAGAAATTACCTTTGCCTATGATATGACTCATTAGAAAATGAAAGAGCATAAATTGAAACAAGCACTTGATAAAAAGATTTATATTGGTGTTTTAATGATTTACAACAATACGATCGTATCCAAAAGTGTTACTAACACTTAACTAGGTACTTAATTAACACTAAAATTAAATTATCACTGTTCGTTTCATAGTCACGTAGAGTGAGATTCGATACAGCATAGATAAATAAGATTCGGGCCGGTGACAGTGGCTGCGCCAGGAAATATTAAATTCGTCAAGAGCTCGCGCAGGCGCTGTAGCCTGCCCGAATAAATATGAAAAACTCGTGACAATCTAACCCTTACATTTACTAGATGTTAAGCAGCACAAACATCATCGGGCAATTTCCTAAAAATTCGATTTATACTGGTTTGTACTTCTGACGTCCACGCAACGCTACTACAAGTGCGCTCGGATGTTCAAAGGCAAAGATTGGAAATACGTTTATATGAAGTTGACAATTCAAGCCCTACTTCCCCGCCCGTATGTCATTTATGAGTAGTAACATGTTCAGTCTAAAATCTCACCCAAGAAACACATTGTAACCTTGATTGTGATATAAGTGATGTTACTATCTAAAACACAATTCAGCTAAATTCTATTTACAAGTTAAACAACATCGATATATCGAATGACACCTAAACATTCAACATTCAGACTTGCTCTAACCGCGGTCTACGGCCCGGACGCACTCGTGGCCTGCAAACCGCATGCCCCGCTGCACCGTGTAATAGGATCGGCTGGCATCGCAAAAGATCTAACAGTAGTAAATACTGAACTTACAGTTCATCGTAAAGAAGTATAAGTGCTATAAAATAGTATTTTTTCACTAAACCTGAGTGCTGTCCACATCGACAGGAGTGTGATGCTAAGTCAAAAACGCTGAGAACCTCGTCGTCGTAGTGTTGAGTGTGTAAGTACGAGACACGAGGTCTGAAAGTGCCTTAAAATAGAGTAGAGAGAAAATTAATGTGGACAGCTTGTCAGGTAAATCCGTTAAGTGAGGCTGCATAACGCCTGCCGGATTTCAGGAGGGTAATCAGATAGGCACTACCACACTTTACACTTGTTGTTTGGGTTCATGGGGGATCCGAGGGGGCACTGGAAGTCGGAGGCGAACTCTTCCATGTTAGACATGGGCCCGACGACGCGGAAGCGGCCAGGCGCGTGGAAGCCCGTCGTGATGCGCAGCTTGATAGCCTCGTTGCGGTACACCGAGCACCACGTGTTGGCCGCGCTCAGCCAGAACAACTAGAATACATCAAAACAATGTTACTAACCTAACTGTGGTCTATCCAGTGAATGCTTGTAGGTAACTAGTGCTAGTATTAGTTTACTACTAGTATAATAATATAATAATAATAAAACAAGGGTGAAGTAACAATCCATATAACTATGATAGCTAGCCCCCTGGATTATATATTAAAATTAAACTATTTACTAGCAGAGCAACAAAACCTTTTTATTTTTTATTCTAGATGAGTATTTTCTCTTTCTGCCGAATCACACTAGTTACGCGAGACCACACTAGGAGCGGAGAGAAACGGACTTATTATAGTTTCGCTTTTCATCTCTGTATTTCAGCTTTACCTGTTTGGGAGTGTATTTCTCAAGGCCAGGCAGTCTCGTCTCTTCGCCATGCCGCTGCGTCCAAGCCTGGTACGCGTAGTACGCCTCCTTTATGCCGCCGTTGTCTGCAATGTTCTCTCCTTGGGTGTTCACACCATTCAACTGCGTAATTTTTAATGGTTTTAAAATATAGACACAAGTTTATCACACGTTTTAGAACTTATAAATAACTACACAAAAGAAACAAATATGGGTTAAGTACTTATTATACCCTGCTCGTTTTAACAAAAAAAAAACGAAATAGTTTTTTTTTTGGTTAAATGACGTCGGGGTACTACGCTTTATTGACAATAACTACTATATCTGACAAAACTGTTATTACATTTGGAGGGATTGGCATTTAACCTTTGGAAAAGGAAACCAGACCGTTAGGACCCTGTCTACATATCCAGTGCTTGCTCAGATTTCCTCATGATGCTTTTCTTTACCGCAAGTGGTATACATCCGTACAAAGATACAAAGGTACTTGCTGGGTTTCCATATCACGAGGCCGTCCTAGAAATCGTCTTATTGCCGTACATTGTGTTCTCTGATTGTAAAGACGTGAATAATAATTAAAACAAAATAACACGTGATTTTAAAAGATTAGTTCTTATTCTTGCATGTTTTTTCATTTTTCATATCATTTCAAAAATAAAGGTAAATCACCAATAGTTACTTCCTAATACCTACAGAAAAATTACGTTCGAGTTACGTTTACAAGAGACTACAAGTTATCCTGACAATTCGATTTTAACATTTAATTGAAGAAATGTTCTATTTGCACATGGGTTGAATACTTTTTTTAAATTTTTACAAAATATAGCAGAAAAAAATGATAAAATAACATAAAATTTGAGAAATTTCTATTTAAATAAGTTTTTTTTTTTTCTGTCGTTATGAATAACTATTGTACAATATAAACACTACACAATAATCTTCAGGAATAAGTACTTAAAAAATAATATATTTTTATTTCATTAAAAAACAAAAAAATAAGTAGTAAACCTGTCAAAATTAACTGTAAAATCAAGCGCGCAAAACCGATTGTATTTCAAACCTAGGTAGGACGTCCACTATACCTAATAATATATCAATATTATCTTGTAAAGGATCAACATTGTTGACGCTTTATCCCGCATCATAGACGCACACAAGCATAGAACTGTATTTCAATTTTGCACTGAAAATAGGTACACGGCCTTTTAAGGAAATGAGACTTTTTCACCGAGGTAGGCAGATTCTCATGGAAGAACCTAATATTGTTTTGTATGGTTTAGTAATTAATTAAGGTCAGTTGCTAATGGTTGGTGCAATATAATTGCTAGTCGTTAGATGTTAAATATGCATAAATGTTTCTGATGACTTATGTTTTAATTTCTTCGCATTTATATTTATTAACATGCAGCATCTCTAGGTTAGGTAAGTAGGCTTTAATACTAGTGTTAAGTGTGAAACCAACCCACCTTCATGCCTACTTCCTTAACAGTGTAGTTAGAATACTGATCAATGATACACTTTGCTTTTTCCAAGTACTTTTGCTTAGTCACTTCTTGCCACCAGTCCACAAGGTTGCCGTTTTTGTCAAATTGCCGACCCTATATGAAAAAAATATATTAAGAATTGAGTACCTTTTTTGGTTGATACAACACACAGTAAAATATTTTGTATTATCCGTTGATACCTGATCATCAAATCCGTGAGTGATTTCGTGCCCAATTACGAAGCCTATGGCGCCATAGTTCATGTAGGCGGGACGCTTGGCTGAGAAAAAGGCACCTTGCAGAATACCGGCGGGGAATTCTGCAAAGATAACTTGTATAATATTTAGATACACCAGCTTATACGGGTTGTTGTGGCCTGTAACTGGAGAACTATATTAAAATTATCGTTCTGTAAAGTATATTATAGTAGGTACTTATATTATGTGATTGAATATGTTTTAAAGTCCTGAAATCAGTGTCGCAGTCTACGCAGGCCGTGGCTCAATCTGAGATCCTTTTATCCTGGTCATCGCATGCATATAATGGCAGTAGATTTTAACCTTGGTTTTCAAACAATTTCTTGTTTGTCTATTTTTTATTTCATGTTAAAATATTGTACTTTTAATCAGTGCTATTTGTGTATGAATGTACCTACTTTAAAGTATTTTTTTATATTGACTTACAAACTAAAGATTTCCGGATTTTTTACTCTGCGCTGTAAGACCTTGTTTCTTGCCAAATACCTATCAAGATTCTAGGTCAACGGGAAGTAGGTAATCTTTATCTTAATAGTATCTGTTGGTAGCGTTGACTTAGAATCTTAAATTTTGACACCGCCAAGGGACTGTACCTCTTAATTTTTGATAGGTATTCATTTTAACTTGTTATCTCTACCCATGGCAGAGAAAAAGATCTTAGGTATGTAGGTACTGACGTACAACAAAGTGTATTTATAAGCGGGTCTGTTTTATAAATCAGTAACTAACGGATGCTGTTTTCGATGGAGGAGTAGAAGGCGTTGACGATAGCTGGGCGGCCGTGGGTGATCCAGTCGGTCTTGTTCACGGGCTCTCGCAGCTTGCCGAACAGGTATTCCGTGCCGAATAGCGTGAGGTTCAGGACCGACTCCATCAGCATGTCAGATGACATTTCCAGCTGAAAATTACAATACATTAAGTTGAAATTCCATCCAGAAATAAAGTACCTGTAAACCCCTAGTTAAAATATACGATAGGTCGTCATTTAATGCACCCAAAAACCCAAATGAATAATAGTACTTATATAAGTACTTAGGTATTACAAATGTGAGTAGTATTTTTTATATAACTTATATTTCTTATTTTAAATAGGCAATTCAATTTATTTAGTAATACTAGCAACTAAAAAAACGTCATGTTTGCAAAAACAAAAACAACAGAGTAGGTAATGACGGCTTGTATAGAACTTTTCAACTCTATCGACTTCGTAATGACTGAAATGAAAGGATAAAAGAATAATATGTAACTAAAGGATCTAAGTTAAGTAGAACAGTGTTTCTAAATCTGGCGGCCGGGGACCTCCCTGCAGGGGTCCGCTGACCTAATTCTGGTTTTAGTGTTTTTAGGGGTCCGCGGATTATAGTTATTAAGGCACCTTTAAAAACGATTAATAAAGGCTAATTATCTAGAATACTACTTACGCCTTCGTAAAACTCAGTGAGTTTGTTGTCATCTAGCATCTCACTGGGGTAGGCGATGTGAGAGGCCATGGCGTCAGCCTTCTCTAACGCCGCCTGTCGGGTCTTCTCGTCCATCCAGTCAACTTCAGTCAACGTCATACGGAATTGTTGCCTGATTTTAAAATATAGATACTGTATATTGCACACTAATACATTGTAGGTATTTATTTACACATGATTTTTACGGGAAAACGTACAATTTAAGCCAAAAAAAGGGTAATTGAGTAAAAAAAAAAACGGAAAAGTGAGAAGTGCCTATTCCCGTTGTCATTTTTGACTTTGCCCATTTAATGGCGGCCACAGTAAAATAATTACAAATAAATAACCATGTGAATACCAAATATGTCTTGTAATCTGACCATTTAAGTGCTCATTTCCAGCACGGTGCTTGCTCTCTTTGAGAATTGGGTTACGGATGATGATATAATATCCAATTCGGTGTAAGCTCGTGATCAGCTACAGTTTTACAGTTAGTTTCAAAAGATTAAGCAGTTCGTCCCGTTTAGTTTAACAGTTTGATCTCTTTTCATCCACAAAGTAGAGAAAGAGAGGGTACAGTTTTGATTTTAGACTGGAAAATATGATCTAGGCTACTCGTATTAATATACAGTATGTTAACTAAGGAAAGGCGTTCCCGTTAACCCGTAATATCCAACATACTAAAAAAAAATTCATTAAAAATATTTAAAAAAATCATTTTAAAATTTCATTTATAAGAATTAACGTCTTGACCCTTTTCTCACCGTGCGAGCAAGATAGAAAAGCGACTGCCAGTTTGCGCAATGTTTGTTGTATTGTATGTTAAGCTACGAGTAGTTACTATTCCGCGTTACGAATTTAATTTTATAGAGACGTTTCGATGTTTTATATTTTTGGATTTTGATTTTAAAACTTATTTTGTAAATGTATGGGTATTTTAATTTTAATCGCCCTCTGTTAATGTACATACTGTGTAATGTAGACCTTGGCATATTTTGGCAAGGAAACAAAAATGCCTAGCTATCTTTTAACGAAGCTTGAAACATGCGTCATCTTCAATTCCTAAAATGCGAAGCAGTAAAATGACTTGTTGGAATTGTATACCTTATCCTTATGGGATTTTGCATGGTAGTACGCTTGAGGAAAGAATGTCCTAAATCCGGTAAAATTACCTGATATCATTCACCATTTCCAGGGCATTGGATTTCGAGTTCTCGTTGAAGTATTTCCTTATGTAGAGCGCCCCCACAGCGATAGCCATACTAAAAGAAGGAATTAAAGTAGGAATTAAGTGTTTGCAACAGATCCACAAATAAATAAAAAATCATCATTATAGTACCTACCTCCAATATTTTTGAAAGACCCTACACAGTACAATCTGTACAATTGACCAGCAAAAAAATATTCGCTACTCTGTGTGTAAGGAAGTAATAAAACAATACGCAAAAAAATATTATTTAATTTTTTTTTGTACTGACCATGGCAAATTACTTATAGGTACATATGTTTTGTACCTATAGTCTTCAATTAATCACGGACAGACAAAAAGAGCTGATGGACTTGGTATAAATATATAAATATTGGGCGATATCACATACATTGCTCTGATCTTAAGGCGAAGGGGAAGGCAAGTGACCTTGAGCTTTTAGGACGCTAAATTGACGAGAGTTGATGAACTTGCACGAAATCTATGCTTCTTGCAGACTAAACATCTAGCGGCGGTCAAGCGGGCATGCAACGACGCCTTTTCGTGGCGCATAAAAACGCCTTATGGTACGCCATACTACGCCAAGTTTGAAACAATGCAAAAACCTCGTTTAAAGAGAATCGAACCCGGGACCTCAGGGATGGCGACGCCAAGCCCCGCGTAGTCGGCTGTGAAGGTCGACTATACTATAGAAAAGAGTTCTTCAACAATTTTACCAATCAGGTTTAGGTTAAATCTCAAAAATAATAATGTGCAAGTGGTTCTTTCTCGGAGGCTTATGGCTGATTAATAGTGGTAACTCGTCTGTAAATACAAGTAGTCTGACCTAACACTGGTGGTGTCGGCACACTCCTTCCACCGGCTTTCCCGCTCGGTCTTCCCGGAGAGAGCAGTGACGTAGGCCAGCTGTCGCCGACGCAAGTCGTCAGTCAGGTACGACACAGAGGCACCAGCTACACGCCACATCACATAGTTAGCTTGCACGCGGGCAGGAGTGTTACTTAGAAGGACCTTTGGACATAATAACAGAAAACCCTTTAAGTAAATCTGCTCTCGAATATCTAAGTATTTAAGTATGCTAGATTTTTGCTACTATAATGTATTGTACACACAAATGTTCAATGAGGCAGTCTAATCGCCAAAAGCGACCACATCCAGATAACCTTTGGGTACTTACCTCGAGATCAGAGATGTACTTGGGTACGCTGACGATAGTGATTTCGTTTAAACCAACATTCACATGAGGAGCCAGAAGCTTGTTAATGTATTCCAGCCATGGGATCCTGAAAAGAACAAAAGTGCATGTACTAACATTATCTCTGAAGCGAACGAGCGCCTTCTGGTAGACGTCTTAATCGGCTGGAAATAGTTATAAACTAGGGTAGATACTATATATGAATGTTATGAAACTTTTGGAATCTAAATGCTTAGCGTGACGTCGACTCACACTGTCCGGTTTTTATTAATTGTTGTCTAATTTTAAAGGTTCACTTACAAATATGATGCTTACTTGTATGTGTGTATATTTCTTAGAGCAATGGACATAAAAATTAGACTGCAATGGCAAACCAGTACCACTCAAAGTTAAAAGAAAAAGTGAAAAAAAAAAAAGTTTTGTGATCAAGTGTCATGTTATTTAAGTAGCCAATTTTTTAACAAAATTTACGCTACCGTTTACCGCTAACAGGAGGCTTGTCGTAAGAATCTCCCAACAGGTAGGCCTTCGGATTAATCACAGACAAAACGAATGTAATGTTGAATGCCCATGTTGCGCCCTACCCAATATGTTGTTTGCTCTGTTCTCCAAAATACCTCAGTGCCTAAAGATGAAAGTCTACAACCAGTGTGTGATAATAGTCGCCTCTCACTTTATGCCTCTTATGAATGCTCAAGGTTGCCTAGCGCACTGTGGAAAGGGCTATGCTCGGTGTTTCTTTGCGAGATCAAATCAGAAATGAGGTGAAATCGAATCAGAAACGAACGAAAGTTGCTGACATAGCTCGACGGATTAGCAAGAAAAAGTGGCAGTGGGTGGGGCAGGCGGCACATAAGTAGCACGTAGAACTGACGACTGACGGCCGATGGGGCAGAAAAATTCTAAAATGAAGGCGTACCGGCAAGCACTGCGAAGGATTTCCACAAGGTGGATAAGACTTGGTAAAGGTTGCAGGAAACAGCTGGATGTAGGTCGCTTCCAAAATCTGGAAGTCTTTGGGGGAGGCCTATATCTTCTCAGGAATTAGAATTAAGAGTTTATCTGGGAAAATTAACTTTAAAAGCACACAGCAGCTCATGTGAGCCTAGTAGCTCAGAACTAATTTCATTTACAAACCAATAAGTCTAATAGTTTATCAGCAAAGCAACTCTGCACCTTTAGTCTGTAGCGTAGCTTGAACTAATACTTTACATTTAATTGGGCCGCAGGAAAATGTGTTTGACATGTCTACTTTCAGTTAACCACATAAGGTATACCTACTGGGCAGGGGCGTGCATTGGTTTCAGATGGGGGTAGGCTGTAAGTGAAAATTTTATAAGTTTGCGTGAAACAGTAGACGATCTCGGGGCAGCCTAACATTGGCTAAATTGCACAGTAACGCGCGCTTTAGTAAGGAATAAGTACAGGCAGACGACAAAATGGTTACAGAATATTTATTGTTTATTGTTGAATACGTAATTAATAATTATGGTTAGCTGTTCTGTCGGTTTTTTATAAAGGTAGGCTCTGCATAATGTACTATATGGGATGCACGCCCCTGCTACTGGGGTGCAGTGAAAATAACAATAACAATTGTTGGACTTTTGTCAACGGTTTGTCGGATATTACCGAACGGAAGCTTTGAAAACTTGGATTAGCGTTGTGCTTCAACGAAGCTATGATCTTTATCAATCTATTAAATAAAAAAACTCAAGAACGGCTGGACTGATTTGGCTAATGGTTTTAAAATATTTGTAGAAGTCTAAGGAAGGTTTATAAGGTGAGAAAATATAAGGAAATTGTAAGGAAAGTATTAAATCAACTATTTTATTTTCCCCTACAAAATGTTCGTACCTGTAGAACAGGGTGCGTTCAGAAATTATTTTTGCGACTTATTGCAACAACTTTTAATAGGCTAGTTGACACTTTTTTTAAACAGGTGTTAAATTGTTAATAAGTGTTCCATTAGACTGAAAATAAATGTTTGTATTTTTTTAAGGCTTAGAAAACTACAAAACTTTAATTTTAAAATAATATTTTTATAAACAGACAAAAACGCTGTCAGCCATTTTGGTCTATAGATTATCTGTGCCATGGCGTAGTCTCTCTAGTAAACAAACAACTTAGACGTCTTTACGAATACAACCTCTCTGAATTAATCAAACATGATTTCTAATAGTTTACACAAAAATATAGTAATTAGCATTACTGTAACGTTCGAGAATGCAAAAATACATCAGACTCGAATGACATTTGATCGTTTACCATATGACTGACGTCACTCACGTCGTGATCATGGCGGATAGCGTTTTCCGAGTTTTAAATTATAGATTAAAAAATATTTTTTTAAATATGATTTTTACAGCTATCTTCTACTTTTAAGTATTGAAATCGATATATTTAGGTTCCTACAGTGGAATACTATATGAAATAATTCTTTGTTGAATTAATTTTGATATGAGTCAACTGCCTATTGGCGATACGACGTTCGCCGGGTCAGCTAGTTTATATATTATAGCCAGTTTATGTAATATATAAGGTGCTTCATAAATATTTGCAACGGCTGAAATGGGTAAAAGTATTGCTTATATATATTTACTTAGGAAACTTCTGTTGCAGCTCAGCAATGGTCATTGGGTTGTACAGGCTGGTAGCATTACGACGTTTTTCGAGCGGCAACGAGATCTAAAACAATTTTAAAAAAATGAGTTAACAGTCAAAACCATTCCGTAAACTTAACTCTCATAAAAAATCTCAGAAATATTAACGAAATAACCAAGTAGTCCGATTTCAATAATTCTTTTTTTGTTTGAAAGGAAGGCTAACAATAAAAGAATGATTGAAATCGGACTACGCGTTGAACAACTAAGTACTCATTACGACTTTCATCCCTGATTTTGGGATAAAAAGTATCTTATGTCCTACCTCGTAGTATGAACTTAAATCATAGCAAGTTTCATTTAAATTCATTTAGTAGTTTTGGTGTAATGCTTGGCCAAGAGACAAAAAAAAACAGTTTTGGCTTTAGTATCGACAATCTTCAATGTACAGAATTTGGCCTGTTACAGTTTTATTATATAGTATACCTAGACGTCTATAAATTCAGGCAGATAATGAATAATTCATTTTAATTTAAATATGTACCGAGTCGAGAAACTGTATCTATCCAGTGAATCATAAATTCTTCATGGGAGTGATAAGGTCAAAATGTTGTTTTGGCTCGTGAAGGAACCTTGAAGGAATTGCTTAAAAATACATAAACAAACAGATATAAATCGTGTTCATAGCCCTCACAGTGATTCATTTTACATTAAAGTCAACAAAGGTCGTAAAAAATCACTTCTTTGTGGCCCCATAAAGCTGTTATTGTTTTACGTGAGGCCTAGTTAGGTGGCTTGCCATTCGCACAATTATTTCACACAGATTTTATAAACCGTTCGATCTTTAGGCAGGTATGCCTATAAAATATAGCAGATAGGTATACTAACCCCATTAAATAGGTACTCTTCGCAAATCACTGTTTTCCAATTTTATTACCTATAAGTAAGTACTTTATATATTTTAGTCTACTGTGTCTACTATAAGCAAATTTTTGTGCATTTTTACAAATTTAAATACAACTTCAAACGTTGCCATATAGATATTTTTAATGAACAGAATTTTGTTTGCAAAGTAGTACACGACTTTTTTGGTTCACTGTACATTGTGTTTTGCGTCGCTTTGTTTTGCAATCGTGCCTATATCCGCTCGTTATTTTTGACGTCACAATCATGTTAAAATTCACAATGCGACATAACAGTAACTCTTATGTAACAAAGAATCATTGACCCAGTTCTTGATTTCGGTAAAAGATTTTTAACACTCCTAGTTGCAGGAAAATCCTTCGCTTTATTGTATGAAGGTACGGCATTGTAGCTAAATGATGCCCATTTATCTAAATCTCCGTTCACTTAGAAGCTTTTCTGACTGCCCCTTGTTTTGTAGACTGTAAAAGTTTTATGCTATGATACTTACATTGGCAAGTTTCATTTCAAACTGCAAGGAATCCTTGAGCTCTACTTCAGCGCGAGCGCGGTCTGCGCCCAGGAGTACAGCAATGTCCACCATGTACTCATAGTACGCTTGCACCAGCTTGTCGCTGAAACCGCGGTTGAGGTATTCCCGGCTAAGTCCCAGCGAGGCTTGGTCCAGCTGTCGATAAAGTTAAACGTTTGACGCACATTAACAAGCTGTTATAGCCCTTAACAACTCACATTCGCATATTAACAATAACGACCAGTAATTCGCCATGCAAAGAAACTCGCTTCTGCTGCTTCGTTATGGCATTTCATAAAGATAATTTTAGTTTATGAATTGCCAGAGGGAAGTCTTACGTTATGCAAAAGTTTGCAGTTTTATGTGACAGTGTCGGCCGACAACTACTTTCTCTAACAGCTTCTTACATCGATGATCCGTTTAGTAGAGTTTTTGACGTCGACGCTGATGGAGAAATCGAGGAAGTAGTCGACGGAGTACCCAGCGGAGCGGAACTTGTAGACTGACTGTTCCCAGGAAAATTCGCGCTCGTTCCAGGAGCTTCCATCCAGGACTGGCCAGCCGCCTAGGCGTCGTAGCATGTCCAGCAGCGGTTGGACTCCACGAGCTTCGATGGCAGCTGTTAAAAATATCATGTCATTATTGTGTTATCTGTCGTACATCCTGTCCAGATATAAATATCTTTATTTGAATAAAAAATACTTAAATGTATTGTTTTCTTTAAATGAATGGTTCCGGTTTAACATTTATGTATGTGAGGACTAGGTAGGTCTATCTATCTATGAAATTTTCTATTTTTTAACATTTAATAATTTACAAACATGTGGATGAAGCAGAAAAAAAAACAAGTCATACTGCAGTAAGTTACTAGATTATATCCAAAAATTGAGATTAAAAGTCTATAAAACGGCCGGTTTAACTAGCTACTAAAATCGTAAGATCTAAAGGCTTGACTTTTTTTCATTGTGAACCTATAACACCTCTAGTAGAAAATTCGAGACGATATGAAAACATTTCGTAATTTAAAAAAAAAATACAATAGAAACGTGATAATAGTTTGAGATTTTTTAAAACAAGAAGTGTAACAAGAAGCTCTAGTCCACTTTAGATTGCTAATCCTGAGTTATGTATGTAGTAATTAATTTTTAAATATCTAGTATTTTGAATTTACAATAATCTCAAATCTAAGATTTAGATGCTAGACTATCGTAGTAATATAGAAGGTAGACCTAAAGATCTAAATGAGTACTATCTACAAGTATCTAACCTGTAACTTTAAATAAAATCATAATACCATTTAAAAGCGAACACTGTCAAAGTACATGTCCATTATTTATATCGTAATCACAAAAGGTGCCCCAAATAAATGCTATTAACAAAATCAAAACATGAAAAAACTCTTAAGAAAATGTGACCTTAGCATTAGGAGCGTTACATTTGTTGGTCCATTGCGTAAATTTATCGCGACAGGTTCCCGAAATTGGCGAATATAAATGTAAATATCGGTGCCTTATCACTGCCAATTTGAACCCAGAAGAAGCTTCATTTTATTTATTTCGCCTTGTTAATAAATAATAAAGGAACTACAAGCTTATAGATTCTATAACGTCTTGTCTATTTTATGTAGCAACATAGTAGAGCTAACTAAATAGTTAAAATTTACTGGTTGATTTGTAATCAAACCCGCCAATTGTGTGTGATAAGAAACACGCGCGTACGAGAAGGTTTTATGTCAATTCAGTTCACAATCGTATCTTGTATTAGCCAACTAAATTACCAACATCGATAATAATAAGTATAATAACTTCAATAACTATTTACTAAGTACTAAATGAGTTATAAATGTAATAAAAAATAAATTTAGGTTGAAAAAAAAACATATCAATTTAAGTTATACACCTCTTTGTCGTAGACTACTCATTTACGACCCCTTAGATTGGTTTTTATTTCAAGCAAATGCCGTATACCAATTTTATAGAAAAGGTCAAAATTACAATTCTGTATTGATGAATTTATTTTTGCCTAACAACAAACATTCTTAAATTTTAAGCCTATCTTCTTAGATATTTAGTACCTATAATTTTTTTGAAGGCATGTGTGGTAGCTTATTAACTAGCTAGTCATAATTGACATCAAAGTAGATATTTTTATGATTTGTTATTTTACCTTACTACATAAATTGATTGACTTAATAAAAAAAAATTGTAACACAATTAATTAACTTTTGAGGATCTCTAAAATCAACAGACGATGTCCATTCATCCGTCACTTACGTCACGAAGTTGTGCAAATTGCGGAAGAAACATCATTTAGTTCACTTTCACTCCCATTATCGCTATAACTGCTTTAAGCAACAACAGTTAAATTGTCTTAATTGTTAACACATGTGAGTTTAGCGCGAAAATTAGTTTGTAACATAATAAGGTATTTTATTGTTATTTTACACATAGCAAGGCGTACGACGATGTTACAGTAACATTTTCTGTCGTACAGACGAACGGTGGTGGGTTCGACAACTTACGCTCACTACAGCGGCCGTGGATTCAGGAATCGATCTATTTCCAAAATTTAATATATTCCTACTTTATTCAATTTTGAAGGCATGTTGATATTATATCGATTTTACTTTACGGATCAGTAGCGTCAGCTTCGGATTCGTTCTTGCAAACACCATTTTTAGATTCAGAGATACGTTTACATAACACTAAGATTTAAAGTGCAATTTTTTGTTATGTGTTGGTTACTTTACTTGCTTTTAACGAAGTTAAAATGAAAACTATCACAGCTAGGTAGGCTATTCAGTTACCGAGGTAACTTGTAAAATTTACTTGGAGAAGAAAATTAACTAGATGTTGTTAATTATGTGACCGGCAGCAAATTGTGACGGGAAATACGGAACCCTGCATTGTGAGTGGTCCGATATTAATGTCAGTTCATGTAAAAACACATAGCGTCATCACCCTCCCCACTAAATGTCAGATCTAACAAACTGTCATAAGTTACATTTACATTATCTACATGTTTATCTCTTTATTTTGAAAAAGTTCTCTCTAATCGTCGGTTCCGGTATCTTTAATTCGGCAAAAGGAGGCAAACAATGCTCTTACTAAGTACCTGTCCCACAAACATATTATTACAGTTAGTGAGATATTCTTCTTTTTCTCCGTGTTTTAAAATTACTGAAATATGTACATAGAACACTTAGTAAGGATTTTTTTTTGCAACTTTTGCGTAAAGTTTACTTACTTTTGCGTAAAGATTGAAAGATTTTGTCCGAATATGAAGCTTATTACCACTTATTATCACTAAAGTGGTTTCACTACGGTACGCACGAAGCCGCGGTGAAGACGTACGGGTAGACGTAGACATCACGCCACCTGCACTGCGAATCAAATCTACTTAGTCGACATGTCACGTCAAGGCTTAATCGCGGGCCGGATCAGTGGACAGAATAAAAGTTCTATCGTGGCATCGACATTACTGTATGTACGTATAAACAATGCCCGAAACCTCCACCTGACGCTAATGACCCCATAGTCACGCTTACACGCCACTACACCGACCATCTCCCAGAACTGGACATAGACGAAATTGAAGCGGCTCTTAAACAGCTTAGTAATGGGGAGGCGCCTGGCGAAGATGGAGTCATTTCAGAACTTCTCAAGGTAGGGGGACTACTCGTTCTTGAAGAACTGAAGAGATTATTCAGCTCCGACATATCCAATCGGACTACCCCGAAGACGTGGAAAGATGGCGTGGTGGCTCTGTTCTTAAAAAAAGGAGTTAAAACTCTTTTGAGAAACAAAAAACCAATGATGATGATAATAAAATGCCGCCAATATTCAGGAAATCATTTTGCGATTTTCAGTTTCCTGTCATGGCCAAAGCAAAGGAAAATCAGTAGGTACACAGCACCATCGGCTATGCTCTTAAACAAGTGGAGATATTTTGTACCCAGCCAGCTTACTCCAATTTTTAGATTGGCTCAGAAAAATAAACCATACGAAGTAGATGTGTTTTCATAGTACGATTTCCTAGATTTAAAAAAAAATCTGCCAATCTTAGGTTGTTACCTATCCGTAATGACGATGAGGGTGAAGGTCTGACAAGGACAGAAATGACTGAATTTTCTGTCAAGAAAGCTGAACCTCTACGGTGGAGTCTACGTTCTCTTTCTCTTAAGCTACAGGTCTTTTCTTTTCTGGGAGAGGATAAATAATAGGAGTTCTAAATCTAATACCACCCAAAATTTCGATGAAGAAATACAATGATTTGATGTCTCCTTATCCAGTCATTAAACTGCCAGAGCATGTGGCATTTTATACTTCACTTTCTCACTTATAATTATTGTTAAATCAGATAAGTGATATCTTTTTGATTTTTATATTTTAGTTGGTAGTTCTTTTTAAGGCGCCGGGTAAGGCAAGTGACCTTGAACATTAAGCGTCGACTAATGCGACTTCTGTTACTTGTCTAAGATAATACAAATACTTCTCGCGGCTTGACATCCATCCATTGCGCTCCTGTGAAAATATATTATCATTGAGAGCAAAATATCCGCTCATGGAAAAGTAGGCGCTAATAATTAATTGGTTATTAATTATTAGCGCTTATAATTCTTAATTGGTTGACTATTAAAAAAAAAAACTTCACCCTAAAGGCACGAATGTCATAAATAACTAAACCTACTTTGAAGCTAAACAAAAACGTCGTTTAAAATATAAATGTGAACAAGCTCGCGATACTTGCGGTACTTATATTTTTAGTGTTTATAAGAAATAATAACTAGTATTTAGATACATCAGGCAAAACTTTAACATATAAGTTACATGATATATAAATTCCACATCCTATATCCAGTATTTTCGGCAGAAAACTTGTACAAAAACACCTCTTTTACGTGCATTCTCCTTACCCGGCGCCTTAATCGTAGAATTTAGTTCCTTTGTTAGAACTTGTCTACCTCTAATGTAATCATTAGTCTTACTTCTAGTTCCTACGATTAATAACTAAGACTGTTTGACTATACGTTTTAATTCTTAGTAAAAAAAGACCATTTAAAGACTAAAATTTTTAAGACTGGTTGTGATAATATAATACCTACTCATTCTGAAAAAACTAAGTTTCAATTGACCACATTATAGTGTAACAAATACCTACAATTGCCAAAAATGTTAAAAACGCTGTTTTTGTTATTTGTTACGAAACTCATGTTAAATAAAAATTATAAGTATACTAATTATCTTTTAATGACACTTTGGTACCAAAAACTGAAGTCGTAACTTACACAAGTTGTAAAACGAAGTTCTTACAGAGTGACCTATCTGCTTCAAGTAAGTATAAATAAATAAATAGACACCACAGCGATTTCGAACTACTACTGTCTTGAAATATAAGCTAAGAATTAAAATATCATGTAATCAGTTCATGAATAAAGTCAAAGCTAACTAAAGGACAATAAGTTAGTTAACGTATTTTGTTGCGCCAAACCGAAAAACACGCTTGCCCTGGAATAGTATTAATTGCTGGTTAGGACAGTTAACGGGGAGGGATTAGAATGTCTTGATGGTCCTTTACAAGTACCTACAAGTTACAAGAAATATAGGGCCAATTGACAGTTTAAACCCCCCAGCCCAGCAAAACTAGACACAATATAATTTTTATTGTTACGTAGTCTCGTAGGACGCTCGGCATCAAATAAGTAAACAATAAAGTAATGCACTGAAGACGAAATGAGATCAAGAGTTATACAAAAAATTGCATTCTGCTCAATTTAAATAATAATAGGCACCTCATTTATGAACTTATGTAGCGCTTGGGAATAATCGAAAGCCTAAGTATTCTAAGTAATTTAAAAGTAGTCACAATTCTGTTTCGCTGCGGTTTCAGTCACATTAAGATCAAAAACGGTATTCTCGTAAAGTTATAATATGACGTAAAGTTATACTTACAATTAAATTCCATATATCCTTAAAACAGTTACGGTAACGTGATCGTGCGTAACCAGTAACCACCTACCATGTAGGTATTGAAGCGGCATCTATAATAATTGTTGGACTGCTTCATTGAGGCCAAGGCAATATTTTTGCGGAACACAGATGATCAAGACGATTTGTCATCATTTGTCGTTAATTTTTCAATATCATTGTTGCTCGATACGCTGTCTACATCATGAATTCATGACAACTTTATTGACTGAACGTGATAATTATAGTTCCTCGTAAATAAAATATTAACTATAATTCTTGACTTCACTAAACTTCTGTTATTTAAGTTGTTTGTTGTTCTTGTTTTAAGTAAGTCTGTTACGGACTTCTATGTACAAGTCTATATAAAGTTCCATAATAAACTCATTCAGTATTATAGTTGGGTAATTGATACAAACTAACTCGAATTCCTCTAACACATAACAACACTCGCATTGGGTGTATATCGTTCAATCCAATGTTAAATACCTTTAGAGTTTGAATCATGATTTTTCACAACTATCGTAATTGTTTCATTTTTTATTGTATCTGATAAGTATGATATCATATATAATTTTTATTTTAAATATAGGTACTCCTTTAATATATTTTAATAAAGTCTAGTAAGGCTATATGACAGAGAATAAAAGTGACAAGACAAGTTACAAGATCTGGAAGATAATGTGGCAACCGGCTGGCACCGCAGCACCGCACTATACAGTGGAGACCCAAAGGAACCTAAAGGAGGAACCCAAACAAAAAAGTCGAAAAATATAAATGATAGGAATGGAACCCTGACACGCAAGGAGAGCAAGCCTGGCTTTCTAAGTGTAGTGTAGGTTTACTACACTCAGAAAGGTAGCCCGGACTTGATCTCCGCAGTCGTGGCATAGGTAGATCTTTTACGTCGAGTTCAGCAATACGATTAAATACATTGTAACTATTGCAGAAATTTACTTATGTACTTCATTATAAATTATATTCACATTTATACCCAGAAAACAAATTCGCTTACTCAACTTAAAAGTTAAGACTAAGCTAGCAAATGGTAATAAGCATTGCATATAGGTCAGATTAAGTAGTTTGAAACACTATCCTTGTGAGCAGGCAGAGAGCATATAATTCTAATTAAGTTTAATCAAAGACAGCTGGTGAATTAGGGATGAACAAACAGTATTAACGTAATATGGTGTATCCATTCGTATTTACTTAAACAAAAGGTAGTGACAACTGAAACTAGGCGCAGCACTGATAGAACATTTGATTTTATAAAGTTTTGCTTTATTATAAGTAAAACTCTACTCGAGGGCAATGAATTGGGGTCGCATACAAAAACTTTCATATTTTGAGGTCTACAAATGTAAAATACCTACAGGGACCTTATTTTATCTGACAGCAGATAGGTAGGTAATATTTTTGGGTGTATGTTTAATTTAATAGTGTCTGATTTGTAAGACCGTCCTGCAGTTTGTTGAGTTTAATTAAACGTCTAAACTTATATTCAATCTAAATCGTCTTCACGGATAAAATTATGTCGATTCGATGACGACAACGTTGCTTTTAATAGGTAAGTGCTATTGCCAGTCGTGCAAATGTACTTAATACTTAAATATGCGTGACAAATATTATTACCTATATTTCCCGACAGTTTTTGCTTATAATTTAAAAACAAGAAAACTCAATTAACAAGAACTAAACGCTATTAAACATCCCCTAAGAGGTACCTATCTTTACGTACTTACCTACATATTGCCGCCTACTTTATTGATTGAAACATAACTTTATGGACCCAGCATCGAGTCTAATGGACTTTGTTTAATATTTATAATAGGCCCTCACTAAGTGCCACTCGTTTGTTTCCAACATGATTGTATAAATAAAAAATAAAGTCATAAAAGATAAGTAAGTCATAGTTGCAACTCACTTCGATTCATGCACGCTTGGTACAGCGTCTTAGCTAGCACAAAAGGCCTGGGCTCGCTGGGTGTGATGGGCTCGTCGAGGAGAGCTCTGATCTGTTCCTGGAGCTGGTCCGTGATGATGGAGAAGGTGTTCACGGAGGTTTTGTCGTCCGGGATGCGGGTATTCTTCACAAACGTGCCACACGCGAAGTCGTAGAAATCATCGCACGGATCTACTTTTTCGTCCAAGTTCATTAGGAGTTTGGACGCTGTGAACATTCAAAGTCTGATTAGAATTAGCGCGAGTCGCAAGAACAAGGCAAATCCTAAATAGGTATGATTACGAGACTAAACACGCAGAGTTGCATTTCCCTTGAAAACACGAAATTACATCTACCACGCAGGCAGCAATTGTAACATCTAAGCCATAAATTCATGTTAAGCATAATAATATAATATACAGAGTGAATCAAATAAATGGTCCCAACATGAAAAGTACCTTGAATTAATGACCAAGTAAACTATATCCCTAGCTATTTATAGGTAAGTAGCTTCTCTTAATCAAAAATCAAAGCAACTCAGATGCGTCAAACTCAAACTCATAGTGGTCATACTGTATTTTTCCATGCAATAACCATGTCGAAACTTAACACAAAACAACACATTTAAGTAACTTTATTTGTCTGCCAATCTATTCCACAATACAACAGTTATCATAAATTAGATAAATAAAATATTACATATGTTGTCTTTTTTTTCAGAAAATAAATTCAAATTATTTATTCACAAATACACGTATTTACAAAGAAATTGGTTTGTACAGAAGGAAACAGTGTATTTTACCCTGTCTGGCGTGTGAATGTCAATTTTAAATTAATGGAATCCATTTTATTTTAAACGTCAAATAATTAAATTCTTTACATGTTGGTTATTAATAACAGGTCGTTCGGTTTTTCTCGGGTATGAAAATTTTCTAGAAAACTTATTTTTTTATATACAAACATTGTCCGTTACGAAATAAAATCTCAGAAACTCAACATAAAATCAAATCAGCTAAATCGGTCGAGATAATCTAAGATAATCTTTTTTAAATGAATAAACATGGCAACTGATTTTTATTTAAGAATAGATACTCTTAAGCGAAATGTGTTAGCATCATTCTGGTACTTTTCAGGTCCCATAGTTTCAAATCATCCTGTATAAACATACTGTCAGAAAAAATATAAATAACCTTTGCTTAAATGGCATCAGTAGTTTAGTTAAATGCTTGTTTCTAAACATACGTTTGAAATTGCGCTTCAGCCACTCTAGCTATTATATTGTCACAACATTGCGTTTACTGCTTGCGTCATTCGTTATCCGCTATTTATTTTATATTACTGTTTATTTATTAGAGGCTAACCAATGATATTCTTTTAAAGCTAGGATAATCTTAGGGTAGTATCAAGTGCCTAAACTTGCGCTCTTAAAACAGTATTATTTCAACCATCAACGTAGATTCGATTGGGTGCAGTGGAGCGGTAATACGCCTTGAACGCAAAGGGTCCTGGGTTCGATTCCCGGCTCTGGACATTTGAGAAAACGAACTTGTTGTACAATTTATAAGCTTCTTTGCATCCACATTCTAAACCTATTTGGGTAGATTGCAATTAAGGCAGATCGTTCAGTGATGCCCAAAAAATATTTTTTTCACCTACTCTTTTCAATATTGACTAGTACACTGATAGATTGTACACCATACAAATGTTACCATTGATATTTACAGAAAAACTGGTTTAAAATGTATATTTACCAAAATGTGAATCGTGGCCGCCATTATATAAATTTTACTGAAAAACAGTAACTTTAATAATTCAAATCAATTTACATCATTGACTTATTTGGTCATAAATATAATTGATTGATTAAAACATGATATTTTCGACCGAATATGAATCAATGACGAAAATTTATTATATGAGTGATTATTATTCAGCAAGAAAATATTATACGCGCGTACAACATTTTGATCAGTATACAATTTAAACCAGAGTAGCTATTCTATAAATAAAAAACGTAAGAAATTTGAATTTCGTTGGCTTCACGAACAAGCCTATTTAAGATCAAGCCTATTTACCTTATCTAATAATTATATTAGTTATACAGAATATGACCTCTAGTAGACCATTTTAAAAACTCTCGCACACAAAGGGTTCCGTAGCATTCGAGCAAAAAATCGCCACACGTTTCATGCATACGGCCCTTTAATATTCTTCTCTTCTTCTTTGCGTGTCGACTCAGGCTTTCATATATGTGAGAACCAGAACCAGAACAAAGAGAAAAGAGCCACCGATATAGCAATGTTGGGGGTCTTGTAGAGATCCGCGCGTGTGCAGACGTAGGGACACGCAGGGCATGACAAGAGATGTACCATTGTCTGGGGGGAAATACCACATAGACATGCGCTCTCTAAGATGTAGCCCCACCTGTGCATGTTCTCCTTGCTTCGGCCTACTTGGGTCCGTAGTCTATTTGAGAACTTCCAAGTTGCCCAAGGTAGATCATGTCCTTTAATATTCAACTTTTTATATTTTTATTATAGAAGTAAAAACTAATTAACTAACTATTGCGGCTTATAAGATACAGCCCGCTAACAGACAGATTGACGGACGGACAGCGGAGTCATAGTAATAGGGTTCCGTTGGTGTAATTATTTATTATCTTAAAGTATTAGCACCAATCAAGCAATTCACTTCACCATAGTATTTTAATAACAAACTAAGAAACTGACAATAGACGTTTATTCGCAAAAATAAAATTCATTGATTAGATTGTAAACTTTAAATTACTATCTCTCTAAGTTTTTAAGACCTTAACTGAAACATCATCCATCCATTCACTGAATACTCAGTAACATACTTTAATAAATCAACGGTATAATTTATTGCTCGTAAAGACATAAGTACTAATATATAAAATCGTCTCACCTGTGTGGATGCAACCAGGACTGCTACAGATCTTCACGTCGGCATTTTCCTTCGCAATGACGGCTGGCGGCATGGATGAAGAAAGTCTCAGTTCACTAGTCTGTGGCATGTCTAAAATGCAGACACATGCAAATGAATGCGTGAAATGATACAAATGGCACGTAGCACAACAGCCAACAGAGGACATTCAAAAACACGGTGACATAGACACACATAAACTGGGACATAGTACATTCACGAAGACTGTGCAATTAAATAGTTAAAAAGTTATTTCATCAAACTTGTAGAATGACATGATTTTTGATAAATACTTATATTCATAAACGTAGGTACATTTTAAGTAAATAGATTTAATATCCTTAAATAAAACAATATTAACTAAGTGCAGGTGCTATTATGCCAATATTATTTAAAACTTTCCGAAACTATTTTACTTGAATTTGATGATTGATGGAACTTTTATTTAACAAAATAACGGAGAACATATGATTAACAAACTATAATTACACAAAGCTTATTAAATTATTAATAGCATTTATCAAAATTACTTCAAACGTGTTTGCAGTTACCAAATAGGTATACTCGTATTACCATTATCGTTTGGTCAATCTAGTCCTGTGATTTTCAGCGTTAAATTATTTCACGAGAACATTTAATTAACAGCTTGTCAAACTACCACTTGATGTCAAATTTCCTCAATCGAGCGATTTTCTAATAATTGTTAGAGTAGGTATTAATTGATATTAGAAGTTTTTTGGTAGATTGATTAATATAAATAAAACATTTATCGAGACAAAATAAAATTATAGTAAGTTTCATTAGTGTTTACATAGTTATATTAGATTAGATCAGCAGAAGACCTAACAGCTGACAGTAGTCTGCCTCCAAACAAGATGGTAGTCTTGCAACTTTTATTTTTCAATTTTTGTACATTTTAGGGTTTGGCTAACTAGAATAACATCCATTTAAGATTACCTTTCTCCCCAAGCTAGAATAAATCAGTTTTTTGGAAAAAATGTGTAAATGAGCTGTTGTTTTTGACTGTACATAAGCTACGTAGCACGTAGCATTCGTAGCGCCAGTAGCGCACCGTAGCATAAATCTAAAGGTCCTAGTACATACGACATTATTTCGGACTACGCTACGATATTATTTGTGGTATGGTAGCACTGTATACACTCTGTGTACGCTCAGTGTACACTAATTATTTATGTAATATTTCTGTAGAAGTAATTTAGTTAAACAGCACAATTTCCCACTTAGTAAGAACGTAAATTGTTGATGAATAGCTTTATGCCTTTGTTTTGTTCAAAGTTGTCTTTGTCCATTGATTACAAAAGTCCGAGCCAGTATTTAAGTGTGGTTGTAAAGTCGTTCATGCATTTTCAAAGGTAATTTGTACTTTAAAACTTTTTGCATATGTTTGATTGATCGTTCGTTACATTTAACGTATAATTTTTTAAATTGGCTACGTGGTGCTTGTTATTATTTTATCTTTTCTAGTTTCTTTGAAATGACAAAATAAAAGTTAAAATTTGAAAGAAATGCAATTTATTAGCGGTAAGAAAATACGAATGTCGTTTAGAAAGAGATCGAAGTTTTTTTTATCTCAAATTTCAAATAATAACTACCGTCTAAATACTTAAATTAAAATTAGATCAATTTGTCCAGCACCAGATTAGCTTAGTCCAGCGTAAGGACCGTATTCTGTCTCTAATAACGTCATACAAACTCATAGCTATATGATCAATTCATAGCTATATACTATACCTAATATCGCGGATAGGATTAAACTCGCCAAACTTGAGATGCACAAGTGGACCTAAATATGGAAAAGTAACGTTCTAACAAACTGGGCTTAAACATTACCCCGCCCATTTTATGCACAATTCACGTAAATTAAAAAAACACTAATTGAGGAACTAGGCGTGATTTGCTGCTCAATTCGAGGTTTGCGTGTTTCATGATTCTTAGCCGTAGTGGGGGTAATTTTTCATGTTACATTACAACTAGTGTTTGAACGTTAAACATAAAATACGATTGGAGAGAGGGCCTGCTTCATCGCACGTGACTTTGGCTTATAGGTCTTTAGTCGTCCAGTACATACCCGGAGCGTTACTTATCGTTTGCAGCATGCCTACTTGTTCGTAGCTATGTGTATTGTGGTTTAGTGTACAATTTTAATGAAGACCATGTTTCGTGACGTCACGAGCGTGTTGTTGGTATTGACCGCGTTTTACACTCTGAACTTGGCCTCAAATTTGAATTAAGTTGCCATTTTTATTGAACCGCACGCGTCTGACATTATTCTGTATGTCATGCAACCTTTTTTTAGCAAAAAGTATATTATTATCCAACAATTTGTGAAGTGTTTAAAAATTCCATAAATTGTCCTGAATTTTCTTTAGAGCTGAATTATTTCATTAGTTTAGTTATATTTTTCGTCGTTTTCATCATGAAATTAATATTGAAGAATTCAATAATCTAACCACCGTTTTTATTTACCTACCAAACAGAGTTTTTAAAGACAACACGCAATTACAAGTAAATAAAAGGTCGCTCGGAAATTAATTGGTAAGTAGTGTTTTAGCGGCAACAGTAGCATTTACAAAGGATAATTACTACTTGGAAGTACCCGTGGAAGTTGCAATGGCCGCTAATAATGGGCCATGGTAATTTACATCTCTACCATACTACCATAGAACGCAGACACGTTTCCGACCACAGTGTAAATATATCAATGCAGTTACAGTCTCCGGAGCGTAGGCTGAGCCACATTGTGGGCCAAAAGTCAACGTCAACGACACGATGCGGCATACTCTACTATGCTACGCTCACATGTTGTGAAGTATGTAAAAGAGGCGCTACTTCAACACAAAGTTATGATAAAGTTTAATAACTGTAGATGGTTTTTCTTATTTGTTTATTTTTTCCCATTTGGAATAGGTATGAACTTGTAAATTATGGTTTGTAAGTAGTTTTCTTCAAATAGATGTAAACTAGTTAATTTCATTATAGTCATCATAACTAGTTGTTATCATTATCTGTAGCACTACTTAATAGTAATAATTATTTCTAGAGTACGTGATCTTATCATCGCCCCGTAAAAGTATGCGATTCAGAATTTATTATGATCATGATCTTACCCAATTTGGGCTTACCCAATTTTGGTTAAAATTGACCTCTATCCATTGTAGTGTCTACAATCTATACAGACACGAGTATGCGCGCCGGACCATGTCCGCTCCATTGCGCCATTTGACGTGATCTAACATTTAGTAAGCGGGTATAGTAATGTTGTGTTATCGAACGTTTCCAACGTCGTGTTGCGATAACGTCACACTTTTCTAGTTTAATTTCCGTTTCAGTAAATTGGTTTCTGGTTTCCGCAAGTGGCGCAGCGATGTGAAATTTTCAATCATGACGCGCCCGCTGCGTCTCCCCGCCTGTTTCCGCAGCGCGCGGGCGGGACTTGCCTCTCAAAAGTTAGTTATAGAGAACACATCTTAGAAACTAGTCATTTCCCGCGCCTCCAGTGCTGTGGAATTGAGTTAGTTACAGAAAACTCTATTTTACTTTACATTATTTATCACGTATTTGTTTGGGTTGTATAGGTAATATAATCCAGGACATGGTCATTTTTGGTTCTTTAAGGAGTGTATCTACTTCTATTTGATTTAGACAAAGCGCCACACTCGTTTAAACTTATTAGTCACTTAACAGACGACCGTACTCAAGCGTAATACCTTCCTTGATCCTTGCGTAGAATGCATGAGGTGAAAAAACTTATTATGTATCTTTTTAGTCCTTTGGTAACAAAAGCTTGTTTATAGTTTATCTAACTACAATGATTTGAATTAACGTAGATAAATTATGGACAATTGAATCGCAGAAAGTGTTTTTACATGACTAGTTTCAGTTGTTTCAAATTCAAATAAATTCAAATTCAAATTTGCATACAAATGTGCATAAAATAAGGAAAGAAAAACTAGTAACCCACCTGGTATTGTGATGATACTTTTTTCACACAAATGTTATTCTGGTAGTTATAAGCATGTCCTATCATTCTGATATTATATTGGAAGCAAAGCCACGAGGCAGTAATAACACCTTAAATCAACAACAACATACCGGAAGGATCGACTCTATTATATATACTAAGATTATTCAATTTCTAAAGTGATTTTCTTTGGGCGCTGAATTTTTGCCTATTTTATCTATTTATTGGTTTTAAAACACATGTACCTAAGTTACCTTTCTATAGTACGACTACACTCAGAAATCGCATAGGAATGTTAAAAATATACTATTTCAATTTATGTAATACCGATGGTACTATTAGACCCAACGGAAAACGAAATTAAAGAAGGGAATTGAATTTGTCTGTTAGGTCTGATTAAAAATAAGACAGAACAATATCGTTTTATTTTCCGGTTTTTTATCCTATTAAGTTAGTAGGTACATGTTGAAAGAAATTAAACGTAGTTATAATAGAAAAAGTTATTTAGAAATAGTAAAAGTGTCATTGTACATTGGTGGGTCAACAGTTGTTACGAATGAATAACGTTAGGAATCATCAACAAAAAATCGGCCTAAAATATTTTATGTTCTTAGTTTTTTGTGTATTTTACCAGTAGGTACGTAGCCAATTCAATGGAAATAACCTTACAATGAAATACCCGCAAATCAATTTTATTGTAACGAGTATTCGTTGCGACACCCTTTTATGTGCCATCGTGATCTGTGTCAAAACTTTATTGAGCTATTAAATTACTGGCAACATGTACAGGTTTTTTATAAATATGCCCATAAAAACTATATGGATACCGTTCTTTTAAAGGTTCTCAACCGTGTATTTACTCTGGAAATTAGGTGGGTAGACCATGGATGGCCAATCATTAAAAATTCGTAGTTATTACCATGTGATGACTGATTCTTTCTACTCTCTACACTCACACATCGAACTCTGGCCACAGACGCGGCGGCGGATGTGTTTGTTTCATTTATCCAGTAAACAAACGAAAAATAATAGTTTTTTCACAGAACACACACACACAGAACAGGTATGATACGCTACGCTCCATGGTTCACCCTATACCTTAAAGACTTCACATATATTCCACTCAGATCTAGTCTCAAGAATCTCGAGATAGAATGTCGTTTTAAGAACCATTAAGACTAAGTCACGATCAACTTAAACAACGAACTATTTTACTGATATTATCTTAACCGTATCATATTTTTTCTACACCAAAGTCTTAACAACGCCAACAAAATGTAGGAGTTATCTGTAACAACGGAAGTAATTATTACCTATCTGCCTACGTGTCAGTACCAGTACATGATATTTCCCATAATTGGGTGGGTTACTATTTTTCCGTAGGTACTAATTACAAAAATATATTTAGGGTCAATGGAGCGACAAAGGAAGGTCAAAGGATGTAACTCAGTGGTCTGATTCAGCCGAGTTCCATATCCTTGCCCATACAAATGTACGTCTGGATTATTCGAATAAGTAGGTACTATGTATGCCTGCACATTCAGGTAACAGTGGATGTGTTGCCATGGATCAAAAATAGTCTGCCCCCTAGGGCAGGCCAGTGGGCAGATGGCAAGCGTTCCAATTCGATAAATATATTGTACTTGCCGTAGGTCACGTCCAAAGAAGATGCACTGGTTGGATAGGAGGATATTAACGTTTATTAAAAGCATAAAATAGTAGCCTTATTTTCATTGGTGGAGTACATTTTAAGTAGTGTCTCATACAAGGATGAAAGAGCTACAGGTTAACTGATTGCATTGAACCTTACTTATTTTATGTCGTGTTATCGATTTTACACAAAACTAAAACTTAGAAACTAGTTCATGAAATTAAAGCCATAGTGACCTGCTCTATCATGGCTGGTGATAGAAGGTGGCACGTGAGTTATGAGTTCATTTTCTTTACTTTCGTATGCTGTGAACACCCAGCGTTGGATTCAATGCTCATGAGTCGAGTGTCTCTATGAGATATAAGCATGTATACGTGTTACGAATAACGCATTCGATCACAATTCTGTATCGGACTCATTACATTACGAGAGCGTAAACACGACTCATATACGCATACAAAGATGTCATTCTTGCCTCACTTTTGACAGTCCGATTTGTAGGAAACTATCGTTCTAGGCGTTCTATTTCGATGTTTTTATATAATTGTTCATTAAGTTTTCTCATTTTGGCGCCAATACATTGTACAATATTTTGCGATATTAAAATGGAATAGGGTGATAAAGAGAACCGAATCGCTGTGATTACATACACAAAGTACTTAAAGTACTTGCTGTGATACACAAAGTAGGTATGGAGCCAAATGCAATTTTTAAAACTCTCCATATATACGCTTGGTATTAGTAAAATGTTTGTGTACCGGGCTATTATTAGGTACAACAGAAGGTACAATGAGACCTCCTCTGTTTGTGACAGAAAAAGACCTGGCCGTCCACGTAGTGTTCGTACGAAAAAGGTGGTCAAAGCAGTAAGGAAAAGAATCAAAGAAATCCTGTCCGAAAGCAAAAGATTTTATCTCGGGAGATGAAGATAGCACCTAGAACCATGTCGCGTATTTTAAAAGATGACTTAGGGCTTGCAGCCTATAAGAGACGTACTGGTCATATTATAACTGATAATTTTAAAAAGAATAGGGTGGAAAATCGACAAAACTACTGAAGCGGTACGCAAAGGGAGGTCACAGAAAAAAATTGTTTACGGATGAGATTTTTTTTACAATTGAGCAACATTTTAACAAACGAAATGACCGTATTTATGCTCAAAGCTCTAAGGAAGCTTCCCAATTAGTCGACAGAGTGCAACGTGGGCACTATCCGACTTCAGTGATGGTTTGGTAAGGTATTCGTTATGAAGGAGTGACTGAGCCATACTTTTGTGAAAAATATCAAAACATCGGCATAAGTGTATCAAGATACCATTCTTGAGAAGGTAGTGAAGCCACTTAACTACACCGTGTTCAATAACCAAGAATGGTCCTTCCAGCAAGACTCGGCGCCGAGTCATAAAGCTCGGTCTACGCAGTCTTGGTTGGAAACGAACGTTTCGGACTTCATCAGAGCTGAAGACTGACCGTCGTCCAGTCCCGATCTTAATCCCTTGGATTATGATTTATGGTCAGTTTTAGAGAGTACGGATTGCTCTAAACGCCATGATAATTTGGAGTCCCTAAAACAATCCGTACGATTGGCAGTGAAGAATTTTTCCATGGAAAGAGTGCGTGCGTCTATTGATAACTAGCCTCAACGTTTAAAGGACTGTATTGCAGCCAATGGAGACCACTTCGAATAAACTTTATTTATATTTTAAATTGTTTTATATTTATGTATTAAACTAACACTCTGTAAAAGTAATAAATGTTATTTGTAACGGTTTTTTTTTCTTTGTTTTAGTATTAATGGCAAGACTAGGTACTTAACCAAGAAACTAGAATCCATTATCTAAAGTTATACTTTTTATTTTGCTAACCTCCTTAAATTAATTTGGTTTAATTCAGAATTTTCAATTTTTCTTTTGTTATTCTGCTAAGAAATGTTCAATGATTTATTACCAATACTTTGGTAAGTTTGAAGGTCTGCGCTACCATTGTTGTGCCTGATTCATTGAATAATTATGTATTGCTAAACAGTTGTTTGTACACACAAGTACACAACTTTCGAAATTACTTAATTCTGAATTGTTATTGCAGATATTTTGCATTGACACAGAAATCACTTAGAACACTAGAAATGGTTATTTTTAAATAAGTTGGACTTGTATCGTAAGTTAATAGCTATATTTATCCCTATAAAAATGACAAATACTTACCTACTATGAGAAACACATGACCAATAGTGTGGTCGGACTAGTACCTAAGTATTTCAAGTAAATATTTAATTTAAATCTAACAGAAACTAACTTAACTTTTAATCTCGAAGAAATATTTTATGAAAACCTTGCATACCCGAACAAGGTTCACCAAATTGAACAAACCATCTCTGCTTGATTAAGTTTCACTATTTAGATACCCACAGCAAAATTACAATGTAGCTATAATTGTAAATGTTATATATAAAAATGAAAAGGAGTCGATTAATAAAATTCCCCGCTATTATGAACACTTACCACGGCTTACGATGTATAAGAAAGTTATAAGTACACTCATGATTTTTTGATTCATCTATGAATTTCGATACAAGAGTTAACCGACTTCGTTTGTTTCTTTAGCTTCATTACCTAGACATTATAGCAAAATCAACACCTGCACTTAGCAATTTTATGGTAAATTACTCAATACCCTTTATATACTCATTCAGTAGGTATACAAGTAGGTATTTATAATTGGAAATATTGTGCCTGTTTACAACAAAAGTTTATTAACTATACACATGAAATGATTATAAAGCAAATAGCGTTAAATGAGATCGAAATTTGTTTGACGGGTTATTTTGAATATGTTATAAAAGTGCCAGCAAATAATATATTCAAATGTGCAAAAAACTTTAAAACACGAGTATGGCACTGAAATTCAAATATAATATTTACAATAGACCCACGTTTTGAAGCCAGCAAATATTGGACTTAAAGAACTCCAGGTTTTCCGGAACTTTTGCTATGGATTGCAAACAGAACAGACAATGCTTGCTTCTCGTTTTCACAAGAGAAACAAATAAGTAGTATGATGTATAAATAGCAAAAAAATTGCTAGTGTTTTATTCGATAATTTTTCAAACAAATTCACAAATCAACTACTTACTTGGTTCGTATGAAATTGTTTTGTATTTTTTTTTCCAATTTTCTAATTAGTTTCAATACGCAGGTTCCTGTCTATTGCCGGACAACTTTTGGAAACATTTGGATTTGCTGATTCGGTCATTATTAAACAAAACTTACTGCTGATGTCGGTAGTGGTCTTTATGAGCAGACTGGCGATGAAAGCGGCCAGAAATGCGATTGCCAGCACGGTGGTCACGCCAGCCACCAGCATTAGTCTCTTCTCCAGCTTGGAGCGCTGGCCCCAGAATGAAGGCCTGAACACAAACAAAACCATATTAAAAGTAATGTTGCACCGATTGCCAAGCACCAAAATAAGCAAAGCGTAGGTCCTATCTACAGCTACAGATAAAATACATGACGACTGTTTGAACGATGAGCGCACATTTTCATGGGCGATAGGCTAGTTTCCTGAGTAAAAAAAAAATTAATCTATTCAGTCCGTCATTTAGATTATCAAAAAAATATTGGACCAATATTTTGTCTTTAGTCTCTTAAACAAAAAATGACGAAGATAAAGCGCATCAAAGTGAGCACGTGACGTCACGCCTTGCTAAAAAGTGTCGCAAGGCGTGACGTTACGCGGAACTTTACCGGGCTATAATATATCTTCATAATTTTTTGTTTGGTTGAGAAAAGAAAAAATACGTGTCCAATATTTTCTGTTAATCCAATTGATGGACTAATTCTATTTTTTTAGCAAACTGACCCGTTCTAAGCTGGTATTTATTAAATAAACAACTGTTCCTTTAGAATCGACAACGAAATCTAGAAATAAATCAACTGTGATATCGGCCAGTATACTTAAATTTGTTCATGACTCAGTTTGAAATCTCGTGCACATTGTACAAACATATTATTTTGCCATTTGAGTAGTTAAAACCCGTTAAAAGTCATAGTTTCTTCAATCGCGTTGACTGATCAAATCGAATCAATGAACTAATAAAACTTGAGCAATAGATTGAAAACTTGTTGGTACTTGTCAAGTTGAAAAAGTGAGTGAGAATTGAAGACTGTAACAAGTTTATTTAAAAAAAACGGGCTAATTTCGAAGCACACTTGCATCGAGGCATTGGTGCATGCCTCGATGGTTCCGTACCGCTGTGTTATTCATCCACTTGATCACCCACATTAACTTAGTTGGTTTTTATTATTAAAACATATCGTTTGTTAAGAAAAATATACATGTATTATTATTATTTCTTTGAATAATTTTTGTTTACTCCATTTAACGCACCAATCTTAATGCGTGTAAGTACCTATGTATACCATTTATTTCTGTAGCAACGAAAATTTAATATTTTAACAAAAAATACTATGCCATAGTTAAAAATCAAAAACAAAATTGGTATAATGCACAACTTTTAAAAATGTTTTCTTTGTTGAATTTTTAATTTCACACATTTTTACGAAAAATATCTTAAATATTTTGAAAATTTTCCATACGGTTACACCTAAAGATCTATAATATTTGACATCAATATCAGCCTTGATAAAAGGACAACAAATTGATCCTAGACTATTAGGGCTCCGTTTTGTACTTTTGAGGTACCTACGGAACCCTATAAAGCAAATAAAGAGGGTACAACATATTCATCTCGCATTCTCGCCGATGTCATATCAGAATGTGTTGAGAGGAGGTAAACTAAAAGTGCTTATTCCTTGAGGGGGAAAATTGCTTCGAAATTTTCAATTTGTTTTGGTAACCCAATTTTCGTGTACCCGCAATTTTCTGGTGTTAAACGAAAAGAACTCACGAGGGAGCCCTATTTGATCCATTCTTATGGGATCTTAAAGAAAACTCTCTTATTCGCGTTATGTGCGCAAAGCGGCTTAAAAATTACATAAAGAGAAAATAAGCTCACCCATATTACATTTCTTTTCACGCTAATATTATGGAATAAGTGTGTCAAACTGGATTCAGGACAATAAGTATATTCCAAGACAACTTGAAAATTATTATTATCGTAAATAAATATTCTTTAAAGAATGTTTATAAAACACTAGCTGTTATCGCGTGGTCTTAGTAAAACCATAGTTAGTCAAAACTAAAGACCACGCAAACGAAGTTGCGGGCGACAGGTAGTGTTAATTTTATTTGACATATTTTTTTTGCCAACTGAACGAAGCGACATGTTACGGTAAAAAGCGGCATCTATAATAACAGTTATCTTGTATCCCTCGGGAACCATACATTTTCCGGGATCTAAGATCTAAATACTATTCCAGACTATAGATCTATTTATGTGCCAAATTTCATCTAGATCGAGGGTGGGTGAGTAACAAACATCCATCCATCAAAACTTCGCATGTTAATAGTAAGGTGACATTCGGCTACGTGGTAGGTGTACCAAAATACGTTTTGTCTACGCAATACTCCTTACGAGATGATTCGGTGCATAAATAGGTAAAATAACTTTTAAATATAATAAAAATCTAAAGCTTTAAAAAAAACCCCTATTAAATAACCAAGCAGGTCTGGTTTTCCTGTTTAATGGGTACAGGGGTCTGATGGCAATCTCTCCAAATTTAATAACCAGATTTGCCAGATTAACAAATTGTCAACCGAAAAACCACGTAACACTATATGATATAACATTAGTGTCACGTGATTTACCGGTTGTGAATTCATTATCGAATGGTTCTGACTGAATCGGCGGCCAGGAATGGGACAAAACGCTACTATAAAGAAGATATTTTATATTATACTAGCTGTGCCCGCGGCTTCGCTCGCAAGGAATAGGAATGCTATTTTACTCGCCTTGGAGATGGAATATAATAGTAGCCTATCCTTCCCGAGGATTCAAGCTTTTTCCGTACAAAATTTTATCAAATCGGTTAGGCTTACGCGACGAAAAGTATTCTATGTCCTTTCCTCTGGAAAACTGGAACATATTGGGACCCTGGTCCCATGTATCTCTACACTAGAATTCACTAAAATTAGTTGAGCGGTTTAGGCGTGAAAACGTAACAGACAGACAGGCAGAGTTACTTTCTAATTTGTAATATTAGTAGGAATTACGGGTCACAGTTAGCCACAAACTGAAATGCTCTCGACAAAACTCTACAAGACTTCATTAACTATTTCCATGGCATTGGCTGGTGCAAACGACCGTGAAGAGTAAATTATATCTTTGGTTTGTATAGTCTCGTTAACAAAAAAATAGCTCTCAATCGATTAACGACAAATAAACTTTCTTGGACGCTGCCCAATTTTAGTAGGTATTGCCATAACACTCAATAAAGTGATACAACCAATCGATTTCTTTCAGCGAGTTTTATCGCGTGAAAATATTCGAGTCTGCTTCGTGAGTTACTATTACAATGACTCCTAACATTATTATTATGTGAGTGTGTTCTTAGTGTGGCGCGTGATTTTTTCTTAAGGACATTACAGGGTGTCTTACTTATTTAAAATTTATTATTAAACTTTTTAATGTTGCCATGTCATGGTCATGTTTTTTATATTTTTTAATATTCACTTACTAACTACAAAAATAGGTACATTGGTCTTCACGCGGAACTAGTCTATAACCTGAGAAGAATGGTACCTACTTAACCTTAATTATTCAAAATTATTAAAATTAATAATATGTATTTATAATAATGACAGTGACAGACGGTGACTTGTATTACAGGTATTTCTATACCTTTGTCAAGCACCAAACTCTTACTCGCATAGTCTGATTCTGTATCTAAGCTAAGTACTACATGTATCATAACGAGTGATCGGAATAGGTAGATTGATTTGATGTACTTTGGCAGTGCTAGTATAGTATGGATAGATTTTTTTTTTCAAAAACTGATACCAAGAAATGCAGGAATCCCGGAGGCATGTCCATATTAACATCAATGTTTGAGGTCATTGACCCCAAATCAATCTACCTACTCCGATCACTGATCATAACAAACCTTGTGATAAGTAATACAATGGTTAATATTTATATTATATTACTATTGCTCCAAGTCCTAGAACTTTGAAACATTATAGGAACACGGCAGCATTGTAAGTAACAGGCATACTCTAAGGAATCATAATTTTAATTTATTACTGCTGATATAGAACACCCTGTACTCGTATACCTACCTAAACTGAACTAAAATACACCTGCTAAAAGGTTTAGCTTCTTGAAAAACTCGTTTATGAAGTTGCTTAGTAGGTTTAACAAAGAACTGGCTTTATTTTATTATTATTTATTAATAAACTATATAATTAACCAAAAGCGTTACAAGGAGATGTACAATTGCTATAATATCTAAATAAAGCTATTTCTAATGACAGTTTTTCCTTACTATTAAATTAATATTATACCTTTGGTTTTAACCGTAACTATGTACTGAGTATCGGACATGTATAGGTTATCAACATAATTTAAGAAGTGGTGAACGAGTGGCTTCCTGCAACCTCTCCCGGGTCGTCTGTCCATCTTGTCCAAAGGTTGCAGGAAGCTGCTGGATGCAGACCATTTCCTACAAGCCAGCCAGATTGCAATCTGGAAGATACTGGCTTATGTTCAGCAGCGGACGTAAGGCTGAGACATATGGCTGAAATGATAATGATGATGAACAAGTGAACAAAGAAAGAAGAAACTTTAGCAACTAACAAACATCCGCCATATTTTATTTTTGTGAGTAAATCTAATACTATTCTGTCCGTCTGTTTAAGTAGTTTTATTTCCAGATTACCTATAGATATCATAACGTCTACAAGTTAGTTTCAGGGAACCAATATTTATAAGGTATCGTTATTTGTGAATTCACGCAGGCCATTATGTTTGTAGGTAACGTACTCGTATTTAATGTGATCATTACAAGTAAAGTGGCATTCTTGAGTGGAGACCGCCACTTGGCAAACGCATCGTAGGTCGCCCTCCGACAAGGCGATGATATTACTACAATACTTAGCGTCATAGACAGTCCATATGTTTAGTTAGGTGCAGGTGCCAGCTGCTTGTAGTTATCTGGACAATAAGTCCTGTTCACACAAACAAGTATTACTGACTACTGTTTTTCTTGACAGGCCCTACATTGGTTATTGTGGTCATCATTTGTATGCGGCATAATAGTGCTCTTTTTGTTGGGCGGGCATATAAACCAATAGCGCTACGCTGTTTTGACGTGTTAACCTAAAATAATTCTAATGTCTTGCAACTCTCTCTAGTTTCTTATATCTTGCCTGTGGTCAAAGTGTTACATAAAAAGCTTAATTTAGCGTTTTGTGTCAGATCTTGCCATTGCCTTTTCGGTAATTTAAAATTTTGTGCCTGATTTGTTTAATTCAAATTAAAACTGCCAAAATTAATTTAATGTTTAAAAATAAAAATGTATCGTGTTGAGGATAGCATGCGTAGTGTACAAACCTAGTTTGTATTAATAGGGTCAATATTGAAAAACTTAGCCAAAAAAAATTACAGTTTAAAAAAACATAACCTACTTCAGATCGCCTGTGTGCTATATTATGGCACGGACTTTTAAGTTTTTTTTAAATATTTCAAACTACTTACATACGTTTATGAGTATGAGTATGAGATTGGACTCCCTTTTTCGCATTTAGACTACAAACGCTTAAAAAAATACAATTGTCCGAGTTCATCATTAATGCATCAAATATCGATGGTGTAAATTTGTGTCATTATCAAGCATGATCTATTTAATTAACCACAAAACAATGCGCTTAGGCGGGCAGGCGGCGGCGACAGGCGCGGGGGCGAATAAATCGTACAGTAGGTACGATTTTGTCTGCAAAGCGTTCATGCGTTTAATTAAAAAAATGTAAGTATTGAGTTCGTCAAGTAAGCACAGTGCCAATAGGCGAATGGATGGGATAGTGTAAGGCAAGTGACCAACATTACAGTACTGTCAGATGTTTAAAGGAGGCAGGTATTATTTCCCGTTTCAAAACATAGGTATGCACAAAGATAGAAAATAAACATTGCCTTGTTTGGTACCGCGCTGTGAATGACGCGCGGCATCGTGGCGTGTGTAAGTAAGTACTTACTCTTCACAATTCCCATTAACCACGTCACTATACGACAGCTCTCGGAGTATGATCGATCAAGATAGATTAGTTTGCGTGAATTGGAGTGTAGCTTCGATAACTTTGGTTAACCGATAACGTTTTACGTAGTAGTATGTCATAAACGCTAAAACGAATTAAGTAGGAAACCTTAACGTGCTAGAGATATGACGCAATATTTTCTTACCACGTCTTTCTCATAAAAACAAAACACCTAATATATTCTTAAAATTTCAATAAAGTAACTTTTGTAAAATGATAAAAAAATAAGTACCGAGGAACATCATCATCATCATCATCATTTCAGCCATAGGAGGTCCACTGCTGGACAAAGGCCTCCCCCAATGACTGATCATCGGGGGGGATTGCCAATACTCGCCACGCTTGGCAGGCGGGTTGGCGAGCGCAGTTTTTTATAAGATTTCGCACGAAGACGCTGCTGCCCATCTCGTGCTACAGGAATAAGTCGACTCTTACGACATGCCTCCTGTTGGCGGTGGGAAAGTGTATTCTTTACGGCCGTCCCCACACGGCACAAGTTAGTTTTATCATTAGTTTTTTTTACTTACATTACAAACAATACATAGGTACATAGTGAAAAAAACGAGCCTCAAATTAATGAGAATTATAAAATTGATAAGAGCCATTTTATGTTAATGAAGACATTATTTTGTTTCATAAAGTTAAAAACGAATTAATAGATTTTTGAAAAATGTTATTCTAAAGAGGCATCCTGTAGTTTGTGAAGCTATTGAAACTGATCAAAATTCTCGATTCAAATTTTAACATAGTTACTTATATTTTATATATGTACATACGACCACAGCTTTAACATTAATAATGCCGTACCTGATACCGAATTTATTAGTGACTGGGCCGTTGCGGGAATACAATTATATACCTACCTATAGGTATTTGCATGTAATTATTTATTAACCGATCGGTCTAAATTATTTAATGCCTGTCGATTAGCATGATAAAATAAATACTTACGGGTTGTACATTATTGACTTTGGCAAGCTACTGTTTTACTTTCGTTTTACTACTAGCTGTCTTGGCGAACCTTGTCCCGCCTCTTCAGTTTTTTTTTTGGGAAATTTTCCGATATTTTTATTGTTAAATTCTGCTATTCGGGGCGAATACAAATGCAAAAAATCGCTCCAGTCGATCTTAATTTATAAATGGTGTAACTAACCCAACTTATAATATAGAAAAACGTAAATTGATTTACCTACTTATTAAATAAACCATGATAATAAGTAACCTTTTGATTAAAAGCTATTTTCAATTACGAGTATAAAAGTAATCCATGTAAAATCAATTTGTTCTACACCGTTTATGTTGGTTATTCTTACAAATTATCTAAAAATTAGTTTTAGTTGACAGTGATTTATTAAGTTGCATTATTTTTATTTTATTATAATAAATAATTTTAAATTAACTTCTACATAAATAACATATACTTCAACTCACAACGTGGTGTTCTAAACACGTGATTAAACACATACATATGCTTTAAGATCGTTTGGCTGTCACGCGAGCAGCGGCGCGTGCGACCAAACTGGTTTATCAACTTGCTTGCCCACTAAAGTGTTAAATCAAGTTACGGAAATTTCCTTAATATCATATTCTAACGAGAGTCCAATTTAACAAAACTTACTTATCCCTTGAGCCTTTACAATATCGGCGTTTTTACGCATTTCATCAATAATATCTCTAAATGACGGAATGATGATGAGGCGATTCCAATAAATTATACTGAGGACTTGAATAAAAAATACAACACAATTTCAAATAAAAGTATTTTGGTAAGGATATTAACAATAGTCCACGTGGAGTAACTTTACATGCATTATGTACATGGTTATAGCAATTCATTACGTCCATTGTAAGCTAAACTCCTCACTAATAGAGGCTGTATAATGAACGGTCATGGTCAAGCTTTCTTGACACAAGTTAATTATTTATTTAGACAAAGCAGTGTTTCAATACAGTTCGTATAATCACACAAATCAAAGCAAAGAATTTTCGCGGATACAGTGCATAGAAACCAGTAGCGTTAGCAAAAAAGACGCGCGGGTCGATAGGACTCTGCACTCCTGATACGAGATCTCCACTCCAACACCCTGAACGCCTACTACAAAAATGTTTCGTCGTTCGGACTTATAAACCTAATAAATTAAAATAACCATCTACGAGTACCTACTTACTTCTGTCAAACCTTTGTTGCTTTTTAAGCATTTAATAACAGTCGTGTTTTTACACGGCTAGTTTTAATTGCTTAATTTTGTGTTCGTCAGTGAATGGTTATTTTAATTTATTAGGTTTACACTTCCAATCGAACGAAACATTTTCGTAGGAGGTTTACAGAACCTTTGTGCGTTTTTTCACTATAAACAGCACGGCAACCGCGGCGCCAGCTTCGGGAAGCAAACACCGTGCCGTCGCCGTGCCGTCGCCGTGTCGCTGCTGTGCCGTCAGTGCTTGTTTACGACCGTTTCTTTGACGGAGCTAATCTTATAACAAGGCGGAATCAGGCATTTTTACCAGGCAAAAAGAGCCATATTGGAAAAATTACTCTTCAGATTTTTGATCCACAGGACAATGTCGTTCTTATCCTATACTTACTGACTCCTCACCCATGATTCTAGCCAAGCATTAGCCACATCACCAAAACAGAGCGAGGGTACTAAATTTAAATTCAAGGTGTGGAATATCCTTGTAAACACAAACTCAATTTAAGTATATTTCGTAACATCGCAGAGCACGTTCGCACCTAATGGACACTTCAAATTGCGTTTTATTTCACTTTATTACGCTCACAAGATAAATTACACAAATCAAAGGCTACATTGACTACACTTACACTACGCTATCTCTAGCATAGCAAGATTTAAGATAAAAGTTTGTTAGGTATACTTTTACCTAACAAACTTTTATCTTAAAGTGCCATTCAATATCTTGTAAAACATCAAATAGGTAAAAAAGCTATTTGTTAATGTTGTTGGTCAATCAGTGTTTGACATCTTTAACGCCTATACTTATTATGTAGCAGTCCATTAAAGAGCGAATACCTTAATGAATATGATAGTATACGTATATATAAATCGTATTTAATAAATAATTTATATAGTCATAAAATATTACAACGGATGAATTATACCTACTAATAATAACCCAGCGAAGCGATTTAATTTACGAGTAGGTATTATCACAAAACCTGTCTCAAGACATTGTTAAAAATTAAAGGGAAAATCAAAATTAGAATAAGTCAACTACCTAATCTTTAAGGAGAATACCTAAACAGACCATTGTCTGCTTCCTTAAAGGTTAGGTAGTGACTACATTGACCATTGTTAGTTGCTATTAAAAGTCATTTGACTCACCCGCAAGGGTCGAAAACCTTCAACATACTGGGGGCTTCAGCCTTCTTCCGTAACAGGTTACGTTCTCGCCTTGTGCAGCGGTCAAGTTATATTTGTCGCTGGCCAATTTAAGTTTGAGCATATCATGATAATCATGGTCATGGTTATCAATTTTTAAACAACCAACTGTGTGGTCGATTTATTGCTATCGATAAAAGGCGTAAAATATTATGACCAAAATTTCGTTATTCTTAGTATATAAATAGAAGAGACGTGGTATTATATTGTGTTTTGACTGGATACAAAAACGATTACAGGTATTCTACTTTATTGCATCCATAATAAGAATGTATTTATTTGTCTCAAAGCAGATTACAGATACAACAGAATAGTATGAAGCTTAATATTGTAAGACAAAATGGTCTATGACTCAGTGGATGCAGGAGACCCGCAAACTCTGTACCTTTGGGTGTTACATTCTAGGTTCGATCATTACGGACCTTGTCGGGCACAGCAAAAGGTTACAAGAGAGGAAGCGTTTCTTAAAAATATATTTATTAAATGTATATAGTTATTTTATTTTATCATTTAAATAATCCTATAAACTACCTATAGTAACATTTCGAAAAGAGTACCTACAGCTATTATTCTTTCAGTGACCTATTTTTTTTATTAGGCTTTATCCTTCCTTAGGTATTGTTTGAGAGCTATCCTTTGAAATATAGTTTCTAGCTTTTGTTGTTAACACTATTGTTATAGGTATAACTCAAATTAACGACTTACGACGACATAATAAGCATTTAATTTTAATTTTTAATTTTCTGGCAATTTTGTAATTGGTTTTATGACGAATTACACCTAAAGTATACTTTTTAAGCCAGATTTTATATTAGAGATCAATATCATTTAGATAATAATAACTCTTTTTTCAATTTAGATAACAATAACTCGTGCCTTGTGGGGACGGCCGTGAATAATACACTTCCTCAACGCCAACAGTAGGCGTGTCGTATGAGGCGACTAATTCCTGTAGCACAAGACGGGCAGCAGCGTCTGAGTGCGAAATCTTATAAAAAAAACTGCGCTCGCGAGCCCGCCTGCCAAGCGTGACGAGTATTGGCATTCCCCCCACCCGATGATAGGTCATTGGGGGAGGCTAATATAATTAATTAATTATGTCAAATTGTATTTAATACGAATACCATTCCACGGAATACTTAAATAATCATTCAAATCAAATATTTTTTACTTTTTTCCCAATTTACATGATTCTATATAATTATTGACAACCAGTTGGATATTATTATTTTAACACAATTATTAGTTCAATCTTGTGCTTTGTCGGATATTTTTTTCGCTTCGATGATGTATTTATTAGAAAATAGTAAGAGAACTATATACGCTTGGAACAGTCAAGATCTTAAGTCTTTCTTGGACTTAATAGCAATAAAACTAATCTCACCTTCAAAAATAGATAGAGAGGAGGTAATAAGTAATATATTACCTGATATCTTCGCTATATGTGAACCGATTTTAATAACTAACGATTTAATAGAGTTTACCTCAAGAGTGGTCCTGTTTAAATTTGAGAATAAACTTAACCCATAAAAGCTCAGAAGAATAGGAGATGAAATCGGAGAATAGCACCTTTCCCTAGCTGAACTAGTCAAAGATCCATAGATAGAAACGGATACCAACAACCAATGATATCTTATTTTGTTACTATAATTGTTTTTTCACGTTAAAGATATTTTACTTTATCTGGTGATGATTAAACAAAAGCTAATATTACAGTGCGAACTAGGCTTAAGGACTAGAAATTCCGCTCATGCTTAGCGTAGTTACATACTTATAGTCAGACTTACAGTGATTAATACCATGCTATCCAATTTCTGATTTCACCATAGCATTTTAATTATGTTGTTATGTCTTAAGTGCTTCGACTTAGGGCCGATTTTACAATACCCAGATTACTTTTATTTGAAGAATAAGTTTGACATGTTGACAGATTTTGTATAGACAATGTGTCAAGCGTCAATTTTATTCGTCGAATAAAAGTTATCTGGCTTTTAAAAATCGGCCCATAGTAGGGAAGATATACAAACACTGTAGACTAGAAACTTTAAAGAGTTATGTAGTTTACAGATTTTTTTATTAAAAGGTACATCGTAAGTAGGCATTTAGTGCGCGGTGTCTTGTATTAGTACTCCATGTGTCATTGACAAAATGTATTTGGTAAAGACTAAAGATTTGGTTCCGAAACCTTTGAATTTCAGCTCAAAATGATTGCAATACAGCCGCAAACTATCATTAAAAAAGTCAACTATGATTACAGGTAATTTTAACACCAGTTTAACGGTTAGGCGCAAACCTACGCAATAGCTGTTATGCAACCGTAATAACTCTCGACAGTCTCAACTCATTAAAATGTTAAGCTGGTCGTTTTTTTCTGATATCTTAAGACCGGTTTAACAAGTTCATTGTCTTCTTTGAGGTTCATGAACCTCTATTATCACAAACAAAACTGAGTGTGTGCCAAGGCAAAGTGATTACTCTAATCACTTTTACTTTTGAACACATGTGACAGTCATGAGCCTAAATTCCTAAATAAGAGACAATAGACAACACACTTCCAAAACGCATGAAACGGTTTTGGAACATGTCCAATTGTACCTACAGTGTTTAGCAGTACATCAAGTTGAAGAACCGATACATCACCGATAGAAAAAATGAGACCCGTGACCGCTAAAACCGGTAACGAACGGTACGTCTCAGGACTGGATTATGCCAGGACAATAGTTCCAGCTTAACCGTTACGATTGCATATAAGTTTTTGAGTTGAATGAACTGTGCATTCATTTTACTGTCAACAAATACCTTAGGTACGAGTATAGTAACGGAGTTGATGATTTATGCTAAATTATTCTCAAGCCATCGTTTGTATTTGATACTGATTAGGAATGAATAAATACCTTTCAAGGCGAGGTAGGCCTTGCGTGGGTACTGTTCTGTACCGTAGGTCAAACGGTTTTCCCCTAACAGATACTCTTTGTACCTAGTGTTTAATGTGTAGACAACGTGATTCAAGAAACATATTTTCGTGACCTATGCCCTAACTACTAAATAATTACGATTAATCATAAAGATATTTAATGTTGCGGGAAGCTGCTGGATGCTAATGACCCAGGACCGCTCGGTGTTGTTCTATGGGAGAGGCCTATGTCTGGACTTTCGAAGGCTTATGATGATGAATTATAAAGTTAAACTGAAAGCAGATTGGTCTCGTTGACAAGGTACGGACACAAGATACGGATGACGACTATACTACTATTTAGTCCGTCAGTAGATTATTAAAAAATAATGGACCCCTATTTTTTCTTTTGTCAATCAACAAAAGAATTACAAAGATAAAGCGCGTCTAAGTTCGGGAGTGGAGGGCTCGTGACGTCACTCCTAAGTAAAAAATGTACCTAGGCGTGACGTCATTCGATATTTTCAATCAATAAAACTCTGAATATTTTGATTATGTGAAAAAAGAAAAAATACGTGTCAAATACCATTAGAAAATCTTCAAAAAGTTTTCTCAATCCCAATTGTCTATTTTGGTAATTAACACATAGTTTCATTTATACATAACAAGCTGTCCCGGCGAACTTCGTACCGCCCGTTCATACATTTTTTTTCGTGTTTTTCTCCGTGTTTTTATAGTTATTCTGCTATTCGGAGCGGAGACAAATTCAACGAAGCAAAGATCATTAAATCGGTCCAGCCGTTCACGACTTATAAATGGTGTAACTAACCCGACTTTCTTTTATATATAATAAATATATACTAGCTGTCCCGGCAAACTTCGTACCGCCCCTTCATTTATTTTTTTTTCGTGAATTTTTTAGTTATTCTGCTATTCGGGACTCATACGAATCCAACAATCATAGGTCATATAAAATCGGTACAGCCTTTCTTGACTTATAAATGGTTTAACTAACCCGATTTTGTTTTATAGGGTCATTGCGCCGGTTTTCGTCCGATTAGTGCAGTTGCCAAGTTTGGAAAGTAAAAAAAATATGTTCTAGTAGCAAATCACAACTCACATTTAATGTAATGAATGACTTGTATAGTCTGTTGTCAATAAATGTTGAGATTTTGTCAGTTACGTTTACCATTTTTTTAAATAAATATAAAACAAGCAAAATAGCGAATTGCCTAGTTTTCGACCAAAAAATTTGGTTTTCGTCCAGCCCAAAACCAGTTTTCGACCACTCTTTAAAACTCAAGATACAGTAAGAATAGCAAGTGCATACGATTAAAAGACAGTCGAAAATTATTATATTTTATTTATCAACTCTAATCAGTCTTTATAATCACTCATTATTAAACAAATTTGAATACGTAACAAACATTGCGCAAGTTATTAACTTAGTTATACGTTTCATTAAATCTTAATTAAAAATCAACACAAAAAACAACATTACAAAAAATAATATTTTCTTTTGTAAGCGATTGATTGCACAAAAGTTCACTTCTTGTCTTGTCTTAATCTAGTCTTACTCTGAAATAATTATTAATCAGACTTATAATATTATGTTTTTCTTTTCTTAATCAATCACAGAATAATTGACTTAGCAATAACTAACAATCGGTATATTAAGGGATCTTACAACACAATTAACTGATTATTAACAATTGCAATTGAAAAAATCAAAAAGAGACTAAAATTTTTCTTAATAAAATTGGAAAAATAAAAGAATCACGAAAGGCTTTACAGGTACGAACAACGTCATTTAGTAATCTGTATTTTTTATCTCTTGATTTAATTTTTGTTTTTGCATATGTCACATTTAAAAGATTCATTTTGAATATTGATATATGCGCGTCCAGTGAATTGTGTACATCTTAGATGATACCACCTAATACACTCGTCGCAGCCGATGTTCTTTTCTTCATCATCTTCGACGTCTGAGATAAGTATCTCATAACACTCCGCACACCTAATTTTATTTAAGGTGGCAGGTTTATCAAATATATTGTTTTTGTCAGTCTTATTTGTTCTTTTTGGTCTCGTTTTTATTTTTGGTTTTTCACTCAACTTTAATTTCTTTTCCCTCTCTTGCTTTTCCAATCTTTCTAATTTTCTTTTTTGTACTGCCTCTTTCTTTTCAGTTTGAATTCGCTCCTTGTCTTCATAATATTTTCGCCATGCAGCAGAAGAGATTGCCGCGGGAGTTTTCGGTTTAGTTTTTCTTACAGAATCAACTATTTTCGGTAACACTAAGTGATTTTGAAAAACTTCATCTAGGATATTCCTTCTGCTGCTTTCCGCAAGTGGGGTGCCAATGGTAGCAGATGTCTCATTTACAGGTGGTTCTGCATTTTCAGGTGTTTGAGATTCACATATTATTTCATCCGGACAAGGCAGTATAAAGACATCATCCAAAGACACAATAGAACCTACGTCGAGGTAACTCCCAGGCGTCAGGTGTAAAGTTGAAAGAGAATCTTGAGGCGTGGGTTTTTCTCGAGGTGTACTCGTATAGTGTATTTGGGCAGATACTGTCTTTGTCACCATGGAAGGCCAAGAATTGTTCTCCTTATTTTGTTGACCTTCAGTAGATGAGCACAGAGCTATTTCTTGATTAGCAACTAATTCATTTTCGACATTTATTGAAAGGTTTTGGCCTGTGTTGTCTTCTGTTGAAAAATTTATAAATGAGCTTTCATTATTTTCAGACTCAGTCTCAATGGATATTTCTGCATATACTCCCCTTTCAGATGGTAACGTTTTTTTCAATGTATTCAGTTCTTTTAGAATAATACGCGTATCAATTTTTTTCTGTTTCAGAGCTGGTTTCAATTGTTTTATGACTTTTTTTGTGGTTGCAATGTCGGAATGTGTCATAGCAGTAGATTTTGGTTGCTTTCTGACGGAGCTTAAATCCTCTAACGTATTTCGGACACATTTGGTATAGTCTGGACTATTTTCGTCGAATGGATAGAGCCCGCAGCGTTTAAAACCATTGACTACATTCTGTCTCATGTTAGGGTTTGCTAGTGTCTCACTTAGCAATGGACAAAAATTTGTTTTTGTGACAGTCGAATTAAAATCTCTTTTGCTTAAAAAATCCCTCACGGTCTTCCTCCAGTATGATTTCAATGGTGCAAACACGCTCACATCAGCCGGTTGCAAAATGTGGGTCGTATTAGGAGGCAGAGCGTACAAGATGATCTCCATTTCCTCGCATATAGTGCTTAGCATTAAGGACATATGAGACTTGTGTCCGTCAACAAGTAAGAGGATTGGTTTAATGATTTCATTATTTATGACCCAGTTGTTAAATTCGTTCGTGACATATTCGAAAAACACGTCACCTCGCATCCATCCAGAGTCCGATTTGCCCAAACACCAATCGGGGGGCATACTATCTACGACAGCTTTAGGTGGTCTGATGTAAGGGAATACCACGCAGGGTGGGCACACATCTCCAGCTGCATTGCATGTCAAAAGGACTGTGATGTTTTCTTTTTCGTTTCCAGTCTTAACTTGAAAAACGTTTTTATACCCGCGTGGCCCCAAAACTTTTCCTGTTTTTGGACAGAGCGCAAACCCCGCTTCATCCCCATTAAAAATTCTCTTTGGATTTTCCAAAATATCTTGCTGTCCAATGTCATGTAAATACGCCCTTAGACCTTTGAACCATAACTTTATTGATTCTTTAGTAACGAGAGCTCGGGCTTTATTGATTCCTTCTGCATTTCTGAGAGACACTTCTTGGTTCCGTTGTAAAAAGTTTTTAAACCATTTTTCGCCAGGACGGTTATCTTTAAAATTGTTTTTGATCCCACTGTCTACTATTATTTTCTGTATTGTATCTAAAAGTTCATTTTTCTTCACAGGAAATCCACATTTTGAAATATTGATTAACCAATTCACTACTTTTTTTTCCCCTTCTTTCCCTAATACTGGATCCGGTCCACGTTTCTTTATTTCGTCGGTTGTACGTCCACTTATCCGGTCTAAAAGAGTAGTCTTTGGTATACCGTATTCCAAGCAGACTTGCCTTATTGATTTTTTATTTTGGCGAATTTGTGACAATGCGTTTTTTAAAGCATCTTCAGAATAAGCCGGGGTCTTTTTCCGTTTGTGTTTTGGCTCTGAAGAACTCATCTAAAAAAAAAAAGTATATTTTTATTGAAACAGCAATGTACGGAAACTCTGTAGTGTTCAGAATTAAAGGACTATTTATTTTATGATTGTATGAACTGGTCGAATATTGTGACAGCGTTTACAACGTGCCAGTTTTCGACCAGGTAATATTTCAAACATCTGTCGCTATCTCTACATTTGTGATGATGTGATATACCGTGGACGAAAATGGGTGAGTGAATTCTATGAATTGATAAGGTTCAAATTCACAAAAAAAGTTTCATATTATTCGTATCCGACAGAAAATATTATATGCAACCTTATTAGCAAGTCCAAACCTATTTCCGACCGTGTGGTCGAGAAACAGGTCTTTTGTGCAAAAAATTAGTCCAGTTATGCGTCCACTCAATTTTTATTGGCAAAATGCGTTTTTTAAAACTAAAACTATATTTTACAAGTTGTATAACTCATTAGCAAGATCTACAAAACACAAAACTATCTAAAATTACAATTTAACATGAATTAACTTACCATGTAAGATTTCGCCTCGCACTATTTTTTTTACAAAAAATGACACGTGTTGACTCCGTCATAGCGTGGCACCGACTAACGATTTTATTGCTTGTTATTGCTCGCGTCTAGGTAAGATTTGTGTATGTGGGCGTGTTCCCATGGCGGTCAGGTTCCTACAGGTTTAATTTTGTTTCTGTGAGTGTGACAATGCACCTATTTTATGTAGTACTTTAAAAACTGACTATCATATGGTCGAAAAAAGGCGGTGGACGGCAAACAGGCATATTGACCCTATACAGTGTGTAACAAAAAGGTGAAATAAAACTTTAAGGGGTTATTCTACGGCTATATTACATCAACTTTTTCTATGGGACCAACATAGAAATCGCAAAAAAAAAACACTTTCCCTTACTAAAACGCGACCAGCATCAGTGGCATCAGTTTGTATGGAAACATCAATTTTTTTTTTGAGATTTTGATGTTGGTCCCATAGAAAAAGTTGATGTAATTTAGCCGTAGAATAACCCCTTAAAGTTTTATTTCACCTTTTCGTTACACACTGTATATAGATATAAAAACAGTAACATAAAGCCCACTAGTAGGTATTTCTATTGCAATGCACTGTCACAGGTTTACTACAACTAACTAAATCACTAACGGGTCTAATGTGGATTGATGTGGATTGCTGAAGGGGGGTGTGTGTAAGGCAAGTCTCAGCCGAGACCAAATATTATCAAAGTCAAACACACACGTTTGAGATAAAAATGTCACTTGAAATGTCAAAGGTGTGAACTCGATTAAATTACGGCCTACCATTTTCGGAGTATTTGTTGTCGCTATCTCTAGGGTCCGTTCGATTCCCGGTCGTTCAATGTACAACAGTTGTTCTTACTCGTTTAGTAATGAGAGATTACTTGAGAAAATTAACGTCTGCCATAGAACACGACACCACTGATTGGAGGTAATATAAAGTATTTAAATAAATAATAATTCCAATCAGCACATTGACGCACACTACTTCATAAAAATATATTTATTTCGGTAGGCAAATATTAATATTTTTTGTCGATCAGCTTGCTTACCACGGTCTCTCATGCTGCAGAAGTGCTGGAAGAATCCCCCGTCAACGACGTCATCCGTCGGGCGGTTGTCAGCGCGCGTATTCCGGCCGTACTAGAACCGAGCGGCCTCGCACGCAGCGACGGTAAGCGTCCTGACGGCATGACCCTCGTTCCTTGGAGGATGGGTAGGCCCTTAGTGTAGGACGCGACTTGCGTCGACACTTTAGCCCCTTCCCATTTTCCATCGACTGGCAACCGAGCGGGTTCTGCAGCTACTTCTGCAGAGGCGCATATATGAAAGTCTTGGCGGGACTTATACATATTTGAACCATTTGGGGTGGAAACTGGGACCGTGGGGAACGCTGACAAGCTGTATCGCGAGTTGTCTAAGTGTTTAGTGAATACATCTTACGATCCAAAGGCTGGCTTATAACTAGGCCAACGGGTTAGCCTAGCTATCCAGCATGGTAATGTTGCCAGCCTTTTGGGCACATTTTCTTTGAGCAGTGATCTTTCCTATGAATAAAATATCTGACTTTGTACCTATAAATAGTTTAGTTTTAGATACATTTATATATAATTAGGTATTTCATTATTATATTTATTTTTATTGTATAATTTAATTATTGAGTATAATAAATGAACATTTTCACCTATCAAGAATTCTCAACATTCAGAAATAGGTAATGTTAGCTCTGCAAAATATCTTTTAACGAAACAAACATGTATTCTCATGAGAATGCGTCATATTTTCTTATAACATTCGTGGGTTAGACAAGACAAAAACAATCTGTGCAATTATTGTATACGTCCGTTCCGCACTTGATCTTGGTAAATACCTCATATAGCCAGAAAATCTTTTTCATTAGGGCGAGGACTGCGTGCCGCGATTTTAGTCGCACAGATTCGCGATTCCTGACCATAGCACACAATACCTAATAGTACTAACCATAGTATATTCATAATGCAACGATGAGCTACCACCGTTTATCTTATCTATGCAAGTCGTATGTATAGGTAGCTATAGTATCGTCGCGTTGTGTCCATATTATAGTATTGACAGCAATCCATGGGATAAATTAGCACTAGGTAATAGGAATCGTTAGAATAAAATAGGACTTTGCTTAAAAAAGGATTCAAGCTATACGCGTCGTGTCCTGAATTGTGATGCAACTAGAACATCAAGAGAGGTTTCTTGATCTAAGAAAAATATTTTCACTCACTAAATGGGCCGCCCTATAAAAGCCACCAAAAGGTAGCCACTTGTCGCTATCTCGACAATTGATTCATTATCCCAAAACACACTATAAAACAATTAAACGCCTTATAATTCTTCAGAAGCAAAAAAAAGGGTATTACTACCCTTAAACTTTTACAAAACCAGCCGGCAGCCCAGCCAGTATGTAGAAGGTTATATTTGTATGAAATTGGTAGCTATACATCATTAATTGAATGGCAATAGAATAGCTTATTTCATTGATTTTATCATACGAGTAAAAACTAATTTGGTGACCTATTCAAAATTGTGAATAAGTCACCGGGAAGTCCCAATTGATTGGGACTGAGGTTGCGGTTTGAGGTTACCGTCTCTTTTTATTGAGTTGTTACCAGAAACTTGTTCTTTGTACAGCTGCTCGAGCCTATGGGCTTTAATTAGTTTTAGTTAATTACTTATTTAGTGATTTCAAGGTTTGAAAAAAAAAGAAATAAAAGAGAAGACTAAAAACATACATGCGTGGGTGTTCTAGATATCTCTGGACTCGCCCTGTGCACAATATACGGGACACTCGATATCAATAAGAGTTAAATTATAAAAAATAGGGTTCCTTAATCATCACGAAACCCTTTTAGTTTCCTATGTCTGTCTGTCCGCGGTTAATCTCAGAGACACTTGAAATACGAAAGCCGTATTTTCGCAAAAGTAATTTACGCCTATACGAAGTGGTAGAATAAAATCTTGAAAAAATATTTTTTTTGTATGCCTACCTACCTACACGGGATGTCGTTGGGTGGTAAATATTGTAGGTGTGTGGGCAATACATGGCTCATTAAGGATTCAGGAATCAGTTTGGATTTAAAATGCAATATTTTGTTAGAGTCAACTGAAGCCCCGCTCTGTCAGCTAAATGGTTGCTGAAATAAATAAAAATGGACGATAGTAGTAAATCACAAAATTAAAAAAAAAAACTATCACCTAGCTAAGTAGGCTTTACAAGTTACCTAGTTATATTATACATTTTATAACTTGTAGAAGAAAATTACTTAGATCAAACAATTTTATCTGAGTAATTATGTAATAGGTAGAAAATACTGCATATTGTAACAGGCAACTACGCTACACACTACTACTACAACTACACACGCACATGGCCGGCTTTTTTAAATTTCGGAGATCGGATCCCTAAAAATGATTCGATATAAAAGCAATAAAATAATTAACTGATTAGGCCGTGTGGGAAGCACCAATTTGCCGTATGTGGGATATGGTTATTAAAGTAACTGCATTTAAATTGTTTTGCCAACACTCGTGGATTATAATAAAGGACTTAACGGCTATTATGCTTTAAATTTAAAACAAAATACTGAATAAACTTTTGATCGTGTGTTATGAGTATAGGTTAAGTAATTTCACACCTATAGGTGTATATATGTGTAATTCATTATATTATTCACAACTAATCGGTTGAGCGAACTAGCTTAATGAACCTAATTATTATATGTGTATATTGGAGCGCATTTACTAATCAATTCAACGGTAATAATTCGGGTGCTACATTGTAGGTACCTAGTAGAAATAACACTTCCTACTAGTTTGTCAGTGTCTATAATATGTGTATACAAATGTATGTGTTTCAAAGTTTTGATATAATATAAATATTATAAACCGCAATTTCCTGTTTCGGTTGTAGACATGCCTAAACAAAAACATCATTTTTGGCTCAGCAATTATTTTCTACGTGTAAGTATGAGGAAAACTACGTAGTCTAGCATATACAGTCAGTGACGCGAAGGTGTTTAGTTATCTTATAAGTTCTATTAACACCAGAGCCTGCGGATGTGGAGTGAGAATCGATTTGTACATTTGGAATCTAGCCCGTATTGTTAGGAACATAAGATATAAGATGAACTAGCTGGGCCTAGGTCGATTTACTTTGGTTTTATGCAGACGTTCACATTGTTGATTGCCTCAAGGCCATGATGATGCTAGAAAATACAAGTAGGGACTTTTAATAATACATAAACTATTTTAATCAAAGTTCGTTTTTGTTTCCGAGTTAATTACATTGTGTAAGGTTTTTTTATCGAAGTGTAGCCAACCATCCGTGATGTTTGAATTAAAACCTATTTCATAACATCAGTTTACATCACACATAAGTTTATTTGCATACATACTCCACACTATAAACTGTTCTACCTTCATTCTGATAATGTTATCTGCAGGTGATGTGCTGAATGTGATTAGTCAGTTTCCCTGGATTTGGGTCAAAGCGAATAATGAATTTAAACTGTACGATTAGTACTGAATCTATTAGTATACATATTTAAATACGTTTATTAAATCCTCGTAGATTATACTGACTGCACTGTCTTTATTAAATCTAAATTTATCTGAAATTAAAACATTAAACTGACTGATATATAGCGAGTGAATTGTACATTCTAAACTGAGTTTAGGTTAAATCTCAATTTAAGAAATTCGTGCATTTTGTAATGTATTAAATGAATAATTATTTGGTTATTTGTTCGTTCGTCTTTAATTCGTTAAACCATTCATCTGATTGCGATAAAACTTTGACGAGTTGTTGTGTTCACGCAGTGAAGGTTTCTAAATGAATTGAATTCAACCATAAATAAATATATTGCACACCGGTAAAATGTAATTATTGAAACTGACTCCGATACTGAATACCCGTATTACTGTAACATATTATGTTCTACAAATAAAGTCATTTAATTTGTTTTGATTTACCTATTTTATCATAACACAATGGTAAATTAAAGTTTTTTAAATTGAATTGAATTTAATATATTTTTGTTGCCCGAAATAAATGAATTCGAATAAATACCACGCGAATGAAATGACATGTGCAACAGCTAGTCGAATTATAAGATTTTCTTCGTGCTTCTTCATTCGTTCGTCTTTTATGCTATCCTAAACCCATTTGCTGTTGTTGTTGCGATGAATCTTTCTTTACTTGTTACACAACAAACATGCGAGGGAACGTTTCTAACTATGAAAAGTTGGGGCAGGAAGACAGGAACAAACGGTAAAAGTGAACCTAAGCTGAACGAGTATTTCGTAGGTAATAATAACAGAATGTCTGAAATTCCGTTGCACTCCTGAGGCCCAATTCCCGTAATTTGACAATTGTCGCAATCCGGTGTCGATCCGGTCCCAGTAACATTACTATCACAAACGGTATTCTCGTAAACTTTCAATTTGACGTAAAATTATTAAAACTATCCCAATACGTCTAAAAACAGAGCAAAAAAAAATCTAATTTTGGTTTCTTCCATTTTCAGTTGCATTACGAACTATAATTGAATTTTTTAGGTTTAGGAGAATACCGTTTGGGATCGTAATGTTACTGGGAGCGGATCGACACCGGATTGCGACTATTGTCAAATTACGGGAATTGGGCCTCTGTTGTGTTGCAGTTGAGTTTCAGAGCACCGTCCTTGACCGCCATTCATCGAATTGTAGCTAACTAATCATTTTAAATTCGGATAAGAGAGATCTATGTACAGACAACGGCAGGCCAACCTACCCAAAAAGTTAAAGGTCATTCATTGAATTGATTTTTAACTTTAAGTCCAACACGTAGAGATCAATATTAACTAAGAAAATTTGACGTTTTGTGGTAGGTTAATGTGCTGTTGTCTATACTATAAACTTATACATTCTGATTCATAACGATCTAAAATTTTGCTTACATCGTATTGCTTACCAACTGAGGACACTAATTTCTAAATTCAATCAACGTACATTATATGTTTTTTATGCGAACTTTCACTGTGTTTTGTTGTATCTTGTTATAAAGTTTTTAAAAAACAATCATTTATTTTCTTTACATTTTCAAACCCTTAGCAATACAAACCTTATAAAACCCCATTCCATCCCTATATGAGTAGTTCTTAGCCCTATCTGTACATTTATACCTACCTATGTAGGTACTTGTATTTCTTATCCTACTTATGTATATGTGATCACTAAGAAACCTTTTCTATTTAGTCATTCTATAGACTTGAATGTATGAGTATTTTGCAATGATAAAAGATAACGTGTAATATAAACTTTAAAGCTGAAGAGTGTGTATGTTTGTTTAGGTGAACGCGCTAATCTCAGAAACTCTGGTATTGAAAAAATATTTTTGTGTTTGATAGTCCATCTGTCGAAGAAGGTTTATAGGCTATAGGTATAACATCACGCTACGACCAATAGAAGCGGAGCGTCAGTGAAAAATGTATCAAAAATAGTAAAAAATATTCCTTTTGAGAGCTTCCGCTGCGTGCGGCTGCGTAAACGGTTAAAGTTACGCAAAAATCATGTTTAAAGGAATTGTCCCCTTTAAAAGTTCTAAAAAAAGTCCGTCACAGCATAATAATAAATATGTCTATCTTTTAAGGTAATGACCATTTTTGTGGTGATGAAAGTTCTAAAATAATGCATTATTTGGTCGTTGATACTTTAAGAAGTGACAGACTGAACTTCACGCAGGCGTAGCCGCGGGCGATTACTAGTAAAAGATGTAACGATTGCGCAACGATCGCATATCCCTTAGGCGAAAATCCCTCATCGAATAAACGAAAATACATAATATTATGATTACGAGCCTAGGTAACTGTTTTTGTTCCATTTGGGGATCATTTACAAAATATCACACGTCGTCTAGATAGGTACGAGCACCTGAGTTACAAAAACAATGACGCAAGGTATTCCGGATTGTTAATGCATATAATAAAAAAGTGCTAATGATTTGTCCAAGTGTGTCTACCTTATCAGGGCAGACAAATGTGGCAAAGGCGCTATATTGCCCGTACACATTAGGTACACGAGGATATTTTGCCAAGATTTGCTATGTAGTGTGTGTGTGTATAGTACAATCGTACTAAATTGTTGTTTTACTGTCCGATATGAGGAAAAATCGAAAAACCTTGCCAGTAGAAGATTGTTATCATAATCGAACGAGCTTGGATTTTGAATGAATTTTTGATAACTCAAAGGTGACGTGGATTTTTTAGACAATATTTTTTTAGAAATGACTATCTTTTGTTTTTTTTATCAAGGTCTAGCGCGAGAAGTGATTTGATGATTATTTTAATTAGTTGGCACTGGGTGTGCGATGTTGGTACGGACGTGTAATGTGAGCTATAAACGTCGTCACATATAAAGTCACCAGAAATAGATATATATATATATGTTTGAAATGTGAATGTATAGAATGGTATGCCAATTTATGCCTTCTTTAGTTGTTTTCGGTCACTGGTCAAGTTCAATTAAATGCCAAAAAACTAAAACTACTACATAGATGTCTACGCTACACCGCACTCGATTATACCTAATCATGAAGTTACTTTATTATAATGCGCCGAATATGTAGATATTATATATTATTCATATTCATACGTTTAAAAAGAGATTAGAACACGTAAATAAACGCATGAGCACAATATGAGCGTGATTTTAAACGATTCATCACAAACATGGCATGCAGTATAACACGTATGGAACGAGTAACTATTTCAGGTTTAATAGAACCTTTTCAACTAAATAATAAGAGCATAAAACACGTTCACATATTATATAATTTAATATTTAATATGACTATACCAAACCAGTTGTCCGAGAAAGTTGATATCTGTACAATTCTGATATTAAACATAGCTTCTGGAAAATTATGTAGATATTAACATTTTATTATTGTACCCCAATAGAAAATGGGAAAGGCGCTATGAGGAAGAAAAACGGGTTTCACACCGTCCGCCGTACCTACCACCATTCAACTTTGTAATATAATACACCCACGGCTCGGAATCTTTAGCGTTTATGCGCCTTACACTTGACAGGTATTGATTATGTTTGATTGTACATGAATTAATATAGCGAAAACAAAAAAAACCCCGTGGATTATTGAATGGCATGAGGATAACATTTTAATTTTTTTTTTTAAACTTCAAACCGCAGACCTGTAGCACGATTCAAAATAGCCTTAGAAAGGTCAACCGGACTGCTGTAGGTGTGCGGTGATGCCGGTGATTCGCCTTGAACCAGGGCCAGATTCGACTCCCGATACGGGTCAATTCAGAAAAAAAAAACTATTGGTCCCCTCGAGCCTGGGTGAACTTCAAGACACCTCTAGCAAACAAGCACATTGTCTAGTACTTTGTACCACGAGGTTGTTAATTTAAAGCCATGACAATCATTGTTTGGCGCAGATTTATATTTATTCATACATTACTATTAAAGGTAATAAAGAGGACAAACGACTAAGTGTTAAGGCTCAGTATTAGGGCACAGAATATATTAGGATAAATCCAGAATTGTCACTTTTTTTTTTAAATAGATTATCTACTCTAACTGTGCGGCAACAAAAAGCAAATTAGGTTGCACCGGGCAATGTACTCTAATTTTATAATAGCAAATATATGTCTTTTTATAGTTCTTAATTTTTAACCATATAAGTAGGTACATTGATTTAAATCGTACTCAATATGTAATATAGAAAGAAGCCAATGAAACATGAATTCAACACCCAAATGCTGCGCAATATCGTCGGTTTCTTTTATTTTTCTTATTTATAGTGAATAAAGTCGTAAGTGTCGGAACGCGTATAAAAAACCTTTAATAGTGAGAACGTGTAACAGCGCGCCGCATGTGACACTCGACTGATTCTAGTCCCTTCGAAGGGACGCGACGCGTAGGTATTTATCCCGCCCGAAATGCAGAGTACCTATCGTAGGACTGATTAGGGTCTCGTTGTTTCAGAGTTTCAGATCCCTAAAAAGTATACTAATTTTAAAAAAATGCACTTACTTGACGTTATTCCTCATGTTGAAGTTTGTTGATATGTACTCTGCGTCTCCACTGCAACAAACATAAAAGTTATTTTAGAGACGTCAGAACTGATATTTAATATTAAACTCTTAGTGAGGTGTCCCATCATTTATTAATTACTGATATTTAAGTAACTATCGGTACCTACCTCACCTACCTATCGATATTATCACCACCTCTATACAGGGTGTCCCTGGAAGTATGGATCAAATCGAACAGGCGCATGGCGAGGGTCATTCACGTTTTTTTTCTCTCTATGAATGAAGGCTTTATTTTCATTTATTTTATTATTTTTAATAATTTTCATAATACAGCTCACAGCTAAAACAAATCAAAATAAAAAGAAAAAACTATAAAAGTAAAAGTTTTATTTTTTCAGTAAGTTGTAGGAAGGTTTGCTTTTTTGAGCTGTACATAATTATGTAATATGAAAAAGAACTTTTTATCCGTTGAAAATGGAACCTACATTCATAAAGCAAAACAGTTTGGAAATGACCCCCGCTATGCGACTGTTTTCTTTGATCCAGATATTTCCAGAGACATCCTGTATACCATCGATAAGTTTATAGCTTGTACTGCTACTGTCTGTGGTGGTTTCAACGTGTTACCAATACCATAATAATTCGATAATTGGTCCAAAGTTATGTAGTTAGTAATGATTATTCACATCATTAATTTGGAATATTTCATAATGTTGAGACGGTTCTCTATTTTGTTCCCTAACTTTTTTTACATAATCTAAAGTGCAATTTTTTGTTTGTCCTAATTATCATTTGTCCGAATGATAACTTGCCCGAACTTTATGTCACATAATATTACATGCAATAAAATTGAAAGCCCTAAATATGATATACCCTAAAGGAGATGGAAACGTTTCCATACAAATTTGGGCTCTGGATGTAATAAGATGAAAATGTCTTAAATGAATAGATTAATACTTGGCAAACCTTGACTGAAAATTCTGCGGTTTTTGTCAATCTCAGAGCCGATTAATTAAGGGTTTAGTAAAACTAAGGTTATGTAATAAACAGCTGATTTCTGAAACACAAAAGATATTTTAACGTTACCTATACAGTTATTTACATTTAGGCCACAAACTAGACGACAACAACTGGTTAGATAAGGTATAGACGACTGAGGTACAGACTGAGGTGCAAGGTGAAATACACGCAAAGTAGTTTCATCGTTTAGGGATCGTCTGCCTAGTGAATACAGTGGCCATTCGCTGTTACACAGTTAACACAGAGATCCATTATCTTCTGTATCCAGTCCATGCCGGTAGTAAAATCCAAAGTAAAAATCTAAGTCAGACGTATAGTTAAGCAAGATCTTCCGTGTCCAGATTGAAAGCATTGCAGGATCATTCAGGTTAGGTAGGGTCAGAATTCAATTCAATTCAATTCAATATATTTATTGCATTCTATACTATTAGTGAAACAAAGCCGTGGTCAATGAAAAAACAAAAAGATAATATAAAAACACATAAACAAAACGCACACGCAGAAACGTAAAATACGAAGCGTCGATTGATCCAAAGATTATTTATTTATTTGACAAGCCAGCTGCCCGCTGTCAGTATCAGTGCACAAAATAAATATGCAGGGTCGGTTTTATTTAAGTAATCGATTAATAATCGAAATCTTTTTTATTTTATTTGATTAATATATTTTTTTATAAGCTAAAACAGGTTAATATATTAATTTTAATGCAAATAATTATTTTGTTTGCGTAATTGCCTAGTATAAACCAAAAGTATTTCTTTTTTATCAATTGTGTAATCTTATTCACATAAATCGAGATTATTTTAATCGATTTTGTAGCATAAAAATCTTGTTTTTCTTATTGCTCAGTTTCCAGGAAGAGAAATGGGCAGATTTTTTGTATATTATGACTACTTACATTAATTGCCCAGAAATCCCCGTCTCCTTTGTCATTAATATTACAATAAATAATATACGAAAGACTTAAAACCGTTTTCAATAAAAGTTGTTAGTCCTACTTTCAAATTATACGTAGGTCACACTATAAACTTTGCGTAACTTAAAAAAACAACATGTTATAACCAAAATATTATGTTTATTGCTTTTCAAAATACTCTCCTTTACATTTTAAACATTTTTTCATGCGATTGAACCATTTTTTAAAACAGGAGGACCACAGATCTGAAGGCATGTTTTCTACGTGCTGATTGAAGGCTATCACTTCGGAGAACTCCGAAGAGAACCTCTTCGGAGTTGGTAAATTAAAACCTCTCATAGAATCTTTGATTTTGGGGAAAATACTGAAATCACAGGGTGCTAGGTCGGGGCTATGCGCAGGATGGGTGACGAGTTGTATTTTTTCGGAACCTAAAAATTACTTTGTTTGTTGGCCGTGTGTAAAGAAGCGTTGTCATGATGTAGGAGAACGCGGCTTTTGGGTCGTCTTTCGCGAACTTTTTCTAACACCCTGGGTAAATAAATGGTAGAATACCACTCGGCATTAACACTATTTTTGATCGTCAAGTGGAATTGTACAGATGGGACCCGAACCTGAGAAAAAAAACGAGATCATTTTTACCAACGTTTCTCGCCTGCCTCACTTTTGTTGGCCTGTTCTCATTTTCAAACACCCATTCACAAGATTGCTATTTTTTTTCGGGTTCAAAACAATACGTCCACGTTTCCTCTCCTGTGAGAATGTCATAAACAGCATTAGAATGTCTGTGGTCGTACTTCAGTAGCATCTGTGAGCACCATTTCACGCGAGACCGCTTCTGCTCCGCTGTCAGTTCATGAGGGATCCAACGACGGCAAAGTTTCCGAACTTTCAATTCTTCGTGTAAAATTTTCTGAATTTGGCTCATACCAATCCCCAATAACTAAGAAGGTTGCAACGTTTAAAAAAATATAACATTCGAAATTCAAATAGTTCCAATTAGCTAGAAGTGCAAAACTTTTAATGTACCCCATGTATATGTTTATTTATCCTAATAATAATAAATGCGTAGTGCAAGCTAGCAGCAATTATTATGCATGCAGGAAATCAGCATGCATTGAGCAAGCAGCATGCATGCAGGTAAATGTAGGCAAGCAATCAGTATGCTTGCATGCGATAATCATACGTGCAAACATCATACATGCAAGCAATCAGCATGCAACATGCATGCACGCAAGCAGCATGCACCATGCGCGCAGGCAGCAGCATGCACCATGCATGCAAGCAAGCAGCCTCAGCCGCGGCGGCTCGCTGTCAGCCTCCAGCTCCTCAGCCCGCGGGTCGACTCGCCCCTCCGCGCCTACGCGACTTTGAATTACACTCTAGGGGTAGGGCAGAAAAGACTGCTTGTCCTAATTTTGAGCTATTGTTTCGGGACTAACAATAATATTTTAAATACACATTCGGAATAATACACAGTATATAATACAATACTTAGGAAATGTGACTTTATTTCTTGTAAAATTAGTAGATTAAATTATTATAGTAATCGATATTATGACAGAATAGTTTTAAAACTAAAGATAATTAAATAACACAAAATTTCGAATTTTTGAACATTATGGTTACTGAAATTTATAGCAAACGTGTTATGGATAATGATTATCGGACAAACAATGTTAGGAGAAGAAAGGGAGTACCTGTTGAGACATTACATTATGTCTTTGATTTGTTTTAGAAAATGCTTAATGGTTTCATCAAAAAGTATATGATCGCAAAGTAAAAGCTACAAGAAAACAGATTTACCTATACCTATAACTACATAGCATAGAGTTCTTCTTGTTTTTAGAGTTTTGGTTTTGGTTTGGAGGGGTAATTTTGGTTTGACAATAATGGCAACTTGCAAATCCGCCTCAAAATAAAGCCGTGAAAGTGTGCCCTACAAACGCGCACGTAAAAGGAAACGGAACTATTCTATTAGTCCTTCAAAGAATCGTGTTTCTCGGTCATTGCACTGCGCAAGTAGAATGCAACATCCACTGATTATTTAAAAAAAACAATGGAATGGCACCGAGTTCGCTGCCTACCACTGCTGTAAAGTAGTTATTGGTAAATATTGCAATCGGAAAAATAATTACAGCGGGAACTCGTACAACTAAATATTATGACGGGTGGGCGCTCTCCCGATTGCGATCGCGGAGACTGGATCTCACTAACTTGATTTCCATGACTTGTGGATCCGGTTCGACGTGTAAGGAAACTTCGTTGACATAAATGGCTGGTCGTGAGCCAGACACGTTTTCTAATATCAGTAATAGGGTGATTTTTAATGAGTGGTTTCCTACTTTACTTGGGAACACGTACAACATTTCCTTCGCGGTAAGTGGTTCTTAAATGCAACAGATGCGCTTGCACACTCACTACTCCGACGTCAACACTATCAGCGATACTCGTTTGATTTTCTCCACGAAAGCCCTACATTATCCATGGTAATGAGTTATCGTAAAACTCGAGCAATTATATCCAGCATACAATCAGTAAGGTTAGGCATAAAGTCTACCGTACCTACTGTGTTAAGTAAGTTTGCAATTAGCACTCCTATTTATAATGACCTCAACGAGGTTCGTAGACACAGAAACGGAGATCGCATGCCCGCTCGGCTTATTTCTAAGCGAGAACTCGCATGTAAGTAGCTAATCACATAGCTTATTTTTGCGTGCCCGTAACCATGAAATGTTCTCGGTGTTTATTATGATATTAAAATAACATGTTGATGTGAAATGTAGAAAGTATTTATAGGGTATAATTTTCAAGTCAAACAGTAGCTCGCGTGAGCAAACGTCCGCGTCATACTGAGTCAGCTCAACACAGACAGTTACAGCAGAAAAGAGGAGAAGTAATGTTCGGACTATCTGCACCAAGTGCATGTAGTCCGAGCCTAAAAGCATATGTATCCGATCCGAATCCGGAAAATGTTAATTCAAAGAAGCTGCAATGCATTTGTAAGGCACTAAGAGCGATTACGTACTGTATCCCCTCGGAATCCGAAAAAACAAATCCGGAATTCGGGTCTAGTGCGCAACTACTCATGCAAATAGTAATATGGCTACTCTGGAGCACGGTTCAACACGGACCTGTATTAAAGACAAAGTAGATTCCACAAGTGGCATGTCCTAAACTCTCAACTCTTTTGTTTTATCAGAGTAAAGTTTGACTGAAGCTTTTGATCGATTTCGGCCGCAACCTGTATCGGTGACGTACTAAAAAGGTTAGTTGTGCAATACTTTAGACGTAAAAACCCAATTATAGTTGGCTGACAGAATGGAGATACATTTCTACGTGACGTCTTATTTAGGTATGAATTTGTCACGCTTGGTTTTAATACAGTTTAAATCAGTTGAGTCGTTATAGTGCGAGTAGATAAAATGTTTTGTAGTACGAAGTCCGAAAAGCTACAAATTGCTGCAAAATTACATTAGGTACGTCTGCTTCTTAAATAATTAAACTACCGTCATTTACAAAATACTACAAACTAAAACAAACAAAATAAAACATCATTTTGCATTTTACTTTGTGCTTTTTAAGTACATGTTTTAAGGGTTCCGTAGTTAGTCTTACAATTTTTCCATGTCCATCTGGTCATTTGTATTTACCTTTTGGGTACGGATGTTTTGAAATACGTTAATGAACAGGTTCATATTTAAATGGACACGTTTTTGTATATCGTGAGCACCAGAAGAGACAGTAGCACTTAAACTAAAACCTACGAATCGGTCAATCAATTTTTAAATTAAAATCAATAAAAATAACCGTTACTGACAATTTGTAATATATATTATCTGTTTATTGACTTAAAAAACTATGAAGTACTTAGCTAAAATATTTAAAAAAAAAATTTTTTTTTAAATATTTAGGTGCACGCTTTAAAAAAATAACAATATCCACGGATAAACTTGGTAAAGGATAGCACCTATTTACTTACAATGATAATATTATAATCATAGGAATCTCCCGGTATTATTTATAAGACTAAAGAAAAAAAATCAGAGATCTGAATCTATTCACTTTTGTTAAAAATATCAAAACGATTTTATGATCAAACAAAGCTAAAAATAAAATAGTACCGACGTTGTTTTTGTCATTGCGTCTATGGTGTAGATTTGCCCTACTTTGCGAACAGAACATCCAATTAGTATTAGCGCAGCAAAGTAATAATTAAACGCACTCTACCGTACATAGAGTCGTTCAGCAATGGTCGTAGTAACTTTTATCGGAAAGCAATAATAAGCAGAACACGTGAATCACGATTGCTAGTAACTCAGGTGAGTCCCGCGGCCATGACGGTAGGAAGATTAAGATTAAATTAATTTCACCCTCCATTAAAGAGGAAGCGCACAATTTGTGTGAGACATTATGAATGACACACACAGTGCGAAACATAGCCAATTACGTAAAGTCACACAATTTATATGCTATTTAAATCAAGGGCTGTAAAATACGAAGATCAAATGCATGACGAGTAAAAAAAGGACAACCCGTCTTGACTTTTTGTTTTTATCTTCTCAGTTATTATCTAAATGAAGATTTCTTTGCTAAAATCTAGCAGCGATTTATCAATAAAATATTATCTTTTCAAAATTACTTATTTGGAAAAAAAAATGTGTCATTTTAGCGGGGTTTTAATGTAAGTTACCCTTATGGTTACCCTGCTTAGGGTTACCCTGCTTAAATACAAAACTACTTTGTATATGGGCCAATATATTAAAATCGTAAAAAAAACACTTCCTTATACTAAATAGCCAATCTGTAAAGGGCTACAGCTGTTAGGGTTTTTGAAGGGAAGGGTAGGTATCGCCTAGACTCCTCTATAAGAGGTGTACAAGCTCCGGCTGGAATCCATTGAAAACAGGGTTCTCTGGCATTTATCATACCAATGTAAGTTGGCTAAACAGCTTCCTTTATTGAATTACTCACGATTAAAACATTTCAAACTAGTCGGGCAAATAGTAGGCACATATTGGATTGTTTATTCTTGTATAAAATAATTATGGTCATGTTGATTGTCCATGATCCTAAAGCAGATTAACTACAATTATGTACAAATTAGGTCGAACGTATTTGCCGTTCAAAGCAAGTGGTTTTAGGATAAAGTTAGGTATTTCATCTACTATCAACAGAATTTTGTCACAATTTAGTAAATTGCTACGGTCCCTCGTTGCCAATATTGATTGATATGACTTATTAAATAAGGGCCGAATTTTCGATTGCCAGATAACTTTTATTCGACTACTAAAACAAACGTTTTGACACATTTTCTATAAAATAACTATGTCAACTACTTGTGACCTCGTATTCTTTATGAAAAAGATATCTGGCTATTGAAAATCGGCCCTAACGTAAATTTAAATTAATATTATCTGAATTATTTGTTTCTGGGAGGTGCAACACTTGACTATTTATCTGTGTTTTCAGCGTAAGTATTTTATGAAGTGCTTACGTTGTAGGCATAGTTGAATATTAGTTTCGATAATTTAAGTTATTTTCCAACAATCACATTTTTATACATGTTGAGGCAGCCTGTAATTAATTACTTAATTAATTAGCCTTAGGGCTACATCTTGTTTTTTATATTAAAGTGTGACTGTCAATGTATAGTATGCTTAGTTGGTTGTCCTTAAATAAAATAAAAAAAATGAGATTTCGATGTTATCTTTAAAGCGAAGCATGTTGTATTTGAGCAGAATAATCATCTCGTGACAGAAAGTTTACTAATAACATATGATTTTAAATCTACACTAATATTATAAAGCTGAGGAGTTTGTTTGTTTGGTTCAACGCGCTAATTTAGGGAACTACTGGTACGAATTAAAAAAACTTTTTGTGTTGGATAGTCCATTTATCGAGGAAGATTTTATATAGGAGATTTTATATAGGATAAGGCTATATTACATTACGGTACGACTGATAGGAGCGGAGTATCAAAAAATTATTGCAAAAACGGAAATTCCTTTTGAGGGCTTTCGTCGCGTGCGCTGCGTAAACGGTTAAAGTCATGTATGACGGAGTTGTTTCCATTTAAAAGTTCCAAAAAAACAGCAGTGACAGCTTATGTGTGTCTTTTAGGGTCGACTTACTATAATCTTTTTATGGTAATCAAATTAGTTCCTACATAATGCATCGGCGATATCATCGCTTTTTCTTTTACTTTTAGAGCGGGATTTGATGTGGTTTGTCGAAAATCATTACTTTAAACTGCTAACTTTTTTTCGGGATAGCACTTGAGGTCGGCGAGGGCCAAAATTTTGTTATTTTTGAGCTAAGTCGCACCGTTTTCGTTCGCAAAAATTCATTGATAAGATCTTGGAAAAGGACATTAGGCTACTTTTTGTCGTGGAAGTTGAACCGATTTTGATGAAATTTTGTACGGAAAAAGCTTTGAACCCTGGGGAATGACATAGGCTACTATTTTTATTCCACCTCCTAAGCGAGTAAAATAGAGTGTGACAAACCGTATTCCACGCGAGCGAAGCTGCGGGCACTGCTAGTGTATACTATACAACTTTGTACATTGGTCTATTTTATCTTTGAGCTAAACTTTATTATTTATTTAAAGGTATTTATTCAAATCCGTTCTGCGGTCATTGTCACTGAAGTTAACCTTAGATGGGGTTTGGCAAGCAATTTACCTTATTATAAAAGACACATTATGCGTCCTTTGCTATTCTTTGCTAATTTGTTTTACTGCGCTTACTGGATGCCAGCTTAGTCGAAATATAAACAAGTCGTGAAGCCAGGTATTTTCAATTGCTTTATAACATTTTTGTAAATTATTATTTTTTGGCACTAGCATTAATTTCATTCAACAATACGTTGGAAAAAAGAGACTTTCGGATGCTTTGGGTCGCCCATTTACGACTTTTTGACGAGTAGCTCACATACGTGCGATGTTTCTCGAATGCATATTTATAAATTAAGATTAAAAATGGCTATATCTAAATACTGTACAATAAATTAATTCGATGTAAGTACAGAGTTATAACTTACATGTATAATAACATCAGAACGTGTCTTGAAAAGGTCTAACTAAGGCAGTTATAATAAACTTAGTAGCCATTGATGTTTTAACTTCCCTCGTCATAAGGTATAAATCAAATACAAATCTATAATAAGCTTTCCTTCAAAGATTAACGCCATTTAGCCTGGGCCTAATGTTTCAGCTTTATTTTGTGTTGAGAAGAGATTTTGTGTGTTTATTTTGTTGTTTTAAAATAAATTGGATATATTTTCTTCTATCTAACATTATATCATAAAGAAGTATCTATCATAAGTAATATTTACTCAAAAGGAAATTTTATTACATACATTGACTTATATATTACATAAGATAGAAGAAAACATATCCAACCTGTAGTGCTCTTGACGCTTGTGGAACTATTATTTTGTAGTTTTGTACTGCCATAAATTCAGTACATACAAGAACAGTGGTTGCGTTTGACACATCTGTTTATATTTCGCACAAGAACATTTAAAACTAATGCGCACTTCAATTTCATAAATAGGACTGTAAATCAAGTTTAAGTGTCAAGTGATCGGTAATATTGTTCAATTGAAGCAGACACACGAGCTCTATCTAGCGCTGACGTACGATTATTCGAACGATACTCGCTTCTATTCGTAGTTTTGGATCTCTTCTTTGGCCGAACTACATGAATCATTTCTGGTGCTGCCATGCTGTCTAATAGCGTTTGTCGAACGGTTTGTATCTCCTCCCTAATAACATCTAGATATTATTGTGACGTCTGTGCCGCTTACATCACCGCAAGCGCCAAGCTATCAAGAAGTTCGTCGGCATCTGTCAAGTACTGATGGCTGAGCGGTTCAAATGACCGGCTATGTTCCACGGACCGCGAGTTCAAACCCAGCCGGCGAAGAAAAGGTTTGTTAGCGCTTTTGGTGTTTTATAGACATGTATTTAAACATTTTAATAAAAATTGGGAATCTAGTAAATACAGGAACCGACTAAAAAGAAGATCAACCAAATGACAAACGAAATGACTATCAAAATTAAGGTCTAGAAGGTTCGATTAGGAGGGGTATATAAGGGGGCTGCGAGCCACACTACGGGCAGTCAGTAAAAGTCTAGTAAAGCGAAAACAAGAGGAAGAAGGAAGAAAAAGGAAGAAAATTGAAAATAGTGAAGTGCAATAGTAAGTGCCTAGTAGTGAACAGTACAGTGCAGTATAGTGCGGTTTACGTCCGTGAAGAGGACCGTGTCAGTGTGTTGTCCGTGTCAAGATATCCACGTCGGGGCTACGTCAGTCAAGAGGACCACGTCGATGCTGTGTCCGTCAAGAGGACCGTGTCAGATAAGGAAACTATGACAGTGCTTCGAGTACGTCGGAACCCTGCCACTTATCGGGGCTGCGTCTGTGTGGCCTGTTCGAAGAGGTATAAAGCGTCTTTCTTAGAAAATTTGTCGTTTCACTCCAATCCCGTACCCACTTCCGTAACATTATTTAATCACCATTGGTTGTACTATTATTTATTCTGTGACATCAGCCAAGTCTTAAGAAAATTAATAGATTCTATATATAGTCATCATCATCATTTCAGCCATAGGACGTCCACTGCTGAACAATGGCCTCCCCAATGAATTTTGTATTAAGAACTTAATTTTTAACTACCCCCTTAAAACACTTGTACTTTTTAACAGCCTATACCTATAGACATGACCCCTTATCTAAAACCATAGTCTTAATAAAACTATTGTTTTAGGTTTCAAGAAAAATAACTTAATTTATTATCTAGTGCTTAAAAATTTAAGTGAAAAATAACTTTTAAAAATATAATGGATAGTGGAGTCTATTCTGTTTGTTACTTGGGTAAAGTTCTGACATTAATTTTATTCATTGAATAAGTTAAGCGACGGGGAATAAATTATGTAAGTAAATGATGTTTCAAATAGAAACATTAACTGAATACTTGCGTTCTTTTATACGCTTTCTGTAAATAATTGACACAAATAATATTTTCACTAGTTAGACTAGAGCTACCTGGGTCTGTTTGTTTAAAATTATGTCGTGGAAGATTTATATAAAGAAATGACTTGATTAGTTTACGATTCGCCGCCTAGTACTTAAATAAATTATAAAAAACATTCTTCCTCACGGTAGGTATGGATTTGTACGGCTTCCGTTGTTGATGCGGGTTGGAAATGGCTGCTTGAACCCAAATTTCAAAAAAGCTACATGGTTTTTTGAGGAAAAAACAAAAATTGCGTATCCTATAAATTGCTAAGATGTGGTGCAGTCTAAAATCAAAATGAGAGTTAATTTAAACACACTGCTCATCTGGACACCGCAAAGTAAAACTACACGATTTTTTTTCTAGCGCTGGGTAATATCGGTTTTGTAGAATATCAAATCGAAACTATATAGTTTTGCTAAATTTTAGCTTAACATCAACTCCCCGGCCACCCTGTATACTGATATTCAATATAAAATTTTTAAACTATGTATATATTTTCTAAAATTATATATTTTTCGTAACTACACACTGTTGTGCAGTTCTTAAGCTGTTGTGATACTTTGACGATTTGATACGAAATTCCATATGATATTCATTGTGATATTATAGCGATTTAAGAATATTTGTTTTCCAGTAACAAACCTACGTAAAATATTATTTAGGCACAATTGAAGTGTTATCAATGATTTTCAAATACATTATCGTTCATACTAGAACCAGGTTTAGCATTGATTTACTTACTTTTTTAAAAGATAATATTTGTTTTACATTGTTTTGTATATTAGAAGAAAAGAGAGATCTGTTTAATGTACCTATTTATAACACCTGTGTAACATTATAGAATGCAATAAATATATTGAATTGAATGGAATTGAATAGAGAGCACGTGTGCATTGAAATAGCAAATATACTTATCATTTATGCCAGTATGATCTGTATCTGTAACGTATTAAGGTTGAACTCGATACGAAGTCTATACGATGCTCGGCGCTACGCGATTCACTCACCCAATATTAAAACAACTTATTATCGGAATTCGAATACGATACCCCGAATCGCCGCGTACCTGCAAAACTAGTGTTTTGGAAAATATCGTTTCATTTTGGACGAATATCCGATATATAGTTTTAAAATCGGACACCATCAATCATTCTTAAAGCCCACTCCTATTTTTTCCCCTGATTGCCAATATCCAGTTTCGTTTGATATGATTGATTAAAATACTTCATGTAAGTATTCAATAAAAGAATCATGCATACGTAGAATCATGAATCAAGAATCATGTGCCGTGTGGGGACGGCCGTAAAGAATACACTTCCTCACCGCCAACAGGCGTGTCGTAAGAGGCGACTAATTCCTGTAGCACGAGACGGGCAGCAGCGTCTGCGTGCGATATGTTATAAAAAACTGCGCTTGCCAACCCACCTGCCAAGCGTGGCGAGTATTGGCAATCCCCCCCAATGAACGTCATTGGACACAGGCCTCCTGTGTTCAGCAGTGGACGTCCATGGCTGAAATGATAATACGTAGAAAGTCTGTTCATTGTTTTCCGAGTAAAGCTCCAAGAAATTTCCTTTACTATGGTTCTCATATTCTAATTCTACTAAAATAATATCAGAATAACTTATCCTTTTAAATGTGCATATGTTTTAGAATTACATAGTTACAGTAAACGCCAATTCAATCTACTACAAAACGGCAGATTTTCGCTATAGATAATGAACTCTAATTTGCTCGGTTTTAAGTAAACAATCTGTTGAGGTAGTTTGACATTAATTTGCTGTAGCTTGACGATCCGTTGATTGTACAAATAAATAGTTACAAGATTAAATATTTGAAAATACTTCAATAAACATAAATAACGACGGAAGGATGTGAAAGGCGTAAAATAAATTCGCTTCACATAACAGTAGTACACTACCTACATACCATGTATATAATATGCTCCAGGGGCATTTTTTACCTTCTACAGATTCCACAAAAGTGGCTTTAGAGGTCAAGTCTAAAAATATGCTTAAATTGCAAGAATCGTCCTACTGTGTGAACTTGCTGTTATAATTATTTTTCATCGTTTAATAATGATGAGAACAAAAAATATAATGTATAAAAGCAAGCTAAAGCAAACGTTAATTATATATAGACCGTAATATATAATTATAAATAGGTAACCCGTAACTCTTAATTAAATAATGATAACATAAGTACCTATGGTCACGACTATCAAAAAATTCAAAAAGTTTCAAAATTCTTTGTAAAACTTACTGAATGATTTACTCGACTCACTGAATGAATGATTCTTAAAGTTTATTAGTAGTTATACTTAAACGTATTTAGTTTTTGTGAATTTTTCAGTGTGTACCTAGAATATTTACTTTTTTTTTACGTTTGGTTTTTTAAAAATTCAGACCCATATTTTTAATACGAGAAACAACCCTGGTACAAGAAAAACCCGTGTTACGATGTTAATACTTTAGACAATGAAAACTAATTGGTATTTTTTTTTGGACTCAATGTAATTCTCACAAACACGGCAATTATCCGTCAAATGATGCAGGCAGTCTAATGCTACGTCGACCTCCGTAAGTTGAGATGGCTCCTGATTGCTGGGTCTTTTAATTTTTTACGCAAAGTTCTACGTAAATTTGTGCTATAATACGTAGGTCACACTATAAGTTTTGCGTAACTTACAAAAACAACATGTTATAACCAAAATATTATGTTTATTGCTTTTCAAAATACTCTCCTTTACATTTTGAATTTTTTTTCATGCAATCGAACCATTTTTTAAAACAGGAGGACCACAGATCTGAAGGCATGTTTTCTACGTGCTGATTGAACGCTATCACTGCCTCTTCAGAGTTGGTAAAAGTAAAACCTCTCATCAAATCTTTGATTTTGGGGAAAATACAGAAATCACAGGGTGCTAGGCATTGCGCAGGATGGGTGACGAGTTGTACTTTTTCGGAAGCTAAAAATGACTTTGTTTTGTTGGCCGTGTGTGAAGAAGCGTTGTCATGATGTAGGAGAACGCGGCTTTTAGGTCGTCTTTCGCGAACTCTTTCTAACACCCTGGGTAAACAAATGGTAGAATACTATTCGGCATTAATACTTTTTTGATCTTCAAGTGGAATTGTATAGATGGGACCCGTAGCTGAGAAAAAAACGCGATCATTTTTTTACCAACGTTACTCGCCTGCCTTACTACTAAGAAGATTGCAACGTTTAAAAAAATAAAACATTCGAAATTCAAATAGTTCCGATTAGCTAGAAGTGCAAAACTTTTAGTGTTCCCCATGTCAGGGGGGTGTCACTTCGCAGTTTAGGTATATTCGGCCAGCGCGCCGCCCGAAGCGGCGTATGCCAGTGGGCTGTCGCTCGGATCGCACGACAGTCGCGGTCACGTCGCGCGAGCGCATACTTGATAATATTTTTTTGCTTTTGCAAATTAACCCGCAATGTCTTCTACTTAGCCTAATCGTCAATATAATAATGCGTATAAAAGATGTTGTGGTTTACCGGTTGTCTGAATAAAACGAATAGTGAATCAGAGCTAACATTTTGTTAAATTTCACACAATATTGAAATATTTATTCTTCTTTAATTCCATGTCCATAATAAGTAGTAATAGTTAAAATAAAAATCCTTAATTAGTTATATTAGCCCAGAAACAATATTAAGAATAGGATAGGATAATGTTTACAAAGGAATACCTACACCCGTAGGAATCGAACACACGACATTCAGATGGAATTTATATGTTTGCAGAATCAACGTTTGTAATGCTTAATCTACTTATTTTAATCGTAAAACTAATAAATCAACTAGGTACAAAAACTTCTCAAGTGACAACCTCGTGCCGTTATTCGCAGCTCGGTCATAAAACTGGGGCGCGCAAAGAAAATTCGTGTTTCGCGCGCGGTTTTAAGTTTCAATTTTGCTTGCAGGCGGGTAGCTCTGGCGAGTCTAGGTATATTTTTATACCTAAACCTGACTTTTGTTAGGAAGTGAGTCTTCTGTACGGTAGTACTATTAGGTATTCTGTGCCTATGTATAAGGTTCCCTAAGACGATGGGACATAGAGGGGACGTAACAACAACTTATTTAAGTTGACCGCGTCACGTCACGAGAACGAAATGACGCCGGTGACGTTGTACGCTCTCGCTGCTACGACATGGCGACACGCTGAAGTGCCAATGCGTTTTCAGATCAAATCAAATCGTATAATTCCTATATGTTTTGTTTATAGCAATAGGTTGGTCTTTCTTTTTTTTTTAATTAACAAAGAACTACATTTAAATAATATTAGAAACCACTTGTCTGAGCCGGGGAGTGAACCGGCAACAACGTCGACAGTTAACACCACACCACCACGAGTTCATCTCTAGATATTCCCTAATTTTAATGCTTATCGATAAATAAAAACATTCTAAGTATTGTGAATTATTGACGGGAAAAGCAATGTAAGAATTTAAAGTTAATAATAAAAATATATTTAGTTATTTAAACTGTAAATTCAAAATAAATATATGATGGGAGGATTGTATTTAAAAGTAAACCTGCTTTTTTAAATTAAATGTTATTTTTAAATATGTTTTAATTTAAAAAAATGCCCTTTCCATGTTTGATTAAGTGTAGAACACAAGAAAAATAAAATAAACGCGACGTTTCTTTAAGTAACAATATACCTACTAAAGACTAGTCTAGGCAGCTACAGCCTGTAGGCACACTACCACTGCACTTGCCAATACCTATGGCGAAGTGCTATGGTGGTGTACATACGCAGGTAGGCTTTTGTAATTTTTATTTTTAAATAACAAATAGACACATTATACAACAATCTACTGTCAAGTCTAGAAGTTAATTTTTTCAATATTTAGTCTACATTTTAGTCTAGCAAGTATTTTTATATTTTATAAAAGTTAAAGTCGGGTATTTTTTAAAAATTTTTACTGTGTTCTATGATCGATAATAAATCACCCCTGAAAGTTTTATCACTCGTTTTTTTACGCCCTGTATAATGCCTATATCTAGCCATATTTTCATGAACGCTTTACTTAAGTACTTTTAGTTACTTAAATAGAATTTGTATCATTTGATGTGAGCCTAAGAAACTTGTGTTGTCGTATCCACCTTTATTATGCACGCTACGTTCTCGGAGTACCTAGTCGATTGTTGAATCGAAATAATTAAATCACGGGATGGAATTTCTTAGCAAATAATACAGTTAACCGGTTCATATTACGAATGAATGACATTTTAATTGCGTTTATGTCGTGTACATGTGGTATACATAATGGATTGCACATCCAATCACAACAAAGTTCTATTAATCCTCTACATTGAAAGCCGCACACAGACGCATTTTAACTACCTTGATGATAGCTTCTGTTTTCTATATATGTGACTTGTATTTTATATCTAACGTCAATATCAAGAAAAGTTAGTATTTAGTTAGATAGTAAATCGCTTCAGGAATGTTTATTATTTAATTAAAAATCGATTTAGATACGAGTATTTTTACGATTAATAACATATATCATCATAAAATAAGTGTTTTTGTTTACAATTTTATTTATACATAATGTGTATTCTTCATAGCACAAATAAAGCGCAAAATATGGTAGATTTAACGCCAATCATAGCATTCTCTACGATAGAACTAACGTTAGGGTGAAGGAGGAAGTTGGTAGTTATTTTTTCGAATCGCGCATGCGAGAAGAGTACAGGATCATGCCTATTCGGTTTTTTTTGGTAAAAGAGTTTTTTTAAAATTAAGACATAAAACAAGTAAACTAAGAAAAATTTTTGGTATATGCTATAAACGTAATACAGGGTTACATTGCAAGGTAGTACCACATTTTGAAATTAAGGTCTAAAGAACATAATAATTAGACGACTCTATCGTTACGTAATTATTTTTGATCTTCGTATTATATAAATAAAAATTTACTTTGAATTTCCGAAAAAAAAAATGAAACGCGCGGTCATTCCTCAGAGATCACAGTCGTAGCCAACAAGGACCTTATGCAGTGCGCATACAGTGCAATTTAATCGACCAATTGTAGATTATCCACGAGTTCCATTTTTAAACAAAAGTTATTATTTGCGTAGATCAAAGCTACTGATTCTGGGTGCTTGAAAATTTGGCACTCCGTATAAAGCCCAGATTCGTTTTAACTGAGACCGACCCTTGCTTTATCTGTCATTGTTATCTGCAGTAAAACATGACACATGCGTCATGGGAAAACAAATGTAAATTTAATCAGTATTAAAGACAAGGTTAAAATATATTTTGTTTTAATTTTAAATAGTAAATAAGTTTATTGCTGCGGAGCTTTTGCTGTAAAAATATTCGTAATGATTTAATAAATGATTAACAATAATATTTGGTGTGATAGAAACGAAAGTTGTGCTGAATCCTAAAGAGAGTCCAGGTAATGCTCACGACTGCATATATACTTATTTGTTTTTTTGATAGAGTCAAATCACCGAAATAGTAAATTTTATAATAGTAGATAGTAATAAATAATAATAAGAAGTCTGGGTTGGTAATGTTAGTATCCGCGTTTGTACCTTAAAACGTACAACTTTCATAAAATTAGGCAGCAAGTGTGCATCCTACTGCCGCACATTCTGCTGCTTTATATGACACGGTTCCTTTACTGCCAACGATTTTACGATGATGGAACTGCTCTTAGAATATATAGACATTTTTATGATCGAATAGAGAGGTATTAGTGACGCAGGAGTATCAGTATACATAGCATAGGATGTCTGCAATATACGTGCAAGGACGTGTTCCTCAAGTGGCAAAATGAAAATAACATCTCCATCGTATTTATTTCGGGACGTTATTTTTATTGACCTTGAGAATATCGGTAACCAACAACGATAAAACATTTCATAGAATGAGATTATATCTAGTATAACGCTATAACATATTCGCCGAAAGGTTTTATTCGTGTCTATGAAATACTTTGCAGATTTGTTCCACACTGCCTGCGCGGGTTTATAGCGGGCTTCGTGTGGTCTTCACTTTCTGATAATATTTTGGATTGATTGATATAACAGATTGCTGACAGTAATATGCGGTTTTTTTATCGACGTACGAATAGTTTTTATGTTGTTATTAATTATTTTAATTTATTATTAATCCAGCTAATTTATAATCGTAACGTCGATCAAAGAACAATACAAAGAGCTTCTTTAAAATTAAATAAAAAATGCAACCAACTTTTTTACCAAAAGTCAAAAGAACAAACTTGTTTGTAACATGTTCATATTCATATGTATGCATATTTTTAGCTAAACTAGATAACGAAATTATCTATTTCAATAACCGCAAACCATTGTCATGAAAACACTTAATTAGAATTGCACATTAAAGCCTTGCCGAGTAAAGCCAGACGCAATGATCTTAGCTTCTTGTTTGCTAGACATCGTTTTTTACTTACTTTACAATCACATTTGTGAAAACTATAAGTTAGTGAAACATTTATTCCACCTATAGAATAATACAATATCATTGAAAAAACAATGACTTTTTAATCAAATTTCCTATGAATAGGTACTGTTAACTTTATTCGCTTCACCTCATAAAAAACCTAATCACATTAACACGCAATTCAAGATCAGTCGTACAGATATTCAAAGGAGAGAAAATGAAAAAGTCTTTAGAGATAAATTTAATTATATCGCAAAAAAGTATAGCACCCATGTAAATATTTTTTACAAAAATTATGTTAAGAGTAACGTTAAGCGGCGCGGGTACTCGTAGAGAGCGGTGCGATCTGCTTACAGGGGTGTAATCGCTGACACCCTACGCGGGATCACGTGAAATTTGTTATCCCTTTAAGAAACGTGATAGCACGTTCGTGTACTCAACGAGATAATTAACAGAAAACATACGATATCACATTATATTGGTTTATTGAGAATGGCGGCAAGCAGCGGCGTGATTAGAATAAACTTTATTTAACTAAGTAACAAAAACATTCAGTGAGCTTGTTTGTTCTTAAAGAAGTCCGCTTAAAACATTAAAAAATTGATGTCTTAAGTTTATTCAATATTATCATTGGGGACGAACTAACTTTTCACTCTTTAAAAGTTCTATTATTTAATTTTTTCAGTAGGCACAGCAATAAATGGTTTATTTTTATTAAGAAAAGCACATTACATGTTTTTTTAAAGGATCTAAAGTAATAGTATGTATTAAAATGGCAAAAAAAAAACACACAGTAGCTATTAAAATCTAATTTAGGGTTTGGAATAACTAAAAAAAAAATGTGTAATAATGAGTAAATCAGCTCGCAATATGCAGACGTAACATGCGGAAGAAAATCGGAAAAGTGCGGTTTAGTACTGACCTCATTGAACCCGGTATAGTGTCGAGATGTGTAGCGAGCCTAAACGGACGGCATGCGAGCGCGGGCGTCGTGAGCGGCGGCTGGACGAGGAGTCGCGGCGACGACCGCCGGCTGGTACCTCACCGAGATACACCACCAATTAACAGGTCGCGAACGTGATCAGTTTCGGGAGTACCGCGAGCGCTCACCTGGGCCGTGCGTGTGTACGGGTCGCTGCTGCGTCGTCGAACGCGGTGCGACTGAGTCGCGCGCTCACCCGACGTTCACTTTTATATGCTTCCCCTACTCGGAGGACTCGCTTCCCCGTCGAAGAGTCCAGGAAAGTGCCGCTACCGTTGACCCGCGTCGCCGGTGCGGCCGTCCGGGTCCGCGAGCTGAAACATTGTTAAGTCTACAACTTATTCTTGGGTCAAGAACGCCTGTGGATAGCTAGGTTCATGCAAACTCACTCGTGCGATAATGTCTATTAATTAATGTCAATTTCTAAGTGCGATTTGAAAATTATACTTACTTACCTATTATTTATTCTGCCTTAAAAGGATTCAAAATCGCAAGCTAAAATAGAACCGTATATGAGACAGACAGACACAAACTATATTAGGGAAGTTTAGCGACATAAGACACTAATTTTTAAACTTTCGCGTTGCATTATTATTACACTTATTCTTAACTTTTATACATACCTGCATGCATGCATACAACTTTAAGTGCCAACTTATACTACACGTTATTTGAAATGATACAGTGCCAGTTAACAATTCTTCATATATGTAGGTACGTTGAATAAAAACCTATGCGAGTTAGCACGTAATTAAGTTTTTAAAACTAAGATATTGTCAATGTTAAATGATGTCAAATGCCAACTGCATTTAAACGTGATTTTATAACTATAAGGTAGGTTAATACCTAATATAATTTCGTTTTATTGCATTTTATAATGTTATTGAGGTGTTACAAACGTATATAAAGTAGATAATTATAGACCCTGTCGGGCATAGTAGTATGGTAGCGGACAGAGAGGATGACGCCATACATAAATACATAATAAAATTTATGAGAACCATACAATTTTACTATAATGTTAATATACCACACAATGTACAGACAACAACAGGTCAACCTACTCAAAAAAATAAAGGTTATTGAACCGATTTTCAACTTTAATTCCGACACGTAGAGATCAATATCAATTGAGAAAATTTTACGTTTTGTGGTAGATTGACGTGCTGCTGTCTGTACAAGTATATTTTCTTTTTAAATGCAAGAATCTAGCTAAAAACTGTTAAAGACAGTGGAAGTTGTCCACCCAATACCTACACGGCATAAAAATAAAAATTACACATCAAGTAGTTTTCCATAGGACCTACCTCATAATTTTCTGGTCTCACAAAACGTAACTCAAACATGTCGATTTGATTTTACCTAAAGTTTTTACGCTTAGCAAGAAAGTAGTAGTATTTTAAGACCAAATAAAGTATGTATATGCATGTTCCGTATTAACAAATGGCATTGTATAGTGATATAGTATTTTAAACTCATATTATGGTTCTGCAAGATGATAGAATATATTTTTCATAATTTCCATACTAAAAAAGTAGCAGTTATCAGCCTATTGGTTTCGAGAAAAAACCTTTTTACCAGACAAACAAAAAAAAGGCTAATAGCTTAACCGTTGACCTATTTACTATAGAATCACTAAACCTCATTAATAAATAAAAATCGATTAAGCATTCGTTGAGCTGGAGATAGGTACGAGGATAACACATGTATGAACTTGTATAGGAAAATTATTGTGTGGTATGATTTTATTGCACGCCACTTAATTTGAGTTTTAAAAATGTGTTTTTTCTTTCTTAAAAGAAAACAGTTGCTTGCAGTTCGGAATCCTAATTACTTTAAGATATTTTATTAAATTACTTACATATTAAAAACGTTGTAAAGTTAACTTACGTCGCTCATTGTCAATAATTATCTAATATATGTATATACTTAATAAAATGTAAAAACAGATTCTTGTGTCGCATTTGTCGTAGAGATGAGGTAAATAAATTATAGTTAACATAGTAATACAATTTATTTGAGATAAACGTTTTGGATAAATTATTCAGTAGTCTAATTATGCTGCTCTATTCTATAGATCTATAGTTATATTAATTATCCGTACAGTTTAGTCTGCAACTTGTTAAAGGGTTAAGTCCACCTAAATATCACAATCCCATGATAATAATATTATAAGAGAATAAGGCAAACGTACCTCAAATGAATGGGAACTACCATTTAGGTAATAAAAACACACATAATTATTATTTTTTAAGTTCCATCTTGGAATAGAACGGACCTAGGACCTCAGATGAACAGACTAAACATATAAATAAATAATAGTATATAATAACTGCCACTGTCATGGAGGGGATTGCCATAACTCGCCAGGATTGGCAGGCGGGTTGGCGAAATGATGATGATTCTGATATAATAACTAGTCATAAAAACTAATACAACATTGACTCTGGTTAGATACTTAAATTGTGATTTATGCCAATGCTTCTTTCATATATTTCATTTGTAATTAGGTACGTAGGTATTTACCGTTTAAAGTGTAAAAATACATGTCATTATTTATTTTATATAGTATTATATTATATTCCATTATACATACTGGTAGCCAATCAAAGCATTGAAGTTCATGACCAAATTCCCAACCTCATTATCAAGCAAAACACGTTTGACAACATTGATTAAAGCGGTCCCTTAATTAGACTTAAGAAAGCGTTTGCCTCAGTAGGTTTCCTATGTTCCGACGTGGGCAGTGCACCTCGCCGTCAGTTCCTGGGGCTTACGACCGATAATAATTATAGGACCTGACACAAATAGCACATCATTACGCACCGCTCACCTCACATTAGATTTGAAATTTAATTGTTATTCTTGTTAATCCAATTGACTAAATATGAACAGTTATCTTATCTAACTGCAGTTGCTGCATAACTTTTTTGTTAAAGTTAAACTTAACAGAAAACTTATTACTAATTAATTTTAATATTCTTTAATCATCATTTAGCAAATCTAACGAACACCATTCCACACCCATCTATTCGTTTTGGCTGCAAGAAGTAACAGATAAATTAACGTAAAAAACCAACATACCCACATACACGCGCACCCGAAAAAAATTTACTCCTCACTGCAGTTGAGTTAGAAAATCTAAAATTATTTTATCGATTACCTACTTTTTATGGCTTCGCGATGAAAGTTTTATTAAGTTTTACATCGATTTAGTACCTTAACTAATTTGTAGAAAAACAGTAGTTAAGATTAAAGTAACAAGTCATAAAGCAATCATTCAGAAGCTGTTGTTTACTTAAAAAACTATGCTTTGGCAGAACCCACGGAGTTAGGAGTATATTTGAAGAGACATGTTGCTTTTAAGGTACAGCCTACGTCATAATAATAAACAAATTAATAGTACTGTACAGCTACTAATACTGTCTTGTCTATGCCATCAAATCTATCGTCCGTAGGTACGATGGAGATAATATTGGGCTCACAAAGCTACAACCAACGAATTTGTTATTTTCGGTTAACTTAACTCATTAGAATTGAACGTTGCGTCTTTTCAGGATAGAACTGTACCCCTAAGCAGGTAGAGCAGCAAATCTAAATATTGTTTACTGACATTTTCAGCACGTGCTTGTTTACTTCATGCTTGTGCACATTATAAGTAACGCGTGAGCTTGACGTTTAATCATAATTAAGGGGAAGGGCTCGACCTTCTTTGACTAATTGGATACAGTGTAAGCGTTAATTGAAGCTGAAGAACAATCAAAGCAAATGGCAATGGAAAGTTCTTAATCCTGAATAAATGTAAATGATAAACGGATGATTTATTGATTTTCCTATTTTGTTCGTTTGCTTCATTTACTAACACTGCAGTTTAATACACATCCCAGTAGACAAGTAGGTATGTATTGTAATATGTCCAGAACTCGCCTGGCATAAATACATATTATAGATGTTAGAGAGTAAAATAGAAGGCACCACTTTTTGCCTCCAGTTTTATATTATCTTATCATTTAAAGTTGTTAGACACATATAAGAGGTGAATAAAATCTTAATAAATGTCAATAAAAGCTGTTTTCCATGTTTAAAAAATTAGAAGCTCCTTTTAAACTCGAAAAACTGCTTTTATCGAAAATACTTAAAAATACCGTTATTCTAATGTAAATCGGTAGTATATGTAAATGTAATCATATAACGGTGTTGGTGCTTAGGTACTGTTCGAGGGTATAACCAAACATTGGCACCTACCAATATGGTAAATATACAAGTAATTTTACTCTCAGTTTCTGTTTTATTGCAAAATATGACTGTAATATTCACAGATAGGTATCAATAATTACAATATAAATAGGGACTGTCACTAATCTCTTGATGTAGCTCGTCCGAGCTGCTACATGTATAACAGTCGCTGACTGTTACTGTCGCTTCTGCAGAGTTCCTTAAAAAGCGCAAATACAGTTGTATATGAATGTGTATTTAAACCTTTTGGGGTCAGACAGTTGGTTTTCCTACAAAAAAATTCCTTAAAATTTAATTACATTAGCAAGCTTATTTCCACGTAGTAAATAAGCTTGTTAATGTAATTGAATTTAATATTATATAAAAATAAGTACCCTTACTAAATACCCTTGATTTATGGTAGGCATCTAATAAATAAAACTTTTAAAGGGCCACGTACAGTCGTACACGGTTTTAAATACCGGCCATAGTTAAATCCCGTATAGGTAGGTATAATACATTTCAGCCAATTTTAAGAAGGGCCTGTTTAACAAGCTCTTGGAAAATTCATTTTGATCCATTAAATAAAATTAAATTAATAATACAAGAGGGTTTCGTCGTTTCATGAATTTGTGTTGAATACCTTGATTGTACCTCGGCTAGTCAGTGAATTCCTGTTTCTGGTAGTTGCAGTTTCCACAAATTGTTGTAACACGATGTACGAAGCCAGAAGGAGTCGCTGGTTTAAAGTTTAAATTTAATAATTCCAATAGTTTAAATTTAAACATTTCTTTCAATAGTTATTTGACCGTCTATAAAGAGCGATGGTAACTCATTAGTTGGAGTCTCGCTTCACAACCGAGGATTGTGTTTGCATCCCAACTCCGTACCTACCTCTGATTTGTCGGAATCTATGAAGATTTATACCACCTCCCTGGTGGTGAGGGCAAACATCTTGGAGAAACCTGCATATTTGATTTGAAAGATTTAAAATTCATGAAATCATGTAGGTTAGTTCGTTTAGCTGGGCTGTTTCCGCACTTATATAACCTCTTGATTGGGTCATCTGGGCCATTGTGCGTGTCACATATTCTTTTTTACGCTAACTAGCTAAACCAGTCCAAGTGATCCTAGAAGGTCAACAACCTTTTCAGACTCCTGCAGGTTTCCGGGAGCGATCCTGGTGATTGGAGAATCCGTGCCTATTGATCTGCCATGCCCCTGCATTCCATTAGCATGTGCTATGGCGTTTGTTTTGCCTCCATGCATCCTCTGCATGTGGAGCTGTCTGTCATACCAATAATAATAATAAAATGTTTTCACAATCACCAATTATCTAGCCCCAAACTAAGCAAAGCTTGTACTATGGCGACTTTTATAAACATCCAGGACTTAGGTACAAATGCTCGTACTCATCACACAATACATCTGCCCCGTGCGGGATTCGAACCCGCAACCGCTGGCATTGTAGTCCGGAGCGCGAACCACTACACCAGACCAATGTTAAAAAATGCTCGTTCAGACGATAGTGACCAACTATGACACATATAACCATACTGATTTTTCCCTTTTTAGTCTAATGAGGTGGCGTCATTACCGGAACTGCATTTTTTGTTTGCCTGCATCCTTCACTGTTTCTTCAGTCTGTTACATATATGTTTCTTCAGTTCTTTCGCGCAACCATGTTTTTATTTGAAGTATGGGCAACAGTGGTTACGGTCCGTCTAATAATGCCTTCGATCCTCTTTTAGCTAGTTCGTCTGCTGCGTCAAATTACACAGTGAGTTGCTGAATAGGTACTTTGATCTATTTCAGAGTGACTCTCTTCGTACTCGCAATGGATTGGAGTGCGTTGTTTCATCACAGTATAAGGACACAAATTATGATATTGTTTTGTGGGGCTTGAAGCATAGATGCACTGTCTGAGAAAATTTTAATGTCAAGGTCTCGGACATCTTCGACTGCAACCGGCGTGCTTTGGTGATACCAATGCATTCTGCCTGGAAGATTGTGTTCATCTTGTCTAGGGTAGTTGATTGGTAGTGTGTTATGCCCGTATGTATATGTATATTATAGGAGGAGAGCCACTCTTCAACTATTTAAGGGGAGGTTTTAAATTGTTGTTTACCTTACCGTTAGAGACTGGACGAAAGACTGGAATACCTTCAGTGTATAATTATAAAAACTTACTAAATAGAAAATTTTCAATAGAATTATTGAAAGAATATTACTGCACTTTCGATAGCAATTACCGTTATTAAAGTCAGTAAGGTTATAATGCAGTAATAGCAAATTTAACTGCATTCAAATTAGTTTTAAGAAAGATACCTTTTAAAAAAAAAATAATAACAGAATGTAGTAAAAATAAATCTTTTACCATAATTTTCCATAACTGTTGCCTTTTACAACGTAACAAGATATAAATATTATTCTAGTTTTATTTAAATATAATATGTCACAATGCATGCAACATTTTGAAACAATATCTAATTTAATAGTCTTTTTAACCAAATTCAAAAAAGGAGGAGGTTCGTCTGTTTTTTTTTTTAATGTATGCTCAGCGATCATTCGTTACTACGTTGACCGATTTCAATAATTATTTTTTTGTTTGAAAGGTAATACTTTCAGAATGGTCCCATATAAACTTAGAAAAAATTCTGATGATGGGATCTATAAGAAAATCATCAAACATTGCATGAACTTCGTACCACGCCAACTGAGTTTAGTCCCTATCTTACCTAATATCTTTGCCAAATGTAAACCGATTTTGATGATTCTTTTTTTAATGAATAGCTTAAACTTCAAATATACTATAAAAAAACAATTACGAAAAAAAATACCCCTAAGGGTGAAAAAACAGAAAATGAAATCAGTGTTCAGCAGTTAAATTATGTTTGCACTTGTAAGATTTGTTTTGATTAGGATTTATCACTAAACTAGATGAAATAAGTTAACTTTATAAAAAATATAAAAACCGACCATAAAACTAAAACTTTGAAAATTATCTTAACATTTAAGTACCTAATCAGTTACTTTTGGAGTCGGTGCCAGTCGATGAGAGATTCTATGTTTTCGTTAGCAAGTATGTTTTTTAGCGTTTTAGTTTTTTAGTCGTTTTATTTTTTACGAATTTTAAACTTTAAACGCGTTTTTCTCAGAACGCTATTTTTCCTGTTACTGCGATAAAGTCTCGGGACGGCAGTATACAGGCCCTATAGATTGATAGTAGGTATTTTATGGGAACATCGCATCTAGCAGTGCCGATTTCAATGGTTTGAAGCTTTTAGGGTCAATTCCATTCTCTTCGCAAGATACTACCTTATTTGCGACTTTCCAATCTTGGGTGGTTGGTGTACTATACTGCTCGTCTGACCATTCGGAGTCTGACGTGATTTAACAACCGGAAAATGTGTTTGCAGTAGCACTACACTAGTTGCTTTGTCTGTGTTTGTATAAGTGCCGTCTTCTTTCGGGAGCCCAAAAGTTTAAGATCGCCTTTTTACAGGATTTTTTGCATTTCCGCGGCTTGATTGATTTAGTTTAGTTTTCCTAAATGTATGCGTGCCTTTATCAACAAAGTTGGATACGTAAGCCATGTTAGGGCACACGAAAGACAACAGCGAAATAGAGAGTAGAAGTGGTTGCCGTAAACGAACACGGTTAAGAGGATTATTATTATTATTACTTTAGGGTGCTACAGAAATTTCTCCAGAATCTAAAGCTATTATAGTATTTTTTTGCTGTTTTGTATTTTTCCCAGTCTTTTTCAAATATTTCTGGTTAAAATTTATCTTGAGCCCCTTGCGTAGTCGTTCAAGTTCTGGCCCCACCAGGTATTTTTTTCTCGGCCTTTGGGTATTACAGCAGGAGATGCCAATTCGTAACTTTCTATTTATAAGTTGCAGTTAAGAACTGTATGTTTGATTCTATGTTGTCAGTACTAAGTGTTACGTCCGCTAGTTATTGCTTTGGTTAGTAGATTTGTGTATCTTGTTATATCTGTTTGGCAGGGGTTGGGATATGAAACAGGTTCTGTTTGCTTGTACTGTATTTGGAAAAACACGCGGCGATGGTCTGCAAAGGACGGCTCGTTTGACACCTGCCATTCTTCAATGTGATTGGCCGTCGCGTGTGTTGCCAGTGTAATGTCTATGATAGATTGGTACCTTGAGTGTACCTTTACAAGTTAGGTTCTGCACATTTGTACATAATGTTAAGGTTTGCTTGGTATGACTCACCCCTTTTGTTTGTGTCCTCACTTCCCCACGGTGATGTGCGTGCGGTGATGTGCGTTGCAGTTTGCAGAGATGATCAGGTCCCGTCGTGTGGTTCACAGTGTGGCACCAGTTCGGCTTCGGTTCTCTTGGAGGAGTTTCGCCCTCTTTTGGACGGTTTTTTGTTCTGTAAATAAACAAAATAAGTTATGCAAAGTGGTTGTTATGGTTTTAAGCATAAAAATGCAACAATAAAAGTGTCCAACAGTAACTTACCACCAAAGTTATTTAGTCCGCAGACTCTCTTGTTTCTCGCAGGCTCTCAGATCAGGGCGACGATCTTGTTGTCTACCGCCAGCACTCTGCGTAGGGTGGCCGCCGCTATCTGTTTGTGCTAAAGGTTAGTTTGGATGACCTTGAGAGAGCTATGGAAATATTAATAAAATATCAAATAAACCAAAAAACTATCTCACTCGCCATATATTTCTCCGTATATTGCCTTGCCACCTACGGCTGACCTTCAACTTGTTTGGTAATATATAGGAACTGGCGAAATTGTCTGGCTACCTTGGAAACATCTTTTAATATTACTTGTGTACCTATATAACATTCAGCGTTTATAGGTACTATTACAAAAGTAGATTTTCAATTTACCTATCCACGTTTAGGGTTGTCTGGTGTGGTTTTGCCACTATTCCAAGGGTCTGGCAATAAATGCCGTGATTTCTAATTCAATATCAAAAAAATGAAAACTATGCTTTATATTATGACGAAATTGAGTAGCAATTATAAAGGTGTATAATTGCTACTCAACTCAACTGTACTCAACTACTTCTACCTGGTAAACTAAACCATAAAGTCAGCAATCGTTCCTACCTTTGTTGTGGAATGCACATACAAAGGTCACTGGGCACCATAGTATGTAACCCATACGTACGCTGTACAAAAATAAAATAGGATGGTATAAATAAATGTCTTTATCTTACGATAATATGGGGCGCATTATTTGTGGGTACTGTCTGTCTTGTCGAAAAAGCAAAAATATTTTTCATTACTCATACTCGGAAAGTAGGTCTGAAGTTGCCTGAGGAGCGGGTTGAAAGTAATACTTTCCAGCCTTAGGGAGAATCGTTTTCAAGTGACAGCTGTCAAATTTTAAAAAGTAAACCTAGTTCTATTTTTACATTTCTATTGAACTACGTTCCAACTTTCTATACAGCCACTAAATAATAGCGCGATGTAAAATTGAATTAAGTAACATAAAGTTAAGTATTAATTAAAGATTTTTTTAATGACTATTATAAGTTTACCTTTAACTATTTCTTTAAAATGACAGATTTGGGCAAAATATTTATCATTTTTTCAATGATGAAAATGAAAAATAATGGCTGAATATCTGGCCGGTCACAGAAAAAACATAGGCGGGAAAGCTGCAATCCGATCTAAATTCGTTTTCGATATGTAGTTTTGTCATAATTCACAATTTTTTTCTTTAGATAATTCATGCCCTTATTTTTACTTTTCTTGTATTCGTAGAGAAAAGCTCAGCGTTTACTTCGGGTTAGAGACTTATTTAGTCCTACGAACCAATTGGTGGGACTAAACAACTTCCTTACACCCACCCCTAGGGTAACAATGTAAAAAATTTATATCTTTTTGCATTATTAATTTATTTTTTAAATTCGCAATCACATATGTCGTACAATAAATTGTTGCTCCTACATTTTAATACATTTTCGCAACGACACAATAATAATAATACTCAATAATACTCATTTATTTTGTACATAGGCCCTCTTCCGGGCACTTATACACGTCCCAAAAGTATAGCTTAGTCCTACCACCGCTTCGGGACTACATATTGGCTGGTGATGAGAAGAAACGGCGCAACAAACTCAGTCACCTTTGTCAGCCTTATTTTACATGAAATACAGTTTACAAGACATGTAGTAAGTGTGAGCCAAGCAGGTTAAGTCCATGCACTCTTGTCGTTTAAATAATTGTCTATTTTATAATATCCTTTTTTCATAAGGATTTTTTAAATGTGAATTTTGAATTCATGTACAGGTAATTCAACAAGAGTACGTGGTACTTTATTGAAAAATTTAATACATTTCCCCAAGAATGAATCACCAACTTTGTGTAGTCTGAAAGCTCGGAACGGCAAGATTATTTTTATTTCGAGTATTATATTGATGAAAATCACTTTTTAGGCTAAACAAACTAAGATTTTTTCGAACGTACATAATATTTTCAAAAATGTATTGAGAGGCTACTGTAATATATTAATATCTTTAAAAATCTCCCTCAGTGAGTCACGAGGTCCAAGACAGTATATGGCGCGTACGGCTCTTTTCTGCAACACAAAGATTGATTCAATGTCAGCAGCAGAACCCCATAACAGTAAACCATAAGACGAAGGACTGCGATATGAGTTAATACTCACTCGCAAAAACTTTTACCAATCTGGTTCTACCTAGCTTACTTCAAATCCAAACCATGTAAACCGTTGTAGGTGCAAACGGAATGCCGTAATAATAATAATTACTTAATTACTAAAGGAACTATGTAATATTTTGGACGAAAATATTGATTATTTTTTAGTCGGTTATATTTTACTTCCGCGGTTTATAATTTTTTTTACAGTAACTGAAAACTGGACTACAACTTCATAATTTAAATCTAGTTTGGTTGTTGTACAAAATATCTCACAGACCGAGTCAGATTCGCCCAGTGATCTTTTCAGCTTTTATAAAATAAGGAAGGTCTGGCGATCACGGGCTCTTAGGTTAATACGGAGAATAGATGGCAATCGCTCCAAATGCAATTCATACCTGCCAAATCTGGGATCATTGTTAAGTCTACCTACCTCGTCTAAGAATGGGACAAGGATTTACCACAGAAGAACACTTTATGAGTACTTAATTAAATAGTAACAAGTATCAAGGTATCATACAAGAGGGATCTTTGATACGACAAGAATAATGAAAATGCATAAAACGACATGAAAGGACAATAGACTTGATGATAAACCTTGGAATGCGATGTTAATGGAAATGAATAAATAAATTATGTTTAATGATTTCCGCTGCACCCATCGCCGGAGTCTAAGAAACGAATGAAGATGGACCATTATATTTATTTATATTTTTCCACTTAGCCGTTTCTGAGACAATTGCGATGAAACTGTACCCATACTGAGTTTTGAAACAGCGACATGGCGTTAAAATAATAACTGATTAAATAATTAAATTTATAAATATTATTTCAAATACCTGTTTATTTACGATTATAAAATAGAAGTTTAGGTTTTAGCATTTTGGTCATTGTTCTACCCTAGCCTAACCCAGAAGAACTTACCCTGAAATAAAAAAAAACTCTCTCCCTCTATTGGATTTCGCAAACATTAGTTATACAGGGTTACATTTCAAGGTAGTGCCAAAAATTCAACAATAAGGTCTATAAAACGTTATAAAAATACAAATTTATCTTAATTAATTTCAGTGGTCGTATTACTGAAGTAAAATATACTTAAAATTTCCGAAAAAAATAAGAAAAGGCGAGATGCGCCCTTATTCATCAGAGATCACAGGTACACGCTGAAGTCGCTCCGACAAGAACCTCATGCAGTGCACATACGGTGCAAGTTAATCGAGTTATCGTAAATTTTCTACGTATTCTATTTTTCAAATGCAGAATTAAAAATAAATAAAAAAGTTTGTTTTTTCCGTAGATCAATTTGGTTACTGATTCTGAGTGGTCCCTGTAAGTGATAGTGAATTATTTATTAGTTATGTAGAACTATTTGCTCACTCGTGATTTATTTTAACCCCGAAGCTCGATACAATAAAGCTAAAATTGTTTTTCAAGTGCTGATCATCATTTTAGCCATAGGACGTCCACTGCTGAATATAGGCCTCTCCCAGTGACTTCCAGATTGGACGGTTGGAAGCAGCTTGCATCTAGCGGCTTTCTGCAACCTTTACCAGGTCGTCTGTCTACCGTGTTGGTGGACGTCCTACGCTACGCTTGTCGGTAAGTGGTCTCCATTCAAGAACCTTTCTGCCCCATCGGCCGTCAGTTTATTGTACTATGTCCTTATTTTAATGAATCCTACGTCTGTTTTTATATCTTACAACTTTGCAAAAAATCTTTCTTATCCTAAAATTAAACGCCAGCTCCCGTTGCAACTATCTATTAATAAAGTTATCCGATATACCCTCGTGATGGGCTGAGATCCATCAACGTCTGTGAACTACCTTCATGTCGGTATCTATCACGTGATGCGGTGCGATTAAATTGCGACCGCAAATATGAGTTGACTCGTGCGATGCGGCTGTCATAATTATATGACATCACTACGAATTGAAAGGGTTTGTCAAGTTGTAAGGGGTAAAAAAATACTTTTACTGTGCATTCTGTGGTAACCTTTTATTCATCATCGTCATTTCAGCCATAGAACGTCCACTGCTGAACATAGGTCTCCCCCAATGACCTATCATTGCCAACTTTTATTATGAGGCATGAACTTTTGCAGAGACTTAGAAATCGCAAAAAAAAATGCAGATGCTCCATAAAATTGGATTACGATTTCGATGCTTCACCCATAGTAAACATTTCTCTTAGATTGTTTTGATGAGTACAAGTACTATTGCACTACTTACTGCTTGATATGTTTATAGTTACATCGTGTATAATAAAATCTAAACCACTACCATAGAGATTCAAACAATGGTAAATCTTATATTTTTTTTGTAGTTTAGTGGTATAATAAAAATAACTTAAGTACTTTGTCCTCAGAAATACCAAAGAAGAAAACACAGCCTTTAATTTTTCGTTACACAACTTGTAAAAAACGTAGAGGTTCAGTCATACATTTTAGGAAAAGGTTGTTTCAATATTATTTTTTTGCATTTACAATAATGCTAGATTATTAAATCAAGAATATTTTTTTAGGTGAATATGTTATCCTTTTTATAATGGTTGTGTCAATGAAACTTAACAACTGTTTCAAAGAAATATTGGAAAAAATATGAATAATATGTTTAGAACTTCTATACGCAGTTCACCGGGCAGTTTGTGTAGGCTGTCCAAAATTGTTTCCTTAACTATTTAAAATCACGATTCATCATCATCATTTCAGCCATAGGACGTCTACTGCTGAACATTAGCCTCCGCCAGTGACTTGCAGATTATACGCTTACAATTTATAATTTCATAGGCAAAACCACAACCTGAAATAGGACTGACCCTTTATGTTACAGCCTGAATACATAAAATGATAAGAATGGTTAAGTCGTCCATGTAAGTAAAGTCGTGTTTCAAGTAAACTGTTGGATGTATTTTACGGAAATAATACCACGCGTTTCATTTGTATTCATTAACTAATCATAGACTTGCGTCTAGGGAATATAAACATGATTCTATTTCCGTTATAATTAGCATCTCAGCAAACAATTTATACAGAAATTATTCTATCTCAATTTGTGAATCGTATACCGGTTTGTTTCTACCCTATTTCCAAAGGTTGTACAAGTAAAAGGGTACTGTTTTAGCTCTTGCAATTCCATATGTACATATTTTCCAAATGTTGTTGTTGGGTTTTTATGGTAAGGTAGGTTAGACCTCTAAGGTGTATTTTCGAAGGTAGTTTTCTATTATTTTAACATACTTACCAACTTACCCGTTTTAATGAAACTTGTCATAATTGTTTCAATTTCGTTTCTTTCTTGATCATAAACATATTGAGGATGTTGCTAAATGACATTGTATACTTCCACAACACAAATTGTATTTTTTTAAACTTCCTACTTACTGCTTCCTTTGTTTAACCGCAAACTGACCAATGAAGAAATGACACATTCCTTTGTTTACCTATTTACTCAAATATTATACGTACAGCGAAATGCAAATAAAACTACTTTAGAGTTACTTTCAACTAGGAATGTAGGTACTTTTATATAATCATACCTACACTCAAATGTATTTGTTTAGGTTAAACAGGTATGGCTACGCTCAAGATCAAAAGTAGCTTAGTATCTGAGTTTTCCAAAAGAATTTTATTGCAAAACATATTTTACACAATAGCAAAATCACTACGCAAAATTCAAACAAAGAATAAAGTTATCGTGACATTTAGAAGAGTCAGTAGGTAAAAAAGTAGTATGCCTTATTATACGTCCCACTGCAGGGCACTGGCCTCACTTCAACTATGACGTAGTTTGGGCCACATCCACCACGCGGGCCCAGTGCGGATTGGTGAAGCGGTGTTTTAAGGCCAATGTAGTCACTATCCTTAGCCTAGTGCTGCCGTCCTTTAACAAAAAGGGCGTTAACCCTCAGAGGGTCGATTTTAATGTTTTAACGTCATCGTTTATAGAAAAAAAATCTCTATCGATCTGTCTAGGAATCATATTTGTAATGTTTATAGTTTTTAAAATAATTTTAGCAAAAAGGTCGTTAAACACGAAAATAGTAATGGTTTTCACCACTAAAAGTACGTTAACTATCAATATTTTACTAAGAAGACACATGTAGCCCTTAACGCCATAATATTCCCATAAATATTGTTCTAATATTTGCTTATCAAAAAAGACGTTTTTTGACATTACAACATAAGAAAGTCGTAAAGATACTTTAATACTTTTAAGCCAAGACTTGTTGTGGTACTTTACATAAATATCCTAGGCTAAAAGGGCGTTTGATGAAAATACAACACTAGTAGGACGACAAAATCTGTTAACGTCTTTTTAGCGTAGGATTCTTATGATTTAAATAAAAAAATACTTTTCAAAAATATCAAACCGCCTTTAGTTACTTAGATTATGGTACAAATCCTGCGCTAGAAAGTCGTTAAGCCACGCCTAGCTAAAAAGACGCAATCTGCTCTCGCCTTTGTGTGTGTCGTGTCCGTGATATTGCTGACAAACTGCAGGAGAGTCGCCTACGCTGGTACGGCCATGTTTTGCAGCAACCAACCAGCAAGCTACGTAGGAATCAAATCTCTGGCCATGCCGCGATTGCCAGGTCCTGGCAAAAAACCCAAGAAATCTGGCTTTAAGTTGTGAGGGCTGACATGCATGACAATGATCTCACAACTAGAGACGCTCAAGACCGTGCGAAGTGGAGGAGTAAAACAAAGAAAACGGGCCCTGGGCTCCATAGCGATGGCTTTGGACGCAACCGGGATTGACCGTAATACAGTATAGATGATGATGATGATGAGTTTATAGCAATTTGTTTTTAGTTGTGCTAGTTACACTTTTTATAAGATTTTTTTTTTATGTTTATGTTCACAAAGTGAGTTAAGTGTTTCAAGAAAGGTACTTGTTGCATTTTTAGTTATTTTTAAGTTTTTAATAAACGATTTTTAATTCAATTTGTTTTTTCTTTTATAATATTCCATCCCGAATACATAACTAAAAAGCCGTTATGCAGAAAGGTTTACGGTTTAACGTCCTTTAAGTTTAGTATAAAAACTCCTGTAAACACAAAAAGACACTAAATTCATAAATCTTACCTATAAAGGCACTAAAGAACTATTATGTCGATATAGATTAGCATTAATGCTGAAATCAAATCAGCAATACATAACTTTAAAGACGTTAAGTACCTTAGCGCCATTTTAGATAAGTTATTTCAAATAGTTTTTTATACAAAAAAAACAACATGTTATTACGTGGGAATCATAAACTTTAAGGTCGCTAAAGTGTGACTAGTAGTGACTTTTTAGTCAAGTATTTATTTAAAATTCACCAAATTATATACAGCTAAAAGGAAAACAGAGGTTTTTTTAAACTTAGGGCTAGTTGTTTTTAATCAAGACTATTGCTGTCTGATAATAAATTTAACAAGCTATCTTTGGACGTTAACATTTTTTTTGTAAGACCCACAGTTTTAAAGTAGCATATTTTTTAAATATTTTCCGCGTTTTTTGCTCTTATCTCAAAATTAATTTTTGTGGCTTTGCGCCCTTTTAGTTAACGGACGGCAGAGTGGCTTCACGCCTAGTATCAAGCGACATTACCCTTAGGGTTAGATTTACTTTGCGATTAACAAATATGCGGCACAAAAAGGCGCATCTTTTGATACGTTGACTAAGAAGTTAGATTTTTTGCAGATTCAAAACTTGATTATTTTATATTAATTTCGACTTTAAACCTCCTCGCGTTCTTGGTAAAAAGGGTCTTGACAGACAGACAGACCGGCAACGAAGTGATCCTATCCTCCTATCCTTTCGAGGTACGGAAACCAAAAAATATGACAACTACCAACGCAGTTGCTAGAAACGCACTACTAGACGTCCTGCTAAAAAGAATTATTTGAAAGAGCCCTAAGGGATCTAGTCCCTGTATGCAAAACAAGACAAATTTCGCACAAATTTACTCTGGAAATTGATAAGTTTAAATAAGTTCAAGTTCACAGGTTATGTGCGGTTTGATTCAAATTGAAGCCGAAACAATACAATGTTTACTTTAGCTCTCACAATGACTAAGTTATGAAAGATGTTTTATTTTGGATTGAAACCTTACGACTATTGTGTCACCTCTACTTTCCGCATACGAGTATCTACTTACGACAAATTATTATTATAATATTACGCAAGTGTGTTTAATAGGTGTTACTGAGGTGGCACCTACTAAGTATACCAGTGTTTATGTACTTCAATTATGTACTTTTTTATTACTGTTCATCGTGTGGAAACTACTTTTTTAACTGACTTCAAAAAAAGGAGGAGATTCTCGAGTCGTCTGTTTTTTTTGTGTGTGGTATGTTACGCGATTACTTCGCCAATTATAAATCGATTTTAATGAGTCTTTTTTTGTTTGGTAGATCATACTTTAGAGGTGGTCCTATGTTCTTTGTTCTAATACCAGCGATGCAAGGATTTATTTCTTACATCATTAGCGGGATCTCAGACCAGGGGCGTGCATTGGTTTCAGATGGGGGTAGGCTGTGAGTGAAAATTGAGTAAGTTTGCGTGAAACAGTAGGCGATCTCGCGGCAGCCTAACATTGGTTAAATTGCACAAGAACGATCTAAGTTGCGCGCTTTAGTAAGGAATAAGTATAGGTTGAGGAAAAATGGTTACAGAATATTTATTGTTTATTGTTGAATACGTAATTAATAATTATGGTTAGCTGTCGGTTTTTTATGAAAGTAGGCTCTGCATTATAGCCTATATGGAATGCACGCCCCTGTCTCAGACCCATTTGTCTCATTATTTAATTTGCTGCTTCTTTAAGACATGAAGATTGCATGCATGTAAAATTGTAGTTTTTTTTTAAAATAAATAAATATTTTTACTTAAACTTTGTTTGACATTCGGATGACAATTCAATAATTTGACACCATCATGCTGATCTATGCTGGAGTCAGGAGGTGGATATAATAACTGTGGAACTCTTCAACAACTACTAACTTTAAAGTAGCAGGTTTACAAACGGATCTCTTTAACGAAAAAAGTTGATAAAATCTTATATTTGCAGTTATTTTATTGTTTTTTTTTCTGTGTGAGTAATTTACTAATTTACTGATGCTTAAGACCCGCGTAATAACATTCAACAAATTCTTTTGGTTTTTTAATTAGCCTCACTTAGAGGGATGTAACGCGGAAAACTCTGATTTTAGATCCGGATACACTCCGCCAATACTCAGTCAACGGAATATGTATGGGAATAATAGAGACTACAAAATAATAATTTTAATTCATACTACGAACTAAAACTAAGAAAACTACTCAAAATAAAATTAATAATTACATTTAAAATCGACTTCAATACTAAATTAGAGTATTATGACCAATGTTTTTTTATATATAAGATCCTTATTTATAATTTAGAAAAGTTAGCGTTTTGTAGTAGGATGAGCCGGAAATCGTTTAGCCCTTGAGGGCCATCCTCATCTCATAAAGGCTGATGTCCGGTATATCTTGTATAGTGTTGGGTCAGCTTAGCTCTTGGATCTACGGCTCAGCTACTAACAGGTTTAGTGACCGAGGTATATAACTGTCCATAGAGCTTCTCAATCTCCCCCATAACTTTGGCTTTTGTCGACGTTACGACATCCTCCGTCTTCAGCTTCGTCAGCTGGCTTTGCCCAATAGACATGTCTCTTGCGAAAACTTTCTAGCCTTGGTTCCGCTCTATCATGTCGCTAGGACTACCATATCCGTCTATTGAGCTGCCGCTATGCCTTAGCGTCAAAAGAGGTCTGCAGTGCCATTGAACGTCGTTCTGCCATGAGGTTGAGGGTAGGGTCGGTGAGCTTTTGCGGCTTGTCTTTACGACAGGGTCTAAAAAATTTCGCCCCGGCCACTTGGACAGTTTCTACGGACCTGTTGTTAATTTTGTCCACAGACTCGCAGTTATTTAGGCATTCAAAGCGATTAGACAACTCGAGCTGAAAAATCTCAGGGAAGTAAAAATGGGCATTGGAGGGTTGGAGCGTAGACTTCATCAAACGGAACTTTTCTAACTTGACGTTGATATTCAATGTGCCTTTGACCATTCCGTAATCACTGTCGGTTTTTACCCTGTTAATCACGGAGACATCATTGGATATTCGTCGCTTTGTGATCATGATAAATCCAGTCTCATTTTTCGTGAAATCGTCGGGACTTATCCAGGTCCACTTCCTGTGAGGCGGCTTCTGAAAGAAGGAATTCATCGCAAAGAGTTTCTCCTTTTCCAGAAATTCGACCAGGCTCTGCCCGCTGGGGTACCGTTGCCCATACCCAAATTGCTCTCAACTCATTATCACCTCGCATGCCCAGTTTCGCGTTAAAGTCTCCTATAACAACATTTAAGTAGGTTTCAGTAGTGACCTGAAGAGATGAGTTCTGCTGAAAACGAATCTTCGTTTTGTTTATAAGGCTCTTCAAACACGTCTTAAAACATGGATATAAATTGTGATGTTATTGTTATATCACCATCATCAGGTACTGAAGACGACACTGTAATGAATTTAAAAAATAATAAAAATATTTTTTGTTTAAGTTCTAAACTACCCGAAACATGCAAATAGACTATTTTGGGCGATAGAATGAAAAATCAAAATAATATAAATATCAGACGATAATAATAATATGTCCTAACTTCATTCTCTTAAATAACACTCGCTTAAGCACTTGTGTTATGAATCAACGAAGGTACCACAATATTATACTTAAACACTTATTCCACGAATATTTGGCCTAGATAAAATTCGTATCCACTCTGCTGGAAATCAGCTGGAACCGCTAGTTGGCGGCGTATCTCCCGCCGGCCGGCAGTCGCGCGCGCAAAGTACACACCGCTTTGTTAAGACAGCGGCTTGTCCACCCCGTTATTAAAGACCTAGTACCTAGGTTTACCTGGCGTTATGTAAATCTCAAAACTTTTTTGTTTCTAAAGATATTATCATAAAAATTTGGGGGCATAATAATATAGTAAAATAATGAGTCGATTTAAGTAGATAAAAAATGAAAAATGCTAAAATTTTAGTTAGCGTAGTGTTAGACTAGATAAGTGTGTTTTTTTGAACTTTCTTTTGTCTTCTCGCGAAACGAATCGTGACTTATTTTCTTCAATTTAAACGTATGTTTTAGTCACGCTGAGTGTCAAGTACCAGTCCAGTCCCGTTCTAGTCTGTTTGAATAAGGGTCGGTTTTATGTCAAAACGTCAATTTTAAATTATTTCCATTAAATTCTATTACCCGTTGCTGATCAAACTAATCAAATGCATAGTTTGAATAATGCTAAATAAAGATAACACATAGCAAAAAACCTTTTTACGTCTCTTTCACTTTTCAGAAAAACAAATAAGATGTCCGAAGATTTTTGTGACGCGGTGCGGTGTTTCATAATGTTAGCGAGCCTTTATGAGGAAGTACAGTCAAAACTACCACAATATGTTTTCCTTGAACGATTTTAAACTTAATAGTCAATACGTAGAATCCAAAATAAATTGAGAAAATTTGAGGTTTTGTAGTAGGTAGTACTAGTACTCAACTACGTGGTTAAAAATGATTAAGCGAACACTGTGTAACACTATTGTAGGTTATTGGTTTTGATTAAATCTTGCTACATTTATTGAAATTGTTAATAATGTAACCTCTGATGGAGTTACTAGCTCTATCTGTTTTACTACCGGGTCAAGTTATTTTCAGACATGAATGTTGAGACACTTCAGCCAGTTACTTGGAACTATACAACACAGATGTCGCTGGTGTACGTAACCTTCGTCGTTGCTATTCCTTGCAAAACATGTCTGTAACGTTAAGTACCTATTCTTGAACGAAGTTATAGGATAGTGTTTGTAGATGAATGGATTTACTAAGCTTAGTGCAATCAGCTTTAAAACAGTGTTGTGTCGGTTGGGTTAGATTTCTGTATTATTCCTACTCTAAGAGGATTACTGATTGGCCGGACCATTATCATCATTGGCTGATGCAGTCTTCATTTTTAGGCTTTTGTGAAGGATATTATTGTATGGTGTGTGTGATCTAAATTGTTACTTCATCACTCAATTGTGAAAAATGTTCAGAAAAATTCTTCTGAACCCCGAAAATCAATAAGTGCAAACTTGACATCTTTGCTTTACAAGCACGGATCCTAAAGTTGTCGCATGGGTCCGTCAGATGGCGTCGTCTGAATTTTCTAACGCCTATTCAAGCGCTGCAAGCTTTGCGTAGTCCGTACCCACCCACACTTCCGCCTACAACATACGCGTTGGTATCATTCGTGTACGCGGTACCATACCGGGCACCGGCAGACCGGCCCGCCGGCTCCAGAGTTCGCCCTAAGGACGCAAGTACCGGACGAGCCGAACCGAGCACGATGTATGGTTATTGACGGAATGTGCGTTACTTACTTTTAAAAACACAGACTACATCTTTACCGTGAACATTCCGCAAGTGAAAATAACTTAGTAATCACTGGGTCTTAGTTGAGTTATGATTTTCGGACTGTGTGTTGACTGAAACAATATGATTGTTTAACAAACTCGTTACTTACTACAAAGCGAGATCGCTGGCACTAATAGGTAAGTGTTCTTCTATCTAATTGTCTTGTCTTTTAATTGTTATGGAAATTTAAGTATTTCTTTTACTATTCTTAGTGTTGTGTTGGTAAACAAAATGTATATTCTGTATGTACTACCAGTACTAAAACGACATTGATTTTGAAATACTAATGAGATAAGAATCTTGTTAGAATATTATACATACGTTTATTACACTTTTTTTTTAAATGCCATGCCTAATTTAAAAAAATGGTATGGTTGTGGTATCACGTTAATGTAAAAACACTGACTGACTCTTTCTCGTACTCCTAACATCGATAACTACCTATTGTTATAATTTCTTATTATTTAATAAACTTGGTATCATTACTTAATCATGTGTAAATGCCTACTACTGATATTTACCCGATTCAACTAACTAGTTGAGACCTCTTGCTTGCTATAATGATAAAACTCTACATAGAGCTGCAACGTTTAATCAAAGGCTAAGTTGCGCAATAGTTAGGTACTATCTAACGTGACCTAGACTAGTTACAAGATCTAATTACTGCATTATGCGATAATGACTTACCGGATAGTAAGTAAGGTATGTAACTATTAGTAAGATTTAATTCGCTTCTGGTAGATAAATTTTAAGGACGAGTTTCAGTGCTCGGAAGAGGGCCTAATACCTACTGGTTATATGAGTATTATTACATGTATTTTGCTTTTTTTTTCATATTAGTCTATTCATTAATTTAAGTTGGTGCTTCCATGGTTATAAATTTCCAAAACAAATGAGGTTGATAATACTCGTGGGTAGGTAGTTACGTTAGTTTTTTAAAGAGACGCTTATAAGAGCTTTCTTATGAGTTTTACACATGATGTGTTGTATAGTTTGATGACTAGTGTAATGTTTGCGACGCTTTCTTATACTATCATTTGCAATTGCAATTTGCATTTGACTTGTTATCAAAGAGCCGAGCTGTAACCGATCTATACAAGTTGCACCTGTGCTTTTCTGTCTTATGTACCACGTTTTCTTTGGAATAAAACACTTGTATAGCTAGCATCGATGCAATCTGGCACAATCTATACGCCTATACATACATAGAGCTCGTGCTTTACAACTATCGTGTGACCTATTGTCAAAAGGTTATTGTTTTTACTATGGTTATCACTATGGTTTTACTATAATATGTCAAACAAGTACGATAAATTTTAACTTTTTGTCTGGTATTTTTGCCACGAATTCGCTATTAACTATTAAAGATATAAGTTCTTGAAACCATTTTTATTGTTATTAGTAAATTAATTTGTTTCAAGATTGATTGAAATAGAACTTTGTATTTTACGCAACGAAGACGACACTTGTGCTGTTGTAAATGAGAATCCCTTTCTAAACAAAGTTTAGACATTTTCTGCATTAGACGACATTAGAATCCGAGCAAGATTAATTTCCTTTAACCTCGATTGTAGCCCCACGACGCCTTTCCATGCAAACGCGCACGTTACAAGTTAAAAGTTACTTTCACGATAGAAACTTAGCCTTGTATACAAGTCAAATGCATTACATCAATGTCTAACTAAATGGTAAATTAGAGAACCAACCCAATGGTTAACAACCACATGTGAGCATGCTTTCGTTCGCCATCATAATGTAATTTAATTAAATAATGATCGTACATACGCTACTTCTACACACGAGTATAATAGCCATATTATGAATAAAAACTAACTGTTGAGACAAACCAGAAGAAAATTTAAATAAAATTTATAAATTTAATCTATTTTACACCTTAACCTACGAGTAGAAATGTTAGGTAAAAAATAGACATACGCCTGTCTATGTCAATTTGCTGACCAAAAAGTTAATGTAGTTTGCTCAGTCACTGTAGACCTGATGAATAACGAAGTACAATGTGCAAAAACACATTCAACGACAATATATTATGACATTTGCAAACGTTCACACTATTAATAGATAATTAGGTACCTATCTATCGAGCGCGAGGGAACGTAGATAGCCCTCGCTTTGCGCTTGTAGGTCATAGAAATCTAATATTAAATAATGGGACTAATTATAGTGGTTTGCTTCCAGTGGGTCTCCTTTTTTTCTGATTATATCATACAGTAATCGTATTTTTGAGTCATGCAAATCCCGATTTGCTAACGAAATCCCATGAATCGTATAAAATTTCTTGGGAATTTGTTTACGATTATTGCGATTTATAATGCTTCAAAAATACGTCCCCAGAATTGACACTATTTTTAATATCAGTGTTTGGAAGTAGTTTACGTTAAAAGATTTATCGCGTACGCCCATAATATTTGAAAGTGTTGGTCGTTACGTCGGCGTTTCGCCGAGGTGCAGCATGTCATTTTAATCTAAGAGTTCAAATTCACATTTAATTGGCTATAACCACTACGCAATTTCCTGCCACCTTTGAGACTGCGGCGTAGGCTAAAGCCCACTAAACCACCTGGGTGTTCAGCCTTGAGCCACAGAATAGATAACTTGTCTTGAGCAACTGCGCCAACGATACTGGCTCTCTTTAATTCTGTCAGTAAACAGTTTCCTTCGTTTTATTAGTTTGGATACAAAACGTATTATCATCACAAAACTTTATTGATTAAAAAACCTAGTAAACTAAGTTATCACTAACTAATTTCCAAATCGCGATTTTTTTTTGTCTGCTAGGTGAATTTGCTGAACTCCAAAATTCTCCCGAAAGTTTTGACTTTCTTCCGTTACGCCGCTTCTCACAGTATTTGAATTTTTCCTGTTTTATCTCTACCACATGTTTAAGTTCGTGGTCAACGTTAACGTCGGCTGTAATTTCCAGGTCAGCAAATCGGTTCTCCAGTTTTAACTGAAAAGTTTCAGAACCAGACACTTTGGAGCATATTTGGTTGGAGAGTGGATTTCATTAAACGACTTCGTTCAAGTTTGTACCTAATACGAGTAACAAGCTATTAGGTTACCATTCTCCATACAGTCCCTACTTAGGCCCGAACTATTAATTTTGATTTTCGAAAATTAGAGATAAGTTGCGTAGTCAGTATTTTGACACAGGAAGAAGCAGGAGTTTAATAAATATTTTGAAAACTGGTTTGAACATATGGAAAAGTGCAATAAAAATAAAGGAGAATACAATACATAAACAATAAATAACCTTTTATTTCATTTTACTGGTATTTTTTTTCTATTCCCAAAACTTTGGCCCTTGTAGGCCCTTGAGACCTTTTTTTCTTTACAATTTAATTTAATCTTTTGGAAGTATATCAATCAATCATATTTTTCACCTATATCCAGAATTTGGTGCAAGAGGATACAGATACATTTCAATTAGAGAGAGCCCGAGTGTCGGTGTCGATTCAATTCGACTGCGCTATCGCCTACGTGTCGCAGGCACCCCGGCCATCCGTCTTCATTTAACTACAAATATAGAATTAAACCAGAACTAGAAACTTTGGAATGGAACCAAGTTTAATAGTTGTCTGCTTTGTCGGAAGAACGTATCCGAACCTTACTACCTACCATATTAGCGGCCTAGTTACCAATATTTGACGAAAAACCTAATTACAGTGTTTATAGCTTCTAGTATGTTAGTCCTTTAATTATTTTATGGTTTTAAGTAAAAAAAAATATCCCTTGCTTACCCGTTACGTAATACTTTTTATTAATAATGAAACGGTTTTTTTATTATTTCTTTTGAAGAGTCTTTGCAAAATTTCATGATCATATTACTTTGTTGGCTCCTAATTTGTATTTTCTTAATAAACAAGGCATTCGATCTTCACCCCTTTCACGTGGAATTTCAAAAATTTCCTCCTCCTCGCGCACCTCTAGGATACTGAGGTAATATTTTCTAGAAATTTTAAATCCTCTAGGTCCACTGGGTTTTCTATCAGTTAGTATGTCATATTATTAGTCCATCATAGTTTACCTATAGATTATACTAGTCGTCCCGGCGAACATCGTACTGCCTATTCCTTTTGAGGGTATATTGTTTGGGATTTTTTCAGATATTTGTTTAGTTATTCTGCTATTCGGGGCGGATACAAATCAAATTTTAATTTTGTAAATTGTGTAACCCTCTCACATAAGTAAATTTATATAATTCTTTGTGAGAATAAAAAAGATCTTAAACCAGAAAATCGGTCCAGTTGTACTTGAATTATAAATGGTGTAACTAACCCGACTTTGTTTTATAAATAAAGATTTTCCACCTTTCTAATGAATCAAGTGGTTCTACTAACCTTTTGCGTAAATTCGCCTAATTGTCTGTGTCCGGTTTAGTGCCGAACGTGGAAACTAGCAAGTAGAAATCTCTATTTATGTATAAATACATTTGTTTGTCCGTGAAAAGGTGTATGTGATACGACTTGAGGAAACTTGACACGGCCACAAAACAGATAATAGCATACATGAGGAGACCGCGACCGCGACGAAGTCGTATCATCGCGCTCGTTCTGATATCCAGTCATATCATAGCTTACAGTTTTCTTGTTTTCAGGGTTCCGACCGTCCTTGTGAAAAAACAAAACCCATAAAGACCCTGTCCTTCTGTCAAAAAAGGGCAGCCTATTTGCTCCGAATCTAATGAACTGATTTAATTGAAATTTGGTACACACCTATGACACCTAATATGCGTTTCTGTGACCCAAACATGGAGGTGTAACGTAGATAAATTAATTTTGAATATATTTTAAATTTGCCTCCTGTAATTAAAAAAATATAAAAATAGGTTTGTAAAGTTCGCAAAGTATAGTTACTTTGCGTCCTTGTTGTGAAAGTCTCAGATATATAGAATATTATATTTTATTTAGCTCCATATCGGACCCCACAAAATGAAACAATGAACAGTCGTATTTAATTTTATTTGCTGTTGGGATTACTGGCTTAGAAGAAAATTGATGAAAATTTACTATTCTCCCATCCCATCCGATCTCCAAAATTACTGACCAAAAAAAATTAAAAACAAAAAGTAGTTTTTGTCCCTATAAATTACAGAAAACTGAAAAATCATTATGAAGTTCGGAACCCTTATCACCGGAGTTAAACTTACAATTTTCCGGTTATTTTAATTTAGGAAAAAAAATCTCACGTGCTTGTATGTATTACACTAAAAGTCTATTATCATATACCACCACGAGAGTTTTTTGCGTTACCTTTTAATTAGAAAATAATCATTGTAATTGCATATAAAATATGAGAATGTATTTTAGGGAAAAACAAGCATGATTTGTCAGAAAGTGAATTTATTACAGCTGACACTTGGGTGAGTCACCGCCCTGCCCCTGTGGGCCAGGGAGCGCCCCTCCGGTTGCTTCACGCAAACCAAAAACATTTAGAAGTTTTGAAAATCGGCACGAATATAACAAAAATATAATAACTCACTAGAACTATTCATATATCTTCTATCAACGGACTAACCTTTACCTAAGTATGAAAAATAAATGACAATAATTTAGGTGATATAAACTTTTGGGACATTGCACTATTACTACATTAATTAATTTAGAGATACTAAATAAATGTTAATGTAAAACTAAAATAATAAGTTTTCTGACCAGCTGATTATGCCAATTATCGGATACATTCGTTCCCCAAATGTTTGCACAGATTGGCCAGCCTAGCCGCAATGCACATGCATGACTCATTTGTCTGCAAGCTTTTGCTGATACTTGGGTACTCATTTCTTTTACTTAAATGTCTATCACTTTGTGTCTATCATTTGATATAATAAACCTGATTTAAAATTTAAATCTGACCACGTGTTTAAGACCTGAAAAGCTAATAGTAATTCTTCTAATTTAATTATTTACGTCTACACATCTATAAAAAATATAGGTACCTAAGTTTAACTGTAATTATGCCTGCATAAGTTTAATGCTTTGTATTTTTTAAAACTGTTAACTATCATTTTAGCTATAACAAATCGTGAACCAACGTCAAACACTTCTATTACCGCCAGTTTAAGTTTCAACTTTAAAAAAAATAGATATAATAATGAACATATTTATTTATTTATTGTAAGTTGCATAATTTTATTAATACTTTTGAGAGCAATTATTGTAATGATCACAATAAATAATTAGTGCATAATGTTTCCAAGCTAATATATAACTTTTAGTATATTCTAATTATTGTAATTAACCAACTAGCAATCTTAAATATAGTTTTCGCATCAAAAATATTTAATAAATGTATATAATATTAAATGAAAAAAAAATCTTAAACCCTAATGATCATCAAACTTCTAACAAAGCCATGGGTCGTTATTAGAAACAACTTAGGGAAATTTGTTTTTGATGCCAGTCCAATTTAAAATTTGATTTAAACCAAAATAAATATGTTAAACAGATTAAGCATATTATATGCTAATCCCGAAAGTCTTTATATTTGTCACTATCGTTTTATACAAGTATGTAGGTGGGTATGTTTATCATCATACATCAACAGAGTAATTCCACACTATGTGAGAATACCCTGACATAGCATTATATACAAATATAAATCATTCTTGTATCTTGACGTCACTGCAATCAATATTATGTTTTATAAAGAAGATATTAAAAACTAGCACGGTATTAGAATACAAATTTTAGGGGGTCGTTAATAGAAGTAATTACGTTAATAACTTTTTTTACGTAAGCGAGCCTGTACCTTATTCGCCAATACGATTTCTTTATTTTTTGCAACAGAACATTCTTATAGGCCGCACCTAAACGACACGTATTGCTTACATTTACTAAATCGCTGAGTGCCCAATATGCGTAATAGAAATCCGCTGTTTAAGACGTTCATTCACCTCGGGGGAGATGGAGCTGAGCGCGTTGCGGATATTATAGGGTTACCATCCGTTAATTGGTTTCACAAAACCTTTTGGGCCCTTTTTTTATAATTTATACTTGAACTTGATTTGACTATACTTAGGTATTCGATATTGTATAGTGTCATTAAAATAATTGAAATTCGACATTTCTTTAAGGATGAAACAATGTAATGCTGTTCAAAAGTATAGTTTTGGTATTTTTATTTGTTTGGACCTAAAATAGTTTCGGGATTATGTTTTGATATAGAGTAATTTAATTTTAAAGCATGTGACCATATTCCAAGTCAATACAATGCTGTATAAAACCAACTTGTCTTTCTTGAATGGGCTAGTTTCCTAAAAAAATCTAATTAGTCCGTCAGTTGGATTAACAGAAAATATTGGACACGTATTTTTTCTTTTCTGAATCAAACAAAAAATTATGAAGACATAGCCCGTTAAAGTTCCGCGTAACGTCACGCCTTGCTACACTTTTTAGCAAGACGTGACGTCACGTGTTCACTTTGATGAGCTTTATCTTCGTAGTTTTTTGTTTGATTGACAAAAGACAAAATATGGGTCCAATATTTTTTGATAATCTAACTGACGGACTAAATAGAATAATAATTTTTGACCCAGGAAACTAGCCCATTTATAAGAAAACTTCGGATTTTATTTTCAACAACCCTAGTCGCGGAGGCCGAAGCAAGGCAGGGGAATCAGTATGGCACCGCACCACGCGACCGCCTTCCTTCCGACCGACCCGCCCGGCGAAATGGCGAAGAGGATAAGATTGGACTTCGATTTAATAAAGAAATCCACAACCACTACGCCATTTCAATGACAACGCGCCTTTTAATTTAACGAAGAGTGCTGATCGTCGCGACGAGCCAGGTTTTGAAAAGAATTTAAACACATTTACTTTACGTTAGCAAAATTAAACGTTATGTATAAAATAAAACTTATATGTATAATATATTACTAGCTAAAAAAGTCGTAAAAATGTAATTGTGTTGGACACAACAGAACATACCTAAATACTACGTTAAAAGTTATTCTCCTGAATGATAATGTGCTCAGCAATAAGTTTAAAAGCAGTTTAATGTTAGAAGTGCAATGATACAAATGTGGCCTATAATACGAGTATTGTTTAAAAAGCGTCCGATTTCCTAAATGGCGAAACATTAAACCTAAATGGCGCAGAACGACTGCAGTGTTTGTAAATGACGAGAATATTAGCGACGACACCGGCGCCTCACTTATCGATATCCGAACCACAAAAGGTCAACTCTCGACCCGCGTATCAACAATCAACATACGCACGCACCGGAAATGGTCCATTTAACGTGAGTTAAAATGTCAGCGATGATTGATCGCCGCTCCCAACCAACACTGGACGCGAAAAGCTCTATTTATCAATGCAAAAAAATAAACATTGACGGAAGGATCCGCTACCTTTAAGTGACTATCCACTCTTTCTCATCGATTCTCATAACGATATGCATTTATTTGTTTTTTTGGACAGACTCCACCTACAGAAATTTTCATCCATAACTGGTTAAAATCAATAAAACCAATTTATTTTGGTAAATAGGCCTAAATTAAGCTCTTAATTATTTTTTTTACCCTACCACTGATTCAGTACAATTTTGTACTCGGTTGTGTAAGAAACTAGGTCACTATTGTCAGCCTCTTTATTTACATTACAAGATGAAATGTACCTGTGCGAGAATGGCAGTATTTAATTCCATACATTTATATCATTTAAATAGTCATTTACAGTGTAATAACCTTTTTTCATTAAACACATTTATCTAACCTGTTTTTGTTAAAATCCTATTGATTTGATTTTGCAAAATCATTGTACTCGTTAATACAGTACTTATTCTAATTCTAATTGCTAACTCTTTATCTGTCCGTTTTAGTGTTTTTTTATATGTACTCAATATTGACCTTTAAGCAGAGCAGTGATTCTGCCAATGTTGAGTGTATTCTTGATATAGTTCACAATAAATAACGGGTGTTTAGTTTTTTTATTGCTTTTCTTTTGCTACTCTTCCCGTAGAAGCACGTTTCAAGATGCTATGTCTAAAGCAAGTTGTCTTGAGACAAGTCAGTTAACACTCGATGCGGCGTTGAATACAATGATAAGTATATCAATAATTTCAGATCTTTATCACTTCACCAAACATTAGAACACAAACTACACCAAACTTGCACTCTAATGCTCTTTAAATGATAAATAAAAACCATTAAAATAAATCTACCATGCTTTACGTTCGACTATCCGGTTTAGTGTTGTAACCAATTATTGTTTAAAATGAATCTTTGACAAATGGCAAGACATTAAAACATACGGATTGTCTTATTGCTTTATTAGGGGTAACTACAATTTAATTAATAACTGTCTTTTACCAACTATTCTGCAGTTTTGACCGAATGGTACTCAGAAGCGGATATATGTTACGGTTTCGTAAACTGAGCACCGGGTGCAAAGCTGAGCACGTTCGTTTCATCGAGCATATAAATCAAATAGAGCAGGCCACATCAATTTCGAGAGCCTACTAATTTGTTTGCACATTTTTCATATGCATGTATTCGCACGTTTACCTTTATTTTAATAACCGAGAATATCCTCTCCATTGAGTCAGTTTTCATCGTCTCCTTCAGCCGTTCTAGGCATTAGGCATTATCAACGGGAAATGGAAATGAGTAAGAGAAAGTAAATGAATAAAAATATTAGAAATAAATGGATATTGACGAAGAAAAAAGAGAATAAGGAAGTATAATAAGTTTAAATTTCATAAACAGGTTTGCATTGCTTCCGATTCAAGATTCATAATAGAATTTTCCGAAATTAGCTTAGGAAAATATTTGATCTTCTTTAACCAGGGGCTGTATAAGGCCTATCATCACTCTGTAAGTAGGTATCTACTTCCAGATGTGGGAAACTCATGTTATTATCATAAATACAGACGACTCTAAGACATAGGTACTTACAATGTAACTAGCTTCTTATTACATCGCTCCATTAAATTACGTTTAGATATCTGGATACAATTATTTGTTTGCATAAAAGGAAATCACATAGCCTATTTATCACCTACTCGCCACGTGCGTCTCGAATCGTCTCGTGCACGGGTTGTTTTGCTCAACAGCATAAAGTGGGTTACAATATTAAACTCGAAGACAGCACACACATACCACTTAAGGCGAGTGTTTGGCTACTCGATAAACCTTGCTTGTATGGATATGTCGATGCCAGATCGTAAAATTTACCAATTCATGATGTGACCGATCATTTCATAAAATGGTGGTATTTCATGATATAGAACAGAACCCGCTGCCTACATCATGATGTGGTCTGGCCAGATCAATGAATACTCAGCGTTTGACGATATAAACAGCTAAACGCACGACTACTTCACGAAATGGTCAAACATTAGTGATCATATCGTAAAATCGTTACATTACTCACCTGTAGAATCACAATTTCACATCATGAAATGAGCAATTTTATGATCTGGCCAACAAATACATAGATATATATTTTTTCGTGTTTGTATAATCTTCAGCATCTAGTTCCTGTACAATAAAAGTGCATGCCTAACTTTTATGGTAGGCTAAACACAGCTGACAAAGTGACCGTTTGCAAATAAAAGTTTGTCATATGTACGAATACACTTGGGGACCAATTTTCTCACTACATTAAGATTTCGAAATCTTTTTCTAACAGGGTTTTTTCTATCACGACATAAAAAAAAGTTCGAAAAGAAAAAATAAAGATGATTTTACAAAAACGATTGTAATTATTTCACCCTGATTCTGGCATTTCCTATAAGATATACATCTGTCGTCTAATTCTAAAAATAATCAACACATCCGTAGAAAGTCCAGATTCCCCTATCGTGAAACGTAAGACTTCCTTATTAGCAGCAGATTATCGCGGCTCGTGCAACAGTCGGCCGACACGTATCGCCGATGTTGCCCGAAGCAGGAAGCACTTCCGCCACCTCGCTGACTCATTACGACTTATTCTTGATAAAAATCCCTTGATAGAGATTTCGTATCTGTCGAGCTTATAACATTGGTTAATTTATATACGAGTACCTATTCATTGGTAGAATATAGAATATCAATTTGTGAATTACTAGCACTTTCTTCAAGAAATGTTCTAAATGATGGTAAAAACGGTTAACCTCATTATTATTTCGGTAGCGAATTTTTTTTATGGACAGACAGTTAATTACGAACTGCAGATGCCTTCTAACTTCTTCTGTTTTCTGTGATAAGCTTACCCGGTCCAATTTCAAAATAGTAGGTATTCAAGTTATTTATAATTCGTATAAATGATCCTTCTTACTTTACGGAAGACATATGATGTGTGATGGTATTATTGGTTTACTGATCTTTAAAATTGAAGGGTGTGAATAATTATTTGATGATGAGAATATTGCTCTTAAATGTTGCGTCGGTTTTCATCCATTTTCTTCTTTCCTGTATATTTCACGCTGTGTAGGTATTTCACCTTGTACACACACACACACTGCTAAATAATAAGTGATTAAATAATATCGAAGTTATGAAAGCACATATTTACTTTCCAAACAGCTTATAATGTTTTTACGGGCTTAAATTTTTAGCAAGAGTATGTCTTTTTGTAGAAAATTTCCAATAACAGCGTAAGGTTAATTATTCAACAAACGCATAAGTTTGTTATGTTTCCGAAATACTGAATAAATAAAAATCACACTTACCACGTCGGCTTAAAAATACACGAGGTATGCAAAAACTTCATAAATGGTCGTTTCCCCCAGCTTTAAACGGAAGTTCGTAGAATCTGTTCTATTTTTACGTGACTCTATATTTAGAGTGGCCGGTGAGCGCGCTTGCACCGCACGAAGATCGAGCGTATAAACGCTGCAGCGGGACGCTTTTGCTCTTAATCGAACGCATTATTATCCATAATATAAAATAAAACACGACAATTGAATCATAACAGTAAATTAAATAATGCAAACCAGCACTCAGTTGTAATCAGGAGCACCAATAGGTGCTTAGTGACGACAGCTAATAAGCTGTTTTCACTATCATCATAGGGGCAGTCAGCACTTTGCTGTTCACTGAACTGAAATACTATAATATATCTATATAATGTTGTTATAATGTTATGTTATGTTTGTATGCTAAACTCAATGAAAAAATGTTTTAAGAGATCATGCTTACCTAAGCATAATAGGTTCTCTTAATAGGTGACGGTTTCATTTTTTTTTTTTTTTAAATTCAACTTTACACCAAGTATCTAGCCCAAACTAAGCAAAGCTTGCTAAAACATTTTATTCTATGGCGATTAGATAAAGTATCTTAGACAAACTTAAATACATTTATAAACATCCATGACTTAAGTTTGGTACAAACAAATGCTCGTGCTCATCACACAAACATTTGCCCCTTCCCGCAAGGAAATTCGAACCCGCAACCGCTAGTCTTCATTTCTTCATGATGTAACAAACAGCAGATACTGCTTACCCTGGAGGTTTCATTTTAAGGTAATTTCAAAAATTTCGAGATATCGGTCTGATATCCAAGGATTTTGTATGAGTGACGAAAAAGTCACGATGACAAAAGTTACCCGTGCGCGCTAGCTCTTACTAGAAGCCATTGCAGAGTCATCATCATCATCAGAATCAGATCCTCACGATGGTGTCAAATTATTGTATTGCCATCCGAATGTCAAATACTTTCAATATGGCAAACTGATACGTCAGTCAGGAGTAGGTTAAAAACTACTTCCAAGATTTGATTCTATAGTTTATAGTGCAGCTTAAATATGTATATGACAAAAAGTATTCTAATAAGTTGGGAGTGCAATTAATTGTAGACTGCCAAAATATTAAATATTATTTACTGGAATTATATGACTGTCGAGCTTCAACGTTTATTATTAACACAATGAAAACCGCAATTGCGCTCCAATTACTATATTTTCCAAACGTGTCAGGAAATAATTGGCATTAAGTGTTTGCCTACCATAGATAAAGTTATCACTATAACAGAAAAGTATTCGTATTGCTTAATCGTTTGATAGATATTTTCTAGTACATTACCTAAAATAGTTTCTTAAAATCCGCGATCGTCAGTTTGGGATTTAGCGAAGTGGAGGTGAAAGAGCAGGATAAAGGAACCGTCATAAGACAAGGAAGACAAGGCGAGGACGAGGAGGAAGAAGAAAGATTTTCCAATACTTTTTAACAACCGATAATTTTAAACAAGATAAAAAAAAAAGTGTTATTTGACGACCTCCGTAGTCGAAAGGCGGACTAGGTCCCGCGTTCGATTCTCGGTCAGGTCGATCTAGAAAACTAACTTTTCTATGTTGTGCCTAGTCTGGGTGTTGTGGTACCGTCATTCGGATTTTTATAACACAAGTGCTTTATGCTACTTACCTAGGATTAGTCAAAGCAATGTATGTGATGTTAAAAAATAAATATATATTTAAAAATCAAAAAATCTATTTATTTCTGTAAATAGAGGAGTGAATGAAGCACTTTTACAAGTTCCAGTTATTTATTTTTTACCCTACTACTGCTTCGAGATTGTATAGACTAGATAGATAAATAGTTTTAAATAAATACAAATTTTATCATACTCACTAAAAACAAATCTTTAACTAAAGTAAACAATACCTTGTTTCCCAAATATATATTTAATAATTGGACAGCCAAGCCATATCCATTAGCTTTAGCAATAATTACTGTTCAGCAAACAATGTTCTACTCAATAGGAGTTTAATTATGTTTCAAATTCAACAATTTTATATTATCCAATAGATACTCTGCTATTTGTGTTATTTAACATACTTTAAATTTAAATGTACTTAACGAAACTATTACTACTATAGTCACAAAGTAATTTTCTTCTCTATATATAAGAAGAGAAGTCCTGACTCACTCATTCATTCACTGACTGACTCATCAACGCCCAGCCTAAACCCTTAAATCTAGAATAATGAAACTTTGCACAAAGGTTCCTTTAATAACATGGACAAGGATTAAGAACGGATTTTTGGAAATTTAACTTCTAAGGGGGTAAAAATGACGATTACAGTTTGTATGAAAGTTCGTCATTTCTGAAGTTAGAAAGATTTAAATTCGTATTTAAGCTACTCTTTGTAAATAAAATTTCAGAGTTTTTGAGAAAACGCATCCCTAAGGGGGGTGAAATTGAGTGGGAAAATTTGTATGGGGTTTTTTTTTGTAATCTATGGACTTGAAATTTTGCACAAATACTCACTAACAAAAATAAATGAATACCTGTTTCAGCATTTGTCAACTTGCATCACTTTAGTTAGAGTGTCAAATAGGGGATGAAAGTATGTATGTAAAATCTTCATCCAGCCCAAATGGCTTAGGATAGAGAGTTAAAATTTAGTCACTAACTATGATTTGTGACATAAATGCTTACCAAAAAGGGATGGTAATGGCATGGGTTGAATTTCAATACAATCACAACAGAGTAAAATAGAGGTAAGACGTCTTAAAACCACTTACAATACAGCCTTTTTTTTCTCAAAAAATAACATTTTCTGAGAAATGCGTGTAAGATCACTCTGGCGTACCAGTTGTAAAGCTTGGCGCGAGAATTCAGGCAGCGTGGGTACCAACATCCTGTTAATTTCTACTATAAATTAGCTTACTTTTGTTCCGAATAAGAGGGTTAGATAGGGACCGTATTTACTTAGTAAGGGTCATCCACCTTGGACTTCATCATCATTGAAGTCGTGCTAAAATCTTAGTCACAATTAAAGCAAACCTAAACATAAAGGTTTGGTGTAAGTTTTCATTATTTCTCATTACATTATTTCTTTGATTGAAAGAATATAATTCCACATTGGTCCCATTTTTTTCAAAATTCAATCTGATGATGGGATCCATGAGGAATCGATGGAACTCCTAAAATATTATAGGCATACTAATAGAAACTTTAGTTTTTTCAAAAACGAGTCAAGCATTTGCATTCAGAAACTATCATTTGATAGGTGAGGTTGAACTGATGAAGAAGACCATATAGATGACCACAATAGTATTTGACATTTGGAAGATATTTTTTAATACTTTAAATCAATTAACTTGCACCAGAACTTGACAATTATTGGGTTTTGTTGCCGACTTTACGTATGGTTTACTCGTATAAAATAACTAGATAGATACATTGTTGCAGGGTGTTAAAGTAGATTTTTGGATTGAAATAATTATTACGTATCTGTAAGTTTAAAGAAAATGTAAGTCTAAATGAAATTAGCTGTTAATAATTGACTTGTTACCTTGTAAAGAATAGGTATTTTTACAGTATTTTAGTAAAAGTTATAAAGGATCATCGAGTGTTCCTAATTAAAACTCTTGACATGTCGCTTACCTACTATAAATGGGAGATAAGCTAGTTTGCCCACGATAGCCAAGGGCGACGACCGTGGAACGAGGCCGGCAGACGAACCCACACCTACTAACGCGATAAGCACCTTCTAATAACTTAGCTTACCTAACAGTTAACAACTCAACAACAAATACTAAAATAGGTCAAGCTTTAGTAAGTAAAGCGTCTTAAACTCTTTTGATATTAGAGTAATTCAGTATTCCCGGGCCAATTAAAATAATCGATTTTTTTACCGCTTTGATCATCATTTTCGACACAAAAACAAACCGTAACATGTACCCCATTCTAGAATTAGAATTATACAATGTGTTAATTTTACACTTGATCAAACGAAATGTGCGGATACTAGATAAGAAATTATCGTTAAAAAAACCGAAAAAAAAAAGTTATGTAAACTATTTCAGAAATAAAGGCATTGTAATTTTTTTTTTGGTAAAATTCCCATCTTTCGGTTTTAAATTATTTTCTCTTTAAGTAAACGGTGTAATTTTTTCAAAGTAGTTATATTTGAAAGCTAGAAAGATTAGCTTGACTAGCTAGAAAGATTAACTTGTAGAGTAAATCATGCAATTTAATAAAACATGCTAAAAAAATTACCTCAATGTGCTAGTTTTGAAGTTACAGACCAAAAATTTAAAAAAAGCATTTTTTTAACAAAAAAAATATTTTATTATTTTTTTAACAATTTTTCTGCTCAGAATTGTAGGTCTTTTTTTAAATTTTTATTGCTAGTTAATCTTTCTAGCATTCAAATAAAACTACTTTGAAAAAATTACACCGTTTACTTAAAGAAAAAATAATTTAAAACCGAAAGATGGGAATTTTACCAAAAACAAAAATTTAAATGCGTTTATTTTTGAAATAGTTTAAATAAATTTTTTTTTTTCGATTTTTTAACGAAAATTTTTTATCTAGTATCCGCACATTTCGTTTGATCAAGTGTAAAATTAACACATTGTATATAAGCCCTTACAGAGCCCCGATGCTTTAAATAACATAAGGAACAATTCATTTAGCTTTAATACAGGTTTTTAAGTAATTTTATTTCGATCGTTTATTTTACAACTGACATCTCTTCACGAAAACTTGTTGATAGTCTTTGGATCGGCTGACCTGGCCCCTAATTCGGAACATTTCGATAGCAAATTGACGACCGGAAAACCATGTGACACTTTATAATTTAACATTAGTGTCACGTGATTTACCGGTTGTTAATTCGTTCTCGAAGGGTTCTAAATCGGGGGCCTGGCCGATATACTCAAAAAACTTATATCGTCACTTTCTAACTAACTCCACGTTTCTAAACGTGTCTTATTATTACTTACAATCTTATTTATTTGTCAGGCTCTTCAACATAATTTTCTCAGATACACTCAAGCATTTTTCCTTTTATTACATGAACTTACTAATATTAAATCGCAGCTTTGTATCCTTATGTACTGAGTGTTAGCTCGGCCTAACTCACAGCTATTGGCATTCCAGATAAGCTGCAGTTAAAGGGGTCTGTACAATTTACACGGTAAGCGCACACAAGCCTGCGTTAATACTCGGCCCGTCAATCAATATCGGAAGTGGCGTGATTGCTATCTGCCAACCTAGTTACCGGACACTGATAACGCCAAGATTATCGGCCGGTGAAGCAGTATTAACTCCATTTTTATGCAAAAGTGTTTTTGTAAACTCAGCAGTTTACTTATATGTTACCGGCCAAACCCGATTTCAGGATAAACTAGTTTTGCCTAGGCTAAACTAATTCTTCCTATATGCAATAGGACAAACTGGTATAGCCTAGGCTAAACTAGTTCGTCCTAAGCCCGATGGGATAAACCAGTTTAGCTTAGGCCAAACTAGTTTATTCTGATAGAAATACACTCTCTCTCAGGATAAACTGTTCAGGTACTCCTTGATGCAGGGTTACCGGCGACCGGTTGAAATCTCGGTCTACCTAATTGTCATAGATTGTTACAGTCTAATACTATCTGATAATCCTTAAAATAAATTACTCTTATAATTTCTTCCGACACAATTGCTAAAGAGGTTACGAAGTAATGATGTTTTTAATTAACAAGACAGTCAAAAAATCACACCGCTACTTCAAATAAGAGCGTGACATTACGATAATGTAATGAAAAAGTTTGCCAATTGTATTTTTTTGTGGAAGCCAGTTTGTTTAGTCGAAAATAGTTGACTAATTACAAGAATGCAACACAATCGGTTGCTTAAGATGATTCAAATTGAGCTAAAAAACTAAGCTAAGCTATTATTAAGAAACTGGGTTAACAGTAAGGCATAAGTCGGCATAATATAAATCACCGGACCAAATTAGTCCTCTTTTAATGTACTTGCACAATTACTGTTTTATCGAACTAGGCATACGATACAGTTGTGAATTTGCGATAAAGGCTCTCGAGTCGAAGGAAGCGGGCAAACCGCTTTCTATTTTCATGTATTATTTCTGCACAAAATAAGGATAGAATGCTATCTTTTTATTTTATTTAATAAATTTTATAAAAATAGAATACCAACTTCAAAAAACTAAAAAGCTAAAATTAATCTTAACCTACCTAATGAGTACCTAATGAGTTATTTTTGGAGTTGGTGCCAACGAAAACAATGAAACTCTTATCGACTGGCTATTTTAAGTTTTTTAGTTTAGATTTTTTATTTAGTAAAATTTACTTATTTTATCTATTTTTAGTGATAAGAGTGCAAACAAAATTTAACTGCTCAACACCGGTTTCGTTTCCTATTTTACTACCCTAAGGGGCGAATTTTTTACGAAATTTTTATTGTAGTAGGTATCTTTGAAGTATAAGCTATACAATAAAAAAGAACACATTTGTCGAAGATATTAGGTAACATAGATACAAAAATAAATTGGCGTGGTATGGAGTTCATGCAATGTTTGATGATTTTCTTATATATTCCAACATCAGAATTTGAGCGTTTTATATGAGTGGTCCCATATAAAACGTATAATTTTGTATATCCCATATAATTTGGTTCTGAAAGTATTAAGTGCCTTTCGAACAAAAAAAGAATTATCGAAATCGGGCAATGTCGTAACGAATGATCGCTGAACATGCCTACATAAAAAATAAAAGATTCCGACGAATTGAGAACATCTGCCTTTTTTAAAGTCGGTTAAATATTAGTTTTATTGATACTTAAATCTAATTTATCTTCAAACAGTGTAACAAAAATCAGCTCATACGGTGTAACAAAAACCAGCCATTATTTGTTAGGTATGGGAGTAGTCTATATTATGCTTATTTTAGTAACGCCATCAAACATAATTGATATCTTGGTACAGGCACTACGCCAACCGCTGTTATCTGTCACTTCATCATAAAAGAAGTCTGGCTTTTCACTTTTCTAAATTGTCTGAACTAAGAATGCTCACTCGTGCGGCGTCAGCTATAAATTTACCTGGTGTCGTGGTCGTGAAGGAAGTTTGCTTTCCCATTAAACATTTATAATATAGGTACCACCTACACCTTGTTTACCCGACCACTGCTAAACTTATTTGCATGCACGAAAGCCTACAGATCGCTTTGGCATCCAGGTGAGAAGATAACAGTCTAGAAAAAATACTCAAATAAGTAAAAGTCGATTAAGTACTTTCAGTATTATGGTTTGTATACGATTATAGTATTAAGGCGACGGGTAAGGCAAGTCACCTTGAGCATTTAGCGTCGACTTGCGCGACATCTATTACGTGCCTAAGATAATACAAATGTTTCTCGCTGACTACACATCCATCCGTTGAGCTCCTGTGCAAATAGATTTATCCTTGCGAGCAAAATATCCGCTCAAGGAAAAGTAGGCGCTAAGAGTAAAATCCATTAAAAACCTTATAATTTTTAATTCGTTGACTATTTGAAAAAAAAACTTTAACCTAAGGCATTAATGGTATAAATAAATAAACCAACTTTGAAACTAAACAAAAACGTCGTTTAAAGTTTAAATGTGTACAAGTTCGCGGTATTCGCGGTACTTTGAATTTTTTTTTGTGTTTATACGAAATAATAACTAGCAACTAGATACAACGGGAAAATCTTCAACATATAAGTTACATGATAATATATTAATTTCCACATCCTACATCTAGTATTTTCGCCAGAAAACTTGTGCAAAAACACCTATTTTACGTGTATTCTCCTTACCCTACGTCTTAAGGTTGTGCTTCTAACTTAGCAATATAAAAGGTAGCAGGTAAAATTGGGTCTAAGATCCAATTTTAGAATCTTGTGTAACGAAAAATCCTACAAAATGCGTAGAGATTCTCTACAATTGTTCTAACTTCTGAATGTCACAACTTTGTTTATTATACAAAGTTCAGAACTTTCAGAAATAATTTATTGTTCTTGGAGTCTTTTGTTGCTTATTAAAATTAGCTCTTTTCTGTAACACATTATACTTTCAATTCACCCTAGCAAAATGTGTAATAAGAAAATATTATTTTCTTATTACACCTCTTGTTATGCACTCAGTTCGAGATATTCGTACATTATATTACAGTACATTATATTAGGAACTAGCGGTTTCCTGCGACTTTGTCCGTGCAAATGCCGAATTCTCCATACATATGGTTGAATTTTTAAAAATTCTTTCTTAGCACTCAATTACGGTCTTGAATAACCTTTGTGCAAAACTGCAAAGTTTATTGGTTACAAATTATCATAACTGTTTGGTCGTGCCAATTGATTATCAATCAAATCGTTCGTTTACAAAAAAAAAAAAAGATTAATACTTTTCGTATTATTTTAAATGAATGGAAATGTTAAATGTACGTTTTTCCATTCATATCAGATACAACACAAGATATTTGACCAATACCTGTCCTGTTAGAGACTTTAGTCGATTGGCACCATAATAAAGGGTTTTAGTTTTTCACCTTCTGACAATCTGTTTTTTATTTTAATATTTTAGACTTGTTTTTTTATGCATTCTATATCTATAACAAAGACGCAATCGAGTGCTGGAAGCCGGCACCCACAGTGCCACCTATGGCCTGCGAGCCCGCTGTGTGCCGCGCGTGGGCGGACCGGCACGCAGGGCCGCAGGGAGCACTCCGCCTAAATGGGACTTTAATACAATAACATGGCGCTCCAAACTCTAACGACTACTCGACATCGAACGAAACGCATTTGATTCCCAAAAATATGCATAAAACATTCATTATTCAAATGATTATTTACAATCTGAAGAAATGTTTCGAATTAGTACAACATCTATTCTGTACTTACTTCCTGCAGTTATGTTACCTACTAAAATAAATAGATACTTACATGTTTATATTAATAAGCGTTACGTGATTGATTTAACATAGTCTCAGCTAGTCGGAGATCGTATCTTTCGTGGAACGGCGAGACTGCAATCATGCCTTATCACAATCTCGGGCAGCTCTATTGTGTGAAATGCGGTAACGTTAGCTGTTACATGACCATGTAAGAACTTATTATACTTACAATATATTCCCGGAATGAAAAAACGGCTGTTAAAGTGCTTACACGTCGACCGCTAAAAGCGTGTGGGTTCGCCGAACTACGGAGTATGCGTGTGGTCGCTTTGACCGTCATAAAATATCTATCGCAATGCAGCACTTTCACGACATTTCTGAAGGTTCATTACACATAAAGTACCTAATACTAATGCATCAGAATTCTTAGTAATTTGATTCGGTGCGGTTTTTCATTGCTCGACAGATGAAAACAACGATATGCAACGTATTTGCGTCGCCATCGCCGACAGCGGTTAAGTAGTTTCGATTCATAAAGCTTTAATTAAACATCCATATGGCTATGTTCCCATAGAAATTTGTCTAGAGGCGACCTAACAACGAGCTCCCAAGACAGTACTACTTCAATCTTGTTTTTTTTTGTACAGAGTTTTACTTAAAACAGTACCTACTGCTCAGGTACTGTTAAGAAGTTCATAGTTAGGCGCGTTAGACTTTATCGTGCCTTGTTATAGGTGCTTAATTCATGATATATACTTCATACAAAATAAATTATGGATACTTGAGTATGTCTTTTCACCCTTTACTGTATTAAAGTATTTTATAATAATGTACAAATGTGTAGCTTATTAACGGAGTATCTTTGAATAAAATCTCTAAACGTATTGTTTTTGAATCGATTTAAACGATGGTTGCCCTAAATAGAGACATAGACATATTATGTCAAAACCGATCATTGATACATTTGTAGATACCTAATTAAATAAATATGTTTAGATGGTATATGAGGATTCTCTTTTTAAGCTCATTTTAGATGTATTAATTGCCTATCAGTAGTCTTCCTATCGAAACCAGGCAAGGAAGACTACACGCACGCTAAATCTTTCAGGCCCATCAGTCTAACATCATTCCTTCTTAAAACTCTGGAAAGACTAGTAGATCAACACTTAAGGGATGGAGCACAAAAAAGCAAACCACTTCATCCCTAACAACACGCTTACAGAAAAGGCAGATCAACAGAATCGGCACTACACATGGTGGTGCATAAAATAGAATCGGCTATCACAAACAAAGCCTCAACACTTGCCGCCTTCAGACATACACGGGCTTTTGACAAAACTATGCACAACAGCATTAACCATGCCCTACAAAAATCAAATGTTGAACCAGTCATCAGAAACTGGATCACCGAGCTGTCAGCAAAAGGGCGGTCCAGATAGTGGTGAATACTACTACAAGGGCAAAGGTAGTCAGAGGATGCCCCCAGGGAGGCGTCCTATCGCCACTGTTATGGAACATAGTAGTGGACAGCCTCCTATGTAGATAAAATGAAAGAGGGTACACTACTATTGGTTATGCAGACGACCTAGCAATACTGATAAATGGGAACGCCGAAAATATGCTCTGCGAAAAAATAAATGTTCTTTTTTTAAACAGAAAATAAATAAATATTAGACAACATCACATACATTGCTCTGATCCAATGATAAGTAGTCTAAGCACTTGTCAAAGACGGTACCACAACACCCAGACCCAGGACAATATACAAAAGTTAGTATTCTACATTGACCGACCGGAAATCGAACCCGGGACCTCAAAGATAGCGACATTAAGTCTGGTATGCTCGCCTCTCGGCTACGGAGGTCGTGAAAAGTAAATAGTACTTATACTTAATTCGCTTAATAAAATGGTGGCACCCCTAATCGTTAGTAGACATAATTATAATGTAATTGCAAATGTTCCAGTTCGATGTGGTTTTCATTATACCGGGTGTAACAGAAAGGTACATACTATATAAAAAAAAATTAGGTGTACGTTTTCCAATAAAATAAAATTAATAAAAGGGGTGAAGTGAAACTAAGGGGTAATTCTGGGTACTGCTTAACTTTTTTTATGGGACTTTGGGAAATCTCCGAAAAAAAAACTTACATAAACTAAACCGCCAACCATCTTAAGTATGGAGAGGTGATTATTTTTAAAAGCTTTCGATTGTGGTCTCATAGAAAAAGTTTAACAACTTTAAACAGTAGAATCACCTTGAGGTTCCATTGCACCTTTTTGTTACACCCTATATAGATATTAAACACCACATCGATGCTTATTACTAAAATTTTACTTTTCCTTTATATGTAGGAGTAGATACCTCCTACATTATAATATTATGAGTTGTATATAAATAAAATATTCTCATAAATACGACAGTTAGAAGTAGGTTAAAAACCACTTATAAGAATTAAAAAATGACCGATTACTGTAGAAAAATGTAAACCCCAGGTAAAAATTCAAAATGAGAAGTTTAATCAGATGTTTATTTGTTTATTTTAGATAATAAGATAAGATAATATATTTATTTGCGAAAAACATGGTACAATCTTAGGTCTTATAATAGGTATAATATGAACAAACATGTTTTACCGATTTATCGATATGCAAACATTTCGTCGTCGTGCAATTGAATCTTACTTACAAACAAAATATCATATCAAATTAGGTCTACAAAATTACAATTATAGCATTTTAGTATCAAACAGTAAGATGTCAACGTCAATGAGAGGTATACAAATTATACAGGCAAAGTCAAAATGCAAAATGTCAAATGTCAAATGAGTAACAAAATAATCTCATCAACCTTATAATTACAAGCATTTCAATCATTAAATAAAACAGTGCGATGTCAATGGATTATATAAAACTTTACAGGTGTCATAATAATGCAGACTGTCAGAATAGTAATCATAATCATGTCAACCCAAAAATTAATAATGATTTGTAAATAAGCAAATTGACAATCTAACAAGTCAGAAGAACTCAGAAATCGATTGCAATTTGCTTAAAATGACCATCACGGCAAAATTTTATAAATTCATGTATGTCATAAAAACAGTTATCAATTAGAACACAGAGAATAATTCTTTTAAAAACATTAAGTTGCAAATGTTGAATGTGGTTTGGAAGTAAATTAAATAATGTAACGCACATGCTGTGACAATTTCTCGAAATACAAGCTGTGCCTGATTGGGGCACGGATAACTTCCATGGGTACCTCCTTGTACTACCACGATTACCGTCATCCTTTTGTTTTGTGAAGAGGTTGGCATGTTTCTTTGTAAATGTTAGAATTTCAAATATGTAAAGAGATGGTAATGTGAGAATTTTCAACTTTTTAAAGAGAGGTCTACATGATTCCATCTGTCCCACATCGCAAATGGATCTTATACATTTCTTCTGCAGGATAAAAACACGGCTAATGTGCGTCGAGTTACCCCACAGAATCAGCCCATACCTCAGTATAGAACCAACGTAACCATGGTACGCCATCAGAGCTGTCTTAAGGTTAGCTAACTCTGAGAGACGATACAGAGCGAATACAAACCTGTTTATTCTCTGGCATACAATTTCAACATGACTTTGCCATGTGAGTTCGGAATCGATCACAATACCGAGGAAAGTCGCTGACGCAGTCATGGCAATGGGATCGCTGTTGTTGTGTACCGATAATTGTTGAGTTTTTCCATTTTTGTTGTGAAATTGTATATACTTTGTTTTATTTGTATTAATTTTCAAATCATTATGTTCTAGCCAATTTGTTATATTTTCAATTACATTATTTATTTCATCATTATAGTTAATGTCAGGTTTTTTGTGTATTGTCACTGAAATATCATCAGCAAATAGTGTTACTGGATACTGCGTACATTTGGGAAGGTCATTGATATATATAATGAAGAGTAATGGTCCCAATATACTACCCTGTGGGACACCCGAGCCATTCACTCTAATATCTGATCTAGATGTCACACTCTGGAGCTTATCATCCAGCATTGGTATTTCCACAAACTGTGTTCTTTCATCGAGATAGCTCCTTATCCAATTATACGCAGGTCCTCGCACTCCATAACGCTCGAGCTTAGATAGGGAGTATTATGATTGACAAAGTCAATTTTTGGTCAAACAATCCTGTTACTTCGCGCTGGAAGGTGCGAGAGGGTTAGTTGCGTATTTGATGCAGCACACGCACCCGCGGGCATCCTTCCGGCGGTTTCGGCGTCGAACAATCGATTACGACGTGCTCTGACTGTAATAAATCGCATTTGATATGAGCACCATACGAATACATCGACGCTACACAACATCATAGTATGCTCGTGTCGTGTGAGCCGGGGCGGAGCGAGGTGATGCTTTCTTTTGCAAATTGCAAATCTGAACCAGGAAGCTTGCTACGAAAATATTTCGTTCGTTCGGACGTATAAACCTAACAAATTAAAATACCATCTACTTGTGTAAAACCTTTCTTAATTTATGAACAATTGAAAACGGTCGTATTTTTTACCCGGCTAATTTCAGACGTCCATGTTTTGTCAAAGGATTGACACAGGTGAATGGTTATTCTAATTTATAAGGTTTATACGTCCGAACGAACGAAAATTTTTCGTAGTAGGCCTCCTGTATCTAGAGGTTAGGTAAAAAATTAATTTGACTATATTATTTATTGACGAATCAAGCGACTTGACTTGTCAATAAATAAGCATCTGTAAAGACGCTTGTCACCAATTAGAGTTGTCCGGTTAGAGATGTAATGATTTTTAAAAAGGCGTCTTATTATTTCCATACCTCTGTATTGGTGCGTTTTAACCGTAACTACTTATGTAGGTACTAAAAATAAAACCAAATCCAAAGTCATAATAACCTACATATTTATTATATATTTTTTATTGTGAGTTGTAGAAATTTATTTTTATAATTTGGAATAAATTGTAACCTAGTAACCTGTAACTAGGGCAATATGAACCTGGAACAAAGTATTGAAATAATTTAGAGGTAAATAAGTATTAGAAAAGTGATGTAGTCGTTAATATACGTACTAATGCCACAACACATTTGAATTCAACAAAAAATTGACGATTCTAAAAAAAAATTTAAAAAATCTGTTAATTTCATCAATTTTCATTAACAAATTAACAATCAAACTCAATAATATAAAGAATATTTAACTCAATATTCAAATGTAGGTAATATTTTATCTCACGAAAAAAAACCTCTGAAACTGGAATAATATAATCCTTGCACATTAAATAACCCTGCAAATTTAATGTAGCAAATAAAATAAAATTAAGATTTGAAGATTATATCATGAAGTAGTCAGATATCTTGTCACTCCTCGGCCGCGGCAGATGGAGGCGCCCGTGCACGCAACGCGACGATCTACTTGTTCTATGTTAATAACCGTGCCGGAGTCCGCTCAATTGAGATTCACTGAGTATCTGTTACAAGGACGAGACGCACCAAATTGTTGTACTATCAATTAGCCACCGCCGGACTCATCATCTTATTGCTTGACAACGATGTCATAGCTTGAAATAAAATTAAATGCATGCACAGACCACATACCAACTAACATCTCATGGATGCCAAACTGAATTGAATTGAACTGAATTTTACCACTATTTATCACACTTTTTATTGCATAAAATTATAATATAAAACAAATCTCGAGATTTCTTTGAATAATTTTAAAAACCGAAATAAAATATTAATAAAAATGCCAGAGACTTACGTAAAAGTTGTAGTATGCTGCTATCAAACAACAACTTTTACATACAGAAGGGACATTCCTCCATACAAGGAATTGGACGATTACATTTTTACCCTGTATTTTATATTAATATCTACTAGCTGTCCCGGCGAACTTCGTACCGCCCCTTGATACATTTATTTTGGGAATTTTGCCGTTTTTTGTATAGTTATTCTGCTATTCGGGGCGGATCCTATTTTTGTGATCTTTGATTTGTTGAATTTGTCTAAATTCAACAAATCAAAGATCACAAAAATCGGTCCAGCCGTTCTCGACTTATAAATGGTATAACTTACTAACCTGACTTTTTTATATTTAGACTAGCTGTCCCGGCGAACTTCGTACTGCTTTTCCTTTGTTTTTTTAAAGTTTTTCGATGTTTTATAGTTATTCTGCTATTCGGGCACAGACGAATTTAACAAATCAAAGATCATAAAAATCGGTCCAGCCGTTCTTGACTTATAAATGGTGTAACTAACCCGACTTTGTTTTATATATTTATAGATATACAGGTTGGCCAGAATAGTGAAATCCAAAAAATTTTTTCTAGGTGCCTCGTTTTGAGAGGTATCTGAATCACCCTTATGTATGTTCTACGATTTTTCGTAGTTTTCAAGTTGCAATTTTATTTTTTTGCAAAATTGCGAACATTGTTGTTTTTTTTTAAGTAGAATGTTTCTTTGAATTTTATTCTTGCGGCTAATTCTCTATGAACTGTGCATTTATGCATAAAATAAACAGCCTCATAACTTTAATGGAAGTTATAAAAATTTACCTAAAGTTGAGAATTTATGTTATGTGAGGTATTCAATTTGAAATTAAAAATCTAAGCTGATAATTTCTTAGCTTCTAAGTAGGTTCAGAGAATGCGCTAGACTCTAAGCTTTCATAATAATAATTTTAAAAAAGTAGTACTTCATAGGCTATTTTAAAAAAAACGTTAGTCGAAAACTACGAAAAATCGTAGAACATACATAGGGGTGATTCAGATACCTCTCAACAGAGGCACCTAAAAATAATTTTTGGACGTCACTTTTCTGGCCACTTTTTATAGATAGATATATCATTTACACATCTATTTTTTATTGCAATGGCACCATCGTAAAAGTTAGGTACTCAACGACTGATTACAGACTAACGAAAGTCCATGACTTCCAATTCACCTTTTTTACTTCCTAGGTCAATCAGGATTCTAAATAGCGTTAAGGTTATGGTAGCCGTAGCCGTAAGGTAGCCGTTGTTGGGCTAGCTACCTACGATTTTATTACATTTATTAGGTAGTTACTGAGCAATTCTTGACCGTAGCTCAATGTCAATTATTCGTGTTTTGATTTGGCACATTAATAACACTGTCTTGCCTGATCAGTGCGCCAGTTGTTATCTGTTTACTTATTCGTCTCGCGTACATCACAACGCAATATGACGTAAAGCCATTTTGGTACCACTAGATTTAGTTTTTATTTTAAGATTTTATGTATTGTGCTAAAATAAAATGTTGGTGCCAAATGAATGTATTTTCTTTCTCTTTCTTTCTAAAGCCAAATATTATTCTACTGCGACAATATGAAAATCTGTGAGATTCTAAAAACTAATATTAATGAAAAGTCATTTGAGGGAAAATATTAAATTAAAATTATAAAATATTATAAAAGATCTATGAGAATCTAGGTATTTAAAGAAATACATTCTCATAGATTATACATTCCATTAAATTACTTACACATGATAATAATAAAAACTACACATAAATTTAAAAATAATAAATTGAGATTTTAGTTATGATTACAAAACATTAAATAGATAAATAAACATTTCATTTAGGATTTTAGGACATTACAATACACATCACATAAAATCAGTTTAATTTATTATTGTCACATTATGATAATTTTCATACACAGACAATACAGTTTTATTTTTGCTATGTCTTATGCGGTCCATGCGGTATGTCATATGAAAGATGTACACTTCAAAAGAAAATATTATAGTTACAACGAAGGTTCTTGGAGCCCTGTTTATGATAATGTATTTTAAATAATAATCGTGTAAGATTTTGAGGCTTACTTCCCATCATGTGCGATGTCAATATATAGTCTGATATGCAATTTAATCGGAACCACAAGACCACGTCTTTCTCGGACCGGTTTCCGTCGAAAGCGTGGCGCTCGAAGTTGTCAAAGAGTATGTCTACCTAGGACAGGTGCTGCAGTTGGGTAGAGATAGCTTTGAGTGGGAAATCGCTAGGAGAGTGCAGCTTGGCTGGGCAGCATTTGGAAAGCTGCGTCATATCTTCACTGGCACAATGCCTGAAGAGCAAGGTATTCGACTAGTGCGTTCTACCAGTGATGACATACGGAGCCAAAACGTGGAACATGACAGTAAAGCTGGCTTACCGACTTCACGTCACTCAGCGAGCTATGAAAAGGTCCATGCTTGGGATTTCGTCAAGAGATAAAATCCGAAACGAGGTTATCCGGCAGCAGACCAAAGTAATGGACATAGTCCTAAAATGTAGCAGTAAAAGTGGCAGTGGGCTGGCCTCATCTGTCCCAGAACCGATGAAAGGTGGAGTAAACGAGTTCTCGAGTAGAAACGTCGTTGCTACATCTTGGCAAAAGTAGTGTAGGACTGCTGGGGGGCCCCAGCTTGACAGACAGACGACCTTAGGAAGATGACTGGCAGTGGATGCATGAAAAAAGCGGGAGATCGTGCTCTTTAGCGCTCTTTGGGGGACGTTTACGTCCAGCAGCGGACTGCAATAGGCTGTCATGATGATAATAGTATTAATAAATAAATAATTAATTACTGCTGTCATTCTATGAAATGGAAAACACACTTATTACTTTTTATTTAAGGTTCGTTTCATTACTTTTGAGGGTGTAACCAAAGTAACAAGCAAAGATCACTTCACACGAGACGACGACCGTCTTGGTTTAGTGATTCGCGTTCCGTACTACAATCCACTTTAAAAATTATAATAACTCCCTAATAACTTTAAGATAGGTATGATGTAGGACTTACCCAAATGACTGGACTATTTAATTATTATTTAATGTCCAAGATCTAACCCACGGCACAAGAGTACATTAATTGTTACACCCACCTGCTCGACTAACTACAGAAGTAATAGTTTTTTTAATAGACCCTGCAAATACAGTGCCGGATTTCCACCTAGGCCCACAAAGGCCTGGCCTAGGGGCCCCAGACCCAGTGTCGGGACCTGCCTAAGTCTCCCCAAAAGCATCTTGGTTCAACCCTGATAAATCTAAAATTAAAACGAAATTATAAGTACTACACTTTAGTACTACCCTGAGATCACTCTTTCCATGATCTAAGTTACTAGTTACTACTACACTACCTACATTTACATCTACGAACCCGGACAACAGATATCATATCAAGATTTCTATGCAATCTCAAAAAAGTGAATAATGCAAAATCCTAGTTTATGAATTGCCTTATTTGTAAATTGCTGTCATTAATATGGAATACAGGTAGAAACCAAATTTAACAGTCTTAAAGAGTCTTTCTCAGAAAAGATGGACTCGAACTGACGCCTACCGAAGTCTATGTTCTTCTTGAGATCAGATCATGGCAGCTCTTGATATAAATGCCAATGATTTAAATGAAAAACTATCTCTGCGCCCTGAAGCTTTCGGTTTCTTGAATTCATTAGACTCCATTGAAACTTGCTTTATGACGCTTCTCTGTAATGACATCTTGGAAAGGTTCAACAAAGTCTGGTTTGTTCAGTCAGTGGAAAGTTAAATCTGGCAACATCGACCTGGGTGCCATCGCTAACTTTATCAATCTTTGGTAACGTATATATAGAAGACTTAAGGTACCTTTGATCTTTATGAGTCAAAAGCTGTTGAAAAATTAGGTGAAAATAACTATGCATATGACATGCAGAGGATAACATAAGCGTAAGGTCCAGTTCGATGAAGTCAAAGGAAACGAGACCGAACTCTCTGGCAAGGACAGATTCAGAGTTACCATTTATAATGTCATTATAGATAGACTGATTGAAGAACTACAGAGACGCAGATTTGCTTTTAAAGAGTTAGTTAAAAAGTTTGACCTTATTACGAAACTAAATCGCTTGAAATCTAAATACATCACTGAAAGAGCCAAAAACCTGATAGCATGGAGCTCATAATAAATAATATGTCAAATGTGCCATGTGGGGATGACCGTAAAGAATACACTTCCCCACCGCCAAGTGTCGTAAGAGGCGACTAATTCCTGTAGCACGAGATGGGCAGCAGCGTCTTCGTGCGAAATCTTATAAATAACTGCGCTCGCCAACTCGCCTGCCAAGCGTGGTGAGTATTGGCAATCCCCCCCGATAGTAGGTAATTGGGGGAGGCCTTTGTTCAGCAGTGAACGTCCTATGGCTGAAATGATGAATATGTCAAATTATATGACAAACAAAATTTTTTGTTCTGAACTAGTGCATTTAATTTGCTAACCCACAATGGAATGATTTCGGGATGAGGTGGCCCCAAATGCCAAGTACCTAGGGCCCTGACCCTCTAAACCCGGGCATATTTCACGAGATACTGATGCGCTTGATGTAGTTGAGCCCTAGTAAGAGTAACTACTAGTTTAGGGCCTGTATTATTGTTTTGTCCCCTTGTATTAAATTTCTAATTGAACTTTTTCTCTCGTCAACAATTTACTGTAAAAACTATTGGTGGAAACTTGTAATACTTTAGTACTATACAATATTTGTAAACTAAATGTAACATTGATAGCTGTTTGTTTCCTTAATAAAAATAAATAAATAAATTTATGAATACCAGTCCATTAATTGAACGAGGAAAACGCGAACGCTATCAATTTAATTGCTGATGGCTTTAATTGGTTTCGTTGGAGTGGTTATATGATATCGAAATAAAAGGTGCGTCCCCATTGAAAGCTTCGGATTAAATAGTACTCCGAAATTACTTTTTGTAGATCAACGTTCCCTGTTACCTACTATAGGCAACATTGGTCCGCGAGCTTTACTCCACAAAAAGAAATTGCAGCATATTTAATTCGAGCACAAACCCATGGACATTGATCAAGCTAGCACGAATTTTTTACTGACGAGCATTCGTAGATTGCTCGTTTAGCATACTCCTGGTGAGGGCATATCATTTTGAAAGTTTATCTAGCAGTTGCTAGGTTTTCCTTAGACACGAGCATGGATACACTAAACACTGTTTAGTTAAGAGGCATCAATCACGTTCACAATCGATGCTGCTAGCGTCACGAGTCGCGAGCGCGGTGGCGGATGTGATGCGCGCGCGCCGTCGGTACAGTTACTGACGACATTGTTACGAATTTCGGCATTGTTTAAACGTAAAAATGGTTTTGACATGCAAAATAAGTAGAAATTTATTTTTTTGCGTAGTTTGAAGTTTTTATATAATACTAGCTGACAGTACATATCATATCGGACATTTTTGTTATAAAAGATAAACAAAAATGAAAAAACAATACAATTTTGAGTATGGGCACTATACTCTCTCTAAAGAATTTTTGTAAATATCTTTTATGAGCATAATTTTACCTGTTACAGTTATATTATATACATCTTCTAAATTTTAAATTGTATAACTATTTATAAAATTATTGTATACCAGCCACCGAATTAAATAAAATATTTCGCCACTTATTTTGTTTGTTTGATACATCTATATAAATAAAAATGAATTGCTGTTCGTTTGACTCGCTAAAACTTGAGAATGGCTGGACCGAGTTGGCAAATTTTGTTTCAGCAATATTTGTAGAAGTTTTGGGAAGGTTTAAAAGGTAACAAAATATAAAGAAAGACAACTTTTACTAGCGGTACGAAGTACGCCGGGTCAGCTAGTCGTTAAAAAATATATAAAAATAATGCATATAAAATCATGAGTAATAGTAAACCTACTGACTTTTTAGTTATCAATCTTTTCGATAAGATTGTTACATAAATGTTACTTAATTGGTTCCATTTCGAAGATTTACTTCGGTCGGTGGGTCGAGTTGCTAAAGGTTTTTTTTACTAGGTTGCTCAAAAGTAACTCTACACAAAGTAAAGTAAAACCTATCTCTATGATTTGAAATCTGACTTAACCGATTGATACTTTATAATAATGATTTATTAAATAACTACCGATTGATACTTTATAATAATGATTTAATAAAAATACCGTTTGTGATCGTAATATTACTGGGAGCGGATCGACACCGGATTGCAATTTTTGTCAAATTACGGGAATTGGGCCTATACGTGTCGGTCACACATCTTTAACGTCAAAAAGTGCGCCATCTAAAGATGGTTTACCTCTAATCCTGTACCTACTTGGGTACCAATATGATTGATTGATCTGTCACTAGCTGTCGGTGCGCTAAAATAAAATACTAAATAAGTATAAAATTTAACAAATCGTATTTCCAAATTGACGAACCGATTGTATTGGAATCCGAGTATAGGTGTCTGCTGAGTTTTGTAATAGGGTGGGCGGGTGCCGGCAGGTCGTCCTACGCGTTAGTGTGCTCATAAAATACTTCAGCTGGTATACAGTTAAGAAGCAGGCCGGGAATCGCCTACGTAATACTTGCCGACTCTACAAAGTCGAATTATCTAGTAAAGAAATAAAAACAGCCAATGCTATGACACTCTGAAGACCATTGTATTCTACTTATTAATCGGCTTTTGAGACACGTAAAAAAGTTTACTGGATGGCTTATTTGTTTGAGTCTTCCTTTCTTCAGACTTCCCTAAAAACTGATTTTGTTCCTTTTACGCGGGCCGCTGTAGAATAATTATTTTTAGGTTAGTTCTGGTCCAATGTTTTAGTCAAGTTCTGATGATCCTACACCATCCGATTTTTGTGTATTATTATTATATCAAATAAGAAATAAACAAAAAACGTATGTTACGGTATGTTTAAAACTGGGGTTTGTTTTAGTGTCAGAGCCATCGAAAGCTATTTTGTCAATTTCAAAATGTGTTAGTGACTTTACACTCAAACTGCACATTTTTCTACGCATATACGACCTGTATATGAGTCACGAACGAGTCAACACATTTGCAAATCACTGTTTTACACATTCACATTTAAGTTTAAACACTCGCAGTAAATGTGTGACTCTAACTGCTAACATATTATTTACTAGCGGCTTTTTCCGCATCTAATACTCGGAGAATTTTGTAGAATAAAATTTTGTTATACATTACTAATATTCTCTACTATCACCCCATAGTAAGGAACCCCTTTCGCAACGACGGTTTTTTTCGGAAGTAAAGTGTTGAAATTTTTAATGGGTCTGTGAGAGTTTTATGAATAATTCCATCGCAATTATTGGTCGCAAAAGTAAACGTGAATTTGTATAGACTTTAGGGAGGCGCTGCCTGGCGGCACTTCAAAAAAAACATATTTTCTTCTACTAATTTGGGCTATTTCAACTACGACTTCTACTAGTCATTAATTTCTGTAGTTTCAATTACCTATAATCATTACCTACACTACAACTGCTGTTTTAAAATTTGCTATATAAATATTTTTAGTGCAAAATACGGTATTACGGAAATAAAATTGTAGACAGCAGATGTTATTTACCTAACTGTTTAGTATTTGTGTAAAGTAGACGAACGATGAATTTTAGAGCGGTCCGCATAATCTACGCACGCTTGTGCAAGTCATAAGCGACACATTCTTTAAAGTTTGTGTAGAAAGCAGAAGAGCAGCAGTAACATAGTGGGTGGGTACCTAGAAGCAACCCCCACAACGCCAGTATGCTTCCTACTATGTGAACTGAGGTACAGTAATTATGTACCTAACATGATATAAATCAACATCAACGAAGCATTTTATTAGGAACTTACTCGTACAAACCGTACCTAATAGAAATCAGAAAGGGCAGGGCACAATGATAATATCAATGTTTTAAGGAAGCATTCTGTTAAGTTATTGCTAGATACTTAATTAAGAAAATTAAGTGTTGTTTATTATTTATGCACTGCTTTTTATTTCTTTTTTATTGTTAAACAAAACAAATGTGTTATTTTGTATGTTACACAATATGTTGACAGTGCAGTATTGGCTACTATTTTGTGAGTGAAGCACGAGCTTCGCCTTCAACTCTCGGGCGAGAAACGATAACAGTCAAGCAGATTATTAAGCGGAACTATGCTTAAGAGGCCGTCCTAGAAATCGTCGTATTTCCGTACATTTTGTTCTCTGATTGTAAAGACGTGAATGATAATTGAAACAAAATAACACGTGATTTTAAAAGATTCGTTCTTATTCTTGCATGTAGCGCGAATGGATTTTTCATATCATTTAAAAAATAAAGGTAAATCACCAAAAAAGCTACCATTATTTCAGAAAAACGACGTTCGAGTTAAGTTTAAACATCGGTTACAAGAGACTAATAGTTATCCTGACAATTCGATTTTAACATTTAATTGAAGATGAATATATCTTGCATGTAGGTTGAATACTTTTTTTACTTTCTTACAAAATATAGCAGAATAAAAATTACTGAAATAACATAAAATTTTAGAAATTTCCATCAAATATAATTTATTATTCTATCGTTATAATCAACTATTATAAGATTTAAACACTACACAATAATCTTCAGTTATACTTTTAAAATAATATAGTTTTTATTTTATGTAAAAAACAAAAAATTAAGTAGTAAATGTAAGTCAAAATTAACTATAAATTTAAACGCGCAAAACCGATCGTTTTTCAAACAGAAGTACGACGTAGGACTTGTAAAGGATTAACATTGTTGACACACAAGCATAGAACTGTATTCAATTTTGCCCTGAAAAAAGGTGCACGCCCTTTTAAGTCGGTGCATGTATGCAAAGTGGCACGTCGCCACATATGACGAAGTCACTGCTGTAAATATTTTCCAGAAAATGACAGATGCGTAATTTTGATAAATCATTCTTAATAAGTTTTAATAATCGAAAAAAAAGTCAGCCTGTGAGTCAGCAAAGTAATTAAAATAAGATTTTGTGAATGCAAAAAAAAAATGTAATCGAAAACACAGCAATAGGTAGAGTACGGTAACAAAACAAGTGGTACTCAAGTCGAATGGCAATTTTAGTTACGTCCGTGACATACCTTGCAAGAATTGTCTTGGTGACCCACATTTTGGCATAGATTTGAGACGCAAATGATAATGGGATTTACGGAATCGTTTTGTATTACACCTACTACTTAAACGAATATCGTCTTGCTAAGCACGCTCACAAATACTTTTTTGTATTAATTAATTTACAAAACTTTATCGCTAAAACTTTATGATAATGTTTATGTTTTGTTGAAGTTTTCCCCTAGGAAAAAAGTACACCAATGTATAGGAAAATGTATGTATTGTCTTCAGTTTAACATGTATACCTTGTAAGTACTTGTAAGTATTCAGTCGTGGCGAAAAAAAACCCCGAAACAGTTGTTGGTTTGAAAAAATAAAATATTCGGCTTCCAAATTAAAATTTGTACCTACCGTGTAGGAGCCAACGTGTGGGTCAGGCATTTCCTTCGTAGATCGTGAGTTGGCCTAGACCTAGTTATAATAATGATATCTCTCGTCTCTAGATTTGCAAACGTCTTTTGTTATAACTGACAATAATAATTCAAACTTGCTCTTTGTTTAGATTGCATTTGGATTGTCTTGCATAAAATCTCGGATGTATACGAACTTGTACATTGGTGTGCTACTTAAGTTAAGGCAACACTTTTATAAACTTAACTAATCCACGACCGACTTCTAGAATATACCCATCATCTATATTTTGGGGTTAAGTAAATTAAAGCATTTTGTGATTATCCTCGCATCGCACGCTCTTTATCTGACTTCGGCAGTTGACAAACGGATATCCTTATCATTGGATTGGGCGAATAAGCGGAAATCCCTTGATTTTTTATTTACGAGTTTAACAGATCACTACAAATATGTTAATGTATATAAGTAATTCAAAATGGATTCAATAAGCGGTTAATAATGTTTGGCAATGAATGTGTAGGTACAGCTGTGTACACTATTTCAAAACTTTAAGATGCATACTCGTATATGTACAAAAAGGTGATATAGCAGTGTTATAAATAAACAACAATCAACGGTAGACCTTGCATAGAAACCAGTTATTTTATATCCTACCACAAAGTCACTTGAGTAGTATTATTTTTCACAGTTTGTACACTTACAGACAGTCTCACGGCATGCGACGCAAGCTAAAGTTGGACAAGCTGCCCAGGATGGTAATGAATCTTGTCTTGCCATAGTTCGTTGCAGCGATTATGCTATGCCATAAGCTGACACGACACTGACAAAGCCTGTGACATTCAAAATATCGCTCAAGCTTGGCAACTACGTTAGGTCATTTTAAAGTTATTAGAACTTTAAAAATATTTTTATCTAAAACTGTAACGCTATCAAAACTATCTCTTATGATATATTTTTGGACTCTAAGCAGTATTATTAGCTACGCTCAAAGTCAGGGTTCGCTTGTACATAATCCAAATTGCGTCAAATCTGTAGGTATATAGCTATTAATAGGGAATTTCCATCAGACCTCTTAATCCTCAGGCAGCGGAACCTGACCATTTGACTAGATTTCTAATTTATATTCCGTCTACATCAAAATTTGCTTGTCTACTATCTTGGAACTTTCTCTGTAGACTGTAGGAAAGGCTCCTTAGCAGTAAAAATAAACAAATTAAACATGTAGGCACCATTAAACGAATGGATGGCAGTACTTTAGCAATTTAGTTTATCAGAGACGCTTTCAAACTTTGTTATGCCAGCACTGACGGCAAATAGACCAGGCACACGTATGCATATTCGTTTTATGCTGCGGCTACACCCATGGGATACGGATAATGATTTAAGGATGGTTTCATTCAGTTAGGGGCCCGTAATTAAAAATAAAAAAATTGTGGGTATTACTACCTACTGTTGTCCTTGCCATTTGCATAACATTCTAGAAAAAGTACAACGGTATTGTCGGTATTCATATCGACGAGAAATTTAGGAACTACTTAATAACAAATCTTGTCCTTTTTGGTTCAGTTGATACTGTTATTGTATCGTTGCGGGTCGAAAGACACATTTCGTATTAGTTCTTAAAATATCGAATACGAATAGCAGTAGCGCTGCAAGTATTATTTGTCTGTAGAAGTTACTCATATTTTTTTATTTTTTCAGGTTTCCTTAAACATGCAGTTTCGAAATTCTTCATAAGATAGCGGGTAAGTTACCTTCGAAGTTATAATTAAGTAACGTATTTAAATAGTTACGTATCTACGAGTACCAGTAATTTCAATAGGCAGTTAAAATTATTTGAGGACATAGTATTATCAGATCAGTAGAGCTTTTTTGATTGCTATATTACAGACTTAATTCTTCAAATTCATCTATCAAGAAGTTTTCCTCCTATTTTTCTATTTTCTTCTAACTTTATTTAACTCTAAGGAAAAAACCTTCTCGTCGTTCTCGTCTTCGAAATACGATTTTTTTTCTGTGAAAGCCACAGAAACACACTGCAATAGGGTAAGTAGTAAAAAATCTTAGTAATATCTTGGTTTGCAGTAATATAGTAATAATGAATTTAGGTTAAAATATTTTTGAGCTATTTACACTTGCAACTGCCATTCCTTTTAACTGTTTTAAGATGCTAACAAGGTTACAACACAGTACATGTAATGTTTCGTTCGCACTACCCGAACCCAATATAGCAGTCAGCATAGCGTGTACGAAGAAGGGACATGAAAACATGAAAAAAGCATATCTCTATTTACAATTAATTAGCATGCAATACGGAAATATCTATACATTTCAAGGTGCCCAACGTTTGTCGTAATTTTTGTCAACACAATTAACTCGAATAATAGAGCTAAAGCGTTTCTAGAACAAGGGTAGAGTATCTATGGGGCCAGTATAGTTAGTCGCCAAAAGTAAACTAACATGTATTGTGGTTTCAAAAGCTTACTTCTTAAGGCCAAGTTGTCAGAAAAATATTTAAAAAACATGCTAAGTATTGTCAAAGTCTACACAACATTTTGAGCATTGCATTTGTTTCTAGTAGGTACTCGTTCTTCAGGAGAAAAAAAATATTGAAATCATTGAAAAAAGAAACAAAAAAGACGCTAACAACCTTTCTTCTTTTTTACCGCGAGACCAATTTAATTTTCTTATACGTCAATTGACAGGCCAACTTAATAGCTATAAAATGAGAGTTTATTAATCGAAGAATGGCGTCCATGCGAAAATTATAATTTTATCCTGTTTTTGCTACCTAAAGACGCAGCTCTTACGACGATTGTCGTAACAGCTTAGCCTTGTTTCATTGCGCGCTGTTAGGAGCCGTATTTTAATGGGATTTCGTGCGATATTTGAGCTAACACGCGTCGAGTAGCTAATTTAGGGGCACCTCTTGCATTGGTAAAGTTGGTGGCGTTAGTATATCTAAAATAATTAGAATATCTTAGTAAATTAATGATTGATAATAAAATTATTATAAAGCCTCTGTCTTTTCTCATTTAATGTTCGATTCGCGCTTACAAGGAAAGTAGGTAGTGTCTTGAAATTGTTTGTGTTTATTGATAGAACAACCCTTTCCTGTAACCCTAAAAAACTCTAACTGAGACGTCTCCGTCATAATTAGGAAACCCTTTAAATTAAATCAAACTCTAACTCGTTTCTGGCGTAGGTACACAAAACCAATTTGTGTGATTTAATTAATTTAATTTTCTAATAGTAAATTTAAGTTAACGAAGTCGTGTAGTAAATAACAAATGCAAATATAGTCCATAATAACTTGCTTCCTTCGAAATTACGTATTTTTTTGTTTATAAATAAAACGCGTTTACTCTACTGACGTACCTTTAGTTGGTACGCTCTACAATTTTTTGTTGAGTCTCCGATATTGCAGCACAGTACTATAATGATCACGCAAGTACTGGCAGTGTTTGTTAAGGTCCGAAATAAGTCAACAACAACGCACAATTATAGCAAAATAATCCAGATTTTATCGTTTAGGTCTAATGTTAGTATTCATAAAAGTTTAAATATCATAGATGTATTACTTGAAGTTTTATAAAAAAAAAAAACAATTAAAAAGTATTGTTGGTAATTGTAGTATTGTTAGAGATTGTTGGTATTGCATTTATTTTCATGCACTTTATTTCTCTATATTAACAAGCTATGGTTTTTCTCTAATGCTAGCTTAAGCAAGTATAATGTCTTAAGTAACCTACTTTTTATTACATTATCACTATCATTATCATCATTTCAGCCATAGGACGTCCACTGCTGAACATAGGCCTCCCCCAATGACTTATTATGTATAGCGATAAATATATTCATCCTTCCTTGTACCCAACTGACTGAACAAAAAGGAAAAATTGAGTCTGGTAGATACTTTACGGTAAGCAGACATTCATTCTCTTAATTACGCAATAAAACGCTGATTACTGCGATATTATGAAAATTCGTGACGTGACTGTGGCCCGTTACTAAAAAAATCGTGACCAAGTATGAATAGAAACTTTTGCAAGTAAATGACCTTTTGGCTAAAAAATAGCTGCAGCGATAAGAAATGATTTTATTTTCTGGTTCGAACGTATAAGATTGTTGCTTTTTTGTATGTATTTAAAAAATTATATTATATTTGGCATTAGCAAATCCAATACCTACTAACTAAACGTCAACGACATTCATTTGGGATACGATTTATCTATCAAACTGTATTTGGCGTCTATGAATTATTATTGGAAAAATAATTTTTCACCAACCATGAACTCTGTGTTTACGCAAGTAGTTCTCCCATGGTGTCGTTTCGGACGACGAACGGTTAACAACGGAATTAACATGGCCATTACCGTTAGTTCATGTTTGTTCTTTATAATGTAGTCCCCAATCCTAGCTTCAAGATTCACACTAATATGTAATGTGGCAATGTTTGCTAAGCGGCGCGGCAGACGGTATTTGCATCTTACTGCATTTGTCTTGTAACGGTATCCAGCCCTTTTTTGGGATTGAATCGATTCGACCAGCCATTTGATTTACCATTTTTGTAATGTGTAGATGTCTACTGTCATGCACGTTACAACCAACACGATTATGGTCATGGCAGCGGACAGGCAACTAGCCATCAAATAAATAGAGCCAGAATTAAAGAGAGCTAAGCGGTTCTGGAAAACGCATAACTAGAAAAACGCATAGTCTTGAGAAGATTTAAGCCTTTTCCTCCACTTTTAAATGATCTAACTTGATTAAGTAAAGCAACTATAAAGGAATCATCCTTTAAGTTTTCGATACTATTGAATGTATTAAAGTGACATAAGCGACGTCACGTAACAAAGCATTGCACACACTTTTAGTATAGGTAAGATTTTAAAATCTAAAACTGTCTGGTTTTCTGTTTTGTTTATGTATGGCGGCTTCTAATAAATAGCCGTGTAGCTTTCATCAAAATTATATTGGCAAATAGAAAATCTATAGGCACCAGAAGAACAATACTTTTCGACAGACAGGATATTATGCCCTGATAATGCCGTTTTAATAGACAATAAATGTTCTTGTAAACTGCGGTGAAGTTTTGAAATGTTGAAAGTAGGTAGGTACCCCACACAATTTGATTTCGAAGAAATTGACAAACTCTTGTAAGGCAGAGTTATACTTTCGAACACCTGGTTCAATATAATGTCTAATTAAATATCAGACACTAATTATTTATTCCAAGGGTAAATAGCCTTATGTACCTATCTATATGTATAATAAAATTTTAATGTCGGGAAAACTCCTGTATGCGTATCATTGTTATCACACACATGTATACTTAAGTAATAGTAAGTAATTTTCCTGTCGTTTTGACTGAAAATGAAAATAAAAATGTAAATTTCTGTTTGTATAATGGGCTAGTTTCCTAAAAAATATAATTAGTCTTTCAGTTGAATGAACAGAAAATATTGGGCACGTATTTTTTCATTTCTCAATCAAACGAAAAATGATGATGATATAGCCCGTTAAAGTTCTGCGTAACGTCACGCCTTGCGACACTTTTTGGCAAGGCGTGACATCACATGTTAACTTAAATGCGCTTTATCTTCGTCATTTTTTGTTTGATTGACAAAAGACAAAATATGGGTCCAATATTTTTTGATAATCTAACTGACGGACTAAATAGAATAATCTTTTTTTGACCCAGGAAACTAGCCTATTATTATCTCCGTAAATTCGGAATCGGTTTGGGTGCGGTTTTTACTAAATAGTATAGATTCATTTATTAGTAAAGATCGCGTATTTGGTTTATTAATCGTAGATACAAATACTTACTACCTGTTCAAAGCCTGGGTAACATAAGTGCTTCGAAGTGATAAGTGTGCTTTCTTAACTGCAATGCAGAGTGCAACCAATTGCTCAGTTAGCTGCCATCGTGGCTCCGACCCGAATGGCCGCACGGTTCTGCAATAAAGGATTTATTTTGTCAAACAATTTGGTGCGTTATGCAAACAGAGGGGAGAAACAGTTTCAGTGAGAGCTCTGCCGTCCGGTCTAAATATAAATGCAGGAGACAGCGGGGGCGGGGGTGCGGGTGCGGGCGCCGGCAGGACGTCGACCCGAGCCCAGACCTTGTGCGTACTGCCGGAAGGAACGCCGAGACCAATTTGCGCCATTGTCTCACACCAGCGACCCTGCAATACTCATGGTGTTAGAACAATCTTCATTGCTTTGCTGTCGTAGCATATTCATATTAGGCTAACATATATTTCGATACAATGCGAACTATGCATTCGAGTCGATTCCGTGAAAAAATTGATTTCGCACAATATCTACTTTATCGTGCGAAAATAAGCAGGATGTCCTCTATACAGTCTTGAGAACAGGACAAAGCAATTTGAGACAATATGCGAGTCAAACGGACCGGCCGACCAGGCGCGCAGCCTATTAGGTCGACGCTAAAGAGATTAGGTGTCAGTCAAAGTTAAAATATCGATTCGCCATTTATAGGTCTGATTTAAATTAACGCACACGCATAATCTTATCAAACTCTCGTTTAAGTAAAAAAAAGGGGCTTGCAGGCTTTTAGATTAAGTGAGTGATAAACTGATGATCCATGATCAAGAAATATTAATTAATAGATAGATAGGATACCTTTTGCAAACTACCCAAAATAAACTCGGTACAGAAAAAAAACATTTTGCTAGGCACAATTTAGGTGGTCTTATTATTTATGAAATGAAGACAAATTAGATTTTGAACATACATTATATAACAGGTTAAATTATGGATTTAGGCGAACCTGATGTCAAATCGGAAAATAAAAGCACGGTATCATATTTTCTTAAACAGTGTCAAACTTTTCACGAGTCTCTAGTTTTTAGATAAATCTAGACGGGTAAAAAATCATTTTACCTCGTTGATTAATTTAGTTTAAAAATTTGTAGTGAAAAACCCGATATATTATTACTTTAGGTAGTCAGGACAACATTTCTAACATCAATTTGATGATGAGACACAAAATAACATGCACATTGTCGCGTTTAATACTGTTAACGGTCGATTACCCTCATATGACGTTACAAAATCCATTTGCAGGTCAATAGCACCGTTAGCTGAAGGTCTTGGCCGGCTATCGCGCCGCTGAACTCTGGCCCTCCTTCCAACACCACCCTCTAGCCCGGCCTATTGGCGTCATTCTATTTCTATTAAGTTTGGTCTTTAGTATTTACGTATCTACTACACATTTCTACTTTAAGGATCCTGATAAGACTCTTAAAAAAGAAAAGATATCATAACTGTGACTGGTAACAACATCATTAAAATTTCTAAAACTTCCGCATCAAACACACCAACAAGCGATATATTGCTGTGGTTTGGCGCCAGGAATTATTAATATTTTCTTAAGTCCACACCAACAGTGCAGGAAAAACTAATTTTACATTAATTTTCAGTCGAGTATGACCTGCGAATTTAAATTGTGATTCAGAGTAATAAAATGATTGATGATCTTTCCGGTCAATTCACTGGAAAATTTTAAGCTCTATTAATTATTGGTCGTTCGAGTAGGTTTGCCTATGTTATTCACATTTCAGCGACGAGTAGGTATCTGTATACACTTTATAATAATTTTGACGGAAGAGGGCAATATTTATAATAATAATATTTAACTACTCTGTCTTGTCTAGTTTTCTTATATTAGCTATTTTTTAAATTACAAATTAACTTATTATAATAACTTAATTTTATTAGAAATAATTGATCACCTTCGTGGTAATCTACTTGAAAAGTAAAATGTTTGTTGAGAAATAGCGCAAAATAATATTTTTAAATACTGATTACGGCTTCCCTTTAGATGGAAAGATGTAAAACCTGAAAAAAACAAGAAATAATGTAAATTTTTTACTTTAACGTCAAATGGGAAACAAGTAAACAGGGTCTAAAGATGATCAAAGAAAATTTACTAAGTTCACTATTCGGTGGATTGGTTTTAAACAGTAGCAGGATACGATTTGGTGATCAAAGTGTGATAGTGAAGCCTAAACATGTCACTGGCTTAGCTCTTCACAATACTCGTAGTGAAAGTAGAACCACCATAAGAGTTAGCTGATAAATGAAATGAAGATCTGGGTCTGTTAGTAGAAACTGAGTCCTGATGGTCAACATCTGTAAATTAACTACTCTTCAAGTCACCTGATTAACGAATTCTGAACTCAGTGACAAGGAGAAGAGCACATAAACCAGGAAAAGTTTAAAGGAAGTGCTGATCGTTAAGAAAGAAAAGGATGCTGGGAGCTAGTGATACGCAGCGCATTTTATTATATCTTTACCGCTGGAAAACGGTTAAGGCCCATTTTTAGCAGAGGACAGACATCGTAGTTAGAGTTGGAGAGATGATGATAAAACTCCATGATTAGGTATATGTCAGTAAATCAACTATGTATACCTATTCAATAATATCTAATCAGCTTACACTCGACAATCCTATAACAATGTGGTAGTGGTCGACTGTGGATCTTAATTGAATGTCGCGCAAACCCAGTTTCATCATTAGACCGCCCTTTTACACCCATTTCGTCATAATTTTAGATATTATATTTCGTGTAATTTACCCATTTCTAGACGAGCCGCAAGAGGAAAGCGAATTTCCCGTAAATTCGTGTTGCAACGGGCGGGCGGTAATGCAGTGGTTGCCCCCCGCGCCGATCAATAAGGCGGCCGCCCCGCCCGCGGCGCGCCCCTGCCCGCTCCGCGTGTGGCACCCACGCCACGACACGCGATATTGACATCCGTCGATAGCAAAAAAAGTCGTGTCGCGAATTTCCATCGACTAAAAAGAAAATATTTCAAATTCTGTTTTTAAAATGTGTTGACTCTGACTCTCGGCCTTGCATTGGCTGAAGGGCTACAATTTTCCTAACATGTTGTTTATCTGTAATACTTCACCAGTTCCAAGTTTGTTTATAATCATTTTTTTAAATCTCTCTTAGTTCTGACTTTAAACACGCGCGTGGAAGAATTTGAAAGGATCCGAGGCGCTACTCGCGGTGTGTTCACTGCGAACTCGTGGCGGGCCCGCTGCGCTCTTGCCTCGCTTCGAATTCGCTTGCTGATCGCGCTAGCGTGATAAGGCTTTAGGTCACCATTCAGGATTAATTCCAACTAAAAGGTGACTTCTAAACACTAATATTCTATTTTTTTTGTAATTCGTTAGGAAAAATAAAAATATTGGAATTATTGAAAAAACAAACAAAAAAGATGCAAATTTTCTTTCCTCTTTTTAACCGCTGGACTGATTTAATTCTTTTATTATACGTCGATTGATAGGCCAACATCAGAGCTATAAACTTTGCATAGGGTATTTTAATCGATCGATCGTCTGGTGTAGTGGTTCGCGCTCCGGACTAGAAAGCCAGCGGTTGCGGGTTCGAATCCCGCAAGAGGCAAATGTTTGTGTTATGAGCACGAGCATTTGTGCCTACGTCACATCAGATGTTTATAAGAGTATTAAAATATGTTTAACCGTTATCTAGTCGCCATATTACAAGCTTTGGTTAGTTTGGGGCTAAATAATTGGTGTGATTGTGGTAAAACAATTAATTATTATTACTAATTGCGTCCATGCGAAAAGTACTATTTCCTCTAATTTTTACTACCTAAGGACGCAGTGATTGTCGTAACAGCCACGATTCATTGCGCTCTGTTATGAATCGTATTTCAATGAGCTTTCGTGCGATATTCGTACTACAACACTTGTCGAGTCGTCAATTTCGGGGCACATGTCGCATGGTCATGATGTCACAACGTGTTTCTCTCAATGTTTTTTATCTAAAATTGTACCCAGTGACTAGCAGGTCGACAGCACGACAACAGCAGCGTTGTCGTATACTTGTCTCCAAGCGTTGATAGACTCGGATTGATAGGTAATTGCTGAACTACTAAAAGACTTGCGACTCGACTAAGTACGAGTATTTTGGTTACCAGCTCGGCTAATAGCATCTGATTAGCCTAGCTAGGACAATAAAGTCGCGAGAGAAACACTAGAAACGCATGAATATCTTCTAAATACCCAAAAACATTTTTGATTTTTAAATGAATTTAGTAATCTCACTCGTATAGGTACAAGTATTTTTATGTTCGGTACCTCGGTTGGTTTTCGTTTGTACTCACACTTTAGCGAATAAGCTTGGTGCAATCTGATGTAAAATAGTCAATTCATTCTAGCTAGTCAAAAATCAGCCATAGAAATGGTGTGTAAAATAAAACGTGAGGCGTGAAAAATTTTCAGTGTGTCAGATGCTATACGAAAAATCTGGTAGCATTGAATCGAATAGAATTCACTCGATATTAATTTATTCACTAAGGCTGAGCTGTGTATTCATCTTACCTTTTTTTTTCGATATGCATATTCAATGACGGATTCGCGAATCACACGGATTAAGGCAGTAAATATTCATATTTCTAATTTCGTTTTAGTCATTGTATTGATGTGTGTTATAAGTAAAAACAGACATTTTTATGCAGAAAGCCATCAGTCAGCCAAGATTGAGACGTTTGAAGGGCCTTTTGCGTGAGTATTGCAAAGCCCCTGTACGCTCTAATTGTCTATGTTCACTGCACTTCAGTACTGGTAGTGCTTCAGGAGCTTACAATCTAAATCTACTCGATAGAAAACTTTGTGTACTTAAGCATTTTATTTGTTAAAGGATGCAGAAATGGAGCTCTTTTTTATTTTATAGGAAAGTGTCTAACTACCTACTGTTCGTTTTAAAATTATGTGTGCGTATACATGTGTATGTATATCAATATTACATACAGTGAAAAATTATTATAGCAAGATAATAAGAACAACTGATCCCCACCGTGAATAGGCAAGAAGCCATTGATCGAACAGTAGGTACAGTTCCACCAAGTATAGCACCATAACCATTTAATGATTAATAGGCTCTCGTACAAAACCTGACACAACCACAAACCTACCGATCCTAACGTCTAAACTATTTATTTATCTAAACGTTTTTTTTTTACATAAAGTGACCTTAGTGCCGTCTTGTGGTTTCTCGCCCAGTCGAACATAGGGCTACATATAACTGTTTTGTGGCACGATGAGACAAAGAGAAAACTAAAAGTCAACAAAATATCTATAAATTTTATTAATACCTACCTACGTTTTTTAATTATGATAAATACACAAAAATTTGTTGAAAAGTTTAATATTCAATGTTAATCAATCTTATTGTGGTAAGCGCCGAAAAAGCGTGCGCGCGCACAATTGTTTGCCTCATCGCGAAAACCTGTGTAACAATAACTGGCTTTTCAAAACTTGTTTAGAAAAATTCTTAACAATTATATCGAGGTATGTTTAAAAGATCGATCTTATGAAAGTTTTGTTTAAGCTCTATTTTCGTCTAGTAAAAATTTCATCAAGATTGTGCAGTGCTAGTCTCAAATTATAGTATTTTATTATTTTCATGCAACTACATGTCAATAATGCCTTGATCGCCAATAACAAATCGCGAAAAACAATAATTTCCTTTCCCATACGGCTTTTACAGGCTCTATAGTAAAATTAGACTTGTTTTCAAAATTTCTATTTTAATTCCATGTAAAAGTTGTTCTTTATAATTAAGTTTTAAAGCCTCTAATTATAAAAAAAATAAGAACCGACTTCAAAAAACTAAAACGCTAAAAATAATCTTAACACTTACGTACCTAATCAGTTACTTTTGGAGTCGATGCAAACGAAAACATAGAATCTCTCATCGACTGGCACCGACTCCAAAAGTAACTGATTAGGTACGTAAGTGTTAAGATTATTATTAGCGTTTTAGTTTTTTGAAGTCGGTTTTTATTTTTTTTATAAAATTAACTTATTTCATCTATTTTAGTGATAAATCCTAATCAAAACAAATCTTACGAGTGCAAACATAATTTAACTGCTGAACACCGATTTCATTTCCTATTTTTCCACCCTTAGGGGTGTATTTTTTTCCAAAAGTGTTTGATTATAGTATTTTTAAAGTGTAAGCTATTCATTAAAAAAAGAATCTTCAAAATCGGTTCACATTTGGCAAAGATATTAGGTAAGATAGATACTAAAATCAGTTGGCGTGGTACGGAGTTCATGCAATGTTTGATGATTTTCTTATAGATTCCATCATCAGAATTTAACCAAATTTATATGGGACCATTCTGAAAGTATTACCTTTCAAACAAAAAAATAATTATCGAAATCGGTCAACGCAGTAACGAATGATCGCTGAACATACATAAAAAAATAAATAAAAAAAAATAAAAAAGATACCGACGAATTGAGAACCTCCTTCTTTTTTGAAGTCGGTTGAAAATAAAACTAAAATAGCAAGTTGCGCAGTCATTCATCAGAGATCACAGGTATATGCCATCACCGAGCCGACAAGCCTTGTACCGGTAAGCGCAGCGTAAGATGTACACCCACAAGGTGGACAGACGACCTGGTAAAGGTTGCAGGAATCCGCTGGATGCAGGCCACTTTCAACCGGCCAATCTGGAAGGAGGCCTATCTGAAGGGAGGCCTATGTTAGCAGTTTCCTATGGCTGAAATGGTGGTGATGAACATACAAGGATTATATGCAGTTACATACGGTGCAATTTTATCGATACATAAAAAAAAAAGATACCGACGAATTGAGAACCTCCTCCTTTTTTGAAGTCGGTTAAAAATAAGTTATTTAATAAAATAACTTGTATAACGTGACTTATTTCAACATAAGGCAAAGCCGCACAAAGTTAAATCTATAAATAGGAAAATATTATAAACACTCAAATTAAATCGGAATAAGTAACTATTTATTTTATATTGGCTGTAAACGCGTAGGTAGATGGATTTGCTTCGTGTAGTATTTCTTCATAGAATCGTAGTTTCTAAAATGTATTCCTAAAAAGCTACTAGCAAGCATTGCTTGCACAGATAAGTCTTATTAGAACATTCATAAAAATAAATAATCTTGGATATTACTTTTGGGGACCAACCTTAAGGCGACTTAATTTTATTTTTGTGCTCTCATGCATGCTCGAGCAAAGCTGGCTAAGTGGCTTCGTCTGGTGAAAACCGTATTTTGCATTATAATTGCAGTGCTGAGCAACATTGAAAACATCAAGCTGACCATTTGCTTTGCTGGTTTTGATTGTTTAAGGGACTACTAAATAGAGCGACGTCTATTTTTTATCGCGATTGTTAACAGCAGGCCCTAAGAAATGAAAAATATATTAAAAATCTAAACTAGAAAGTGAGGTTACAGTTGACCTCTATTTTTAAGGTTCCGTATTAACACGGAACCCTTAAAGTTTCGCCAGGTCAGTCCGTCTGTGTCTGTCTGTCTATGGCTTATCTCCGAGACTCTTAGTGCTAGAAGCCGTAATTTCGCACAGGCAGGTAGTGGTAAAATAAAATCATGTTTTTTTTTCTTTAAGTAGCGATGAGTTATTTTTTTCTTATAACGGTGGAAGCGACCTGCATCCAGCGGCTTCCTGCAACCATTACCAGCCAATCTGGAAATCATGGCCTATGTTCAGCAATGGACGTGATGATGATGATGACGCCCATAAAATTGCAAACTCCTATTGATCTATAGTGCACTAGAATGGGCTGTGTCAAAAAGTCATAAGCGGGTGACATACCTACCTACGCTACCTACTTATAAAATATTTATGTGTACCTACCACTGATCAAGTAAACCACTGTACCTACTTTAAGAACTTACTTTTAATCGTAGTAAATGCCAGTTCTAGTCTATAATAAATACCTACTAGTGTTGACATGACCATTTTGTGGGCTTTAAATTTCAAGCACACATTTATAAATATATATAATAAATCCTTATTTATTCGAATTAAAGACACGAGCTATGTAATTATTCTCATGTTTTATGATATTCTTTGGTTTCCCTTGTTCTGTTTAACAATTTTAAATATCATTTTAGTAAATCATCTAAAATCAACTACCATAATTATTTATGTGATCTAATATTATTTAAAATAATTGTTCATTTGACATAATTAATTTTAAATGAATATTCATTTTGGTTTACTTTTTAAACTTAGTAGGTTTTTTTGGACACAAAACGATAGTTGGTTCTAGGCGGTTTCTATTTAAAGTAGGTATTAAAAGTTTTTCAACAAACAAGGGAGAACCAAATTCTCTACGTTTCAACTAAAATAGTCTAAGTAGACGTGTATCGTAGAAAAACAAATTTTAAATTAAATGTCCGATTTTATTACTAACAAAGTAATAGCCATTGGCTATTAAATTACCAAACATTCTGCGACACGTCGTTTATAATGCCTCCAGTTTCTGCAACTTAACCTGACGGGCGGCGAACGCAATGCCTTGCCAAGGGCAGAGCATTAGAAGTGTAGTCTTTAATATATGCGTTGTCACGCTTCGAACCGCAATTTTGCGGGTAAAATAATTGCACCAGAGACTCGTGTCTGGTACTTTTAGGATCACATTAAATCTGTAGTTAATTTATTTATAAGATAAACTTCATTAACTAGGGAAAATTCATCGATGTCTAGTGTACAGTAAACGGCAGGTCAACCTACACAAAAAGTTAAAGGTCACTCAACCGATTTTCAACTTTAAGTCCGACACGTAAAAGATCAATTTTATTTGAGAAAATTAGACGTTTTGTTGTAGGTTGAAGAGCTGGTTGTCTGTACCCACACATTAATAGGGCTGACAACCACAAGATTGAATGCTGCAATCCTTGTGTAATCTAACAGAATCCGCCGATCATGAATTATACCAATAAAAAAACATTAGACGGCATCTTGAAAAGCTAGATTAGATACCTCCTCACATTTGATTATATATTAAGTTAGTTGTTAGTTAATTACATGTAAAACTTAATAAATTAAATTCTATTAAAAAAAATACAACTTCAAAACACTAAAAAGATAAAAACAATATTTACACATAAGTACCTAATATGTTACTTTAGGTGTCGGTGCAAACGAAAACATTCAAACTCTCAACGGCTGGCACCGACTCAAAGACAAAAAAATAATCATCTAAATCCATTCATAATTGGCAGAGAAACGCGTAACATACATACCAAAAAAAAACATACAGTCGAATTAAAAACCTACTCCTATTTTGAAGTCGGTTAAAAATAAAAGCTTCTAAGTTAGCTTGTTATACCTAAATCAGCTAGTCCATACATAATAGCGATAAACATAGATGCAGATATTCGCTTATACGAGTATGTTTACGTGTTGCTCCATCGAGGCTAAAGTTACTCTTTTCAACCGACTTCAAAAAAGGAGGAGGTTCTCAATTCGACTGTATGTTTTTTTTTTTTTTTTTTGTATATTTGTTACGCGATTACTCCGCCAATTATGAATCGATTTTAATGATTCTTTTTTTGTTTGGTAGATCATACTTCAGAGGTGGTCCCATATAAATTTTATCGAAATTGATTTAGAACTTTTTGAGAAAATCAACAAATATATACCCAGATAACATTTTGGTTGTGGTTCTTGTTACCTATCTTCGACAAATATGAGCCGATTTTGATGATTTTTGTTTTATTGAATAGCTTATACTTCAAAGATAATATGATAAAAGTTTGCAAAATAAAAATCACCCCTAAGGGTAGGAAAATAGGGGATGAAATCGGTGTTCAGCAGTTAGATTAGGATTTATCACTAAAAATAGATTAAATAAGTAAATTTTATTTAAAAAAAAAAACCGACTTCAAAACACTGAAATGCTAAAAATAATCCTAACACTTAAGTACCTAATCAGTTACTTTTGGAGTCGGTGCAAACAAAAACATTGAATCTCTCATCGGCTGGCACCGACTCCAAAAGTAACTGATTAGGTACTTAAGTGTTAGGATTATTTTTAGCATTTCAGTGTTTTGAAGTCGGTTTTATTTTTTTTAATAAAATTTATCAGAGCCTATGGTTCATCTTTTTACACAAGCCGCCTCTCGATTACACGCAAAAACAGTATAGCGATGGTTGGGCTGACCGGTCGGAAGCGGCCTGTATACGGAGTGGCCAGAAAAGTGACGTCCATAAATTTGTTTAGGTGCCTCGTGTTGAGAGGTATCTGAATCACTCCTATGTATGTTCTACGATTTTTCGTAGTTTTCGAGTTACGATTTTTATTATTTTTTGCAAAATTTACAACTGTAAATTAAAAATTAAACTGATAATTTCTTAGGCCCACTTGCGCACAAAAACACTAATAAACATTTTATCCAGTGCTAGTTAGTAGCGTACTAATAAGACCGCATTTGACCAAGCTGGTGTAAGTTTTAACATGAGAGTATACCACTGCTTAATCTAGAGTAAGCTGATTTTTTATTCTACCAACCACTAATCTATGAAAAATATTAAAACGGGCGATTGTGACAGTGTATAAATTAAATAAGTAAATGTCAAAGTTGTCACTTCTCAAATCCACTCCTGTCACCTCGAAACTGACATGTTGTCAACATCTAGCATTGACACTCTATTATCCTACAAAATTAAAATGTTGTGGCATTTCAAGTCAACCTAGAAGAAATGGATTATATGGATTTTGGTAGGTTTATCAATTCGTTGATCGTTCACTCTTGAACTACAGAATAACAATACCGAGTATAGTGTATATTGCTCGAAAAACGTAATCGAAGTTATTCAAGGGTAAATTCAAGGTGTAAAATTATTCTGGTATAGCTTTGTGTTTGGTCGAATCGGCCCAATCCGCCAAATTCGGTGGATTAGTGTTTAGAAACGTCAAAAAAGGCACGAATTTTTAGACGTGGTCAACATTACCTAAACTGCAGTCATGATTATGTTTTCTGATAATATAGAAGAAATAATAGAATAGGTACTTATCTAGAAACTGTATTTTTAAATAGCGGAAGACCGGAGAAGTCACTTTTATACATGCCGTGATAAAGACTTTCTGCGGAGGTTAAGACTGTCCAAAAAAATGGCATTGATCCTACTGCGCTGGATAAAACTTTAGGCAAATTGAAATGCATACTTAACAATAGGTAGAAAAATTTATTTATATAAATTTAAGACAATTTATAAATTTATACCGTGTTAGTGGATAGTTCGCGATTAAACTCGCTAATCCTGATGTGCACAAGTGGGCCTTATAGTTTCTAAGTAAAAATTGTTTTTTTAAATGATAACTCACTTAACATAATTTGTCAACTTTAGTCCACTTTTGAAGTAACTTCTATTAAAGTTGTTTATTTTATGGATAAATGCACAGTTCATAGAGATTTAGCTGCAAGATCTACTATTTCGGTTGCAATTTTGCAAAATTTCATAATAAATCGTAACTCGAAAACTACGAAAAATCGTAGAACATATATAGGGGTGATTCAGATACCTCTTAACACGAGGCACCTAAAAAAATTTTTTGGACGTCAAATTTCTGGCCATCCTGTATAGCGGCGTCTTGAAACCATTCCAGGAGACGTATTTTTGAAGCATTAGAAATGAATCTTAAATTCGAACACGAAAACAATTCGTGTATGAAAATGGTTTCTTTTGCTTCCGATTTTACGCATTTTTGAATCACTCGAAATAAGTCTTGCTATTAAATTGAAATCTTGTAACTATTTTTGTTTCACGCAGAAAATGTTATAAACATTAAAGCAAAAACTCATTAACGAACGTATTTAAAAAGTTATTATGTCAAATATTTGTCAATCATACGTTTACTTGTTAATGTCATTCTTCCGTACTTTCTACTAGTAGAAATCGAAAAACGAGTGTGTAGGACCACTCGTAGCAGAATTCACGGAATGAATTTTCAAAAATAGTGATTTTGGGAATTCGCATGCGAATCTTGCGATTTCGTATTCGGATTGGAATTCGCATGATTCAAAAATACGTCTCCTGGTCGTCTGTCATGTGCCCTGCCCACTTTTACTTTAGCTTGCTAATCCGTCGGGCTGTGACAGCGACTTTTGTTCGTTTACCTGTCTCCTCATTTCTGATTCGATCTAGTAAAGAAACACCGAGCATAACCCTTTCCATAGCATGCTGTGCAACCCTTACTATTCTTATGAGACCCATAGTGAGAGGCCACGTTTCCGTTCCATACATATGTCATCACTGGTAACACACACTAAGTCTTTGGGCACTGAGGTATTTGTGATAAGAAGACGTTATACAGGGTTACATTTCACGGTACCTAGTGCCAATTTTTCATAGACCACTCAGAGTCAGTAACTAAATCAATCTACGTAAAATTAACATAATTGTTCGTTTACCGGACTCCCAATTTCTAACCATGCAAGCCCATCAAGTAGACACAATGTCTGGCCAGTCTCTTCGTTTTAACTTTTAGTAGTTATTAGATCCCCAATCCCCAATCTCTACCTCATATAATGCTAAAAAACTGGCTCTGTTGTTTTTTATCATGTTAAATTGTTTGTTATTTTACTTTTTTGGTGTACACAACAGGTAACAATCTTAAAGGTATTAGGCAAACAATCTAAAAACTTAGATCTAGATTGTAACCTAAAAACATGGATACACAGCATGATCAATTTAAAAGTTATTTCAGAAAATTCTAGCGTAATTGCTAAAATAAAAATTGTTATCGTGAAAAAGCAATGTGATCGATCATAAAATTAATTTTATTTTTTATTTTAAACTTTTATTTTTTCATTTTTAATTCTTCCATTCTGCATTTGAAAAATAGAATACGTAGGAAATTTACGCTTATTTGATTAAATTGCACAGTATGTACTACACTGCATGGGGTTCTTGTTGGGCGGCGTCGGCGTATGCCTGTGATCTCTGACGAATCACAACGCATCTCGCGTTTTTTTTTTTCGGAAAATTTTAAGTATATTTTTCGAAATAAATACGACGACTGAAATTAATTACAATAAATTTGTATTTTATATTGTTCTATAGACCTTATTTTTTAAATTTGGGACTACCATGAAATGTAACCCTGATGTAATACCGTTAAAGTATTAAAAAAAAATTATTGTCTATGTATTTTTTTTCACCTTATAATTAAAGAACTGTCTTGTTGATGTGCGTTGTAATTTTATACACAATAGATCTGTAGGTAAAATACAAAATTACCCGTGTCGATTACGCTTAACTAAACTTGCGCACGGTTGAAACTCAAGCGAAAACACATATCGAACGCGTTTATCAATTTTATTTGACAATAGCTGGGGGTGGTTTGCAAGTCTTACAACGTCCGTTCGTTTACAGTAAGAAGATCCCTTTGTCAAATCGAAGTACCTGTCAGTATAAGTCCGTTATTTATGGTAGGTAGTGTCCGTTAAATTTTATTAAATAAAAGTGCAACGTCTACAATAAAATTCATCAACTTAAATTTTTTAAACGTTAAAAATCGAAAATGTAGAAGCCAGTAAACTATCGACCATGACTTGTCTCTTTACAATGGAATATGTTAGTTATTACTTCCTTCTTAACGGATTCAATAATAAACCTATTTATAAGTCAGTGCACATACTTAAAGGAAACGTTCGTAATGATTCTAATATCGGTAGTTTTAAGTCAAGCTCGTTTAAACCAAACGAGGCGCTGGGTGGAATGAAGGTACGACTACTTAATTATGGTTTCTCGTAATGAAAGGCTTTATTGTTTCCAAACATTTCCCATATTTTTGTTTTTTAGTTTAAAAACAAACTGTTTCTTTGAAAAACGCACTAGCTAACTTGTTAAAACGATGCAAAAGATGGATAAACAGCAAGGCACAATATTTATTTTGTGTTTTCTGTGATACCCATCAGCTAGTTAATGATTAGATGCTTGTATGTCGCAGTTATTTTACACAGTTGTACCCAAAACCACTACAGTGTGGCGCTAAATATTATTTTAAAATAGTGATGGATGTCTTATACGTTTTCATTATGAACTTTTATTCTTTATACTTGTACAAACTACGAAAGCCTTTTTTTGCGCATATTCTGAATCGCACTGAGATAATATTATTTTTCATTACTCATACTCGGAAAGTAGGTCTGAAGTTGCCTAAGAAGCGGGTTGAAAGTAATACTTTTCAGCCCTAGGGAGAATCGTTTTAACTGACAGCTGTCAAATTATAAATAGAAAAAACTAGTTCTATTTTTACATTCCTATTGAACCATGTTGCAACTTTCTATACAGCCACACAATAACAGCGCGATGTTAAATTGAATTAAGTTACAGAAAGTTAAGTATTCATTAATTTTTTTTTTAATAACCTTATTATAAGTTCACTTTCAACTAATTCATTATAATAACAGATTTGGGCAAAATATTTACCTTTTTTTCAATGATGAAAATGAAAAATATTGGCTGGCCGGCTACAGAAAAAAAAATAGGCGGGTAAACAGCAATCCGATCTTCATTTGTTTTTTCGAGTTGTAAAACGTATTGATTGCATACTCTTTGGTACAGTTTTGTCAAAATTGACAAATTTTTTCTTCAGCTAATTCATGTTTTATTTTTACTTTCCTTGTATTCGTAATGAAAAGCACAGTGTTTACCTCGTGAAAAGACTTATTTAGTCCCTTGAACTATTGGCGTCCCCGTCCGGTACTAAATAAGTTACTTTCACCCCTAGGTTAACAATGTACTATTTCATTAGTTTTTTGGTATTTTTCCATAACTTTTTGCGTAACCAAGAACAATTAAATCTTGAAAACAACTCAGTCTTTTAATTTTAGGCTTACGAGAATTTATCGCTTGCCACTTCTATTTGTGTCTTACTTTACCTGGCTAGGACGAGAATTCGAAAAAGAAAGCAGCTGGTTGATGTTGACTGCATGCGTCAGATTGGCGCCACAGAACCTGGCGCGCAAAGCGGGGGGAAGGCGTTCCGCTTCTACTGGCAGGAATTTGCTCTATATTTGGGCATAGCAATGACCGCCAGATCAACGTGCGGACACGCTATACTCACCTGTCTGACTATATCTAAGCTCATTCTCTTTGATACCATGGTACTGACTTTTGGCGCTGACAAGGCAATCAAATTATTTGATATTACCTACTAGCTTTCGCCCGCGACTTTGTTCGCGTAGTCTTCAATTCACATCAGATTTCCTACCTTCCACAGTGTGCGTACAATCACTCACCAAAGTTTCATTAAAATCGGATGAATGATTTAGGAATGCATAGAGGACAAACACAAAAACATTACATTTTATTTGTAGATCAATGATTTTACCATTTTTGACAAAATTTATTCAATTTTTCGGAGAATTAATTTCTTAGCTTAGCGGCTCTAGCTGAAAGCATTTTGAATAATTGATAGACGACCGTCTGGTGTAGTGGTTCACGCTCCGGACTACAAATCCAGCGGTTGCGGGTTCGTATCCCGAAAGGGGCAAATGTTTGTGTGTTAAGCACGAGTACGACGAGACGAGTAGAGCACGAGATACCTAAGTCATGTATTAAGTATACATATTTATCCGCTATCTAGTCGCCATAGAACACGCTTTGCTTAGTTTGGGGCTAGATAATCGGTGTGATTGTGAAAACAATTATTATTAATTATTATATACAATCGAAAAAAATCGAAATCATGGTCAAGTAAGTTTTTAAGAGAGTAGGTTTAAGAAAGCAACGTACGGAGAAAAACATTTAGCTAAATAGAATTTCAAAAATATGAGACTATAATAATATGAGTCGGGTTCATGCATGCACATTATTCCTTTCCAATTGTTTATTATCTATTAATAATTTAGATTACAGACAGAAAATTAAAATTGTATAGTCCGTGTAGTGGTTTACGTTTCTGAATTAAATTAAAGATCACGGGAACGACATCACGGGCAAGAGATAGTATTATATAAGTTCTGTCAATTAGAGCTGTGAAGTTCAAGACTGTTGTATAAATAATAAAATCGATTCAATCTATCAACAAACACTAGTTTATTAAAATGTTTAAGGAGCTGAAAAAAGTAGTGACCTTTTATTTTAAATGTCATTATTTCCCCTAGGGTGTGGGTAAGTTGATAAAATAAACCAACACATACCGCACACTATAGGTATGACGATCGGCTCAAGGTTAAAAATTCTGGTTGTCGTCCGCACCTTTTTGTAGCACTTCAGTAGAGATGTTCCGTGTTACCATTTAGTTCACGATGCATGCTATCAAAGTATCAACATTCCGAATTGTGTATATAGTAGTGTTAAACGGAATATTTTGCCGTTGTTTTGTCAATAGAACGACCTCTTTCGAACGACTTCATTTATTCCTATTTCTTCTAGCGACCTAGAAACGAATTTCATATCTAAATAAATCTATTAACTTATTGGACGCCGGTTTTGGGGAAACCTAGAAACCACCTGTAGAAGAAAGAAAACTAATAGCAGGCGATCTGAACGTCATGTGGGACTGAGAGCACCGAAGAACTCAAAGATACACGGAAACTTTGGATATGGCACTACTAACAGCCGGGGCCTTGAAATAATAATTATAGCAACCCAATTCAACCTCCCGATTGTGAATACCTATTTCCAAAAAAGGAGGAACATCTTATAACCTACAAAAGTGGTGGATCATCCACACAAATAGATTATTATCTCTGTGATAAATCAATTCTGAGCAATTTCAAAGACTGCAAGGTTATACAGGGAGAACCACTTACCAGCCCCAACCCAGAGTTCTCGTGGCTTCCTCGTACCCTCGTATAAAATGGTACAATATAAACAAGTCGGAAGGTACTACATTTGCTGATCAGGCTGATGCATACTTAAAAAAACACTTCAGGACGAAAAAAATAGCAGCACTCTTTGGAATGAATTCCACATGTTTTGCATAAAAACCGCCAAACTAACTTTAGGTGTGGCTAAGGGAAAACTGAGGACTGGCAAAGACCCTACTTGGTGAGATGAAAATGTTAAATCTCAGTTAAAGGAAAAGAGGAATCTTTTAAGAAAGTGCAGGAAACAAAAATGGAAAGCGATCGCCTGAAATACAACGTAGACAAAAAAGTACTAAGAAATTTGTTGCTAAAACAAGAGTTTTATCCAATGGTCACTCCTACAAAGAACTGGAGAACGCAAAGACTGACGCAGAAATTTTCAAATTAGCAAAGCTACGAAGTAATCAAACAAAGGATATCAAACGTAGCAAATACATTAAAGATGCATCCGGTAAATTATTAACAACAGACAAAGAAATTAATGAGAGGCGGCAAAAGTACTATCAAACGCTTTTAAACGAGGAGTTCCCACAAGAACCAATAACAATGCTTCCATGCACCGAAGGTACAGTTGATGTAATCTCACCCCAGGAAGTTAAAGCAGCTATTCAAAAAATGAAAAATAAGAAGACAAGCTTCCAGTCGAGCTGTAGAAAAGCATGGGTGATACCGGAGTAGCATGGCTAACAAAGTTGTTCAACGAAATCCTCAAAACCACAAAAATGCCAGATATGTGGAGATCTAGCAATCTTGTACCTTTCTTCAGAAATAAAGGCGATGTTGCCGATTAATTAATTAAACTAACCTCTTACACTCTTAAGATCTGTGTTCTCGTAAAAAGATTAACACAAATAACAAAAACTACACCGAATCAGTGCGGATTCACCAGTATTATAGGCACCACAAATGCTATCCACGCGGTGAAAGTACTCCTGGAAAAGTACAAGTCTCGCAAACAAGATCTTCTTTGCCTGATATTTATCGACCTTGAAAAAGCATTCGACCGAGTCCCTCGGAGCTTATCTGGCAATCATTGAGAGCGCATCTGGTGCAGGAGCACAATCACAACGTAACTACAAAAGTGGTGAGCCCAGCGGAAACAAGCAGACCATTCGAGGTCGGAGTGGGTGTTCATCAGGGCTCGACCTTAAGACCTCTTCTCTTCAACCTGGTAATGGACTATACCACTGCGGACATATAGAAACCAGCACCATGGTCAATACTATACGCAGATTATGTAGTTCTTATAGCCGACACGTTGGCAGAAGTGTCATCCGACTTGACATCATGGCAGGAGGCTTTCGAGCGCAGAGGTTTGAGAGTCAATAGACAAAAGACCGAGTACGTCTATTATGACTTTTCTAGTAACAATGTGGGCGTCATTCCGGTTCCACTCATTGAAAGAAAACCTCTTAATAGAGTTGGAGAGTTTAAGTATCTTGGATCAATCGTGGCACCTAGAGTCCAGACAGCCTGGTTGAAATGGAGGTCTCTGTCAGGCATTCTATGCGACTCCCTCAATTTGATTATGTACCTAAATAAAAATAAATATTACATGTTCACCCTGAAATTCTGAAAAAAGCGTATCACTTACGACATTTTGTCAAAGAGTATTTGTTGTTTGTAATTATTTTCTCTATCGATTAAAGTATGTTTCATTGGCATACCTCAAGTTGCAAGTTACTTGCAACTTGAGGTATGCCAATTAGGTTTGATGCATTTTGCAAGGTGTTTCGATTTTTCTGATGAAAGTGATATTTAAATATGTACTAATCTACATTAAGTGTATAAGTTGTTTAAGGAGTTGTGGTCATATCTTAATAAAAAACAATTACTTTAAAAATAAAGATTATAATTTTTACCACTTACTACATGTTTGCATAAGGTTATGCTACTGGAGCATCACTGCTCCGCCGAATTCCACTCGAACAATTCAATAATACCAATATATTGCATCGCTCTTTGCTTTCCCACGCTTTGTTTCTGATATTTTTACTTCGGCACACAGCATGTTACCAAATAATTAAATACTATCCTTCACACGGGAAATCGACAGTTTATCTGATAGAATTTACACCCACTGTAGGTTTTAGTTAGTGATTTTTTCAGGATATATCAGTATTATTAGCTTAAAAATAAATCATACCTAAATTATATTGTGTATACTGCGATACGGTTTAGCTAGATTTGTATATTTCTTTATTCGTCAATCGTGTATAGACTATTCTAATAGGTGTACCGGTTTATCATTATTTTCTCTCTCTTATTTCATAATTATTCTTATCTTGATATAGATACTTCATTTTTTGAGTAACTATTTTATTCATTGTAATATACTTTCGCTAAACAAATCGACAAATTATCGTTGGATCAAATGCAGTTCTCACAAAAGTAAAATTATTAGATTGCTACTTGTCAAAGATTTCGGAATAACTTAAAAAACGGACCATCTGTACGCACTCTAAGGCTTTTACAAATGTACAAAAACAAATTGTTTTGTAGTGGACCTTGGTGGGAATTATACTTTTTACAATCTTTTATTTTAGTAAATAATACTCGTATTGTGCATATATGTTACTACTTAATTTGTGAATCATAAAGTTTCTTTAAATTAGTTAGTACATTTTGCGTAGGCTTATTTAATTTTATCTATAAAAAAATATTTGTCCCGTAGCTCACAATTGTACCGAAGCAGTAGTATGTATAAAAAAAATTGGGACGTGTTAAAGAGCTAAATTTAGGTCTATTTGCAAAAATAAATTTGTTTCATTAGTTTTTATTAATTTTTTAAATAGCTAATGCTTCAAATTAACCCATTAAAAAAATCATTAATATTAAAATTTAAAAAAAAGCATAAAAGAAAAGTATTTTTCAAAAAATAAATAATAAAATGAAAAGAATAACATGACTATTTCAGGAACGGATATTATCGGTAGGAACTATTCTGGGGTCTGGTTGCTTATGCATGCGGCAATGCGTTTGCTGTTTACATTTGCTCAGTTTACGGGCAAAACAGGAATAGATTTACGGTTTCGACTATTTTTTTTTGTCTGTGACTGACTTGCGTTTTGTATCGATTAATAGCTCGCGGCTTCGCCCGTGTAGAATACGGCTTGTCACCCTCTATTTTACTCCCTTAGGAGGTGAATTAAAAACAGAAGCCTAGTTCCTTTCTTAGAATACAACTATTGTTAGACTATCCAATAGAGGAGATTTTTTTTTGTGATAAAAAGTAGCCTATTTCATTGTCGGACCCATACCTAAACTACTACTATGCAAAAATCATGTCGATCTCTTTAAAATAAAAAATAGGTCTATCCAACGGGAACCGTAAATTTTTCTGGGATAAAAAATAACTTATACGAGTATGCTAATCCTTACTATTATCTAATCCTGTTCCAAAGTTTCTCCGGATCCGTTCAGCTGTTCTCAAACTTTCGCATTTACAATATTAGGTATGTAGGTAGATTCCAAATCTCATGCCAGTATCGCTAATTCTTGGGGTGAAAGGGAAAACAGATTTCGAACAAAACAAAACAAGAAACTGACTGTACTTGCTCGGTGCCCGGCTCAGCCTTATAGTTCTGTTTTGGTGGTCATTGGTCAGCCCCACTGTAACGATATCTGTATGAGTATTTTTATAGATGATTTATGTAGCTCTATTTTAAGCTAAAGTTGCATTGTGCAGTACAGGCGGACGTTTTTAGAGAGAGTTTAGCTTATAATTGTAACATCTTGTAACCTTATTATGCCACTTTATGCTTTAATATTGATGCTGGCTGTAGGTTGGTTGGTTGGGTTTAGATGGCGCACGGAATTGAGCGAAACCCGCCGAAAATGTAATTACGGCAGCACTTTGCGCTTTATGGAAGCCTAATGCAAGTCGTTAACCTTCTTGCTCTGCACAAATTTTTTACTTAGTGCTGATCTAACACCAAATCTAAATACCTTTATAGTTGCCACATCATATAGGAAAGGTATAAGTTAAAGTGGAATTGTTGGTTTTCTTTGCTTTGCTCAGAAAGAGGCAAGCCCGCATCTTGTGTAGATAGGCAACAACCAGAATACTTAGCTACGTTGAACTTACGAAAATCTATTTCAAATTAAGAAATTACTAATCGCCTAAAAATCGTTTTACAATAATAATACTGGTGAGTAAATGGGTGCCTCAATAATTGTTCGCCTTAGATAGCCGCTGATTTAGTTTTATTGTTTTTTTTTGTTTGTTTATCCAATAAAGACCCTACTAGCATTAAATAAATAATTGTTTAAATACGCTTACGGACACACGAAATCTCGGAACTCGTGCGGGTTCGAACTACTGTCAGAGTCAGATTTCGTGTTTGTGAGCGATGTGCATAATTGCGTTGCTCTAGCGGCTTAGCTTATCCACATATAATTATTAATTATTCTGTCCTACTCTTTGAGTATCTTAGATTAGTGCGCTACCATTGTTACGGCACGTAATGTAAATAGCTCTATTATAAATAAAAACATTTAAAAAATCTACATTCAAATATTTAAAAGCAGTAGACAATACCTGTGCCGGCTCCCCGCTATCGAGCGAGCGCTCCAGCAGTGTGCACTGGCCCAGTTTTTTTGTTTATGATTTTATGTACCAACGTAGAAAACAGATGTGGAGCCAGCCAACATAACAATTCGCCACCAAAATGCGATCTCACTCGTGTTATTTTTTAACATATACTAAATACGGTAGTTACGTAAGTACGTAAGTTTAGGTTAGTCACTACTAATTGTTGAACTTTATTCACCATAAGGTCGAAATCCAATAAAAAGTTTCAACATGCAAACAGTTATTAAGATCGTAAAAATTGCCAAGACCAAGAACGCAGAGCACAAAAATGATAAATAAAAAAAATATCCTTTTTTTTAAACTTGATTTATTTTTCAGGTTAAACTAGCTACGATAAGTTATTAAGTTCATAAGCTTCAGGGTGCTGATCCAACTCGAACTTGTTTAATTATACTTTATATTTAACCTTGAGACTATTACTACTACTACTACTCGTAGTTGCATTTGCGGTATTGTTGTTGCAGATACAAAAGTGAAACAGTGCCACTGCCATGCCTGCAGTGCACAGGGAAAAGTCACGCACGCACTGCCGGAACAATAGTATTTGAAGTTTTTTATTAAGTTTTCAAATACTATTGTGTCTGCAGTAAACTATAAGCTGTTTTACAAAAAATAGTTAAAGTATTTCAGGGATTTTTAAAACTACCTATTTTCTGTTCATAATTCTATCAATACAAATGTTTTACTACGTCTAGAATTTGGTCGCCCATTTTGTCTGTACTAGGAGCACCTTACTCCGTAGCCAGTTAAAATATTTATGCATTATTATTCGCATTGCCATTACGAGAATAATAATTATGATCATGATATAGTTTATGCTGATGAGGGCGATGTAGAGCTGAGGAAAAACGGAGCAACGGAAAACGCAACAAACAATCAGATATGTAATTGTATGTTGCGTTTTCCGAAAAGTAAACACATCAAAATGACAAACGAATTTAAAAGTATATTGCTATACAGCTCAGCTGCTTACATTAAATTAATCTTTTGTTGCAGAAAAGAGCTGTCCGTGCAATAAACTGTTTTGGACCTCGTGACTCTTTGACAGATACTTTTAAAGATAAATACAGGATTACTTTGCCAGGTAGTGTCAAATTTTCAGGAGCCACTCAGAATCAGTAACTTAATCGATCATATTTTTTATGATTCCGATCTGCGGTAAAAAAAAAACTCGTGGATTATCCACGAGTTGATCACGATTGATCGATAAAATTGCACCGTATGTAACTGCATATAATCCTTGTATGTTCATCACCACCATTTCAGCCATAGGAAACTGCTAACATAGGCCTCCCTTCAGATAGGCCTCCTTCCAGATTGGCCGGTTGAAAGTGGCCTGCATCCAGCGGATTCCTGCAACCTTTACCAGGTCGTCTGTCCACCTTGTGGGTGTACATCTTACGCTGCGCTTACCGGTACAAGGCTTGTCGGCTCGGTGATGGCATATACCTGTGATCTCTGATGAATGACTGCGCAACTTGCTTTTTTAGTTTTATTTTATGGTACTTGGATTCGAAAAATACGAGGATAATATTGTTCTCTAGACCTTATTCCTACTGTTATATTAATTATTGGTAAATGAGATCAAAGTATAAAATGATGAACTTACTAAATAAAATCCAAGCTTCAAACTACACAAAGCTGGTAATGAATTCTTGAAAATGTAATATTTTTTTAAATTAAGTAACACAGATTCTTGTTGAACTGCCTGCTCATGAGTTCAAAATCCACATTGAAAAAATATTTTATAAAGTAGACAATTATTTAAACGACAACAGTAGAAGTAGTAAGAGGAGCACTTGCTGCATGACTTGTAACTGTATTTCATATAAAAAGGCTGAGAAGTTAAATGAGTTTGGTGCGCCGTTTCTTCTCATCACCAGCCGATATGTACTTAGTCCCAAAGCGGTGGTAGGGCAAAGCTATAATTTTGGGATATGAATAAGTGCCCGAAAGAGGGCCTAATATAAAATTGAATTGACGTTTATTAGTCTCACAAAAACTTAAGAACGACTGGGCCGATTTGACTAATTTTAGTTTTGAAATATTTGTAGAAGTCCATGGAAGGTTTAAGAGGTAGGAAAATAATAATATAAAGAAAGACAACTTTTATTGGCGGTACGAAGTTCGCCGGGCCAGCTAGTTCTGAATAAATTACTAATATGTTTAACTTAACATTCCAAAATTAAACCTAGGCCTAACTGAGGAGGCTTTTCTGCTCGCTTTTTTAAAACACCACTAACTTCAAAACTACCTACTCGTACATAATATATTAACTTACTTAAAAATTTTAGGTAGGTAATATTCTAACATATTTTTAGTTCAAGATTTAATTCCATTTATATTATTAAGTTTAGACACGGTATAGCCACAATATCATAATAAATAACATTACATTAATGATTACTAAGCATATTTTTTACCTAAAAAATTGCAAAATTGAGCTATGATACCAAGCATGTATGTGTAAGAAGATAAAACTGGCGGTTGTTCAAACAATGAATCTGATATGATTCATACCATGAACACACTTCGGCGGAAGGAGACTCATCGGAAAACGTAAACAAGACGAACCGTGGGCTGGGTTTGGCACAAGTCTGTCTTCTCATGCGAGGGGAGCAATACACCAACCGAAATACAATCAATATCTGTACATGTAATAAAGAGTTAACTAACTCAGAACGTGTTAACAGCGTGAACGCTAGGGAACATAACATTTTGATGTTGGGATTTTTTTGGGAGAAAATCCATTCATAGGTGTGTGTGTAACGAGGGATTAAAGTCTTATGGGGAATTTACCTTTGCATAACAAAATTCGAATATGAATCAGTCTGGATTGAACCTTTCAAAATTAAAAGTTCGACTCATGACGTAGGGTTATTGCAATTTTTTTTAAAGAACCCATAAAGTAGTAATGATTGTATTTTCCGCGCTTTAAATTGGACTTATTGTATACATTATATTCGTCCAGAGATTATTATCGTTGTGGGTACCATAATAACAAAATTTAATGTGTTACCTATAACTAGTTTACAATTTTAAAATAAAATCGTGTTTGCGTTTGTGTTGATGAGACACCACTTTAAGCCCCTAAACAGCGTACATATGGTACGAGTACAAGCGAAATGACGTAACGTTTATATATCAGCGCGCTACGAGTATCGTCATACGACGCTCGGGTTCATTCATTTAATAGAGGCCGGTCGGTGCACATCTAATAAATGGATGGGCCGCACTTCTGAGCAGTAAATAGTTTGTGTAATGAAGTGTACAGTGTGAGTGTATTGAAGTCGAAGTGCGCGAATTGATTGCTGGTGCAGCGGGCCGGCCAGAAGTGGCACAAGGGACACCCGGCGCCGCTCAGACACACTTTCCGAATGTCAAGAGGTAACTTGTGCAATCCCTTAACATTAAAGGGAACTGGTTGGTGGGCCTTCAACAATCTTTTCTGTATTGAAACATGTTCGCAATCCAGTTCAACACATATAAAAAATAATAAAGTCATAATTCAGAAAAGTTATATTCAACTAAATATCAAGCTTTTTAGGGTTTTATAGTCAAAACGAAACCCTTACAGTTTAGTACATGTCCGTCCGTCAGCATTTTGCAAGTTATCGAGTCAGTTATAAAATGCTTGGAGAAGAAAATTACCTAAATGAATTTGTTACATGTAAAACAGGTAGCAAATACACAACTGTAAATTGTGACGGGAAACTATGGAACTCTGGAGGACAGGCACTTGGCCGGTTTTTTACTTTGACCTCAGTTAAGTTATTGGATGCAAATTACTAAAAATGCAAAGTGTTAACCAAAAGTGTTTCTCATAATATGTAATATTGAACAATAAAATTATCTTTCCTAATTATGATAATTAAAAAGTTAGTCTATGGTAGGTTGTAATGGCGACTCAAATACCTACTTTTTACTATGAGAACAACAGTTTAATCAATTGGTTTATGACTTTTGCAAATTTTCTTGAAAATTTATGGATTCCCATAGAAAATTATCAAACAGCCGATTGAATTTGTATAGAAAAACTAAAAAATTATATGCATTCTTTTAAAAGTCATATAACAAACGTTGTTTACTATGATGTATAGAATAATGTGGTTACAAGGTTATTCCTAGGTAGTTACGGGACATCCGATAAAAATACATTGAAGTTTAATTTAACAGTCAGTGGTAGTACTTAACAGAACGATTATTTTGATCAAAATAAAGACAACAGTTCAGCCAGGGTCATGCAATTGTGTATTTTCTTATAATATTGGAGTAGCATAATATACGAAATTCGTCGTTTAAATCTTCGTAACTATGCAGATGAAACACACATAAAACTTGCGACATTAGCAAATATGTTAATAACCGCGCAATATTGTTTGTAATATATATATATGTAATAAAATATTCGCCATGAAAGGGATACATTTAGAATCAGGTCACGTGATATAGGTAGGTTCAGCTGCTCCCCTTGCGACAAACTTTGGGACTCATGCGAAGCCCCATCCAGTAGCCGTAATACAATATTCCACATTACTGTTAATTCGCATGAATTCGTAGAAATAGCAACCGGCTTTTTAGTCTAAAAGAGCTCTTTACTTAATTCTACTCACTGTGGCATAGATGCAGTTATATAGGTATTATTACAAGCATCTGTAAGTTTATTAATCAGACATTCCAGAAGACTACGCGTCATAGCTATTCAAATGCGGCAATAAACACCCGACAAGCCGTATGATAACAACAATAACAAGAGCCTATTATAGCAAAGATGTAATCTTAAGATCGTAATGCTCATATTTTGTTCCCCGATTTTGAATTAAAGACAATAATACATATTTCTGTCTGTCTGTCTGTTTCTCACTACTGGGACCCTTTAAAAGTTGTTAAGGCATATTGTAATAGGTTGGAGGAAAAGTATTTTCGCTTTTATGAAGTGATGTATAAACTTGTAATAAAATCTCTTTAATATAATCCACTATTTGTTTGTACCTATCTAGCTGGTTTTGATGACATTAAAAAGTTTACATTTCAAAAAAGAAACAAATTAGGTAGGTACCTAGTAAAGTGTTGTTTCCGGCTATTTTTATTTGTGAATGTGATGTGTGTGTGTTATTCTAATGAAGAATTCCATTCCATTTTAAATTTTATTAAAAAATGTGACGTGTATGGACCTAATGTAGTGTATGTAAAACCGTTTTCAATCTGTTACGAATAAAATGGATAAAATATCAGTAGTTACGACATAGCTGAAGAACTACTTAGGTATGGACCACAAAACAGTTTTGACCGATTGATTCGAAAAAAGCTGAATACACAAAAAAGCTCGATATTTGGGTACCACACGAGCTCACTGAAAGAAAACTTGAATGAACCGTGTACTCATTTGCGATTCTTTGTTGAGATGTAATAGAACCGAACCGTTTTTAAAGAGATAACTGGTGATGAAAAGTGGATCACGTACGACAAGAACGTCCGAAAAAGGTCGTGGTCAATGGTCGGTCAGGCTTCACAGACTGAATGATGCTGTGTGTATGATGGGATTAGAAGGGCATTATTATTTTACCGCTGGGCAGAACCATCGATTCGATCTGATAAGATTTAAGCAAAAAGTTAAGAGAAATCGCTAATAACTTGTCGCGTTTTTTGATCAGAATTCCCAAAATTTCTACAGCTACAGGATCATGTCAAATGACTAGCTACAAGATTGCAAAAAGTCATCGATCAAAATAGCACAATAAATTGTAGGCAAATGTAAATACACTTTGAAACTTTTTCACCAACCTAATAATTTAAATAAATAATGACTCTCAATAAAACAACTACGTATTTCTATGAAACCAATATCAAAATCTAAAAAAAGAAACACTTTCCCATACAAAACAATGTTGCTGTTACACTGTTACGATTTAATTAGTAATCCTAATAGAACTTTTCTGTAAGCAATATGGGCACCAGCTCTAACATGCAGACTACCTGAAACCTAGCCCTATACCTAATGCTGTAGTCTAGCTAGAACTTAGCTTGTACTTTACTTACCAGGTTTTATATTACCACATTACTTTCAACTCAAAAATAATAATTCATCATACAAAACAAGAATCGGTTGAAAACTTTTAGTTACATAATTTTATACCAAAAAAACACCAGCCATGTAGAAAAAACATGTCCTACTGGAAATTAATGCACATGCCTAATTGAAAATAATTTAATCACACGTTTAAGAAACTAGTTATAAATATTAAACTGCAGGGTTAGACATTTTCGATTTGCGATACAGATGTTCTAAAGATTGGTCTCGTAATTATAGTGTGTGCACGAGTCAAAATAAGTGTGTTGTGTTATTATGTTATTTGTGGGCGCGTGTGTTCGCGTGTGTGCGTGGTGCCCGCATGACTGCTTATTGACGGGCGCTCACATCAATTTGACGCCGTTAATTTATCTTCACGACGGCTCTACACTTTCCCCTAACTAAATGGGACTATTTATTTTCGAAAGCTTAATCATACGAGATGCATTATGCGTGTGCTATTACAGCTTGAACAAAATGTAAGTAGTCAAGAGAACATCATTTATTAAAGATTTTTTAGCAAAATAGGAAACCCAAAATAAAGCCAATTTCATCTAGAATAGTCTAGGATTGCTAAAATTTCTAGTGAATCATTATGACAGGAAAATAATTAGAGGGGATCAGGCTCATGGCGAGCATTTAGGCTGCTCATACGATGATGACGAATGACGATTATTACAGACACCTATGGTTTATTACTTATATCACTATTCTATAAAAGTCCATCCCGTTATAATGTTTAAAATTTATCAAGCAGCTCAAATTAATTTTCGTCACAAATTACATTTCAATAGAAATGGATTTGGGTTTGGCGATGAACATGAATAATAATTCTGTCACTAACGTTTAGTGTCCACATATACTTATGCAATTTGAATAAATTAGTACCTAATATCCGACTAATCTTGCCGGATCAATCATCGACTGGTCATAAAAGTAAAATATCGTAAATTGAGGCATGAATTACATCCTTCGTGAAGATTTAATTCCTTCACGTAACAAATAAATACGCTTTCTTATGTTATTTCAGTGTAACTTAAATGCGATTGTAGAGAGAGAAAAATCGTGACTATAACTTGATAATTATGATTATGGTGAACACTAAAGCAAATTAATAAATTATATAAGCCTCTAGTGGTCGCTATAATATTTTACTAAAGAAACACGTCGACTTTAGAGTCGACAATCGATTTGAGGCGTACCTACTAGGGAGGAAGTTGGCTTTAGTGCTCCATGTACTAAAGCTAATTTCCTTTTTAGCCAACGCCTATTCAGCTTTAGGTAAAAATCTAAACTCTTATCATTTATATAATCTATACTAAACAATCTTTCTTAAGAGCCGTCATTTAATCAGAAGTTTCCTTTACTGAGAAACCTTAGTCAATTTTCTAGTTTGCTTATTGCATTTTTTTGCGAGTGACACTCTTTTTGCAATATAGGTAGGTACATCGTTATTTTGTTTTATAATGATCAGGGTATTTTACCTTTTAGATAGGTCTCCACGAAACTTTGAATTACTAAGGGATTTCAAAGAG